>JASXTE010000010.1:19175822-22075822 GCA_030280995.1 Hemileia vastatrix | reverse complement strand
CTGAAGCTAGTTTTCAACAGATGTTTTGTACAACTTATCTTGGCTTTCTTAGTTTACTTGAATAATTCAAGATCACATTACTGTATACTGGATTACTGCTTTTCTTATATTCCACATTCTTCTTGCTAACTTAAAAGATGGATGGAATGAGCTTTATGAAGATGAGATTCCTGATCCACCTCCACCAATAGAATCTAACAGTACTTCATCATCTCAACCCAGTTCTATGCATTCTAAAATAGTACCAATCACCCTTTCTCATTTTGAGGGCCTAGCTTAAATGATTTACAATTTTGTTTTTTGTGTAATAATTTTTGGCAATGAAATTCTACAGTTTCACAGTTTCATTTGTTTTGGTTCAGCTCCCAGACTTGATATCACATAAAATTTGCAAATGCATAACATTTCTAAGATTCTTTCTCACTAAGATATTTTATCTTCTCTTCATCTCTAACTGTCAGCCTGAATATTCTCAGGACTGAGTAAAATTACTAACAAATTATGTTAAACATATGTAGCATACATGGGAACAATAAATAATTGTATAAAAAATTAATTTAATACAAATATATGCCATTATAAAGCTTTATATACACGCATATATCCACCTTATTTAAGTCTTATGTACTTAATATTAAGTTAGAATATGTTAGGGTAGCCTTAAGAGCCTTAGCCATAAGCCTACATAACTTTTAAGTACACATAAAGCTAATTTTTCTATTATTTTATTGAAATAATTGATAAATGCGCTTATTATCACTAAAAGCTGGATATATGCGCTATAAATGTTAAGATAATAAAAATGCGCCTTGACAGATCAATTTGCCTTATTTGGAACAATTGATCTGGCTATTTAAAAGTGTAAAAATAACACTTTTCAAATTTGGTGTTTTTTATGCCAGAAATGGCCTCTGTGCAGTGGCTACATACTGCCTGCATTTTTCCTGTGTGAATAGCTTCATTTTTAGCAAAGTTAGTATTTTTTCATGCTAAAATTACCCCACATACATGCACTATATGTGGAAACACACTAAAATAGGCGAGGGACGCTTATTTAGTGTCTTAATTTAGTTTCAATGTGAATTAACCTTATTAAATGCACTAATTACATTAGTCACATCAGTCTTGGCACCCAATTATGCTACCACGCTTAAAAATCGCCTATTTAGTCAAGGATTTACCCATGGTTACGCCTTCCAAGAGTCTGCATACAGGGATCAGCCCTTACACGCATTAAATTGGGTTTTTCAGTGGTTTCTCAGTCAATAATGCTTATTTTTGGACAGGGATTTCACGTATAAATTTGTAATAATTAACTCTAAAATTTCTACTGTTAATCCCCCTTAATACTGTGTTATATTTAGTACCTTTTCTTTATTTTTAGTCTATTAAAAATAGATATCACACGCATATACACTCTTCTTTGGGTTATTCTTTATTTGTGATGGATTATCCCTATTATTTCAGGATTTTGGTGTGTGATATTATTCTTTGGTTGTCATTGGTCATTCTTTATGTTGTTGGACAGTTCTATTAGTTAGTTTGAGGCGCATTTGGCCGTTTATGGGATTAGAATCATCAAGGGGCATCATTGGGGAATTATTGGGTATAAAAGGAGGGGGTTTTTGATCATATGTTCAACATTCAATTTATCATCTTTACAATTACAATTACAATATAACCAATACAATTTATCTTAAATTTAATTAGTACTTTAGAGAGTCTTTGAATAGTATTTTAAATATATTACATCTATTTTTCTGCACAACAATAAGCCTTGTAATACCAGTTATAATAAGTGAGAGTAAATTACTGAGCCTTATAATTGATTTTATTCTACTACTTGCTTGTCTTATACCATTGTATTCATTTGGGACCTTTTGTAAATCTTCTAGACACTAGACCAGCAAGCTATTCATTTCTCTGTACTTGGACTTAGCCTGACAACTGGGGGCCTTTCCTCAAGAATTCAAGTGGTTATTCAAGTAAGTAAAAATAAAAATTAATTGAGGCTTGAGTGATTAGAAATCCTTATATATAATATCTGGATTATAATTACAAAGGGTTGGGTCACTAAAAATTTAGTGATTTCAGAAAAAGAAGCCCAGTTATATATATAATAAAATTGTGATATTGAATCAACAATTTTACCACTAATTGAACAAAAAAAGTGTTCTTAGTGGGAGTCTGTCAATAGACCAATTAAAATTGTGTTCTTTGCAGATAATAAAAAACCAATTAATAGAAACTGATTAATTGATTCTCTGTTTACAGGACTTTTAATCCCTTTTTTCTGGTTTGTTCATTAAAATTTTTGATTTTGAAAAGACTATTACTGACAAATTTTCTTTTTAAAATACAAAAACATGGCTACATATTGTAGACCACTCCAATTAAGTGACCACATAAAAGCATACTTGACTTTTTGGCACTTATTTTATCCACTTAAAACCTACTAGTAAGAAATTTAATTGCCTTAAGTAGAGTTATAAAATACTGATAAAACTCTTTTGTAGTTTGAATCACATTTCTCAAACCTTTGGTCCAACTTTCACTGATAAGAATGAGTGACAATGTTGACATTGTAAGTAATAAGGCAAAACCTTATGACTTAAGACCAAGAACTAATAAATTTGTTGCAGGACATCACCATGGAGGACACCTCCCCCAGCAACACTCCTCATATGAGTCTGGAGGAGAAAGAAAGGCTTCTCAACCTTGTAAAAATCAAAAAATCAAAAAATACCCTTCAAGAACAAATTCACTCCCTATCTCAATTACACAACAGCTTGACAGTAAAGGTCAACAAGATGGAAAAGGAGCTTATGAATTTAGAGAAAAGGGCAGGCCAAACTTTCATGGAGGTCAACCAACAAATAACAGACCTAAGGGCACAGGTGAAACCAGTAACAACTCCCTCAAACAATCAACCAGCTCCTTCTCAAGCTCCAGGAGAAGAGCAGATGATAACTGTAAGCAAATGGAAATGGGACTGGTATGCCCAGAACTACAACAGCAACCCTCATCAAGAGTCCGGCCATCACCCTTACAGGGGAAAGGGAAAAAGGGGAAGAGGAAGTGGAATAAGACCTTGGTAAGTCATCCACCTTCTAATGTTCAACAATATAATACTGACAATGAATTACTTATAGGTGATAATGAGGTATTAAGATTGATTGATAATGATATTCAGGATTATTCATTTGATAATAGTGATTTGAGTTTATCTTTAAAGGATGACATTGTACATAGCTTTATTGATAATGGTGATAATAAAAATATAAAAATTGAAACAAATGAATCAAATCTTGAACCATATAATCTTGATAGCACTTCTGAGTTAGAAATTAATGGTTTTATGAAAGAAAACCCTATTATATCTTCTATAATAAATAGATTGTTATTAAGAATTGAAAAGCTAGAAGAATATTCCAAGGAGTCCTCAACTGACATGGAGGAGGGTATACTAAACCTCACTAAATCTTTAACTCACACAGCCAATAAAGTTAAGATCATTGAAAAGTCAAATGATGATTTGTTAAATGAAAATATCAAATTAAAATCTGATATTGAGCAGTTACACAGTAAGCTGGATCAATATCAGAATACTATGGCTATTATTGAGGGACGGGTAAAATTGTCTTTTTCCAATTTAAATGATACTCTTTCACATGTACCTGCTTTGCAAAATAGATTTCAGATACTAGAAATAGAAGTAGCCAACATATTGAAAAATAATGACAGTAAGCACGTAAACACCTCTTATAAAAACCATACACCAGTAAATAAGAGAGAATCATTTGATAAATCATTAATTGAGAAAGAACATAGTGGTATAAGTTCTGAGAGTCACAAATCAGTAAAGGATGAGATAAATGATCATCTGTCAAAAGTAAGTGAATTAATTAATATTCCTCAGGTTAAGGAAGTAAAAACTAACCAGAAAAACTGGCCTAAGTTAGATCAGTACCCTACCTTTGATGGGGATTCAAAATCTGATTGGCAACAATTCATACAAAGAATTGATAATTTGAAATTTTCATACAAGTTACCTGATGAAGAAATTACATCAAAACTTATATCTTTATTTACAGATGTGGCCTTATTATGGTTTGAATCTGTATTGAGTGAGGGGATTAATTACTCTTGGAATGAATGGAAGGCACAAATTGAAAGACAATTTGGTGGTCCAAAATTCAGAATCACTCAACAAAGATTGTATGAAAAATCAAGATATACTCCAAGTAATGGAGAAAAACCAATGGTCTTTTTAATGGGTTTGATAAAAATCATGAAAGCCATGGATCCAAAAATGGATTTTGATGTGTGGAAAGAAAAAATAATATATAAATTGCCTATATCAGTCAGAGACATTATTGTAGCTAGAACTGAAACCATTAGAGATACTTCTGGTTTTATCAATATATGCAATGAAATATTATTAAACCACAGATATGAGACAAGGTACAACACTTATAAGCAAAATGTTGAGGTAGTAGAACCTATTACAAGTAAGTTACCAGCAGAAAGGAAAAACCTATTGCTCCTCTTGTTCCAAAGAAACAAGAAAGTAACACTTGCTATAAATGTAATGAACCTTGGGTTAAAGGTCATTCCTGTAAGAAAAGAATAAATGTTATTGAAAACTCACAAGATTCTGAACCCAGTAATCATGAAGATGAAAAGGATGAGTCTAGTGAGGATTGTAAAAGTAACATTTCTTACAGTGATGAAGAGAATGAAGTATTGGTATTAGAACAGGATATTATGTTCCTGAATGATACAATATCTTCCAATGATACATCTTTAACTTCCATTGAGGAAGCTGAAATAATTAAAGATGTAGATCATGATACTTACAAAATCAAGACTATTAGAGCACCTGTTATAATATGTGGAAAAGAAATGAATGTCATTCTTGACACTGGGGCTGCTGGTAGTGTAGCTTCTGTTAATACATTAATGAAACTGGATAGTAAGTACAAAGAAAAACTAGAACCTGTACAGACAAAGAACTGGAGAGGTTTTGGTTCAGTATTAAGTCCAATTGGCAAATACAAAACTGCTGTTTTCTTCAAATATCATAATGGATTTGTAAGAGCAGTATGTGATTTTGTAGTCATGGATAATATTAATTGTAGTGATTGGTTTATCATTGGTAATGACTTATTGACCAAATTTGGTATTAAACTAGATCCTGCAAATAGTTGCTTCACCATTGGAGTAAATGGGAAGAGAAAATTCAAGATTTGCTCTGAAAATTCTGTTTATACCATTGCTCCAAAGGAAGAACAACAAAGTGGAAGACCCACTTCTGAGATGCTTGAGTTGGAAAATGAAATCCAAAAAGCCTCATTTAGTCCTCAACTCTCAAATATTGAAGTAGACAATATATTGAGATTGATAAAATCTTATCCTAGGGCATTTGCACACGGTTCAAATGAGCTAGGATTGGTCAAAGACCATGAAATGAAAATATCTTTAAGTTGTGACCTGGATAATATTCCTGTCAGCTTAAAAAAGAAACCTTACCCAGCTTCTCCTGCAAAAAGGAAAGACATTGAAGACAACATTAAAATGTTGTTGGAAATGGGTATTGTTGAGAAAGTAGACACAACTCCTAAATATTGTGTAATATCACCAGTTTTAATCTCTTATGAAAAAGATAAGGCAAGGTTATGTGGTGATTATAGAGCTCTAAATACATTCACAGTGGATGATATTTACCCTCTTCCCAGGATAGCTTCTATACATGCTACCTTACAAGGAGCTAAATATATTTCATGTCTGGATGGAAACAAAGGTTACCACCAGATTCCAGTAGAAAAGAGTTCTCAGAATTACTTACTGATCACCACACATATGGGGATATATAAGTATGTGAGAATGCCTTTTGGACCTAAAAATGCCCCTTCAGTCTTCCAAAAATTGATGGATAGTGTTTTTCATCAGGAAATGGTTGAAGGATGGCTCTTAGTATATATTGATGACATCATAGTGTTTTCAAAAACATATGATGAGCATTTAAATCACCTGAAAAGAGTATTTCAAAAAATGGATGAAATTAACATGACAATAGCATTGAAAAAATGTAAGTTTGGATTTCAATCCTTGAAAGTAGTTGGACATGTTGTATCTGGCTTACAAATTTGTGTGGATCAGAACAAGGTGGCAGCAATAAAAAATATTGATAAACCTAAAAATGTGAAAGATATACAAAGCTTTCTGGGTATGTGCGGATATTATAGGCAGTATATCAAGAACTACCAAACAATTGCAGCCCCTTTAACAACATTAATCAGGAAGAATGAAGCTTTCATTTGAAATAATGAAAGACAACAGGCCTTTGATAAATTAAAGGAATGTTTAATGTCAGCTCCAATCTTGGGACTGCCAGATTTTAGCCTCCCTTTTATCTTGTATACTGATGCAAGCTTTACAGGGTTAGGTTCTGCTTTACAGCAGAAGCAGATAATTGGTGGTAAATTATCTGAAGTAGTTATCTGTTATATATCCAGAACCTTAAGGAAAAATGAATTAAGGTATGGTGCTACACAACTGGAATGTTTAGCCGTTGTGTGGGCCTTGGAAAAACTTCATTACTATCTGGAAGACCAGAAGTTTGAGTTAATAACAGATTGCAGTGCAGTGAAATCATTATTAAACATGAAAACACCTAATAGACACATGTTTAGATGGCAACTAGCTGTACAAGAGTACAGAGAAAGAATGAAAATCACTCATAGAGCAGGTACATTGCATTCTAATGTGGATTTGTTATCTAGAAGCCCTTTGCCAAATGATACTGACAACCCAGCTTATGTGCCTGAGAATGAGGTAATACATATATATGGGATTTATATAGTGGATTTAGAAGATGAGTTTATGCAAACAATATTAGATAATTATTCATCTGATAAAGACTTGTCTAAACTTTCAACCATCTTAAATGATCCAACAAATGCCTCAATGAGTGCATTAATAAAAACTTTACCTCCAAAGTATAATAATGCGTTGGAAAAAGGTAAATTTTCAATTGAAGATGGATACATATATTACAGGAAAAAGCTAAGTAATGTAATAGTTATACCTCCATCTATGAAAGAGGTAATGTTAAGTACTTGTCATGATGATATCTTAGCTGGTCATTTTGATTAAAATAAAACATTAACTAGGGTTAAAAACACAGCCTGGTGGATAAACATGAAGGATGATGTACAAAAATAAATTGACACATGTGACTCTTGCCAAAAATCTAAAAGATTGACAGGTAAAAGAGCTGGGTTGTTACAACAAATAGAGCAACCAAAAGCTCCATGGGAAATTATAAACATGGACTTTGTTACTGGTTTGCCATTAGCAGGAAAAGAAATTTTCAATTCTTGCTGGGTAATAGTGGATAGACTTACAAAAATGTGTAAATTTATTCCAACCCATAAAGAGGTATCTGCAAAAGATTTGACCTTAATTTGGTGGACTCAAATGATGAACACTGCTGGGTTCCCCAAAGCCATTATATCTGACAGAGACCCTAAATTTACTTCAGAATTCTGGACATCCTTAATGGAGGTTTCAGGGTGTCAGCTGAAATTGTCTACAGCACACCATCCACAAACTGATGGACTGGCTGAGAGAATGATACAGACTCTGGAGGACATGATCAGAAGATATTGTGCCTTTGGTTTAGAATACAAAGACAATGAGAAATTCACACATGACTGGGTAACTTTAATTCATGGCTTAGAATTTGCTTATAATAGCACAACTCATTCTTTAAGAGAGAGAAAACCTTTTGAGCTCTGGCTGGGGTATGTTCCAAATACACCAGTGAATCTTTTAAATAAATTGCCAAGGTTGGACATACACCCTGGTACCAAATCCTTTATTCATATGCAACAAATGTGTAGAAAGAATGCAGAAGAATGTATACAAAAAGCATTTGAATATGAAAAGAAAAGGTGGGACAAATCTCATAAAGAATTTGAATTCAAAGAGGAGATGAAGTCCTCATATCAACACTACATTTTAACTTACAAGGTAATGTTAAATTAAAGGATCCCTTTGTAGGATCTTTTGTAGTAAATAAAATGGTTGGTAATAATGCAGTGGAAGTCATATTATATGCTCCATATGATAGGAAACATCCAGTTTTCCCTATCTCATTATTGAAACCTTACCATGCAAATGATCCTGACATATTTCCAAAAAGAAGGAGAAGGCCTAAAAAGCAACCTGAAGAAATTGTGGAAAAAGCAGAGATTGAAAAAATACTCAAGAAAAGAATCCTTACTAAAGAAAAAGGAACTGAGTATTTACTGAGATTTAAAGGGAAATCAAATGAATTTGATAAATGGATACCTGAAAAAGAAATTTCTAATTTATCCACCCTTCTTAAAAAATTTAAACAGAAATAAATTTCTGTCCAACCAGCTGAGGGGTTAAAAAACCAGTACTCATAATATATTATTATGTTTTATTTCTTTAAAGTATAATCTTTAATGCTACAGAATTGATCTGAATACCTGAAAAATTACAAATAAACAAATAAAAATGTATAACTTATCATTTTTTTTATTGTTTTTTTTTGGGTGGGCAAGTGTCAGCCTGAATATTCTCAGGACTGAGTAAAATTACTAACAAATTATGTTAAACATATGTAGCATACATGGGAACAATAAATAATTGTATAAAAAATTAATTTAATACAAATATATGCCATTATAAAGCTTTATATACACGCATATATCCAACTTATTAAAGTCTTATGTACTTAATATTAAGTTAGAATATGTTAGGGTAGACTTAAGAACCTTAGCCATAAGCCTACATAATTTTTAAGTACACATAAAGCTAATTTTTCTATTATTTTATTGAAATAATTGATAAATGCGCTTATTATCACTAAAAGCTGGATATATGCGCTATAAATGTTAAGATAATAAAAATGCGCCTTGACAGATCAATTTGCCTTATTTGGAAAAATTGATCTGGCTATTTAAAAGTGTAAAAATAACACTTTTCAAATTTGGTGTTTTTTATGCCAGAAATGGCCTCTGTGCAGTGGCTACATACTGCCTGCATTTTTCCCGTGTGAATAGCTTCATTTTTAGCAAAGTTAGTATTTTTTCACGCTAAAATTACCCCACATACATGCACTATATGTGGAAACACACTAAAATAGGCGAGGGACGCTTATTTAGTGTCTTAATTTAGTTTCAATGTGAATTAACCTTATTAAATGCACTAATTACATTAGTCACATCAGTCTTGGCGCCCAATTATGCTACCACGCTTAAAAATTGCCTATTTAGTCAAGGATTTACCCATGGTTACGCCTGCCAAGAGTCTGCATACAGGGATCAGCCCTTACACGCATTAAATTGGGTTTTTCAGTGGTTTCTCAGTCAATAATGCTTATTTTTGGACAGGGATTTCACGTATAAATTTGTAATAATTAACTCTAAAATTTCTACTGTTAATCCCCCTTAATACTGTGTTATATATAGTACCTTTTCTTTATTTTTAGTCTATTAAAAATAGATATTACATGCATATACACTCTTCTTTGGGTTATTCTTTATTTGTGATGGATTATCCCTATTATTTCAGGATTTTGGTGTGTAATATTATTCTTTGGTTGTCATTGGTCATTCTTTATGTTGTTGGACAGTTCTATTAGTTAGTTTGAGGCGCATTTGGCCGTTTATGGGATTGGAATCATCAAGGGGCATCATTGGGGAATTATTGGGTATAAAAGGAGGGGGTTTTTGATCATATTTTCAACATTCAATTTATCATCTTTACAATTACAATTACAATATAACCAATACAATTTATCTTACATTTCATTAGTACTTTAGAGAGTCTTTGAATAGTATTTTAAATATATTACATCTATTTTTCTGCACAACAATAAGCCTTGTAATACCAGTTATAATAAGTGAGAGTAAATTACTGAGCCTTATAATTGATTTTATTCTACTACTTGCTTGTCTTATACCATTGTATTCATTTGGGACCTTTTGTAAATCTTCTAGAAACTAGACCAGCAAGCTATTCACGTCTCTGGACTTGGACTTAGCCTGACACTAACTTCCATCATTCATTGTTGGTTCTGATACTTCTCACTTCACATCACTCAAAGTAAGTCACTTTCTCATTTTTTTAAATTTACTTGCTAATTGAAATAATCTTTTTTCTTGTCACTTTTTTTGTTTATTTTTTTTATCATCTTTTTTGTTTTGATTGCTGATTTATCTGTTCTTGTTTCATTTCCCCCATTTTATCCCCATTTTTTCTTTTTCACTATCATTTTTATTCTTGATTTATTGACTTTTTGGAGTTTTTTTGTTCATTTTTAGGCATTTTCACTTTTTTGGCCTTTTTCTTTGCTAAATTGCTTTGGAAAAATTCAGAAAAATTTGGAAAAATTTTCTGAGAAATTTCCACTTACTTTGAGGTGTTTTTGGCCTGTTTTAGGTATTTTATTTTGTTAAAACATTCCAGAAACATTTTACAAGCATATCTAAGTGAATTAAAGGTGTTTTGGGTCTATTTAAGGTCTATTTCTTCACTAAATCAATTTGGAAATACTCAGAAACCATCAGAAACCTTTTGGAAACTTTTTAAAAGCATTTAAAAGTGTTTTAAAGTCATTTTGGCATTTTTTGGATGATTTTTGGAACTTTTTTCTGGAACTTTTTGGCACTTTTCTGGCACTTTTTGATGATGTTTTAGGGGACTTTCAGGACACATTTGTGGAAACTTTTAAACCACTTTTAGGTGACTTGAAAGAAAATTTTTTGAAAAAAATTTGGAACACTTTTTGGGTACTTTTGGGACTCTTTTTTGACAACTTTTGTGACTCTTTTGTTGGAAGTTTGGGACTCTTTTTTGTCATTTTTAGGGACTTTTTTTTCAGATGGTTTCAGGAAAGCTTTTTAGGTAAGTTTTATCCAATTTCGATTAAGTATAGGGTGTAATATAGGCTGTCAAATTTTATTTTTATTTCACAAATTAACATTTTACAAGTCATATATGATAATCTATTTACCTAAAATAATGAGCCATTAGACCATGTTTTGTATAACGGTAATCATCAGGAAATTTGTTTTTCTCATGAGGTTCATGTATACATTTGTTTTTGATTCCATTGAATTCCGTCACTGGCAATTTCCACTCACATTTTTACTTGAATTTTCATTAATTTAGGTTTGCTAATTATCTTATAAGACTTTTTTACATGTTAATTTATGCAATGAACATAAATTTTGGCAATCTATGCCCCTACTTCAATAAAATACAGAGAAGGGTATTTCCATTTATTTTTGTCATGAATTTATTTCTTACTTTGAAAAAAAATGGTGATCCCCACCCCTTGCTATGGTAAATATCAGTGGAGGGTATTTTCAAAAAATATTTTTTTGACATAAATTTTTTTTTGACTTGGAAATAATTTGATGGTCTGGACCCCATAATATAGTAAATTTCAGGTTAATTTAGTGCCAAAATAAACTTTCATACTTTGCTTCCATAAATATTCATGGTCTACTAAGATCCATTCTTTCTAACAACCAAAGTATATTTCAAGTTTTGTTTTCTCCACACTATTTTAAATGAGTACCTCATCTAGTATTGAAGACTATTCTAACAAGGGTTATCAGCTCACATATCAATACTGTCAGCCAGGCTGTCTCAGGAGCCCAGTAAATGCATAATATTTTATTGGAGGGAATAAAGTAATGTATTTAAGAATTTTAATAATATTTAATTACATAATAAAATTATATAAACATTTTATTAAAATAAGCAAAATAAGTATTATATAAATTTTATTATTAAATAAATTATTTATACACTTACATCAAACATAATATATATCATATTCTAAAAGTCATGGCATATTTTTTATGTATTTAATATTAATAAATTAATAATTAATTAATTATAAATTTATATTATAATTATAAATGAAAGATTAGAATTATAATGTAATTAAAATTATATATTAAATCAATCTTCTCATATGTTATAATCCATAAATATTGGGCGCTTTTTTGACCCTTAACTGTGTTAAAAAATTTTTATTAAATAATTTAAAATACTTACTTAATAAAATGAATTGAAATACTTAATTTTAATTGTTGTTCATTAAATTAATTACTTGTTTCACTTAATTAAGTTATTACTCAAATGGAATATTTAACACAATTACTAATTTCTGTTTTGGGCTTAAATTGATTATATAAATAATTGTGTGATAATTATATGATTGTATCGGGTCAATTAAAACCATTTTAAGACTAATTATAATGACTGTTTTTTGATAAATTACTCACAGTTTCCCATGTTTCAAATTTAGGTAGTTACTCACTATTTTAATTAACTGGGTTGGGAAATTAGTATAGGAAAATTATTTCTTATTTGAGAATTTAATTATTTGTTTCATATTTTTCTCTCAATATCCAAGTTTCACTTATTAGGGGGTATCAATGTTCAGAGATCAGCAATTAAATTAATTGCAGATAAAAATCCTTATACCCCAATTATCTTCCGCAATTTTTTTTGCTAATAATTGGGTTATTAGACACTTTACATGTCAATGTTCACCTCTTATCCGACATTTTTTTACTCAATTTTTCATAACCACATCTTGGACAACCTTCTTTCATAACCACATCTTGACCTACTTTCTGCCATAACCACATCTTGGACTACTCCCTGGATATGCCTTCTACCTTTCTGCGCACTTCCATTCTCATCCCATCCTGTTCATTCTATCCGCTCAGAATTTCTCCCCATTTCATCTATTTGATTCTGCTCCTTTTCATCTTCATTTATAATAAGATGCCTTGTCATCCTAGATCTTCTCAAAGGCAGCCATCACCCAGTTGTTCTTCAATTCCCACTACTTCCTCTTTCCCCCGCTCAGCTGAGAAATCAAATACCGTTCAATTAAAAAAAGATGACCATCTCATTCTTATCAACTGGCTGAAAACCAAATCTAACTATGATTCTTGTTTTGGTACTGGGTATGCCACTAAAGTAGGACGGCCCCCCACATAAAAAGTTAATGGCTATCTTCTAATGGCAAATGAATTACGGAATAAGACCAAGGGAAGGATTGATCTTTTGCCTAAACAGATTTCTGAACAATTCAAGCATTACCAAGCAAAATACAAGAAGGCAAAGGCTCTTTCATCTTCCACTGGTTTTGGGGTTACCGACAATGATATAACTAAGGGCATAAAATCCATAGACAATAAACTTAAAACTTTATGTCCTTACTTTGAAGAGATGGATGCAACATTTTGGAGAGCGAGCCAATGTTAATCCTGTAAACATGTTGGATGGTGAAGATCCTATCTCTGAACATGATGTTGAAGCAAATCTTTTCCCATCCTCTTCCTCCACTCAAGCCTCCCCTCTTCTAAATTCTACGAATCTAGATAGCTTTGCTATTGATCCTATTGGCGATTTAACCCAACCCAATCTAACTCAGGTCTGTTTTTTTTCTTTTATCTTATCAATACTTTTTTTTATTTACTTAGATTTTCTTATTTCTTAAAAGGCTGATGAACAAGCCCAGGACCCACAATCAACTGAGTCTGAAGCTAGCAACAATGATGAGGAGGAAAATTCTATGTTGAACAAAAAGCAAAGGCCTTCAAGTAGTCTAAATTTCCACTCCCAAAGAAGACAAAAAAGTGATACTTCATCAAAAACACCTTTTTCTTCGATGGAACAGTTTTTAGAGAAATGTGATGCTGGTAAGTGATATCATAACTCTTATTACTTTACTCTGCTTTTCTTCTACTTTATGTTAATTTTTATTCTCACTCTAGAACAAGTGGAAATTGCTAAAGAGACTCTAAGCTTTGAAAAGAAGAAATACAAGCTCTCTTTAAGGAGGGATGACAGAGTACAAGATTTGGAAGAGAGGAAGTACGAGCTCTCCTTGTGGAAGGATGATCGGGTCCAAGATTTGGAGGAGAAGAAGTTTGAGTTAACTCTTAGTATTGAAAAATCCGAAAAAGAGGAAAAAACACTCTAGCATCAAGACTTAATGGAACAGATGAAGTATAAGCATGACCTCCAAGAAAGTTCTAAAAAGAAAGATTTCTTGATCAAATGCGTTAAAGCAAACAAATCTGTTGAAGAAATAGAATGTTTAATGAAATTTTTTGTTGACTAGTTTCTTTTATTTCTTTCACACTTCATGTGTTCATCTTTATTTGTAAATAAATTTTACAATTATTTTCTGTATTTCTTGAAATTTTGTATTTTAATGTTAAATTTTCTTTTTTTAAATAAAATTTTCAAGTCTCCTTTGAAAATTTGCCAAACCCCCACCCCTGCATTTTTTTGAAGTAAGGGGTGGGTATCACCAAAATTCTTTCATGTCAAGAGTCTTGAAAGTCTTATATGAAACTTTGGCATTACTACCCCCTGCATTTTACTGGTATCACCAAAATTCTTACAAGTCAAGAATTTCACAAGTTTTATAAGAAATTTTGGTAATACTCCCCCCTGCATTTTATTGAAGTAAGGGACGGGTATCACCAAAATTTTTTCACCAAAATATTTACAAGTCAAAAATTTTACATGTTACATTTGAAAATTTGGCAATACCCCCCCCCCCCTGCATTTTATTGAAGTAAGGGGTGGAAGTCATCAAAATTTAATATAATTACATAAATTATTAAATAAATATCTAATATATATCAATTTCCCTAGTTTAAAGTAATGACAATTCCTCAAGCCAAAATGCAGATCAAATCTAGAAACAAAAGTTTGAGATTTTCCACAGGTATAGGCTAGAGGAGCCCCATGAAACAAATAAATGTTATCATGATTACCTATTATACAACACAAGGTCGTTGGCCCATTAATTTAGTTGAGGAAATTGATATATAAAAAATATTTATTAAAAATTTATGAAAAAATATAAATTTTTTGATGACAACTCTAATCCCCATACTTTTTGGATCTAGATAAAGTTTTTTTAAATTGATTAACTTTACCTTCTTTCTTTACCTTGTTGATTCTTTGAATCAACTTTTGACTTATTTGAAAAGAACAACCGAAATGAGTGAAATCTTGACAGGATTCCAAACCAGGAGGAGCTTTGGTTGTTTGATGATTATCCTGAGAAGAATTCCAAATAGTTTCGATGATACCATTTCCCAAAGAAAAATCAATGATGCACTTGTGGTCTGGAAAATATAAACCATGTCATTTGATTTTAGCTGGAGATGGTATTGGTTGGCCAGTAATCGGATTGATATATGAGAATATACCAAAAGTAAGAAAATTGGTGTCCTTGGTATTGGTGTGAATTTTATTGTGAAATCCAGAATGAGTGATAATAACATTAGAAAATAAAAGATATTTGTGGCTGATATCTTCCCATTCGGAGTCACACCAATTCGGTATTCCAACTTTGGTTGCAAGTTCATGATTTTTTTCAAATGCCTTATTACAGAGCTTTTTGAGTCAAAGAGCAAGAAAAGAATTAAAGGAAGGTAGAGTGTCCCATAAGCGAAAATCTTCATCTTTTTGTGCTTTAGTGATATTCTTGAGCAATGAGTATATGCCTATATAATTGAAATAAGTGAAATGATATTAAGAATGGAACAGAAATTATTAGACATACCAAGAGAATATCCTTTGACAAAACCAGGTCTCCAACCAAAACCAATCATGATACCACCCAACAAATTCGTATTCCTTATAGGTAACCGAACCAAAGCCATTTGATAAAGAGTTATGATAAGATCGGATAGTTGATTAAAAGCTTCATCTTTTACACCATCAAATGAATTGAGCCTTAAAAGTATTGCTGATAACTGCAACAACTCGATCATCTCCAAATTCGGTTAGATATTTGATATCTTCTGGTAATTTTTTTGGATATTGATTTTTTTTATCTACTTTAGTTTTATAAAAAAAATGTTTGAGATATGACCAAAAAAACTTTTGCAGAGAATTTTTTTTAAAAAAAATCTTTTCTTCTGATGAGACTGATTATCATTAATTTTTTTTGATGATTTAGAAGATAATTGTATTGAAGTTGATTTTGAAGAAGATGATAGAGATGATAAAGATGAAGATGATAAAGAAGATAAAGAAGAAGATGAGAAAGAAGTAAGGGGTGAATCTGAAGAAGAAGAAATTTTTTTGATCTGAAAAAAAATTTAAATTTCAATAAAATTTCAACTCAATTCTTTTTTAAAAAAAAATTCTCACCTAATAATAAAAAAAGCTGTTTTTTTATTTGAAAAATTAAATTGGAAAAAAAAAAATCAGTAAAAGTTTTTCCAAAAAAATAATTTATCAAAAAAAACCTGAGGTTTTATTTTTAAAAACAAAATAAAAGCAAAATCCTTTAAAAAAAAAAAATTAATTCAAAAAAAAAAATTTCAGTAAAAATTAAATCGAAAAAAAAAAAAATTTAAAAGTGAACCTGAAGATTGGTTATTAAAAACCTTCGCACAAGATCCTGAAAAAAACAAAAAAAAAATTCAGTAAAATCAAAATCAAAAACAAAAAAATTTTTTAAATAAAAAAAAAAAATCAGAAAAATTATTTACTAGAAAAATTAAAAATAAAATTATAAACCTTTCTTGATTTGTAAATAAGAGGGACAGTCCTTAACAGAAAGAAATTTTTTTTTCTATAATACTGCCAAAAAAATTAAAAAATTAATCAAATTTTAAAAAAAAAATTTGTTAGTATATTTAATTTGAAAGTAGGTAACCCCTCTTTATCTCCCATAAATGTCCCCTTTTCCCCTCCTTTATTTATTTGAAATCCCCTTACAAATCCCTCCCTCCTTGCCTCAAAATTCCCCTCAAATCCTCTCCTTGCCTGCCTCCAAAACCCCCTGAAACCCCCCCGAATTCCCCCCCTTAGTTACCTTGAAACCTCCCCAAATCCCCCCCTTTACCCTTCTTTATATGTCCCAACCCTCCCCCTATCCCCCCCTCTTTAGCCGCCTCAAAACCCCCCCATTCCCCTCTCTTTAGCCGCCTCAAACCCCCCCTTCCCCCCCCTTCCACTCCCTTACCTCCTCCTCTACCCCCCCTCCTTGTTAACAATCATTTTTTAAGAAAAGGGGGGGGGGTAGAGGAGGAGGTAAGGGAGTGGATGGGGGGTAAAGCGAGTAGAAGGGGGGGAAGGGGGGGGTTTGAGGCGGCTAAAGAGAGGGGAAGGGGGGGGTTGAGGTGGCTAAAGAGAGGGGAAGGGGGGGGTTGAGGTGGCTAAAGAGAGGGGAAGGGGGGGGGTTTGAGGCGGCTAAAGAGAGGGGAAGGGGGGGTTGAGGGACATTAATAGAGGGGAAGGGGGGAGTCTTGAAGCGCCTAAAAAGAGGGGAAGGGGGGGTGATGAGGGACCTAAAGAGGGGGGAAAGGGGGGATTTGAGGCAGCTAAAAAGGGGGTATTGAGACAGGTAAAGAGAGGGAAAAAGGGGGGCCTTGAGGATGATAAAGAGAGGTGAAGGAGAGAAAAAAGAGAAAAAAACAAAAAAAATTAGTTTACCCTAGAACAAAAATAAATGAAGCACTTACAAAAAAAAGCAAAAAAAAAAATCATGATTAGCAAATAAAAAACCAAGAAAAAAGAAAAAAAATGACCTACCTGGTGAGTTGAGTTGAGAAAATAAATGCAACCAAAAAAACTGAGGGATGTTTGAGGAGAGGATGAAAAGGATATGAGTGATGAATGAAAAAAAAATAACTGAAAAAATATGTGATATAAGAAAATATGCGATTTCATGTTGATCTGGTGAACAAAAACCAATGAGCCATCCAAAAAAAAGATATTCACCGTAAATTCAAAAAAAAATGAATATGCAACAAACCAAAATACAAAACCAAGTGAATAAAGTACACAAAGAGGACATTTGGAAAGTATGAAAACATAAAAATTAAAAATTAAAAGCGTTGCAAAGTGAAATGTTGGAGAGTAATTGGCATTATAATGGAGCGTATGCCAGTTGATTGAATGATTTGTGAATCAAGGGAGGGGAGTGCCGGTGGTGGTTCAGGATCCTCTTCTTCATAAAGATCATTCCACTCATCCTTTAAATCAGCTAGAATATTGTGGAGTATTACGCAAGTCAAAATCCAATGATTTGCAGTTTTGATCTCCAATTTTTTTTGAAATTGGATTCTGAGCTCCCGAAGACTAGAAAATCGTCCCTTTAAAATACCTATAGCATGTTCAATTCATACTCTTGATTGTGCAAGGTGATAATTAAAGGCAGTTTTGGGGTCATTTTCTGAAGTTGCACCACGGAAAGCAGGTGTAATGTACTTTCCACTTGCATATGCTGAGTCTGCAAGGAGGTACTGAGATTTGTCAAAGTATGAGTCAGGGGATTGAGAAATCCTCATTCTTTGGAAGATGGAAGAGTCATGACATGATCCAGGGCAGCCACTGTGAAAAGAAATAAATTTTTTATTGACAACGCATACAAGTTGAACGGCAATAGAGTATCTAGAAAGAAGATAAAAAGTTAGATTGTGAAAGATGAGAACTTGGAGAAGATTTTGAAGAAACCTTTTTTTGCAATGAAAATAATGGTTGCCATCATGAGCAGGCTTTTGACTCAAAGGGATGGTTGTGCCATCAACAAAACCTATACAGCCAGGGAAACCTTCAGCTTGCATTACTTGAGAGGATTCAAGTTGCTGTTCTGGAGTCGGCCAAGCAAGAGTTTGAGACTTGAGGGAAAGGATAGCAATCATACAGCGCTTGGTGTATAATATCACAGTACCATATCCTATGTTAAAGAGATTATCCAAACGTCTTATGGCAGCACCATTTCCATTTGAGCCAAAGAAACATAGAGCAACAGCAAGTTGGATGGCAGGATTACGCTGTTTGTTATGAGAATTATTATGGAAGATAGGATGTTCAGAAATGAGTTGATAAAGTTTGAAGAAAGAATTGGGAGAAGTTCTTAAAAGTTGCGTGAAGTTTAAATGAGGAATAATGAGAATGGAGGCCAGATCATATTGGGGATCATGATAAAGATTTGGCCCCCTGGTGATGATGTAACGCTTTTTGGAAAGAAAACACATATAATCTAAAGCATCTTCCAAATCAGAGTCAGATTTATAGTAAAGAACTAAAAGAAAAGTGATAGCATTCATTGTTGAGTGAAGTAGCTTCCTAGTAGAGAGGTGCTTCATTGTTGTTGGTGGAAGGGATATGTGATGAGGGAAGTGGGAAGTGGAAATTCACTGCCAAATGTGCAGTTGAGGTGTGTAGATAGAAAAAAACTTAAGTGTCCACCACCAAAATTAAGTGGCATAGAGTGAGGAAAGACTTAAGGATGGCATCAGCAATTATTAGTCATGTGACTTTCTTGCAAATCCATCATGGATGTGATGAGTTTGGGATCAGGAATTAGGAATGGAAATTGGGGTATAAGAGGCAGGATAATGCATTATTGTGGATTTCTTATCCACTAGCCCTGGGGCTAGTAGATAAGAATCTTCCGCAATTAATAATGTCTGATCCCGGGAAAAAAAATTCCTGATCCCTAATTGCGGATCCCTGAACATTGATACCCCCTATTTGATAATTTAATTATTTGTTTCATATTTTTCTCTCAATATCCAAGTTTCACTTATTTTATTTTATTTTCTTGTTTCACTTTATTACTACTTTTTATATACAAATTTGTGGCGCTTCAGAGGATCCCTTGCCTATAAAAAGGTCTTGGGTAATCCCCTTCAGCCCATCACTTACAGTACTCATCTTATTTTTAAAATATTATTATCTATTTTCTTGTTTTGGCCAGTCTGTCCCCTTAACTACTAAATACATATATTCAGGTTGCTTTAAGAGCCTTTTAATTATTAGTAGTTGATACATAAGTGGAGAGGAATAAAATACTTTCTGTTATTATACTTGTAACCATTGTCAATAGTCCTATTAAATCCTAGATATTTATTGTCACTTTACCTCTTAAATTCCTTTTCTCTCCTCTCTTCTTTTATCCTTTAGTTTTCCTTTCTTCTCCATCTCCATCTCCGTCTTCCTCTTCCTCTCTATTTCTTCCTCTTCTAGACAAACCAGCTGATAAATACTCTAAACCTTGCACAAGATGCAAAAAATCTAATCAATATTGTGTTAAAAATGCAGTAGCTCAAGTAAGAGTCAAAAAATGTCAAAGCTTCCATTGGCGTCATCTAAAATGTGATGTTCTCAAACTTAATCATGAACCAAAATCTCAATTCACAAACTTGAAATTTTGTACTCACCAGGATAAAAGAGAGATTTTGTAAGAGTGTTTTGTTATATTTCATTATTGGAATAAGATTATTTTTTAAATTTTTCCTCATCCTCTTTTTGAATCCTAACCTTCTCCCTCTCCAAATCTAAAAAATCTTTCTCAATTATTTTTCAAAAGAGCCCATCCATTTGATCATAAAGAGGACACACATAGTTGAATTTTTCAGAAACAGATTAAATCCATGCTTTTCATCATCTTTGGTAACTCCAAACCCAGTTAGATGGAAAAGAAGCTATCTTTTCTTTCTTGTATTTTTTTTTGATAGTTTTTGAATCTTTCCCTCATTTGCTTTGTTGTCAAATCTATATTACCTCTAGTTTTTAATTTCAACTCCACTTCCATTTGATTAAAGCCACTCAATTTTGATGTGGGTAGACAACCAACTTTAGTGGAATTAGCAGAGCCAAAACAGGCTTCAAAATTAGATTTAATTTTCAGCCAGTTAATTACAATCTGTAGGTCAGATGGTTTCATTTGAGTAAATTTTTGCAAAGTAGATTCTGGGTGAGGAATGATAAATTAACACTCAACAAAGAAATTAGTGAAAAAAGAAAATTTTGTTGAAGAAAAGGAGGAACTAACAAAGATTTTAGATATTTGTGATGCCCTGTATAAAAATACGAAGTTGAGAGTATAGAAATTTGAGCAGAAAATTTTTCTAAAAAACAGAAAAAAATGTAATAGACTTACTGTGGTGTGAAAGAGAAAAATTTGATCTCAAAATGAACAGCAGGAGAAGAGTTGTGACATGGAGTATATGAGTGAGGATAGAAGGAAGGTGATGCGAAGATGATTGGGAGGATGTGCATACTTGTGGGATTGATTGTGGTTAAGAACATTTTACAAAAGTAGGACATATTTGACCCCATGTTTGAGACCCAAAGGACCAAATCAGCAATGTTTCACGGCATGTGTGTGCAGAGTTTTTCAAATGAAAAATGATAGGTGTGTTTGGTAATGTTTGAGGCCCACTAATAAAAATAAATAAATTAAAAAATAATAAGTAAAATAAATAAATAATCAAAAAATAAAAATAAAAAATGAAAAAAATAAAAAAATATATAATATAAAAATAAAATAAAATAAAATAAATAAATAATAGAATGAAACAAAATAAGAAATAAAAAAAATAAAACATAAATATAAATAAAAAAAAATAAGAATAAATAAGCAAAAAAAATAAATAAATAAATAAAATAAACAAAAATAAAAATAAAAAAGTTTAAAAAAATAAAAAAATATTTAAATAAAAAATAATATTGAAAATATAAAAAATAAACAAAAAAATAATAACAAAATAATAACAAAAGGATAGAAAAAAATATAATAAAAAAATAAAAAAATAAAAAAAAGAATAAGTAATTAGATTAAAAAAATCAAAAAAATGATAAATAAAATAAAAAAAGTAAAAAAAAATTAAAATAAAAAGAAGTTAAAAAATACATAAAAAAATAAAAAATAAAAAAAACAAAAAATTATGAAAAATAAATAAATAAATAAAAATAAAATAATAAATTAAAAAAATTAATTTAAAAAAATAAAAATAAATCAATTTAATTTAAAAAATAAATAAATAAACAATTGAATAAAATAAAAATATATACAAAAATTAATAAATTAAAATAAAAAAAGAAAGAAAATAATAAAATAATTAATTAAAAATAAAAAATAAAATAAAATAAAAAAACCAAAAAAAAAAAAGAAAAATTAAAAATAAATATAAATGTGAATAAAAAAAGAAATATAAACAAAAAATAAATTAAAATAAAATAATAATAAATTAAAATAAATTAAAAAAGTAAAATAAAAATAAACAAAGATAAAATAACATAAAAATATAAAAAAATAAATAAAAAGAATAAAAAAATGAAAATATGTAATTAAAAAAGTAGAAAAATTAAAAAATAAATAATAATAATAAAATTAAAAAATAAAATTAATAAAAATATATACAAAAAAAAGTAGTTTAAATAAAAAAAATATAAAAAATAAATAAAATTAAAATAAAATAAGATAAAGAAAAAGAAAAAAATTGGGATTAGAATTGAAATAAAAAATAAAAATAAACAAAAAAAAAATAAAACATGATAAAAAAATATAAAAAAATAAAATAAATATAAAAAAACAAACAAAATAAGTAAAGAAATATAATTAAATTACATTAAAAACTTAAACCAATATAAAAAATATAAAAAATGAATAAATAAAAAAAGAATAAAATAGATAGATTTTCAATGGGTCTCTTGGTCTAGAAGATTTATCTGGAGATTCTAAGGGGTCTTAAGTAGAGTTATTGGACTTTCAAAAGCAATGTACCTATTTTCTTAATCCTTTTGATTGTTTTACTCAAGTTATAAGAGGTGGATTCAAATATTATTATAAATTATAGCTTAAAATTACGTTGATGTAAGTACTGGTGTAATAAAGTATAGTAATAAAGGATGTAATTGATGTATTGTAAGATTGGTAAAATAAGTAAGGAATGATTAAAAAAGTACAAAAAGAGAGGGCCTTTAATAGGCAAAAGGGGAGAGATAAAAACACAGAGTTAACACCACCTAATAAAAGGGTGTGAGAGAAAAAAAAATAAATATAAAGAGAGTATGTGAAATATAAAAGATATACTAAATGGTGCATCAATAAAAGGTATCATTTTTATTTGAAATAAAACTTGAGTTCCCTTAGACTGTCACAATTAGTATAAAACATTTGATTTAAAATGTTGTTTCAACGGAAATATAAATTTCTTAATAAAGGAATTTGAATTTTTTAGATTTTATTATATTTTTAATACTATTTTTATTCCCTTTCTCATCTGTATTATTGAGCACGGTGTTAGGGAGTAATAATGTATGGGAAAATTACTTATTTTTATTAATTATTAAAATCTCTCGATGTACTTAGCTAGTTAGTTGTAAGTAATACATAAGTAAGCAATAAATAATAAATTATTAATAAGGATTTAACTGGTGTGGCTTCATCTCAGTAAGATAATTAATTATTTTACTGGATAAGTCTAGTAGCCTGGCTGACACTCCCTCACTCCAAAAAAAAACAAAAAAAAATGCTATGATTTTTTCTTTTTATACTTCTTTAGTAGAGTAGAAAGATTAGATATCTCCTTCCCAGGTATCCAAGAATCTTATTCAGATGATTTATTCTTGAATCTCAATAAGTATTCTGTACCTTTTTCAGCAGTGACTATTCTGTCATTCAGAATCTTATCAATTTCTTCTGTCTCAGTGATTTCATTAGGGTTTTTCTTGGCCCTTCCCCTCATTTTTGGAAATAAATCACTATTGGATGTGTAAGGTTTCAAAAGAGATATTGGAAAAACAGGATGTTTTCTGTCATATGGAGAATACAAAATAACTTCAACTGCATTATCTCCAATCATTCTTCTGACAACAAATGGACCAACAAATGGGTCTTTCAATTTGTTATTACCTTGTAAATTGAAATGGACTGTAGAAATCAACACTTCATCACCCTTTTTAAAAGTGTATTCTTTATGGGATTTGTCCCATCTCTTCTTATCATATTCAAATAATTTTTCAATACATTTTTGAGCATGACTTCTGAAAAGTTGTTGCATTTGAAGAAAATATTTTAAGCCAGGATGTAAATCCAATTTAGGTATTTTATTATTGAGAATTTGGTAAGGAGTATTTGGAGCATATCCAAGCCAGAGCTCAAAAGGCTTTCATTGAGAAACAGAATGAACAGTGCTATTTTAAGCAAATTCCAACCCAGGAAGTAAGGTAACCCAATCATGAGTGAATCTGTCATTGTCTTTATACTCAAGGCCAAAGGCACAATACCATCTTATCATTTCCTCTAAAGTCTGAATCATTCTTTCAACTAATCCATCAGTATGAGGGTTATAGGCAGTAGAAAGTCTCAGATCACAACCACATACATTCATCAGAGACATCCAAAATTCAGAAGTAAATTTAGGGTCTCTGTCAGAGATTATGGCTTTAGGAAGACCAGCAGTATTAAACATATGAGACCACCATAAGAAAGCTAATTCTTTAGTGGAAAAATCCTTGTGAGTAGGGATAAATTTACAAATTTTAGTGAGTCTGTCCACAATAACCCAAGAAGAGTTATAACTGTCTTTTCCAGAAATAGGTAATTGTCAGCCAGGCTATTCCAGGAGTCCAGTAAATGATATGTAACTTATAAAACCTGAAAGAGTGGGTAAGAATTTTATTTATTGAATATAAATTAATATTTTATTGCATAATAAAATTATATAAGTATTTTATTATATACAAGTGTTATATTAATTTTATTGGTTATATAAATTTTTATATACATTTAAATTGAACATAACATAATATATTCTACAAATAATGGCGCATTCTTATGTATTTAATAATTATAAATTTATATTTAATTAATTGAAAAATATATATTATAATTATAAGTGTAAAATTGACTTATAATATATTTAAATTAATTATTTAAATTTATATATTAAATAACACCTTTCATATAATACTAAAAAATAATTAATGACGCTTCTTTTGACCCTTAATTATGTCAGGAAAAACCAATTAAGTAATTTATACTAAATTCAGATTAATTACATGTTTTGTTGTGTCAAAGTATTTTTTGTTTCACTTAAAATATCCTTAAATCAGACTGTACCATCTGTTTGGAATTATTTTTCTCATAGTTTCTATGTTCCAATCTTGTTTAGTTATTCACTATTTTTACTTACTGATTTGGGAATTAATGGCGGGAAAATTGGATTCTTAATTGGGGTTTTAATTATTTGTTTCACATTTTTCTCTACATTGTTATGTTTCATTTAATCTTTGATATATTTATTTTATTCTATTCTAACTATTGTATTTATAAACATAGTGGCGCTTCAGAGGACCCATTTCCTATAAAAGGGCCTTGGATCATCCCCTGTAGCTTCATCACTTATTATACACTCAACAAATTAAATACTATTTTACTACGTTTATATTTTTTTTATTAGTAATACAATTCTAATTAAAAGTCTATATAACAAATTAAAGGTTGCTTTAAGTCTGATAGTAATTAAAAGTGTTTGCCGCGCAGAACCCTTACATTAAATAGTATTATTATTAATAAAACCTAAGTTTTTGTCATCTCTCAAAGTTGCTCGCCGTTGTTTCCCTCTTAACTAAATTAAATATCTTATTGTAATTTATTTCTTTTATTTTCCCTTTTCCTCCTCCTTCTCTCCTCCTTACCATCTTCTAGACGACTGACTGACAACTGGGGACCTTTCCAAACGACGACAACAATCAAGCCTGGCGACGAACGACAAAACGCACGGACCACCTAGCAAAAAAGAAACTTTTGCCGCGACCATGTTTCAAACTTGGGTTCGATTTCTTAGGTTTATATTATATTAATTTTTATATTATTTTGAAGTGATTTTTTGATCACTATAGTAAGTTCACCTTTGCACCTCTCACTCATATTACTATATTTTTACTGCAATAACAGTGATTGTGGCTTAATTGCTGATTCACTGAGTGTAAGTGTTCAATTATTAAAATTTTTTTTCCTAGTTGACCATTATAGAGTGTTAAATCCTCTTAGTCCTAGAAGAATTGACATTTTTATTAATACAAATTGAATTATTAAATTAATTTTTTATTATTATTAATTATTGTTAATTTTGGTTGACTTAAAAGTACTTTGTGCTTAGTCCCAAATATATTGCCATATTTAATATTGGTAATTAATTGGTTGAATTAACTTGATTTTTATTCCCAATTTAACCTTGCAATCCATTTTTTTTAAATTAATTTTTTATAATTATTACTTTATATTGAAAATTTTTTTTTTTCTATAATTTAATTAATAAAATTTTTTATTATTATTTGGAGCAATTATTGACTAACTTTTATTATTTTTTTAATAAATAAGAAGTAAATTAAAATCTTCCCACTAGTATGTCCAACAATTTGACAGAAAAAATGGATAACATGCAAGTGGATGAAATAGAAATTGACTATGATGCTGACACTGTAAGTTCTTCTAAAGTTGGTCATAAAAAATCTTATACTAACACAAAGAATTCACATACTGCAGGATGTGGAAATGACAGGAAATGCAAACAAACCAAACCCCCTTCCCCCAGTACCACAGAAGGAAGTAAAGCCTCTAGTGCCTCAAGAAGGTCTTCCAAAAGGCTTCAAAATAAAAAAGCTTCCTCTGCCACAACAAATCAGCAACCTATCCAGTCATATTAAAGAGTTGAAGACAGAAAATATGACGTACAAAGCAAAGGTAGACACATTGTGGGATCAGGTCCAAGAACTCAGGAACCAGATTCAGGCACAAGCCCCTCCTCAGTTGCCTCCCAATCAGCCTCAGTTTCAGGCTCAACCTTCACAGCCACCCAGCTCACCCAGCTCAACCATCCAAAATCCAAATACTATGGAAGTAGAGCAATGGAAATGGGATTATCTAATGAATCACTACCAACAGAAAGTGCAACACCCTCCTCATCATCAGCCTGGCCCATCCAGAACAACCAATTTCCATCCACCTCCTCATCCCTACCAACAAGGCAGGAGAAAGAAGGCCCAAGCACAATCCCAAACCCAGTCCCAGGGGGAGTTTCCTCCTCTGCCATGGTAAGTAATTTGGTTGATAGTCACTTGGGTATGTTTTCTAATAAATCTTCTTCTGCAGGTAATATTATTGAACATGGTGAAAGAACAGTTAAACCTGTTAAAAGACAGCTTCCTGTAACTAGTAGCCCTATTGATGTAATTAGCAAATTGTCATTTGATGAACCTTTACATTTAACTTCTACATCTTTAATTAATCCTTCTCTTGCAATTAAAAATGATTCTGTTCCCCCTGAAATCTATACCTTAATTGAAAAAACTTCTGAGGAAATATTGAAAGATACCCTTGATTTTAATATTGTGAAAGACAAACATGTGAGAGATGTGTTAATCCATGAAAATGATAGATTAAATAATTTACACTTGCAATGTAAAGTGAGTTCTTCTGTACAAGATACAGCTTATTTAAAAATCAAAGAAACCTTGAATATTGTTCTTAGTCAACAAAAACAAATAAGAAGTGACCATAGAGCTATCTCAGATAGAAATATCAGTCTACATAAGACATTGAGTGAATTGAAACCCCTTATTGAAGAAAATTATTCATTCAAAAATGAAATAAAATCTCTGCAAAATGAGTTTAAAAAGCTAAGAAATGATTTCCATGCACTAAGTACCAAACACTCAGTTTCTGAGGACAGAAATGTTCTATCTCTTGCAAAAGTAAATGACCAGATGTCTGAAATTCCAAGAATAAGAAACTATGTGTCTGACCTGCAGGAAAAGTTCTCAACCTTAACCATCAATAATGAATTAAATGAGATTTCTGTAAATAAGCTGCATAAAAATAAAGGGAAAAAACATGAGCAAAGTTCATCCTTTCTTCCTCATATTTCAACCATTAAACAAACTGACAATGAGTCTGTAAAATCTTTTGCTACTAGCAAAAAATCTTGTGATGGTCATGCACCAGCTGTTTCTGTAAATAATGAAATTTCTGAACACCTGGCTAAACTTCAGGAATTATTAATAAATAATTCAAACCAAAAAGTAGACCATCCCAGTAGTCAGAAAAATTGGCCTAAGTTAGACCAATATCCTACCTTTGATGGTGATTCTTCCTCTGATTGGCAACACTTTATCCAAAGAATTGATAATTTAAAGAGATCTTATAAACTACCTGATGAGGAAATTGTTTCTAAGCTAATTTCTTTATTTTCCAATGTAGCCTTGATGTAGTATGAATCTGTCCTTTTAGATAACAATCATTATACATGGAATGATTGGAAATCCTTGATTGAGAATCAGTTTGGTGGTTCAAAATTCAGGTTAGCTCAACAGAGACTGTATGAGAATACTAGATATGTATCCTCCTCTGTTGAAAAGCCCATTGTTTTTCTGATGAAAATAACTAAAATCCTTAGAGAAATTGATCCAAAGATGGATTATGATATTTGGAGAGATAAAATCTTGTATAAATTACCAAATTCTCTTAGGGATTTGATTGTTGCTAGAACTGAGCATGTAAGGGAAAATTCTTCTTTCATTAATATCTGTAATGAAGTACTGCTCAACCATAGATATGAACCAAAAAATTACCTTAGTAAGTCTTATAATGATCAGAATAAACCTTCTACAAAGCTCCCAGAAAAATCTGGTAAACCCTCTGCCCCAGTTGCACCTAAAAAATATGCAACAAATACTTGTTATAAGTGTAACAAACCGTGGAAGAAGGGTCATGTTTGTGACAAGAAAATTCATCTTGTTGAACATAATGAAGACACTGATGAAGTTGAACTTGATGTCAATAATTCTTCCAGTGACTGTGAAAGTAATATCTCCTATGACAATGAATCTGTTAAAGATGTTTTAATGTTGGAACATGATGTCCATTATTTAAATAATATATCTGAAGATTGTGTATTGAATTTATCTTCAGTAGAAAATGCTGAGATAATTAGAGATATTACTAACAATTCTATTCCTATATCCCCTATAAAGGCGCCTGTTATCATTAATGGTAAAAATGTTGATGTAATTCTTGATTCTGGTGCTGGAGGAAGTGTAGTATCTGAAAAAGCTTTGGCTTCAGTGGATAAGGAATATTTGAGTAAATTATTACCTATAACTTCTGAAAAATGGAGAGGGTATGGTTCTACCTTATTTCCTATTGGCAAATACAAAACCTCTGTATTCTTCAAATATAATGGTGGTTTTGTCAGAGCTGTTTGTGAGTTTGTTGTCATGAAAAATGATAATTTAAGCAATTGGTTTATTATGGGAAATGATATTTTAACCATGTTTGGGGTGAAACTGGACCCAGCAAATAATTGCTTTACCTTAGGAATGAATGGGAAAAGGAAATTCAAAATTTCCTCTCCTAGAACTTCTGGGCATTTGTTGAAATCTTGTAACTCACTGATCCAGTGTAAAGGTAGAACAACAACTGAAATGGATGATTTATTACATGAAATAAATACTGCTTCTTTTAGTGATCAGCTGACTAGTGAACAGAAAGATTCTATTGTTTCCTCTATTACCTCTTTCCCTATGGCTTTTGCTCATGGTTCTCATGTCTTGGGAATTGTTCAGGAAGAAATGAAAATTACTTTATCCTGTAATTTGAGTGATATTCCTCCTACCCTTAAGAAAACACCATATCCTGCTTCTCCATCAAAAAGAAAAGATATTGAAGATAATATTGAAACATTATTGAAAATGAATATCATTGAGAAAGTGGATGTCACCCCTAAATATTGTGTCATCTCCCCAGTCTTAATTTCTTATGAAAAAGATAAGGCCAGATTATGTGGAGATTACAGAGCTTTAAATACTTATACTGTTGATGATATTTATCCTTTACCCAGAATTAATTCAATACATGCTACCTTGCAAGGTGCAAAATTTATTAGTTGTCTGGATGGTAATAAAGGTTATCATCAAGTTCCAGTTGAGAAAAATTCTCAAAATTTTTTGCTTATTGCTACTCATATGGGAATATATAAGTATGTTAGGATGCCATTTGGCCCTAAAAATGCTCCTTCAGTTTTCCAGAAAGTCATGGATAACACTTTCCATCAAGAAATTATTGAAGGTTGGCTCATGGTTTATATTGATGATATTATTGTTTTTTCTAAAACTTTTGATGAACATATGATTCACTTAAATAGAGTTTTCCAAAAAATGGATGAAATCAATATGACCTTATCTTTAAAAAAGTGTAAATTTGGTTTTCAATCTTTGAAAGTCCTTGGCCATGTTGTGTCAGGCTTACAAATTTGTGTAGACCATAATAAAGTTGCTGCCATTCAAAATGTGAAAGCACCAACTTCTGTAAGAGAAATCCAAAGTTTTTTGGGTATGTGTGGCTATTATAGACAATATATTAAAAATTATCAGGTCATAGCCTTGCCTCTTACAAAACTGACCAGAAAAGATGTTGCTTTTCTCTGGAATAATGACTGTCAAAAAGCGTTTGATACATTAAAAAGTTGCTTAATGACAGCCCCTATATTGGCTCTTCCAGATTTTAACAAGCCATTTGTCCTTTATACAGATGCTAGCTTTATTGGTCTGGGTGCTGCCCTTCACCAAAAGCAAATTATTAATGATAAATCCTCAGAGGTTGTAATTTGTTATATTTCAAGAACCTTAAGAAATAGTGAATTGAAATATGGTGCCACTCAATTGGAGTGCTTAGCAGTTGTTTGGGCTCTTGAGAAACTTCATTACTATTTGGATGACCAAAAATTTGAGTTGTTAACTGACTTTAGTGCTGTGAAATCTCTCTTAAACCTAAAGACACCTAACAGACATATGTTCAGGTGGCAACGGCTGTTCAAGAATACAGAGGAAGGATGACAATTATCCATAGAGCTGGAAATGTTCACTCTAATGTTGATATGCTCTCTAGATTGCCTCTGCCAAATAATGACTCCAATCCTGCTTATGTACCTGAAGATGATACTGTTCATATCCATGGTATATTTATAGTTGATATGGAAGAGGAGTTATTACAGTTAATACTGGATTCATATGAAAAAGATTCTGATTTAAATAAATTGGTTACTATTTTAAATGATCCTAAGAATGCTTCAATTGAAGCATTAATAAAAACTCTTCCTGCAAAGTACCAAAATGCTTTAAATAAAGGAAAGTTCTGTATTGAAGATGGTTATATATATTATAGAAGGAAGCTTATCAATGTAATTGTAATTCCTCCTTCAATGAAAGAAACTATCCTCAAACTTTGTCATGATGACATATTAGCTGGTCATTTTGATCTTGAAAAAACATTGATTAGAATCAAAAACACTGCATGGTGGGCTAATATGTCTGAAGACACAAAATTATATGTTGAATCTTGTGATTCCTGCCAAAAATCTAAAAGGTTAACAGGTAAGAGAGCAGGGTTATTACAACATATTGAAGCACCTAGTGCTCCCTGGAAAATCATTAATATGGATTTTGTCACTGGTCTTCCTGTTGCAGGTAAAGACACCATGCAATATGGGGGGGCGGACTTGCTAGCAAGTCCGCAACCTTGGACCCAAACTCACCATAGATTGAACACACATTGAGCTATTGACAAAGGAACCATACAATCAGGGATGAACACCACTCAGCAGAACAGTTTTAGGTGGGTGTCCAAGTAGAGTTCAGCATGAGTTCAGTATGAGTTCAGTCTGAGTTCCATCTGAGTTCAGGTTGAGGACTTGCTAGCAAGTCCACCCCCTATATTGCGTAGTGAGACAGCTTTAACTCTTGTTGGGTAATAGTGGATAGATTCACAAAAATGTGCAAATTTATTCCAACCCACAAAGATGTATCCACCAAAGAATTAGCTTTCTTATGGTGGTCTTACATGTTTAATATTATTGGTTTTCCAAAAGCCATTATCTCTGATAGGGATCCAAAATTCTCTTCTGAGTTTTGGACCTCTTTGATGGATATTTGTGGCTGTGAGTTGAAATTGTCAACAGCTCACCATCCTCAGACTGATGGTCTAGCTGAAAGAATGATTCAAACTCTGGAAGATATGATTAGAAGGTATTGTGCCTTTGGTTTAGAATATAAAGACAATGACAGATTTACTCATGATTGGGTCACTCTTTTGCCTGGTCTTGAATTTGCATATAATAGCACTGTTCATTCTGTCACTGAGAAAAAGCCTTTTGAGATTTGGTTAGGTTATGTCCCAAATACTCCTGCTCAGATTCTCAATAATAAATTACCTAAGTTGGAACTACACCCTGGTGTAAAATCTTTTATGCAAATGCAACAGCTATGCAGAAAACATGCTCAGAGTTGTATTGATAAAGCATTTGAATATGAAAAGAAAAGATGGGATAAATCCCATAAAGAATACACATTTAACAAGGGTGATGAAGTGTTGATCTCTACTGTCCATATCAATTTACAAGGTAACCACAAATTAAAAGATCCTTTTGTAGTACCATTTGTTGTTAAAAGAATGGTTGGTGATAATGCAGTAGAAGTTGTATTGTATTCTCCATATGATAGGAAACATCCTGTCTTTCCCATTTCTTTGCTTAAGCCTTATACTTCCAACAGTGACTTATTTCCAAAAAGAAGAGGAAGACCTAAGAAGAACTCTCAGGAAGTCACAGAAACAGCAGAAATTGATAAAATTCTCAATGATAGAATTATCACTTCTGAAAGAGGTACTGAATATTTATTGAGATATAAGAACAAATCATCTGAACATGATGCATGGATACCTGGCAAGGAAATTTCAAATCTGCCTACTCTGTTGAAAAAATACAAAAAGAAAAAATCTTAGCATTTTTTTTTATTGTTTTTTTTAGAGTGAGGGAGTGTCAGCCAGGCTATTCCAGGAGTCCAGTAAATGATATGTAACTTATAAAACCTGAAAGAGTGGGTAAGAATTTTATTTATTGAATATAAATTAATATTTTATTGCATAATAAAATTATATAAGTATTTTATTATATACAAGTGTTATATTAATTTTATTGGTTATATAAATTTTTATATACATTTAAATTGAACATAACATAATATATTCTATAAATAATGGCGCATTCTTATGTATTTAATAATTATAAATTTATATTTAATTAATTAAAAAATATATATTATAATTATAAGTGTAAAATTGACTTATAATATATTTAAATTAATTATTTAAATTTATATATTAAATAACACCTTTCATATAATACTAAAAAATAATTAATGACGCTTCTTTTGACCCTTAATTATGTCAGGAAAAACCAATTAAGTAATTTATACTAAATTGAGATTAATTACATGTTTTGTTGCGTCAAAGTATTTTTTGTTTCACTTAAAATATCCTTAAATCAGACTGTACCATCTGTTTGGAATTATTTTTCTCATAGTTCCTATGTTCCAATCTTGTTTAGTTATTCACTATTTTTACTTACTGATTTGGGAATTAATGGCGGGAAAATTGGATTCTTAATTGGGGTTTTAATTATTTGTTTCATATTTTTCTCTACATTGTTATGTTTAATTTACTCTTTGATATATTTGTTTTATTCTATTCTAACTATTGTATTTACAAACATAGTGGCGCTTCAGAGGACCCATTGCCTATAAAAGGGCCTTGGATCATCCCCTGTAGCTTCATCACTTATTATACACTCAACAAATTAAATACTATTTTACTACGTTTATATTTTTTTATTAGTAATACAATTCTAATTAAAAGTCTATATAACAAATTAAAAGTTGCTTTAAGTCTGATAGTAATTAAGAGTGTTTGCCGCGCAGAACCCTTACATTAAATAGTATTATTATTAATAAATTCTAAGTTTTTGTCATCTCTCAAAGTTGCTCGCCGTTGTTTCCCTCTTAAATAAATTAAATATCTTATTGTAATTTATTTCTTTTATTTTCACTTGTCCTCCTCCTTCTCTCCTCCTTTTCTCCTCTTTTCCTTACCATCTTCTAGACGACTGACCGACAGTAATCCTGTTACAAAATCCATGTTTATTATCTGCCATGGTGCATCAGGAGGCTCAATATGTTGCATTAATCCAGCTCTCTTACCAGTCAATCTTTTTGATTTTTGGCAAGAATCACAAGATTCAACATATAATTTGGTGTCTTCAGACATATTAACCCACAAAGCAGTGTTCTTAATTCTGATCATTGTTTTTTCAAGATCAAAATGTCCAGCTAGTATGTCATCATGACAAATTTTCAAGATGATTCCTTTCATTGAAGGAGGAATAAAAATGACATTACTCAAATTTCTTCTATAATATAGATATCTTTCATCAATTGAAATTTTACCTTTTTCCAAAGCCTTTTGGTACTTTGGTGGAAGGGTTTTAATTAATGCTTGTATTGAAGCATTCTTTGGATCATTTAATAGGGTGCATAACTTTTTTAAGTCAGTGTCCTTATCATATGAATCTAGAATAAGCTGTAATAGCTCTTCTTCCATATCAACCACATATATCCCATGAATATGAATAATTTCATTCTCAGGATCATAAGCAGGATTAGAGTCATCATTTGGTAAAGGTAACCTTGATAACATATCCACATTTGAGTGAACAATACCAGCCCTATGAATAATTTTCATTCTCCCTCTGTATTCCTGAACAGACAACTTCCATCTGAACATATGTCTGTTAGGTTTTTTCAAGTTTAAAAGGGAATTAACTGCACTTCAGTCAGTGACAAGTTCAAATTTCTGGTCATCTAGGTAATAATGTAGCTTCTCTAGAGCCCACACTACAGCTAAACATTCAAGTTGAGTGGCACCATATTTCAATTCACTATTTCTCAAGGTTCTTGAAATATAACAAATTACTACTTCTGATACTTTATCATTCATCACTTGTTTTTGATGGAGGGCAGCACCAAGACCAATAAAACTGGAATCAGTGTACAAAACAAATGGTTGATTAAAGTCAGGTAAAGCAAGAATTGGTGCTGACATCAAACAGTGTTTCATAGTGTCAAAGGCTCTCTGTCTTTCACTATTCCAGACAAAAGCAACATCCTTTCTAGTCAATTGGGTAAGGGGTAAAGCTATGACTTGGTAATTTTTAATATAATGTCTATAGTATCCACACATTCCCAAAAAACTCTGAAGCTCTCTAACTGTGGTAGGAGCCTTCACCTGTTTTATGGCTGCCACTTTGTTTTGGTCAACACATATCTGAAACCCTGAACCAACATGACCAAGAACCTTTAAAGAATGAAAACCAAATTTACATTTCTTAAAAGCAAGTGTCATATTTATTTCATCCATTTTATGGAACACTTTACACAGGTGGTTAAGATGGTCCTCAAATGTTTTTGAGAATATAATGATATCATCAATATAAACCATCAGCCATCCTTCAATTATCTCTTGATGGAATGTGTTATCCATAACTTTTTGGAAAACTGAAGGGGCATTTTTAGGGCCAAATGGAATCCTAACATACTTATAAATACCCATATGAGTAGCAATCATCAGAAAAATATGGGAAATCTTCTCAACAGGTACCTGGTGATATCCCTTGTTACCATCCAAGCAGATTATATATTTAGCACCTTGTAAGGTAGCATGTATAGAGCTAATTCTAGGTAAAGGATAGATATCATCAACAGTATAAGTATTCAATGCTCTATAATCACCACATAACCTGGCTTTATCTTTCTCATAAGAAATTAGGAAAGGTGAGATAACACAATATTTAGGTGTTTCAACTACCTTTTCAATAATATTCATTTTAAAAAGGGTAGAGATATTATCTTCAATATCTTTTCTCTTTGTGGGAGAAGCAGAATAAGGCTTCTTCTTTAGACTAGGTGGTATATCAGTTAATGGAAAAGATAATGAAAGTTTCATTTCTTCTTTAACTAATCCTAGTTCATGTGACCCATGAGCAAAGGCCATAGGAAAAGATTTTATCAATTTAATGATGGAATCTTTATCCTCACCAAAAAGTTGTTCTCCAAAAGAAGCATAGTCAATTTCAGACATAAGGGCATGCATTTCTTTTGTAGATCTTCCTTTATATTGAACCACAGAATTACATGTGTTCAATTCTGGTTTTAACAATTTTTTGGGGGAGGAAATCTTAAATTTTCTCTTTCCATTCATCCCCATTGTGAAACATTGGTTTGAAGGATCCAATTTTATGCCATACTTGAAAAAATATCATTCCCTATAATAAACCAACTGCTTAAGTTATCATTTTTCATGACAACAAAATCATAAATAGCTCTTACAAAACCATGGTTATACTTAAAAAACACTGTGGCTTTGTATTTACCAATGGGGGGAAAAAAGAGCCATAACCTCTCCAATTTTCAGAAATGATAGGCGTACATTTTGATTTATAGTCTTGATCCTCTGAAGCACGTGCTTTTTCAGATACTACACTTCCTCCAGCTCCAGAATTAAGAACCACTTCAATGCTTGTTCCATTGATCAAGACTGGTGACTTGAGAGGGGCAATAACAATTGATCTTTCCTCAATGTTCTTTATGATCTCAGCATCCTCAACTGCAGACAAATCATTATTATCAATATCAATAGTATTTAAATAATGAATATCTTCTTCCAGCATCAAGATTTCCTTTTGAGATTCATATGAAATATTGCTGGCACAATCACTTGAAGTATCATCCAGTGCTATTGTGTCATCAACATGCTCCTCAGTTTGTTCAACAAGATTTATCTTCCTGTCACAAACATGGCCTTTCTGCCAAGGCCTTTTGCACTTGAAGCAAGTTTTTGTTGCATACTTTTTAGGTGCAACAGGGCCAGAAGGTTTACCAACCTTTTCCAGAGGTTTCTGTTGGTAAGTGGACGGTTTCTCCAAAGGGGTTCTAGGAATGAATCTTCTGGCATCATACTTGTTGTTTGGAAGGATCTCATTAGGGGGTGTCAGTTCTGGAAAATCCGCACTTACAAATTGGCACTTATTTAAGTGCGGATTTCCAAAACACACTAGCCCCAATACTGGTGGATTTCAAAATGAAATAAGTCACTTATTTCACTCAAATCCGCACTTTCTCAACCAAAAGTGCTAATTTCACCATCAAGTCCCATTTCACTGATTTGTCAGCATCATCCCATTCATATGTAGCACTCCGCAGCATAAAACTTCAAAACTCAAAACATCGTACATCACTTACATCTTCATATCATATCATATAAGAGTTACGCCTTCCTCACTTTCAAATCATGATAAATTACATAAAGCAATGACTTTCATGGCTCTTGAACTGCTCTTGGACTCTGATTGCGATTCTGATTCTGATCTAGAAGAAGATTTTGTCTTTTTATCAAAAATGGCCATGAAACGTTACCTTCTTCCCAGAAAGCCTCAAGTACTTCATACCCCCAAGTACACCATCCAAACACTTCTTAAACTATCTACACCCAGTTTTATACAGCTGTTCAGGACCTCTCAGGAATGTTTCCTTAAATTGCTTGAGCTTATTCAGGATCATCCCATATTTCACAATAATTCTCAAAAAGAACAACAACATCCTTCAATTCAATTGGCCATCACACTATGTCATTTGGGTTCAAATGGTAATAGAGCCGCTTTGAAACGTTTAGAAAATGTCTTTGATTTAGGGTATGGTTCAGTTAACACTTATACCAAACAATGTATCACTGCCATCAACTCCTTGTAATCTCAACTTCTCACCTGGCCAACAAAAGAAGAGCAACTTGAATCATCTCAGGTTATGCAAGCAGAGGGCTTCCCAGGATGTATTGGTTTTGTTGATGGTACTGCTATTCCTTTGAGCCAGAAACCTGCTCAAGGTGGAAACAATTACTTTCACATTCTCGTCAAAAATTTTCACCAAAATATTTACAAGTCAAAAAAATTCTATATCTGTTTTAAAAAATTGGCAATACTCTCCCCTGCATTTTATTGAAGCAAGGGGTGGATATCACCAAAATTTTTCTAAGTCATCAATTTCACATGTCAGATTTGAAAATTTGGCAATACCCCCCCCCTGCATTTTATTTAATTAAGTGGTGGAATTCATCTAAATTTAATATAATTACGTAAATTATTAAATAAATATCTAATATATATCACTTTCCCTAGTTTAAAGTAATGACAATCCCTCAAGCCAAAATGCAGACCAAGTCTAGAAACAAAAGTTTGGGACTTTCCACAGGTATAGGCTAGAGGAACCCCATGAAACAAATAAATGTTATCATGATTACCATTTATACAACACAAGGTCGTGGGCCCATTACTTTAGTTGAGGAAATTGATACATAAATAATATTTATTAAAAATTTACGAAAAAATATAAAATTTTCGATGACAACTCTAATCTTCATACTTTTTGGATCTAAATAAAGTTTTTTTAAATCGATTAACCTTACCTTCTTTCATTACCTTATTGATTGTTTGAATCAACTTATGACTGATTTGAAATGAGCAACCAAAATGTGTTAAATTTTGACAGGATTCCAAACCAGGAGGAGCTTTGGTCGTTTGATGATTATCCTTAGAAGAATTCCAAATAGTTTCGATGATACCATTTCCCAAACCAAAATAAATGATGCACCGGTGGTCTGTAAAATATAAACCATGTCATTTGATTTTAGCTGGAGATAATATTGGTTGGCCAGTAATCGGATTGATATATGAGAATATACCAAAAGTAAGAAAATTGGTGTCCTTGGTATTGTTGTGAATTTTATTGTGAAATCCAGAATGAGTGATAATAACATTAGAAAATAAAAGATATTCATGGCTGATATCTTCCCATTCAGAGTCACACCAATTCGGTATTCCAACTTTGGTTGCAAGTTCATGATTTTTTTCAAATTCTTTATTACAGTGCTTTTTGAGTCGAAGAGCAAGTAAAGAGTTAAAGGAAGGTAGAGTGTCCCATAAGCAAAAATCTTCATCTTTTTGAGCTTTAGTGATATTCTTGAGCAACGAATATATGCCTAGATAATAATAATATAAGAGTTTCAGAATCCTTATCCTCTAAATATGCAATATAAAAATGTGATATAAGACAAGTGAAATTTGGAAAAAAGGCTCAACTTCAAAGGTCAAAATCTCAGCAACCACTGAACCTAATTCAAACCTGTTTGAGGGAAATGAAAGATATGCTTTAGTAGAATCTTCAGTTAAAGGACATGTGATTTAAATAAACCTAACCCTAATTTGTTACATAAAAAAATGAAATAAAAATTTAAATTGGGAAAAAAAGGCTCAACTTTAACAGTCAATATCTCAGCAACCACTGAATCAAATTAAAATCTGTTTGTGGGAAATGAAAGGCAGCCTTCAGGAGAATCTTCAGTAAAAGGAACATTAGATTTGAATAAATTTAACCCTAATTCTAAGTCTGATTTTCAAAATTTTACAAAAACTTGAAAAGTGGTAATGAAGATGAGATCAAAAGGAGTTTTATAAGTTCACTGTTATCCAGATAAGAGTCATACATATATTTAAGTATGAACTTTTCATAAAAGTAATGAGATATCATATAGGCATGAAAAAAAGAAGATGAAACTTACCTTGATTGAAAAGTAGGAAAAATAGAGTGAGAAAGATTGATGTTGGAATTGTGGGGAAATTGAATATGGAGTAAGTGAAATGCATAAAGAATGTTAAATGTATGTGTTTCAATGAAATGGAGCCAAAAAAAAGTGAAATAAGGGAAAGGGGGGATAATGACCATGCCAAGGAGGGATGAAGAGTAGGGTGATGGAGCTAAAAAAGAAAGTAAAGAGGGAGAGAAAAAAAAGGTTAATTATACCATTGAAATCCAAAATAACCACTTAAAAAAAATTTAGATAAAAAAATAAAATAAACAGAAAAAAACAAAAAAAATTATAATTAGTAATCAAAAAATCAAAAAAAAGAATAAAATGACTTACCTGGAGAGATGAGATGACAAAATGAATGAAACCAAATTGTTTGAGGGATGTTGGAGTAGAATAGGAAAAGGATATGAGGGATGAATGAAAAAAAAATCACTGACAAAATATGTGATTTCAGAAAATATGCAATTTCATGTTGAGCTGCTGAAAGAAAACCAATGAGCCATCCAAAAAAAAGATTTTCACTGTAAATTCCAAAAAAAAAATGAATATGCAACAAACCAAAATACCAACCCAAGTGAATGAAGTACACAAAGAGGAAATTTGGAGAGTAAAAAATGGTATGGGAAAGAAAGGGATGATGTGTCCAACATGTGGTTTTGAAAAAAAAATCACGAAAAAAGTGCTGATTTGAGGTCAGAACTGACACCCATTTTTGAAATAAGTGACTTTTTTGCAAAATTTAAGTGCTGATTTGTAAGTGCTGATTTGGTTTGAAATCCGCACTTAAGTTAAGTGCGGATTTGCCAGAACTGACACCCCTATTACAAGTATTAATGAAAGAAGAAGGTTCTCTGGTGAACTCAGTCCTAGCCAATATCAAGTCTCTAAAAGACATTGGTAATTTATAAAGGATCCTGTCCTTCCATAACTCACACTCCATATTTGAGTCCATTTCCGTCAAGATTTTTACAAGTTTCATTAAGAACTCAATAGGTTTATCAATAGAAGAGCTATATCTAGTTTCCTCATACTGCCTTTGTTGAGCCATCCTAAACTTGGAGCCACCAAATTGTGCTTTAATCAATTTCTTCCAATCTTCCCATGAGTAGTCATTTTCATCCAAGAGAACAGATTCATACCACATTAGGGCTACATTGGTAAACAAAGAAATTAACTTAAACACAATTTCCTCATCTGGGAGTTTGTAAGAGTTTTTCAAGTTATCAATTCTGCAAATGAATTGCTGCCAATCAGAAGAAGAATTACCATCAAATGTTGGATACTGGTCAGTTTTTGGCCAATTCTTTTGATTTGAAGGAGTCTCCTTAGTACTAGCTTGTTTCTGAGTAAGAAGCAGCTGTAACTTCTCCAATTTTGCAGTAATCTCATTGTTTAATCCTTCTGTTGAAGATCCTGGTGCATCATCAATTTTTGATGGAAACTCAGTGGTATCAACAGACATTTCCAAACCTAATTTTACTTAAGATGAACTAGCAACAGGTAAACTTAGAGCATTCTGTACCATATGTTCCTTCAAATAAATTTCAGAATATTTTTGATCATTAAATAATGAATTCAATTTCTCTTCAATGGCTGTTAGTCTGGTTTTCACTCTTGGAAGACTAGATAAACTCTCATTGATTTTTGCAAAAGATAACTAATTTTTATTTTGAAAAGATGAATAATTATAACTCAATCTTTTCAGGTTCATATTATCTATCTCTAGCTCCTGGCAACAGATAGACACAGTATCTTGTAGTTTAGACAAAACATTTTTAATATTTTTCCATAAAGCAACTTTCTTTTCATAAGTTGCTTTATAATTAAACAAATCATCAGAGACTCTCTGTAATTCACTCCTCAATGATTGATAATCCTTTTCAGTTGACAAACTATTAAAATTTTGAGTCAATTGCATATTGTTCATGATATGATTTTGTTTTGCAATAATATCTCTCAAATATTCATCATTAATTTTTGCTAAATCTGGAGAATTTCTCAATAAAGAAACAGAGTAACTTTCCAGATTCTCATAAAACTCTGGATCAAGTGTTTCATCAATAACAGCCATATCAGGATTTATTATTGAAGTAGCAATTAAAACTAAAGGATTAGATACATAAGAATATTGAGTGATTTGTCTACTCTTATCAGCCTCTATTGGTCTCACAGTTTCATCTCCTTTTCCAGAATTACCTGAAGGAACTGAATCAGCAACAAGAAATGGTACTTGTGATTAAATAAAGGGGCTCACCAAGGCTTAGGCAAGATCTGAATATTGTTTTTTCTTTTTCTGCCTACTTGATAAGGGTGAGGAGGTGTGGGGCTGAATTGAATGGGTCTTGATGGACCTACCTGAGGCATTTGAGTCTGCTGATGTTGAGACAGATAATCCCACTGGGTTTTTAGCCAATCCCACTGCCACTTTGATACTTCCACCTTTTCTGGTTTCTGGGGAGCCAATTGTGGAAGATCCCTGGGGGGAAGAGGTCTCCTCTTCTCTTGAAGAAAGGCATCTATTTTTCTTACCTTTTCTTCTAGTGCATCTGTTCTTGACCTCAGTCTTAAGTTCTCTGTTCTCAGTTCTTTTATGTGGGTGGAGAGGTTCTTTACTTGCTGAGGCAGAGGCATCTTTTTTATCTTGAAGCTTTTGGGAAGTCCTTCTGGGGGGTTGATGGAAGGCATTTGTTCCTGAGCATTTTTCTCCACTATTATTTCCACTTCCTCCATTTCCACATCCTGATTGGTTCAATGATTGATTAATTCAAGCCAATTTTTTAGTCAAGGGAGAACTTACAGAAGTAGCTTCATCATAATCAATCAGATCCAATTCCTCTTCACGTACAGCAGAAACACCTTGATCAGTCATTTTTTAAATTTAACCTGAAGTGAGGGAAGGAAACAATAAGATGAATTAGTATTATTTTTGCTTTTATTTAAAAGAATAATAATAATAAAAAAGAATATAAAATACTTCAGGACAAAAAATCAACTGAAAATACTAAATTTTTTTTTATTAATTCAAAATAATTTTATAACCAGGATTAAAAGAAATAAACTGAAGAAATAAAATTAATTTTTAATTAACAAATTAAATTTTATAATTATCAGGATTTAAATCAACTGAAAGATATGTAATTACCAGGACTTAATGTCAACTTAAATAATTTTAATATATTTTATTTTTTATTAATTTTTAATATTTTATTGTCAAGACAATTTGTCAACTGGAACAATAATATTTAATTTATCAGGACAAAGTCAACTGAAAAAAAAATAATATAATATAATTAAAAAAAATATTTATTACTTCTAGGACTAAGAGCACTATTGTTCTCTCTTTGTCAACTAGGAAAAAAAAATAAAAATTCCAATTTTACCAGACACCTCCCCCTGTAAAATGAGCAAATTAATTCCACTTACAGAGTGCTGAGTAAAAGGAAATATGTAGAGTATGAAGAGTGCAAAGTGACCCACAAATAGTAATCAATATAATTACCCTAAATATATATTACTATAGTCAATATATAAACTTAAGTTTTGGAGAGCGGTTTGATTCCTGTTCACAGCAAAAAAATAAGTCACGTGATTGATGACGTTTGTGGTTTTCATTGTCCACTTGTCCTTATAGGTACCTCAATGGCAATGGTCCCACGGTCTCCGGCCTCAAAATAACAATGCACCATTGACAATTGGGAAAGGGTCCCAACTGTTGATGGGTCTCTTGGTCTAGAAGATTTATCTGGAGGTTCTACAAGGTCTTAAGTGGAGTTATTGGACTTTTTAAAGCAATGTACATATTTTCTTAATCCTTTTGATTGTTTTACTCAAGTTATAAGAGGTGGATTCAAATATTATTATAAATTATAGCTTACAATTACGTTGATGTAAGTACTGGTGTAATAAAGTATAGTAATAAAGGATGTAATTGATGTATTGTAAGATTGGTAAAATAAGTAAGGAATGATTCAAAAAGTACAAAAAGAGAGGGCCTTTAATAGGCAAAAGGTGAGAGATAAAAACACAGAGTTAACACCACCTAATAAAAGGGTGTGAGAGAAAAAAAACTAAATATAAAGAGAGTATGTGAAATATAAAAGATATACTAAATGGTGCTTCAATAAAAGGTATCATTTTTATTTGAAATAAAACTTGAGTTCCCTTAGACTGTCACAATTAGTATAAAAAATTTGATTTAAAATGTTGTTTCAACGGAAATTTAAATTTCTTAATAAAGGAATTTGAATTTTTTAGATTTTATTATATTTTTAATACTATTTTTATTCCCTTTCTCATCTTTATTATTGAGCACGGTGTTAGGGAGTAAAAATGTATGGGACAATTACTTATTTTTATTAATTATTAAAATCTCTCAATGTATTTAGCTAGTTAGTTGTAAGTAATACATAAGTAAGCAATAAATAATAAATTATTAATAAGGATTTAAATGGTGTGGCTTCATCTCATTAAGATAATTAATTATTTTACTGGATAAGTCTAGTAGCCTGGCTGACATAAATACATAAGAATTATATAATTAATAAAAAAAAGATTCAATGAAATTATAAAGAATTAAATAAATAAGTAAAAAAGAAGTAAATAAAAAATAAAAAAATAAAAAATAAAAATAAAAACAAAAGAGAAAAAATAAATATAATAGAAAATAAAAAATAATAATTATAGTAAAAATGAAATAAAAATAAAATAATATAAAAAATAAAGATAAATAAATAAAAATTAATTAATAAAAATAATAAAAATTAAATAAAAATGAATAAATAAAATTTAAAAAAAATTAAATTAAATTAAAAAAATAAAAAAGAATAAAAAAGAATTAAATAAAATAAAAATAAAAATAATAGGGGGTGTCAAAGTTAGAAATTAGTAATTATTTAAAAAGTATTTCACAACAAAAAAAGAAAGCCACAAACTTGACATTAATTCTGAGTAAAAAGGTGTTTTTGGGGCACTATATGGCATATTTTATAAAATAATCATGGTCAATTTAGTGGAAAAAAGTGGTATTTTGAAATGGAAAATTTCTAGCTTTGATAACCCCTAATATAAAAATGAAATTAAATTTAATAAAAGAAATAAAAATTAATTAAAAATAAAAATGAAATTACATTCAATTAATAGAAACAAAAATAAATTAAATAGAAAATAAAATAAATGAAAAGTCAGAAGAAAAAAATTAAAAAAGAAAAAGATAAATTAAATTTAAGTAATAAAAATAAACATAAAATGAAAAATAAATAAAATTAAATGAAAATAAAATCAAAATTAAATTAAATGAAAACTGAAATAAATAAATAAAAATATATATTAAGTAAAAATAAATATAATAGTGGGTCTCAAACTTTACCAAACAGGACTAACATGTTTCATTTGAGAAAGGCAACACAAACATGCTGTGAAACAGGGCTGATTTTGGTACTTGAAGTCTCAAACATGGGGTTAAATATGTCCTACTTTTGTAAAATGTTCTTAACCACCATTCAGCAAACAAGTACCCACATCCTCCCAATCAGCTGTGTGTCACCTTCCTTCTATCCTCAATTATATACTCCACATCAAAACTCTTCTCCCACAGTTCATTTTGAGATCAAATTTTTCTCTTTCACACTGCAGTAAGTCTATTACATTTTATTCCGTTTTTTAGAAAATTTTCCTACTCAAATTTCTATACTCTCAACTTCTTATTTTTATACAAGGCATAAAAAATATCTAAAATCTTTGTTAGGTTCTCCTTTTCTTCAACAAAATTTTGTTTTTTTACTAATTTATTTGTTTAGTTTTAATTTATCATGCCTTGGCCAAAATTTTCTTCTCAAAAATTTACTCAAATGAAACCGTCTGAACCATAGATTGTAATTAACTGGCTGAAAATTAAATCTTAATTTGATGTCTTTTTTGGCTTTTCAAAGTCCACTCAAGTTGGTTGTCCACCCACATCAAAATTGAGTGGCTTTAATCAAATGGAAGTGGAGTTGAAATAAAAAACTAAAGGTAAGATGAATTTTAAAATAATGCAAATGATTGAAAGATTCAAAAACTATCAAACAAAATACAAGAAAACAAAGATAGCTTCTTTTCTATCTAACTGGGTTTGGAGTTACCAAAGATGATGAAAAGCATGGAATCACATCTGTTTCTGTAAAACTCAACTATATGTGTCCTCTTTATGATAAAATGGATGAGTTCTTTGAAAAAGAATTGAGAAAGATCTTTTAGATTTGGAGAGGGATAAGGTTAGGATTCAAAGAGAGGATGATGAAAAATTAAAAAAAATCAATTTCAATTGGAAAATTCCAAAATTCAATTACAAGCCAATGAATTTAAAATGAAGCTACTCTATGCTGAAAAATCAAGAAATAAAGCTCTTTTATTTACAGTGTTAATGCAATTAAGTCAAATGCTGATATTAAAGAGTTGGTTTCTTTACTTCGCTAAAATTAAGTAAATATTAATAAATTACTTTCTGATTTTCTACTTTAATATCAACATGAAATTCTTTCAACAATTCACGTATCTCCTTCCTAAGATTTTAAACTCTTCAACTTTTTTTGTCTTATTAAACTAATTATATCTAACGATCTAGATCCTACTCTGTCACTCATAATTTTTTTTCATCAATTACATTTAAATAACCTAAAATTTACTATAATATGGGTTACAGGCAACCAAATTATTTCTAAGTCAAAAAAATTTATGTCAAAAATTGTTTTTTGGAAATACCCTCCCCTGCTATTTACCATAAAAGGGGGTGGGGATGACCATTTGTTTTTCTAACTCAGAAAAAAATTTATGACAAAAAACAAATTGCAATACCCTCCCCTGTATTTTATTGAAGTAGGGGCATAGTTTGCAAAAATATTTTTTTTTGCATAAATTAACATGTAAACAAGTCTTATAAGATAATTAAAAAACCTAAATTAATGACATTTCAAGTAAATATGTTAGTGGAAACAATCTGTGACAAAATTCATTGAAATCAAACACAAATTTGTACATAAACTCCATGAGAAAAACATATTTCCTCATGATTATCATTATACAACACACAGCCAATGGCTCATTAATTTAGGTAAGTAGAGTATCATATATGACTTGTAAAATGTTGATTTGCAAAATAAAAATAAAATTTGAAAACCTATATCACACCCCATACTTAATTAAAATTGGATGAAACTTACCTAAAAATCTCTCCTCAAACTACCTGAAAGAAATAGTCCCAAAAATAGCCAAAAAAGAGTCCCAAAAGTTCATAAATAGAGCCCCAAAAGTTGCCAATAATGTGTCCAAAAAGTAGCCAAAGAGTTTTCAAAAAGTTTTCAAAAAATTTACCCAAAAGTCACCTAAAAGTGTTCCAAAGGTTTCCAACTAAGTGTCCTGAAAGTACCATAAAGCCTCCCAAACATTTCCAGAAAAGTGCCAAAAAAAATTTCAAAAATCATCCAAAAAAGTGCCAAAATAACTTAATAACACTTTAAAATGCTTTCGAAATGATTCCAAATGGTTTCCAAAGGTTTAAAAGCATTTCCCAATTGATTTAGTGAAAAAATAGCCCTAAAGTAGTTCAAAAACACATAGAATTCACTGAGAAATTCTTGGAAAATGTTTCTGGAAGGTTTTAACCAAATTAAATATCAAAAACAGGCCAAAAACACCTCAAAGTATGTAGAAATTGCTCTGAAAATGTTTTAGAATTGTTTTAAAATGATTCCAAAGCAATTTAGCAAAGAAAAAGGCTAAAGAAGCAAAAATTCCTATAAATGACAAAAAAACACCAAAAAGTCAATAAATCAAGAATAAAAATGATAGAGAACAAGAAAAATAGGAATAAAAAGAGGGGTGAAAGGGAAATAAGAACATATTAATCAAAAATCAATAAAAAAAAGATGATAAAAATAAGAAACAAAAAAAGAGACAAGAAAAAAGACATTTCAATTAGCAATTAAATTCAAAAAAATGAGAAAGTGACTTAATTTGAGTGCTGGGATGTCGGTCAGTCGTCTAGAAGAGGTAAGAAAAGAGGGAAGAAATGAGAGGAGGAGAAGGAGAAGAGGAGTATAGGTAATAAAAAGAAATAAAATTTAGTAAAATTATTTAATTTATTGAGAGGAATCAACGACGGGTTTCTTGAGAGGTGAAAAAAATGAGGTTATTATTAATTAATAATATTATTAGGATGTAAGGACTATGCGCAGCAGACACTATGATCACTATCAGACTTAAAGCAACCTTTAAATTGTTATATAGAATTTTAATTAGAATTTTATTACTAATAAAAAGAATATAAACGTAATATAAAAATTGTATTTAATTGGTTGAGTGTATAATAAGTGATAAGGCTACAGGGGATTATCCAAGGCCCTTTTATAGGAAATGGGTCCTCTGAAGCGCTACTATATTTGTAAATACAATGATTAGAATGGAATAAAACAAACATATCAAAAGAATAAATGAAACATAACAATATAGAGAAAAACATGAAACAAATAATTAAAAGCCCAATCAAGAATCCAATTTCCCCGCCATTAATTCCCAAATCAGTAAGTGACAATAGTGAATAACTAAACAAGATTGGAAACATAGGAACTATGAGAAATATAATTCCAAACAGATGGTACATTCTGATTAAAGGACATTTTAAGTGAAACAAAAAAATAATTTGACGCAACAAAACAAGCAATTAATCTCAATTTAGTCCAAATTAATTTATTTGTTTTTTTTCTAACACAATTAAGGGCCAAAAGAAGCGTCATTAATTATTGTTTAGTATCATATGAGAGGTATTATTTAATATATAAATTTAAGTAATTAATTTAAATATATTATAAATCAATTTTTCACTTGTAATTATAATATATGTTTTTCAATTAATTAAATATAAATTTATAATTATTAAATACATCAAAATGCGCCATTATTTGTAGAATATATCATATTATGCTCAATTTAATTGTATATAAAAATATATATAACCAATAAATTTAATGTAACATTTGTATATAATAAAATTCTTATATAATTTCATTATGCAATAAAATATTAAGTTATATTCATTAAATACAAGTCTTACCCACTCTTTAAGGTTTTATAATTTATATATCATTTACTGGACTCCTGGAATAGCCTGGCTGACACTCCCTCACTCTAAAAAAAACAATAAAAAAAATGCTAAGATTTTTTCTTTTTGTATTTTTTCAACAGAGCAGGCAGATTTGAAATTTCTTTGCCAGGTATCCATGCATCATGTTCAGATGATTTGTTCTTATATCTCAATAAATATTCAGTACCTCTTTCAGAAGTGATAATTCTATCATTGAGAATTTTATCAATTTCTGCTGTTTCTGTGACTTCCTGAGGGTTCTTCTTAGGTCTTCCTCTTCTTTTTGGAAATAAGTCACTGTTGGAAGTATAAGGTTTAAGCAAAGAAATGGGAAAGACAGGATGTTTCCTATCATATGGAGAATACAATACAACTTCTACTGCATTATCACCAACCATTCTTTTAACAACAAATGGTCCTACAAAAGGATCTTTTAATTTGTGGTTACCTTGTAAATTGAAATGGACAGTAGAGATCAACACTTCATCACCCTTGTTAAATGTGTATTCTTTATGGGATTTATCCCATCTTTTCTTTTCATATTCAAATGCTTTATCAATACAACTCTGAGCATGTTTTCTGCATAGCTGTTGCATTTGCATAAAAGATTTTACACCAGGGTGTAGTTCCAACTTAGGTAATTTATTATTGAGAATCTGAGCAGGAGTGTTTGGGACATAACCTAACCAAAGCTCAAAAGGCTTTTTCTCAGTGACAGAATGAACAGTGCTATTATATGCAAATTCAAGACCAGGCAAAAGAGTGACCCAATCATGAGTAAATCTGTCATTATCTTTATATTCTAAACCAAAGGCACAATACCTTCTAATCATATCTTCCAGAGTTTGAATCATTCTTTCAGCTAGACCATCAGTCTGAGGATGGTGAGCTGTAGACAATTTTAACTCACAGCCACAAATATCCATCAAAGAGGTCCAAAACTCAGAAGTGAATTTTGGATCCCTATCAGAGATAATGGCTTTTGGAAAACCAATAATATTAAACATGTAAGACCACCATAAGAAAGCTAATTCTTTGGTGGATACATCTTTGTGGGTTGGAATAAATTTGCACATTTTTGTGAATCTATCAACTATTACCCAACAAGAGTTAAAGCTGTCTTTACCTGCAACAGGAAGACCAGTGACAAAATCCATATTAATGATTTGCCAGGGAGCACTAGGTGCTTCAATATGTTGTAATAACCCTGCCCTCTTACCTGTTAACTTTTTAGATTTTTGGCAGGAATCACAAGATTCAACATATAATTTTGTGTCTTCAGACATATTAGCCCACCATGCAGTGTTTTTGATTCTAATCAATGTTTTTTCAAGATCAAAATGACCAGCTAATATGTCATCATGACAAAGTTTGAGGATAGTTTCTTTCATTGAAGGAGGAATAACAATTACATTGGTAAGCTTCCTTCTATAATAAATATAACCATCTTCAATAGAAAACTTTCCTTTATTTAAAGCATTTTGGTATTTTGCAGGAAGAGTTTTTATTAATGCTTGAATTGAAGCATTCTTAGGATCATTCAAAATAGTAACTAATTTATTTAAGTCAGAATCTTTATCATATGAATCCAGTATTAACTGTAATAACTCTTCTTCCATATCAACTATAAATATACCATGTATATGAACAGTGTCATCCTCAGGTACATAAGCAGGATTGGAGTCATTATTTGGCAGAGGCAATCTGGAGAGCATATCAACATTAGAGTGAACATTTCCAGCTCTGTGGATAATAGTCATCCTTCCTCTGTATTCCTGAACAGCAAGTTGCCACCTGAACATATGTCTGTTAGGTGTTTTGAGGTTTAAGAGAGATTTCACAGCACTACAGTCATTTACCAACTCAAATTTTTGGTCATCCAAGTAGTAATGAAGTTTCTCAAGAGCCCAAACAACTGCTAAGCACTCCAATTGAGTGGCACCATATTTCAATTCACTATTTCTTAAGGTTCTTGAAATATAACAAATTACAACCTCTGAGGATTTATCATTAATAATTTGCTTTTGGTGAAGGGCAGCACCCAGACCAATAAAGCTAGCATCTGTATAAAGTACAAATGGCTTGTTAAAATCTGGGAGAGCCAATATAGGGGCTGTCATTAAGCAATTTTTCAATGTATTAAAAGCTTTCTGACAGTCATCATTCCAGAGAAAAGCAACATCTTTTCTGGTTAGTTTTGTAAGAGGCAAGGCTATGACCTGATAATTTTTAATATATTGTCTATAATAGCCACACATACCTAAAAAACTTTGGATTTCTCTTACAGAAGTTGGTGCTTTCACATTTTGAATGGCAGCAACTTTATTATGGTCTACACAAATTTGTAAGCCTGACACAACATGGCCAAGGACTTTCAAAGATTGAAAACCAAATTTACACTTTTTTAAAGATAAGGTCATATTGATTTCATCCATTTTTTGGAAAACTCTATTTAAGTGAATCATATGTTCATCAAAAGTTTTAGAAAAAACAATAATATCATCAATATAAACCATGAGCCAACCTTCAATAATTTCTTGATGGAAAGTGTTATCCATGACTTTCTGGAAAACTGAAGGAGCATTTTTAGGGCCAAATGGCATCCTAACATACTTATATATTCCCATATGAGTAGCAATAAGCAAAAAATTTTGAGAATTTTTCTCAACTGGAACTTGATGATAACCTTTATTACCATCCAGACAACTAATAAATTTTGCACCTTGCAAGGTAGCATGTATTGAATTAATTCTGGGTAAAGGATAAATATCATCAACAGTATAAGTATTTAAAGCTCTGTAATCTCCACATAATCTAGCTTTATCTTTTTCATATGAAATCAAGACTGGGGAGATGACACAATATTTGGGGGTGACATTCACTTTCTCAATGATATTCATTTTCAATAATGTTTCAATATTATCTTCAATATCTTTTCTTTTTGATGGAGAAGCAGGATATGGTTTTTTCTTAAGGGAAGGAGGAATATCACTCAAATTACAGGATAAGGTAATTTTCATCTCTTCCTGAACAATTCCCAAGACATGAGAACCATGAGCAAAAGCCATAGGGAAAGAGGTAATAGAGGCAACAATAGAATCCTTTTGTTCATTAGTTAAATGATCACCAAAAGAAGCGGTATTTATTTCATGTAATAAATCATCCATTTCAGTTGTTGTTCTACCTTTACATTGGGTCAGTGAGTTACAAGATTTCAACAAATGCCCAGAAGGTTTAGGAGAAGAAATTTTGAATTTTCTTTTCCCATTCATTCCTAAGGTAAAGCAATTATTTGCTGGGTCTAGTTTCACACCAAACTTGGTTAAAATATCATTTCCCATAATAAACCAATTGCTCAAATTATCATTTTTCATGACAACAAACTCACAAATAGCTCTGACAAAACCACCATTATATTTGAAGAATACAGAGGTTTTGTATTTGCCAATAGGAAATAAGGTAGAACCATACCCTCTCCATTTTTCAGAAGTTATAGGCAATAATTTACTTAAATATTCCTTATCCACTGAAGCCAAAGCTTTTTCAGATACTACACTTCCTCCAGCACCAGAATCAAGAACTACATCAACATTTTTACCATTAATGATAACAGGTGCCTTTAAAGGGGATATGGGAATAGAATTGTTAGTAATATCTTTAATTATCTCAGCATTTTCTACTGAAGATAAATTCAATACACAATCTTCAGATATATTATTTAAATAATGGACATCATGTTCCAACATTAAAACATCTTTAACAGATTCATTGTCATAGGAGATATTACTTTCACAGTCACTGGAAGAATTATTGACATCAAGTTCAACTTCATCAGTGTCTTCATTTTGTTCAACAAGATGAATTTTCTTGTCACAAACATGACCCTTCTGCCACGGTTTGTTACATTTATAACAAGTATTTGTTGCATATTTTTTAGGTGCAACTGGGGCAGAGGGTTTACCAGATTTTTCTGGGAGCTTTATAGAAGGTTTATTCTGATCATTATAAGATTTACTAAGGTAATTCTTTGGTTCATATCTATGGTTGAGTAGTACTTCATTACAGATATTAATGAAAGAAGAATTTTCCCTTACATGCTCAGTTCTAGCAACAATCAAATCCCTAAGAGAATTTGGTAATTTATACAAGATTTTATCTCTCCAAATATCATAATCCATCTTTGGATCAATTGCTCTAAGGATTTTAGTTATTTTCATCAGAAAAACAATGGGCTTTTCAACAGAGGAGGATACATATCTAGTATTCTCATACAGTCTTTGCTGAGCTAACCTGAATTTTGAACCACCAAACTGATTCTCAATCAAGGATTTCCAATCATTCCATGTATAATGATTGTTATCTAAGAGGACAGATTCATACCACATCAAGGCTACATTGGAAAATAAAGAAATTAGCTTAGAAACAATTTCCCCATCAGGTAGTTTATAAGATCTCTTTAAATTATCAATTCTCTGGATAAAGTGTTGCCAATCAGAGGAAGAATCACCATCAAAGGTAGGATATTGGTCTAACTTAGGCCAATTTTTCTGACTACTGGGATGGTCCACTTTTTGGTTTGAATTATTCATTAGTAATAATTCCTGAAGTTTAGCCAGGTGTTCAGAAATTTCATTATTTACAGAAACAGCTGGTGCATGACCATCACAAGATTTTTTGCTAGTAGCAAAAGATTTTACAGACTCATTGTCAGTTTGTTTAATGGTTGAAATATGAGGAAGAAAGGATGAACTTTGTTCAGGTTTTTTCCCTTTATTTTTATGCAGCTTATTTGCAGAAATCTCATTTAATTCATTATTGATGGTTAAGGTTGAGAACTTTTCCTGTAGGTCAGACACATAGTTTCTTATTCTTGGAATTTCAGACATCTGGTCATTTACTTTTGCAAGAGATAGAACATTTCTGTCCTCAGAAACTGAGTGTTTGGTACTTAGTGCATGGAAATCATTTTTTAGCTTCTTAAACTAATTTTGTAGAGATTTTATTTCATTTTTGAATGAATAATTTTCCTCAATAAGGGGTTTCAATTCACTCAATGTCTTATGTAGACTGATATTTCTATCTGAGATAGCTCTATGGTCACTTCTTATTTGTTTTTGTTGACTAAGAACAATATTTAAGGTTTCTTTGATTTTTAAATAAGCTGTATCTTGTACAGAAGAACTCACTTTACATTGCAAGTGTAAATTATTTAATCTATCATTTTCATGGATTAACACGTCTCTCACATGTTTGTCTTTCACAATATTAAAATCAAGGGTATCTTTCAATATTTCCTCAGAAGTTTTTTCAATTAAGGTATAGATTTCAGGGGGAACAGAATCATTTTTAATTGCAAGAGAAGGATTAATTAAAGATGTAGAAGTTAAATGTAAAGGTTCATCAAATGACAATTTGCTAATTACATCAATAGGGCTACTAGTTACAGGAAGCTGTCTTTTAACAGGTTTAACTGTTCTTTCACCATGTTCAATAATATTACCTGCAGAAGAAGATTTATTAGAAAACATACCCAAGTGACAATCAACCAAATTACTTACCATGGCAGAGGAGGAAACTTCCCCTGGGACTGGTTTTGGGAATGTGCTTGGGCCTTCTTTCTCCTGCCTTGTTGGTAGGGATGAGGAGGTGGATGGAAATTGGGTGTTCTGGATGGGCCAGGCTGATGATGAGGCGGGTGTTGCACATTCTGTTGGTAGTGACTCATTAGATAATCCCATTTCCATTGCTCTACCTCCATAGTATTTGGATTTTGGATGGTTGAGCTGGGTGGCTGTGAAGGTTGATCCTGAAATTGAAGCTGATTGGGAGGCAATTGAGGAGGGGCCTGGGCCTGAATCTGGTTCCTGAGTTCTTGGACCTGATCCCACAATGTGTCTACCTTTGCTTTGTACATCATATTTTCTGTCTTCAACTCTTTTATATGACTGGATAGGTTGCTGATTTGTTGTGGCAGAGGAAGCTTTTTTATTTTGAAGCCTTTTGGAAGACCTTCTTGAGGCACTAGAGGCTTTACTTCCTTCTGTGGTACTGGGGGAAGGGGGTTTGGTTTGTTTGCATTTCCTGTCATTTCCACATCCTGCAGTATGTGAATTCTTTGTGTTAGCATAAGATTTTTTATGACCAACTTTAGAAGAACTTACAGTGTCAGCATCATAGTCAATTTCTATCTCATCCACTTGCATGTTATCCATTTTTTCTGCCAAATTGTTGGACATACTAGTGGGAAGATTTATATTTTACTTTGTACTTTATAAAAAAATAATCAAAGTTAGTCAATAATTGCTCCAAATAATAAAAAAAAAAAAAATTTTAATTAATTAAATTATAGAAAAAATAATTTTCAATATAAAGTAATAATTAAAAAATTAATTTTTAAAAAAAAAATGGATTGCAAGGTTAAATTGGGAATAAAAAGTAAGTTAATTCAACCAATTAATTACCAATATTAAATATGGCAATATATTGGGACTAAGCACAATGTACTTTTAAGTCAACCAAAATTAACAATAATTAATAATAAAAAAAAATTAAATTAATAATTCAATTTGTATTAATAATAATGTCAATTCTTCTAGGACTAAGAGGATTTAACACTCTATAATGGTCAACTAGGAAAAAAAAATTTTAAAAATTGAACACTTACACTCAGTGAATCAGCAATTAAGCCACAATCACTGTTATTGCAATAAAAATATAGTAATATGAGTGAGAGGCGCAAAGGTGAACTTACTATAGTGATCGAAAAATCACTTCAAAATAATATAAAAATTAATATTATATAAACCTAAGATGTCGAACCCAAGTTCAAAACACAGTCGCGGCAAAAGTTTTGTTTTGCTAGGTGGTCCGTGCGTTTTGTCGTTCGTCGCCAGGCTCGATTGTCGTCGTCGTTTGGAAAGGCCCTCAGTTGTCGGTCAGTCGTCTAGAAGAGGTAAGAAAAGAGGGAAGAAATGAGAGGAGGAGAAGGAGAAGAGGAGTATAGGTAATAAAAAGAAATAAAATTTAGTAAAATTATTTAATTTATTGAGAGGAATCAACGACGGGTTTCTTGAGAGGTGACAAAAATGAGGTTATTATTAATTAATAATATTATTAGGATGTAAGGACTATGCGCAGCAGACACTATGATCACTATCAGACTTAAAGCAACCTTTAAATTGTTATATAGAATTTTAATTAGAATTTTATTACTAATAAAAAGAATATAAACGTAATATAAAAATTGTATTTAATTGGTTGAGTGTATAATAAGTGATAAGGCTACAGGGGATTATCCAAGGCCCTTTTATAGGCAATGGGTCCTCTGAAGCGCTACTATATTTGTAAATACAATGATTAGAATGGAATAAAACAAACATATCAAAAGAATAAATGAAACATAACAATATAGAGAAAAACATGAAACAAATAATTAAAAGCCCAATCAAGAATCCAATTTCCCCGCCATTAATTCCCAAATCAGTAAGTGACAATAGTGAATAACTAAACAAGATTGGAAACATAGGAACTATGAGAAATATAATTCCAAACAGATGGTACATTCTGATTAAAGGACATTTTAAGTGAAACAAAAAAATAATTTGACGCAACAAAACAAGCAATTAATCTCAATTTAGTCCAAATTAATTTATTTGTTTTTTTTCTAACACAATTAAGGGCCAAAAGAAGCGTCATTAATTATTGTTTAGTATCATATGAGAGGTATTATTTAATATATAAATTTAAGTAATTAATTTAAATATATTATAAATCAATTTTTCACTTGTAATTATAATATATGTTTTTCAATTAATTAAATATAAATTTATAATTATTAAATACATCAAAATGCGCCATTATTTGTAGAATATATCATATTATGCTCAATTTAATTGTATATAAAAATATATATAACCAATAAATTTAATGTAACATTTGTATATAATAAAATTCTTATATAATTTCATTATGCAATAAAATATTAAGTTATATTCATTAAATACAAGTCTTACCCACTCTTTAAGGTTTTATAATTTATATATCATTTACTGGACTCCTGGAATAGCCTGGCTGACATGGGAAGTGAGAAGTATCAGAACCAAAAATGGATGATGGAAATAAGAGATGAAGAGAAGATGAAGTATCTTAGAAATTTTATGTGATTTCAAGTCTGGGAGCTGAACCAAAACAAATGAAACTGAGAAACTGGGGAATTTCATTGGCAAAAATTATTACACAAAAAACAAAATTGTAAATCAATTAAGCTAGGACCTCAAAATGAGAAGCTGAAGCAGAGATCTCAAGTTGATAGCGGACTGAAAGTGGCATGTTATGTTAGTGAAAAGTGGTAAAGATTAAGAGTAAGTGTATGATTATGGGATTGATAAAGTTCTGGTAAGTCATATATCTCACTCATATGAATAAGTGTTAAGGATTAGGTGAAAAAAATCTAGCTGTTGGCTCTTTTGTACCTAGTGTTGGTGTCTTTGTACCTAGTGCTGACTAATCATGATGATGAAGGGAAGTGTTTTGATGACTTGTTTGACCCAAAAGAAGATGTGTTTGGGGACAAATACACAGTTGAAATACACCAGTCCAGGGCAGGTGTATTTCATTTTTTGATGGCAGGTTTGGTACCTTTTTTGTGGCATGTTTATGTGGAATATATGGTCATGTTTGAGACCCCCTAATAAATAAAGAAAAAAAATTAAATTAATTTAATAATATAATTAAATTAACATTAAAAAAAATTAAAAAAAAATTAAATTAAATTAATAAAATAAGAAAAAAAATAAAAAATAAACTAAATTAAATTAAAAAATATAAATAAAAATAAAATAAAATAAAATATATAAAAAAATATTGAAAATATTAAAAATAAATAAATAAAATAAATAACAATAATAATAAAAAAAAGAATTAAAAAAATAAAGAAATAAAGTAAATAAATGAATTAAAAAAAGAAAATAAATAAATAAATAAAATAAATAAAAATAAATAAATAATATTAAAAATTATATTAACAATAAAATAGGTATAAAAAATATTAACAAAATAAAAAACTAACAGAAAAATAAATGTAATAAATATATAAATAAAAATAATAATAATAAACAAATAAATGAAAGTAAGTTTCAGGCTAAGATCAACTAAAAGGATGTGAATTATCTTGAAAAGTCTTTGTCTAGAAGATATAAATGGTCCTATATGAATACTGTAGTATAAATCCAACAACTAGTAAAAAATATAATTCAGAATAAAGGTCTCAGTAATATAATGCTCACTATTTTTATAAGTGGCTTACAATCTTTTTAGTTGGTGGAAAAATAGAGTTTAATAATTCAGATACTACGTAAAATTTTTATGAAAGTACTAATTGAAGTGTATTGTAATTGATTTGGTTATATGGTGTAAATTGTAATGATAAAGAATGTAGAAACAAGACCCAAAAACCTCCTCCTTTTATACACACTGAGTTCCCCAATGTGTCCCTTGATGTACCATCCAATACACAGTTAATGACTCCTCAAAACAACTAATAGCCATTCCCATCAACATCCCCAGTAGCCCATGACATAATTAGAAGAGTAAAAACCGTCAAAATCCTGTAATAATAAGGGAAATCCATCAAAATTAAAGAAAAAGACAAAAAGAGAGTATATGCGTATAAAACAATAATATAAAAGACTAAAGGGGAATTTTTAAGGTTAATAATAGCTTAATAAAAAGAGGGATTCACTGTAGAAATGGATGGGCTAATCCTGACATTATACTACGTGAAATTCCCATCCAAAAATAACCAATATTGACTGAGAAACCACCCAAAAACTCAAAAAAGAGCGTGAGATGTGGGGTAACTACATGCAGTCCTTGGCAGGCGCTTGCACGGGTAAATCCTTGACTAAAATTAGGCCAATTTAAAGGTGGTGATGAAGTAAGACGCCAAGAGTGAGGTTATTAATGAAATTAGTGCATATAAACAAGGTCAATGCATTATTAATTAAGCTAGGACACTAAATAAGCGCCTGTTGCCTATTTTAGTGTGTTTCCCCACAGTGGGCGTAGAATGTGGGGTAATTATAGTGTGAAAAAGCTAACTTTGCTAAAAATAAATCTATTCACATGGGAAAAAAGCAGGCAGTATGTCACCAGTACACAGAAGCCATTTCTGGCATAAAAAACACCAAATTTGAAAAGTGTTATTTTTATTCATTTAAATAGCCAAATCAATAGTCCTAAATAATAAAAATTGATCTGTCAAAGTGCAATTTTGATATTCTCAATTTTATAGTGCATATAGTCAACTTTTAAGTAAAATAAAGCGCATTTCTTGTTTTTTGCATAAAACAGTGAATATAATAGCTTTAAGTGTACTTAAAAATTATGTAGCCTTATACTTAAGGTTCTTGAGATTACCCTAGCATATTCCAACTTAATATTAAGTACATCAGACCTATAAAAGGTGAATATATGCGTGTATATAAGGTGTTATAATAACATATTTTGTATATTATCATAATGTTACTTATGTATACTGTTTGTGTACTCTCAATTATTGTTCCCATGTATAGTTCATGTGTTTAAAATAACTTATAAGCAATTTTTACTCAGTCCTGGGGATATACAGGATGACAGTAAGAAAAAAAAAGAATAAATAAAATAAAATAAAATTTAAATTAAAATCAAAAAAAATTATAATTAAAAATAAATAAATAAAAAAATAAAAAAAATGAAAAGATAATTAAAAAAATAAAAAATAAATTAAACTAATTAAAATATATAAAAATAAAAAAATAAAAAAAAATAAACAAGAAGTAAATAAATAAAAAAAGTAAAATATATAAGAAATAAATAAAACTCGAAAATAAAATAAAAAAAATAAAAAAAAACAAAGATAAATAAATAAATAAAAAAAGGTTAAGAAATTAACATAAAAAGTAAAAATAAATAAAACAAATAAAATAATTAAAAATATTAAAAATATATAAAAATATATAAAATTCAGAAAAATAATAAAATAAATAAATAAATACAAAAATAGTAAAAGTAATAAATTAATAAAAAAAAATTGAAAAATAAGATTAAATTAAAAAAAAGATTTAGTGAAATTAAAAATAAATAAATAAATAAAATTAAAAAATTAAAATAATAAATAAAAATATAATAAAAAAATAAGTAAAAAAATATATGAATAAAGAAAATAAATAAATAACTAATAATTTAATTATTAAAAAAATAAAAGTAAAGGAAAAATAAAAATAAAAATAATAAAAAAAAAAGAAGTAAAAAAAATATTAAATCAAAATTAAATTAAAACTAAAGTAAATTAAAATAATAATATTTAAATTAAAAATAATCAAAAAATAAAAAATAAATGAAAAGTAAAAATAAATAAATAAAGATGTCAGACTGAGGTCAAGTACAAGGACGTGAACTATCTTGAATGGTCTATGTCTAGAAGATTTAAGTGGTTCTATATGAATACTGTGGTACAAATCCAATAAGTAGTAAAATATAATCCAAAATAAAGGTCTCAGCAATATAAATCTCACTAATTATATATATGGCTTACAATATTATAGATAGTAGAAAAATAGATTTTTATTATTCAGACACTATTCAAAAGAATTTAAAATTGCTAATTGATATGTATTGTTATTGGTTTGGTTATATGATTTGAATTGTAATGATAAAGAATGTAAAAAACAAGACCCAAAACCTCCTCCTTTTATACACACTAAGTTCCTCAATGAATCCCTTGATTTTCCAGTCCAATACACAGTTAATGACGCCTCCATCCAACTAACAGACAATTCCATCAACATCCCAAGTGACCCATAACATAATTAGAAGAATATCACCCGCCAAAATCCTGTAATAATAGGGGAAATCCATCAAAATTAAAGAATAAGTTAAAAAGAGAGTAAATGCGTATTATACATCAATAGAAAAGACTAAAGAGGGAAAATTAAGGTTAATAAGATCTTAATAAGAAGGGGGATTCACAGTAGAAATGATGGGGCTAATCCTGACATTATACTACGTGAAATTCCCATTCAAAAATGAGCAAAATTGACTGAGAAACCACTTAGAAACCCAAAAAAGGGTGTGAGATGTGGGGTAACTACATGCAGTCCTTGGCAGGTGCTTGCACGGGTAAATCCTTGACTAATTTTAGGCAAATTTAAGTGTGGTAGTGAAATAAGGCGCCAAGAGTGAGGTTATTAATGAAATTAGTGCATATAAAGAGGGTCCATGCATTATTAATTAAGCTAGGACACTAAATAAGCTCCTCTCACCTATTTTAGCATGTTTCCCCACAGTGGGAGTAGAATTTAGGGTAATTATAGTGTGAAAAAGCTAAAGAGAAATAGGGAATATTGGATGTTTTCTATCATATTTTGCATATAATATAACTTCAACAGCATTGTTTCCAACAATCTTTTTCACTATAAATTTTCCAATAAATAAATCTTTCAATTTGACATTACTATTTGGATTGAAATATAATGTTGAATAAAGGACTTAATCACCCTCCTTGAACAATTGTTCTTTATGAGATTCATCCCACCTTTTCTTCTCATACTCAAATGTCTTATTAATACATTTCTTAGCATATTTTCTGCACAATTGTTTCATTTGAAGAAAAGAATATGTGCCAGGATGGATTAGAAATCTTGGTAATTTATTAAGAGTTTTAGCAGGGGTATTAGCTACATAGCCAAACCATAACTCAAATGGCTTTTTGCCATTGACAGAATGCACTGTGCTATTTTATGCAAATTCCAGACCAGGGATGAGAGTCACCCAATCATGTGTAAGCTTTTCATTGTCTTTAAAGTCAAGTCCAAAAGCACATTATCTTCTTATCATATCTTCAGAAGTTTGTATCATTCTTTCTGGAAACCCATCTATTTGTGGATGGTGTGCTGTAGAAATTTTTAATTGACATACTGACACATCCATAAGTGATGTCCAGAACTCAGAAGTAAGTTTTGGATCTCTGTCAGAGAATACTTCTTTGGGTAAACCAGATATATTTAATAGCTGTGTCCACCAGAATAAATCTAAGTCCTTATCAGAGACCTCTTTGTGGGTAGGAATAAAATTAGAAATTTTGGTAAACCTATCCACAATTACCCAGCAGGAGTTACAATTCTTATGCCCTGCTATTGGAAATCCAGTTACAAAGTCCATGTTCAAAATTTCCCATGAAGCCTTTGGTTTCTCAATTTGTTGTAATAAACCAGCTCTATTACCTGTCAATATTGTAGATTTTTGACAATAATCACATTTTTCAACATATTTCAGAACATCATCAAAAAGATTTATCCACCAATCTGTGATTTTTACTCTTGTTGATGCTTTATGGAAGTTAAAATGACATGCCAATATATTATTATGACCTATGCTTAACATTAACTCCTACATTTCAGGGGGAATTAAAATTACATTACTTATTTTTTTCCTGTAATTGATAAAACCATCCTTAATGGAAAATCTTCCTTTCTCCAATGCTTCTCTGTACCTTTGTTGAAATGTTTTTATCAATGCACTCATTGAAGCATTAGATGAATCACTTAATATTTTAGTAAGTTTATTCAATTCAGGATCTGAAGCATAATTATTAAGTATTGATGGGAGGAATTAATCCTCAAGGTCTAAAAATATAAATTCCAAAAATGTTAATAATCTCTGAGTCAGGAACATAAGCAGGATTATCATCATTGTTAGGCAGAGTTACTCAAGATACCAAATCTACATTAAGGTGTAAATATCCTGCTCTATGTGTAATAGTAATCCTTCCTCTGTACTCTTGTAAAGCTTATTGCCATCTAAACATGTGCCTGTTAGAAGTTTTCATGTTCAAGAGTGACTTAACTGCACTACAGTCAGTTATTAACTCAAATTTTTGGTCTTCAAGATAATAATGTAGCTTCTCAAGAGCCCATACCACTGTCAAACACTCAAGTTGAGTAGCACCATATTTCAATTCACTGTTTCTCAGAGCTCCTGAAATATATAAAATTACTACTTCTGACATTTTTCCTTCAATAAGTTGTTTTTGATACAAGGCAGAACCTAAACCAATAAAACCTGCATCAGTATACAAGACCAAAGGTAGTGGTAAATCCTGTGATCCCAAGATGGGAGCTGTCATCAGGATTTCTTTCAACTTATCAAAAGCTTGTTATCTTTCATTATTCTAAGATAAATCTTCTTATTTATTTATAATTTTTTTCAAGAGTGCAGAATTTAATCGGTAGTTTTTGATATATTGTCTATAATAACCACTCATACCAAGAAAATATTGTACATCCTTAAAATGTTGAGGAATTCCAATATTCTTTATTTCAGAAACTTGGTTTTGTTCAACACATATTTGTAATCCAGAAACAATATGACCAAGAAACTTTATAGATTCAAACCCAGATTTAAATTTCTTCAATGCAAGGTTCATTTTTATTTTATCCATTTTCTGAAATATGTTCTTTAAATTGGTTGAGTGTTCATCATATGTTTTAAAGAGCACTAAGATGTTATCAATGTATACCATTAAACACCCTTCAATAATTTCATTATGGAATGTGTTATCCATTAATTTCTGAAATACTGAAGGATCATTTTTGGTTCAAACGGCATCCTGAAATATTTGTAAATTCCCATATTTATTTTTATCAACCAGAAGTTCTGTGAACTCTTCTCAACAGAAAATTTGATGGTTCCCTTTATTTACATTTAAGAAACTCATATACTTAGCTCCTTTCAGGGTAGCATCTATAGAGGCAATCCTTGGCAAGGTGTATGTCAGCCTGTATATCCCCAGGACTGAGTAAAAAGTGCTTATAAGTTATGTTAAACACATGAACTATACATGGGAACAAGAAATGAGAGTACACAAACAGTATACATAAGTAAAATTATGATAATACACATAAAATGCCATTATAACACCTTATATACATGCATATATCCACCTTTTATAAGTCTTATGTACTTAATATTAAGTTGGAATATGTTAGGGTAATCTTAAGAGCCTTAAGTATAAGGCTACATAATTTTTAAGTACACTTAAAGCTGTTATATTCATTGTTTTACACAAAAAACAAGAAATGCGCTTTATTTCACTTAAAAGTTGACTATATGCGCTATAAAATTGAGAATATCAAAATTGCGCTTTGACAGATCAATTGGGCACATTTAGAACTATTGATTTGGCTATTTAAATGCATAAAAATAACACTTTTCAAATTTGGTGTTTTTTATGCCAGAAATGGCTTCTGTGTACTGGCTACATACTGCCTGCTTTTTTCCCATGTGAATAGCTTCATTTTTAGAAAAGTTAGCTTTTTCACACTATAATTACCCCACATTCTATGCCCACTGTGGGGAAACACACTGAAATAGGCGACAGGCACTTATTTAGTGTCCTAGCTTAATTAATAATCCATTGACCTTGTTTTTATGCACTAATTTCATTAATAATCTCACTCTTGGCACTTTATTTCATCACCACGCTTAAATTCGCCTAATTTTAGTCAAGGATTTACCCGTGCAAGCGCCTGCCAAGGACTGAATGTAGTTACCCCACATCTCACACTCTTTTTTAAGTTTTTGGGTGGTTTCTCAGTCAATTTTGGTTATTTTTGAATGGGAATTTCACGTAGTATAATTTCAGGATTAGCCCCTCCATTTCTACTGTAGATTCCCCTTATTATTAAGCTATAATTAACCTTAGAAAGTCTCCTTTCACCTTGTTATAATATTGTTTTCCACGCATATACTCTCTTTTTGTCTTTTCTTTAATTTTGATGGATCTCCCTTATTATTAATAGAATTTTAGTGGTTGTTGTTTGTTTAATTATGTTATTGTTCACTAGGGGCGTTTATGGAGAGTTCTATTACTTGTTTGAAGGCGTCATTAACATTTTATTGGATGGTACATCAAGGTGGTTATTGGGGAAACTTAGTGTGTATAAAAGGAGGGGGTTTTTGGTCTTGTTTTCTGCATTCTTTATCATTTACAATTTACACAATATAACCAAATCAATTACAATACATATCAATTAGTACTTTTAAAGACTTTTGAATAGTATCTGAATTATAAAATCTATTTTTCTACCAACTACAAAGATTGTAAGCCATATATAAAATTAGTGAGAATTATATTACTGAGACCTTTAATTTTGATTAAATTTTACAACTTAGTGGATTAGTACTACAGTATTCATATAGGACCATTAAAATCTTCTAGACAACTGATCATTCAAGCTAGTTCATGTCCTTGTACTTGAACTTAGCCTGACAGTGTAAGTATAATCCACAGTGAATGTATTTAATGGTCTATGATCACCACAAAGTCTTACCTTATCTTTTCATAAGAGATAAGAACTGATGATATCAAAAAGCATTTTGGTGTATTTTCCACCTTTTCAAAAATATTTTCTCTCAAAAAAATTTGTATTTCATCCTAAATGTCTTTCCTCTTCATTGGTGAAGCAGGGTATGTTTCTTTTTAAGACTAGAAGGAATATTATACATTTAACAGGTCAAACTAATCTTTATTTCATGATCTTTCAAAAGGCCAAGTTCATTGGTCCCATGTGCAAAATTTATTGGGAATGCCTTAATTAAGTCCAAAATATTTGTCTTCTCAGCTTCACTTATCTGAGTGCCAAATGATGCTTTTGAAAATTCTGTTTCCAGAAGCTCCATCTTACTGGTTTCTCTTCATTTGTAAGGAATATCTATTACTGAGTCAATGTTCAAGACTGTGTTAAAAGAATTTATTTTAAATTTCCTTTTGCCATTCATGCCAATTGTAAAACTATTATATGCAGGATCTAATTTTACACCAAACTTTTTCAGAATTTCATTACCAATGATAAAACAGTTACTAAAATTAGTATTATCCATTACCATAAAGCTGAAAGTTAGTCAGACATAACCATGTTGATGTTTGAGGAAAAATCAGCTTTTTATTTACCAATGGGGTGTATTACTGATCCAAAACCTATCCAATTTTTTCTCTGAAGGGGTTCAAGCTTTGAGTTATATTCTGTCAGCCAGGCTGCTAGACTCACCCAGTAAAATAATTAATTATTTCCTGGGATGAAGCCATGCCTTTTTATTTCTTATATATTATTATTAATTTTATAATATTTACTTTAAATTTACTTGTAATAAATTAACTAGTTACAAAAAAGTAAATTTAGTAAAAAATTAATATTAATATTAATCTTCCCATATATTTTATTTTTATTTCCTAAAACCATGCTCAATGTCATGTTAAACAAAATAAAAATTAAATATTAAAATACAAATCAATATTAAAATAAAATTTAATATTGAAATAAAATTTAAAATAAAATAAATATATACAAAAAAATCAAATTATTTATTTAAAAATGACATTTACAGGAATTTTTAAATAAATCAAATTATTTTGACATGTACAGTAAATACAACATTCTAAATCCTTCTTTATAGAACAATCTTAAATTTTGAAATATTTCTTCTGGAAATTTCTTTCTCTCTCTCATACACTATGGTAAGGTAAACTCTTACAGTCGCCTTGCTGTAAGCAGAATCCGGAGGAGATATGTGGATTTAGCTGAAAACCCCGTCCTTCCAATAAAAATAACAAAGTAGGTGTTCTAAATCACTAAGCTAACCAATCTACTTAGATCTGATTGATAAAAATAATGAAACTCTAAAGTAATTAACGCTTATTGAGATTTAAGTAAAAGTGGCTGTTGAGAAAGAAATACTGATAACAACAATTAAGGTGTACCAGTGAAAGATCTGAAAAGATTGACTTTTATGTTTTTATAATAATTTGAATTTTTATGAGACAGCAATAATCAAGTCCCAGTGATGAAGACCTTTCTAAAGATACCCTGTATGAAGTGTTATTTTAATTGTTGAGTAGTATTTCTAAAATGTTATATATAAAATATATAGTTATAAGGGTATTACAATTTATTTAATTTGTTGAGTAATAAAAAATGAGACTGTGGTAGTTAATGATTAAGCTGTATGATGTGTCCCCCCTCTCAATTTCGAGTTGAGAAGCGCTTAAGTATTCCTAGTCACGTGCCTAAGTTTTCCCCTCCAGAGCTCTTCCAGAGTCAATCCGGAGCCCGTACGGAGTCCGTACGGAGCCGGAACGGAGTCAAAACGGAGTCCGTATGGAGTCCGTACGGAGTCGAAACGGAGTCCTTCCGGACTTCCGGACTCAATTAGAACCTTAAAACTATAATAAAAAATCTAGAAAAATTACACATAATAGAGCTACTTTCTCTTTACATACCAAACTAATTTTCGTAGTCTGCGCAGCTCTAATTACCCCGTGAAAATTCATCGAAGTTAAGTAATTTCTGAAAATGTAAATATTTCTATAAAACTTTAAAATTCATTTTAAAAATATAAGAAAAATAGTGAAAATTCTGGGAAAATTTCCCAAGGTTCTTGAGTGACTCTACTTAATACTTATAAATTTTTCAGACCGTAAAAATAAGTTTTCTCCGTAAAATAAATTGTTTTCGTGTAGGCATTCGCTCGTGACCAATTTCTTCATATTTAAAACTCAAATAAATTAAATAAAACCCTTTTATATATAAAAAAATAATAACGCCAATCTTGCACGCCGTAATAACTCCATTTACATATTTAGGTGCCGTACTAAACTTTAGGCTACCACATCCTCCCTCCAATCGAGAATGTCCCCATTCTTATAACTTTGCATAAGTGGTTGAGAAATTCCAAAAGAATTATCTTTTCTAATAAAATAATTTGATAAATTTGTTTTAGCTGGTCTTCTTTTAAATCTTTATAATAAAAACGTTCTTTCTTCTTCTCTGGCTTGATATAACATAAAATAAAATAATATAAATCTTGTGATGATTCCACTACTGAGAGCAAGGTTTGAATCCCTTCAGACTCCCATATACCAGTCTTCCTTCTTGTCACAGCATTGAGAGAGTGGATCTTCCTATGAGCCGAATACTCCTGATTCCAACCTCATAGGGCCCCCCACTGAGCCGAATTCTATGATTCTAATCTCGCCATAAGGTCCTCCAAGCTTCACGCCAAAAAAAAAAAAAATGGCCTAACTATGAGGCACTAAAAAAAATCATTCCCTAAAATCCAACTACCATCCTAACTTCTGATTCCTTCATCACAATTTTCAAACTTTGCTATACAGCAAACCCATAAAATACTTTTGCCAGGCTTCCAATAATAATATTAACTTTAGACCATGTTAAAGCGCCACAAATTTCACCTAATTAACCATTATGCTTTCTTTAGCATCATCACCACCTAAAGTTTTAACCTCCTAAAGCTATCAGCACCCAATTCCAGAAATAATTGAATAACCAGTTTAGAGTCTTAGGGGACAGTGATAAATTAAAAGATTGAATTGAGTTATCCAAACAAGATTGACATTCCAATTTAAAGTCTTGGTAGACCAAACATATAATCGATTGCCAGTTTATGGTCTTGGTGGACCAAAGATCGTTTAAGTGCATAAATATCTTGATATATTCCTAAGTAAGGCCTAGGCTTGACCAAAGATTGAATAAATTTGATAATCCAGTTTAATGTCATAGTGGACCAAACATTTGATTGACAAGTAATCCAGTATAAGGCCATAGTGGTCCAATGAATGTTGAATTATCCTGCAGATATTAATTTTCCAGTTTAAAGTCATAGTGGACTAAACAATGAATGAACTACCAGTTTAAAGTCATGGTGGACCAAACATTTAATCGATAAGAAATCCAGTTTAAGGTCATGGTGGACCCAACAGCTTGATAACAGTCCAGTTTAAGGTCTTGGTGGACCTAACATTTGATTTATATAAAAGAAATACGTCTCCGAAAATATCCATAAAATCTTGAACATACTTGAAATTCAGTTTAAAGTCTTGAAGGACTAACAGCTCCAATATAAAATCTTTAATGAAAGTCTTGAAAATTAGCCAGTTTAAAGTCTTGGAGGACTAACAGCTCCGAAATTTGTATAAAACCCTTAAGGAATGTCTTGAACAGTAGCCAGTTTAAAGTCTTGGAGGAATAACAGTTACAAAATATGTATAAAATAAACCTTTAAGAACGACTAGAGCAGTAGCCAGTTTAAAGTCTTGGAGGACTAACAGATCCAAAATACGTGTAAAAAAAACCTTAAAGAACGTCTTGAACAGTAGCCAGTTTAAAGTCTTGGAGGACTAACAGCTGTCTTGAAGTAAAATCCCATAGGTATTGAGTTCCCCTAGACCCTGTTTCCTGTCTAAACTAAATGAATAAAACTAAAAAGAATGAAAACTAAAAAAATAAAACTGAGAATTATAATAATTTTTATTTAATTAATTAATTTTTTTTTATTTTAATATTTTTTTTTTTTTTTTATTATTTTATTTTTATTTATTTATTTTATTTTTATTTTATTATTATTATTTTTTTTATTTATTTTTATTTATTTTTTTTTATTTTTATTTTTATTTTATTTTTATTTAATTTTAAATTTTGTTTTTAATTTAAAATAAAAGATTTTAGAAAAGATAGTTTTTGAAATAAAAGTTAAAATTTAATTTTTAAAGAAAGATAAAAAAGTAATAATAATAAAAAATTTCAAAATAAAATTTTTTTAAAAGATGCCCCCCGGCCATTTGATGAGCCGTACCCTCGACATCATACCCACATCCAAGTGCAACTTGATGTGGTTACACAATTTTTAGAAATTGAAAAGAAAAGAAAATAAATGAAAGTTTTTAGAAGATAATTTTTATAATGATGATCACTGGGTGGGCTCCCTCCAATTTATAAAAATGATTAGAGACCGCCAGTGAGCATCACCTTTACAATAATTCATAATATATATTAAAGAAAAGAAATCACAATCTAACATAAAAAAATCAAAAACAAAATAAAATAAAAAAAATCTTGAATCCGGCATTGAGAGCGGTGTCTCTTGATTCATTCCAGTTTATAGTCTTAGTGGACTTCCTAAAATTAAAAGACAAAGCCAGGATTCAACTAGAAACAGGGAAAATTTTGGAAACGAACATTATGGGGTAATTGTGTATAGAGCAGCCAGCCCATCAATTACCCCCACACTTGCCAATATTAAATTAAGAAGGTTCCCCTGTGAACACTTCTTCCAATAAATTTTAAAATTTTTCCAACACTATCTTCACCCATATTTTAAGAAGTTTAAATTTTGAAAATTTTCAATGAAGGTTTTCTCGTATTTCGTTATGTTTCATCACAGTTTCGTTGCCCATATGCAGTGTAACGATAGTAAATTATTTGATAAAAAAAAAGAGAAGATAGTTTATCCTCGTTGCGGAGGTCGTCATAAGATTTTTATAAACATCATAGTTTATCCTCATTGCGGAGGAATCCATAAAATTTCGTAGATATCATAGTTTATCCTCATTGCGGAGGAATCCATAAAGTTTCATTGATATCATAGTTTATCCTCATTGCGGAGGAAGACTTCGGCACTCCTGGTGCCTCTAGGATAGAACCGTTTCACTTGATCGGCCGCTACCCTCTTCTTCAATACTACTCCATCCAACTCTTCTAGCACATATGAACCGCCGGAAACTTGCTCCTTGATTTTATACGGTCCATTCCACCTATCTGCAAACATTTTTCCCCACTGACTTTCCAAACTCCTATTATACACCAGGACCATATCTCCTGGGTTCAAAGGTTTCCTTAATCGATGTGCCAACCGCTCATCCCAATATCTAACTGATTGATTTCGGATCTTCATCATCCGCGAATATGCCTTTTCTAAATATTCTTCTTTCTTTTCTAGCTGCATCATTCTTGCACACAATAATTCTTCAGTAGTTTTGACCGTGTCCCAGTCAACTCCAAGATATGATTCAGCTTCTAAATCAACCGGTAAAACTGCTTTCTGTCCAAAAACAAGTTCATAAGGTGAAAATCCGGTCGTCCTTTTGGCAGTGATTCGATCAGCAAATAAAACTAAAGGTAAATAGTGCCTCCACTTTTCGGCACTTGTCCCACACATTTTAACTAAAGCATCCTTAATAACTTGATGCCCTCTTTCAACCATGCCTTCAGCTTCAGGATAATATGGGGTTGCTACCCTAACCTTTGATCCAACTTTCAATACGGCCTCTTTAAACTCTGTCCCAAATTCAGGACCTCCATCTACCGTCACCAACTTCATCACCCCATACCTATATACCCAATTATTCAAAAAAAATTCTGCCACATTTTTGGCAGTTAAATTAATAAGAGGCGCTGCCTCTACCCAACCAGATAAATCATCTCTGGCCACAATTAAATATTTATACCGTCCCTCTTTTATATGAACGGCATCTAAACTAACTCTTCCAAAGAGCGTATATTCACCGGTCGCGCGTCCAGGTTCTTTTGGCCTTAAATAACTTCGTCTTTGACATTCTTCGCATGACTGAACCCACTGTTTAACAGCCATCTTCATGCCAGGCCACCAAAATCGATCAGAAATTCTTCTAAATGTTTCTCCAACGCCTCTATGCCCGAGATCTTCATGCAGTGATTTCAAAACTAATTCTTGCCCCTTCTGTTGAGTTATAACTACTTGAGGATTTGGATACCTCCTCCTCATTAAACATCGACCAGATAGGTAAAACGTAGATGACTTCCTCTTGATAGCCACCCATTCATTGTCTTCACAATCTTCTGGCCTCTCTAAAGTCAACAAATATTTGACTAACAAAAAATAAAAACCAGTCTGACCCCAGACTTCATCTTGAAAATCAATTAATATAACATCAATAGGGACTTCTCTATCACCAATATCACCTGCACATGAATGAGCCAATAATCGTTGACCCCTAAATAAATCTTTAATCGAGCTATGTCGACGTTTTTCTTCTGAACCTTTGGATCCTTCGTAAACCGTATTCAAAAATACCTCTTTCTCTTTATCCACCTTTTTATTTAAATTCTATAATTCTCCAACATATACACCATTCCTTAATTTACTACTATCCCTCACTACCAATCCATTTTCCTCTACATACACCACATCTTCTTCTACCTCCTCTCTGCCGAATTTATCTACACCTTTTCCAACACCTTTATTAACATAAAAACTATTTTCCAGTTTATCCTCTTGGTGGAGGTCATCATCATCATAATCTAAACACAATAGTCCTGCCAGTTTAACCTCATGGGGGAGGTATGGAAAGTCTTCAGCTCCTTTAGTGCTGGCTTTGATAATAGGTATATCTTCATCGAACTCCTCTGAGTCTGAATCTTCTTCAGTGGGTGGTCTCCTTGATAAACCATCTGGCATAGTAAATGTCTTGCCAGGCTTATGAACTAAATCAAATGAAAAATGTTGAATAAAAGCTACCCATCTCGTCATGGGTGCGTTTGGTAAACTTGGGGAATTAATCATCTGGATTAACGATTTCGCATCCACTTGCAACTCAAAATGCTGCCCCCACAAAATATGCTGAAGTTTCTTCAGTATTTTCGCCACACCACATAATTCCAATTTTGGTTGAGAATATCTTGATTCGACCTCAGTAAATACTACAGATTCATACCTAACTGGCCTGATGTAACCAGCTTTATCCGTCTGAGACAAAACCGCCCCAGCTGCAACCTGACTTGAATCAACTGCTAAATAAATTCTGCCAGCATTTTTTCCATAATCCAACTTGTGCAGGACTAAATCCTTCCCTACAACCTCCTTCAACTTCACAAACGCCTTCTCACACTCTTCATCCCACTCCCAGTCTGCATCCTTTCTCGTTAACCGCCTCAATGGAGCTGCCAATGAAGAAAAGTCCTTGATAAACATTCTAACATATACGCAAACGCCTAAAAACCCTCTTACTTTGGTCGTATTCTTGGGTCTTGGCCAGGACTGAATTTTGTTAACTTTCTTCTTGGACATAATCCTACCCTCTCTACATACCACATGGCCTAATATTTCTAAAGCTGGCACACAACATGAAAATTTTGAACCTGAAATAGTTAAGCCAGCCTCTTCAATTCGAAACAAGATTCTTTCTAAAGTAATTGCAAACTCCCAAATGAATTTGCGTATCCTGGGATTCTCTTCCAACACCTGGTTATCATAGTCGGTTGTTGGTCCCTTAATTCCTCCATCATCTATAAAGATTCCAGCATATTGTGGAATTTCATCTTGAAGGATCCAAGCCATCTGAGCTTGATAAACTGCAACCGAATTTGTTGCTCCTTGAGGTAATCTTGTTAACTGTAAACGTCCAAGTGGTGTATCGAATGTAGTGAGAGGTCTTGAGTCCGGATGTAACTCTCTCTCATCATATCCACCCATAATATCTCCCAATCCATAACACACTCTCCCTGCAAACGCTTCAACAAACTCCTCAGCACTAGGCGGTATCCCAGCATCCTTTATTGTAACCCTATTTAATTCCCTAAGATCATGAACAACTCTAAGCTTGCCATTCGGTTTCTTGATACAAAATACCGGACTAGAATAACTTGATGTTGATTGCTCATACAGTCCAGTGCGTATCCGTTCTCTGACAACTTCGATATAAGCTTCTTTCAATGCAGCCGGAATAGGAATCGGTTTCTGCTGCCACGGTTCATGACATACCACAGGAATCTTGTAAGGCTCCCCATAGGAATGCTTCAACACACCCCTCTCCTCTTCTACAAAAGCAATGGCCTTCTCTCGCTTGACCATCACATCCAACAACAACTTCTTCTCTTCTCCAGACAACCAACCATCAGGTCCAAAATTAACAATACCCAGTCTCTCAAAAGTGATTCTTGACGTCTCAGAAAATTCAGGCGGATTCTTTACCAAGGGACTTTCATAAGGATCTCTTGATAACCTTGGTCTTCTCAAAGGTGGATTTAATTCGGCAGGTAGCGGTTCATTAATAGGTCGAACTTTATTTGCTACTTTCTTATATTTGGCTGCGTCCACATCTAAATTAACTTGAGGTAAAACATTTTCTTTTGTATCGCCATTAAAACTTTCATCAAAGGAATCTTCTTCATCGCCAGAATCAGAATAAGAAAAATTAGAAAAATATTTTATTTCATTTTTGAATTTTACCCTTTTCTCCTTTCCCTCGTCTAATTTATAAACAGATTTTCCAACACCTTTGCTTCCCTTATCCAACAGTAAATCACCCGTAAAGAAAGTCGGCAGTTTAACCACTTGCTGGAGGACCGGAATTGAATTTTCACAAAAATTATTTTTTTGAGTTTTAATTATACTAAGATTTTTAATCGGGTTTTGATAAGATATTTGCAGTTTACCCTCTTGCTGGAGGTCCGTGATAGAAGGAGATAATTGCAGTTTAACCTCTTGCTGGAGGCCCATAATAGAATTTTCACATAAATTATTTTTTTGTGATTTACTTATACCGAGATTTTTTATTGGATTTTGATAAGATTTTCGCAGTTTACCCTCTTGCTGGAGGCCCGTAATAGAAGGAGATAATTGCAGTTTAACCTCTTGCTGGAGGCAATCAAACATACCCTTCCAATTTTTATCCAACCTAATTTGGCCCATGTTGCCTTTTTCACCATTTTTAAATTTAATAGAAAAACAGGGTAAATCCAATAAACATATAGAAAAGTCCAAAACGTATTTGCACTCCAAAGTAATATTAACAGAAAATAATTGAGAATCCACTTGAATTATCTCCAAGTGAGCTGACCTATTGCAATCCGGGATCTCATCCTGAGGAGAGATTACAACATTAGAGCGATCAGCCCCTGCTACCCCAAAAAATGAGGGCATTCATCCCTTTCCAACAAACATAATTCACCAGAAGCCGTCTGTTTTATATGCCGCTTCTTGGTGCAAACACAACACTGGCACAGAGTAGTAATCCCTGGCCGTGTTTCCCAACCTTCATCTCCAGGAGGCGCTAACCGCATATGTAACCTCCGCATATCTTCACCAGTGATCTCCAAACTAATCCCCATGCCAGCTTGATACCCTATCCTGGCCTCAAAATCCATCAAAAAAGGACCACCAAGAACAGTTTTGACTGCTCCTCTGGCCACATAAAAGTGAACCTTACCAACAGATCCACCAATGCCTAACCTGACATGCTCAGCTGTACCCATTAGCTCTGTTGCATGCCCTCCAATACCTCTGAGGTTTCCCCCAGTCCCACTTTTAATTGGCAAGCCTATACTTGTCGCTTGCTCCAATGAAATTAAATTAATTTGAGACCCTGAATCGACCAAGGCCTTAACTTCTTTACCGTTAAGAGTTACCACCAGGTAACCCAGGGGAGCGGAAAAATGTGTATCTACATCTTCCCCAAACTTTTCGGCATTTTCACAAATATATTCCACCTCTCCAGTGGAAACCCGACGCCTCGTCAAATGCTTCTTTTGCTTTTCAGAAAGCGCCGGACTAATCGTAAATAACTCCCCCAAAGATAAGGGAATCTGCAGTTGATTCACCCTATTCAAAACTGCGTCCATCGCATTAGCTTGACCAGAAACTACTGGCCGCTCATACTGGACCTTTGATTTAACAACCTTGGCCCTGGGTACCTCTTGAGGTCCAACCAAGCCATCTTCACCCCCCATTATAACATCTTCACTTTCTATAACCCTAACTCCGTCACCAGCTTCTTGCACTAATCCTGATCCATCGCTAGTCCTTCTTACTCCCTCCATTGGGATGGGACCGCTAAAACTTGGTCTGGGTAGAGACACCAACGGTACGTCCTCCTCAGAATCCGAATCATCCTCTGGCATAGGCTCACCATTTAAATCAAACTTGCCATAACTAGGGGGCCCCATATCAGCAATCCCCTTCTGCATTTTATATAATTTGTCCTTAGAGTAAGGGTTCAATTTGTTGGCGGCAGTTTGAGCACTAGAAATCTTGTCCTTAGAGTAAGGGTTCACTTTGTTATTGGCCTTGCCAGGATTAGCCCTCAATTGGCTCTGAATGCTACCTTTAGCCTTAGTAGCAGCTGCTCTTCTAGCAGCATTAACATCATATTCGCCAGCCATACAGCTACCCTCCACCTGGGCAACCGTCGCCAGCTCTAAACCACCAAAAGAAGTAGAGAACGTGGCTTTACTGACCTCTTTCTCCTTACTTTTGTCAGCTTTTCCACCATTACCGTTACCATTTTTGCCACCCTTGGCATTAACATCTTCATCCGTCACCTCTTCAAATCTGGCTCTCCTTTCAGCCGTTAAACTTCTTCTGACCAAATCAGAAGGAGACTGTCCATCACTGGGCTTGATGAACGAACCATCGGGAAATTTATAAACTTTACCATCGAATAAAACTCGCCCAGCATCCATATCCTTATCAAGAGCAAAACAAACTGTTGCTCTGTGCCCTCTCCTATTACAATAGGAGCACACCTTTGGCTCATCATAGCCACCTCTATAATTACTACCACCATTCCCACCATTTCTCCCATTGCCTGGGAAGCGGTTACCATTGTTATTGCCATTATAATTTCGACGTTCATAACCTCTAGACTGATAAGAAGTCGACGTCGACGAAGAAGCGATTGGGGCCTTATTGGCCTTCTGGGTTTCTTGAACAAATATTTTTAATTGTTTAGTTAAATCGGCCAGGTGATCGACCATCTTATTATCCACATTACCCTCAACTTTAGCAGCAGGTAATCCCATTTGAGCCTTCTTGGCCTCCTGGGCTTTGACCATAATATCGTTGTTTTTGGCCAAAACTTTGCTAACCTTGCTAACATATTGAGTGCATGACTCTTGATATTTGTCCAACGCCAATAACTTGAGATGGGCCTGAATGTTCTCTTTGATAACCTCCAGAGCCGGCAGTTTCTGCTCACCATTAGGCAGTTCCTTCATCAAATCTTTTCTTGAAAGATCCTTCAAGACGTCCATACGAATATCCCTGCTGCATGCTGTCCAAAACAAATCTTTTGCTTGGTTCTCATGCACTAACTCGTCCACCAGTATGAGATATTCCACCACTTCATCAAACTGAACACAGAGCTTTTTGAAGTCAGCCATAGAAGAAACTCCACCTTTTGCTTGCCAGTCTCCAACAATTTTATTGAGGTCCATCATTGTAAACCTAACACCCCATCTATCAACCATAGCTTTAGAAAGCTTAACCCAATCCTTGTCTTTGAATGCCTGCATAGCAATAACCTCTTTTTCCACCTCCCTATCGGCAATAAAAAATCTAACTTGCTTCACCATATCCACATGAGAAGCACCATCAACAGCAGCAGCAGCTTCATACCTGCTAATGAACCATTTAACCTCCTCCCCATCAAACTTTGGGCCATCCCAAGAAACAATTCTAACTGAGGGAGTAAGAGGGTTAGAAGATCCAGAAGCAACAGCAGAAGAAGAAATCCCAATAAGTAATGAAAAGCGTTAACAATTGATAAAATAACAAGCCTCTTGCAGGCCAATAACAAAAATCCAATTAGAGTTCCAGAAAATAAGCCTCTTGCAGGCTAAGAACGTTCTTGATCCAAGTAAGTCTTTAAAGAAAGCTAGAGAAATTGAACCCCACGTTGGGCGCCAACTATGGTAAGGTAAACTCTTACAGTCGCCTTGCTGTAAGCAGAATCCGGAGGAGATATGTGGATTTAGCTGAAAACCCCGTCCTTCCAATAAAAATAACAAAGTAGGTGTTCTAAATCACTAAGCTAACCAATCTACTTAGATCTGATTGATAAAAATAATGAAACTCTAAAATAATTAACGCTTATTGAGATTTAAGTAAAAGTGGCTGTTGAGAAAGAAATACTGATAACAACAATTAAGGTGTACCAGTGAAAGATCTGAAAAGATTGACTTTTATGTTTTTATAATAATTTGAATTTTTATGAGACAGCAATAATCAAGTCCCAGTGATGAAGACCTTTCTAAAGATACCCTGTATGAAGTGTTATTTTAATTGTTGAGTAGTATTTCTAAAATGTTATATATAAAATATATAGTTATAAGGGTATTACAATTTATTTAATTTGTTGAGTAATAAAAAATGAGACTGTGGTAGTTAATGATTAAGCTGTATGATGTGTCCCCCCTCTCAATTTCGAGTTGAGAAGCGCTTAAGTATTCCTAGTCACGTGCCTAAGTTTTCCCCTCCAGAGCTCTTCCAGAGTCAATCCGGAGCCCGTACGGAGTCCGTACGGAGCCGGAACGGAGTCGAAACGGAGTCCGTATGGAGTCCGTACGGAGTCGAAACGGAGTCCTTCCGGACTTCCGGACTCAATTAGAACCTTAAAACTATAATAAAAAATCTAGAAAAATTACACATAATAGAGCTACTTTCTCTTTACATACCAAACTAATTTTCGTAGTCTGCGCAGCTCTAATTACCCCGTGAAAATTCATCGAAGTTAAGTAATTTCTGAAAATGTAAATATTTCTATAAAACTTTAAAATTCATTTTAAAAATATAAGAAAAATAGTGAAAATTCTGGGAAAATTTCCCAAGGTTCTTGAGTGACTCTACTTAATACTTATAAATTTTTCAGACCGTAAAAATAAGTTTTCTCCGTAAAATAAATTGTTTTCGTGTAGGCATTCGCTCGTGACCAATTTCTTCATATTTAAAACTCAAATAAATTAAATAAAACCCTTTTATATATAAAAAAATAATAACGCCAATCTTGCACGCCGTAATAACTCCATTTACATATTTAGGTGCCGTACTAAACTTTAGGCTACCACAACACCTGTATATAGGAATATTCTCTCTGTCCTTTGTCTCTCTTTTGCCTATATAAGGCCTCCCCTTTCTAGTTGTTTTTGATCATCCTTTACTTACTTATTATTTTATTAAACCATTATTCCAATTTAATATTTATGTCACACTCCATGTGACACTCGAGGCAAAAGCAGCTCATTAAATCAATAAAACAGAGGTCTAAATCCATACTCAAAGTGCAGAAAGCGATTCTACATAGCAACTGTGACTTCCCTTTGTGTACTCACTATTCAACTGCGCTAAATCTAAACTTTAAATCTAAATTAGTCAATCTCTCAATAGTGTGTTTAGTCTTTTCTTCAATAAGCGACACACAGCGCAATAGTCAATGCAATATTCCACTAAAAGTTTTATTAAGTATCTGTGGGTTATTAACAGGGGTAGTGAGCATGGAGGGGATGGTTAGTGGAGGATTAAAGGGTTAACGGATGTTAGTGAGAAGGTTCCAGGTGTAACGGGTGTAAAGTTGGAGGTCTGTGGTGTGCGGAATGATGGATGGGTATGAGTTCAATGCAAGGAGGAGTAATTGATATAAAAGGGGTTGGATTTTGGTTTGATATTTCTTTAGAATTAAATTATAAAACGTATCTATAATTAATAGTGGTAAAACTTCAATTTAAAACATTATTATTGTACATTTCCTTATTTCCTCAGTAATCATTTCTAAAACCTAAATCTTTGATTATTGAGTTTACAACCCTTTGTGAGATCCTAAGAATATTAGTATTATCTTAAATTATATTGAGATTCTTACCGAACATATCTCAAAGCAGTAGCTCTTCCTTCGAGTCATCTTCAAATCACTTCCTCAAACATTTCCTCAGTGCTTCGAAGGAGTTTCTAAAACTTCTCCCTCCATCTCACTTCCAGGAACACCCTTAACCTTGTGCGTAGGTCATCTGGTGACAATTTATTACTATTTTTTATTGCTTTAGTATTTACATCACATATTTCTAAACCATTAATTATAATAATAATTATATTAAATTTTTACCTCTTTGAATTGAGTAATTAGAATAAAAGATAACTTCATACGTACCTTGACTCTGAAATCTTCAAACTTCACCTTCCAATGCTGTTAAACCTCAATCGAAATCTTCTAGACCAAAAGGACTCCCCAACAGTTATTCTTGGAGCTTTCAAGATTTGAAGACAAGGAAGAAAGAGAAGATAAAGATGATTCAGAAGAAATTGATGATAATGAAGATGAGCGAGTTAAATTTTTCATACTTACATCCTGGAAAAAGAAATTTATAAAACAAAAAAATAAATATAAAAAAATAAATATATTAAAAAAAACCAACAATAAAAAATTATCAGTAAAATAATTGAAAAGAAAACCTTTTTTTTGGTTAAAAAAAAATTGCAAAAAAAACAGTAAAAAATTTTGAAAAATATAAAAATTCAAAATAAAAACATGAATTATGTTTGAAATAAAAGGTAATATCCTAGAAAAAAATTTCTAAAAAAAAAAAAAAAAAAAAAAACAACAACAACAACAACAAAAAAAACAAAAAAAATATGTTACATAAATTGCAAAAACATAAAAATCAAAATAAATTCCTGAATGGTTTTGGAAATACCAGATAAAGTTCTTGAAAAAACAAACAAAATCACCAAAAAAAAAAAAAGAGTAAATCAAAAAAAATTAAAATTAAAATAAATTCAGTAAATTTAATTTAAAAAAAAGATAAAAAAATACTTACACTACGCAATATAGGGGGTGGACTTGCTAGCAAGTCCCCAACCTAAACTCAGATGGAACTCAGATGGAACTCAGACTGAACTCATATTAAACCCATACTGAACTCTAATTGAACACCCACCTAAAACTGTTCTGCTGAGTGGTGTTCATCCCTGATTGTATGGTTCCTTTGTCAATAGCTCAATTTGTGTTCAATCTGTGGTGAGTTTGGGTCCAAGGTTGCAGACTTGCTATCAAGTCTTCCCCCCATATTGTGTGGTGTTACCTGCTATTGGAAATACCACTTGATGTCCTTCAAACCAATTTATTAAAATAAAAAAAAATAAAAAAAGTGAATTCAGTAAATTTCAGAATAATTATTTGAAAAAACAAAGAGAAACAAAGAAAATTAAATTACCTGATTTATTTGGAAACAGAGGAGAATTTCAAGAAACTAATGGAAATAGAAAAAAATTAAAAAGCAGAGATTAGTCTTTTTTTTCTTGCTTCAAAATGCCCCCCAAAAAGTCCCCCCCTTTACCCCTCAATCTCCCATTTAACCCCTCCCTGCCCACCTCCAACCCCCCCCCCCTCAATCCCCCCCTTTAACCCCTCCTTGTTTGCCTCAAACCCCCCCTTTACCACCTCCTTGGCCACCTCAAGTTCCCCCCTTTGCCCCCCTTTAGTCCCCCTTTACCCCCCCTTTACCCCCCCCTTTAACACCTCTTTGAAACCCTCAAGCCCCCCCTTTACCCCCTCAAACCTGCCTCAAACCCCCTACAGCCAACTTATTGGATCAATAGCAATTTGATAAGTAGGCGGTGGGGGATTGAGGATACCAAGAAGGGGAGAAAAGGGGGTATAGAGGCAGACAAGGAGGGGGAAAGGGGGATGATGGAGGGTGAAAAAAAAAGAGAAAAAAAAAGATATAAAAGATATATAAAAAAAAAGTCTAACCTTGAAAACCAAAAAAAAGCACTTACAGGACAAAAAAAAAGACAAAAAAATAAAAAGAGAAAAAAGGAGAAAAAATAAATTATTAGCAAGTAAAAAAATAAAAAATAAGAAAAAAATGACTTAACTGGAGAGATGAGATGAGAAAATAAAAGAATTGAAAATATTTGAGGGATGTTTGAGGAGAGGAGGAAATGGATATGAGGGATGAATGAAAAAATGAGACAGTGAAAAATTATGTGATTGCAGAAAATATGTGATTTCATGTTGAGCTGATGAAATGAAACAAATGAGACATCCAAAAAAGGGAATTGACAGCAAATTCAAAATTTTAGTTATGCAAAAAAAAAAAAAACTAACACAAGTGAATAAAACATGGAACATGAAAATAACACAAGTGAAAAAAACAGGGAACTTTAAAATTGGGAGACTACAAAAAAATAATTTAAAAGGGTGGTGAAGAGAAATGTTGGAGAGTAATAGGAATAATGACAGAGTGTATGCCGGTTGAATGAATGTTTTGTGATTCAAGGGAGGGGAGAGCCGGTGCTGGTTCAGGATCCTCTTCTTCATAAAAATCATTCCACTCATCCTTTAAATAAGCTAGGATATTGTGGAGTATAATGAAAGTCATTATCCAATGATTTGAAGTTTTTATTTCCATTTTTTTTTTGAAATTGGATTGTGAGTTCCCAGAGACTAGAAAATCTTCCCTTGAAAATCCCAATAGCATTTTCAATCCGTACTGTTGATTGGGCAAGGTGGTAATTAAAGGTGGTTTTGGGGTCATTTTCTAAAGTTGCGCCATGGAAAGCAGGTATAATGTACTCTCCACTTGCATATGCTGAGTCTTCAAGGAGGTACTGAGATTCATCAAAGTATGGGTCAGGACTTTGAGAAATCCTCATTCTTTGGAAGACAGAAGTGTCATGACATGATCCAAGGCAGCCACTGTGAAAATTAATAAATTTTTTATTGACATTGCATACAAGTTGAATGGAAATAGAGTATCTAGAAAGAAGATAAAAAGTCAGTTTATGAAGGATGTGAAATTGAAAACATTTTGAAGAAACCTTTTTTTGTAATCAAAATAATGGTTTCCATCATGAGGAGGCTTTTGACTTAAATGTATATTCCTGCCATAGACAAATCCTACACAGCGAGGGAAACCTTCAGCTTGCATTACTTAATAGGATTCAAGTTGCTGTTGTGGAGTTGGCCAAGCAAGTGTTTGAGACTTGAGGGAAAGGATGGCAATCATACAGCGCTTGGTGTATAATATCATTGTCCCATATCCTATGTTAAAGAGATTTTCCAAATGTCTTACAGAAGCACCATTTCCATTTGAGCCAAAGAGACATAGTGCAACAGCAAGTTGAATAGCAGGATCATGCTTTTTATTTTGAGAATTGTTATGAAAGATAGGATTTTTGGAGATGAGTTGATAAAGTTTGTAGAAAGAATCGGGAGAAGTTTGAAATAGTTGAGTGAAGTTTAGTTGAGGAATTTTGAGAATGGAGTGGAGATCATATATGGGATCATGATGAAGATTTGGCCCCCTTGGGTTTATGTAACACTTTTCGGAAAGAAAAGACATATAGTATAAAGCATCTTCCAAATCAGAGTCTGTTTTATAGTAAAGAACTAAAATTAAAGCAATAGCATTCATAGTTGAGTGAAGTAGCTGCCTAGTAGAGAGGTGTTTAATAGTTGTTGGTGGAAGGCTTATGTGATGAGGGAAGTAGGAATTCACCACCAAATGTGCAGTTGGGGTGTGTAGATAGAAAAAAACTTTAAGTGTTTTCCACAGAAGTTAAGTAGCATAGAGTGAGTAAAGACTTAAGGATGGCATCAGCAATTATAATTCATGTGACTTTCTTAAAAATCCATCATGGATGTGATGAGTTTGGGATCAGGAATTAGGAATGGGAATTGGGGTATAAGAGGCGGGATAACGCATTATCATGGATTCCTTATCCAATAGCACCAGGGATAGTGGATAAGAATCTTCCTCAATTAATAATGTCTGATCCAGGGGAAATCAATTCCTGATCCCTAATTGTGGATCATTCAACTTTGATACCCCCTATTTATTACACAATTATATGACTTATATTAGTTTAAATAGCTTATCCATAGCCCTATAATACTTATTAAGGTGCTAATGGAGTCAAAATAGTCTTATATTAAGTGATATTAAGTAATTATAGATATACATAAGCTTAAATGTATACATAAACCTCATATTCAGTGAAATATGTAGTTATATTGTGTATATATAGGTCTATAAGTGGGTTTTAACCTCTAGATATCCTATAAGCTTTATTTTTCTTCTTTATTTAGGTAATATAGATGTATTCAATGGACTCACCATGCCTACACAAGCATATACACCTTTTTCAGGTGCATATATCCAGTTTGGACAACTTAATCTGCTTCTTTTGATGGATTTTCATGGATTTATGGGTTGAGATATGATTACTGCATTAATATGGATGCTTGGGGATGTTATTGGGGGCTTGGACAGTTGATTTGGCTCCTTTATATGCTTTGGTTTTCATTCCATACTCTTTGTATGAGTTATTTTACCAGTTTCTTTATGGTATCTGCTTTTATATGTTTTCTCTATTTATGGTATGGGTTTATGATATCACTAATTGTGATGGAGGGTCCTTACTGGAGGTCTAGGTGTTGGAACTTCCTGAAGTGGATTCCATGGGGAGGCTATGGGCCCTCACAGTTCTGTAATTGGCGGGTAGAGCAGTGACATCATCTGTATTGAAGGTCTGTGCACTCCAGTGGATTTTGGTATAAGGGAGGATTTGATGGGTTATTGGACATCACTTACTTACTACAACTCAAAAAAACATTTTAAAAAAATTATTACTATATACAAATATATTTTAAAGCATTTATAAATTGATATTATCTTTATATTAGCTATAACTATATTTTATTAACCTATTTTCCACTACTAGCACACACCAAACCAAATATTGTGAGTTTACATTGAGAAAAACTATTCTATTAGTCTCCCCCTGAGGTTTATTCACTAAATAATTTATAAATAAGTAGTATTACTACTAATATTTACTATTAAATCATACTTAGATACTAGCATACACTGACAGGATGGCTTGACTGGAGATGTTTTGGTAGGGGAGAAAGAGTCTGAGAAAGAACAAGACTGTCTGTGGTCATGTGTGGTAATTTTTTTTGAGAAATGTGGAGGAGTATCTAGGTTCTTAAGTTCCCTAGTAAGATTAGGGTGGTCATGTTGGAGTTTAGGTCTTGATTGAAAGGGATTGGAAGTGTTTGGGTTGGCAGGCATGAATTAAACACCTGGAGTAGATGATATGCATCAAGAATTAATTGAGTGCAGTGCTGAGGAATTTTTAACAAGAGACAAACTCAGGCACACTGTTAGTTCCTGGAAAATAGAATATTAAAATTACTGCTAGTAACAAATCAGGTACAGCCCATAACCTATGGTAGCAGTGTCAGCACTTCATCCAGAGTGAACCAGAGTTAGACACTTCAGCTGCACCATAGTTTAAATACGAAAACTATGTACATAATGAATAATCCCTAAGAATATTAATTACCCTACATAAAAGGTTCACTCTAGTAATTGAACTCATATTTAAACTTAAATCTACATGTTATACCATCCATGAGATAAGTACTATGTCACCTCTCTACACATTGTACCCAAAAGACTTCTAAAAACAACCTCAAAAATGTCATTAAATGACAAAAAAAATTGTCATTTTGCCAAATTAGGTGCCAACCTGCTCATCAAACTTTTTTCTTTCAAAGGTTTTTATTTATTTATCTATTTTTATATCCTCCACTAAGGTAATTTTTTTATTTCATACAATCTCACCCAGCAAGGGGCATGAAGGAATAGGAGCTAATTGGTGTATATACATGATAGTGTAGACAATTGAGCTATGAAAGAAGGGAAATAAAAGGAAACTATTTGGTACTATTTAGAGAGGGGGTCATTGTAAAGGAATCTACCCCATAGGACAAGAAATTTTTCCACTAATGGGGTGATAGGAGATGGGGAAAGGGGATTAGAAGTAGAGAAACAGATTTTGTGTTTTTGTGCAGCTTTTATAAGGATGCTGCTCTGGTCAAACATGGTAGGACAAAAAAGAAGAATATGTTCTGGGGTGTCTTTATATGTTGGGCAAAAGGGACAATAAGGAGAGTCAGATGCCTTAAACCAAAAAAGATAATGATTCAGGGGAGAGTGACCTGAACAACACTGTGCAAATTCCGTAGCTTGTGCTCTAGGGAGGCAAGTGAGGGTTTTGTACATGTTGAACAGGTTAAATTTCCCTCTAAAATTTTTGAGAGTGTTTGAGTTGGGAGCAGAGAGAATAAGTGATTTAAATTGTGATTTTATGACAGACTTGAGATAAGAGATAGATGGGTGGAGAGAAACAGTGTTGAGGAAGGACTTAGCTGGAATGGCCATGACATGAGACCTGTTTTCAAAGGCATCAGCAATTTCATTACCTTTGATGCCCATATGACCTGGACATCAATAGAGGGAAAGTGAAATATTTGGGCAATGGGTAAGGATCTCGTGTGCAGCAGTGAGGATGGAAAGGAAAATGGTGGATTTGGAAGTGGATGAGGATGGAAGTAATAATGAGTTAATGACTTCTTGGTTATCTGTAAAGATGGAAAGGGAGTGTAAAAGGCAATGTAAGGGGTTGTTGAGAGAGAGTTTAAGGCCCAGAAGGATTCTCATTAGTTCTGATTCAAAGACTGTGAACAACAATGACTCCCCTAGCTGAGTAATAAAGGGGTATTGCTAATTGGGGTTGAAGGCAGTGGCAAAAATGCCTTTTTGAAATTTAGATCCATCTGTATAGATAAAGTAAGTGGATGAAGGTGAGGTCTGGGTGATATCAATGACTTTAGCATATACTTTGTCCTTGGTGGGATAGATGACTCCTTTGAAAAATGGCAGTAACCAGGGAGGTAAGGTAAGGGGCATTCTAATGTCCATGTTTCACAGTGGATTGGTATGTGGGAGAATGTGGTGAGAGGCAAGTAGGTGGAGTTGGTGTGGATGAGATTTAGGAAGAGGAGATGTGGTGTGAGATTTGGCTAGACAAGCCATGGGATTTGACAAGGGGATGGTGAGGAGTTGTGCCCAGGACTGGTTAACTTCCAGGTCAAGGTGTTGTTTGCAGCTTAGAGAACAAGAGTAATGGAGTAGGACACATATTTGAGTGGAGCCAAAACATCCTAGGGAACAACTTGTGGCTTTATTATCCACAATTTGAAGGAGCCTTGTGGTGAAATTAGGTTTCTTCAGTTGATGCCATACTATTGCTGCATAGTCAGTTTGTCAGTGCACTAGAGCGGAAATGAGGTATTTGTATTGCTGAAGTGGGATTCCCCATCCCAAGGATACCAGCCTATGAATGGAGGCAGCTGCTTGGAGTCCAGTGGCGATTAGTTTGTTACCATTAGGTTTGAAGGACAAAGTAGGATCGATGAGAGTGCCTAGCCATTTGAGGCTAGAAGATGGTTGAATGGCTGTCCTGTTGAAGAGAATAGGGGTAGGGGCTTTATTGAGAGAATATATTTTCATCAGTAAGAGCCATTTGGTTTTAGGTAGGTCAAAAATTGCCATGTGCTTAACACCCCAAGTGACAGCCTCTGAACCTATTTGAGAGATTTTGCCCAAAACTGCTTCCAGTGCTTTGTCTGCTGCAAGATACATACATCATCAATGTACCCTAAGGCTAGAGTAGAGGGGGAGAGAGAAGGGATAGTAAGAAGGTTAGCGTTGTAGATAATGTATAAAAGGGGGGTGAGAGGGGACCCTTGAGGGAGTCCCTTGGGGAAGATGATGGGGGGGATTCATATGAGGAGAAGGCAACACTGGTGCTTTGTCCTGTGAGTGAGTGAATTATAAGATTGATGAGGTGGCGAGGAAGGGGGAGTGATTGGAGAGTGGAAGTTAATCTTGAGATGTTTACTAAGGGGAAAGATCCCTTGACATCCAGTGACAATGCCCCACAACCTTACCTTTCCTCCACTGATCCTTTGTCCATGTGGTAAGGTGGAGGAGAGAATCAGATGTGCTTCTTAAAGGGCGACCACCATAATGGCTCTCTGGGATCAGATTGCATGTTTCAACTAGGAAAGAGAGGCGTTTGTTCATGAGACTTTCAAGCAGTTTTCTCATTGTATTGAGAAGGGAAATTGGAAAATAGGCATTAGGAATGATGTAATCAGGGTGGTTAGGTTATGGGATGATGACTGTTTTGGCAACTTTCCAAAAGGAGGGGTAGTGGCCCATGTCTAGGCACGCGTGAAAAACTGTTAAGAGGATTTTTTGAAACAGCTTCAGGGTCTCTCTGGAGGAGAGAGTTGGGAATGCCATCAGGGCCTGGCACCCTTCCTTTTCTTGTATTAAGAATGGTGGCTTTGATTTCATCAATTGAGAAAGGTGGGGAAGAGGGGATAGTTGGGGGAGGGGGAAAGATTGCATCAGAAAGGTCACAAGGGATTTCTGCGACTGAGGTTCCTTCAAACATAGGTGAGCCATCTGGGAGAGGTAGAGGAGGATTAGCACATGAGTCAGAACTATGGAGTGATGACTTAGCTGGTTTGAATAAGGTTTGAGGGGTAAGAGGGGAAGGTAAGAACACCAATGAATTTTGTGTAACTTTTTTATTTTTTCTCAGAAAATTCTTTGCACTGTCAGAAACTTGGCTGCAACATTGTGGTGTGCGCATTTCAGGTAACTTATCTTTTGGACCAATCAGCTTGTGTATCCCAGGAAGAACAAAGGGGAATCAAAGTGCAGAAGATAGCGCTATTATAAATATGTAATCATGGTTTTAAAAGAACAAAGGGAAAGAAAAGCGCAGAAGGAGATTTAGGGTCTGTGCGCTCAGATTTTGCAGCAGGATGTGCCACATAAAGGAATTATCAACTTAGGAGTACAAACGCTGAACATTATGGATTTGTATTTTCCAATAATTGTGTGTTATGCATTATGGAAGGAATTATGGCTCAAGAAAGGCCTCAAGTACATAGTATACTGCACCACGGCTAGTGTGGTAGCTTACTGAAATAGGTAATGTGAGTTGAAGAGGCTAACTAGTTAAGTAAATTGTCAGAACTATGGACTTAGTAATGAAACAAGGAGAATGGGGACTTGATCAAAAAATTACCCAAGATTAAAAGTGACTAGGATCAGAACTGAAAGGTGACAAAACAGGAAGTAGCGCTGAAAAAATGCAAAGGTACAGTCATAAGTGCGCATGTGGAACATGAGTGAAACAAGTATATACTAGTTTTAGTAAGCTCAGGGTATGTTTAGGCACTGTAGCTGTTACAAGTGGTGTATTTAGTTTACTAAGGAATTAGTTAGTGTTTTACTAATGTGGTTCTAGAAACAGCACTGGAGATTCACTAGGGAACTGTGTCTGGAGCGCTGAACAATATAAGAAGGAAAATATATCTTATAGGAGAGTAGTGAGGTAGAGAAATCATTATTCAGATCAGTCATTTGATTATGAACATTAGAACTTCATATTATATACTTTCTAAATATATTGTGATATATAGCAATTTTTGTCTATTTTGTGATTACTCTGATAACAAGTTTGTGAGTCTGTGTGTGTATTTCATATAGTTTTGTGAAAAAGCACAACACAGAGGGAATATATAGATTTAGTATGATAAACTATTATTAGAGTTATTTTATTGCTATAATAAGGCATATTCAAAGAGAGAGCTTCAAGAGGGAGTGGCTCTGGATGTTAGCGCGTATTAAGAATAGAAATATCCAGATAGTAATATTTGTTTTTCCATATCTTTTAACTCATCTCTCAACTCATAAACTATCTAGTCAGATACTAGTATTACACATTATTGTGCTGTCTTTAAAATAAGAGTGGCAGGCGCTTATTTTTAGAAATTGAAAAGAAGAACCAACCCATCTCGCATTGTGTCTACTGCTTAGTACTTTAGAGCCCTCTACAATGTGAGGAGCAGGGGAAGACCTGTATTGACATTGGGTCTGATAGCAAGTTTTCTTGAGGGGATCCAAGATACTGCGATTCCACCAAGCATAACACAAAAAGCTGGGCTTCTGCAACGGGATAGAACTTTCCATTAGTTTGATAAATTGGAAAGTAACATATTTGGAAGCCAGATCAATGGATGATGGGGAAAGGAGGGGGGGATGGGGGAGAAGAGAGATAGATGAGAGAGAAGCATGTAAAGAGGATTCATCAAAACCTTTCCAATTACGGTATGGTTTTCAATGATGTTGGGGGGATGCAGCAAGTGAGATGCATGTGGTGATGGCTTTGTGATCTGATAAATGTGACTCAAAACCTTCAAGATCCATTTTACAGCTAATGACCATACCAGATGCCTTGCCATTTTCAAACAAAAGGTCAATTACAGAGGTAAAATTCCTTGAGTTGCAAAAGGTGGGTACACCTGGCTGAGACATGAGGGACATGCCTAGGTCAAGCATTAAATCTAAAAAGGGGGTAGAAGCAGTGTGATTAGTATGGTGTTTGGAAGGGTCAGCCCATAAACCATTATGCAAATTAGAATCAGAAAAGAGAAAAGTGGGAGAGTTGCAGAAGGGGGAGAGGGATGGGGAGATAAATTGAGTAGTAGTGAAACTGGAGGGGGGATTGTAGAGATTGGTGTGATAGATAGGGAAGGGAGAAAGGTTGATTTGTATGAGAGAGAGGTCAATTGAGGGGCTAGGAATTGAGATGAAAACATGGATGGGGAGCTTTTTATTGATGTAGTAACTACATCTGATTGGAGAAGGGGAAGGAAGAGGAGGAGAGTGTAGAGGAACTATCAGGTGCCAGTTTTTTTGAAGCTGGTGTGTGATGGTCAGGTGATAGGAATGGTTCCTGGAAGACTAAAACATCAAATGTGTCAATTCTGGGGTCATTAAAAATTGAGTGAAATACATAAAATGAATGGTGACAATTAAGTTGAAAGAAATTAAGAAGGTGTGAACTCTTTGGCAGGCTATTAATATTGCCTATCATATAGATTTGTTGTGGGGGCAGGATGGGGCATGAGGAAGATGAAAGAGAGGGGGATCTTGAATGGGGTTTTCAAGGAGAGCAGGAAGAGAAATGGTTGAGTTTTTAAGTGGGTGATTGTGAGGGAGGGCATTGACACACCTGAAACAGACTAGGGCTGACAGCTTCTGGGCTTTGCACAACTTGGTGTTGTGATGGCCAGCGCAGTTGGAGCAATGTGGGAGAAGAGAGCAGTGGATTGATAAATGACCATTTCCCCAGCACTGATAGCAAGTGCTATGCTCACGGTTGTCTGCTTCTGTGTGAAAAACCTGTCCTTCAACAATGAGAGGGAAGAGTGGGGAGGGAGAAGTAAGAGAGTCAGATTCCATTTGATCAAATAAGTGTAAAATAACAGAGGAATGATTCTTCCCAGCCCTGGCCTCTGGCTGCCTGAGCCAAGAAATCCTATAAAGTGATTTGAGAGTTTCAGGATTGTCATCAATGAGGGAGGAAACACAAGCTTGGCCATTCAAGTCGTAGTAAGTTGGAATACCATGTGCCACTACTGGGAAGGTTGGAGGCTTGTAAATCATGCCTTGGGGTATCCACTCTTGCCATTGGTTAACTAGATGATTATGATCTGCTTTAGATGCTGTAATGATTTTGAGGTCATTGGATTTATGTCAAATATCCCCCTTAACTTTGATAGGAGTTTCAGAATCAGGGAGGGTAATCTTTTTTGTGGCAATGCAATTGTTGATGAAGGAAAAAAGTTTGGGATTGGGGAAATCTTTGAGTACAGGGGAAAGGGGGTCAGATTGCTTGATGGTGAAGGATGGGAGAGTAGAGTGGGGAAAGTTGATGTTTTGGGAATGGGAGGGAGCTTGAGGAGTGATGCCAGAAGCAGCTGCTTGGGAAAAGGTGGGGCACTGAATGGGATTGGGGGGGCCTTTGGGGGGAAGATGATCAAGAATGTCATTTAATTTTTTGTCAATGGATTTGGCAAGAGAATTTGGAGTGGATGAGGAAGGGGGAGGCTCTTGGTGAAAAGAGGCTTGGGACGCAAGAGGAGAGAGAGCAGACACAAGTGCATGGATGTCAGAGATTGTAGCAGTGTGTACTGTGATATGTGATCCTTTCCTAGGCAGATCTCTGATAGTGCCCAATAAGTTGTTCAGGCATGAGGATTGGTCACTCGTTCAGAACCAACCAGGCGGATAATGCAAGCTGCAGGGGCGCTGGTGTCCATGGAGGTAGGTAGCGGGATTTGGGGAGCAGATGAGAGACCAAAACCCGCAAAAGGATTATTTGGGTTGTGAATAGAAGCATTCAGGGAAGCCTCAGGAGATTGATGGGGAGGGGGATGAGGACTACTCTTGGGGAAGGTCTGGGGGTGTTGCTGCCCATGGAGCTAGGAGAGCTGTGTGTGTGTGTGTGTGGGGAGGGGGGGGGAATAGCTCGGGATGATGCTTCCTGGCTTCCTCCATTGAGGCATTAGTGAAAGGGAGGAGTATTGTCTCTTCTTTGCCCAGGGAGATTTGAGGAACAGCTTCAGTGGCAATCTTGACTTGGTTCAGGTCAAAGGAGAGGGGCAGGGGGAGAGAGGAGGGGAGCCTTGAGGAGATTGCAAAACAGCTGAGGTATCTTCCATGGTAACATCCATTGGAAGATCTTGTCCATGAGCATGGGAGATTTGAGGGGGAATGGAGGTGAATTGAGAGAGAGGGGGGGGATTCTTCAGCCAGCAGAGGGGCAGGATCCGGAGGAGGGAGGACAGGCAGTGTTAGATACTTTCCTTCTTTGAAAGATAGGGTTGATGTTATCATTTCATTAGCTGGTCAAAATAGACAAAACAAAACGAGCCTGGTTACAATACTGCAATATCATGAAATTACTCAAAATCCTGTCAGATGTAAGTCAAAAAGATGTTAAAAAAAGATAGATTTAATTGACAGTTAATGTTGTTATTTTTAGAAGCTTAAGTGTTAAAGATGTACCAGAAGTCGGTACACATTTATGATATTAACGTTTGAACACTTGAAAATTGAGAATTCTGAGGCTGGAGAAATCACATGACGTGTACCTCACAACATGTAGTTACATTAATTTTTCTTTGACTGGCACTTCAGAGGGTCTCTTGGCTATATAAGGACCAATGAACACCCATGTAGCCATCATCATTATCATCCTTTTCAAAATATTCATATTTACAATAACCATTTGTTCATTACTTTACATTTATACATTTTTATAGGGAATCTTTGCTTTAAGAGTAGTTGCTTTGCATAGTTAAATTTTTTATTTTGTTTAAGCGTTTTTAGTTTAGTTTCATTGACTTTTGATTCTCTGAAGTTGTTGTCCATTCAAATTCCTTCTGCCCCTCAAACTTCCCACTTCTCTAGACGCCCGGCCGATAATAATAAACATAAAGAAACAGTTTTTCGAGAGGAGAAAAAGAAGAACGTATATTAAATATTAGATCAAATAGAGTAAAAAAAAAAGACATGATAGAAACTTCTCAAATGAATGATTAGGAAAAAAAAGAGCAATTATAAAATTAAGAAATGTGAAGACAATAGACATGTTATTATAATCCCGCATTCAAACAAGGCTCGGTAGTTTCTTTTATTTAACTCCTTATGTTTTATTCAAATGCGTGGGGGGTACTTTCAGAATTGAATTATAAAATGAAAAATGTTAAACTCATAAATTTGAAATCATCCGATCATCTTGAAATTCGTCACTTTTCGTTAGGTGCTTGATAAAAATATTATTCCACAATAAATAACCGTAAATCGTCCAAAAATTTCAGTGATATCTAAGGAGTGCACCTTTTTCTAATGGTAAATAAAAGTGATTTTTGAAGAAAAAAAAAAAAAAAAAAAAAAAACTCACAATATCACGCATATCATGCACTATGTGCCATTTATAAGAATAAAACACAAAGAGAATATACACAAAAATCTGGGGACGGAAACTGCGATTCGATCTTCCAAAAGAATGCAGACGCTCAAAATTGTTCCCCTCTTCCACTCAGGTAACCAAGTTTTGCCTGGACGCACAACAATTTTTTCGGATAAACAATGCACACAAAATTTGAAGGTTTTAGCTTGACCGCCTCCACTTTGTCTTTTTGCTCGCACTAATATCCTCGTTCACACCATCACTTGCTGGGTGACTCTCCCCTACTGGAAAATCAACGGTGGTCCAATCAGTGCCAACAGGATCCCTATTTCCTGACAGTGGCGGAGGGATTGTTTCTTTCCTTTTCATATTAACAGGACCCGAAATCAGAACAGAACGACCAGCCATCCTTGATTGTTCATCAGTTGTATGTTTTCGAAAGATTTTAAAAAATTGAGCTTTCATGGGACTCATCCTCACACCTTTCGTAGGTGATGCTGCTACCCCTCTCGAATATGCCGGATTAGAGGGAGTAGGAGTAACACGCGGCAACTGCCCGATTTGAGATAGTCTACTGTGTGAACGAGCGTTTGGATCTTCAGCAGACATTCTATTAGGAGTCACCATCAGTCCTCGGGTATGTGGAGCTTGGGACATTGCAAGTTCTGCGTTTATCTCATCTAAAGATCCTTGACTGCCACCCCTCATTTTGCCCCGGAGGTTTCCTAGTGCACTCCGTATCCTAACGCTAACACCGCTTGATTTACCTGCACTACTTGCATCACTACTTCGACGAGATTTAATCAGTTTGTTCGCACCTTTGGGGCGTGAAGGTGGAGGATTATGTGTCCCCGCCCCAAGTCGCTGCTGATCCGGTGTCCTAGAAGAAGGTTGCGCGGTTACTGTAGGTTGGAACTTAGGGCTAGACCTGACAGCTAAATTGTTTTGGTGCAAATTTTCAGACGTCAAGGGCGCAGGTCCTTCAGTTACAACAGGGGAGGAATATTGATCACCGGGTGGATGTAGAGAGCCCAGTATATTTCTAGCTGAAGCCGCAAGATCCCCTTGGGCTGGCGCTCCTACAGTAAATGAAGATTGAGTAGGTAGAGATACGAGGTTGGGGAGAGAATGCTGAACCCATGGAGCCGGCATACGAGATGGATATCCAGGATCTTGCGTTATAGACGTAGCAAAATCTGCAACTTTATCTCTTGATGGCCCTTGGCCCCAATTCATGTAGTTGGCTGGATGATCTGGGGTCGGATTAGGAAACCGAAGAGCCGCAGAATAGGGATGTGGCATGAATGTTGGAACAGTACCATGGGGCTCATCTTGGGAGGTTCGTCCCAAGTTGACGAAAGGAACAAGTACTGAAGAGCTTAAGTCAGGCAGGGTAGATGGTGGTATCACATTGGTGGAAGAGATACTTGAATTATTAGTTTGTCTTGGATTCAAATTGTGAGGAGACGGCATTCTATTAACAATCATTTCTGGATCTACAGATGGTTCCAAATGACCAGGATCATTATCTGTGAAATTGCGCATTTCCCTTGGTGACTGGAAGAGCGCATCTGACAAATGTGTTGCCGTTTTGTGAGAAAAATCATGGGTAGGATGTGTATGATGACCATAATAATGAGTGTCTTGATTGTAATTAAAGCCCGACTCATCTAAAGATATTGGTTTTTTTGAAGATGGATTTTTTGTTGAGGGTCCGGCTTCTCTGTCTAAATTTTTCAAATCTTGGCCGATTTCGGAATGTTTATGAGAGTATGATTCGTCTAGCTTATTTCGATGATGGCTAAACTTGCGAGTCTCGTCAAAAACGTCCCTGGAGCTACCAGCAACAGGCCCATCTTTAGTAGGAACCGCTGCCGATGGTGCTGGATTCTGCATAGTATGCGAATCTGACCTACGTCGGTTCAGGTGGCGGTACTTGTGAGAGTCTGGACCCAGAAATGGAGGAACAGATCGGAGAATACCAGATAACGTCAATTCGAGTGCTCTAGTAAAATCAAAGATATATATACCCATGATGACGGAAAGATAAAAGATGTCGGCAAAAACATGACACAATGTATAATAATTTCATTTCAATGATTTATCACATGATAAAAGATTTCAATGGTAGTGTTAAATTAATTAGATTGGAGAAAGTTATATGTAAAAATCGTAACATTGTTTTGTGGGAGACCATGATTAAGAGCGGAATATGATGGAAAAGAACGAAGTTGTGATCATGACAAGTCAGACTTCTACACGCACCACTATAACTGGACAAGTGAATATAATGAAGGAGAAAAGAGGAGTAAAACAATAGCAATAGATTGAATGTTGCATTCTTTAACATGAGGGCAACTGATTGTTAAAGGAATCATTCGTTCTCATGAAGGAATCACGGCAAGAATAAATTGGGATGAGAAAAATAATGAAAACATGAAGAAAAACTTACTTGGAAATGACCGATGATTCCCATTTTAATGCCGCTAAGACAGCTTCTGTTGATTGCCATTGGAAGTTGGGTTGAGCGTTTATGTAAAAAAATTCAAGGCAATACACATTTTAGATTGTGAAAACTCAGTCAGTTCAACCATTAAAGTTGAAGAGTGAACCGCCAAATAACTACAGCTATAAAGCAGCGCACCATCATATGTAGGAGCATTGTTCATCATGTGCAGAGCAGCCGCGAATCCTCGAAAGCATCTAACATGATAGTAAGTCAAGATTTGGCATCATCAATCAAATGAGAGAGTAAAACAAGGAAAAGAGAGGAGACATCAGAGTTGAAACACCTACCTCAACAAACATTCTCGCCTAACCGCGTCCTTTTCGACGTTGGCCTGAGAAAGCAGACGGTCAAGATCATTGATCAATTGGAAAACCATTTCACGCCTGTGCTCAGCGTCCCTAAAACTTCTCATCGCCAAACAATTCGTGGCGGCCAATCTAGACATTTCCTTCCTGTGATCGCTTGCAAACTTTGCGCGCAGTAGATCGAGAGCAGTGGAAAAGGTGGAGCGTGTCTCGGGAGGTTGAGAGTGAAACCATACAGAGGGATAATGACAGGGAACAAGCGATAGAAATAAACAGTCTAATCGGCCTCTGTCATCGCCCTCGGGTATCTCATGACTTCGAAGCCAAGATAGCAAGCGGGTCTCAAATTCGTCCCAATATTCGAATATAGCACCTGTAAAAGTGGGTAGAGGAATTGACATGATGATAACCAATGTGTTTAACAGGAAATGCGGGTAATTATTAGTGAATGTATATATAAATTAGGGGTATTGACTAGGGTGATAAAATGGAAATGAGGAGTATGAAGTAAACAAAGAATATAAAACAAGCTATTCCAAGTCCAAGAACATATGTTTATGGAGCGATGATAGGATTTGTTGCCCCTAGAAATGCAACCCAACCAGGAAAAGCGAAAGGGGATAGGAAGTTGAAGGACGTTCTTTCCTCGCCACTCAGTCTTTGCAACCACTGGTAGTCAAGAACTGAGAGAGCGCGAGCAGAAGAAAACGAGAAATCGGAAATGAAAGAATGCTAGAAAAGTAAGGAATAATAGATTTGGGAAATGAAGATCCAAGTGTGTGTTTTATAGGGCGACAAGTATCGGAATATATTTCAAATATCCTGATGTCGTCCATGTGCTGTATTCAACAAGAGTAACATACTCTACACCGGGATAATAATAAACAATATATAAACAATCTAGTCCTTTTTCTGGTTGCCTATTCCCTTCTAATTGTTTTTTCCCCATCATGTGTCTCCTTTTCCTTCATGCCCCTAGCTGGATGAGATTGTATGAATGACATACAAAAAAATTATAGTCCTTGACATACTTCATCCAATACAATGTGGTCATGGTTGGTTCAATAATCATTTTGTGCCATATCTTGGTAGCCATATTCAACTAGCCGTTGCTGCTGTACTGCAGACGTACACATACAAAAAAATGTTTCCTTTATATGCCAGAGTGTTATACAAAGTTAGCAGTGTTACTTAACTAAATCAATCATTAGTTCTCTATCAACATTCAACTGCACATCATCAGTATCTTATCTTCAACGATCTTCCCCTTGGTCTTTTTCATTTTTGTTCTGTTTTCCCCATTCATTCTTTCATCTCATCCTAATTACTAGTCTCAGATAGTCCCAGTTCATTATTAATCCGTTTCTTGAACATGTCAAAAACTCAATAGCTAGTTAGAGATTGACAATCTACTCAGTTTACTTAGTCCAATCGAACATTGATGTGATTTCCTTTTTCTTCTTCTTTTTCTTTTCTTTTTTTTTTTTGGGGGGGGGGGGAGGGGGGTGGGGTGGGATGAGGGTTTTTAGCGCTCTTTCGCCCCGAAGGTTAGTCGACTTGATATCACGTCTCTTCTTTTTTGGCATCAATCATATCATTCCCAGCAAGTAGTTTGCTGAACAGCTTAGTAACTATTCATAGGATAATTTTGGAATACTTTTGCGTCTCCTAGCTCGCTTCATCCAACCAATAATCACTCACTTCTCACTCTGCTTTTCGTTATAAAGCGCAGTTCAGAATATAAACAAGTTGATTTGTGCATTCATCGTCATCATACACTGATATGCTTTTATTTATACAGCTACCATAATAAAAATACGTGCTTTACGGCAAAATCCACTACAAAGGATCCAAGCAGATGTGTCTTGCTCAAAGTCATTGTCATTTGGTTGCTTGCTTTGGATTAGCTTTTTTTTTCCCCCCTTTTTCTTCTATCTTCACACAAATTACTATCCTTTAATCTAGATGTTATAGTCAGCTACATCGCTTGATGAAAAGGAATGAAAATTACATTGTCCATACCGAAACTTGATTCCTGACCGCATATGTATTACATGTTGCACGTTAGCTGCTCTAACCACTAAATAATTACTGGGCTAAAGCAATCGCCAGTACAAGGCATGCACTGCAACGCTGAACAGCAAGTGTCTTTATTTTTTGTGCTCCAACTGAAAGTTAGATTAAGTCAAATTCACAAACTAGTCACTCGTGCACATATCGTTTTAATTAATGTCAAGTTTGTGCCTCCCTCTTATCGAGGAGAAAGACATCAGAGCAAGCTGACCAGTCGGCATCAAGATTGGATGAATCATGTTATATGCCTTGTCAATTTTCAACCTATCAGTAAAGCGCGGTGGAAATATATATGTTGTTCATTCAAAACTATCCTTGAAGATTTTCGTTCGTTTCGTCAATCAAAGTTACCCCCTTTCTGGCCCTCTCATATGTTGTGTCATATCCCTATAATACATAAACTCAGATGATTTTATCAACTTTTAGCGCAGTGGGTGTGTGCAAATACCTTCACTTATAAAATGTCGTGAAGATTTGAATATATTTCCAGTAACAGATAAACGAGTTTTTCTGACCCTGAACAGACTCCTTTCCCCATACGGAATATATATATATATATGGTTATAACCAACAATCTCCATATATTCCAAACATTCAAAAGTAAATGTTATGTTGCGTCATTTATTGAATAACTGTAAATTCGGAGTAAGTTATTTACAATATTTTTTTTAGAAGATTTCAGCGAAAAAACCTGGACAATCGAAACATACCTGTTTCTCCTTTTCATCAAACCTCACATCTTTCAACAATAATAATAATCAGAAAACATGACAACTTACCCAATAACCAACTTACAAACAAGTTACAAAGCCCCTCAATATTCAACAAACAATCCCGCAGGTGTTCGGTAATCTATGAAAGATTTAAAAGCTTTTAGAAATTTTAGCTTCAAAGTTTGTGACGGGTAGTATAATAAGTTTTTTCGATGTTCATGCATCATGAGTTCTTTGAGTAGTAAAAAGGTAGATGTGGGAGTATTTTCCTATTTCGTTCAATAGAACAAATCTAAGTAACATGAGAATGCCGCAACTTTAAATAGGGGGGTATCAAAGTTGGAAACTTATAATTATTTAAAAAGTATTTCACAAAGCAAAAAGAAAGCCACAAACTTGGCATTAATTTTCAGTAAAAAGGTGATTTGGGGGCACGTTATGGTATATATTAAAAAATAATCATGGTTGAATTGGTGGAAAAAATAGGGTTTTTTGAAATGGAACATTTCTAACTTTGATACCCCCTAATAAAGCCATGCATTAAAGCTATGTGAAAGGGAGTATAAGCATATCTAACATTAACCGGGTGATTGTAGAGTAGTGAGAGGCAATGCTCAAGTGACTAGAAAAAAGGGGATTTTTTTTTTTTTTTTTTTTGAGAAATCGGGAAATTTTCCTATCAAAGACATTGAACCTAAGTTGGTAAAAAATTAACAGAGGAGAGATTGGCGAGAGAGATTTCAACTAAAATTATTTAGAGGGTGTCAAAGTTTGAAATTTACCATTAAAAACGATCTTTTGTTTTCGTTTTTCGTTTTTCTTCTTTTTTTACTACAAAATCATCCATGATTATTTTCTCATGTACAGCTATTTGGGAAAACCTTGCTCTTTTTTTTGCCCCCCCATCCCCCGCTAAAAGCGGTTTAAATTCATGTTTTTGGCGGGAAGTGGAAGGTAAAAACACAGCAAGCTTTTCCCAAGTAGCTGTATAATAAAACTTGTACAAAAAATCCTCCTTCTTTATTACCATCCTCTCCGCGCCCCCCCCCCCAATGTAATTATCAAAATTGAGTTTAAAGTTAAATTTTTTGTATCGAGAAATACCTTTTGATGAAAGTTTTCTTTAAAAAATTTTCATATTCCTCTCTCTCTCTTTTTTTTTTTTTTTTTTTGTTCAAATTTCAGAGAAGATAATCTGGGTTTTATATATTTAATATTCTTACAACAACAGTTTATGGTTCAATTTGAATGTATATATATATATATATATATCTAGGCTTTGGAAAATAGGTTAAGTAGTGTTTATGTCATGCAAGTGTCTTTGATCAGATCACTTATGTTTTAACAGAAAATACTGTCCTTGATTCAATATCTGTCTTCATTTATTCATGAGATTATTCTTAAAAATTATAAATGGAACTTTTTATGCAAGCTAATATATATGTCAAAGTCATTTTGATTAAATGTTTGTAGTTGACACATGTAATATTAGAGGAGAGATCACAAGAACAACCAAGTCACAAAAGCTTGAGGAATGTTTGATGATAAAAAAAAAGTTTCACCCACAAAAAAAAATAAAAAAAAATAAAAATAAAAAAAAAGAATGATTTGGCTATTCAAAAAAAAAAAAAAAAAAAAAAAAAAAAAGTGCCACTGACCTATCCCTGAACCTTTTGAATAGGCAAATCATTTGTTGGTCAGAGCAACTTTGATTTTTTCTTCAAAATTTCCGTAAGCATTTATGACCTGGCTGCATAAAAGGAGAACAAAAAACAAACAAAAAGAAGGCAATGACATGATGTATATATATATATCACATGAGATGTGAATCAGATAAAAGGAAACAGTTATTTAAAATTAGGAGCTAATTTTATGGTATGGTATGGTAAGGTATGTATGTATTTACAGTCCCGACAATAGGGGGTGTCAGTTCTGGCAAATCCACACTTACAATTCTGCAGTTAAATTTGACCAAATCTGCACTTATTTGAGTGCAGATTTCCAAAACACACTAGCCCCAACATTGGTGGATTTCAAAATGAAATATGTCACTTATTTCACTCAAATACACACTTTCTCAACCAAAAGTGCTGATTTCACCATAACATCTCATTTCACTGATTTGTCAGCATCATCCCATTCATACACAGCACTCCACAGCATAACAATTTATAACTCAAAACATTGTACATCATTTACATTTTTATATCATATAAGAGTCATGCCTTCCTCACTCTTAAATTGTGATAAGCTACATCAAGCAATGACTTTCATAGCTCTTGATCTCCTCTTTGACTCTGATTGCAATTCTGATTCTGGTCTTAAAGAAGATTTTCTTTTTTTATCAAAAATGGCCAGGAAACGTTACCTTCTTCCTAGAAAGCCTCAAGTACTTCATACCCCCAAGTACACCATCCAAAGACTTCTTAACCTATCTTTACCCAGTTTTATACAGTTGTCCATGACTTCTCAGGAATGCTTCCTTAAATTGCTTGAGCTTATTCAGGACCACCCCATCTTTCACAACCACATGATACTTCAATTCAATTGGCCATCTGTCAGGCTGAGCTCAAGTACAGAGACGTGAATATCTTTATTAGCCATTTTTCTAGAAGATTTTAATGGTCCTATATGAATACTGTAGTACAAATCCAATAAGTATAAAAATATAACTCAATATAAGGGTCTCAGTAATTTTAATCTCACCAATTATATATGGTTTACAATCTTATAGTTGGTATAAAAATAGAGAATATAATTCAAACACTATTAAAAGATTTTAAAAGTACTAATAAAATGTATTGTAATTGTAAGGGTTATATGTTTTAATTGTAATGATAAAGAATGTAAAAAATAAGACCAAAAAACCCCTCTTTTTATACCCAATAATTCTCCAATGTATCCCTTTGATTTACCAGTCCTATACATGGTCAATAACGCCTCATTCTAGCTAATACAACTGTCCATCAACATGAGGAATAACCAATAACACAGTTAGAAGGAAATCACCCACCAAAACCCTGGAGTAATAGGGATAATCCATCAAAAGAAAAGAATTAGCAAAAAAACAGAATATATCCATGTAATAACTTTAATTAAAAGACTAAAAAAAAGATAGAATAAAACTTAATATTACACACTATTAAGGGGAATTAACATTAGAAAGGATGGGGCTATATCATGTGCCACATGACACTTGAAGAAAAAGTTCCGCAATTACCCCACTATTCAAGCTCTAACTCCACTAGCAATGCGCAAAAAGAAACCTTGGGGAAGTTACATTCCATTGTGTTCTAGAATCAGCTGCGCTATCCAAATCTTAAGAGCACACTAATGGTAAAAACACTTATACTATTCAATCATAGGCAATGTGCACCTAATCTAGTGTTAATATCAAGGCAATATTCAAACAGGGGGTAATTGTGGATCTGAGGGTAAATCAAGAGGTCTGTGAAGTAGGAACAGGGAAGAAGGGTTATAAGGTTAGATTGTTGGTAAATGGGAACTCCGGTGGATTAAATGTGTCTGTGGGTATATGATGGCTGGATGATTAATGGGTCAGTGAAAGAAGGAATGGGATATTTAAAGGGGGGTTAATTTGGTTTGACATTTCTTAGAATTAAAATATAATATATTTGTGATAGTAGTCTAACTTTTATTAGGCTATTGTTATAATTGTTTTTTTCTTACTTAAATAATCAGTTTCATTAAATACTAAAATACATAAATCTTTCACTTTGATTATTAAGTTGCAACCCTTTGTGAGATTTGCCATGATAGTTAGTGTCCTTGACATATACATTAATTATTCCTCAAAGATTATCTCAAACTAGTATTAGTTACTTTGATTTATCTTCAAATCATTTTTTCAGCCTAGGTATCACCAGAACTGAGTATTTCTTATGCTTAAAATAAGATAACCTTAAGTAAATTAAGCTTATATCTTAAAGATAAGGTTAAAACACTTATATATATGGTTATAATACATATATATATAATTATTACACTATTATATGAATTTTAGTAGTTTAAATAGCTTATCCATAGCCTAATAATACTTATTAAGGTGTTAATGGAGTCATAATATACTTATCTTAAGTGATATTAAGTAATTATAGACATACATAAGCTTATATGTATACATAAACCTCATATTCAGTGAAATATGTAGTTATATTATGTATATTTAGTTCTATAAGTGGGTTTTAACCTCTTAATAGCCTATAAACTTTGTTTTTCTGCTTATTTTAGGTCATATGGACGTATTCAGTGGACTCACAATGCCTACAAAAGCATATACACCTATTTCAGGCGCATATACTCAGTTTGGACAACTTAATCTGCTTCCTTGGATGGATTTTCATGGATTTATGGGTTGGGAGATTATTACTGGGTTAATATGGATGCTTGGGGATGTTATTGGGGGCTTGGAAAATTTATTTGGTTCCGTTATATTCTTTGGGTTTCATTATATACTCATTGGATGAGTTATTTTACCTGTTTCTTTATGGTATCTGCTTTTATCTGTTTATTCTATTTATAGTATGGGTCTGTGGTATCATTAATTGTGATAGAGGTTCCTTACTGGAGGTCTGGGTGTTGAATCTTCTTGAAGTGGAGGCCATGGGGAGGTGATAGGCCCTCACAGTGCTGTAATTGCCGGGGATAGCAGTGACATCATCTGGATTGAAGGTCTGTGCACTCCAGTGGATTTTTGTATAAGTAAGGAGGGATTTGACGGGTTATTGGACATCACTTACTTACTACAACACAAATATTATCATATATAAATATATTATAAAGCATTTATAAATTGATATTATCTTTATATAGGCTATAACTATATTTTATTGATCTATTTTCCACCACTAGCATGCATATAAATCCAAGTATTGTGAGTTTCTATTAAGAATAACTATTTTATTAGTCTTTTCCTGAGGTTTAATCACTAAATCATTTATCAATAAGTTGTAGGACCATTAATATTTACTACTAAATCACACTTAGATACTAGCATACACTGACACACTTCCTCAAAGTAGTCCTCTGTGCTTCAAAGTTGTAAATTCTATCTCCCTTCTTATCTCACTTACTTTGGGATTGTTAGATAAAGATAAAAGGCAAGTTATTTATTAATGGACTAAGTGGACTCGGGACAGAGATGTACTAAGAGGAGAAAAGGTCACCTGATAGATAAAGATAACAGGTAAGTTATTTATTAATGGACTAAGTGGACTTGGGACAGAGATGGACTAAGAGGAGAACTTGAGGAGGAGTGACAGTGGGACAAGGAATAAGTAAATAATGAAGGAAAAGTATAAAAATAAATAAGGAGAAGAAGATGGATGCAGAATCAGAGAAGATTCAGGAATCCATACATAATGCTCATCTATCATGCTATTAGGTTAAGTTCTAGGTTAAAAGTAAGTAGCGGTAGGATTTTAAGTAAAAATAGATACATATATATTGAAAGGGATCACCCTCAATCCTGTGCTTAGGTGGACAGGTGACAATGTTGTTTAATTCTCCGTAGTCTCATTCTTTGTATTACTACAACTTTCAGGTGCTAAGTCTAAATATGGGACCTGTTCAACACACTCTTCCTCCCATGGGCACTACTACTAGAGCTTGCGCTAGGGATAGGAAGACCTCATTACATCCTTTTTCTTGCACTCACTCTCTCAAACCACTTGATTTAAGGGAGTGCAAACATTCAATTCAATCTGTAGAGAATATTCACCAGGATTTTGAGGACTCCAGTGAAGATGATGAAGGAGAGGATACCATGCACAAAGCACCATCATCCCCGGCTGCTGAACCTTCAGACCAACATTCAAACCCTGGCCCAACTGCTTCATTGGAGGAATTTATGAAACTCTTGGTTAAAACCATTAATAATCCTTCCCCATCTGAAGGATCAAAATTTAAAACTCCTTTGATGAAATCTCCAGATAATTTTGATGGAGAACACCCTGACAGATTGTGTCTCTTCTTGCAAAATTGCAAACTACTTTTCCACAATGACCCTCAAACCTTTTAGTACAGATTGTTCTAAGGTAATCTATGCCTCTTCTTATTTATCTGGAAAGGCGTCACGATGGTTCAAACCTTATTTGCTCATGCTTTCCTCAAACAAATATCATTTACTCATTAATAATTGGGAGAAGTTTGAAGACCAAATTTTTACATTTTTTGGTGATCCTGATGAAACTGACAACGCAGAGATTGAACTTGATTTCCTTTGCATGAATGATAATGGTAAAGCTTCTGAGTATATCTCAAATTTCAGAGCTTTACAAACTCAAGTTAGTTGGAATGATGCTTCTCTTAAATTTCATTTCAAAAAGGGACTTCCTTCAAGGATTCTGAAAAAATTGAGTCTTCACAGGCGTAAAATGGAGAGTTTGACAGACTTAATTGACAGGACCCTTGAACTTGATGGCATGTATCAAGGATGACTTCAACAAAGGCGTCACACGCAAAAATCTCATGGTTCTAATTTCAAATATGGACCTCCTTCAAACAATCACTCCCAACCAGCCTAATAAACCCAATCCAAACCTGGTCAAAAGGGAAAAGATAATTCTAAACCCAAAAGCTTGACTCCCGTCAATATCCATAAGGTATTGGATCCAAAAGGGGAATTAAAGGAAACTGAAATGAAAGGATGGGCAGATAATGGGTTATGTATGTGTTGTGGGGGTAAACACAAGTTGGAAGATTGTGAAAAGTTAAAGGAAAGGGAAGGTAAAATTTCTAAGTCAAAAAACTAGAGGATAGTTTACTTGTGTGCAAAGCAAACTATCTTATTTCTCCCAGTGCACAGAACCTCCATGTCTTAAGGACTTGAGTTGCCATTAACTGTTTGAGATTTATTCTTTTAAAGGAGTATATTCCCTTCAGTTGTCTCATTGACTCTGGAGCTTCAATCTCATTTATCAGTTTATCTTTTGCCAAAAAAATTAAGCTGACATTTGTAGATATCAATCAAATTCCTATTTATTTGGTCAAATCAGAGGAACCCAATTATTGGGTCACTAAGAAAGTTTTATGGGTTCTCAACTTTCCAAATTTTCCCTCCTTTGGGTGGGAATTTACAGTCATGGATGCAACAAGGATGGACAATACCATTCTTATCCATGAATTTTTAACACATTGGAATCTGGACATTTATTGGTCAGAGGGATTGATCACCCCTTGTTCTAATTATATTTCTGATTCTTCAATGCAGGTCAATAGGGAGCTAAACAACCCATCTGACCAAGTCCTGCTAGAGGACATCTCTCTTCCAGATGATTTTCAACCATCTGATTTTTTTCTAAATGAGCATTTGGCTAACCTTTCAAGCTCGGTTACTTCACTCAAAGAGGTTTTCAACAACCTTGAGGTAAGCAATTCTTTCTCTCTAATTTCAGGTCTACCCTTGACAGAATTCTTCAACAATGAATAGGACAACCAAATTAGTATTGAAGCCATTAAATCAACTCTTTTGGAAGTTTATCACGACTTCCTTGATTTATTTTCAGTCCGCAAGGCGAAAAAGCTACCACCTCATTGACCCTACAATCACCAAATAATAGAGTTAGTAGGTCCAGTACCTTTGGAAGGTCCTGTCTACTCCTTATTGAATGATGAATCTCAAGTTTTTCAAGACTACATTGCATAGAATGTGGAAAAAGGCTTCATTCAAGCCAGTAAATCCCCAACTGGCTCTCCAGTTCTTTTTTTTAAGAAAAAAGATGGAAGTCTTAGGTTGTTCATTGATTATAGAAAGCTCAACAAAGTGACTAAGAAGAACACATATCCAGTTCCTCCTATGTCTTTACTTCTTACATTGTCTAATGGTGCTAATTACTTCTCCAAAATTGATTTAAGAGGCTCTTACAACCTTATATGTATTTCTGAAGGCCATGAACCATTAACGGAAATGAGCACTTGATTTGGTAGTTTTGAATATTTAGTTATGCCTTTTGGGTTATGTAAAGCACCCTCAACTTTTCAAAATTTTGTCAATGATATCTTTTATGATGTTTTCAAACAATTTTTTGTTGTCTATTTAGATGATATTTAAATTTTTTTGAAGACCCTCAAGGAACATATTAAACATGTCCAACAAGTCCTCAATTTTCTTTGAGAGCATGGTCTCTATTCCAAACACACTAAGTGGAAATTCCACCTAAAGTCTATCAAATTTCTAGGTTTTAAATTATCCACTGATGGCCTTGTCATGGATGATAAAAATGTTAAAAAAATATTGGAATGGCTGGAGCCAAAATATGTAAAATCCTTACAAGGGGTTTTAGGTTTTTTAAATTTCTATAGAAGATTAATTAAAGATTACTCTAAAAATATTACAAATATTAATTCTCTTCTTAGAAAAGATATTCCCTTCGTTTTCACCAATACAGCACAAAAGGAATTCAAAGCATTGAAGTCTGAGTTCACCACAGCTCTGATTCTTTGACATTTTGATGCCACTGCTTTGACAATCATCAAAACAGATGCTAGTTGTCAAGGTGGACTCTAATGTCTAGAAGAATTTCAAGGTACTCCAAGGATGGAACCAATAAATTTAAAGGACTCAAAATAATGTACGTATTTTTCTTATAGTTTTTAACATTTATTACTCAATGATTAGAGGTAAGATTTTTAATTATTATTATAATTATTGATTCAGAATTACGAGATGTAAGTACTAATTCAGTAATAAATAGTAATAAATTTTAATAGTAGTAATGGTTTGTAAAAATTGTAAGTAAAATGGAATGAATCAAAAGTACAAAAAGGAAGGGCCTTTTATAGGCAAAATGTGAGAAAACAAAGACACGGAATTAACATCTCCTAGTACAAGGGTATGAGAGGAGAAAACTTAAATAAAGAGAGTATGTGAAATAATGAAAGCTATACTAAATGGAGCGTCAAGGAAGATATCAATATTATTTGAAATAAAAGTTGAGTTCTCTTGATTGTCACATTTTAGTACAAAACATTTGCTTTTTAAAAATGTAGATTCAACGGTATTTAAATTTCTTAATAAAAGAATTTGAATTTTTTTAGATTTTATTATATTTTAATACTATTTTTATTCCCTCTCATCTATATTATTGGGCACGGTGTTAGGGATTAAAATATGCATGGGACAAGTACTTATTTTTATTAATTATCTACATTACTTAGTGTACTTAGCTATTTAGTTGTAAGTAATACATAAGTAGTTTAATAATTAATCATTAAAAAGGATTTTAAAAGGCATGGCTTCACCTCAGTAAGATAATCAATTATTTTACTGGGTAAGTCCAGTAGCCTGGCTGACACTCCCTCACTCTAAAAAAAAAACAATAAAAAAAATGCTATGATTTTTTCTTTTTATACTTTTTTAGTAGAGTAGGAAGATTAGATATCTCCTTCCCAGGTATCCAAGAATCATATTCAGATGATTTATTCTTGAATCTCAATAAGTATTCTGTACCTTTTTCAGCAGTGACTATTCTGTCATTTAGAATTTTATTAATTTCTGCTGTTTCAGTGATTTCATTCGGGGTTTTCTTTGGTCTTCCCCTCCTTTTTGGAAATAAATCACTATTGGATGTGTAAGGTTTCAGAAGAGATATTGGAAAAAAAGGATGTTTTCTGTCATATGGAGAATACAAAATAACCTCAACTGCATTATCTCCAATCATTCTTCTGACAACAAATGGACCAACAAATGGGTCTTTCAATTTGTTATTACCTTGTAAATTGAAGTGGACTGTATAAATCAACACTTCATCACCCTTTTTAAAAGTGTATTCTTTATGGGATTTTTCCCATCTCTTTTTCTCATATTCAAATAATTTTTCAATACATTTTTGAGCATGATTTCCGCAAATTTGTTGCATTTGAAGAAAAGATTTAACACCAGGATGTATATCCAATTTAGGTATTTTGTTATTGAGAATTTGGGCAGGAGTATTTGGAACATATCCAAGCCAGAGCTCAAAAGGCTTTCTTTGAGTAACAGAATGAACAGTGCTATTATAAGCAAATTCCAACCCAGGAAGTAAGGTAACCTAATCATGAGTGAATCTGTCATTATCTTTATACTCAAGGCCAAAGGCGCAATACCTTCTTATCATGTCCTCTAAAATCTGAATCATTCTTTCAGCCAAGCCATCAGTCTGTGGATGATTGGCAGTAGAAAGTTTCAGATCACAACCACAAACATCCATCAGAGACATCCAAAATTCAGAAGTAAATTTAGGGTCTCTGTCAGAGATTATGGCTTTAGGAAAACCAGCAGTATTAAACATATGAGACCACCATAAGAAAGCTAATTCTTTAGTGGAAACATCCTTGTGGGTAGGGATAAATTTACATATTTTTGTGAATCTATCCACAATAACCCAACAAGAGTTATAACTGTCTTTACCAGCAATAGGTAATCCTGTTACAAAATCCATGTTTATTATTTTCCATGGAGCATCAGGAGGTTCAATATGTTGCATTAATCCAGCTCTCTTACCAGTTAGTCTTTTTGATTTTTGGCAAGAATCACAAGATTCAACATATAATTTGGTGTCCTCAGACATATTAACCCACCAAGCAGTGTTTTTAATTCTGATCATTGTTTTTTCAAGATCAAAATGTCCAGCTAATATGTCATCATGACAAATTTTCAAAATGATTTATCTCATAGAAGGAGGAATAACAATGACATTACTCAACTTTCTTCTATAATATAGATATCCTTCATCAATTGAAAATTTACCTTTTTACAAAGCTTTTTGGTACTTTGGTGGAAGGGTTTTAATTAATGCTTGTATTGAAGCATTCTTTGGATCATTCAATATGGTGCATAAATTTTTTAAGTCAGTGTCCTTATCATATGAATCCAGAATAATCTGCAATAGCTCTTCCTCCATATCAACCACATATATTCCATGAATATGAATCATTTCATCCTCAGGATCATAAGCAGGATTAGAGTCATCATTTGGTAAAGGTAACCTTGATAACATGTCCACATTTGAGTGAACAATACCAGCCCTATGAATAATTGTCATTCTCCCTCTGTACTCTTGAACAGCTAACTGCCATCTGAACATATGTCTGTTAGGTGTTTTCAAATTTAAAAGGGACTTAACTGCACTGCAGTCAGTGACAAGCTCAAATTTCTGGTAATCTAGGTAATAATGTAGCTTTTCTAGAGCCCACACTACAGCTAAACATTCCAATTGAGTAGCACCATATTTCAATTCACTATTTCTCAAGGTTCTTGAGATATAAAAAATTACTACTTCTGATACTTTATCATTCATCACTTGTTTTTGATGGAGGGCAGCACCCAGACCAATAAAACTGGAATCAGTATATAAAACAAATGGCTGAGTAAAGTCAGGTAAAGAAAGAATAGGTGCTGACATCAAACAGTGTTTCATAGTGTCAAAAGCTCTTTGTCTTTCAGTATTCCAGACAAATACAACATCCTTTCTAGTTAATTGGGTAAGGGGTAAAGCTATGACTTGGTAATTTTTAATATACTGTCTATACTATCCACACATTCCCAAAAAACTCTGTAGCTCTCTAACTGTATTAGGAGCCTTCACCTGTTGTATGGCTGCCACTTTGTTCTGGTCAACACATATCTGTAAGCCTGAAACAACATGACCAAGAACTTTTAAAGAATGGAACCCAAATTTACATTTCTTCAAAGCAAGTGTCATATTTATTTCATCCATTTTTTGGAGCACTTTACACAGGTGGTTGAGATGGTCCTCAAATGTTTTTGAGAATATAATGATATCATCAATATAAACCATCAGCCATCCTTCAATTATCTCTTGATGGAATGTGTTATCCATGACTTTTTGAAAAACTAAAGGGGCATTTTTAGGGCCAAATGGCATCCTAATATACTTATAAATACCCATATGAGTAGCAATCATCAGAAAATTCTGAGAATTTTTCTCAACAGGTACCTGGTGATATCCCTTATTTCCATCCAAACAGCTGATATATTTAGCACCCTGTAAGGTAGCATGTATAGTGCTAATTCTAGGCAAAGGATAGATATCATCAAAAGTATAAGTATTTAGTGCTCTATAATCACCACATAACCTGGCTTTATCTTTCTCATAAAAAATTAGAACAGGTGAGATAACAAAATACTTAGGTGTTTCAACTACCTTTTCAATAATATTCATTTTTAAAAGGGTAGAGATATTGTCTTCAATATCTTTTCTCTTTGTGGTAGAAGCAGGATAAGGCTTCTTCTTTAAACTAGGAGGTATATCAGTTAATGGACATGACAATGAAAGTTTCATTTCCTCTTTAACTAATCCCAGTTCATGTGACCCATGAGCAAAGGCCATAAGAAATGTCAGCCTAAATATCCTTAGGACTGAGTATTTCTTATGCTTAAAATAAGATAACCTTAACTAGATTAAGCTTATATCTTAAAAATAAGGTTAAAATAATAATATATATTATTTTATTATATATATATATAATTATTATTCTATTATATAATTTATAATAGTTTAAATAGCTTATCCATGGCCTAATAATACTTATTAAGGTGTTAATGGAGTCATAATATACTTATCTTAAGTGATATGAAGTAATTATTGACATACATAAGCTTATATGTATACATAAATCTCATATTCAGTGAAATATGCAGTATATTATGTATATTTAGGTATATAAGTGGGTTTTAGCCCCTTAATAGCCTATAACCTTTGTTTTTCTGCTTATTTTAGGTCATATGGACGAAATCGGTGGACTCACAATGCCTACAGAAGCATAGACACCTATATCTGGCGCATACACCCAGTTTGGACAACTAAAATTACTTCCTTGGATGGTTATTCACGGATTTATGGGTTGGAAGGATGTTTCTGGGTTAATGTGGATGCTTGGGGATGTTATTGGGGGCTTGGACATTTTATTTTTTTCCTTTATATGCTTTTAGTTTCATTAAATCTCTTTTTGATTATTTATTTTACCTGTTTCTTTATGGTATCCGCTTTTATCTGGGTTTTCTATTTATGGTATGACTCTGTGTTATTATTAATAGTGATGGAGGGTCCTTACTGGAGGTCTGGGTGTTGAAACTGCTTGAAGTGGACGCCATGGGGAGGTGATGAGCCCTCACAGTTCTGTAATTGCCGGGGATAGCAGTGACATCATCTGGATTGAAGGTCTGTGCACTCCAGTGGATTTGGGTATAAGTAAGGAGGGATTTTGACGGTTTATTATCATCATTCAATTACTACAATTCAAACAACCACTACAATAAAATTATTAGCATTCAGAAATATATTATAAAGCCCTTATAAATTGATATTATCTTTATATAAGCTATAACTATATTTTATTCTTCTATTTTCTACCACTAGCACGCATTTAAATCCAAGTATTGTGAGTTTTATTTGAGTATAACTATTCTAATAGTCATCCCCTGAGGTTTAATCACTAAATCATTTATTAATAAGTAATAGGACCATAAAATAACACTATTATATCATACTTATATACTAGACTATACTGACAATTGGGGGTCTTTCCTTATATTTTACTTATTATTTAGTATAAGCCTTGGGACGTGATTTTTACCTTAGTACAGCTCAAAATTAACCAAATATTTGGGTCTTCTGCATATTAGTGGGTCATCATTACTCATTGATTGCGGAAAAGAACCCTTAAAATAATTGTACTAATTTTTTATCATAAAAATTAGATATTTACAGTAGTAACTGTACCCAATATAAACCCAATTTCACTTGGTATTTGGACACCAATATAACACCCAATTAAATTGGTATTTGGCTAAAGCTTGGTAAGCTAATTATTCACCCTTATAGAGGTCTAGTTAAACTTATTATTTTATTTTTAACAGATTTTTTCGAATTTTTCTTACATTTTATTTAAATAAATAAAGATATAAATTCAGGGTAAGCTCCATTGCTTTTTTATTAGTAATATAATTGCTAATATTATTTTTCTACTAATTCCATAGAGTTTTCCCTTTTGTAGACGTAAAATATTGTCATTCTGAACAATATGAGTGCTCCCCAGGACAGTGTAAGTGAAAAGCCTGCTTATAATACCAGGTCTAAAGCTAACAAAAACTTTCCAGGACATCACCATGGAGGGACAACAGTACCCCCAGCCAGAAAGCATGAGTATAGAGGAAAAGGACACCCTCTTAAAAAAGATAACTATAAAAAAGACGTCTCCTCCTCTTCAGGATCAACTGTCCCACCTGGCCAAACAGGTTCTGAAGTTGGAGGAATCAAAATCTCTCATGTTCAAAGAAGTAGAGCAGTTGCAAAACAATTGCAAGGTAGGGTTTCAGCAGATGAATCAGGCAATTGCAGAATTAAAGGGAGGCCAGCCCAGTCAATCAAATCAGCAACCCCCTACCCAAGGAGGTTCCACTCACTCCCAGGAGAAAATCCTGGTAGACAAATGGAAATGGGACTGGTTTCACCAACAGTGGACAAGCCACAGTTGCAACAGGGATCCGCCCCCTCATCTGACTTCCTCAGCTCACCCTTACAAGGGAAAAAAGCGCCAAAAATCAGGACTGGCAACCATCCCTTGGTAAGTAACTTACCCTCTCAGATTAGAAATAATACTTATAATTACAATATAGGTAATTCTATTGATGTTAAATCTGTACAAAAAATAGAGGAGGATTTAAGAAATTTAGGTTTTAGAGTAGATACACCTGACTTGTCTTTTGTCCATAATAACAGTACTATTTACAATGATAATACAGTTAATCCTCAGTTGCAACCACCTACTAGTGAGATGAGAAGTTCACAGGAGAGTGAGAGAATTGAAAAGGAGGACATGGAATATTTTAACAATAATACAACTGTCCATAGAATTGTTTCAGCATTGTGGAATAGAATGACTGATTGTGAGGAACAGACAGTTAAGCTCACTAGTGATACAATTTCATCCTTGACATTGAACATTTCTCAATTAGCAACACGTAATAAAGAATTAGAGAAAGAACATTTGTCTCTAACTCTTAAATATGATTCATTGAGTAATAAATATAATGACCTTTCAAACAAATTTTGTGAGTTAGAAAAATTATATGAAACACATTTATTAAAAACTGAATCAAGAACAAAGTTATCTTTAGCCCAGAAAAATCAAAGTGTCTCTGAGTTGCTACAAAGATTAACTAAAGTTGAGATTGAAACTACCAATCTACTAATGAACCAGGATAATCATAAGTATAATCAATATAATAATAATCCTTTCATTGGCAAAAGTGAATCTCATTCCTTCCCTGTACCACCACAATTAAAACCATCTGGTGGTAGTGTCAAATCTGAAAATGTAAGTCACAAATCCGTGCAGGAAGAAATACAAGACCATTTATCAAAAGTAAATGAGTTGCTGAATTTACCTAAGATTAGTGAGATAAAATCCAATCAGAAGAACTGGCCTAAGATAGATCAGTACCCAACTTATGATGGGGAAGCCAGCTCTGATTGGCAACATTTTATTCAAAGAATTGACAACTTGAAATTCTCATATAAGTTACCAGATGAAGAGATAACATCAAAATTAATTTCTTTATTTAAGGATGTTGCTTTATTATGGTTTGAAGCTGTCTTAAGTGAGGGTAGAGACTACTCTTGGGCTGAATGGAAACAACTTATTGAAAAACAATTTGGAGGTTCTAAATTCAGGCTTACTCAGCAGAGACTATATGAGAAGACTAGGTATAATCTGTTGAATGGTGACAAACCTATGGTATTTTTAATGAATTTAAATAAAATATTAAAAGCCATTGAGCCTCATATGGATTTTAACTTATGGAAAGATAAGATAATATATAAATTACCTATATCTGTCAGAGACATTGTTGTAGCTAGAACATTAAATGTTACTGAATATTCTGACTTTATTAATATTTGCAATGAAATATTATTAAACCATAAGTATGAATCAAGGTATTCCACTTATAAGCAAAATGTTGAACCTGTAAAAACTCAGAATTCAAAAACACTTCAGGAGAAGCAGAAAAAACCTACTGCACCTGTAGTACCTAAAAAGTATGAAACAAATACTTGTTATAAGTGTAACAAACCTTGGGTCAAAGGTCACAAATGTGAGAAAAACATAAATATTGTTGAAAATCAACGTGAATCTGAAACTGAAACTGAAAAGAGTAAAGAATCAAGTGATTATGACAGCAATATCTCATATAGTGATGAAAATGAAGTCTGTATGTTGGAAGATGATTTGTCCATCTTTGAAAATCCAATATTAAATATGGACTCAAATGAATCTTTAATGAATTTTGAGGATGCTGAAATCATTAAGGATATACAAGCTTATAACTTTAGAATGACACCTATCACGGTTCCAGCTATCATTTCTGGTGAAAATGTTAATATAGTATTGGACACAGGAGCTGCTGGTTCAGTTGTTTCCACTAATACATTACAGAAAATTGATAGTGGATATAATTTTAAGCTTGAACCACTTCAAAATAAAAATTGGAGAGGTTTTGGATCATTACTACACCCCATTGTTAAATACAAAGCTGCATTTTTCTTTAAACACCAACATGGTTATGTAAGGGTAACTTGTGACTTTGTAGTAATGGATAATACTAATTGTAGTAACTGTTTTATCATTGGAAATGATATTCTGACTAAATTTGGTGTAAAATTAGACCCTGCTAATAACAATTTTACAATTGGCATGAATGGTAAAAGGAAATTTAAAATAAATTCTTTTAACACAGTCTTAAACATTGAGTCAGTAACAAATTCCCCGTCTAAAGGAAGAAAATGAGATGGAACTTCTGGAAACAGAAATTTCAAAAGCATCATTTGGCACTCAGATAAGTGAAACTGAGAAAGATAATATTTTGGAATTAATTAAAGCTTTTCCAATGGCTTTTGCACATGGTACAAATGAACTTGGCCTTGTAAAAGATCATGAAATGAAAATTAGTTTAACCTGTGATATGGATAATATTCCTGCTAGTCTTAAAAAGAAACCATACCCTGCTTCACCAATGAAGAGGAAAGACATAGAGGATAATATTAAGATGTTATTAAAAATGAACATTCTTGAGAAGGTTGAAACTACACCAAAATATTGTGTAATATCACCAGTGCTAATCTCTTATGAACAAGATAAAGCAAGACTGTGCGGTGATTATAGAGCATTAAATACATTTACAGTAGATGATATTTATCCCTTGCCAAGGATTGCCTCTATACATGCTACCCTTAAAGGTGCTAAATATATAAGTTGCCTAGATGGAAATAAAGGGTACCATCAAATTCCTGTTGAAAAGAATTCACAGAACTTTTTGTTGATAACAACACACATGGGAATTTATAAGTATGTCAGAATGCCATTTGGACCAAAAAATGCTCCATCAGTATTTCAGAAGTTAATGGATATAACATTCCATAATGAAATGATTGAGGGATGGTTAATGGTATACATTGATGACATCATAGTGTTCTCTAAATCTTTTGATGAAAACTTAATCCATTTAAGGAAAGTATTTCAGAAAATGGATGAAATAAAAATGACCCTTGCATTGAAAAAATGTAAATTTGGGTTTGAATCTTTAAAAGTGCTTGGTCATATTGTATCTGGCTTACAAATATGTGTAGACCAAAATAAAGTGGCTGCAATAAAGAATATTGGCATTCCTCAAAATGTGAAGGATGTACAATCTTTTCTTGGAATGTGTGGTTATTATAGACAATATATAAAAAACTACCAATCAATTGCTGCACCACTGACCACACTGATAAAGAAATCAGAAGCTTTCATTTGGAATAATGAAAGACAACAAGCTTTTAATAAGTTGAAAGAATGTTTAATGACAGCTCCTATCTTGGGATTACCAGATTTCCAATTACCTTTTGTATTATATACAGATGCAAGTTTTATTGGACTAGGTGCTGCTTTGCATCAAAAACAACTTATTGAAGGAAAAATGTCAGAAGTAGTAATCTGCTATATTTCACGTACTCTGAGAAGTGGAATATGGTGCTACTCAACTTGAATGTTTGGCAGTAGTATGGGCTCTTGAAAAGCTACATTAATACCTTGAAGACCAAAAATTTGAGTTAATCACTGACTGTAGTGCAGTTAAGTCACTCTTAAACATGAAAACTCCTAATAGACACATGTTTAGATGGCAATTAGCTGTACAAGAATACAGAGAATGGATGACTATTACACATAGAGCAGGAACCTTGCACTCTAATGTAGATCTGTTATCTAGAGTACCTCTGCCTAATAATGATGATAATCCTGCTTATGTTCCTGAGTCAGAGATTATTAACATTTATGGCATTTATATTGTAGATCTTGAGGATGAATTTATGCAATCAATTCTTGATAATTATAATTCAGATCCTGACTTAAGTAAATTAACTACAATATTAAATGATCCATCTAATGCTTCAATGAATGTTTTAATAAAAACATTACCAATTAAGTATAAAGAGGCATTAGAAAAAGGAAAATTTTCCATTGAGGATGGTTTTATATATTACAGGAAAAAATTAAGTAATGTAATTGTAATTCCCCCTTCAATGAAGGAGTTAATGTTAAGTATATGTCATGATGATATATTAGCAGGTCATTTTGACTACCATAAAACATTAACCAGAGTAAAAAACACAGCTTGGTGGATTAACATGTCTGAGGATGTTCAGAAATATGTTGAAACATGTGATTCTTGTCAAAAATCTAAAAGATTAACAGGAAAAAGAGCTGGTTTATTACAACAAATTGAGCAACCAAAAGCTCCATGGGAAATCATTAACATGGACTTTGTAACAGGTTTGCCAATTGCAGGGCATAAGTGTTATAACTCCTGCTGGGTAATTGTAGATAGATTTACAAAGATGTGTAAATTTATTCCTACCCACAAAGAGGTTTCTGCAAAGGACTTAGCTTTTTTATGGTGGACACAAATGTTAAATACAGCAGGTTTCCCCAAAGCAATAGTTTCTGAAAGAGATCCTAAATTTACTTCTGAGTTCTGGACGTCACTTATGGATGTTTCAGGGTGTCAATTAAAACTTTCTACAGCACACCATCCACAAACTGATGGGCTAGCAGAAAGAATGATACAAACCTTAGAAGATATGATAAGAAGATACTGTGCTTTTGGTCTTAATTTTAAAGACAATGACAAATTCACGCATGATTGGGTAACCCTTATCCCAGGTTTAGAATTTGCATACAATAGTACAGTACATTCTGTCACTGGCAAAAAGCCATTTGAGTTATGGTTGGGTTATGTACCTAATACCCCTGCTAAAACTCTTAATAAGCTACCTAGATTGGATATTCATCCAGGTACTAAATCTTTTCTTCAGATGCAGGAATTATGCAGAAAACATGCTCAAGAATGTATAAGTAAGGCTTTTGAGTATGAAAAGAAAAGATGGGATAAAGCCCATAAAGAACAAATGTTCAAAGAGGGTGATGAAGTCCTTATTTCAACGCTACATTTCAATTTAAATGGTAATGTTAAATTGAAGGATCCATTCATTGGACCATTTGTAGTTAAAAAGATGGTTGGTAATAATGCTGTTGAGGTTATTCTATATGCACCTTATGATAGAAAACATCCAGTATTTCCTATTTCTCTTATAAAACCATACCATTCTAATGATAATGCTCTATTTCCAAGAAGATCAGGAAGGCATAAACAGCAACCTGAAGAAATAGTGGAAAAGGCAGAAATTGAAAAGATACTTAAAAAGAGACACCTTACTAAAGAAAAGGGAGTTAAGTATCTATTAAGATTTAAAAATAAATCAAGTGAATATGACCAGTGGATTCCAGAAAATTAAATCTCTGATCTTAAAAATCTCTTGAAAAAATTTAAATCTAAATTATACTGTTCGTTCAGTATATGTATTATAAAAATTATTTTTTATTTTATTATTTCACTCCTTAGTTTTAATTAAAATGTTTTAACATTTTTTTTATTGTTTTTTTTTGGGGTGAGGGAGTGTCAGCCTAAATATCCTTAGGACTGAGTATTTCTTATGCTTAAAATAAGATAAACTTAACTAGATTAAGCTTATATCTTAAAAATAAGGTTAAAATAATAATATATATTATTTTATTATATATATATATAATTATTATTCTATTATATAATTTATAATAGTTTAAATAGCTTATCCATGGCCTAATAGTACTTATTAAGGTGTTAATGGAGTCATAATATACTTATCTTAAGTGATATGAAGTAATTATTGACATACATAAGCTTATATGTATACATAAATCTCATATTCAGTGAAATATGCAGTATATTATGTATATTTAGGTATATAAGTGGGTTTTAGCCCCTTAATAGCCTATAACCTTTGTTTTTCTGCTTATTTTAGGTCATATGGACGAAATCGGTGGACTCACAATGCCTACAGAAGCATAGACACCTATATCTGGCGCATACACCCAGTTTGGACAACTAAAATTACTTCCTTGGATGGTTATTCACGGATTTATGGGTTGGAAGGATGTTTCTGGGTTAATGTGGATGCTTGGGGATGTTATTGGGGGCTTGGACATTTTATTTTTTTCTTTATATGCTTTTAGTTTCATTAAATCTCTTTTTGATTATTTATTTTACCTGTTTCTTTATGGTATCCGCTTTTATCTGGGTTTTCTATTTATGGTATGACTCTGTGTTATTATTAATAGTGATGGAGGGTCCTTACTGGAGGTCTGGGTGTTGAAACTGCTTGAAGTGGACGCCATGGGGAGGTGATGAGCCCTCACAGTGCTGTAATTGCCGGGGATAGCAGTGACATCATCTGGATTGAAGGTCTGTGCACTCCAGTGGATTTGGGTATAAGTAAGGAGGGATTTTGACGGTTTATTATCATCATTAAATTACTACAATTCAAACAACCACTACAATACAATTATTAGCATTCAGAAATATATTATAAAGCCCTTATAAATTGATATTATCTTTATATAAGCTATAACTATATTTTATTCTTCTATTTTCAACCACTAGCACGCATTTAAATCCAAGTATTGTGAGTTTTATTTGAGTATAACTATTCTAATAGTCATCCCCTGAGGTTTAATCACTAAATAATTTATTAATAAGTAATAGGACCATAAAATAACACTATTATATCATACTTATATACTAGACTATACTGACAGGAAAAGACTTTATCAAGTTAATGATGGAATCTTTATCCTCACCAGAAAGTTGTTACCCAAAATAGCATTGTCAATTTCAGACATAAGGGCATGCATTTCTTTTGTAGATCTTCCTTTATATTGAACTACAGAATTACTTGTGTTCAATTCTGGTCTTAATAATTTTTTGGAGGAAGAAATCTTTAATTTCCTCTTCCCATTCTTCCCCATTGTGAAACATTGGTTTGAGGGATCCAATTTTATGCCATATTTGGTTAAAATATCATTCCCTACAATAAACCAATTGCTTAACTTATCATTTTTCATAAAAACAAAATCACGAATAGCTCTTACAAACCCATGGTTATATTTAAAAAACACTGTGGCTTTGTATTTACCAATGGGGGACAAAACAGAGCCATAACCTCTCCAATTTTCAGAAATGATAGGCATCAGTTTTTATTTATAGTCTTGATCTACTGAAGCAAGTGCTCTTTCAGAAACTACACTTCCTCCAGCTCCAAAATCCAGAACAACTTCAATGCTGGTTCCATTAATCAAGACTGGTGCCTTGAGAGGGGCAATAACAATTGAGCTATCCACAATGTTCTTTATGATCTCAGCATCTTCAACTGTAGATAAATCATTATTATCAATATCAATAGTATTTAAATAACGGATATCCTCTTCCAGCATCAAGATTTCTTGTTGAGATTCATATGAAATATTGCTGGCACAATCACTTGAAGTATCACCCAGTGCTACTGTATCATCAGCATGCTCCTCTGTTTGTTCTACAAGATTTATCTTCTTGTCACAAAAATGGCCCTTCTGCCAAGTTTTGTTGCACTTGAAACAAGTGTTTGTCACATACTTTTTAGGTGCAACAGGGGCAGAAGGCTTCCCAACCTTTTCCAGAGGTTTCTGTTGAAAAGTTGAGGGGTTTTTCCAAGTGGTTCTAGGAATGAATCTTCTGGCATCATACTTGTTGTTTAGAAGAATCTCATTACAAGTATTTATGAAAGAAGAAGGTTCTCTGGTGAACTCAGTCCTAGCCACTATCAAGTCTCTCAAAGACATTGGTAATTTATAAAGGATCCTGTCCTTCCATAATTCAAACTCCATTTTTGGGTCCATAGCTCTTAAGATTTTAACAAGTTTCATTAAGAACTCAATAGGCTTATCAGTAGAAGAACTTTATTTAGTTTCCTCATACTGCCTTTGTTGAGCCATCCTAAACTTGGAGCCCCCAAATTGTGCTTTAATTAATTTCTTCCAATCTTCCCATGAGTAATCATTTTCATCTAATAGGACAGATTCATACCACATAAGGGCTACATTGGTAAATAAAGAAATTAACTTAGAAACAACTTCCTCATCTGGGAGTTTGTAAGAGTTTTTCAAGTTATCAATTCTGCAAATAAATTGTTGCCAATCAGAAGAAGAATCACCATCAAATGTAGGATATTGGTCAAGTTTTGGCCAATTATTTTGATTTGAAGGAGTCTCCTTAGTACTAGCTTGTTTCTGAGTAAGAAGCAGCTGTAACTTCTCCAATTGGGTTGTAATCTCATTGTTTAATCCTTCTGTTGAAGATCCTGGTTCATCATCAGTTTTTGATGGAAACTCAGTGGTATCAACAGGTATTTCTGGAGCTATTTTTACTATAGATGAACTAGCCACAGGTAATATTTGAGAATCCTGCACTATATGTTCCTTCACAGAAATGTCAGAATATTTCTGGTCATTCAACAATGAGTTCAGTTTTTGTTCAATGGTTGTTAGTCTTGTTTTCATTCTTGGAAGACTAGATAAACTCTCATTGATAGTTGAAAAAGATAACTGATTTTTATTTTGAAAAGATGAATAATGGTCATTCAATCTCTTCAGATTCATCTTATCTATCTCCAGCTCTTCACAATAGATAGATACAGTATCTTTTAATTCAGACAAATCATTTTTGATATTTTGCCACAAAGCAATCTTCTTTTCATGAGTTGCCTTATAGTTAAACAAATTATCAGAAACTTTCTGCAATTCACTCCTTAAGGATTGATACCCTTGCTCAGTTAATAAACCATTAAACTTCTGAGTTAATTGCATATTGTTCATAATATGATTCTGCTTTGCAATAATATCTCTCAAGTACTCATCATTAATCTTTGCTACATCTGGAGTGTTTCTTAATAAAGAAACTGAGTAGATTTCCAGACTCTCATAAAACTCAGGGTCAAGAGTTTCATCAATTACAGCCATATCAGGGTTAATCATTGAAGTAGAAATTAAAAGTAATGGATTAGATACATGAGTTATCTGTCTACTGCTCCCAGACTCTACTGGCCTCAAGGGTTCTTCTTCCCTCTCAGATTTACCTGAAGGAACAGAATCAGCTACAAGAAATGGCACTTGAGAATCAATAGAGGGGCTTACCAGGGTTTGCTGGGTATGACCATATTGGGCTTTCTTCTTCTTTTGCCTCCTTGATAGGGGTGAGGAGGTGTGGGGTTGACCTGGCTGGGTCTTGACAGACCTGCCTGAGATAACTGATGCTGATTTTGAGATAGGTTGTCCCACTGAGTGTTTAACCAATCCCACTGCCACTTGGCAACTTCCACTTTCTCTTGGGACTGGAAAGCCAATGGTTGATGATCCCTGGGGGGAAGAGGTTTCTTCTTCTCTTGAAGAAAGGTATCTATCTTTCTCACCTTTTCTTCCAGGGCATCTACCCTTTCCTTTACTTTCACGTTTTCTGTCCTTAGCTCCTTTATGTGAGTTGACAGATTCTTTACCTGTTGAGGCAATGGCATCTTTTTTATCCTGAATCCTTTTGGAAGTTCTTCTGGTGGGTTTTTACAGGCTTCTGATCCTGAGTTGTGTCTACTAGGATTTCCACTTCTTCCATCTCCACATCCTGTTTGGGGTATGGATTTATTAATCTGAGAAATTCTTCTTGTTAAAGGAGAACTTACAGAAGCAGGCTCATCATAATCAATTAAGTCCAGTTCCTCTTCACATGCAGCAGAACCACTTTGATCAGTCATTTTTTTTCTTTTTAAGATTTAACTGAAATGAAGAAGAGAGACAATAAGATGAATTAGTCTTTATTTTTAATTTAACAGAAATAAAATAAAAATAATAATAAAAGATTTTTAGAATAAAAATCAACTAAATAATAATTAATTTATTAATTTAAAATAATTTGAAACCAGGATTATAAAATAATCAACTGAAGAAATAAATTAAAATTTTATTAAGATAATTATTTTCGGGATTTAAATCAACTAATTAACTACCAGGACTTAATGCCAACTGAAATAATTAAATATGAATTTTTTATTAATAAAAAAATTTTTATTGTATTATCAGGATTTAAATCAACAGATTAATTAACTGCCAGGACTTAAAGTCAACTGAAATAATTAAATATGAATTTTTATTAATAAAAAAATTTATTGTCGGGACAATTTGTCAACTGGAACAAATAAAATTTAAATTTTTCAGGACAAAAGTCAACTGAATATTATAATAATTAATTTTTAAAATATAATTTTTATTACTTCTAGGACTAAGAACACAATTGCTCTATTATTGTCAACTAGGAAAAATAAAAAAAATAATTCCAATTTACTTGACACCTCCCCCTGTAAAATGAACAAATTAATGCCACTTACAGAGTGCTGAGTAAAAGGGAATACGTAGAGAATGAAGAGTGCAAAGTGACCCACTAATAGTAATTTCAATAATTACCACAAAATATACGACGGTTATTCAATATATGAACCTAATTTTTGGAGCGCGGTTCGATTCCCGTTTGCAGCAAAAAATTTTTGTCACGTGATTTATGATGTTTGTTGTTTTGTTGTTTACTCGTCCTTACAGGTACCTCAATGGCGATGGTCCCACGGCCTTCAGTCCTCAAGATATTGATGCGCCGTCGACAATTTGGAAAGGCCCCCAATTGTCAAGGTGGACTCTAATGTCTAGAAGAATTTCAAGGTATTCCAAGGATGGCAACAATGGATTTAAAGGACTCAAAATAATGTACGTATTTCTCTTATAGTTTTTAACATTTATTACTCAGTGATTAGAGGTAAGATTTTTAATTATTATTATAATTATTGATTCAGAATTATGAGATGTAAGTACTAAGTCAGTAATAAATAGTAATAAATTTTAACAGTAGTAATGGTTTGTAAAAATTGTAAGTAAAAAGGAATGAATCAAAAGTACAAAAAGGAAGGGCCTTTTATAGGCAAAATGTGAGAAAACAAAGACACAGAATTAACATCTCCTAGTACAAGGGTATGAGAGGAGAAAACTTAAATAAAGAGAGTATGTGAAATAATGAAAGCTATACTAAATGGAGCGTCAAGGAAGATATCAATATTATTTGAAATAAAAGTTGAGTTCTCTTGATTGTCACATTTTAGTACAAAACATTTGCTTTTTAAAAATGTAGATTCAACGGTATTTAAATTTCTTAATAAAAGAATTTGAATTTTTTTAGATTTTATTATATTTTAATACTATTTTTATTCCCTCTCATCTGTATTATTGGGCACAGTGTTAGGGATTAAAATATGCATGGGACAAGTACTTATTTTTATTAATTATCTACATTACTTAGTGTACTTAGCTATTTAGTTGTAAGTAATACATAAGTAGTTTAATAATTAATCATTAATAAGGATTTTAAAAGGCGTGGCTTCACCTCAGTAAGATAATCAATTATTTTACTGGGTAAGTCCAGTAGCCTGGCTGACACTAGTGATTATTCCATTGCAGGGGTTATATCCCAATGAAATCCTGAAACAAAATTGTTTCATCCTGTTGCATTTGAATCACATAAATTTCTCTCAGTAGATTTAAATTACGAAATTCATGATAAAGAGTTACTTGCTATTATTCATTGTCTTAAAAAAAGGCGTTCTTTTCTTCTCAGCCTTAATAGTTCATTTCAAATTTTAATGGATCATAATGCTTTAAAATACTTTATGTCTTCCAAAGTCTTGACAAAACATCAAGCTAGATGGGCTGAGCTCTTATCTGAATTTTCTTTCACTATTACCTATCTCCCTGGAAACAATTGCATAGTTACAGAAATATTGTCACATTGGGACAACGTTTACCCAGAGCGGGGGGAGGCATTTGCTTACAAGTATAACCGCTTATAAGTCACCTTTCCGCCATTCCGAGTGAGACATAGATTTCATTGCTTACCTATAACCGCTTATAAGTCACCTTTCCGCCAGTCCGAGTGAGACGGGGAAACGGCTATGCGCGGTTACAGGTTTATATACATATTCATAATGACTAACTACATGCATACTAGTGAACTTTCACTACACCCCCCCACATTGTGAATATCATATAAAACTGAAGAGAAAAAAAACTTAGAAAAACTGAATAAAAGTATAAGAGATAAAATAAAGAGAAATATAAAAAAAACTTGAAAAAAGGAAAACAGAAGAAGAAAGAAAGAAAGAAAATAAATGAAATTAAGTGACCCCAACCATATCTCTTTTTCTTGGCAACACATTCGCGCCCAGGCCTATAGTTAAAATATCTGCCCTTTGATCACTACTAGATACCCATTCTAGAATCACTTCACCACTAAACAGACGCTCATTAACAAAATAAAAATTTCTATCTGTAACTCTAGTCCTTTTTTCAGACGGATGATCATTCATATTTTCAATTGCACCTTTGTTGTCACAACAAAGGATTGTAGGAGCAATAACATCAAATATGTCCAGCAACAAATTCCGCATCCATAGAATATCAGTTGTTGCATTTCCCATAGCAAGATACTCAGCGGCACACGACGATTTGGTAACAGTAGCTTGCCGTTTAGACTGCCAAATTATTGGGACATTGTTGACAAAGAAAATATGGCCATTGGTGGCTCTCGAATATTCATTATTCCATGAAGCATCAGTATACACTTTAGTTTAGATATCACTTGACCTGTCTGGAAACAATTTGAGTTTTAAGTCTTTTGAATGTTCGAGATACCGTAATAAATGTTTGAGTCCAGACCAATGACGTTCTGTCGGATGAGCCGCAAACCGCGCCAGAAAATTAACCGGAAATGAGAGGTCGGGTCTCAAACCCATCGCCAAATAACTAAGACTGCCAATGATTGAAAGATATTTGGTTGATTCAATTGAAGCTTCATCGTTATTAGCAGACTCAAGTGGAATTGAGGTGGGAAGAGGATATTTAGAAGTAATGTGGCATGGATTATGCTCATCAAGTATTTTATTAATAAGGATCGGTTGATGCCAAGTAAAACCCTCATCTGACCTCTCTATATTGATCCCAACAATCTTCAGAACCTCATCCGCCCATTTCATCTTGAGATATGGTGTAAGAGATTGTTCAAGCTTGGCAAGAACCTCAATGGAATCAGCTGTGACAACTCCATCATTGACATGCAACCAGATCACCCCTATTTCACCAGGTCTCTTTAGTATATAAAGACTAGTGTCATACTTGCTCGATGTGTAACCAATATTTTTAAGATGTTTAGATATACGTAGCCACCAACAGCATGCTGCCTGTTTCGTACCATAAAGTGCTTTTTTTAAACGTAGTACACGGTTATCCCCAGGAATAGTAAAACCTTCTGGCTGGGATACCCATATTTCTTCGTCTATATCACTGTTCAAGTATGCCGCTACCATATCAAAGCTTTGTACTGGCCAGTTGAAATTAGCTGCTATTGTGAAAAGTAATCGTAGCGACGCAAAAGTAGCGGTGGGTGCAAAAGTCTCGTGGTAGTCAATACCTGGGCTACAAAACGTGCCTTGTAACTGACAATATTACCTTGGGTGTCTCTTTTCAAAGAGAATACCCACCTTGCACCAGTTACTCGCTTACCATCAGGGAGGTGTTCTAGAGTCTAAACACCCATCCTCTCCATGTTATCCATCTCCTCTTGGCAAGCATGCAACCATTGATTAGCATGCTGATGTTTCATCGCTTTCTTGAAGGTTTTTGGTAATTTATCTGACAATTCAATGGCATTCAGTTGAATGAATTCCACAAGCTCATCTTGAAACTGCAGATTTTTCTCATCAGTAAAATCACCAAGAGCTGAATTGTTGAGAATGTGATCGAGGGAACCCTTGATTGCAGTCGGAGGAGATACCTATTGGGCTCGTAGATGGTCTGGTTGAGGTTCACCAGGAAACACGGCCATTGCAGAGTCTATAAACGATTTATCTTCAGGACACCAAAAACGCCAACCTCTACCTCCATCTAGATATTCGACTACATGACACTTCTTTGCCAAAGGTTGAAGCTTGGTTCTTTTTTCCTTAAAAACATGAACATAAGCAATTTCACCAAAAGTTTTGAGGAGAGAATAGTCAGGCTTTTGTTTTAGGATTTCAAACATTGGCGTTGAATTCTTAACTACTGAGTTTGGAAGACAGTTATGAGTATATGCAGCCCATTTATACGCATATCCCCACATAGACTCATCTAATCCACTGCAAAGTAGTAAGACTCGTGCCATATCCCCAACAGTTTGATTGAAACGTTCAGCAGTACCATTCTGTTCATGGTGATAGGGGCACAATAATTCATGAATAATGCCACGTTCCTGAAGAAAAGAATCATAAGCTTTATTACAGAATTCCCCACCTCTATCAGATCGAAAAATTTTTAACTTCAATGACGTGAAATTCTCTAATCTGTGCTGAAAGGTTTTGAATGCTTCAAGGGCCTGAGATCTGTGCTTAAGGAGGAGCACTTCGCCATAGGTAGAGTTGGATTCTCTGAAAGTTTCCGCATACATCGCCCCCCATAAGTCGTAGGTTTGATAGGACCTATCAGATCTCCCAAAATTAAACCCATTCTATCATGTAATCTTTCTGATGGCTTGAGTGCCGGTCTTCTACAGCTTTTGGCAATAATACAATCTTCACAACCAATGCATCCAGGTGGAATTTTAAGCGGCGCATTTGGTCCAAGTTGTTGGCGGATAATTGACCTGATTCTCTTATCACTCACATGACCCAAACGTCGGTGCCAGTCTAGTAAGGATCCGGGAGCAGCTGTGGGACGGCAGTTAGGATAGTTTTTTTAAGAGAATGAAAGAAAGAAACAGGTTCATCACACGGCAAACACAATGAATTTAATGAATTGCACGCATCAGGACGAAAAACAGGTAGAGACCACAATCTAACACCAGTATCACAATTAGCAATAACATCTGCAAATTTTGATATTATTGTTGCTAATGAATGATAGAGTAGTACCATGTAAAATCAAATCAATTGCGGAAATTAAAGTACATCTTGCGGCAGGACTGTAGAAGACATCCTTGATTAACACAGTTTCTCCTTTTGTCCCTTTTACTGTAATATGTCCGCAACCAGTGATAAATGAAGGAGTGGCATTAGTGGCTACTTTAATAGGGATGGGTGGGGAAACAGGGAGAAAGTCATTAAGGAGACGGACATCACCTGTGATATGGTGAGTGGCACCAGTATCAAGAACCGCCATCCCATCCCCCCCATCAGCTGGGTTTTCCCAATTTTCTGAGTTCATATCGATATCGTGGAGGGTGGCTGCCATGACCTCTATAGCACTGGATTCTAGTTCAGCAAAATGCGCCGTCAGATGTTTTGACGAGATTTGTTTAGGACGATTTTGAAATCGGGATTGAATCCTGTCAGATAACCCGGGATTGGCTTTTTCAAATCTTTGGGTCCAAAGTGCCGCACTGAAAGTAGGAGAAGCCGGGTGATAAGGACACATATCAACAAAATGCTCTACACTTTTGAAAATGTGGCATTGACGTTGAGCATTGGGGGGTTGATAAAGGTCAGGTTTAGGATGGCGGAGAGCTAGAGCAGATGTTTCTGATACATCCATTCGGTTCAAGGTGACCATTTGTTTTGTAGATTGCAAATTCATATGAGCATTTTTAAGGTTAGAGCTGACATCATCGAAAGTTACGACCGAGGTCCTTGTCGAGTCAAAATGTTTGTTTAATTCAACAAAAAGATTGTCCGCATTCGCAGGAAGGAGAGCTTGGGCAAGGAGGGCGTTGAAAGAGTCGCGATTAAGAACAAAACCAGAACAAAAAAGCTCATCGCTAAGGTTTAGAAATCTGTCGAGATGAGAGATCGGGTTGGAGAAGGTTCCATTGTGAAGGGATAATATTTCATGACAGGTCTGCATACGCAGTGTATGCGAGGATCGATCAAATTTGTTGGCCAAAAGGGAATAAGCTGGGTGTGCCTTTTGGGAATCCGGAAGCAGATTTTGTAGCTTCTGATTGACTGAATGGAAGATATACATCCAGGATATTTGATCTTCAAACGCATCATAATTGGTGATTGAGTCGCAGAGAACATAGTCTTCTGTTTCAACTTCATCAGTAATACCAATTAGGACAAGCCGTCTCCATTGGCGCCAATTCTTCCCATTGGATTCAAGTTTAGGGATATCCCGAACATTGTTTTTCACACGGTTTACCACTTTTTTCGTGGTTCACCATAATAGAGACGGGAATCAATGGTTCGGTCACGACGGGAGGAGGATTGTCACAGTGGGCGCCAGCCGCATTATCCATGGGTGAATTTGGAGGATGTGCAGTGGAAGGAGAGTTCGACGAGGCGTTACTTGACGCAGAGAGCGAGGGAGCTGGAGAAGGGGTATGTGAAGGTGGAGGAATTGGATTGGTAGAAGATGAAACAGCTGGATTGGAGGAATTGCTTCACAGCTCACGCTGTAGGCGGGGATGAGATTGAAAAGGATTATTGTTTCTTGAGTTTCGGCCTGCAGCCATAAAAGGATTTCGCTCTCGCGGGTGCATACTGGGACTGGTAAGACGGTTGATTATTACTAATCTAAAGGGAGGAGCCCATAACCTATAACCGCTTATAAGTCACCTTTCCGCCAGTCCGAGTGAGACGGGGAAATGGCTATGTGCAGCTACAGGTTTATATACATATTCATAATGACTAACTACATGCATACTAGTGACCGTTCACTACAACAAGAACCCAGCAAATTTCAAATAAATTTTTAATGAATCAATGTTAAAGAATCATCAACTAAATACAGTGACAACTCAAAAAAATTTAAAATCCACTATCAAACATTCAAGAAGCTCAATCAAAAGATGACTATTGTGTAGGGGTAAAAGAAAAAATACTTTCAAGGAAGGGGGCCAAAAGATTCAGTATCAAATCAGGTCTACTAGTCTTCAAAGGTAGAGTAGTCATACCCAATGATAAGGATATAAAATTATGAATTTTCAATAGCAGACATGATTCTACATTAGCTGGTCATTTTGGGGTTGATAAAACCTACCAGTTAATATCAAAATTGTAATAAAATACAATAAATGCCACTATAACACCTTATATACATGCATATATCCACCTTTTATAAGTCTTATGAACTTGATATTAATTTGGAATATGTTAGGGTAATCTTAAGAACCTTAAATATAAGGCTACAAAATTTTTAAGTAGAGTTAAAGCTGTTTTTTCCATTGTTTTATGTGAAAAACAAGAAATGCACTTTAAATCACTTAAAAGTTGATTATATGCACTATAAACTTAAAAATATTAAAAATGTGCTTTGACAGATCAATTTTTCTTTATTAGGACTATTGATTTGGCTACTCAAATGCATAAAAATAACACTTTTCAAATTTGGTGTTTTGTATGCCAGAAATGGCTTCTGTGTACTGGCCACATACTGCCTGCTTTTTTCCCATGTGAATAGCTTCATTTTTAGCAAAGTTAGCTTTTTCACACTATAATTACCCCAAATTCTACACCCACTTTGGGGAAACACACTAAAAAAGGCAAGAGGCACTTATTAAGTGTCCTAATTTAATTATAGGTGCATTGACCTTATTATATGCACTAATTTCTTAATAACCTCAATCTTGGCACCTTTAATTCACTACCACACTTAAATTTGCCTAAGTTATTCAAGGATTTACCCTTTCAAGCACCTTCCAAGGACTGAATGTAGTTACCCCACATATCATGCCTTTTGTGGTTTCTCAGTCAATATTGGTTATTTTTGAATGGGGATTTCACGTAGTTTATTGTTATAATTAGCCCCATCATTTCTGCTGTTAATAAACCTTAATATTGTGTAATATTTAGTCTTATTATTTACTTTTTTAGTCTTTTATTTTAAGGTATTACACACATACACTCTCTTTTTTTCTAATTCTTTATTTTTGATCGATTATCCCTATTACTACTGGATTTTGGTGGGTGATATCTTTCTAATTATGTTATTGTTCACTCTTTATGTTTTTGGAAAGGTGTATTAGCTGGAATGAGGCGTCATTAGCCGTGTATAGGGCTGGTAAATTGAGGGGTTCATTGGAGGATTTATTTGGTATAAATGGAGGGGGTTTTTGGTCTTGTTTTCTACATTCTTTATCATTACAATCAAATATATAACCCATACAATTACAATACATATAAATAGTATTAATAAAGTCTTTGAATAGTATCTGAATTATTACATCTATTTTTCTTCCAACTATAAGATTGTAAGCCATATATAATTAGTGAGATTTAAACTAGTGAGTCCCTTATATTGAGTTATATTTTAATACTTATTGGATTTTTACTACAGTACTCATTTAGGACCGTTAAAATCTTCTAGAAAACTGACTATTCAAGTTATTTCACGCCTTTGTACTTGATTTCAGCCTGACAGGTACATCAAAAAAGGTAATTCACAAAATTTTGGTAGGGCACTGTACAGATGATCCTTATAAATAAACTTAAAACATGATCAAAATTATTATGTGTATTTATGGAAAATACATAAATAAATATGTATAAAAATTGAAATACAGCTAACTCAAGATTCATTAGTGAAACTCAAAAATTTTTAGGCAGTTTTTCACAGCGATTTGGTAGCACTGGAATGTCATTGCCTTTCACAAGTAGAAGTTGAACAAACATCCATCCACCCACCTCCCATGCTCACTCACCTGACCATCACACACCCACCATTCTCATTTACCCCAGCCAGCCATATCCACTCTACCCATACCACTCCATCTTCCACATTGATCTCACAGTTTTCTCTTCTTTGGTGAGTGTTTTTTCTCCTTTCTTTTTTTTCATCTGCTGAAATTTTTTTTCTAGTGTTTTAAGGTCTCCATCACACTCCCACAACCTTTTAATTTCTACCTTCTCTGTCTCAGCCATTGATCTCATGGTTTGCTCTTGTTTAATGAGTGTTTTTTTTTCATTTTTTGTGCCATTTTGATGTGGAGTATTACCTTGAAAATATATTAGTAAGTTTAGATTTTTGTGTATTTTATTGTGCAAGGAATATCTCTTCAATTATTTAGATTTCTATTATGAACCCCTCCCTGAACCCTCAAGTTTCCTGTTAATAGAAAATGCTGGTATGCATCATGGTGGCTGTGTTGCAGAAATTGTTCAAAAAATGTTGTCAAATTTTTTATCTCCCATAATATTCTCCATATTTAAATCCTATTAATAAATATTTCAGTGTTTTAAAGATAAAATAATATTTTCACCAATTTTTAAATGGTACATCCCAAGATGAAGATATAATCAACATATGGTTGAAATTAGGTTTTTCTCCATATTTAATGTATTTCTGCTTTAACATTAGTGGTTATGTCCAATAAATTAATGAAACTTTACTCAAAAATCAAATTTCTGTGCTGACTGTCAAGGGAGATTTGACTTAGCCAAAGTTCTGTGCTTCCCCTCAATGACTTAACCAAAATTCTGTGCTGCTGCTCAAGGGAGATTTAACTTAGCCCAATTTTTGTGCTTCCAATCAAGCTAGATTCAACTCAGAGCAAAAACCTTTCCACAAAAATTTCTCTTTGTTGTCATATATAAGAAGTATAAAAATAAATCATTATTTTTTTAATAAATTTATATAGAATATTTTGTTTTTTTTGTATAAAGTTTATATAGATTTTTTTTGTTTTTTTGGCTATATGGGGTAATATATTTATCTTGTATTAGGTTGAAAGCTAGCATATGCTTTTAAATAAAAAAAACTTATATAGCTGTTATTCTTTTCCTCTTTTTCTTCTTCTTTAAATGAAACTCTTTTAAATTTGAAGGGTAAGTTTTTACTGTGCAAAAACAAGCACATGCAAATGCATCTCAGACTCCTGTCTCAATTAAATCCAGAACAGAATATTTTTGAAAATAAGACCAATAAGTTAAACCAAGTTTTTCAAGTGCTTCTTGAAACTCTGGATTATTTCCATTAACAATCACAACACAATATGGGGGGCAGACTTGCTAGCAAGTCTGCAACCTTGGACCCAAACTCACCATAGATTGAACACACATTGAGCTATTGATAAAGGAAACATACAATCAGGGATGAACAACACTCAGAAGAACAGTTTTAGGTGGGTGTTTAAGTAGATTTCAGTATGGGTTCAGTATGGGTTCAGTATGAGTTCCATCTGAGTTCTATCTGAGTTCAGTTTGAGGACTTTCTAGCAAGTCCACCCCCTATATTACGTAGTGAATTGCCTCCTTAAAAATGCAGTAAACATAAAAGGAACCTCATAAATTTGTTAAGATCCATCAGAAGAAGGTGCAGATGAAGCCTTGTTTTTTGAATGAGTTTCTTGCCTATTAATTGTTTGTTTCCAGTAAATATTTCTATTAAAAGCAAATTGAGGTGAAAGAAATTCTGAGTTGTTGGGGGCTTTATGAAGACCTGAAAACACTAAAAAAAAAGATCAGCAGATGGAAAAAAAAGGAAAAAAAACTCACAGAAAAAGATCAAACTTTGATATCAATGGCCAAGACAGAGAAGTGGCATGAGAAGGGGGGATATTCCTGGCTGGGGTCAATGAGAAGGGTGGGTGTTGGGTTGTGGGTAGGTGATGGTTGGGTGAAGGAGAATGGTGGGTGGGTAGATGGCCACTCAACTTATATTTGTGACAGGAAATTACATTCCAGCACTATCAAAATTTCTGTGAAAAGCTGCCTCAAGATTTTTGAGTTGCACCAACAGATCATGAGTTGGTTGTACTGTAGACTAGTTTGTGGTTGATAAAACTTGAATTTTATTTTTAATAAGCTTCATTATATCTTTGTCTCATACACTTATTTATGATTTCACAAGCTCAATTATTTTAGTTGAGAATTCATTACAGAAACCTCAATAATAATTGTCAGGGGCTGTATGCATGCACAGTGGCCTCCAATATGTCTGAATCACTTATTTTTTGGAAACCACTCTGTCAATTTATTTAATAACAACATATAAATTTGTTTTTTATTTCTTTAGTATTTCTCTAAAATTATTACAAAATAAGATAAATAATTTGATGCATAAATGAAAAATGAAAATGAAAAATCAAGAAAAAAAGTCAGTGAAGAAAAATGTAACAGCTATGAAATACCCACCATCAGATAGCCCTTCATGTATGGAATCAATCCCTAAAAATAAAAGTCAATTTTTTTTTTAAATTAGGGTAACCTCCCTTCCATTAAGGAGGCTACTAATAGGGGGTATCAAAGTTAGAAATCTTCAAGTTCAAAATACCTCTTTTCTCCACCAAATCAACAATGATTATTTTTTAAAATATGCCATATTGTCCCCCAAAAATACCTTTTTACTGAGAGTTAATGTTGAGATTGTGGCTTTCTTTTTGTGTTGTGAAATACTTTTTAAAGAATTAAAAATTTCTAACTTTTATACCCCCTTATGAGTATATTAACTCTTATTATCACACCACACATTATTGGGGGGGGACTTGCTAGCAAGTCTTCAACTTGAACTTAAATGGAACTCAGATGGAACTTATGATGAGCTAATACTGAACTCTACTTTGAGCTCATCTTGAGCTATTAACCAAGGATGGATGATTATGTAATGAAATAATAGTGAGAGTTTAATGAAAAATTAATAGAAATATAAACAAAAGGTAGCTTAAGAATCTGATTAATTCACATTACTTTTTCATAAAACACAATCAATTTTCATTTCAAATTGCAATTGATCATTAAAAAGACTTAAAAATATACTATTTTTTCTAAAGTATCACTTTTGAAATATCTAAATATTTTATTATTTTTTTTGAAAAAGAATATATATAAAAATTAATGGCTCTTTTAATTGAAAACTACTTCTAACATAGAATTTCAGGCTTCAATCCTTAAATCTAAACCATATCACCTAATTTTTTTAATCTATGTTTATAATATTTGATTATGCAAGATAATTAGCTTTAATTGAATTGATTTATTTGAAAAAATGTTGAAGCATCAAAATTCTTTATTTTTATATCCTAGAATACAGTAAAAATATTCATAACTAAACAAATAAAAGAAGGCAATGTGTTTTCCAAATTTATTACTCAATTAAGTACTCTGACAGATTCTTTATACTAGGCACTAATATTTATAAAATTATTTGATCATATTTCTGAAAGAAGTATAATTCATATAATAGTATATATTAATCCAGTTTTGAAGATTTATAAATTTGAGAAGATGATGGAAATCAAAATAAAATTAATTTTTGTTATTTTTTTAGTTCTACTTATTCCTCAACTAAAATTTTTTTTTTAAATATACATTTAGTAAAAGCAATAAATATATGATATTTTGAAACTTTTCATGATGTAGTTCATCAGAATTACATGAAAATATTGTGGTTTGGTAGGGTAATCTCATGAATTGAAAAAATAATCACTACTCAGTGAATCTTCTATATGAAACTCTGAAATTCCAACTACATGAAAAATTTTAAGGATAGAGCAAAGAATAACAGTGTAAATTTGTTAAAAATGTAATTGTAACACTAAAGTGTGCTTCAATGCTATATTGTGGGATAATCACAGTGCCCACCTTGTAATAAGAACCATATATTTTAAAAAGTTCTTTCATGTGAATTTTTTTTCTTCAGGTTAAATTTTAGACTGTAATATTGTGCAAGAGCTGAATTTAATAGATAGAAGTGGTATTTTTTGATCATTATATTAATTTCTCACTGAAAAAATACTATATGATATCTATTTTGTAAAAGATACACACAATCAATATTTTTTTTATACCCATATAAAAAAGGCATTGTAAAAGGTATTATATTATGATTAACATAAATTTTAATACAAATTTTAAATGAACTGGTAAAGTATTTAAATTTAATACTGTCAAGGAAAAATTAAGTGAAAAAGTTCAGGATCACTTCTTTTTTTTTTAGAACAAAATTTTTGACAGGAGTAATTCACATCTGAAATCTTGCGCATAAACTATTATTTCTCCCAAACCCAACCATTTCCTTTCCACATCATTTCAACCTTTTTGCTATTCACCCCACCCCTTTTGCTTCCCAAGTCACCCTTTTTTGTCCCTATAGATGAAAAGGGGTGTGAAGGAGAGCAGATAAAGTGATTAAGAGTATTAGGAAGTGGAGAAGGGTGGAGAAGGGAGTAAAAGGGGTGAAAAGTGGAGAAAAACAAGTTATGTGAGGTAAGATGCAAGGGAGAGGGTTGGAGAAGGGAGGAAAAGGGGAGGTGGGGGGAGATTAAAGGGGAGATTACCACTACAATTAAAAATGAGAGAAAATTTGAGAGGGGAAGAGAATTGGAAGCACAAGAGAGGGAATGAAATTAATAGAAAGAAGAACTTTGAAAGAATTTAAATAATATAAAGATATAATAATTATAGGTAATTGAAAGTGAAACATAATGAAACTTAAAATAAACATATAAATATTGTGCACCACATTTTAGCTACATGTTTTATTCTCATAAAAATTTAGCCCTTTTTTTTTGCTATAATGAAGATAAAAGTAAATTAGTTTTTTGAAAAAATAGAACCCATATATTGTTTTTACTCCTAAAATTATGGCATGAAAATTAATTTATTGAATTATGAAATTAACTAAATTTTTTCTAACTTCAACTTTGAGAGTGATGTATCCTCCACAAATATTTTAAAGCTTGTAAAGTATACAAGAGTATTTATTCATACAATGAGAAGAAATATATGGCTCTAGAAACCTTAATTGATAAACATTTGATGAAATTATAACTTTAATGAATATTTTTTAATGAATAACTTTTTATAGTATTGGATGTTTCCTCTACCAATTGATAGGTAAAAAAATCTTATAAACACATGTAAAATGAAATTTTAGTTCAGTTTATTTAAGAATTTTATTATTTTTAGACAATGAAGAAAATAAATGATTGTTTGCAATTGTATGAATGTGCCCAATTATTTTGGTAGTGGGTTTCACTTATCTGAATATTCCTGCGAAAATTCCTGTAAGCAAAGCCACAATATTATTTTTATAATGATCACTGGTGTTTCAATAAATTTTCAAGTTTCCTTCAAAGTGTGTTCAAATTAATTTTACTGTTTCTTCATAATATTTACATCACTCCCTCAATGTACGCTCAACTGGATATGAATTCAGCTTCAAGATTGAAGACATGCTAGCAAGTCTGCCCCCCATATTGTGTGGTGTCAATAACTACATTTATTTTAGCAGGCATAGAAGCTATACAGTTCTCTAAGATTGAAGCGGGGAAGGAATCCCCTGCCAAAACCAATGTATTTGGAATCTCAGAAAGTGATTGAGGTTTGTAATGTTTTTTCACATTAAATTTGAGTTGTTTCCAAATTGTTTCTAACAGATTTGATTGAGATTGGGGTTGTCAATTCTCAATTGTCTTTATCCCTTCTTCAAATCAGAATAGATGACATATGACTGTATTGTAAGCAGGGGCATCATCCTCCATTAAAGTGAGATTGTTGTGTGGGTCTTTCACCAGAAAAAAAAACGTGGGCACCTGATAGCAGGTGCCAATCCCTATCTTTGAATTAACTCAATTTTAGCTCAGCTGTAATTCTTCTTTAAAGACTTTGAACTTAAAAATGAGCACACAAGCTCACACAACATCAAATCAAATTTACTCTTAAAGTAAATCTGAATATAGGGATAGGCACCTGCTAGAAGGTGCCACTGGATTTTTCGCAGTGTTTCTTTCTAAAGAAAGTAATAAAAGTTTTCTTGTAGATATTTTTAATATTTTCACTTGCTTTGCACTGTTTAGGAGGTAAGAAAAAGAGTGCAGTCTTGGTTGAGTTTAAAAATCCACCCCAGACCATTGTGAAGTTGCACCCACTCTTGAAAGTGGGTTGGAGACAATCTTGCAAATATCTTCATTCTTCTTGCATCAAAAAAGAGCATCTTGCAATAGTTTTCTTATTTCAAATTATGATTCATCAGTCCATAATATTCTTTTCCAATCATTAATTGTCCAAGATGCATGTTTTAGTGCAAATTTCAGTCACTTGATTTGATGTGCCTCACTAATGAAAGGTTTTTTAACAGAAACATGATTTGGAAACCAAGGGAATGAATTTTATTGCAAAAAAATTTAGGGAAAATGGAATGGGTTAGTGTCTTTTAAATTTTATTCAAATTAAGTTTTTAGTTGTTTTGGATTTCCAATGAAAGGTGGAAAATGTCATAAGTTGACATATTATGTTGAAAGTCAGTTTTGTTTCAAATTTAGATAATGGCCTTGCTTTTTATGCCTTGAAATAAGGGAGGAAATAGTTATGTGAGGCAATCCAAATGATTGGGTAACTCTGGTTGGAGAGCGACCACCCCTTTCTATACCAATTATCTCAGCTTGTTGATTAACTTTCAGCTCATGATTAGGTAAACTTGAAGGCTCCTCCATCTATGATATGAAGGAAAGAAGAAATTATTATTATTATTATTATTATTATTATTTGTAATGTGGTGTGGTGCTTACTTCTCTTTATCAATGAATGATATATGACTCAAATTGGACTCACTTAATCATCATACTAAAAACGTTATCATCTAGTTGAAAAAGGAGATATAACATGACAAAAGCATCCTAATCTAAACTAAACCCTTACCCTTACCCTTATCCTTATTCTTTGTAGATGAAATGTTCACCCCAGAAGATATGAAGATGATAAACAAGTTAATGGTTACCTACCAATCTTTATACTATTTTAACTCACAAGCTCTGGGACCACTCCTTCATATAAAGGGAATAAAATATTACAAATGGAACCGGGCATAGAGAATAAAAAAGTTCATGATATGAGCTAAAGAATAAGAACCTACAAGAGATGAGCAGAGACAAAACAAATAGCATATTGCTAGGAACGCAACATTACTTTTTATTTATTTATTCTGGACATCATGATACACATCTAATGATTTTTTCGGATATTATTGCGATGATAGCAATAATGACAGTGATAGTACTCTATTGCACAAATAATCACATCACCTTGTACTCTATTCATGTTTTTTTTTTAATCCTCTATTTTTCATCTTTTAAGATAAAAAACGAGAAAACACCCATAGCTAATCTCCACCCTCCAACTTCAAACTTTTCACCATAAATTATTCTAAATTGATGATTTCTTATTCTCAATTCTGTGCTGATATTGTTTCACGTTTCTTAGTAAACAAAGTCTACCAAATTGATTTAGACCTCCAACAGATATATCTTCCCAAGGTTTAAACGGGAGCCAAATGATCCTTGTAAATGAAGGCGAATTTTCGGGGTCTAACATGCGCGCACAGGTTTGAACAGACCATTCATCTGTTTTCCGGGATCTGAATTCAGGTTTATGATCATTTTGTTCCAAGCCAGCAGATACGGAGTGACGGTGTGGATATTCCAATTCAATCAAGTAATCACATGTCTCAAAGGGAACCTGAAACAATGCAAGAATGAAATGTTATCAACTTGAATCACCAAAAAACACCCAGACAAATGAAAATTACATAGCGATCTAGCTCTTCCTGATTTCGGTCGTTAAATTTAGCTAAGGCTAGTTGGCTTCCAGATCTAGGCCAAGCTCTTGAGAGAATCTTAGCAAAGCCAGGAAGATTAGAATCATACAAAGTCGAATTAATTGGTATTGATTGATCATAAAAATGGCCAGGTAAAATACCAGTGACCCCATCTTTAAAAAAATGAACTGAAATTTGACTAGGGAGAAGAAATTGAGTAGGGAACCTGTACCAATCTCGACCTAAGCAAAGGGTGATATTATCAGACGCTAAAGGAGACAAATCAAAAGATGTTTCTGACTGCTCGATAGCTTCAAGCAGTGGAAGATTTTTGTCAAGCTTCATGTGTTGATAAGAGCCGGAATGAAGGCTATAAGCCAGAGGAGGGAGTTCAGAATATTGAAAGAAGAACATGATATCTAAAGGAGCGTGATAGTAATTCTGGATTGCAAGGATGCGCGCAACAGAAAACAAAGTGCTGAGGAGTAGAACAAACCGGGTAATATTGCTGAAAATGTAAGTTTTGCCAGCCTGATGAAGTTCGAAAACCAAAAAAAAAAGAAAAAAAAATAATAAATCTCAGTACCAAAGAAGTTGATAGGATCAGAATAGTTTGAGGAGCGAAAAAAAAAAAGAAAAAAAAATTAAACCACATACGCGATAAGGTGAAGAGGTATAATAGATGAACAAATCTTCCGCCCAGCCTCTCAAAATTGCCAAAGAAAAGGCAGCATTAAAGCAGATGAGGTTATAAATTGGAAACATGAACCGCTCCTCTTTGTGAGGCTGAGCTGTCATCAAAGCCAACCAAAGATAAAAGGGAATCAAGCGAATGCAAAGTTGACGAAAGGAAGATGTTCCAGGACATAAATTGGGCGCTAAACGATACTGATTTGATGATTTGAAAAGAGAGGTGATGTAGAGCGCAGGGAGAGAGAAGAGGGCAAGGATAAAGGGAATGTTGAAATTCAAAACTAGATTGCGAAAATAAAAAGTCCAAGGCTCTACACCAAAAAGGGCGGGCCCTTTGCCTTGATCGCGAGAAAACACGTTGTAAAAAACCAGGTTGAATGGAACAAAGACATACTTTCCGTATGCAATGGAATCCACAAAGAAGAGTATGGCTGAGATGGAGGCAACTGAAGAGATTCCAGCAACCAGGAGAGACGAGAGTCTACATTTGAACCAATAAGGTCTTGAGGCAGGCATGATGGTTTCATTTCCAAGAAAGAATAGGTGTTCAACGATGAAGGGAAGAGCCAGAATTCCAACAAAAGGCCAGCCAAGCAGGGTAGCTGTCACCAAAGCAACAGTAGCACGAACCGTACGAAGATGCTGAGTTGATGAATAGATTGGCTGCAGAACATATGAGTAGGCGTAAGTGATTCCATAAAGAGCAAAGGAAGAGGGAAGAAAAGCTGATCGAAAGAAAGTGATATCACATGAGCACCGCGAGACAACGAAAAGATACAAAGCAAGGTTGGGACAAACCAACACTAGCAGACCAAAGTCCAGGGGAGAAGAGAGCAAAGATGAGATAATATCGGGCAGCATGAGGGTTGATGTGGAGAGCAATAGCACGGTAAAAGGCAGATTCTGTAAGAGAAGACACAACAGCGAAAGAGATGCGCAGAGCAAAGAAAGCAGTACGTTTGTCGAGAGGAAAGATGAAGGAAGCTAGCCAAGGGGGAAAGGCATGTGTGAGGATGTAAAGCCAGGATCGGAGGGCATAATAAGGAGCATATTCCCAAGTCTGAAATCCATTTCCATGGATCAAATAGTGAAGTGGCTCCCAATAATTGAAGGATTCATCACAATCGCCAATGGGAGAGTAGAGAGCAGCAGCAAAGCGGATGAGGATGATGAGACGAAAAGCAAAAGAAAAAGAAGGGAGAAATGGAGGATTAGTGCGATTGAGGACGGTTTTGAGGAGATAGCTGTGGCTGCTTTGAAGTTTGTGCCTAAGGGAGGTAGAATTGGAAGATGGAGAAGATGGAGAAGAAGATGGAGAAGATTGTGGGCCACGAAAACGGATATGCTGAACAGAAGCCATGGATGAGGATGCTTGTTCCAGTGGTTGTGAAGGCAATCAGGAGCAGACAAACTGCAGTTGAGTAAGAAGAAAAGGGCAATCTTTTGTAGGTAGATTGTGAAGGCTGCAATGATGGGAAAGAGTACTTCTTTCTATGAGGACATGGATGAAGTTTTTGGCAAATGAGTAAATATAAATCCTTTGCACATAAGAGATACACAAGTGGAGGATTGGGAAGAAGAAGACTCTTGCAGCTCACACAACATGCAACACAATCAAGCACATCTGATACTCTGCTATCAAATCAAGTCAATGATCCACCTCCATCTTGATTCTCAGCTTAAGTCACCTACTCTAAATTCACTTTACCCTTGGTAGAGAGTGTTGAAGAAGAGAATGTTTTCAATTATCTAAACTCCATATTTATGTTTTTAGTATATTTATGTTAGCTCTTTGGACAAGGATTTTCAACAAATGATATCGAATTGGATGATCAATATTAACTGAATCACAAGATCATGTAATGAATACACATGTGAATGAGTTTGATGATAATTTTCCTGCTGAACCCAACACTCCATCTCCTAGAGAACTTTTCTCTCATTCAACTTCAAATGGGCCATCCTCTAAAAAAAAACAAGTGGCTTTGGATTCACTTAATATTATTCCAAAAAGACATGTAAAAAAACTACCCACCTGAAAAACCCTTTCTCATCATTTCAAGAATTCATGAAGACATGAGATTTAGATTAGTTGTCCCCTTTTAATTAATGTTACACTAAAAACAGCATACCTTTGAACTTCATTTTAATGTTCAATTTTTACATACGAAAAAATTAGATTGATAAAGAGGAAATAAATCTTGAGAAGAAGAAAGTTGATCAAATGCTGAAAGTGGATAGTCACAAAATTTACTACAGGAGGAAAATAAATTTGAGTATCACCAAAAAAAAAAAAAAATAAAACATGGGCACCTGACAGTAAGTGTCAATCCCTAGCTTTGACTTAATTCAATTCTAGCTCGGCTGTAATTCTTCTGGAAAGACTGCTCACTGAACAATGAGCACACTAGCGGGCACAACATCAAGTCAAATTTACTCTTTAATAAAAACTGAATATAGGGATAGGCACCTGTTAGCAGGTACCACTTGATTTTTTGTGGTGTATCTTACAAAAAAAAGTAGAAGATTGCTTGATGATTGAGGAGCAAAAAATAAAAAAAATAAAATAATGAGACTCTACCATTCACAGGGGAAAAAAACCCCCTGAACTATAGACATTGAGTTCAGTTTTTGATCACACGGCACACTTCTGGGTCTGTTTTATGCAGTAAACCTGTTTTAACACATTCACAGTGACCTTGGTTGTGCTCACATTTTTTATTTATTTATTTTATTTTTTTGGTTTTTCTGATGCTGGAATCCCCCTGCTGGTGCCTTCTCCCCCTCTTATCTAATCCACAGTAAATTTTTAACTTCATATCTTCCATTCCTCCCCTTCTCAATCTACTTCTGTCAGCCTTCATATTCCCAGGACTGAGTAAAAGCTACTTATAATTTATGTTTAACACATTTAGTAGTCATGGGAAAAATAAATAAAAGTATACATAAGTGAAATCAATGATTAAACACAATATATGCCATTAAAATACCTTATATACATGTATATATCCACCTTTTATAAGTCTCATGCACTTAATATTTATTTTGAATATGTCAGGGTAATCTTAAAAACCTTAAACTTAAGGCTCCATAATTTCTAAGTAGACTTAAAGCTATATTGTTTTCATTGTTTTATGGAAAAACCCAAGAATTGCACTTTAAATCACTTAAAAGTTGAATATACGGGCTATAAATTTGATAATATTAAAAATGTGCCTTGACAGATCAATTTTTCTTAATTAGGACTATTGATTTGGCTATTCAAATGCATAAAAATAATACTTTTCAAATTTGGTGTTTTTTATGCCAGAAATGGCTTCTGTGTACTAGCCACATACTGCCTGCATTTTTCCCATGTGAATAGCTTCATTTTTAGCAAATTTAGAAATTTTCACACTATCATTACCCAACATTGTACACCCACTATGGGGAATCACACTAAAATAAGTGACAGGCACGTATTTAGTGTCCTAATTTAATTATTAGTCCATTGACCTCATTATATGCACTAATTTCATTAATAACCTCAAGATTGACACCCATAATTCACTACCACACTTAAAATTGCCTATTTAGTCAAGGATTTACCCATGCAAGCTCCTTCAAAGAGATTGCATTCAGCTATTTCACACTTCATGTCTTATTTTGGGTTTCTCAATAGTTTCTCAGTCAATATTGGTCATAATTGGATGGGGATTTCACATAGTTATTTGGAATAATTAGCCTCTTCATTTCTACTGTTAATCTCCTTTAATAAAGTGTTGTATTTAGTGTTATTCTTTCTTTCTTTTAGTCTTTTATTTTAAGGCATGGCACACATATACTCTCTTTTTTGCTTATTCTTTTATTTTGATGAATTATCCCTATTACCCCAGGATTTTGGCTGATGATATCATTCTAATTATGTTATTTGTCATTCTTAAAGTTGATGGACAGGTGTATTAGCTAGAATGAGATGTCATTGGCTGTGTATAGGATTGGTAAATAGGGGAACACATTAGAGGACTATTGGGTATAAAAGGAGGAGGTTTTTTGGCTTATATTCTACATTCTTAATTATTACAATTAAAACATATAAAGATTTCAATTACAATACATTTCATTAGCACTCTTATAAGTCTTTGAGTAGTTTTTGAATTATTATGTCTATTTTTCTACCAACTATGAATTGTAAAACCATTTATCATTAGCGGTGTAGACAATCCTATAGTACTAGCTATAGGCCTTGACCAAGGGAGTTGGAGAAAAACCAGAGAGAAAATCCCCTGTCCCTTTAAAAAAATAGAGTGAGATTTACTTGCTAAAGTAAGTTGGTTCCTGTTTTGCTAAAGCTCCTATTTAACACACTGGACTGCTTGATGAGCCAAGAAAGTAGTCACCAGATAGACTACCAGACCAAAGAACTGAAATGTAGAACAAAGTCCACACCAGAGACAGCAAAGATACTTGATGTAGGCTGCAAATCCACACCAGAGACAGCAATAATACTTGCTATAGCTTGCAAGACTATAACAGAGAAAACAGTTGCCAAAGTTAAGTTAAATGAAGAACTCACTTGCAACAAACACAGCCAATTGTGGCCAGAAAACAGTGAAAACTGAGTGAGGAACAATGAGATCACCTCCGGATGGTTGTATGATGATTAAGGTTGCCCCAAACTGTCTTATTCACTATGTACACACAGACCACTAACTAAGAGCCCATGCGCACCCACCAATCTGGCGCCTGTACCTGCCAAATTGCATAAAAAACCCTCCTGGAGCGCTCCCCAACCTCCTAAAACAGAGGCGGGCGGGCCGCCCGACATCGGAGATGCCGCCTGAAGCGGCCCGGCCTCCCTGAAGCCAGAAAACCATTAAAAACCACTAATATACTTGGAAAAATTAGCTACAACTACTAAAACCTTTAAAACACGGAATTTCACTATAACAACATTGAGACATGAAATATAGAGAAAAATTAGCTCTATCCAATGGTACTAAGCACTTAACCCTAAGACTTAAGGTTAGCCCATAAAACACGAAAAACAAAATTAAACAGCAATCTTTTATAAATGAAAAATGAGGAAATGACCCCTTAAAACTCAGAATATGAAAAATGTCTACAAAATATAAAATATAGAGAAAAACCAGGGCTATCCAATGATAGTACCCACATACCTGCAGACCCAATATCCATGGAATAAAACCAGAAAAATACCAAATTCCTTAACAGATGTCAATTAAGACATGCACAATCAGCGCCAAATCACACAACAAAGGCCCCTGCCAATGTTGGAAGACCACATCCTCCCTCCAATTGAGAATGTCTGCATTCTTTCTTCATCCAACCACCATGTTTAACCTCCTTCCCAAATCTGCCTCTGAAATGGGCCCCTGCCAATACTGCATCAACAATAATTTAATCTGCGCCATGACACCACCTGTTCATCCATACAGAACGTCCTGCGATGTCTGCCACTCCAGAAAGAAGACCTGCCACAGACCTGGTCCACTTTCTTCCACAACAGATTCACCTCCGCCTCAACCTGGTCCTTCTTCTGCCAGCACCAAAAGATCTAGGCCATCCATCCTGATACCCAGATTAATCAAAAAGCTCCACCCTTCCCAGAAGAGTGGCACAACCCATAAAGCAACTAGTTCCCCCATCCCTGGTCCATCTGATGGTAAAGAACATTCATTCCTTCCTTCAACTTTAAAACTGATGACTTCTCAGTTCCTTCCTCTTCTGATAGTGATGATAACAATGTAGGATCCATTGCACCACCAACACCAACGCACTTGCCCACTATCAAGGCCAAGTTCCAACAACACACATCTCAACAGAAACAACTTCTGCTTCACTACTTCCAATCCACTCCTGCTAGAGATCCACAGGACATTGAGAACAGAAGACACCTCATTCACCAGTTCAAGGCTAATTCTGAACACTTCATTTCATCTCTTGATTCACTCTGTAATTCCACTAGTACTTGAGTCTGATTCAGAAAAGAAAAATTGACCACACCCTCTATAGGATGTAACCACAAACAACCCTCAGTTTTAAGTCTTGGGGGACCATCCTCATTTTATAGTCTTGGGGGACTCAAAAACCCTCAGTTTAAAGTCTTGGGGGACTCAAAAACCTAAATCATAAACCCAGAACCAGAGATCAACCACATTAAGACACAGAGAAAAAAGCTAACGATCTGGGGTAATTGTGAATAGAGCTGCCAGCCCATCAATTACCCCCAAACTTGCCTTTGCTAAATTCGGAGGCTCCCCCTGTGGATACCCTCCACCAATCTTTCAAACCAACTCCAACAACAAAACCCTTTTTCCTCAGTTTATAGTCTTGGGGGACTTACAACCCTCAGTTTAAAGTCTTGGGGGACTAAACCAACAACAATCCTCAGTTTAAAGTCTTGGGGGACTAACACAGTGTTCAGTTTAAAGTCTTGACGGACTAGCCTTGATAAAATCTTGAAACCAGCCAGTTTAAAGTCTTGGAGGACTAACAGAAACCAGATTTCAGTTTAAAGTCTTGATGGACTGACTTGATACCATATCTTTTTCAGTTTAGAGTCTTGATGGACTGATAAAATTTCCAGTTTAGAGTCATAGAGGACTTTCAGAATCTTGCATGAATCTGACCCAGCCAATTTCATGCAATACACACACAGCTAGACCCACGGAGCGTCCGCCTTCACTTCATCTTCTACTCATCACTGACAAAATCTTCTCTTATCCTTTTCATCACCTTTAACACCACAGATCATGTCTGGATCCCCTGCTGTTGACTCCTCTACTCTTCCTTGCTTCACTGCTCCAAGGGACTATGCCTGCAAACAATGCATCCACATGTGCAGACCTTGCACATTCACTCTTCCAAATCCAGAAGCCAAATTCTACAACAGGGCTTGTGACTCTTGCTATTCCAAAAAAAAGAAATGTGACAGAGATTCCCACTATCCTATTCCTCCGCCTTCTCCTTCTCACAAGTACATCTCCAGATCCCCTACCAGGTCTCCAGAACTTGGTCCATCCTCTTCCTCTCTATCTTCAGCTCCTTCCAGAAGATCCAGAAGCTCAGCTTCCCGCACTCTTCCCAAAAGACCAGACTTAGCTTCTCAAGAAACTGCTTTTATCACTGCTAAATTAGCTCCAAAAGCTTCAAAATCAACCCCTAGGCTTCTAGACCGCATCCAGGTGGCCCGCCCGCCTCACCAAACAGTGAAAATCAGGGCCAAAACCTCCAAAAACGGCCAGAAAATAGCCAAATTCATCCAGACAACAATAACAAATCAACCCAACTACCTCCTACTGCTCCCAGAGCAATGCAATCCACCCTTCCAAAATCCAAAAACACCAAAAATTTCCCAGATTTCTAAGAGAACTGCCAGAGAACCCCAAGAAGAAACCAGAACACCACACACTGCTCCACAACAACAACTTCGTCCCCAACTAAGACAAAGAAACTACACCTCTCCTCTGTCAGCCAACTACTCTTCTGACAGTTCCATCTCTTCAAATTCTCCATCCAGAAGAGAGCAGTCTGCTTCCAAATCCCCCTCTCCTGCTCCATCCTTTAACAACCCTGGTACTCCATCACCAGCACCTCCTCCAGCTGAATCCAACAGAAATAACAACCACAACAACAACAACAATCTCACTGCTCCAACTAGGCCCCAGGAACATCAGCATCCCAGTTCACCTTCTCAGGATCCTTCAGAGGAAGACCATGAGAATCCATATCTTTCCCTAGTTGATCCACCCACTATGAACATAACAAAATTGTCAGAGATCCAATTCCCAGCTGCTTACAGATTTGATGAGCTTCCAATCTGTAAGTACCAAATTAATTATTCCATTTCTTCAACAAAAATAATTACTGATCCAATTCTTCTTGTCTAGTTGGCACCCCTCCTCCTGAATCTATTATTGGAGTTGGCCAAACTCTTGAAACTTCTTTGACCCTGGATTATGGAGACATGAAGAAACACCTAAGCACCATGTGTTCCAATATGCTAAAAGCCTTTGCCCTTCATGGACCCTTGAATGACTTTGAAAAATCCCTGAGAAAGTGCCTACTGGATGACCACTGGAAAATGTCTAGGATCATTAAACACACCCTCCAGCACTCCATTCCTACCTCTACTTCTTCCTCCTCTGAACTTCCCTCTAATCCAATCCCTATAATCTCTCCAGCAGGATGCACTTCAAAGAACACAGTGCTTCCCAAAATCCCAACAAAAAACAAAAACGTCATCACAATCCGGACCAGCCTCCAGAAGCTTCATCATCCAGACAATGAGCTCCTGCAAAAAGATTAGAAACATAATAATAATATAAAACAATTAATAAAAATAATTTCAGAATTTTTTATTTTTATTTTTTTATTTTATTTTATTTTATTTATTTTATTTTTATTTATTTTTATTTATTTTTATTTTTTATTTTTTTTATATTTTTTTTGTTTTGTATCTACTAATATACTAAAATTAAAAATTAAAAACTAAAATGAAATGAAATAAAATAAAATATAAAAAATAATACAAATGGTATCCCCCAGCCAATTGATGAGCTGATCCCCTGATAACTTACCCACATCCAAGTGCACCTTGATGTGGATACACAATTAATTCTTTTAAATGGTTAACAGAAAACGAAATTCAAAAAATTTAGAAATTCAGAAAATAATAAAAAATAATGAAACACAGAAACACATGAAATAAATAATAATTAAAAATAAGAAAATAGCATTGCCCGGCCAATTGATGAGCCTTTCCCCACCAATGCTTGCCCACATCCAGGTGACCCTGATGTGGTAACACCCTATGTTTTTGATTTTATAATTCTAAACAACCCCCATAAAAAAATTAAAAGAAAAAAAGAGAAAAAAGAAAATAATCTAAAACTACTATCTAGCAAAAACATAACTGCAAAAATCAAAGAAAGACCAGCTCCATAAATTGTCCAATAAGGGAAAGTCCGGTCCATAGAAATGATCACTGGGTGGGCACCCTCCAATAAGTAAAAATGATGGGAGACCACCAGTGATCCACCACCAATCTGAAAGAACCAAAGATAAAGAAGCCAGTCCCAAACCAGTTTAAAGTCATAGCGGACTTAAAACCTGAATAATAAACAACAGAACTAGAACTCAACTAGGAAAAACAAAAGACTTGAGACAGACATTCTGGGGTAACTGTTCTACAGAGCAGCCAGCTCATCAGTTACCCCCACACTTGCCAAAATAAAATCTAGAAGCCCCCCCTGGGTACCTTCTAACAAAAACACAACATTCAACACAAAAACCAAAACCAATAAGAGTGAAGATTCCGGCACTTGAAAACCAAAGGAAATTCCAGTTTAAAGTCATAGAGGACTAAAACCTGTGAAAATAAACCAATACTAGGGTTCAACCAAATTAAGAAAAAGGGTTGGAAACAGACAATCTGGGGTAACTGTTGATAGAGCAGCCAGCCCATCAGTCACCCCTACACTTGCCAAGATCAAATCTAGAAGCCCCACCCATGGGTACCCTCTAATAAACAAATCCAACAAACAGATGCATAGCATCACCACAAAAAAACCAAAATTAAAGAATGGTCCGTAGTTTATCCTCATTGCGGAGTCAATCTTCTTCATGCCTAGTGCCTCTGGGATATAACCTCTTCACTTGGTCTGCAGCCACCCTCTTTTTTAAGACTGCACCATCCAACTCTTCCAAAACATAAGAACCTCCAGACGCCTGAGATCTGACTCTGTAAGGTCCATTCCATCTGTCAGCAAACATTTTCCCCCACTGACTCTCCAAACTTCTATTATACACCGAAACCAAGCAACCAGGTTTCAAGGGATTCCTGAGTCTATGAGCTAACTTCTTGTCCCAGTATCTGACTGATTGATTCCTAATCTTCATCATTCTAGAGTATGCCTTCTCTTGACATTCCTCTCTACATTCCAACTGTTGCATCCTGGCACAGAGCAAATCTTCTGTTGAGTGCACGTCATCCCAATCAATTCCAAGATAAGAGACAGCTTCCAAGTCCACTGGTAGAACGGCTTTTTGACCAAACATTAGCTCATAAGTAGAATAGCCAGTTGTCCTCTTCACAGTGACTCTATCAGCAAATAAAACCAAGGGTAAATAATGCCTCCACTTTTCAGCACTATCTCCGCACATCTTCACCAAAGCATTCTTGATACCTTGATGGCCTCTTTCAACCATGCCTTCAGCTTCAGGATAATACGGTGTAGCCACTCTAACCCTAGAACCAACACTAGCCACAGCTTCTTTAAATTCGGCACCAAACTCTGGCCCACCATCAACAGTCACCAACTTCATCAACCCATACCTATAAATCCACTCCTTCTTCAAAAACTCTGCCACATTCTTGGCAGTCAAATTAACCAGAGGCACTGCCTCAACCCAACCAGACAAATCATCCCTAGCAACAATCAAGTATTTATACCTGCCCTCTTTAATATGGACAGCATCCAGACTGACCCTTCCAAAAACAGTTGATTCACCAGTAGCACGGCCCACCTCTTTGGGTTTCAAGTGACTTCTTCTTTGACATTCTACACAAGATTGAACCCAACTCTGCACAGCCAACTTCATACCCGGCCACCAAAATCTGTCTGCTACTCTTCTATAAGTCTCCCCAAAGCCTCTATGACCAAGGTCTTCATGCAAAGACCTCAAAACCAATTCTTTACCCTTCTTCTGAGTCACCACCACTTGAGGATTAGGATTTCTCCTTCTCATCAAGCGCCTTCCTGACACATAAAATCCAGGACTCTTCTTCTTGATTTCCAACCAAGTATCATCATCACAACTATCTGTCCTCTCAAAGGTCAACAGATATTCCACCAAAATAAAATAAAACCCAGATTGACCCCAGGTCTCATCTTTAAAATCCAACAAAACAACATCCAAGGGTACAACTCTGTCATCAAAATCACCAGTGTGAACATGAGCCAATTGAGCAGCCCAACCAGGACACCAATCCTTAAATTTTGGCACGTCCTTCTCTTTCCACTGAACCTTGTGAGAATCCAGTTCACTAACAAAAACACCCTTTTCCAATTTTGAGCTGTCCCAAACAACAACTCCATCTTCATCAACAAAAACATCCTGATCACCAGAATCAAGATCAGATCCAGCCAGTTTAACCTCTTGGGGGAGGCCAGAACAATCATCCAGTTTAGCCTCATGGGGGAGGAAAGAAAAATCCTCAGCACCCTTTGTGCTGGCCCTAATCACTGGAACATCTTCGTCAAACTCTTCAGAATCAGAATCCTCATCTGTAGGTGGCCTCCTTGATAATCCATCAGGCATAGTAAAAGTTTTACCTGGTTTGTGTACCAGGTCAAAAGAAAAATGTTGAATAAATGCTACCCACCTAGTCATTGGAGCATTTGGAAGACTAGGTGTATTGATCATCTGAACCAAAGATTTTGCATCCACCTGCAGCTCAAAATGCTGCCCCCACAAAACCGTCTGTAGCTTCTTTAAAATTTTAGCTACGCCACACAATTCCAACTTAGGTTGAGAATACCTAGATTCCACCTCATTAAACACCACAGACTAATACCTTACTGGCCTGACCCTCCCAGTCTTATCCTCCTGAGACAAAACAGCACCAGCAGCAATATAACTTGAGTCCACTGCCAGATAAATCTTTCCAGCACCAACACCATAATCCAACTTTTGAAGAATTATATCTTCACCAACAACCTTTTTCAGCTTCTGAAAAGCCTCTTCACACTCTTCTGTCCATTCCCAATCTGCATCTTTTCTGGTCAACCTTCTTAAAGGTGAAGCCAACAAAGAAAAATCCTTAATGAAAATCCTGACATATACACATACACCCAAAAATCCTCTGACTTCAGTAGTATTTTTAGGCCTTGGCCATGCCTGAATTTTATTAATCTTCTTCTTTGCCATAATCCTTCCCTCTTTACATACCACATGACCCAGAATTTCCAAAGCAGGAACACAACAACAGAATTTTGACCCCGAAATGGTCAAACCAGCCTCTTCAATCCTGAACAACACTCTCTCTAGAGTTATTGCATATTCCCACACAAACCTCCTTATTCCAGGGTTCTCCGATAACACCTCATTACTATAATCAGTGGATGGTCCTTTAATTCCACCATCATCAATAAAAATACCAGGATGAGTAGGAACCTCATCCTGCAAAATCCAAGCCATCTGTGCTTGATAAACTGCCACTAAATTAGTTGCTCCTTGAGGCAACCTAGTGAGCTGAAATCTTCCCAAAGGAGTCTCAAAAGTTGTGAGAGGCCTTGAATCCGTATGTAGTTTCCTCTCATCATAACCACCCATAATATCACCCAAACCATAACACACCCTTCCAGAAAAAGCTTCAACAAAATCCTCTGCACTTGGCGGCATACCAGCGTCCTTGATAGTGACTCTATTCAAGGCTCAAAGATCATGAACCACCCTCAACTTTCCATTCTGCTTCTTTACACAGAACACCGGACTTGAGTAACTGGATGTTGATTGTTCATATAACCCAGTCCTGAGTCTTTCCCTAACAATCTCTACAAAATCCTCTCGAATAGCGGCTGAAATCGGAATAGGTTTGATTTGCCAAGGTTCATGACAAACAACAGGAATCAAGTAAGGTTCCCCATAAGAGTGCTTCAATACACCCCTTTCCTCCTCAACAAATGCCACCACTTTTTCCCTTAGCACAATAACATGCAAAAACAACTTCTTTTCTTCCTCAGACAACCACCCATCAGGACCAAAATTAACAGCTTTCAATCTTTCCACGGTCACCCTAGCCGTCTCTACAAATTCTGGAGGATTCTTCACCAAAGGAGTACAGTACGGATCTCTTGACAAAGGAGGTCTCTTCAAAGGCAGATTCAAACCCACAGGCATAGGCTCATTGACAGGCCTAATCTTCTGCGCTACCTTCTTATACTTTGCTGCTCCACCTTCAACTTGAGGAATCTTCAGGAAATCTTCACCACCAGACCTGGAACAAAAACCAAGGGTTTCCCCATTGCTCACATGCGTGGCCAAGGTAATGTTTTTGAAAGTTGTAGAAGAAACCCTAGCGGTGCACAATTGGGAGGACTTACTTTTACACCCCAATCTCACCACTCCAAAACTTTTCCGCAATTACACATCTTCATCCTCACTTCCAACTTCCAAATCTTCAAATCTTGATTCGTCTTCTGAATCACATCTTCTAAAATTGTGCAGTTTATCCTCATGCTGGAGGTCCAAAAATTGATCTTGACGATCATCATGCTTCAAAATTTTCTGCAGTTTAACCTCATGCTGGAGGCCCAAAAATAGATCTTGACAATCTTCAAAAAATATTTTGCATCTTCTTTCTTCATTATCTTCAGATTTTTTTCTTGATTTTCTTGAATTATCTTGAAATTTTTATCTTCTTTTCTTGAGTTTTCTTCTGTCCTACAAAAATAACCAGGGGTTTCCCCAATGCTCACAGGTGTGGCCCAGGTAATGTTTTTGAAAGGTGTAGAAGGAACCCTAGCAGTGCACAATTGGGAGGACTTACTTTTAGACCCCAATCTCACCGCCCCAAAACTTTTCCGCATATCTTTCAATAAAGATATATAACCAATCTTCTTCTTTGAACTTGAATTAAAAATAATTAAGAATCTTGAGAGAGAACAGAGACTTGATAAAAAACTTGATGAATACTTGCAGAGAAGAGAAACATTAAAAAGAGAAAGTTGAAAATCCACTTGGTATATCTCCAAGGGAGCTGACCTACTACAACCTGGGATTTCCTCATCTCGGGGAGAGGTTGTAGCACTAGGGTGATCAGCCCTCATTACTCTAAAAAAGACAGACTCTCAATAGAGCCTGAACCGCACTCCAAAAAACCAGAGGCAGCACCCACTTCCTTCCTTCTCCTGAAGCAGTCCATGCACTGGCACATTGAAGATAAACCAGGCCTAGTCTCCCAACCATCCTCTCCAGGGGATGATAACCTCATGTGAAGCCTCCTTTCGTCTTCACCAGTCAACTCCAAACTAAATCCCAAATCAAATTGATAACCTATTCTTGCCTGAAAATCCATCAAGAATGGCCCACCCAAAACTGCTTTTACATTACCTTTAGCAATGTAAAAATGAACCTTCCCTGAGGCTCCTCCAACGTCTAACTTCACAAACTCTGAAGCTCCAACCAATTCAGTGACATGGCCACCGATCCCTCTCAAATTCCCACCAATACCAGTTTTGATGGGGAGGCCCATATGAGTTGCCTCAAACAAAGAAATCAGGTTTATCTGAGAACCTGAATCCACCAATGCCCTTGCCTCCCTGCCATTCAGAGTGACATTGACATATCCCAGAGGAGCAGAAAAATGAGTTTCCAACCCCTCACCAAACTTTTCAGCAGAATCACAAATGTATTCTACCTCACCAGAAGAAACCCTTCTCCTGGTCAACAACTTCTTCTGCCTATCAGCCAACCCTGGACTGATAGCATACAATTCCCCATAAGATAGGGAAACCTGACCCTGGTTCATCCTTTCCAGGACAGAGTCCATACCATTAACTTGACCAGACACTACTGGCCTCTCAAAGTGAGCTCTTTGCTTCACCACCTTGGTCCTAGAAGATTCTTGAGGACCAGCACCACCAACAGATTTACCATTAACAGGAACCAAACCAGATACCTCACCAGAACCTCTGACTCCAAAAGGCTTTGGCAATGAAGCCAAAGGGACATCCTCCTCAGAGTCAGAATCCACCTCCATCGGCATTGGCTCACCATTCAGGTCCAATGCACCAAAACTAGGGGTGCCCATGTCAGCCATACCCTTCTGCATCTTGTACAGCTCCTCTTTGCTGTACCTTTTCCTAGCTGCACTCAGCTTAGGATCACCCTTTGAAGCATTTGGCTTTGGTTGGGCCTGAGAACTGCTCTTAGGCCTACCCACCTTCCCTGCTTCCACATCATAAACACCAGCCAAGCATTCACCACTTGACTGTCCACCGCAAGAATACAACTCCAAACCACCAAAAGAAGTAGAAAAAGAGACCTTATTGACCTCCTTTCCCTTTCCCTTGACGTCCTCATCTACCTTAACAGAAGACTTCCCCTGATCAGGAATCTCCTCAAACCTTGGCCTCCTTTGATTGAGACCACCCCTTCTCCTGACCAAATCAACAGGAGCCTGCCCCTCACTGGACTTCATAAAAGAACCGTCAGGGAACTTAAAAACCCTGCCATCAAACTCCACTTTTCCTTCAGACACATCTCTGTTCAGTGCCCAACAATCATTGGATCTGTTCCCCCTCCTACTGCAATAAGAGAAAACCCAAGGATCACTCCTACCAGCCCTCCTTTCAAAATCTCTTGGCTGAGAAGGTGCCTTATTAACCTTCTTGGCCTCCTGGACAAAAATGTGCAGCTGTTTTGTCAGATCAGCCAGCTGCTCCACCATTGGGTCCCTCTCCTGTTTGGGAACCTGCACCAAATTCTTCTCCTCCTTCTTCTCCCTAACTTCCTCTTCAGCCAAAGCCTCACTGACTTTGCTGACATACTTGGCACACCCCTCCTGATAGGTGTCCACAGCCAATAACTTCAAATGGGCCTCAACAGCCTCCTTCACCTTATCCAAGGCAGGCAACTTCTGATCCCCATTAGAAAGAGTCTTCATCAATTCCTTTCTTGACAGCTCCTTCAACACATCCATCCTGACATCTCTAGCCAGGGCAGACCAAAAAACATCTTTGGCAGCATTTTCATGTGCCAGCTCCTCCACTTCCACCAAGTATTCCACCACAGGATCAAACTGTAGCAGAAACTTCCTGTAACTATGTAAGTTACCAACACCACCATAAGATTTCCATTCACTGACAAACTTGTTCAGATCCACCATAGTGAACCTGACACCCCATCTATCCACCATTTCCCTACACAACAATTTCCAATCCCTTTTCTTGTAGCCAGACATGGCCACAATCTCCTTCTCCACTGACCTATCACCAATGAAGAATATAATCTGCTTCACCATGTCCAGGTAGGAAGCACCATCCACTCCAGCAGCAGTTTCATACTTCTCTAGAAACTACTTGACATCCTCCCCATTAAACTTGGTACCATCCCAAGTTTTAATTCTCACACACTCCCTAACCATCACAGAAGGAGGACCATCCCCCCCACTGACAGTCACCACAGGAATAGAGGAACCAGAAGCCATTCCTCCAGTCCAAAACACCAAAAAGAGCCAACCAAAGCAAAAAGAGATTCCAAAGAACTAGCAAGTTCTACCCCACGTTGGGCGCCAGAAATGTAGACAATCCTATAGTACTAGCTATAGGCCTTGACCAAGGGAGTTGGAGAAAAACCAGAGAGAAAATCCCCTGTCCCTTTAGAAAAATAGAGTGAGATTTACTTGCTAAAGTAAGTTGGTTCCTGTTTTGCTAAAGCTCCTATTTAACACACTGGACTGCTTGATGAGCCAAGAAAGTAGTCACCAGATAGACTACCAGACCAAAGAACTGAAATGTAGAACAAAGTCCACACCAGAGACAGCAAAGATACTTGATGTAGGCTGCAAATCCACACCAGAGACAGCAATAATACTTGCCATAGCTTGCAAGACTATAACAGAGAAAACAGTTGCCAAAGTTAAGTTAAATGAAGAACTCACTTGCAACAAACACAGCCAATTGTGGCCAGAAAACAGTGAAAACTGAGTGAGGAACAATGAGATCACCTCCGGATGGTTGTATGATGATTAAGGTTGCCCCAAACTGTCTTATTCACTATGTACACACAGACCACTAACTAAGAGCCCATGCCCACCCACCAATCTGGCGCCTGTACCTGCCAAATTGCATAAAAAACCCTCCTGGAGTGCTCCCCAACCTCCTAAAACAGAGGCGGGCGGGCCGCCCGACGTCGGAGATGCCGCCTGAAGCGGCCCGGCCTCCCTGAAGCCAGAAAACCAATAAAAACCACTAATCTACTTAGAAAAATTAGCTACAACTACTAAAACCTTTAAAACACGGAATTTCACTATAACAACATTGAGACATGAAATATAGAGAAAAATTAGCTCTATCCAATGGTACTAAGCACTTAACCCTAAGACTTAAGGTTAGCCCATAAAACATAAAAAACAAAATTAAACAGCAATCTTTTATAAATGAAAAATGAGGAAATGACCCCTTAAAACTCAGAATATGAAAAATGTCTACAAGACATAAAATATAGAGAAAAACCAGGGCTATCCAATGATAGTACCCACATACCCGCAGACCCAATATCCACGGAATAAAACCAGAAAAATACCAAATTCCTTAACAGATGTCAATTAAGACATGCACAATCAGCGCCAAATCACACAACAAAGGCCCCTGCCAATGTTGGAAGACCACAGCGGGATTAATATTACTGGGACACTTATATTGAATTATATTTTAATACTTATTGGATTTATACTACAGTATTCATATAGTACCATTTAAATCTTCTAGAAAACTGACTAATCAAACTATTCATGTCTCTGTACTTAAAATCAGCCTGAAAGCTTCTCACACCCTCTCATACACTCCTCATTTAATTTTTCTTGCTTCCTCTCATACCTGCTTTCCATTCCAATGATGGTGTGCTTCTCAATATCCGTCACTGGTCAGCTTTCAATTTTTAATCACACTTTTATATGTTTGTTCTAACAAGTAGTCTACTTGATGGTAATCAGCAAGTAGAATGGATGATGCATGTTTCCCCTATTACCTACATTTTAGATGAAAGCTATATCACCTCTTCATTCTCACCACCTCATTCATGTCACCTTTCAAATCTCTATTTTGTCTTTATAAACACCACCTTCATCTCGTCCTTCTATTATTACAACCATCAACTCCACTACCACCACCTCATTCTCAGTATTGCCATCAACATCACCACCTACATCACCTCTTATTACTCCTATTGCCATCAGCATTGGTACCTCCACCACCTCATTCTCAGAATTTCCATCAGCATCACCACCTCCATCACCACCACCACCACCACCACCACCTCCTCCTATTGCCACCAGAATCACCACCTCTGTCACTTCTTCCTCTTTCTATTGACACCAGTATTGCTACCTCCACAACCTCATTCTCAGTATTTCCACCAGCATCACCACCTCCATTACCACCACCTCCTCCTATTTCCACAAGCATTTCCACCACCACCACCACCTCATTCTCAGTATCACCACCAGCATCACCACCTCTTCCTTCTATTTCCACCAGAATCACCACCTCTGTCACCTCCTACTCTTCCTATTTCCACCAGAATCATAATCATCTCCACCACCACCACCTCCTCTTATTTCCACAAGAATAACCATCTCCATCACCACCTCCTCTTCCTATTTCAACCATAATTGTAACCTCCACCACCTCATTCTCAGTATTACCACCAGAATTTCTACCCCCACACCACCAACATCACCACAATGTTCTCTTCCTCAGTATTGATATCAGAGTTACTACCTCCTTTTCATATTTCTTCCAGTTTCAAAACATCCACCTCATATCACCATCAGCATCACCTCCTCCTCCTATTTCCACCAGCATTCCTCCCTCCACCACCACCAACTTTTCCTCCTCTTGTCACCACTAAAATTACTACCTCTACCTACACCTCTTCTTGCCACCACCACCACCGCTTTCATTTTTTCCAAAGTAGATGTATCCAAATATTTTCATATTTTATTTATAAAAGTTCAAGATATTATACTTAAAATCAAGTGTCTTTACACTAGATGGTTCCTTTATTTGTTTGTGCTGTCACTTTTCTATTTTGCTTTATCATTCATATTCCTTTCTCACTCACAAAATGATTTGTATCTTCCACTAATATCTTGAAATATTTTTCTTACTTTTACTTTACTATTACTAAAATGAGCTTTCTTCTGAAGTGCCTCACTTGTATCAATTAGTAAATATTTCTCACAGACATAAATATTGTTATGTTTTGAAATGAATCACAAAGTAATTTATTATAAGTAACCTGTTTACACTTTAGAAGATTCACAGTTCACTTTTTAAATTATTTTAATGAATATCTTGAGCCTTTAGTCTACTTTGAATAACAAAAAATAATTTGTATATATCAGTAGCTTCTATGTGTAAACATTAATTTTGCACCATTATGTATTCAATTGTTCACAAAGACTTTTTATTTAAATATTGTAATATTCACAAAAGGGAAAATACAAAAGGCTTTTTGAGGGAGGAAATAAATCAGTAATGGGAAAGTAGGTAATATTAGATAGGAAGAGTAGGGAAGAATGATGAGGAAAAAAGGGAGGCCAATTACAAAGGGCTAAGATTTAAAAGGGAAATAACAAAGCTAAAAAATAGTAAAAGTTGTGAACTTATAATAAAGAAAAAATGTTTCAATAAGAACAGAACAAACAATAAGTTGAAGGATTTTCTTTTCTGCAGCTTAAAAAAGAGTATTGATGAGAAGGAGACTAAGATTTAAACGTGCTGAAGGAGCATTGAAAAAAAAAAGTTTGGAGAATGTGAGTTAAATGAAAAATAGCATGAAGTGCAAATTAATAAGAGAAAAAAACTGGTCAGAAAACAAGTAATATATCAAAATAAGAAATTTATATAATTAAGAGGTTGAAAACAAGAATTCACGATAAAAGAAAAAAAAAACCAAATCACTCATGAAGATTCAGGAGAAGGAGGAAAAATGAACAAGGGGCAGGAGGAGTAAAAAAGGGGGATGCTATTTTCAGACAAGCAAAAAAGTCAAGGGCTCTGAAATGGTTACTTCTAGAGTCATGCCCTTTTACAAAAAAGTGACATTCCATGTTTTGTCACAGAAATGCACCCATGAATGGAATAGGGTCCTAAAACTGAACTCAATTTCTAGTTCTTGTTTTTCCTCCTTGTGTCCCTTTCTAGTAGCTATTTTAATCATTTAATTTCCTTTTCCATTATTCTCCTTAAATTTTTTTTGAATGTCCCATTCTTTTAAAGTAAAATTGGTTATTAGGAAGAGAAAAAAAATTATCAGAGTTTATGGGTACATCTAAAATTGTTACTTCTAGAGTCATGTCCTTGGCTCAAAAAAGTGACATACCATCTTTTGTCACAGAAATGCAACCATGAATGGAATAGGGTCCTAAAACTGAACTCAATTTCTAGTTCATGTTTTCCCAACTGTTATTCAAGCTAAAAGTAGTGAGGAGGAAAAAGAGGGGTAGTTCAAAAAAGAAAAATTGATTTTTTAGGCTGATTTATAATTTAAATCTAAAAAGGACACTTCTTTTCAAGCTTATTTCAAGTACAGAGAAATAAATAGTTTGATTGGTAAGTTGTCTAGAAGATTTTAATGGTCCAGTATGAATAGTGTTGTCCAAATCCAATTAAGTAACAAAATATTATTCAATAAAATGGTCTCAGTAATTTAATCTCACTTATTGTAGATGGTATACATCTTACAGTTGGTGGAAAAATAGAACTAGTAATTTAAAACAATATTAAAAAGAATTTTATAGTACTATTGAATATTTATTGTAATGTTTTGGTTAGATATTTGTAAGGTGATGTAAATTAATGTAGAATAAAAACCCAAAAACATCCTCCTGTTATACCCATAAATTCTGCAATTTTCCTCCTTGAGTTACCAACTCTTTACATTTTAAATGATGTCCCATTCTAGCAGTTACACATTCACATCAACCCAAGGAAAATTAAATAACAAAAGTAGAATCATATCACATGCCAAAATACAAGAATAACTTGGGTTGATCCATCAAAATAAGGTAATAATTCAAAAAGAGAGTATATGTGTGAAATTCTTAAAATAAAAGACTAATTAAGGAAAGAAAGAAACTAAAAATAATATCTAAGTAAGGGAGATCAAAAGTAGAAATTGAGAAATTGATTATAACAAATTTTTGTGTGAAATACCCATTTAAAAATGACCAATATTGTCAGGCTGGATATTCTCAGGATTGAGTTAAAATTTTATACAAATTATGTTAAACACATGTAGTACCCATGTGAACAAAAAATAAAGGTATACAAGATGTATACATAGTTGAAATTAATAATTAAATACAATATATGCCATTATAATACCTTATATACATGCATATATCCACCTTTTATAAGCCTTATGTACTATATATTAAGTTGTATTATGTCAGAGTAGTCTTAAGAACCTTAAAAATAAGGCTAACTAACTCTTAAGTAGACTTAAAGCTGTTGTTTTCAATTTTTTTAAGGAAAAAACAAGAAATGCACTTTAAATCACTTAAAATTTGAATATATGCGCAATAAATTTAATAATATTGAAAATGTGCCTTTACAGATCAATTTGTCTTAATTAGGAATATTGATTTGGCTATTCAAATGCATAAAAATAATACTTTTCAAGTTTAGTGCTTTTTATGCCAGAAATGGCTTCTATGTACTGGCCACATACTGCCTGCATTTTTCCCATCTGAATAGCTTCATTTTTAGCAAAGTTAGCTTTTTCACACTATAATTAACCCAAATTGTACGCTCACTATGGGGAATCACTCTAAAATAAGTGACAGGCACTTATTTAGTGTCCTAATTTAATTATTAGTCCATTGACTTCATTATATGCACTAATTTCATTAATAACCTTAATATTGGCACCCATAATTCACTACCACACTTAAAATTGCCTATAGAGTCAAGTATTTACCCATACAAGCTCCTTCCAAGAGATTTTGTTCAGCTATTTCACACTTCATGTCTTATTTTGGGTTTCTCAATGGTTTCTCAGTCAATCTTGGTCATATTTTGATGGGGATTTCACCAATTAATTTAGAATAATTAGCCCTTTCATTTCTACTGTTGATCCCCCTTAATAATGTGTTATATTTATTACTTTTTCTTACTTTTTTGGTCTTTTATTTTAATAATTACACACATATACTCTCATTTTGGTTATAACTCTATTTTTAATGGATTAACACTTGTTATTAATGTATTGTTGTGTGTGATATGACTCTTATTTTGTTACAGATTGATCCTTAGGTTGATGGGAATGTGTAACTGCTAATTTGAGGTAACATTGGCCATGTAGAGGATTGTTAAATCAAGGGGAAACATTGGGGACTTCATGGACATAAAAGGAGGAGGTTTTTTGGCTTATATTATACATTCTTTATTATTACAATTAAACCTTATAAAGATTTCAATTAAAATACATTTCATTAGTACTCTTATAAGTCTTTGAGTAGTTTTTGAATTATTATGTCTATTTTTCTACCAACTATGAATTGTAAAACCATTTATCATTAGTGGGATTGAATTACTGAATTGAGTTATATTTTAATACTTATTGGATTTGTACTACAGTATTCATATAGGACCACTAAAACCTTCTAGACAACTGACTAATAAAGCTATTCACGTCTCTGTATATGAGCTCAGCCTGAAAAAATATCTGTTTTGATAAGTGTAGATTTTTAGATTCTTCTTTTCCAGATCTTAAATTTCCTAATCAGTTTTTTTTACAAATAAGTGCCATATATCACAAAGAATTTTAGCTATAATAATCTGTTTAAAAAACAGGAAGATTAATATAAGAATTCAATATCTGATGAGCTATTCAGACTTACAATCATTTTAAATCTAGCTAAGTTTTAGCCATTTGAAGTTGACATGTGAAATTCCCTAATAGGGGGTGTCAGTTCTGGCAAATCCGCACTTACAAATCCACACTTATTTAAGTGCAGATTTCAGAAACACACTAGCCCCAATACTGGTGGATTTCAAAATGAAATAAGTCACTTATTTCACTCAAATCCACACTTTCTCAACAAAAATTGCTGATTTCACCATCAAGTCCCATTTCACTGATTTTTCAGAATCATCCCAATCATACACAGCACTCCGCAGCATAACAATTCATAACTCAAAACATCGTACATCATTTTCATTTTTGTATCATATCATATAAGAGTCATGCCTTCCTTACTTTCAAATTGTGATAAATTACATAAAGCAATGCCTTTCATGGCTCTTGAACTGCTCTTGGACTCTGATTGCAATTCTGATTCTGATCTAGAAAAAGATTTTGTCTTTTTATCAAAAATGGCCACAAAATGTTACCTTCTTCCCAGAAAGCCTCAAGTACTTCATACCACCAAGTACACCATCCAAAAACTTCATAACCTATCTACACCCAGTTTTAGACAGTTTTTCAGGACTTCTCCAGAATTTTTCCTTAAATTGCTTGAGCTTATTCAGGATCATCCCATATCTCATAATAATTCTCAAAAAGAACAACAACATCTTTCAATTCAATTGGCCATCACACTATGTTGTTTGGGTTCCAATGGTAACAGAGCCGCTTTGAAACATTTAGAAAATGTCTTTGATTTAAGGTATGGTTCAGTTAACACTTATACCAAACAATGCATCACTGCCATCAACTCCTTGGAATCTCAACTTCTCACCTGGCCAACAAAAGAAGAGCAACTTGAATCATCTCAGGTTATGCAAGCAGAGGGCTTCCCAGGATGTATTGGTTTTGTTGACGGTACTACTATTCCTTTGAGCCAGAAACCTGCTCAAGGTGGAAACAATTACTTTGACCGTAAAAAGAGGTAGATTATTTTCAACTCCTTTCATTCTCTTTCAAACTAACACAAACAACTGTATCTTCTTTATAGATATTCAATTTCTGTTCAGCTTATATGTGACGTTAAAAAAATTTATATCATTCTTTTCTGGCTATTCTGGCCCATGTCATGACTCCTACATTTTGCAAAGAATGCAAATTTCAAATGAACCTGAAAAATTCTTTGATGAATATCAGTATCTCTTGCAGATTCTGCTTATGCAAATGGAAAGTATGTACTTCCTGCTTTTTGGGGAGCAGCTTCAGAAGACAGTCAAAATGCCAAGTTCAACAATCATTTGGAAAAGTCAAGAGTCCATAATGAACATTCTATTCGAATATTGAAAGGCCATTTTTCTAGTTTAAGGGAATTAAGAAGTCCTCTTAGAAATAAATCTGAAATGGAGGCAGTGATCAACTGGATTCTGTGTTGCACTATACTTCATAACCTACTTGCTGACCTCAAAGATCAATGGTTAGAGCTGTATGAAGATGAACAAGTTGATTCACCTCCAACTATATCCAACACTTCTATTTCTCAATCAACTAGTATAAGGGTAAAAATTCTTCCAATAGCACTCCAACATTTTTCAACACAATTTTAATTTTTTTTCATACTCTTCAAATGATCAATTTTCATGTTTTATTCACTGAGAATGGTAATTTTTTTTGCATATTTATTTTGTTTTTGAATTTGCTGTTAAAGTCTTATTTATTTATCTCTCTGTGTTTTCTTTCATCAAGTCAACATGAAATCAAATATTTTCTGAAAATTCATATTTTTTCAGTCACTCTCTTTTTTTTCTTCACTCATATCTTTTTCCTCCTCTCTTCTTACATCACTCAAACAATTTCAATTCTATTTCTTTTTTCTCAACTCATCTCTTCAGGTAAGTCATTTTTTCCATTTTACTTAATTTTTTGCTAATTTTTTTTTTTGGTTTTTTTTTGTAAGTGTCTTTTTTTAAATTTATAGGTAAAATAAACCTTTTTTTTTCTCTCTCCCTTCCCTCTTTTCTCTCATTCATCCTATTCTTTATCCCCCCTTGGCCTGGGCTTTTTCCCACCTTTACCCTCTCCTTGTAATGGATATATCTCCCTTCCCCCCCTTTGGCTGCTTTATTCCCCCCTCCTTGGCTCACTCTAACCTTCCTTTTCTCCCTCTTTGGTCTCATCTCTCCTTTTCTCTCCCTTGTTGGTGTCCTCATTTCCTCCCCTCATTCATTTCTCTCCAACCCCACTCCAAATCCCCCAATTAACCCCCTCCAATTCCCCTCAGAACCCCCCTATCACCCCCTCCAATCCCCCCTCCTTTCCCCCTCAGAACCCCCCCAATCTCCCCCTGCAATCCCCCCCTCAAAACCCCCCTACCCCTCCCTCATTCCTCCTTAACGATTCACTAACAAATCATTAAGTTACTGAAAAATTAATCATAATTGTTCATTAACTTAATGATTTGCTAACGAATTGTTTAAAAATCATTAAGTTAATGAAATATTACAATTAATTTTTAAGGAGGAATGAGAGGGGGGGATTGGGGGGATTTTGAGGGGGATAGAAGGGGGGATTGGGGGGTTCTGAGGGGGATTAGAGGGGGGTATTGGGGGGGTTCTGAGGGGGATTGGAGGGGGGAATTGGGGGATTGGAGGGGGGGATAGGAGGGGGGGATTGGAGGGGGGGATTGGAGGGGGGGATTGGAGGGGGGGATTGGAGGGGGGGATTGGAGGGGGGGATTGGAGGGGGGGATTGGAGGGGGGGATTGGAGGGGGGGATTGGAGGGGGGGATTAGAGGGGGGGATTGGAGGGGGGGATTGGAGGGGTGGACTGGGGGGGATGTGAGGGATGTGGGGAGGTGGGAGGGGGGGGTTTGTACAAGGGTTTTGGGGAGGTGGGAGGGGGGTTTGGAGGGGGGAATTGAGGGGAATGGGGTAGAGATAAAAAAAATTTCACAGTTTTTTTAATTTTTTTTCTGAATTTTAGAGAAAAATAGTTCAAGTGAAATAAAAAAAATTCTTATTCCTCTTTTGAGGATTTTTTTAATTTAAATTAAGTGAGTTTTTTTAATGTATAATTTTGGGTATTTGAAAAGTAACAAATTTTTATGAAGAAAAATGCATGTCTTTAACTTCAGATTCACCACTTACCTCACTCTCTTCTTCTTTAACTTGATTATCATCTTCAAATTCAACTTCTTTTCAATCATCATCTAAAACATTGACTAAAAATGAAGAGTATCAAAATAAAAGATATTTAAAAAAAAATTCACTTGGATCAAATATTTGGCCATCTTTCAAAAATAAATTACTATAAGACTAAAGTTGAAAAATAAAACAATTTTCTAAAAACTTTACCTGAAAATATACATTATTTAACTGAAATTGGAGGTGATGAAGTTAAAGCTGTTATTAATAATACTTTCGAACCTCAATTTAAGAAAACCATTCTTTTAATGGTTTAAAAGATGAATCATTTAATCAACTCTGCAATCTCATCATAATAATTTATCAAACGGCTTTGGTTCGCTTAACTTTAAGGAATAAGAATTTGTTGGGTGGTATTATGATTAATATTGGATGGCAACCTGGATTTGATAAAGGTTTTTCACTTGGTATGTTTAAAATTTTTTCTGGATTTTTTAATATCATATTACTGAATTTAATTATATAGGCATATATTATTTACTCAGATCTTTATCTAAAGCTGAATTAGATAATGACTTTTGAAAATGGAATACATTACCTTCATTTAATTCATTTCTTGCTCTTTGACTTAAAAAACTCTTCAATAAAGCTTTTGAAAAAAATCATGAACTTGCTATGAGACTTGGAATACCAAATTGGTGCAAATCTGAAAGGGAAGATATTAGCAGTAATTATCTAATGTTTTCAAATGTTATAATCACTCATTCTGGATTTCATAACCAAATTCACACTGACTCAAATGATGCCAATTACCTTACTTATGGAATTTTCTCATATATTAATCCTATCACTGGACAACCTATTCCATCACCTGATAAAATTAAAGGACATGGATTATATTTCCCGGATCATAGATGTATAATCAATTTTGGATAAGGAAATGGAATCATCGAAACATTTTGGAATTCTTCTTACAATAATCACCAAACCACAAAGGCTCCTGCATGTTTGGAATCTTGTCAAGACTTCATGCATTTTGGTTGCTCTTTCCAGATAAGTCAAAAGTTAATCCAACACATAAACAAGTTAAAAAAAGAAGAAAAAGGTAATAAATTTAAAAACTCTTTAGGTAGATCTAAAAAGTATGAGGATTTGTAGAGTCACCAAATATTTAATATTCTTCCATAAATTTTTAATAAATAAATCTAATATGTCACTTTACCAAATTAAAGTAATGAGCCAATGACCTTGGGTTGTATAAAAGGTAATCATGACAACATTAATTTGTTTCATGGGGTTCCTCTAGCCTATACCTGTGGAAATTCCCAAACTTAGTTTATAGACTTGATCTGCATTTTGGCATGAGGAATTTTCATTACTTTAAAAGTAGTAGATTTGACATATCTTATTTATATATTAATTAATTTACGTAATTGTATTAAATTTTGGTGACTTTCACCCTTTACTTCAATAAAATGCAGGGGAGGGTATTGTCAAATTTTTAAATCTGACATGTGAAATTGATGACTTAGAAAAATTTGGTGGTACCCACCACCCCTTGTTTCAATAAAATTCAAGGGGAGGTATTGCCAAATTTTCAAAAGAGATATAGAATTTTAATGACTTAGCAGTATTTAGATAAGCAAACTTTATGACTTGAAAGTAAAGATATAAAAATGGTATTATATTTTCAAATTTTTGTCAAAAAAAAGTATAAGCAAACTTATTGACTTGAATGTAAAGATAGAAAAATTGTATGATATTTTTCAAAAGTTGTCAAAAAAAAAGTACTATATTCAAGACTTTTATAAGTCAGAATATAAGAAAATACTACCAAAAAGAAATACAACAAAATTAATTTAACTTGAAAAACAATTTATCAATTGAAAAGGTCAAGGAATTTTTTAATGTCCTCATAAGATTGGCCATTTTTTACACATTCCATAATGAATTTTTTTTTTAAAAAAATTTCATGTTTTTCCAATTCACAAGTAGCCATTTCTCTTTGAAATTGACGGTCATTTACTCTTACCATCTGCTCTGCCTCAATTTTTTTTTCTTCCAAATCTATGGCTTGCTGATCTTTCCTTAACATATGATCAAACTTCATCTTCTCAAAGTCAAGGGCATTTTTTGCAATAGTTGAATTTTCTGACAAAATTAAATAGAAATAAATAAATAAATAAGTTAATGAATAAGATATATAGTAAACAAATCTTACTTATATCTTTTTTTCAAAATAATCCTCAAGGGAGCCAATTGAGCTTGTTGAAGTATTACCATGTTTAAAAGATGGTTCAAGTTCATTGAAGTTGAGGGTCGTTTCTTTAGTTTGAAGTCTGAAAAAGAGGCTTCAGGAAGTTCATCTAAAGCAGCTTCTAAAGTGGGATTCACATTTCCAGAATCAAGATTATTTAATGGAGTTCAAGTTTGAGTAGGAGGAGACTAGAAAGAAAGAGAAATTTAGAGAAGAATTGAAGAAAAAAGAAAAAGTAAACATACATTTAAATTTTGGGGCTCTGAGGATTCAGATATGCTGTGATATAATTGTTCTGCTTGATAGTCAGGATCATCTTCTGCTGAACTATGGTTAGAAGGTGGAGGGTATTGATCTCATTCAAGTAAAGGTGTGTTGAGAGGATTATAGGAAGGTTTGGATCCAGAGGGTATATCCTTAGTAGTATTGTGTAGAAACCAAGGGTTTACATCAACTTGGGAGCCAAAAAGATTATCCATTTCCTCATAGAAAGGACACATGACATTGAGCTTTTTGGAAACAGTAGTAATTCCAATCTCCAAATCATCATCATCAATACCAAAGCCAGTTTCATTCGCAGCATGATGAGCCTTTTTATATTTTGATTGATAACTCTTAAATCTCTCCTTCATTTGTTTAGGATTGATATCAATTCTCCCCCTTGTTTTCTTCATTACTTCATTGGCCATCAATAAGTAGCCATTAACCTTTGAAGAAGGTGGACGTCCAATACAAGTGGACTTTTCACATCCAAAATATGCATCATAATTTGATTTTATTTTAAGGAAGTTGATTATGATGAGATTATCATCCTTTTTTAGCTGAACTGACTTTAATTTTTAAGGTGTGGGGCTTGCTTTACAAGGAGACTTTAGTGACAAAGCAGATTTTTGAGTTACCTTTTGAGATTTTGAATGTCTGGGAGTCATTATAAAACTGGTACATAACAAGAAAAGAGATTAAGTGGTAGAAGAAATAAATAAAAAAGAATGTAAACATGTCTGGTCAAAATGTTGTAATAAAATGTTGAAAATTTTAGGAAGGGATGTGTGCCAAGGATTGATGGGTAGGGAGAAAGGAAGGTCAGTGTGTCACATGTGACAGGGATGAGGTAAGAAAGGAAGGGATGTTGTGGCCAACATGTGGTTGTGAAAAAAAATGGGAAAAAAGTGCTGATTTGAGGTTATAACTGACACTCTTTTTTGAAATAAGTAACTTTTTTGCAAAATTTAAGTGCTGATTTGTAAGTGCTGATTTGGTTTGAAATCCGCACTTAAGTTAAGTGCGGATTTGCCAGAACTGACACCCCCTAATATGTGCCATATATCACTCAAATTTTTAGATAAGTATGAGAGAGAAAATTTTCCTATGAAAGGTGAGAGCAATGGGGAATTGGAGAAAGAAATAATAAAGAGGGTTGTGAGAGGGGTGTGAGTTACTATGGTAGAAAGAAGGAATAAGATGGGATGAGAGGGAATTAAGAAAAAAGTTTAGAAATTTAGCAGGAGAAACTAGCACCAAAAAAAATTAACCTGCACCTTCTAGAAGATGCTAACATTTTTTTCCTGATGTGGTAAAAAAAGCTAATAGGAATTTAAATTTCTTGAAAATTGGCACTTATCTAAGTTCATATTTCCAAAACACACTAGACCCAACACTGGTGGATTTCAAAAGTGAAATAAGTTACTTATTTTACTCAAATCTGCACTTTCTCAAAAAAAAGTGCTGATTTCACTGTTAATTCCCATTTCACTAATTTTTAAGTATCATCCTATTCATGCACAGCACTCTGCATCACAACACTTTATAACTCAAAACATTTTACATCACTTAAATTTTTATACCATATAAGACTCATACCTTCCTCACTCTCAATTCAAAATAAACTACATCAAAAAATAAGTTTCATAACACTTGATCTCCTCTTGAATTCTGATACTGATTCTGATTTTGATAATTAAGATTTTGTTTTTTTTATCAAAAATGGCCAGGAAAAGCTACCATCTTCACAGAAAGACTCAAGTACACTATCCAGATGCTTGTTACCCTATCTTTGCCTAGTTTTAGACAGCTATTCAGGAATTTCAAGGAATTCTCTTTAAATTTGTTGAGCTTATTCAGCATCACCCTGTGTTTTGCAACAGTTTTCAAAAACAACAACATGATCTTTCAATTCAATTTTCCATTACACTACTTTGTTTGGGCTCCAACAGTAATGGAGCTGCCTTGAAATTTTTGGAAAAAGACTTTGATTTAGTTTATGGTTCAATTAATAGCTATACCAAATGAAGCATCACTGATATTCTTTCCTTATGTTCCCAACTGTTTTTTTTTGGCCAAACTAAAAAAGAGCCACTTTAATAATCTCAGATTATTCAAGTAAAGTGATTCATGGAATGTATTGGTTTTGTTGATGGTACAAATATTCCACTGAGTCAGAACCCTGCTCAAGGTAGAAAAAATCACTTTGGCTGAAATAAGATTTGAATTTTGTTTCTGTTTTAAAGAGTGCCATTGATTTTTCTCACCAGATATGTTTTATGTATAAAAATTTTTCATTACTTGGTCATGTTTTTTTTAACAAAATGTAATTAGGTACATTAAAAACTGGGTTCATTTTTTAAATCCATGTTTTTAATCTAAAATGCATCTGTGTAAGTATGAAAATTTCTATATATCTAATGTAAAATTTATATTCCTTAAAAACATATCATTCTAACTTACAACAAGATGATTTTTTTATAATTTTTTTTTCTTAAATTCTCAATTCCAAAAAAATGGCAGAACCTCCTCCTGCTTTTTATCCTAGTAGAGAGTCCATATTTCCAAATCACAATTAAATTGGATAAATAAAAAAATAAACAAGTCATTCAGAGCAAGACATAAAAATAGAGTAATAGAACTCAAGAGAATAAATATGAATCACAAATAAGTTCAAGAAAAAATGTCACAAATTAATGTAAACATGATACCATAGCAGAAAAGCTCAATGGCCTAAAACCTCAAGTAAATGAATGGGATAAATGACTAGTATATGCTAAATTATGACATTAAAAGACAAAAATGAAAAACATTCTTTGACCTCCTACTTTTCATGTAAAACTTATAGAAATAAAATACTCACTTATTTTTACATAATCCCACAATGGTCAACACAAAGAAAACAAGCCATAAAGAAGCCAAAAGTATACCAAAATAAATTCCAAAAACTCCCCAAAAGTACAAATGAAATCAGTAAAATTTAGATTTTTTGCAAAATTGAAAAATGACTGTTACAAAAATGCAAATTTTTCATAATACAAGCATTTCAGAAGCTTTATTTATTAAATATGTAATATCAAAATGAAAAAAGTAAAATAGTGCAAAAAATAACTCAAATTTAATATTCAATATCTCAGTAACCACTGAAACAAACTCAAAATCATCTGTTGGAATTTAATGGTACAATTTAGGAGAACTTTCAGTTAAAGGAAATGAGATTTGTATAAACCCAACCCTAATTCCAACTTTTTTTCAAAATTGCATAAAAATTTGAGAAGTAATGGTGAAATTAAAAACAACAGGGCTTCAATAAGGTTACCTTTATCTAGAGAAGTGTCCTATATATATTGTTGTATACATTCATCATAGAAAGCGAGATTTATTTGACAAAATATTAATTCAAGTGTTGTAGAGAAATCAGTGAAGAAGCATCAAATACTAATCCAAATCTAATATTCAGGTACTTGAATGAAAGCTAAAAACCTAAATAATTATCAGATAGGAATTTCAGAAGCCTAATTATCTAATTATGTAATATCAAAACAAAAGAAAGAAAGTTGTGAAAAAAAATTCTCAACTTTAAATTTCAATATCTCAGCAACCACTGAAGAAAATTCAAAACTGTTTGATAAAAATAAAAGGTGGGCTTCAGAAAAAAATTCAGGTAGAAAGTAATGGGATTTGAATATACCTAACCCTAATTTCAACTTTTTTTTCCAAAATTGTACAAACATTTGAAAAGTGATAGTGAAAATGAGAACAAAATGGAGTTAAATGAGTCTGCCATTATCCAGTTCAGGGTCCTACATATATTCGAGTGTGAATTTTTTTATAAAAGATAAGATATATCAGAAAGCCATGAAAAATAAAAAGGAGTTTACACTTATTGTCAGTGTATGCTAGTATTTAAGTATGATTTAATGGTAAATATTAATTGTCCTACTAATTAATATTAAATTATTTTAGCTTAAACCTCAAGGAAAGACTAATAAACCTTTTATTCTTAATTTTTAACTCAAAATATTTGGATTGGTGCAGACTAGTGGTGGAAAATAGGCTAATAAAATATAGTTATAGATAATATAAAGATAATATCAATTTATTAGGGCTTTTAAATATATTTTTATATGATAATAATTGTTTTATAATGTTTATTTGATATTTAGTAAGTAATTAATGTCTAATAACCCATCAAATCCTCCCTTAATTATACCAAAATCCACTGAAGTGCACAGACCTTCAATCCAGATGATGTCACTTCTATCCCCAGAAATTACAGCACTTTGAGTTACCATCACCTCCCCATGGCATCCACTTCAAGCAGTTTCACCACCCATACCTCCAGTAAGGACCCTCCATCACAATTGATGATATCATACACCCATACCATAAATAGAGAAAGCAAATAAAAACAGATACCATAAAGAAACAGGTAAATTAGCTCATCCAAGGAGAATATAATAAACCCCAAAGAATATAAAGGAAATAAATCAATTTTCCAAGTCCCCAATAAAATCCCTAAGTATACACATTAACCCAGTAATCATATTCCAACCCATAAATCTGTGAAAATCCATTGAAGGAAGCAGATAAAGTTGTCAAAACTGGATATATGCACCTGAAAAAGGTTTATATGCTTGTTCAGGCATAGTAAGTCCATTGAATACATCCATATGACTTTAAAAGAGCATAAAATTAAAGCTTATAGGCTATTTAGAGGGTTAAACTGGAATATAGGCCTATATATACATAAGATGACTGCATATTTCACTGAATATAAGGTTTATGCATACGTATAAGCTTATGTATGTCTATAATTACTTAATATCACTTATGATAAGTATATTATGACTACATTAGCACCTTAATAAGTATTATGGGGCTATGGATAAGATATTTAAACTTATATAAGTCATTTAATAGTGTAATAAATATATATAAGCATAATAACCATATATATAAGTATTTTAACCATAATATTAACTTATAAGATTAATGCAATTAAGGTTATCTTATTTTAAACATGAGAGATAAAAAGTTCTAGGGATATCTAGGCTGACACTCTCTCACCCATAAAATCAATAAAAAATGTTTAAACATTTTAATTAATAAGTAAGGAGTGGATAGAGAAGATATTTTAAAAATTTCAATATTACATACACTGTAATTTATAGTATTATTTGGGTTTAAATTTTTTCAAGATTTTTTAAGATCAGAGGTTTAATTTTAAGGAATCCAGTAGTCATATTCACTTGATTTATTTTTAAACCTTAATAGATACTCAACTCCTTTTATTTAGTAAGGTGTCTCTTTTTAGGTATCTTTTCAACTTCTGTTTGTCAACTATTTCTTCAGGTTGCTTTTTATGCCTTGCTGATCTTTTTTGGAATAGAGAAACATCATTAAAATTGTATGTTTTTATATGAGAAATAGGAAATACTGGATTTTTTATATCATATGGTGCATAAAATATAACTTCAAAAGCATTGTTACCAACCATCTTTTTTACTACAAATGGTCCAATGAATGGATCTTTAAATTTAAAGTTACCATTTAAATTGAAATGTAGTGTAGAAATAAGGAATTCATCACCCTCTTTTGGAATTTGCTCTTTATGGGCTTTATCCCATCTTTTCTTCTCATACTAAAATACAATATTTATACATTTGTGAGCATGCTTTTTGCATAATTTGTGCATTTGAAGAAAATATTTTAAACCTGGAAGGAAATCCAATCTTGGTAATTTATTAAGATCTTTAGCAGGGATCTAAGGTACATAACCCAACCATAACTCAAATAGCTATTTGCCAGTGACAGAATGTTCTATAATATTATATGCAAACTCTAAACCAGGGATAAGGGTTACCCAATCATGAATGAATTTGACATTGTCTTTAAATTCAAGACAAAAGCACAATATCTTCTAATAATATCTTTTAAATTTTTTATCATTTTTTCTGCCAGTCCATCAGTTTGTGTATGGTGTGCTCTAGAAAGTTTTAATTGACAATATGAAACATCCATAAGTGATGTCCAGAACTCAGAAGCAAATTTTGGATCTCTGTCTGAAACTATTGCTTTGTGGAACCCTGCTATATTTAAAATTTGTGCCCACCATAAAAAAGATTAGTCCTTTTGCAGAAACCTCTTTGTGGGTAGGAATAAATTTACACATTTTTGTAAACGTCTCTACAATTACCCAGCAGGAGTTATAACACTTATGCCCTACTAATGGAGAACCTGTTACAAAATCCATGTTAACTATTTCACATGGAGCTTTTGATTGCTCAATTTTATTTAACAAACCAGCTCTTGTACCCATAAATCTTTTTGATTTTTGACAAGAATCACATGTCTCAACATATTTTTGAACATCATCAGATATGTTAATCAACCATGCTGTATTTTTTACTCTGGTTAATGTTTTATGGAACTCAAAATGACCTGCTAACATATCATCATGACATATACTTAAAATTAACTCCTTCATTGAAGGGGGAATTACTATTACATTACTTGGTTTTTTTCTATAATATATAAAACCATCCTCAATGGAAATTTTTCCATTCTCTAATGCTTCCCTATATTTTTGCGGCAATTATTTTATTAAAACACTCATTGAAGCATTAGGAGAATCATTGAATATTGTAGCAAGTTTACTTAAGTCAGGATCTGAATCATAATTATCAAGAATTGATTGCATAAATTCATCCTCAAGATCTACAATATAAATTCCAAAAATATTAATAATCTCTTTTTCAGGAATATAAGCAGGATTACCATCACTATTTGGTAGAGTTAATCTAGATAACAGATCTACATTAGTGTGTAAAGTTGCTGCTCTATGTGTAATAGTCATCCATCCTCTGTACTCTTGTGCAGCTAATTGCAATCTAAACATATGCCTATTAGGAGTTTTCATGTTTAAAAGTGACTTAACTGCACTAAAGTCAGTTTTTAACTCAAATGTTTGGTACTCAAGGTAATAATGTAGCTTCTCAAGAGCCCGTACTACTTCCAAACACACATGTTGAGTAGCACAATATTTCAATTCACTACTTCTTAGAGTTTGTTAACTATAGAAAATTACTACTTCTGACATTTTTCCTTCAATAAGTTGTTTTTGATGCAAAGCAGCACCCAAGACAACAAAACTTGCATCAGTATAAATGACAAAAGGTAATTAGAAATCTGGTAATCCCAAAATGAGAGCTTTCATCAAACATTCCTTCAATTTATCAAAATCCTGTTGTCTTTCTTTTTCAAAATGAAAGCTTCTGCTTTCTTTATCAGTGTGGTCAATGGTGCAGCAATTAATTGTTAGCCTTTATATATTGTCTATAATAACTAAGCATACAAAGTAAAAATTGTACATCCTTTACGTTATGAGGAATTCCAATATTCTTTATTTCAGCCACCTTATTTTTATAATCACATATTTGTAAGCCAGATACTATATGACCAAGCCCCTTTAAATACTCAAACCCAAATTTACATTTTTTAAATGCAAGATTCATTTTTATTTCATCCATTTTCTGAAATACCTTCTTCAAATGGAGTAAGTGTTCATCATATGTCTTAGAGAACACTATGATATCATCAATGTATACCATTACCGACACTTCAATAATTTCATTATGGAATGTTATATCCATTAACTTCTGAGATACTGAAGGAGAATTTTTTGGTACAAATGGCATCCTGACATATTTATAAATTCTCATATGTGTTTTTATCAATAAAAAGTTCTGTGAGCTCTTTTCAACAGGAAGTTGATGGTACACTTTATTTCCATCTAGGCAACTTATGTACTTAGCACCTTTCAGGGTAGCATGTATAGAGTCAATCCTTAACAAGGGGTAAATATCATCTACTGTAAATATGTTTGATTCTCTATAATCACCGCACAGTCTTGCCTTATCTTGTTCATAAAAGATAAGCACTGGTGATATCACACAATATTTTGGTGTATTTTCTACCTTTTCAATAATTTTCACGTTTAAAAACATTTTAATATATCCTCTATGTCTTTCCTTTTCATTGTTGAAGTGGGGTATAGGTTCTTTTTAAGACTAGAAGGAATATTATCCATTTCACAGGTGAAACTAATTTTTATCTCATGATCTTTCACAAGGCCAACTTCATTAGTCCTATGTGCAAAAGCCATTGGAAATGCCTTAATTAAGTCCAAAATATTTGTCTTCTCAGCTTCACTCATCTGAGTGCCAAACAATACTTTTGAAATATCTGTTTCCAGAAGTTCTATCTCACTGGTTTCTCTTCCTTTGAAAGTATTATCTATTACTGACTTAATATTCAAGACTGTGTTAAAAGAATTCATTTTAAATTTCATTTTACCATTCATGCCAATTGTAAAACTATTATTAGCAGGGTCTAATTTTACACCAAAATTTGTCAGAATTTCATGACAAATGATAAAACAGCTACTACAATTAGTATTATCCATTACTAAAAATTCACAAGTTACTCTAGCATGACCATGTTGATGTTTAAAGAAAAAAGAAGCTTTGTATTTACCAATGGGGTGTTGTAATGATATAAACACTCTCCAACTATTTCTTTGAAGGTGTTCACGCTTTGACTTATAATCACTATCAATTTTCTGTAATGTACATGAAGAAACAACACAACCAGAAGCTCCTGAATCCAATACTATATTTACAGCTTCTCCAGAAATTATTTCTGGAACAGTGATAGGTGTCATTCTTAAGTTATCAGATTGTATATCCTTAATGATCTCAGCATCTTCAAAGCTCATTAATGATCCATTTGAGAATATACTTAATATTGGATTTTCAAAGATGGAAAAATCATCTTCCAGCATACAGACCTCATTTTCATCACCATATGAGATATTACTGTCACAATCACTTTAATCTTTACTTTTTTCTGTTTCATTTTTGGATTCTTGCTGATTTTCAACAATATTTATATTTTTCTCACATTTGTGACCTTTAACGCAAGGCTTATTACACTTATAACAAGTATTTGTTGCATAATTTTTAGGTACTACAGGTGAAGTAAGTTTTTTCTGCTTTTCCTGGAGTGGTTTTGAGTTCTGAATTTTCACAGGTTCATTATTTTGTTTATAAGTGGTGTGCCTTGCTTTATACTTATGGTTTAATAGTATTTCATTACAAATATTAATAAATTCAGAGTACTCATGTACCATTATTGTTCTAGCTACAACAATGTCTCTGACAGATCTAGTTAATTTATATATTATTTTATCTTTCCATAAGCTAAAATCCATATTTGGTTCAATGGCTTTTAATATTTTATTTAGATTCATTAAAAATAGCATAGGTTTTTCACCATTCAACAGATTATACTTTGTTTTCTCATATAATTATTGCTGAGTAAGTCTAAATTTAGAACCTCCAAATTTTTTTTCAATTAGTTGTTTCCATTCAGCCCAAGAGTAATCTTTACCCTCACTTAATACAGCTTCAAACGATAATAAAGTCAAATCCTTAAATAATAAAATTAGTTTTGATGTAATTTTTTCATCTGTTAATTTATATGAGAATCTTAAATTGTCAATTCTTTGAATAAAATATTTCAAATCAGAGCTGGCTTCATCAGCATATTTTGGGTACTGTTCAATTTTTAGCAAACTCTTCTGATTGGATTTAATCTCACAAATCCTGGGAAAATTCAATAACTCATTTAATTTAGATAAATGGTCTTGTATTTCCTCTTTTACAGATTTGTGACTCTCATTTGTTCTTCAGACTTGACACTTCCACCAGATGTTTTTTTTGGTGGCAATGGGAATAATTGAGATTCATTTTTGCAAATGAAAGGATTAATATTAAAATGTGTGTACTTTTGATTATCCTGACTCATTAATGGATTGGAAGTTTCAATCTCAACCTTAGTAAATATTTGTAAAAAAACAGAGACAGTTTTTTTTTGTTTGTTCAAAAGATAACTTTGCTCTTGATTCATATTTTAATAAATGTGCTTTTAAAAATTTTTCTAACTCACTAATTTTTTTTGAAAGTTCATTATGTTTATTGCTTAAAAAATCATATTTAAGAGTTAGAGCTAAGTGCTCTTTCTCTAACTCTTTGATTCTTGTTTCTAGCTGAGAAATATTCAATTTTAAGGACAAAATTGTTTCACTTATGAGCTGTATTGCTTTTTCCTCACACTCAGTCATTTTTCTCCATAATGTTGAAACAATTCTATGGAAAGTTGGATTTTTATTAAAATACTCAACATCTTCCTTTTCATATTTGTCACTATTTAGTGAAGCTCTCAACTCACTGATATGTGGTGGAAACTGAGGGTTATCTTTTTTATTATCATAAATATTACTATTTTTAGGGAAAAAAGATAATTCAGGTGTATCTACATCAAAACCCTATTGTCTCAAGTCCTCTTCAATCTTGTGGGCAGATTTCACATCAATTAAATTTCCTACATTGTAATACTCAGTATTATGTGTAATCATAGAAGGTAATTTACTTACCAAGGGATAGGAGAAAGCTCTGGCTTTTGACTCTTTTGTTTTGGCTTTTATGGGTGATTGGAAGTGGTCTGATGAGGGGCTGGATCACTGTTTCAATTGTGGCTGGCCCACTGTTGGTGAAACCAATCCCATTTCCATTTTTCCACCAAGATCTTGTCCTGGGACTGACCTGATCCTCCTAGGGTAGGGGGTGGATAGTTTCTCTGTACTCCTTTCAGCTCTTCCAGTGTTTAATTTAATTGCAAGAATACTATCCTGCAATTGTTTTCCACTTTCTTCACCTCTTTGATGATGGAAGACCTTGACTCCTCCAGCTTCAGAACTTGTCTGGCCAAGTGGGACAGATGAACTTGAAGAGCAGGTGATGTCTTCTTTTACAGTTACCTTTTTAAGAGGGTGTTCTTTTCCTCTACTCTGAGTTTTTCTGTTTGAGGATAAGACTTTCCTTCCATAGTTATGTCCTGGTACATTGTTTTTTGCTTTAGACCTGGTATTAAAAGCAGGTTTATCACTTACATTGTCCTGTTGAGCACTCATAATTTTTAAAATAACTATTTAATACACCTACAAGTAGGAAAACCTGTATGGTAATCAGTAGACAAAAGATATTAGTAAAAGAAATACTAATAAAAGCACTGGAGCTTACTCTAAATTTATATTTTTTTAATTAAACATAATGTAATAAAAATTTGAAAAAATCTATTAAAACTCAAATAATATGTTTAACTAGACCTTTATAATGGTGAGTAATTTGCTTATCAAGATTTAACCAAATACCTAATTAATTGGATGTTATATTGGTGACCAAATACCAAGTGAAATTGGGTTTATATTGGGTACAGTTACTACTGTAAATACCTAATTTTTACTTAAAAAAATTAGTAAAATTATTTTAAGGGTTTTTTTCCACAATCACTGAGTTATGATGACCCACTAATGTGCTTCAGGCCCAAATATTTAGTTTATATGAGCTATACTAGAGTAAAAATCATGTCCTAAGGCTTATACTAAAATAATAGGGGGTATCAAAGTTAGAAATCTACCATTTTGAAATCTCTATTTTTTCCACCAAATCAAACATGAATATTTTTTTATATAAGTCATATCTTACACCCAAAACACCATCTTAATGATAATTAATGTCAAGGTTGTGGTTTCATTTTTTTTGCTGTGAAATATCTTTTAAAAATTACAGACTTCTAACTTTGACACCCCCTAATAAGTAATAAATTAGGAAAGACCCCCAATTTCCAGTGTATGCTAGTATTTAAGTATGATTTAATAGTAAACATTAATGGTCCTACTACTTAATATTACATTATTTTTATATTAATCCTCAGAAAAAGACTAATAAAACTCTTATTAGCAATTTTTAACTCACAATATTTGGATTGGTGTGGACTAGTGGTGGAAAATAGGCTAATAAAATATAGTTATAGATAATATAAAAACAATATCAATTTATAAGGGCTTTTAAATATAGTTGTATATGATAATAATTGTTTTATAATTTTTATTTGATATGTAGTAAGTAAGTGATGTCCAATAACCTGCCAAACCCTCCCTTACTTATACCAAAATTCACTGGAGTTCACAGACCTTCAATCCAGATGATGTCACTGCTATCCCTGGATATTACAGAAATTTGAGGCTCATCACCTCACAAGGGTATCAACTTCAAGCAGTTTCAACATGCAGACCTCCATTAAGGACCCTCCATAACAATTAATGATATCATACACCCATACCATAAATAGAGAAAACAGATAAAAGCAGATACCATAAAGAAACAGGTAAAATAACTCATCCAAAGAGAATAAAATGAGATTCAAAGTATATCAAAGAACCAAATCAACTTTCCAAGCCCCCAATAACATCCCCAAGCATCCACTTTAACCCAGTAATCATATCCCAACCCATAAATCCATGAAAATCCATTAAAGGAAGCAGATTAAGCTGTCCAAACTGGATATATGCACCTGAAAAAGGTGTATATGCTTGTGTAGGCATGGTGAGCTCATTGAATACATCTATATGACCTAAAATAAGCAGAAAAATAAAGCTTATAGGCTATTTAGAGAGTTAAACCCACATATAGACCTATATATACATAATATAACTGCATATTTCACTGAACATGAGGTTTACGCATACATATAAGCTTATGTATGTCTATAATTTCTTAAGATCACTTAATATAAGTATATTATGACTACATTAGCACCTTAATAAGTATTATGGGGCTATGGATATGCTATTTTGACTTATATAAGTCATTTAATAGTGTAATAAATATAAATATATATATATATGCATAATAGCCATATATATAAGTATTATGACCATAATATTAAGTTATAAGCTTAATGCAATTAAGGTTATTTTATTTTAAATATAAGAAATACTCAGTCCTGGAACATCCAAGTTGCTTGTTGAATAGTCATTAGGCATGAAAAAACTAGCCACTTAACACATTATCATGATTGAAAACAAGGGAAAATGAGTGAAGGGAAGAAAAAAAACAGGAGGTAGCAACAGGGAAGGGAGGCTTAGGAGAGGGGAGGTAAGTTAAGGGTAGGTATGATAGAGGGTAGTATGTGTAGAGTGGAGATAGAACAGGGTCATTCAGTGGCATATACTGAAGTCAGGACCAGAATCACAACAAGGGATAGAAGAAAGCACTAGACATCTAGTGCATACTTCTTTTCTGCTGTGTATTTCATTCCTAGGTGCATTTTTGTGACAAACTATTGAATGTAACTTTTTGACCCCAACATATTTTTTGCCTTTGGAAGAGGATTAAGGTGGTGTGGTGAGGGTATACTTGTAAGAGAAGGGAAGAGGAGGTTCAAATAGAATATTTGGATGAATCCATGAATATGAGAAGACATGAGCCAAGGAGATGCCGATTTCAGAAAAGCAGAAAAATAAGGAGGGATAAAACAGGGTCACTCCACAAATCAAACCCAGAGTTGTACTCTGAAACCAAAATATGAACTAGAAATCTTGTTCAGGGATTTCCCCCCCCCCCCTGTGTTTTCTTATACTAATTTTAATCTTTCAAACTCTTATTTAAATGATAGAATTTATGATTTTCTTCTGAAGGAAACCCTAAAGAATACATTTACTTTCTATACTTTCTGAAAACCAGGATCTATCCCGGAAACTCTTTGAGGGGTCTTTAAAACTGTGTACTGATTTGTATTTACCTGAATATTGTAAAGTAGGATCTTTTGGTTTAAATATCACTTGAAATTCTAATGGATTCAGAAATTCTCCATATACTGACTGGAATTCAATTCCACTGTCTCTTGGTGTTTGGTTCCTTACTTTGAAAGATGGACATCTGAAAGAGGCTTCTTGGGGAGAAAATACACCCTGGAAGGACAGGGGCTTTTTTTCACTGAAATAAAATATATGATAGATTTTGAGGGTAGTGGTAGAATATGGGGTGCATTACAGCCTGAAAATACTTTAATACATTAAACTATAGGTGTAAAGGAGCATGGGAATCTCACCAGGTTGGGTTCTTCTATACAAGTCTCAAAAAGACTGGGTGATTCTATTCAAAATTGAAAGCCAATAGTTACAGATGTTTCATCATAAGTGAGACTTAAGGATTATGATAAATCAGAGTATTTAATTGAACATCTATTTAAGCTAGTTGATGATGATACTAATGTACATAGAGAGAAGCATCTGGAATACATGGATAAAGTTTCTACTTCTTTAGAAAACCTACCTCTTAAAAGGGCAAAAATAAATAAATAAATAAAAGGGAATCAAATTGATTGTATGTATATGTTAAAACATATAAAAAAAATTCATATATCTTATTGAAAACAATTGAAAGTTTACACAAAATGATAATACCAAAGGTAAAAAAGATGTTTTTGCCACATATATTCTAAACAAAAGTTGGTAATAACTCCTAATTTTATGAAAAGAATGAACTGCAAAATTTAAACTACTTATGACAAATGGGAAAGAGTGATAGGGGGAATTTTAGCATTCATCCGACCAGGTTGAATGATGAACTACTGGTAGTCTCAATTGTTGGGGGTGGATCTGGTTTGGAATTTCATCATCATAAAGTTCATTCCAACCATCTTTGGGGTCAGCAAGGAGGTTATGCAAAATTAGACAAGTAATAATCCAAGTTATTGATAGCTTCATTTCCTCTTGGTTGCATAGTGGAGTCCTCATTTCAGGCACCGGTTGATGAAGGATGAATATGCAAAATGAGAGGGGCCTCAGGTATTTTTGCATATTCCCTTGAGCTGGGTCCTTTCCTCAATGTCTGCCTTCCACCGCCCAGAGCAAGAGCACCACCTGCAGCAAGAACTAGGACAAAGACACGAGGAAGAGAAGGAAAAAGAGAAAGAACACGAACAGGAACAGGAACAGGAACAGGAACAGGAAAAAGAACAAGAACAAGAACAAGAACAAGAACAAGAACAAGAACAAGAACAAGAACAAGAACAAGAACAAGAACAAGAACAAGAACAAGAACAAGAACAAGAACAAGAACAAGAACAAGAACAAGAACAAGAACAAGAACAAGAACAAGAACAAGAACAAGAACAAGAACAAGAACAAGAACAAGAACAAGAACAAGAACAAGAACAAGAACAAGAGAACAAAAGGGAAAATGAATATGAATATGAACATGAACATGAACATGAACATGAGATAGACCCCCCAAAAGCACAGGTGCTGGAGCAAGATAAAAAACAACAACACCAAGAACAGGATCAAAAACAAAAACAAAAACAAACACTAGACTCTTCTTCTCAACCCATGCCCAATCCCTCCTCATCACACTTACACTCTCTTTCTCAAGACGTCCAGGAATCATCTCTTTCTTCTCAATTTCAAAGTCTTCCCCCCTATTTACAACAGCCTTCTTTTTTCGAATCTTCTGCCTTAAACGATCATCCTACCCCTGAACCCCCCCCTCCACGCCCTAGAACTCCTCCTCATCGACGCACACCACTCATCGCGCCCCCAAAAGGAATTCTCAAGCCTCCTCGTCCTCCATCCTCAAAATTCAATTTGCGTGATATCTTGGGTCCTGTCAGCTCTCGCTGGGGATATACTGATACAAATGAAAATTCTTCAGGATCTGGCAGCACTGTGGCTCCTGGTGTTCAAGCTGCTGTGGGCTGGATGGGTAATGCTTGGCGAAAATTGACCACAGAAAAACCTAAACTCAACGATCCGTCAACCCATTCTCAAGAATCTGCTGCTTTAATCCAATCAGCTTCTCTGGAAACCATTCAGCCTTCCGCAAGCTCTACAGATACTGAAACACCCTCTCAAAATCCTTCACTTTTGTCCCCAACTTCTCTACTTCGATCCAATATAATTCAGGACTCAGCTCCCGGTGGGCAAGGTCCAAATAATACTTCCTCCCAATTCACTCTTCATGTTTCTTCTCTCAAGAAGGTCCACTTTACTATGTCTGACTTGAAAATTATTTATCCAATCAACAATACCCAGCCTCCATCTTTTGATCAACTTACTAAATTGCGCATTAACAAGACTCATAAGCATTATCTAACTGATCAATTCGCTTCCAATCTTTCTTTTGATCATTCATTTCAATCACCTCAAGTTCGATCTGTCAGTCCAAATAACAAGAGATGGACCTCTAAAAGTCTTGAGGCTCTGTATGACGAATGTTGCAAAACTCGGGAGGAGGGATGGGGAATTGTCAAAATTAGGCATATTTTGAGAGAATCCTCCCCTCATCCACCCAAACTGATTGATCTTACTGGAATACAGCTTTCATCTCCTGGCTTAGCGGCTCTTTTGGGCGATCTACTGAGTGTCGATTTCGGACTCAAAAAGCTAGTTGTAGAAAATTGTGGCTTGGACGATAATACCCTCAAACCCATTCTGCATGCATTGCTTATCAGTGGAACGTTGCCGACCTTAAGCTTAGCCAACAACAAGAAGTTACGGACCAAGGGATGGAGAATGGTGGCTATATTTATAAGCAGGGTCCGCCTTTTTTCTTTAAATATTTTTTGCCTGGCGTTCATTTTATTTGCCGCCTCGAAATTAGTTGCCAATTCTCATCCACTTTTCAGGCACCGGCTTTGCGATATCTTGATATATCTGAAAATAATTTAGATAAGAAATCGCTGGAGTATCTTGTTCAAGCTATTATTGGATACGTTCCCAAACATGATGCTGTTTCCGAAGAACTGACCCCTCGAACCATGGTCAATTCAAACAATTTGCCTGCTTTACCTCTTCAGCCGACCTTTGTATCGAACTCATCCTCTCTTGATGGTAGTATATCTGCATTTGCTCATAACAATACTTGTCTGTCTTCTGAAAACTGTGTGGCTATTGATTCGTCTGATGATAAGCCAGTACTTTCTCTAAATGTTGGTCTTGACTCATGCGAGCTTGAGAATGAAGATGTCCAGTCACTTTTTCCTGAGGCACCATTACTAAAAGATGATGGAACTAGCATTTCTTCTAATTTGACGTCTCTCAATATTGAAAATTGTGGTCTCAAAAATGCTCAACTGGAAGTTTTGGGACATGGAATCCGAGTATCCAAACTTAAACACATTTCAATCAGACGCAACAGAATTTCTCATCTTGGCGTTGTAGCATTGGCCGTTATGCTTAGAGATTGGCCAAATGACGCCAACACGCTACCAGCTGCTATGAATCATGTTGTCGGCTCTCAAGAGCTAACACGAGAAACATACTCACCAGCTACCTTTTCAGGAGTTTCCATGTCGGAATCTGAAACTCTTTTATTGCCAACGTCATCACGTTTTGAGAGTTCTAACTCTGTCACTGCTCGTCAGAACAGTTTGGATGATTTGAAATCAACCAATGGTTGTGAGGCAGCCAATTCTTTCCTTTCAAGCAAGTCAGAAGATTCTCCAACAACGCAAGAGCTTCACCGCACTTTGACGATGTCATCCCACTCCAGTACAATACAAAATGAAATCTTACGAGCCAACGAGCAGCGCCAGCGGCTAACTTCTAGAATCAACCAACTACCCAAAATTGGTAGTCTTCTAACCTTAGATGTGAAATCTAATGAAATCAGATCAAATGATGTTTTAACTCTGGCCCATGTTTTAAAACGTAATCGTACGCTAAAGGTCCTAAACTTATCCGATAATAAAATTGACTTTTTAGGATTGGGTTATTTGGCTGATGCATTGGTCAGCTGGCCATATTATATCATATCTATTTTTTTGTTGACCTTCCATCTAAGTATATAAAATCCAACTCTAATCTTCTTCTATTTTTCGTTTTAGCGCTATAACACTACACTTGAAACGCTTGATATTAGTCGTAATCCCTGTTGTGGGCCCAATTCTGATGGTGTAAGTGAGCATCCTCGTGATACATTTTTGAGCGAAATTTGATCTAATTTCTTGGTATCTTGGGTGATCGTTTCTTTAGATTATCACACTAAGGAACACCTGTACGGTTAATTCAACACTCAAACGTTTATTTTTATCCCAAACAAGCTTAACAACCGAAGGTGCCATTGCTTTGGCAGAATTTTTACCAGAAATGAATGGTTTGATTCATCTTGATTTGACCGAAAATCATGCGGCAAGCAGTTTTTTTTTTTTATTTATTTATTTATTTATTTTTAACCTTTCAAGCACTCAATGATTGATTCATCATTTTTAGATCGGTGTTGCAGGTGTCATGGCCTTGGCTGTTTCGGTCAAAATGAATACAACTCTCCGTTGTTTAGATATCAATATTCCACCTGATGACCCGGAGTTTTCTCGTCTTTCACAGGATATTTTGCAATCTTGTGTTAGGAACACTGAACTGGCACAAAGGGAGGCTAAGCTCCGGGGAACGAAACAAACGATATCTCAACCAATGTTAAAATCAGCTGTTGTTCGAGAGCTCAACACGCAAAAACAACTCTCTGTCCCTGTTTCCCAAACCCTCGAGTTTTCTCCATCTGTTAATCAATCTATTTCCATTGCACAACAATCCGATATAAATATCAAACCAGATGAAATGTGCAGGCAAATATTGGACGCTGCTGAAGAGACTTGCAAAGTTCTGCTTGCTTTGCTCAATGAGGATGAAGCTAGTAAAAAAGAAAAGCAGAACCAACAAGGAATCTCTGCAGCCATTGATTGTAATGATCTGGTGAAGGATCTCTTATATCAGGCTAAAGCTAGTTTAATACAAATACAAGAGGGCATCAAGGACACAAAAAATGTTTTCCTTAAAGGTATGTGGCATTTTTTGAAAATTTCCTTTTGTCCAGATCAATTGACACATCAATGACTCTCGATGTAGGTCGAGCCACTGATATAGAATCTAGGCTTACTAAAATTTTGCAAAAATCTGACAAATTATACAATGACTTCCCTACCAAATCTTTTGAGAATGGTTCTGAACCAAATTCTGATGCAAGAGCAGATGACGAAAGCCCCTTGACCCCCTCCTTTAGTATTACTGACTCGGATTCGGAATCCGAAGACTCTCCTGATCTATCCGGTACTAAAACTGATAAAGCAATAACACGCAAAGCAGGCGATAAATTGGCGCGCATAGATACAGAAATTATAACATTCGACCATACTTACCCTGAATCTACTGGACCCAGCACCAATTTCCTTCACCTCAGCTCTCCTAGGTCTCCAGCTGAACACCATAGCAGATCTTTGACATTAGAAGAGGGAGAGATCTTTCGGAAAGGTGCAGCCTTACGCACAGTTGAGCTAGAAGACGAAGAAACTCAAGATTTGCCAGGGGAAAAATTGAAAGAAAGTGTCAGTTGCTAAATGGCTCTTGTGAACACATCTGTTATTTGAAAAAATTTGTCCAATTATCCAAACTTTTGATTGATTAATTGATTATCTCTTTTAAATCGCACAGCTTTTAGAGGTCGAAGTTAAACGTACTCCACGGCCAGTTCTTGAGTTGCATGATGATGATGATAATAATAATAATCATAATCATAATGACGTTGGCGACGAAGATTCTCCGGAAGAAAACATTTCAACCTTTGATCAGAGTTTTTCCAGCTCGTCTTCCCGTGTTTCTTCCATTGTTATGTAGTTCTGATCTTCAATAAAGTAATTATCTTTATGCTTGTCTTGTCGAAGTTGGGGCCTACTTGTTTCCTTTTTTTTTTTTTTTTTTTTCGCTTTTCGCCGTGATGCACTGATATTACTTTTTTACTCCCATATTATTTTTCCCGACACATGGACATTGTTTTTTAATAATATATTGAATATTTTTTTTTTTACGTTTACAGTGCTAATGTAGCCAATGATTAGTGATTCTTTCATCCTCTTATTTTGAACGGGCTATTAGAGCTTGTCTTTTTTACCGTAACATTTATTTATTTATTTATTCATAATTACATCATCATATACAATAATAGAGAATATGACTTGGGTATATATAATGAATCACTTTTCCCATATTTCATCATTGTTTTTTATCTATTTTGTTTTATGTGGACTTTTATTTTTTGCATTATTATTCTTTATCAGACTATCATATCTTACCTAGTTATTTTGCTTTGTCCAGGTTTAGATGTTGAGTGTGGATGTTTAACATTTATTCAACACTGGTGGTGACTTTTGAAAACAAAAACACAAAAACATAAGAAAATATTTAGAATTGAAAACAATATATTAAGGGGTCTCAAGCATTAGCACTCAAACACATCAAAAATTTGATACGAAGTAATTCATTTTTATTTGAAGTACACCTGCCCAGGACAGGTGTACTTGAGCAGCGTGTTTGTACCTCAACACGTCTTTTTTGGGATATATCTACGCCATTCACACACTCCATCCCCTCATCTTGATTAGTCAACGATTGACACCCACACACCCATTAGGGGGTGTCAAACATTACCATATACGCCATTCAAGCAAGCCTCAAAAAAGGTAACAAGTAAGTCATTTTAATTTGAATTACATACCCCATTAACTGGTATACTTCAACAGTGTGCTTTTCCCTACACATGCCATCTGTTGGGTACATCCAAGCCCCTCAAGCACTTCTTGCACTTAACTTGATTAGTCAGTATTAGGTACACACATTCTCATACCTTAAAATTTTTCTTCACCTAATCCTTAGATCATCCACACTTGTTTGGTTGTGTAACTCCCGCTTACATGCATATTACTTCTGAGTTGCACAAATTTATGATATCATTCCACACTCATTTTTCGAAAAATTCACTATTTGCGAGTTACACGAAATATTCATCACTCGTGTTTCTTGGTTTATTCAATTACATCACTCCTTCCATGGCACTGATTTCTTCTATCCCTCCTTCTACTGTACCCATTTTTCTTCACTCAACTGTTGCATCTCCCATGCCATTCAATTTCCTTGATGATTTATTAGACATGCAAGAAGAAGATCTGCTTCTTACATATGTGTTAAATACCTATTACAACAATCAAATATCCAATTCAACTACACCAAGACCAAAAAAAAAAAAAAAAAAAAAAAAAAAAAAAGAATGATAGAATGAGATTGTTACACTGGTAATGCATGCTTAATGCAAGACTACTTTGGGCAAAACCCTGTTTACAACAATATTATTTTTGAGCACTGATTCATAATTAGAAAAGATCTATTTACAAAAATTGTTGAGGATCTACAGATGCACAATAAATATTGGGTTTCAAAATCTGTAAGTAAAGTATTTTTTAATAATATCTATAAGGATTTATTCTCAATTTTTTTAACTACATTACTGCAGGATTGCTGAAGGAAACTTGGATTGACACCTCACCAAAAGCTAACTAGTGTACTTTGCCAGCTTGCCTATGGGATTTTGGCCAATTCAACTGACGAGTATGTTTGCATAGCTGAAACCACTTCAGTAAAAGCATTGAACACTTTTGTTAAAGACATAATATCTTTATATAAAAGTGAGTATTCACAAGAACCAAACACTGTGGAGAAAACCAAGATTTTGAGGGAATATGAAGACAGGGGGTTTCCGGGATGTCTTGGAAGTATTGAGAGGATGCACTGGGAGTTGAAAAATTTCCCCACAGCCTGGGCCGGTCAGTTCCAAGGGAAGGAAAAAAACTCCCACAATGATATTAGAGGCTGTAGCAAGCAAAAACTTACGAATTTGGCATGCTTTCTTTGGCTCACCTGTTGCTTTAAACAACATCAATGATCTTCATCACAGAAACTTGTTTGATAAAATTTTGAGTGGTAGTCAAAATGATGTAATTTATAAAATAAATAATAGAAATTATAAAAATGGTTACTAACTTTCTGATGGTATTTACCTGCTGTGGTCTTCCAACATTGGCAGGGGCCTTTGTTGTGTTGTTTGGCGCTGTTTGTGCATGTCTCAATTGACATCTGTTGAAGAATTGGGTGTCTTTCTGGATTTATTCCGTGAATATTGGGACTGCAGGTATGTGGGCACTATCATTGGCTAGCCCCGGTTTTTCTCTATATTTCATGTCTTGATGATATTTTTCATATTCTAAGTTTTAAGGGGTCATTTCCTTATTTTTCAGTTACAAAAGATAGCTGTTTAATTTTGTTTTTTGCATTTTACGGGCTAACCTTAAGTCTTAGGGTTAAGTGCTTAGTACCATTAGATAGGGCTAATTTAGCTCTATATTTCATGTCTCAATGTTGTTATAGCGTAATTTTGTGTTTTAAGGGTTTTAGTAGTTGTAGTGAATTTTTCTAAGTAGATTAGATGTTTTTATTGGTTTTCTGGCTTCAGGGAGGCCAGGGCACTTCAGGCGGCATCTCCGACGTCAGGCAGCCCGCCTGCCTCTGTTTTAGAAGGTTGGGGAGCGCTTCTGGAGGGTTTTTATTCAATTTGGCTGGTACAGGTGCCAAATTTGTTGCGGTGCATGGATCTTAGATGGGTGGTCTGTGTGTACATACTGAGTAAGACAGTTTGGGGCAACTTTAATTATCATAAAACCATCCGGAGGTGATATCCTTGTTCCTCACTCAGTTTTCACTGTTTTTGGCCACAATTGGCTGTGTTTGTTGCAAGGTTAGTTCTTCATTTAACTCAACTTTGGCAACAGGTTCTCTGGTGTGGATTTGCAGCCTACATCAAGTATCTTTGCTTTCTCTGGTGTGGACATTGGTCTACATTTCAGTTCTTTGGTCTGGTAGTCTGTCTGGGGACTACTTTCTTGACTCATCAAGCAGTCAAGTGTGTTGAAAAAGGGGCTTTAGCAAACGGGAACCAACTTACTTTAGCAAGTAAATCTCACTCTATTTTTCTAAAGGGACAGGGGATTTTCTCTCTGGGATTTCTACAAATCCCTTGGTCAGGGCCTATAGCTAGTACTATAGGATTGTCTACATTTCTGGCGCCCAACGTGGGGTAGAATTTGCTAGTTCTTTGGAATCTATGTTTTCTTTGGTTGGCCCTTTTTGGCGTTTTTGGTCTGGAGGAATGGCTTCTGGTTCCTCTATTCTGTGGTGACTGTCAGTGGGGGAGATGGTCCTCCTGCTGTGATGGTCAGGGAGTGTGTAAGGATTAAAACTTGGGATGGTACCAAGTTTAATGGGGAGGATGTCAAGTGGTTTCTGGAGAAGTATGAAACTGCTGATGGAGTGGATGGTGCTTCTTACCTGGACATGGTAAAGCAGATTATCTTCTTCATTGGTGATAGGGCAGTGGAGAAGGAGGTTGTGGCCATGCCTGGCTACAAGAAGAGGGATTGGAAGTTATTTTGTAGGGAGATGGTAGATAGATGGGGTGTCAGGTTCACTATGGTGGATCTCAACAAGGTTTTCAGTGAATGGCAATCTTATGGTGGTGTTGGTAACTTGCATAGTTACAGAAAGTTTCTGCTACAGTTTGATCCTGTGGTGGAAATCTTGGTGGAAGTGGAGGAGCTGGCCCATGAAAATGCTGCCAAGGATGTTTTTTGGTCTACCCTGGCTAGAGATGTCAGGATGGATGTGTTGAAGGAGCTGTCAAGGAAGGACTTGATGAAGACTCTTTCTAATGGGGACCAGAAGTTGCCTGCCTTGGATAAGGTGAAGGAGGCTTTTGAAGCCCATTTGAAGTTATTGGCTGTGGACAACTATCAGGAGGGGTGTGCCAAATATGTCAGCAAAGTCAGTGAGGCTTTGGCTGAAGAGGAAGTTAGGGTGAAGAAGGAGGAGAAGAATATGGTGCAGGTTCCTAAACAGGAGAGGGACCCAGTGATGGAGCAGTTGGCTGATCTCACAAAGCAGCTGAATATTTTTGTTCAGGAGGCTAAGAAGCTCAATAAGGCACCTTCTCAGCCTAGAGATTTTGATAGGAGGGCTGATAGGAGTGATCCTTGGGTCTGCTCTTATTGAAGAAGGAGGGGGCACAGGTCTAATAATTGTTGGGCATTGAACAGAGATGTGTCTGAAGGAAAGGTGGAATTTGATGGCAGGGTTTTCAAGTTCCCTGATGGTTCATTTGTGAAGCCCAGTGAGGGGCAGGCTCCTGTTGATTTGGTTAAGAGAAGGGGTGGTCTCAATCAAAGGAGGCCAAGGTTTGAGAAGATTCCTGATCAGGGGAAGTCTTCTGCTGAGGAAGATGATGTCAAGGGAAAGGAGAAAGAGGTCAATAAGGTCTCTTTTTCTACTTCCTTTGGTGGTTTGGAGTTGTATTCCTGTGGTGGACAGTCAAGTGGAGAATGCTTGGCTGGTGTTTATGATGTGGAAGCAGGGAATTTGGGAAGGCTTAAGAGCAGTTCTCAGGCCCAACCAAAGCCAAAGGCTTCAAAGGTGGATCCTAAGCTGAGTGCAGCTAGGAAGAGGTACAGCAAAGAGGAGCTGTACAAGATTCAGAAGGGTATGGCTGACATGGGCCCCCCTAGTTTTTGGTGCATTGGACATTAATGGGGAGTCAATGCCAATGGAGGTTGATTCGGACTCTGAGGAGGATGTCCCTTTGGCTTCATTGCCAAAGCCTGCTGGAGTTAGAGGTTCTGGTGAGGGATCTGGTTTGGTTCCTGTTGATAGTAAGTCTGTTGGTGGTTCTGGTCCTCAAGAAGCTTCTAGGACCAAGGTAGTGAAGCCAAGGACTCACTTTGAGAGGCCAGTGGTTTCTGGTCAATCTAATGTTATCAACTCTGTTCTTGAAAGGAGGAATCAGGGTCAGATTTCCCATTCTTATGGGTAATTGAATGCTATCAGTCCAGGGTTGGCTGATAGACAGAAAAGGTTGTTGACCAGGGGAAGAGTTTCTTCTGGGGAGGTGGAATACATTTTTGATTCTGCTGAAAAGTTTGGTGAGGGGTTGGAAACTCATTTTTCTGCTCCTCTGGGTTATGTCAATGTCACTCTGAATGGCAGGGAGGCAAGGCCATTGGTGAATTCAGGTTCTCAGATAAACCTGATTTCTTTGATTGAGGCTACTCATTTGGGCCTCCCCATCAAAACTGGTATTGGTGGGAATTTGAGAGGGATTGGTGGCCATGTCACTGAATTGGTTGGAACTTCTGAGTTTGTGAAGTTAGATGTTGGTGGAGCCTCAGGGAAGGTTCATTTTTATATTGCTAAGGGAACAGTTAAAGCTGTTTTGGGTGGGCCATTCTTGATGGATTTTCAGGAAAGAATTGGTTATCAATTTGATTTGGGAATCAGTTTGGAGTTGACTGGTGAAGATGAAAGGAGACTTCACTTGAGGTTATCATCCCCTGGAGAGGATGGTTGGGAGACCAGGCCTGGTTTATCTTCAATGTGCCAGTGCATGGATTGTTGTAGCAGAAGAAGAGAAGTGGGTGCTGCCTCTGGTTTTTTGGAGTGTGGCTCAGGCTCTATTGAGAGTCTGTCTTTTTTAGAGTAATGAGGGCTGATCACCCTAGTGCTAAAACCTCTCCCCAAGATGAGGAAATCCCAGGTTGTAGTAGGTCAGCTCCATTGGAGATATACCATGTGGATTTTCAACTTTCTCTTTTTAATGTTTCTCTTCTCTGCAAGTATTCATCAAGTTTTTATCAAGTCTCTTTTCTACCTCAAGATTCTTAATTATTTTTAATTCAAGCTCAAGGAAGAAGATTGGTTATATATCTTTATTGAAAGATATGTAGAAAATTTTTGGAGTGGTGAGATTGGGGTCTAAAAGTAAGTCCTCCAAATTGTGCACCACTAGGGTTTCTTCTACACCTTTCAAAAACATTACCTTGGCCACACATGTGAGCAATGGGGAAACCCTTGGTTTTTGTTCCAGGACTGGTGGTGAAGATTTCCTGAAGATCCCTCAAGTTGAAGGTGGAGTGGCAAAGTATAAGAAGGTAGCGCAGAAGATTAGGCCTGTCAATGAGCCTATGCCTGTGGGTTTGAATCCACCCTTGAAGAGACCTCCTTTTTCAAGGGATACGTACTGTACTCCTTTGGTTAAGAATCCTCCAGAATTTGTAGAGACAGCTAGGGTGACTGTGGAAAGATTGAAAGTTGTTAATTTTGGTCCTGATGGGTGGTTGTCTGAAGAAGAAAAGAAGTTGTTGTTGCACGTTATTGTGCTAAGGGAAAAAGCTGTGGCTTTTGTTGAGGAGGAAAGGGGTGTGTTGAAGCACTCTTATGGGGAACCTTACTTGATTCCTGTGGTTTTTCATGAACCTTGGCAAATCAAACCTATGCCGATTCCAGCTGCTATCAGAGAGGATTTTGTGGAGACTGTTAGGGACAGAGTCAAGACTGGGTTATCCGAAAAATCGTCAAACAGTTACTCAAGTCCGGTTTTCTGTGTAAAGAAGCAGAGTGGAAAGTTGAGGGTGTTTCATGATCTTAGAGCCTTGAATAGAGTCACTATCAAGGATGCTGGTATGCCACCAAGTGCAGAGGATTTTGTTGAAGCTTTTTCTGGAAGGGTGTGTTATGGTTTGGGTGATATTATGGGTGGTTATGATGAGAGGGAACTTCATATGGATTCAAGGCCTCTCACAACTTTTGAGACTCCTTTGGGAAGATTTCAGCTCACTAGGTTGCCTCAAGGAGCAACTAATTCAGTGGCAGTATATCAAGCACAGATGGCTTGGATTTTGCAAGATGAGGTTCCTACTCATGCTGGCATTTTTATTGATGATGGTGGAATTAAAGGACCATCCACTGATTATGGTAATGAGGTGTTAGTGGAGAACCCTGGCATAAGGAGGTTTGTTTGAGAATATGCAATAACTCTAGAGAGAGTGTTGTTTAGGATTGAAGAGGCTGGTTTGACCATTTCAGGGTCAAAATTCTGTTGTTGTGTTCCTGCTTTGGAAATTTTGGTTCATGTGGTATGTAAAGAGGGAAGGATTATGGCAAAGAAAAAGACTAATAAAATTTAGTCATGGCCAAGGCCTAAAAACACTACTGAAGTAAGGGGATTTTTGGGTGTGTGTGTATATGTCAGGATTTTTATTAAGGATTTTTCTTTGTTGGCTTCACCTTTAAGGAGGTTGACCAGGAAAGATGCAGATTGGGAATAGACTGAAGAGTGTGAAGAGGCTTTTCAGAAGTTGAAAAAGGTTGTTGGGGAAGATATTGTTCTTCACAAGTTGGATTATGGTGTTGGTGCTGGAAAAATTTATCCGGCAGTGGACTCAAGCTATATTGCTGCTGGTGCTGTTTTGTCTCAGGAAGATAAAACTGGGAGGGTCAGGCCAGTAAGATATGAGTCTGTGGTGTTTAATGAGGTGAAATTCAGGTATTCTCAACCTAAGTTGGAATTGTGTGGTGTAGCAAAAATTTTAAAGAAGCTACAGACTGTTTTGTGGGGGCAGCATTTTGAGCTGCAGGTGGATGCAAAATCTTTAGTTCAGATGATCAATACACCTAGTCTTCCAAATGCTCCAATGACTAGGTGGGTGGCATTTATTCAAAATTTTTCTTTTGACCTGGTACACAAACCAGGCAAAACTTTTACAATGCCTGATGGATTATCAAGGAGGCCACCTACAGATGAAGATTCTGAGGCTGAAGAGTTTGATGAAGATGTTCCAGTGGTTAGGGCCAGCAAAAAGGGTTCCGAAGATTTTTCTGACCTCCCCCAAGAGGCTAAACTGGCTGGATCTGATCTTGATTCTGGTAATCAGGATGTTTTTGTTGATGAAAATGGAGTTGTTGTTTGGGAAAGCTCAAATTTGGAAAATGGTGTTTTTGTTAGTGAACTGGATTCTCACAAGATTCAGTGGAAAGAGATGTATGTGCCAAAATTTAAGGATTGGTATCCTGGTTGGGCTGGTCAATTGGCTCATGTTCACACTGGTAATTTTGATGACAGAGGTTTACCCTTGGATGTTGTTTTGTTGGATTTTGAATATGAGACCTGGGGTCAGTCTGGGTTTTATTTTATTATGATGGAATATCTGTTGACCTTGGAGAGGCCAGATAGTTGTGATTATGATAATTGGTTGGAAATCAAGAAGAAGAGTCCCAGATTTTATGTGTCAGGAAGAAGGTTGATAAGGAGGAGACATCCTAACCCTCAAGTTGTGGTGACTCAGAAGAAGGGTCAAGAAGTTGTGTTGAAGTCTTTGCATGAAGACCTTGGTCATAGAGGCTTTGGGGAGACTTATAGAAGAGTAGCTGAAAGATTTTGGTGGCCAGGTATGAAGTTCGCTGTGTAGGGTTTGTTTCAATCTTGTGAAGAATGTCAAAGAAGAAGTCACTTGAAACCTAAAGAGTTTGGCTGTGTTACTGGTGAATCAACTGTTTTTGGAATATTCAGTCTGGATGCTGTCCATATTAAAGAGGGCAGGTATAAATACTTAATTGTTGCCAGGGATGATTTGTCTGGTTGGGTTGAGGCAGTGCCTCTGGTTAATTTGACTGCCAAGAATGTGGCAGAGTTTTTGAAGAAGGAGTGGATTTATAGGTATGGGTTGATGAAGTTGGTGACTGTTGATGGTGGGCCAGAGTTTGGTGCCAAATTTAAAGAAGCTGTGGCTAGTGTTGGTTCTAAAGTTAGAGTGGCTACACCTTATTATCCTGAATCTGAAGGCATGGTTGAAAGAGGCCATCAAGTTATCAAGAATGCTTTGGTAAAGATGTGTGGGGATAGTGCTGAAAAGTGGAGGCATTATTTACCCTTGGTGTTATTTGCTGATAGGTTCACTGTGAAAAGGACAACTTGCTATTCTCCTTATGAGTTAATGTTTGGTCAGAAAGCTGTTCTACCAGTAGACTTGGAAGCTGTTTCTTATCTTGGAATTGATTAGGATGATGTGCACTCAACAGAAGAATTGCTCTGTGCCAGGATGCAACAGTTGGAATGTAGAGAGGAATGTCAAGAGAAGGCATACTCTAGAATGATGAAGATTAGGAATCAATCAGTCAGATACTGGGACAAGAAGTTGGCTCATAGACTCAGGAATCCCTTGAAACCTGGTTTTTTGGTTTTGGTTTATAATAGAAGTTTGGAGGGTCAGTGGGTAAAAATGTTTGCTGACAGATGGAATGAACCTTACAGAGTCAGATCTCAGGTGTCTGGAGGTTCTTATGTTATGGAAGAGTTGGATGGTGCAGTCTTAAAGAAGAGAGTGGCTGCAGATCAGGTGAAGAGGTTCTATCCCAGAGGCACTAGGCATGAAGAAGATTGACTCCACAATGAGGATAAACTATGAAACGTTCTTTATGTTTTGGAATTTTTTAGGTGTTACAGAGAAACTTTTGTGTTGGAAACTTTTTGTTAGAAGGTACCCATGGGTGGGGCTTCTAGATTTGATCTTGGCAAGTGTAGGGGTAACTGATGTGCTGGCTTCTCTGTAGAACAGTTACCCCAGATTGTCTGTTTCCAACCCTTTTTCTTAATTTGGTTGAACCCTAGTATTAGTTTCTTTTCACAGGTTTTAGTCCTCTATGACTTTAACTGGAATTTCCTTTGGTTTTCAAGTGCTGGACTCTTCACTATTATTGGTTTTGGTTTATTGTGTTGAATGTTGTGTTTTTCTTAGATGGTACCCAGGGGGGGCTTCTAGATTTTATTTTGGCAAGTGTGGGGGTAACTGATGAGCTGGCTGCTCTGGAGAAAAGTTACCCCATAATGTCTGTCTCAAGTCTTTTGTTTTTCCTAGTTGAATTCTAGTTCTGTTGTTTATTATTCAGGTTTCAAGTCCACTATGACTTTAAACTGGTTTGGGACTGGCTTCTTTAACTTTGGTTTTTTTTTGGGTTGGTGGTGGATCACTGGTGGTCTCCAATCATTTTTACTTATTAAAGGGAGCCCACCCAGTGATCATTTATATGGACTGGACTTTCTCTTACTGTACCTTCTCTTAATCTAGACCATCCATGGAGCTGGACTTTCTTTGATTTTTTAGTTATGATTTTGCTAGATATTAGTTTCAGATTATTTTCTTTTTTCTCTTTTTTTCTTTTAATTTTTTAAGGGGGTTGCTAAAATTATAAAATCAAAAATATAGGGTGTCACCACATCAGGGTCACCTGGATGTGGGCAAGCATTGGCAGGGAAAGCCTCATCAATTGGCCGGGCAATGCCATTTCATAATTTTATTTTCATTAATGTCATTTTTTATTTTTTATTCTCATTATTACCCTTAATTTATGTTTCTTATTTCAAATCATTTAGATTATTTAAGGTGTATCCACATCAAGGTGCACTTGGATGTGGGCAAGGTATCAGGGGATCAGCTCATCAATCGGCTGGGGGATACAATTTGTATTATTTTTTATCTTTTATTTTATTTCATTTATGTTTATTTTATTTATCAATTTTTAATTTTAGTATGTTAGTAGACTGTAAAAAAAAAAAAAAAAAATTAGAATTTATAGTTATTAATTCTTTTTTATTTATTTATTATTATGTTTTAATCTTTTTTCAGGAGCTCATTGTCTGGATGATGAAGTTTTTGGAGGCTGGTCCGGACTATGATGTAATTTTTGTTTTTTGTTGGGGTTGTGGGAAGCACTGTGTTCTTTGAAGTGCATCCTGCTGGAGAGATTATATGGATTATAATGGGCAGGAAGGGTTTTGGATGGAAGTTCAGAAGAGGAAGAAGAAGAGGCAGGAATGGATTGTTGGAAGGAGTGCTTAATGATCCTAGACATCTTCCAGTGGTCATCCAATAGTTGTTTCCTCAAGGTTTTCTCAAAGTCATTTTAAGGGCCATGGAGGGCAAAGGCTTTCAGCATGTTTGAACACATGGTGCTGAGGTGTTGTTTCATGTCTCCATAATCCAGGGTCAAAGAAGTTTCTAGAGGTTGGCCAACTCCAATAGTAGATTCAGGAGGAGGGGTGCCAACTAGAGAAGAAGAATTGGATCAGTAATTATTTTTGTTGAAGAAATTGGATGAATTAATGTGGTACTTACAGATTGGAAGCTCATCAAATTTGTAAGTGGCCGGAATTTGGACTTCTGAAGATTTTGGAATGTTGATAGTAGGTGGATCAATCAGGGAAAGATATGGATTCTTTTGGTCTTCCTCTGAAAGGTTTTGAGAAGGTGAACTAGGAGGCTGATGTTCCTGGGGCCTAGTTGGAGCAGCAGGCCTGTTGTTGCTGTTGTTAATATTTCTGCTTGATTCAGTTGGATGAGGTGCTGGTGATGGAGTACCAGGGTTGTTATAAGATGGAGCAGGAGAGGGTGATTTGGAAGAGGATTGATCTCTTCTGGATGGAGCTTTTGAAGGGATGGAACTGTCAGATGAATAGTTGGCTAACAGAGGAGAGGTGTAGTTTTGTTGCCTTAACTGGGGGCAAAGTTGTTGTTTTGGTGCAGTGTTGGGTGCTCTGGTGTCTTCCTGGGGTCCTCTGGAAGGTCTCCTAGAAGTTTGGGAAATTTTTGAGTTTTTGGACCTTAGAAAGGTTGGCTGCGTTGCTCTGGGAGCAGTGAAAGGTGGCTGTGTGGAGTTGTTTTTGTTGATTGAAGGAATTTGGCTGTTTTCTAGTTGTTTTTGGAAGTTTTGAGCCTGATTTTAACTGTCTAGTCAGGCGGGCCGGCCGCCCAACATTGGCAGGGCCTCCTGGACGTGGTCTAGAAGCCTAGGAGCTGATTTTGAAGCTTTTGGAGCTCAATTAGCAGAGATAAAAGCTGTTTCTTGGGAAGTTAAAGCAGGCCTTTTGGGGAGAGTTCTGGAAACTGAGTTCCGGGATCTTCTGGATGGTGCTGAGGATAAAGATGAAGAGGATGGACCAAGCTCTGGGGATCTGGTAGGGAATCTGAAGAGGTATTTATGAGAAGGTGAAGGAGGAAGAATAGGGTAGTTGGCATCTCTGTCACATTTCTTCTTTTTGGAGTAGCAAGAATCACAGGCCCTGTTGTAGAATTTGGCTTCAGGAGTTGGAAGAGTGAATGTGCAAGATGTGCACATGTGGATGCACTGTTTGCAGGAATAGTCCTTGGGAGCAGTGAAGCAAGGAAGATTGGAGGGGTCAAAATCAGGGGATCCAGCCATTATCTGTGGTGAGAAAAGATGATGGAATGAGATAAGAAGGAGATTTTGTCAGTGATTGGTAGATGATAAAGTGAAGGTGGAAGCTCAGAAGGTTGGCTGTAGGTGTATTCTGTATGAAATTGGCTGGGTCTATTTTATGAAAAATTCTGGTAGTCCATCAAGACTTTAAACTGAACACTGTGTTAGTCCCCCAAGACTTTAAACTGAGGATTGTTTGATGGTGTAGTCCGCCAAGACTATAAACTGAGGAATGGGTTAGAAAGATTGGCAGAGGGTATCCACTGGGGGAGCCTCTGAATTTAGCAAAGGCAAGTTTGGGGTTAATTGATGGGCTGGAAGCTCTATTCACAATTACCCCAGAATGTTAGTTTTTTCTCTGTGTCTTAATGTGGTTGATCTTTGGTTCTGGGTTTATGATTTAGGTTTTGAGTCCCCCAAGACTTTAAACTGAGGGTTTTTGAGTCCCCCAAGACTATAAAATGAAGATGGTCCCCCAAGACTTAAAACTGAGGGTTGTTTTGTGGCTACATCCTATAGAGTGTGTGGTCAATTTTTCTTTTCTGAATCAAGCTCAAGTACTAGTGGAATTACAGAGGGAATCAAGAGATGAAATGAAGTGTTCAGAATTAGCTTTGAACTGGTGAATGAGGTGTCTTCTGTTCTCAATGTCCTGTGGATCTCTAGCAGGAGTGGATTGGAAGTAGTTTAGCAGAAGGTGTTTCTGTTGAGATGTGTGTTGTTGGAACTTGGCCTTAATTGCGGGCAAGTGGTTTGGTGTTAATGGTTCAATGGATCCTACATTGTTATCATCACTGTAAGAAGATGAAGGAACTGAGAAGTCATCAGTTTTATAAAGTGGAAAGAAGAAATGGAAGTTTTTGCCATCAGATGGACCAGGGATGGTGGAACTTGTTGTTTTAGTGGTTTTGGCACTCTTCTGGGAAGGGTGTAGCTTTTTGATTAATCTGGGAATCAAGATGGATGGCACAGATCTTTTGGTGCTGGTAGAAGATGGACCAGGTTGAGGTGGAGCTGAAGCTGTTGCAGAAGATAATGGACCAGGTCTGTAGCAGGTCTTCTTTCTGGAGTGGCAGACATCACAGGACATTCTGTATGGATGGAAAGGAGGTGTGATGGTGCAGATTAGATTATTTTCAATGCAGTATTGGCAAGGAACCATTTCAAAAGCAGATTTGGGAAGAAGGTTAAACATGTTGGTTTGATGGAGAAAGAATGTGGACATTCTTAATTGGAGGGAGAATGTGGTCTTTCAACATTGGCAGGGGCCTTTGTTGTGTTGTTTGGCGCTGTTTGTGCATGTCTTAATTGACATCTGTTGAAGAATTGGGTGTTTTTCTGGATTTATTCCGTGAATATTGGGACTGCGGGTATTTGGATACTATAATTGGATAGCCCCAGTATTTCTCAATATTTTATGTCTTGATGATATTTTTCATATTCTAAGTTTTAAGGGGTCATTTCCTCATTTTTCAGTAACAAAAGATAGCTGTTTAATTTTGTTTTTTGCGTTTTACGGGCTGGCCTTAAGTCTTAGGGTTAAGTGCTTAGTACAATTAGATAGGGGTAATTTAGCTCTATATTTCATGTCTCAATGGTGTTATAGCGTAATTTTGTGTTTTAAGGGTTTTAGTAGTTGTAGAGAATTTTTCAAAGTAGAATAGATGTTTTAATTGGTTTTCTGGCTTCAGGGAGGCCGGGCCGCTTCAGGCGGCACCTCTGACGTCAGTCGGTCCGCCTGCCTCTGTTTTAGAAGGTTGGGGAGCACTTCTGGAGGGTTTTTATTCAATTTGGCTGGTACAGGTGCCAAATTTGTTGCGGTGCATGGATCTTAGATGGGTGGTCTGTGTGTACATACTGAATAAGACAGTTTGGGGCAACTTTAATTATCTTAAAACCATCCGGAGGTGATATCCTTGTTCCTCACTCAGTTTTCACTGTTTTTGGCCACAATTGGCTGTGTTTGTTGCAAGGTTAGTTCTTCATTTAACTCAACTTTTGCAACAGGTTCTCTGGTGTGGATTTGCAGCCTACATCAAGTATCTTTGCTTTCTCTTGTGTGGATATTGGTCTACATTTCAGTTCTTTGGTCTGGTAGTCTGTCTGGGGACTTCTTTCTTGACTCATCAAGCAGTCAAGTGTGTTGAAAAAGGGGCTTTAGCAAACAGGAACCAACTTACTTTAGCAAGTAAATCTCACCCTATTTTTCTAAAGGGACATGGGATTTTCTCTCTGGTTTTTCTCCAACTCCCTTGGTCCAGGCCTATAGCTAGTACTATAGGATTGTCTACACCGCCATGGTTGACCCTGGTAAAGACAATTTCTCATCCACAAGATGAGGAAAGCCAATATTACTCAAAATAACAAGAAAGTGCTAGGATGGGCATAGAAAATGCTTTTGGGGTGTTGAAAAGTAGGTGGGGTATTCTAACACAGCCATTTGATCTATGGCATATCAAAGAAGTAAAGGATACAATGACCTGTTGTAAAATTTTACAGAACATGATAGTGGAATCAAATTCAGAAACAGATCCTTACCTAAGTGAGCAATCCATTCAATGTCAACTTCAGAAAAACCACCAAGATCCTTCTTTAACAAACAGCTTAGTTGATTTTATTCAGAACAGCCAGGAACTTAACAATTCCAACACACACTTTGAATTGTGAGAGAATCTGAAGAATCATATCAGGAAACATAGAGGAAAACTTAAATATTTAAGAGGGGGATAATTAATGGGTACTAGTTAGATGAATAATATAATTTAGTAAAGAAAAGAAATGCAAGTCAAAAAAATATTAAATTTTCTACAAATTTTATAAGTAAAATAAAATTGTGAGTCAAAAATGAAGAATCAGACCAAACTTTATATATATTCCTGGGCCTCCTATAAAATCAAAAAATGTTAGTAAATAAATAATTTGGTTAAAATAGGTGTTAATAATATGATTAATGGGTACTTACCAAATATGGAAAAGATATAAAATTAAAAATAAATGTTGAAATTAAAAATTATGAGATTTAATACTAGTATATCAATATGTATTAGAAACAGAAAAGTAAGTTGAAATTGAAGGAACAGACAAGTATGTATATTATTACTGGGCCTCCTAGAAAAGCAAAAAAATGTGAGCAAATATATATTTCTGTTAAGAAAGAGATATGATAATAATAAGATAAATGGTTTTACCAAATATGGAGAAGAAATAAATTTTGTAATATAATATTTTATTTCTTAATAAAATGATTTATGAGACAGAAAATGTTTATAATAATTTTATTTATTGTCAGCCAGTAATTTATTTAACATAGTTAAACTGGTCTGATTAAAATGATTACTCAATATTAAATTACTTAATTATTAAAATATTATAATGCTAATATTTCTATTGCTTTAAGTATTATATTGTATGTAAATAATATTAAATATATTACAATGAATGTTATATTCTTTAAAGTTTTTTTAATTATGCAAATTTTATTTTTCATTTATTTAAATTTCATTTAATTTTTATAAAAAATTAATTGAATCAATAAAAAATACAAATAAATTCAATAAACCTACAGAAGAGTTAAAGATCTAAGTCCATGTAATTACTGGCACTCAGAACTTTCTTGAAGTCAGCTAGAGGGGGGCCAGAGAGGGAAAGGAAAGAAGCTTTAGTATTTACTTGGAACTTTAAGGGATAATTTAACAGTGTTGTTTATTAAACTTAAACTTAAATTATCTTATTGTATTAAATTCTAATTATTTCATTAAACCTAAATTAATTTTTGAATTAATCTTTTCATTTAATTTTTAAATTAATTTTATATTAAATCTTAAATTTACTTATCAATGATTTTTCTGAAATCAACAAAATTCACATTGTATTATATTTTTTTATAATATGTGTTTCTTTTTGTTGTTTTAGGATCATCTCTTTTTACTCATTCAAATTTATTTAATTATATACAATAACATTCAATTTATAATACAAATAATTTATTTATCTATATATAATCCTTTATTTTAAATCATAACTTCTCCACATGAAGAAATAAAAAGACAAATCCTAATATAAATTTACTACTCTATTATTCTAAATCAAATCATTTCACCTTATCTTCAGCTTATTATTCTTAAACTACCGTAATTTATATCATCACCCATTGTATAAGCCAACAATTGGGGGTCTTTCAAGTTTTGAAGGACAAAAAATAGTATCTTGAATGACAAAATAAACTTGTGTGGTTGATATAATATGTCCCAAAGGGTTAAGCACAATTGGATTGGATTGTTGTATCTTAGTTTGAACAAGTGGAATAGGATAATTAAAAAAAGTAGGGGAATCAAAACATTGAAACTAAAGTTAGTGAAAAACAATGAATGTCAATTTCACTTAAATAACTAGTTTAAAGTTTCCAAGACAAAAAATTGAAATTTGTCACAGGAGAGGCTTGAACTGGGGAACATTGCATTTGGAATATATACTACAAAATAGTTAAACCTTGAAAGTCTACTATAGTAGTAAGTAATTTATATATCATTTTCATTATTTCAACCTTTATGTTGAAAGATTAATTTTAATATCTAGAATTACTGACACCTTTATTTTTTATTAAAAAAATCATATATATATATATAATATTTTATTTTTTATATATATTAATATTGATATATATAAATAATATTTTATTGGATTTATATGATAATTAAAATAAAAATGATTTAATTTTCAGATCTCAAAAATAAAATAATTGTTGTATTGAATTTTTCAGGTCTTTAATACAGTTAAAAATTACAGTGAAATAAAATTATTTAAAAAATTACTTAAAATAAAATAATTAATTAAATTATTTTGTGAGTAAATTTTTTAATTAATTAAAAAGGTCATATTTTAAACTGAAATAAATCTTTTTAGAATAAAATATTTCTGATAAATTAATCACTCTAATAATGGATGCTGATAAAGAAAGTATTTCAGGTTCTAGAGTTTGTATCTCTGATTATATAAATATTACTCAAAGAAAGTATAATACAGGATATAGTCATGCAAGAGGCAAAACCCTTAGAGTCACAAAAATAAAAGAGATAGTGGAAAAACTACCACCAGGACTGAAAATAAAAAAGATGTCAGACCTGGAGAAAATCAGAAATCTCTTCTTAGTGGCAAACAATTAAAAGCAGGAGTGGATGAAACTCAAAGAAAAGGTGGAAATTATTGAGGAAAAACTCACAACAATCATCAACCAAAGGGGGATATTTTTCACCAAACAGAACAATCAGGCTCCTAGCATACCATCTAATCACTCTACTCATCTAGAAGATTCCCATATCTCAAACATGGTAACAGTGGAAAAATGGAAGTGTGTCACCGGACGACCTACGCACAAGGTCGAGGATGTTCCTGTAAGTGAGATGAGGGATTTTAGAAACTTCTTCAAAGCACAGAGGAATGATTCGAGGAAATGATTCGAAGGTCACTCAAAGTAATAGCTATAGGTTCGAGGTTCGATCAAGAAGAATTATAAACTAGTTCCAAGGTAATAATAATTCTTAAAATCTCACAAAGGGTTGGAAACTCAATAATCAAAAATTTAGGATTTAGAAATGAATATTTGAGAAGGTAAAAGAAAGATACAATAACAATGATTTAACTTTTAAGGTTTTCACCACTATTAATGTAAATACAATATTATAATTTAATTCTAAGGAATATCGAACCAAATACCCAACTCCTTTTATATCCTTTGTTCCTCCTCGCATTGACCTCCCTTCCATCACAGCATTCCCGTTCCATTGACCATTACTAACATACACTTAGACCCTCTCTACTAAATATCCGTTCATGCTCAATTTGTCCCTTTTAATTAATTAACAAAACTTTAATGAAAAAAAACTACTACTATACTATTTCATTGATCCTAGCGCTGTGCGTCGCTTATTGAAAAGGACTAAGGTACCCTATTGGGAGATTGACTAATTTAGATTTAGAGTTTAGGCTAGCGCAGTTAAATAGCAGTACACAAAGGAAAATTGCAGTTGCTATGGAGAATTGCTTTCTGCGCTTTGAGTATAGATTTAGGACTCAATATTATTGATTTATTGAGTTAATTTCGCTTTGAGTGTCACGTGGCCCGTGACAGATGCCCGGGTATAAAAAACGCGAACTCCGTTGAGCTTGAACCATCTTCCCACACTAATTTCCCTTGTCTAATACTTTTTCCCTCATCTCTCAATTATTTATTTTATAATGAACTGCCCTACTCCCACACCCACGCCTCCACACCCTAAAGCGGATGGGGGAATAATCACACAACAGTTTTCACAGACTTGAACGGCTTGTGAAAGCATGGAATATTTCTGTGTCGAAAGTACGGCGACTCAAGGCCCTCGCCAGAAATGCGAGTTTTGCCGTTGGCGGCGAGTGGTGTGCGATGCATTGACGAAGAACGCGGTGTGGTAGCCTAAAGTTTAGTACGGCACCTAAATATGTAAATGGAGTTATTACGGCGTGCAAGATTGGCGTTATTATTTTTTTTATATAAAAGGGTTTTATTTAATTTATTGGAGTTTTAAATATGAAGAAATTGGTCACAAGCAAATGCCTACACGAAAACAATTTATTTTACGGAGAGAACTTATTTTTTACGGTCTGAAAAATTTATAAGTATTAAGTCGAGTCACTCAAGAACCTTGGGAAATTTTCCCAGAATTTTTACTATTTTTCTTATATTTTTAAATGAATTTTAAAGTTTTATAGAAATATTTACGTTTTCAAAATTACTTAACTTTGATGAATTTTCACGGGGTAATTAGAGCTGCGCAGACTACGAAAATTAGTTTGATAGGTAAAGGGGAAGTAGCTCTATTATGTGTAATTTTTCTAGATTTTTTATTATGGTTTTAAGGTTCTAAATTGAGTCCGGAAGTCCGGACGGACTCCGTACGGACTCCGCTTTGACTCCGTACGGACTCCGTACGGGCTCCGGATTGACTCTGGAAGAGCTCTGGAGGGGAAAACTTAGGCACGTGACTAGGAATACTTAAGCGCTTTTCAAACTCGAAATTGAGAGGGGGGGACACATCATACAGCTTAATCATTAACCACCACAGTCTCATTTTTTATTACTCAACAAATTAAATAAATTTGTAATACCCTTATAACTTTATATTTTATATATAACATTTTAGAAATACTACTCAACAATTAAAATAACACTTCATACAGGGTATCTTTAGAAAGGTCTTCATCTCTGGGACTTGATTATTGCTGTCTCATAAAAATTCAAATTATTATAAAAACATAAAAGTCAATCTTTTCAGATCTTTCACTGGTACACCTTAATTGTTGTTATCAGTATTTCTTTATCAACAGCCACTTTCTTTAAATCTCAATAAGCGTTAATTATTTTAGAGTTTCATTATTTTATCAATCAGATTCAAGTAGATTGGTTAGCTTAGTGATTTAGAACTCCCATTTTGTTATTTTTATTGGAAGGACGGGGTTTTCAGCTAAATCCACATATCTCCTCCGGATTCTGCTTACAGCAAGGCGACTGTAAGAGTTTACCTTACCATAGTTGGCGCCCAACGTGGGGTTCGATTTCTCTAGCTTTCTTTAAAGACTTACTTGGATCAAGAACGTTATTAGCCTGCAAGAGGCTTATTTTCTGGAACTCTAATTGGATTTTTGTTATTGGCCTGCAAGAGGCTTGTTATTTTATCGATTGTTAACGCTTTTCATTACTTATTGGGATGTCTTCTTCTGCTGTTGCTTCTGGATCTTCTAACCCTCTTACTCCCTCAGTTAGAATTGTTTCTTGGGATGGCCCAAAGTTTGATGGGGAGGAGTTTAAATGGTTCATTAGCAGGTATGAAGCTGCTGCTGCTGTTGATGGTGCTTCCCATGTGGATATGGTGAAGCAAGTTAGATTTTTTATTGCCGATAGGGAGGTGGAAAAGGAGGTTATTTCTATGGATGGTTATAAAGATCAAGATTGGAGAAAGCTCAAGATGGAAATGGGAAAAAGGTGGCCAAAAGTTTATTCTTTGGAGGATCTAAAGGATATAGCTAGGAAATGGGAATCAAAAGGTGGTGTAACATCTCTGCATCAGTATCATCAGTTTATGGTTGAATTCCAGGTGGTTCTGGATTATTTGTTGGAGTATGAAATTTTATTTCATGATAATGCATCAAAGTATATTTTTTGGGATGCTATGGGGGAAAAGGTTAAGAAAGATGTTTTGATGGTGCTTATTAATGCGAATTTAATGAAGGATCTTCCCGATGGAGAAACTAGGATTCCTGGTATGGAGGTGCTAAAGAAGGTTATCTTGGAACATCTGGATACTCATAACTCTGTTGATTTGGACTCTGGAGAAGACACTGAGGTTGCTCAAGAGATAGAAGAGGATGGTTTAAAAGAACTAGTTTCTGATGAAATTTTGGATTCAGCCATTCCTGAAGATTTCGTCCAGCCTGAAGATATTATTTTTGTTGACTCTTCTGTTTGGAAAGAAGAGGTTTCTGAAGATGAAGATATTATTGTCACTGATGAAGAAAATTTGGATGTTGGGGATAATTTTGTTTTGGATAATTTGGAATTTGATTTAGAGGAATATTTACCTCAGGTTTTGTCTTCAAAAGCGGAGACTGTTTGCAATTCAGATGTGGATATGGTTTATGAATCTGGTATATGTATGGTGGATTTGTTTCAATCTCAGGAAGAGATTTTTATGGAGGATATGGTTTTCCCTGCACTAATAAAGAGTGTAGCGGCATTTGATAATAGAGTGCATAAATTGGATGCACTCATGTTTTGGAAAAGGGCTGTTTATTTTTTATGTCCAATGGTAGGACAAATTATGGGGGTTTATTTTTGGGTTTTATGGAATCAGTGGATAAGCCCTTGGGGCAAAATTATTGATTATCTCCAGGGGATATCAAGAATTTAATTCCTCCGAAATGAGGATAAACTACCTAAACTCGGCTGAAATTTTTTTTTTTTTTTTATTGTTATGTCTTCAATTTATTCAGGATTCAAATTATTATGGATGCCCTCATTTTTTGGGGTAGCAGGGGCTGATCGCTCTAATGTTGTAATCTCTCCTCAGGATGAGATCCCGGATTGCAATAGGTCAGCTCACTTGGAGATAATTCAAGTGGATTCTCAATTATTTTCTGTTAATATTACTTTGGAGTGCAAATACGTTTTGGACTTTTCTATATGTTTATTGGATTTACCCTGTTATTCTATTAAATTTAAAAATGGTAAAAAAGGCAAAATGGGCCAAATTAGGTTGGATAAAAATTGGAAGGGTATGTTTATGGGCCTCCAGCAAGAGGTTAAACTGCAATTATCTCCTTCTATCACGGACCTCCAGCAAGAGGGTAAACTGCAAATATCACATCAAAATCCGATAAAAAATCTCAGTATAATTAAAACCCAAAAAAATAATTTTTGTGAAAATTCAATTCCGGTTCTCCAGCAAGAGGTTAAACTGCCAACTTTCTTTACGGGTGATTTACTGTTGGATAAAGGAAGCAAAGGTGTTGGAAAATCTGTTTATAAATTAGACGAGGGAAAGGAGAAAAGGGTAAAATTTAAAAATGAAATAAAATATTTTTCTAATTTTTCTTATTCTGATTCTGGCGATGAAGAAGATTCATTTGATGAGAGTTTTAATGGCGATGTTTTACCTCAAGTTAATTTAGATGTGGACGCAGCCAAATATAAGAAAGTAGCAAATAAAGTTCGACCTATTAATGAACCGCTACCTGCTGAATTAAATCCACCTTTGAGAAGACCAAGGTTATCAAGAGATCCTTATGAAAGTCCCTTGGTAAAGAATCCGCCTGAATTTTCTGAGACGTCAAGAATCACTTTTGAGAGACTGGGTGTTGTTAATTTTGGACCTGATGGTTGGTTGTCTGGAGAAGAGAAGAAGTTGTTGTTGGATGTGATGGTCAAGCAAGAGAAGGCCATTGCTTTTGTAGAAGAGGAGAGGGGTGTGTTGAAGCATTCCTATGGGGAGCCTTACAAGATTCCTGTGGTATGTCATGAACCTTGGCAGCAGAAACCGATTCCTATTCCGGCTGCATTGAAAGAAGCCTATATTGAAGTTGTCAGAGAACGGATACGCACTGGACTGTATGAGCAATCAATGTCAAGTTATTCTAGTCCTGTATTTTGTATCAAGAAACCGAATGGCAAGCTTAGAGTTGTTCATGATCTTAGGGAATTAAATAGGGTTACAATAAAGGATGCTGGGATACCACCTAGTGCTGAGGAGTTTGTTGAAGCGTTTGCAGGGAGAGTGTGCTATGGTTTGGGAGATATTATGGGTGGATATGATGAGAGAGAGTTACATCCGCACTCAAGGCCTCTCACTACATTCGATACGCCACTTGGACGCTTACAGTTAACAAGATTACCTCAAGGAGCAACAAATTCGGTTGCAGTTTATCAAGCTCAGATGGCTTGGATCCTTCAAGATGAAATTCCACAATATGCTGGAATCTTTATAGATGATGGAGGAATTAAGGGACCAACAACCGACTATGATAACCAGGTGTTGGAAGAGAATCCCGGGATACGCAAATTCATTTGGGAGTTTGCAATTACTTTAGAAAGAATCTTGTTTCCAATTGAAGGGGCTGGTTTAACTATTTCAGGCTCAAAATTTTCCTGTTGTGTGCCAGCCTTAGAAATATTAGGCCATGTGGTATGTAGAGAGGGTAGGATTATGTCCAAGAAGAAAGTTAACAAAATTCAGTCCTGGCCAAGACCCAAGAATACGACCGAAGTCAGAGGGTTTTTAGGCGTTTGCGTATATGTTAGAATGTTTATCAAGGACTTTTCTTCATTGGCAGCTCCATTGAGACGGTTAACGAGAAAGGATGCAGACTGGGAGTGGGATGAAGAGTGTGAGAAGGCGTTTGTGAAGTTGAAGGAGGTTGTAGGGAAGGATTTAGTCCTGCACAAGTTAGATTATGGAAAAAATGCTGGCAGAATTTATTTAGCAGTGGATTCAAGTCAGGTTGCAGCTGGGGCGGTTTTGTCTCAGATGGATAAAGCTGGTTACATCAGGCCAGTTAGGTATGAATCTGTAGTATTTACTGAGGTCGAATCAAGATATTCTCAACCAAAATTGGAATTATGTGGTGTGGCGAAAATACTGAAGAAACTTCAGCATATTTTGTGGGGGCAACATTTTGAGTTGCAAGTGGATGCGAAATCGTTAATCCAGATGATTAATTCCCCAAGTTTACCAAACGCACCCATGACGAGATGGGTAGCTTTTATTCAACATTTTTCGTTTGATTTAGTTCATAAGCCTGGCAAAACTTTTACTATGCCAGATGGTTTATCAAGGAGACCACCCACTGAAGAAGATTCAGACTCAGAAGAGTTCGATGAAGATATACCTATTATCAAAGCCAGCACTAAAGGAGCTGAAGACTTTCCATACCTCCCCCATGAGGTTAAACTGGCAGGACTATTGTGTTTAGATTATGATGATGATGACCTCCACCAAGAGGATAAACTGGAAAATAGTTTTTATGTTAATAAAGGTGTAGATAAATTCGGCAGAGAGGAGGTAGAAGAAGATGTGGTGTATGTAGAGGAAAATGGATTAGTAGTGTGGGATAGTAGTAAATTAAGGAATGGTGTATATGTTGGAGAATTAGAGAATTTAAATAAAAAGGTGGATAAAGAGAAAGAGGTATTTTCAAATACGGTTTTTGAAGGATCCAAAGGTTCAGAAGAAAAACGTCGACATAGCTCGATTAAAAATTTATTTAGGGGTCAACAATTATTGTCTCATTCATGTGCAGGTGATATTGGTGATAGAGAAGTCCCTATTGATGTTATATTAATCGATTTTCAAGATGAAGTCTGGGGTCAGACTGGTTTTTATTTTTTGTTAGTCAAATATTTGTTGACTTTAGAGAGGCCAGAAGATTGTGAAGACGATGAATGGGTGGCTATCAAGAGGAAGTCATCTACGTTTTACCTATCTGGTCGACGTTTAATGAGGAGGAGGTATCCAAATCCTCAAGTAGTTATAACTCAACAGAAGGGGCAAGAATTAGTTTTGAAATCACTGCATGAAGATCTCGGGCATAGAGGCGTTGGAGAAACATTTAGAAGAATTTCTGATCGATTTTGGTGGCCTGGCATGAAGATGGCTGTTAAACAGTGGGTTCAGTCATGCGAAGAACGTCAAAGACAAAGTTATTTAAGGCCAAAAGAACCTGGACGCGCGACTGGTGAATATAAGCTCTTTGGGAGAGTTAGTTTAGATGCCGTTCATATAAAAGAGGGACTGTATAAATATTTAATTGTGGCCAGAGATGATTTATCTGGTTGGGTAGAGGCAGCGCCTCTTATTAATTTAACTGCCAAAAATGTGGCAGAATTTTTTTTGAATAATTGGGTATATAGGTATGGGGTGATGAAGTTGGTAACGGTAGATGGAGGTCCTGAATTTGGGACAGAGTTTAAAGAGGCCGTATTGAAAGTTGGATCAAAGGTTAGGGTAGCAACCCCATATTATCCTGAAGCTGAAGGCATGGTTGAAAGAGGGCATCAAGTTATCAAGGATGCTTTAGTTAAAATGTGTGGGACAAGTGCCGAAAAGTGGAGGCACTATTTACCTTTAGTTTTATTTGCTGATCGAATCACTGCCAAAAGGACGACCGGATTTTCACCTTATGAACTTGTTTTTGGACAGAAAGCAGTTTTACCGGTTGATTTAGAAGCTGAATCATATCTTGGAGTTGACTGGGACACGGTCAAAACTACTGAAGAATTATTGTGTGCAAGAATGATGCAGCTAGAAAAGAAAGAAGAATATTTAGAAAAGGCATATTCGCGGATGATGAAGATCCGAAATCAATCAGTCAGATATTGGGATGAGCGGTTGGCACATCAATTAAGGAAACCTTTGAACCCAGGTGATATGGTCCTGGTGTATAATAGGAGTTTGGAAAGTCAGTGGGGAAAAATGTTTGCAGATAGGTGGAATGGACCGTATAAAATCAAGGAGCAAGTTTCCGGCGGTTCATATGTGCTAGAAGAGTTGGATGGAGTAGTATTGAAGAAGAGGGTAGCGGCCAATCAAGTGAAACGGTTCTATCCTAGAGGCACCAGGAGTGCCGAAGTCTTCCTCCGCAATGAGGATAAACTATGATATCTACGAAATTTTATGGATTCCTCCACAATGAGGATAAACTATGACATTTATGAAATTATATGGATAACTCCGAAATGAGGATAAACTACAATTTTAATGACATTTATCAAATTTTATACCTCCGCAATGAGGATAAACTATGATATCTACGAAATTTTATGGATTCCTCCGCAATGAGGATAAACTATGATATCTACGAAATTTTATGGATTCCTCCGCAATGAGGATAAACTATGATATTGATGAAATTTTATGGATACCTCCGCAACGAGGATAAACTATCTTCTTTTTTTTATCAAATAATTTACTATCGTTACACTGCATATGGGCAACGAAACTGTGACAAAACATAACGAAATACGAGAAAACCTTCATTGAAAATTTTCAAAATTTAAAATTCTTAAAATATGGGTGAAGATAGTGTTGGAAAATTTTTTAAAATTTATTGGAAGAAGTGTTCACAGGGGAACCTTCTTAATTTAATATTGGCAAGTGTGGGGGTAATTGATGGGCTGGCTGCTCTAAACACAATTACCCCATAATGTTCGTTTCCAAAATTTTCCCTGTTTCTAGTTGAATCCTGGCTTTGTCTTTTAATTTTAGGAAGTCCACTAAGACTATAAACTGGAACGAATCAAGAGACACCGCTCACAACGCCGGATTCAAGATTTTTTTTATTTTATTTTGTTTTTGATTTTTTTATGTTAGATTGTTATTTCTTTTCTTTAATATATATTATGAATTATTGTAAAAGTGATGCTCACTGGTGGTCTCTAATCATTTTTATAAATTGGAGGGAGCCCACCCAGTGATCATCATTATAAAAATTATCTTCAAAAAACTTTCATTTATTTTCTTTTCTTTTCAATTTCTCAAAATTGTGTAACCACATCAAGTTGCACTTGGATGTGGGTATGATGTCGAGGGTACGGCTCATCAAATGGCCGGGGGGCATCTTTTAAAATTTTATTTTAAAATTTTTTTTTTATTACTTTATTTATCTTTCTTTTCACACTCATTTATCTTTCTTTAAAAATTAAATTTTAACTTTTATTTCAAAACTATCTTTTCTAAAATCTTTTATTTTAAATTTAAAAAAAAAAAAAAAAAAAAAAAAAAAAAAAAAAATTAAAAAATTAAAATTAAAATAAAAAATAAAATAAAAAAATTAAAAAAAAAACAAAAAAATAAAAAAAAAATAAACTAAAAAATAAATAAAATAAAAAAAAAAATAAAATAAAAAATAATAAAAAAAATAATAAAAAAAAAATAAAAAAATAAAAAAAAAAAATAAAAAAATAAAAAAATAAAAAAAATAATAATAATAAAAGGTATTTTAGTTTTAGGTAGTTTAGATGTTTATATTTTATTTTTCAAACATTATTCAAGAAAGCTACATACCAGGAAGAGCACCATCAAGGGTTGTTATCTTTTGAAGAATCGAAATTAGAAAATTTAGAAGGACCTTGATCGATTTCCTGGGATTCGAATCTTATTTCACGGTCACGATAGTGTTGAAGCCAGTTGGCTATTTTGAAAAGGTCTCTTAACAGTTGCTCTCTCATCCAAGATTCTGATCTATCAGAGGGCGGGTATCGTTGGAAATAAGCGATAAGGTTATTAAAATTGGCAAAAAGCTTTTCAGACACTAGGTGAACTGGAACTCTAGGAAAGCTTGGATTAGGTTCTGGTAGTTCATAAGCAGAATATGAAATTGGAGAACCGGTGGACGCTTATCAAATTAAAATATCAGCAAATTAAAACCTGAAGATTAAGAAAATAAAAAGAGACAACTAACCTGTGTCAACACTATCATGATCATAGATAAATGGCTTACTTGGTAATGGAGTGGGATTTTTTATGTTTAGGAAAGGATTTTTTATTTTTGATAGATGAGGAGGACTGGTGTTGGATTTGGTGTTTGAAGTAGATGTTCTGGGCCTTTTGGATGATACAAGAGAAGATGAAGACTGCTGGCTATTATAGGACCTTTTGTGCTTCAAGATGTTGGAAGAAGGAGAAGAGTTATTAGAAGGTTGAAGCATGGCCCTGGGAGCAGCAAGAGTTCTTGGGGGACTAGCAGCAAGTCTAGATTGGAGAGAAGGACCCAGAGGATTAGGTGATGGAGAAAGATTTAAATAGGCTGATGGAGAAAAAGGTATGGGATCTTTAGAGGTTGATGGAATAGGGGGTGGAGTAGAAGGTGAAGAAGAAGGAAGAGGTTTGCAGAAGGCGGCAAAGCTAGTAGCAGTGATGGGGAAAGAACCACAGTTCAAGCCAGAACATTTTCTTTTCTTCTCATAGCAGGATAAACAGGCCCTGTTATAAGTGTGCTTTTGCCAGTTAAAAGAGAAGATACATTCCCTATGGGTGAAGGCACAGTATTTGCAAGATTGTTCAGCTGAAGCAATGAAGTCAGAAGGTTTCATCTTGTTAGGAGATATTTTTTTGAAGAAGAAAACTTGAAACTAGGATGAAGAAAGTTGGTGGCAAAATCTGGGTTCAAGGATAGAGAAGATGTTAGGTCCACCAAGACCTTAAACTGGACTATTATCATGTGCTGGGTCCACCATGACCTTAAACTGGATTTCTTATCGATTAAATGTTTGGTCCACCATGACTTTAAACTGGTAGTTCATTCATTGTTTAGTCCACTATGACTTTAAACTGGAAAATTAATATCTGCAGGATAATTCAACATTCATTGGACCACTATGGCCTTATACTGGATTACTTGTCGATCAAATGTTTGGTCCACTATGACATTAAACTGGATTATCAAATTTATTCAATCTTTGGTCAAGCCTAGGCCTTACTTAGGAATATATCAAGATATTTATGCACTTAAACGATCTTTGGTCCACCAAGACCATAAACTGGCAATCGATTATATGTTTGGTCCACCAAGACTTTAAACTGGAATGTCAATCTTGTTTGGATAACTCAATTCAATCTTTTAATTTATCACTGTCCACTAAGACTTTAAACTGGTTATTCAATTATTTCTGGAATTGGGTGCTGATAAGCTTTAGGAGGTTAAAATTTTAGGTGGTAATGATGCTAAGGAAAGCATAATGGTTAATTAGGTGAAATTTGTGGCGCTTTAACATGGTCTAAAGTTGAAATTATTATTGGAAACCTGGCAAAAGTATTTTATGGGTTTGCTGTATAGCAAAGTTTGAAAATTGTGATGAAGGAATCAGAAGTTAGGATGGTAGTTGGATTTTAGGGAATGATTTTTTTTTAGTGCCTCATAGTTAGGCCATTTTTTTTTTTGGTGTGAAGCTTGGAGGACCTTATGGCGAGATTGGAATCATAGAATTCGGCTCAGTGGGGGGCCCTATGAGGTTGGAATCAGGAGTATTCGGCTCATAGGAAGATCCACTCTCTCAATGCTGTGACAAGAAGGAAGACTGGTATATGGGAGTCTGAAGGGATTCAAACCTTGCTCTCAGTAGTGGAATCATCACAAGATTTATATTATTTTATTTTATGTTATATTAAGCCAGAGAAGAAAGAAAACATCATTTATGTTGAAAGTTTAAGAAGACCAAGCAAAAACAAAATTTTATCAAGTTATACTGTTAGAAAAGATAATTTCTTTGAAATTTTTCAACATCATTATCAAAGCTTTGCATTAAAATTCTTCTTTTCATGAGGTCTTCATGGTTATTAGCTGGAGTTTCTTGAAAATAGGCCAGCATTTTTCGTTTCAACTCATTAGTAAAGTCAAGAAAAAGATAGCGATGAAAATTTGGGTAATGATTGATATAGTCCGTCTTCACTCTACCAACATCATCAGTGTTGGTTATTTCGACAGCTAGAAGTTCAAATATGTTATTAAGTCATAGGTTTAGTCAATTTTGATTAAAAGTTTTTTTAGTAAGATAAATAGGGTCTTACATTTAGAGCCAGGAAACATAGTCTCAGCAAAGTTAGTTGGGGGTACTGGCGTTATAGGATTAGGATCTTGTGAAGGCAAAATTAGGCCGGGATCCGCTGATGAAGATTGAACTTTTGAAGCTGTTTTTGATCTTATTCGTTTTAAGAAGACAGGAATTTTGGATCGCTTTTTAGAAGTTGAGGGATCAGGGAGAGCTGCTGGTCCTAAATATACGTTTGTTTTAGAAGGAACTATTGGCCGGTTGCATTTGACTTTTTTCACACGGCATAAGTCGCAAGCTGTTCTGCCAGGAAGATTAGGATTGGACATTAAACAAGGTACCTGGTATCGAGCGCAGAGTTCACATGGAGCGACAAGTTCTTTGGAAGACATATTGATGAAGATGAATTTTATAGTTGATTAAAGAAGATGGTGGTTGAAGGTTAAAGATGAATATTGTGTTCAACCACTTATGCAAAGTTTTAAGAATGGGGACATTCTCGATTGGAGGGAGGATGTGGTAGCCTAAAGTTTAGTACGGCACCTAAATATGTAAATGGAGTTATTACGGCGTGCAAGATTGGCGTTATTATTTTTTTTATATAAAAGGGTTTTATTTAATTTATTGGAGTTTTAAATATGAAGAAATTGGTCACGAGCAAATGCCTACACGAAAACAATTTATTTTACGGAGAAAACTTATTTTTTACGGTCTGAAAAATTTATAAGTATTAAGTCGAGTCACTCAAGAACCTTGGGAAATTTTCCCAGAATTTTTACTATTTTTCTTATATTTTTAAATGAATTTTAAAGTTTTATAGAAATATTTACGTTTTCAAAATTACTTAACTTTGATGAATTTTCACGGGGTAATTAGAGCTGCGCAGACTACGAAAAATTGGTTTGGTAGGTAAAGGGGAAGTAGCTCTATTATGTGTAATTTTTCTAGATTTTTTATTATGGTTTTAAGGTTCTAAATTGAGTCCGGAAGTCCGGACGGACTCCGTTCCGGCTCCGTACGGACTCCGTACGGGCTCCGGATTGACTCTGGAAGAGCTCTGGAGGGGAAAACTTAGGCACGTGACTAGGAATACTTAAGCGCTTCTCAAACTCGAAATTGAGAGGGGGGGACACATCATACAGCTTAATCATTAACCACCACAGTCTCATTTTTTATTACTCAACAAATTAAATAAATTTGTAATACCCTTATAACTTTATATTTTATATATAACATTTTAGAAATACTACTCAACAATTAAAATAACACTTCATACAGGGTATCTTTAGAAAGGTCTTCATCTCTGGGACTTGATTATTGCTGTCTCATAAAAATTCAAATTATTATAAAAACATAAAAGTCAATCTTTTCAGATCTTTCACTGGTACACCTTAATTGTTGTTATCAGTATTTCTTTATCAACAGCCACTTTCTTTAAATCTCAATAAGCGTTAATTATTTTAGAGTTTCATTATTTTATCAATCAGATTCAAGTAGATTGGTTAGCTTAGTGATTTAGAACTCCCATTTTGTTATTTTTATTGGAAGGACGGGGTTTTCAGCTAAATCCACATATCTCCTCCGGATTCTGCTTACAGCAAGGCGACTGTAAGAGTTTACCTTACCATAGCGGAAATTGAAAAACGATTTACAAAAACAAAATTTTGGGTAGTTCCGAAGACCAAAGAGGTGGTCGAAGACATTTGGGATGTCTCGATCGAAGATGAACAATTGGTGGGGGAAAATGATAAGGAGATGAACAACGAGATCTCAACCTGGGTAACCCAGGCCACAAGTTCGAAGCGAGGTGTCGAGGAAGAGGTCGATGAATTGGTGGAGGAGGATGAAGATGAAGTCCCTGTTCCAGGGCGGGAACCCAAGAAACGTCGGGTGGTCATCGAGGACGATGAGGAAGAAAGAGAGGTAGAAGTTGAAGTGGCACCCAGGTGATTTCTGGAGCCTGATCCCATCTTCGAGGTAAGTTTTAATTGTTTTATTTCAAGGATGAAGTTACTGATGAGTCTTGTTTCAGACATCGAATAACCTGGAAGAGCCGATTGCGGAGCCTGCGCCGGTTATACCAACTGAGGCAAACCCTCCAGCCACGGAAGTAGTTGAAGAGCCCGAAGACACCCTGGACCAGGTGTGGTACAAGAAACCTCGTCAAGGTCGACGAGTAAGGTTCACGGAAGAACTATGTGGGGAGGTCGACGCTATTATTGACGCTGCTTCCTTCGACGTGGCGGAGGAGCTCTTGGAGATTGGAGAGGTGGTTCCGGTAGGAGAGGAGGAGGTATTTGATAAATGCAGGAAGGAGATAAGGGTAGTTTTGGAGAAAATGAAAAGATTGGTTCGAGAAAAATTAAAAGAAAAAATTTGAAATGAAAAGGAGATGGAAAGAATTAGAAGAAAAAAAATGTATTTTAGTTTTATTTTATTTTTATTTTATTTTATTATTAGTATTATTTTTTTTTATTGTAGGTGAATGTTGTTAATTTTACAAGATTTGAGAGAGAGAAAAAGAAGAGAAAAAAAAAGAAAAAAGAAGTTTTAAATAAAAAATTTTAGAATTTGAAAGAAGAATTTTAAAGAAAGAAAAAAGGTTGTTTTAATTGAAGGAAGTTTTAGTGTTTTTAAAAGGAAAATATTTATGTAAGAAAAGAGAGAGAAAAAGAAACGGTTTTGTGATTGAGATGAGTTTGTTAAATTGAGGATTTTAAATTTTTTTTTTTTTTTTTTTTAAGAAATTTTAGTTTGAAAAAGAGGAGAAAGAAAAGAAAAAAAAACAAAGTGTAGAATTTAAGAGAGTTTGAAAAGAAGATTTATTTGTTTTGAAGAATTATTATAGGGAGATTCAGGGGTTGAAGTTAAGTTCGAGGAAATGGTCGTGCCATACAGGATTTGATGATTCGAAGGAAAGAAAGTCTTTAAAAGAGAGAATAAATTTTTTGAAAGAGAAATTTTTGAAGAGAATTTTAAATTTAAGAAAAGAATGTATTTAAAGAATTGAAGAAGAAAAGAAAGAAAATATTTAGAGAGATTTATGAGTTTTTTATTTTATTTTATTATTTATGTTTATTCTATTTTATTTGATTTTATTTAATTTAATTTAATTTTATTTTATTTAATTTTAATTTTGATTTTATTTTATTTTATTTTATTTAATTTTAATTTTGATTTTATTTTTAGTTGGTTTTGGAGGAAATTTATAGAAGGAGAAGAAAGAAAAAAGAAGAGAGAAAAAAGAAAACAAGGCTAAGAAATTTAAGAGGTGTTTTAGATTTTAAAGAAAGAAAGAAAAAGAAAAAAAAAATTTAAGTAAAGAAATTTTAAGGTTTTGGTTTTAAAGGATATTTCGCATGAAAAGATTTTAGGAGTTCAGGAGCGTTAGAAACATTGATGGCTGGTTCCCAGGATGTTTTGTCTGAGTCATTGAGGAATCCTTCCCATTCCACGAGGTATTGAAGTTTCCCCTTGCGTATTCTTGAATCAAGGATACGACTTACTTCCCACTCTAGATGATCTTCTACTTCGACCGGTTCCGGAGGGGGTTGGTTCTTGCCCGGGTATATTTCTCGAGCCAGTTCCAGGAGAGATACATGGAAAACAGGGTGAATCGCCTGCCATTTAGGAGGTAACTTGAGTCGAAATGCAGTTTTAGAGACTTCAGAGTCGATTTCGAACGGTCCCAAGCGCTTTTCAGCCAGTTTCTTTGATGGTCTTGTTGTTCGGATGTTTCGTGCATCGAGCCATACTTTGTCGCCTGGTTTAAAGGAAGGAGCAGATTGTCGATGTTTGTCGGCCTGTTCCTTGTATCTTCGAATCGCTGATTCCAAATTTGTTTTAAGTTCTTCTTGGAGTCGTGATATAGTTCGAAGATAATGTTCCGCAGGATGATTAGTTCCTACGTGAATTGAGTTGAATCGAGGATGTTGTCCATAAATGGTTTCGAAGGGAGATTGTCGTGTCGAAGAATGAGTCGAGTTATTATAAGCAAATTCGGCCAATGGTAGCCATGTGGTCCAATCGTCTTGTTGGTAACTAACATACATTCGAAGATATTGTTCGAGGATTTGGTTAACTCTTTCTGTTTGACCATCGGTTTCAGGGTGATAGGCTGTGGAGAGATTCCTCGTGATATTGAGTTGTCGACACAGTTGGGTCCAGAATGTGGATACAAACAATGAGCCTCTATCTGAAATAATATCATTTGGTAAGCCGTGTTTAGAAAATACATATTCTAAAAACAATTTTGACAAATCTTCTGCTGTAGCAGTAGTAGTGGTTTTAATAAAAATAGACATTTTTGAAAATCTATCTACTATTACTAATATAGCATCAAAATCATTAGAAATAGGAAGTTGAGAAATGAAATCCATCGATAAAGATTCCCAAGGTTTAGAGGGAATAGGAAGTGGTTGAAGCAACCCATGCTTCCGGTGACGGGGAGCCTTATTCCTATTAAATTCGTAACAAGCTTTTATATAGGCCTTGATTTCCTTGGTCATACCTGGCCAGAAGAAATCCCTTGCTATTAACTGGTAGGTTTTATCAACCCCAAAATGACCAGCTAACGGAGAATCATGTCGACTATTGAAAATCCATAATTTTATCTCATTGTTGTTGGGTATGACTACTCTACCTTTGAAGACTAATAGAACTGATTCAATACTAAATCTTTTGGCCCCTTTCTTCGAGAGTATTCTGTCTTTTAACCCTAAACAATAATCGTCCTTCGACTGAGCTTCGAGGATGTTGGATAGTGGATTTCAAAAAGATTGAATTGTCATCGAATTAAGTTGATGAGTCGTTATCATTGATTCGTTGAAGATTGATTGCACATTTGCTGGGTTCTTGTCAGCAAATGCGTCCCCCCGCTGTGGGTAAACGTCGTCCCGACGTGACAAGATATCTGGGACAATGCAGTTTTTTCCTGGGCGATAGGAAATAGAGAAAGAAAATTCAGACAAAAATTCAGCCCACCTGGCTTGACGCCTGGTTAACACTTTAGAAGACATGAAGTATTTCAAAACATTATGATCTGTTAAAATTTGAAAAGGACTATCTAGGCTGAGAAGAAAAGAACACCATTTTTTAAGACAATGGATAATAGCTAAAAGCTCTTTGTCATGAATTTCATAATTTAATTCCGCAGCTATGAGTTTGCGTGACTCAAAAGCAACAGGATGAAACAAATTTGTTTCAGGATTTAATTGGGAGATGACCCCTGAAATAGCATAATCGCTCGCATCTGTCTCAACTATTGTCGAGGCAGAAGGATCAAAATGCCGAAGAATTGGGGCTGTGGTGAACGCCGTTTTTAGTGCTTCGAATTCCTTTCGTGCTGTAGAAGTAAAAACAAAAGGAATATCTTTTCTAAGAAGAGAAGTAAGATTGGAAATAGTTTTAGAGTAATTTTTAATAAATCTTCTATAGAAGTTTGCAAAACCCGAAAATCCTTGGAGTGATTTAATGTTTTTGGGCTCAGGCCATTCCAGGATTTTCTGGATTTTTTTATCATCCATGACTAAACCGTCAGTGGACAAGGTAAAACCCAAAAAATCAATTGATTTGAGGTGGAATTCGCATTTATTATGCTTGGCGTAGAGACCATGATCTCGAAGACAATTTAGGACCTGTCGAACATGATGAATATGTTCATCCAGTGTTTTCGAGAATATTAAAATATCATCTAAATAGACGACTACAAATTGTTCAACAAAATCTTGAAAGATATCATTAACAAAAGTTTGAAAAGTTGAAGGTGCGTTACATAATCCAAAAGGCATAACTAAATATTCAAAACTACCAAATCTAGTGCGCATTGCAGTCAGTGGTTCATGACCTTCCGCAATGCGAATAAGATTGTAAGCGCCTCTAAGATCAATTTTAGAAAAGAAATTAGCACCATTGAAAAGGGTAAGAAGTAATGACATAGGAGGAACAGGATATGCATTCTTCTTTGTGACTGTGTTGAGCTTTCTATAGTCAACACACAACCTAAGACTACCGTCCTTCTTTTTTACAAAGAGGACAGGGGAGCCGGTTGGAGATTTACTGGCTCTGATGAAACCTTTGGCTACATTCTCTGCAATGTAGTCTCGAAGAACTTGAGATTTGTCCTTCGATAAAGAATAGACAGGACCTGCCGGAGGTACTGGGCCTATTAACTCTATTTGATGGTCGTAGGGTCGATGAGGTGGTAACTTATCGGCCTTGCGGATTGAGAAAACATCGAGGAAATCGTGGTAGATTTCCGGTAGAGTTGATTTGATGGCTTCAACGTTTATTTGGTCGTCCTCTTCATCTTCAAGAGAATCTTTCGAGGTGATACCTGTATTGAGAGAGCATAATTCGATTACTTCGAGGCAATTTAAATCCTCTTCGAGTGAAGTCATCGAGCTAGAAGGGTTAGCCAATTGCTCATTTAAAGAAGGTACAGATGCTTGCAAGTCATCTGGCAGAGATTTGTCCTCTAGCAGGACGTTGTCAGGCGGGTTGTTTAACTCCCTATTGACCTGCATTGAAGAATCAGAAATATACTTAGAGCGTGGGGTGATCAATCCCCTAGTCCAATCAATTTCGGGATTCCAATGCATTAAAAAGTCATGGCCAAGAATGGTATCGTCCATCCTTGGGGCGTCCAAGACTGATAATTCCCACTCGAAGGGGGGAAAATTCGGAAAGTTGAAAACCCATAAAACTTTCTTACTTACCCAATATTTGGGTTCCTCTGATTCGACCAAATAGATGGGAGTTCGATCGATATCTGTAAATGTTAGTTGAAGCTTCTCGGCAAAAGATAAACTAACAAAAGAAATTGAAGCCCCAGAGTCTATAAGACAACTGAAGGGGATATCCTCCTTAAAAAGAATGAATCTCAAGCGTTTTAAGGCAACTCCAGTCCTTAAGACATGGAGGTTCTGTGCACTGGCAGAGATAAGATAGTTTGCTTTGCACACAAGTAAACTATCTACTAGTTTTTTGACTTTGAACTAGTACCTTCTCTTTCCTTCAACTTTACACAGTCTTCCAACTTGTGCTTACCCCCACAATACATACATAACCCATTATCTGCTCTTCTCTTCCTCTCAGCTTCTTTAAGTTACCCTTTAGGATCCAGTACTTTGCTGATATCGCCTGGGGTCAAGCCTTTTGGTCGAGGTTTATCCTTTCCCTTATTGGGTTTGGATTGAGTCGAGGAGGATTGATTTGGTCGTGGGTGTGAAGAAGGTCCCGATTTAAAATTTAGGCCTTGAGATTTGTTGGCATATCGACGATGTTGAAGTCGTCCTTGATAAACGCCGTCAAGTTCAAGGGTTCGATCCATTAAATCCGTTAAAGTAGTCATCTTCTGACCGTGAAGATTTAATTGATCCAGAATCCTCAAAGGAAGTCCTTTCCTGAAATGATACTTAAGGGCAGCATCATTCCAACCTACTCGAGTTTGAAGTGCTCTGAAGTTTGAGATATATTCAGAGGCTTTACCATTATCACTCATGCGAAGAAAATCAAGTTCAATTTCTGCGTTGTCCGTTTCATTAGGGTCCCCAAACAACGTAAAAAGTTGGTCTTCAAACTTTTCCCAATTATTGATAAGTAAGTGGGTTTCTGTCGAAGAAAGCATGAGTAGATAAGGTTCGAACCATCTTGCTGCTTTCCCGGCTAGGAATGAAGAAGCGTAAACAACCTTTGATCGGTCGCTGTTAAAGGTTTGAGGGTCATTATGGAACAGTAGCTTGCAGGTTTGCAAGAAGGGTCGCAATCTGTCGGGGTGATCTCCGTCGAATTTTTCAGGAGATTTCATAGAAGGAGTTTTGAACTTAGATCCCTCTGAAGACGTTGGATTTGAAAGGGTTTTCATAAAAAGTCTCATGAAATCTTCCAGAGAGTTAGATGGTCCCGGTTCTGAGGATTGGCCAGAAGGGTGATTGGCAGGGGCGGATGGTGCCTCATGCATTGTATCCTCTCCTTCTTCTTCATCACTAGAATCCTCAAAATCTTGTGGAATGTCTTCTACAGATTGAACTGAATGTTGCCGTTCCCTAAGGTCGAGTGGTTCCAAAGAGTGAGTGCGAGAAACAGACCTTGTGGCTGTTGGCCTGCCTGTAGCGCGAGCTCTAGTAGTAGCGCCCGTAGGAGGAGTGCGTTGAACAGGTGCCATTTAAAATTTTAGAAGCACCTAAAAAGACGTAGTAGTGCAAAGAATGAGAACTACGGAGAATTAAATTATACTGTCACCGGACGACCTACGCACAAGGTCGAGGATGTTCCTGTAAGTGAGATGAGGGATTTTAGAAACTTCTTCGAAGCACAGAGGAATGATTCGAGGAAATGATTCGAAGGTCACTCAAAGTAATAGCTATAGGTTCGAGGTTCGATCAAGAAGAATTATAAACTAGTTCCAAGGTAATAATAATTCTTAAAATCTCACAAAGGGTTGGAAACTCAATAATCAAAAATTTAGGATTTAGAAATTAATATTTGAGAAGGTAAAAGAAAGATACAATAACAATGATTTAACTTTTAAGGTTTTTACGACTATTAATGTAAATACGATATTATAATTTAATTCTAAGGAATATCGAACCAAATACCCAACTCCTTTTATATCCTTTGTTCCTCCTCGCATTGACCTCCCTTCCATCACAGCATTCCTGTTCCATTGACCATTACTAACATACACTTAGACCCTCTCTACTAAATATCCGTTCATGCTCAATTTGCCCCTTTTAATTAATTAACAAAACTTTAATGAAAAAAAACTACTACTATACTATTTCATTGATCCTAGCGCTGTGCGTTGCTTATTGAAAAGGACTAAGGTACCCTATTGGGAGATTGACTAATTTAGATTTAGAGTTTAGGCTAGCGCAGTTAAATAGCAGTACACAAAGGAAAATTGCAGTTGCTATGGAGAATTTCTTTCTGCGCTTCGAGTATAGATTTAGGACTCGATATTATTGATTTATTGAGTTAATTTCGCTTTGAGTGTCACGTGGCGCGTGACAAAGTGGGACTGGATGAAATCAAACTGGAGCAGGATGCAAAGCCAGAATCAGTTAAGTCAAAATCAGTATCCCCAGCCAGGTCCTTCAAGAAATCCTCCTACACCAGAGAGCCATCACCATCCCTACAAGGGAAAAATAAGCTAAAAGGAAATATGCCTCAGAAACCCTGATAAGCACTCCTCCAGATAAATTAATTGGTTCAAATACTGATAAATTTTACTTAGGTGAGAGTGATATTAATGAAGAAAAAATAAAATATGATAAACAATCATCTGAGAATCCATTTGTAACTACTTTTGATGATGGGTTCTCTTTATTTTTTAATAATCGTTTTTCTTTCTTATCAAATGAAGATTCAAGTATTGAAGTTAAAAGTCAAGAGGAAATATCAAAAATCATTGGTGATGCTTATTATAAACTTTACAGTAAAAAATTAGATGTAAGTTCAATAATCAACCATTGAATGAATAATATAATTCAGAACTTTGACAAAAGATTGAATCAATTAAAAATTTCTAATGAGTTTAGTATTGAAATCACTGAAAATGTTATAAAAATTCTAAGAAATAAATATATCAAAAAAATAAAAGAAACTGTTGATGAAATGAATAAACAATTTATTCTTTGTAAAATTAAAAATCAGTCTTTATAAGAAAAATTTTTAAATATGAACAAAGATATAAACTCTATGAAAAATTAAATGGCTTCTTTTAATGAAAAATTACAAATGAATAAACAAAGAAACACTTAATTAATTCATAATACGAATGAGACATTATATGAAATCCCAGTGATGAGAGAAAAAATATTGAGATTTGAATAAAATAACTTAAATTTGTCTTATAAATTGACCAAGATGAGCAACAAAAATATTCAAAATAAGTCTTCAAAAGGGAACCTGAGGGAAGCAAAACTTGATAATGTTTCAGAAAAAACATTACCAGAGGAACTTCCTCAGAGTTCTTTAAAGGAATAATTATCTGGATACATTGAGAAGATTTCAGAATTATTTAAAAATAATAATAAAATTAATAAAAAATCTGACTTCACCAATCATCAAAAGAATTGGCCAAAAATGGCTCAATATCCAACTTTTAATGGTGATGCTGCTTCAGAATGGCAACATTTTATTCAAAGAAATGATAATTTGAAATCATCATACAAATTACCAGAAGAAGAAATTACTTCAAAACTAATTTCTTTATTTACCAATGTTGCATTGATGTGATATGAATCAGGTCTGATGGATAACATAGAATACTCATGGGATGAATGGAAAAACCTAAATGAAAAAGAATTTGGTGGTTCAAAATTTGGATTAGCCTATCTGAGATTATATGAAGAGAGTAAGTATTATTCTAATTCACATGAAAAACCTATAGTTCTCTTAATGAAACTAACAAAAATATTAAAGCCATGGATCCAAAAATGGATTTTGAATTATGGAAGGAAAGAATATTGTGTAAGATGCCAAATTCATTGAGAGACTTAGTGGCATACAGGTCTGAAAACACTTTTAACACTTGCATTTTTATTAATATCTGTAATGATGTTCTATTAAACTGCAGATATGAACAACATAATGGTGTACATAAGTATAATAATCAAAATGGCAACCAGAAATCTGTAAATAAGAGCACTGATAAATTTGTTAAAGCTTCTGCCTCAATTACTTCTTAAAAGTATATTACAAATACTTGTTTAAAATTTGGAAAACAATGGCAAGAGAGTCATTTTTGTGATAAAAAAGATAAATATTGTAGAACAAACTGAACCAGAAGATAATGAAGAATCAGATGATTCCTCAGAAATTGGGAGTGGTATTTCTTATTATCAAGAAAAAAATATTTTTATGTTAGAAACAGATATTGTCAGTGTATCTAGTATATAAGTATGATTTAATAAGATGTATTAATGGTCCTACTACTTATTAATAAATGATTTAGTGATTAAACCTAAGGGGAAGACTAATAAAATAGTTATACTCAAATAAAACTCACAATACTTGGATTTAAATGCATGCTAGTGGTAGAAAATTGATGAATAGGATATAGTTATAGCTTATATAAAGATAATATCAATTTATAAAGGCTTTATAAAATATTTCTGAATAATAATCATTTTTTTATAATGTTTATTTGAATTGTAGTAAGTAATTGATGTCTAATAACCGTCAAAATCCTCCCTTACTTATGCCGAAATCCACTGGAGTGCACAGACCTTCAATCCAGATTATGTCACTGCTATCCCCGGCAATTACAGCACTGTGAGGGCCCATCACCTCCCCATGGCGTCAAATTCAAGCAGATTCAACACCCATACCTCCAGTAAGGACCCTCCATCACAATTAATGATAACACAGACCCATACCATAAATAGAAAATCCAGATAAAAGCGGATACCATAAAGAAACAGGTAAAATAACTCATCCAAAGAGAATATAATGAAAAACAAAGAATATAAAGATAAAAAATGAAATTTCCAAGCCCCCAATAACATCCCCAAGCATTCATATTAACCCATAAATGACCTCCCAAACCATAAATCCGTGAATATTCATCCAAGGAAGCAGATTAAGTTGTCCAAACTGAGTGTATGCGCCTGAAATAGATGTTTATGCTTCTGTAGGCGTTGTGAGTCCACTGGATACGTCCACATGACCTAAAATAAGCAGAAAACAAAGGTTATAGGCTATTAAGAGGCTAAAACCCACTTATATACCTAAATATACATAATATACTGCATATTTCACTGAATATGAGATTTATGTATACATATAAGCTTATGTATGTCAATAATTATTTAATATCACTTAAGATAAGTATATTATGACTCAATTAACACCTTAATAAGTACTATTAGGCTATGGATAAGCTATTTAAACTACTATAATTTATATAATAGAGTAATAATTATATATATATGAAATATAATCATATATATTATTGTTTTAATCTTATTTTTAAGATATAAGCTTAATGTACTTAAGGTTATATTATTTTAAGTATAAGAAGTACTCAGTCCTAGGTATATCTAGGCTGACACTCCCTCACCCAAAAAAAAACAATAAAAAAATGTTAAGACATTTTAATTAAAAGTAAGGAGTGAATAAATTTTTTTTTTTAAATTTTCTATAATACATATACTGAATAAACAGTATTATTTTGATTTAAATTTTTTCAAGAGATTTTTAAGATCAGAGATTTCATTTTCTGGAATCCACTTTCATATTCACTTGATTCATTTTTAAATCTTAATAGATACTCAACTCCCTTTTCTTTAGTAAGGTGTCTCTTTTTAAGTATCTTTTCAATTTCTGCCTTTTCAACTATTTCTTCAGGTTGCTTTTTATGCCTTCCTGACCTTCTTGGAAATAGAGAAGTATCATTAGAATGGTATGTTTTTATAAGAGAAATAGGAAATACTGGATGTTCTCTATCATATGGTGCATATATAATAACTTCAACAGCATTGTTACCAACCATATTTTTAACTACAAATGGTCCAATGAATGGATATTTCAATTTAACATTACCATTTAAATTGAAATGTAGTGTAGAAATAAGGACTTCATCACCCTCTTTGAACATTTGTTCTTTATGGGCTTTATCCCATCTTTTCTTCTCATACTCAAACGCCTTATTTATACATTCTTGAGCATGTTTTCTGCATAATTCTTGCATCTGAAGAAAATATTTAGTACCTGGATGGATATCCAATCTAGGTAACTTATTAAGAGTTTTAGCAGGGGTATTAGGTACATAACCCAACCATAACTCAAATGGCTTTTTGCCAGTGACAGAATGTACTGTACTATTGTATGCAAATTCTAAACCTGGGATAAAGGTTACCCAATCATGCGTGAATTTTTCATTGTCTTTAAAGTTAAGACCAAAAGCACAATATCTTCTCATCATATCTTCTAAAGTTTGTATCATTCTTTCTGATAGCCCATCAGGTTGTCGATGGTGTGCTGTAGAAAGTTTTAATTGACACCCTGAAAAATCCATAAGTGATGTCCAGAACTCAGAAGTAAATTTAGGATCTTTGTCAGAAACTATTGCTTTGGGGAAACCTGTTATATTTAACATTTGTGTCCACCATAAAAAAGCTTAGTCCTTTGCAGAAACCTCTTTGCGGGTAGGAATAAATTTACACATCTTTGTAAATCTATCTACAATTACCCAGCAGGAGTTATAACTCTTATTCCCTGCTATAGGAAAACCTGTTACAAAGTCCATGTTAATTATTTCCCATGGAGCTTTTCATTGCTCAATTTGTTGTAATAAACCAGCTCTTTTGCCTGTTAATCTTTTAGATTTTTGACAAGAATCACATGTCTCAAAAATTTTTTGAACATCCTCAGACATTTTAATCCACCAAGCTATGTTTTTTACTCTGGTTAATGTTTTATGGTAGTCAAAATGACCTGCTAATATATCATCATGAGATATACTTAACATTAACTCCTTCATTGAAGGGGTAATTAACATTACATTTCTTAATTTTTTCCTGTAATATATAAAACCATCCTCAATGGAATATTTTCCTTTTTCTAATGCCTCTTTATACTTATTTGGTAATGTTTTTACTAAAACATTCATTGAAGCATTAGATGGATCATTTAATATTGTAGTGAGTTTACTCAAGTTCAGATCTGAAGCATACATATCAAGAATTGATTGCATAAATTTATCCTCAAGATCTACAATATAAATACCATAAGTGTTAATAATCTCTGTTTCAGGAACATAAGCTGGATTATCATCATTATTATGCAGAGGTACTCTAGATAGAAAAGATAAATTAGAGTGTTATGTTCCTGCTCTATGTGTAATGGTCACCCGTCCTCTGTATTCTTGTACAGCTAATTGCCTTCTAAAGATGTGTCTATTTGGAGTTTTCATATTTAAAAGTGTATTTACTCCACTAAAGTCAGTTATTAACTCAAATTTTTGGTCTTCAAGGTTATAATGTAGCTTCTCAAGAGCCCATACTACTTTCAAACATTCAAGTTGAGTAGCACCATATTTCAATTCACTACTTCTTAGAGTACGTGAAATATAGCAAATTACTACTTCTGACATTTTTCCTTCAAGAAGATGTTTTTGATGCAAAGCAGCAACCAGACCAATAAAACTTGCATCTGTATATAATAAAAAGGCAATTGGAAATCTGGTAATCCCAAGATAGGAGCTGTCATTAAACATTCTTTCAACTTATCAAAAGCCTGTTGTCTTTCATTATTCCAAATGAAAGCTTTTAATTTCTTTATCAGTGTGGCCAATGGTGCAGCAATTAATTGGTAGTTTTTTATATATTGTCTATAATAACCACACATACCAAGAAAAGATTTTACATCCTTTACATTTTGATTAATATCAATATTCTTTATTGCAGCCACCTTATTTTGGTCTACACATATTTGTAAGCCAGATACAATATGACCAAGCACTTTTAAAGATTCAAACCCAAATTTACATTTTTTCAATGCAAGGTTCATTTTTACTTCATCCATTTTCTGAAATACCTTCTTTAAATGTATTAAGTGTTCATCATATGTCTTAGAGAACACTATGATGTCATCAATCTATACCATTAACCATCCCTCAATCATTTCATTATGGAATGTTATATACATTAACTTCTGAAATACTGATGGAGCATTTTTTGGTCCAAATGGCATCCTGACATATTTATAAATTCCCATGTGTGTTGTTATCAAAAAAAAGTTCTGTGAATTCTTTTCAACAGGAATTTGATGGTACCCTTTATTTCCATCTAAGCAATCTATATACTTAGCAACTTTAAGGGTAGCATTATAGACAATCCTATAGTACTAGCTATAGGCCTTGACCAAGGGAGTTGGAGAAAAACTGGAGAGAAAATCCCCTGTCCCTTTAGAAAAATAGGGTGAGATTTACTTGCTAAAGTAAGTTGGTTCTTGTTGTTTAAAGCCCCGTTTCTAATACACTTGACTGCCTGATCAGCCAAGAAAGTAGTCTCCAGACACACTATCAAACCAAAGAACTGAAATGTAGACCAATATCAACAACAGAGAAAGAAATGATACTTGATGTAGGTTGCAAATCCACACCAGAGACAGCAATAATACTTGCTATAGCTTGCAAGACTATAACAGAGAAAACAGTTTCCAAAGTTAAGTTAAATGAAGAACTCACTTGCAACAAACACAGCCAAATTGTGGCCAGAAAACAGTGAAAACTGAGTGAGGAACAATGATATCACCTCCGGATGGTTGTATGATAATCAAGGTTGCCCCAAACTGTCTTTTCACTATGTACACACAGACCACTATCTAAGAGCCGATGCACACCCACAAATCTGGCGCCTGTACCCGCCAAATTGAATAAAAACCCTCCAGAAGCGCTCCCCAACCTTCTTAAACAGAGGCGGGTGGGCCGCCCGACATCGGAGGTGCCGCCTGAAGCGGCCCGGCCTCCCTGAAGCCAGAAAACCAATAAAAACAACTAATCTACTTAGAAAAATTAGCTACGACTACTAAAACCTTAAAAACACGGAATTTCACTATAACAACATTGTGACAAGAAATATAGAGAAAAATTAGCCCTATGCAATGGTACTAAGCACTTAACCCTAAGACTTAAGGTTAGCATGTAAAACACAAAAAACAAAATTAAACAACTAACTTTTATAAAAGAAAAATGAGGAAATGACCCCTTAAAACTTAGAATATGAAAAATGTCTCCCAAACATAAAATATAGAGAAAAACCGTGTTTATCCAATGATAGTACCCACATACCCTCAGACCCAATATCCACGGAATAAAACCAGAAAAATACCTAATTACTTAACAGATGTCAATTAAGACATGCACAAACAGCGCCAAATCACACAAGAAAGGCCCCTGCCAATGTTGGAATACCGCATTCTCCCTCCAATTAAGAATGTCCACATTCTTTCTTCATCAAACCACCATGTTTAAACTTCTTCCCAAATCTGCTTCTGAAATGGGTCCTTGCCAGTACTGCATTGAAAATAATCTAATCTGCACCATCACACCTCCTGTCCACCCATACAGAACGTCCTGTGATGTCTGCCACTCCAGAAAGAAGACCTGCTACAGACCTGGTCCATTATCTTCTGCAACAGCTTCAGCTCCACCTCAACCTGGTCCATCTTCTACCAGCACCAAAAGATCTGTGCCATCCATCTTGATTCCCAGATTAATCAAAAAGCTACACCCTTCCCAAAAGAGTGCCAAAACCATTAAAACAACAAGTTCCACCATCACTGGTCTATCTAATTGTAAAAACTTCCATTTCTTCTTTCGACTTTAAATCTGATGACTTCTTAGTTCCTCCATCTTCTGATAGTGATGATAACAATGTAGGATCCATTGCACCACCAACACCAAACCACTTTCCCACTATCAAGGCCAAGTTCCAACAACACACATCTCAACAGAAACAACTTCTGCTTCACTACTTCCAATCCACTCCTGCTAGAGATCCACAGGACATTGAGAACAGAAGACACCTCATTCACCAGTTCAAAGCTAATTCTGAACACTTCATTTCATCTCTTGATTCCCTCTGTAATTCCACTAGTACTTGAGTTTGATTCAGAAAAGAAAAATTGACCACACCCTCTATAGGATGTAGCCACAAAACAACCCTCAGTTTTAAGTCTTGGGGGACCATCCTCATTTTATAGTCTTGGGGGAATCAAAAACCCTCAGTTTAAAGTCTTGGGGGACTCAAAACCTAAATCATAAGCCCAGAACCAAAGATCAACCACATTAAGACACAGAGAAAAAACTAACATTCTGGGGTAATTGTGAATAGAGCTTCCAGCCCATCAATTAACCCCAAACTTGCCTTTGCTAAATTCAGAGGCTCCCCCAGTAGATACCCTCTGCCAATCTTTCTAACCCATTCCTCAGTTTATAGTCTTGGCGGACTACACCATCAAACAATCCTCAGTTTAAAGTCTTGGGGGACTAACACAGTGTGCAGTTTAAAGTCTTGATGGACTGACAGAATTTTGCATAAAATAGACGCAGCCAATTTCATACAGAATACCTGTACAGCCATCCTGCTGAACTTCCACCTTCACTTTATCATCTACCCATCACTGACAAAAATCTCCCTCCTATCTCTTTCCATCATCTTTTATCACCACAGATCATGGCTGGATCCCCTGATGTTGACCCTTCTACTCTTCCTTGCTTCACTGCTCCCAAGGACTATGCCTGCAAACAGTGCATCCACATGTGCAGACCTTGCACATTCACTCTTCCAACTCCTGAAGCCAAATTCTACAACAGAGCTTGTGATTCTTGCTACTACAAAAAGAAAAAATGTGACAGAGATGCCAACTACCCTATTCCTCCTCCTTCACCTTCTCATAAATACAATGCCAGATCCCCTACAAGATCCCCAGAGCTTGGTCCAGCCTCTTCCTCTTTATCTTCAGCACCTTCCAGAAGATCCAGAAGCTCAGCTTCCAGAACTCTTCCCAAAAGACCAGCCTTAGCTTCCCAAGAAACTACTTTTATCTCTGCTAAATTAGCTCCAAAAGCTTCAAAATCAGCTCCTAGGCTTCTAGACCACGTCCAGGTGGCCCTCCCACCTCACTAGACAGTGAAAATCAGGCTCAAAACCTCCAAAAACAACCAGAAAACAGCCAAATTCAATCAATCAACGAAAACAACTCTACGCAATTACCTCCCACTGCCCCCAGAGCAATGCAGCCAACCCTTCCAAGGTCCAAAAACTCCAAATTTTCCCAAACTTCTAGGAGACCTTCCAGAGGACCCCAGGAAGAAACCAGAGCACCCAGCACTGCACCAAAGCAACAACTTTGTCCCCAGTTAAGACAACAAAACTACACCTCTCCTCTGCCAGCCAACTATTCTTCTGAAAGTTCTATTCCTTCTAGAGCTCCATCCAGAAGAGATCAATACACTTCCAGATCATCCTCTCCTGCCCCATCTTATAACAACCCTGGTACTCCATCACCAGCACCTCATCCAACTGAATCAAGAAGAAATATTAACAACAGCAACAACAGGCCTGCTGCTCCAACTAGGCCCCAGGAACATCAGCCTCCTAGTTAACCTTCTCAAAACCTTTCAGAGGAAGACCAAGAGAATCCATATATTTCCCTGATTTATCCACCTACTTTCACCATTCCAAAATCTTCAGAAGTCCAAATTCCGACCGCTTACAAATTTGATGAGCTTCTAATCTGTAAGTACCACATTAATTCATCCAATTTCTTCAACAAAAGTAATTACTGATCCAATTCTTCTTGTCTAGTTGGCACCCCTCCTCCTGAATCTACTATTGGAGTTGGTCAACCTCTAGAAACTTCTTTTACCCTGGATTATGGAGAAATGAAACAACACCTCAGCACCATGTGTTCAAACATGCTGAAAGCCTTTGCCCTCCATGGCCCTTTAAATGACTTTGAGAAAACCTTGAGGAAACAACTATTGGACAGCCACTGGAAGATGTCTAGGATCATTAAGCACTCCTTCCAACATTCCATTCCTGCCTCTTCTTCTTCCTCTTCTGAACTTCCATCCAAACCCCTTCCTGCCCATTATAATCCATATAATCTCTCCAGCATGATGCACTTCAAAGAACACAGTGCTTCCCACAACCCCAACAAAAAACAAAAATGACATCATAATCCGGACAAGCCTCCAGAAACCTCATCATCCAGACTATGAGCTCCTGCAAAAAGATTAAAACATAATAATAAATAAATAAAAAAGAATTAATAACTATAAATTTTAATATATATATTATTATTATTATTATTTTTTTTTATTTTATATTTTTTTGAGTGACTAATATACTAAAATTAAAATTTGATAAATAAAATAAAATAAAAAATAAATGAAATAAAATAAATATAAAAAATAATACAAATGGTATCCCCCAGCCAATTGATGAGCTGATCCCCTGATACCTTGCCCACATCCTGGTGCCCCTTGATGTGGATACACCTTCAAAAATTAAAAAAAATTTGAAATAAGAAACATAAATTAAGGATAATAATGAGAATAAAAAAAATAAAGAATGAAATTAAATAAAATAAAAATAAAATAAACTGAAATGATAAAATAGCATTTCCCGGCCAATTGATGAGCCTTTCCCCACCAATGCTTGCCCACATCCAGGTGACCCTGATGTGGTAACACCCTATGTTTTTAATCTATAATTTTAACAACCCCATAAAAAATTAAAAGAAAAAAAAAGAAAAAAAAAGAAAAAAGAAAGTAATCTGAAACTACTATCTAGCAAAAACATAACTACAAAATCAAAGACAGTCCAGCTCCATAGATGGTCCAATAAGAGAAAGTCCGGTCCATAGAAATTATCACTGGGTGGGCTCCCTCCAATAAGTAAAAATGATGGTAGACCACCAGTGATCCACCGCCAAGCCAAAAGAACCAAAGATAAAGAAGCCAGTCCCAAACCAGTTTAAAGTCATAGTGGACTTGAAACCTGAATAATAAACAACAGAACTAGAATTCAACTAGGAAAAACAAAACACTTGAGACAGACATTCTGGGGTAACTGTTCTACAGAGTAGCCAGCTCATCAGTTACACCCACACTTGCCAAAATAAAATCTTGAAGCCCCCCCTGGGTGCCTTCTAACAAAAACACAACATCCAACACAATAAACCAAAACCAATAAGAGTGAAGAGTCCAGCACATGAAAACCAAAGGAAATTCCAGTTCAAAGTCATAGAGGACTAAAACCTGCAAAAAGAAACCAATACTAGGGTTCAACCAAATTAAGAGAAAGGGTTGGAAACAGACAATCTGGGGTAACTGTTCTGTAGCAGCCAGCCCATAAGTTACCCCTACACTTGCCAAGATAAAATCTAGAAGCCCCACCCATTGGTACCCTCTAACAAAAAGTTTCCAACACAAAAGTTGCTCTGCAACACCTAAAAAATTCCAAAACATAAAGAACGTTCCATAGTTTATCCTCATTGTGGAGTCAATCTTCTTCATGCCTAGTGCCTCTGGGATAGAACCTCTTCACCTGATCTGCAGCCACTCTCTTCTTTAAGACTGCACCATCCAACTCTTCCAAAACATAATAACCTCCAGACACCTAAGATCTGACTCTGTAAGGTCCATTCCATCTGTCAGAAAACATTTTTCACCACTGAATCTCCACACTTCTATTATACACCAAAACAAAACAACCAGGTTTCAAGTGATTCCTGAGTCTATGAGCCAACTTCTTGTCCCAATACCTGCCTGATTGATTCCTAATCTTCATCATTCTAGAGTATGCCTTCTCTTGACATTCCTCTCTACATTCCAACTGCTGCATCCTGGCACAGAGCAAATCTTCTGTTGAGTGCACGTCCTCCCAATCAATTCCAAGATAAGAGACAGCTTCTAAGTCCACTGGTAGAACCGCTTTTAGACCAAACATTAATTCATAAGGAGAATAGCCAGTTCTCCTCTTCACAGTGACCCTATCAGCAAATAACACCAAGGGTAAATAATGCCTCTAATTTTCAGCACTATCTCCACACATCTTCACCAAAGCATTCTTGATAACTTGATGGCCTCTTTCAACCATGCCTTCAGCTTCAGGATAATAAGGTGTAGCCACTCTAACTTTAGAACCAACACTAGTCACAGCTTCTTTAAACTTGGCACCAAACTCTGGCCCGCCATCAACAGTCACCAACTTCATCAACTCATACCTATAAATCCACTCCTTCTTTAAAAACTCTGCCACATTCTTGGAAGTCAAATTAACCAGAGGCACTGCCTCAACCCAACCAGACAAATCATCCCTAGCAACAATCAAGTATTTATACCTGCCCTCTTTAATATGGACAGCATCCAGACTGACCCTCCCAAAACAGTTGTTTCACTAGTAGCACGGTGGACCTCTTTAGGTTTCAAGTGACTTCTTCTTTGACATTTATCACAAGATTGAATCCAACCCTGCACAGCCAACTTCATACCTGGCCACCAAAATCTGTCAGCTACTCTTCTATAAGTCTTCCCAAAGCCTCTATGACCAAGGTCTTCATGCAAAGACTTCAAAACAAGTTCTTGACCCTTCTTCTGAGTCACCACAACTTGAGGATTAGGATGTCTCCTTCTCATCAGCCTTCTTCCTGACACATAAAATCCAGGACTCTTCTTCTTGATTGCCAAACAAGTATCATCATCACAACTATCTGGCCTCTCCAAGGTCAACAGATATTCCACCATAATAAAATAAAACCCAGACTGACCCCAGGTCTCATCTTCAAAATCCAACAAAACAACATCCAAGGGTACACCTCTGTCATCAAAATCACCAGTGTGAACATGAGCCAATTGACCAGCCCAACCAGGATACCAATCCTTAAATTTTGGCACATACATATCTTTCCACTGAATCTTGTGAGAATCCAGTTCACTAACAAAAACACAATTTCCCAAATTTGAGCTGTCCCAAACAACAACTCCATCTTCATCAACAAAAACATCCTGACCACCAGAATCAAGATCAGATCCAGCCAGTTTGGCCTCTTGGGGGAGGTCAGAAAAATCTTCAGTACCCTTTGCGCTGGCCCTAACCACTTGAACATCTTCATCAAACTCTTCAGCCTCAGAATCTTCATCTGTAGGTGGCCTCCTTGATAATCCATCAGGCATAGTAAAAGTTTTGCCTGGTTTGTGTACCAGGTCAAAAGAAAAATGTTGAATAAATGCCACCCACCTAGTCATTGGAGCATTTGGAAGACTAGGCGTATTGATCATCTGAACCAAAGATTTTGCATCCACCTGCAGCTCAAAATGCTGCACCCACAAAACCGTCTGTAGCTTCTTTAAAATTTTTGCTACACCACATAATTCCAACTTAGGTTGAGAATACCTGAATTCCACCTCATTAAACACCACAGACTCATATCTTACTGGCCTGAACCTCCCAGTTTTATCTTCCTGAGACAAAACAGCACCAGCAGCAATATAGCATGAGTCCACTTCCAGATAAATTTTTCCAGCACCAACACCATAATCTAACTTGTGAAGAACAATATCTTCCCCAACAACCTTTTTCAACTTCTGAAAAGCCTCTTCACACTCTTCAGTCCATTCTCAATCTGCATCTTTCCTGGTCAACCTCCTTAAAGGTGAAGTCAACAAAGAAAAATATTTAATAAAAATCCTTACATATACACACACACCCAAAAATCCCCTGACTTCAGTAGTATTTTTAGGCCTTGGCCATGACTGAATTTTATTAATCTTTTTCTTTGCCATAATCCTTCCCTCTTTACTTACCACATGACCCAGAATTTCCAAAGCAGGAACACAACAACAGAATTTTGACCCTGAAATGGTCAAACCAGCCTCTTCAATCCTAAACAACACTCTCTCTAGAGTTATTGCATATTCTCAAACAAACCTCCTTATGCCAGGGTTCTCCACTAACACCTCATTACCATAATCAGTGGATGGTCCTTTAATTCCACCATCATCAATAAAAATGCCAGCATGAGTAGGAACCTCATCTTGCAAAATCCAAGCCATCTGTGCTTGATATACTGCCACTGAATTAGTTGCTCCTTGAGGCAACCTAGTGAGCTAAAATCTTCCCAAAGGAGTCTCAAAAGTTGTGAGAGGCCTTGAATCCATATGAAGTTCCCTCTCATCATAACCACCCATAATATCACCCAAACCATAACACACCCTTCCAGAAAAAGCTTCAACAAAATCCTCTGCACTTGGTGGCATACCAGCATCCTTGATAGTGACTCTATTCAAGGCTCTAAGATCATGAAACACCCTCAACTTTCCACTCTGCTTTTTTACACAGAAAACCGGACTTGAGTAACTGTTTGACGATTGTTCGGATAACCCAGTCTTGACTCTTTCCCTAACAATCTCCACAAAATCCTCTCTGATAGCAGCTGGAATCAGAATAGGTTTGATTTGCCAAAGTTCATGACAAACCACAGGAATCAAGTAAGGTTCCCCATAAGAGTGCTTCAACACACCCCTTTCCTCCTCAACAAAAGCCACAACCTTTTCCCATAGCACAATAACGTGGAACAACAACTTCTTTTCTTCTTCAGACAACCACCCATCAAGACCAAAATTAACAACTTTCAACCTTTCCACAGTCACCCTAGCCGTCTCTACAAATTCTGAAGGATTCTTCACCAAAGGAGTACAGTACGGATCTCTTGACAAAGGAGGTCTTTTCAAGGGCGGATTCAAACCCACAGGCATAGGCTCATTAACAGGCCTAATCTTCTGCGCTACCTTATTATAATTTGCTGCTCCACCTTCAACTTGAGGGATCTTCAGGAAATCTTCACCACCAGACCTGGAACAAAAACCAAGGGTTTCCCCATTGCTCACATGTGTGGCCAAGGTAATGTTTTTGAAAGGTGTAGAAGAAACCCTAGTGGTGCACAATTTGGAGGACTTACTTTTAGACCCCAATCTCACCACTCCAAAACTTTTCTACATATCTTTCAATAAAGATATATAACCAATCTTCTTCCTTGAGCTTGAATTAAAAATAATTAAGAATCTTGAGGTAGAAAAGAGATTTGATAAAAACTTGATGAATACTTGCAGAGAAGAGAAACATTAAAAAGAGAAAGTTGAAAATACACATGGTATATCTCCAATGGAGCTGACCTACTACAACCTGGGATTTCCTCATCTTGGGGAGAGGTTGTAGCACTAGGGTGATCAGCCCTCATTACTCTAAAAAAGAAAGACTCTCAATAGAGCCTGAGCCACACTCCAAAAAACCAGAGGCAGCACCAATTTCTTTCCTTCTCCTGCAACAATCCATGCACTGGAACATTGAAGATAAACCAGGCCTGGTCTCCTAACCATCCTCTCCAGGGGATGATAACCTCATGTGAAGTCTCCTTTCATCTTCACCAGTCAACTACAAACTGATTCCCAAATCAAATTGATAACCAATTCTTGCCTGAAAATCCATCAAGAATGGCCCACCCAAAACAGCTTTAACTGTTCCCTTAGCAATATAGAAATGAACCTTCCCTGAGGCTCCGCCAACATCTAACTTCACAAACTCAGAAGTTCCAACCAATTCAGTGACATGACCACCGATCCCTCTTGAATTCCCACCAATACCAGTTTTGATGGGGAGCCCCAAATGAGTTGCCTCAATAAAAGAAATCAGGTTTATCTGAGAACCTGAATCGACCAATGCCCTTGCCTCCCTGCCATTCAGAGTGACATTGACATATCCCAGAGGAGCAGAAAAATGAGTTTCCAACCCCTCACCAAACCTTTCAGCAGAATCACAAATGTATTCTACCTCCCCAGAAGAAACTCTTCTCCTGGTCAACAACTTTTTCTGCCTATCAGCCAACCCTGGACTGATATCATAAAATTCCCCATAAGATAGGGAAACCTGACCCTGATTCATCCTTTCCAGGACAGAGTCCATAACATTAACTTGACCAGAAACTACTGGCCTCTCAAAGTGAGCTCTTTGCTTCACCACCTTGGTCCTAAAAGATTCTTGAGGACCAGCACCACAAACAGATTTACCATCAACAGGAACCAAACCAGATCCCTCACCTAAACCTCTAACTCCAGCAGGCTTTGGCAATGAAGCCAAAGGGACATCCTCCTCAGAGTCAGAATCCACCTCCATTGGAATTGGCTCACCATTCATGTCCAATGCGCCAAAACTAGGGGGGCGCATGTCAGCCATACCCTTCTGCATCTTGTATATCTCCTCTTTGCTGTACCTCTTCCTAGCTGCACTCAGCTTAGGATCCACCTTTGAAGCCTTAGGCTTTGGTTGTGCCTGAGAACTGCTCTTAGGCCTTCCCACCTTAACTGCTTCCACATCATAAACACCAGCCAAGCATTCACCACTTGACTGTCTACCACAAGAGTACAACTCCAAACCACCAAAGGAAGTAGAAAAAGAGACCTTATTGACCTCCTTCCCCTTTCCCTTGACATCCTCATCCTCCTTACCAGAAGACTTCCCTTGATCAGGAATTTCCTCAAAACCTTGGCCTCCTCTGATTGAGAACACCCCTTCTCCTAACCAAATCAACAGGAGCCTTCCCCTTACTGGGCTTCACAAAAGAGCCATCAGGGAACTTGAAAAGCCTTCCATCAAACTCCACTTTTCCTTCAGAAACATCCCTGTTCAATGCCCAACAATCATTGGACCTGTGCCCCCTCCTGCTTTAATAAGAGCAGACCCAAGGAAAACTCCTACCAGCCCTCCTATCAAAATCTCTACGCTGAGAAGGTGCCATATTAACCTTCTTAGCCTCCTAAACAAAAATATGCAGCTGCTTTGTGAGATCATCCAACTGCTCCACCACAGGGTCTCTCTCCTGCTTGGGAACCACCACCATATTCTTCTCTTCCTTCTTCACCCTACTCCACTCTTCAGCCAAAGCCTCACTGACTTTGCTGACATACTTGGCACACCCCTCTTGATAGGTTTCCAAAGCCAATAACTTCAAAATGGGACTCAACAGCCTCCTTCACCTTATCCAAGGAAGGCAAATTCTGGTCCACATTAGAAAGAGTCTTCATCAATTCCTTTCTTGAAAACTCCTTCAACACATCCATCCTGACATCTCTAGCCAGGGCAGACCAAAAAACATCCTTGGAAGCATTTTCATGTGCCAGCTCCTCCACTTCCACCAAATATTCTACCACAGGATCAAAATGTAGCAGAAACTTCCTGTAACTATGCAAGCTACCCACACAACCATAAGATTTCCATTCACTGACAACCTTGTTCAGATCCACCATAGTGAATCTAACACCCCATATATCTACCATCTCCCTACACAATAACTTCCAATCCCTCTTCTTGTAGCCAGACATGGCCACAATCTCCTTCTACACTGCCCTATCACCAATGAAGAAGATAATCTGCTTCACCATGTCCAGGTAAGAAGCACCATCCACTCCAGCAGCAGTTTCATACTTCTCTAGAAACCACTTGACATCCTCCCCATTAAACTTGGTACCATCCCAAGTTTTAATCCTTACACACTCCTTGACCATCACAGCAGGAGGACCATCTCCCCCACTGACAGTCACCACAGGAAAAGAGGAACCAGAAGCCATTCCTCCAGACCAAAAAACCAAAAAGAGCCAACCAAAGAAAACAGAGATTCCAAAGAATTGAAAAGTTCCACCCCCAAGTTGGGCACCAGAAATGTAGACAATCCTATAGTACTAGCTATAGGCCTTGACCAAGGGAGTTGGAGAAAATCCAGAAAGAAAATCCCCTGTCTCTTTAGATATATAGAGTGAGATTTACTTGCTAAAGTAAGTTGGTTACTGTTTTTCTAAACCCCCTTTTCAACACACTTGACTGCTTGATGAGCCAAGAAAGTAGTAACCAGACAGACTACCAGACCAAGGAACTGAAATTTAGACCAATGTCAAAACCAGAGAAAGCAATGATACTTGATGTAGGTTGCAAATCCACACCAGAGACAGCAATAATACTTGCTATAGCTTGCAAGACTATAACAGAGAAAACAGTTTCCAAAGTTAAGTTAAATGAAGAACTCACTTGCAACAAACACAGCCAAATTGTGGCCAGAAAACAGTGAAAACTGAGTGAGGAACAATGATATCACCTCCGGATGGTTGTATGATAATCAAGGTTGCCCCAAACTGTCTTTTCACTATGTACACACACACCACTATCTAAGAGCCCATGCACACCCACAAATCTGGCGCCTGTACCCACCAAATTGAATAAAAAACCCTCCAGAAGCGCCCCCCAACCTTCTAAAACAGAGGCGGGCAGGCCGCCTGACGTCGGAAGTGCTGCCTGAAGCGGCCTGGCCTCCCTGAAGCCAGAAAACCAATAAAAACAACTAATCTACTTAGAAAAATTAGCTACGACTACTAAAACCTTAAAAACACGGAATTTCACTATAACAACATTGTGACATGAAATATAGAGAAAAATAAGCCCTATGCAATGGTACTAAACACTTAATTCTAAGACTTAAGGTTAGCCTGTAAAACACAAAAAACAAAATCAAACAACTATCTTTTATAAAAGAAAAATGAGGAAATGACCCCTTAAAACTTAGAATATGAAAAATGTCTCCAAAAAATAAAATATAGAGAAAATCCAGGGCTATCCAATAATAGTACCCACATACACGCAGACCCAATACCAACGGAATAAAAGCAGAAAAATACCTAATTACTTAACAGATGTCAATTAAGACATGCACAAACAGCGCCAAATCATACAACAAAGGCCCCTGCCAATGTTGGAAGACCACAGCATGTATAGAGGCAATCCTTGACAAGGGATAAATATCATCTATTGTAAATTTATTTAATGCTCTATAGTCACCGCAAAGTCTTGCTTTATCTTGTTCATAAGAAATTAGCACTGGTGATATTACACAATATTTTGGTTTAGTTTCAACCTTTTCAAGAATGTTCACTTTTAATAACATTTTAATATTATCCTCTATGTCTTTCCTCTTCATTGGTGAAGCAGGGTATGGTTTCTTTTTAAGACTAGAAGGAATATTATCAATATCAAAGGTTAAACTTATTTTCATCTCATGATCTTTTACAAGGCCAAGTTCATTTGTACCATGTGCAAAAGCCATTTGAAATGCTTTAATTAACTGCAAAATATTGTTTTTCTCAGCTTCACTTATCTGAGTGCCAAATGATGCTTTTGAAATTTCTGTTTCCAGAAGTTCCATCTCATTGGATTCTCTTCCTTTGCACGGAATATTTGTTACTGACTCAATGTGTATGACTGTGTTAAAAGAATTTATTTTAAATTTCCTTTTACCATTCATGCCAATTGTAAAGTTGCTATTAGCAGGGTCTAATTTCACACCAAACTTAGTCAGAATATCATTTTTAATGATAAAACAGCTACTACAGTTAAAATTATTCATTTCTACAAAGTCACAAGTTACTCTTACATAACCATGTTGATGTTTAAGGAAAACAGAAGCTTTGTATCTACCAATGGGATGTAGTACTGATCCAAAACCTCTCCAATTTTTACTTTGAAGGGGTTCAAGCTTAGACTTATATTCACTATCAAGTTTCTGCAATGTATTAGTAGAAACAACAGAACCAGCAGCTCCTGTGTCCGATACTCTATGAACATTTTCACCAGAAATGATAGCTGGAACCGTGATAGGTGTCATTCTCAAGTTATCAGCTTGTTTATCTTTAATGATTTCAGCATCTTCAAAATTCATTAAAGATTCATTTGAGTCCATACTTAATATTGGATTTTCAAAGATGGACAAATCGTCTTCCAACATACAGACTTCATTTTCATCACTATATGAGATATTACTGTCATAATCACTTGAATCTTTACTTTTCTCTGTTTCAATTTCAGATTCAAGTTGATATTCAACAATATTTATATTCTTCTCACATTTGTGACCTTTAACCCAAGGTTTGTTACACGTATAACAAGTATTTGTCTCATACTTTTTTGGTACTACAGGTGCAGTAGGTTTTTTCTGCTTCTCCTGAAGTGTTTTTGAATTCTGATTTTTCACAGGTTCAACATTTTGTTTATAAGTGGAATACCTTGCTTCATACTTATGGTTCAGTAATATTTCATTGCAAATATTAATAAAGTCAGAAAATTCAGCAACATTAATTGTTCTAGCTCCAACAATGACTCTGACAGATATAGGTAATTTATATATTATCTTATATTTCCATAAGTTAAATTCCATGTTAGGCTCAATGGCTTTAAATGTTTTATTTAAATTCAATAAAAATACCATAGGTTTGTGACCATTCAATGGATTGTACCTAGTTTTCTCATAAAGTCTCTTCTGAGTGAGTCTGAATTTAGAACCTCCAAATTGTTTTTCAATTAGTTGTTTCCATTCAGCCCAAGAGTAATCTTTACCCTCATCCAAAACAGCTTCAAACCATAATTAAGCAACATCCTTAAATAAAGAGATCAATTTTGATGTTATTTTTTCATCTGGTAACTTATATGAGAATTTTAAGTTGTCAATTCTTTGGATAAAATTTTGCCAATCAGAGCTGGCTTCCCCATCATAAGTTGGGTACTTATCAATCTTAGGCCACTTTTTCTGATTGAATTTTATTTCACTAATCTTAGGTAAATTAAAAAACTCATTTACACTTGATAAATGTTCTTGTATTTCCTCCTGTATGGATTTTTGACTTACATTTTCAGATTTGAAACTACCACGAAATGGTTTTAGTTGTGGTGGTATAGGGAAGGAATGAGATTCACTTTTACCAATGAAAAGATTATTATTATACTGAGTATATGATGATTATCCTGGTTCATTAGTAGATTGGAAGTTTCAATCTCAACTTTATTCAATCTTTGTAGTAGCTCAGAGTCACTTTGATTTGTCTGGGCAAAAGATAACTTAGTTCTTGATTCAGTTTTAAATAAATGTGTTTCATACAATTTTTCCAACTCACAGAATTTGTTTGAAAGTTCATAATATTTATTACTTAATGAATCATATTTAAGAGTCAGAGACAAATTTTCATTCTCTAATTCTTTATTACGTGTTTCCAGTTGAGAAATATTTAATGTTAAGGATGAAATTGTATCACTTGTGAGCTTAATTGTCTGTTCCTCAAAATCAGTCATTCTATTCCACAATTCTGAAACAATTCTATGGACATTTGGATTATTGTTAAAATACTTCAAGTCTTCCTTCTCAATTCTCTCACTCTCTTGTGAACTTCTCATCTCACTAGTAAGTGGTGGGAACTGTGGATTAACTGTATTATAAATACTACTGTTGTTATTGACAAAAGACAAGTCAGGTGTATCTACATTAAAACCTAATTTTCTTAAGTCCTCCTCTATTTTCTGCACAGATTTGACATCAATAAAATTACCTACATTGTAATCATCAGTATTGTGTTCAATCTGAGAGGGTAATCTACTTACCACGGGATTTGTGTGAGCCCTTATTTTTGGCACCCTTGTTTTCCCTTGTAGGGGTGAACTGAGGAAGTCTGATGAGGAGGAGGATCTTTGTTGCAGTAGTGACTGGACCATTGATGATGGAACCAATCCCACTTCCATTTGTCTACCAGTACTTTCTCCTGGGAGTGATTTGACCCTCCTGGGGAAGGGGGTTTCTGACTTGGCTGGCCTCCCTTTAGCTCTGCCAATGATTGGTTCATCTTCTGAAATCCTACCTTGCAATTGTTCTGTAATTGCTCTACCTCCTTGAGCATGAGGGACTTTGATTCTTCCAACTTCAATACTTGTTTTTCCAGATGGGATAGTTGATCCTGTAGAGGAGGAGACGTCTTTTTTATGGTAATCTTTTTTAAGAGGGCGTCTTTTTCCTCTATTCTCATTTGCTCTGCCTGGGGGTATGACTGACCCTCCATGGTTATGTCCTGGAGCAATGTTTTTGTTAGCTTTAGACCTGGTATTATAAGCAGGCTTTTCAATTACATTGTCCTGGGTAGCACTCATGTTGATAAAAATAACAATATATCACATCTACATAAAGTAAAACCTATTGTAATTAGTAGATTAAAAGTATTAGCAATGTTATTACTAATAAAAAGCACTGGATCTTACCCTGAATTTAAATCTTTATTTATTTAAATAAAATGTAATAAAAATTAAAAAAATTCTGTTAAAAATAAAATAATAAGTTTAACTAGACCTTAATAAGGGTGAATGAATAGCTTACAAAGCATTAACCAAATACAAATTTTATTTGGTGTTATATTAGTGACCAAATACCAAGTGAAATTGGGTTTATATTGGGTACAGTTACTACTGTAAATACCTAATTTTTATTATAAAAAATTATTAAAATTATTATAAGGGTTCTTTTCCGCAATCACTGAGTTATGATGACCCACTAATATGCATCAGACCCAAATATTTGGTTTGTTTTGAGCTATACTAAAGTAAAAATCACGTCCCAAGGCTTATACTAAATTATAAGTAAAAAACTAAGGACAGACCCCCAATTGTCAGTGTATCTAGTATATAAGTATGATTTAATAGTATGTATTAATGGTCCTACTACTTTTTAATAAATGATTTAGTGATTAAACCTCAGGGGAAGACTAATAAAATTGTCAGTATAGTCTAGTATATAAGTATGATATAACAGTGTTTATTTATGGTCCTACCACTTATTGATAAATGATTTAGTGATTAAACCTCAGGGGAAGACTAATAAAATAGTTATACTCAAGTCAAACTCACAATACTTGGATTTAAGTGCGTGCTAGTGGTGGAAAATAGATGAATAAAATATAGTTATAGCTTATATAAAGATAATATCAATTTATAATGACTTTAATAATATATTTCTAAAGGTTAATAATTGTATAGTAGTGTTTGTTAGAGTTTTAGTAATTGAATGATGATAAATAACCGTCAAAATCCCTCCTTACTTATACCCAAATCCACTGGAGTGCACAGACCTTCAATCCAGATGATGTCACTGCTATCCCCGGCAATTACAGCACTGTGAGGGCCCATCACCTCCCCATGGCGTCCACTTCAAGCAGTTTCAACACCCAGACCTCCAGTAAGGACCCTTCATCACTATTAATAATAACACTGATCCATACCATAAATAGAAAATCCAGATAAAAGCAGATACCATAAAGAAACAGGTAAAATAAATAATCAAAAAGAGATTTAATGAAACTAAAAGCATAAAAAGGAAACAAATAAAATGTCCAAGCCCCCAATAACATCCCCAAGCATCCACATTAACCCAGAAACATCCTTCCAACCCATAAATCCATGAATAACCATCCAAGGAAGTAATTTTAGTTGTCCAAACTGGGTGTATGCGCCTGATATAGGTGTCTATGCTTCTGTAGGCGTTGTGAGTCCACTGATTTCGTCCATATGACCTAAAATAAGCAGAAAAACAAAGGTTATAGGCTATTAAGGGGCTAAAACCCACTTATATACCTAAATATACATAATATACTGCATATTTCACTGAATATGAGATTTATGTATACATATAAGCTTATGTATGTCAATAATTACTTCATATCACTTAACACTACCAACATTTCCCCGACGTTCCGCATGGGAACGTCACCATGACGTTCACTTTTCGTTCCTTTCAAACTTGCGAACGCCACGATGAACGCAACATGCGATTGTAAACGCCACCGATCTAGGGAACGTCGGCGTGAACGCCACCGATCTAGGGAACGTCGGGACGAACGCCATGCATTCCTTTCAGCTCCACTTACCAGAAGCCCATCGATCAAGCTCTTCATTCCTTTTAACTTCACCTACCTGAAGCTCATTGATCAACCTCTTCATCCCCTTCCAATCATTAGGTATTTGCCCATTTTTACTTTATTTAACTTTGTGATCTTTATCTTTATCTTACTAACCCCCATTTTATTTTACTTAATATTTTATATTTAGTTTTCATCCTATGGATTCTTCTCAATCACCACCCATGGGCACCGGATCATCTCAGGGGGACTCTTCATTCCCTAGCGATATTAGAGATATGCTCAAGACTCTTATGGTTGATCAACAAAAAATTCACTCCTCGATTGATAGCCTCAACAAAGATGTTGAAAGCATGAAGATAAATAAGCCTAGCAATGCCAAAAAAAATATGTCAAAATCAAACTTATCCCGCACTCGTGAGCTTGACCGTGCTCAATCAGAGCCTCTTCCATCTGTATCTCCGCAAAAGAAAGCCTCTTCCAAACTTTCTAATTCTAAGAAAAAGGAAACTCACCCAGAAAAACCTCCTACACCTCGACGTACTCCCCTCCAAATGACATCAAATGATTTTCCGTCTGATTTCAGAAGTGTGAAGGTTAGTCATCTTTTTTTTTTTGTCAGAGTATATACTAAATCACTAAATAATATCCAACCTAGGAGGCACTTTTCATTCACATAAAAACAATATGGGGTCTTCTTGAAAGGGATTCTGTTCCCAGTCCACCTCCGGAATATGAGCTAGTTCGATTTTACAGTCGATTCACTGACTGCAATGAAATTGAATCGGTTGTCAACAATCCGAGTGCTCCTTGTCTTATAAATATAACTGATGTTGTTGACTTTGCACAATCACAACTCAAATCTCAAAAGCTTGGCCGGGGAATCGGGCACTTAAGTGACTCAAGCATTTTTTACATCAAAGGCATGCTTTCACGTCTTGGAATCTCTACTTGGGGTCCCAACCTGGAACGGAACCATGATGATTTATACAATGTGGCCTGCCGAATCTCTGCTGTTGTTACCTTTCAGCAGATTGCGACATCCGGTGCTTATGATTACCTTACTGTGAATCATAAATATTTACTGGATATGGGATTACTTCAAAAAGCCTATGATCACTTTGTTCACTATCTCATGAAGTGTAGGTATCAGCGAGAGAAAAAAGAAGAAGGAGCTTTTAAAAACCTCAACGACAAGAAAGTTTTGAATAAAAGTCGAGCCCGTGTAAGTTTTTTTTCTTAATCTGCTGATTACAATGAGCTGACATGGGCATGAAAAAGCTTCGAACTTCTCGTCTGGATTTTGCAATCATGAAAAAATTCCCTGCTAGATATCGAACAATTATTGAAGAAATTGCGGCACACAGTGATGATGAATTCGATGAAAAAAAGAAAGTATATATTATCAAAACACTGCCTTATCGTTCTCGAAAAGCCAACATCTTTTTTAGGGAGCTTGACAAAGCAATGGATGAATCTGCTAAAAAAGAAGGTACATCAAGTAAGCACCGTCCTCGCCGACTCCCAAAAACTCCCCGAATTTCAAACTGCACACAGCCACCCAAGAAGCTTCCATTAGATTTTTACAATATCAAATGGTTTAATGGCCTTGAAGATTTTCAGAAACGAAAACTTGTGGACATTGATAACGTTGCATTCCTCCTTACTCCAGAAGATTCTGTAAAACTCAAACTGCATCCGGATGAAAAGCTATCAGACAAGAGGTTTACGAAAAAGTTCTGGGATGTTTCTAGTGAGCCATATGATATTGGTGATGTATTGGATGAAGATTCTGTGGCAGGAAGTGGTGCAGGTGATGACCGGGATGGTAGTGTAAACTCAGAAGTTGAAGATGAATCTGATGATGAATCTTTGTATGAAGCTGGGGAGTATGGTTATGGTGACGATGATGCATCTACCAATGAAAATGAAGGCAAAGATGATGATGATAGGGCTAAGGATAGGAAGGGTAAGGCCAGTGGCGGAAAAAAAGATCTTGGCAAGGAGAGAAATATCAATAAGGGCAAAAGCAAGAAAAATATGGAGAAAGACACGGATGAAAGTGACAGTGAGGATGTTGAGGATGATGATGTTAATGATGGTGATGTAATCATGAAATAGAAAATCAGATATTTTTTTCTTTAGCTTGTATTGATGTTTTTGTGTCTCAACGAAATTATCATGAAGAAAATTTACTTTATAAATTTATATATTAGAAATTGATTTTATTTCATTTGGTTATGGTCATAGAATATTTTTTTAAAAAATAGTTTATTTATGTTGAAAATTTGAAAATGATCATTAGCAAAGCTTGAGTTTTTTTTATGCATTTGGAAAATGGTTTGATATTTTAGTTTCAGAAGAATTATTAGACGATGAACTGGTGCTATTCTATTTCACCTGTCTTACCCATTACCTTACAAATCTTCTGGCTGAATACCACCTCAAATAAATATATTTTTATCAATCTAACACAAACTTTTGATTTATAAAAAATGATCAACATTCATTTCATAAATATATATAATGTAAAACAAGATTTTTTTCATAAACTAATCTAAATGTCTAAAAAAGGTCCTGAGTGTAATGTTAATATAATTCCATCAGAAGTAACACCTAGAGTGTTTGGGGATAATAGGGAATATGCAGCAATAGCTTGAACATCTGAAGGACGTAAAGCAGTTTTTTTATTGTGCTCAACCATACCAATAACTGTACTAAGAAGTTTAAGGTAATGTGACAAATCTTTACCAAGTTGAGGATCCCGGTGGGTAGGCCAATTATCCTTTATGGTGCTAACAACAATGCACTCCTCCACAGACATACCTTTTCCACGATAAGCATAGATATGTTGAACAAGTCCAAATCCCTCTTTACCATTCCTTTTGAAGAATATACAGTTGTTTGGAGGTTTTGTTGTAATTCGAACTCCATTTTCTCCAAAACAAGATTGAATGGGAGCAGCAAATTGTCCAACCACTTGCGCCCCGAGTGGATGAGGAAAGTTGTTATATGCTCTCACTTCGGCATTTTCTTGCCTTACCATTTCAAAAATTATTTGATAGACATTTTCAGGCAATTCAATTGCATTTTTACATACTGTTGAAACCACACTTTTCTTCCTCTCCTCCCCCTTGAATGAGTTGACTCCTTTTTGTTGAATTATAAGCCTTTGACGTTGCGATACTTTCTTTAACATTGTCCCATGCATTTCTCCTATAAAAAATTAACTATTAGCTTCAAATATTTAGTAGAGTTGAAAAATTCTTTTCAAACAAATCAACACTTACGTCCTATATTATTCGTTGGAATTTTTTGCAACAGACCTATCAGACGTTCTCCAGGGAATTCAGAGACTCCCATTAGTGGCCCCCACATTCTCATCTGTTCAGGCATGTGTAAGGCAAAATGATGATTTGGTGTCATTTTTGGGTTGTTAAATAGTTTTTTTGAACTTTCTAGATATCGCCTGTACCCAAAATCAAATCGAAGAAAATGAGATTCCTGTACTACAGCTTTAAACAAAATTCTAGTACAGTAAACAAGGTCGCCAATGTTTTGCAGAAAAAGTGAACACTTTGGTTTTTTTGAGGAATTTAAGTTTTTCGACAAAAGAATTTGAGGAATTATCAAAGGAATGACAATTGTAAAAAGAATAAGCCAGTCAGCTGCCCTAAGGCGTCCATGCTTAGCTTCACCTAGATTTGGAGGCAAAGAACCTAATCCATCAGGCAAGATAATATTTGCCATTAGTTTTTGAAATTCTTCAATCTGAGCCATTGAAAAAATTCCACCCCCGACTCCTTCCCCTAGCTCCATATCAGAACACCCTGAATTTTCAGACTCATCATCAAATCCCATCATCTCTATACCATCAGAAATTTCTTCCATTCGTGACCTTGTCTTTCGTTTCTGCTTTGTATTTGGCCGCCGTCTTTTACTTGTTGCCGAAAGAATTTGAAATGCCCACCAGTAGCGAAAATGGGTTTGTAATATACCTTCTAGCCAACAGTGCATGACTCCTAATGTCAAGTGAAGTGTTGGCTTGCGGTACAGCAATCTATTAAGTTCTGACCATCGAACACCATGCAGCCTAATAATTTCTTGCTGTTGAATTTTTGTTCTTGCATCCTTTGATTCGTGAGCAAATTTCAGGACATCTTCTTCAATTCGAAATGCTCCCAGCTTTGCTTTGTAGATCTCATTGGAATCTAAGTTACACCACGGGCAGAATTGGCGGGCTGAGTGAGATGCAAAACCACCAGCCTTATGAGTTGCTGGAAGATCTCCAATAAGGGGCAGAAGGCGGACCTGAACAGTTCGTTTATTGGAATACAAGGATGTTGAAATTTTAATCCCTGGCATAATCTCAAGAAGCTCATCAACTAATGGTTTTAATAAGTGAGATATAGTGACTGTATTCGGAGAGCTTGGTCCAGGAATGAGGCTCGAGATAAATGTGAATTCTGGCTTATTTCGGAGTGTTGGGGGTAGATTAAGACACGTCAAAGCCACTTCTCCTACTGATTCATGTTTACCAGCCTGTCGGTTACCACGTGGATTAAACCAATCGATAAATAACGAAAAAACTAGATGCAGTGGTTTGTCCTCATCAGTGCAAGGAGACCATTCCAAATTGTTCCAAGCTATTGACTGTTGAAAATCCTGAGTAGCTGGCTTTCCTCTAACTTCAAAAGCCCAGGCATCAATTTCTTTCTCGACATTTTCACATTTTAAGAACCAAGAAACCCATTGAGATATTTTCTGAGTATAGTAGATACAAGCTGGAGTTTCACTACGTGGGCTTAATTTATTAGTGTTATTGTTGTCACTTGAGAGTTTATAAGGTTTTGGTTTCCTAAAAAGATTATTTTTGCAAGCGCTCTGGTTGGGGAACTCTTGGTATACACAGTACTTAAGAGAAGTTTCAAAAGGGTATAAGGAATAACACTTGAGGCAGCATATGTCAGCGTGAAACTCAGGAGTCAGATCAAGTATCCCCATTAGTGTTCGAGGGTCTTTTTTTCGTTGAAATTGTTGGATGGCAGTTTTGGGTGCAGTCTGGAAAGCTTTAAGGATCTTGAAAATATAATCATGAACAGCACGACATTTCACTAAACTGATTGCACCAAATAGATGGAGCCATGAAATAAGAAATGCAACAAGTCCTATCCAATAATGAAAAAAATCAGCGTATAGCAGAATTTTTTTCATGAGGAAAACACTTACCCATGAAGTTACCTTCTACTTGTGGTGGAAGCTCTATCTCAGTATCGCTCGTTTCTGAAAAGCTTAGGGATTCCACTTCTGAGACTTCTGAAGACACATCCGAGCTACTGTTCGTCTCCTCCGAAGAAGTTTCCAAACTTAAATTAAATTTGATTTGGTCACTTCTGTAATGCTTTAGCCTGTTTCGAGTAGATATATACTTGCCACGTTGGGTGATTCCATGTTTATCATTCCAAAAGTTTGTGGAACACTTAGAACAAAGACACAAGCGCATTTAGGATATATTTTAAGCTTTAATAAGTAAAACTAAGTACAAGAGGATGTAAACAATGATTAAAATGAGGATCAAACAAGAGGGAAATTGGTGGGTTGTGGGTGACTCAAGTCAAAACTGATGCGTGGCGTTCGCTCTGACGTTCCAGAAATCGGTGGCGTTCGCTCTGACGTTCCTGAAATTGGTGGCGTTCGCAGTTGCATGTTGCGTTCATCATGGCGTTCACGAGGTTTTATGCATAAAAGTGCGAACGCCATGGTGACGCTCCCGCTCGGAGCGTCGGCGAAATGTTGGTAGTGTAAGATAAGTATATTATGACTCCATTAACACCTTAATAAATATTATTAGGCCATGGATAAGCTATTTCGACTATTATAAGTTATATAATAGAATAATAATTATATATATATATAATAAAATAATATATATTATTATTTTAACCTTATTTTTAAGATATAAGCTTAATATACTTAAGGTTATCTTATTTTAAGCATAAGAAATACTCATTCCTAAGGATATTTAGGCTGACAAAAATAGTCATACTCAAATAAAACTCACAATACTTGGATTTAAATGCATGCTAGTGGTGGAAAATAGATGAATAGAATATAGTTATAGCTTATATAAAAATAATATCAATTTATAAAGGATTTATAATATATTTCTGAATAATTATAATTGTTTTATAATGTTTATTTAAATTTTAGTAAGTAATTGATGTCTAATAACTGTCAAAATCCTCCCTTACTTATACCAAAATCCACTGGAGTGCACAGACCTTCAATCCAGATGATGTCACTTCTATCCCCAGAAATTACAGCATTGTGAAAGCCCATCACCTCCCCATGGCTTCCACTTAAAGAATATTCAACACTCAGACCTCCAGTAAGGACCCTCCATCACAATTAATGATAACACAGACCCATACCATAAATAGAAAATCCAGATAAAAGCAGATACCATAATGAAACAGGTAAAATAACTCATCCAAAGAGAATATAATGAAAAACAAAGCATATAAAGGAAAAAAATTAAATTTCAAAGCCCCCAATAACATCCCCAAGCATTCATATTAACCCAGAAATGACCTCCCAACCCATAAATCCATGAATACCCATCCAAGGAAGCAGATTAAGTTGTCCAAACTGAGTGTATGTGCCTGAAATAGATGTTTATACTTCTGTAGGCGTTGTGAGTCCACTGGATACGTCCAAATGACCTAAAATAAGCAGAAAAACAAAGGCTATATGCTATTAAGAGGCTAAAACCCACTTATATACCTAAATATACATAATATACTGCATATTTCACTGAGTATGAGATTTATGTATACATATAAGCTTATGTATGTCAATAATTACTTAATATCACTTAAGATAAGTATATTATGACTCCATCAACACCTTAATAAGTATTATTAGGTTATGGATAAGCTATTTAAACTACTATAATTTATATGTTAGAGTAATAATTATATATATATGTAATATAATCATATATTAGAGTAATAATTATATATATATGTAATATAATCATATATTAGAGTAATAATTATATATATATGTAATATAATCATATATTAGAGTAATAATTATATATATATGTAATATAATCATATATTAGAGTAATAATTATATATATATGTAATATAATCATATATATTATTGTTTTAATCTTATTTTTAAGATATAAGCTTAATTTACTTGAGATTATCTTATTTTAAGTATAAGAAATAGTCAGTCCTATAGATATCTAGGCTGACAGATATCCAATGTGTTAATAAAGAATTGCCTTTATTCGAAGGAATATTGTCTAATGTTGAGGATGCTAAAGTCATAAAGGATCTCATTGATAGTTCTATAATCATTACTCCCATTAAAGTTCCTGTTTTAATAAGTGGTGTAAAAACTGAAGTTATTTTAGATTCAGAAACTGGAGGAAGTGTTGTTTCTCTATCAGCTTTAAAGAAAACTGATAATGATTATAGTTATAAACTGCAAACTGTTTCTTCAGGAAATTGGAAAGGATATGGTTTAATTTTAAAACCTGCGGGAATATATTCTGCTCCAGTTTTATTTAAACATACTCATGGGTATTTTAGAGCAGTTTGTACCTTTATTGTAATTAGCCATGATAATTTGAGTAATTGTTTTATTATGGGAAATAATATTCTAAAAAAATATGGAATAAAATTGGATCCAGAAAATCAATGCTTTACTATGGGAAATAATGGTAAAATAAAATTTAAAGTATTATCTTCTGTAGTGGAAATTTCACCTCTTGTAGATAAATGTCACAATTTGATTCAATTAGAATGAGGAAATTCTGAAGAAATAAGTGCTCTTCATATAGAAATTAATAAAGCTTCTTTTGAAGAACAATTGAATGATTTGGAAAAAGAAAGAATCATAGATCTAGTAGAATCTTTTCCAATGGCTTTTCCACATGGAAGTCATGAGTTAGAATTATTTGAACATGAAATGAAAGTACAACTAACATGTGACTTGGAAGAGATTCCACCTAGCATTAAAAAGAAGCCTTATCCTGCTTCTCCTACAAAAAGACAAGATATTGAAGATAAAATTAAAACTCTTTTAAATATGAAGATAATTGAAAAAGTAGATGTTACTCCAAAGTATTGTGTGATTTAATCAGTGCTAATTTCTTATGAAAATGATAAAGCTAGATTGTGTGGAGATTAAAGAGCTTTAAATACTTATAGAGTTGATGATATGTATCCTTTACCAAGAATAAATTCTATACATGCAACTTTACAAGGAGCAAAGTATATCAGCTGTTTAGATAGAAACAAACTTTATCATCAAATTCCTGTTGAAAATTCATCACAAAATTTTTTTTGATTGCTACTCATATGGAAATTTATAAATATATAAAGATATCATTTGGTCAAAAAATGCACCTTCAGTGTTTCAAAAAGTTATGGATAACACATTCCATCAAGAAATAATGGAAGGGTGGTTCATGGTATATATTGATGATATCATTATTTTTTTCAAATAATTTTTATTAAATAATTCTAAACCTGACTAAAGTCTTCCAAAATATTGATGATATAAATACGAATCTAACTCTTAAAAATGTAAATTTGGTTTTCATTCTTTAAAAGTTCTGGGACATGTTGTGTAAGGTCTAAAAATTTGTGTGGATCAAAATAAAGTAGCAGCCATGTGACTACTTCTTTTAAATAAATTCAATCAATAATAGGTATGTTTGGTTACTATAGAAATTATTTAAAATATTACCAAGTGATTGCTGCAACTTTAAAAAATCTATTAAAGAAAGATGTCTCTTTTATCTGGAATGATGGAAGACAGAAATCTTTTGACACATTGAATAAATGTTTAATTTTAGAACCTATTTTAGGATGGCCTGATTTTACAAAACCTTTTGTATTATATACAGATTCAAGTTATGTAGGATTAGGAGCTGCACTGAGTCAAAAACAAGATGTGAATGAAATATTTTCAGAAGTGGTTATATGCTATATTTCAAAAACCTTGAGACCAAGTGAAATGAAATATAGTGCAACTCAATTGGAGTTTCTGGAAGTAGTATGAGCTTTGGGAAAATTGCATTACTATTTATAAGAACAAAAATTTGAGTTAATCACTGATTTTAGTGCTTTAAAATCATTATTAAATATGAAAAAACCAAACAGACATATGTTGATGTGGAAGCTTGCAGTTCATGAATATAGAGGAATAATGACTATTCTTCATAGATATGGTTTACCGCAATCTAATGTTGATATTTTATCAAGACTTCCTTTGCCAAATAATGAATCTAACCCTGCATATGTACCTGAAGAAAGTATTATTCATATTTATAGAGTATATATAGTAGATATGGAGGAAGAATAAATGAAAAATATTTTTGAATCATATAAAGATGATGAAAATTTAAAGAAATTATCAATTATCCTTAATGATCCAAAAAATGCATCATTCCAACCTTTGATAAAAACTATCAGTAAAATATCAAAAGTCTTTGGAAAAAGGAAAATTTTCTTTGAAGATGAGTTCATATATTACGGAAAGAAACTTAGTGATGTAATAGTTATATCTTCATGAATGAATTAAATTATTCTTAAATTATGTCATGATGACATATTAGCAGGGAATTTTGACCTTGAAAAAACTATCATCATAATAAAAAATACTTCTTGTTGCAATACTATGTAAGAAGATTCTAAACAATATGCTGACTCTTGTGATTCATTCGAAAAAAATCTAGAAAATTGACTAGCAGAAGAGCAGGATTAAAAAAAAAATTGAAGTTTCAAATTAACCATGGAAAATAATAAACATGGATTTTGTAACAGGCTTTTGAGAAAAAGGTAAAGATAACTTTAATTCCTGTTTGGTAATAGTAGATAGATTTACAAAAATGTGTAAATTAATCCCTACCCACAAAGATGTTTCAACTAAGGAATCAGCTTTTATATGGTGGACAAGTATGTTTAACACAGCTGAATTTCCAAAAGATATTATCTCTGATAGAGACCCAATATTTACATCAGAATTTTGGACTTCCTTAATGGAGATTTGTGGGTGTGCTTTAAAATTATCTACAGCACATCATCCACAGACTGATGGATTGGATTAAAGGATGATACAAACCTTAGAAGACATGATAAGGAGATATTGTGCTTTTGGTTTTGAATTCAAGTATAATGATATATATACTCATTATTGGGTAACACTTCTACCAGGCCTTGAATTTGCTTACAACAGTACTGTTCATTCAGTAACTGAAAAAAGACCTTTTGAGTAATGGTTAGGATATGTACCAAGAACTCCAAGCTCTTTGATACATAAAAACTTACCCAGGTTAAAAATACATCCTGGTGCTAAGTTTTTTCTTCATATGCAACAATTATGTAGAAATCATGCACAAAAATGTATTTAAAATGCATACCAGTATGAGAAGAAAAGATGGGAAAAATCCCATAAAGAATGTACTTATAAAGAAGGAGATGAAGTTCTTATTTCTACATAACACTTCAGCTTACAAGGTTAAAAGAAATTAAAAGATCCATTTATTGGTCCATTTGTTGTAAAAACGATGATTTGTAATAATTCTGTTGAAAATTTATTATATTCTCCATATTATAGAAAACATCCATTATTACCAATATCTTTAATAAAGCCTTACATTTCAAATAATCCTAATTTATTTCCTAAAAGAAGGGGAAGACAAAAATCTAAACCTTTGGAAATAAATGAGAAGGCTGAGATTGAAAAAATCCTTAATGAAAGGAATCTTACTAAAGAAAAGGGAAATGAGTATTTATTAAGATATAAAGAAAGCCTACTGAAATTGTCAGCCAGGCTATTCCAGGAGTCCAGTAAATGATATATAAATTATAAAACCTTAAAGAGTGGGTAAGAATTGTATTTAATGAATATAACTTAATATTTTATTGCATAATGAAATTATATAAGTATTTTATTATATACAAGTGTTACATTAAATTTATTGGTTATATATATTTTTATATACAGTTAAATTGAACATAATATAATATATTCTACAAATAATGGCGCATTTTTATGTATTTAATAATTATAAATTTATATTTAATTAATTGAAAAACATATATTATAATTATAAGTGTAAAATTGACTTATAATATATTTAAATTAATTACTTAAATTTATATATTAAATAATACCTCTCATATGATACTAAACAATAATTAATGACGCTTCTTTTGACCCTTAATTGTGTTAGAAAAAACAAATAAATTAATTTATACTAAATTGAGATTAATTACATGTTTTGTTGCGTCAAAGTGTTTTTTGTTTCACTTAAAATATCCTTTAATCAGATTGTACCATCTGTTTGCAATTATTTTTCTCATAGTTCCTATGTTCCAATCTTGTTTAGTTATTCACTATTTTCACTTACTGATTTGGGAATTAATGGCGGGGAAATTGGATTCTTAATTGGGGTTTTAATTATTTGTTTCATGTTTTTCTCTATATTGTTATGTTTCATTTACTCTTTTGATATATTTGTTTTATTCCATTCTAATCATTGTATTTACAAATATAGTAGCGCTTCAGAGGACCCATTGCCTATAAAAGGGCCTTGGATAATCCCCTGTAGCCTCATCACTTATTACACACTCAACAAATTAAATAACCATTTTATTACGTTTATATTTTTTTATTAGTAATACAAATCTAATTAAAAGTCTATACAACAAATTAAAGGTTGCTTTAAGTCTGATAGTAATTAAAAGTGTTTGCCGCGCAGAACCCTTACATTTAATAATATTATTGTTAATAAAATCTAAGTTTTTGTCACCTCTCAAAGTTGCTCACCGTTGTTTCCCTCTCAAATAAATTAAATATATATTTTTGTGATTTATCTCTTTATTTTCCCTTGTCCTCCTCCTTCTCTCCTCCTTTTTCTCCTATTTTTCTTACCTCTTCTAGACGACTGACCGACAACTGGGGACCTTTCCAAACAACAACGACGATCGAGCCTGGCGACGAACGACAAAATGCACGGACCACCTAGCAAAACGAAACTTTTGCCGCGACTGTGTTTCGAACTTGGGTTCGACATCTTAGGTTTATATATTATTAATTTTTATATTATTTTGAAGTGATTTTTCGATCACTATAGTAAGTTCACCTTTGTGCCTCTCACTCATATTACTATATTTTTATTGCAATAACAGTGATTGTGGCTTAATTGCTGATTCACTGAGTGTAAGTGTTCAATTTTTAATTTTTTTTTTTCCTAGTTGACCATTATAGAGTGTTAAATCCTCTTAGTCCTAGAAGAATTGACATTTTTTATTAATACCAATTGAATTATTAACTTAATTTTTTTATTATTATTAATTATTGTTAATTTTGGTTGACTTAAAGTACATTGTGCTTGGTCCCAAATATATTGCCATATTTTATATTGGTAATTAATTGGTTGAAATTAACTTATTTTTATTCCCAATTTAACCTTGCAATCCATTTTTTTTTTAAAAATTAATTTTTTAATTATTACTTTATATTGAAAATTATTTTTTCTATAATTTAATTAAATTAATTTTTTTTTATTTGGAGCAATTATTGACTAACTTTTATTATTTTTTTTTATAAAATAAAAAGTATTATAAATCTTCCCACTAGTATGTCCAACAATTTGGCAGAAAAAATGGATAAAATGCAAGTGGATGAAATAGAAATTGACTATGATGCTGACACTGTAAGCTCTTCTAAAGTTGGTTATAAAAAATCTTATGCTAACACAAAGAATTCACATACTGCAGGATGTGGAAATGACAGGAAATGCAAACAAACCAAACCCCCTTCCCCCAGTACCACAGAAGGAAGTAAAGCCTCTAGTGCCTCAAGAAGGTCTTCCAAAAGGCTTCAAAATAAAAAAGCTTCCTCTGCCACAACAAATCAGCAACCTATCCAGTCATATAAAAGAGTTGAAGACAGAAAATATGACGTACAAAGAAAAGGTAGACACATTGTGGGATCAGGTCCAAGAACTCAGGAACCAGATTCAGGCCCAGGCCCCTCCTCAGTTGCCTCCCAATCAGCCTCAGTTTCAGGCTCAACCTTCACAGCCACCCAGCTCAACCATCCAAAATCCAAATACTATGGAAGTAGAGCAATGTAAATTGGATTATCTAATGAGTCACTACCAACAGAATGTGCAACACCCTCCTCATCATCAGCCTGGCCCATCCAGAACACCCAATTTCCATCCACCTCCTCATCCCTACCAACAGGGCAGGAGAAAGAAGGCCCAAGCACAATCCCAAACCCAGTCCCAGGGGAAGTTTCCTCCTCTGCCATGGTAAGTAATTTGGTTGATAGTCACTTGGGTATGTTTTCTAATAAATCTTCTTCTGCAGGTAATATTATTGAACATGGTGAAAGAACAGTTAAACCTGTTAAAAGACAGCTTCCTGTAACTAGTAGCCCTATTGATGTAATTAGCAAATTGTCATTTGATGAACCTTTACATTTAACTTCTACATCTTTAATTAATCCCTCTCTTGCAATTAAAAATGATTCTGTTAACCCTGAAATCTATACCTTAATTGAAAAAACTTCTGAGGAAATATTGAAAGATACCCTTGATTTTAATATTGTGAAAGACAAACATGTGAGAGATGTGTTAATCCATGAAAATGATAGATTAAATAATTTACACTTGCAATGTAAAGTGAGTTCTTCTGTACAAGATACAGCTTATTTAAAAATCAAAGAAACCTTGAATATTGTTCTTAGTCAACAAAAACAAATAAGAAGTGACCATAGAGCTATCTCAGATAGAAATATCAGTCTACATAAGACCTTGAGTGAATTGAAACCCCTTATTGAGGAAAATTATTCATTCAAGAATGAAATAAAATCTCTGCAAAATGATTTTAAGAAGCTAAAAAATGATTTCCATGCACTAAGTACCAAACACTCAGTTTCTGAAGACAGAAATGTTCTATCTCTTGCAAAAGTAAATGACCAGATGTCTGAAATTCCAAGAATAAGAAACTATGTGTCTGACCTACAGGAAAAGTTCTCAACCTTAACCACCAATAATGAATTAAATGAGATTTCTGTAAATAAGCTGAATAAAAATAAAGGGAAAAAACCTGAGCAAAATCCATCCTTTCTTCCTCATATTTCAACCATTAAACAAACTGACAATGAGTCTGTAAAATCTTTTGCTACTAGCAAAAAATCTTGTGATGGTCATGCACCAGCTGTTTCTGTAAATAATGAAATTTCTGAACACCTGGCTAAACTTCAGGAATTATTAATAATGAATAATTCAAACCAAAAAGTGGACCATCCCAGTAGTCAGAAAAATTGGCCTAAGTTAGACCAATATCCTACCTTTGATGGTGATTCTTCCTCTGATTGGCAACACTTTATCCAGAGAATTGATAATTTAAAGAGATCTTATAAACTACCTGATGAGGAAATTGTTTCTAAGCTAATTTCTTTATTTTCCAATGTAGCCTTGATGTGGTATGAATCTGTCCTCTTAGATAACAATCATTATACATGGAATGATTGGAAATCCTTGATTGAGAATCAGTTTGGTGGTTCAAAATTCAGGTTAGCTCAGCAGAGACTGTATGAGAACACTAGATATGTATCCTCCTCTGTTGAAAAGCCCATTGTTTTTCTGATGAAAATAAATAAAATCCTTAGAGCAATTGATCCAAAGATGGATTATGATATTTGGAGAGATAAAATCTTGTATAAATTACCAAATTCTCTTAGGGATTTGATTGTTGCTAGAACTGAGCATGTAAGGGAAAATTCTTCTTTCATTAATATCTGTAATGAAGTACTACTCAACCATAGATATGAACCAAAGAATTACCTTAGTAAATCTTATAATGATCAGAATAAACCTTCTATAAAGCTCCCAGAAAAATCTGGTAAACCCTCTGCCCCAGTTGCACCTAAAAAATATGCAACAAATACTTGTTATAAATGTAACAAACCGTGGCAGAAGGGTCATGTTTGTGACAAGAAAATTCATCTTGTTGAACAAAATGAAGACACTGATGAAGTTGAACTTGATGTCAATAACTCTTCCAGTGACTGTGAAAGTAATATCTCCTATGACAATGAATCTGTTAAAGATGTTTTAATGTTGGAACATGATGTCCATTATTTAAATAATATATCTGAAGATTGTGTATTGAATTTATCTTCAGTAGAAAATGCTGAGATAATTGAAGATATTACTAACAATTTTATTCCTATATCCGCTTTGAAGGCACCTGTTATCATTAATGGTAAAAATGTTGATGTAGTTCTTGATTCTGGTGCTGGAGGAAGTGTAGTATCTGAAAAAGCTTTGGCTTCAGTGGATAAGGAATATTTGAGTAAATTATTGCCTATAACTTCTGAAAAACGGAGAGGGTATGGTTCTACATTATTTCCTATTGGCAAATACAAAACCTCTGTATTCTTCAAATATAATGGTGGTTTTGTCAGAGCTATTTGTGAGTTTGTTGTCATGAAAAATGATAATTTGAGCAATTGGTTTATTATGGGAAATGATATTTTAACCATGTTTGGTGTGAAACTGGACCCAGCAAATAATTGCTTTACCTTAGGAATGAATGGGAAAAGAAAATTCAAAATTTCTTCTCCTAGACCTTCTGGGCATTTGTTGAAATCTTGTAACTCACTGACCCAATGTAAATGTAGAACAACAACTGAAATGGATGATTTATTACATGAAATAAATACCGCTTCTTTTGGTGATCAGTTGACTAGTGAACAAAAGGATTCTATTGTTGCCTCTATTACCTCTTTCCCTATGGCTTTTGCTCATGGTTCTCATGTCTTGGGAATTGTTCAGGAAGAGATGAAAATTACCTTATCCTGTAATTTGAGTGATATTCCTCCTTCCCTTAAGAAAAAACCATATCCTGCTTCTCCATCAAAAAGAAAAGATATTGAAGATAATATTGAAACATTATTGAAAATGAATATCATTAAGAAAGTGGATGTCACCCCCAAATATTGTGTCATCTCCCCAGTCTTGATTTCATATGAAAAAGATAAAGCTAGATTATTTGGAGATTACAGAGCTTTGAATACTTATACTGTTGATGATATTTATCCTTTACCCAGAATTAATTCAATACATGCTACCTTGCAAGGTGCAAAATTTATTAGTTGTCTGGATGGTAATAAAGGTTATCATCAAGTTCCAGTTGAGAAAAATTCTCAAAATTTTTTGCTTATTGCTACTCATATGGGAATATATAAGTATGTTAGGATGCCATTTGGCCCTAAAAATGCTCCTTCAGTTTTCCAGAAAGTCATGGATAACACTTTCCATCAAGAAATTATTGAAGGTTGGCTCATGGTTTATATTGATGATATTATTGTTTTTTCTAAAACTTTTGATGAACATATGACTCACTTGAATAGAGTTTTCCAAAAAATGGATGAAATCAATATGACCTTATCTTTAAAAAAGTGTAAATTTGGTTTTCAATCTTTGAAAGTCCTTGGCCATGTTGTGTCAGGCTTACAAATTTGTGTAGACCATAATAAAGTTGCTTCAATTCAAAATGTGAAAGCACCAACTTCTGTAAGAGAAATCCAAAGTTTTTTGGGTATGTGTGGCTATTATACACAATATATTAAAAATTATCAGGTCATAGCCTTGCCTCTTACAAAACTGACCAGAAAAGATGTTGCTTTTCTCTGGAATAATGACTGTTAGAAAGCTTTTGATACATTGAAAAGTTGCTTAATGACAGCCCCTATATTGGCCCTTCCAGATTTTAACAAGCCATTTGTCCTTTATACAGATGCTAGCTTTATTGGTCTGGGTGCTGCCCTTCACCAAAAGCAAATTATTAATGATAAATCCTCAGAGGTTGTAATTTGTTATATTTCAAGAACCTTATGAAATAGTGAATTGAAATATGGTGCCACTCAATTGGAGTGCTTAGCAGTTGTTTGGGCTCTTGAGAAACTTCATTACTACTTGGATGACCAAAAATTTGAGTTGGTAACTGACTGTAGTGCTGTGAAATCTCTCTTAAACCTCAAGACACCTAACAGACATATGTTCAGGTGGCAACTTGCTGTTCAAGAATACAGAGGAAGGATGCCTATTATCCATAGACCTGGAAATGTTCACTCTAATGTTGATATGCTCTCCAGATTCCCTCTGCCAAATAATGACTCCAATCCTGCTTATGTACCTGAAGATTATACTGTTCATATACATGGTATATTTATAGTTGATATGGAAGAAGAGTTATTACAGTTAATACTGGATTCATATGATAAAGATTCTGATTTAAATAAATTAGTTACTATTTTGAATGATCCTAAGAATGCTTCAATTCAAGCATTAATAAAAACTCTTCCTGCAAAGTACCAAAATGCTTTAAATAAAGGAAAGTTTTCTATTGAAGATGGTTATATATATTATAGAAGGAAGCTTACCAATGTAATTGTTATTCCTCCTTCAATGAAAGAAACTATCCTCTAACTTTGTCATGATGACATATTAGCTGGTCATTTTGATCTTAAAAAAACATTGATTAGAATCAAAAACACTGCATGGTGGGCTAATATGTCTGAAGACACAAAATTATATGTTGAATCTTGTGATTCCTGCCAAAAATCTAAAAGGTTAACAGGTAAGACAGCAGGGTTATTACAACATATTGAAGCACATAGTGCTCCCTGGCAAATCATTAATATGGATTTTGTCACTGGTCTTCCTGTTGCAGGTAAAGACAGCTTTAACTCTTGTTGGGTAATAGTGGATAGATTCACAAAAATGTGCAAATTTATTCCAACCCACAAAGATGTATCCACAAAAGAATTAGCTTTCTTATGGTGGTCTTACATGTTTAATATTATTGGTTTTCCAAAAGCCATTATCTCTGATAGGGATCCAAAATTCACTTCTGAGTTTTGGACCTCTTTGATGGATATTTGTGGCTGTGAGTTAAAATTGTCTACAGCTCACCATCCTCAGACTGATGGTCTAGCTGAAAGAATGATTCAAACTCTGGAAGATATGATTAGAAGGTATTGTGCCTTTGGTTTAGAATATAAAGACAATGACAGATTTACTCATGATTGGGTCACTCTTTTGCCTGGTCTTGAATTTGCATATAATAGCACTTTTCATTCTGTCACTGAGAAAAAGCCTTTTGAGCTTTGGTTAGGTTATGTCCCAAACACTCCTGCTCAGATTCTCAATAATAAATTACCTAAGTTGGAACTACACCCTGGCGTAAAATATTTTATGCAAATGCAACAGCTATGCAGAAAACATGCTCAGAGTTGTATTGATAAAGCATTTGAATATGAAAAGAAAAGATGGGATAAATCCCATAAAGAATACACATTTAACAAGGGTGATGAAGTGTTGATCTCTACTGTACATTTCAATTTACAAGGTAACCACAAATTAAAAAATCCTTTTGTAGGACCATTTGTTGTTAAAAGAATGGTTGGTGATAATGCAGTAGAAGTTGTATTGTATTCTCCATATGATAGGAAACATCCTGTCTTTCCCATTTCTTTGCTTAAAACTTATACTTCCAACAGTGACTTATTTCCAAAAAGAAGAGAGACCTAAGAAGAACCCTCAGGAAGTCACAGAAACAGCAGAAATTGATAAAATTTTCAATGATAGAATTATCACTTCTGAAAGAGGTACTGAATATTTATTGAGATATAAGAACAAATCATCTGAACATGATGCATGGATACCTGGCAAGGAAATTTCAAATCTGCCTGCTCTGTTGAAAAAATACAAAAAGAAAAAATCTTAGCATTTTTTTTATTATTTTTTTAGAGTGAGGGAGTGTCAGCCAGGCTATTCCAGGAGTCCAGTAAATGATATATAAATTATAAAACCTTAAAGAGCGGGTAAGAATTGTATTTAATGAATATAACTTAATATTTTATTGCATAATGAAATTATATAAGTATTTTATTATATACAAGTGTTACATTAAATTTATTGGTTATATATATTTTTATATACAGTTAAATTGAACATATTATAATATATTCTACAAATAATGGCGCATTTTTATGTATTTAATAATTATAAATTTATATTTAATTAATTGAAAAACATATATTATAATTATAAGTGTAAAATTGACTTATAATATATTTAAATTAATTACTTAAATTTATATATTAAAGAATACCTCTCATATGATACTAAACAATAATTAATGACGCTTCTTTTGACCTTTAATTGTTTTAGAAAAAACAAATAAATTAATTTATACTAAATTGAGATTAATTACATGTTTTGTTGCGTCAAAGTGTTTTTTGTTTCACTTAAAATATCCTTTAATCAGATTGTACCATCTGTTTGGAATTATTTTTCTCATAGTTCCTATGTTCCAATCTTGTTTAGTTATTCACTATTTTCACTTACTGATTTGGGAATTAATGGCGGGGAAATTGGATTCTTAATTGGGGTTTTAATTATTTGTTTCATGTTTTTCTCTATATTGTTATGTTTCATTTACTCTTTTGATATATTTGTTTTATTCCATTCTAATCATTGTATTTACAAATATAGTAGCGCTTCAGAGGACCCATTGCCTATAAAAGGGCCTTGGATAATCCCTTGTGGCCTCATCACTTATTACACACTCAACAAATTAAATAACCATTTTATTACGTTTATATTTTTTTATTAGTAATACAAATCTAATTAAAAGTCTATACAACAAATTAAAGGTTGCTTTAAGTCTGATAGTAATTAAAAGTGTTTGCCGCGCAGAACCCTTACATTTAATAATATTATTGTTAATAAAATCTAAGTTTTTGTCACCTCTCAAAGTTGCTCACCATTGTTTCCCTCTCAAATAAATTAAATATATATTTTTGTGATTTATCTCTTTATTTTCCCTTGTCCTCCTCCTTCTCTCCTCCCTTTTCTCCTATTTTTCTTACCTCTTCTAGACGACTGACCGACAGAAATTGATAAGTTGATTTCTGCTAAATAAATCTCCAATTTAAAAATTCTTTTAATTAAGTATAATAAAAAAAAACTAAGCATTATTATTATTATTATTATTAGAGTGAGGAAGTGTCAGCCAGTAACTTATTTAAAATAGTTAAACTGGTGTCAGTGTATGCTAGTATTTAAGCATGATTTAATAGTTAATATTAATGGTCCTACTACTTAATATTAAATGATTTATGGATTAAACCTCAGGGAAAGACCAATAAAGCTGCTATACTCAATTTTTAACTCACAATATTTGGATTGGTGCGGACTAGTGGTGGAAAATAGGCTAAAAAATATAGTTATAGCTAATTTAAAGATAATATCAATTTAAAAGGGCTTTTAAATATCATTATATATGATAATAATTTTTTTATAATTTTTATTTGATGTTTAGTAAGTAAGTGATGTCCAATAACCCATCAAATCCTCCCTAAATTATACCAAAATCCACTGGAGTGCACAGACCTTCAATACAGATGATGTAAATGCTATAACCAGAAATTAAAGCACTGTGAGGGCTCATCATCTCCCCATGGCATTCAGTTCAAGCATTTTCAACAAAAAGACCTCCAGGAAGGGCCCTCCATCACAATTAATGATATAATGCACCCATAACATAAATTGAAAAAACAGATAAAAGTGGATACCATAAAGAAACAGGTAAAATAAGTCATCCAAAGAGAATAAAATAGAACCCAAAGAATATAAAGGAACCAAATAAACTTTACTAGACCCCAATAGAATCCCCAAGCATCTATATTAACCCAGTAATCATATCCCAACCCATAAATATGTGAAAATCCATTAAAGGAAGCAGATTCAGTTGTCCAAACTGAATATATTCTCCTGAAAAAGGTATATATTCTTGTGTAGGCATTGTAAGTCCATTTAATATTTCCATATGACCTAAAGTGAGCAGAAAAATAAATCTTATAGGATATTTAGAAGGTTAAGCCAGCATATAGACCTATATATACATATTATAACTGCATATCTCACTGAATATGAGGTTTATACATACATATAAGCTCATGTATGTATATAATTACTTAATATCACTTAAGATAAGTATATTATGACTACATTAGCACTTTAATGAGTATTATGGAGCTATGGATAAGCTATTTAAATTCATATAAGTCATATAATAGTGTAATAAATATATATATAAGCATTATAACCATATATATAATTATTATAACCATAATATTAACTTATAAACTTAATTCAATCAAGGTTATTATATTTTAAACTTAAGTATTACTCAGTCCTGGGGATACCTAGGCTGACACTCCCTCAACCTAAAAAAACAATGAATAAAATTCTAAGATATTTTAATTAATAAGTAAGGAGTGGGTAGAAAAAATATTTTAAACATTTCTATGTTACATATACTGAATTAAAAAGTATTATTTGGGTTTAAATTTTTTCAAGAGCTTTTTAAGATCAGAGATTTCATTTTCAGGAATACATTGGTCATATTCACTTGATTTATTTTTAAACCTTAATGAATACTCAACTCCCTTTTCTTTAGTAAGGTTTCTCTTTTTAAGTATATTTTCAATTTCTGATTTTTCAACTACTTTTTCAGGTTTCTGTTTATGCCTTCTGGAACCTCTTAAAAATAGAGAAGTATCATTAGAATGGTATGATTTTATCAGATAAATAGGAAATACTGTATTTTTTCTATCATATGGTGCATATAATATTTTTTCAACAGCATTCTCACAAACCATCCTTTTTACTACAAATAGTCCAATAAATGGATCTTTCAATTTAATATTACAATTTAAGTTGAAATGTAGTGTATAAATAAGGACATCCTCATCCTCTTTGAACATTGGCTCTTTATTGGCTTTATCCCATGTTTTCTTCTCATACTCAAATGCCTTATTAATACATTCTAGAGAATTCTTTCTGAATAATTGTTGCATATGAAGAAAAGATTTTGTACCTGGATAGATATCCAATCTTGGTAGTTTTTTAAGAGTTTTAGTAGGGGTTTTAGGTACATAGCCCAACCATAACTCAAATGGCTTGTTGCCAGTGACAGAATCTACTGTACTATTGTATGCAAATTCTAAACCAGGTATATGGGTTACCCAATCATGAGTGAATTTTTCATTTTCTTTAAATTCAAGACCAAAAGCACAATATCTTCTTATCATATCTTCTAAAGTTTGTATCTTTCTTTCTTCCAGGCCATCAGTTTGTGGGTGGTGTGCCATAGAAAGTTTTAATTGACAACCTGAAACATCCATAAGTGATGTCCAGAACTCATAACTAAATTTTGGATCTCTGTCTGAAACTATTGCCTTGGGGAAACATACTATATTTAATATTTGTGTCCACCATAAAAAAGCTAAGTCCTTTTCAGAAACCTTTTTGTAGGTAGGAATAAACTTACACATTTTTGTAAATCTATCTAAAATTACTCAGCAGGAGTTATAACTTTAATTCTCTGCTATTGGAAGACATTTTACAAAGTCCATGTTGACTATTATCCATGGAGCTTTTGGTTACTCAATTTGTTGTTAAAAACCAGCTCTTTTTCCCATCAATCTTTTAGATTTTTGACAAGAATCACATGTCTCAACATATTTTTGAACATCATAAGACATGTTAATCAACCAAGCTGTATTTTTTACTCTGGTTAACATTTTATGGAAGTTCAAATGACCTTCTAATAAATCATTATGACATATACTTAATATTAACTCCTTCACTGAAGGGGGAATTACAACTACATTACTTAATTTTTTTCTATAATATATAAAAACATCCTCAATGAAAAATTTTCCTTTTGCTAATGCTTCCCTATATTTTTGTGGCAATTTTTTTATTAAAACCCTCATTGAAGCATTAGATGAACCATTTAACATTGTAGTAAGCTTACTAAAGTCAGGATCTGAAGCATTATTATCAGAATTTATTGCATAAATTCATTTTCAAGATCTACAATATAAATGCCATATATGTTAATAATCTCTGTTTCAGGAACAAAAGCTAGATTATCATCATTATTAGGTAGAGGTACTCTAGATAATAGATCTACGTTAGAGTGCAAAGTTCCTACTCTATTTGTAATAGTCATCCATCCTCTGTACTCTTGTAAAGCTGATTTCCATCTAAACATATGCCTATTAGAAGTTTTCATGTTTAAGAGTGACTTAACTGCACTAAAGTCAGTTATCAACTCAAATTTTTGGTCCTTAAGGTAATAACGTACCTTCTCAAGAGCCCATACTACTGCTAGACACTCTGGTTGAGTAGCAAAGTATTTCAACTCATTACTTCTTAGAGTATGTGAAATATAGAAAATTACTACTTCTGACATTTTTCTTTCAATTAGTTGTTTTTGATGCAAAGCAGCACCCAAACCAATAAAACTTGCATCAGTACACAAGACAAAAGGTTGTTGTTAATCTTGAAATCCTAAGATTGGAGGTTTCATCAAACATTCTTTCTACATATCAAGATTTGGTTGTCTTCCATTGTTCCAAATGAAATCTTCTTATTTCTTTATCATTGTGGTCAATGGTGCAGCAATTCATTGGTAGTTTTTTTTATATTGACTATAGTAATTATACATACCAAGAAAAGATTTTACATCATTTAAGTTTTGAGGAATTTTAATATTCTTGATTGCAGCCACCTTTTTTGGTCAACACATAGTTTTAAGCCAGATACAATATGACCAAGCACCTTTAAAGACTCAAAAAAAATTTAAATTTTTTCAATGCAAGGGCCAATTTTATTTCATCCATTTTCTGAAATGCCTTCTTCAAATGGATTAAGTGTTCATCATATGTCTTAGAGAACACTATAATGCCATCAATTTATACCATTAACCACCCTTAAATCATTTCATTATGGAATTTTATATTCATTAACTTCTGTGAAATACTGAAGGACAGTTTTTTGGCCCAAATGGCATCCATAAATATTTATAAATTTCCATATGTGTTATCAATGAAAATTTCTGTGAGTTCTTTTCAACAGGAATTTGATGGTACCCTTTATTTCCATATAGGTAACTTATTTACTTAGCACCTTTCAGAATAGCATGTATAGAGGCAATCCTTGAAAAGGGGTAAATATCACCTACTGTAAATGTATTTAATGCTCTATAATCACACCACAATCTTGCCTTATCTTGTTCATAAGAGATACTAACTGGTGATATCACACAATATTTTGGGGTGGTTTCTACCTTTTCAATAAGTTTCAAATTTAAAAACATCTTAATATTATCCTATATGTCTTTCCTCTTCATTGGTGAAGCAGGTTATGGTTTCTTTTTAAGAATAGCAGGAATATTATCCATTTCAAAGGTCAAACTAATTTTCATCTCATAATCCTTCAAAAGGCCAAGTTCATTGGTGCCATGTGCAAAAGATATTGGAAATTCCTTAATTAATTCCAAAATATTTGTCTTCTCAGCTTCACTTATCTGAGTTCCAAATGATGCTTTTGAAATTTCTGTTTCCAGAAGTTTCAACTAACTTGTTTCTCTTTGAAAGTAATATTTATTACTGACTCAATGTTCAAGACTGTGTTAAAAGAATTTATTTTAAATTTCCTTTTACCATTTATGCCAATTGTAAAATTATTATTAGAAAGGTCTAATTTTACAACAAAATTTGTCAGAATATCATTACCAATGATAAAGCAGCTACTACAATTATTATTATCCATTACTACAAAGTAAAAAGTTACTCTAACATAATCATGTTGATGTTTAAAGAAGACAGCAGCTTTGTATTTACCAATGGGGTGTAGTAATGATCCAAACCCTCTCCAATTTTTTCTTTGAAGGGGTTCAAGCTTTGACTTATAATCAATATCAATTTTCTGTAATGTACATGCAGAAATAACAGATCCAGAAGCTCCTGTATCCAATACTATATTTGAAGTTTTTACAGAAATTATTTCTGGAACTGTGATAGGTGTCATTCTTAAGTTTCTGGCTTGTATATATTCAATGAATTCAGCATATTCAAAGTTAATTAATTATACATATTAGAAAGGTCTAATTTTACAACAAAATTTGTCAGAATATCATTAAAAATGATAAATCAGCTACTACAATTATTATTATCCATTACTACAAAGTCACAAGCTACTCTAACATAGTCATGTTGATGTTGAAAGAAGACAGCAGCTTTTTATTTACCAATGGGGTGTAGTAATGATCCAAACCCTCTCTAATTTTTTCTTTGAAGGGGTTCAAGATTTGACTTATAATAAATATCAATTTTCTGTAATGTACATGCAGAAATAACAGAGCCAGAAGCTCCTGTATCCAATAATATATTTGCAGTTTTTACAGAAATTATTTCTGGAACTGTGATAGGTGTCATTCTTAAGTTGTTGGCTTGTATATATTTAATGAACTCAGCATATTCAAAGTTCATTATTTATACATTTGAGTCCATACTTATCATTAGATTTTCAAAGATGGATGAATCATCTTTTAACATAAACACCTCATTTTTGTCACTATATGAGATATTACTGTCACAATCACTAGAATATTTACTTTATTTTGTTTCATTTTCAGATTCTTGCTGATTGTCATCAATATTTATATTTTTCTCACATTTGTGACCTTTTAACAAAGTCTTATTACACTTATAACAAGTATTTGTTGCATGATTTTTAGGTACTACAGGTGCAGTTGGGTTTTTCTGCTTTTCCTGGAGTGGTTTTGAATTCTGAATTTTCACAGGCTCATTATTTTTTATAAGTGCTTTGCCTTGCTTCATACTAATTGTTTAATAGTATTTTATTACAAATATTATTAAATTCAGAGTACTCATTTACCATTATTGTCCTAGCTACAACACTCTCTTTGAAAGATATAGGTAGTTTATATATTATTTTATCTTTCCATACGTTAAAGTCCATATTTGGTTAAATGTTTTTTTAATATTTTTATTTAATTTCATTTAAAATACCATAGGTTTGTCACCATTTTAAATGGATTATACCTTGTTTTCTCATATTGTCTTTGATGAGTTAGTCTAAATTTAGAACTTCCAAATTGTTTTTTAATTAGTTGTTTCCATTCAGACCATGAGTAATATTTACCCTCATCTAATACATATTAAAACCATAATAAAGCGAAATACTTAAAAATGAAATTAGTTTCAATGTTATTTATTTATCTGGTAACTTGTATGAGAATTTTAAATAGTCAATTCTTTGAAAAAAATCCTGCCAACCAGAGCTGGCTTTCCAATCATAGGTTGGGTACTGGTCAATTTTTGGCCAATTACTCTGATTGGATTTAATCTCACTAATCCTGGGAAAATTCAATAACTGATTTCCTTTATATAAATTGTCTTTTATTACCTCTTGTACTGATTTGTGACTTACATTTTTTTTTCAGACTTGACACTTCCACCAGATGTTTTTACTTTTGGTGGTAGTGGGAATGATTGAGATTCATTTTTGCAAATGAAAGGATCATTATTAAACTGTGTGTACTTTTGATTATCCTGATTCATTAGTAGATTGGAAGTTTCAATCTCCACATTAATAAATATTTGTAACAAAACAATGACATTTTGATTTGTTTCTACAATAGATAACTTTGTTCTTGATTCATTTATTAATAAAGGTGCTTTATACAATTTTTGTAACTTACTAAATTTTTTTGAAAGTTCACTATATTTGTTAATTAAAGAATCATATTTAAGAGTTTGAGGAAAGTTTTCTTTCTCTAATTCTTTGTTTCTTATTTCCAGTTTCTAAATATTCAATGCTAAGGACAAAATTGTTTCACTTGTGAGCTTAATTTCCTGTTCCTCATACTCGGTCATCCTACTCCATAGTTCTGAAACGATTCTATGAAAAGTTGGATTTTTGTTAAAATACTCAACATCTTCCTTTTCACATTCTTCACTATTTAGTGAAGCTCTCAACTCACTGATATGTGGTGGCAACTGAGGTTTAACTGTATTATTATCATAAATATTACTATTTTTAAGGAAAAAAGATAAATCAGGTGTATTGACATCAAAGCTTAATTGTATCAAGTCCTCCTCAATTTTCTTAACAGATTTTACATCAATCAAATTACCTGCATTTTAATAATCAGTATTATGCATAATTTTAGAAGGCAATTTAATTACCAAGTGATAGGAGAAAGCCCTGTATTTTGATGCTTTTTTTTGGCTTGTAAGGGTGATTGGATATTGTCTGATGAGGGGCTGGATCACTGTTGAAATTGTGGCTGAAAAACTGTAGGTCAAACCAATCCACTTTCTATTTTTTACTAGGATATTATCCTGGGACTTACCTTATCCTCCTGGGAAAGGGATTAAATGGTTCTTCTTTACTCTTTTCAGCTTTTCCAGTGTTTGATTAAATTGCTGGAATCCTATCCTGCAATTGTTCTCCACTTTCTCCACCTCTTTGATAATGGAAGACTGTGACTTCTCCAACTTCAGAACTTGTTTGGCCAAGTGGGAAAGTTGATCCTGAAAAAGAAATTTCTTTTTTATTGTCAAATTTTTAATAGGGCTTTCTTTTCCTCTATACTTAGTTTTTCTGGTTGAGGATAAGACTGTCCTTCCATGGTTATGTCCTGGTACATTGTTTTAGCTCTAGACTTAGTATTAAAAGTAGATTCATCACTAAAATTGTCCTGTTGAGCACTCATAATGTCTAAAATAACTATTGAATATGACTACAAAAATGGAAAACATGTATGGTAATTTGTAGACAAAAAATATTAGTAATATAAATAATAATAATAGCACTAAAGTGTACCGTCAATTTATATTTTTATTAAATTAAAAAAATATAATAAAAATTTGAAAAAATCTGTTAAAAATTAAATAATAAGTTTAACTAGACCTTTATGATCTTGAGTAATTATCTTACCAAGATTTAAACAAATACCAAATTAATTGGGTGTTATATTAGTGACTAAATATTTAGTAGAATTGGGCTTATATTGGGTACAGTTACTACTTTAAATACATAACTTTTATTTTAAAAAAATTAGTAAAATTATTATAAGATTTATTTTCAGCAATAATTGAGTTATTATGACCCATTTATGTGCTTCAGACCCAAATAATTGATTTATATGAGCTATACTAGAGTAAAAATCATGTCCTAAGGTTTATACTAAAATAATAAGTAATAAATTAAGAAAGACCCCCAGTCGTCAGTGTAAGCTACTATTTAAGTATGATTTAAAAGTTAATATTAATGGTCCTTCTACTTAATAATAGATAATTTATAAATTAAACCTCAGAAAAATATGAATAGAACTTTTATGCTCAATTTTTAACTCACAATATTTGGATTTGTGTGGAATTGTGGTGGAAAATAGGCTAATAAAATATAGTTATAGCTAATTTAAAGATAATATCAATTTATAAGGGCTTTTAAATATCATAATATATGCTAATAATTGTTTTATAAATTTCATTTGATGTTTAGTAAGTAAGTGAAGTCTAATAACTGGTCAAATCCTCCCATACTTATACCAAAATCCACTGGAGTGCACAGACCTTCAATCCAGATGATGTCACTGCTATACCTGGCAATTAAAGCACTGTGAGGGATCATCACCTCCCCATGGAATTCACATGAAGAATTTTCAACAACCGGACCTCCAGTGAGGGCCCTCCATCACAATTAATGATATCATGCACCCATAACATAAATAGAAAAAACAGATAAAAGTAGATACCATAAAAAAACAGGTAAAATAACTCATCCAAAGAGAATAAAATAGAACCCAAAGAATATAAAGGAACCAAATAAACCTTAAGAGCACCCAATAAAACTCCTAAGCATCTATATTAACCTAGTAAACATATCCCAACCCATAAATCCATGAAATGCCATTAAAGGAAGCGGATTAAGTTGTCAAAACTGGATATGTTCTCCTAAAAAGGTGTATATGCTTGTGTAGGCATGGCCAGTCCATTTAATAATTCATATAACCTAAAGTAAGCAGAAAAATAAAGCTTATAGGCTATTTAGAGGGTTAAACAAGCATATAGACCTATATATATGTAGTATAATTGCATATTTCACTGAATATGAGGTTTATGCATACATAAACTGGGTCAAAAGTTAGACGACTTGCAGTCAAGTGGTTGTTTAGTACCTGTGGTCTAACCTGAGTCAAACCTGTGTTGGAACTTTGGTGAGACAATTTTTCATCATGACACATAGCTCATATATTTGTAGAAAGAAAGTGTAGATATTTTTCAACTTAAATAGAACTGAATTCGGAAATATATTTCTCTATGCACTGCCTTTGAAGAAAATTAAATGTTTCAGCTACATTGTTAAATACATTACCCAGTGCAGTGCATTACTTACACTTACTGGCACAAGGTCCTTATGATACAAGAGGTAATATTTTACCTCAAATATTGAATATAATTTTACTTCATACTAAATCTGAAATGCAGGAAAAATTGTGGTGACGTATGGCCGCATGTTTCCCCACATGTGCTCAGCAAAGAGCTCAAATCCAAAATAAAATCATTTTTCTATTTTGGCACACAGAACTACATACAAACTATACACCATATCCCAATTACATGAGGCAAAGAATTTCCTCATGTCATCAGAAAATGGTGCAACTGCATAAGGATGAGGCAACAATTTGCCTCATCTTATGCTTTGTGGAAAGTCATATGAGAAAGGGGTAGGGAAGCTGCCTAACTGCATACATGAGGCAACATGTCGCCTCATGTATGCATGTTAGATACTTGCTTCCTTTTTGACTTCTGTATTGTTTTAACCTTGAGGATATATTGCATACTTGAGGCAACATGTTGCCTCATGTATGCATGCAAGCCACTTGCTTTCTGTTTCACTTCTGTATGTTTTTGAGATCAAGGGTATATTGCATACATGAGGAGACATGTTGCCTCATGTATGCATGCAAGCAACTTGCTTGCTTTTTTACTTCTGCATGGTTTTAAACTTAAGAATATACATGAGGGGACAAGTCACCTCATGTATGCAATAACAAGAGCACTGATAAAAATAGTGCAATAGATTTTTTTTATCAGCACTCTTGTTATTGCATACATGAGGTGACATGTCACCTCATATATGCAATAAAATTCTTTGAACTTCTTCATTATGGTGAGAAATGCATTGGTGAATGCCTACCATACCAAAGAAAATCCACATCATGCAACTTGTTTACATGCATACATGAGGTGACATGTTGCCTCATGTATGCATGTAAACAAGTCACATTCTGGGGAACTCACTTGGTATGGTAGGCATGCACAAGTGCATTTCTTACCTATATAAGTTAAACTTCAAAAAAAAAATTGCATACATGAGGCGACATGTCGCCTCATGTATGCATGTAAAAAGGTTCCATGATGTGTATTTTCTTTGGTATGGTAGGTATGCACCAATGCATTTCTCACCTAAATGAAGGATTTGAAAGAATGTTATTGCATACATGAGGAGACATGTTGCCTCATGTATGCAATAACAAGAGTGCTGATTAAAAAATTTATTGCACTATTTTTTATCAGCGATCTTGTTATTGCATAGATGAGGTGACATGTCCCCTCATGTATGCAATATATCCTTAAGTTCAAAAAAATACAGAAGTAAAACAAAAAGAAAGTTGCTTGCATGCATACATGAGGCAACATGTCGCCTCATGTATGCAATATATCCTGAAGTTCAAAAACATGCAGAGGTAAAAAAGAAAGCAAGTTGCTTGCATGCATACATGAGGTGACATGTTGCCTAAAATTAAGGATATTATATGAGTTCATGTAAAAAATTTTCAATGAGTGAAATTAACCCACATTTACCTAACAAAAAAAGGGTATGAGACTTTTCAATGTGCTTTCATTGATGCTTGTTCTGGTAAAGTCTACAATGCTAACCTACAGAAAGAGAATTATGACAAGTTATTTCATGGGCCTGGAATAAATGGTGCAAGAGTAGTTATCATGGATGACTTATTTCCAGGAAAAAAGGTAATGTAATGCTGAGACACAATTTTTGGAAGCCACTCAAGATCAAATAAGATAGAGCGTTTCGACAATAAGCAGTGAAATAAAATTTCTCTAATTTTCTATTTGGTACAGAGACACTCAGAGTTTTGGTCTGTCTTGTAAGTAATTTAAGCACTGAAATTCATTCAAAGGTTACTTCTGATGTTACTTTAAGATACCTGAAAAACCACTTGACTGAAAGTCGTCTAACTTTTGACCTGGTGATACAAGCTTATTTATGTCTATAATTACTTAATATCACTTAAGATAAGTATATTATGACAACAATAGCACCTTGATAAGTATTATGTGGCTATAGATAAGCTATTTAAATTCATATAAGTCATATAATAGTGTAATAAATATATATATAAGCATTACAATCATATATATATAAGTAATATAACCATAATATTAAATTATAAGCTTAATGAAATCAAGGTTATCTTTTTTTGAAAATGAGAATTATTCAGTCCTGGGGATACATAGGCTGACAGCTGGTCTGGTTATTATGATTACTCAATATTGAATTATTTAATTTTCAATATATAATAATGTTAATATTTCTATTTCTTCAAGTATTATATTGTGTGTAAATAATATTAACTATATTACAATGAATGTTATAGTCTTTAAAGTTGTTGTTAATTACGCAAACATTTTTATTTATTTATTTAAATTTCATTTTATTTTTATAAAAAATTAATTGAATCAATAAAAAATAAAAATAAATTAAATAAACATACAGCAAAATTGTTGATCAAAGTCCGTGTAATTACTGAGCTCATACCCCAATTGAAGTTGGCTAGAGGGGCACCAGGGAGACAAGGAAAGAGGCCTTGGTATTTCTTCAATCTTTAAGCGATATTTTAACTGTGTTGTTAATAAAAATTAGACTTAAATTATCTTATTGTATTAAATTGTAATTATATTTTTAAATTTAAATTAATCTTTCAATTTATCTTTTCATTTCATTTTTAAATTAATTCTATATTGAATCTTAAATTTACTTATCAATGATTTTGTTGACTTCAATTAAATTCATGTTGTATTATATTTTTCTATGAAAGGTGTTTCATTTTGTTATTTTAGGATTCTCTATTTTTACTCATTCGAATTCATTAAATTATATACAATAACATTCAATTAATAATAAAAATAATTTATTTATCTATATTTAATCCTTTATTTAAAACATAACTTTTCCACATGAAGAAATAAAAAGACAAATCCTGGTATAAACTTACTACTCTATTATTCTAAATCAAATCATTTCACCTTATCTTCAGTTTATTATTCTTAAACTACCATAATTTATATTTTCACTTACTGTACAAGCCAAAATTTGTATTGCTTAATCAAAAATTATATTTACAAATTTAATTATAAATAATACATATAAATTAAATCTTATAAATATTTTTCTAAATAATAAATAATATATATATATAAAATAAATAATTATTAAATTATATAAATATCTAAAAAAAAATTTAATGACAAAATTATAAATTATGAGATGTAATACTAGTATACCAATATGTATAAGAAGCAGAAAATAAAAGTAAGTTTTAATGGAAGGAAAAAAACAGTATATATGTCAGCCAGGCTATCTCACGAGCCCAGGAATTTATATATTCAATTACTTCAATCATATATAGAAATAACATTATGTAATTACAAAAAATTATTAAAATAAAATTATAAATATTTTATGAATAAATAAAATAATTACTATACTTAATTTTATTATTAAATAAGTTTTATTAAATAAACAAATATTATATTCTATAATTTCATGGTGCACATTGTATTTATAAATAAATTATTTAAAATTATATTATAAGTGTAAATTTAACTTACTGTCAAAGGGTCCTTTTGGGTCTACAAGTTTATTCGAGGTTTTTACGGGGTATTTAAGGGTTTTGATGGTCTCTCAACAAAAGGTACGTATTTATAAAATCAATTTGATTAATTTACTCAAATATAAGAGGTAGTTTTAAAATATCAATATATATTATAGATTAGAATTACGCTGTTGTAAATACTAAAGTTATAAAATATAGAAATAAGGGTAGTGTTGTAATTGTAATAATAAAGTAAGTGATAAAGGAATGTTCTGAAAAGAACAAAGTAGGAGGCCTTTTATAGGCAAAACATGAGGGAATAAAATATACGGAATTTACACCATATATTGTAAGAATGTGAGAAAAAGAATGACTGAAAGGAGTACATATATGACATAAGAATTAAATAAACTGGTACGTCAACAAGGACATCAAATTTATTAGCAATAAAGTATGAGTTCCTTGGACTGTCACAATTAATTACACAATAAATAATTAATTATATTACTTTAACAGGATTCCAGATCTCTCACTGAGGTAATATAATTGTTTTAAAGTTTTTTTATTATAATTTTTTTATTAAATTCAATTCCCATTGACTTATACCATTGAGCACGGTGTTAGGGAGTAAAATTGTAAGGGACATTTTATTTACACTAATTATGTCGGCCGGTCGTCTAGAAGAAGGAGAAAATGGAAGAAGGAATGAGAGGAGGAGAAGGAGGAAAAAGGTATGGATAATAAAAAAAATAAAATTTAATAAAATTATTTATTTTATTGAGAGAAAAACAACGATAAGTGAGCTGGGAGGTGACAACAACTTGGTTTTATTAATATTAATATTATTTTAAGTAAGAGTTCTGCGCGGCAACCAAAATAATTACTATCAGACTTAAAGCAACCTTTAATTTGTTATATAAAATTTTAATTAGATTTTTATTACTAATAAAAAGAATATAAACGTAATATAAAAATTGTATTTAAATTGTTGAGTGTATAATAAGTGATAAGGCTACAGGGGATTATCCAAGGCCCTTTTATAGGCAATGGGTCCTCTGAAGCGCTACTATATCAGTAAATACAATGATTAGAAAGAAATAAAACAAATATATCAAAAAGAGTAAATGAAACATAACAATATAGAGAAAAACATGAAACAATTAATTAAAAGCCCAATTAAGAATCCAATTTCCCCGCCATTAATCCCCAAATCAGTAAGTGACAATAGTAAATAACTAAACAAGAGTGGAAACATAGGAACTATGAGAAATATAATTCCCAACAGATGGTCCATCCTGATTAGAGAACATTTTAAGTGAAACAAAAAATAATTTGACGCAACAAAACAATCAATTAATCTCAATTTAGTTCAAATTAATTTATTTGTTTTTTCTAACACAATTAATGGTCAAAAGAAGCGTCCTTAATAATTGTTTAGTGTCATATGAGAGGTATTAGTTAATATATAAATTTAAGTAATTAATTTAAATATATTATAAATCAAATTTACACTTGTAATTATAATATATGTTTTTTAATTAATCAAATATAAATTTATAATTATTAAATATATAAAAATGCGCCATTATTTTTAGAATATATTATATTATGCTCAATTTAATTGTATATAAAAATATATATAACCAATAAATTTAATGTAACATTTGTATATAATAAAATTCTTATATAATTTCATTATGTAATAAAATATTAAGTTATATTCATTAAATACAAGTTTTACCCACTCTTTAAGGTTTTATAATTTATATATCATTTACTGGACTCCTGGAATAGCCTGGCTGACACTACCTCACTCTAAAAAAAACAATAAAAAAAAAAATGCTAAGATTTTTTCTTTTTGTATTTTTTCAACAGAGCAGGCAGATTTGAAATTTCTTTGCCAGGTATCCATGCATCATGTTCAGATGATTTGTTCTTATATCTCAATAAATATTCAGTACCTCTTTCAGAAGTGATAATTCTATCATTGAGAATTTTATCAATTTCTGCTGTTTCTGTGACTTCCTGAGGGTTCTTCTTAGGTCTCTCTTCTTTTTGGAAATAAGTCACTGTTGGAAGTATAAGGTTTAAGCAAAGAAATGGGAAAGACAGGATGTTTCCTATCATATGGAGAATACAATACAACTTCTACTGCATTATCACCAACCATTCTTTTAACAACAAATGGTCCTACAAAAGGATCTTTTAATTTGTGGTTACCTTGTAAATTGAAATGGACAGTAGAGATCAACACTTCATCACCCTTGTTAAATGTGTATTCTTTATGGGATTTATCCCATCTTTTCTTTTCATATTCAAATGCTTTATCAATACAACTCTGAGCATGTTTTCTGCATAGCTGTTGCATTTGCATAAAAGATTTTACACCAGGATGTAGTTCCAACTTAGGTAATTTATTATTGAGAATCTAAGCAGGAGTGTTTGGGACATAACCTAACCAAAGCTCAAAAGGCTTTTTCTCAGTGACAGAATGAACAGTGCTATTATATGCAAATTCAAGACCAGGCAAAAGAGTGACCCAATCATGAGTAAATCTGTCATTGTCTTTATATTCTAAACCAAAGGCACAATACCTTCTAATCATATCTTCCAGAGTTTGAATCATTCTTTCAGCTAGACCATCAGTTTGAGGATGGTGAGCTGTAGACAATTTTAACTCACAGCCACAAATATCCATCAAAGAGGTCCAAAACTCAGAAGTGAATTTTGGATCCCTATCAGAGATAATGGCTTTTGGAAAACCAATAATATTAAACATGTAAGACCACCATAAGAAAGCTAATTCCTTGGTGGATACATCTTTGTGGGTTGGAATAAATTTGCACATTTTTGTGAATCTATCAACTATTACCCAACAAGAGTTAAAGCCGTCTTTACCTGCAACAGGAAGACCAGTGACAAAATCCATATTAATGATTTGCCAGGGAGCACTAGGTGCTTCAATATGTTGTAATAACCCTGCTCTCTTGCCTGTTAACTTTTTAGATTTTTGGCAGGAATCACAAGATTCAACATATAATTTTGTGTCTTCAGACATATTAGCCCACCATGCAGTGTTTTTGATTCTAATCAATGTTTTTTCAAGATCAAAATGACCAGCTAATATGTCATCATGACAAAGTTTGAGGATAGTTTCTTTCATTGAAGGAGGAATAACAATTACATTGGTAAGCTTCCTTCTATAATAAATATAACCATCTTCAATAGAAAACTTTCCTTTATTTAAAGCATTTTGGTATTTTGCAGGAAGAGTTTTTATTAATGCTTGAATTGAAGCATTCTTAGGATCATTCAAAATAGTAACTAATTTATTTAAGTCAGAATCTTTATCACATGAATCCAGTATTAACTGTAATAACTCTTCTTCCATATCAACTATAAATATACCATGTATATGAACAGTGTCATCCTCAGGTACATAAGCAGGATTGGAGTCATTATTTGGCAGAGGCAATCTGGAGAGCATATCAACATTAGAGTGAACATTTCCAGCTCTGTGGATAATAGTCATCCTTCCTCTGTATTCCTGAACAGCAAGTTGCCACCTGAACATATGTCTGTTAGGTGTTTTGAGGTTTAAGAGAGATTTCACAGCACTACAGTCAGTTACCAACTCAAATTTTTGGTCATCCAAGTAGTAATGAAGTTTCTCAAGAGCCCAAACAACTGCTAAGCACTCCAATTGAGTGGCACCATATTTCAATTCACTATTTCTTAAGGTTCTTGAAATATAACAAATTACAACCTCTGAGGATTTATCATTAATAATTTGCTTTTGGTGAAGGGCAGCACCCAGACCAATAAAGCTTGCATCTGTATAAAGTACAAATGGCTTGTTAAAATCTGGGAGAGCCAATATAGGGGCTGACATTAAGCAATTTTTCAATGTATTAAAAGCTTTTTGACAGTCATCATTCCAGAGAAAATCAACATCTTTTCTGGTTAGTTTTGTAAGAGGCAAGGCTATGACCTGATAATTTTTAATATATTGTCTATAATAGCCACACATACCCAAAAAACTTTGGATTTCTCTTACAGAAGTTGGTGCTTTCACATTTTGAATGGCAGCAACTTTATTATGGTCTACACAAATTTGTAAGCCTGACACAACATGGCCAAGGACTTTCAAAGATTGAAAACCAAATTTACACTTTTTTAAAGATAAGGTCATATTGATTTCATCCATTTTTTGGAAAACTCTATTTAAGTGAATCATATGTTCATCAAAAGTTTTAGAAAAAACAATAATATCATCAATATAAACCATGAGCCAACCTTCAATAATTTCTTGATGGAAAGTGTTATCCATGACTTTTTGGAAAACTGAAGGAGCATTTTTAGGGCCAAATGGCATCCTAACATACTTATATATTCCCATATGAGTAGCAATAAGCAAAAAATTTTGAGAATTTTTCTCAACAGGAACTTGATGATAACCTTTATTACCATCCAGACAACTAATAAATTTTGCACCTTGCAAGGTAGCATGTATTGAATTAATTCTGGGTAAAGGATAAATATCATCAACAGTATAAGTATTTAAAGCTCTGTAATCTCCACATAATCTAGCTTTATCTTTTTCATAAGAAATTAAGACTGGGGAGATGACACAATATTTGGGGGTGACATCCACTTTTTCAATGATATTCATTTTCAATAATGTTTCAATATTATCTTCAATATCTTTTCTTTTTGATGGAGAAGCAGGATATGGTTTTTTCTTAAGGGAAGGAGGAATATCATTCAAATTACAGGATAAGGTAATTTTCATCTCTTCCTGAACAATTCCCAAGACATGAGAACCATGAGCAAAAGCCATAGGGAAAGAGGTAATAGAGGCAACAATAGAATCCTTTTGTTCATTAGTCAAATGATCACCAAAAGAAGCGGTATTTATTTCATGTAATAAATCATCCATTTCAGTTGTTGTTCTACCTTTACATTGGGTCAGTGAGTTACAAGATTTTAACAAATGCCCAGAAGGTTTAGGAGAAGAAATTTTGAATTTCCTTTTCCCATTCATTCCTAAGGTAAAGCAATTATTTGCTGGGTCCAGTTTCACACCAAACATGGTTAAAATATCATTTCCCATAATAAACCAATTGCTCAAATTATCATTTTTCATGACAACAAACTCACAAATAGCTCTGACAAAACCACCATTATATTTGAAGAATACAGAGGTTTTGTATTTGCCAATAGGGAATAAGGTAGAACCATACCCTCTCCATTTTTCAGAAGTTATAGGCAATAATTTACTCAAATATTCCTTATCCACTGAAGCCAAAGCTTTTTCAGATACTACACTTCCTCCAGCACCAGAATCAAGAACTACATCAACATTTTTACCATTAATGATAACAGGTGCTTTTAAAGGGGATATAGGAATAGAATTGTTAGTAATATCTTTAATTATCTCAGCATTTTCTACTGAAGATAAATTCAATACACAATCTTCAGATATATTATTTAAATGATGGACATCATGTTCCAACATTAAAACATCTTTAACAGATTCATTGTCATAGGAGATATTACTTTCACAGTCACTGGAAGAATTATTGACATCAAGTTCAAGTTCATCAGTGTCTTCATTTTGTTCAACAAGATGAATTTTTGTCACAAACATGACCCTTCTGCCACGGTTTGTTACATTTATAACAAGTATTTGTTGCATATTTTTTAGGTGCAACTGGGGCAGAGGGTTTACCAGATTTTTCTGGGAGCTTTATAGAAGGTTTATTCTGATCATTATAAGATTTACTAAGATAATTCTTTGGTTCATATCTATGGTTGAGTAGTACTTCATTACAGATATAAATGAAAGAAGAATTTTCCCTTACATGCTCAGTTCTAGCCACAATTAAATCCCTAAGAGAATTTGGTAATTTATACAAAATTTTATCTCTCCAAATATCATAATCCATCTTTGGATCAATTGCTCTAAGGATTTTAGTTATTTTCATCAGAAAAACAATGGGCTTTTCAACAGAGGAGGATACATATCTAGTATTCTCATACAGTCTTTGCTGAGCTAACCTGAATTTTGAACCACCAAACTGATTCTCAATCAAGGATTTCCAATCATTCCATGTATAATGATTGTTATCTAAGAGGACAGATTCATACCACATCAAGGCTACATTGGAAAATAAAGAAATTAGCTTAGAAACAATTTCCTCATCAGGTAGTTTATAAGATCTCTTTAAATTATCAATTCTTTGGATAAAGTGTTGCCAATCAGAGGAAGAATCACCATCAAAGGTAGGATATTGGTCTAACTTAGGCCAATTTTTCTGACTACTGGGATGGTCCATTTTTTGGTTTGAATTATTCATTAGTAATAATTCCTGAAGTTTAGCCAGGTGTTCAGAAATTTCATTATTTACAGAAACAGCTGGTGCATGACCATCACAAGATTTTTTGCTAGTAGCAAAAGATTTTACAGACTCATTGTCAGTTTGTTTAATGGTTGAAATATGAGGAAGAAAGGATGAACTTTGTTCAGGTTTTTTCCCTTTATTTTTATGCAGCTTACTGGCAGAAATCTCATTTAATTCATTATTGATGGTTAAGGTTGAGAACTTTTCCTGTAGGTCAGACACATAGTTTCTTATTCTTGGAATTTCAGACATCTGGTCATTCACTTTTGCAAGAGATAGAACATTTCTGTCCTCAGAAACTGAGTGTTTGGTACTTAGTGCATGGAAGTCATTTTTTAGTTTCTTCAACTCATTTTGTAGAGATTTTATTTCATTTTTGAATGAATAATTTTCCTCAATAAGGGGTTTCAATTCACTTAATGTCTTATGCAGACTGATATTTCTATCTGAGATAGCTCTATGGTCACTTCTTATTTGTTTTTGTTGACTAAGAACAATATTCAAGGTCTCTTTGATTTTTAAATAAGCTGTATCTTGTACAGAAGAACTCACTCTACATTGCAAGTGTAAATTATTTAATCTATCATTTTCATGGATTAACACATCTCTCACATGTTTGTCTTTCACAATATTAAAATCAAGGGTATCTTTCAAAATTTCCTCAGAAGTTTTTTCAATTAAGTTATAGATTTCAGGGGGAACAGAATCATTTTTAATTGCAAGAGAAGGATTAATTAAAGATGTAGAAGTTAAATGTAAAGGTTCATCAAATGACAATTTGCTAATTACATCAATAGGGCTACTAGTTACAGGAAGCTGTCTTTTAACAGGTTTAACTGTTCTTTCACCATGTTCAATAATATTACCTGCAGAAGAAGATTTATTAGAAAACATACCCAAGTGACTATCAACCAAATTACTTACCATGGCAGAGGAGGAAACTTCCCCTGGGACTGGGTTTGGGATTGTGCTTGGGCCTTCTTTCTCCTGCTTTGTTGGTAGGGATGAGGAGGTGGATGGAAATTGGGTGTTCTGGATGGGCCAGGCTGATGATGAGGAGGGTGTTGCACATTCTGTTGGTAGTGACTCATTAGATAATCCCATTTCCATTGCTCTACTTCCATAGTATTTGGATTTTGGATGGTTGAGCTGGGTGGCTGTGAAGGTTGAGCCTGAAATTGAAGCTGATTGGGAGGCAATTGAGGAGGGGCCTGGGCCTGAATCTGGTTCCTGAGTTCTTGGACCTGATCCCACAATGTGTCTACCTTTGCTTTGTACGTCATATTTTCTGTCTTCAACTCTTTTATATGACTGGAGAGGTTGCTGATTTGTTGTGGCAGAGGAAGCTTTTTTATTTTGAAGCCTTTTGGAAGACCTTCTTGAGGCACTAGAGGCTTTACTTCCTTCTGTGGTACTGGGGGAAGGGGGTTTGGTTTGTTTGCATTTCCTGTCATTTCCACATCCTGCAGTATGAGAATTCTTTGTGTTAGCATAAGATTTTTTATGACCAACTTTAGAAGAGCTTACAGTGTCAGCATCATAGTCAATTTCTATCTCATCCACTTGCATGTTATCCATTTTTTCTGTCAAATTGTTGGACATACTAGTGGGAAGATTAATATTTTACTTTGTACTTTATAAAAAATAATCAAAGTTAGTCAATAATTTGCTCCAAATAATATAAAAAATTTTTTAATTAATTAAATTATAGAAAAATTAACTTTCAATATAAAGTAATAATTAAAAATTAATTTAAAAAAAAAATGGATTGCAAGTTTAAATTGGGAATAACAAGTTAGTTAATTCAACCAATTAATTACCAATATTAAATATGGCAATATATTGGGACTAAGCACAATGTACTTTTAAGTCAACCAAAAATTAACAATAATTAATAATAAAAAAAAAAATTAAATTAATAATTCAATTTGTATTAATAATAATGTTAATTCTTCTAGGACTAAGAGGATTTAACACTCTATAATGGTCAACTAGGAAAAAAAAAATTTTAAAAATTGAACACTTACACTCAGTGAATCAGCAATTAAGCCACAATCACTGTTATTGCAATAAAAATATAGTATTATGAGTGAGAGGCGCAAAGGTGAACTTACTATAGTGATCGAAAAATCACTTCAAAATAATATAAAAATTAATATTATATAAACCTAATATGTCGAACCCAAGTTCGAAACACAGTCGCGGCAAAAGTTTCGTTTTGCTAGGTGGTCCGTGCATTTTGTCGTTCGTCGCCAGGCTTCGATCGTCGTCGTCGTTTGGAAAGGCCCTCAGTTGTCGGCCGGTCGTCTAGAAGAAGGAGAAAATGGAAGAAGGAATGAGAGGAGGAGAAGGAGGAAAAAGGTATGGATAATAAAAAAAATAAAATTTAATAAAATTATTTATTTTATTGAGAGAAAAACAACGATAAGTGAGCTGGGAGGTGACAACAACTTGGTTTTATTAATATTAATATTATTTTAAGTAAGAGTTCTGCGCGGCAACCAAAATAATTACTATCAGACTTAAAGCAACCTTTAATTTGTTATATAAAATTTTAATTAGATTTTTATTACTAATAAAAAGAATATAAACGTAATATAAAAATTGTATTTAAATTGTTGAGTGTATAATAAGTGATAAGGCTACAGGGGATTATCCAAGGCCCTTTTATAGGCAATGGGTCCTCTGAAGCGCTACTATATCAGTAAATACAATGATTAGAAAGAAATAAAACAAATATATCAAAAAGAGTAAATGAAACATAACAATATAGAGAAAAACATGAAACAATTAATTAAAAGCCCAATTAAGAATCCAATTTCCCCGCCATTAATCCCCAAATCAGTAAGTGACAATAGTAAATAACTAAACAAGAGTGGAAACATAGGAACTATGAGAAATATAATTCCCAACAGATGGTCCATCCTGATTAGAGAACATTTTAAGTGAAACAAAAAATAATTTGACGCAACAAAACAATCAATTAATCTCAATTTAGTTCAAATTAATTTATTTGTTTTTTCTAACACAATTAATGGTCAAAAGAAGCGTCCTTAATAATTGTTTAGTGTCATATGAGAGGTATTAGTTAATATATAAATTTAAGTAATTAATTTAAATATATTATAAATCAAATTTACACTTGTAATTATAATATATGTTTTTTAATTAATCAAATATAAATTTATAATTATTAAATATATAAAAATGCGCCATTATTTTTAGAATATATTATATTATGCTCAATTTAATTGTATATAAAAATATATATAACCAATAAATTTAATGTAACATTTGTATATAATAAAATTCTTATATAATTTCATTATGTAATAAAATATTAAGTTATATTCATTAAATACAAGTTTTACCCACTCTTTAAGGTTTTATAATTTATATATCATTTACTGGACTCCTGGAATAGCCTGGCTGACAAATTAATTATACTAATTATTGTACTTAACTAGTTAATTGTAAGTAATACTTAAGTAGATAATTAATTATTAGTAAGAAGAAGGGGTGTGGCTTCAACTCAGTAAAATAATTAATTATTTTATCGGTTAAGTCTAGTAGCCTGGCTCACACTTACACTGTAATTACAATTTCAATAATAAAATTTATATAAACTAAATACAACTTATCATATAATAATATCCATAAATACTGGGCGCTTCCTTGACCCTTAATTGTGTCACTAAAATTACTTAATTAATTAAAAAAATTTATTTAATATGATTAAATTTAATTTCTCATTTTAAATAAGTTACTTTATTAAATTAATTAGTTGTTTCAATTAATTTAATAATTAAATTACTTGAAATAGTTAAAATAATTAAATTGCCTTTTCTTATACTGAATTAAGATTTATTAAAAGCGTAAAAAAAATTCCTTTTTTTTAATTCAAGCTTTTTAGCTATTTGTATTCCTTATTTAGATTTCTTTCTCACAGTTCTAATTTTTTATACTCACGTAGTTAATTGTTATATTAATTCTATTCTTTTTTAGAAATTTCTGATGTGAAAAATATTTTTTTATTCACGGATTTATTTTATATCTTTTTAATTAGATTCTTTTAATTAATTGTTTCACATTATTTTACTCTTTTGTACATACTATTGGAACGCTCCAAAATGTCTTCTTGCCTATAAAAGGACTTTGGAACCCTCTCTGGTAGCTCATTACTTATTACACACTCACTTAAATATATTTTAAATATACTACGTTTATTTACTATTTTTATTAGTATTACATTTCTAATTAAAATATTATATAAATATTTAAATGTTGCTTTAAGTTTAATAATACTATCATTTATTTCCGTGCTTTGAATACAACTACTAGTTACAATATATTACAATTTAAATAAATCCTTACAATTTGTCAAGTCTCCAAATTTACTTTGTCACTCCCCTCTTTTAAAATTACTCTTATTATTGGTTTACTTTATCCTATTCCATTATTTTATCTCCCTTCCATCTATTTCCTTTTTCTTCTTCTCTTTCTTCTAGATGACCGGCCAATAATTGAGGACCTTTCCAAACGACGACAACAAAGCGCAGGGACCACCCAAGCCAAAAGTAAACTTTTTGCCGCGACTGTGTTTTGAACTTGGGTTTGATTGTTTAGGTTTATAATAAATTAAATTATATATTATTTTGAAGTGATTTTAAGATCACTATAGTAAGTTCACATTTGCACCTCTCACTCATAGTATTATAATTTTACTTCAATAAAAGTGATTGCGGCTTAATAGCTGATTCACTGAGTGTAAGTTTTCATTATATTAAAAATTATTTCTAGTTGACCATAATAGAGTAAGACTCTTAGTCCTAGCAAGCAATTAATTCTTAATAAATTATTGAAGTAATTTTATTAAAAAAATTTTGTTTATTGGTTGACCATAATAGTACTCAGTACTTAGTCCCAATATTACCATTATATTAATTTTTGGTATTAATTATTTTGGTTGACTTATAAAACCTTTGTTGGTTGGTCCCATTTTAATTATTTTTAATTCTTAATAAATATTGTAATTACATTTATTTGTATTACATTTTTTTAATTAATTGATTTTTAATAAAATTTTTTTTTGAAATCCAATTGATTATATTTTATTTTGAACTAACAATTTGAATCATTGATTAATTTTGATTCTCCTTTTAACAGTTTAAATGTCCAGTAGTTTGGCTAAAAGCTTGGATAACCTACATGTGGATGAGATTGAAGTGGGCGTTGACACTGAATCTGTAGGTTCTTCTAAAGTAACTTACAAAAATTATTCAGCTGACAAAAAACCTTCAGGATGTGGAAATGTCAGGAGAAGTGGAAAACCCCCCTCACCAAACAACTCTGAAAGAAGTAAAACCTCAAATACATCAGGACAATCCACTCAGAGGTATAAAAATAAAAAAGACTCCTCTAACACAGCAGGTAAACAATCTGTCAAGCCATATAAAGGAACTGAGAGCAGAAAGCATGAAGTACAAGGCAAGGGTAGACACACTCTGGAAGCAGATGCAGGAGCTATTAAATCCCAAAAAGGTTCAACCTCCTCATTTCCAAGCTTACTAGCCTCAGCCTCAACCTCAGCCTAATCAAGAACCCAGCTCCCTCACCCACAAGCAAGGCACTCTGCAAGTGGAGCAATGGAAATGGGATTACTTGATGACCCACTACCAACAGAATGTTCAGCAACCAGCTCAATACCCTGGCCCATCCAGGACACCAAACTACAATCCATCTCTTCAGCACCATCCTTATCAGGGGGGCAGAAGAAAGAAAGCACAGGGGAAGTTTCTTCCCTTGCCATGGTAAGTAATTTGTTTGATAAGCACGTTGGTATATATAATAACAAATCTTCTTCAGGTAATAATGTGGACCCTGAAAGAAAAGTTAAACCCTTGAAGAGACAACTTCCTTTAATAATTAGCCCCATTTATGTAATTAGAAAACTATCATTTGATGAACCTTTAAATTTGACTTCTACTTCTTTAATTAACCCTTCTCTTGCAATTAAGAATGATTCTGTTTCCCCTTAATTCTACACTTTAATTGAGAAAACTTCTGAAAAAATATTAAAAGATACCCTTGACTTTAATGTTGTGAAAGATAAACATTTTAGAGATTTGTTAATACATGAGAGTGATAGATTAAATAATTTGCATTTAAATTGCAAAGTGAGTTCTTCTGTTCAAGACACTGCTTATTTCAAATTAAAAGACACATTAAATAATGTCCTTGCTCAACAAAAGTCTATTAAAGCTGACCACAGATCACTTTTAGATAAATATAGTCACCTACACAAAATTGTTGATGATCTAAAAGATGAAAATACTGCTTTAAAGAATGACAATATGCTTTTGCACAGTGAATTAAGAAAATTGAAAATTGATTCTCAGAATTTGATTAATAAATGCTCTGTAGATGAGGACAGAAATGTTTTATCTATTTCTAGGATTAATGATCAACTATCTTATATTACTGATTTGAGAAATAAATTACCTGACCTTGAGAAACTATTTTCTGCATTTCAAGCTGTCCAGGCTACTCATTATCATGAATTAAAAAATATTTCTCAAACTGCTGTTAATCATAATAATAAACAGCCTGACCAGAGTAGTTCTTCTCTCCCTTGTAATGTACCAATTTTACCAGCTGAAATTCATTCTGAAAAATCTATTGCATCAGACAGAAATAAATTTAATGCTCACAATGAGCCAGCTGCCTCTGTGAATAATAAAATATCTGAACACTTTTCAAGGCTTCAATAACTGATAACCTTGAATAATTCAAACCATAGGATGGAACATTCCAATAGCCAGAAAAATTGGCCTAAGTTGGATCAATATCCTACCTTTGATGGTGATTCTTCATCAGATTGGCAACACTTTATACAAAGGATTGATAATTTAAAGAGATCTTATAAACTACCTGATGAGGAAATTGCTTCTAAGCTAATTTCTTTATTTTCCAATGTAGCCTTGATGTGGTATGAATCTGTTCTATTGGATAATAACCATTATACATGGAATGAGTGGAAATCCTTGATTGAGAATCAATTTGGTGGTTCAAAATTCAGGTTGGCTCATCAAAGACTGTATGAGAATACTAGATATGTATCCTCCTCTGTTGAAAAACCCATCTTTTTCTTATGAAAGTAACAAAAATCCTAAGAGCAGTTGATCCAAAGATGGATTATCATATTTGGAGAGATAGAATCTTTTATAAATTGCCAAATTCTCTTAGAGATTTAATTGTAGCTAGAACTGAGCATGTGAGGGAACATTCTTCTTTCATTAATATTTGTAATGAGGTACTACTCAACCATAGATATGAACCAAGAATTACCTTGGTAAATCTTATAATGATCAGAATAAACCCTCTACAAAGCCCCCAGAGAAATCTGGTAGACCCTCTGCCTCAGTTGCAACTAAAAGATATGCAACAAATACTTGTTATAAATGTAACAAACCATGGCAAAAGGGTCATGTTTGTGACAAGAAAATAAATGTTGTTGAACACAATGAGGACACCAATGAGGCTGAAATTGATGTCAATGATTTTTCTAGTGACTGTGAAAGTAATATCTCCTATGACAATGAATTTGTTAAAGATGTTTTAATGTTGGAACAGGATGTCCATTATTTAGATAATATATCTGAAGAATGTGTATTGGATTTATCTTCAGTAGAAAATGCTGAGATAATTAAAGATATTACTAACAATTCTATAGCCATATCCCCTTTGAAGGCACCTGTTATCATTAATGGTAAAAATTTTTTATGTAGTTCTTGATTCTGGTGCTGGAGGAAGTGTAGTGTCTGAAAAAGCTTTAGATTCAGTAGATAAGGATTATTTGAGTAAATTATTACCTATAACTTCTGAAAAATGGAGAGGGTATGGTTCTACCTTAATTCCTATTGGCAAATATAAAACCTCTGTATTCTTCAAATATAATGGTGGTTTTGTCAGAGCTATTTGTGAATTTGTTGTCATGAAAAATGATAATTTAAGTAATTGGTTTATTATGGGTAATGATATTTTAACCAGGTTTGGTGTGAAATTGGACCCAGAAAATAATTGCTTCACCTTGGGATTGAATGGCAAAAGAAAATTCAAAATTTCCTCCCCTAGAAAACTTTCTGGGCATCTGTTAAAGTCTTGTAACTCAGTGATTCAGTGTAAAGGCAGACCAACAATTGAGATGGATGATTTATTAAATGAAATAAATACTACTTCTTTTGGTGACCATTTAACTGGTGAACAGAAGGATTCTATTGTTGCCTCAATTACTTCTTTCCCTATGGCTTTTTCTCATGGTTCTCATGTCTTGGGAAGTGTTCAGGAATATATGAAAATTACCTTATCCTGTAACTTGAGTGATATTCCTCCTAGTCTTAAGAAAAAACCATATCCTGCTTCTCCAACAAAAAGAAAGGATATTGAAGATAATATTACCACATTATTAAAAATGAATATCATTGAGAAAGTGGATGTCAACCCCAAATATTGTGTCATCTCCCCAGTCTTGATTTCTTATGAAAAAGATAAGGTTAGATTATGTGGAGATTACATAGCATTAAACACTTATACTGTTGATGATATTTATCCTTTACCCAGAATTAATTCAATACATGCTAACTTGCAAGGTGCAAAATTTATTAGTTGTCTGGATGGTAACAAAGGGTATCATCAAGTTCCAGTTGAAAAAAATTCTCAGAATTTTTTGCTTCTTGCTACTCATATGGGAATATATAAGTATGTTAGAATGCCATTGGCCCTAAAAATTCCCCTTCAGTTTTCCAGAAAGTCAGGGATAACACTTTCCATCAGGAAATAATTGAAGGATTGCTCATGGTGTATATTGATGATATCATAATTTTTTCTAAAACTTTTGATGAAAATATGGTTCACTTGAATAGAGTTTTTCAAAAAATTTATGAAATCAATATGACCTTGTCCTTGAAAAAGTGGAAATTTGGTTTTCAATCTTTGAAAGTCCTTGGCCATGTTGTGTCAGGCCTACAAATTTGTGTAGACCAAAACAAAGTTGCTGCAATTCAAAATGTGAAAGCACCAACTTCTGTAAGAGAAATCCAAAGTTTTTTGGGTATGTGTGGCTATTACAGACAATATATTAAAGATTATCAGGTCATAGCCTTACCTCTTACCAAACTAACTAGGAAAGATGTTGCATTCATCTGGAATAGTGACTGTCAAAAAGCATTTGATACTTTAAAATGTTGCTTAATGACAGCCCCTATTTTAGCTCTTTCAGATTTTAACAAACCATTTGTCCTGTATACAGATGCTAGCTTTGTTGGTCTGGGTGCTGCCCTCCACCAGAAACAAATTATTAATGATAAATCCTCATAGGTTGTAATTTGTTATATTTCAAGAACCTTGAGAAATAGTGAATTGAAATATGGTGCCACTCAATTAGAGTTCTTAGCAGTTGTTTGGGCTCTTGAGAAGCTTCACTACTATCTAGATGACCAAAATTTGAATTAGTAACTGACTGTAGTGCTGTGAAGTCCCTCTTAAACCTGAAAACACCTAATAGACATATGTTCAGGTGGCAACTTGCTTTTCAAGAATACAGAGGACGGATGACAATTATCCATAGGGCTGGAAATGTTCACTCCAACACCAGTTCAAAAGTTAGACAACTTGCAGTCAAGTGGTTTTTCAGGTATCTTAAAGTAACATCAGAAGTAACCTTTGAATGAATTTCAGTGCTTAAATTACTTACAAGACAGACCAAAACTCTGAGTGTCTCTGTACCAAATAGAAAATTAGAGAAAGTTTATTGAACTGCTTATTGTTAAAACGTTCTATCTTATTTGATCTTGAGTGGCTTCCAAAAATTGTGTCTCAGTTTTACATTACCTATTTTTTCTGGAAATAAGTCATCCATGATAACTACTCTTGCACCATTTATTCCAGGCCCATGAAATAACTTGTCATAATTCTCTTTCTGTAGGTTAGCATTGTAGACTTTACCAGAACAAGCATCAATGAAAGCACATTGCAAAGTCTCATACCCTTTTTTTGTTGGGTAAATGTGGGTTAATTTCACTCATTGAAAATTTTTTACATGAACTCATATTATATCCTTAATTTTACCATATTTGAAAAGTAAAATCTCACAGACAATGTGAAATTTTTAAAATGACTTGGTGAATTTGTGATTCTAGAAGAGTTGAGATCACAAATTAAAAATTGACTTATACTTTCAAGTTTTTTTAAAAAAATATAAACAAAATAATGCACTTACTTAGATTACACTCAAACCTGTAATTTATAAAGTTTCATAATAGCTTCTGGAATTTACTGCACCATATTAAAAAATAATTTAGATGATTTTATCAGGTGAGTTTTTTCCCTATTTTGATAAAATAAGAGGTTGTAAAAACTATAACAGAGCAGATAAAGGTATAATTAGTTGAGAAAATATAATACTTTAATCAAAAATTAATAGTGAATCAAACCACTTATAGTACTAAATTTGATTTTATTTCTACTATATAATAAGTTTTTTTAGCTTAGAGGTAATTTTAGAAACTTAAGGAAAATAAATATAGAGTATATAAAAGGGATTACATGCATCCTCTATGCTATGATGAAAAATAAGGATATATATTAGAATCTTTTTTTGCCAGACACAGTATTGCTTCAGTTAGTATAAATAAGTCAGAAAATTTATTTTCTGTAACATTTTAATCTTTTCTTATTTCAAACTGGCTTGACTTTTACAACAGTAAAATTTAATAACAGTTGCTAAATCTTCCAACTTGACCTTTGTCTCAGTATCAAAAAGGGACTTCTCCACCACAGACAAATAATTATAGTTTTTTTAGTATAAAAAGGCTATTGGAAGCTCCCCAAGAAACACTTCTTCAAAAATATCATCTATAGGAAATCATCTGGGGCCTGAAACATGCTGAACACCTATTACTAGAAGTTGACTGAACTTGAAATTTCAAAAAAACTTTTCCTGATTGCTTCCCCAGAGGTTTGAGATTTATTATTTGAACAGGATTTAGAAATAAACACTCTGTCAAGTCCATTTGAAATTCAAACCATAAAATCAATTAGCTATGAAATTGAAAGCTAGACTATACTCTCATCTTGTATTTCCTCAGTATCAGAGTGAATAAAGATATATTCAAATTATTCAGCCATTTCAGGGACAAAAATTGATGAAGCCATGTTAATTTTTCAATCAGGAAAGTATAAAGATGTGATTTTAATTTATAATAACTTATTTAAAGTAATAAAATCAGGATGCTTACCTGACTTCTTTTATAAATTGGAACCTTCACTATGCTTGTTAGAAACTTGCTTGATTTTTTACCTCTGTATGGTTTTAACCTTGAGGATATATTGCATACATGAGGCGACATGTCGCCTCATGTATGCATGCAAGCCACTTGCTTTCTGTTTCACTTCTGCATGTTTTTGAGATCAAGGGTATATTGCATACATGAGGCGACATGTCGCCTCATGTATGCATGCAAGCAACTTGCTTGCTTTTTTACCTCTGTATGTTTTTGAACTTCAGGATATATTGCATACATGAGGCGACATGTAGCCTCATGTATGCATGCAAGCAAATTTCTTTTTGTTTTACTTCTGCATGGTTTTAAACTTAAGGATATATTGCATACATGAGGTTACATGTCGCCTCATGTATGCAATAACAAGAGCACTGATAAAAAATAGTGCAATACATTTTTAATCAGCACTCTTGTTATTGCATACATGAGGCGACATGTCTCCTCATGTATGCAATAACATTCTTTGAAATCCTTCATTTAGGTGAGCAATGCTTTGGTGCATACCTACCATACCAAAGAAAATACACATCATGGAACCTTTTTACATGCATACATGAGGCGACATGTCGCCTCATGTATGCAATTTTGTTTTTGAAGTTTAACTTATATAGGTAAGAAATGCACTTGTGCATGCCTACCATACCAAGTGAGTTCCCCAGAATGTGACTTGTTTACATGTATGCATGTAAACAAGTTGCATGATGTGGATTTTCTTTGGTATGGTAGGCATTCACCAATGCATTTCTCACCTGAATGAAGAAGTTCAAAGAATTTTATTGCATATATGAGGTGACATGTCACCTCATGTATGCAATAACAAGAGTGCTGATAAAAAAAATCTATTGCACTATTTTTTATCAGTGCTCTTGTTATTGCATACATGAGGCGACATGTCGCCTCATGTATGCAATATATCCTTAAGTTTAAAACCATGCAGAAGTAAAAAAGCAAGCAAGTTGCTTGCATGCATACATGAGGCAACATGTCTCCTCATGTATGCAATATACCCTTGATCTCAAAAACATGCAGAAGTGAAACAGAAAATAAGTGGCTTGCATGCATACATGAGGTGAAATGTCGCCTCATGTATGCAATATACCCCCAAGGTTAAAACAATACAGAAGTCAAAAAGGAAGCAAGTATCTAACATGCATACATGAGGCAACATGTCACCTCATTTATGCATGTAGGCAACTTCCCTACCCCTTTCTCATATGACTTTCCACAAAGCATAAGATGAGGCAAATTGTTGCCTCATCCTTATGCAGCTGCAACATTTTCTGATGACATGAGGAAATTATTTGCCTCATGTAATTGGGATATGGTGTATACTTTGTATGTAGTTCTGTGTGCCAACATAGAAAAATGATTTAATTTTGGATTTGAGCTTTTTGCTGAACACATGTGGGGAAAAATGGGGCCATATGTCACCACAAGTTTTCCTGCATTTCAGATTTAGTATGAAGTAAAATTATATCCAATATTTGAGGTAAAATATTACCTCTTGTATCATAAGAACCTTGTGTCAGTAAGTGTAAGTAATGCACTGAACTGGGTAATGTATTTACTAATGTAGCTAAAACATTTAATTTTCTTCAAAGGCAGTGCATAGAGAAATATATTTCCAAATTCAGTTCTATTTCAGTTGAAAAATATCTACACTTTCTTTCTAAAAATATTGCATCTCATTTAAATTTACAGTTCCCAAAATTTTGTCTCATCATTGTAGTTTACAGATACTTATTTTAAATTGAGATTATACATCAGTTGAGTTATATAGTTATGTCTGCATGTCATAAAACACCATGTTGCCTCATTTTACCTATTTAAAAGGCATTATATTTTCACTTTTATTTAAATAGTAAGAAGCAAAATGTTTGCTTGTCATTTCACTTAGTAGAGTAAGTAGAGTGGATGCGCAAATATCCAAATATGAGGTGACATGTTTTCTCATGTTGTGATATACTATTAGAATAATTTATTTGCCAATAAAATTGGGATCATATTTTGTAACTTTTATTTAGATATATTTCAGTTTATTTTCCATATACTAGCACTTTCTAGATTTATATTGAATTAATTTTGTCTTGTTTGTGAGATGTGGTGAATTAAAGCTAAACTTTTGTTGAAAATTTCAGATGATTTATTTAAGTACATAAGTTTATGGAAAACTTCATAGTAAATGATAAAAATAAGCTAAGTAAGAGTAGAAAATTTGAATGAACTAGGTGTCACTTGGAAATGCTTTTGTAAGTCACAGTGGCTGTCTGCATAGGGGCTGGGTGGTGCACCCCAGCGAACAACTCTACATCCCTTTTAGTTGCTGAAGTGGTTTGTAAGTATATACAGTTGAATATTTTTTTGTATTGTGTTATTTGTAGAGGAAATCAAATTGAATGAGTTGAAATCTGGTTTTACATTTTGGAATGTGTTTGAGAAAAATACAGGGAATAATTATAATTTTGTATATTGTATTAAAGATAGATTATTTTATTAGATATACTTGTGCTATTCAATTTATTAATATTATTTTGACCATAAGCTATTGAAGCTGTGCTGTGGCTTTTCAAAACAAAACATCTAAAAATACAAAGCATGCGTGATATTGGATTTTATATATAAGTTAGCTGTGATCCACCATAATTTTAACTTATTTTTGTGAAAAGTTTCAAAACATGAATTAAAAATCAAGGGCATAATTCAGGCTCCTTTTTCCTGCATATTTATGGTCATACTACCTATCAGCAGCATGGAACTAGAATTTCTTATATTTCTGTGTCCATAAGCAGATTTCCTCATTCCAAAGGCTGGTTTTTCTCTTGTAAAAGTGGAAGATTAAGTATTTTCTTGCATTATAATTTCTCAAAATCTATGGTTCAAATTTTGCAGAAATATTTTACTAATATTTTTGACTAGTGGAGCTCAAATTTTACATGAATAAACCATTCATCAATATTTAAAAATTTAAGTTGTTAATTTGGATATCTTGTAACTTTAATATATTTGAAAAACTTATTTCAGTTAATATATCTTGCTGAAATATGTTCTGACAGTTTATCTTGACATACAGTGTTCAACAAAGCTTTACTCACTATGAGAAATCCGGTGATAATTTAGATTATGTGACTTACTTGGAAATTAAATGTTTCTATTCTTGTATAAATACTTTTTTCTTCATAAATTATCCTCTTTACTGTTGAACTTTATTTCTTTCCAAGATGGAATAATCTTATAATTCCTTTTTCATCTGCATTGGATTTCTTCAATCTCACATATGTGAAATAATAAGCTCCCCAGTTTTGATGGAGAAACCTGTTTCACTTTATCTCTCTCACAAAAAACACACTATCAGGGCTAGGGCACATTCACCTCAAATTAGCATTGGTAAAATTTTCCATCTTATTTTAACATTTTTTATGACCTAAATGGACCACCAGTCTAATAATTATTAGTTGATCCTGCTGGGGGTCTGCTTCCTGGGTAGGATTCACCGTCTATATGGGTTGATGATACATTATCACCCCAAAAGGATAACAATTATCCCCAAAAAATAAAAAAAATCAATTTCCTATCTTTCTCATTTCCTAGTCAATTTCTCCCAAGTACTTGAATCACTCTTCAGCATAGCTATTCTTCTGCCTGACTATAATCTATAAATTCATTTGTGCTGTGCTGTAAAAAATATATTCAATTAAAATAATTAACTATCTTCTCTCTCCCCTGATTCCTTATTTCTAATCAGAGCTTATTATCCTATAAAAATTATCAATGATGAGGTTTTAGCACAAAGGAAGGCAAAAAACAGGTCAATCAGCAACTTTGCATCTTACAAAAAAAATTAACTACAGAAAATCATGTGATAAAACTGGAAAAAAGATTATATTCTACCCACAAATTTCATATGAAGCTAAGGGAGAAGCAGTGGACAACAGGTAGTAATGGAACGGCTAAAGAGAATAGAGAGAAAAATATTTGGATATCATTGAAAAAAACATACCTAAACACAAGTAAATCAGCAACTGTGAGCCTTGCAACAACAAGTAACTACAACAAAGCATGTTCTAAAAATATAAGGAGCACAGTTATGAGTTTCTGTGATTAGATTTAAAAGAATAAGTAGAGAATAAACATAAAATAAATGGAAAGAGTATGGAGAAAAACTCAATTTTCCCCACACAGTGAAAAAAACTGTTAGATGCAGCCAAGGGGGAATAAGTGGAAAGGGTGGAGCAATGGAAGGGATAAAGATAATAGAGAGAAAAATATTTGGATAGGTAAAATGAAAGCAACAAGAAGAGGCTTAATTATATGTCAAAATATACCATTCAGAACAATAGAAAACAAAATTACATCAACAAAAGCTACTAAACAAAAATACAGAGAAATAGAAAGGTTTACAATCAAATGCAGAATTCAAATTCAAGGAAAGGCTAAAAATAAAAATTCAAAAATACCATCTTTCACCACAAATTCTTTGTCTCATGACTCAAGTAAAATTAGAAAAAGAGTAACTACAGTTTTTAAAGTGATACCACCACTGAGAAAAAAACTCAAGCAAAAACTATCTTTTGAAAAAAGTGCTTGAGAGAAGGCAAGAGAAGCTCAAAAATTGGTTGGGATATCAAGCAGTGCTAATCCACTGGGTTTTAGAGCAAGATCAGATAAATAAAAATCAATTTCTGATGTGGATAGTCCAATTAAATAAGCTTACTCATAATTAGATACATTTTTCTCTAATAGATATCTTCTTTAGAGTCCATACTTCAGAAAATGTCTGCCCATTTTAGAGCTAAAATCAAATTGGGATCATCTGAGACCCCAAATTATTTAAACTCTGATTTAAGTCTAAGGCCTGCTGAATTAAAGATTTTTCAAAATCTTATTTGCCATACACTTATTCCCTCATGGCTAATTTACACTCCACACCATGTAGGGGAGACTGAAAAAAGTCTCAAGGCAGTAGAATGGCTGTTATTAAACAAAATTTTTTATGGGGTTGCTTTTTTCACAGTTTGGAATAAATAGAGCTTTGAAAGTCAAGAGAAGAAGTCGATAAATTTTCTTTCACTTTTGGTATCAATAATCAACCTTTTTACTTCCTTTGAATTCAATGAAGATAAAATTATATCTCTTCATTATTATTTGAAGGATTATATGAAATGTCTTAAACAATTTTGACAAAAAGTTGATATCAAGCCTAATGTTAACTTATCCCAAAATTTTCCTAAAGTTCTGTAAAAATTTGGACCAGAACCATAATCAGTAGCTTAGGCTCATGAGTATACCAATTGAAGGTGATTATCTATTTCACACAATAAGAAAAAAAGTATGTTTTCTAAAGTTCTTTATATAACCCATTTTACTTTACATTTTTTTTTGGACTTTAGATGAAATTTTAAAAATTTTTATGAAAATGTTTATCTGGAAAGGGAAGCTTTAATCTTTTCTTGAGTGGAATGACAATTTATTTGTAAAAAAAATGAATGATATTTTAAATATAGAAAAAAAAAGACTTCATAATTAATTTTTAATTTATTCTGTGAATAACATGATGTATGGCTGAGATATTTAAACAAGATTGATGGAAAAAGTCATTTTTCAATATCTTCAAAAAAGATAAATACAGTGGTGCTTTACAATTTCTTCAATCTAAAATTAATCATCTCCAATACTAAAAACTTGGTGGTAAGGCTTCTCACCATAATCAAAACATCAAGGTAATGGGAATAATAAGATTATATTATAAAATTGAAATAAGAACAGAGTTTTTTTGTAAATGGGGAATTCACTAAATTCCCCAGATATAATCATTATTATAGTTTGATTGTGTGATGCTGTTGAAACTCAAACTGAAAATCCTTTTTCAAAATCAGGATTCAAAGTATTTTGGTGCTACAATTGATGGTCTAAAAATGTTATTATTACTCATAAAGATATTATTGGACATGCTTCAAGAGCTCTCAATCTAAGTGGCTTTCGTGGTGTTTTATCTGATACTGTCTGTATAATGTCATTAAGTAGTATGGCTGGTGCCTATTAATCACCTTTGTAATATCCATTATGAATTCAATATATGCCTTTTAGACACCAAAGTATGATCTATTGCCTGTTGGAAATTATGCAAAAAGCACTATATAAAGAATTCAAATTGGTCCTAATGATTCAGCTATGAGCTATGTGTCATTATGAAAAATTGTCCCACCAAAGTTCCAACACAGGTTTGACTCAGGTTAGACCACAGGTACTAAACAACCACTTGACTGAAAGTCGTCTAACTTTTGACCTGGTGCAATGTTGATATGCTGTCAAGACTGCCTCTGCCAAATAATGACTCCAATCCTGCTTATGTACCTGAAGATGATACTTTTCATATCCATTGTATATTTATAGTTGATATGGAAGAAGAGTTATTACAATTAATACTGGATTCATATGATAGGGATTCTGATTTAAATAAATTAGTTACTATCTTAAATGATCCTAAGACTTCTTCAATTCAAGCATTGATTAAAACTCTTCCTGAAAAATATCAAAGTGCTTTGATGAAAGGAAAGTTTTCTATTGAAGATGGTTATATTTATTATAGAAGAAAGCTTACTAATGTAATTGAAATCCCTCCATCTATGAAAGAAACTATTGACAAACTTTGTCATGATGACATATTAGCTGGTCATTTTGATCTAGAAAAAACATTGATTAGAATCAAAAACACTGCTTGGTGGGCTAATATGTCTGAAGATACAAAATTATATGTTGAATCTTGTGATTCCTGCCAGAAATATAAAAGGTTGACAGGTAAAAGAGCAGGTTTACTACAACATATTGAAGCACCTAATGCTCCTTGGCAAATAATTAACATGGATGTTGTCACTGGTCTTCCTGTATCAGGTAAAGACAGTTATGGCTCTTGTTGGGTAATAGTAGATAGATTCACAAAAATGTGAAAATTTATTCCTACCCACAAAGATGTATCCACAAAAGAATTAGCTTTCTTATGGTGGTCTTACATGTTTAATATTATTAGATTCCCAAAAGCCATTATCTCTGATAGAGATCCAAAATTTACTTTTAAGTTTTGGACCTCTTTGATGGATATTTATGGCTGTGAGTTAAAGTTATCTACAGCTCATCATCCTCAGACGGATGGTCTAGCTGAAAGAACAATTCAAACTCTGGAAGATATGATTAGAAGGTATTGTGCTTTTGGTTTAGAATATAAAGACAATTACAGATTTACTCATGACTGGGTCACTCTATTGCCTGGTCTTGAATTTGCATATAATAGCACTGTTCATTCTGTCACTGGGAAAAAGCCTTTTGAGCTTTGATTAGGTTATGTCACAAAAACTCCTGCTCAGATTCTCAATAATAAATTACCTAATTTGGAACTACATCCTGGTGTAAAATCTTTTTTGAAAATGCAACAGCTATGCAGAAAACATGCTCAAAGCTGTATTGATAAATAATTTTAATATGAAAAGAAAAGATGGGATAAATCCCATAAAGAATACACATTTAACAAGGGTGATGAAGTGTTGATATCTACTGTCCATTTCAATTTACAAGGTAACAAAAAATTAAAAGATCATTTTGTAGGACCATTTGTTGTTAAAAGAATGGTTGGTGATAATGAAGTAGAAGTTGTTTTGTATTCTCCATATGATAGAAAACATCCTGTTTTTCCCATTTCTTTGCTTAAACCTTATACTTCCAACAGTGAATTATTTCCCAAAAGAAGGGGAAGACCTAAGAAAAACCCTCAGGAAGTCACAGAAACTGCAGAAATTGATAAAATTCTCAATTATAGAATTATCACTTCTGAAAGAGGTATTGAATATTTATTGAGATATAAGAACAAGTCATCTGAACATGATTCATGGATACCTGGAAAAGAAAGTTCAAATCTCTCTACTCTGTTAAAAAAGTATAAAAAGAAAAAAATTTAGCATTTTTTTATTGTATTTTTAGAGTGAGGGAGTGTCAGCCAGGCTATCTCAGGAGCCCAGTAATTTATATAATAAATTACTGCAATCATATAAAGGAATAACATTATGTAATTACCAAAAATTATTAAAATAAAATTATAATTATTTTATGAATAAATAAAAAAATTACTATACTTAATTTTATTATTAAATAAGTTTTATTACATAAACAAATATTATATTCTATAATATCACGGTGCACTTTGTATGTATAAATAAATTATTTAAAATTTTATTATAAGTGTAAATTTCACTTACACTGTAATTAAAATTTCAATAATAACATTTATATAAACTAAATACAACTTATAATATAATAATATCCATAAATATTGGGTGCTTCCTTGACCCTTAATTGTGTCACTAAAATTACTAAATTAATTAAAAAAAATTATTTAATATGATTAAATTTAATTTCTCATTTTAAATAAGTTACTTTATTAAATTAATTAGTTGTTTCAATTAATTTAATAATTAAATTACTTGAAATAGTTAAAATAATTAAATTACCTTTTCTTATACTGAATTAAGATTTATTAAAAGCGTAAAAATAATTCCTTTTGTTTTAATTCAACCTTTTTAGCTATTTGTATTCCTTCTTTAGATTTCTTTCTCACAGTTCTCATTTTTCATACTCACGTAGTTAATTGTTATATTAATTCTATTCTTTTTTAGAAATTTATGATGGGAAAAATATTTGTTTATTCACGGATTTATTTTTTATGCTTTTAATTAGATTCTTTTAATTAATTGTTTCACATTATTTTACTTTTTTGTACATACTATTGGAGCACTCCAGAATGTCCTCTTGCCTATAAAAGGACTTTGGAACCCTCTCTGGTAGCTCATTACTTATCACACACTCACTTAAATATATTTTAAATATACTACATTTATTTACTATTTTTATTAGTATTACATTTCTAATTAAAATATTATATAAATATTTAAAGGTTGCTTTAAGTTTGATAATACTATCATTTATTTCCGCGCTTTGAATACAACTACTAGCTACAATATATTACAATTTAAATAAATCCTTACAATTTGTCAAGTCTCCAAATTTACTTTGTCACTCCCCTCTTTTAAAATTACTCTTATTATTGGTTTACTTTATCCTATTCCATTATTTTATCTCCCTTCCATCTATTTCTTTTTTCTTCTTCTCTTTCTTCTAGACGACCAGCCGATAATATATTTATTTTTCTGGGCCTCTTAGAAAGCCCAAATTGGGGGACCCTGTGGAGAATTGAGGAGAAAATAGGAGGTGAAATTTTAAAAGAATTCACTATACCCAAGAGGCTAGAGGAGAGAGGAGAGAGGAGCAAAAATACTTAAAAATTGTTTTTCTTGCCTTTTAGTTCTTTGGAAAAGCTATTTGATGCTTAACTGCAAGAAAAAAAAAGAGAGAAGAGGCAAATGGCTTTTCCAAAAAACTAACATACTTATGAATAGCCTACTAGTAAGTATTTACCTCCTTTTTCCTCTCTCCTCTTGCCTATTTTTTTTTCTTTCAGAAAAGCAGAAAATGGCTCTTCTAAAGAACTTTCAGGCAAGAAAAATAATTTTTAAGTATTTTCCCTCCTCTCTTTTCTCTCCTCTAGCCTCTTGGGTATAGTGAATTCTTTTTAAATTTCATCTCTTATTTTCTCCTCAATTCTCCACAGGGTCCACCAATTTGGGCTTTCTAAGAGGCCCTGAAAAATAGATATATACTGTTCTCTTCCTTCCAGTTAAACTTACTTTTATTTTCTGCTTCTTATACATATTAGGGGGTATCAAAATTGACCATTCTGAAATTAAATTAATTTCAGATAAAAATCTTTATATCTTAATTATTTTCGGAAATTATTTTTGCTGATAATTGGGTTATTAGACATTTTATGTGTCAAATTTGACCTCTTATCCAAAAATTTTCTACTCAATTTTTCATAACCACATATTGGACAAATTTCTGTCATAACCACATCTTGGCCTACTTTCATTCATAACCACTTCTTTGACTACTCTCTGGATATGCCTTCTACCTTGCTGTGCACTCCCATCCTCATCTCATCCTGTCTATTATCTCCATTCAGAACACCTCGCTATCTCATCTGCTTGTTTTTTCTCCTTTTCATTTTCAATTATCTTAACATTCCCTGTCATCATAGATCTTCACAAATGTAGCCTTCCCCCAGTTGTTCTTCAAATTTCACTACTCCCTCTTTCCCCTGCTCAGCTGAGAAATCAAAGACCATTCAATTAAATATAGATATTCATCTCATTCTTTTCAACTGGCTGAAAACTAAATCTAACTATGATTCTTGTTTTTGGTACTGAAAATGCAACTAAATTAGGATGGCCCCCGCATCAAAATTTAATGGCTATCTACTAATGGCCAATGAATTACGGAATAAGACCAAGGAAAGGATAGATTGTTTACCTAAACATAAGTCTGAACTTTTCAAGCATTACCAAGCCAAATACAGGAAGGCAAAGACTCTTTCATCTTCCACTTGTTTTGGTATTACTGACATTGATATCAGTAAGGGCATAAAATCCATAGATCACTACACAATTTAGGGGGTGGATTTGCTAGCAAGTCCTCAACCTGAACTCATACTGAAACCATACTGAACTCTACTTGAACACCCACCTAAAACTGTTCTACTAAGTGGTGCTCATCCCTGATTGTATGGTTCCTTTATCAATAGCTCAATGTGTGTTAAATCTGTGGTGGGTTTGGGTCCAAGTTTGGGGACTCGCTAGCAAGTCTGCCCCCCATATTGTGTGGTGGATGATAAACTTGAATTTTTATGTCCTTAGTTTAAATAGATGGATTCTTTTTTTGGATAGAAAGCTTATTTTAATACTGCAAACATGTTGGGTGGTGAAGATTCTATCTCCAAACATGATGTTGAATAAAATCTTTTCCCATCCTCTTCTTCCACTCAAGCCTCCCCTATTCTAAATTTAACAAATCTAGATAGCTTTTCTATAGATCCTTATGGTGATTTAAACCAACTAAATCTAACTCAAGTATGTTTTTTTCTTTTATCTTACCAATTCTTTTTTTATTTACATTTTCTTATTTCTAAAAAGGCTGAAGAACAAATGCAGGAGCCACAATCAAATGAGTCTGGAGCCAGTGAAAATGATGAGGAGGAAAATGTGACCTTGAATATAAAACAAAGGGCTTCAAGTAGTCTAAATTTCCACTCTAAAAGAAGAAAAAAAGTGATACTTCATCTCAAACCCCTTTTTCTTCTATCAAATAATTTTTGGAGAAATCTGATTCTAATAAGTGATACCATACCTCTTAATATTTTACTCTGCTATTCTTCTACTTTTTGTCAATATTTTTTATCACTCTAGAGCAAGTGGAAGTTTCTAAAGAGACTCTAAAGTTAAAAAATAAAAAGACAAGCTCTCTTTAAGGAGGGATGATAGGGAAAAAGACTTTGAGGAGAGGAATTACAAGCTCTCTTTATGGAAGGATGATAGGGCACAAGACTTATAGGAGAGAAAGTACAAGCTTTCTTTACAGAAGGATGATAGGGCACAAGACTTGGAGGAGAAGAAATTAGAGCTAACTCTTAGAATTGAAAAATCAAAGAAAGAGGAGAAAACACTCAAGCATCAAAACTTAATGGAACAGATGAAATTTAAGCATGATCTCAAAAAAAAATCAAAGAAGAAATTCTTTTTAATTTAATGTGTTAAAGCCAATAAATCTTATGAGGAAATTGAATGTCTAATGAAATTTTTTAATGACTAGTGTGTTTTATTTCTTTCATACTTCAACTATTCATAATTAGTTTGACATAAAATTTTACAATAATTTCCTGTATTTCATTACTGTATCAATCATTAGTTGAAGTTTCATATTTTAATGTTAAAAATTATTTTTTTAAATAAAATTTTTAAGTATCACTTGAAAATTTGCCAATCCCCCCCCCCTGAATTTTCTTGAAGTAAGGGGTGGGTATCACCAAAATTCTTTCAAGTCAAGAATCTTGAAAGTCTTATTTTAAAATTTGGCATTACTACCCCCAGAATTTTATGGATATCACCAAAATTCTTTTGGGTCAATATTTTTTCAAGTCTTATAAGAAATTTCGGCAATACTCCCACTGAATTTTATTGAATTAAGGGATGAGTATCACCAAAATTTCAAGTCCAAAATTTTGCTTGTCAGGTTTGAAAATTTGGCAATATCTCCCACCTGCATTTTATTGAAGTAAGGGGTGGGAATCACAAAAATTTAATATAATTACATAAATTAATATATAAATAACTAATATATACCAATTTCCCTAGTTTTAAAGTAATGAAAATTCCTCCAGCTAAAATGCAGATAAATCTAGAAAAAAAAATTTGGGACTTTCCACAAGTGTAGGCTAAGGAACCTCATGAAACAAATAAATGTTTTCATGATTCCTATTTATACAACAAAAGTTTGTTGGGCCATTACTTTACTTTAGTAATTTTAAATATAAGATTTATTTATAAAAAATTTATGAAAAAATAATAAATATTTGATGTCTCTACTCATCCCCATAATTTTTTGATCTACATAAAGTTTTTTATATCTGTTAAATTTACCTTCTTTTTTTACCTTGTTTATTTGGTAGATTAATTTTTGACTGATTTGAAATGAACATCTGAAATGTGTGAACTCTTGAAAAGATTCCAAGCAAGGTGGAGCTTTGGTTGTTTTTTAATGATCATGAGAAGTGTTCCAAATTTTTTTGATGATGCCATTTCACAAACCAAAATCAATGATTCACTTATGGTCTGAAAAATATAAGCCATGTCCTTTGATTTTAGCTGGAGATAGTTTTTGTTGGCCATTTATTGGATTGATATATGAGAAAATTCCAAAAGTTAGATAATTGGTTTCAATCCTATAGATATGAATCATATTGTGGAATCCTGAATGAGTGATAATAACATTAGAAAATAAAAGATATTTGTGGGTGACATCTTCCCATTCCGAGTCACACCAATTCGGTATTCCAACTTTGGTAGCAAGTTTATGATTCTTTTCAAAAGCTATATTGCAGAGTATTTTGAGGCAAAGAGCAAGAAAAGTATTAAAAGAAGGTAAGGTGTCCCATAAGCAAAAATTGTCATCTTTTCAGCTTTAGATAATTTTTTAAGTAAAGAATAGATGCCTATGGAAATAAAATGAGTGACATGATTTTAAGAATTAAATATATACTATCAGACATACCAAGAGAATAGCCTTTAAAAAATCCTGGTCTCTAACCAAATCAAGTCATAATACCACCCAACAAATTTGTATTCCTTATTGGTAAGAGAACCAAAGCCATTTGATATATTGTTATTACAAAATCAGATAGTTAATTAAAGGTTTCATCTTTTGAACCATTGAAAGAATGATTTTCATAAATAAATTGAGTTTTATAAGAATTACTGATAACTGCTTTAATTTCATTGTCTCCTGATTTGGTCAATTATTTTTAATCTTCTGGTAACTCATTTGGATAAGAATTTTTTTGAACCACTTTAGTTTTATAGTGCACAACATTTGATATACAGCCAATTAAACAATACAAATGAATTTTCTTTTTTAAAATTCTTTTATTCTTTTGACTTCATTTATCATTATATTTTTTTGATACACCATGCAATATGGGGGGGAGACTTGCTAGCAAGTCTGCAACCTTGAACCCTAATTTATATCTAATTGAGCACACATTGAGGCAGTTATGAAACAATTGTGAAGAAATAGTGAATTTACTTTAAAAACACCTTGAAACTAATTTTAACCTTAATTGAACCACAGTTGATTAATAGTTCAAAAAATATTTATATTTGAATTAGAAGATTTGTTGAAGGGATAAAAATATAAATGAGCCCCACTATCAATCTAGCCTTGTGGCATCATAAGATTTTGAAAAATCATAAATTTTTTTCATTTTTTGAATCTAAAAAACTCTCAGATACTTTGAATTATAAGAGATTTCAGGTAAATGAAAGGGTATTCACCCTATTAATATATAGATAAAACATCCAATATTCTAATAAATTATCCATTAAGAAATATTTATTGAATTTCTATATTTCATTAAATTTTTATCAGTTAAAAATTGTGATATAAACACCATTTCTCATTATATCAATCAATATTATTATTTATTTATCAATTTTCAAAACATTTGTGGAAGTTGAAACACTCTTTAAAATAATTTAACATTAAATTTAGTCAATAGAACAATTTGTAAGATTGATTTACATCCAATATTTATATAACTTAAAACAGGAAATGGGCCCAATTCTATTAAAAATAAAACTTATCATGAGCTTCATTATATCAAAAAAATAAAAAATCCAATTTTTATGAGAATAAAATCTATGGTAAATAAATATTGAAAAATATTTTTGAGTTTTTTTTGGGATGTTTCATGCCATTGTGATTTTGAAGTCTCAAAATATATTATATAATTTTTGTGCTTACATTGTTTCAAAATGTTCCTTACAAGTACTTTCCTTCCTCAAACTTTAAATATCATTCTTTTCCTGTCTAAAATTTTCTCCCTCTTACATTTTATTTAAGTCTACCAAAAACTGTCCCATCCCAAGCCCCTATTTCCCCTTCTCCACCCCTCCTCACTTATTTTTCTCCCCTTAACACCCTATTTATTCCCCTCTTCACCACTTTCCACCCCAACTCTCTTGATATCACTACTTTTGCTCCCCTTCCAACCCCTTTTATTCTATAGGTAGAAAAGGGGTGATTTGGAAAGCCATAGGGGTTGGATAAAAACTGAAAGGGTGGATTGGGGTGGGGTGGGGAATGTCTGGGGTAAAGAGTGAACAAAGGGGGTTGAAAGCAAAAGTATTTTAATTAGTTATAAAAGGAGTGAGGTGGAGTTAAGGCAAAAATAAATAGGGTAAGGTTGAAAGGGGTGGGGTAGGGTAGGGAGAGGCAAGAAAGGATTGGTGAGAGATGAGGATGGTAGCAAAAGGGGTGGAGTTGTGTTAAAATTGAAAATAGAGTGGAGGGGAATAGTGAGGAGGGCTTAAACTTTTATTTTGAAGCTTAGAGGGTGTAGCAAATGTATCAGGAGGGCAAAAAAAGGGTGGGGGTGGTAATAGAATTAACAGAAGTGACAAGGTAGAAAAATTTGTGTGGAGTAATTGAGAGGTTTTAAATTGAGGTAGCAAAAAATGGAGAGTGGACTCTACTCTTTAGGTGAACATCAGAGTCCACCCCCTCAATCTATGGCTCTATTCTGCCAATATGAAAAATGATTGATAATCATCTTTTATTGATATTGTTCAACTTAAACCTATATTTTATACATCTTTATTTAATATTTTTTATTTACAATGCACTTTAAGACTAAGAAAGTAATATAATAGAATAATTGGTGAAGAAATACTATTTTGCTTTTTTACACAAGAATTGAAAGTATGCTTCTGATAAGTATACATGATATAAATAAATAGTATAATAGTAAAATCGTAGCAAAAAGTTGAAAACTAAAACAAAACATTTGAAGAAATTTTAAACAATTGAACTTATGTATTTTATGAGTTTATTGTATTTATTTTAAATGTAATAGTAAAATATGTTGGTTAGATTAAAAATATCTTTGAATTAAATTAAATAATTCAAGTAAATTTTGAAGAAAAGATATATCTACATATATAACCATTTGGATTCATCTCTTGTTTTGTAATTACTATATATAACTGGATAATTGACTGTAATAACTGCAAATTTATAAAACTTTAATAATTTATCTGCCTAAATATATTTACAATAATCTATTCATTAACAGAAAAAAATTTCCGAGTCCTTTCTTTTACTAGTTTTATTCATTGCAATGACTATATACATTTTCAAAAAAACTATTTATTATGTTTTTAGTGGAGCTTAGATTAAACTCTCAATGCAATCCTGTTTCCAAGTGTGGTTCAAGCTTAGTTAAGCCATGAAACAATTTATACTTTTTTAGAATTTTTATTAAGTATTTTCAAGTACAAAAATAATTATATTTTTATTAGATACTTTGAAGTTGTGAAAATAAGTACAAATTAAGAATCATTTTGATAAAATGTCATATTAAAGATAGTTTTAAGTTGTTCATATATTATTATGATATGACATCTCTCCATATGGCAGATTAAGAAAATAAGTTAAAATTAATTTTATACAACTATATTATACAAAAAAGGTATCAGCTCTTTAGCTTAGATTTAAAGTACTTCAATATAAATTTTTTTGCTTTAGGTACACATCATATAGAGTCTTCAGATCATCATATTAATTTTTTAGACTCATATTTGTAAGTTGGAGGGAAGCCTCACGGGATAAAATTGGCGGGTTTGTAAAAAAATAAGTAAATATCTTTTAAATCAATATATATTTCTATAAAAAGTCAAATTTTCATATTTATTTTTTGTTTTAAATATGTAATGAAGATTTGGAATAATTCTATTTAAATTAATTTGTATAACAATATACTCTTTCCAGTATTGCTTTGTGATAAGGCCAATTTCAAGAAGATTTATAAATTCTTCTGTTTAAAGAAAAGATCAAAGGGGTTGTTTTTCATACACTTAGAAATTTAATAGAAACATCATATAAGATCTACCAATCAGCATGAATATCATTATCCAATAAATCATTGATAGATCTTGAACCCATAAATTTAATTCTAGAATTGTGTGTAAGTGTTCAGCTATGAATTACTCCTAGAAAAACTTTTAGTCTAAAGACTAAAAAAGTGTACATGAAAAATTTTACTTAATTTATTTTTCAGCACCATAGAATTGAAATATTTTTTCTATTCATTTTAAATATGAAATAATATTATCTTTAATCAAAATATGATTGCCTTTACAGCTGGTTTGCTACATGGGCATAATCTAAAGTACCTATTGGGTCTTTTTAAAAAATAAATATCATATAATTGTTTTTCAATTTGAAACTGATAGATTATGAAGAAGTACAACTTCTACCTATTTAATTCAGTTCTTCAACAATAATACAATCAAAATTTTTATCTGAAGCACATTTTTTAACATGATAACACTTTGCAAAATATATGGTGCTTATTACCAAGTTGACACTGAATTTATCCTACAATACATCATTGAAGAAAAATCAAGCACTTAAGTTAAAGTTTAAATAAATTTATCATACTTTGTTTTTATTATCTTTAAAGTTTTACATCTAGCTTGAATTTCAGTTTTTCATATGAAAAATTTACTCAGTAGTGATTTATTATTTCAACTCATGAGATTACTCTACCAAACAACCATATTTACATGCAATTTTGATGAAATAAATCATAAAAAGTTCCAGAATATCATATATGTATTACATTGAATAAATTTATATTGCAAAAATTTTTAGTAGTTGAATATTCAATAGAACAAATAAAATGAAAATTGTATTTTCTTTTAATTTTAATCATCTTCTTGCATATAAAAATGTAAAAAAATTTATTGAAATCCACTGGTATAAGAATTATTCTTTTTTCTATACTTATGATAAAAAATTTATTAATTATTAGTGCTTAGTTTAAAGAAGCTATGAGAGGACTTCATTGAAACATAAATTAATAAAACATATTGCTATATTTTATTTTTTTGATTATGAGTCTTTTCACAGTATTATAGAATAAAATACTTGAGAATTTTGATGGTTCAATATGTTTGTTAAATAAATCCATTGAACTGAATATATATGTCAGCCAGGCTACTAGACTTACCCAGTGAAATAATTAATTATTTACTGGATGAAGCCGCACCTTATCATTTTAATTATTATTTAATTATAATCTAGTTACATTAAAATTAGTTATAATAAATTAACTAATTACAGAATGTAAAAATTAAAAAATTAAATAAATAATTAAAATTAAAAATATAATTTTGTCCCTTATATTTTTCTCTAACACCGTGCTCATTTGACAGGTTGGAAAAAAATAAAATTTTATATTAAAAAATAGATATTAAGATAAAATAAGATTTTAATATTCAAATAATATTAAATATATACAAAAAATTTAAATTTCTTATTTAGAATTGACTTCTACAGTAAATATTAAATATATTGATGTATTTCTGACATACTCTGTAAATACATCTTTTTTGACGCCTTCTTTTTAGAATAACTTATTATTTGAAATACTCCTTCTGGAATGTTCTTTTCTCTCTCTCATACTACTGTTTAAGAATTTGATTGCCGTGTTTTGTCTCTCCTTTGCCTATAAAAGGCCTCTCTTTTTGTTGTCTTTTGAATCATCCTTTTTTACCAACTTACTTATTACAACAACTACAATATAATATTTATTTCTTATATCTTATATCTTTAGAATTTACAAGGACCTAATTCTAATCTATAATTTATATTAATATTTTAAATCTACCTCTTATCATTGAGTAAAACATCATCTTTGATTGAAAAATACGTACTAAATTATTTAGAGTCCAAGTAATCCTTAAAATCTTCATATAACTCCGTACCAAAGCTTCTAGACCAAAAGTGAACCTTGACAATTGGGATCCTTTCCGAAATATCGACGGCGCAACGTTACTTGAGGCGTAATCAAGGGGACCATCGGCGTACAAGTACCTGTACAGGACAAGAGAAGGCGAGAAAACGACGAACATCATACGTCACGTGATAAAAGTTTTTGCTGCGAACGGGAATCGAACCGCGCTCCAAAACTTAAGTTCATATACTGACTAAACATCGTATATATTGTGGTAATTATTGTTATTACTATTTGTGGGTTACTCTTTACTCTTCATTTGCTACGTATTTCCTTTTACTCAGCACTCTGTAAGTGGCATTAATTTGCTCATTTTGCAGGGGGAGGTGTCTGGTAATTTGGAATTTAATTTTATTATTATATTTTTTTTATTTTTCCTGGTTGACCATAATAGAGCAATAACTGTTCTTAGTCCCAGAAGTAATAAAATAATTATATTTTAATATTAATTATTATCATTTTTCAGTTGACAATTGTCCTGATTAATTTGAATTTTAATTGTTCCAGTTGACAAATTGTCCTGACAATAATATTTTTTAATAATAAAATAATTATTATAATTTTTCAGTTGACATTTGTCCTGATTAATTTAAATTTTAATTGTTCCAGTTGACAAATTGTCCTGACAATAATATTTTTTATTAATAAATAATTCACATTTAATTACTTCAGTTGACTTTGAGTCCTGGTAATCCAATAAATCTTTTTAATTAATAAAACTCATATTTAATTACTTCAGTTGACATTAAGTACTGGTAGTTAAGTGATCAGTAATAAAATTTTAAAATAAAACTTCATATTTAATTACTTCAGTTGACATTAAGTCCTGGTAGTTAAGTGATCAGTTAAAATAAATTTTTTTTAATAAAGATTCATATTTGATTATTTCAGTTGACAATAAATCCTGGTAATAAATTAGTTGATTTAAATCCTGAAAATAAAAAATTAATAGAAATTATAATTTATTTCTACAGTTGATTGTATTATCCTGGTTTTAAATTTTTTTTTATTAATTTTATTTAAGTTGATTTTTATCCTAAAAAGATTTTTTTTATTATTTTTATTTTATTTCTGTTAAATAAAAATTAAAAATAAAGACTAATTAATTTTTGTCTCTTTCCTTCATTTCAGTAGAATCTTAAAATGACTGATCAAAGTGGTTTTGCTGCACGTGAAGAAGAACTAGACTTAATTGATTATGATGGGCCTACTTCTGTAAGTTCTCCTTTAACAAGAAGAATTTCTCAAACTAATAAATCCTTGCCCCAAACAGGATGTAGAAATGGAAGAAGTAGAAATCCTAGTGGACAATACTCAGGATCAGAAGCCCATGAAAAACCCACCAGAAGAGCTTCCAAAAGGCTTCAGGATAAAAAAGATGCCGTTGTCTCAGCAGGTAAAGAATCTTTCTACCCACATAAAGGAGTTAAGGACAGACAGCTTGAGACTAAAGGTAAGGGTAGATGCCTTGGAAGAAAAGGTGAGAAGAACAGATACTTTTCTCCAAGAGAAGAAGAAACCTCTTCCTCCCAGGGATCAACAACAATTGGCTCCCCAATCCCAAGAGATGGTGGAAGTGTCCAAGTGGCAGTGGGACTGGCTCAACACTCAGTGGGACTACTTGGCTCAAAACCAGCATCAGTTACCTCAGGTAGGTCCATCAAGGCCCACCCAGGCCAACCCCACTCCTCCCCACCCTTATCAAGGAGGCAAAAGAAGAAGGAAGCCCAATATGGTGATACCCAGCAAACCCTGGTATGTCCCTCTATTGATTCTCAAGTGCCTTTTCTTGTGGCTGACTCTGTTCCTTCAGGTAAATCTGAGAGGGAAGAAGAAACCTTGAGGCCAGTAGAGGCTGGGAATAGTAGACAGATATCTCATGTATCTAATCCATTACTTTTAATTGCTACCTCAATGATTAATCCTGATATGGCTGTGATTGATGAAACTCTTGACCCTGAGTTCTATGAGAGTCTGGAAAGTTACTCAGTTTCCTTATTGAGAAACACTCCAGATGTAGCAAGAATTAATGATGAGCACTTGAGAGATATTATTGCCAAGCAAAATCATATAATGAACAATATGCAATTGACTCAGAGATATAATAGTTTGTTAACTGATCAGGGTTATCAAGCATTAAAAAGTGAATCACAGAGAGTCTCTGATGAATTGTCTCATTACAAAGCAACCCATGAAAAGAAAATTGCTTTATGGCAAAATATAAAAAATGATTTGTCTAAACTAAAAGATACTGTATCTGCCTGTTGGCAGGAGGTAGAGATAGATAAGATAAATCTGAAAAGATTGAGTGACCATTTGTCATCTTTTCAACATGAAAATAAATTATCTTTTGCAACTATCAATGAAAGTTTATCTAGTCTTCCAAGAATGAAAACAAGACTAACAATCATTGAAGAAAAATTGAACTTATTGTTAAATGACCAAAAATATTCTAACATTTCTGTAAAGGAACATATAGTGCAGGAAGCTCAACCAGTACCTGTGGCTAGTTCATCTAAAATAAATCCAGAAATACCTGTTGATAACACTGAGTTTCCATCAAAAACTGATGATGCACCAGGATCTGCAACAGAAGGATTAAACAATGAGATTTCAGCACAATTAGAGAAATTACAGCTGCTTCTTACTCAGAAACAAGCTAGTACTAAGAAGACTCCTTCAAATCAAAATAATTGGCCAAAACTTGACCAGTACCCAACATTTGATGGTGATTCTTCTTCTGATTGGCAACAATTTATTTGCAGAATTGATAATTTAAAAAATTCTTACAAACTCCCAGATGAGGAAATTGTGTCCAAGTTAATATCTTTGTTCACTAATGTTGCCCTGATGTGGTATGAATCTGTTCTCCTGGATGGGAATGACTACTCATGGGAGGATTGGAAGAAATTAATTAAAGCACAATTTTGTGGCTCCAAGTTCAGAATGGCTCAACAAAGTCAGTATGAGGAAACTAGATATAGCTCTTCTACTGATAAACCTATTGAGTTTTTAATGAAACTTGTAAAAATCTTAAGGGCAATGGACCCAAATATGGAGTTTTATTTATGGAAGGACAGGATCCTCTATAAATTACCAATGTCTCTGAGAGACTTGATAGTGGCTAGGACTGAGTTCTCCAAAGAACCCTCTTCTTTCATTAATACTTGCAATGAGATACTTTTAAACAATAAGTATGATGCAAGAAGATTCATTCCTAGGACCCCTTTGGAGAAACCCTCCACTTACCAACAAAAACCTCTGGAAAAGGTTGGTAAACCTTCTTCCCCTGTTGCACCAAAGAAGTATGCAACAAACACTTGCTTCAAGTGCAACAAGCCTTGGCAGAAAGGCCATTTTTGTTACAAGAAGATAAATCTTGTAGAACAAACAGAGGAGCATGCTGATGACACAGTGGCACTGGATGATACATCAAGTGATTGTGCCAGCAATATTTCATATGAATCTCAACAAGAAATCTTGATTCTGGAAGAAGATATTCATTATTTAAATACTATTGACATTGATAATAATGATTTATCTACAGTTGAGGATGCTGAGATCATAAAGAACATTGAGGATAACTCAATTGTTATTGCCCCTCTTAAGGCACCAGTCTTGATCAATGGAACCAGCATTGAAGTTGTTCTGGATTCTGGAGCTGGGGGAAGTGTAGTATCTGAAAGAGCACTTGCTTCAGTAGATCAAGACTATAAATCTAAACTTTTGCCTATCATTTCTGAAAATTGGAGAGGGTATGGCTCTGTTTTGTCCCCCATTGGTAAATACAAAGCCACAGTGTTTTTTAAATATAACCATGGTTTTGTAAGAGCTATTTGTGATTTTGTTTTCATGAAAAATGATAACTTGAGCAATTGGTTTATTGTAGGGAATGATATTTTAACCAAGTATGGCATAAAATTGGATCCTTCAAACCAATGTTTCACAATGGGGATTAATGGGAAGAGAAAATTTAAAATTTCCTCCCCTAAAAAATTATTAAAAACAGAATGGAACACATGTAATTCTGTGGTTCAATATAAAGGAAGATCTACAAAGGAAATGCATGCCCTTATGTCTGAAATTGACAATGCTTCTTTTGGAGAACAACTTTCTGGTGAGAATAAAGATTCCATCATTAACTTGATAAAATCTTTTCCTATAACCTTTGCTCATGGGTCACATGAACTAGGATTAGTTAAAGAGGAAATGAAACTTCATTGTCGTGCCCATTAATTGATATACCACCTAGTTTAAAGAAGAAGACTTATCCTGCTTCTCCCACAAAGAGAAAAGATATTGAAGATAATATCTCTACCCTTTTAAAAATGAATATTATTGAAAAGGTAGTTGAAACACCTAAATATTGTGTTATCTCACCTGTCCTAATTTCTTATGAGAAAGATAAAGCCAGGTTATGTGGTGATTATAGAGCACTAAACACTTATACTGTTGATGATATCTATCCTTTACCTAGAATCAGCTCTATAAATGCTACTTTACAAGGTGCTAAATATATCAGCTGTTTGGATGGTAATAAGGGATATCACCAGGTACCTGTTGAGAAAAATTCTCAGAACTTTCTGATGATTGCCACTCATATGGGTATTTATAAGTATATTAGGATGCCATTTGGCCCTAAAAATGCCCCTTCAGTTTTCCAAAAAGTAATGGATAACACATTCCATCAAGAGATAATTGAAGGATGGCTGATGGTTTATATTGATGATATCATTATATTCTCAAAAACATTTGAGGACCATCTTAAACACCTGTGTAAAGTATTCCAGAAAATGGATGAAATAAATATGACACTTGCTTTGAAGAAATGTAAACTTGGCTTCCATTCTTTAAAAGCTCTTGGTCATGTTGTTTCAGGCTTACAGATATGTGTTGACCAGAACAAAGTGGCAGCCATACAACAGGTGAAAGCTCCTACAACAGTGAGAGAGCTCCAAAGTTTTTTGGGAATGTGTGGATACTATAGACAGTATATTAAAAATTACCAAGTCATAGCTTTACCCCTTACCCAATTAACTAGAAAGGATGTTGCTTTTGTCTGGAATAGTGAAAGACAAAGAGCCTTTGACACTATGAAACACTGTTTGATGTCAGCACCAATTCTAGCTTTACCTGACTTTGATCAACCATTTGTTTTGTAAACTGATGCCAGTTTCATTGGTCTTGGTGCTGCCCTCCATCAAAAACAAGTTATAAATGATAAAGTTTCAGAAGTAGTAATTTGTTATATTTCAAGAACCTTGAGAAATAGTGAATTGAAATATGGTGCTACTCAATTAGAGTGTTTAGCTGTAGTATGGGCTCTAGAAAAGCTTCACTATTACCTAGATGACCAGAAATTTGAACTTGTCACTGACTGCAGTGCAGTTAAATCCCTTTTAAACTTGAAAACACCTAACAGACATATGTTTAGATGGCAGCTGGCTGTTCAAGTGTACAGAGGGAGGATGACAATTATTCATAGGGCTGGTATTGTTCACTCAATTTTGGACATGTTATCAAGGTTACCTTTACCAAATGATGACTCTAATCCTGCTTATGATCCTGAGGATGAAATTATTCATATCCATGGGATATATGTGGTTGATTTGGAGGAAGAGCTATTACAGCTTATTCTGGAATCATATGATAAGGAAACTGACTTGAAAAAGTTATGCACCATATTAAATGATCCAAAGAATGCTTCAATACAAGCATTAATTAAAACCCTTCCACCAAAGTACCAAAAAGCTTTGGAAAAAGGAAAATTTTCAATTGATGAAGGATATCTATATTATAGAAGAAAGTTGAGTAATGTTATTGTTATCCCTCCTTCTATGAAAGAAATCATCTTGAAAATTTGTCATGATGACATATTAGCTGGACATTTTGATCTTGACAAAACAATGATCAGAATTAAGAACACTGCTTGGTGGGCTAATATGTCTGAAGACACAAAATTATATGTTGAATCTTGTGATTCTTGCCAAAAATCAAAAAGATTAACTGGTAAAAGAGCAGGATTAATGCAACATATTGAACCTCCTGATGCTCCATGGCAAATAATAAACATGGATTTTGTAACAGGATTACCTATTGCTGGTAAAGACAGTTATAACTCTTGTTGGGTTATTGTGGACAGATTCACAAAAATGTGTAAATTTATCCCTACCCACAAGGATGTTTCCACTAAAGAATTAGCTTTCTTATGGTGGTCTCATATGTTTGATACTGCTTGTTTTCCTAAAGCCATAATCTCTGACAGAGACCCAAAATTTACTTCTGAATTTTGGATGTCTCTGATGGATGTTTGTGGTTGTGATCTGAAACTTTCTACTGCCCATCACCCTCATACTGATGGTTTAGCTGAAAGAATGATTCAGACTTTAGAGGACATGATAAGAAGATATTGTGCCTTTGGCCTTGAGTATAAAGATAATGACAGATTCACTCATGATTCGGTTACCTTACTTCCTGGGTTAGAATTTTCTTATAATAGCACTGTTCATTCTGTTACTCAAAGAAAGCCTTTTGAGCTCTGGCTTGGATATGTTCCTAATACTCCTGCCCAAATTCTCAATAACAAAATACCTAAATTGGATATACATCCTGGTGTAAAATCTTTTCTTCAAATGCAACAACTATGTAGAAATCATGCTCAAAAATGTATTGAAAAATCATTTGAATATGAGAAGAAAAGATGGGAAAAATCCCATAAAGAATACACTTTTAAAAAGGGTGATGAAGTGTTGATTTCTACAGTACACTTCAACTTACAAGGTAATAACAAATTGAAAGATCCATTTGTTGGTCCATTTGTTGTCAGAAAAATGATTGGAGATAATGCAGTTTAAGTTATTCTGTATTCCCCATATGACAGAAAACATCCTGTTTTTCCAATATCTCTTTTGAAACCTTACACATCCAATAGTGATTTATTCCCAAAAAGGAGGGGTAGACCAAAGAAAACCCCAAATGAAATCACTGAAACAGCAGAAATTGAAAAAATTCTAAGTGACAGAATAGTCACTGCTGAAAAAGGTACAGAATACTTATTGAGATTCAAGAATAAATCATCTGAATATGATTCTTGGATACCTGGGAAGGAGATATCTAATCTTCCCACTCTACTAAAAAAGTATAAAAAGAAAAAATCATAGCATTTTTATTTTTATTTTTTTAGAGTGAGGGAGTGTCAGCCAGGCTACTAGACTTACCCAGTGAAATAATTAATTATTTACTGGATGAAGCCGCACCTTATCATTTTAATTATTATTTAATTATAATCTAGTTACATTAAAATTAGTTATAATAAATTAACTAATTACAGAATGTTAAAATTAAAAAATTAAATAAATAATTAAAATTAAAAATATAATTTTGTCCCTTATATTTTTCTCTAACACCGTGCTCATTTGACAGGTTGGAAAAAAATAAAATTTTATATTAAAAAATAGATATTAAGATAAAATAAGATTTTAATATTCAAATAATATTAAATATATACAAAAAATTTAAATTTCTTATTTAGAATTGACTTCTACAGTAAATATTAAATATATTGATGTATTTCTGACATACTCTGTAAATACATCTTTTTTGACGCCTTCTTTTTAGAATAACTTATTATTTGAAATACTCCTTCTGGAATGTTCTTTTCTCTCTCTCATACTACTTTTTAAGAATTTGATTGCCATGTTTTGTCTCTCCTTTGCCTATAAAAGGCCTCTCTTTTTGTTGTCTTTTGAATCATCCTTTTTTACCAACTTACTTATTACAACAACTACAATATAATATTTATTTCTTATATCTTATATCTTTAGTATTTACAAGGACGTAATTCTAATCTATAATTTATATAAATATTTTAAATCTACCTCTTATCATTGAGTAAAACATCATCTTTGATTGAAAAATACGTACTAAATTATTTAGAGTCCAAGTAATCCTTAAAATCTTCATATAACTCCGTACCAAAGCTTCTAGACCAAAAGTGAACCTTGAAAATATATATATTGCATAATCAGAAATAAAAAAAATAAAAAAGAATCAGGTAATATGGTTTAAATTAAAAAATGAAAGCTTCAAATTCTTGGTTAAAAAGAGTTATCAATAAAAAGAACCACTGGTCTTATTATATATTTTTTCAAAAAAAAACTAATGAAATTATTAGAGAGTTTAAAAGTGATTCTTTTTAAATAAATAGTATAATTTTCAGTCTTTTTAATGATCAAGTGAAATTCAAAATGAAAATTAAATTGTGTTTTATGAAAAAAATTCTGTGAATGGATCAGATTCTTAACTGCCCTTGTCATTATTTCTATAAATTATTCATTAAACTTTCACTATTATTCCAAAACAGACTCATCCATTATTGGTTAAGAGCTCAAGATGAGTTAAAAGTAAATTTCAGTATCATTTCATTATTATTCCAGTCTTAGTTCCATCTAAGTTTGATTTGAGGACTTGCTAGCAAGTCCCCCCCAAATATTGTGTGGTGATATTTTGGATGATTATTGAAATAAAGTTGAGTTCCAAAAAGATGATAAAGATGATAAAGAGGATAATGGTAGAGAAGTAAGAGGTGATTCTGACAAAATTTAAATTTTTTTCTCTAAAAAAAAAATTTGTGTCAAAAACCCAATATAAAAAAGGCAAAAAAATAAAACTCACAAAATTTAGTTTGTTTATTGAACCTTAAGTATTTTATTGATGAAAATTAATCTAAATAATTTTTTTAAAAAGAAATCAAATACTTAAACTGTCCTTGAATAAAAAATGAAACAAAAAAAAGAGTAACCAAAAATAAAAAATAAAAAAATAAAAAAAACATCAGTTAAATTATTTTCCAAAAAAATAAATTTTAAAGTTATTTGGTGTTAGATATAACACCTAAAGTCCTTAAAAAAATGATAATAAAATGATAATCAAAAATTTAAACCAAAAAAAAGAATTTGTATCTGAAAAATTATTCCCAAAAATAAATAAAAATTATAAACACACCAAATTTATTTTTGATTCAGCTTTAACTGTATAATTTTTTTAATTTATTATTTTGTAAAAAAAATCAAAAAAAAACAAAAAAAATAATTTTCTTTTACATATTCCCATATTACCCCTTCTTTTCTGCCTCATTTAACTCTTTTTGGTGTCTTCAAACCCCCCTACCCCTTCTTGTTCTCCTCAAAACCCCCTTACCCCCATTCCCTCTTTCACCAGGTCCTCTACCATTTCCCCCCTTTTACCCCCTTTGGGCCACCTTACCCCCCTAATCCCTTCTGCTGCTTCCCCCCTCCCCCCTTATCCCTTTCCACCTCCTCACCACCACCCCCATCACCTTGCCTCCAACCCCTTTTCCTAGCTAAATAACTGCTAAGAAATTTGTTTAGCTATCAAAAAATTGGTCCATTTGTTAAGCAATTGGTTATCTAGTTAAAGGGGGGTGGAGGTGGGGTGAGGGGGGGGGGGGGAGGGGTGAAGCATTGGAAGGGATGAGGGGGGGAGTGTTGTGAGGCCGCCTAAAGGGGGCAAAAGAGGTCCTAAAGGGGGAAAAGGGGGTTGCTAAAGGGAGGAAAAAGAATTCCTAAAGGGGATAAATAGGGGGAAAGGTGAGAAATGAAGGGTGAGGAAGAGAATAAGTGGAGAAAGGGGGAAAGGAGGGAAAAAGAGCAGGAAAAGTAAGAAAAGAGGGAGAGAAAAAACAAAAAAAATTAGTTTAACCTTGAAAAAAAATATATGAAGCACTTAAAAAAAAACAAAAAAAAAGCCAAAAAAATTAACGATTAGCAAATAAAAAATCAACAAAAATGAAAAAATGACTTACCTGGTGAGATGAGTTAAAAAAATGCAAGCAAAATATTTGAGGGATTTTTGAGGAGAAGAGGAAAAGGATATGAGTGAAGAATGAAAAAAGAAACACTGAAAAAATATGTGATTTCAGAAAATATGCAATTTCATGTTGAGCTGGTGAAAGAAAACCAATGAGCCATCTAAAAAAGAGATATTCACCATAAATTCAAAATTAAAATGAATATGCAACAAACTAAAATACCAACCCAAGTGAATAAAATATACAAAGTGGAAATTTGGAGAGTATGAAAACAAAAAATTGAAAGGGTTGGGTGTCAAAATGGTGGAGGGTGATTGGCATAATGACAGAATGTATGCTGGTTGAATGAATGTTTTGTGATTCAAGGGAGGGGAGAGCCAGTGCTGTTTCAGGATCCTCTTCTTCATAAATATTTTTTCACTCATCCTCAAATCAGCTAGAATATTGTGGAGTATAACTCAAGTGATGATCCAATGATTTGCGGTTTTGATCTCCAATTTATTTTTGAAATTGGATTCTGAGCTACCGGAGACTAGAAAATCTTCTCTTTGAAATACCAATAGCATGTTCAATCTGTACTCTTGATTGAGAAAGGTGAAAATTAAAGGTGGTTTTGGGTCATTTTTTAAATTTGCACCATGGAAAGCAGGTATAATGTACTTTTCACTTGCATATTCTGAGTCTGCAAGGAGGTACTGATATTTGTCAAAGTATGAGTCAGGACTTTGAGAAATCAAGATTCTTTTGAAGACGGAAGAGTCATGACATGAGCCAGGGAAGCCACTATGAAAGGCAATAAACTTTTTGTTTACATCACAGACATTTAGAAAAGCAATAGAGTATCTACAAAGAAGATAAAAAGTTAGTTTATGAAAGATGTGAAATTGGAGAAAATTTTGAAGAAAACTTTTTTTGTGATCAAAATAATGGTTGTCATCATGAGCAGGCTTTTGACTCAAAGGTATATTTTTGCCATAAAAAAAACCTACACATCCAGGGAAACCTTTGGCTTGCATTATATGAGAGGAATTAATTTTCTGTTCTCGAGTTGGCCAAGCAAGTGTTTGAGACTTGAGGGAAAGGATATAAATCATACAGCACTTGGTGCATAATATCACCATACCATATCCTATGTTTAAGAGATTATCCAAACATCTTACAGCAGCACCATTTTCATTTGAGCCAAAGAAAAATTGTGAAACAGCAAGTTGAATAGCAGGATTATGCTTTTTTTTGAGAATTTTTATGAAAGACAAGATTCTCAGAGATGAGTTGATAAATTTTGAAGAAAGAATTGGGAGAAGCTCAAAATAGTTGAGTGAAGTTTAGTTGATGTATGTTGAGAATGGAGCAGAGATCATATCTGCAATCATGATGAAGATATGGCCCCCTTGTGTTTATGTAATTCCTTTCTGAAAGAAAAGAAATATAGGCTAAAGCATCTTCCAAATCAGAGTCAGATTTATAATGGAGAACTAAAAGTAAAGTGATAGCATTCATAGCTGAGGGAAGTAGCTTCATAGTAGAGAGGTGTTTCATAGTTGTTGGTGGAAGGCTTATGTGATGAGGGAAGTGGGAATTCACTTCCAAATGTGCAGTTGGGCTGTGTAGATAAGCAAAAAATTTAAGTTTTTTCCACCAAAATTATGTAGCATAGAGTGAGGAAAGACTTAAGGATGGCATCAGCAATTATAAGTCATGTGATTTCTTTAAAATCCATCATGGATGAAATGAGTTTGGAATCAGGAATTAGGAATTGAAATTGGGCTATAAGTGGCGGGATAATTCATTATTGTGGATTCCTTATCCACTAGCCCTGGGGCTAGTGGATAAGAATCTTCTGCAATTAATAATGTCTGATCCCGGGAAAAATAATTCTTGATCCCTGATTGAGGATCCCTCAACTTTGATAGCCCCTATTGATATACTAGTATTACATCTCATAATTTTGAATTTTATTATTTATTTTTGTTTTTATATATTTTTATAATTTAAATATTAGTTATTATATATATATACATGTTATTTATTATTTATAATAATATTTATAAGATTTTATTTATATATATTAGGGGGTATCAAAGTTAAAAGTTGGTAAATATTTAAAGGCATTTCACAACACAAAAAGAAAGCCACAAACTTGACATTAATTCTCAGTAGAAAGGTATTTTGGGGGCACAATATGGCATATTTAAAAAAATAATCATGGTTGATTTGGCAGAAAAAAGAGGTATTTTGAAATAGAAGATTTCTAACTTTGATACCCCCTATTATTTATAATTTAATTTATAAATTTTATTTTTGATCAAGCAATATAAATAAATTTACTATAAACATTTTCATTTTTAATTAAGAAATATAAATAAAATTATTTTAAGCATCTTCCATCTCATAAATCATTTTATAAAGCAATAAAAATTATATTTCAAAATTTATTTCTTCTCAATATTAGGTAAGTAACCATTTATCTTATTTTTATCATATCTCTTTCTTAAAAGAAATATATATTTTCTATCATAATTTTTTAATTTCAACATTAATTTTTAATTTTATATATTTTTATAATTTAATTATTGTTCATTAATTTTTATATATGTTATTTATTATTTATAAAAATATTTCTAAGATTTAACTTATATATATACATCTCTTATTGATTCTTTTATTTTTATTTACTTCTTTATATCCATTTTAAAATTTATGAATAAGAAAATAAAACAACTTTTTTTTCAATCAAGAATTGCTCTTTTTTATCCACCTCCTTTTCATGTCCTCTTTCATTCCTTGTAAAAGCTCCAAGTCTTTATCATTAAAACAATTATTTTCTTTAAGAAGTAGAAGTTTTTCATATCATTACCTCTCATTTTACTTAAATTTTTTTCTTTGTCCAATTGTAGGTGCTCTTTTTCAATCAACAGTTTCTATTTTGTAAGTAAAAGTTTTTGTTCAGTAAGCTCATTTTGTTTTTCCATTAACTTCATTGCTGATAATCAATTCTCTGCCATTTTTCCCATCTGCAAATCAAGGTTAGTTTTTTCCTCAAGATTTCTCACTTCACTAATACAATTTCTTTTCAAAGTTTTCAGACCTGGAAGATGTGGAGAAAAGGATTATTTCCGGGTTCCAATACATCTTTCCACTTCAATGTTGCTGCATGGCTCTTCTACTCTATTGATATCACTTGGGCATGTGCTACTTGATTGAAGATCTTTACTTGAATCAATTTTCCATTTAGGAATGTGCCTAAGTTTGTCCCATGCAGTCAAACATTTAAAAGGTGTTTAGTTTGTTCTTGATAAAGAGATTGTGCAAGCCTCATCCAGTTGCTGGGTGAGCTTCCATTAGGTGGGTTTCTTTCAATTGAATTATATATAGTACTGAATTTCAAGTTGGACCTGTTAAGGGCTTGCCATCTAAGGTTTATTGAAAAATATACAACAAGTTTTAGTAAAAGTGTAAGTCTAAAAATTAAATAAAACTTACTGTATTCTTATCTCTTCATAATCTCTATATTGTGCCTTACTATACTCATTAAAATGGGTTTCAATTTTCCTATAAAATGTCTCTCTAGATTGGTGCATAGAAAATTCCAGTTTTTCTCTAATAAATATCCAAGATATAGAAAGTTGTTCCTCCTCATGTTGAGACCAATTGGGTGAGTGTTTTCTCTTATTTTCAAATTTGGTGGAGCTTTGAGGTGTAGACATGGTTTAAAAAGTATTATAATGAAATATTATGATAATTTTGGGCGTGATTTGATTATGAGAAGTGAGAAAATTAGTGTTGAGTAAGAGAATGACAAGTAATGTAGTGTTTGGTAAGCGTGAAGTTTAAATGAATCAAAGGTAGTGAGGTGTTGCAAGCTTGAGCAAGTGAGATGAATTACTGAAAAAATGTCATGGCAGAAAATGAGTTACACTCACCACAAAAATACAGCAAGAACCTATTAGCAGGTGCCAAACCCTCAATCCATTTGTGATTCAAGCATAACTCAGATTTGATACCGCGCAAGCTGGAATTCTCAGTGTTCAGTGCACAGTCTTCTCAGAAGAATTAAAGCTGAACTAAAACTGAATCAAATCAAAGATAGGGATTTGCACCTGCTATCAGGTGCCCACATTTATTTTCTGGTGACTAATGGTTCAATATTTTGTGGAAAGATCAACAATTTACTGAAAAAATTACTGATTTGACCCTTTACTGAGAGACTGAAAATAGGGAGTGTGTGGAATTTTAGCAGCTATTTTTTGTAAAATATGCATACCAAAGCTAATTTGACCCATGAGTGTGGATGCTCTCAGGCACCCATTCTTATATGTACAGTGGCCTGTAACAAGTCTGCAACCACTATTTTTTTAACACTACTCTCTCAATAAATTTCAGAAAATTTTCATTTTTTGTATTCTGGTGTAAAAGCATGTTTCAAATCAATATAACATATTATAAGTACAAAAAAAAATTGTAACATAAAAAAAAATTTAAATCCAAAATTCAATTTTTCCAGCTACCCAAAACAATTTTTTTACCTAGATGAAATACATACCATTAGATAGCTGAGAAATTATAGAATGTCTCCCCAAAAGGATTTTGAAAAAAAGAAATTTGAAAAAAAAAATTAAAAAAAAGCTCCCCTCCCTCATTCCCATTAATATCTACCAATGAGTTTATCATCCATGATTATCAATAACCATTTGAATTCTTGCAGGCATTGAAGCAAGGGGTTCTCCAGTTCTGAGGTTGGGTAGTCTTCCCAAGCTAGAAGCAATGCTTCTTGCATCTCTTTGACGTTTTTAGGTTGATATTTTTCTTGCACATTGCACTTGAGGCTTTTCCAAATGTTTTCAATAGGGTTAAGATCAGGAGATTGAGGTGGCCATTCAAGTTTATTAATTTTATTTTTTAATCAAAATAAATTGGTGACATCAGCTTTTGGACAGGAGCATTGTCCTCCATGATTGTTAATGTGTGCTTAGGGTCTTTTTTTTTGAGATAAGGCATAAGATTATTTTTTTAGACTTTTTCAATGAAATAAGATGCTTTTTGCCTTTTAGGAGATAGAAACACAAGTGGTAGTTTTGTAGTATTGTAAAATGCTCCCCAGATAATAGTAGAAGTTTGGCCACTTATGAAAGTGGGTTGGAGGAATTTTTCATCATACGTTTCAGATTTTGTGCACCAAACCAATGTAGCTAAAGACCTCATTCCTATTTCAAATGAAGATTCATTGGTCCAAATGATCTTTTTCCAGTCAATAGCAGTCCACAAAGCATGATTACAAGCAAATTGAAGCTGTTTTGCCTTGTGTATTTCTTTTAGATACAGTTTCCTTGCTGCAGCACATTTGTGATACCCAAGACCATGAATACTTTTACGAACAGTGGATGGTGAAGCTTAAGTGGTTAGAGAGTCAGAAATGATATGAATTTTCTCTTTTTGATTACTGTTGACAACTCCAGAGAGTTGTGAAAGATCTTGCAAGCTGAGTTTAGGTGGATGGCCAGAACCGGGAGCAGCTTCAATTGTTCCAGTTTCCTTAAAATGCTTAAGAAAGGTAGTGACAGTTGAGTGGGGTATATTAAAAATTTTACATATTATCTGATTTGGAACCTCCCCTTTAAAAATGCCAAGAATTTTCCATTTTACTTCCTGCAAAAGTTGTGTATTTTGTGCCCCATCTCTTGACATCTATGAAGAGTTTGCAACATAAGACGAATAGTAATAATAGAGAAGAATAAAATTTAGTTGAAAGGATAAAAAAATACATTACCATGAAAGAATAAGATTGTTGATGAATGGAAGTTGTGCTGGTTGTGTGATTTGGAGCCTAGAGGATGCAGGTGATATGCAAGTTTCAAAAATGAATTTTGGTCCCAGACTTCATACAGGCCACTGTACAGTAAACTATGCAGAAAGCTATAAGTCATCCCAAAAATCATGTTTCAGCCCTTCTGAAAAAACGTTTATAGTGGGATACTCAAATAGTGGACATTTTGTCTTCTGACTTACACTTGAGCTAAGCTTAAATTAAATATGTGCTGCTGTAGTTCATTGTGTCAATCTACCTGCCCCTGAAATTTTTGATGAAAGTGACTCTTACATTACAAAAGCAAGCCTTCCACATTATTTTGCAACTTCCTATGGTGTAAATCATGGATTTCATCCATAATTTGCATTATTGAACACTTATACTTCAAAAGCAAGCCTCTCTCACTGATTTGCCACTGCTAATGGTGCAAATAATGGATTTCATCTATAATTTGCATCATTGAACTCTTACATTGCAAAATAAAGCCCCACACACTAGTTTACAACAGCCCATTTTTTGAATCATGGATTTCATCTATGTTTTGTTTCAGCCAAGCTACTAAACTTACCCAGTAAATAATTAATTATTTACTAGAGTAGAGATACACTTTTACCTCTCATTTAATGAATTATACTTACTTTATAAATTATTTACACAATTTTGACTAATTAATAGGTAAAAATAAGTAAAGATATAACTCTATTGTTTCCTCATATATTTTATTCTGTGACAGCGTCCTCATGACATCTGAAGAGAAAACTAAATATACTAAATATTAAATCAAATATTTTTATTTTTATTTTTACTTTGACATTTACAGAAAATTAAAATAAAATGGACATATACAGATAAATACAGTATATGGGTACATTCTTTATAGAACAACTTTAATATTTGAGCTATCTAATTGTAGAATTGTTCTTTCTCTGATACTCATGTATATAGAATTTTGATTCCGTAGTTTCTCTCCTTTTCGCCTATATAAGGCCTCTCAATCTGGATGTTTTCATTCATTCCATTCTTACTTACAATTTTATTACATACACACTAAAAACATATATTACTACTGTTACTACCTTAGTATTTACATTTGCATAATTTAAATCTTTTAAAGTAATAATAATAATACTTCTTTACCTTTTTATTGAGTATTAAATTATAAAGATAAAAAAATATGTACCTCTTTTAAAATCTTAAGTTTACCCCACATTTCATTGCCATTGGACCACCATAAAATCTTCTAGACCAAAAGCACTAAGATTTTATTGATCTGTGCTGGAGATTTGTTTTATGTTTTTGTACCTTTATAGGAGTTCAACCAGGTAAGTAAGATATCTTAACTATTATAACTGTTGACTACTAGCCTATAAAGAGAAACAAAATATGAGAAAACAAACAAGAAGAAAAAGACTTTGAGCACAAGATAATTAAAATTCATTTCATAAAACATAATATACCAACCTTTATAGGAGTTCAACCAGGTAAGTAGGATATTTTAACTATTATAACTGTTGACTACTAACCTATAAAGAGAAAAAAAATATGAGAAAAAAACGAGCAGAAAATGACTTTGAGCACAAGATGAGAAAATTTAACAGTATTGTTTACATGTATATATAGTGCTATCCTTCTTTACTGAGAGAAGTTATTCTCATGTACATGCTTTGATAGAATATACTAATTATAATTAGTAAAAATTATATTAATAGATAAAATAAAACAGATGAATGAAACAAGTTTTAGTATAATGAAAAATATAACCACAATAATTCTTACACCCTTTCTCATTAACTGAAACTTGAGAATTATTTAGATCCATAAGCCCCATTGAGTCTCGGATTTGTTAAAATTTGATTCTGTCTAGTGGTTTTGTCATGATGTCAGCTATCATGTCTTCAGTTTTACAGTATTTGAGATTGATTTTGCCTGAGGTAAATTGTTCTCTTATCCAGTAAAAATGTACTTCAATGTGTTTTGTTCGAGAATGTGCTACTGGGTTTCTTGAGAGAGCTACTTATCCTTGGTTGTCTCCATACAAAAGAGTATAGTTTCTTTGAATAAATTCTATTTCAGTTAATAGTCTTTGAAGCCATAGTCCTTTTTTACCCGCATCCAACAGACCTCTATATTCAGCCTCTGTTGCTGATAATTCAACTGTGTTTTGTTTCTTACTTTTCCATGATATGGCACCACAGTTGAGCATGAAAACATAGCCGTATGTTGACCTCTTTGTGAGTTCGCATCCAGCCCAATCTGAGTCACTGAATCCTGACTCTTCATTGCTTGGTAAAGTAAGTTGTGACATGTTTTTTGATTTTTTTGTGGTCCCATACACTATTTAGTGATTGACTGTTCCTTTCACATATCTTAGTATCCTTTTGAATGCATTCCAGTGTGCAATGCTTGGTTTTGCTAGAAATTGAGATAGAATACTTACAGGTAAGACAAGGTCTGGACGAGTACATTGTGCTAAGTACCCAAGTTGTCCTATTGCTGACCAATAATCAAGGTCCAATAAGACAAATTCGTTATATTCTTGGTCAGTGGCTGGTGTGAGCTGAATATTTGATTGCATTGGTGTTGGGTTTGGTTTACAGTCTTCCATCCCATACATTTTAAGTGTGTTGTTAATATACTGGCTTTGTGATAGTGTTATTGTATTAGTTTCACGGTTTCTTGAAATATTCATTCCAAGTAGAAATGTTGCTGCACCAAAATCATAGACATTGTAATCCTTTGACAGTTCTTTGAAAAGTTCCTTACCTCCATGAACAACAATGGCCATATCATCTACCCATATTTAGATGTATAATGGCATATTGTTGTGATATCTGATGAATAAGCATGGATTGGACATGCTGACTACAAATTTGTGTCTAAGGAACCAAGATTTGACTTCATCCTACCAGCACCTGGGTGCTTGTTTAAATCCGTATAGAGATTTTTACAGTTTGATTGTACATGAGTTGTTTTGTATGCTTAAAATTTTTTCATTTGAGTACTGTCCTGAGTTCTTCATCCAATCAAATAGCCCATCTGGTAAGGTAATATATACAGTTTCCTTTAGAAAACTATTTTAAAATGATGACATTACATCTAGTTGATAAAAATCTAAGTTGTCATGTGCTGCAATTGCTGCTAATACTCTTAACATAGTTATTTGGCCTGTTGGTGAGAAAGTTTTGTCAAAGTCAAGTCCTGGTTTTTGAAGGAAACCTTTTACTACCAATCTTGCTTTGTGTTTTGATATGCTCCCATTCTCATCATATTTAGTTTTGAAACCCATTGACATGGAATTGGTTTCTTATTGGGATTACCCTTTTCAAACAACCATACTTTGTTTTAAAATAATGAATTGAACTCTATATTGATTGTATTTATCCATTTTTGTGCATTTGAACCATTTGCTGCCTTTTTATAGTGATTTGGATCAATGATTTGTTTATTTTTATAATTTTCTAAAGTGTTATGTTTTCCTTCAAGAACTTGAATTAGTGCCATTGATTCATTGAGTCTTGGTGATCTTCTCAAGGTTTCTGGATCAGTTGGTGGTGGGCCAAGGTTGAGTATTAGGCGCCTTTTTGGTTGGGTTTTGGTGTCTGTTACTTCTTCTTGCTCCTCAACTGCATCAAAAAAACTCATCATCTTCTTTTTTTATATTATTGACAGCTTCTGTGTTGTTAACAGTGATTATTTGATTTGATGATTTATTGACAGCTTTGAATGGAAAGTGTTTTTCATTGAAGCGCACATTATGAGAGATTATAATCTTATTTTCATGGATTGAGAGTAGTCTATAATTGCGATTTCCTTTTGTGTAACCCAGAATTACACATGGAATTGATGTCAGGTGAAATTTGCCCTTACAATTTGCTTTGGGTATGTGAGCATAGGCTGCACATCCAAATGGCCGTAGGTGTTTTAGAGTAGGTGCTTGTTTTGTCCACATTTCAATTGGTGAGCTTAGACTTGTTGCTTTACTGGGGGTGAGGTTTTTGAGGTATACCGCAGTGCAGAAAGCTTCTCCCCAATATGATAAGGGCAGCCCTGACTGTTGTAACATGGCTCTGGCTTGTTCTGTAGTGATTTTGTTTCCTCTCTCTGAAACAGGATTTTTTTCAGGTGTATGAGGGGCTGTGATTTGATGACAGATACCATTTTGTGTTAGATATTCTGGGAAAAAATTTGAGGTATATTCTCCTCCACCATCTGTTACTAAGCTTTTTATTTTCTTACTACTCTCTTTTTCAACTAACTTTTTATAATTTTTAAAACAATTTAGTGCTTCTTATTTATTTTTAAGAAGATAAATTGCTCTGAATGAGGTGAGTCCATCTGTAAACTTAATATAATATTTGTAGCCACTTCTTGTTTTTGGTGATATGCGACCACTCAAGTCAGTATGGACCACATCAATTTCTTCATTTGGGGGTCTTATAATCCCTTTGAATGGGAGTTTCAAAGATTTTGAGAGTGCACATGCTTCACAGAAGAAATCATCATCAACTTTAACATTGTCAATTGCTGTTTTTACATATTGGATTCTGGCATGGCCTAGTTGATTGTGCCATAGCTGGAGCTCTGATATAAACACAGATGACTGTGATAGCTTAGAGTTTGTTGGGGGTTTAAAGGATCCATTCAATCTCGGAATTCCATTCTTGATTATAGCTTTGAATTGTTCATCTCCTTTTGAGATAGTGACATAACTCTCTGATGAGTTATGTTGAGTGATTTGGTATCCTTTTTTCCAAAGATCATTTGCAGCCAATAAGTCATACGGTAAATTTGAAATGTGAATTGCTTTAACTGAGACTGAATAATTATTGTCTGTATATAAAACTACACCAATACCAGTACTTAAAATATTTCTATCACCAGTAACTAAAGTTTCTTTATGACTGCAATAAGAGTGAAATAATGATTTGTCTCTAATCATTGTCATTGAAGCACCTGAGTCAAGCACAATTTTGTAATTAGATTGATTTTTTTCACTATTTGAAATTAGGACATACTTTGAGATTGCCATGACTGAAGCTTCCTTAACGGTCTTGTCCTTCCTTGACTGCTCTTTTGGCTTCATCCATTCTGGTTTGAGGTCTAGAAATTTGAACCATAACTTGCTTGAATCATGAGGCTTTTTGTGATAAGATTGGACAACAGGCAAGTTAGGCATTAGGACACAATGAGGAACAAGGACACAGGGACAGATGGAAATGGACAGAGGAAAGTTATCTGATAAGATTAGACACCAGGAAAGTTAGGCTTTAGGACACAATGAGGGACAAGGACACGGGGACAGATAGAAATGGACAGAGGACTTAGAAAGAGATGGGAGAAAGATAAGTTAAGGATTAATAATAATTAAATCAGATAAAAGACAAAGAAAATGGATGAGGAAACGAGCAATGATTTCCTCATCCATATATGCTCTACGTAATATAATCAAGTTAGGTTAAAAGTAGTATGTAAATAGATATATATATATATATATATGTATATGTAGAAAAATGTAGAGTCTATTCTATTCAGAAATGTAATCTCAACACCCTCCAGTGCTCAAGACATCAATGGCAAATGACTTAGTGAGCGTAAAAACTCTAGATGCTTAGGTCTAGGTAATGATTTGGTTAATATATTGGCAAACATTTGAGAAGAGGGAGTGTAGTCAATTGAGAATTCAACATTGGTGACTCGTTCACGCAACCAACACACTTTGACATTTATGTGTCTAGTAAAATGTTGATAAAGAGGGTTAAGAGACAGATTGATACCAACTTGATTTTCCCCATTGAGAATTGATTTGTTGAGTGTGATAGAGAAATTGTTGAATAACTCCTTGTTCCAAAGAAGATCCTGACCACATTCTGTCATGGTGTAATATTCAGACTCAGAGGTTGAAAGAGAAATGGATTGTTGCTTGAATGAGTTCCAGCTGATCAAGCCTAGATGAAAGACAAGTGTACCAGAGGTAGACTTGGAGGCTTCTGATTTTTTATAATTGGTGTCTGCAAAACCAATAAATGAACCTAGTTCGGAATCAGGAACATTGCCTAAGTTTAGTTGAAAGCTCTTAGTCAATTTGAGGTATCGTAGAATGTGAAAGAAGGCTTGAATTTGCTGGTCGGAGGGCTCATTTAGATATTGTGCAAGGGTAGAAGCAGTGTAGGCTAGATCAGGTCCAGTACACAGTATGAGATAGTTCAACAGACCAATTGCTTGTCTATAGTTGAATAGATGGGTTAGCTCATTAGAAGAACATGCGGTGAAGTGTGAATTTGGGACTAAAGGAGTAGTAACAGTTTGACAATCTTTATAATTAAATTCTGTGAGTAATTTTTTGATATATAATTCTTGTGATAGTTGAATGGTTCTATTTGTTCAATCTCTAATTACCTTCATGCCAAGTACCCAGTTGAGTTCTCCTTGATCTTCCATGTCAAAGACTTGTGAAATTTTTCTTTTGAACTCATGTACTGAAGGTCCTGCAATAATTAAATCATCCACTTGTATAAATACATAACATGGATGCATACTGTCGTTATTGATAAAGAGGCAAGGATCAGTCTTGCTTGGTCTGAAGCCAATATCAGTGAAAAAGACAGAGATTTTGCGATACCAACATCAAGGGCTTTGTTTCAGGCCATATAGAGATTTCTTCAAGTGTAGACAAAGATTTTGATTTTTGGGTGAGTAACCACTAGGGAATCTAAGGTACAGGTCTTTGTCTGGCTCTTCATGAAGGAAAGCTGACTTAACGTCCATTTGATGAAGTTCCCAATCCTTGTAGGAGGCAAGTCCCAGTAAAAAGTGTAAGGTGTTTAATCTACCAGTTGGAGCATATGTTTTGTTATATTCAATGCCTTCTATCTGAGAAAAACTTTGAACGCAAAGTCTTGCTTTGTATTTGACTATATTACCTTTATAGTCTGTCTTCCTTTTAAAGGTCCAAGTGGTACCTAGTAAATGATTATTTGAAGGTAATGGAGTTTCTTCCCAGACACCGTGTTTATTAATACTTGATAGTTCACTTTCTATGGCTTTAAGCCATTAATCACTCTCAGGGGAATTAATTGCATTGTAAAATTTTTTGGGTGTGTCGAAAGGTTTTACTATCATATTAATGTGGTTTCCTCTTCTTTTTGAAGTCAGTATATTTGATGGGTTTATAGAGGAATTAATTTCTTGTGAAGGTTGGATATCCTTCTCAATGTAGGCATAGTGTTTAGGAGCTTGTGGAGGTTCAATAGGGGTTTCAGAAGGAGAGGATGATGAAAAGTCTACAGGTTCAGTGGGTATTTCCAACTGAGTAGGAATTGAGTGATTCACCACTGATTCATTTTCAGGAATAGAATTATTGAGAAAACTTGGCAGAGGAGTGGATAGGTATTCAGTGTCGGGAAATATAAAAGTTTCAGCAGTTAGGCCCTTGGAAATTTGTTGAGCTAGAGTGAAAGTATTCAAGAATTTTACATTGTGATTAATTAATATGGAGTCAGTGCTTGGTGAGTAAATTTGATAGTTAATGTGTCCCTCACAGTAACCAAGGAAGATTCCCTCTTCTCCACTGGAGTCAAACTTTCCATTTCGCTTATGCTTTTGCTGATAGTAGACTACATTGGAACCAAAAGGATAAATTTTCTGAGGAATTTTAACTTTTCCGTTGAACCAAACTTCCCAAGGAGTCTTATGATCCGAGAGTGCTGAGGTTGGCAAAATATTCAGTAGAAAAGTGGCCGTGTTAACAGCTTCGGCCCACCAGTGAGGATCAAGGCCTGACTCTATTAGAAGACATTTTTCATTTTCAACAATAGATCGATTTCCCCTTTCAGCTATGGGGTTCTGCTGAGTTGAGTAGGGAGCAGTTCAAAGATGCAAGATGCCTTTATTTTTAAGAAGATTTTTCATAGAATTGCTTGTAAATTCTCCTCCATTGTTGGAAATTAGGCATTTAATAGATCGTGAAAGTTGGTTTTTGACCAATAATTGATGATCACAAAAGACTTCATAGGTTTCTGACTTGAGGCTTAGGAAGTAGGTGTGATGATAACGAGAGTGTCCATCGACTATTTGAAAGAAGTAGGATTTTCTTCCTTGTGATTCAGGGGTGATAGGGCCACATAAATCCATATGGATGATATCCAAAGGGTTTTCCGGGATTGGGAAAGTTCCGCAGTAAGGTAAAACATGAGATTTAGCTAATGCACATGTTTTGCAACTGAAGCTAAGGAAATTCAAACCTGGGTATAATTTATCCATGGTTTGATTACTTGGGTGTCCATATTTATGATGTAAAAGTTGTAGATTTTCATCATTGTTTGTTGTAACATTAAATATTGACATTTTGGTCAAAGGAAAAGTGATTATGTGTCCACTTATAGAAAACTATGTATGAGTGGTATTCTTGTTCTTTATTTTGAAGATTCCATCCTTCTTAATTAAGCTCCAGTCATTGAGAAGAAGATCAATGGCAGCTATTAAATTATCTTTGACAGTAGGTACATAAAGAGCATGTTCAATATTAAAAGTATGACCAGATGATGAAGTAAAAGTTACTTTGCCTTGTCCAAGGGCTAATAACTCATCCCCATTTGCCATAGATAAACTTAATTTTGATGGTTCATATGTTGAGAAAAATTGTGAGGAGTTGAAGATTGAAAAAGAAGCACCACTGTCCAGGATGCCATGATTAAGAGGTATATCGGAAAATACTGATAAGGCCTTTTCATTTTTCATGTCCCTGTTTTCTCTTTCCTTCTTTTGTTTTAAAAATTTGTCTTGCTTTTCAGGATGTAGTTGAAAACAAGATTCCTCTGAATGTGGTGCTAGAGGATTATGTTTGCCTTTTGAGCAAAATATTTTAGTTTTAGTGTCCATAGCTAAAACTGTCCCAGAAGTTGAACTGGTAGTGTTGAGTACCTTTCTCCTAATAACTTGGGCTTCAATGCTGGAAAAGATACTTTCAATTGTTTCTCGACAGTTTGTAATATCATACTTGCTAAGAATGATGGAAGAGAAGGTTTGGTAGGATTCAGGTAGAAGATTGAGCACGTAGTTTGCCATGATGTATGACAAGATATTTTCCTTAAATAGGTCTGGGGCAACATCTCTAAGGAGTTTCATTCTACTTCAAAAATTTTCCATAGCTTCTAGAATATTACTATCAGTGAACTTGATCTTAAATAATTTATTTACAATATAAGAACAATTTTGACTGGATTTAGAAGCTTAATGGTCCTTGATGTGTGTCCATAAAGCAGCCGTTTCAACGGCATCATCATCAAGAATAAATTTATGCTGGTTAGCATGATCCATGAACATTTTAATAATTGTGTTAGTTTGGCATTGTCAAATGTTAAAGATAGAGAGTAGTTCCGGATTGGTTGGTACAGGGCAATCCTCATTGAGAAACTGATCCAGATTTTGAACTGTGAGAGCATATTTTAGGTTGGTCTTCCAAGAGCTATAGTTCTTATTGTTTAACTTTTCTATTCCTTTAATTTCTGAGTAGTTGGAAGAATCTTGAAGGAAGGAGAAGTTAGGCGGAGGAGCAGTGGATGATTCAGCCATGGCAGTATAGATGGAAGATGAGTCAGGATCAGGGGATTCCCCAAAAGACAGAGGTGTATTGGGTACTTCCAGCTTTGTTTAAGGATGCAGGGGCGCTGGGCCCATAACCCTGATAAGATTGGACACCAGGCAAGTTAGGCTTTAGGACACAATGAGGGACAAGGACATGGGGACAGATGGAAATGGACAGAGGACTTAGAAAGAGATGGGAGAAAGATAAGTAAAGGATTAATAATAATTAAATCAGGTAAAAGACAAAGAAAATGGATGAGGAAATGAGCAATGATTTCCTCATCCATATATGCTCTACGTAATATCATCAAGTTAGGTTAAAAGTAGTATGTAAATAGATATATATATATATATATGTTTATGTAGAAAAATGTAGAATCTATTCTATTCAGAAGTGTAATCTCAACATTTTGCAGTGTTTGCATTTGATTTTTGGCTTGTTTGAGCTTGAGGCTGTGAGTGCTGTAGTTTTATCTTGGTTTTGGCCTCTGAGTTGTGCCATTGACTTAGTGTTTTCAAGTTGTTTGAGAACATATTTGGTTTTCAGGTTCTTGTGAGTAATAAGAGTGTGGAATGTCACATCAAATTCTTCTGGTAGTCGAACAAGAATTTTGATTTCCAGAAGATTGTCAGTGTATTCAGCTCCCAGAAGCTTTATCATACGGATAACATCATAGGCTTCAGTGAGAAAAGTTTTCATGTCAGATGTGAAGGTTAGATCCTTCAATGCTCTTGACGCTCTGGCTTTGTTTATTGCTGTATTTTCTGCGTGATGATCTTTGAGTAATTGCCATGTTTTCCAGGCATTTGATTCAACTTCAGGATGATCGAATATTAGTTGCATGTTTAGTTGGTCAAGCTGTCCTATTATAAGATTATAAGCTTTTCTTTCTGAATTATTTCTTTTCTTTATTTTATCGGCCGATTGATTATAGGTAACATTTCCAACTTTGTCAACAGTTTCGGTAAGGGTAAATGGCTCTGTAACTGTTTCAAGCAAATCTGCATCATCAAGCAGTGAACGCATGTACATAGACCAGACAACATAATTTTTGTCGTTTAGTCTTGTAGTGCCTCCTTTGACTGCTTTCTTTAGTACGTCTTGAACGTCTGTTATGTTCATGAGACTATCAGTACTGATAATGACTAAGATTTTATTGATCTGTGCTGGAGATTTGTTTTACGTTTTTGTACCTTTATAGGAGTTCAACCAGGCAAGTAAGATATCTTAACTATTATAACTGTTGACTACTAACCTATAAAGAGAAACAAAATATGAGAAAACAAACAAGCAGAAAAAGACTATGAGCACAAGATGAGAAAACTTAACAGTATTGTTTACATGTATATATAGTGCTATCCTATGTACATACTTTGATAGAATATACTAATTATAACTAATAGAAAATATTTTAATAGATAAAATGAAACGGATGAATGAAACAAGTTTTAGTATAATGAAAAATATAACCACACTAACTCTTACAAAAGCACACCTTGACAGTTTGCATTATTGAACTCTTAAATTGAAAAAGTGAGACTCTTGCACTGATTTGCTACTGCCAATGGTGCAAGTTATAGATTTCATCCATAATTAGCATTATTGAACTCTTATACTCCAAAAGCAAGCCTCTTGCACTGATTTGCCCCTGCCAATAGTGCAAATAATGAATTTCATCCATAATCTTTATTATTGAACTCTAATACTCTGAAAGAGAGCCTCTTGCACTGATTTTCAACTTTCAATTGTGAAAATCAAGGACTTCATCCATAATTTTCAATGTTGCACTCTCACATTACAAAATCAATCCTCTTACATTGGTTTGAAACTGCCAGAGATACAAATTATGTATGAAATCCATAATTTTCACCATTAGTCTCTTATACTACAAAAGTGAGCCTCTCACACAAATTCGCTAAATTTTATGTTGAAAATCATGGCGTTATTGGATGAGAGCATTGTGATGTGCACAGATTGATAAAAATATAACTCATCTGTCAGGAGGATCAGGAGTAAAAGTTTAAACAATAAAACTGTTAAGAGTTCTCACTACACCTTCAACATTTACAGGCTTTCCAGCTCATTCAAGAATCCAAGCTTTTGCTTCATCCAATGTCTTATTGAGACCAAGAATCCAAGCCTTCCATTGACTTTTGATGAGTTTGAAATGAATTTCAAATGGTAGAGTAGCTAAACTGAAGAAACAAAATTGAGAACAAAGATCAAGGTAATATAATCAAAAATATAAAAAATCGAGTCAGTGATCTTAATGGTGAAAAAATTAAACAGGATGATGTGGGGGAGGGGGCGCAGAAATTTGATGCACAGTGCATTGGGGGAATATATGTATTGGTGGGCTTAATTGTGGTTGGGGAAATTGAGCAAGAGTAGGATGTATTTGACCTCATGTTTGACATGCCTAACCCCAAGTAATCCATTTATGATAGCGTCTTGGAATGGCGTTTTGAGACTGAAGTCCGCCAGGCGTATATGGTAATGTTTGACACCCTCTATTATCTTGACATAAAAGTATGGAGTATTTGAGCTCATGTTTTTGAGACCCTTAACCCCAAGTCTGCCATCTATCATGGCGTCCTGGAATGGTGTTTTGAAGCTTAAGTCCACCAAGCGTATATGCTGATGTTTGAGACACCCTATTATATATATAATAATTGCGAGATACCTCCTTACATACGTTATTGTAGCGATCAGTATATAATATTATATGAAAAAGAAGAATTTTTAAGATGAATATTGTTAATTTTAGGTGATTGGTTGGTAAGATGATTGTGGCGATATTTTGATATAGGTATGATAATGTGCTCGTCGAAGATTAATATTGCAGGCTAAATGAAAAAAAAAAGTAATGTTAAGATGGTTGGTGGTGGATGTTTAGTTTGATGTGAGTTAATGACATTGGAGGGAAATGGAGTCTTGAAGTTTTAGTTGATGGGTAAAAATACGAGTTGGCTTTGTGAATAGCATATATTTGATGCCTACCCTAATGTTTAAATGTCAAAACGAAAAGATAGAAAACTGATAGCCTGGGTAATGGCAAAGTTATGTAGAAACCTTAAATATATCGAAGCCTGTGGGAATCAATAGATGAAGGGCCCCAAAGAGAAATATGTATAAATTTAGAAAGGATATCCGGAATCTCAAAGGATGAGCCACTGAAAAAATCTGGGAAGATTTCCGAATACTAGCGAAAGAGAAGGGTGAAAAAAAAAAGTTTAGTCTAGAAAAAACGGTTTGCGATGAGCAAGAAAGAGCGCGTCATTAGCTAAACAGATCAATATAGGTGCCGCTTTGTCGTTGAATTGAACTTTTTGGGCTGGGTAAAAAGATTTAAAAGATAGTAGGAAAAAATGCCTTGTAGGAACTTTGTTGATGCTAGGTTTCCTACGACTTTATAGACTGGATTAATTTCTCATCAGAACTTTCGACTGTAAATCTAAATTAGGAATCGGGTTTAACTGAAAAAACGGTTACTAGACTTACGCTGATCCCATGATTTTCTTCATAATTCAAGCCTTTATGCTAGAATTTAGAAGAAAACTATTATCTTTCATTAGTTTATTCACATTTCAGATGTTTCTGGGAAGTTTCTTTGTTACGGTGTTCTTTCATGCTTTGTACATCGTCATTTCAAAAGTTTATTCTTCCCAATCTTCTGTAACCCAAATACCTTTTTCACTCAAGTTAATGTTCTTTATTCTGAGTCGATAGATTTTTCGAACTTATTTGTGATCAAATAGTTTTTCTTTTTCTTCTTTCCTTTTGGCTTGGTTGAAACTACATCATTTTGCCAGAATATTCTGCACTTAACTTGTAAGCATTTTTTTAAAACCGTTTACTTTTCTACACTATTTGCTCAACGTCGTAGATATGATTTTCAGTTATTATCATGACTCTTGAAATTGTTGGAAACAGTAATGGTGTTCTCTCTTTTCCTTTACCACCTGTTCGACAAACCAAGGCTTCTAAGAAAAACACTACACTCCCTAACTTCAATACCAGTCAAGAAAACACTCATTCTCATAATGTTCAATATATCAAATTTGACATTTCCCCCTTTTTACCCAATTCGGCTAGCGAAATCTTTCCAGAAATCTCTCCAAAATCCAACTCTAAACAACAATTCATGTCTAGTTTCCCTTTATCCCAGAGTTCCTTGTCTCAAAAAGAAAACAAACCCACTGAAGCTCTCCAGGAAAATCTTCCCAGAAAGCGTGAAAGAATGCTGTCACAGTCCGCTCTGTCATTAAATTTATTACATTATCAGGTTGGTCACTTTAAAGAAAAGAACTCTTTCAATTTTCATGATGGCGCTTGGCGTGAGAGCGATCCAGTTTTCGAAACCAAGGCTTCAAGTCCATTATCACCGGGTCCATTTACTCCCCAAAACGTCGAGCAATTTCCCCCTGAATCTATTACAAGCCTTGAATATTCCTTCTTACATTATGATCCTCATGAAAAATCTATTCCATTTCCAATTTCAAAGTCTTCCGTGGAGGTTGATATACCAAACAACCTTTCTCGAGTCAGTCGTCGTATCTCTTTATTTCCAAAACGATTAAACCGAATATCTTCACAGTCATCTTTTAAGAATAATTATACACGTGAAAATATTTTAATTTCGAGCGCAGAGAACCTGACAATGTCGGCAGAAAAAGAAGGAAGAACTCTATCAGTCCTAACAAAGAATTCTGAAAAACTGAACAAAGAAGAAAACGTGGAAAGCAAAAACAGTTCTATACAACCTGATCTTTCTAAAGATTCGTCCAAAAATTTTAAAAAGAAATTACCAATTGAAAATAATTCTCTATCAGAAAAACAACAGCCGAAAAAATCTTGGCTGAGAACAAGACGTTTGACATTGAGTTACGATTTGACGCGTTCGTTGGCTAAAAAACCTCAGTTTTCTAAAGAAGTAGAGAAAGTAGAGAAGAAGTTCAAAAATTCATCCGCTCCAGTAATAATCCCAGATTTAACATCTTCTCCAGTTCTTTTTATCACTTTGAATCCCGAGCGCAGTGCTATACCCAACCTTGACAAAATTTGATCATCCGACTGATACCGAAAATTTATTCAAGTGATGGGAGTTCAATCTTTTGTACAAGTAGGAGATTGGTCTTGAGACTCATTCAAAATACATACCAACTTTCGTAGTAATTCTGCTTTGAGAAATAATAGACGATATGAACGGCTCTTCCGCGCAGCCATATTCATTTCTTAGCTGGTACCTTGAATCTTAATTTAAAAAATAAAAGGAACTTTCGACAATGTGGTGTTCAGAAATTTTAGGAGCTGAAATTTTCAGAGGATTCGAATACAAGGCATGTGGCAAAAATACCTACCTAGCCACTAAAAATAATAGTTACTATAATAAGAATTTGCGGCGCAAATGATTGAATATTAAATTGTATTCATATTGTGATCAAAAATATTAATTTATTAAATATTTTATCAGAGCCATCAGTCTCTAGATTTGTAATAAAGAGGTCGAGGTTACTCATTTCTATAACCTATCAAAAAAATAAATTAAAGAAGGTGTTTATATTTCAAATATTTCCAACGTGATAATAAAATTTGCATTTTAGTAAGCCTAGAAACTAGTTGATAAAGTTTGTGAGTCCAAATTTGAAAATATCCAAAAAATCTTGAAAACCATTGATCAAGTTGTTGGGCATGGGATAATAATGTTTCATTTTTGAAGGACAAACTGTCAGTGTATCTAGTATTTAAGTATGATTTAATAGTATTTATTAATGGTCCTACTACTTTTTAATAAATGATTTAGTGATTAAACCTCAGGGGAAGACTAATAAAATAGTTATACTCAAATAAAACTCACAATACTTGGATTTAAATGTGTGCTAGTGGTGGAAAATAGATAAAAAAAATATAGTTATAGCTTATATAAAGATAATATCAATTTATAAAGGCTTTATAATATATTTCTGAATAATAATAATTTTTTTTAAATGTTTATTTGAATTTTAGTAAGTAAGTGATGTCTAATAACCGCCAAAATCCTCCCTTACTTATACCAAAATCCACTGGAGTGCACAGACCTTCAATCCAGATGATGTCACTGCTATCCCCAGCAATTACAGCACTGTGAGGGCCCATCACCTCCCCATGGCGTCCACTTCAAGAAGATTCAACACCCAGACCTCCAGTAACGACCCTCCATCACAATAAATGATAACACAGTCCTATACCATAAATAGAAAATCCAGATAAAAGCGGATACCATAAAGAAACAGGTAAAATAACTCATCCAAAGAGGATATAATGAAACACAAAGCATATAAAGGAAAAAAATGAAATTTCCAAGCCCCCAATAACATCCCCAAGCATCCATATTAACCCAGCAATGACCTCCCAACCCATAAATCCGTGAATATCCATCCAAGGAAGCAGATTAAGTTGTCCAAACTGAGTGTATGTGCCTGAAATAGATGTATATGCTTCTGTAGGCGTTGTGAGTCCACTGGATACATCCATATGACCAAAAATAAGCTGAAAAACAAAGGTTATAGGCTAGTAAGAGGCTAAAACCCACTTATATACCTAAATATACATAATATACTGCATATTTCACTGAATATGAGATTTATGTATACATATAAGCTTATGTATGTCAATAATTACTTAATATCACTTAAGATAAGTATATTATGACTCCATTAACACCTTAATAAGTATTATTAGGCTATGGATAAGCTATTTAAACTACTATAATTTATATAATAGAGTAATAATTATATATATATGTAATATAATCATATATATTATTATTTTAACCTTATTTTTAAGATATAAGCTTAATGTACTTAAGTTTATCTTATTTTAAGTATAAGAAATACTCAGTTCTAGGGATATCTAGGCTGACACTCCCTCACCCAAAAAAACAATAAAAAAATGTTAACACATTTTAATTAAAAGTAAGGAGTGAATAGAAATTTTTTTAAATTTTCTATAATATATATACTGAATAAACAGTATTATTTTGATTTAAATTTTTTCAAGAGATTTTTAAGATCAGATATTTCATTTTCTGGAATCCACTGGTCATATTCACTTGATTCATTTTTAAATCTTAATAGATACTCAACTCCCTTTTCTTTAGTAAGGTGTCTCTTTTTAAGTATCTCTTCAATTTCTGCCTTTTCAGCTATTTCTTCAGGTTGCTGTTTATGCCTTCCTGATCTTCTTGGAAATAGAGAAATATCATTAGAATGGTATGGTTTTATAAGAGAAATAGGAAATACTGGATGTTTTCTATCATAAGGTGCATATAGAATAACCTCAACAGCATTGTTACCAACCATCTTTTTAACAAAAATGGTCCAATGAACGGATCTTTCAATTTAACATTACCATTTAAATTGAAATGTAGTGTAGAAATAAGGACTTCATCACCTTCTTTGAACATTTGTTCTTTATGGGCTTTATCCCATCTTTTCTTCTCATACTCAAACGCCTTATTTATACATTCTTGAGCATGTTTTCTGCATAATTCTTGCATCTGAAGAAAATATTTAGTACCTGGATGGATATCCAATCTAGGTAATTTATTAAGAGTTTTAGCAGGGGTATTAGGTACATAACCCAACCATAACTCGAATGGCTTTTTGCCAGTGACAGAATGTATTGTACTATTGTATGAAAATTCTAAACCTGGGATAAGGGTTACCCAATCATGCATGAATTTGTCATTGTCTTTAAAGTTAAGACCAAAAGCACAATATCTTCTTATCATATCTTCTAAATTTTGTATCATTCTTTCTGCTAGCCCATCAGTTTGTGGATGGTGTGCTGTAGAAAGTTTTAATTGAAACCCTGAAACATCCATAAGTGATGTCCAGAACTCAGAAGTAAATTTAGGATCTCTGTCAGAAACTATTGCTTTGGGGAACCCTGCTATATTTAACATTTGTGTCCACCATAAAAAAGCTAAGTCCTTTTCAGAAACCTCTTTGTGGGTACGAATAAATTTACACATCCTTGTAAATCTATCTACAATTACCCAGCAGGAGTTATAACTCTTATGCCCTGCTATTTGAAAACCTGTTACAAAGTCCATGTTAATTATTTCCCATGGAGCTTTTGGTTGCTCAATTTGTTGTAATAAAACAGCTCTTTTGCCTGTCAATCTTTTAGATTTTTGACAAGAATCACATGTCTCAACATATTTTTGAACATCCTCAGACATGTTGATCCACCAAGCTGTGTTTTTTACTCTGGCTAATATTTCATGGTAGTCAAAATGACCTGCTAATATATCATCATGACATATACTTAACATTAACTCCTTCATTGAAGGGAAAATTACAATTACATTACTTAATTTTTTCCTGTAATATATAAAACCATCCTAAATGGAAAGTTTTCCTTTTTCTAATGCCTCTTTATACTTATTTGGTAATGTTTTTATTAAAACATTCATTGAAGCATTAGATGGATCATTTAATATTGTAGTGAGTTTACTCCAGTCAGGATCTGAAGCATACATATCAAGAATTGATTGCATAAATTCATCCTCAAGATCTACAATGTAAATGCCATAAATGTTAATAATATTTATTTCAGGAACATAAGCTGGATTATCATCATTATTAGGCAGAGGTACTCTAGATAACAAATCTACATTAGAGTGTAAGGTTCCTGCTCTATTTGTAATAGTCATCCGTCCTCTGTATTCTTGTACAGCTAATTGCCATCTAAACATGTTTCTATTAGGAGTTTTCATGTTTAAGAGTGACTTAACTGCACTACAGTCAGTTATTAACTCAAATTTTTGGTCTTCAAGGTAATAATGTAGCTTCTCGAGAGCCCATACTACTGCCAAACATTCAAGTTGAGTAGCACCATATTTCAATTCACTACTTCTTAGAGTACGTGAAATATAGCAAATTACTACTTCTGACATTTTTCATTCAATAAGTTGTTTTTGATGCAAAGCAGCACCCAGACCAATAAAACTTGCATTTGTATATAACACAAAAGGCAATTGGAAATCTGGTAATCCTAAGATAGGAGCTGTCATCAAAAATTCTTTCAACTTATCAAAAGCCTGTTGTCTTTCATTATTCCAAATGAAAGCTTCTGATTTCTTTATCAGTGTGGTCAATGGTGCAGCAATTAACTGGTAGTTTTTTATATATTGTCTATAATAACCACACATACCAAGAAAAGATTGTAGATCCTTTACATTTTGAGGAATGCCAATATTCTTGATTGCAGCCACCTTATTTTGGTCTACACATATTTGTAAGCCAGATACAATATGACCAAGCAATTTTAAAGATTCAAACCAAAATTTACATTTTTTCAATGAAAGGGTCATTTTTATTTCATCCCTTTTCTGAAATACCTTCTTTAAATGGATTAAGTTTTCATCATATGTCTTAGAGAAAACTATGATGTCATCAATGTATACCATTAACCATCCCTCAATCATTTCATTATGGAATGTTATATCCATTAACTTCTGAAATACTGATGGAGCATTTTTTGGTCCAAATGGCATCCTGACATATTTATAAATTCCCATGTGTGTTGTTATCAACAAAAAGTTCTGTGAATTCTTTTCAACAGGAGTCTGATTGTACCCTTTATTTCCATCTAAGCAACTTATATACTTAGCACCTTTAAGGGTAGCATGTATAGAGGCAATCCTTGGCAAGGGATAAATATCATCTACTGTAACCTCATGTAAATGTATTTAATGCTCTATAATCACCACACAGTCTTGCTTTATCTTGTTCATAAGAAATTAGAACTGGTGATATTACACAATATTTTGGTGTAGTTTCAACCTTTTCAAGAATTTTCATTTTTAATAACATTTTAATATTATCCTCTATGTCTTTCCTCTTCATTGGTGAAGCAGGGTATGGTTTCTTTTTAAGACTAGCAGGAATATTATCCATATCACAGGTTAAACTTATTTTCATCTCATGATCTTTTACAAGGCCAAGTTCATTTGCCCATGTGCAAAAGCCATTGGAAATGCTTTAATTAAGTCCAAAATATTTTTTTTCTCAGCTTCACTTATCTGGGTGCCAAATGATGCTTTTGAAATTTCTGTTTCCAGAAGTTCCATCTCATTTGATTCTCTTCCTTTGCACATAATATTTGTTACTGACTCAATGTGTAAAACTGTGTTAAAAGAATTTATTTTAAATTTCCTTTTACCATTCATGCTAATTGTAAAATTTTTATTAGCAGGGTCTAATTTCACACCAAACTTAGTCAGAATATCATTTCAAATGATAAAACAGTTACTACAGTTAGTATTATCCATTACTACAAAGTCACAAGTTACTCTTACATAACCATGTTGATGTTTATAGAAAACTGCAGCTTTGTATCTACCAATGTGATTTAGTACTGATCCAAAACCTCTCCAATTTTTACTTTGAAGGGGTTCAAGCTTAGACTTATACTCACTATCAATTTTCTGTAATGTATTAGTAGAAACAACAGAACCAGAAGCTCCTGTGTCCAATACTATATTAACATTTTCACCAGAAATGATAGCTGGAACCGTGATAGGTGTCATTCTAAAGTTATCAGCTTTTATATCTTTAATGATTTCAGCATCCTCAAAATTCATTAAAGATTCATTTGAGTCCATATTTCATATTGGATTGTCAAAGATGGACAAATCATCTTCCAACATACAGACTTCATTTTCATCACTATATGAGATATTACTGTCATAATCACTTGAATCTTTACTTTTCTCTGTTTCAATTTCAGATTCATGTTGATTTTCAACAATATTTATGTTCTTCTCACATTTGTGACCTTTAACCCAAGGTTTGTTACACTTATAACAAGTATTTGTCTCATACCTTTTTGGTACTACAGGTGCAGTAGGTTTTTTCTGCTTCTCCTAAAGTGTTTTTGAATTCTGATTCTTCACAGGTTCAACATTTTGTATATAAGTGGAATACCTTGCTTCATACTTATGGTTTAGTAATATTTCATTGCAAATATTAATAAAGTCAGAATATTCAGTGACATTAATTGTTCTATCTACAACAATTTCTCTGACAGATATAGGTAATTTATATATTATCTTATCTTTCCATAAGTCAAAATCCATGTTAGGGTCAATGGCTTTTAATATTTTATTTAAATTCAATAAAAATACTATAGGTTTGTCACCGTTCAACGGATTGTACTTAGTTTTCTCATAAAGTATCTGCTGAGTGAGTCTGAATTTAGAACCTCCAAATTGTTTTTCAATTAGTTGTTTCCATTCAGCCCAAGAGTAATCTTTACCCTCATTAAAAACAGCTTCAAACCATAATAAAGCAACATCCTTAAATAAAGAGATCAATTTTGATGTTATTTCTTCATCTGGTAACTTATACAAGAGTTTCAAATTGTCAATTCTTTGGATAAAATGGTGCCAATCAGAGCTGGCTTCCCCATTATTAGTTAAGTACTGATCTATCTTAGGCCAGTTCTTCTGATTGGATTTTATTTCACTAATCTTAGGTAAATTCAACAACTCATTTACTCTTGATAAATGGTCTTGTATTTTCTCCTGTATGGATTTGTGACTTACATTTTCAGATTTAACACTACCACCAGATGGTTTTAGTTGTGGTGGTATAGGGAAGGAATGAGATTCACTTTTGCCAATGAAAGGATTATTATTATACTGAGTATACTTATGATTATCCTGGTTCATTAGTAGATTGGCAGTTTCAATCTCAACTTTAGTCAATCTTTGTAGTAGCTCAGAGACACTGTGATTTTTCTGTGCAAAAGATAACTTAGTTCTTGATTCATTTTTCAATAAATGTGCTTCATACAATTTTTCCAACTCACAGAATTTGTTTGAAAGTTCACAATATTTATTACTCAATGAATCATATTTAAGAGTCAGAGACAAACTTTCATTCTCTTATTCTTTATTACGTGTTTCCAGTTGAGAAATATTTAATGTTAAGGATGAAATTGTATCACTTGTGAGCTTAACTGTCTGTTCCTCACAATCAGTCATTCTATTCCACAATGCTGAAACAATTCTATGAACAGTTGGATTATTATTAAAAAACTCCAAGTCTTCCTTCTCAACTCTCTCACTCTCTTGTGAACTTCTCATCTCACTAGTAAGTGGTGGAAACTGAGGATTAACTGTATTATAAATACTACTGTTGTGATTGACAAAAGACAAGTCAGGTGTATCTACATTAAAACCTAATTTTCTTAAGCCCTCCTCTATTTTCTGCACAGATTTGACATCAATAATATTACCTAAATTGTAATTATTAGTATTTTCTTAAATCAGAGAGGGTAATCTACTTACCGAGGGATTTGTGTGAGACCTGATTTTTGGCGCCTTTGTTTTCCCTTGTAGGGGTGAAATGAGGAAGTCTGATGAGGAGGAGGATCATTGTTGCAGTTGTGACTGGACCATTGTCTATGGAACCAATCCCACTTCCATTTGTCTACCAGTATTTTCTCCTGAAAGTGTTGTGACCCTCCTGGGGTAGGGGGTTGCTGACTTGGCTGGCCTCCCTTTAGCTCTGCCAATGATTGGTTCATCTGCTGAAATCCTACCTTGCAATTGTTCTGTAATTGCTCTACCTCCTTGAGAATGAGGGACTTTGATTCTTCCAACTTCAATACCTGTTTTTCCAGATGGGAAAGTTGATCCTGAAGAGGAGGAGACATCTTTTTTATGGAAATTTTTTTTAAGAGGGTGTCTTTTTCCTCTATGCTCATTTGTTCTGTTTTGGGGTATGACTGACCCTCCATGGTTATGTCCTGGAGAAATGTTTTTGTTGGCTTTAGACCTGGTATTATAAGCAGGCTTTTTACTTACATTGTCTTGGGGAGCACTCATATTGATATAAATAACAATATATCACATCTACAGAAAGGAAAACCTATTGGAATTAGTATATTAAAAGTATTAGCAATGTTATTACTGATAAAAAGCACTGGAGCTTACCCTGAATATAAATCTTTATATATTTAAATAAAATGTAATAAAAATTTGAAAAAATCTGTTAAAAATAAAACAATAAGTTTAACAAGACTTTTATAAGAGTGAATAAATAGCTTACCAAGCTTTAACCAAATACCAATTTAATTGGTTGTTATATTGGTGACCAAATACCAAGTGAAATTGGGTTCATATTGGGTACAGTTACTACTGTATATACCTAATTTTTATTATAAAAAATTAGTACAATTATTATAAGGGCTCTTTTCCATAATTACTGAGCTATGATGACCCACTAATATGCAGCAGATCTAAATATTTGGTTTGTTTTGAGCTATACTAAAGTAAAAATCATGTCCCAAGGCTTATACTAAATAATAAGTAAAAGACTAAGGAAAGACCCCCAATTGTCAGTGTATCTAGTATTTAAGTATGATTTAATAGTATTTATTAATGGTCATACTACTTTTTAATATATGATTTAGTGATTAAACCTCAGGTGAAGACTAATAAAATAGTTATACTCAAATAAAACTCACAATACTTGGATTTAAATGGTGCTAGTGGCGGAAAATAGATGAATATAATATAGTTATAGCTTATATAAAGATAATATCAATTTATAAAGGCTTTATAATATATTTATGAAAAATAATTATTTTGTTTTAATGTTTATTTGAATTGTAGTAAGTAAGTGATGTCTAATAACTGCCAAAATCCTCCCTTACTTATACCAAAATCCACTGGAGTGCACAGACCTTCAATCCAGATGATGTCACTGCTATCCCCAGCAATTACAGGACTGTGAGGGCCCATCACCTCCCCATGGCGTCCACTTCAAGAAGATTCAACACCCAGACCTCCAGTAAGGACCCTCCATCACAATTAATGATAACACAGTTCCATACCATAAATAGAAAATCCAGATAAAAGCGGATACCATAAAGAAACAGGTAAAATAACTCATCCAAAGAGGATATAATGAAACCTAAAGCATATAAAGAAAAAAATAAAATTTCCAAGCCCCCAATAACATCCCCAAGAATCCATATTAACCCAGAAATGACCTCCCAACCCATAAATCCGTGAATATCCATCCAAGGAAGCAGATTAAGTTGTCCAAACTGAGTGTATGCGCCTGAAATAGATGTTTAGGCTTCTGTAGGCGTAGTGAGTCCACTGGATATGTCCATATGACCAAAAATAAGCTGAAAAACTAAGGTTATAGGCTATTAAGAGGCTAAAACCCACTTATATACCTAAATATACATAATATACTGCATATTTCACTGAATATGAGATTTATGTATACATATAAGCTTATGTATGTCAATAATTACTTAATATCACTTAAGATAAGTATATTATGACTCCATTAACACCTTAATAAGTATTATTAGGCTATGGATAAGCTATTTAAACTACTATAATTTATATAATAGAGTAATAATTATATATATATGTAATATAATCATATATATTATTATTTTAACCTTATTTTTAAGATATAAGCTTAATGTACTTAAGTTTATCTTATTTTAAGTATAAGAGATACTCAGTCCTAGAGATATCTAGGCTGACACAAAATATTACTAGGAAAAATAAATGTGGGCGCCTGATAGCAGGTGTCAATTCCTATATTTGATTTAACTCAGCTTTAACTCAACTGTTAGACTTTTGTAAAGCCAGAGCATTGAAAACTAAGCACCTAAATTTGCACAGCATTAAATCTGAGTTTATTTTGAATCAAAAATCATTTTATGGATGTGCAACAGCTAGTAAGTACTTAATGTTTTTTTTATTTTTTATTTTGGTGTACAGTCCCCTCCAGAAAGTGATTGTCACTTTTATGCATAAAGCCCCTTGCCCACCACATGTTTGATTTTGATTTCTGATAGTGGCAATACCTTGACACAACTTTTTCTGATAGTTTCCTCTTCTTTTTCTAGTAATTAAAAATAATGTCATTCTAAATTTTTGTTTTCTTTCTGTTTTCATAAAGTTATGTGGAACTGATTTTCATGAATGATTTTGGTGATTTTGCAAGAGGGTTTCCCAAACTAAGACAGCCAGGAAGGATCTAAGCACTGATCTGAGGTTACATATTGTTGGCCTCTCAAAAGGGGAACACACTGCAACTTACATAGCTCAAAAATTTGGTGTCCCACAAACAACAGTCTCATCATTACTCACAAGGCACCAGCTCCAGGGGACAGTTAAATAAGCCATGTAAGATCAGTCCTCGACAGATGAGAAGGCTGTCACATACTCTTTGAATGAACCGTAAGGCTAATCTTGGTAAATTAAGAAGTAAAATTTTAACTAGAGCATCTATTAATACAGTCTAAAAGTGTATTCACAGTCTTGGTTTCAAAAACCAAAAAGCAATTAAGAAATGTTACCTTAGTAAAATTCACAAGGCACAAAGGCTTGCATTTGCTCAAAAATATGCTAATTAGACAGTCCAAGACTGGGAAAGAGTCATCTGGTCTGATGAATCATCCTTTGAAGTTGAGTGGGCACCAAGGGAATCAGTTTGGAAAATGTCTGACAAAAAACGTTTGGAAGCTTTTCTCCAACCAACTTTCAAAAATAGACACCTCAGCTTTGGTATGGGGTGCATTTGTTGGGAGAACAAAATTTTCTATCTCCTTTCTCCCTCCTAATCAACAAAAATCTTTGGACTTCATTAAAAATGTTTATGAAGCTATTCTTCTGCCGTTTCTCAGCAAAAATGACAGAGTATCAAAATTTATTTAAATGGAGGATTGTGCACCAACTCATATAGCAACTATAAGTAAGAAATTCTGAGCCACTCACAATATAACAAGGATAGAAAGCTGGCCAACACAATCTCCAGACTTGAATCCAATTGAGAATGTGTGGCATGACCTCAAACCCAAAATTTTCAAGCAACATAAACCCAAATCAATACCACAAATGTATGAAGCAATCAAAACAACTTGGGATGACTTTCCAAATCTTAAGCTTGAAAAGCTTGTAAAATCAATGCCATCCTGGATAAAACCTGTAATTAAGGCTGGCAGTGGCTCTACTCACTGGTAGTCACTGGAATAGAATTGGTCAGTATTTTTTTTCTCAAATCATACTTTGCATGTTTATTATCAAACTACTCCAACCTATCTAACTAATCTAATATTAGGGAGTGTCAGTTCTATAAAATCTGCACTTATCTAAGTGTATATTTCTGAAACACACTTGCCCCAACACTAGTGGATTTCAAAAAGTGAAATAAGTCACTTATTTCACTCATATCTGCACTTTCTCAACCAAAGGTTCTGATTTCACCATAAAGTCCCATTTAACTGATTTCTCAGCATTATCCCATTCATATACATCACTCCACAGCATAAAAATTTATAACTCAAAACATTGTACAACATTTACATTTTTACATCATATAAGAGTCATGCCTTCCTTCCTTTCAGATTGTGATAAGCTAAATTAAGCAATGACTTTCATAGCTCTTCATCTCCTCTTGGACTCTGATTGTGGTTGTGATTGTGATCTTGAAGAGGATTTTCTTTTTTTATCAAAAATGGCCAGGAAATGTTACCTTCTTCCAATAAAGCCTCAAGTACTTCATACCCCCAAGTACACCATCCAAACACTTCTTAACCTATCCGTACCCAGTTTTAGACAGTTTTTCAGGACTTCTCAGGAAATTTTCCTTAAATTGCTTGAGATTTTTCAGGACCACCCCATGTTTCACAATTATTCTCAAAACCCACAATTTGATCCTTAAATTCATTTAGCCATCACACTATGTGTCTGGGTTCCAATAGTAATGGATCTGCCTTGAAACTTTTGGAAAATGTCTTCAATTTAGGTTATGGCTCTTTTAATACTTATACAAAATGATGCATCACTACTATCAACTACCTTTAATCTACACTAATCACCTGGATAACTAAAAAAGAATGACTTTAATCATCTCAGGTTATGCAAGTAGAGGGTTTCCCAGGATGTATTGGTTTTTTTGATGGTACCACCATTCCTTTGATTCAAAAATCTGCTCAAGGTGGAAAATATTACTTTGACCAAAAAAGAGGTAGCTTATTTTTAATTCCATTCAATATTTTTCATACTAAAACAAGAAAATATATCTTCTCTGTAGATATTCATTTCTTTTTAGCCTATATGTGACATCAACAAAAAAATATCTTTCTTTTCTGGCTATCCTGGATCATGTCATGATTCCTACATCATTCAAAGAATGCAAAAATTCTTTGAATAATATCAATATCTTCTGGAAGATTCTGCTTATGCAAATGGAAAGTATGTACTTCCTAATTTTTGGAGAGCAGCATCTGAAGACAGTCAAAATTCCAAATTCAAAAATCATTTTGAAAATTCAAGAGTCCATATTGAACATTCTATTTGAATCTTGAAAGGTTTTTTTTCTAGTTTAAGTAAATTAAGAAATCCTCTTAGAAATAAATCTAAAATGGAGGAAGTGATTAAATGGATTCTGTGTTGCACCATACTTCATAACCCACTTTCTGACTTCAAAGATCATTGGTTAGAGTTTTATGAAGATAAAGAAGTTGAAACACCTCCATCTATATTCAAAACTTCTATTTCTCAAGCCACTAGCATACAGGCAAAAATTATTACAATCACACTAGCACATTGGGATTTTTGATAATTTATTCTTGAATTATTAAGAAATTCATTTCATTTTTATCTACTATTATTACCTTATTTTGATTCACAAATCTTACTTCCAACTGGTATAAGCTCCATTATTATATCAATAATACTCTAACATTTCTCAACACAACCTTTAAATTTTTTTTCCATACCCTTCAGATTATCAAGTTGTGTGTATTATTCTCTTAGTTTTGTAATTTTATTTTTGCATATTAACTTTTATTTTGAATTTTAGTGAAAGTCTCTTTTTCCCTGTTTGATTTGTTTTTGTTCACCACCTCAACATGAAATTTTATATTTTCAGCTATCACATAATTTTTCAGTCATTCTTTTTTTCTTTAATCACTCATATCCTTTTCCTCCTCTTCTTAAATAGCCCTCAAAGAATTTGAAGTCTATTTTTTCTCAACTCATCTCTCCAGGTAAGTAATTTTTTCATTTTTATTTTCATACTTGCTAATTTTTTTTTTAAATTTTTTCTTTTCTTTGTCTCATTTTTGTGTTAAGTGGTTTTTTTTTCATTTTCAAGGTAAAATTAACATTATTTTTTCTCTCCCACTTTTTTCTCCTTTTTTTCTCTTCATCCTACTCTTTGTTGACTTGTATGGTATGTAGGATTGATTTTAACAAAATTTGGAAGAAATGGAATAGTGACTTGAGTAGAGAATTTAATTTTTTTTGGCAATATTTTAATAATTTAAATAAGTATTTCAATTTTATTATTTCATGTTGAACAGTTTTAAAATTCAAATCAATTATAAAATGAATAAATAAATTGTACTTAATTTGGTGTAATGATAAAACAATGAGAATAGGTTTGTATTGGTAAAAGGAGATTCTACAAAACAACAAAATAGATCCCCTTTTATAGAAAAAGTAAATGCAATGTGAGTTTTGTTGAAGTCAACAAAATCATTGATAAGAAATTTAAGTTTTTAATTTAAAAGTAATTTAATATAACATGAGAATATAAATTAAATGTTGAAAGATTAAGTTTAATCAAGTAATTAAAACTTAATTTTAATTAAAATAAAAGTTAAATTTAGATTAATCCTTTGAAGCTCCAAAGAGATACTAAAGGCTCTTTTCTTGCTCTCCCTGGCACCCACTAGCTGGCTTCAAGCAAGGTCTGTGTCCCAGTATCTCCATGGACTTAGATCTACAGTTTTTTCCATTATTTGATTTCACCTATTTCATTTAATTCAATTACTTTAAGAAAAATTAATAGAAGTATAATTTAATTAAAAATATTAAAATAAATTCAATTACCTAAATAAAATAAATAATTTGTAATTTTTTAAGAGCCAAATTCATATTGATATTACCATCTTTTTAAAGACTTTTGATAGGTGAATTATGTGTTCTTCAAATATTTTTGAAAAAATAATGATATCATCTATGTATACCATTAAAAATCCTTCAATGAATTCCTGATGGAAAGTACTATCCATAAATTTATGAAATACACAACATGCATTTTTTGGACCAAAAGATATCCTTGTATATTAAAAATTCCCATATGATTAACAATCAACAAAATATTTTGGGATGATTTTTCAACAGGAATCTGACGATTACTGTCAGCCAGGCTACTAGACTTACCCAGTAAATAATTAACTATTTACTAGAGTAGAGATACATCTTTACCTCTCATCTTATTAGTTACACTTAATTTATAAATTACTTATAATATTTTTAACTGATTAATAATTAAAATGAAGTAAATATATAATTTTAATGTTTCCTCATTTTTTTATTCCTTGACAGTGTCCTTATGACAGCTGAAAAGTAAACTTGACTATAAAAGTACTAAACATTAAATCAAATATTTTATTATATATTAACATTTACAGAAACTTAAAATAAATCTAATAAATTTTAATTAATATTGATATATACAGGTAAATACTGTATATGAGTACATTCTTTATAGAACAACTTTAATTATTTGAAATTTCTATCTGTGGAATTTTTCTTTCTCTGATACTCATGTATATAGAATTGTGGTTCCATAGTTTCTCTACTTTTTTCCAAAATAATCACCACACAAAATGGGGGGCTGACTTGCTAGAGAGTCCGCAACCCTGGACCCAAACTCACCACAGATTGAACACACATTGAGCTATTGTTAAAGGAACCATACAATCAAGAATTAACACTACTCAGAAGAACAGTTTTAGGTGGGTGTTCAAGTAGAGTTCAGTGTGGGTTCAGTATGAGTTCAGTCTGAGTTTCATCTGAGTTCCATCTCAGTTCAGGTTGAGGAATTGCTAGAAAGTCCACCACTTATATTGCATAGTGAATCCTCTTAATCTGGCTGTTTTCTTTCATTCAATTCCTACATACTTTACAATCAAATATTATATTTACAAACCCACTCTATTACCACTATTTCTACCTTAGTATTTACAACTGTGTGTTTATAAGTATTTTAAGTAATAATAAAAATAAATTTTTTACTATTTCCATTGAGTAATAATATACAAAGAAATACATATGTACCTATCTTGAAATCTTGAGTCTTCCTTCACCTTTCATTGCTTTTAGACCACCAAAGAATCTTCTAGACCAAAAGCACCACTCAAGAACTGAGGGCCTTTCCAAATAGTCTTCAACCTATTGTTATCTTGATGCCAGAAACCATGGGACCATTTACTCCAACACCTATAGCAACTTTTTGGACAAATGAAAAACAATAAATGTCATAGTAATGTGAATAATTCTTTGCTGAAACTGGGATATGAACCTTGCCCCCAATTTAAGGTTTTTATAGGGGTAATTTTCCTATATATTTTTAGTGATTAAAGTGGTTATTGTCGGTCGGCTTGTCTAGAAAAAGGTAAAAAGGAAGGTGGAAAAGGGAGATTAAAATGTTATGAGTAAAATAGAAGGGAAGAGAGGGGAGTAAAAGGAATTGGAGGATGAAATAATGGGTCTTATAGACAAAGTGGATGAGGGACAGTGTGGTTTATATAATAAGTACTTTTATTTTCTCTCTTCTCAATTATCAACAACTAAATATTTGAATATTCTTAAAAAACCTCTATATTTTATTTTAATATTTAAGAAGGCGGAAGCGCAACTAAAAAATGTAAATAAAATATGATATAATGTATTTTAAAATATGATGAGTAGTAAGTGATGGGCTAAAGGAGATTACCCAAGGCCTTTTTATAGACAAGGGGACCTCTGAAGCGCCACAAATCAGTATATACAAAATAGTAATAAGCTAAAACAAGAATATAAAAGAGTAGAAATAAAACATAGATATTAAGAGAAAAACATGAAACAATTAACTAACCCCATGAATAAGTAACTAGTTTTCTCCCCATAATTTCCCAAACCAGTTAATTAAAATAGTGAGTAACTAAGTAAGTCTGAAACATAAGAACTGTGAGAGAAACAATCCAAAACAGACATTACAGTAGGATGTAAGTGTTTTAATTGAAAAAAAAATTATTTTGACACAAAATTTTATGTAAGCAAGTTAACCTAGTATAAAGCAAAACTAATTAATTGTTTTAACTATGTAATTAAATCAATAACTAGTTTAAATGAAACAAATAATTAATTTAATGATATTACTAATTTAAAGTGAGAACTTGAATACTATTTTATTAAATAAGTGCTTTGATTTATTTAATAATTTACTGACAAAATTAAGGGTAAAAAAAGAGCCAATAATTATTGATAATATTTTATATGAAAAGGTTGATTACATATTTAATTTAAATAATTAATGTAATTACAATATAAGATAATTAATAAGGTGTAATTATATTATAAAAATGTAATTAATTATTTATTTATTAAATACATAAAAAATGCGTCCCTTTATATGGAATATGATAATTAAATTTATGTATACTTAATTTATATGCTAATAAAATTAATATAAAATTTATTTTAATTATAAAATAAAATATTTATATAATATATTATGTAATATAAATTTAATGTAAATACATAAGCTGCAATTATTATGTCCTCTTTTAATTTCAATAAAATTGTATGTTTATTTACTGGGCTCTTGGAACAGCCTGGCTGAAAGTTATTATTTGTAGGTCTCACTCTGCATATTTCATTATATACATATATTATTTTTACTCAGCACTCTGTATTTGGTATTAAATTTGCTCAAATTACAGGGGGAGGTGTCAGGTATATAATTTTTTTTTCTAGCTGACCAAAATAGAGCAACATTGTTCATAGTCCTAGAAGTAATATAATATACTTTATTTAATTAAAAAATTATATTAATTAATTATTTCAGTTAAAAAATCGTTCAAAAAATTAAAACATTTTTTATTATTTCAGTTGACAATTAGTCCTGGAAATTAAAATAATAATAATTTATAAATTAATTATTTGATTAAAAATTATAATAATAAATTATTTCAGTTGAAATTCAGTCTTGTTCATTAAAAAATAAAAGTATATAAATTATTTATTTGGTTGAGAAACTGTATTAATTATTTCAGTTGACAAATTTTTCCAATAATTAAAATATATGTTTATTATTTCAATTGAAAATCAGTCCTGGAAACTAAAATAATAATAATTTATAAATTAATTATTTGATTAAAAATTATAATAATAAATTATTTCAGATGAAATTCAGTCTTGATCATTAAAAAATAACAGTATATAAATTATTTATTTGGTTGAGAAATTGTATTAATTATTTCAGTTGACTTTTTGGTTCTGATAATAAATATATTATTTTATTATTTCAGTTAATTTTTTTGAATAATCCTGGTAATAAATAATATCAATATCTTAGATAATTAGTCAATTAAAAATTGTATTAATTAATTAATTTAATTGATTTTTAGTAGTGATAATTGATATATTTTTATTATTTCAGTTGATTATTAGTCCTGGTAAATGAAAATAAACTTTAAAATATTTTTATTTATATCTCTTATTTTTTCAAAAAAAAAAATAATAACGGAAAAAATATTAATTTTTTTTCAGCTCAATTTATACAAACAATGGCAGAATTAAATATTTCAACTGCCCATGAAGAGTCATTGGATCTTATTGACTATTTTGCAAATTTTGTAAGCTCTACTTTGACTATAAAATTTTCTCAAATTAATCAATTAGTATAACAAATAGGATGTAGAAATTCAGGAGGTGTAAATCAAGAAGGAAAATCCTCTCCTGGACTCAAAGTACTAGGTACTCACCCTAGAAGAGCTTCCAAAAGGCTTCAAAATAAAAAAGATGCCAGTTCAGCAACAGGTAAACAACCTGTCAACTCACATCAAGGAGTTGAAGTCAGAGAATGTCAGTGTATGCTAATATCTAAGTATGAATTAATAGTTAATATTAATGGTCCAATTACTTATTTATAAATGATTAAGTGATTAAACCTCAGGGGAAGACTAATAAAATAGTTATTCTCAATATAAACTCACAATACTTGGATTTTGTGTGTGCTAGTGGTGGAAAATAGATAAATAAAATATAATTATAGCTTAAATAACAATAATATCAATTCATAAATGCTTCAAAATATATTTATATATGATAATAATTGTGTTATAATGTTTATTTGAGTTTTAGTAAGTAAGTGATGTCCAATAACCCGTCAAATCCTCTATCACTTATACCAAAATCTACTGGAGCGCACAGACCTTCAATCCAGATGATGTCACTGCCTCCCCGGCAATTACAGCACTGTGAGGGCCCATTGTCTCCCCATGGCGTCCACTTCAAGAAGATTCAACACCCAGACCTCCAGTAAGGACCCTCCATCACAATTAATGATAACACAGTCCCATACCATAAATAGAAAATCCAGATAAAAGCAAATACCATAAAGAAACAGGTAAAATAACTCATCCAAAGAGGATATAATGAAACCCAAATCATATAAATGAAAAAAATGAAATGTTCAAGCCCCCAATAACATCCCCAAGAATCCATATTAACCCAGAAATGACCTCCCAACCCATAAATCCATGAATATCCATCCAAGGAAGCAGATTAAGTTGTCCAAACTGAGTGTATGCGCCTGAAATAGATGTTTAGGCTTCTGTAGGCATAGTGAGTCCACTGGATACTTCCAAATGACCTTATATAAGCCGAAAAACAAAGGTTATAGGCTAGTAAGAGGCTAAAACCCACTTATATACCTAAATATACATAATATACTGCATTATTTCACTGAATATGAGATTTATGCATACATATTAGCTTATGTATGTCTATAATTACTTAATATCACTTATGATAAGTATATTATGACTCCATTATTACCTTAATAAGTATTATAAGGTTATGAATAAACTATTTAAACTACTATAATTCATATAATAGTGTAATAATTATATATATAACCATTATAGCCATATATATAAGTATTATAACCTTGATTTTAACTTATAAGCTTACTCAAATTAAGGTTTTACTTTTTTAATTATGAGAATTACTCAGTCCTGTGGATACCTAGTCTGAAGGAGAACTTTAAAATAAGGGTAAAGGTAGAGTCCCCAGAAGAAAAAATAAGAAGCATGGAAATGTTTCTTCAAGAGAAGAAGAAAAACCTACAAGTAGCAAAACCCCTTCCACAGTTGGCTCCTCAACATTAATAAAAAGTGGAAGTGTTAAAATGGCAATGGGAATGGCTGAAAACCCGATGGGACACCATTTAGGCTCAGAAAATGCAACAGGCTCCTCAAGAAGGACTCTCCAGGCCCCAACATTTCAATACCACCCCTCCTCCTCCTTACCAAGGAGGCAGAAGAAAGAAAAACAACCATTTTCAAAAAATTCTAAAACTATGGTAAGGCCTACCATTCAATCTCAAGTTCCTTTTCTTGTTACTGATTCAGTTCCTTCAGGTAACTCTGTGATGGGAGATAACACTTTGAGACCAGGAGAAGCCGGTTCTAGCAGAAAAAGTAATCAATGTTCTAATCATGTAAATAATCCTCAACTTTTAATTGCTACTTCAATGATAAATCCAAAGATGGCTCTTGAAGATGATCCAATTTATCCTGAAGTTTATGAGACTCTTGAAAATTACTCTATCTCTCTCCTGAGAAATGCTCCTGATGTAGCAACCATTAATAATCAATATTTGAGAGACATCATTAAAAAAAAAGGTCAGATAATGAATAACTCACAATTGACCCAGAAACTTAATTGATTTTTAACTGAACAAGGTTACCAAGCATTGAAAGGTGAGTTGAATAGGGTATCTAATGAATTGTTTAGGTACAAAGTAAACTATGAAAAGAAATTTTCTTTGTGGAGAATATTAAAAATGATATATCCAAAGTGCAAAAGACTATGTCTATCTGTTTCCAAGAGCTAGAAGGTCAGAAATTAAATTTGTAAAAATTAAATGACCATTAGTCAACTCTAAAAAATAAGAATCAATTATCTTTTTCAACCATCAATGAAACATTAACTAGTATTCCAAGGGTGAAAACTAGGTTAAAAAACATTGAGGAAAAATTAATTCATTGTTATTTGATTAAAAATACTCTTTCACTTCTGAGAAGGAGACTGTTGCACAGGCTACTCCACATGTACCAGAGCCAAGCTCCTCTAGAGAAGAAATAGTACAAGAGAAACCTGTAGGAGTTTCCATAAAAAATTGATGATGCACCCTATTCATCTTCAAATGTGTTAAATAATGAGATTACAGCTCAATTAGAGAAATTTCAACCTCTTCTTACACAGAGACAAGTAAACCAGAAGGAAATTACCTCAAATCAGAAAAGTTGGCCCAAAATTGACCAATATCCAAAATTTGATGGTGATTCTTCCTCTGACTGGCAAAAATTTATCTGTTGAACTGATAATTTTAATAATTCTTATAAACTACCAGATGAAGAAATTTTGTCTAAATTAATTTCATTTTTTTCCAATTTTGCCCTCATGTGGTATGGGTCTGTCCTTTTTGGATGATAATGATTACTCTTGGGGGAATTGGAAAAATTAATTAAAGCACAATTTGGTGGTCCAAAATTTAGGTTAGCCAAACAAAGGCTTTATGAAGAGTCTAGATATAGCTCATCCTCTACCAAAAAACCTATTGAGTTCCTGATGAAACTAGTAAAAATCTTGAGAGAAATGGATCCAGAAATGGATTATGAACTCTGGAAGGACAGGATCCATTATAAATTTCAAATGTCTTTGAGAGACTTAATTGTTTCAAGAACTGAATTTTTCAGGGAGCCTTCTTTCATTATTAATACTTTGAATGAAATTATTTTAATTAACAGGTATGAATCTAGGAAGTTCTTCCCATGAACTTTAGTGGAGAAACCCTCCAAATACCAAAAAAAACTTCCTGAAAAAGTTGGTAAACCCTCTTCCCCTGTTGCACCTAAAAAAATATGCAGCAAAAACTTGCTTTAAATTCAGCAAGCCTTGGAAGAAGGGCCATTTTTGTGACAAGAAAATAAACCTTGTTGAACAAACAGAGGAGACTGCTAATGACATAGTTGCACCAGATGATACTTCAAGTGATTGTACCAGAAACATTTCTTATGAGTCTAACCAGGAAATCCTGATTCTGGAGGAAGATATTCAATATTTGAATAATACTGAAATTGATAACAATGATTTTTCCACAGTTGAAGATGCTTAAATCATCTGAAATCTTGAGGACATCTCAATTAGTATTACCCCTCTCAAGGCACTAGTCTTTATTAATGGAAATAACATTGAGGTTTTTTTGGATTCTGGTGCTGGAGGAAGTGTTGTACCTGATGAAGCACTTTCTTCAGTTGATCAGGATTATAAATCATAACTTATGCCTGTCACTTCTGAAAATTGGAGAGGTTATGGCTCTTTTTTGTTTCCCATTGGTAAATACAAAGCTACAGTAATTTTTCAAATATAACCATGGCTTTTTAAGAGCTATGTGTGGCTTTGTAGTTATGAAAAATGGTAACTTAAGCAATTGGTTCATTGTGGGAAATGATATATTAACCAAATATGGCATTAAGCTAGATCCCTCAAACCAATGCTTCACGATGTGGTTGAATAGGAAGAGAAAATTTAAAAATTTCTTCCCCAAAAAATTTTTAACACCAGGATTGAACACATTTCATTCTTTAGTTCAATATAAACAAAGATCTACAAAAGAAATGCATCCCCTTCTTTCTGAAATTGACACAGCTTCTTTTGGAGAACAAATTTCTGGTAAGGAAAAAGATTCCATCATTCAGGTGATAAAATCATACCCTATGGCCTTTGCTCATAGTTCACATAAATCAGGATTGGTCAAAGAATAGATGAAACTTTTATTACCTTTCTCATTAACTGAAATACTACCTATTTTAAAAAAGGATCCTTATCCTTCTTCCCCCACAAAGAGAAAATATATTGAAGACAATATCTCTACCCTTTTAAAAATGAATATTGTTAAAAAGGTAGTTGAAATACCTAAAAATTGTTTTATATCACCTTTCTTAATTTCTTATGAGAAAGAAAGATTCAGGTTATGTGGTTATTATAGAGAATTAAATACTTATACTGTAGATGAAATCTATCCTTTACCCAGAATTAGCTCTATCCATGCTACCTTACAAGGTGCAAATATATCAGCTGTTTAGATGGTAATAAGGGATATCACCAGGTACCTGTTGAGAAGAATTCACAGAATTTTCTAATGATTACTACTCATATGTGTATTTATAAGTATATTAGGATGCTATTTAGCCCCAAAAATGTGTTAATATTGTCACGGAAAATCTCACTTATGTCCATACAGTATCTCAAGATAATATTGGATTAAACAATTTAATTACTAACATTAGTGAAAAAGAAACCAAATCATCTGGAAGAGATTTGAGATCAATTTCTCAAGAACAAATTGTCACAAAGATAAGTAACATGATAGATAGAAAATTAAAAGGTATAAGATGGCATGGAAAAAAAAAGATAAACTCAATAAATTAAATAAAGCCATATAGAATTACAAAATAAAAAGAAAGGGTAGGAAAGTGATTAACCATTTACATTTTAAAGATTTTATAATTTTTAGGATAGCTCTAAGAGGGGAAAGACAACTTAAAAGACAGATTATTTTTGATAAAAAGCTGGGGTATAAAAGACAGAGAAGTGAGAATAGTGTAATACATGATCCAATAGTCACATACTTTTGTCATATAATTAAATGCACAAAATAAAAAGGGTACGCACACAAAAATAAGTATCTCAACTAGAAATTGTATATAAGAAGAGGGATTGCCATGTAGTTTAGATCTTGTAAATAATTAATTATATTCAGAGTATATATATATAAAGTTTTATTATTATAATATATTTTTATATTTTATTTATAAATTTAAGAAGATGCCCCTTCAGTTTTTCAAAAAGTTATGGATATCACATTCCATCAAGATATAATTGAAGGATAGTATTGGTTTACATTGAAGATATCATCATATTCTCCAAGAGACTTGAGGACCATCTTAACCACCTGTGTAAAGTGTCTCAAAAAATGGATGTGATAAAGATGACACTTGCCTTGAAAAAATGCAAATTTGATTTTCATTCTTTGAAAGTGCTTGGTCATCTTGTCTCAGGATTTCAGATATGTGTTTACCAGAACAAAGTGGAATCCATACAACAGGTAAAAGCTCCTACTACAGTTAGAGAGCTCCAAAGTTTTTTGTGAATTTGTGGTTACTATAGAAAATATATTGAAACTTATCAAGTCATAGCATTAACACTCACCCAGTTAACTAAGAAAGATTTTTCTTTCATCTGGAACAGTAAAAGATAAAGAGCTTTTGACACTATGAAAAATTGTTTGATGTCAGCACCAACTCTTGCCTTGCCTGGCTTTACTCAACCATTTGTTTTGTACACTGATGCCAGTTTTATTGGCCTTGGTGCTTCTCTCCACAAAATACAAGTTATGAATGACATAGTATCAGAAGTATTAATTTTTTATTTTTCAAGAACCTTAAGAAATAGTGAATTGAAATATGGTGCCACTCAACTTGAGTGTTTTGAAGTCGTGTGGGCTCTGAAAAAACTACATTAATATCTGAATCACCAGAGCTTTGAACTTTTCACTGAATGCAGTGCAGTGAAGTCCCTCCTAAACTTAAAAACACCTAACAGACATATGTTTAGATGGAAGCTGGCTGTTCAGGAATATAGAGGAAGGATGACAATAATTCATAGGGCTGGTATTTTTCACTCAAAGGTGGATATGTTAACAAATTTACTTTTGCAAAATGACGACTCTAATTCTATATATGATCCTGAGAATGAAATAGTTCAAATTCATGGGATATATGTGGTTGATATATAGGAAGGGCTATTACAGAATATTCTAGATTCATATTATAAAGACACATACTTGAGAAAGCTGTGTATTATATTAAATGATTTAAAGAATGCTTAAATACAAGCATTAATTAAAACCCTTCCACCAAAGTACCAAAATTCTTTGGAAAAAGGTAAATTTTCAATTGATGAAGGCTATCTCTATTATAGAAGAAAGTTGAGTAATGTTATTGTTATTCCTTCTTCTATGAAAGAAATCATCTTGAAAATTTGTCATGATCACATATTAGCAGGAAATTTTGATCTTGAAAAAACAAAGATTAGAATTAAGAACACTGCTTGGTGAGCTAATATATCTGAAGATACATTACTATATGTTGAATCCTGTGATTCTTTCCAGAAATCAAAAAGATTAACTGGGAAAAGAGCTGGATTGATTCAACATATTCAATCTCCTGATCCACCATGGCAAATTATAAACATGGACTTTTTAACAGGATTTCCCATTCCTGGGAAAGACAGTTATAACTCTTGCTGGGTTAATGTGGGCAGATTTAGAAAAATGTGTAGATTCATACCTATGCACAAAGATTTTTCCACTAAAAAATTAGCCTTATTGTGGTGGTCTCATATGTCTAACACTGCTGGTTTCCCAAAGGCCATAATCTCTGACAGACACCCTAAATTCACTTCTGAATTTTGGATGTCACTGATGGATGTTTTTGGTTGTGATCTGAGGCTTTCTATTTCCCATCACTTTCAAACTGATGGGATAGCTGAGAGGATGATTCAGAATTTGAAGGAAATGATAAGAAGGTATTGTGCTTTTGACCTTGAGTATGAAGACAACGATAGTTCACTCATAATTGGGTAACCTTACTACCTGCTTTTGAATTTGCTTATAATAGCACTGTTCATTCTGTTACTCAGATAAAGATTTTTGAGCTCAGGCTTGGATATGTTTCAAATACCCCAGCCCAAATTCTCAATAATAAAATACTTAATTGAATTTACATCCTGGTGTGAAATACTTTCTTCAAATTCAAAAATGTTTAAGAAGTCATTCTTAAAAATTTATTGAAAAATCATTTGAAAATGAGAAGAAGAGGTGTGACAAAACCCATAAAGAATACATATATAAGAAGGGCGATGAAGTACTGAATTCTACAGTCCATTTCGATATAAAAGGTAATAAAAAATTAAAAGACCCATTTTTAGGTCCATTTGTTATCAGAAGAATGGTCAGTGATAATTCAGTTGAAGTTACCCTGTATACTCCATATTACAGGAAAAATCCTGTTTTTCCAATATCTCTTTTGAAACCTTACACATCCAATAGTGATTCATTTCCAAAAATTAGGGGAAGACCAAAGAAAACCCATAATGAAATCACTGAGACAGCAGAAATTGATCAGATTCTAAATGACAGAACTATAACTTCTGAAAAAGATACTGAATTCTTATTGAGATTCAAGAATAAATATACTGAATATGATTCTTGGATTCCTGGGAAAGAGATTTTTAACCTTCCTGCTCTACTAAAAAAATATAAAAAGAAAAAATCATGGCATTATTATTATTATTATTTTTAAAGTGAGGGAGTGTCAACCAGGCTACTAGACTTACCCAGTAAATAATAAAATATTTACTAGAGTAGAGCTACTCCTTTACCTCTCATTTTATTTATTATACTTACTTTATAAATTAATTAAAATACTTTTAGCTAATTAACAAGTAAAATCAAGTAAATATATAATTCTAATGTTTCCTCATTTTTTTATTCCTTGAAAATGTCATCATGACAGCTGAAAATTAAACTAATATATAAAAGTACCAAATATTAAAAAAAATATTTCATTTTACTTTGAAATTTACAGAAACTTAAAATAAATATAATAAAATCTAATTAATATTGACATATACTGATAAATACTGTATATGAATACATTCTTTATAGAACAACTTTAGTAATTGGAAATTTCTTTCTATGTAATTTTTTTTCTCTGATACTCTTGTATATAGAATTGTGGTTCAGTAGTTCCTCTCCTTTTTACCTATATAAGACCTCTTAATCTAGCTGCTTTCTTTCATTCAATTCTTACTTACTTTACAATCAAATATTATATTTACAAACCCACTCTATTACTACTATTTCCACCTTAGTATTTACAACTGCGTATTTCTAAGTATTTAAAGTAATAATAATAATAAATTTTTTACCTTTTTAATTGAGTAATAATATACAAAGAAATAAATACATTCCTATATTGAAATTTTGAGTCTTCCTTCATCTTTCATCATTGTTGCACCACCATAAAATCTTCTAGACTGAAAGCACCCTTTGAAAATAACCATTATTTCAATGTAGTAAAGTGATATACTTTTTTCCCTGAGAGGTTGCATGTATTAAATTTATTCTTGGAAGAGGATAAATGTCATCAAATTTATAGGTGTTTATTTCTCTTTAATTTCCACATAGTCTTGATTTATCTTTTTCATAAGATATAAGTAAAAGCGAAATTAAACAATATTTAGGTGTAACATCCACTTTTTCAATGACATTCAATTTAAAAAATGTTAAGATATTATCCTCAATATCTTTCCTTTTTGTAGGAGAAGCAGGATAAGTTTCATTTTTTAAACTAGGAATAATCTCATCCTATCCACAAGTTAATTGTAGTTCCATCTCATGATTGAAAAATAATCCTAACTCATGTTTACCAAGTGAAAAAGACATTGGAAAATATTTTACCAAGTTAATTATTTCATGTTTTTCTGTGTCATTCAATTTTTCATCAAAAGCAGCTTTTAAAACTTCTTCATCAAGATGATTCATTTCATCATAGATTCTTCCTTTCAATTGAATTACATTATTACAAGAAATAATATTTGAGGAAACATTTGGTGAATATAAAATTATTTTAAATTTTCTTTTACCATTATTTCTCATTGTAAAACATTGATTTTCTTGGTCCAATTTTATTCCAAATTTAGTTAGAATATAATTACCCAGTATAAACCAATTATTTAAATTATTATTCTTCATAACAATAAAAGCACAAACTTCTCTTACATACCCATGAGTATGTTTAAATACAACTCAGGTAGAATATCTACCTATAGTGTTTAAGATTGATCCATATCACCTCCACTTTTCTGAAGACACTGTTTCTAGTTTACTCTCATAGTCATAATCAACTTTTTTAAAGCTGTCAGAGATACAAAACTTCCTCCATATTCTGAATCTAATATCACCTCTGTATTTTCTCAATTTATCAAATTAGGGATTCTCATTGGTGTAATGACTATGGAATCTTTTGTGATGTAAGTTATTATTTTTGCATCTTTAACATTGGACAATATTCCATCTATCATAGGTAAATTCTTATCTACATATTAGGGGGTATCAATGTTCAGGGATCCGCAATTAGGGATCAGGAATTTTTTTTTCCGGGATCAGACATTTTTAATTGCGGAAGATTCTTATCCACTAGTCCTGGGGCTATTGAATAAGGAATCCACAATAATGCATTATCCCGCCTCTTATACCCCAATTTCCATTCCGAATTCCTGATCCCAAACTCATCTCATCCATGATGGATTTTCAAGAAAGTCACATGACTCATAATTGCTGATGCCATCCTTAAGTCTTTCCTCACTCTATGCTAATTAATTTTGGTGGCAAACACTTAAGTTTTTTTTCTATCTACACACCCCAACTGCACATTTGGCGGTGAATTCCCTCTTCCCTCAAGGGTCCTTTTACTTAATTCCCTACTGATAATTCACAAAATAGCATTTAAAAAATCAATACAAGGGTAAGAGTTTTATGAATTTCAACGATTATCTAACACAAGTAGGCACAAACTGCCATGTTCTATATGGGGATTCCAAAGATAATCCACCGCGCAATACAGGGGGCGGACTTGTTAGCAAGTCCGCAACCTTGGACTCAAATTCACCACAGATTGAACACACATTGAGCTATTGACAAAGGAACCATACAATCAGGGATGAATGCCACTCAGCTGAACAGTTTTTGTGGGTCTTCAAGTAGAGCTCAGTAGGAGTTCAGTATGAGTTCAGTCTGAGTTCCATCTGAGTTCTGTCTGAGTTCAGGTTGGGGACTTGCTAGCAAGTCCACCCCCTTTATTGCGTAGTGATCTTTATGTCAATTCGGTACACTAACAAAATTTTCACTTGCCTTCTCCTATGTAGAAAACATTCAGTTTTTGAAAAAGAATGTGTCTATTTTTTTTGGTCATCTTTTATTTGCTGTTTCCAATTTATGTAATTGAAGATGGAGAAAATGAAGATGTAAGTTTCTCAAACTTTATTAATTGAATTGGTAGAATATTTTATTTTCCTCCTGATTCTTTGAATCACTCATTTTTAATCAATCAATTAGTGGAAACAATAGAAATGCACACATCAAACATATGAGGATTATAAATATATATTTTGTTTTGCACGTCATATTGAACCACTTCCACCAAATGAGGTCGCAAAAGTGAGCCCATATATTTCATTGAAAAAAGACGTATGGAAGGTTAAATTGACGTTGTCTCAAATATAGCTCACTTCCTTATCTATTCATTTATTTTTCAAATGATAGCCTCTAACTGTCAAAGAAAAATTACAGCTTCAAATAATCAAGCCAACGAGATTTCATGAAATTAGAGAAACTTATCAGGACCAAGACTGAATGACGAGCTTTTAGTAATCTATACCTCTAAAGGATTGTTTCACTTATATATTTCTTGTTAAAAATTATTTTAGAATAATTACACATTTATTGTTTTAATTTTACCCCTGACACTAATATTTTTGTGTCTTCCTGTCTCTCATCTCTTGCTATACTTTTTCTTTTTCTAATATAGAAACTATGGTCCGCTAACTTCCTTACTCTACCACCATAATTTTTCCTTGTTTCTTATTTCAGATTGACCTTCTTGTTTACTGCATTTAAATTCCATCTGGGGCTCTCCTTGCTTGCCTTGTTTTTCTTTATCTTTTTTTTTGACTCTTTATGTCATTATATCTAGTATTTAAGTATGATATAATAGTATTTATTTATGGTCCTACTACTTATTGATAAATGATTTAGCGATTAAACCTCAGGGGAAGACTAATAAAATAGTTATACTCAAATAAAACTCACAATACTTGGATTTAAATGTGTGCTAGTGGTGGAAAAGAGATAAATAGAATATAGTTATAGCTTATATAATGTTAATATCAACTTATAAAAGGCTTTATAATATATTTATAAATTTTAATAATTGTATTGCAGTGTTGTATTTAAATGTAGTAAGTAATTGATGATAAATAACCATTAAAAACCCTCCTTACTTATACCCTAATCCCCTGGAGTGCACAGACCTTCAATCCAGATGATGTCACTGCTATCCCCAGAAATTACAGCACTGTGAGGGCCCATCACCTCCCCATGGCGTCCAATTCAAGCGGATTCAACACGCAGACCTCCAGTAAGGACCCTCTATCACAATTAATGATAGCACAGATCTATACCACAAATAGAAAATCCAGATAAAAGCGGATACCATAAAGAAACAGGTAAAATAAGCAATCAAAAAGATATTTAATGAAACCCAAAGCATATAAAGGAAACAATTGAAATGTCCAAGCCCCCAATAACATCACCAAGCATCCATATTAACCCAGAAATGACCTCCCAACCCATAAATCTGTTAATATCCATCCAAGGAAGCAGATTAAGTTTTCCAGACTGAGTGTATGCGCCTGAAATAGATGTTTATGCTTCTGTAGGCGTTGTGAGTCCACTAGCTACGTCAATATGACCTAAAATAAACAGAAAAACAAAGGTTATAGGCTATTAAGGGGCTAAAACCCACTTATATACCTAAATATACATAATATACTGCATATTTCACTGAATATGAGATGTATGTATACATATAAGCTTATGTATGTCAATAATTACTTCATATCACTTAAGATAAGTATATTATGACTCCATTAACACCTTAATAAGTATTATTAGACTATGGATAAGCTATTTAAACTACTATAATTTATATAATAGAGTAATAATTATATATATATGTAATATAATCATATATATTATTATTTTAACCTTATTTTTAAGATATAAGCTTAATTTACTGAAGGTTATCTTATTTTAAGTATAAGAAATACTCATTCCTAGGGGTGTCTAGGCTGACACTTTAACTGAATGAATTTGAGTTCCATTATCAATAAATAAGAAGCTAGATCAATAAAGCAATCCGCCCCAGTAAGTGGTCTGTGTGTCTCTTGAGTATGAAAAAAAGACTCAAATCTGAGTTCACAATAGTTGATGCGCGCAAAAAAATGAAAACATAGAAGTATGCAGTTTAAAAATGTCATAATAGCGCTAGAACAAAGCCCCTACTATCATCCTATTTCACATAGAATAACTAGTGTCATTTTTTACCTTTGTATTCATCATTATTCAAAACCGTGATTTAGCTCTTTAATGGTGCTTGCGGCCCTTAATTTCTAGAAGAAGGAGCTCAATGATATGTAATTGTGCTAGATGAACTCCTATCTAACACTAGATGTATAGACATTTCTGTAAAACTTCATTTAAATAGACCACCATACATGAACAAGTTAAAACATAAAAAATTTACAAAAATAATGTGAAAGAGGACAATAGATAAATGTAAATAAACAAATCTAGCTTGGAAAAGCCATTCACTGAAAGATTTCAGGCATGAGCATTTCGCCAACCAATTGGTATTATAATATGAAAACTACATATGGTCTTAAGATTTCTTCTTTTCTGCTCCTGGACCATCAACTCGCTTTGCTAGAATCTGAAATTATATTTAGGAAGAGATTTAAAAATTAGGGTAAGTTTTGCATTCAGCAATGTCATAATATGCTAAAATAATATTTATACATGTATATATAACTTACATCAAGTTCTTTCTGCAAATCTTGAATTTGTGCCTTGTATTTTTTTTCTACTTCTGAAAATGATCCTGAGTCTCTAGATGAACCCACAGCCTGGAAATGATGATGTTTATTTTTATAAAAATGGAGCCTCTTTATGAGAAAAACAAGAATCAGATAAATTACGAACTTGTTTTTTGAGTATTGGGAGATCTTCTTGGGCTTTGATAAGGTCCATGATCAAAGAAAAAGTGCAAGAGAGTATTAAAGAGAGAAACAAGGTAAACCCTCTCATATACATGTCACGTTCACTGATTAGGAGCAATATACAAAAATCTGATTGAGATAATGCACTGGGAGAATGAATAGATCAATGAAATGGAAAAGAGTATAGACCTTAAGAATTTTCGACTTATCCAATCTGTTTCACTTTGCAGATCTTGACCCACAGTACAGCCCATTTCCTTAGCGGAATGTCCTTCCTGGTGGAGTTTAGTCATCCTCTGGAGGGAATCAAAAAATAAGACCTTTAAGAATGTAATTATAGACAGAATATTAATCAACATAAAACTGAAAGCTCAGTGTGATAGAGATGTACCGCAACAAGGATGAATAATATTTTGAGAGCATATTGAAGTTTAGCAACCAATGTAGAAGTGGGTAAGAATTTGAACAAAGTTTTCCTCAATGAAAAAGGAAGTGGCATCTGGATGTGATACAAACAGGAGAAGAGTGAGGATGGAGATGATGAGGATGAAATGAGACCAAACAAGAGAGAAAGTAACAAACAACAAGGATGATAAAAGTGATGATTTTGAGGATGGGAGTGTGCAGCAAGGTAGGTAGGCTGGCACATCCAGAAAGTTGTCCAAGATGTGGTTATGAAAAATTGAGCAGAAAAATGTTGGATAAGAGGTGAACATTGACACGTAAAGTGTCTAATAACCCAATTATTAGCAAAAATAATTCCGGAAGATAATTGGGGTATGCAGATTATTTTCCGCAATCAATTTAATTGCAGATCAGTCAACATTGATACCCCCTATTATTGGTTTACTTTATCCTATTCCATTATTTTATCTCCCTTCCATCTATTTCCCTTTTTCTTCTTCTCTTTCTTCTAGAAGACCGGCCAATAAATTAATTAATTGTTTTAACTACTTTCAGTAATTATTTTAATTTTAAATTATTTAAAGTGAGAATTTAATATTAATATATTAAATATATATTTTAAATTATTTACTAATTCTATTGACACAATTAAGGGTTAAAAAAGCGCCCAATATTTAGGTATACAATTATATGATGAGTTGAATTTAATATCTAAGTTATATAAAATTAATTGTAATTACATTAAAATTTAAATATAATTAAGCTTATAATATTATAATTAATTTAATTATTTTTTAGAAATATTAAATACATAGAAGTGTGCCATGTTTTTATAGAATATAATATTAATTTATGTAATAAAACTTATTTAATAATAAAATTATTTATTTTAACTACACAGTGTTACTCCCTTACATGATTTCAGTAATTTATTATATAAACTACTGTGCTCCTGAGATAGCCTGGCTGACACTCCGTCACTCTAAAAAAGATAATAAAAAAATGCTAAGATTTTTTCCTTCTATACTTTTTTAACAGAGTAGGAAGATTTGAAATTTCTTTTCCAGGTATCCATGCTTCATGTTCAGATGACTTGTTTTTATATCTCAATAAATATTCAATAGGGGGTGTCAGTTCTGGCAAATCCGCACTTAACTTAAGTGCAGATTTCAAACCAAATCAGCACTTAAATTTTTCAAAAAAGTCACTTATTTCAAAAATGGGTGTCAGTTATGACCTCAAATCAGCATTTTTTTTGTGATTTTTTTTCAAAACCACATTTTGGCCACATCATCCCTTTCTTTCCCATACCATCCCTATCACATGTGATACACTGACCTTCCTTGCTACCTACCCATCAATCCTCGGCACACACCCCTTCCTGACATTTTCAACATTTTGACCAGGCATGTTTACATTCTTTTTTACTTATTTCTTCTACCTCTTAATCTTTTTTCTTGTTATTTGCCAGTTTCATAATGCCTCCCAGACATTCCAAATCTCAAAAGGTAACTCAAAAATCTGCTTTGTCACAAAAGTCTCCTTGTAAAGCAAGCCCTACACCTGAAAAATCAAATTCAGGTTCAGGTCAGCTTAAAAAGGATGATTATCTCATCATAATCAAATTCCTTAAAATAAAATCAAATTTTGAAGCATGTTTTGGATGTGAAAAATCCACTCGTATTGGACGTCCACCTTCTTCAAAGGTTAATGGCTACTTATTGATGGCCAATGAAGTAAGGAAGAAAACAAGGGGGAGAATTGATATCAATCCTAAACAAATGAAGGAGAGATTTAAGAGTTACCAATCAAAATATAAAAAGGCTCATCATGCTGCAAATGAAACTGGCTTTGGTATTGACAATGATGATTTGGAGATTGGAATTACTACTGTTTCCAAAAAGCTCAATGTCATGTGTCCTTTCTATGAGGAAATGGATAATCTTTTTGGCTCCCAAGTTGATGTAAACCCTTGGTTTCTACACAATACTACTAAGAATATACCCTCTGGATCTCAACCATCAATTAATCCTCCTGAAATACCTGTACATCAACAGGATCAATCCCCTCCACCTTCTAACCATAGTTCAGCTGAAGATGATCCCGACTATCAAGCAGAACAATTATATCGCAGCAGATCTGAATCCTCAGAGGCCCAAAATTAAAATGTATGTTTACTTTTTGTTTTTTCTTCAATTCTTCTCTGAATTTCTCTTTCTTTCTAGTCTCCTCCTACTCAAACTCAATCTCCATTAAATAATCTCAATTCTGGAAATGTGAATCCCACTTTGGAAGCTGCTTTAGATGAACTTCCTGAAGCCTCTTGTTCAAACTCCAAACTAAAGCGTCGAGCCTCAACTTCAATGAACTTGAACCATCTATTAAAAAGTGGTAATTCTTCAACAAGCTCATTTGGCTCCCTTGAGGATTATTTTGAAAAAAAAAGATATAAGTAAGATTCATTTACTATATATCTTAATCATTAACTCATTTATTTATTTATTTCAATTTAATTTTCTCAGCAAAATCAACTATTGCAAAAAATTCCCTTGACTTTGAGAAGATGAAGTTTGATCATTTGCTAAGTGAAGATCAGCAAGCCTTAGATTTGGAAGAAAAAAAATTTGAGGCAGAGCAGATGGAAAGAGTAAATGACCGTCAATTTCAAAGAGAAATGGCTACTTGTGAATTGGAAAAACAAGAGAGTTTTAAAAAAAAGATTTCATTATGGAATGTGTAAAAAATGGCCAATCTTATGGGGACATTAAAAAATTACTTGACCTTTTCAATTGATAAATTGTTTTTCTAGTTAATTTAATTTTGTTTGATTTCTTTTTGGTAATATTTTCTTATATGCTGACTTATAAAAGGTCTTGAATATAGTACGTTATTTTTGACAAATTTTTGAAAATATCATACATTTTTTCTATCTTTAAATTCAAGTCAATAAGTTTGCTAATACTTTTTTTTGACAAAAATTTGAAAATATAATGAAAATTTTCTATCTTTACTTTCAAGTCAATAAGTTTGCTTATCTAAATTTTTCTAAGTCAACAATTTCACATGTCAGATTTAAAAAATTGGAAATGCCCTCCCCTGCATTTTATTGAAACAAGGGGTGGTACCACCATATTTTTATAAGTCATCAATTTCACATTTGAGATTTAAAAAATTGGCAATACCCTCCCCTGCATTTTATTGAAGTAAAGGGTGAAAGTCATCAAAATTTAATATAATTACATAAATTAATTAATATATAAATAAGATATGTCAAATATACTACTTTTAAAGTAATGACAATTCCTCATGCCAAAATGCAGATCAAGTCTAGAAACTAGGTTTGGGACTTTCCACAGGTATAGGCTAGAGGAGCCCCATGAAACAAATTAATGTTACCATGATTACCTTTTATACAACACAAGGTTGTTGGCCCATTACTTTAATTTCATAAATTGAAATATCATATTTATTTATTAAAAATTTATGGAAGAATATTAAATATTTGGTGACTCTACAAATCCCCATACTTTTTAGATCTACCTAAAGAATTTTTAAATTTATTACCTTTTTCTTCTTTTTTTAACTTTTTTATTTGTTGGATTAACTTTTGACTGATCTGGAAAGAGCACCCAAAATGCGTGAAGTCTTGACAAGATTCTAAACCTGGAGGAGCCTTGGTGGTTTGGTGATTATCGTAAGAAGAATTCCAAACTGTTTCGATGATTCCATTTCCTAATCCAAAATCAATTATACATCTATGATCCATGAAATATAATCCATGTCCTTTAATTTTTGCAGGTGACGGAATAGGTTGTCCAGTGATAGGATTAATATATGTGAAAATTCCATAAGTGAGGTAATTGGCATCATTTGAGTCGGTGTGAATTTGGTTATGAAATCCAGAATGAGTGATTATAACATTTGAAAACATTAGATAATCACTGCTAATATCTTCCCATTCAGAGTCGCACCAATTTGGTATTCCAAGTCTCGTAGCAAGTTCATGATTTTTTTCAAAAGCATTATTGAAGAGTTTTTTAAGTCAAAGAGCAAGAAATGAATTAAATGAAGGTAAAGTATTCCATTTTTGAAATCTTTATCTAATTAAGCTTTAGATAAAGATCTGAGTAAAGAATATAGGCCTATTTGATTTAAATTCAGTAAAATGATATTAAAAAATCCAGATAAATTTTTAAACATACCAAGAGAAAAACCTTTATCAAATCCAGGTCTCCATCCAATACCAATCATTATTCCACCCAACAAATTCTTATTCCTTCAAGGTAAGCAAACCAAAGCCATTTTATAGAGTGTTATGATGAGATCGCAGAGTTGATTAAATGATTCATCTTTTAAACCATTAAAAGAATGGTTTTGGTAAATAAATTGAGGTTTGAAAGTATTATTAATAACAGCTTTAACTTCATCACCTCCAGTTTCAGTTAAATAATGTATATTTTCAGGTAAAATTTTTGGATATTGTTTTTTTTCAACTTTAGTTTTATAGTATTTGATTTTTGAAATATGGCCAAATATTTGATCCAAGTGAATTTTTTTTTAAATTTCTTTTATATTGATACTGTTCATTTTTCATCAATTTTTTAGATGATGATTGAAAAGAATTTGAATTTGAAGATGATAATGAAGTTAAAGAAGATGAGAGTGAGGTAAGTGGTGAATCTGAAGTTAAAGACATGTATTTTTCTACTTAAAAATTTGTTACTTTTCAAACACCCAAAATTATAAATTAAAAAAAAACTCACCTAATTTAAATTAAAAAAATAAAATCCTCAAAAGACTAATAAGAATTTTTTTTATTTCACTTGAGCTTGATGAATATTTTTCTCTAAAATTAAAAAAATCAAAAAACTGTGAAATTTTTTTATCACTTCCCCATTCCCCTAAATTCTCTGCTCCAAACCCCTCTCCCACCTCCCCAAAAACCTTGTACAAACCCCCCCTCCAACCTATTCACATCCTCTTTTAAACCCCTCCAAACCCCCTTCTAAACCCGCCTACAATCTGCCCCAAACCCCCCTCCAAACCCCTCTCCAAATCCCCTCCAAACCCCCCTCCAAATCACCCTCTGAACCCCCCTTCAATCCCCCCCCAAACTCCCCCTTCAATCCACCTAAATTCCCCCCCCCTCCAAACCCCCCCTAACCCCCCTAACCTCCCCCAACCCCCCCTCCAAACCCATTTCAAAGCCCCCCAATCCCCCCCCTCAATGTCACTTAACAATTTGCTATCTATTCATTAAGTTAACGAACAATTGCTAACGATTGTTCATTAACTTAACGATTTGTTAGCGAATCATTAAGTTAATGAAGGATTGCTAACAATTGCTCATTAACTTAACGATTCATTAGCGAATCATTAAGATAACAAACAATTGCTAACAATTGTTTGTTAACTTAACGAATCGATAGCAAATCATTAAGTTAATGAACAATTGCTAACAATTGTTCATTAACTTAACAATTCATTAACGAATCGTTAATGAATGTTTAAGGGGGGTAGGGGGGTTTTGGCGGGGATAGGAGGGGGGGTTAGGAACGGATTGAAGGGGGGTTTGGAAGGGGGGTTGGAGGGGGTGATTGGGAGAGTTTGGAGGGGGGTTTGAGAGGAATGAGGGGAGGAAATGAGGACACCAACAAGGGGGAGAAAGGGAGAGATGAGACCAAAGAGGGAGAAAAGGGAGGTTAGAGTGAGCCAAAGAGGGGGGAAAAAGGCAGCCAAAGGGGTGAAAAGGGGGAAGTATCCATTCCAAGGAGAGGGTAAAGGTGGGAAAAAGCCCAGGCCAAGGGGGGATAAAGAATAGGATAAATGAGAGAAAAGAGGGAGAGAGAGAGAGAGAAAAAAAAGGTTAATTTTACCTATAAATTTAAAATAAACCACTTACAAAAAAAAAAAAAAAAAAAACCAAAAAAAACAAGTATAAAAGATAAAATGACTTACCTGGAGAGATGAGTCGAGAAAAAAAAATATAAGTGAAATTGTTTGAGTGATGTAGGAAGAGAGGAGAAAACGGATATGAGTGAAGAAAAAAAAGAGAGTGACTGAAAAAATATGCATTTGCTGAAAATATGTGATTTCATGTTGAGTTGATGAAAGAAAACACAGAGAGATAAAAAAAATAAGACTTTAACAGCAAATTCAAAAGCCAAAAAAAGATGCAAAAAATTTTACCATTCTCAGTGAATAACACATGCAAATTGATCATTTGAAGAGAATGAAAAAAAAATTTAAAATTGTGTTGAAAAATGTTGGAGTGTTATTGGAAGAATTTTTGCCCTTATACTAGTTGATTGAGAAATAGAAGTGTTGGATATAGTCGGAGGTGAATCAACTTGTTCATCTTCATACAGCTCTAACTATTCACTACGCAATATAGGGGGTGGACTTGCTAGCAAGTCCTCAACCTGAACTCAGATGGAACTCAGATGGAACTCAGACTGAACTCATACTGAACCCATACTGAACTCTACTTGAACACCCACCTAAAACTGTTCTGCTGAGTGGTGTTCATCCCTGATTGTATGGTTCCTTTATCAATAGCTCAATGTGTGTTCAACCTGTGGTGAGTTTGGGTCCAAGGTTGCGGACTCGCTAGCAAGTCCGCCCCCCATATTGTGTGGTGATTGATCTTTGATGTCAGCAAGTAGGTTATGAAGTATAGTGCAACACAGAATCCAGTTGATCACCGCCTCCATTTCAGATTTATTTCTAAGAGGACTTCTTAATTCCCTTAAACTAGAAAAACGGCCTTTCAAGATTCCAATAGAATGTTCAATACAGACTCTTGACTTTGCCAAATGATTGTTGAACTTGGCATTTTGACTGTCTTCTGAAGCTGCTCCCTGAAAAGCAGGAAGTACATACTTTCCATTCACATAAGAAGAATCTGCAAGAAGATACTGATCTTCATCAAAGAATTTTTCAGGTTCATTTGAAATGTGCATTCTTTGGAAGACGTAGGAGTCATGACATGAGCCAGGATAGCCAGCAAAGAATGATATAATTTTTTTGTTTACATCACATATAAGCTGAACGTTAATTGAATATCTATAAAGAAGATATATTTGTTTGTTTTAGTTTCAAAGAGAATGAAAGGAGTTAAAAATAATCTACCTCTTTTTACGGTCAAAGTAATTGTTTCCACCTTGAGCAGGTTTCTGGCTCAAAGGAATAGTAGTACCATCAACAAAACGAATACATCCTGGGAAGCCCTCTGCTTGCATAAACTGAGATGATTCAAGTCGCTCTTCTTTTGTTGGCCAGGTGAGAAGTTGAGATTCCAATGAGTTGATGGCAGTGATACATTGTTTGGTATAAGTGTTAACTGAACCATACCCTAAATCAAAGACATTTTCTAAATGTTTCAAAGCAGCTCCATTACCATTTGAACCCAAACAACATAGTGTGATGGCCAATTAAATTGAAGGATGTCGTTGTTCTTTTTGAGAATTATTGTGAAATATGGGATGATCCTGAATAAGCTCAAGAAATTTAAGGAAACATTCCACAGAAGTCCTGAAAATCTGTCTAAAACTGGGTGTAGATAGTTTAAGAAGTGTTTGGATGGTGTACTTGGGGGTATGAAGTACTTGAGGATTTCTGGGAAGAAGATAATGTTTCGTGGCCATTTTTGATAAAAAGACAAAATCTTCTTCTAGATCAGAATCAGAATCACAATCAGAGTCCAAGAGCAGTTCAAGAGCCATGAAAGTCACTGCTTTATGTAATTTATCACAATTTGAAAGTGAGGAAGGCATGACTCTTATATGATATGATATGAAAATGTAAATGATGTACAATGTTTTGAGTTATGAAGTGTTATGCTGCGGAGTGCTGCGTATGAATGGGATGATGCTGACAAATCAGTGAAATGGGACTTGATGGTGAAATCAGCACTTTTGGTTGAGAAAGTGCGGATTTGAGTGAAATAAGTGACTTATTTCATTTTGAAATCCACCAGTTTTGGGGCTAGTGTGTTTTGGAAATCCGCACTTATTTAAGTGTGGATTTGGTCAAATTTAAGTGCGGATTTGTAAGTGCAGATTTGCCAGAACTGACACCCCCTAATACCTCTTTCAGAAGTGATAATTCTATCATTAAGAATTTTATCAATATCTGCAGTTTCTGTGACTTCCTGAGGGTTTTTCTTAGGTCTTCCCCTTCTTTCGGAAAATAAGTCACTGTTGGAAGTATAAGGTTTAAGCAAGGAAATGGGGAAAACAGGATGTTTCCTATCATAAGGAGAATACAATACAACTTCTACTGCATTATCTCCAACCATTATTCTAACAACAAATGGTCCTACAAAAGGATCTTTTAATTTGTTATTGCCTTGTAAATTGAAATGGACAGTAGATATCAACATTTCATCCCCCTTGTCAAATGTGTATTCTTTATGGGATTTATCCCATCTTTTCTTTTCATATTCAAATGATTTATCAATACAGTTTTGAGCATGTTTTCTGCATAGATATTTCATTTGCATAAAAGATTTTACACCAGGGTGTAGTTCCAACTTAGGTAATTTATTATTGAGAATTTGAGCAGAAGTATTTGGGACATAACCTAACCAAAGCTCTAAAGGCTTTTTCTCTATGACAGAATGAACAGTGCTATTATAAGCAAATTCAAGGCCTGGTAATAGAGTAACCCAGTCATGAGTAAATCTGTCATTGTCTTTATATTCTAATCCAAAGGCACAATACCTTCTTATCATATCTTCCAGACTTTGAATCATTCTTTCAGCTAGACCATCAGTCTGAGGATGGTGAGCTGTAGACAAATTTAACTCACAGCCACAAATATCCATCAAAGAGGTCCAAAACTCAGAAGTAAATTTTGGATCTCTATCAGAGATAATGTCTTTTGAAAATCCAACAACATTAAACATGTAATTCCACCACAAGAAAGCTAGTTCCTTTGTGGGTGGGAATAAATCTGCACATTTTTGTGAATCTATCCACTATTACCTAACAAGAGTTATAACTGTCTTTACCTGCTACAGGGAGACTAGTGACAAAATCCATGTTAATTATTTGCCAAGGAGCATCAGGTGCTTCAATATGTTTTAATAACCCTGCTTTTTTACCTGCCAACCTTTTAGATTTCTGGCAGGAATCACAAGATTCAACATATAATTTTGTATCTTCAGACATATTAGCCCAACAAGCAGTATTTTTTATTGTAATCAATGTTTTTTAAAGATAAAAATGACCAGCTAATATGTAATCATGACAAAGTTTGAGGATAGTTTCTTTCATAGAAGGAGGAATTACAATTACATTAGTAAGCTTTCTTCTATAATAAATATAACCATCTTTAATAGAAAACTTTCCTTTAATCAAAGCATTTTGATACTTTTCAGGAAGAGTTATAATCAATGCTTGAATTGAAGCATTCTGATGATCATTTAAGATAGTAACTAATTTATTTAAATCAGAATATTTATCATATGAATGCAGAATTTATTGTAACCACTCTTCTTCCATATTAAATATAAATATACCATGGATACAAACAGTATCAACTTCAGGTGCATAAGCAGTATTGGAGTAATTATTTAGCAGAGGCAATCTGGACAGCATATCAAATGTGGAAAGAACATTTCCACCCCTATGGATAATTTTCATTCTACCTCTTTACTCTTGAACACCAAGTTGCCCTCTAAACATATGTCTATTTGGTGTTTTTATGTTTAAGAGGGTTTTCACAGCACTACAGTCAGTTACCAATTCAAACTTTTGGTCATCCAGGTAGTAATGAAGCTTCTTAAGAGTCCAAACAACTGCTAAGCACTCTAATTGAGTAGCACCATATTTCAATTCACTATTTCTCAAGGTTCTTGAAATATAACAAATTACCACCTCTGAGGATTTATCATAAATATATTGTTTTTGTTGAGGGGCAGCACCCAGACCAACAAAGCTAGCATCTGTATACAGGACAAAATTTTTGTTGAAATCTGGAAGAGCCAAAATAGGGGCTTTGATTAAACAACATTTTAATGCATCAAAAGCCTTTTGACAGTTGTTATTCCAGATGAATGCAACATCTTTCCTAGTTAACTTGGTAAGAGGCAAGGCTATGACCTGATAATTTTTAATATATTGTCTATAATAGCCACACATACCCAAAAAACTTTGGATTTCTCTTACAGAAGTTGGTTCCTTCACATTTTGAATTGCAGCAACATTGTTGTGGTTTACACAAATTTGTAGGCCTGAAACAACATGGCCAAGGACTTTCAAAGATTGAAAGCCAAATTTACACTTTTTCAATGACAAGGTCATATTGATTGCATCCATTTTTTGAAAAAATCTATTTAAGTGAATCATATGCTCATCAAATTTTTAGAAAAAACTATAATATCATCAATATACACCATGAGCCATCCCTCAATAATTTCCTGATGGAAAGTGTTATCCATGACTTTTTGAAAAACTGAAGTGGAATTTTTAGGGCCAAATGGCATTCTAACATACTTATATATTCCCATATGAGTAGCAATAAGTAAAAATTCTGAGAATCATTCTCAACTGGAACTTGATGATACCCTTTATTACCATCCAGACAACTAATAAATTTTTCACCTTGCAAAGTAGCATGTATTGAGTTAATCCTGGGGAAAGGATAAATATCATCAACAGTATAAGTGTTTAATGCCCTGTAATCACCACATAAACTAGCCTTATCCTTCTCATAAAAAATCAAGACTGGGGAGATGACACAATATTTGGGGGTGACATCCACTTTCTCAATGATATTCATTTTTAATAATGTGGCAATATTACCTTCAATATCCTCTCTTTTTGTTGGAGAAGCAGGATATGGTTTTTTCTTAAGACTAGGAGGAATATCACTCAAGTTACAGGATAAAGAAATTTTCATTTCTTCCTTAACACTTCCTAAGACATGAAAACCATGAGCAAAAGCCATAAGGAAAGAGGTAATTGAGGCAATTATAGAATCCTTTTGTTCTTTAGTTAACTGATCACAAAAAGAAGCATTATTTATTTCATTCAATAAATTATCCATTTCCATTGTTGGTCTGCCTTTACACTGAACCAGTGAGTTACAAGACTTTAACAGATGCGCAGAAGGTTTTCTAGGGGAAGAAATTTTGAATTTTCTTTTGCCATTCAATTCCAAGGTGAAGCAATTATTTGATGGATCCAATTTCACACCAAACATGGTTAAAATATCATTAACAATATTAAACCAATTGCTTAAAGTATCATTTTTCATGACAAAAAATTCACAAATAGCCCTGAAAAAACCACCATTATATTTGTAGAATTGAGATATTTTGTATTTGCCAATAGGACACAAGGTAGAACCATACTCTCTCCATTTTTCAGAAGTCACAGGTAATAATTTACTCAAATAATACTTATATACTGAAGCTAGAGCTTTTTCAGACACTACACTTCCTCCAGCACCAGAGTCAAGAACTACCTCATATATTTTACCATTAATGATAACAGGTGCCTTTAAAGGGGATATGGGAATAGAATTGTTAGTAATATCTTTAATTATCTCAGCATTTTCTACTGAAGATAAATTCAATACACCATCTTCAGATATATTATTTAAATAATGGACATCATGTTCCAACATTAAAAAATCTTTAACAGATTCATTGTCATAGGAGATATTACTTTCACAGTCACTAGAAGAATTATTGATATCAATTTCAGCCTCATCAGTGTCTTCATTTTGTTCAAAAAGATGAATTTTCTTGTCACAAACATGACCCTTTTGCCATGATTTGTTACATTTATAACAATTATTTGTTGCATATTTTTTAGGTTCAACTGGGGCAGATGGTTTACCAGATTTTTCTGGGGGCTTTGTAGAGGGTTTATTTTGAAAATGATACGATTTTCCAAGGTAATTCTTTGGTTCATATCTATGGTTGAGCAGTACCTAATTACAGATATTAATGAAAGAAGAATTTTCCCTCACATGCTCAGTTCTAGCTACAATTAAATCTATAAGAGAATTTAGTAATTTATACAAGATTTTATCTCTCCAAATATCATAATCCATTTTTGGATCAATTGCTCTCAGGATTTTTGTTACTTTCATAAGAAAAACAATGGGGTTTTCAACAGAGGAGGATACATATCTAGCATTCTCATACAGTCTTTGCTGAGCCAACCTGAATTTTGAACCACCAAACTGATTCTCAATCAAGGATTCCCAATCATTCCATGTATAATGGTTGTTATCTAATAGAACAGATTCATACCACATCAAGGCCACATTGGAAAACAAAGAAATTATCTTAGAAACAATTTCCTCATCAGGTAGTTTATAAGATCTCTTTAAATTATCAATTCGTTGGATGAAGTGTTGCCAATAAGATGAAGAATCACCATCAAAGGTAGGATATTGGTCCAATTTAGGCCAATTTTTCTGACTACTGGGATGGTCTATCCTTTGTTTTGAATTATTTATCATTAATAATTCCTGAAGTTTAGCCAGGTGTTCAGAAATTTCATTATTTACAGAACCAACTGGTACATGACCATCACAAGATTTTTTGCTAGTAGCAATAGATTTTACAGACTCATTTTCAGTTTTTTTAATGGCTGAAATATGGGGAAGAAAAGAACTGCTTTGTTAAGGCCCTTTTCCTTTCTTCTTATGCAAATTATTGGCAGCATATTCATGTACACCATAACTATTGGCAGTTAAAGCTGAAACTTTTTCCTGTAGGTCAGACACAGAATTTCTTATCCTTGGAATTTCAGACATCTGGCCATTTATTATTGCAAGGGATAAAACATTTCAATCCTCAAGAACTGTGTATTTGGTACTCAGTGCTTGGAAATCATTTTTCAGCTTTTTCAACTCATTGTGTAGAGACTTAACTTCATTTTTAAATGAATAATTTTCTTCAATAAGGGGTTTTAACTCACTCAAAGTTTTATGCAGATGAATATTTTTATCTGAGATAGCTCTATGATCACTTCTTATTTGTTTTTTCTGGCTAAGAATAATATTCAAAATTTCTTTGATTTTAAAATAAGCAGTATCTTGCACAGAAGAGCTCACTTTATAATGCAAGTGAAAATTATTCAATATATCACTCTCATGTACTAATACATCTCTTATATTTTTGTCTTTTACAACATTAAAATTAAGTGTATCTTTCAATATATCCTCAGAGGTCTTCTCAAGAAAGGTATAAACCTCAGGTGAAACAGAAAAATTCTTACTTGCAAGAGAAGGATTAATTAATTAAGTAGAGGTTAAATGTAAAGGTTCATCAAATGATAATTTACTAATTAAATCATTAGGGCTACTTATTAAAGGAAGTTTTCTCTTTAAGGTTTTAACTGTTCTCTCACCATTATCCACAATATTACCTGTGGGAGAAGATTTATTATTATACATACCAACATGTTTATCAAACAGATTACTTAACATGGCAAGGGAGGAAATTTCCCCTGTGCCTTCTTTCTTCTGCCTCCCTGATAAGGATGGGCCTGAGGAGGTTGATGGTAGGTTTGTGTACTGAATGGGCCAGGGTGTTGAGCTACTGGCTGCTGAACATTCTGTTGATAATGGCTCATCAGGTAATCCCATTTCCACTGTTCCACTTGTAGAGTGTTTTGATTTTGAGTGAAAGAGCTGGGTGCCTGATGGGGCTGAGGCTGAGGCTGAGAGGTTGGGAAAGGAGGAGTTTGAACCTGCTTTTGATTTAAGAGCCCCTGCATCTGTTGCCATAGTGTTTCTACCCTTGCCTTGTACTCCATGCTTTCTGCTTTCAGTTCTTTTATATGGCTGGAAAGATTGTTTATTTTTTGCGTCAGAGGGATCTTTTTTATATTTATACCCTTTAGAGGATTTCCCTGATTGATCTGAGGCTTTACTTCTTTCAGAGTGGTTTGGTGAGGGGGGTTTGCCACTTCTCCTGACATTTCTATGTCCTGAAGGGTATGAAGATTTTTTGTTAACTGAAGAACTCTTGTAAGTCAATTTTGAAGAACCTACAGACTCATTATCTACATCCACATCAATTTCATCCACATGAAGGTTATCCATGCTGTTTGCCAAACTACTGGAAATAGACCTATGAATAAAAATCCAAATGTTATTTAATTATTCAAATTTATATTCAAAAAAAAATAATATTTATTGAAAAATTAAATTCAAAAAAAATAATTAAATAAAATAATTAACAATAAAAAAAGTAATAGAAAAATATGTAATTACAATTGATATTATTAATAATTTCAATTATTATAAAGGGTCCAAACCAAAAAAAGGCTTTAATAAGTCAACCAAAATAATTAATACCAAAAAAAATCATGGTAATATTGGGACTAAGTACTGAGTACTATTATGGTCAACCAATTTAAATCAAAAAAAAATCAATAATTAAATTAATAAATTATTTAACATATTTTGTAATGATCTTCTAGGACTAAGAGTTATAACTCTATTATGGTCAACTAGGAAAAAAAAACTTGAACACTTACGCTCAGTGAATCAGCAATTAAGCCACAATCACTGTTATTGTAATAAAAATATAATAATATAAGTGAGAGGTGCAAAGGTTAACTTACTATAGTGATCAAGAAATCACTTCAAAAGTATATATTATATAATATATCATAAACCTAACATTTTGAACCCAATTTCAAAACACGGTCACGGAAAAATTTTACTTTTTGCTCAGGTGGTCCGTGCGCAGTGTTGTTTGTCGCAAAAAAGGTGTATTGTTGTTGTCGTTTGGAAAGGCCTCTAATTATTGGAGGGTCATCTAGAAGAAGGAGAATAATAGGGAAAGATAAATAAAAGGTTTACAAAATTAATAATAAATAAAATAATGTAATTGATTTATTAAAAAGGAGTACAATGACAATTTCTGAGGAGTGAAACAACAGTAGATTTAATTGATATTTAATATATCTATGTTAACAAGTTATATTTCAATGTGCAGAATTCAATTTTTATTATTAATAGACTTACTGAAACCTTAGTATTATATAAAATTTAGATTGGAATTGTAGAACTAATAAAAATAATAATAAATGTATTATATTTAAAAAATATGATAAAGTTGTGAGTGTAATAAGTGATAGATTAAAAAGAGGAATTACAAGACCCCTTTATAGGCAAGGATACATTCTGAGTCTCTTCCAATTTATATAAAAAAATGATAGTATGTGAAACAAAAAACCAAAAGAACTTAATTAAAACATACATGTTGAGGGAAAAATGAAACAACAAATTTAACCTGTGAATGAATTAATAACACTCCCGTTGTAGACAATCCTATAGTACTAGCTATAGGCCTTGACCAAGGGAGTTGGAAAAAACCAGAGATAAAATCCCCTGTCCCTTTAGAAAAATAGAGTGAGATTTACTTGCTAAAGTAAGTTGGTTCCTGTTTTGCTAAAGCTCCTTTTCAACACACTTGACTGCTTGATGAGCCAAGAAAGTAGTCCCCAGATAGACTACCAGACCAAAGAACTGAAATGTAGAACAAAGTCCACACCAGAGACAGCAAAGATACTTGATGTAGGCTGCAAATCCACACCAGAGACGGCAATAATACTTGCTATAGCTTGCAAGACTATAACAGAGAAAACAGTTGCTAAAGTTAAATTAAATGAAGAACTCACTTGCAACAAACACAGCCAATTGTGGCCAGAAAACAGTGAAAACTGAGTGAGGAACAATGAGATCACCTCCGGATGGTTGTATGATGATTAAGGTTGCCCCAAACTGTCTTATTCACTATGTACACACAGACCACTATCTATGAGCCCATGCACACCCACAAATCTGGCGCCTGTACCCGCCAAATTGAATAAAAAAACCCTCCAGAAGCACTCCCCAACCTTCTAAAACAGAGGCAGGCGGGCCGCCTGACGTTGGAGGTGCCGCCTGAAGCGGCCTGACCTCCCTGAAGCCAGAAAACCAATAAAAACCACTAATCTACTTAGAAAAATTAGCTACAACTACTAAAACCTTTAAAACACGGAATTTCACTATAACAACATTGGGACATGAAATATAGAGAAAAATTAGCTCTATCAAATGGTACTAGGCACTTAACCCAAAGACTTAAGGTTAGCCCGTAAAACACGAAAAACAAACCTAAACAGCAATCTTTTATAAATGAAAAATGAGGAAACGACCCCTTAAAACGCAGAATATGAAAAATGTCTACAAGACATAAAATATAGAGAAAAACCAGGGCTATCCAATGATAGTACCCACATACCCGCAAACCCAATATCCACGGAATAAAACCAGAAAAATACCCTATTCCTTAACAGATGTCAATTAAGACATGCACAAACCGCGCCAAATCACACAACAAAGGCCCCTGCCAATGTTGGAAGACCACACTGTATTAAAGCTCCAAAAAAGTAATGAATAACTAAATAAGTATGAGGCCATGAGAATTGTGAGAAAAATATCCTAAAAAAGTATTATACTAAGATGCAAAGGTTTTAATTTAAAACAACTAGAATTATTTTCATGCAAAAATTTATATAATCAATTTAGTTCAATTATAAAGAGAAATTAATTAATTGCTTTAACTACTTTCAGTAATTAATTTAATTGAAACAAATAATTAGTTTAATTTTAAATTATTTAAAGTGAGAATTTAATATTAATATATTAAATATGTATTTTAAATTATCTACTAATTCTATTGACACAATTAAGGGTCAAAAAAGCGCCCAATATTTATGGATACAATTATATGATGAGTTGAATTTAATATCTAAGTTAAATAAAATTAATTGTAATTCCATTATAAGTTAAATATAATTAAGCTTATAATATTATAATTAATTTAATTATTTTTTAGAAATTTTAAATACATAGAAGTGTGCCATGTTTTTATAGAATATAATATTAATTTATGTAATAAAACTTATTTAATAATAAAATTATTTATTTTAACTACATATTGTTATTCCCTTACCTGATTTCAGTAATTTATTATATAAATTACTGTGCTCCTGAGATAGTCTGGCTGACAATTATGCTCATTTGAATCCAGATTCAAGAATTTTTATATTTTATATTTTTGTTGATAGAAATTATTATGTTAGGACATTATATGTTTGAATTTTATTTTCATTTTTAAATTTATTATAAATTAATTTGTTCAGGGATAATGATCCCTGGTGGTGTCCAATTATTATTAAAAACTGGAGGAATCCCACCCAGTGATCATTTTATATTTTTATTTATCATGTTTTTCAAATTTTTTCAAAACTATTTATTTTTACTTTCAATTTCTTACTTGTGTATCCCACATCAAGGTGCAATTGGATCTGGGTATGATGTCAGGGGTATGGCTCATCAAATGGCTGGGGGGCATCTTTATAAAAGTAATTTTAATTTTCAAATTGATAATTACATATTATCTATTTCAAAAAAATTTTATTTAAAATAAAAAAAAGGAAATTAATCAAAACCAAAATCAAATAATGACTATAATATTTTAAATTTTAGCCTATTTTTTTTCTTTTTTTATTACTATTGTTATGCAGGGAACAGGGTCTAATGGAATGAAATATCTGTTGGATTCTATCTCAATATATGCTGTTAGTCCTCCAAGACTTTAAACTGGCTGTTTTCAAGAATTCTTAAAGATTTTTTATTTTTTGCTATCATGTATCTGTTAGTCCTCCAAGACTTTAACCTGGCTAATTTCAAGAATATTTTTAAGTATTTTCTATTATGCTTTTGGAACTTTAGTCCTTCAACACTTTAGACTGAATACTTATGAAGATTTACAAATTCTATGGGATCTGTTAGTCAATCAAGACTTAAAACTGAATTTTAACAAATATTTTTTCAGGATGATACAAATATTTTTGGGGAAAAGGATTTTTTTAAGATGATTTGGAATTTATGAAAAGATTGGGTCCTCCATGACATTAAACTGACAAAATGTCAATCATTGGTCCACCGTGACCTATAAATGGAATAAACTAAAGGCTTGGGTCCTCTATGACCTTAAAATAGCAAATTACTTTCTCTTTGGCTCAACAAGAATTTAAACTGGCAAATCAATCAATATATGGACAATTTATGTGGGTTTTGTAGAAGGATAGTCCACCAAGACTATAAACTGGACATTGATTAAAAGTTTGTTTTTTCAAGTATTTTAGAAGGGAATGTTAATCTATAAGGAATTTAAATTCAGTCATTTTATTTTATCACTGGTTTATCATTACTAATACTAATACTCACTCATTGGGAAACTCAGTCATTAATGGAAACAGTGCAACTAAATTTATGGAATGAAAGTGACATAAAATGGATTTAATTTGGTTAAAGAAAGATTGATATTTTAAAGGTTATTGGTGAAGATTGTTAAAAGGATGAAAATAAAGGTTCTAAGAAAGTCTGGTAAGAATTAATGAATTAAGATAAAATTTAGGAGTGATTTAAAGGGTTGGAAAGTTATTTGAATGTTGTGATACTGAATCATTGAAGAAGGATTGGAGTTAAAATATAAGTGGGTCTCTTTGGTAGAATATTTGGATGGAAGCTTGGAGGACCTAATGAAAAGAATGGAATCAAAGTATTTGGCTCAGGGAGAAGCCCAATGAGGATGGAATCAAAATTATTTGGCTCATTAGGGAGGCCTGCTCTCTCATTTTGTGAAAGAAAGTAGAGACTGGTAGAGGGGAGTCTGAAGGATTCAAAACCTGCTCTCAGTAGTGGAATAATCAAAAGGCTAATTTGGTTCATTAAAAATTTTATGACCATTAAAAGAAAGTTAAAAAGAAATAAATCAATCAGGAAAAAATATTATTTATCAGCACCAAACAAGAAAAGAAAATTAAAGCATTAAATTTTATAAAGACAAGAATACAATCAAAAAAAATAATCCCTTTGAAATCTTTTAACATTTTTATCAAATCTTGATACTAAAATTCTTCTCTTCATCAAATCTTCATCATTATTGGCCAGGGCTTCCTGAAAATAAGTCAAAAATTTATGCTTCATATCATCACATAAATCTAAAAAGAGATATATATGAAAATTTGGATAAAAATTAATATAATCAATCTGCACCCAGTCAACATCATTGTTATTGGTGATTTCAAAAGTTTAGATAAAATTAGGAGTTGGAAAAGAGATGTAGTTGGAGAAGGAATTAGTAAATGAATTTATTTAAAGATTTAAATTTAAAGACAAAACTCTAGAGCCAGTAAACAATGTTTCTAAATACCTGAATAGTGAAACTGGAATAATAGGATTAGGATTTTTAGGTGAAGAAGCTGTTTTGGACTTTAAGTTTCTGAAGAAGGAGGAGATTTTTGAAAGTCTCTTTTTAGGAATGGTTGGATAAGGAAGAGCAGCTGGTCCAATATAAACTTTATTTCTGGAAGGAATGATTGGATGATTACATTTTAGTTTCTCTAGCCTGAAAAGATCACAGGCAATTCATCCAGGAATGCCAGGGTTGGAAATTAGACAAGGGACCTGGTATTTGGTGCATAATTCACATGGGAAAGCAAGATTCTTTGAAGAAATTTTGTAGTGATGATGATAAAGATGAACTTAGAATTGATTTTCAGGAGTAACTAGATAAAATGGCTGAAGATGATGAAAGGAAGATAAATATGTGTTCAATTAATTATGCAAATTTTAAGAATGGGGACATTCTTTATTGGAGGGAGGATGTGGAAGTCTAAAGATTAGTATGGGAATAAAGAATATTAAAAGAGGATTTTTTTTGGAGTATATTAGAGATATTTGAAAGGCCAATCTAATTTTATAATTATTTTTATTTAAGAAAACAGGTGTAAAAATGGTTAAAAAGGGTTAATATTATGAGTCAAGATTAAACAATTATTTAAAAGACAACAAATGAAAGTATAGCTCTAAAAGTGTATCAAAATTAAAGTCAGGAGTCTCAAGAACCTTTTCAAACTTTTGGGAAATTTTTACTATTTTTCTTCTTTTTTTATTAATTTTATAAAGAATTATTGATTATTTTTGATTTTTATAAATTACTTAACTTTGAGGATTATTTACTAGATGAATAGAGCTGCACAGACTACCAAAATTAGTTGGGATTTTAAAGAAGAAGTAGCTGCACATTTTCGTAATTTTTCTAAAAAACATTTCATTTTTTTAAGGTTCCAATTGAGTCCAGAAGTCCATATAAACTCCAAAATATCTGTATGAGCTCTGTACAAGCTCCGGAATGCTTGGGCTGTGGAAAATTAAGAATGAAAAATACTATGCATATAAAGCTTGTAAACTTAAAATTAGATCAGTATCATAGACAATAACAGAACTCTTAACCATTAACCACAACAACCATAACAACAAATAATAACATTTAAAAATTGAAATACCCTTATAATTATGATACTTTTGCATAAAATTTATATCTTTTACTCAACAAATCATAAATAAATACTTATAGGGTACTATTATAGAGGTATTAACTTCAGTTAATTCAATATATTAACTGTTCACAAAAATAAAAACATTATAAAAATATAAATATTTCAATCATTTAAAGATCTTTTCTAGTACATCTTATCTGTTTTATTTTCTTCTCCTAATATAAAAGAAAATTAATTTTACATCTCAACACTGTTAATATCAAATAATATACTTGTCTTTATTTATCAAGTAGACTTTCTAGCTTAGTTTATTGTGAACCTATATTTTACTAAAAGGGACAGGGTTTTCCTTGGTTTATCAAGCTCCCTTAAATTCTGCTTACAGGAAGGTGACTGTAAGAGTTTTTCTACACTGTTTGGAGATTTACTGGCTCAAATGAAACCTTTTGCTACATTCTCTGCAATGTAGTCTTGAGGAACTTGAGATTCATCCTTCAACAAAGAATAGACAGGACCTGCCAATAGTACTGGACCTATTAACTATTTTTGATGAGTTCAGGGTTGATGAGGTGGTAGTTCGCTGGCCTTAAATATTGAAAAAACATTGATGAAGTTATGGTAAACTTCAGTTAGAGTTGATTTGATGGCTTCAATATTTATAAGGTCATCCTCTTTATCTTTGAAGAGTTCTGTTGAGGGTAAACCTGTATTTAGGGAGCAAAAATTAATTAAATTGAGGCTATTTAAATCATCTTTGAGGAAAGTAATTGAGTTAGAATGGTTAGCCAAGTGATCATTTAAAAAAATCATATTCTTACAATACATCTTGAAGAGAAAGGTCCTCAAGCAGGACCTGGTCAGATGGGTTGTTTAAATCCCTATTGACCTGCATTGATTAATCAGAAATATACTTAGAACAAGGGGTGATCAATCCCTGTGACCAATCAATTTTGGGATTCCAATTCTTTATTGAGTCATGGCTAAGAAAAGTATCATCCATCCTTGGGGCTTCCAAGACTGTTAATCCCACTCAAAGGAGGGAAAATTTGGAAAGTAAAATCCCCATAAAACTTTTTACTAACCCAATATTTGGGTTCCACATATTTGACCAAATAGATTGGCATTTGGTCAATATCTACCAATTTAAGCTTAAGTTTTTGGGAAAAGGATAAACTGATTGATGAAATTGAAGCTCCAGAGTCAATAAGACAACTGAAGGAAATATCCTCCTTGAAAAGACTTAGTCTCAAATGGTTTAGGGAAACTCCAGTCTTTAGGACATAGAGGTTCTGTGCACTGGTAGAGATAAAACAGTTTTCTTTACACACAAGTAAACTATTCACTAGTTTTTTTACTTGGAACCATTAAATTCTCTATCCTTTAATTTATCACATTCATCTAACTTGTGTTTACCACCACAATAGATACTGAACCCATTATCTGTTCTTCTTTTCCTCTCAGCTCCCTTTAACTCCCCTTTTGGATCCAATACCTTAATGATATTTCATGAGGTCAAGCTTTTGGATCAAGCCTTGTCTTTACCCTTTTTACTGGGTTTGGCTTGAGATTATGATTTAGTTGATCAAGGATGATTTGAACAAGATCATGATGTAAATTTTGAAACATGAGATTTATGAGCTGAAACCTTTGTTGAAGATGGCCCTGGTGAGCACCATAAAATTCAAGGGTCCTATACATTAGTTCCATTATAGTTATTATTTTTTTACCATGAAGACTTAATTGGTCCAGAATCCTCAAAGGAAGTCCCTTTTTGAAATGATACTTTAAAGCTGCATCATTCCAACCTACTCAAGTATATAGAGCCCTGAAATTAGAGATGTAATCAGAAGCGTTCCAATTATTGTTAATGTGAAGGAAATCTATTTAAATTTCCACATTAATTGTTTCATTAGGATTAAAGAACAATGTAAAGAGTAGATCTTCTAATTTCTCCCAATTATTAATGAGTAAATGGGGTTCTGTCAAGGAAATCATGATCAAATATGGTTCAAAACATCATTATGCTTTACCAGATAAGAATGAGGAGGTATATATTACCTTGGAGAGATTGGTATTAAAGCTTTGAGGGTCATTATGTAACAAAGATTTTCAGGTTTTCAAAAAAGGTCAAAATCTTTCAGGATGTTCTCCATTAAATTTATCCAGATATTTCATTGAAACAGTTTTAAATTTAAAGCCCTCAGAAGGAGAAGCATTAGAAATTGGTTTCACTAATAACTTCATGAAATCTTGCAGGTAAGTAGCTGGTCCAGGATCAGAAGTTTGGCCCAAAGGGTTGGTAGCTGGGGCTGATGGTGCCTTGTGCCTAGTATCCTGGCCTTCTACTTCTTAATTAGAATCTTCAGTATCATGAAGAATTTCCTCCACAGATTTAGTTGAATTTTCCTTTTCTTTTAGTTCAAGAGGTTCAAGAGAGTGAGTTCAGGAAATAGGTTTTAATGCTGGTGGCCTATCCCTGGAACAAGCTCTAGTAGTAGTGCCCATAGGAGGAGTGCATTGAGCAGGTGCCATTTAGACTTAGTGTCTGTAAATATGTAGTAGTACAAATTAAAAATGATAACTATGGAAAATTAAATTTTTATAATGTCACCAGAAGGCCTATGCACAAGGTCAATGGTGTTCCTGAGTAAGTGAGATTGGCAAAGATGATTGATGACTCCTCCAAAGTGCAGAGGAATACTTCAAGGGTGTGGTTCAAAGATAATTTAAAGATAAATTACTACTGCTTCATGATAAGATCAAGGTGAATAATAATGCAATTGTGAAGTAACACTAAATATTCATATTAATCTCATAAAGAGTAGGAGCTTATCAATCAAAGAAAGATTTAGGAATTTTAAGATTGAATAAAATTGATTATTAAGAAAGGTAGGAGACAATAATAGCCTTATATAAATTTAACTACTATCACAACAATATAAAAATTTAATTCTAAGTAATTTAAAACCAAGTACACCCAATTGTATAGATAACTTCACCTTGAATTTACCCCTTTAATAAACCAACCTTACTTTATCACTGACCCTCCAATATAGCCCACATATCCTTTAGCTGTTCTCCTATTACTACTTACAGACTTTTAATTACCCTCAGATACAAAATAACTCAAAATTGAAAATATATCATTGACCATAGCACTAATACATTGCACATTTGCTTAAGATTAAAAATTGTAAGAATATGATTAACTAACTTAGATTTAAGGTTTAGATAGTGTAGTTTTTAGTGCAGTAAAGTCAAGACAAACAAAGAGAAAATGCAGTTGATATATAGATGCTGATTCTTCACTTTCCATATGGATTTGTGTCCTGATTTATGGATTAAAAGATTTACTTTAGCTTTAAGTGTCACATGGCACATAACACTTGTGTGAAATGTCAATAAAAATTTTATTGCTTTTCATAGTTCCTGCCTTGGCTCATGTCATGACTCTTCTGTTCTCAAAAGAATGATTATTTCTCAAAGTCCTGAAAAATACTTTGAAAAATCTCAGTACCTCCTTTATGCAAGTATAAAATACATTATACCTGCTTTCTGAGGTGCAAAATTAGAAAATGATCAAAAGAAAATGTTTAATTATCACCTTTCACAATCAAGAGTAAAAAATCAACAAACTATTGGAATTTAAAGGGAATATTTTATAGTATCCATTAGCTTAGAATCCAATTTCAAAAAAAATTGGACCTCAAAACAAAAAATCATTGGATGATGACTTGTTTAATACTGCATTATACCCTACCTAATTTGAAGGATGAGTGGTATGATCTTTATTAAGAAGAAGATCCTGAACCTTCACCAGCTCTCTCCCCCTTGAATCACAAAACTTATTTTCCACTGGGATACGCTCTATCAGTATGCCAATAACACTCTATCATTTCTCAGTGCAACTCCTTTAAATTTTTTAATATCTTTCATTTTTTTTATTTACCCCTCATATCTTTTTCCTCCTCTCTTCTTGTATCCCTCAATCTATATGTATTTAAATTTCCCAGCCTGATAAAATCAAATGTATCTTTCTAATGATATACATGCCTTTTTATAATAATGATAGTTATTATCAATTTTTTAACAACCAGTATTATCCAATAATTTTTGAAGAAAGCTATCATGTTAGTATTCTAACATTTCTTTTTCATTAATTTTTATATAATCAGACATTACAAAATCTGGTATAAGTATTTTTAATGTTTTAATAGATTTTGATAGTCTTTTACTGATTCAAATGGAAGGACCTAGCCTTTTAAAGTTACCAAACTCTTTTAAAGGAGTGGTTTGATGATAAAGTTTGTTAACAGGCCTAATAACCACCCATAAAATATCACACATCTCAAAATCCTTCATATACTTGAGCTCTGGAAAGATAAAGTGGCCTTCATGTTGTCTAGGTGTGCCTTTCTTCCAAGAATCTTCATCCAAAAGTCCATCTAAAGTTTTTGGCCACCAAAAACCCAGGATAAAATCACTCACAACCAAATCTTTTTTTGGGACATTAGAGAAGCCTCCAGAAGACCAAGTTGATTTACCTCTGAAAGAATTTACACCATTATTGCAAGGAAGATTTAGTTCAGTTGCCAGTTTTAGAGATTTATGATAGTACTTTAAAGCAAGAAGCTTAAATAAAAAGGTGTAAAAAGAAAAGATGAATCCTAAAGCCTTCTGTAATTTTTTGTCATCTATTTTTATATTTATATAAAGACCTGGAGATATAATAAGTATAAGAAAGTTTAAAAAACTAATAAATTTACCTACTTATGTCAAATATATGTTGAGTAGCATCTCCTTCCCCAGCTGAATAAATATTACCCTCATCACCTCCTTTTTTATGAGCAGAATTAGTCTACATTTTATGCCTCAACATTCTTAGGTATTCAAAACATTTCCTGGAATCTTTCAACATCCCCAAGCTCTTCAATTCTTCAAGTTTAAAGGATTTCACAATCACCAGATGAATTTCATGATTAGAAGGTTTAATAATTGAAGGGTTTGGTGAGAGATGAGCTATGTGATAGGTCCCAGTTTTTTAAGAGTCAGAGAATGCAGGGATAGGGCCATGAGATGTAAGATCCTCCTAAAATGGATAGGTTTGGTACCAAACCTCTTCAAAATTAGCTCCCATCTCATTGCTCCAGGTCTCCCCCTCCCTTCTGAAATAAGAGCTCTTATTTGGACGTCCATTTCCTCTTCTTGTCATATTAAATTTTCTTTGAATTTTTCTAAATAAAAACAAAAAACTTTTTTAATATACAACTAATAAATACCACTTACAACCCTATCAGACGTCTTCCAACAGTTGTTTTTGTTGGTGGGGGGGCTACAACTAATAAACCCAGTTAAAATCCCAACAGAAATCTCCCAAAAATTGTTTTTGTTGGTGGGGGGGCTACAAATAATAAACCTCAGTTTAAATCCCAACAGAAATCTTCTAATAATTATTTATGTTAGTAGGGGGGCTACAACTAATAAACCCTGTTAAAAACCCAACAGAAATCTTCCAAAAATTATTTTTGTTTGTGGGGGGGAGCTACAACTAATAAAACCCACTTAAACCCTATACATACCTGAAGGAAGCGCATTTGTTCTATTAATTTAAGTATTAAAGAGCTTATATTATTAAATCTAGAAAGTTTGGAAAACTGAAATATATGAAAGCTGTAAAATTAAATGATAAATATTCTTCCCCAAAAACAAGGGGCTATTTAAGTTACTCATTATTTTTCTTTCCTCCATATTTGTTTTCACATTTTTTTATTCTATTTTGTGCTATTTATTTTTTGCACATAATTTCTTTTTCTTTTATTTTACATTTTTTGTTCTCTCCAAGCCAGTTTCTTCCTGGATGGTAGAGAACCAAATTTGCTGCAACTAACAGCAACTGTGGTTGTTAATTGGTGAGTAATTTATTGAATTTTGTTTCTCTTTTTTTTGTTCTCTCCTAGCAAGGTTCTTCCTGGATGGGAGAGAACCAAAGTTTCTGCTAGTTTTTGTGACTTCAGTATTTAGTTGGTGTGTGCTTTTTTGATTTTTTTCATTTTTTGTTCTCTCCCAGCCAGGAAGAACCTGCTTTAAAAAAAATTTCAATTACTTATGAGTGGAAGATTAGATAAATAATTATTTAATGATAATGTTTTGCTATATGTAGAAGTATATATGGGGAATAAAAATAATATTTATTAGGCCACATATATATATATTTATGGTTAGATATATCCATATCTAAAGATGGATAGATGGATGGATTTAATGCTTTTCCCTGAAAATAATGTACAGTAATTTTCAGGGAAATGTATGTGGACAAATGTTTATTCTATTAGACAACTTATATGAATGACAACAAATAAATACACTAACCTCTCCAATTAAAAATTAAAAAATTAAAAAAACTTATATTTATTTATATATAAAAAAGATAAGAAGAGAATATTTCATAGGATAAAAAAATAATAGTCATTATATCATATTTGAGGGTTTGAGTGATGGTATTAGAGAGATGAGATGTTGTTGTTCAAATATGTAAAAGAAAGACAATAAGAGATTTGATTCTTCAGGATGAGTAGTCATAGTATCAGGGCCTCCAAAAAGTTAAACATCAAAGGCTTTTTCAAGAGTGATGTGGATTGGAGGGGCACAAAAATCAATAAATAAACCAACCCATCAACATAATTACAAACCAATCAGCCCACATAAGAAATTCAATAATAAAAGACTGACAGCCAACCAGCTCAAAACCTATCAACTGAACCAAGATTTACTCCTGTGTATATGTAACCTCTCTACATGAAGCAGAGAGAGAGGGGAGTGCATATGGGAGGATAGGCCATAGGTAATAATATGAATTTGAAGGAATGGATTCTAATTCTAACCCTAATTTTGACGTGTGTGTGAAAAGTGAGGATAATATGTGATACCTCAGAGTCCTCATATCATATCAAATCTCTCAAGAAAACTCACTTCTGTTTTTTTATATGATTATGGTTCAAGGGTGATTAAAATAAAAATCAATTAAATTGAAATTTGAAAGTTAGAAATTTATAAATATTTAAAAGGTATTTCACAACACAAAAAGAAAGCCAAAAACTTGACATTGATTCTCAGTAAAGGTGTGCGTGGGAAAAAAGAATAATATTTGATACCTCAGAATCCTCATATCATATCAAATCCCTCAAGTAATCCCATTTCTGTTTTTTGTGTATGATTATAGTTCAAGGGTGATTAAAATAAAAGCCAATCAAATTGAAATTTCAAAGTTAGAAATTTATAAATATTTAAAAGGTATTTTACAATATAAAAAGAAATCTAATAACTCGACATTAATTCTCAGTAAAAGTGTGTGTAAGAAGCAAGAATAATATGTGATACCTCATAATCCTCATATCATTTCAAATCCCTCAAGCAATCCAACTTCTGTTTCTTTATATGATTATAGTTCAAGATTGATTAAAATAAAATCAAATTAAATTGAAATTTCAAAGTTATAAACACTACGCAATATAGGGGGTGGACTTGCTAGCAAGTCCCCAACCTGAACTCAGACTGAACTCATACTGAACTCATACTGAACTCTACTTGAAGACCCACAAAAACTGTTATGCTGAGTGGTGTTCATCCCTGATTGTATGGTTCCTTTGTCAATAGCTCAATGTGTGTTCAATCTGTGGTGAATTTGAGTCCAAGGTTGCGGACTTGCTAACAAGTCCGCCCCCCGTATTGCGCGGTGAAATTTGTAAATATTTAAAAGGTATTTCACAACACCAAATGAAAGCCAAAAACTTGACATTAAATCTTAGTTAAAAGGTTTTTTGGGGGAACATTATGGCATATTTTGAAAAACAATCATGGTTCATTTGGTGTAAAAAAATATTTATTTTGAAATGGAAAATTTCTAATTTTGATACCCTGTCAACTACTTGTGAGTGGAAGGCTACACTGTAAGGAATCTTAAGCATACCACAATGTTTTAGCTTCTCATGAGCACAAATAAATTATAAAATTAGCATGTTTTTTTGATAATATTGTGTGAAGTATCTCTGCAAGGATGAGTGAAAAATGATGGTCTCTCACCAGTAATTGATTTCCAATTTAAGTCTGTTGGCCATGCTTGTGTTAAGCTACTGTCGTGGGAAATAAATGTTATGCAAAATTTCCAGTGGTATAAAATTCTCCCATTACAAAAGGACAGTGTGTTTGGTACTAAAACTGCCTCCAAAAAATGTAGTGGAAAACTGAAGCCACCATATATTTTACACACTTTATGACAGAGAATGTTGGGGTTGTTGTAGGTCAGACAGTGGACACATGCCAGACACAAACACTCAGAATCCTTCTCACTTGAGCCTCCTTCCACTCCCACTAATCCACTCACACAGATTGCACAAAAAATCATCATCTGCATCAGCCACAACTCAAATCAAACCAATCTCATGGGAAGGTAAATCCTCTTGGCTTCTGTCACCAATCCTAATTTATCCAATAACAATTGGTCAATCACTAGGTTTTCCTTAGTGGTCTAGCACTTAACAAATTGTGATTTGGAGAGAGAGGAGAGTAAATTCTTATATTATCTGTTCATAGAACAGAAGCTCATAATTATCTTTATGGAGAAGGAGTAGTGTGTATTGAAAATCATCATTAGGTGAAAAGATCATTAAATTGTGCTACATGCTTTTTGAGATGTGGAATGTTTCATAATTATTTGTCAGATGAAGAGTACAAAAGTATGTACACATCAATTTGCATTCTAACCAACAACACAGACTAAGGATTATAGTAGTTAGCTTTCATGTAAAAATAATTATGAACAAATGAAATATGAAAGAAATAAAAAAAACTAGTCATCAAAAAAATTTATTAAGAATTCAATTTCCTCAACAGATGTATTAGATTTATCAAGAAAACTTTCTTTATTGAAACATCTTCAAGTTGATACTTGAGTTCAATCTTATTCAATAGGAAATTGTACTCAAGAGCCTTCTCCTCTTTCTTTATCTCAAATTTCTTCTCCTCCAAGTCTTGTACCCTCCCATCCCTCTGTGGAGAAAGCTTGAATTATTTCTCCTCCAAGTCTTGTACCCTCTCTTCCTCTGATAAGAGAGCTCAAATTTCTTCTCCTACAAGTCTTGTGCCTTATCATCCCTGCATAAAGAGAGCTCTTAATTCTTATTTTGAAAATTAAGAGTATCTCTTGAAAATTCAATTTTACCTAAATTGAAAAGGAATATTAACAAAAGAAAAGAAGAGTACAACTAATAATTAAGAGATATGCTATCACTTTCTAGACTCACGTTTCTCCAAAAAATCATCAATGGAAGAAAAAGGGGTTTGGGAAAAGTTATATCTGTTTTGCTTTCTTTGACTGTTGAAATGCAAAGTAGTTGATGTTCTTTGCTTTTTTTGGAGGTAAAATTTTCCTCTTCATCATTGATTCTAGCTTAAGACTTGCCTGATTGTGGCTCCTGCGTTTGTCCATTTGCCTTTTTAGAAATAAGAAAAAGATATGTAAATAAAAAAACTAGAACAGAAATAAAAGCTCACTTGAGTGAGATCAGGTTGGTTTATATTGCCATAAGAATCTTTTGAAAAGATATCTTGATTGGTGGAATACAAATGAGGGGAGGCTTGAGTAGAAGAGGAAGGAAAAAGATTTTTTTGACATCTTGTTTGGAGATATCATCCTTTCCATCCAACATTTTTGCAGGATTAAAATCGGATTTCCCTCCAAATATGGAATCCATCTCATTATAGTAAGGAGATAATGAATCAAGTTTATTGTCTATATATTTGATGCCCTTAATGATATCATGGTCAGTAATACCAAAACCAGTGGAAGATGAAAGGGTCTTATCCTTCTTGTATTTGTCTTGATAGTGCTTGAAGTATTCAGAAATCTGTTTAAGCAAAAGATAAATCCTTCTTTTTGTCTTATTTTGTAATTAACTGTCTATTAGAAGATATACAATGACTTGTGATGCAGGGGTCTTTACTAATTTAATTGCATCATCAGTACAAAAAAAAGAATAATAATTAGTTTTATTTTCCATCCAGTTGATAAGTATGAGGTGATCATCTCTTTTTAGTTGAATGGTCTTTGATTTCTCAGCTGAGCAGGGGAAAGAGGGAGTAATGGGTTTTGAATAACAACTGGGGGAAGGCTGCATTTGAGAAGATCTATGAGGACAAGGTATTTTAAGATATTTTAAGATGAAAAGGAGAAGAAGCAAAAAGATGAGATGGGGAGAGGTTCTGAATGGATAGAATGAATAAACAGGATGGGAAGGTGCAGCAAGGTAGGAAGCCTGAGATATCCAGAAAGCTGTCTAAGATGTGGTTTTGAAAAATTGAGGATAAAAATGACAGATAGTGGTTAACATTGACACATAAAAGGTCTAATAACCTAATTATTGGAGAAAATAATTCTGGTATAATTATTTTTATCCACAATCAATTTAATTGCAGATCAGTAAGCATTGATACACCCTATTTAATATTACTCTGAGAGAATGGAGTAAAGATATTGAGTATATGAACTGATTTTTCAATTAGCTTTTAATTACTACATAATTTAAAAGCTGACTTTTTAAAAGTGTCACAAAAAATAAGAATGCCCTTATACAACAGGGGAAGTAATATTTTTAATTTCTCAATATATAACACCATATCATATAGTAAAAGACCATATAAAATATTATGTGATTTCTGGGTAGACAATTGATAGACAGTGACATGATTTTCCACACTTCAGCTGTGATATGCTAAAAATGGAAAGGTGATCTCCAATGCAGCCAAAAAGGTGTTTCCTTTAGGGAGTCCCTTTTTAATTTTTTTTTCATATGTCTATGCATTAACTCAGTGTATTCATCATTTTTCCATTTCATTGTTTTTGCCAATTTTTTCTTCTTTTGCCATTTAACTGTCTCTAAGAATTAGCAGACCTAGATGATGAAGACCTTAAATTTACTGAATTTTTAACTACCTTCCAAGTGGAATTTAATTAGGTGACCAAATTTTCTTACTTTATGTGGTGACAGAAATATTTAGAGGTATATAAATTGCATAGAACCTGTGTTAAAATAATATATATGTCAGCCAGGCTGCTAGAATTACCCAGTAAAATATTTAATTATTTACTGGATGAAGCCACGCCTTATTATTTTAATTATTTAATTATAAATTAGTTACATTAAAATTACCTATAATAAATTAACTAATTACAGAATTGTAAAATTAATGAATAATTATAATTAAGTATAAAATTTCCCTTATATTTTTATTCTCTAACACTGTGCTCATTAACAGGCTGAAAGAAATAAAAATTATATTCAAAATAGATTTTAAATTAAAAAAAAATCTTAATATTCAAATAAAAATAAATATATATAAAAAATTCAAATTTCTTCTTTAAAATTGACATTTACAGTAAATTTTAAATACATTAATTTATTTCTGTCATATACAGTAAATACACCTTTCTGACACCTTCTTTTTAGAACAACTTTATTATTTGAAGATACTTCTTCTGGAATATTCTTTTCTCTCTCTCATATTACTGTTTTTAGAATTTTATTGCCCTGCTTTGTATCTCCTTTGCCTATATAAGGCCTCTCTTTTTGGTTGTTTTTGATTATTCCATTGTTGATTTATTTATTATAACTACTTATAATATTTATTACTATCTATTATTGCTATAGTATTTACATTCAAGTAACTCTAAACTATTAATTTTAATAATAATTTAAAGTTCTACCTCTTTTCTATTGAGTAAATATTCTATAAGATAAAGTAATACGTACCCAAGTTTGAATTCCATAAATTCTGTTGTTACCGCCATTGGACCACCTTTAAAAACCTTCTAGACTTGAAAGACCCCTTGACAATATAGCTGTTTTTGGTTTTTGATGTGATGATGAGAATTGAGTAACATAGTGTTTGTTAAAAGTGAGGTTTTAATGAATGGGAGGTATTGAGGTGTTGCAAGTCTTAGAAAGTGAGTGTCAGGCTAAGGTCAAGTACAAGGACGTGAACTAGCTTGAATGGTCAGTTGTCTAGAAGATTTTAATGGTCCTATATGAATACTGTAGTTCTAATCCACTAAGTTGTAAAATATAATCAAATATAAAGGTCTCAGTAATATAATTCTCACTATTCTTATATATGGCTTACAATCTTTATAGTTGGTAGAAAAATAGATTATATAAATTCAGATACTATTCAAAAGTCTTATAAAAGTACTAATTGATATGTATTGTAATTGGTTTGGTTATATTGGTTTAAATTGTAATGATAAAGAATGAAGAAATACAACCCAAAAACCTCCTCCTTTTATACACACTGAGTTCCCCAATGATTCCCTTGATGTATCACCCAATACACAGTTAATGACGCCTCTAAACAACTAATAGACATTCCCATAAACATTCCCAGTAACCCATGACATAATTAGAAGAGTAACACCCGCCAAAATCCTGTAATAATAAGGGAAATCCATCAAAATTAAAGAAAAAGACAAAAAGAGAGTATATGCGTATAAAACAATAATATTAAAGACTAAAGGAGACTTTTTAAGGTTAATAATAGCTTAATAATAAGGGGGATTTACTGTAGAAATAATGGGGCTAATCCTGACATTATACTACGTGAAATTCCCATTCAAAAATAACCAAAATTGACTGAGAAACCACCCAAAAACTTAAAAAAGAGCGTGAGATGTGGGGTAACTACATGCAGTTCTTGGAAGGCGCTTGCACGGGTAAATCCTTGACTAAAATTAGGCGAATTTAAGCGTGGTGATGAAATAAAGTGCCAAGAGTGAGGTTATTAATGAAATTAGTGCATATAAACAAGGTCAATGCATTATTAATTAAGCTAGGACACTAAATAAGCGCCTGTCGCCTATTTTAGTGTGTTTCCCCACAGTGGGCGTAGAATGTGGGGTAATTATAGTGTGAAAAAGCTAACTTTGCTAAAAATGAAGCTATTCACACGGGAAAAAAGCAGGCAGTATGTGGCCAGTACACAGAAGCCATTTCTGGCATAAAAAACACCAAATTTGAAAAGTGTTATTTTTATGCATTTAAATAGCCAAATCAATAGTTCTAAATGAGCCCAATTGATCTGTCAAAGCGCAATTTTGATATTCTCAATTTTATAGCGCATATAGTCAACTTTTAAGTGAAATAAAGCGCATTTCTTGTTTTTTGCATAAAACAATGAATATAACAGCTTTAAGTGTACTTAAAAATTATGTAGCCTTATACTTAAGGTTCTTAAGATTACCCTAACATATTCCAACTTAATATTAAGTACATAAGACCTATAAAAGGTGGATATATGCGTGTATATAAGGTGTTATAATGGCATTTTTTGTGTGTTATCATAATTTTACTTATGTATACTATTTGTGTACTCTTATTTATTATTCCCATGTATAGTTCATGTGTTTAACATAACTTATAATTACTTTTTACTCAGTCCTGGAGATATACAGGCTGACACTCGCCCACCCAAAAAAAACAATAAAAAAAATGATAAGTTATACATTTTATTTTATTAATTTTTAATTTTCAGGTATTCAGAATAAATCTGTAGCATTAAAGATTCAACTTTAAAGAAATAAAACATAATAAAATATTATGAGTACTGGTTTTTTAACCCCTCAGCTGGTTGAACAGAAATTTATTTCTGTTTAAATTTTTTAAGAAGGGTGGATAAATTAGAAATTTCTTTTTCAGGTATCCATTTATCAAATTCATTTGATTTCCCTTTAAATCTTAGTAAATACTCAGTTCCTTTTTCTTTAGTAAGGATTCTTTTCTTGAGTATTTTTTCAATTTCTGCTTTTTCCACAATTTCTTCAGGTTGCTTTTTGGGCCTTCCCCTTCTTTTTGGAAACAAGTCAGGATCATTTGCATGGTAAGGTTTCAATAATGAGATAGGGAAAACTGGATGTTTCCTATCATATGGAGCATATAATATGACTTTCACTGCATTATTCCCAACCATTTTATTTACTACAAAAGGTCCTACAAAGGGATCCTTTAATTTAACATTACCTTGTAAGTTAAAATGTAGTGTTGATATGAGGACTTCATCTCCCTTTTTAAATTCAAATTCTTTATGAGATTTGTCCCACCTTTTCTTTTCATATTCAAATGCTTTTTGGATGCATTCTTCTGCATGCTTTCTACACATTTGTTGCATATGAATAAAGGATTTAGTGCCAGGGTGTATATCCAACCTTGGTAGTTTATTTAAAAGATTTACTGGGGTATTTGGTACATATCCCAGCCAGAGTTCAAATGGTTTCTTCTCTGTTACAGAATGAGTTGTGCTGTTATAAGCAAATTCAAGGCCAGGAATTAATGTTACCCAGTCATGTGTGAATTTCTCATTGTCTTTGTATTCTAATTCAAAGGCACAATATCTTCTGATCATGTCTTCTAGAGTTTGTATCATCCTCTCAGCCAGCCCATCAGTTTGTGGATGGTGTGCTGTAGACAATTTTAATTGACAACCTGATACGTCCATCAAAGATGTCCAGAACTCTGAAGTAAATTTAGGATCTCTGTCAGAGATTATGGCTTTGGGGAACCCAGCAGTATTCACCATCTGAGTCCACCATAGTAACGCCAAGTCTTTAGCAGATACCTCTTTATGGGTAGGGATAAACTTACACATTTTTGTTAATCTATCCACTATTACCCAGCAAGAATTGAAACTTTCTTTTCCTGCTAATGGCAAGCCAGTTACAAAATCCATGTTTATAATTTCCCATGGAGCTTTTGGCTGCTCTATTTGTTGTAACAACCCAGCTCTCTTCCCAGTTAATCTCTTAGATTTCTGACAAGAGTCACATGTTTCAATGTATTTATGTACATCCTCTTTCATGTTTATCCACCAGGCTGTATTTTTAACTCTGGTTAATGGTTTGTTAAAATCAAAATGACCAGCTAAGATGTCATCATGACAAGTACTCAACATTAACTCTTTCATAGAAGGTGGTATTACTATTACATTGCTTAACTTTTTCCTGTAATATATATATCCATCTTCAATTGATAGTTTACCTTTTTCCAACGCATTTTTATACTTTGGAGGCAAGGTTTTAATTAATGCACTCATGGAGGCATTTGTTGGATCATTAAGAATGGTAGATAGTTTAGACAAATCTGTATCAGATGAATAATTTTCCAATATAGTTTTCATAAACTCTTCTTCTAAATCCACTATATAAATCCCAAATATATGTATAACCTCATTTTCAGGCACATAAGCTGGGTTGTCAGCATCATTTGGCAAAGGACTTCTAGATAATAAATCCACATTAGAATGCAATGTTCCTGCTCTGTGAGTGATTGTCATTCTTCCTCTGTACTCTTGTACAGCTAGTTGCCATCTAAACATGTGCCTATTAGGTGTTTTCATGTTTAGTAATGATTTTACTGCACTGCAATCTGTTATAAGTTCAAACTTCTGGTCTTCCAGATAGTAATGAAGTTTCTCCAAAGCCCACACCACGGCTAAACATTCTAGCTGTGTGGCACCATACCTTAATTCTGTTTTTCTTAAGGTTCTGGATATATAACAGATAACTACTTCAGATAATTTTCCATTTATTATCTGTTTTTGCTGTAAAGCAGCACCCAAACCTATGAAACTTGCATCAGTGTACAAGATAAAAGGTAGGGTGAAATCTGGCAGTCCCAATATTGGAGCTGACATTAAACATTCCTTTAATTTATTAAAGGCGTGTTGTCTTTCATTATTCCAAATGAAAGCTTCATTCTTCCTGATTAATGTTGTTAAAGGGGCTGCAATGGATCGGTAATTTTTAATATATTGTCTATAATATCCACACATACCCAAAAAACTTTGAACCTCTTTTACATTTTTAGGTATCCCAATGTTTTTAATTTCTGCCACTTTATTCTGGTCAACACAAATTTGCAATCCAGATACAACATGTCCAAGTACTTTCAAGGATTGAAATCCAAACTTACATTTATTTAATGCAATAGTCATATTAATTTCATCCATTTTTTGAAAGACTCTTTTCAGGTGATTTAAATGTTCATCATATGTTTTTGAAAACACTATGATGTCATCAATATAGACCAATAGCCATCCTTCAACCATTTCCTGATGAAAAACACTATCCATCAATTTTTGGAAGACTGAAGGGGCATTCTTTGGGCCAAATGACATTCTCACATACTTATATATACCCATATGTGTGGTTATTAATAAGTAATTCTGAGAATTCTTTTCCACAGGAATCCGGTGGTAACCCTTGTCTCCATCCAGACAGGAAATATATTTTGCTCCTTGTAAAGTAGCATGGAAAGAAGCTATCCTTGGTAGAGGGTAAATATCATCTACAGTGTATGTATTCAGAGCTCTATAATCACCACATAATCTTGCCTTATCATTTTCATAAGAGATAAATACTGGTGAAATGACACAATACATAGGTGTTGTGTCTACTTTTTTAACAATACCTATTTCCAACAACATTTTTATATTGTCTTCAATATCTTTCCTTTTTGCAGGAGATGCTGGGTAAGGTTTCTGTTTCAAGCTGCCAGGAATATTATCCAGATTACAGCTTAGAGAGATTTTCATCTCATGGTCTTTGACCAATCCTAGTTCATTTGATCCATGAGCAAATGCCATAGGATATGATTTAATCAATCTCAAAATGTCTTCTTGTTCAATTTTTGAGAGTTGAGGACTGAAAGAGGCCTTTTGGATTTCATTTTCCAATTCACCCACTTCATTGGTGGTTCTTCCACCTTGCAGTTGTTCTTCTCTAGGAGAAATGGCATATACTGAATTTTCAGAACATATTTTGAATTTCCTTTTACCATTCATCCCTATGGTGAAACAACTGTTTGCAGGATCTAGTTTAATGCCAAATTTTGTCAATAAATCATTGCCAATAATAAACCAATCACTACAATTATTATTATCCATTACTACAAATTCACAAACTGCCCTAAAATATCCATTATTATATTTAAAGAATACAGCAGTTTTGTATTTGCCAATTGGATTTAATACTGAACCAAAACCCCTCCAGTTCTTTGTCTGAACAGGTTCTAGTTTTTCCTGGTACTTACTATCAAGTTTCATTAATGCATTAAGTGAAACTACACTACCTGCAGCCCCAGTGTCAAGAATGGCATTCATTTCTTTTCCACATATGATAATAGGTGCTCTGATAGGTGTTATTTTGTAAGTGTCATGAGATACATCTTTAATTATTTCAGCCTCCTCTATGGAAGTTAAAGATGTGTCTGTATGAGGTATAGCATCATTCAGGAAAATTATATCCTGTTCTAATACAAATATCTCATTTTCATCATCACTGTAAGATATGTTACTCTTGAAATCCTCACTGGATTCCACATTCTCATCTTCATGATTACTAGGTTCAGAATTCTGTGAGGTTTCAATAACATTTATTCTTTTCTTACACGTGTGACCCTTAACCCAAGGTTCATTACATTTGTAACAAGTGTTATTTTCTTGTCTCTTAGGGACAAGGGGAGCTGAAGGTTTTTTCTTTTCCACTGGTAACTTACTTGTAGTAGGTTTTACCACTTCAACACTTTGTCTGTAATTACTATACTTGGTTTCATACTTGTGGTTTAATAATATCTCATTGCATATATTAATGAATCCAGAGGTGTCTCTGACAGTTTCAGTTCTAGCTACAATAATGTCTCTAACTGATATAGGCAACTTGTATATTATTTTTTCTTTCCACTCTTCATAATCCATTTTTGGATCCATAGCTTTCATGATTTTTATTAAATTCATTAAGAAGACCATGCACCACACAATATGGGGGGCGGACTTGCTAGCAAGTCCGCAACCTTGGACCCAAACTCACCATAGATTGAACACACATTGAGCTATTGATAAAGGAACCATTCAATCAGGGATGAACACCACTCAGCAGAACAGTTTTAGGTGGGTGTTCAAGTAGAGTTCAGTATGGGTTCAGTATGAGTTCAGTCTGAGTTCCATCTGAGTTCCATCTGAGTTCAGGTTGAGGACTTGCTAGCAAGTCCACCCCCTATATTGCGTAGTGATGGGTTTATCTCCAGCATTTGGATTATATCTGGCCCTTTCATACAGTCTTTGTTGAGTGATTCTAAATTTTGGATCACCAAATTGCCTTTCAATTAGTGCCTTCCATTCATTCCAGGAGTAATTAATTCCCTCACTCAATACAGATTCAAACCATAATAAGGCCACATCTGTAAATAAAGATATTAACTTTGAAGTAATTTCTTCATCAGGTAATTTATATGAAAATTTTAAGTTATCAATTCTTTGTATGAATTGTTGCCAATCAGATTTTGAATCCCCGTCAAAAGAAGGGTACTGATCTAACTTAGGCCAGTTCTTTTGGCTAGTTTTTGCTTCCCTAACCTGAGGAATATTGAGTAATTCACTTACTTTAGAAAGATGATCATTTATTTCATCTTTTACTGATTTTATATTCTCAGAGCCCATAACACTATGTTCATGTTCAATCATTGGTTTATCATCAGAGTGTTTCATAAAAACTGGTACTCTTTCTACATAAGAGGTATTATCTTTTATTGTTTCAGTATTTTTCAAGATGTTAGCTACTTCAATTTCTACTCTTTGTAACCTATCTTTTATCACAGGTACATGATTTAAGGTATCATTTACATTTGAAAAAGACAATTTTACACGTCCCTCTATGGTAGCCATAATATTCTGAGAGTGTTCTAATTTACTTTCTAAATTTCTAATCTCAGATTTTAATCTTTTATTCTCATTGATTAATTCATTATTTGAATTTTCAATAATTTTTAATTTATTGGCTGTGGTACTCAATGATTGTGTTAGTTGTAATAATACATTTTCTGTATTAATGTTTGACTCTTTTGAGAACTCTTCCAATTTTTCAATTCTCAATAATAATTTACTTATTATTTTTGATTCCATTGGATTCTCTTTTAAAAAATATTCTATTTTTTCCGTGTCCAATTCAGAAGACTCATTATCAGGGTCAAGATTTAATTCATTTGATTCCATTTTTATATTAATAGTATTTTCCTGGTGATCAATAAAACTATTTACATTGTCCTCATTTAAAGACAAGTTTAACATATTCTGTTCAAATGAATAATCCTTTAAATCCTTATCAATAATATCCAATATTTCCTTATCAATCTCATTACCTATAAGTAATTTATTTTCAGGTTGATATAATTGATCATACGAAGTTGGATGACTTACCAAGGTCTTATCCCACTTCCCCTGCCTCTCCTTGCCTTTCCCCTGTAAGGGTGACTGCTGGAGCCCTGTTGTTGAGGATTGTTGTAGTTTTGGGCGTACCAATCCCATTTCCATTTGCTTACTGTAATTTTTTGGTCCTCCTCTTGGGCTGGAGGTGTTGCTATGGAATTGTTGGGTGCCACTGTTGGTGGTTGAGTCTTTATGTCCACTAGAGCTTGGTTGACTTCTATGAAACCTTGAGTTGCTCTCTTTTCCAGATTGTTGATCTGGTCCACTATATTGTTGACTCTTATTGTCAAGGTGTTCAGTAGGGTGGATAGGGAGTGAACTTGTTCTTGTAAAGTATTTTTTGTTTTCTTTATTGAAACCTGCTTTAAAAGCTTTTCCCTTTCCTCCAGAGACATTGACGGAGTGTTGTTGATTATGGGAGAGTCCTGGCCCTCCATTTGAATGTCCTGTAACAGGTCTTTCAGCTCTAGGTCTTAAGTCATAAGGTTTTACCTTATTACTTACAATGTCATTGTTGTCACACATTTTTACGTGGAATTTAAAGAATTGAAAGTTTAGATATGAAAACTTCAAAAAGGAGTTTTATCAGTATTTATCAATACCACTGAAGACAATTTTATTGCTTACTTATTGGTATGAAGTGAATATTTAAGTGCCAAACGTCAAATATGCTTTTATGTGGTCACTTGATTTAACTGGTCAATAAAAGAAAAGATTAAGAGTCCTGTTAAAAGAAAACAATTAATCAGTTTAATTGGTTTATTATCTGCAAAGATCACAAATTTAATTGGTCTATTGACAGACTCCCACTAAGAACAATTATATGTTAAATTAGTGGTAAAAATTTTATCTGCAAAGATCTCAAATTTAATTGGTCTATTGACAGACCCACTAATAACAATTATAAGTTAAATTAGTGGTAAAATTGTTGATTCAATATCACAATTTTATAATATAACAGGGCTTCTTTTTCTGAAATCACTATATAAGTGACCCCAACCTGTTGTAATTATCCAAATATTTCTATATGTATATTATTTACGTGCACCTTCTTTTGAAAATTTCACTTACAGGATTATAACAGAATTCTTGAGGAAAGGCCCCCAATTGTCAGGCTAAGGTCAAGTACAAGGACGTGAACTAGCTTGAATGGTCAGTTGTCTAGAAGATTTTAATGGTCCTATATGAATACTGTAGTTCTAATCCACTAAGTTGTAAAATATAATCAAATATAAAGGTCTCAGTAATATAATTCTCACTATTCTTATATATGGCTTACAATCTTTATAGTTGGTAGAAAAATAGATTATATAAATTCAGATACTATTCAAAAGTCTTATAAAAGTACTAATTGATATGTATTGTAATTGGTTTGGTTATATTGGTTTAAATTGTAATGATAAAGAATGAAGAAATACAACCCAAAAACCTCCTCCTTTTATACACACTGAGTTCCCCAATGATTCCCTTGATGTATCACCCAATACACAGTTAATGACGCCTCTAAACAACTAATAGACATTCCCATCAACATTCCCAGTAACCCATGACATAATTAGAAGAGTAACACCCGCCAAAATCCTGTAATAATAAGTGAAATCCATCAAAATTAAAGAAAAAGACAAAAAGAGAGTATATGCATATAAAACAATAATATTAAAGACTAAAGGAGACTTTTTAAGGTTAATAATAGCTTAATAATAAGGGGGATTTACTGTAGAAATAATGGGGCTAATCCTGACATTATACTACGTGAAATTCCCATTCAAAAATAACCAAAATTGACTGAGAAACCACCCAAAAACTTAAAAAAGAGCGTGAGATGTGGGGTAACTACATGCAGTTCTTGGAAGGCGCTTGCACGGGTAAATCCTTGACTAAAATTAGGCGAATTTAAGCGTGGTGATGAAATAAAGTGCCAAGAGTGAGGTTATTAATGAAATTAGTGCATATAAACAAGGTCAATGCATTATTAATTAAGCTAGGACACTAAATAAGCGCCTGTCGCCTATTTTAGTGTGTTTCCCCACAGTGGGCGTAGAATGTGGGGTAATTATAGTGTGAAAAAGCTAACTTTGCTAAAAATGAAGCTATTCACACGGGAAAAAAGCAGGCAGTATGTGGCCAGTACACAGAAGCCATTTCTGGCATAAAAAACACCAAATTTGAAAAGTGTTATTTTTATGCATTTAAATAGCCAAATCAATAGTTCTAAATGAGCCCAATTGATCTGTCAAAGCGCAATTTTGATATTCTCAATTTTATAGCGCATATAGTCAACTTTTAAGTGAAATAAAGCGCATTTCTTGTTTTTTTGCATAAAACAATGAATATAACAGCTTTAAGTGTACTTAAAAATTATGTAGCCTTATACTTAAGGTTCTTAAGATTACCCTAACATATTCCAACTTAATATTAAGTACATAAGACCTATAAAAGGTGGATATATGCGTGTATATAAGGTGTTATAATGGCTTTTTTTGTGTGTTATCATAATTTTACTTATGTATACTATTTGTGTACTCTTATTTATTATTCCCATGTATAGTTCATGTGTTTAACATAACTTATAATTACTTTTTACTCAGTTCTGGAGATATACAGGCTGACAGTGAGGTAAATTACTGAAAAAATGGTGGGTCAGATAATGAGTTACACAAAAGATTCTATAAATCATGGAAAGAATTTACTGATTTCACCCTTTACTAAAAGATTGAAATATGATGAGTAATGAATATTAGCTGCTATTTTCATTAAAATATGCAAACTGAACCAAAGTGCTTTGATGCTCTTAATAGAGGGAAAACACTTGAGCTCCTAAGAGCATTTACTGTGGAAGGAAGGTAATCATTATCACTTTAATGCATACTTTTGATTTTTATCACATCTTCATCATTCCTTTTCTCAACCATCATCTCACCAATACACTTGGTAATGGTATTGCTTTTATTTTTTACCTTCTTTTCTTTCATTTTGTTATCTCTATTTTTTATTAATCTTAAAACTGAATGACTTTCAGGCTGATGAAAATTATGTTCAATTTTTTCTTCCTTGGATAAACTTCAGCTTTTTGTAGGTCTTCCAAATGAATTCCAACACCAAAAAGGACACCATGTGTTTGAAGAAGAGAAGTAAATGAATCAAAAACCCATATATCAAAGCATTATTTTCTCCCCTCATCCCATATCAAACTCAATTTCATCAAATTTTCTTCACTTGAAGAGTGCCAAAATTGCACTGGGAAGATGCATATGGTGGATTCCTTGTCACTTAAACCAAAAAATTTTTAATTATTTCACCTTAACTTTATTTCTTTTTTCAACATTTTTTCTTTGAATTCAAGGACATCAAGAAGGTGCTATCTAGTGGTGAAGTTATGGTTAATCACACTTCACTGGCTTTCAAGTGGCAAAAATGTCATTTTCAAAATGCAATTAATATAAAATAAAATATTTTTTTTAAATTTTTTGTTGATATTTAATGAGTCAGGGTGATCTAATTGACTGAAAAAATAAGTTTGATGCCATTTTAAATTTTATTATGTGAACTATGTTGAGTTGAATTAAGATGATGATAGCCTTCCACCCATTGTAAAATCATTCACAAAAAATTACATTAGCAAATGTTGTGTGAAACTAAAATATTAGGCTAATTGGACTGTTTCTGCAATCATCAAAGATAGTATTCAATATGAATTTTTTAATGTGTGCTAAAGCTGGAGTTCCACAGTCATGCATCATTAACCCCTTATTTCTGTGCTCTCCTTGTGTCACTTTTGTAGAAACATTGCTGCTTTGTAAATAGCAACAACACTAGTTTGAAACAGTGATATTTTTGATTTGAAATAGGATTGCTTCTTTTTTGAAAATTGTGATTTTTATTCCTTAAAATAAGTACTTGCCTACTGACTTTGCCCCTCTCTTTATACCCACTAGTCCAATTTTTCACTTGAATATTTTTTACTTCCAATACTCCCGTATTTCAATTAAATCAGGTAGCAGGTTTGAAAAATCTAGACCTGCTTTTATAGTTCTATATATTGATTTAATACTCCATTTATCCCTCTTAATAATAAAGGTAACCAAGAACTGAACTTATTAAACCCATAGGAAGGAACAGTTCACATTCATTTTTCCAACTTTTTTTTATAATTATGAATTGTTGTTTTCATTCAGAGTTCCTGGAAATATGTCCTTTTCACCCTCTTTTTTTTGTGCTGCTCTCACAAAAATTATTCAATTTCATACAAATTTGGTTACATAGCCAAGAGAGAACTTGATATTAAGAATATAGAAAAAAAAAATTCAGTAGTTTTTCACATTTTAAAAATTGTCAGAACTCCAGCTTCTGGATGAAGAAGTAAGGATCAGAGAAACATAGTATTAGCACAAGTAAATAGCCAGAAAAAACCAGAAGGAAATCACAAAATTAAAAGAGGAAAATCACAAAAATAGATGAAGAAAAAAGGAAAAAAAGTTCAAGTTTAATTTCAGGGGTTTCCATATGCAACTACATAAAGTAGGTTTAGAAGAATTTTGGAATGTCTTTTAAGATGAAATTTGATGCCATAGATATGTGAATTTATTAGATAATATTTCTATATGTATTTTGATAGTTATTGAAGTTCTTCTTTTGCAGTTGGTGGTGTTATTTGGACAAAAATGGATGTTATCAAGACAATGATGGTTGTAAGAAAGAAAATTGAGCTAGCTGTATGCATGTTGTGGTTGTTTGTGGGCAATAAAAAATTTAAGTGGTGACAAGAGTATATTTCCAAGAGCTTTAAGATCATAAAAATAAGTTTCTTTATTATGAAGTTTATTTTGAATATATGTGAATTCACCCACTACTGTCACATTTTCTAATGTAAAATAGCAAGTTTTGACATGAAATTGCATCAATCCAAGAAAATTTAATGGGATACTATTTCTCATATTATCTTTTATAGAATTGAGATCACATATTCATATCTCTTGTATTCATAACCCTGCACATTGAGTGAGTCAAAGTTTTGCTTCTCAAATGTTCTTGTTTGCTATCATGATTAAGATATGGTGAAGAGGCTTAGTTTGCAACATGTAATGAATTTTTTAAGCTAAAAACTAAAAAACTGGCTTCAAGATTTAGCAAGTTTCTTGTCTAAGTCAAAAGAGGTGTGTGGACACATTTCAAAAGATAAGGAGGGGGAATATTGTGCAGGATAAAACAATTGTGCAAGGAAGAGGAAGTGAAAGAAAAAATATGTGGGACAGATGAAAGTGGAGGAAATGATATATGAAATGAAATGGGATATAGGAAAAACAAAGTGTAATGTTTCATGTTGAAGGGTATATATTTAATTTGCAAAAATAGATACAAAATGATATAAAGTAGAAAAAATTTAGAATTAAATACATAAGAACCATATTTCCTGTGGTGTTAATTTCATATGGTGCTCAATTATCCTCCATTATTGTCAATTACAAACTTTGTATTTATAAAGATAATTTTTTGATGAACATTAGCATAAGTGATGATAGGAGAAAGAATGAAAAATCAACGCAAAAAAATTGCATAATTGGGAGAATTTGATGGATGATTTTACAGTGGGTGGAAACAAGTTATTGCCACCCCATGAATTTTCTTTTGGCTCTCATTTCTCTCAAAGTACAACTTAGTTTTCATTGAAAATTTGTATCATAGCTAAACAGCATATATAGATTCTAAATATCTAATCATTATATCAACAAAAGTCTTGACCTGTAAAACAACAAGTAGGCCCCCAGAGGCATCTACTACTGTCTGCATCCTTTGTGTCATAGCCTTAATCAAATTATCTAACATGTTGGCTGGAAAGTCCTCCCAAGATAAACGTAAGGCTTTTGTCATTTCTTTATTTGTTTCTGGGTTATATAACTGATAGATATTTGTTATAAATACTTTCCAAATATTATCAATAGGATTAAAATTGGGTGATTGGGCTGTAAATTTTATTTTCTTCAAGTTAACTAGATCACAAAATTCTTGAGTTTTTTTAGATGTGTGAGTAGGAGCATTGTCCTCCATAAGGAGAAGCTCATGGTGGGGGTCATTTTCTTCCAAAAAGGGCACAAGGGATTTTTGGTACACTTTTATCATTGTGTCTAATGGTTGAAATTTCAAGAAGAGGACCACAAGGGGGACTTTGGTAATGTTGACAAAGCCCCCAAACCATGATGGATGACTGGCCATTTTGGAAGACATGCAGTCTTGGTGGTACCTCAGGCTGAAAATATTTCAAAGAGTGAGCAAACTGTGGAATGTGGGAGGGAGAGATGGAAGTAAATAACACTATAAAAATCAAGTGGAACCTGCTAGCAGGTGCCTATTCCTATATTCAGTTTTGATTTAAGAGTAAATTTGATTTGATTTTGCTTAAGCTAATGTGCTCCTTGTTCAGTGTGCAGTCTTTCTAGAAGAATTACAGCTGAGCTGAAATTGAGTTAAGCCAAAGGTAGGGATTGGAACCTGCTATCAGGTTTCCATTTTTTTTCTGGTGTAAGAGACATGTTGCAGACCCCAATCCATATTCCAATAATAATACCTTTCATTTCCTCAGCTAGGTGTTGATTTGTAGCACTCAAAGTGGACATTGTGGAATGAAAATGATTATTTAATTAACTGAGAATTACAAGAACAACTTTAGATGGTGGTGTTATTGAGTAAAGAAAAATTGAAGTGGAAAAAAATAAATTAGGTTGTGGAGAAAACTTGTTGACAGCCACTGTACATGCTCTAACACTATCAACACCATTTTTTACGCCACAAAGCACAAAAAATTCTTAACAGTTGTTTAATTAATTCATAAAAATCTTTATGTCCCCTAGAAATTAATTATGATTGTTATGTATTTGTTACACAAAAGTTACGCCATGTGGTGTAAAAGCATGTACAGTCACTCATTTATACTCACTGATGCCAAAAAATTAACCCGCAAAATACAGGCTAAACCAAGAAAAACCACACTTGCGACTTTTAACCCCCAATTCTGGGTTTGTAAGTTAATCCAAAGAGACCTTCTCACAGTTCTATCCTTATAATACCCACCCTTAAACACATACTACATTGAACATTGTGTGACATAGAATTGCCTGCCCAATACAACCATTTGATAAAATTTTCCTTCATGTCCTTATTTGTGTGAGATTGTAAGGACAAACTAAGTAAATATGATAAATAGGTTTTGTCTTGCAAAACTTTATCATTTCTACTGTGAGACTTTTCACAAATCTGCCTTTTTTTGTTTCACAAGATTACAGGAAAGTCAAAAAAGGTTTCTGAAATTTTGACAAAAAGTTAAAAATAGTTCTCACTAAAAATAAATTTTCCCACTCAAAGGGGTCAGGGATAGGTACAGAGTAGTCAATTTTGAATTGAAAAGTATTTTTTTCAGGTGAAATTTTGAAGTTGCAAAAATTTCCTGCCACAGGCTTTTTTGACTTGGCTATAGAAGCACTGGACAAGAAAGTATCAAGATAGAAGGTATCATTTGTCATGTAATTCATCCTGAAAGTGTTTCAGAAATGCCACTAGTACAATCATTAATTTACAAAGAGTCTCTAAGCATCATGATGAATAAAAATTAAAAATTTTCACAATTGCTCACATATATATGAAATTGTGACTTTTTTTTATTTATTCTTATTGTCAATTCTTTTAAATTTATGGACAGATAAAAAAATTATTGTTAAGTGGGCATAGAAACAGACATAAATGGGAAATAGGGCTGATGGAACTTTTCAGCCTGGATATCCCCAGGACTGAGTAAAAAGTAATTATAAATTATTTTAAACACATGTACTATACATGGGAAAAATAAATAAAAGTACATAAGTTGTATACATAAGTAAAAATTATGATAAAATACAATATATGCCATTATAACACCTTATATACACACATATATCCTCCTTTTATAAGTCTTATGTACTTAATATTGAGTTGTAATATGCTAGGTTAATCTTAAGAGCCTTAAATTTAAGGCTACATAATTTTTAAGTAGACTTAAAGCTGTTGTTTTCATTGTTTTATGTGAAAACAAGAAATGTGCTTTAAATCACTTAAAAGTTGAATACATGCGCTATAAATTTAATAATATTAAAAATACGCCTTGAAAGATTAATTTGTCTTAATTAGGACTGCTGATTTGGCTTCTCAAATGCATAAAAATAACACTTTTCAAATTTGGTGTTTTTTATGCCAGAAATGACTTCTGTGTACTGGCCACATGCTGCTTGCATTTTTCTCGTGTGAATAGTTTCATTTTTTGCAAAGTTAGCTTTTTCACACTATAATTACTCCACATTCTATGTCCACTGTGGGGAAACATGCTAAAATAGGTAACAGGTGCTTTTTTAATGTCCTAATTTAATTATAGGCGCATTGACCTTATTATATGGACTAACTTCATTAATAACCTCAAGCTTGACACCTTAAATTCACCACCACACTTAAATTTGCCTAAATTATTCAGTGATTTACCTGTGAAAGCGCCTTTCAAGGACTGCATGTAGTTACCTCACATCTCATGCCCTTTTTTGGGTTTTTCAGTGGGTTCTCAGTCAATATTGGTTATTTTTGAATGGGGATTTCATGTAGTTTATCGTCATAATTAGCCCCATGATTTCTACTGTTAATTCACCTTGATATTGTGTAATATTTATTGTTACTATTTCTCTTTTTAGTCTTTTATTTTAAGGTTTTACACGCATACACTCTCTTTTTTGCTTATTCTTTATTTTTGATGGATTATCCCTATTACTACAAGACTTTGGCAGGTTATATCATTCTAATTATGTTATTGGTCACTCTTTATGTTGTTGGAAAGGTGTATTAGCTGGAATGAGGCATCATTATCCACTTATAGAGCTGGTAAATCAAGGGGTTCATTGGAGGAATTATTGGGTATAAAAGGAGGGGGTTTTTGGTCTTGTTTTCTACATTCTTTATCATTACAATCAAATATATAACCAATACAATTACAATACATATCAATAGTACTTATAAAGTCTTTGAATAGTATCTGAATTATTACATCTATTTTTCTACCAACTATAAGATTGTAAGCCATATATAATTAGTGAGATTTAAATTACTGAGATTCTTATATTGAGTTATATTTTAATACTTATTGGATTTTTACTACAGTATTCATATAGGACCATTAAAATCTTCTAGAAAACTGACTATTCAAGCTATTTCATGCCTTTGTACTTGAACTCTGCCTGAAAGAACTTAAAGCTCTCAAAAAAGTCCAAAAAATATTGAGCAAACTAATAAAAACCTCACATGAAGTGCAAAAAATTACACATATTTTGCTTACTGTCAGTTAGAGTTTTTGTTGAAAGTAGATTATTAACTTAGCATTAGTTATAGAAACCTAGTAGTTAATTCATATATGTAAAATTGATTTATTATTTAAACCTAACTTGATGATATCATGCAAAGCATACATGGGTGAGGAACCATAACCTTGTTCCTCATCCATTCTCTTTATTTATATTTTATCATTTACTGTATTTTATTTCTATTTTTTTTATTCATTTTCTTCATTTAACTATTAACTAAATATTATCGCTATCCACTCTTTTCTGTCCATTTCACTGCTCCATCCTGTCCTTGGGTCCCACCGTCCACACTAGCCTAGAAGTCCTACTTACCTGCTGCCTAATTCTATCAGGTAACTTTTCTTTTCTGTCCATTTCACTGTTCCGTCCTGTCCTTGTGTCCCACCGTCCATACTAGCCTAGAAGTCCTACTTACCTGCTACCTAATTCTATCAGTTTTGTCCATATCAACACACCACTTTCAAATGTAATTCACCACACCTTTCAAGATGAAGCCAATCCACCATATGTTAAAATTTTCAGGCACAGTGTTTGTATTGATTTGAAAAAAAAGCACACACTCAGATTACCTCCCAGGCACATTCCATCTTGAAAGGCATTTGGGGAGTGCTGCTTGTGTAAACAGATACTGCTGGATTTATATGCTGATGAGGAGGGGACCAATAGTTCCTGTCTGGGTGAAGAACAGTGATTCATGGTCAGTGGATGGTGAGAGGATACAGATTGATTGCAGAAACAAAGTTTGGGATTTTTTAATGATGTCGTAACCATGTACATGGTGTAGCATGAAGGAAATTAAGACACTACAAGGGTTTTCATATTGTTTTTTTAGGGTTTTTACCATGGGTAAACTGTTTTAGCAAGAAACATTTTCCTAATAAATGGGTGAAGCTACAATCGTAATTTTTGGAGCATTTGCATACTAAGTGCTTTTTACCCGTGAACATGTTCTTCTCATTTGTCCTGCCCACTTAGAAGCACGCAAGCTCCTTCGTGAGGCTGCCAAACGCCATAAAATTTATTTCAATACATCTTCCCTGCTTTCTCCTTCTCCCATCACCAAAGATATTGACAAATTTCTCATCTCTACTAATAGATTTCCTAACAACCTTCCCCTACCCTCTCCTCCTTAACCTTTGCCTCATTATTTAGTGCACTAATTTCCCCTCACCTTATCCTGCCTTATATGTACCTACTCCTAGTTTTCTTTATATGCCTTCATGCTCCTTGTTGAGTGAGATTGTAAGAAATAAAAAATAAAAAAATAAAAAAAAGTGCTTTTAAATGAGCGATTGTACATGCTCTAACAAACACATTTGGTAGTGTAACTGAATTGAAAGGGGTGCGAGAGTCTGTGCCCGGAATAAAATGCGAAAAAAGGCCATGTCTCCTTATTGCCTCTCTTCCACATTTGCCATGTTTGAGACCCCTTATATTTGACTCAATTCTTTGAAGATAACATTTCTTTTTCCTGTCGCTGCACTCATTCGACGAGCTCTGTATCCACCTGAGTTAGCTTTAAGTTTTATTCCTCTACCATCAACATTTCAATTTGTGTCGGTTGAGTCATTCTAAAGAGATCATGTTGTAAAAAGCAAAAAGAATGAAAATTAACTTCATTAATGACAATCTCTCAATGATATCCATGGTAAACTGCCTTAAGGGAAAAATCGGGCGATAATACTAGCTTCCTGTTAAGATGTAGAGAGAGTGCAATTATTTTATAGTACCAAAGATTGTAAAAATTATTATACAAAATTAACTGGGACGTCAGCAACTCTCTAAATTTTATATTATTTTAATAATTCAACAATTCGCACCACAAGAGAATCGATGACGTTTTGTGCTTTTCGCCATCCGATCGTTTGACCTGTCAGTCAAGAAATCTATCATTTATTGGCTTGAGACATTTCAAACAAATTTTATTTTGCCTGCAACAGGTCAACAGTCTTTTCCATCAATAAAATTTGTTTAGACATTTCAAAAAAAAATTATTTTGCCTACAACAGGTCAACAGTCTTTTCCATCAATAAAAGTTGTTTGAAATGTCTCAAGCCAATAAATGATAGATTTCTTGACTGACAGGTCAAACGGTCGGGTGGCGAAAAGCACAAAACGTCATCGATTCTCTTGTGGTGTCGGTTTTGTATTAATATTTTTTCTTAGTCAATTTTTTTGTTTGAAAAACATGGAAGAATGGGAAGTTGTAAAGTTAAGCAGAATACATTTTTTCTCTACATCTACTGAAGATTTCGGAAAAAATATAACTGACACTGTCTGGCGCTTTTAAATATTTGATTTACATTTACCTTCTAATTCGCAAAAACTTCTACCAAATTTACTTACAATGTTAATCAGAAGACTCATGAGAAACCACCAAGTGCGCAATTCTCTCAAAGTGAGGCGTTTAACGTCCCACCACTTCTCTATCCTTTATATGTAAGTCGTTTTTTAGTTTCTTAAATTACCGTACTTGGGACTCTCTATTCTTCCTCATATTTTTTTTTCTTTCGATTAATATCATTTGCCATATTTTAGAGCAGAAATTTCACTTTCTTTGGTATATCTATTTCTTTATCATATCTCAAATTTGCAAGTATGTCCGTCAATTTTCTGTTTCTAGAGCCCGATTTTTCATTTTAACTTCTTTGATAAAAATTTTCTGACTTTGTTTCTGATTACTATTATTTTTATTTTTTTTCATGTTCAGATCTAGTATTTTCATTTTCCATTCCGCTACATCTATATAATTATTAATTATGAGAACTTCATTTCTTCATGCAAAAAAGAAGAATAAATGGTTTCTTATATAACAATAATAAATCAATTATCTGTAAAAAATTTAAGATTGTGTCATCATTATTAAATAGCTCCCCATACGAAATATCAACAATATTTTTTTTCGATGAAAAGCTTTTGACGTGATAGAGATAAATAAGTTTAATTTATCACTAGAAGTTTAATTCTAGTATTAGGGTATGTGTAAGCCGAACGGATAGAAAAAAAGGTGTTTTTCATCAAAATTAATACTGGACCTCGGATGGGCATCATTGAATTGTTCAGAACCCACTTTTTCCCGCAAGTAGGTTTCATTTTATTTATTGTTAGGATCTGACGACCTTAAGGCGTGAAAATAGGAGAATAGATGGTGTAGAGATATGTTATTCTTCTTCATGAACACAATTGCTGGAATGTTTACATAATTTCGTTGTCGTTTTTGTGACGGATGAGTCTTCTGTAGAAGGAGAAGAATAAGAGTGACATCGAGCACATGTATAAGAATTTCTTGGAGTATTGTTGAAAAGGCTGATTAACTCCATATTGAAAGAATGAGGTTGACTTGTCATCAATGTATCCACTGTAGCAGACACTGAACTTTCTGAAATTGAACTTAAGGTTGAAGAGCTTTCTGGGCGATGACGACGAGGATAACTTGGTTTAGGAGGTAACCAGCGTGGTTGAAAAGATGCATCAGGCATAATCACGTTCGGATGAGAATTCCAAAACGATGAACAGTTTTTTATTCGTTGAATTTTTCCGTAAAAAATGTGGAATAATTCAAAATTTTGCGGATTGAATAATGATTTGATGTCTAGAAATACAAAAGATGCTAGCAGAGAGTATATTGATAGATAGGCGTCAAGTATCGGCGCTAGGCTGATCACTTTCAACAAATTTACACTTGTAAGGAGAAAAAAGCCCAATCCAGATAATAAAAGATGAAAATGAAGCCGGCACATTAGTCCAATTTTAATTTTTCCTTGATTTTCTGGGCCCAGATTTTTAAGAATCTGTGTACCTAGAAATATTATCATTACTTAAGCCGTGAGAGGTAATTTTAATACATATACCCTTTAGCAAAAATTTTAAGGAGGAACCGACCAGATGCAAAAATTGTAAAAGAAAGAAGAGTTAGAATTGTGCAAGTAAATATATAAACCAAAATTCTAGATCTAGGCGAACAACCACTGGCGTCGACTGTACATTTTAATCAGGAATGGTCAAAAACCAAAAAATATCTTCAAGGGAAGGAAAAATGAAAATCACTTAGTAGTACACCCTCCTTGTCCTGCACCATCGCGGAAATTGAAGCAAATAAAGTGGGTGAAGCCATAAAAAATGGTAGTAATCTCAAACATGATGACTTAAGATAAATCTTAAAAAGATTGAAGTTTTTTAAAAAGGAAATCATGAATCTGCATCCGTGTTCACAATGGTATTTTGTTTTTCTCGTTTCAAAAATAAGTGAACGTTGAGTGTTCATAGATCCATAAAAAGGCGGAAGAGTAAAGACGTTTTCAGTATCCAAGCTCTCATTTCGAAATGACAATTCAGATTTAAAAATATTTATAGTATTTGAAAAGGTATAATCTCCATTATTCGCAAAACTGTGATTGGTGTCACATGTTGGTGCCTCTGCAATTCGATCCAGGTCTGGACTACTGGTTACTCCAAGCCCTGTAAGATTATTTACACGAAAGAAAACCCTTCGAAAAAATTATGAGAAGTTTAGTCCACAGATTAAATTTTCAAAGATTTGAGCAATCTCACACCTTAACACCTTGACAGAAAAAATGGCTAGAAAAGCTATGACAGCAGTTTGAGCTGAAAAGATTTTTTTCTTAAATTAGAGATAGCAACTGAGATTTTAAATCGAAGTTACTTACAGAAATATCTAAAGACAGCGTTCAGTTGTACAACGAACTTTGCTATGCCACTGAGAGAATCTGAAAAAGAAATTGAGCGAAAATTTGTCTTTAAAAATGATAGAAAGACATGAAATGGAAATTTGAGGAAAATACGAACGTAAGATCAATAAGCTCTCTCCAGTAACAAAATCGACTTTTATCGCTTTTTGCACGTGAAAACCCCAGGGAGTTAATGAATTTAAGTAACTCAAGTTCATCATAATAAAACAAGCTACATAATCGGAATAAACTTTTACTTTGATTTTGGGCAACATAAAAGCTAAAAGTGCTAGAATACTAAGTAAGATACCAAAGGTCTGAACGTTTTCACACATAAATCAGTCAAGTGATTGGGCTCAGGCACATAGAAGGATGCACTTTACTTACGGCCAATGTTTGATGTATCCGCCTCATTATAATCGAGCCCGCTAGTTTTATTGCCAAATGAGAATTCTCTGGTAATGAGTGGTGATCATCGGCAAAGATAATATCAAAGTAATGAAACATCTAGCACGTTGATATATGCTTCTTTTCCACCTTCAATTCGGCTGAATTGTTGCACCTTTTGAAACTTTACAACCGTGCTCTTAACGAGCCAAGTTAATTTTGCCCACCAGGTTTTCTTTTTTAGTGTGAAGTCTAGATAGTTTTTTGATGTATCACAATTTCGGTCCTTAATTCTCTTCCAGATATCTTGAAAATTTCCCCTTCAGCGTAGAGACAAGTTCAGGTGAAAAGGATATCGGTAGAGTATCTGAAAGAAAATCCAACACTTAAAGTGATCAAAAGATTAGCAAAGTAAGTGATGCCAAGTTAAAAATATAAACAGCGCCCATTATGAGAATTAAAAGTACTCTGGCTAAAGGCAGAACGCTAATCCTATCTACAAGCTATAGTGACAACAGCTTCACAAAAGTAATTTAGGTATGGATGAGCACAAAACATTAATTGCCAGCATACTTGAATTTTCATCTCCGGTCTACGTAAATCAATGTCTCAAAATTATTTATGACCTCTATTCATGAAGGAGACGTGCACGTAATCTTCTTTTTTTTTCAAATTATAATTGATCATCAAGTGGAGCTATGTTCATATATGAGGGTTGAGCAATCCAAGTATTCTGTACTATGTAAAACAGATATAAAATGATTTATAAAAGCTTGGTGGGCGTTCATACAGTACTGGGGGTATGCGCTCCAGTAGATTTACCCAGAAACCTGCTTGAGAACAAAATAAGAAACAAGGAAATCTGCTGCCAGGAGAGTCTTGGATTGATATTCGTCATGAGGCTTCTCAATGTGACATTTAGATTTGCTCTCAACATAGTTTTAGAGATTCTGTGCGGAAATAATCCGGTGCTTCGGGGGACTTTAACATCAACCTTTCTCCGTCACTGAGCCATTGAAGTATTCCAATTGAATAGAATCACTGAGGCTTTGAAAACTTCTATTTATCAAGTGTGAGTGATTATTGCATTCTTGAATGGTAAAAAGTCCCACATCTTTTGGTAGATGAAATAATTAGTGTTATGGGGAGCTTGCATCATGGAATTGTCCTGTTACAATCACAGATATGAGATAGAAGTATAGTTGCTTGACGACACACTTTTGTGGGAATGTTTTCCAAGTTGGTAAACGAGCATCACATCATGTCATACAGCCAATTCACAAAAGCTTGCGAATTTTTGATGAAAAAATAAGTTTCTCCAACAAAAAAAAGATTTACGTATTCAAAGGGAAGTACCCCCGCCCTATCCCCGACACTTATGAATAGGCAAATCATTTTTTGGTGAGAACACCTTTGATTTTTCGTCAAAAATTCCGCAAGCTTTTGTAACTTGGCTGTAGTCTTACACTTTCAAATTGGTGGAGCACCAGGAGACCATACATTACATTTATCGGTAAACAGGTCAGTGTTAAATTGACTTCAGGCTGTCCTTACTAGCTTGTTGGCCAGTTTTACATTAATTAATTCATTGTAATAACTTATAATTGAAGCTGACCTCTTATCAACCACTGCCACACCACACAAGTCAAGCGATCAGTGCATCTTCACCCTGTTTAGAAAGCACCTTCAGGGAAGCAGATATTAATTACATATACTCACTATTCCTCTCACATATGCTACAATCAAAAACTCATGAAGCCATTGTGCTATTGCTTCTGAAGCTGTATAAAAAGAAAATCAAGAAATGGATATTATTGAAAGAGAAATCAACTTAGTATTCAAAGCTGCTCAAGATAAATATATTAAATTAAGAAACAAAAAATTGTCGTCTATTAATTAGAGATATTGGATCAATACTGATTTAAAGAGTCTTTAAAGTGTTAATCTTCAATGTGATGCAACTAGAAATATATGACAAAGACAGTGGACTTCTGAATCTAAAAGATGTATTCAAGGAAGCACAAATGATGGAATGAGCAAAAATATGGCTTTCCGACCACAAAAAAAGGCAATAGTTTGGCTTGCTTGCTTCGTGGTAAGAGCAGCCTTGTTCAACCTGAAGATTATCCATATTCACTTCACGGTTAATCTTGATTCATTTGAGCATTGGCCTTGTTTGAAAGACAACAATGTAAGAATTAACAATAAGGGATCTCAAACATTAACATACCACCAGAAAAAAAACATGGGCACCTGATAGCAGGTGCCGATCCCTATCTTTGACTTAACTCAATTTCAGCTCAGCTGTAATTCTTCTGGAAAGACTGCGCACTGAACAATGAGCACACTAGCCCATGCATCATAAAATCAAATTTACTCTTAAATCAAACCTGAATATAGGGATAGGCACCTTCTAGCAGGTGCCACTTGATTTTTTGCGGTGTACATGCCTGTCAGACTTCAGCCTCAAAACACCATTCCAAGATGCCATGATAAATGGCAGACTTAGAGTTAGGGGTCACAAACATGATGTCAAATACTCCCTACTTTTTTGCCAAGATATGTGTTTTTGTGTACCAGTTCATGATTAATCAAGATGAGGGGATGGAGTGTGTGAATGGCATAGATACAGCTAATTCTGGAAAGTTTGCAGTTGTCTTGCCTCTCATCCTTGCCAAAAGCATAGGTCATCTGACCTAAACACATGAATTTGGTATGGATGGGATGAAAAACAACTGCAAGCTTTAGCTGTATATCCAAAAAAATGGCTTGTTGAAGTACAAACAACCTGTCATGAGTAAGTGCACTTAAATAAAAAGACTTAAATGGTACCTATTTTGTGATGAGCTTGAATGGTGTATATGCTAATGTTTGAGATCCCCTAATAAGGGGTGTCAGTGCTAGGAAATCTGCACTTAAATTTGACCAAATCCACACTAATTTAAGTGTGGGTTTCCAAAACATACTAGCCTCAACACTGGTGGATTTCAAAATGAAATAAGTCACTCATTTCACTCAAATCTGCAGAGCACTCCACAGCATAACACTTTATAACTCAAAACATTGTACATCATTTACATTTTTATACCAAATAAGAGACATACCCTCTTAGCTCTCAAATCATGATAAGCTACATCAAGCAATGACTTTCACAGCTCTTGATATCCTCTTGGACTCTGATTTCAATTCTGATTCTGATCTTAAAGAAGATTTCATTCCCTCCCCCCATAAAAAGAGGCCAGGAAACATTACCTTCTTCCAGAAAACCTCAAGTACTTCATACCCCCAAGTACACCATCCAAACACTTCTTAACCTACCTATACCCAGTTTTAGACAGTTTTTTAGGACTTCTCAGGAATTTTTCTTTAGAATGGTTATTTTTATTTTGTATATTGACATTGATTTTGAATTTTCTGTTATAGTCTCTTTTTTTCAAGTCTCTTTGTTTTCCTTCATCAACTCAACATGAAATCACATATTTTCTACAATCACATGATTTTTCAGTCATTCTTTTTTTCATTCATCACTCATATCCATTTCCTCCTCTCCTCTTTCATCCCTCAAATAATTTGAAGTCAATTTTTTTCTCAACTCATCTCTCCAGATAAGTCATTTTATCATTTTTACTTATATATTTGCTAATTATACTTTTTTGTATGTTTTTTTTGTGTTTTCTTTTTCTTTTTTGTATCTAAGTTTTTAGTAACTGTTTTTTTATTTTAAAGGTAAAAATAACCTTTTTTCTTCTCTCCCTCTTTTCTTTCTTTTTTAGCTCCATCCTACTCTTCATCACTCCTTGGCATGGTCATTATCCCCACTTTCCCACTTTCCCCCTTTCCTCTATTTCACTTTTTTTTCTATTTCATTGAAACACATACATTGCACATTCTTTAAAAATTTCACTTGCTCCATATTCAATTCCCCCCAATTCCAACTTCACTCTTTCTCACTCTATTTTTCCTACGTTTCAATCAAGGTAAGTCTCATCTCCTTTTTTTCATGTCTATATGATATCTTTTACTTTCTATGAAAATTTCATAATTAAATATATGTAGGACTCTTATCTTAATAACAGTGGACTTATTCAACTCCTCATGTTGTCATTTTCATCATCACTTTTCAAGTTTTTGTGAAATTTTAAAAATCAGAGTTGGAACTAGGGTTAGGTTTATTCAAATCTTATTTCTATCTAAATGAAGATTTTCCTGAAGGCTATCTTTCATTTTAAACTAACAGATTTGAATTAGGTTCATTGTTTACTGAGAGATTGACCTTTAAAGTTGATATTTTTTTCCCAATTTGAATTTTTTTATTTCCTGTTTTTATATAACAAATAAGGGTTAAGCTAATTTATATCACATGTCATTTAGCTGAAGATCCTACTGAAGCAGATCATCTTCCCTTTCCCAAAAATGGGTTTGAATTTGGTTCAGTGGTTACTTAGATCTTGACGTTTAAAAGTGAACCTTTTTTCAAATTTCATTTAATTTATTTCATGTTTTAATATTGTATAATTAGAGAATATGGCTTCAGACACTCTTATCTGATAATTATCTAGGCTTTTATCTCCCTATTGTTGGAATTTTCATCATCACTTTTCAAGTTTTTGTGCATTTTTGAAAATCAGAGTAGAAATTAGGGTTAGGTATATTCAAATCCAATGTCCTTTAAACTGAAGATTCTTCTGAAGCCCATCTTGAACCTACAATAAACAGATTTGAGTTTTGTTCAATGTTTTCTGATATGTTGACTATTAAATTTGAGCCTTTTTTCCCAATTTCACTTTTGTTTATTTCATAATACATATCATAATATTTACATCTTGCATTTATCCTTCCAATTTCCTAAAACAACCTATTCTTTACCTATTATTCTGCCCTTTCATCAAGGTGTGTTTTTTTTTCTTTTTCTTACCATTTTCATATCTCTAACCCTACACTCATTTTTACTGCTCTTATCAGATCAGTCAAAAATTAGTCACATGAATCAACAAGGTAAAAAAAGAATGTAAAAGTAATAAATTTAATAAAACCTTAGGTAGATCAAAAAAGTATGGGGATTTTTAAAGTCATCAAATACTTTTTATTCTTTCATAAATTTTTAATAAATAAATCTGATATTTAAATTTACTAAAGTACAGTAATGAGTCAATGACCTTGTGTTGTATAAATGGTAATCATGACAACATTAAATTGTTTCATGGGATTCCTCTAGCCAATAGTTGTGGAAAGTCCCAAACTTAGTTTCTAGACTTGTCTTCAATTCAGCTTGAGGAATTTTCATTAATTTAAAACTAGTACGTTTTTCTTATCTTATTTATTTATTTATTGATTTATGTAATTATATTATATTTTGGTGATTTTCACCCCTTACTTCAATAAAATTCAGGCGAGGGTATTGCGTAATTTTCAAATCTGAAAGGCAAAATTGATGACTTGGAAAAATATTGGTGATACCCACACCATACCTCAATAAAATTTAGCAGAGGGTATTTTAAAATTTTCCAAAAATATATAGAATTTTGTTGAATTAGCTCTATTTAGAATTTCAAATTGGTGGTGAGGTGATAAAAGTATTTTGGTGATGAGGATTTTTGAAAGGGTGTCAGTATTATTTTACCATCTGAAATTCCAAAAGTGCATTATTTTAGATTTCAGTAACAACAAATGATGTTATCAGAATCACATGATATAAATGTTTTTGATAAGATTATAAGTAACTAGTAAATCAGAAACCAAAAAGAATATCCATTTCCTCAAAGAGAGAACACATGAAATTAAGATTTTCAGAAACAGTAGTAATTACATACTCCAAATCATCATCATCAATACCGAAGCCAGTGTAAGTGGAAGAGAAGTGAGCTTTTTATATTTTGGTTGATAACTTTGAATTTTCTCCTTCATTTACTTAGGATTGATATTGATTCTACCTTTTGTTTTATTTTTTATTTCATTTTCCATTATAAGAAGCCATTGACCTTTGATGAAGGTGTAAATCTGATTTGGGTGAACTTCTCACATCCAAAAAATGCATCATAATTTGATTTAATTTGAAGAAGTTGATAATGATGAGATTATCTTCCTTTTTTAGCTGTCAAGACTTTTATCTCTCAGGTGAGGGGCTTGCATTATCGGAAGATCTTTGAGATGAAGCATTTTTTTTAGTTGCCTTTTGAGTGTTGTATTTTCTGGGAGGCATTATGAAACTGTAATATTACAATAAATGGGATTAAGAGTTTGAAAACATAAAAAAATATAGAAAAAAACATGCCTGGTTACAATTTCACAATAAAATGTTTACAAATCACAGTGAGGTGTTTGTGCCAAGGATTGATGAGAGGATGGGTTTCAGCCTGGATATTACCTGGACTGAGTAAAAATTGCTCATAAATTATGTTAAACACATGTAGTACACATGGGAACAATAAATTAAGGTATACAAGATGAATACATGAGTGATACTAATGATTAAATAAAATACATGCCATTATAATACCTTATATGCATGCATATATCTACCTTTTATAAGTCTTATGTACTTAATACTAAGTTGTAATATATTAGGTTAATCCTAAGAACCTTAAATATAAGGGTAAATAATTTATAAGTAGACTTAAAGCTGTTGTTTTCATTGTTTTATGGAAAAAAAAATAAATTCAGAGCTAAATGTATGCACTATAAATTTAATAACAGGGGGTATCAAAGTTATAAATTTGTAATTAATTAAAAGGTATTTCAAAACACAGAAATAAAGCCAAAAACTTGAGATTAATTCTCAGTGAAAAGGTTTATTTGGGGCACAATATGGCATATTTTAAAAAATAATCTGGGTTTATTTGGTGGAAAAAAGAGATATTTTGAAATGGAAAATTCCTAACTTAAATACCCCCTAATATTAAAAATTTAGCTTACTTTAAACTATCAATTCAGCTATTCAAATGCATAAAAATAACACTCTTCAAATTTGATGTTTTTTATGCCAGAAATGGCTTCTGTGTACTGGCCACATACTTCCTGCATTTTTCCCATGTGAATATCATCATCTTTAGCAAATCTAGAAATTCCAAACTATAATTACCCCACATTGTATACCCCTTATGAGGAAACACACTAAAATAAGCAACAGGACCTTATTTAGTGTCCTAATCTCATTAATAGTGCATTGACCTCATGATATGCATTTATATAATTAATAACATCAAGATTGGCTCCTATAATTTGTTACCACACTTAAAATTGAAAATTTATTCAAGGATTTATGCATGCAAGCACCTTCCAAGAAACTGCATTCAGCTACCCCACATTCCCATCTTATTTTAAGTTTCTCAATGGTTTCTCAGTTAAATTTGTCAGCCTAAGTATCTAAAAGACTGAATATTTCTTATGTTTAGAATAAGATAACCTTAATTGAATTAATCCTTTAAGTTAATATTGTGGTTATAATACCTATATATATGGTTATAATGCTTATATTTATGGTTATAATGCTTATATATATGGTTATAATGCTTATATATATATTTATTACACTATTATATGAATTATATGAACTTAAACAGCTTATCCATAGCCCTATAATACTTATCAAGGTGCTAATGTAGTCTTAATTTACTTATCTTAAGTGATATTAAGTAATTATAGACATACATAAGCTTATATGTATGCATAAACCTCATATTCAGTGAAATATGCAGCTATATTATGTATATACAGGCCTATATGCAGGTGTAACCCTCTAAATAGCCTATAAGCTTTTTTGCTTAATTTAGGTCATATGGATGTATTTAATGGACTCACCACACCTACACAAGTATATACACCTTTTTCAGGTGCATATATCTAGTTTGGAAAACTTAATCTGTTTCTTTTAATTGATTTTCAAGGCTTTATGGGTTGGGATATGATTACTGGGTTAATATGGATGATTTGAAAGTTGATTTGGTTCCTTTATATGCTTTGGGTTTCATTTTATTCTATTTGGGTGAGTTATTTTACTTGTTTCTATATGGTTCCACTTTTGTCGGTTTTCTCTATTTATAGTATGGGTGTATGATATCATTAATTGCAATGGAGGTTCCATAATGGAGGTCTGAGTTTTGAAGCTTCTTGAAGTGGAAACCATGAGGAGGTGATAAGCCCTTAAAGTGCTTTAATAGCCGGGGATAGCAGTGACATCATCTGGATTGAAGGTCTGTGCACTCCAGTGGATTTTGGTTAAAGTAAAGGAGGATTTGACATGTTATTTGGCATCACTTACTTACTACACATCAAATAAAAATTATAAAACAGTTATTAGCATATAAAAATATATTTATAAGCCCTTATAAATTGATATTATCTTTATATTAGCTCTAACTTTACTTTATTAGCCTATTTTCCACCACTAGTCTGCACCAATCCAAATATTGTGAGTTAAAAATTGAGCATAATAGTTTTATTAGTCTTTCTTGAGATTTAATCTATAGATCACTTAATATTAAGTAGTAGAACCATTAATATTTAGTATTAAATCATACTTAAATACTAGCATGCAATGACAATTGAAGGTCTTTCCTAATTTATTGCTTATTATTTTAGTTTAAGCCTTAGCACATGATTTTTAGTATAGTATAGCTCATATAAACTGTCAGCCAGGCTACTAGACTTAACCGGTAAAATAATTGCTTATTTTACTGAGTTGAAGCCACACCCCTTCTTCTTACTAATAATTAATTATCTACTTAAGTATTACTTACAATTAACTAGTTAAGTACAATAAGTAGTATAAATAATTAGTGTAAAGAAAATGTCCCCTACAAGTTTACTCCCTAACACCGTGCTCAATAGAATAAGTCAATGGGAATAAAATTTAATAATAAAATTATAATAAAAAAACTTTAACACAATTATATTACCTCAGTGAGAGATCTGGAATCCTGTGAAAGTAATATAATTAATTATTGTGTAATAAATTGTGACAGTCCAAGGAACTCAAACTTTATTGCTAATAAATTTGATGCCCTTGTTGATGTACCAGTTTATTTATTTCTTATGTCATATATGTACTCCTTTTTTTTGTTATCCTTTTTCTCATACTCTTACAGTAGATAGTGTAAATTCCGTGTATTTTATTCCCTCATGTTTTGCCTATAAAAGGCCTCTTACTTTGTGCTTTTCAAGACATTCCTTCATTACTTTACTTTATTATTACACTTACAATAAAACACTTATTTCTATACTTTATAACATTAGTATTTACAATAGCGTAATTCTAGTCTATAATCTATATTAATATTTAAAATCCACCTCTTATATTTGAGTAAATTAATCATATTGATTTAGAAATACGTAATTTTTGTTGAGAGACCATTAAAACCCTTAAAACCCTTGTAAAAACCTCAAACCAATCTTCTAGACCAAAAGAACCCCTTGACAATTGGGAGCCTTTCCGAAGTATCAACAGCGTAACATTATTTGAGGCGTACATCAAAGGGACAATCGGCATTCGAGTACCTGTAAGGACAAGAGAGCAATGAAAATGACGAACGTCATATGTCACGTGACAAAAATTTTTTGCTGCAAACGGGAATCGAACCACGCTCCAAAAATTAGGTTCATATACTGACTAAACGTTGTATATATCGTGGTAATTATTGATATTACTATTTGTGGGTTACTTTTCACTCTTTATTTTCTACGTATTTCCTTTTACTCAGCACTCTGTAAGTGGCATTAATTTGCTCATTTTACAGGGGGAGGTGTCTGGTAATTTGGATTTAATTTTATTATTATATTTTTTTTAATTTTTCCTGGTTGACAATAATAGAGCAATAGTGTTCTTAGTCCCAGAAGTAATAAACAATTATATTTTAATATTAATTATTATAATTTTCAGTTGACATTTTGTCCTGATTAATTTAAATTTTATTTGTTCCAGTTGACAAATTGTCCTGACAATAAATTTTTTTTAATTAATAAAAATTCATATTTAATTACTTCAGTTGACATTAAATCCTGGTAGTTAAGTGATCAGTTCAATAATATTTTTTTTAATTAATAAAAATTCATATTTAATTACTTCAGTTGACATTAAGTCCTGGTAGTTAAGTGATCAGTTCAATAAAATTTTTTTAATTAATAAAAATTCATATTTAATTACTTCAGTTGACATTAAGTCCTGGTAGTTAAGTGATCAGTTCAATAAAATTTTTTTAATTAATAAAAATTCATATTAAATTACTTCAGTTGACATTAAGTCCTGGTAATAAATTAGTTGATTTAAATCCTGAAATAATTAATTAAAATTATTAATAAAATTTTTTAAATTATTTCTTCAGTTGATTATATTATAATCCTGGTTTTAAATTATTTTTGAATTAATAAATTAATTTTATTTAGTTTATTTTTATCCTAAAAAGATTTTTTATTATTATTTTTTTTATTTGTTAAATAAAAATTAAAAATAAAGACTAATTCATCTTATTGTCTCTTTTCTTCATTTCAGTTAAATCTGAAAATGACTGACCAAAGTGGTTCTGCTGCACGTGAAGAGGAACTAGACTTGATTGATTATGATGAGCCTACTTCTGTAAGTTCTCCTTTAACAAGAAGAATTTCTCAGATTAATAAATCCTTGCCACAAACAGGATGTAGAGATGGAAGAAGTGGAAATCCTAGTGGACACAACTCAGGATCAGAAGCCTGTGATAAACCCACCAGAAGAACTTCCAAAAGGCTTCAGAATAAAAAAGATGCCATTGCCTCAACAGGTAAAGAATCTGTCAACTCACATAAAGGAGCTAAGGACAGAAAACTTGAGACTAAAGGCAAGGGTAGATGCTCTGGAAGAAAAGGTGAGAAAGATAGATACCTTTCTTCAAGAGAAGAAGAAACCTCTTCCCAGGGATCAAAAACAATTGGCTCACCAGTCCCAAGAGAAGGTGGAAGTGTCCAAGTGGCAGTGGGACTGGTTAAACACTCAGTGGGACAACCTGTCTCAAAATCAGCATCAGGTACCTCAGGCAGGTCTGTCAAGACCCAGCCAGGTCAACCCCACACCTCCTCACCCCTATCAAGGAGGCAAAAGAGGAAGAAAGCCCAATATGGTCATACCCAGCAAACCCTGGTACGCCCCTCTATTGATTCTCAAGTGCCATTTCTTGTAGCTGATTCTGTTCCTTCAGGTAAATCTGAGAGGGAAGAACAAACCTTGAGACCAGTAGAGGCTGGGAGCAGTAGACAAATAACTCATGTATCTAATCCATTACTTTTAATTGCTACCTCAATGATTAACCCTGAAATGGCTGTAATTGATGAAACTCTTGACCCTGAGTTTTATGAGATGCTGGAAAGTTACTCTGTTTCTTACTGAGAAACACTCCAGATGTAGCTACCATCAATGATGAATATTTGAGAAATATTATCGCCAAACAAAACCATATAATGAACAACATGTAATTGACTCAGAAATATAATAGTTTGTTAACTGAACAGGGTTATCAAGCCTAAAGAAGTGAATCACAGAGAGTTTCTGATGAATTGTTTCATTACAAAGCAACCCATGAAAACAAAGTTGCTTTATGGCAAAATATAAAAAATGATTTGTCTAAACTGAAAGATAATGTATCTTCCAGTTTCCAGGAGGTGGAGATAGATAAGATGAATCTGAAAAGATTGAATGACCATTTTTCATCTTTTCAAAATAAGAATCAGTTATCTTTTGAAACAATCAATGAGAATTTATCTAGTCTTCCAAGATTGAAAACTAGACTAACAACCATTGAAGAGAAATTGAACTCATTGTTTATTGATCAAAAGTATTCTGAGATTTTTTGAAGGAACAAATAGTACAGGATGCTCCAGAGTTACCTGTGGCTAGTTCATCTAAAAGTAAATTAGTTCCAGAAATACATGTTGATACCCCTGAGTTTCCATTAAAAATTAATGATGCACCAGGACCTTTAACAGAGGGATTAAACAATGAGATTACTGCCAAAATAAAGAAGTTACAGCTGCTCCTTACTCAGAAACAAGCTTGTACTAAGGAGACTCCTTCAAATCAAAAGAATTGGCCAAAACTTGATCAGTCCCCAACATTTGATGGTGATTCTTCCTCTGATTGGCAACAATTTATTTAAAGAATTGATAACTTAAAAAATTCTTACAAACTCCCAGATGAGGAAATTGTGTCCAAATTAATTTCTTTGTTTACTAATGTTGCCCTAATGTGGTATAAATCTGTTCTCCTGGATGGGAATGACTACTCATGGGAGGATTGGAAGAAATTGATTAAAGCACAATTTGGTGGCTCCAAGTTCAGAATGGCTCAACAAAGGCAGTATGAGGAAACTAGATATAGCTCTTCTACTGATAAACCTATTGAGTTTTTAATGAAACTTGTAAAAATCTTAAGGGCAATGGACCCAAATATGGAGTTTGAGTTATGGAAGGACAGGATCCTTTATAAATTACCAATGTCTCTGAGAGACTTGATAGTGGCTAGGACTGAGTTCTCCAAAGAACCCTCTTTCTTTAATACTTGCAATGAGATCCTTCTAAACAACAAGTATGATGCCAGAAGATTCATTCCTAGGACCCCTTTGGAGAAACCCTCCACTTACCAACAGAAACCTCTGGAAAAGGTTGGTAAACCTTCTGCCCCTGTTGCACCAAAAAAGTATGCAAAAAACACTTGCTTCAAGTGCAACAAGCCTTGGCAGAAAGGCCATGTTTGTGACAAGAAGATAAATCTTGTAGAACAAACAGAGGAGCATGCTGATGACACAGTAGCACTGGATGATACGTCAAGTGATTATGCCAGCAATATTTCATATGAATCTCAACAAGAAATCTTGATTCTGGAAGAGGATATAAATTATTTAAATACTATTGATATTGATAATAATGATGTATCTACAGTTGAAGATGCTGAGATCATAAAGAACATTGAGGATAACTCAATTGTTATTGCCCCTCTCAAGGCACCAGTCTTGATTAATGGAACCAGCATTGAAGTTGTTCTGGATTCTGGAGCTAGAGGAAGTGTAGTTTCTGAAAGAGCACTTGCTTCAGTGGATCAAGACTATAAATCAAAACTGATGCCTATCATTTCTGAAAATTGGAGAGGTTATGGCTCTGTTTTGTCCCCCATTGGTAAATACAAAGCCACAGTGTTTTTCAAATATAACCATGGTTTCGTAAGAGCTATTTGTGATTTTGTTGTCATGAAAAATGATAACTTAAGCAATTGGTTTATTGTAGGGAATGATATTTTAACCAAGTATGGCATAAAATTGGATCCCTCAAACCAATGTTTCACAATGGGAATGAATGGGAAGAGGAAATTTAAGATTTATTCCTCCAAAAAATTATTAAAACCAGAATTGAACACATGTTATTCTGTAGTTCAGTATAAAGGAAGATCTACAAAAGAAATGCATGCCCTTATGTCTGAAATTGACAATTACTCTTTTGGAGAACAACTTTCTGGTGAGGATAAAGATTCCATAATTAACTTGATAAAGTCTTTTCCTATGGCCTTTGCTCATGGGTCACATGAACTAGGACTAGTTAAGAAAGAAATGATACTTTCATTGTCTTGTCCATTAACTGATATACCACCTAGTTTAAAGAAGAAGCCTTATCCTGCTTCTCCCACAAAGAGAAAACATATTTAAGACAATATCTCTACCCTTTTAAAAATGAATATTATTGAAAAGGTAGTTGAAACACCTAAATATTGTGTTATCTCACCTGTCCAAATTTCTGATGAGAAAAATAATGCCAGGTTATGTGGTGATTATAGAGCACTAAATACTTATACGGTTGATGATATCTATCTTTGCCTAGAATTAGCTCTATACATGCTACCTTACAGGGTGCTAAATATATCAGCTGTTTGGATGGTAATAAGGGATATCACCAGGTACCTGTTGAGAAAAATTCTCAGAATTTTCTGATGATTGCTACTCATATGGGTATTTATAAGTATATTAGGATGCCATTTGGCCCTAAAAATGCCCCTTCAGTTTTCCGAAAATTCATGGATAACACATTCCATCAAGAGATAATTGAAGGATGGCTGATGGTTTATATTGATGATATCATTATATTCTAAAAAACATTTGAGGACCATCTCAACCACCTGTGTAAAGTGTTCTAAAATATGGATGAAATAAATATGACATTTGCTTTGAAGAAATGTAAATTTGGGTTCCATTCTTTAAAAGTTCTTGGTCATGTTGTTTCAGGCTTACAGATATGTGTTGACCAAAACAAAGTGGCAGCCATACAACAGGTGAAGGCTCCTAATACAGTTAAAGAGCTACAGAGTTTTTTGGGAAGGTGTGGATACTATAGACAGTATATTAAAAATTACCAAGTCATAGCTTTACCCCTTACCCAATTAACTAGAAAGGATGTTGCTTTTGTCTGGAATAGTGAAAGACAAATAGCCTTTGACGCTATGAAACACTGTTTGATGTCAGCACCAATTCTTGCTTTACCTGACTTTAATCAACCATTTGTTTTGTACACTGATGCCAGTTTCATTGGTCTTGGTGCTGCCCTCCATTAAAAACAAGTGATAAATGATAAAGTTTCAGAAGTAGTAATTTGTTATATTTCAAGAACCTTGAGAAATAGTGAATTGAAATATGGTGCTACTCAATTAGAGTGTTTAGCTGTAGTATGGGCTCTTGAAAAGCTTCATTATTACCTAGATGACCAGAAATTTGAACTTGTCACTGACTGCAGTGCAGTTAAATCCCTTTTAAACTTGAAAACACCTAACAGACATATGTTCAGATGGCAGCTGGCTGTTCAAGAGTACAGAGGGAGAATGAAAATTATTCATAGGGCTGGTATTGTTCACTCAAATGTGGATATGTTATCTAGGTTACCTTTGCCAAATAATGACTCTAATCCTGCTTATGATCCTGAGGATGAAATTATTCATATACATGGGATATATGTGGTTGATATGGAGGAAGAGCTATTAAAACTTATTCTGGATTCATATGATAAGGACACTGACTTGAAAAAGTTATGTATCATATTAAATGATCCAAAGAATGCTTCAATAAAAGCATTAATTAAAACCCTTCCACAAAAGTACCAGAAGGCTTTGGAAAATAGTAAATTTTCAATTGATGAAGGATATCTATACTATAGGAGAAAGTTGAGTAATGTTATTTTTATTCCTCCTTCTATGAGAGAAATCATCTTGAAAATTTGTCATGATGACATATTAGCTGGACATTTTGATCATGAAAAAACAATGATCAGAATTAAGAACACTGCTTGGTGGGTTAATATGTCTGAAGACACAAAATTATATGTTGAGTCTTGTGATTCTTGCCAAAAATCAAAAAGATAAACTGATAAAAGAGCAGGATTAATGCAACATATTGAACCTCCTGATGCACCATGGCAGATAATAAAAATGGATTTTGTAACAGGATTACCTATTGCTGGTAAAGACAGTTATAACTCTTGTTGGGTTATTGTGGATAGATTCACTAAAATGTGTAAATTTATCCCTACTCACAAGGATGTTTCCACTTATAAATTAGCCTTCTTATGGTGGTTTCATATGTTTAATACTCCTGGTTTTCTTAAAGCCATAATCTCTGACAGGGACCCTAAATTTACTTCTGAATTTTAGATGTCTCTGATAAATGTTTGTGGTTGTGATCTGAAACTTTCTACAGCCCATCACCCACAGACTGATGGCTTAGCTGAAAGAATGATTCAGACTTTAGAGGACATGATAAGAAGATATTGTGCCTTTGGCCTTGAGTATAAAGATAATGACAGATTCACTCATAATTGGGTTACATTACTTCCTGGGTTTGAATTTGCTTATAATAGCACTGTTCATTCTGTTACTCAAAGAAAGCGTTTTGAGCTCTGGCTTGAATATGTTACAAACACTCCTTCCCAAATTCTCAATAACAAAATAACTAAACTTGATATACATCCTGGTGTAAAGTCTTTTCTTCAAATGCAACAACTATGCAGAAATCATGCTCAACAATGTATTGAAAAATCATTTGAATATGAGAAGAAGAGATGGGACAAATCCCATAAAGAATACACTTTTAAGAAGGGTGATGAAGTGTTGATTTCTACAGTCCACTTCAACTTACAAGGTAATAAAAAATTGAAAGATCCATTTGTTGGTCCATTTGTTGTCAGAAGAATGATTGGAGATAATGCAGTTGAGGTTATTTTGTATTCTCCATATGACAGAAAACATCCTGTTTTTCCAATATATCTTCTGAAACCTTACACATCCAATAGTGATTTATTTCCTAAAAGGAGGGGAAGACCAAAGAAAACCCCAAATGAAATCACTGAAACAGCAGAAATTGAAAAAATTCTAAATGACAGAATAGTCACTGATGAAAAAGGTACAGGATACTTATTGAGATTCAAGAATAAATCATCTGAATATGATTCTTGGATACCTGGGAAGGAGATATCTAATCTTCCTACTCTACTAAAAAAGTATAAAAAGAAAAAATCATAGCATTTTTTTTTATTGTTTTTTTTAGAGTGAGGGAGTGTCAGCCAGGCTACTAGACTTACCCAGTGAAATAATTTCATCTTAAGAACCTTCAGTATAAGGCTACATAATTTTTAAGTACACTTAAAGCTGTTATATTCATTGTTTTACGAAAAAAACAAGAAATGCACTTTATTTCACTTAAAAGTTGACTATATGCGCTATAAAATTGAGAATATCGAAAATGCGCTTTGACAGATCAATTGGGCTCATTTAGGACTATTTATTTGGCTATTTAAATGCATAAAAATAACACTTTTAAAATTTGGTGTTTTTTATGCCAGAAATGGCTTCTGTGTACAGGCCACATACTGCCTGCTTTTTTCCCGTGTGAATAGCTTCATTTTTAGCAAAGTTAGTTTTTTCACACTATAATTACCCCACATTCTACGCCCACTGTGGGTAAACACACTAAAATAGGCCACAGGCGCTTATTTAGTGTCCTAGCTTAATTAATAGTGCATTGACCTTGTTTATATGCACTAATTTCATTAATAACCTCACTCTTGGCACCTTATTTCATCACCACACTTAAATTTGCCTAAATATAGTCAAGGATTTACCCGTGCAAGCGCCTGCCAAGGACTGCATGTAGTTACCCCACATCTCACACTCTTTTTTAAGTTTTTGGGTGGTTTCTCAGTCAATATTGGTTATTTTTGGATGGGAATTTCACGTAGTATAATGTCAGGACTAGCCCCTCCATTTCTACAGTAGATTCCCCTTATTATTAAGCTATTATTAACCTTAAAAAGTCTCCTTTAGTCTTTTATATCATTGTTTTATACGCATATCCTCTCTTTTTGTCTTTTCTTTAATTTTGATGGATCTCCCTTATTATTAATAGGATTTTGGTGGTTGTTGCTTCTCTACTTATGTCATTGGTCACTAGGAGTGTTACTGGAAAGGTCTATTAGTTGTTTGAGGAGTCATTAACATTGTATTGTATGGCACATCAAGGGATTTATTGGGGAACTCAGTGTGTATAAAAGGAGGAGGTTTTTGGGTCTTGTTTTCTACATTCTTTATCACTTCAATTTATCCAATATAACCAAACAAATTACAATACAACTCAATTAGTACTTTTATAAGACTTTTGAATAGTATCTGAAATTATTGAATCTATTTTTCTACCAACTAAAAATATTTTAGGCCACATATAAGAATAGTGAGAATTATATTACTGAAACCTTTAATCTGAACTATATTTTACTATTTGTTGGATTTATACTACAGTATTCATATAGGACCATTTAAATTTTCTAGACAAAGACTTTTCAAGCTAGTTCATTTCCATTTAGTTGATCTTAGCCTGACAATTGGGGACCTTTCCTCAAGAATTCTGTTATAATCCAGTAAGTGAAATTTTCAAAGAAGGTGCACATAAATTATATCCCTATAGAAATATTTGGATAATAACAACAGGTTGGGGTCACTTATATAGTGATTTCAGAAAAAGAAGCCCTGTTATATAATAAAAATTGTGATATTGAATCAACAATTTTACCACTAATTTAACATAAAATTGTTATTAGTGGGAGTCTGTCAATAGACCAATTAAATTTGTGATCTTTGCAGATATTAAGCCAATTAAACTGATTAATTGGTTTCTTTTAACAGGATTCTTAATCTTCTCCTTTTATTGGTTTGTAAAATCCATTAAATATTTAGAAGGAATCTTACTGATAGTTGTTTTCTTTTAAATATAAAAACACAGCTACATATTGTAGACCAGTTATATCAAGTGACCACATAAAAGCACATTTGACTTTTGGCACTTATCAATTCACTTAATACCAATAAGTAAGCAATAAAATTGTCTATAGTGGTATTAATAAATAATGATAAAACTCATTTTGAAGTTTTCATAACTAAATTTTCAATTCTTTAAATTCCACATAAATATGTGTGATAACAATGACATTGTAAGTAATAAGGCCAAACCTTATAGCTTAAGACCTAGAGCTGAGAAACCTGGTACAGGAAATTCAAATGGAAGGCCAGGAGTCCCCTATAAATACCATCACTCCACCAATGTCTCTGGAGGAAAGGGAAAAGCTTTTAAAACAGGTATCAATAAAGAAAACAAAAAATACCTTACAAGAACAAATTCACTCCCTCTCCACCCTACTGAAAACCTTGACAATAAGGGTAAACAATATAGTGGACCAGATTATCAATCTGGAGAAAAGAGCAGCTCAGGGTTTCGTAGAAGTCAATCAAGCTCTTGTAGAAATAAAGGCTCCACCACCAACAGTGGCACCCAACAATTCCATAGTAACACCTTCAGCCCAAGAGGAGGATCAAAAAATTACAGTAAGCAAATGGAAGTGGGATTGGTACGCCCAAAACTACAACAACCCTCAACAACAGGGCTCCAGCAGTCACCCTTACAGGGGAAAGCCAAGGAGAGGCAGGGGAAATGGAATAAGACCGTGGTAAGTCATCCATCTTCTCAGGATCAATTATATAATCCTAACAATGAATTACTTATTGGTAATAAAATTGATAGAGAGGTATTAGATATAATTGAGAAGGATTTAAAAAATTATTCATTTGAAAATAACATGTTAGACTTGTCTTTCAATGAGGACAATGTACATAGTTTTATTGACAACCAGGAAAATACTATTAATGTAAAAATGAAATCAAATGATTTAAATCTTGACCCTGATGATGAGTCTTCTGAATTGGACACAGAAAAAATTGAATATTTTCTTAAAGAAAATCCAATGGAATCAAAAATAATTAGTAAATTATTATTAAGAATTGAAAAATTGGAAGAAGTTTCTAGAGAGTCCAACAATAATACAGAAAGTATATTATTAAACCTCACACAATCATTGAGTACAACAGCAAATAGGTTAAAAATTATTGAGAATTCAAATAATGAATTAATCAATGAAAACAAAAGATTAAACTCTGAGATTAAAAATTTAGAAAATAAATTAGAACATTCTCAGAATATTATGGCTACCATAGAGGGACGTGTAAAATTGTCTTTTTCAAATGTAAATGATACCTTGACTCATGTACCTGTAATAAAAGATAGGTTAAAAAGAGTAGAAATTGAAGTAGCTAACATTTTGAAAAATACTGAAAAAATAAAAGATAATACCTCTTATGTAGAAAGAGTATCAGTTTTCATGAAACACTCTGATGATAAACCAATGATTGAACATGAGCATAGTGTCATGAGCTCTGAGAATATAAAATCAGTAAAAGATGAAATAAATGATCATCTCTCTAAAGTAAGTGAATTACTCAATATTCCTCAGGTTAAGGAAGCAAAAACTAACCAAAAGAACTGGCCTAAGTTAGATCAGTACCCTTCTTTTGACGGGGATTCAAAATCTGATTGGCAACAATTCATACAAAGAATTGATAACTTAAAATTTTCATATAAATTACCTGATGAGGAAATTACTTCAAAGTAAATATCTTTATTTACAGATGTGGCCTTATTATGGTTTGAATCTGTATTGAGTGAGGGAATTAATTACTCCTGGAATGAATGGAAGGCACTAATTGAAAGGCAATTTGGTGGCCCAAAATTTAGAATCACTCAACAAAGATTGTATGAAAAAACAAGATATAATCCAAATGCTGGAGATAAACCCATTGTCTTCTTAATGAATTTAATAAGAATAATGAAAGCTATGGATCCAAAAATGGATTATGAAGAGTGGAAAGAAAAAATAATAAACAAGTTGCCTATATCAGTTAGAGACATTATTGTAGCTAGAACTGAAACCATCAGAGATACCTCTGGATTCATTAATATATGCAATGAGATATTATTAAACCACAAGTATGAAACCAAGTATAGTAATTACAGACAAAGTGTTGACGTGGTAAAACCTACTACAAGTAAGTTGCCAGTGGAAAAGAAAAAACCTTCAGCTCCCCTTGTCCCTAAGAGACAAGAAAATAACACTTGTTACAAATGTAATGAACCTTGGGTTAAGGGCCACATGTGTAAGAAGAAAATAAATGTTATTGAAACCTCCCAGAATTCTGAACCAAGTAATCATGAAGATGAAAATATGGAATCCAGTGAGGATTGTAAAAGAAACATATCTTACAGTGATGATGAAAATGAGATATTTGTATTAGAACAGGATATAATGTTCCTGAATGATGCTATACCTCACACAGACACATCTTTATCTTCCATTGAGGAAGCTGAAATAATTAAATATGTATCTCATGATACTTACAAAATAACACGTATCAGAGCGCCTGTTATTATATGTGGAAGAGAAATGAATGCCATTCTTGACACTGGGGCTGCAGGTAGTGTAGTTTCTATTAATACATTAATGAAACTTGACAGTAAGTATAAGGAAAAACTAGAACCTGTTCAAACAAAGAACTGGAGAGGTTTTGGTTCAATATTAAATCCAATTGGCAAATACAAAACTGCTGTATTCTTTAAATATAATAATGGATATTTAAGAGCAGTTTGTGAATTTGTAGTAATGGATAATAATAATTTTGGTGATTGGTTTATTATTGACAATGATTTATTGACAAAATTTGGCATTAAACTAGATCCTGCAAACAGTTGTTTCACCATAGAAGTGAATGGTAAGAGAAAATTCAAGATATGTTCTGAAACTTCAGTGTATACAATTTCTCCTAGAGAAGAACAACTGCAAGGTGGAAGAACCACCAATGAAGTGGTTGAATTGGAAAATGAAATCCAAAAGGCCTCTTTCAGTTCTCAACTCTCAAAAATTGAAGAAGAAAATATTTTGAGATTGATTAAATCATATCCTATGGCATTTGCTCATGGTTCAAATGAACTAGGATTGGTCAAAGACCATGAGATGAAAATCTCTCTAAGCTGTGATTTGGATAATATTCCTGGAAGCCTAAAAAAGAAACCTTACCCAGAATCTCCTGCAAAAAGGAAAGATATTGAAGACAATATAAAAATGTTGTTGGAAATGGGTATTGTTGAAAAAGTGGACACAACACCTAAGTATTGTGTCATTTCACCAGTATTGATCTCTTATGAAAAAGATAAGGCAAGATTATGCGGTGATTATAGAGCTCTGAATACATACACTGTAGATGATATTTACCCTCTACCAAGGATAGCTTCTATTCATGCTACTTTACAAGGAGCAAAATATATTTCCTGTCTGGATGGAAACAAAGGTTACCACCAGATTCCTGTGGAAAGAAATTCTCAAAATTACTTATTAATAACCACACATATGGGTATATATAAGTATGTGAGAATGCCATTTGGCCCAAAGAATGCGCCTTCAGTCTTCCGAAAATTGATGGATAGTGTTTTTCATCAGGAAATGGTTGAAGGATGGCTATTGGTCTATATTGATGACATCATAGTGTTTTCAAAAACATATGATGAAAATTTAAATCACCTGAAAAGAGTATTTCAAAGAATGGATGAAATTAATATGACAATTGCATTAAAGAAATGTAAATTTGGATTTCAATCTTTGAAAGTACTTGGACATGTTGTATCTGGATTACAAATTTGTGTTGACCAGAATAAGGTGGCAGAAATTAAAAACATTGGTATATTTAAGAATGTAAAAGAAATTCAAAGTTTTTTGGGTATGTGTGGATATTATAGACAACATATTAAAAATTACCAATCTATTGCAGCTCCTTTAACAACATTAATCAGGAGAAATGAGGCTTTCATTTGGAATAATGAAAGACAACACACCTTTAATAAATTAAAGGAATGTTTAATGACAGCTCCAATATTGGGACTTCCAGATTTCACCCTACCTTTTATCTTGTGCACTGATGCAAGCTTCATAGGTTTAGGTGCTGCTTTACAGCAGAAACAGATAATAAATGGAAAATTATCTGAAGTAGTTATCTGTTATATATCCAGAACCTTAAGAAAAACTGAATTAAGTTATGGTGCCACACAGCTAGAATGTTTAGCCGTGGTGTGGGCTTTGGAGAAGCTTCATTACTATCTGGAAGACCAGAAGTTTGAACTTATAACAGATTGCAGTGCAGTAAAATCATTGCTAAACATGAAAACACCTAATAGGCACATGTTTAGATGGCAACTAGCTGTACAAGAGTACAGAGGAAGAATGAAAATCACTCACATAGCAGGAACATTGCACTCTAATGTGGATTTATTATCTAGAAGTCCTTTGCCAAATGATGCTGACAACCCAGCTTATGTACCTGAAAATGAGATCATACATATATTTGGGATTTATATAGTGGATTTAGAAGAAGAGTTTATGCCAACTATATTAGAAAATTATTCATCTGATAAAGATTTGTCTAAACTATCTACCATTCTTAATGATACAACAAATGCCTCCATGAGTGCATTAATTAAAACCTTGCCTCCAAAGCATAAAAATGCGTTGGAAAAAGGTAAACTATCAATTGAAGATGGATATATATATTACAGGAAAAAGTTAAGGAATGTTATAGTAATACCACCTTCTATGAAAGAATTAATGTAGAGTAATTGTCATGATGACATCTTAGCTGGTCATTTTGACTTTAACAAAACATTAACCAGAGTTAAAAATACAGCCTTGTGGATAAACATGAAAGAAGATGTACAAAAATACATTGAAACATGTGACTCTTGTCAGAAATCTAAAAGACTAACTGGGAAGAGAGCTGGGCTGTTACAACAAATAGAGCAGCCAAAAGCTCCATGGGAAATTATAAACATGGATTTTGTAACTGGCTTGCCATTAGTAGGAAAAGAAAGTTTCAATTCTTGCTGGGTAATTGTGGATAGACTAACAAAAATGTGTAAATTTATCCCTACCCATAAAGAGTTATCTGCAAAAGACTTGGCATTACTATGGTGGACTCAGATGATGAATACTTCTGGGTTCCCCAAAGCCATAATCTCTGACAGAGACCCTAAATTTACTTCAGAGTTATGGACATCTTTGATGGAAGTATCAGGTTGTCAATTAAAATTGTCCACAGCACACCATCCACAAACTGATGGACTGACTGAGAGAATGATACAAACTCTAGAAGACATGATGAGAAGATATTGTGCCTTTGGATTAGAATACAAAGACAATGAGAAATTCACACATGACTGGGTAACATTAATTCCTGGCCTTGAATTTGCTTATAACAGCACAACTCATTCTGTAACAGAGAAGAAACCATTTGAACTCTGGCTGGGATACGTACCAAATACCCCAGTAAATCATTTAAATAAATTACCAAGGTTGGATATACACCCTGGTACTAAATCCTTTATTCATATGCAACAAATGTGTAGAACAAATGCAGATGAATGCATACAAAAAGAATTTGAATATGAAAAGAAAAGGTGGCACAAATCTCATTAAGAATTTGAATTCAAGAAGGGAGATGAAGTCCTAATATCAACACTACATTTTAACTTACAAGGTAATCTTAAATTAAAGGATCCCTTTGTAGGAACTTTTGTAGTAAGTAAAATGGTTGGTAATAATGCAGTGGAAGTCATATTATATGCTCCATATGATAGGAAACATCCAGTTTTCCCTATCTCATTATTGAAACCTTACCATGCAAATGATCCTGACTTGTTTCCAAAAAGAAGGGGAAGGCCCAAAAAGCAACCTGAAGAAATTGTGGAAAAAGCAGAAATTGAAAAAATACTCAAGAAAAGAATCCTTACTAAAGAAAAAGGAACTGAGTATTTACTAAGATTTAAAGGGAAATCAAATGAATTTGTTAGATGGATACCTGAAAAAGAAATCTCTAATTTATCCACCCTTTTTAAAAAATTTAAACAGAAATAAATTTCTGTTCAACCAGCTGAGGGGTTAAAATCCAGTACTCATAATATTTTATTTTGTTTTATTTCTTTAAAGTATAATCTTTAATGCTACAGAGTTAGTCTGAATACCTGAAAATTACAAATAAATAAATAAAATGTATAACTTATCATTTTTTTATTGTTTTTTTTGGGTGGGCTAGTGTCAGCCTGTATCTACCCAGGACTGAGTAAAAAGTGCTTATAAATTATGTTAAACACATGAACTATACATGGGAACAATAAATAAGAGTACACAAATAGTATACATAAGTAAAATTATGATAAATACACAAAAAATGCCATTATAACACCTTATATACACGCATATATCCACCTTTTATAGGTCTTAAGTACTTAATAATAAGTTGCAATATGTTAGGGTAATCTTAAGAACCTTAAGTATAAGGCTTCACAATTTTTAAGTACACTTAAAGCTTTTATATTCATTGTTTTACGAAAAAACAAGAAATGCACTTTATTTCACTTAAAAGTTGACTATATGTGCTATAAAATTGAGAATATCGAAAATGCGCTTTGACAGATCAATTGGGCTCATTTAGGACTATTGATTTGGCGATTTAAATGCATAAAAATAACACTTTTAAAATTTGGTGTTTTTTATGCCAGAAATGGCTTCTGTGTACTGGCCACATACTGCCTGCTTTTTTCCCGTGTGAATAGCTTCATTTTTAGCAAAGTTAGCCTTTTCACACTATAATTACCCCACATTCTATGCCCACTGTGGGGAAACACACTAAAATAGGCGACAGGCACTTATTTAGTGTCCTAGCTTAATTAATAGTGCATTGACCTTGTTTATATGCACTAATTTCATTAATAACCTTACTCTTGGCATTTTATTTCATCACCACGCTTAAATTAGCCTAATTTTAGTCAAGGACTTACCCGTGCAAGAGCCTGCCAAGGACTGCATGTAGTTACCCCACATCTCACACTCTTTTTTAAGTTTTTGGGTGGTTTCTCAGTCAATATTGGTTATTTTTGGATGGGAATTTCACGTAGTATAATTTCAGTATTAGCCCCTCCATTTCTACAGCAGATTTCTCTTATTATTAAGCTATTATTAACCTTAAAAGTCTTCTTTAGTCTTTTATATCATTGTTTTATACGCATATACTCTCTTTTTGTCTTTTCTTTAATTTTGATGGATCTCCCTTATTATTAATAGGATTTTGGTGGTTGTTGCTTGTCTACTTATGTCATGGGTCACTAGGAGTGTTACTGGAGAGGTCTATTAGTTGTTTGAGGCGTCATTAACATTGTATTGGATGGTACATCAAGGGATTTATTGGGGAACTCTGTGTGTATAAAAGGAGGAGGTTTTTGGGTCTTGTTTTCTACATTCTTTATCACTTCAATTTATCCAATATAGCCAAACAAATTACAATACAACTCAATTAGTACTATTATAATACTTTTGAATAGTATCTGAAATTATTGAATCTATTTTTCTACCAACTAAAAAGATTGTAAGCCACATATAAGAATAGTGAGAATTATATTACTGAAACCTTTAATCTGAATTATATTTTACTATTTGTTGGATTTATACTACAGTATTCATATAGGACCATTTAAATCTTCTAGACAAAGACTATTCAAGCTAGTTCACGTCCATTTAGTTGATCTTAGCCTGACAGAAAAAATCATAGCATTTTTTTTATTGTTTTTTTTAGAGTGAGGGAGTGTCAGCCAGGCTACTAGACTTAACTGGTAAAATAATTGATTATTTTACTGAGTTGAAGCCATGCCCCTCCTTCTTACTAATAATTAGTTATCTACTTAAGTATTACTTAAAATTAACTAGTTAAGTACAATATGTAGTATAAATAATTAGTGTAAATAAAATGTCCCCTACAATTTTACTCCCTAACACCGTGCTCAATAGTATTAGTCAATGGGAATAAAATTAAATAATAAAATTATAATAAAAAAACTTTAAAACAATTATATTAACTCAGTGAGAGATCTAGAATCCTGTGAAAGTAATATAATTAATTTTTGTGTAATAAATTGTGACAGTCCAAGGAACTCAAATTTATTGCTAATAAATTTGATGCCCTTGTTGACATACCAGTTTATTTATTTCTTATGTCATATATGTGCTCCTTTTTTTGTTATCCTTTTTCTCACACTCTTACATTAGATGGTGTAAATTTTGTATATTTTATTCCCTCATGTTTTGCCTATAAAAGGCCTCTTACTTTGTGCTTTTCAAGACATTCCTTCATTACTTTACTTTATTATTACACTTACAATACAACACTTATTTCTATACTTTATAACATTAGTATTTACAATAGCATAATTCTAGTCTATAATCTATATAAATATTTAAAATCAACCTCTTATATTTGAGTAAATTAATAATATTGATTTAGAAATACGTACTTTTTGTTGAGAGACCATTAAAACCCTTAAAACCCTCGTAAAAACCTCAAACCAATCTTCTAGACCAAAAGAACCCCTTTACATAAACTATATATTTGGGTATGTAGAAATATAGTGGGTCATCATAACTGAGAGATTGGGAAAAGATCCTTTATAATAATTTTACTAATTTATTTAAATAAAAATTAGGTATTTACAGTAGTAACTGTACCCAATATAAGCCTAATTTCACTGGGTATTTGGCCACTAATATAAACCCAATGAAATTGATATTTGATTAAAACTTTTAAAGCTAATTACATACAATTATAAAAATCTAGTTAAACTTACTACTTAATTTTTAATAGATTTTTTTGAGTTATTATTATATTTTATTTAATTAAATAAAAATATAAATTTAGGGAAAGCTCCAGTGCTTTTATTAGTATTTATATTACTTATAATTTTATTCTACTGATTACCATATAGTATTTTCCTTTTTTAGGCTTTTAAATTGTTATTTTAGACATTATGAGTGCTCCACAGGACAATTTAACTGATACACCTGATTTTGATACCAGGTCTAAAGCTAAAAACATTGTATCAGGTCATAACCATGGAAGAACAGTCTTATCTTCAACCTGAAAACTCAGCATATAAGAAAAGGAAGCCTACTTAGAAATAGTAAATATAAAGAAGACATCACCTTCTATTCAGGATCAACCATCCCACTTGGCCAGACAAGCTCTGAAGCTAGAGGAATCAAAGTCTTCCATCATCAAATAGGTGGAAAAGTAGAGAAAAATTACAGGATAGGATTCAAGAAATTAAATCAAACACTGGAAGAGCTTAAAGGAGTACAGCAAAACCATCAAACCCCTACCCCAAGAGGATAAGGTTAATCCTAGGACAAGATCATGGTAGAAAAATGGAAATGGGATTGGTTTCATCAACAGTGGGCCACCTACAATTGCAAAAATGATTCAGCCCCTCATCAGACCACTTCTAATCACCCTTACAAGCCAAAACAAGTGTAAAAAGCCATTGCTTGCTCCTATCCCTTTTCAAGTAAATCTCCTTCTAAGATTGTACATAATACTGATTATTACAATTTAGTTAATTTTATTGATGTAAAATCTGCTCAGAAAATTGAGGAGGACTTGAGACAATTGGGCTTTGATTTAGACACACCTGATTTATCTTTTGTCCATAGCAATAGTAATATTTATAACAATAATACAGTTAACCCTCAGTTGTCACCACATATTGGTAAGTTGAGAGATTCACAAAATAGTGAAGAATTTGAAAAAAAGATGTTGAGTATTTTAATAAAAATCAAAATGTTCATAGAATTGTTTCTGCATTCTTGAGTAGAATTATTTAGTGTGAGGAAAATTCAATTAATCTCACAAGTGAAAAAATTTGGTCCTTAAAATTAAATATTTCTCAACTAGAAACAAGATAAAAGAATTAGAGAAAGAAAACTTGGCTCTAACTCTTAAATATGATTCTTTAAGTAATAAACATAGTGAAATTTTAAAAAAATTCAGTGAGGTAGGAAAATTGTATGAAGCACATTTATTAAAATAGGAAAATGTTATCTTTTACACAAGCAAATCAAACTGCCTCTGATTTTTTACAAATATTAACTAAGCTTGTGATTGAACCTGTCAAATTAATAATGAATCAGGATAATCAAAGTACACACAGTATTATAATAATCCTTTCATTTGCAAAAATGAATCTCAATAATTGCAGTTTCCACCAAAACTAAAATATCTGGTGGAAGTGTCAAGTCTGAAAGAACAGATGTGAGTCACATATCAGTACAAGAGATAATAAAAGACAAATTATCTAAAGTAAATGAGTTATTGAATTTTCCCAGGATTAGTGAGATTAAATCCAATCAGAAAAATTGGTCAAAAATTGACCAGTACCCAACCTATTACGGGGAAGCCAGCTCTGATAGGCAGCATTTTATTCAAAGAATTAAAAATTTAAATTTCCCATAAAAGTTATCAGATAAAGAAATAACATCAAACCTAATTTAATTTTTTAAGAATGTTGCTTTATTATGGTTTAGAGCTGTATTAAGTGAGGATAAAGATTACTCTCGGGCTGAATGGAAACAAATGATTAAAAACAATTTGAAGGATCTAAATTTATACTAACTCAGAAAATACTATATGGGAAAAAAGGTATAATCCATTGAATGGTGACAAGCCTATGGTATTTTTAATGAACTTAAGTAAAATATTTAAAGCCATTGAACCAAATATGGACTTTAACTTATAGAAAGATAAAATAATATATGAATTACTTATATCTTTCAGAGACATTGTTGTAGCTAGAACAATAATGCTACATGAGTACTCTGAATTTATTAATATTTGTAATGAAATTCTATTAAACCATAAGTATTAAGCAAGGTTCACCACTTATAAATAAAATAATGAAACTTTGAAAATTCAGAATTCAAAACCACTACAGGAAAAGAAGAAAAAACCTACTGCACCTGAAGTATCTAAAAAGTATGAGACAAATACCTGTTATAAGTAAAATAAAACTTGGGTTAAAGGTCAAAAATTTGAGAAAAATATAAATATTGTTGAAAATCAGAAAGAATCTGAAAATGAAACAGAAAAAAAAGTAAAGATACAAGTGATTGTGACAGTAATATCTCATTTAGTGATGAAAATGAAGTCTGTATGTTGGAAGATGATTTGTCCATCTGTGAAAATCCAATATTAAGTATAGACTCAAATGTATCAATAATGAACTTTGAAGATGCTGATATCATCAAGGACATACAAGCTGATAAGTTAAGAATGACACCTATCAATGTTGCAGAAATAATAATTTATGGAGAAACTGAAAATATAGTATTGGATACAGGAGCTTCTGGTTGTGTTGTTTCTGCATGTATCACCACAGGAAATCTGCGGGTGAACTGCTAGCAGTTCCCTCTATTTGAAATTATCAGGAATTTATAAGGAAAATGATGGGAAACCATCCTGAAACTGTCAGAAATATGTTTTTAAATCGGATGAAAAAACATTGAAAAAATAAACTGTCACAGATTGAATCCTGAACAATCCCTCCTTGAGCAGAGCTTAAGAACCACATTGAACATCAGTTAATCTCAGGTTTGGCAAAAGGTTGAACAACATCACTTAGCATACCTTAATATTCAAATATTAAACTTGAATATATGTTGTGTGTTTGATTTAGATGCATATGTATTTGAATTTGCATGGTGGATACTTATTGCATGTTAAAAATTGATGTGAAATGCCTATCCAAAGTGTATGCATAATGACTATGAAGAATAAATATGCATAAAAAATATGCATAAAAATATGATTAAAAAATATGCATAGTGATTATGCATAGAAAATATGCATATTGAATATGCATAAAAATATGAAAATTGAATATGCGTTAAAAATATGCATATTGAATATGCAAAAAAAGGTGCATATATGTATATGAATAAAATATATTAATATGCATATACATCTGTATAATGAATATGCATATGCATATGCATAAATATGCATTATGATTGAAAAATGCAAAAAAATGATGCTTAACAAGTATATTTTGTGCATAAATAGATATATGCAATATGAATTCATATTGCATACAAATAACACTGGCAAACCAACTTGACCAAAACTCATACTAAATTTTCATTCTGGACTAAAGGTGTGAGGGAAGGAAGAAAAACAGTCTGACATTAGAAAAATGCTACATGCACTCATTTGGTGGAAGAGCAAATGAGAAGTGCTGAATTATGGTTGGTGCCCATAATTTAGTATGATATCATAATTTTATTTAATTGTTTTCAATATTTCAAAGACTTTAGGTTGTTTGGTATGGATCTAGCTGTGCCAGGGTCTAATCTAATTATTTTAACAATTTCTTAATAATTAACAGGTTTTAATACAAAAACAGGTTGTATTTTTTGTGGGATATTGGATATGATAAGGTCTTTTGTAAAAAAAACTTATATTGTTTAAAAATATTCCTGAATCAGATGTGGGATAATCACTACAAAAAATTTTAGTAATGTGGGCAATAAAATATATGCACAAGCAGTAAAGAAAGGACTGAGTGAACCCTTTTTGTGCAGTGGGAATCATTAGAGTGGAATTGTGGATGAAAAATATAATTCATTATTACTATTTTATTTAATCAAAAAATTTATAATATTAAAAAGAACTATTGATTAATTGGTATTTGACCTTTGTGCCTCACTAATATTTATCATTTGATTGATTTTTTGTCACCATTATGTTATTAATATTATAAGTATAGCAAAAACTTGTGTGCCAAATCCATACTGGGTGATTTTACAACTTTTAAAATATTATTAAATAAAGGTAAGAAAATATGAAAATGATTTGTTTTACAAAAAATAAATTGATATCCAAAAGCAATATGAGGGATAAAAAGGTAAAATTAAAGGGATCAAATATGAAATAAAATATAAAAGTAAAATTCCTGCCATCAAGAGCAAGTAGACATGATGGGGTGAACACCCACCAGTGGCACTAAACTTGGACTATAATTTCTTTTTTGAAAAAGAAAAAAGGTGCCAACCTGAGGTTTAACAAAACTTCAGAAGAACCATTTGGCCATATCAAACAACTTCTAGTGAAATTATTGAATAAAAATTCATTTTCATTGCAATAGAGAGAATTAATCACATCAGACTGCACGTAACCAAAAGTGTCCAGCACAAGTTCAGTCAAACTTGTGCTGGATGCTTTTATGATGAAGAGTAGCTAGGGTGGAATTTTTCTTCAGTTCATCTGGTATTTCTTATAAACATGTCCACAGGTATTTGATCTTTGTGCCTCACTCATATTTATCATTTGAATGACTTTTTGTCACCATTGTTATTAATATTATAAGTATATCAAAAACTTGTGTACCAAATGCATACCAGGTGATGTTACACCTTTTATAAGATTATTAAATATAGGTAAAAAATTATGAAAATGATTTGTTTTACAAAAAATAAATTGATATACAAAAGCAATATGAGGGATAAAAAGGTAAAATTAAAGGGATCAAATATGAAATAAGAAATTAAAATAAAATAACTGCCATCAAGAGCAAGTAGACATGATGGGGTGAACACCCACCAGTGGCACTAAACTTGGACTATAATTTCTTTTTTGAAAAAGAAAAAAGGTGTTAACCTGAGGTTTAACAAAACTTCAGAAGAACCATTTGGCCATATCAAACAACTTCTAGTGCAATTATTGAATAAAAATTCATTTTCATTGCAATAGAGAGAATTAATAACATCAGACTGCACGTAACCAAAAGTGTCCAGCACAAGTTCATTCAAACTTGTGCTGGACACTTTTATGATGAAGAGTAGCCAGGGTGGAATTTTTCTTCAGTTCATCTGGTATTTCTTATAAACATGTCCACAGGTATTTGATCTTTGCGCCTCACTCATATTTATCATTTGAATGACTTTTTGTCACCATTGTTATTAATATTATAAGTATATCAAAAACTTGTGTACCAAATGCATACCGGGTGATGTTACACCTTTTATAAGATTATTAAATATAGGTAAAAAATTATGAAAATGATTTGTTTTACAAAAAATAAATTGATATACAAAAGCAATATGAGGGATAAAAAGGTAAAATTAAAGGTATCAAATATGAAATAAAAAATTAAAATAAAATAACTGCCATCAAGAGCAAGTAGACATGTTAAGGCAAATACCCACCAGTGAGGCTAAACTTGAACTATAATTGCTTTTTTGAAAAACAAAAAAGTGCCAACCTGAGGTTTAATAAAAATTCAGCAGAACCATTTGGCCATATCAAACAACTTCTAGTGCAATTATTGAGAGAGAATTGATCACACCAGACTGCATGTGACCAAAGGTGTCCAGCACAAGTTTGGCTGAACTTGTGCTGGACACATTTATGACGGAGAGTAGCTAGGGTAGAATTTTTCTTCAGTTAATCTGGTATTTCTTATAAAATTGTCCATTGGTATTTGATCTTTGTTCCTCACTCATATATATCATTTTCTTAATTTATTGTCACCATTATATTATTAATATTATAAGTATAGAAAAAACTCATGTGCCAAATGCATACCAGGTGATGTTACACCTTTTATAATATTATGAAATAAAAGTAAAAAAATATGAAAATGATTAGCCTTACAATAATTTATATAGATATTAAAAAAAAGAGAAATAAAAAAGTAAAGTTAATCTCAAAGAGATCAATTGTGAATAACAAAATACTAGTAAAATTCTTGCTCTCAAAAGCCAGTAGAAGTGTTGAAACAAATGGGAGCAATCAGGGCTAAATTGTAATAAGTGACCTTTTTTTGAAGATAAAAAATTATACACCTGAGGTCGGGAAGAAGGACAGGTGGATGATTCAGCTAAACAAAACTACTTGTAGTGAAGTTTGATAAAAAAAAGTTTTTTTGTTTCCATAGAGAGAATTGATCCCATCTGACTGCACGTGACCAAAAGTGTCCAGCACAAGCTTGGCCGAAATTGTGCTGGACATTTTTATGATGGAGAGTAGCTTGGGTGGAATTTTTCTTCAGTTACTTCATCTTGAATTTTTTGTAAACATGTCTACTGGTATTTGATTAGTCTGTATCATTCATATTTATAATACGATTAATATTTTATCACCATTATATTATTAATGTTATTAGTATATCAAAAACTTGTGTGCCAAATGCATACCAGGTGAAGTTATACCTTCAATAATTTTTTAAAATAGATGTAAATAAATATGGAAATGATTAGTTTTACAAAAATTAAATAGAAATTTAAAAGTAAAAAGAGGAATAAAAGAGTAAAATAAAAAATCAAAGAGTTCAAATATGAAAAAAATACTAGTAAAATTCCTGCTATCAAGAGCCAGTAGAGGTATTAAAGCAAATGGGAGCCATTAGGGCTAAATTCTAATAAGTGACCTTTCTTTAAAGATAAAAAATTATACACCTAAGATTGGGCAGAACAGCAGGTGGATGATTCAGCTAAACCAAACTACTTCTAGTGAAATTTGATAAAAATATAATTTTTGTTGCCATACAGAGAATTGATCCTATCTGACTGCACAGGGCCAAAAGTGTCCAGCACAAATTCGGCCAAACATGTGCTGAACAGTTCTATGATGGAGAGTAGCTGGGGTAGAATTTTTCTTCAGTTCATCTGGTATTTCTTACAAAAATTTCTACTGGTATTTTATCTTTGTGCCTCACTCATATATTGTCAGCCTGAATATTCTCAGGACTGAGTAAAATTACTAACAAATTATGTTAAACATATGTAGCATACATGGGAACAATAAATAATTGCATAAAAAATTGATTTAATACAAATATATGCCATTATAAAGCATTATATACACGCATATATCCACCTTATTTAAGTCTTATGTACTTAATATTAAGTTAGAATATGTTAGGATAACCTTAAGAACCTTAGCCATAAGCCTACATAATTTTTAAGTACACATAACGCTAATTTTTCTATTATTTTTTTGAAATAATTGATAAATGCGCTTATTATCACTAAAAGCTGGATATATGTGCTATAAATGTTAAGATAATAAAAATGCGCCTTGACAGATCAATTTGCCTTATTTGGAACAATTAATCTGGCTATTTAAAAGTGTAAAAATAACACTTTTCAAATTTGGTGTTTTTTATGCCAGAAATAGCCTCTGTGCAGTGGCTACATACTGCCTGCATTTTTCCCGTGTGAATAGCTTCATTTTTAGCAAAGTTAGTATTTTTCACGCTAAAATTACCCCACATACATGCACTATATGTGGAAACACACTAAAATAGGCAAGGAACGCTTATTTAGTGTCTTAATTTAGTTTCAATGTGAATTTACCTTATTAAATGCACTAATTACATTAGTCACATCAGTCTTGGCGCCCAATTGTGCTACCACGCTTAAAAATCGCCTATTTAGTCAAGGATTTACCCGTGGTTACGCCTGCCAAGAGTCTGCATACAGGGATCAGCCCTTACACGCATTAAATTAGGTTTTTCAGTGGTTTCTCAGTCAATAATACTTATTTTTAGACAGGGATTTCACGTATAAATTTGTAATAATTAACTCTAACATTTCTACTGTTAATCTCCCTTAATACTGTGTTATATTTAGTACCTTTTCTTTATTTTTAGTCTATTAAAAATAGATATTACATGCATATACACTCTTTTTTGGGTTATTCTTTATTTGTGATGGATTATCCCTATTATTTCAGGATTTCGGCGTGTGATATTATTCTTTGGTTGTCATTGGTCATTCCTTATGTTGTTGGACAGGTCTATTAGTTAGTTTGAGGCGAATTTGGCCGTGTATAGGATTGGAATCATCAAGGGGCATCATTGGGGAATTATTGGGTATAAAAGGAGGGGGGTTTTGGTCATATTTTCTACATTCAATTTATAATTTTTACAATTACAATTACAATATATAACCAATACAATTTATCTTACATTTCATTAGTACTTTAGAGAGTCTTTGAATAGTATTTTAAATATATTACATCTATTTTTCTGCACAACAATAAGCTTTGTAATACCAATTATAATAAGTGAGAGTAAATTATTGAGCCTTATAATTGATTTTATTCTACTACTTGCTTGTTTTATACCATTGTATTCATTTGGGACCTTTTGTAAATCTTCTAGACATTAGACCAGCAAGCTATTCACGTCTCTGGACTTGGACTTAGCCTGACATATATATTGTTTGATTAATTTTTTGTCTTAATTATATTATTAATTTTATAAGTATAGCAAAAAATCATGTGCCAAATGCATACTGAGTGATGTTACACCTTTTATAATATTACTAAATAATTATATAAAAATATTAAAATAATTTATTTTAAAAATTGTTAATTGATATCCAAAAGCAATATGAGGAATAAAAAATTAAGTTAAAGGGATCAAATATGAAAAAAGAAATCCAAGTAATATTCCTAATATCAAAGGCCAGTAGAGATGTTGAAGCAAATTAGAGCCATCAGGGATAAATTGTACTAAATTGACTGTTTTATAAAGATAAAAAATTGTGTACCTGTGGTTTGGATGAACTCTAGGTGGACAATTCAGCTATATCAAACTATATCTAGTGAAGTTTCTTATCAAATAATTTTTTAATTGCCATACAGAGAATTGATCCCATCTGACTTTACCTGACCAAAAGTGTCCAGCACAATATCAGCCAAGCTTGTGCTGGACATTTTTATGATGGAGAGTAGCTAGGGTGCAGGTCTTCTTCAGTGAAAATGTTATTTTTTTAAAACATGTCCACTGGTATTTGATCTTTCTGTGTAATTTATATTTTATTATCTGATTAATTTTTTGTCATTAGAATATTATTAATTTTATTAGTTTAGAAAAAACTTGTGCACCAAATGCATGCCATGTTATATTACACCTTTTATAATAGGTGTACATAAACAATCCAAGACCAATGAAAGAGACCGACCTTTTCTCTTAATTCACTAGCAACCACACCGTTAATTTTAGTGCCCAAGAGTTCGTTTTTCTGGTTAATCAAGACAGCAGCATTTTCATTGAAACAAATGGTGCGACCATCAGGGAAAGATAACTCTTTCTTGGTACAAATGATGACAGCTCTACAAATATCACCATGGCGGACTTTATTGGAGGCAGAGATATGTGAGGAAGAAGAGGGAGAGTGGGTGTGAGGGATGGGTCTTGCCGGCTTGATGACGCAGACAATTTGGTTGCCTTTTGAGAGATGGAGAGAGATGATGGATACACGTCAGAATGAAGGAAAAGAAGCAGAAAAACCTTTTCCACCCAGCGACTGACTGACAGAGACAAGACCAGGGCATCCCTTGAACTTGAGGACGCTGATTCACTCAGCCACCAGCCCACCAGAATTTTCAATGATGAGCATCTTCACTTTGAGGCCGAGCATGATGAGAGGAGAGGGAGGAAGATAGAGATGATGATGAGAGTGACGAGTATCAGTGAAATGAAATGTCATGGTGAAATCAGCACTTTTGGTTAAGAAAGTGCGGATTTGAGTGAAATAAGTGACTTATTTCATTTTGAAATCCACCAGTATTGGGGCTAGTGTGTTTCGGAAATCCGCACTTATTTAAGTGCGGATTTTCCAGAACTGACACCCCCTATTATTAATGTTTCTAGTATAGTAAAAAACTGCATGCCAAATGCAAAATTGATGATGTTACAACTTTAATAATATCATTATAAAAAGTTAAACAAATATGAATATGTTTAGTTTTTTTTAAAAAAAATTGATATTTAAAATTAAAAAGAGTAATAGAAAAGTAAAATGAAAATAAATGGGATCAAATACAAAATAAAAAATACAAGTAAATTTTTTACTATCAAGAGCCAGAAGTGGTGTTGGGAAAGTTGGGGACACCTAGGTCAAGACTTGGTCTAAATTTACTATTATGTATAGCAAACAAACTTTGACCTGAGGTTTGGACAGACTTCCAGGTGACAATTTTACAATATTAAAAATTCTTTACTTCAATAATTGAGTGAAATATCATTTTTTATTGCCATAGAGAGAATTTATCTCATATGACTTCATGCAACTAATAGTGTCCAGCACAAGTTCGGCCAAACTTGTGCTGGAAACTTTTATAATTGAGAGTAGGCATACAGCAAATCTTCTTAAACTCAAAAGGGATATCTTATAAACATTTCCACTGGTATTTTATCTTTCTGTGTCATTTAAATTTACCATTTGATTAACATTATGTCATCATTATAATATTAATGTTATTACTATAGTAATAGCTTGTGTGAAAAATGCATAGCAGGTGGTGTTCCACCTTTAATCATATATTATTAAATAAAGGTATAAGAGTATGAATATTTTTTTTAAATTAATAATTGATATCCAAAGCAATATGAGCAAAAAAAAAGTAAAAAAAAGGGATCAAATAAAAAAATCTAAGGAAAATTCCCACTATTGATAACAAGTAGAGGTGTTAGACCAAATGTGCACCACCAGGGCTAAACTTGGACTATATTTTCTTTTTTGTTAAACCAAAGAAAGTGTCCTGATGAGGTTTGAAAAATCATCAGGAGGACATTTTGGCAATATCAAACTACTTATTGTGAAATGATTGAGAAAAATGTCATTTTGATTTCCATAGAGTAAATTTATTCCATCTGAAAGCATGCAACCAAAAGTGTCCAGCACAAGTTCAGCCAAACTTATGCTGGACACTTTTATGATGGTGAGTATCTAGGGTGCAGGTCTTCTTCAGTCCATCAGGTATTCCTTATAAACAAATCCACTTGTAAATAATCTTTCTGTGTCATTCATATTTATCATTTGATTCATTGTTTTTCACCATTATACTATTAATATGGGCCGGTCATCTAGAAGAGAGAGAAGAAGAGAGGAAAAAATAGGAGGAAGATAATAAAAGATAAAAAAATAAAAATAAAATAAAAAGATTATTATTCTGAGATAGAGAGAGGCGACGAGTTTCCTTGGGATTTGACACAATGGTGAGGCTGATTAAATTATAATATATTTATTTAAAGTAAGTATTACTTTCTCTGTGCAGCAAACGCTATTATTACTATTAGACTTAATGCAACCTGTAGTTATTTATATAAAATTTAAATTAGAATTGTAATACTAATAAAAATAATAGTAGACGTAATATATTAAAAAATATATTCAAGTTTGATTGTATAGTAAGTGATGGGTTAAAGGGGATTACCCAAGGCCCTTTTATAGACCAAGGGACCCCTGAAGCACCACAAATCAATAAATACAAAATAGAAATAAGCTAAAACAAAAAAATAAGAGAGTAGAAATGAAACATGACTATTAAGAGAAAAATATGTAACAATTAAACTAAAAACCTGTGAGTAATTAACCATTTTACCACCATAACTTCCCAAAACACTTAATTAAAATAATTATTAACCAAGTAAGTCTGAAACATGAGAACAATGAGTAAAATAATCAAAAACAGACATTATAGTGACATGTAAAGGCTTTAAGTAAAACAAATAAAATTATTTTCATGCCAAAAATTAATATAATAAATTCAATCCATTTTAAAGCAACTTTAATTAATTGTTTTAACTATATAATTTATTCAATAATTAGTTTAAATGAAACATATAATTAATTGAGTGATATTTGTAATTTAAAGTGGGGATTTTAATACTATGTTATTAAATAAGTATTATAATTTATTTAATAATTTTTCCTGACCAAATTAAGGGTCAAAAGAAGTGCCCAAAATTATTGTTTAATAATATATGAAGTTTTATTTAATATATAAAATTAATTAATTAACTTAATTACATTATAAGTCAATTTTACATATATAATTATAATATATGATTTTTAATTAATTAATTATTAATTTATAATTATTAAATACATAAAAATGCGCCATTATTTGTAGAATATAAAATATATTATGCTTAATTTAAATGTATAAAAATTTATATAACAATAAAATTAATATAACACTTATTTTTAATAAGATACTTATATAATTTTTTTATGCAATAAAATATTAATTTATATACATAAAATACAATTCTTACACTCTCTTTTAGGTCCAATAAATTAACATATAATTTACTGGGCTCCTGGTATAGCCTGGCTGACACTCCCTCAATCTAAAAAAAAACAATAAAAAAAAATGCTAAGATTTTTTCTTTTTGTACCTTTTTAACAGAGTAGGAAGATTTGAAATCTCCTTGCCAGGTATCCATGCATCATGCTCATATGATTTGTTCTTATATCTCAATAAATATTCAGTACCTCTTTCAGAAGTGATAATTCTATCATTGAGAATTTTATCAATTTTTGCAGTTTCTGTGACTTCATAAGGGTTTATCTTAGGTCTTCCCCTTCTTTTGGGAAATAAATCACTGTTGGAAGTATAAGGCTTAATTGAAGAAATGGGAAAAACAGGATTTTTCCTATCATATGGAGAACACAATACAACTTCTACTGCATTATCTCCAAACATTCTTTTAACAACAAATGGTCCTACAAAAGGATCTTTTAATTTGTTGTTACCTTGTAAATTGAATTGGACAGTAGATATCAACACTTCATCACCCTTGTAAAATGTGTATTCCTTATGGGATTTATCCCATCTTTTCTTTTCATATTCAAATGCTTTATCAATACAGCTTTGAGCATGTTTTCTGCATAGCTTTTGCATTTGCATAAAAGATTTTACACCAGGGTGTAGTTCCAACTTAGGTAATTTATTATATAGAATCTGAGCAGGAGTATTTAGGACATAACCTAACCAAAACTCAAAAGGCTTTTCTCAGTGACAGAATGAACAGTGCTATTATATGCAAATTCAAGACCAGGCAATAGAGTGACCCAGTCATGAGTAAATCTGTCATTGTCTTTATATTATAAACCAAAGGCACAATACCTTCTAATCATATCTTCCAGAGTTTGAATCATTCTCTCAGCTAGACCATCAGTCTGAGTATGGTGAGCTGTAGACAACTTTAACTCACAGCCACAAATATCCATCAAAGAGGTCCCAAACTCAGAAGTAAATTTTGGATCTCTATCAGAGATAATGGCTTTTGGAAAACTAATAATATTAAACATGTTAGACCAACATAAGAAAGCTAATTCTTTGGTGGATACATCTTTGTGGGTGGGAATAAATTTGCACATTTTTGTGAATCTATCTACTATTACCCAACAATAGTTATAGCTGTCTTTACCTGCAACAGGAAGACCAGTGGCAAAATCCATGTTAATTATTTTCCAAGGAGCATCAGGTGCTTCAATATGTTGTAATAACCCTGCTCTTTACCTGCCAACCTTTTGGATTTCTGGAAGGAATCACAAGATTCAACATATAATTTTGTGTCTTCAGACATATTAGCCCACCATGCAGTGTTTTTGATTCTAATCAATGTTTTTTCAAGATCAAAATGACCAGCTAATATGTCATCATGACAAAGTTTGAGGATAGCTTCTTTCATAGAAGGAGGAATTACAATTACATTAGTAAGCTTTCTTCTATAATATATATAACCATCTTCAATAGAAAACTTTCCTTTAATCAAAGCATTTTGATACTTTTCAGGAAGAGTTATAATCAATGCTTGAATTGAAGCATTCTGATGATCATTTAAGATAGTAACTAATTTATTTAAGTAAGAATCCTTATCATATGAATTCAGTATTAATTGCAATAACTCTTCTTCCATATCAACTATAAATATACCATGGATATGAACAGTATCATCTTCAGGTACATAAGTAGGATTTGAGTCATTATTTGGAAGAGGTAATATGGACAGCATATCAACATTGGAGTGAACATTTCTAACTCTATGGATAATTGTCATCCGTCCTCTGTATTCTTGAACAGCAAGTTGCCACCTGAACATATGTCTATTAGGTGTTTTCAGGTTTAAGTAGGACTTTACAGCACTACAGTCAGTTAACAATTCAAACTTTTGGTCATCTAGATAGTAAAGAAGCTTCTCAAGAGCCCAAACAACGGCTAAGCACTCTAATTGAGTGGCACCATATTTCAATTCACTATTTATCAAGGTTCTTGAAATATAAAAATTTACAACTTCTGAGGATTTCTCATTAATGATTTGTTTCTGGTGGAGGGCAGCACCCAGACCAAAAAAGCTAGCATCTGTATACAGGACAAATGGTTTTTTAAAATCTGGAAGAGCTAAGATAGGGGCTGTCATTAAGTAACATTTTAATGTATCAAAAGCTTTTTGAAAGTCAATATTCCAGATGAATGCAACATCTTTCCTAGTTAGTTTGGTAAGAGGTAAGGCTAGGACCTAATAATTTTTAATATATTGTCTATAATAGCCACACATACCCAAAAAACTTTGAATCTCTCTTACAGAAGTTGGTGCCTTCACATATTGAATTGCAGAAACTTTGTTGTGGTCTACACAAATTTGTAGACCTGACACAACATGGGCAAGGACTTTCAAAGATTGAAAACCAAATTTACACTTTTTCAATGACAAGGTCATATTGATTTCATCCATTTTTTGGAAAACCCTATTTAAATGAACCATATGTTCATCAAAAGTTTTAGAAAAAACTATGATATCATCAATATACACAATGAGCCATCCCTCAATTATTTCCTGATGGAAAGTGTTATCCATGACTTTTTGAAAAACTGAAGGGGAATTTTTAGGTCCAAATGGCATTCTAACATACTTATATATTCCCATATGAGTAGCAATAAGCAAAAATTTTTGAGAATTTTTCTCCACAGGAACTTGATGATACCCTTTATTTCCATCCAAACAACCAATAAATTTTGCACCTTGCAAGGTAGCATGTATTGAATTAATTCTGGGTAAAGGATAAATATCATCAGCAGTATAAGTGTTTAATGCTCTGTAATCTCCACATAATCTAGCCTTATCTTTTTCATAAGAAATTAAAACTGGGGAGATGACACAATATTTGGGGGTGACATCCACTTTCTCAATGATATTCATTTTTAATAATGTGGCAATATTATCTTCAATATCCTTTCTTTTTGTTGGAGAAGCAGGATATGGTTTTTTATTAAGACTAGGAGGAATATCACTCAAGTTACAGGATAAAGTAATTTTCATTTCTTCCTGAACACTTCCTAAGACATGAGAACCATGAGCAAAAGCCATAGGGAAAGAGGTAATTGAGGCAATAATAGAATCCTTTTGTTCACTAGTTAACTGATTACCAATAGAAGCAGTATTTATTTCATTTAATAAATCATCCATTTCAATTGTTGTTCTTCCTTTAAACTGGATCAGTGAGTTACAAGAATTTAACAGATGCCCAGAAGGTTTTCTAGAGGAGGAGATTTTAAATTTCCTTTTGCCATACAATCCCAAGGTGAAGCAATTATTTGCTGGGTCCGATTTCACACCTAACATGGTTAAAATATCATTACCCATAATAAAACAATTGCTTAAATTATCATTTTTCATGACAACAAATTCACAAATAGCTCTGACAAAACCACCATTATATTTGAAGAATACAGAGGTTTTGTATTTGCCAATAGGAAATAAGGTAGAACCATACCCTCTCCATATTTCAGAATTTATAGGTAATATTTTACTCAAATAATCCTTATCCTCTGAAGCTAAAGCTCTTTCAGACACTACACTTCCTCCAGAACCAGAGTCAAGAACTACATAAACATTTTTACCATTAATGATAACAGGTGCTTTTAAAGGGGATATGGCTATAGAATTGTTAGAAATATCTTTAATTACTTCAGAATTTTCCGCTGAAGATAAATCCAATACACATTCTTCAGATATATTATCTAAATAATGGACATCCTGTTCCAACATTAAAACACCTTTAACAGAGTCATTGTCACAGGAGATATTACTTTCACAGTCACTAGATGAATTATTGACATCAATTTCAGCTTAATCAGCATCTTCATTTTGTTCAACAAGATGAATTTTCTTGTCACAAACATGACCCTTCTGCCATGATTTGTTACATTTATAAAAATTATTTGTTGCATATTTTTTAGGTGCAACTGGGGCAGAGAGTTTACCAGATTTTTCTGGGGGCTTTGTAGAGGGTTTATTTTGATCATGATAAGATTTACCAAGGTAATTCTTTGGTTCACATCTATGGTTGAGTAGTACCTCATTACAGATATAAATGAAAGAAGAATTTTCCCTCACATGCTCAGTTCTAGCTACAATTAAATCTCTAAGAGAATTTGGTAATTTTTACATTATTTTATCTCTCCAAATATCACAATCCATCTTTGGATCAATTGCTCTCAGGATTTTTGTTACTTTCATAAGAAAAACATTGGGTTTTTCAACAGAGGAGATACATATCTAGTATTCTCATACAGTCTTTGATGAGCCAAACTGAATTTTGAACCATTAAACTGATTCTCAATGAAGGATTTTTAATCATTCCATGTATAATGATTGTTATCTAAAAGAACAGATTCATACCACATCAAGGCTACATTGGAAAATAAAGAAATTAGCTTAGAAACAATTCCCTCATCAGGTATTTTATAAGATCTCTTTAAATAATCAATTCTTTGGATAAAGTGTTGCCAATCAGAAGAAGAATCACAATCAAAGCTAGGATATTGGTCCAATTTAGGCCAATTTTTCTGAATACTGGGATGGTCCATTTTTTGGTTTGAATTATTCATCATTAATAATTCCTGAAGTTTAGCCAGGTGTTCAGAAATTTCATTATTTACTGAAACAGCTGGTATATGACCATCACAAGATTTTTTGCTAGTAGAAAAAGATTTTACAGACTCATTGTCAGTTTGTTTAATGGCTGAAATATGAGGAAGAAAGGAGGAACTCTGTTCAGGATCTTTTTCTTTATTTTTATGCAGCTTATGGGCAGCATTCTCATTTATACTTTAATTATTGATGGTTAAGGTTGAAAATTTTTCCTGCAGGTCAAACAAATAGTTTCTTATCCTTGGAATTTCAGACATCTGGTCATTTACTTTTTCAAGAGATAAAACATTTCTGTCCTCAGAAACTGTGTGTTTGGCACTCAGTGCATGGAAATCATTTTTTAGATTTTTAAACTCATTTTGTAGAGATTTTATTTCACTTTTTAATGAATAATTTTTGTTAATAAAGGGTTTCAATTCACTCAAGGTTTTTTGTTAATTGATATTCTAATCTGAGATAGCTCTATTGTCACTCCTTATTTGTTTTTATTGGCTAAGAACAATATTCAAGGTTTCTTTGATTTTAAAATAAGCTGTATCTTGTACAGAAGAACTTACTTTACAATGCAAGGGCAAATTATTTAATCTATCACTCTCATGTATTAACACATCTCTCAAATTTTTGTCTTTTACAAAATTAAAATCAAGGGTATCTTTCAATATTTCTTTAGAAGTTTTCTCAATTAAGGTATAGACTTCAGGGGAAACAGAATCATTCTTAATTGCAAGTAAAGGATTAATTAAAGGAGTAGAAGTCAAATGTAAAGGTTCATCAAATGATAATTCTCTAATTACATCATTGGGGCTACACATTAAAGGAAATTGTCTCTTTAAGGGTTTAACTGTTCTCTCACCAGAATCCACAATATTACCTGATGAAGATTTGTTATTATACATACCAAAATGTTTATCAAACAAATTACTCACCATGGTAAGGGAGGAAATTCCCCTGTGCCTTCTTTCTTCTGCCTCCCTGATAAGGATGGGGCTGAGGAGATGGATGGTAGGTTGGTGTCCTGGATGGGCCAGGGTGTTGAGCTTGTTGCTGAACATTCTGTTGTTAATGGCTCATCAAGTAATCCCATTTCCACTGTTCCACTTGCAGAGTGCTTTGATTTTGTGTGAAGGAGCTGGGTACCTGATTGGGCTGAGGTTGAGGCTGAGGCTGAGAGGCTGGGAAATGAGGAGTTTTAGCCTGATTGGGATTTAACAACTCCTGCATCTGCTGCCAGAGTGTGTCTACCCTTGCCTTGTACTTCATACTTTCTGCCTTCAGTTCTTTGATGTGACTGGACAGATTGTTTACCTGTTGGGTTAGAGGTATCTTTTTTATTTTTATACCTTTGAGTTGATTGTCCTGATTTATTAGAGGTTTTACTTCTTTCAGAGGTGTTTGGTGGGGGGGGTTTTCCACTCCTGCCATTTCCACGTCCTGAAGGTTTTTTGTCAGCTGAATAATTTTTGTAATTTAATTTAGAAGAACCTACAGATTCAGTGGCATTATCCACTTTAATCTCATCCACATGTAAGTTATCCATGCTGTTAGCCAAACTATGGACATTCAAACTGTTAAAATAGAATCAAAATTATTTGATGAATCAAATTGTTATTTCAAAATAAAATTTATTGAATTTTAACAACAAAATTTTTTTTTTAATTATTATCAAAAAATCAATTAATTAACAAAAATGTAATACAAATAAATTTAATTACAATTATTTATTAAGAATTAACAGTAATTAAAATGGGACCAGCCAGTAAAGGTTTAATAATTGAACCAAAATAATTAATACAAAAAATTAATATAATGGTAAAATTGGGACTATGTACTAAGTACTATTATGGTCAACCAATATACAAAAAATAATAATAAAACTAATTTAATAATTTATTAAATATTAATTTTCTTTTAGGACTAAGAGTTTTACTCTATTATGGTCAACTAGGAAAATTAATTAAAAAATAATGAACACTTACACTCAGTGAATCAGCAATTAAGCCACAAACACTGTTATTGCAGTAAAAATATAATAATATGAGTGAGAGGTGCAAAGGTTAACTTACTATAGTGATCGTAAAATCACTTCAAAATAATATATGAGTTAATTTAATATAAAACTAATAGATCAAACACAAGTTTGAAACACGGTCGCGGCAAAAGTTTACTTTTTTGGCTGGGTGGTCCGTGCATTATGTCATTCATCGCAAGTATCAGTATTGTTGTTGTCGATCGGAAAGGCTCTCAAGTGTGAGCTGGTTGTCTAGAAGAGGGAGAAGAAGAGAGGAAAAAATAGGAGGAAGATAATAAAAGATAAATAAATAAATAGAATAATAAAAAGATTATTATTCTGAGATAGAGAGAGGCGACGAGTTTCCTTGGGATTTGACACAATGGTGAGGCTGATTAAATTATAATATATTTATTTAAAGTAAGTATTACTTTCTCTGTGCGGAAAACACTATTATTACTATTAGACTTAATTCAACCTGTAGTTATTTATATAAAATTTAAATTAGAATTGTAATACTAATAGAAATAATAATAAACGTAATATATTAAAAAATATATTCAAGTTTGATTGTATAGTAAGTGATGGGTTAAAGGGGATTACCCAAGGCCTTTTTATAGACCAAGGGACCCCTGAAGCACCACAAATCAATAAATACAAAATAGAAATAAGCTAAAACAAAAGATAACAGAGTAGAAATGAAACATGACTATTAAGAGAAAAATATGAAACAATTAAACTAAAAACCTGTGAGTAATTAACCATTTTCCCACCATAACTTCCAAAAACACTTAATTAAAATAATTATTAACCAAGTAAGTTTGAAACATGAGAACAATGAGTAAAATAATCAAAAACAGACATTATAGTGACATGTAAAGGTTTTAAGTAAAACAAATAAAATTATTTTCATGCCAAAAATTAATATAATAAATTCAATCCATTTTAAAGCAGTTTTAATTAATTTTTTTAACTATGTAATTAATTCAATAATTAGTTTAAATAAAACATATAATTAATTGAGTGATATTTGTAATTTAAAGTAGGTATTTTAATACTATGTTATTAAATAAGTATTATAATTTATTTAATAATTTTTCCTGACACAATGAAGGGTCAAAAGAAGCGCCCAATATTATTGTTTAATAATATATGAAGTTTTATTTAATATATAAAATTAATTAATTAACATAATTGCATAATAAGTCAGTTTTACATATTTAATTATAATATATGATTGTAATTAATTAATTTTTAATTTATAATTATTAAATACATAAAAATGCGCCATTATTTGTAGAATATAAAATATATTATGCTTAATTTAAATGTATAAAAATTTATATAACAATAAAATTAAAATAACACTTATTTTTAAAAAGATACTTATATAATTTTATTATGCAATAAAATATTAATTTAAATACATAAAATACAATTCTTACGCCCTCTTTCAGGTCCAATAAATTAACATATAGTTTACTGGGCTCCTGGTATAGCCTGGCTGACAATTAATGTTATTAGTATTAAAAAAAATTTGTAAGCCAAATGCATACTGGGAGATGATACATCTTTAATAATTGTATTAAATAAAAGTAAAAAAAATATGAAAAGTATTAGTTTTACAATAAATAAATTGATAATTGAAAGCAAAAAGAGGAATAAAAAAGTAAAATAAAAGTGATTAAATATTAAATTAAACATTCAAATAAAATTCTGCCATCAAAGATAATTTGAGTTTTCAGACAAAATTTGCACCACCAGTTCTAGATTTGGAATATATTTTCATTTTTTTGAAATTAATAAAAGTGTCCACCCGAGGTTTTCCAGAAAATTAGGAGGATAGTATAGCAGTATAAAACTACTTCTTGTGCAATGATTGAGCAAAAATTCATTTTAACTTCCATTGAGTAAATTTATCCCATCTGACTGCATGCAACCAAAAGTGTGCAGCACAAGCTCACCTGAACTTTTTCTGGACACTTTTATGATGGAGATTAGCTAGGGTGCAAGTCTTCTTCAGTTAATCATGTATTCCTTTTAAAAATGTCTATGGGTATTTGATCTTAGTGTGTCATCCATATTTATTATTTGATTAATTTTTAGTCACCATTATACTATAAATGTTTTTAGTATAGCAAAAACATGTGTGCTGAATGTACACTGGGTGATTTTACAACTTTAATAATTTTATATAATAAATTTAAAAAAATGTGAAAATTATCATTTTTACCAAAATAAAATTGATATTTAAAAGCTAAAGGATAAATAAAAGGGTAAGATTAAAATTAAAGAGATCAAACATGAAATAAAGATATTAAGTATAATTTCTGCTATCATGAGCAAGTAGAGGCTTCAGAAAAAATGGGCACCATCATAGATTAACATGGATCAAATTTACTTTTTACCAAAGGAAAAAATTGTCTACCTTAGGTTTGAACAAACTTCCAGGGGACAATTTGTCTATATAAAACTACTTTCAGTGCAATGATGGAGTGATAATTCAGTCTCATTTCCATAAAAAGAATTGATTGCGTCTGACGGCATGCAACCAAAAGTGTCCAGCACAAGTTTGACCAAACTTGTGCTGGACACTTTTATCATGAAGAGTAGCCAGGTTGCAAGTCATTTTTAATCATCTGAAATTTCTTATAAACATTTCCACTGTTATTAAATCTTTGTGCCTCACTCATATTTATCAATTGATTAATTTTTTGTCACCATTATATTATTAATATTATGAGTATAGCAAAAACTTGTGTGCCAAATGAATACTGGGTGATGTTACACCTTTTATAATATTATTAAATAAAGGTAAAAAAATATGAAAATGATTTATTTTACAAAAAATAAACTTCTATCCAAAAGAAATATGAGAGGAATAAAGTAAAATAAAAGAAATAAAAGATGAAAATTAAAATCCAAGTTAAATTCCTGCCATAAACAGAAAAAAGAGATGTTGAATCAAATTAGCACAATCAGGGCTAAACTTGCACTAAATTTTCTTTTTTGTAAAAATAAAAAAAAATCCACTTGAGCTTTACCAAAACTTCAGCATGAAAATTTTGCCATATCAAACTACTTCTAGTGTAATTTTATATCAAAAATTCATCTTCATTTCCATAGAGAGAATTGCTCCCATCTGACTGCACCTGACCATAAGTGTCCAGCACAAGTTTGGCCGAACTTGTGCTGGACACTTTTATGATGGAGAGTAGCTAGGGTAGAATTTTTCTTCAGTTCATCTAGTATTTCTTACAAACATGTCTACTGGTATTTTATATTTGTTCCTCACTCATTAATATCATTTGATTAATTTTTGGTTGCCATTATATTATTTATTTTATAAGTATAGAAAAAACTCATGTGCCAAATGCATACCAGGTGATGTTATGCCATTTATAATATTATTAAATAAATGTATAATAATATAAAAATATTTTATTTTAAAAATAATTAATTGATATCCAAAAGCAATATTAGGAATAAAAAATTAAGTTAAAGGGATCAAATATGAAAAAAGAAATCCAAGTAATATTCCTACTATCAAAGGCCAGTAGAGGTGTTGAAGCGAATGAGAGCCATCAGGGATAAATTGTACTGAATTGACTTTTTTTCAAAGATAAAAAATTGTGCACCTGTGGTTTGGATGAAATCTAGGTAGAAAATTTGGCTATGTAAAACTACTTCTAGTGAAGTTTTTTATCCAAAATTTTTTTTTCATTGCCATAGCGAGAATTGATCTCATTTGACTGCAACTGACCAAAAGTGTCCAGCACAAGTTTGGCCGAACTTGTGTTGGACACTTTTTTGATGGTGAGTATCTAGGGTGCAGCTCTTCTTCAGTGCAACTGGTATTTTTTAAAACATATCCACTGGTATTTGATCTTTCTGTTTTATTAATATTTTATCATTTGATCAATTTTTTGTTACCAGTATATTATTATTTTTATTAGTATAGCAAAAAAACATGTGCCAAATGCTTACAGGGTGATGTTAAACCTTTAATAATTTTATTAAATACAGGTAAAAAATTATGAAAATGATTTGTTTTACATAAAATTAATTGATATCTAAAAGAAAAAAAGGGATAAAAAGAAATAGGTTGAATAATAGGGATTTTATATGAAATTAAAAATTCAAGCTAAATGCCTATTTTGAAGGCTCAGAAGAGGTGTTGAATAAAATGGGCACCATCAAGAATAAAATTGTACTTAATTTGATTTTTTGAAAAACTAAATTAAGTTTTCAACTGATTTTTTTCCAATATTTAGTTGGAAACTTTGTCTATATCAAATTACTTCCAGTACCATGATTGACCAAATTACATCCTCATTTCTGTATGCAGAATTGATCCCATATGGCTGGACCAGGCCAAAGGTGTCAACCACAAGTTTGAGAATTCTTCTGGTGGACACTTTTATGATGGACAGTAGTAGGGTGCAAGTATTCTTTAGTTAATCTAGTGTTCCTCATAAACATTTCCAACTTATTTTTGTCCAAAAATAAGGTGGAAAGTTTGTCCATATCAAAATACTTCTAATGCCATGATTGACTAAAAATTGATTCTCATTGACATATTGAGAGTTGATCCCATATGACTGGATCTGGCAAAAGTGTCACCACAATTTTCGATAAACTTAAGTTTAAAAATTTTATGATGGAAAGTAATTGCAAGTCTTCTTCATTTCATCAAGTAATCGTCATATATATTTCCACCTGTATTTTGGCCAAACTTCAGGTGGACACTTTGGCCATATTAAATTAATTCTAGTTCCATGTTGATGAAAAACTCATACTTATTGCCATATATAGATATTACACCCATCAGCCTGGGCCTTTCCAAAAGTGTCTACCTGAATTATGGCTAAACCTCAGTTGGACACTTTTATGATGCAGAGTAGCTAGGGCAAAAGTATTCTTCAGTTAATTTGGTATTCATAATAAATTTATCCTACTGAAGTTTAGCCTAACTTCAGGTGGAAAATTTCGGAAAGCACCGGTTAGTCACTATCCATCAAAAAAGTGTTCACCAAAACTTTGGCTAAAGTTGTGGTGGACCCCTTTGATCAGCCACAGTCAGATGAGATCAACTCTTTAGATGGAAATGAGGATGATATTTTCGTCAATCATGGAAATAGAAGTAGTTTGATGTGGCCAAATTATCCCCCTGAAGGTCAGACAAACCTTACAAGGACACTTTTTAACAGGGAGTAACTGAGAATAATCCATTTATTAGAAGGAAAATCTTTTATTGGATAGATGCCAAGGTTTTAAATTTGTGTATTATGGTCAGTATTAATTTTGAAAGTGTCTGTCCAAGCAATTTAATTGCACATCATGACACATTTTGTTTTAAATGTTTCAAGATGTGTGATAAAGTATTAAGGTGTCACATATTATTATTAAGTTCTATTAAGTGCCCTCCTATTATGCCTAAATTTATAATTTAATATCTTACATAATAATTATTTTTTATATAAATTCATCAATATTTTATTTTATTATCAAATTTAATAGAGCAAGTATCCTGAATTATTATATATGAATAAGCTTAGGTTAGATCAATTTGTGCTCAACTTGTTTTCAAAAGAGGACCAAAATCAAGTTCTGGAGGATCAACTTGTGCATAATTTGGAATCAGTTGATATTCTGTCTATAATCAATCTGAGAATAAATGTACTTCCAATACAATTTTGTATATTTTTATAAAGTGAGAATAACCCTGGAATAATAAGAGACACTCTGGAGTTCAAAGAGAGGGGATTTCTAGCAGTTCACCCCCAGATTTTCTGTGGTGTATATAACAGGATTTGATAGTGATTATAAGTCAAAGATTGAACCCCTTCAAAGTAAAAAAAGGATAGGGTTTGATCAGAACTTCACCCAATTGATAAATACAAAGCTGCGGTTTTCTTTAAAGATCAACATGGTTATGTTAGAATAACTTTTTGTCACCGGACGACCTACACACAAGGTCAAGGGTGTTCCTGGAAGTGAGATGGAGGGAGGAGTTTAGAAACTTCTTTGATGCACAGAGGAATTGTTTGAGGAAGTGATTCGAAGATGACTCAAAGGAAGAGCTACTGCTTTGAGATATGTTTGAGAAGAATTCTAATATAATTTAAAGGTAATATTAAAATACTTAAGATCTCACAAAGGGTTCGAAACTCAATAATCAAAGATTTAGGATTTAGAAATGATTACTGAGAAAATAAGGAAAGATACAATAATAATGATTTAACCTAAAGCTTTACCACTATTAACTATTTATATGTTTTATAATTTAATTCTAAAGAATGTCGAACCAAAATCCCAACCCCTTTTATATCCTTTACTCCTCCTCGCATTGACCTCATACCCATCCACTATTCTGCACACCACAGACTATTAAAAAATACATCCATTACACCTGGAACCTCCTCACTAACATCCGTTAACCCTTTAATCCTCCACTATCCATTCTTTCCATGCTCACTACACCTTTTAATAATTCACAGAAATTTAATAAACCTTTAAGTGCACCATTACATTGACTATTGCGCTGTGCGTCGCTTATTGAGGAAAAGACTGAGACACACTATTGAGAGATTGACTAATTTAGATTTAGAGTTTAGACTAGTGCGGTTTAATAGTGAGTACACAAAGGAAAGTCACAATTGCTATGTAGAATTGCTTTCTGCGCTTCAAGTATGGATTTAGACTTCTATTTTATTGAATTAATGAGCTACTTTTGCCTCGAGTGTCACATGGCGTGTGACAGATGCCCGGGTATAAAAAAAAAAGCTCCGTTGAGGGTGAGACTTACACTTCCCACACTACTTTACCTTTATTTAATTCTTGTTTATATATTTATTATTATTATTATGTCAACTTGTCCTACTCCAGATCCCATGCCTCCTCACCCCAAAGCGGATGGTGGGCTCCTTGACAGTTTTCCCAAGCATGCACGGCTTTTGAATCAATGAAATACTTCTGTGTGGAAAGCACAGCTACTCGAGGTCCTCACCAGAAATGCAAGTTTTGCCGATGGTGTCGGGTGGCCTGCGATGCGTTAGCAAAAAATTCGGACATTGAACAAAGGTTTACCAAGACTAAATATTGGGTAATACCAAAGACAAAAGAAGTGGTTGAAGACATATGGGACATGTCAATTGGGGGTGACCAATCAGAAGCAGCTAAGGAGGAAGTTGAGGACAATATGGCGTCCTGGGTAACTCAAGCCATAGGTAAACAAAGGGTAGAAGAGGAGGAAGATAAGGAGGAAGTCCCCATTTCAAGGTGGACGCCGAAAAAGCGGCAAATAGTCATCAAAGATGACGAAGAAGAAAAAAAGTGGCGGTGGGAGTCTAATTGAAGTTATTTCTAGAGGCTGATCCGATGTTCTAAGTAAGTTTGCTTTTATTTTATTTTACTTTAATTTTGTTTTTCAAAGAAAAATTTTACTGATGACCATATGATTTAGAATTTAAATGTCATCCTGGAAGCCCCTATGGTGGAAGCCTTGAGTGTGGGAGCTCCTATTGTGGAAACCACTGCTGTGGAAGTGGCGCTGTTGATCCCTACCAAAGAACAGTTACCAGTGATTGCCTCAAGGGAGGATAATGAAGAAACTCTTGACCAGGTATGGTCAAAGAAACCTCACCAGGGTCGACGAGCTAGGTTTATGGAAGATTTAAGCGGTGAAGTTTATAAGATTATCAAAGCTGCTTCCTTTGACGTGGCCAATAAACTACTGGAAATTGGGGAAGTGGTACCAGTAGGAGAGGAGGAGGTTTTTTAAAAATGTAGGAAGGAGATAAGGGTGATTTTGGAGAAGATGAAGGGATCGGTTCGAGAGAAAATAAAGGAGAAAATTTAAAATGGAAGGAGAAAGGAAAAGAAAGAAAGAGGAAAAGAAAAGTAGAAACAATTTGTATTTATTTATTTTATTTTGTTGTTTTAATTTAAAATTTTAATATTTATTTTATAAGATTTTGAGAGAACAAGAAAAAAAAGAAATAAAAAATTTAAATAAAATTTTATTTTAAATTTTGAAAGAAGAAAAGAAAGAATATTTAATTGAAGGGGTTTTAGTTTAAATTTTGAAAAGAAAAAAAATTTAAGTAGGAAAAAAGAAATAGTTGATTGGAATAATTTTATTGGAAATGAAAATTTAATGAAAGAAAAATTGTTATTTGTGAAAATTTATTTATTGAATTTTTGAGGAATTTTAGTTATTTGAAAAGAAAAAAGAAAAGAAGAGAAGAAATAATTTTTTTAAAAAGAATTTGAAAGAAAGAAGTAATTGTTTGAAGAAATTTTAAAAGAGAGATTTAGAGGTTGAAGTGAAATTCAAGAAGGATTGTCGTGTTGCGTTTGTGAAAAATTTTGATAATTCAAGGAAAAGAATTTTTTAAGGAAAGAATGTAGGTAGAAAATTTGAATAGAAAAGAAAAGAAAATTTAAAGAAAATTTAGAAGGTTTTATGAATTTTTTATTCATTTTGTTTTAATTTTAATTTTTAATTTAATTTAATTTTACTTTAATTTAATTTAATTTAATTTTATTTTAATTTTATTTATTTTAAAAAAGGTTGAAAAACTTTTGAAAGAAGAAAGAAGAAAGAAGAAAAGAAAACAAAAATACAGAAATTTTAGAGGTAGAGATGTTTTAGATTTTAAAGAGAAGAAGGAAAAAGAAAAAGAAAAGAAAAAAAAGAGAGTTTTAAGGTTTTGGCTTTAAAGGTTATTTAAGATGAAAAGATTTTAGGAGTTCTGGGGCGTTAGAAACATTGATGGCTGGTTCCCAGGATGTTTTGTCTGAATCATCGAGGAAGCCTTCCCATTCCACGAGGTATTGAAGTTTCCCCTTGTGCATTCTTGAATCAAGGATATGGCTTACTTCCCACTCTAGATGGTCTTCTACTTCGACCGGTTCCAAAGGAGGTTGGTTCTTGCCCAGTGTGGTCTTCCAACATTGGCAGGGGCCTTTGTTGTGTGATTTGGCACTGTTTGTGCATGTCTTAATTGACATCAGTTAAGGAATTTGCTATTTTTCTGGTTTTATTCCGTGGATATTGGGTCTGCAGGTATGTGGTAGTATCATTGGATAGCCCTGGTTTTCTCGATATTTTATGTCTTGAAGACATTTTTCATATTCTAAGTTTTAAGGGGTCATTTCCTCATTTTTCATTTTTAAAATGATAGCTGTTTAATTTTGTTTTTCGTTTTTTACAGGCTAACCTTAAGTCTTAGGGTTAAGCTCTTAGTATCATTGGATAGAGCTAATTTTTCTCTATATTTCATGTCACAATTTTGTTATAGTGAAATTCCGTGTTTTAAAGGTTTTAGTAGTTGTAGCTAATTTTTCTAAGTAGATTAGTTGTTTTTATTGGTTTTCTGGCTTCAGGGAGGCCAGGCCGCTTCAGGCGGCACCTCTGACGTCGGGCGGCCCGCCTGCCTCTGTTTTAGAAGGTTGGGGAGCGCTTCTGGAGGGTTTTTGTAAGCCTGTATATCTCCAGGACTGAGTAAAAAGTAATTATAAGTTATGTTAAACACATGAACTATACATGGGAATAATAAATAAGAGTACACAAATAGTATACATAAGTAAAATTATGATAATACACAAAAAATGCCATTATAACACCTTATATACACGCATATATCCACCTTTTATAGGTCTTATGTACTTAATATTAAGTTGCAATATGTTAGGGTAATCTTAAGAACCTTAAGTATAAGGCTACATAATTTTTAAGTACACTTAAAGCTGTTATATTCATTGTTTTATGCAAAAAACAAGAAATGCGCTTTATTTCACTTAAAAGTTGACTATATGCGCTATAAAATTGAGAATATCAAAATTGCGCTTTGACAGATCAATTGGGCTCATTTAGAACTATTGATTTGGCTATTTAAATTCATAAAAATAACACTTTTCAAATTTGGTGTTTTTTATGCCAGAAATGGCTTCTGTGTACTGGCCACATACTGCCTGCTTTTTTCCCATGTGAATAGCTTCATTTTTAGCAAAGTTAGCTTTTTCACACTATAATTACCCCACATTCTACGCCCACTGTGGGTAAACACACTAAAATAGGCAACAGGCGCTTATTTAGTGTCCTAGCTTAATTAATAATGCATTGACCTTGTTTATATGCACTAATTTCATTAATAACCTCACTCTTGGCACTTTATTTCATCACCACGCTTAAATTCGCCTAATTTTAGTCAAGGATTTACCCGTGCAAGAGCCTGCCAAGAACTGCATGTAGTTACCCCACATCTCACGCTCTTTTTTAAGTTTTTGGGTGGTTTCTCAGTCAATTTTGGTTATTTTTGAATGGGAATTTCACGTAGTATAATGTCAGGATTAGCCCCATTATTTCTACAGTCAATCCCCCTTATTATTAAGCTATTATTAACCTTAAAAAGTCTCCTTTAGTCTTTAATATTATTGTTTTATACGCATATACTCTCTTTTTGTCTTTTTCTTTAATTTTGATCGATTTCCCTTATTATTACAGGATTTTGGCGGTTGTTACTCTTCTAATTATGTCATGGGTTACTGGGAATGTTGATGGGCATGTCTATTAGTTGTTTAGAGGCGTCATTAACTGTGTATTGGGTGGTACATCAAGGGAATCATTGGGGAACTCAGTGTGTATAAAAGGAGGAGGTTTTTGGGTTGTATTTCTTCATTCTTTATCATTACAATTTAAACCAATATAACCAAATCAATTACAATACATATCAATTAGTACTTTTATAAGACTTTTGAATAGTATCTGAATTTATATAATCTATTTTTCTACCAACTATAAAGATTCTAAGCCATATATAAGAATAGTGAGAATTATATTACTGAGACCTTTATATTTGATTATATTTTACAACTTAGTGGATTAGAACTACAGTATTCATATAGGACCATTAAAATCTTCTAGACAACTGACTATTCTAGCTAGCTCACGTCCTTGTACTTGACCTTAGCCTGACAGTTTTTATTCAATTTGGCAGGTACAGGCGCCAGATTGGTGGGTGCGCATGGGCTCTCAGATAGTGGTCTGTGTGTACATAGTGAAAAAGACAGTTTGGGGCAACCTTAATTATCATACAACCATTCAGAGGTGATATCCTTGTTCCTCACTCAGTTTTCACTGTTTTCTGGCCACAATTTGGCTGTGTTTGTTGCAAGTGAGTTCTTCATTTAACTTAACTTTGGCAACTGTTTTCTCTGCTATAGTCTTGCAAGCTATAGCAAGTATTATTGCTGTCTCTGGTGTGGATTTTCAGCCTACATCAAGTATCTTTGCTGTCTCTGGTGTGGACATTGTTCTACATTTCAGTTCTTTGGTCTGGTAGTTTATCTGGTGACTACTTTCTTGGCTCATCAAGCAGTCAAGTGTGTTAAAAAGGGGCTTTAGCAAAACAGGAACCAACTTACTTTAGTATTAAATCTCACTCTATTTTTCTAAAGGGACAGGGGATTTTCTCTCTGGTTTTTCTTCAACTCCCTTGGTCAAGGCCTATAGCTAGTACTATAGGATTGTCAACATTTCTGCCACCCAATGTGGGGTAGAACTTGCTAGTTCTTTGGAATCTCTTTTTTATTTGGTTGGCTCTTTTTGGTGTTTGGTCTGGAGGAATGGCTTCTGGTTCCTCTATTCCTGTTGTGACTGTCAGTGGGGGAGATGGTCCTCCTTCAGTGATGGTTAGGGAGTGTGTGAGGATTAAAACTTGGGATGGTACCAAGTTTAATGGGGAGGATGTCAAGTGGTTTCTGGAGAAATATGAAACTGCTGCTGGAGTGGATGGTGCTTCCTACCTGGACATGGTGAAGCAGATTATCTTCTTCATTGGTGATAGGTCAGTGGAGAAGGAGATTGTGGCCATGTCTGGCTACAAGAAGAGGGATTGGAAGTTGTTGTGTAGGGAGATGGAGGATAGATGGGGTTTCATGTTCACTATGGTGGATCTGAACAAGGTTGTCAGTGAATGGCAATCTTATGGTGGTGTTTGTAACTTGCATAGTTAAAGGAAGTTTCTGCTACAGTTTGATCCTGTGGTGGAATATTTGATGGAAGTGGAGGAGCTGGCACATGAAAATGCTTCCAAAGATGTTTTTTGGTGTGCCCTGGCTAGAGATGTCAAGATGGATGTGTTGAAGGAGTTGTCAAGAAAGGAATTGATGAATACTCTTTCTAATGGAGACCAGAAGTTGCCTGCCTTGGATAAGGTGAAGGAGGCTGTTGAGGCCCATTTGAAGGTTTTGGCTGTGGACACCTATCAGGAGGGGTGTGCCAAGTATGTCAGCAAAGTCAGTGAGGCTTTGGCTGAAGAGAAAGTTAGGGTGAAGAAGGAGGAGAAGAATTTGGTGCAGGTTCCCAAACAGGAGAGGGACCCAATGGTGGAGCAGTTGGCTGATCTTACAAAGCAGCTGCATATTTTTGTTCAGGAGGCCAAGAAGGTCAATAAGGCACCTTCTCAGCCTAGAGATTTTGATAGGAGGGCTGGTAGGAGTGATCCTTGGGTCTGCTATTATTGCAGCAGGAGGGGGCACAAGTCCAATGATTGTTGGACATTGAACAGAGATGTGTCTGAAGGAAAGGTGGCGTTTGATGGCAGGGTTTTCAAGTTCCCTGATGATTCTTTTGTTAAGCTCAGTGAGGGGCAGGCTCATTTTGATTTGGTCAGGAGAAGGGGAGGTCTTAATCAAAGGAGGCCAAGGTTTGAGGAGATTCCTGATCAAGGGAAGTCTTCTGGTAAGGAGGATGAGGATGGCAAGGGAAAGGGGAAGGAGGTCAATAAGGTCTCTTTTTCTACTTCCTTTGGTGGTTTGGAGTTGTATTCTTGTGGTGGACAGTCAAGTGGTGAATGCTTGGCTGGTGTTTATTATGTGAAAGCAGGGAAGGTGGATAGGCCTAAGAGCAGTTCTCAGGCCCAACCAAAGCCAAATGCTTTCAAGGTGGATCCTAAGCTGAGTGCAGCTAGGAAGAGGTACAGCAAAGAGGAGCTGTACAAGATGCAGAAGGGTATGGCTGACATGGGCCCCCCTAGTTTTGGTGCATTGGACCTGAATGGTGAGCCAATGCCAATGGAGGTTGATTCTGACTCTGAGGAGGATGTCCCTTTGGCTTCATTGCCAAAGCCTGCTGGAGTTAGAGGTTCTGATGAGGGATCTGGTTTGGTTCCTGTTAATGGTAAATCTTTTGGTGGTGCTGGTCCTCAAGAATCTTCTAGGACCAAGGTGATGAAGCAAAGAGCTCACTTTGAGAGGCCAGTAGTTTTTGGTCAAGTTAATGTTATGGACTCTGTCCTGGAAAGGATGAATAAGGGCCAGGTTTCCCTATCCTATGGGGAATTGTATGCTATCAGTCCAGGGTTGGCTGATAGACAGAAAAAGTTGTTGACCAGGAGAAGAGTCTCTTCTGGGGAGGTAGAATACCTTTGTGATTCTGCTGAGAAGTTTAGTGAGGGGTTGGAAACTCATTTTTCTGCTCCTCTGGGATATGTCAATGTCGCTCTGAATGGCAGGGAGGCAAGGGCATTGGTGGATTCAGGTTCTCAGATAAACCTTATTTCTTTGTTTGAGGCAACTCATTTGGGCCTCCCCATCAAAACTGATATTGGTGGGAATTTGAGAGGGATTGGTGGTCATGTCACTGAATTGGTTGGAACTTCAGAGTTTGTGAAGTTAGATGTTGGCGGAGCCTCAGGGAAGGTTCATTTTTACATTGCTAAAGGTAATGTAAAAGAAGTTTTGGGTGGGCCATTCTTGATAGATTTACAGGCAAGAATTGGTTATCAATTTGATTTGGGAATCAGTTTGGAGTTGACTGGTGAAGATGAAAGGAGACTTCACATGAGGTTATCATCCCCTGGAGAGCATGGTTGGGAGACCAGGCCTGGTTTATCTTCAATGTGCCAGTGCATGGATTGCTGCAGGAGAAGGAAGGAAGTGGGTGCTGCCTTTGCTTTTTGGAGTGTGGCTCAGGCTCTATTGAGATTCTGTCTTTTTTAGAGTAATGAGGGCTGATCACCCTAGTGCTACAACCTCTCCCCAAGATGAGGAAATCCCAGGTTGTAGTAGGTCAGCTCCCTTGGAGATATACCAAGTGGATTTTCAACTTTCTCTTTTAATGTTTCTCTTCTCTGCAAGTATTCATCAAGTTTTTTATCAAGTCTCTGTTCTCTCTCAAGATTCTTAATTATTTTTAATTCAAGTTCAAGAAAGAAGATTGGTTATATATCTTTATTGAAAGATATGCAGAAACGTTTTGGGGTGGTGAGATTGGGGTCTAAAAGTAAGTCCTCCCAATTTTGCACCGCTAGGGTTTCTTCTACACCTTTCAAAAACATTACCTGGGCCACACTTGTGAGCATTGGGGAAACCCCTGGTTATTTTTGTAGGTCAGAAGAAAACTCAAGAAAAGAAGATAAAAATTCCAAGATAATTAAAGAAAATCAAGAAAACAATCTGAAGATAATGAAGAAAGAAGATTCAAAATATTTTTGTGAAGATCATCAAGATCAATTTTTGGGCCTCCAGCATGAGATTAAACTGAAGAAAATTAGGGAGAAAGTAGATCATCAAGATCAATTTTTGGGCCTCCAGCATGAGGTTAAACTGCAAAATTTTAAAAGATTTGATTCTGAAGATGAATCAAGATTTGAAGATTTAGAAGACGGAAGTGAAGATGAAGATTTGGAATTGCGTAAAAGTTTTGGAGTGGTGAGATTGGGGTGTAAAAGTAAATTGTGCACCGCTAGGGTTTCTTCTACACCTTTCAAAAACATTACCTTGGCCACACATGTGAGAAATGGTGAAATCCTAGGTTTTTCTTCCAGGTCTGGTGGTGAAGATTTCCTGAAGATCCCTCAAGTTGAAGGTAGAGCGGCAAAGTATAAGAAGGTAGCACAGAAGATTAGGTCTGTCAATGAGCCTATTCCTGTGGGTTTGAATCCGCCCTTGAAGAGACCTCCTTTTTCAAGAGATCCGTACTGTACTCCTATGGTGAAGAATCCTCCAGAATTTGTAGAGACAGCTAGGGTGACGGTGGAAAGGTTGAAAGTTGTTAATTTTGGTCATGATGGGTGGTTGTCTGAAGAAGAAAAGAAGTTTTTGTTGCACGTTATTGTGCTAAGGGAAAAGGCTGTGGCATTTTTTGAGGAGGAAAAGGGTGTATTGAAGCACTCTTATGGGGAACCTTACTTGATTCCTGTGTTTTGTCATGAAACTTGGCAAATCAAACGTATTCCAATTCCAGCCACTATTAGAGAGGATTTTGTGGAGATTGTTAGGGAAAGAGTCAGGACTGGGTTATACGAACAATTGACATCCAGCTACTCAAGTCTGGTTTTCTGTGTAAATAAGCAGAATGGGAATTTGAGGGTAGTTCATGATCTTAGAGCCTTGAATAGATTCACTATCAAGGACGCTGGTATGCCACCAAGTGCAGAGGATTTTGTTGAAGCTTTTTCTGGAAAGGTGTGTTATGGTTTGGGTGATATTATGGGTGGTTATGAAGAGAGGGAACTCCATACGGATTCAAGGCCTCTCACAACTTTTGAGACTCCTTTGGGAAGATTTAAGCTCACTATGTTGCCTCAGGGAACAACTAATTCAGTGACAGTATATCAAGCACAGATGGCTTGGATTTTTCAGGATGAAGTTCCTACTCATGCTTGTATTTTTATTGATGATGGTTGAGTTAAGAGACCATCCACTGATTATGGTAATGAGGTGTTAGCGGAGAACCCTGGCATAAGGAGGTTTGTGTGGGAATATGCAATAACTCTAGAGAGAGTGTTGTTTAGGATTGAAGAGGCTGGTTTGACCAATTCAGGGTCAAAATTCTGTTGTTGTGTTCCTGCTTTGGAAATTCTGGGTCATGTAGTATGTAAAGAGGGAAGGATTATGGCAAAGAAGAAGATTAATAAAATTCAGTCATGACCAAGGCCTAAAAATACTACTGAAGTCAGGGGATTTTTGGGTGTATGTGTAAATGTCAGGATTTTTATTAAGGATTTTTCTTTGTTGGCTTCACTTTTAAGGAAGTTGACCAGAAAAGATGCAGATTGGGAATGGACTGAAGAGTGTGAAGTGGCTTTTCAGAAGTTGAAAAAGGTTGTTGGTGAAGATATTGTTCTTCACAAGTTGGATTATGGTGTTGGTGCTGGAAAAATTTATCTGGCAGTGGACTCAAGTTATATTCCTGCTGGTGCTGTTTTATCTCAGGAGGATAAGACTGGGAGGGTCAGACCAGTAGGATATGAGTCTGTGGTGTTTAATGAGGTGGAATCTAGGTATTCTCAACCTAAGCTGGAATTGTGTGGTGTAGCAAAAATTTTAAAGAAGCTACAGACTGTTTTGTGGGGGCAAAAATTTGAGCTGCAGGTGGATGCAAAATCTTTGGTTCAGATGATCAATACACCTAGTCTTCCAAATGCTCCAATGACTAGGTGGGTGGCATTTATTCAACATTTTTCTTTTGACCTGGTACACAAACCAGGCAAAACTTTTACTATGCCTGATGGATTATCAAGGAGGCCACCTACAGATGAAGATTCTGAGGCTGAAGAGTTCGATGAAGATGTTCCAGTGGTTAGGGCCAGCACAAAGGGTGCTGAAGATTTTTCTGACCTCCCCCAAGAGGCTAAACTGGCTGGATCTGATCTTGATTCTGGTGATCACAATGTTTTTGTTGATGAAGATGGAGTTGTTGTTTGGGACAGCTCAAATTTGGAAAAGGGTGTTTTTGTTAGTGAACTGGATTCTCACAAGGTTCAGTGGAAAGAGAAGGACATGCCAAAATTTAAGGATTGGTGTCCTGGTTTGGCTGCTCAATTGGCTCATGCTCACACTGGTGATTTTGATGATAGAATTGTACCCTTGGATGTTGGTTTGTTGGATTTTGAAGATGAGACCTGGGGTCAGTCTGGGTTTTATTTTATTTTGGTGGAATATCTGTTGACCTTGGAGAGGCCAGATAGTTGTGATGATGATAATTAGTTAGCAATCAAGAAGAAGAGTCCTGGATTTTATGTGTCAGGAAGAAGGTTGATGAGGAGAAGGCATCCTAATCCTCAAGTGGCAGTGACTCAGAAGAAGGGTCAAGAACTTGTGTTGAAGTCTTTGCATGAAGACCTTGGTCATATAGGATTTGAGGAGACTTATAGAAGAGTAGCAGACAGATTTTGGTGGCCAGGTATGAAGTTGTCTGTGCATGGTTGGGTTCAATCCTGTGAAGAATGTCAAAGCAGAAGTCACTTGAAACCTAAAGTGGTTGGCCATGCTACTGGTGAATCAACTGTTTTTGGAAGGGTCAGTCTGGATGCTGTCCATATTAAAGAGGGCAGGTATAAATACTTGATTGTTACTAGGGATGATTTGTCTGGTTGGGTTGAGGCAGTGCCTCTGGTTAATTTTACTGCCAAGAATGTGGCAGAGTTTTTGAAGAAGGAGTGGATTTATAGGTATGGGTTGATGAAGTTGGTGACTGTTGATGGTGGGCCAGAGTTTGGTGCGGAAATTAAAGAAGCTGTGGCTAGTGTTGGCTCTAAAGTTAGAGTGGCTACACCTTATTATCCTGAAGCTGAAGGCATGTTTGAAAGAGGCCATCAAGTTATCAAGAATGCTTTGGTGAAGATGTGCGGAGATAGTGCTGAAAAGTGGAGGCATTATTTACCCTTGGTGTTATTTGCTGATAGGGTCACTGTGAAGAGGAAAACTGGCTATTCTCCTTATGAATTAATGTTTGGTCAAAAAGCGGTTCTACCAGTGGACTTTGAAGCTGTCTCTTATCTTGGAATTAATTGGGATGACCTGCACTCAACAGAAGAATTGCTCTGTGCCAGGATGCAACAGTTGGAATGTAGAGAGGAATGTCAAGAGAAGGCATACTCTAGAATGATGAAGATTAGGAATCAATCAGTCAGGTACTGGGACAAGAAGTTGGCTCATAGACTCATGAATCCCTTGAAACCTGGTTGTTTGGATTTGATGTATAATAGAAGTTTGGAGAGTCAGTGGGGGAAATTGTTTGCTGACAAATGGAATGGACCTTACAGTGTCAGATCTCAGGCATCTGGAGGTTCTTATGTTTTGGAAGAGTTGGATGGTGCAGTCTTGAAAAAGAGAGTGGCTTCAGACCAGGTGAAGAGGTTTTATCCCAGGGGCACTAGGCATGGAGAAGATTGACTCCGCAATGAGGATAAACTATGGAACGTTTTTTATGTTTTGGAATTTTTTTTTGGGTGTCGCAAAACAACTTTTGTGTTGGAAACTTTTTGTTAGAAGGTACCCATGGGTGGGGCTTCTAGATTTGATCTTGGCAAGTGTAGGGGTGACTGATGGGCTGGCTGCTCTATAGAACAGTTACCCCAGATTGTCTGTTTCCAACCCTTTCTCTTAATTTGGTTGAACCCTAGCATTGGTTTCTATTCACAGGTTTTAGTCCCCTATGAATTTAAACTCGAATTTCCTTTAGTTTTCATGTGCTGAACTCTTCACTCTTATTGGTTTTTGTTTATTGTGTTGGATGTTGTGTTTTTGTTAGAAGGTACCCAGGGGGGGCTTCTAGATTTTATTTTGGCAAGTCTGGGGGTAACTGATGAGCTGGCTGCTCTGTAGAACAGTTACCCCAGAATGTCTGTCTCAAGTCTTTTGTTTTTCCTAGTTGAATTCTAGTTCTGTTGTTTATTATTCAGGTTTCAAGTCCACTATGACTTTAAACTGGTTTGGGACTGGCTTCCTTATCTTTGGTTGTTTCATCTTGTCGGTGGATCACTGGTGGTCTCCCATCATTTTTACTTGTTAGAGGGAGCCCACCCAGTGATCATTTCCATGGGCCGGACTTTCTCTTATTGGACCATTTATAAAGCTGGACTGTCTTTGATTTTGTAGTTATGTTTTTGCTAGATAGTAGTTTCATATTATTTTCTTTTTTCTCTTTTTTCCTTTTAATTTTTTTATGGGGGTTGTTAAAATTATAAAATTAAAAAAATATAGGGTGTTATCACATCAGGGTCACCTGGATTTGGGCAAGCATTGGTGGAGAAAGGCTCATCAATTGGCCGGGCAATGCTATTTTATCATTTTAGTTTTACTTTTTTTTTATTATATTCTCATTATTACCCTTAATTTATGTTTCTTATTTCAAATTTTTTTTAATTTTTAAGGTGTATCCACATCAAGGTGCACTTGGATGTGGGCAAGGTATCAGGGGATCAGCTCAACAATTGGCTGGGGGATACCATTTGTATTATGTTTTATATTCTATTTTATTTCATTTATTTTAATTTTAATTTATTTATCAATTTTTAATTTTAGTATGTTAGTAGAGAAAAAAAAATTGTGAATTTATAGTTATCAGTTTTTTTATTATTTATTTATTATTATGTTTCTAATCTTTTTGCAGGAGCTCATTGCCTTGAGGATGAAGCTTCTGGAGGCTGGTCCGGATTATGATGTCGTTATGTTTTTTGTTGGGGTTGTGGGAAGTACTGTGTTCTTTGAAGTGCATCCTGCTGGAGAGATTATATGGATTTTAATGGACAGGAATTGGATTAGAGCAAAGTTCAGAGGAGGAAGAAGAAGAGGCAGGAATGCAGTGCTGGAAGGTGTGCTTAATGATCCTAGACATCTTCCAGTGGTCGTCCAACAGGCGCTTTCTCAGGGATTTTTCAAAGTCATTCAAAGGTCCATGTAGGGCAAAGGCTTTTAGCATGTTGGAACACATGGTGCTTAGGTGTTTTTTCATGTCTCCATAATCCAGGGTCAAAGAAGTTTCTAGAGATTGGCCAACTCCAATAGTAGATTCAGGAGGAGGGGTGCCAACTAGACAAGAAGAATTGGATCAGTAATTATTTTTGTTGAAGAAATGGGATGAATTAACTGGTACTTACAGATTGGAAGCTCATCAAATTTGTAAGCAGCCGGAATTTGGATTTCTGAAGATTTTGGAATGGTCATAGTGGGTGGATAAATCAGGGAAAGATATGGATTCTCTTGGTCTTCCTCTAAAAGATTTTGAGAAGGTGAACTAGGAGGCTGATGTTCCTGGAACCTAGTTGGAACAGCGGGATTGTTGTTGTGGTTATGGTTGTTATTTCTGTTGGATTCAGCTGGAGGAGGTGCTGGTGATGGAGTACTAGGGTTGTTAAAAGATGGAGCAGGAGAGGGTGATTTGGAAGCAGATTGATCTCTTCTGGAGGGAGCTTTTGAGGAAATGGAACTGTCAGAAGAATAGTTGGCTGACAGAGGAGAGGTGTAGTTTTGTTGTCTTAACTGGGGACGAAGTTTTTGCTTTGGTGCTGTGCTGGGTGCTCTGGTTTCTTCCTGGGGTCCTCTGGCAGGTCTCCTAGAAGTTTGGGAAAATTTGGAGTTTTTGGACCTTGGAAGGGTTGGCTGTATTGCTCTGGGAGCAGTGGGAGGTAATTGCGCAGAGTTGTTTTCGTTGATTGATTGAAGTTGGCTGTTTTCTGGTTGTTTTTGGAGGTTTTGAGCCTGATTTTCACTGTCTAGTGAGGCAGGCTGGCCGCCTGGACGCGGTCTAGAAGCCTAGGAGCTGATTTTGAAGCTTTTGGAGCTAATTTAGCAGATATAAAAGCAGTTTCTTGGGAAGCTAAGGCTGGTCTTTTGGGAAGAGTTCTGGAAGCTGAGCTTCTGGATCTTCTGGAAGGTGCTGAAGATAAAGAGGAAGAGGAAGGACCAAGCTCTGGGGATCTGGTAGGGGATCTGGAGATGTATTTATGAGAAGGTGAAGGAGGAGAAATAGGGTAGTTGGCATCTCTGTCAAATTTTTTTCTTTTTGGATTAGCAAGAATCACAAGCCCTGTTGTAGAATTTGGCTTCAGGAGTTGGAAGAGTGAATGTGCAAGGTCTGCACATGTGGATGCACTGTTTGCAGGCATAGTCCTTGGAAGCAGTGAAGCAAGGAAGAGTAGAAGGGTTAACATCAGGAGATCCAGCCATGATCTGTGGTGAGAAAAGATGATGGAAAGAGATAGGAAGGAGATTTTTTGTCAGTGATGGGTAGATGATGAAGTGAAGGTGGAAGTTCAGCAGGTTGGCTGTAGAGGTGTTCTGTATGAAATTGGCTGCGTCTATTTTATGTAAAATTCAGGCAGTCCATCAAGACTTTAAACTGAAATCTGGTTTCTGGCAGTCCTCCAAGACTTTAAACTGGCTGGTTTCAAGATTTTATCAAGGTTAGTCCATCAAGACTTTAAACTGAACACTGTGATAGTCCCCCAAGACTTTAAACTGAGGATTGTTGTTGGTTTTTGAGTCCCCCAAGACTATAAACTGAGGAATGGGTTTTGTTGTTGGAGTTGGTTTTGAAAGATTGGCGGAGGGTATCCACAGGGGGAGCCTCCAAAGTTATAAAAGGCAAGTTTGGGGGTAATTGATGGGCTGGCTGCTCTATTCACAATTACCCCAGAATGTTAGTTTTTTATCTGTGTCTTAATGTGGTTGATCTCTGGTTCTGGGTTTATGATTTAGGTTTTTTAGTCCCCCAAGACTTTAAACTGAGGGTTTTTGAGTCCCCCAAGACTATAAAATGAGGATGGTACCCCAAGACTTAAAACTGAGGGTTGTTTGTGGTTACATCCTATAGATGGTGTGGTCAATTTTTCTTTTCTGAATCAAACTCAAGTACTAGTGGAATTACAGAGGGAATCAAGAGATGAAATGAAGTGTTCAGAATTAGCCTTGAACTGGTGAATGAGGTGTCTTCTGTTCTCAATGTCCTGTGGATCTCTAGCAGGAGTGGATTGGAAGTAGTGAAGCAGAAGTTGTTTCTGTTGAGATGTGTGTTACTGGAACTTGGCTTTGATAGTGGGCAAGTGGTTTGGTGATGGTGGTGCAATGGATTCTACATTTTTATCATCACTATCAGAAGATGGAGGAACTGAGAAGTCATCAGTTTTAAAGTTGAAGGAAGAAATGAAAGTTCTTTATTATCAGATGGACCAGGGATGGTGGAACTGGTTGTTTTATGGGTTGTGGCACTCTTCTGGGAAGGGTGAAGCTTTTTGATAAATCTGAGGATAAGGATGGATGGCCTAGATCTTTTGGTGCTGGTAGAAGATGGACCAGGTTGAGGTGGAGGTGAATCTGTTGCAGAAGATAATGGACCAGGTCTGTAACAGGTCTTCTTTCTGGATTGGTAGACATCACAGGACGTTCTGTATGGATGGACAGGAGGTGTGATGGTGCAGCTTAGATTATTGTCAATGCAGTATTGGCAAGGACCCATTTCAGAGGAAGATTTGGGAAGAAGGTTGAACATGGTGGTTTGATGGAGAAAGAATGTGGAAATTTTTAATTGGAGGGAGGATGTGGTCTTCCAACATTGGAAGGGGCCTTTGTTGTGTGATTTGGTGCTGTTTGGGAATGTCTTAATTGACATCTGTTAAGGAATTTGGTATTCTTCTGGTTTTATTCCGTGGATATTGGTTCTGCGGGTATGTGGGTACTATCATTGGATAGCCCCAGTGTTTCTCTATATTTTATGTCTTGTGGACATTTTTCATATTCTAAGTTTTAAGGGGTCATTTCCTCATTTTTCATTTATAAAAAATAGCTGTTTAATTTTGTTTTTTGTGTTTTACGGGCTAACATTAAGTCTTAGGGTTAAGTGCTTAGTACCATTGGATAGAGTTAATTTTTCTCTATATTTCATGTCTCAATGTTGTTATAGTGAAATTCCCTGTCTTAAAGGTTTTAGTAGTTGTAGCTAATTTTTCTAAGTAGATTAGTTGTTTTTATTGGTTTTCTGGCTTCAGGGAGGCCGGGCCGCTTCAGGTGGCACCTCCAACGTTGGGCAGCCCGCCCAAATCTGTTTTAGAAGGTTGGGGAGCACTTCAGGAGGGTTTTTTATTCAATTTGGTGGGTACAGGTTCCAGATTGGTGGGTGCGCATGGGCTCTTAGATAGTGGTCTGTGTGTACATAGTGAAAAAGACAGTTTGGGGCAACCTTAATTATCATACAACCATCTGGAGGTGATATCCTTGTTCCTCACTCAGTTTTCACTGTTTTCTGGCCACAATTTGGATGTGTTTGTTGCAAGTGAGTTCTTCATTTAAATTAACTTTGGCAACTGTTTTCTCTGTTATAGTCTTGCAAGCTATAGCAAGTATTATTGCTGTCTCTGGTGTGGATTTGAAGCCTACATCAAGTAACTTTGCTGTCTCTGGTGTGGACTTTGTTCTACATTTCAGTTCTTTGGTCTGGTAGTCTATCTGGGGACTACTTTCTTGGCTCATCAAGCAGTCAAGTGTGTTGAAAAAGGTGTTTAGAAAAACAGGAACCAACTTACTTTAGCAAATAAATCTCACTCTATTTTTCTAAAGGGACAGGGGATTTTCTCTCTGGTTTTTCTCCAACTCCCTTGGTCAGAGCCTATAGCTAGTACTATACGATTGTCTACAATGCCTATCACATCTGAAAATTGGAGAGGTAATGGCTCTGTTTTGGTTCCCATCGGTAAATAAAAGGCTACAGTATTTTTCAAATAAAACCTTGGCTTTTTAAAAGCTATTTGTGGCTTTGTAGTTACAAAAAATGATAACTTAAGAAACTGGTTAATTGTGGGAAATGATATATTAACCAAACTTAGAATTAAACTTGATCATTAAAACCAATTCTTCAAAATGGGATTGAATGGGAAGAGAAAACTTAAAATTTCTTCCCCCAAAAAGTTAATAACATCAGTATTGAAAATTTTTAATTCTGTTGTTCAATATAAAGGAAGATCTACAAATGAAACACCTGCCCTTCTGTCTGAAATTGACACAGCTTCTTTTGGAGATCAAATTTCTGGTGAGGAAAAAGATTCAATCATTCAGTTGATAAAATCTTTTCTTATGGCTTTTTCTCATTGGTCACATGAACTAGAATTAGTCAAAGAGGAGATGAAGATTTCATTATCTTGTTCATTAATTTAAATACCATCTAGCTTAAAGAAGAAGCTTTATCCAGCTTGCACCACAAAGAGAAAAGATATTGAAAACAATATCTCTACCCTTTTAAAAATGAATATTATTGAAAAGGTAGTTGAAACACCAGAAAATTGTGTTATTTTACCTGTCATAATTTCTTATGAGAAAGATAAATCCAGGTTATGTGGTGATTATAGAGCATTGAATACTTATACTGTAGATGATATCTATCATTTACCCATAATTAGCTCTATCCATGCTTACCTACAAGGTGCAAAATATATCAGCTGTCTAGGTGGTAATAAAGGATATCACCAGGTACCTGTTGAGTAGAATTCCCAGATTTTTCTAATTATTGCTACTCATATGGGTGTTTATAAGTATATTAGGATTCCATTTGGCCTCTAAAATGCCCCTTCAGTATTTTAAAAAGTTATGAATAAAATATTCTGTCATAAAATAATTGAAGTATGAGTGATGGTTTACATTGATTATATCATCATATTCTTCAAAAAATTTGAGGACCACCTTAAACACCTATGTAAAGTGTTCCATAAAATTGATAAGATAAATATGAAGTTTGCTTTGAAAAAATGAAAATTTGGCTTTCATTCTTTGAAAGTGCTTGGTCATGTTGTGTCAGGGTTACAGATATGTGTTGACCAGAACAAAGTGCAAGCCATACAACAGGTAAAAGGTCCAACTATGATTAAAGAGCTCCATAGCTTTTTGGGAATGTGTGGATGCTATAGGCAAGATATTTATAATAAGAATCTCATAGAATAACCCCTAAACCATTTAATTAAGAAGGATGATAAATTTGTCTGGAAAAGTGAAAGACAAAGAGATTTTGACACCATGAAGAATTGTTTGAAGTCAGGACCAATTCTTGCTTTGCCTGAATTTAATCAACCATTTGTTTTATACACTGATTCAAGTTTTATTGGCCTTGGTGCTGCTCTACCCCCAAAACAATTGAATAATGACAACTTATCAGAAGTAGTAATTTGTTATATTTCAAGAACCTTGAGAAATAGTGAATTGAAATATGGTGACACTCAACTTGAGTGTTTAGCAGTTATGTGGGCTCTGAAGAAACTACATTATTATCTGGGTGAACAGAAATTTTAACTTGCCACTGATTTCTGTGCAGTAAAATTGATCTTGAATTTTAAGAAACAAAAAACAGAAACATGTTCAGATGGCAGTTGGCTGTTCAGGAATACAGATGAAGGATGAAAATAATTCATAGGGCTGGTATTTTTAACTCAAATGTGGATATGTTATCAATTTTAACTTTTCAAAATGATAACTCTAATCCTGCATATGATCCTGAGGATAAAATAGTTCAAATTCATGGAATATATGTTGTTGATATGGAGGAAGAGCTATTACAGCTTATTCTGGATTCATATGATAAAGACACTGACTTGAAAAAGCTGTGTACTTAATTAAATGATCCAAAGAATGCTTGGATACAATAATTAATCAAAATCCACCCACCTAAGTACCAAAATAATTTTGAAAAAGGAAAATTTCCAATTGATGAAGGCTACATCTATTATGTAAGAAATTTGTGTAAGGTTATTGTTATTTCTCCTTCTATGAAAAAAATAATCTTGAAAATTTTTCATGATGACATATTGGCAGGACATTTCAATTTTGAAAAAACATTAATTAGAACTAAGAACACTTCTTGGTGGGCTAATATTTTCGAAGATATTACAATATATTTTGAATCCTGTAATTATTTCCAGAAATCAAATAGATTTACTGGGAAAAGCGCTGGATAAATGCAGAATATTGAATCTCCTGATGCACCATGGCTACTTATAAAAATGGACTTTGTAACAGGACTAGCCATTGCTGGGAAAGACAGTTATAACTCTCTCTGGGTTGTTGTGAACAGATTTACAAAAATGTGTAAATTCATTCCTATTCAAAAAGTTGTTTCCAATAAGGAATTGCATTCATGTAGTGGCCTCAAATGGTTGAAACTTCTGGTTTCCCAAAGGCCATAATCTCTGACAGAGAACCTAAATTTTCTTCTGAATTTTGGATTTCTTTTATGGGTGTTTGTGGTTGTGATCTGAAACTTTCTACTGTCCATCACCCTCAAACTGATTGATTAGCTGAGAAAGATTACTCAGAATTTAGAGGACATGATAAGAAGGTATTGTGCCTTTTGCCTTGAGTATAAATACAATGGCAGGTTCACTCATGATTGGGTCACCATTCTTCCTTGTCTGGAATTTGTTTATAATAGCACTGCTCATTCTATCACTCAAAGAAGGCCTTTTGACTTCTGGCTTAGATATGTTCCAAATACTCCTGCCAAAATTCTTAATAATAAAATACCTAAATTGGATATACATCCTGGTGTAAAATCTTTTCTTCAAATTCAACATTTTTGCAGAAGTCATGCTCAAAAATGTAATGAAAAAATTTTGAATATGAGAAGAAGAGCTGGGACAAATCCCATAAAGGATACAATTTTAAAAAGGGTTATGAAGTGCTGATTTCTATAGTCCACTTGAATTTTTAAGGTAATAACAAATTAAAAGACCCCTTTGTATGTCCATTTGTTGTCAGAAGAATGTTTGGTGACAATGCAGTTGAAGTTATCCTGTATTCTCCTTATGACAGTTAATATCATGTTTTTCAAATATTATTTTTTGAAACCTTACTCATCTAATAGTGATTTTTTTTCAAAAAGGAGGATAAGACCAAAGAAAACCCCTAATTAAATTACTGAAACAGCAGAAATCAATAAGATTCTAAATAACAGAATTGTCACTTCTTAAAAAGGTACTGAATAATTATTGAGATTAAAGAATAAATCTTCTGAATATAATTCTTGTATACCTGAGAAAGAGAGGTTTCTAACCTTCATTCTCTACTAAAGAAATATGAAAAGAAAAAATCATAGCATTTATTATTATTATTATTTTAGAGTGAGGAAGTATCAGCCAGGCTAGTAGACCTACCCAGTGAGTAGTTCTAATTATTTACTACAGTAAAGCTACACCTTTACCTCTTACATTATTGGTTATATTTTACTTTATAATTAATTATAATATTTTCATTAGTTAATAATAAAAATTAATTAAATATATTATTATAATTTTCCCCACTTTCTTACTCCTTGAAAGTTTCCTCATGACAGCTAAAGAGTTGATTAGAATATAAGAATACAGAATATTAAAATCAAATATCTTTATTACCCTTGATATTTATAGGAAATATTATGTACAGTGTATTCTTTTCTAATAATATTTTAAGTTGAAATTCAATTGTAAGAATTTCTCCCTGTATTTCTCTTTTTTTTAGTATGTGTTCCCCTATTTTTCTCTATCCTTTTCCTATATAACATACCTCAATTATTCTCTTTTCATTCATTCCATTCTTTACTTACATTAAAACTTTTATATACAAATTAAAAAAATTAGTAATGTTACATGTTTCTTGGTATTTACAACTAAATATTCTAAGTTTAAGTAATCATAATATTTATAACTCATTACCTTTTAATTGAGTAAAATATATGAAAATTAAATATGCACACTTATATTGTCAAGGGGTGCTTTTGGTCTAGAAGCATGGTTCGAGGTTTATACGAGGAATTTTAGGGTTTTATTGAACTCTCAAAGAATAGTATGTATTTCTTAATCAAAATAATTGTTTTACTCAAATAAAAGAGGTAGTTATAAGATATCAATATAAATTATAGATTAAAATTACGGTGTTGTAAATACAAAAGTTATAAAATATAGGAATAAATGTATTGTTGTGAGTGTAATAGTAATGTAAGTAAAAAGATTGATTTGAAAAGCACAAAGTAAGAGGCCTTTTATAGGAAAAACATGAGGGAATAAAATATACGGAATTTACACCATATATTGTAAGCATGTGAGAAAAATAATGACTGAAAGGAGTACATATATGACACAAGAATTAAATAAACTGGTACGTCAACAAGGACATCAAATTTATTAGCAATAAAGTTTGAGTTCCTTGGAATGTCAAAATTAATTACACAATTTTTTTATATAGCTTTCACGTGATTCTAGATCTCTAACTGAGGTAATATAATTATTTTAAAGTTTTTTTATTATAATTTTATTATTAAATTCTATTCCCATTGACTTATACCATTGAGCACGGTGTTAGGGAGTAAAATTGTAAGGGACATTTTATTTACACTAATTAATTATATTACTTATTGTACTTAACTATTTAATTGTAAGTAATGCTTAAGTAGGTAATTAATTATTAGTAAGAAGAAGGGGTGTGGCTTCAACTCAGTAAAATAATTAATTATTTTACTGGTTAAGTCTAGTAGCCTGGCTGACACTCCCTCACTCTAAAAAAACAATAAAAAAAATGCTATGATTTTTTCTTTTTATAATTTTTTAGTAGAGTGAGAAGATTAGATATCTCCTTCCCAGGTATCCAAGAATCATATTCAGATGATTTACTCTTGAATCTCAATAATTATTTTGTACCTTTTTCAGCAGTGACTATTCTGTCATTTAAGATTTTTTCAATTTCTGCTGTTTCAGTGATTTCATTTGGGGTTTTCTTTGGTCTTCCCCTCGTTTTTGGAAATAAATCACTATTGGATGTGTAAGGTTTCAAAAGAGATATTGGAAAAACAGAATGTTTTTTTTCATATGGAGAATACAAAATAACCTCAACTGCATTATCTCCAATCATTCTTCTGACAACAAATGGACCGCCAAATGGACCAACAAATGGATCTTTCAATTTGTTATTACCTTGTAAGTTGAAGTGGACTGTAGAAATCAACACTTCATCACCCTTTTTAAAAGTGTATTCTTTATGGGATTTGTCCCATCTCTTCTTCTCATATTCAAATGATTTTTCAATACATTGTTGAGCATGATTTCTGCATAGTTGTTGCATTTGAAGAAAAGACTTTACACCAGGATATATATCCAGTTTAGTTATTTTGTTATTGAGAATTTGGGCAGGAGTGTTTGGAACATATCCAAGCCAGAGCACAAAACGCTTTCTTTGAGTAACAGAATGAAAAGTGCTATTATAAGCAAATTCCAACCCAGGAAGTAATGTAACCCAATCATGAGTGAATCTGTCATTATCTTTATACTCAAGGCCAAAGGCACAGTACCTTCTAATCTTGTCCTCTAAAGTCTGAATCATCCTTTCAGCTAAACCATCAGTCTGTGGATGGTGGGCAGTAGAAAGTTTCAGATCACAACCACAAACATCCATCAGAGACATCCAAAATTCAGAAGTAAATTTAGGGTTTCTGTCAGAGATTATGGCTTTAGGAAAACCAGGAGTATTAAACATATGAGACCACCATAAGAAAGCTAATTCTTTAGTGGAAACATCCTTTTTGGTAGGGATAAATTTACACATTTTTGTGAATCTGTCCACAATAACCCAACAAGAGTTATAACTGTCTTTACCAGCAATTGGTAATCCTGTTACAAAATCCATGTTTATTATTTGCCATGGTGCATCAGGAGGTTCAATATGTTGCATTAATCCTGCTCTTTTACCAGTTAATCTTTTTGATTTTTGGAAAGAATCACAAGACTCAACATATAATTTTGTGTCTTCAGACATATTAACCCACCAAGCAGTGTTCTTAATTCTGATCATTGTTTTTTCAAGATCAAAATGTCCAGCTAATATGTCATCATGACAAATTTTCAAGATGTTTTCTTTTATAGAAGGAGGAATAACAATGACATTACTCAACTTTCTTCTATAATATAGATATCCTTCATCAATTGAAAATTTACTTTTCTCCAAAGATTTTTGGTACTTTGGTGGAAGGGTTTTAATTAATGCTTGTATTGAAGCATTCTTTGGAACATTTAATATGGTGCATAACTTTTTCAAGTCAGTTTCCTTATCAATAGAATCCAGAATAAGCTGTAATAGCTCTTCCTCCATATCAACCACATATATCCCATGTATATGAATAATTTCATCCTCAAGATCATACGCAGGATTAGAGTCATTATTTGGTAAAGGTAACCTAGATAACATATCCACATTTGAGTGAACAATACCAGCCCTATGAATAATTGTCATTCTCCCTCTGTATTCTTGAACAGCCAACTGCCATCTGAACATATGTCTGTTAGGTGTTTTCAAGTTTAAAAGGGATTTAACTGCACTGCAGTCAGTGACAAGTTCAAATTTCTGGTCATCTAGGTAATAATGAAGCTTTTCTAGAGCCCATACTACAGCTAAACACTCTAATTGAGTAGCACCATATTTCAATTCAATATTTCTCAAGGTTCTAGAAATATAACAAATTACTACTTCTGAAACTTTATCATTTATCACTTGTTTTTGATGGAGGGCAGCACCAAGACCAATGAAACTGGAATCAGTGTACAAAACAAATGGTTGATTAAAGTCAGCTAAAGCAAGAGTTGGTGCTGACATCAAACAGTGTTTCATAGCGTCAAAGGCTATTTGTCTTTCACTATTCCAGACAAAAGCAACATCCTTTCTAGTTAATTGGGTAAGGGGTAAAGCTATGACTTGGTAATTTTTAATATACCGTCTATAGTTTCCACACATTCCAAAAAATTTTTGGAGCTCTCTCACTGTATTAGGAGCCTTCACCTGTTGTATGGCTGCCACTTTGTTCTGGTCAACACATATCTGTAAGCTAGAAACAACATGACCAAGAACTTTTAAAGAATGGAAACCAAATTTACATTTATTCAAAGCAAGTGACATATTTATTTCATCCATTTTCTGGAATAATTTACACAGGTGGTTAAGATGGTCCTCAAATGTTTTTGAGAATATAATGATATCATAAATATAAACCATCAGCCATCCTTCAATTACCTCTTGATGGAATGTGTTATCCATGACTTTTTGGAAAACTGAAGGGGAATTTTTAGGGCCAAATGGCATCCTAATATACTTATAAATACCCATAAGAGTGGAAATCATCAGAAAGTTCTGAGAATTTTTCTCAACAGGTACCTGGTGATATCCTTTGTTACCATCCAAACAGCTGATATATTTAGCACCCTGTAAAGAAGCATGTATAGAGTTAATTCTAGGTAAAGGGTGGATATCATCAACAGTATAAGTATTAAGTGCTCTATAATCACCACATAACCTGGATTTATCTTTCTCATAAGAAATTAGGACAGGTGAGATAACACAATGTATAGGTGTTTCAACTACCTTTTCAATAATATTCATTTTTAAAAGGGTAGAGATATTGTCTTCAATATCTTTTCTCTTTGTGGGGTAAGCAAGATAAGGCTTCTTTTTTAAACTAGGTAGTATATCAGTTAATGGGCAAGAAAATAAATGTTTCATTTACTCTTTAACTAATCCCAGTTCATGTGACCCATGAGCAAAGGCCATAGGAAAAGACTTTATCAAGTTAATGATGGAATCTTTATCCTCACCAGAAAGTTGCTCTCCAAAAGAGGCATTGTCAATTTCAGAAAAAAGGGCATGCATCTCTTTTGTAGATCTTCCTTTACATTGAACTACAGAATTAAATGTGTTCAATTTTGGTTTCAATAATTTTTTAGGGGAGGAAATCTTAAATTTTCTCTTCCCATTCATCCCCATTGTGAAACATTGGTTTGAGGGATCCAATTTTATGCCATACTTAGTTAAAATATAATTCCCTACAATAAACCAATTGCTTAAGTTATCATTCTTCATGACAACAAAATCACAAATAGCTCTTACAAAACCATGGTTTTATTTAAAAAACACTGTGGCTTTGTATTTACCAATGGGGGACAAAACAGAGCTATAACCTCTCCAATTTTCAGAAATGATAGGCATCAGTTTTGATTTATAGTCTTGATCAACTGAAGCAAGTGCTCTTTTAGAAACTACACTTCCTTAAGCTCCAGAATCCAGAACAACTTCAATGCTGGTTCCATTAATCAAGACTGGTGCCTTGAGAGGGGCAATAACAATTGAGTTATCCTCAATGTTCTTTATGATCTCAGCATCCTCAACAGTAGATAAAGCATTATTATCAATATCAATAGTATTTAAATAATGAATATCCTCTTGCAGCATCAAGATTTCTTGTTGAGATTCATATGAAATATTGCTGGCACAATCACTTGACGTATCATCCAGTGCTACTGTGTCATCAGCATGCTCCTCTGTTTGTTCTACAAGATTTATGTTCTTGTCACAAACATGGCCTTTCTTCCAAGGCTTTTTGCACTTGAAGAAGTGTTTGTTGCATACTTTTTTGGTGCAACAGGGGCAGAAGTTTTACCAACCTTTTCCAGAGGTTTCTGTTGGCAAGTGGAGGGTTTCTCCAAAGGGGTCCTAGGAATGAATCTTCTGGCATCATGCTTATTGTTTAGAAGTATCTCATTGCAAGTATTAATGAAATAAGAGGGTTCTTTAAAGAACTCAGTCCTAGCCACTATCAAGTCTCTCAGAGACATTTGTAATTTATAAAGGATCCTGTCCTTCCATAAATCAAACTCCATATTTGGGTCCATTGCCATTAATATTTTTACAAGTTTCATTAAAAACTCAATAGGTTTATCAGTAGAAGAGCTATATCTAGTTTCCTCATACTGCCTTTGTTGAGCCATTCTGAACTTGGAGCCACCAAATTGTGCTTTAATTAATTTCTTCCAATCCTCCCATAAGTAGTCATTCCCATCCAGGAGAGCAGATTCATACCACATTAGGGCAACATTAGTGAACAAAGAAATTAACTTGGACACAATTTCCTCATCTGGGAGTTTGTAAGAATTTTTTAAGCTATCAATTCTGCAAATAAATTGTTGCCAATCAGAGGAAGAATCACCATCAAATGTAGGATATTGGTCAAGTTTTGGCCAATTCTTTTGATTTGAAGGAGTCTCCTTAGTACTAGCTTGTTTCTGAGTAAGAAGCAGCTGTAATTTTTCTAATTGGGCTGTAATCTCATTGTTTAATCCTTCTGTTGAAGATCCTGGTGCATCATCAGTTTTTGATGGAAATTCAGTGGTATCAACAGGTATTTCTGGAGCTATTTTTACTTTAGATGAACTAGCCACAGGTAACTCTGGATCATCCTGTACTATTTTTTCCTTCAAAGAAATCTCAGAATACTTTTGATCAATAAACAATGAGTTCAATTTCTCCTCAATGGTTGTTAGTCTATTTTTCAATCTTGGAAGACTAGATAAACTCTCATTGATTTTTGAAAAAGATAACTGATTCTTATTTTGAAAAGATAAAAAATGGTCATTCAATCTTTTCAGATTCATCTTATCTATTTCCACCTCCTGGCAACAGGCAGGTACAGTATCTTTTAGTTTAGACAAATCATTTTTTATATTTTGCCATAAAGCAACTTTCTTTTCATGGGTTGCTTTGTAATGAGACAATTCATCAGAGAATCTCTGTGATTCACTTCTTAATGCTTGATAACCCTGATCAGTTAACAAGCTATTATATCTCTGTGTCAATTGCATATTGTTCATTATATGATTTTGTTTGGCAATAATATCTCTCAAGTACTCATCATTAATCCTTGCTACATCTGGAGTGTTTCTCAACAAGGAAACTGAGTAACTTTCCAGACTCTCATAGAACTCAGGGTCAAGAGTTTCATCAATTACAGCCATATCAGGGTTAATCATTGAGGTAGCAATTAAAAGTAATGGATTAGATACATGAGTTATATGTCTACTGCTCCCAGCCTCTACTGGTCTCAAGGTGTCTTCTTCCCTCTCAGATTTACCTGAAAGAACAGAATCAACCACAAGAAAAGGCACTTGAGAATCAATAGAGGAAGGTACCAGGGTTTTCTGGGTATCACCATATTAAGATTTCTTCTTCTTTTGCCTCCTTGATAGGGGTGGGGAGGTGTGGGGTTAACCTGGTTGGGCCTTGATGGACCTGCCTGAGGTAACTGATGCTGATTTGAGACAGGTAGTCCCACTGAGTGTTTAACCAGTCCCACTGCCACTTTGACACTTCCAATTTTTCTTGGGACTAGGGAGCCAATTGTTGTTGATCCCTGGGAGGAAGAGGTTTCTTTTTCTCTTGAAGAAAGGTATCTATTCTTCTCACCTTTTCTTCCAAAGAATCTACCCTTGCCTTTAGTCTCAAGTTTTCTGTCCTTAGCTCCTTTATGTGAGTTGACAGATTCTTTACCTGTTGAGACAATGGCATCTTTTTTATCCTGAAGCCTTTTGGAAGCTCTTCTGGTGGGTTTATCATAGGCTTCTGTTCCTGAGTTGTGTCCACTAGGATTTCTACTTATTCCATCTCTACATCCTGTTTGGGGCAAGGATTTATTAGTCTGAGAAATTCTTCTTGTTAAAGGAGAACTTACAGAAGTAGGATCATCATAATCAACCAAGTCTAGTTCCTCTTCACGTGCAGCAGAACCACTTTTGTCAGTCATTTTAAGATTTTACTGAAATGAAGAAAAAAGACAATAAGATTAATTAATCTTTATTTTTGATTTTTATTTAAAAAATAAAATAAAAATAATAATAAAAAATCTTTTTTAGGATAAAAATCAACTAAATAAAATTAATTTATTAATTCAAAAAAAAAATTTAAAACCAGGATTATAATATAATCAACTGTAGAAATAAATTAAAATTTTTATCAATAATTTTAATTATTTTCAGGATTTAAATCAACTATTTTATTACCAGGGCTTATTGTCAACTGAAGTAATTAAATTTGAATTTTTATTAATTTAAAAAAATTTTATTAAACTAATTACTTAACTACCAGGACTTAATGTCAACTGAAGTAATTAAATATGAATTTTTATTTTAAAATTTTATTAAGCTGATCACTTAACTACCAGGACTTAATGTCAACTGAAGTAATTAAATATGATTTTTATTAATTAAAATTTTTTTTATTGAAATACAAGGACTCAAGGTCAACTGAAGTAATTAAATATGAATTATTTATTAACTAAAAAAAATATTATTTTCAGGACAATTTGTCAACTGGAACAATTAAAATTTAAATAAATCAGGACAATTGTCAACTAAAAAATTATAATTTAAATTAATCAGGACAATTGTCAACTGAAAAATTATAATAATTAATATTAAAATATAATTATTTTATTACCTCTGGGACTAAGAACACTTATTACTCTATTATGGTCAACCAGGAAAAATAAAAAAAAATATAATAATAAAAATAAAATCCTATTACCAGACACCTCCCCCTGTAAAATGAGCAAATTAATGCTACTTACAGAGTGCTGAGTAAAAGGAAATATGTAGCAAATGAAAATTGAAGAGTAACCCACAAATAGTAATGTCAATAATTACCACGATATATATATACGACATTTAGTCAATATATGAACTTAATTTTTGGAGCGCAGTTTGATTCCCATTCGCAGCAAAAATTTTTGTCATGTGACATATGACGTTTGTCGTTTTCGTTGCTTTCTCGTCCTTACAGGTATTCGAACGCTGATGGTCCCTTCGATTAAGCCCTCAAATCACAATGCGCCGTCAATAATTTGGGAAGGCCCCCAATTGTCAAGGGGTGATTTTGGTCTAGAAGCTTGGTTCGAGGTTTATACGAGGAATTTTAGGGTTTTATTGAACTCTCAAAGAATAGTACATATTTCTTAATTAAAATAATTGTTTTACTCAAATAAAAGAGGTAGTTATAAGATATCAATATAAATTATAGATTAGAATTACGGTGTTGTAAATACTAAAGTTATAAAATATAGGAATAAATGTATTGTTGTGAGTGTAATAGTAATGTAAGTAAAATGAATGATTTGAAAAGCACAAAGTAAGAGGCCTTTTATAGGCAAAACATGAGGGAATAAAATATACGGAATTTACACCATATATTGTAAGCATGTGAGAAAAAGAATGACTGAAAGGAGTACATATATGACACAAGAATTAAATAAACTGGTACGTTAACAAGGACATCAAATTTATTAGCAATAAAGTTTGAGTTCCTTGGACTGTCAAAATTAATTACACAATTAATTTTTTATATTACTTTCACGGGATTCTAGATCTCTAACTGAGGTAATATAATTATTTTAAAGTTTTTTTATTATAATTTTATTATTAAATTCTATTCCCATTGACTTATACCATTGAGCACGGTGTTAGGGAGTAAAATTGTAAGGGACATTTTATTTACACTAATTAATTATATTACTTATTGTACTTAACTAGTTAATTGTAAGTAATGCTTAAGTAGGTAATTAATTATTAGTAAGAAGAAGTGGTGTGGCTTCAACTCAGTAAAATAATTAATTATTTTACTGGCTAATTCTAGTAGCCTGGCTGACAAATATTGAAATCTTGAGTTTTCCTACCTTTCACTGCCATTAGACCTCTGGAAATTTCTTCTAGACCAAGATTTCCATCTAAAAGATTGAATCATAAAAATAAAATACTTTGCATATTTATTGAGCACTTTATTCTTTCTCACTATTTTACAAATATAATAAATTAAATTAAATTAATTAAAGATTAAATAAATAAATTAAACAAGAGAAACTTATATTTTTATCTATAAGTGTTATATTTTAATCAAACTGGTTTGATCAAAATACTTGTTTAATTACAACATTTAATATACTAGTAAAAATTTTTAAATTGCTTACTCAGTATTTTTTAGAACTATATTAATTAAATATAAAAAATTATAAGTCTCAAATAGTATAAAAAATATTTAATTCATTAAAAATTTGGATTTTTTACAATACAAAAAAATTTAATATGTTTGTAATTAATATAGTTAAATTTTTATTTTTTTTGGTGAAATTAGTATCCTATTTCATCTCTCACATTGTTACAGGGTATAAAGGTATGGATAAATTGGGGTCTGTTGTTCTGTTTTTGTAAATAGTTATGTAGAACCCCTATTTTTCTGTAACAATTCATTTTATATGTTTCTTTTTCTTTTTTAACCTTAGTAACATCTCAGAGGGTCTCATTTACCTACCTAAAGGCTTTGTTTTCTCTCTTTGCATTTAAAAATATTTAAATTACCTTACAATTTACAATATACATATTTTTGTTCTAAATATAAATTTCTTTCTATCAATTTAATTATTAGGGGGTATCAATGTTGACCGATCCACAATTAAATTGATTGCAGAAAATAATCTTCATACCCCAATTATCTTCCACAATTATTTTTGCTAGTAATTGGGTTATTAGACACTTTACGTGTCAATGTTCACCTCTTATCCAACATTTTTTTACTCATATTTTCATAACCACATCTTGGAAAACTTTCTGTCATAACCACATCTTGACCTACTTTCTGCCATAACCACATCTTGGACTACTCTCTGGATATGGCTTCTACCTTGCTGCAAACTTACATTCTCAACCCATCCTGTCCATTCTATCCCCTCAGAGCCCATCACCATCTCATCTGCTTGTCTCTGCTCCTTTTCATCTTGCTATCTCATCTGCTTTTTTCTTCTCCTTTTCATCTTCATATATATTTTAACATGCCTTGTCGTTCTAGATCCTCTCAAAGGCAGCCATCACCCAGTTGTTCTTCAAATCCCACTACTCCCTCTTTCCCCGGCTCAGCTGAGAAATCTAAGACCGTTCAATTAAAAAAAGATGATCATCTCATTCTTATCAACTGGCTGAAAATCAAATCTAACTATGATTCTTGTTTTGGTACTGAGTATTCAACTAAAGTAGGACAGCCCCCAGAATCAAAAGTTAATGGCTATCTTTTAATGGCGAATGAATCATGGAATAAGACCAAGGGAAGGATTTATCTTTTGCCTAAACAGATGTCTGAATCCTTCAAGCATTACTGAGCCAAATACAAGAAGGCAAAGGCTCTTTCATCTTCCACTGGTTTTGGTGTTACCAACATTGATATAACTAAGGGTATCAAATCCATAGACAATAAACTTGAATCTTTATGTCCTTACTTTAAAGAGATGGATGCAATTTTTGGAGAGCGAGCCAATGTTAATCCTGTAAACATGTTGGATGGAGAAGATCCTATCTCCAAACATGATGTTGAAGCAAATCTTTTCCCATCCTCTTCCTCCACTCAAGCCTCCCCTCATTTGAATGAGACAGATCTTGATAGCTTTTCTGTAGATCCTATAGGTGATTTAACCCAACCAAATCTAACTCAGGTCTGTTTCTTTTTTCTTTTATCTTATCATTTCTATTTTTTATTTACTTATCTTTTTCTTATTTCTTAAAAGTCTGACAAAAAACCCAGGATCCTCAATCAACTGAGTCTGAAGGTAGTGACAATTATGAGGAGGAAAATATGACCTTGAACAAGAAGCGTAGGGCTTCATGTAGTCTAAATTTCCACTCACAAAGAAGACAAAAAAGTGATACTTCATCAAAAACTCCTTTTTCATCTATGGAACAAATTTTAGAGAAACATGATGCCAGTAAGTTATACCATACCTCATATTACTTTACTCTACTTTTCTTCCATTTTATATTAATTGTTATTATCACTGTAGAACAAGTAGAAATTTCTAAAGAGACTCTAAGCTTTGAAAAGAAGAAATATGAGCTCTCTTTAAGGAGGGATAATAGGCTACAAGATTTGGAAGAGAGGAAGTACAAGCTCTCTTTACGGAAGGATGATTGGGCCCAAGATTTGGAGGAGAGGAAGTACGAGCTCTCTTTACAGAAGGATGATTGGGCTAAAGATTTGGAGGAGAGGAAGTACAAGCTCTCTTTACAGAAGGATGATTGGGCCCAAGATTTGGAGGAGAAGAAGTTTGAGTTAACTCTAAGTATTGAAAAATCAAAAAAAGAGGAGAAAACACTCAAACATCAAAACCTATTAGAGCAGATGAAATATAAGTTTTATCATGAAGAAAATTCCAAAAAGAAAGATTTCTTGATAGAATGTGTTAAAGCTAATAAATCTGTTGAGGAAATTGAACGTTTAAAGAAATTGTTGGATGACTAGTTTGTTTTATTTCTCTCACACTTCAACTGTTCATATTTATTTTTACATAAAATTTACAATAATTTCCTGTATTTAATTACTCTATCAATCATTACTTGAATTTTTATATTTTAATTTTAAATATTCTTTTTTTATATAAAATTTTCATGTCTCCTTTGAAAATTTGACGATCCCTAACCCCTGGATTTTTTTGAAGTAAGGGGTGGGTATCACCAAAATTCTTTCATGTCATGAATCTTGAAAGTCTTATATGAAACTTTGGCTTTACTACCCCTTGCATTTTACTGGTATCTCCAAAATTCTTACATGTCAAGAATTTCAGAAGTCTAATAAGAAATTTTGGCAAACCCCCCATGGATTTTATTGAAGTAATGGATGGGTACCACCAAAATTTTATCACCAAAATATTTACAAGTCGAAAAAATTCTATATCTGCTTTAAAAAATTGGCAATACTCTCCCCTGCATTTTGTTGAAGAATGGGGTGGGTATCACAAAAATTTTTCTAAGTCATCAATTTCACATGTCAGATTTGAAAATTTGGCAATTCTCTCCCCCCCTGCATTTTATTGAAGTAAGGGGTGGAAGTCATCTAAATTTAATATAATTACATTAATTATTAAATAAATATCTAATATATATCAATTTCCCTAGTTTAAAGTAATGACAATTCCTCAAGCCAAAATGCAGATCAAATCTAGAAACAAAAGTTTGGGACTTTCCACAGGTATAGGATAAAGGAACCCCATGAAACAAATAAATGTTATCATGATTACCTATTATACAACCAAAGGTCGTTGGCTCATCACATTACTTGAGCAAATTGATATATAAAAAATATTTATTAAAAATTTATGAAAAAATATAAAATTTTCGATGAAAACTCTAATCCTCATACTTTTTGGATCTAGACAAAGTCTTTTTAAATTGATTAACTTTACCTTCTTTCTTTACCTTGTTGATTCTTTGAATCAACTTATGACTGATTTGAAATGAGCAACCAAAATGTGATAAATGTTGACAGGATTCCAAACCAGGAGGAGCTTTGGTCCTTTGATGATTATCCTTAGAAGAATTCCAAATAGTTTCGATGATACCATTTCCCAAACCAAAATCAATGATGCACCAGTGGTCTGGAAAATTTATACCATGTCCTTTGATTTTAGCTGGAGATGGTATTGGTTGGCCTGTTATTGGATTGATATATGAGAATATACCAAAAGTAAGAAAATTGGCATCATTCCTATCAATATGAATCCTATTTTGGAATCCAGAATGAGTGATAATAACATTAGAAAATAAAAGATATTAATGGCTGATATCTTCCCATTTGGAGTCACACCAATTCAGTATTCCAACTTTGGTTGCAAGTTCATGATTTTTTTCAAATGCTTTATTACAGAGCTTTTTGAGTCAAAGAGCAAGAAAAGAGTTAAGGAAGGTAGAGTGTCCTGTAAGAGAAAATTTTCATCTTTTTGAGCTTTGGTGATATTCTTGACCAATGAATATATGCCTATATAAATGAAATAAGTGAAATGATATTAAGAATGGAAAAAAATTATTAGACATACCAAGAGAATATCCTTTAACAAAACCTGGTCTCTAACTAAATCTAATCATTATACTACTCAAAAAATTTGTATTCCTTATAGGTAATCAAACTAAAGCCATTTTATAAAGAGTTATTATAAGATCCGATAGTTGATTAAAAGTTTCATCTTTTACACCATTAAATAAATGAACTTCCAAAATGAATTGAGCCTTATAAGTATTACTGATAACTGCAACAACTTGATCATCACCAAAATTGGTTAGATATTTGATATCTTCGGGTAATTTTTTCAAATATTGATTTTTTTATCTACTTTAGTTTTATGAAAAAAAATGTTTGGGATATGACGAAAATAACTTTCACAGAGAATTTTTTTTTTCAGATATCTTTTCTTCTGATGAGACTGATTATCTTTATTTTTTTTTGATGATTTAGATAATGAATTTTTTTTTTCAGATATCTTTTCTTCAGATGAGACTGATTATCTTCAAATTTTTTGGATGATTTAGAAGAATATTTTTTTTCAGATATCTTTTATTCTGATGAGCCTGATTATCATTATATTTTTTTGATGATTTAGAAGATGATTGTATTGAAGTTGATTTTGAAGAAGATGATAGAGATGATAAAGATGAAGATGATAAAGAGGATAAAGATGAAGATGATAGAGAAGTAAGGGGTGAATCTGAAGAAGAAGACATTTATTTGATCTGAAAAAAATTTAAATGTCAAAAAAAAATTCAACACATATTTTTTTAAAAAAAACTCACATAATAATATCTTTTAAAATAAAATTTAAACAATATCCTTTTAAAAAATAAAAAAAAATTCTTTAACTCCCATTACAGTACCCTTTCCCCCCCTTTCTTTCTCTGAAATCACCTCTAAATTCCCTCCCTCCTTGACTCAAAACCATCCTCAAATCCTCTCCTTGCCTGTCTCAAAATCCCCCTGAAACCCCCTCCTTAATTGCTACAAAACCCCCCCAAACTCCCCCTTTTACCCCTCTTTACATGTCCAAAACCCCCCTCCTTTCCCCCCCTCTTTATCCGCTTTAACCCCCCCTTACACTCCCCTTAAACCATCTCTAGAGCCTCCTCCTCCTTAACAAACAATCATTAGCGATCGTTTGTTAAGAAGCAGGGGGGGTAGAGGTGACTAAAGGGAAGTGGAATGGGGAAAGGGGGGAATTGAGGCAGTTAAAGAGAGGATATGGGGGGAGTTTGGAGGCACCTAAAGAGAGGGGAAGGGGGGAGTGATGAGGTGACTAAAGAGAGGGGAAGGGGGGGTCTTGAGGAACCTAAAGAGGGGGGAAAGGGGAGATTTGGGATAGGCAAGGAGGGTGAAAGGCAGGTAAAGAGAAAGGAGAAGGGGTGAAATGAGGCAGCTAAAGAGGGTGAAGGAGAGAGAGAAAAAAAGAGAAAAAAAGAGAAAAAAGAGAAAAAAAAAGTTAGTCTAACCTTGAAAATAAAAATAAGCACTTACAATAAAAAAAACAAAAAAAAAACAAAAAAAACAAAAAAAAAACAAAAAAAAGCAAAATAAAAAAATTCATGATTAGCATATAAAAAACAAGAAAAAAAAAAGTCTTACCTGGTGAGATGAGTTGAGAAAAAAAAAAGTAAAGAAAATATTTGAGTGATGTTTAAGGAGAGGATGAAAAGGATGTGAGTGATGAAAGAAAAAAAAATTACTGACAAAATATGCAATTTCATGTTGAGCTGGTGAAAGAAAACCAATGAGCCATCCAAAAAAAAGATTTTCACCGTAAATTACAAAAATAAATGAATATGCAACAAACCAAAATACCAACCCAAGTGAATGAAGTACACAAAGAGGACATTTGGAGAGTACAAACAAATAATTTAAAAGGGTGGTGAAGAGAAGTGTTGGAGAGTAATAGGCATAATGACAGAGCGTATGCCGGTTGAATGAATTTTTTGTGATTCAAGGGAGGGGAGAGCTGGTGCTGGTTCAGGATCCTCTTCTTCATAAAGATCATTCCACTCATCCTTTAAATCAGCTAGGATTTTGTGGAGTATAATGCAATTCATGATCCAATGATTTGCAGTTTTGATCTCAAATTTTTTTTGAAATTGGATTCAGAGCTCCCAAAGACTAGAAAATCGTCCCTTTAAAATACCTGTAGCATGTTCAATTTGTACTCTTGATTAGGCAAGGTGATAATTAAATTTATTTTAGGAGTCATTTTCTAAGGTTGCACCATAGAAATCAGGCATAATGTAATTCCCACTTGCATATGCTGAGTCTGCAAGGAGATACTGAGATTTGTCAAAGTATGGGTCAGGGGTTTGAGAAATCCTCATTCTTTGGAAGACAGAAGAGTCATGACATGAGCCAGGGCAGCCACTATGAAAAGCAATAAAATTTTTATTGACATCACATACAAGTTGTACGGCAATAGAGTATCTAGAAAGAAGATAAAAAGTTAGTTTATGAAGGATGAGAAATTGGAGAAGATTTTGAAGAAACCTTTTTTTGCGATCAAAATAATGATTGCCATCATGAGCAGGCTTTTGACTCAAAGGTATAGTTGTGCCATCAAAAAATCCTACACAGCCAGGGAAACCTTCAGCTTGAATTACTTGAGAGGATTCAAGTCGTTGTTCTGGAGTTGGCCAAGCAAGTGTTTGAGACTTGAGGGAAAGGATAGCAATCATACAGCGCTTGGTGTATAATATCACCGTACCATATCCTATGTTAAAAAGATTATCCAAACGTCTTACAGCAGCACCCTTTCCATTTGAGCCAAAGCGACATAGTGCAACAGCAAGTTGGATGGCAGGATTATGCTGTTTGTAATGGGAATTGTTATGAAAGATAGGATGATTGGAGATGAGTTGATAAAGTGTGAAGAAAGAATCAGGAGAAGTTCTAAAAAGTTGGGTGAAGTTTTAATGAGGAATGTTGAGAATGGAGGCCAGATCATATTGGGGATCGTGATAAAGATTTGGCCCCCTGGTGATGATGTAACACTTTTTCGAAAGAAAACACATATAATCTAAAGCATCTTCCAAATCACAGTCAGATTTATAGTAAAGAGCTAAATGAAAAGTGATAGCATTCATTGTTGAGTGAAGTAGCTTCCTAGTAGAGAGGTGTTTCATTGTTGCCAGTGGAAGGGTTATGTGATGAGGGAAGTGGGAATTCACCGCCAAATGTGCAGTTGGGGTGTGTAGATAGAAAAAAAACTTAAGTGTTCGCCACCAAAATTAAGTAGCATAGAGTGAGGAAAGACTTAAGGATGGCATCAGCAATTATGAGTCATGTGACTTTAGTGCAAATCTATAATGGATGAGATAAGTTTGGGATAATGAATTAAGAATGGTAATTGGGGTATAAGAGGCGGGATAATGCATTATTGTGGATTCCTTATCCACTAGCCCTGGGGCTAGTGGATAAGAATCTTCTGCAATTAATAATGTCTTTTCCTGGAAAAAAGTTTTCTGATCCCTACTTTCAGATCCCTGAACATTGATACCCCCTATTGTGAATAGAATACTAAAATTAAGATTTAAATATATATAAAAGGTTTCTTTAAGAGTGGTTAAAGCGTTAAAAACTTTTTTTATTGTAGAGAGAATAGAAACTTAATTATTTGTTGAACTTAAATTTTTATGTCCAATAGTTGTTTTTAAATCTGTATTTTTTTCCTTATTAGTTTTTGTTAGGCAGGCTACTTGAATTACCCAGTATATAATTAATTATTTACTAGGATGGAGCCATTCCTTTATTCTTATTTTATTTATTATATTTACTTTATAACTTACTTACAATAAACTAACTAATTGGTATAAGTAAATCAAGTAAATATTTAAATTTAATGTCTCTCATATTTTTAATCTCCAAAAATGTCCACATGACAGGTGAGAGGTGAAATAAAAATATATCAACACTGAAATATAAAAGTCAATTTATTTATTTAAGAGTTAAATTTACAGAAAATTTTAAATAAATCAAATAATTTGGCATATACAGTAAATACATTATAGTGATACATTCTTTATAAAACAACCTTAATATTTGCAATATCTTATTCTGGAATATTTTTTTCTCTCATACTCCTGTATATTGAATTTTAACTCTGTGGTTTCTCTACTTTTTTTCCTATATAAGGCCTCCCATTTTTGTTGTTTTTACTCATTCCTTTACTACTCACATTTTTATTATATACACAAATAAAATCTTTTATTAATACTATAGCTACCTTAGTAATTACAATTGTGTAAAACTAAACCATATTAGTAATAATAATAATATTTTTTACCTTTTATTTGGGTAATAAACCATAAATATAAAAAACCTATGTGCCTTGATTTAATTTCTTGAGTTACCCACCTTTCACTGCTGTTGGACCTCCATTAAAATCTTATAGACTGTTTGATCCCCTTGAAAGTTGGGAGCCTTTCCAAATAGTGGTCAAAACTCCTTTAACCTGACGCTGGAAAATGAGGGACCTTTGACTATGAGGACCAATAAGCCTTTCTGGACGCCTAAAAATTACAAATGTAATCAGGCACATGACTTACCTTTTTCCTGGAACTGGGAATCAAAACTTTCCCCAAATCTAAGGTTTATATAGGTTCAATTATCCTATATAATTGTAGTGACTATAACAGTTACTATCTGTAGGTTTAACTCTGCTTATTTCATCTTTCACATATATCTTTTTACTCAGACCTCTGTAGTGGCATTAATTTGTTCAAATTAAAGGGGGAGATGTCTGGTAAATAATAAATTAAAAAATTTTTTTTTTCCTAGTTGACCAAGATAGAGCAAAACTGTTCTTAGTCTTAGAAGTAATAGAATTATTTTAATAAATTATATACTTTTTTGATTATTTCATTTGAAAATTGTTCTGATACTTATATATCAATATATATCAATAGCTTATTGAGACTTGTATTAATTATTCTGCTTTACTTTTTGTACTAATAATTAATAAATTATTTGATTATTTCATTTGATTTATTTTAGATCCTGGTAATAAAATATAAATATCTTAATTAGTTTAACTAAAAATTGTTATAATTATTTCATTTGATTTTTTTTCCTGATAAATATTATATTTTCATTATTCCAGTTGATTAAAAATTCCTGAAAAATTGAATATATACTTGAAATATTTTTTTTTCCTCTTATTTTTCTTTCAACAAAATTTAATAACAACTGATTAAATTTTAATATTTCTTTATCTCAGTTTCAGTTATATACAAAAATGACTGATCAAAGTGCTTCTGCTGGCCATGATGAGGAACTAGACTTGATTGATTATGATGAGACTTCTTTAAGTTCTCCTTTGACCACAAAAATTGCTCAAATTAATCAATCTCTGAACCAATGAGGATGTAGAGATGCAAGAAGTGGAAATAAAAATTGAAAAAACTTCTCTGGATCAAAAGCCTCCATTGAAACCCCCAGAAGAGCTTCCAAGAGGATTCAAGATAAAAAAGATGCCCTTGAAGCAGCAAGTCAGAAACCTCTCCACTCACATCAAGAATTTGAGGGCAGAGAACCTCAAACTAAGATCAAAAGTAGAATTTCTACAAGAAAAGGTAGGAAATTTAGAATCCTTTCTTCTAGAGAAGAGGAAGCCTCCTCCAACAACAAAAGCCCTTCCACAATTGGCTCCTCAACCACAGGAAAAGGTGGAAGTTTCAAAATGGCAATGGGACTGGATAAACACCCAGTGGGACTCCCTGCAGGCCCAACGATAGCAAGCACCTCTGGCAGGTCCTTCCAGGCCCCATCAATTCACCCCAGCCTCTTCTCATCCCTACAAAGGGGGAAGAAATAAAAAGAACCCTCAATTTCAAATTTTGCCAAAGCCATGGTAATCCCCTCCATTAAATCTCAAGTGCCCTTTCTTGTCAATAATCCAGTTCCTTCAGGTAATTCTTGAAGAGGTGATGATACCTTGAGACCAGTAAAGGCTGGCTCTAGTAGGCTTATCAATCAAAATTCAGATGTATTTAATCCTTTAGTATTGATTTCTACTTCAATGATTTATCCTGATATGGCTGTTATTGATGAAACACTTGATCCTGAATTATATGCAAATCTGGAAAATTACTCTGTTTCCTTTTTAAGAAATAATACAGATGTAGCTACCATTAATGATAAATATTTGAGAGATATTATTGCCAAGCAAAATCATATAATGAAAAACATGCAATTAACTCAAAAATTTAATAGTTTTTTAACTGAACAGGATTACCAATCAGTTAGACATGAAATACAGAGAGTTTCTGATGATTTTTATAAGTACAAATTAAGTCATGAGAAGAAAGTTTCTTTGTGGCAAAATATCAAGAATGATTTGTCTAAAGTTAACAGACACTGTTTTATTCTATTTCCAGGAGCTAGATGGACATAAGATGAACTTAAAGAGACTAAGTGGCCATTATTAATCTCTGCAAAATAAGAACCAATTATCTTTTGCAACTATCAATGAGACATTATCAAGTATATCAAGAATGAAGACTAGGCTAACAACTATTGAAGAGAAATTGAATTCATTGTTACATGACCAAAAGTATTCTGAATTTTTTTTGAAAGAACCTGTTGCACAGGATAATCCACTTGTACCTGTCCCTAGTTCATCTGAAGTAAAATTAGTGCCAGAAATGCCTGTAGATATTACTGAGTTTCCATCAAAGATTTATGATGCACCTTTTTCATCTACAGGAGGGTTAAACAATGAGATTTCTGACCAATTGAAGAAGTTACAGATTCTTCTCACTCAGAAACACGTTTGTAACAAGGAGACTTCTTCAAATCAAATGAATTGGACAAAAATTGAACAGTACCCTACATTTGATGTTGATTCTTCCTCTGATTGGGAAAAATTTATTTGCAGAATTGATAACCTGAAGAGTTCTTAAAAACTTTCAGATGAATAAATTGTGTCTAAATTGATTTCTTTATTTTCAAATGTTGCCCTAATGTGGTATGAATTAGTCCTTTTAGATAAAAATGACTACTCATGAGAAGAATGGAAGAAATTAATGAAAGCACAATTTGGTGGTTCCAAGATTAGGTTAGCTCAAGAAAGGCAGTATGAGGAAGCTAGATATATCTCTTCCTCTTATGAATAACCTTTTGAGTTCCTGATAAAACTTGTGAAGATCCTGAGGGCAATGGACCCAAATACGGATTTTGAATTATGGAAGGACAGGATCCTATATAATTTTCCTATTTCTCCGAGAGACTTAATACTTGCTAGGACTGAGTTCTCAAGAGAAACTTCTTCTTTAATTAATACTTTTAATGAGATCCTTTTAAATAACAAGTATGATTATAGAATATTCATTCCTAGAATTTCATTTGAGAAGACCTCCAATTACCAACAGAAAACTACTGAAAAATCTGGTAAACTACTTCCCCCTGTTTCACCTAAAAATTATGCCACAAACACTTGCTTAAAATGCAGAAAGCCTTTGCAGAAAGGCCATGTTTGTGACAAAAAAAATCTTGTTGAACAAACAGAGGAACATGCTGATGACACAGTTGCACTGGATGATACTTCAAGTGATTGTGCCAACAATATTTCATATGAATCTAACCAGGAAATTTTAATGCTGGAAGAAGATATTCATTATTTGAATAATATTGACATTGGGAATAATTATTTATCTACAGTAGATGATTCTGAGATCATAAGAAATCTTGAGGACAGCTCAATTATTATTGCTCCTCTCAAAGCACCAGTCTAGGTTAATGGAAATAACATTGAGGTTGTTTTAGATTCTGGAGCTGAAGCAAGTGTAGTATCTGAAAAAGCACTTGCTTCAGTTTATCAGTATTATAGATCAAAAATTATGCCTATACTTCTGAAAATTGGAGAGGTTATGGCTCTTTTTTGTCCCCCATTGGTAAAAACAAAGCTAAAGTATTTTTCAAATACAACCATGGCTTTGTAAGAGAAACGTGTGACTTTTTAGTTATGAAAAAAATAACATAAGTAGTTGGTTCATTGTGGAAAATGACATTCTAACCAAATATGGCATTAAATCAAATACCTCAAACCAGTGCTTCACAATGGGGTTGAATGGGAAGAGAAAATTTAAGATTTCCTCCACCAAAAAATTATTAACACCAGAATTGAACACATGTTATTCTGAAGTTCAATATAAAGGAAGATCTACAAAAGAAATTCCTGCTCTTCTGTCTGAAACTGATAATGCTTCTTTTGGAGGACAACTTTCTGGTGAGGAAAAAGATTCCATCATTCAGTTGATAAAATCTTTTCATATGGCCTTTGCTCATGGGTCACATAAACTAGTATTGGTAAAAGAAGAAATGAACCTCTCATTTTCTTTACCATTAACTGAAATACCACCTTGTTTAAAGAAGAAGCCTTATCCTGCTTCTCCCACAAAGAGAAAAGATATTGAAGAAAATATCTCTACCATTTTTAAAATGAATATTATTGAAAAGGTTGTTGAAACACCTAAATATTGTGTTATCTCACCTGTCCTATATTATTATGAGAAAGATAAAGCCAGGTTGTGTGGTGATTTTAGAGCATTAAATATTTATACTGTAGATGATATCTATCCTTTACCCAGAATTAGCGCTATAAATGCTACCTTACAAGGTGCTAAATATATCAGCTGTTTAGGTGGTAATAAGGGATATCACCAGTTACCTGTTGAGAAGAATTCCCATAATTTTATGATGATTGCTACTCATATGGGTAATTATAAGTATGTTAGGATTTTATTTGGCCACAAAATTTCTCCTTCAGTTTCTCAAAATAATATGTAAAACACATTCCATCAAGAAATAATTGAAGGATGGCTGATGGTTTACATTGATAATATCATCATATTCTCTAAAATATTTGAAGACCATCTTAACCACCTGTGTAAAGTTTTCCATAAGACGGTGTGGTCTTCCAACATTGGCAGGGGCCTTTGTTGTGTGATTTGGCGTGGTTTGTGCATGTCTTAATTGACATCTGTTAAAGAATTGAGTACTTTTCTGGTTTTATTCAGTGGATATTGGGTCTGCGGGTATGTGGGTACTATCATTGGATAGCCCTGGTTTTTCTCTATATTTTATGTCTTGTGGAAATTTTTCATATTTGGAGTTTTAAGGGGTCATTTCCTCATTTTTCATTTATAAAAGATTGCTGCTTAATTTTGTTTTTTGTGTTTTACGGGCTAACCTTAAGTCTTAGGGTTAAGTGCTTAGTACCATTGGATAGAGTTAATTTTTCTCTATATTTCATGTCCCAATGTTGTTATAGTGAAATTCCGTGTTTTAAAGGTTTTAGTAGTTGTAGCTAATTTTTCTAAGTAGATTAGTGGTTTTTATTGGTTTTCTGGCTTCAGGGAGGCCGGGCCGCTTCAGGCGGCATCTCCAACGTCGGGCGGCCCGCCCGCCTCTGTTTTAGGAGGTTGGGGAGCGCTCCAGGAGGGTTTTTTATGCAATTTGGCGGGTACAGGCGCCAGATTGGTGGGTGCGCATGGGCTCTTAGTTAGTGGTCTGTGTGTACATAGTGAATAAGACAGTTTGGGGCAACCTTAATCATCATAAAACCATCCGGAGGTGATATCATTGTTCCTCACTCAGTTTCCACTGTTTTCTGGCCACAATTGGCTGTGTTTGTTGCAAGTGAGTTCTTCATTTAACTTAACTTTGGCAACTGTTTTCTCTGTTATAGTCTTGCAAGCTATAGCAAGTATTATTGCTGTCTCTGGTGTAGATTTGCAGTCTACATCAAGTATCTTTGCTGTCTCTGGTGTGGACTTTGTTCTACATTTCAGTTCTTTGGTCTGGTAGTCTATCTGGTGACTACTTGGCTCATCAAGCAGTCAAGTGTGTTGAAAAGGAGCTTTAGCAAAACAGGAACCAACTTACTTTAGCAAGTAAATCTCACTCTATTTTTCTAAAGGGACAGGGGATTTTCTCTCTGGTTTTTCTCCAACTCCCTTTGTCAAGGCCTATAGCTAGTACTATAGGATTGTCTACAACGGATGAGATAAAAATGACACTTGCCTTGAAAAAATGCAAAGTTAGTTTTCATTCTTTGAAAGTGCTAGTTCATGTTGTCTGAGGCATACAGATATGTATTGACCAGAACAAAGTGGCAGCCATACAACAAGTGAAAGCTCCTACTACCGTTAGAAAGCTCCAGAGTTTTTTGGGAATTTGTGGATACTATAAAAAGTATATTAAAAACTATCAGGTCATAGCATTACCCCTTACCCAATAAACTAGGATGGATGTTGCTTTTGTCAGGAGAAGTGAAAGACAAAGAGCTTTTGACACTATGAAACATTTTTTGATGTCGTCACCAATTCTTGCATTACCTGACTTTAATCAACCATTTGTTTTATACACTGATTTCATCTTTATTTTTCTTAACACTGCTCTCCATCAAAAACAAATTATTAATGATAAAATATCAGAAGTAGTAATTTGATATATTTCAAGAACCTTGAGAAATCGAGAATTGAAATATTGTGCCACTCAACTGGAGTGTTTAGCAGTAGTGTGGGCTCTAGGAAAACTACATTATTATCTGAATGACCAGAAATTTGAACTTGTCACTGACTGCAGTGCAGTTAGATCCCTCTTGAACTTGAAAAAACCTAACAGACATATGTTCAGATGGCAGTTGGCTGTTCAGTAATACAGATGAAGGATGAAAATAATTCATAGGGCTGGTATTTTTCACTCAAATGTGGATATGTTATTAATTTTATCTTTTCCAAATGATAACTCTCATCCTGCATATGATCCTGAGGATAAAATAGTTCAAATTCATGGAATATATGTTGGTGATATGGAGGAAGAGCTATTACAGCTTATTCTGGATTCATATGATAAAGACAATGACTTGAAAAAGCTGTGTACTACATTAAATGATCCAAAGAATGCTTCAGTACAATAATTAAACAAAATCCTCCCACATAAGTACCAAAATAATGTTGAAAAAGGAAAATTTTCAATTTATGAGGGCTACCTCTATTATAGAAGAAATTTGAGTAATGTTATTGTTATTCCTCCTTCTATGAAAGAAATAATCTTGAAGATTTTTCATGATGACATATTGGCAGGACAATTTTATCTTGAAAAAACAATGATCAGAATTAAGAACACTGCTTGGTGGGTTAATATCTCTGAAGACACCAAACTATATGTTAAATCCTGGGATTCTTGACAGAAATCAATAAGATTAACTTGAAAAAGAGCTGTATTAATGCAACATATTGAAGCTCCTGATGCACCATGGCAAATAATAAACATGGACTGTGTAACAGGATTTCCCATTTCTGGGAAAGACAGTTATAACTCTTGCTTTGTTATTGTGGACAGATTTACAAAAATGGGTAAATTTATCCCTACTCACAAGGACGTTTCCACTAAAGAATTAGCTTTCTTGTGGTGGTATCATATGTTTAATACTGCTGTCATTCCAAAGGCCATAATTCCTGACAGAGACTCTAAATTTACTTCTGAATTTTGGATGTCTCTAATGGATTTTTGTGGTTGTGATCTGAAGCTTTCTACTTCCCATCACACCCAAACTGATGGATTAGCTGAAAGAATGATTCAGACATTAGAAGACATGATATGAAGGTATTGTGCCTTTGGCCTTTAGTATAAAGACAATGATAGATTCACTCATGATTGGGTTACCTTACTTCCTGGTTTGGAATTTGCTTAAAATAGCACTTTTCATTCTGTTACTCAGAGAAAGCCTTTTGGGCTCTGGCTTAGATATGTTCCAAATACTCCTGCCTAAATTATCAATAATAAAATACCTAAATTTAATTTACATCCTGGTGTAAAATACTTTCTTCAAATGCCACAACTTTTAAGAATTCATGCTCAAAAATGTATTGAAAAATCTTTTGAATATGAAATGAAGATGTGGGATAAACACATTTACAATACACTTTTAAAAAGGGTGATGAAGTACTTCTTTCTACAGTCCACTTCAATTTACAAGGTAATAACAAATTAAAAGACCCATTTGTAGGTCCATTTGTTGTCAGAAGAATTTTTGAAGATAATGCAGTTCAAGTTATCCTGTAATCTTCATATGACAAAAACACCCTGTTTTCCCAATATCTCTTCTGAAACCTTACACATCCAATAGTGATTTATTTCCCAAAAGGAGGGGAAGACCAAAGAAGACCCCTATTGAAATCACTGAAACAGCACAAATTGATAAGATATTAAATGAAAGAATAATCACTGCTGAAAAAGGTACTGAATACTTTTTGAGATTCAAGAATAAATCTTGTGAATATGATCCTTGGATACCAGGGAAAGAGATATCTAACCTTCCTACTCTAATAAAGAAATTTAAAAAGAAAAAATCATAGAATTTCTTTATTGTTTTTTTAAGAGTGAGGGAGTGTCAGCCAGGCTATAAGACTTATCCAATAAAAAAAATTATTTACTAGGATGGAACCATACCTTTATTCTTATTTTATTTATTATATTTAATTTATAACATACTTACAATAAATTAACTAATTGGTATAAGTAAATCAAGTAAATATCTAAATTTAATGTCTCTCATATTTTTGATCTCCAAAAATGTGCTCATGAAAGGTGAGAGGTGAAATAAAAATATATCAACACTGAAATAAAAAATTCAAATTATTTATTTAAGAGTGACATTTACAGAAAATTTGAAATAAATCAAATAATTTGGCATATACAGTAAATACATTATAGTGATACTTTCAGCCAGGCTATCTCAGGAGCACAGTAATTCATATAATAAATTACTGAAATCATGTAAGGGAATAACACTATGTAGTTACAATAAATTATTTTATAATAAAATTATAAATATTTTATGAATAAAGAATTAATATATTTAATAAGTTTTATTACATAGATTAATTGTCAGCCTAGATATCCCTAGGACTGAGTATTTCTTATACTTAAAATAAGACAACCTTAAGTACATTAATATTATATCTTAAAAATAAGGTTAAAATAATAATATATATGATTATATTACATATATATATAATTATTACTCTATTATATAAATTATAGTAGTTTAAATAGCTTATCCATAGCCTAATTATACTTATTATGGTGTTAATGGAGTCATAATATACTTATCTTAAGTGATATTAAGTAATTATTGACATACATAAGCTTATATGTATGCATAAATCTCATATTCAGTGATATATGCAGTATATTATGTATATTTAGGTATATAAGTGGGTTTTAGCCTCTTAATAGCCTATAAAATTTGTTTTTCTGCTTATTTTAGGTCATATGGACGTATCCAGTGGACTCACAACGCCTACAGAAGCATAAACATTCATTTCAGGCGCATACACTCAGTCTGGACAACTTAATCTGCTTCCTTGCATGGATATTCACGGATTTATGGGTTGGGAGGTCATTTCTGGGTTAATATGGATGCTTGGGGATGTTATTGGGGGCTTGGAAATTTCATTTATTTCCTTTATATGCTTTGGGTTTCATTATATTCTCATTGGATGAGGTATTTTACCTGTTTCTTTATGGTATATGCTTTTATCTCGATTTTCTATTTATGGTATGGGTCTGTGTTATCATTAATTGTGATGGAGGGTCCTTACTGGAGGTCTGGATGTTGAAACTTCTTGAAGTGGAAGCCTTAGGGAGGTGATGGGCCCTCACAGTGCTGTAATTGCCGGATATAGAAGTGACATCATCTGGATTGAAGGTCTGTGCACTCCGGTGGATTTTGGTATAAGTAAGGGAGGATTTTAACATTTATTAGATATCACTTACTTACTACAATTCAAATAAACATTACAACACAATTATTATTATTCAAAGATATACTATAAATCCATTATAAATTGATATTATCTTTATATAAGCTATAACTATATTATATTCATCTATTTTCCACCACTAGTACACATTTAAATCCAAGTATTGTGAGTTTTATTTGAGTATAAATATTTTATTAGTCTTCCCCTGAGGTTTAATCACTAAATAATTTATTAATAAGTAATAGTACCATTAATAAATAATATTAAATCATACTTATACACTAGATACACTGACAATTGGGGGTCTTTACTTAGTTTTTTACTTATTATTTAGTATAAGCCTTGGGACATGATTTTTACTTTATTATAGCTCAAAACAAACCAAATATTTGGGTCTGCTGCATATTAGTGGGTCATTTTAGCTCAGTGATTGCGGAAAAGAACCCTTATAATATTTGTACTAATTTTTTATAATAAAAATTAGGTATTTACAGTAGTAACTGTACCCAATATAAACCCAATTTCACTTGGTATTCGGTCACCATTATAACACCCAATTAAACTGGTATTTGGTTAAATCTTGGTAAGCTATTTATTCAACCTTATAAAGGTCTATTTGAACTTTTTATTTTATTTTTAACAGATTTTTTTTATTTTTATTACATTTTATATAAATAAATAAAGATTTAAATTCAGGGTAAGCTCCAGTGATTTTTATTAGTAATAACATTGCTAATACTTTTAATCTACTAATTCCTGTAGGTTTTCCTTTCTTTAGACGTGATATATTGTTAATTTTATCAATATGAGTGCTCCCCAGGACAATGTAAGTGAAAAGCCTGATTATAATAACAGGTCTAAAGCTAACAAAAACATTGCTCCAGGACATAACCATGGAGGGTCAGTCATACTCCCAGGCAGAGAAAATGAGCATAGAGGAAAAAGACACCCTCTTACAAAAGATTACCATAAAAATAAGGTCTCCTCCTCTACAGGATCAACTATCCCATCCGGAAAAACAGGTATTGAAGTTGGAGGAATCAAAGTCCTTCATGCTTAAGGAGGTAGAGCAATTACAGAACAATTGCAAGGTATGATTTCAGCAGATGAACCAATCATTGGCAGAGCTAAAGGGAGGCCAGACAAGTCAGCAACCCCCTATCCCAGGAGGGTCACATCACTCTCAGGATAAAATACTGGTAGACAAACGGAAGTGGGATTGGTTCCATCAACAATGGTCCAGTCACAACTGCAACAAGAATCCTCCTCATCAGACTTCCTCAGTTTACCCCTACATGGGAAACCAAAGGCGCCAAAAATGAGGGCTCACATAAATCCTGTTGTAAGTATATTACCCTCTCAGATTGAACACAATACTGATAATTACTATGTAGGTAATATTATTGATGTCAAATCTGTGCAGAAAATAGAGGAGGACTTAAGAAAATTAGGTTTTAATGTAGATACATCTGACTTTCTTTTGTCAATAATAACAGTAGTATTTATAATAAAGTTGATCCTCAGTTTCCACCACTTACTAATGAGATGAGATGTTCACAAGAGAGTGAGAGAAATGAGAAGGAAGACTTGGAGTATTTTAATAATAATCCAACTGTCAATAGAATTGTTTCAGAATTATGGAATATAATGACTAATTGTGAGGAACAGACAGTTAAGATAACAAGTGATAAAATTTCATCCTTAAAATTGAACATTTCTTAACTGGCAATACGTAATAAAGAACTAGAGAATGAACATTTGTCTCTAAGTCTTAAATATGATTCATTGAGTAGTAAATATAATTAACTTTCAAACGAATTCTGTGAGTTGGAAAAATTATATGAAACACATTTATTGAAAACAGAATCAAGAACTAAGTTATCTTTTTCCCAGACAAATCAAAGTGTCTCTGAGCTGCTACAAATATTGACTAAAGTTGAGATTGAAAATGCCAATCTATTAATGAACCATGATAATCATAGATATACTAAGTATAATAATAATCCTTTCATTGGCAAAAGTGAATCTCATTCCTTCCCTATAGCACCACAACTTAAACCATCTGGTGGAAGTGTCAAATCTGAAAATGTAAGTCACAAATCTGTACAGGAGAAAATAAAAGACCATTTATCAAGAGTAAATGAGTTGTTAAATTTACCTAAGATTAGTGAAATAAAATCCAATCAAAAGAACTGGCCTAAGATAGATCAGTACCCAACTTATGATGGGGAAGCCAGCTCTGATTGGCAAAATTTTATCCAAAGTATTGACAACTTAAAATTCTCATATAAGTTACCAGATGAAGAAATAACATCAAAATTGATCTCTTTATTTAAGGATGTTGCTTTATTATGGTTTGAAGCTGTCTTAAATGAGGGTAGAGACTACTCTTGGGCTTAATGGAAACAACTTATTGAAAAACAATTTGGAGGTTCTAAATTCAGGCTTACTCAGCAGAGACTTTATGAGAAAACTAGGTATAATCTGTTGAATGGAGGCAAACCTATGGTAATTTTAATGAATTTGAATAAAATATTAAAAGCCATTGAGCCTAAAATGGATTTTAACTTATGGAAAGATAAGATAATATATAAATTACCAATATCTGTCCGAGAAATTGTTGTAGCTAGAACAATTAATGTTACTGAATATTCTGACTTTATTAATATTTGCAATGAAATATTATTAAACCATAAGTATGAAGCAAGGTATTCCACTTATAAACAAAATGTTGAACCTGTGAAAATTCAGAATTCAAAACCACTTCAGGACAAGCAGAAAAAACCTACTTCACCTGTAGTACCAAAAAATTATGAGAAAATACTTGATATAAGTGTAACAAACCTTGGGTTAAAGGTCACAAATGTGAGAAGAAAATAAATATTGTTGAAAATCAACATGAATCTGAAATTGAAACAGAGAAAAGTAAAGATTCAAGTGATTATGACAGTAATATCTCATATAGTGATGAAAATGAAGTCTGTATGTTTGAAGATGATTTGTCCATCTTTGACAATCCAATATGAAATATAAACTCAAATGAATCTTTAATGAATTTTGAGGATGCTGAAATCATTAAATATATAAAAGCTGATAACTTTAGAATGACACCTATCACGGTTCCAGCTATCATTTCTGGTGAAAATGTTAATATAGTATTGGACACAGTAGCTTCTGGTTCTGTTGTTTCTACTAATACATTACAGAAAATTGATAGTGAATATAAGTCTAAGCTTGAACCCCTTCAAAGTAAAAATTGGAGAGGTTTTGGATCAGTACTAAATCACATTGGTAGATACAGAGCTGCAGTTTTCTATAAACATCAACATGGTTATGAAAGAGTAACTTGTGACTTTGTAGTAACAGATAATACTAACTGTAGTAACTGTTTTATCATTAGAAATTATATTATGACTAAGTTTGGTGTGAAATTAGACCCTGCTAATAAAAATTTTACAATTGGCATGAATAGTAAAAGGAAATTTAAAATAAATTCTTTTAACACAGTCGTACACATTGAGTCAGTAACAAATATTTTGTGCAAAGGAAGAGAATCCAACGAGATGGAACTTCTGGAAACAGAAATTTCAAAAGCATCATTTGGCACTCAGATAAGTAAAGCTGAGAAGAAAAATATTTTGGAATTAATAAAAGCATTTCCAATGGCTTTTGCACATGGTAAAAATGAAATTGGTCTTGTAAAAGACCATGAAATGAAGATTAGTTTAAACTGTGATATGGATAATATTCCTGCTAGTCTTAAAAAGAAACCATATCCTGCTTCAACAATGAAGAGGAAAGACATAGAGGATAATATTGAAATGTCATTAAAAATGAACATTCTTGAAAATGCTAAAACTACAACTAAATATTGTGTGATATCACCAGCGCTAATTTCTTATGAACAAGATAAAGAAATACTGTGCAGTGATTATAGAGCATTAAATACATTTACAGTATATGATATTTATCCTTTTCCAAGGACTGCCTCTATACATGCTACCCTTAAAGGTGCTAAATATATAAGTTGCCTAGATGGAAATAAAGGGTACCATCAAATTCCTGTTGAAAAGAATTCACAGAACTTTTTGTTTATGAAAACACACATGGGAATTTATAAAATGTCAGGATGCCATTTGGATCAAAAAATGCTCCATCAGTATTTCAGAAGTTAATGGATATAACATTCCAAAATGAAATGATTGAGGGATGTTTAATGGTATACATTGATGAAATCATAGTGTTCTCTAAGACATATGATGAACACTTAATCCATTTAAAGAAGGTATTTCAGAAAATGGATGAAATAAAAATGACCCTTTCCTTGAAAAAATATAAATTTGGGTTTGAATCTTTAAAAGTGCTTGGTCATATTGTATCTGGTTTACAAATATGTGTAGACCAAAATAAGGTGGCTGCAATAAAGAATATTGGAATTCCTCAAAATGTAAAGGATGTAAAATCTTTTCATGGTATGTGTGGTTATTATAGACAATATATAAAAAACTACCAGTTAATTGCTGCATCATTGACCACACTGATAAAGAAATCAGAAGCTTTCATTTTGAATAATGAAAGACAACAGGCTTTTGATAAGTTGAAAGAATGTTTAATGACAGCTCCTATCTTGCGATTACCAGATTTCCAAATGCCTTTTGTATTATATACAGATGCAAGTTTTATTGGTCTGGGTGCTGCTTTGCATCAAAAACAACTTATTGAAAGAAAAATGTCAAAATTAGTAATTTGCTATAATTCACGTACTCTAAGAAGTAGTGAATTAAAATATGGTGCTACTCAACTTGAATGTTTGGCAGTAGTATGGGCTCTTAAGTAGGTACATTATTAACTTGAAGACTAAAAATTTGAGTTAATAACTGACTGTAGTGCAGTAAAGTCACTCTTAAACATGAAAACTCCTAATAGACACATGTTTAGATGGCAATTAGCTGTAGAAGAATACAGAGGACGGATGACTATTACACATAGAGCAGGAACCTTACGCTCTAATGTAGATTTGTTATCTAGAGTACCTCTTCCTAATAATGATGATAATCCTGCTAGTGTTCCTGAATCAGATATTATTAACATTTATGGCATTTATATTGTAGATCTTGAGGATGAATTTATGCAATCAATTCTTGATATGTATACTTCAGATCCTGACTTGAGTAAACTCACTACAATATTAAATGATCCATCTAATGCTTCAATGAATGTTTTAATAAAAACATTACCAAATAAGTATAAAGAGGCATTAGAAAAAGGAAAATTTTCCATTGAGGATGGTTTTCTATATTACAGGGAAAAATTAAGTAATGTAATTGTAATTCCCCCTTCAATGAAGGAGTTAATGTCAAGTATATGTCATGATGATATATTAGCAGGTCATTTTGACTACCATAAAACATTAACCAGAGTAAAAAACACAGCTTGGTGGATTAACATGTCTGAGGATGTTCAAAAATATGTTGAGACATGTGATTCTTGTCAAAAATCAAAAAGATTAACAGGCAAAAGAGCTGGTTTCTTACATCAAATTGAGCAACCAAAAGCTCCATGGGAAATATTTAACATGGACTTTGTAAAAGGTTTGCCAATAGCAGGGCATAAGAGTTATAACTCCTTCTGGGTAATTGTAGATAGATTTACAAAGATGTGTAAATTTATTCCTACCCACAAAGAGGTTTCTGCAAAGGACTTAGCTATTTTATGGTGGACACAAAGCTTAAATATAGAAGGTTTACCTAAAGCAATATTTTCTGACAGAGATCCTAAATTTACTTCTGAGTTCTGGACATCACTTATGGATGTTTCAGGGTGACAATTAAAACTTTCTACAACACACCATCCACAAACTGATGGGCTAGCAGAAAGAATGATACAAACCTTAGAAGATATGATAAGAAGAAATTGTGCTTTTGGTCTTAAATTTAAAGACAATGAAAAATTCACGCATGATTGGGTAATCCTTATCCCAGTTTTAGAAATTGCACACAATAGTACAGTACATTCTGTCACTGGAAAAAATCCATTTGAGTTATGGTTGTGTTATGTACCTAATACCCCTGCTAAAACTCTTAATAAATTACCTAGATTGGATATCCATCCAGGTACTAAATCTTTTCTTCAGATGCAAGAATTATGCAGAAAACATGCTCAAAAATGTATAAATAAGGCAATTGAGTATGAGATGAAAAGATGTGATAAAGCCCATAAGGAACAAATGTTCAAAGAGGGTGATGAAGTCCTTATTTCTACACTAAATTTCAATTTAAATGATAATGTTAAATTAAAGGATCCATTCATTGGACCATTTGTAGTTAAAAAGATGGTTGATAACAATGCTTTTGAGGTTATTCTATATGCACAATATGATAGAAAACACCCAGTATTTCCTAGTTCACTTATAAAACCATACCATTCTAATTATACTTCTCTATTTCCAAGAAAATAAGAAAAGCATAAACAGCAACCTGAATAAATAGTTGAAAAGGCAGAAATTGAAAAGACACTAAAAAATAGACACCTTACTAATGAAAAGGGAGTTGAGTATCTTTTAAGATTTAAAAATATATCAAGTGAATATGACCAGTGGATTCCAGAAAATGAAATTTCTGATCTTAAAAATCTCTTGAAAAAATTTAAATCAAAATAATACTGTTTATTCAGTATATGTATCATAGAAAATTTAAAAAAAAATTCTATTCACTTCTTACTTTTAATTAAAATGTCTTAACATTTTTTTAATTTTTTTTTTGGGTGAGGGAGTTTCAGCCTAGGTATCCCTAGGACTGAGTATTTCTTATACTTAAAATAAGATAAACTTAAGTACATTAAGCTTATATCTTAAAAATAAGGTTAAAACAATAATATATATGATTATATTACATATATATATAATTATTACTCTATTATATGAATTATAGTAGTTTTAATAGCTTATCCATAGCCTAATAATACTTATTAAGGTGTTAATGGAGTCATAATATACTTATCTTAAGTGATATTAAGTAATTATTGACATACATAAGCTTAAATGTATACATAAATCTCATATTCAGTGAAATATGCAGTATATTATGTATATTTAGGTATATAAGTGGGTTTTAGCCTCTTAATAGCCTATAACCTTTTTTTCTGCTTATTTTAGGTCATATGGACGTATCCAGTGGACTCACAACGCCTACAGAAGCATAAACATCTATTTCAGGCGCATACACTCAGTCTGGACAACTTAATCTGCTTCCTTCCATGGATATTCACGGATTTATGGGTCGGGAGGTCATTTCTGGGTTAATATGGATGCTTGAGAATGTTATTGGGGGCTTGGAAATTTCATTTATTTCCTTTATATGCTTTGGGTTTCATTATATTCTCATTGGATGAATTATTTTACCTGTTTCTTTATGGTATTCGGTTTTTTCTGGATTTTCTATTTATGGTATGAGTCAGCCTAAATATCCTTAGGACTGAGTATTTATTTTGCTTAAAATAAGATAACCTTAAGTAGATTAAGCTTATATCTTAAAAATAAGGTTAAAATAATAATATATGTTATTTTATTATATATATATATAATTATTATTCTATTATATAATGTATAATAGTTTAAATAGCTTATCCATGGCCTAATAATATTTATTAAGGTGTTAATGAAGTCATAATATACTTTTCTTAAGTGATATGAAGTAATTATTGACATACATAAGCTTATATGTATACATTAATCTCGTATTCATTGAAATATGCAGTATATTATGTATATTTAGGTATATAAGTGGGTTTTAGCCCCTTAATAGCCTATAAACTTTGTTTTTCTGCTTATTTTAGGTCATATGGACGAAATTAGTGGACTCACAACGCCTACAGAAGCATAGACACTTATATCAGGTGCATACACCCAGTTTGGACAACTAAAATTACTTCCTTGGATGGTTATTCACGGATTTATGGGTTGGAAGGATGTTTCTGGGTTAATATGGATGCTTGGGGATGTTATTGGGGGCTTGGAAATTTTATTTTTTTTGTTTGAATGCTTTTAGTTTCATTAAATCTCTTTTTGATTATTTATTTTACCTGTTTCTTTATGGTATCCGCTTTTATCTGGGTTTTCTATCTATGGTATGGATCAGTGTTATTATTAATAGTGATGGAGGGTCCTTACTGGAGGTCTGAGTGTTGAAACTGCTTGAAGTGGACGCCATGGGGAGGTGATGGGCCCTCACAGTGCTGTAATTGCTGGGGATAGCAGTGACATCATCTGGATTGAAGGTCTGTGCACTTCAGTGGATTTGGGTATAAGTAAGGAGGGATTTTGACAGTTTATTATCATCATTCAATTACTACAATTCAAAAAAACACTATTATACAATTATTAACATTTAGAAATATATTATAAAGCCATTATAAATTGATATTATCTTAATATAAGCTATAACTATATTTTATTCATCTATTTTCCACCACTAGCACACATTTAAATCCAAGTATTGTGAGTTTTATTTGAGTATAACTATTCTATTAGTCTTCCCCTGAGGTTTAATCACTAAATCATTTGTCAATAAGTAGTAGGACCATAAATAAACACTATTATATCATACTTATATACTAGACTATACTGACAATCGGGGGTCTTTCCTTATATTTTACTTATTATTTAGTATAAGCCTTGGGACGTGATTTTTACCTTAGTACAGCTCAAAATTAACCAAATATTTGGATCTGCTGCATATTAGTGGCTCATCATAACTCATTGATTGCGGAAAAGAACGCTTAAAATAATTGTACTAATTTTATATCATAAAAATTAGATATTTACAGTAGTAACTGTACCCAATATAAACCCAATTTCACTTGGTATTTGGACACCAATATAACACCCAATTAAATTGGTATTTGGCTAAAGCTTGGTAAGCTAATTATTCAACCTTATAGAGGTCTAGTTAAACTTATTATATTTTTAACAGAATTTTTTGAATTTTTCTTACATTTTATTTAAATAAATAAAGATATAAATTCAGGGTAAGCTCCATTGCTTTTTTATTAGTAATATAATTGCTAATATTATTTGTCTACTAATTCCATAGAGTTTTTTCCTTTTTTAGACGTAAAATATTGTCATTTTTAACAATATGAGTGCTTCCCAGGACAGTGTAAGTGAAAAGCCTGCTTATAATACCAGGTCTAAAGCTAACAAAAACTTTCCAGGACATCACCATGGAGGGCCAACAGTACCCTCAGCCAGAGAGCATGAGTATAGAGGAAAAGGACGCCCTCTTAAAAAAGATAACTATAAAAAAGACGTCTCCTTCTCTTCAGGATCAACTTTCCCACCTGGCCAAACAGGTTCTGAAGTTGGAGGAATGAAAATATCTCATGTTCAAAGAAGTAGAGCAGTTGCGAAACAATTGCAAGGTAGGGTTTCAGCAGATGAATCAGGCGATGGCAGAATTAAAGGGAAGCCAGCCCAGTCAATCAAATCAGCAACCCCCTACCCAAGGAGGGTCCACTCACTCCCAGGAGAAAATCTTGGTAGACAAACGGAAATGGGACTGGTTTCACCAACAGTGGACAAGCCACAGTTGCAACAGGGATCCACCCCCTCATCTGACTTCCTCAGCTCACCCTTACAAGGGAAAAAAGCGCCAAAAATCAGGACTGGCAACCATCCCGTGGTAAGTAAATTACCCTCTCAGATTGGACATAATACTGATAATTACAATATAGGTAATTCTATTGATGTTAAATCTGTACAAAAAATAGAGGAGGATTTAAGAAATTTAGGTTTTAGAGTAGATACACCTGACTTGTCTTTTGTCCACAATAACAGTACTATATACAATGATAATACAGTTAATCCTCAGTTGAAACCACCTACTAGTGAGATGAGAAGTTCACAGGAGAGTGAGAGAATTGAAAAGGAGGACATGGAATATTTTAACAATAATCCAACTGTCCATAGAATTGTTTCAGCATTATGGAATAGAATGACTGATTGTGAGGAACAGACAGTTAAGCTCACTAGTGATACAATTTCATCCTTGACATTAAACATTTCTCAATTAGCAACACGCAACAAAGAATTAGAGAAAGAAGATTTGTCTCTAACTCTTAAATATGATTCATTGAGTAATAAATATAATGACCTTTCAAACAAATTTTGTGAGTTAGAAAAATTATATGAAACACATTTATTAAAAACTGAATCAATAACAAAGTTATCTTTTGCCCAGACAAATCAAAGTGTTTCTGAGTTGCTACAAAGATTAACTAAAGTTGAGATTGAAACTGCCAATCTACTAATGAACCAGGATAATCATAAGTATAATCAATATAATAATAATCCTTTCATTGGCAAAAGTGAATCTCATTCCTTCCCTGTACCACCACAATTAAAACCATCTGGTGGTAGTGTCAAATCTGAAAATGTAAGTCACAAATCCGTGTAGGAAGAAATACAAGACCATTTATCAAAAGTGAATGAGTTGTTGAATTTACCTAAGATTAGTGAGATAAAATCTAATCAGAAAAACTGGCCTAAGATAGATCAGTACCCAACTTATGATGGGGAAGCCAGCTCTGATTGGCAACATTTTATTCAAAGTATTGACAACTTAAAATTCTCATATAAGTTACCAGATGAAGAGATAACATCAAAATTAATTTCTTTATTTAAGGATGTTGCTTTATTATGGTTTGAAGCTGTCTTAAATGAGGGTAGAGACTACTCTTGGGCTGAATGGAAACAACTTATTGAAAAACAATTTGGAGGTTCTAAATTCAGGCTTACTCAGCAGAGACTTTATGAGAAGACTAGGTATAATCCGTTGAATGGTGACAAACCTATGGTATTTTTAATGAATTTAAACAAAATATTAAAAGCCATTGAGCTTCATAGGGATTTTAACTTATGGAAAGATAAGATAATATACAAATTACCTATATCTGTCAGAGACATTGTTGTAGCTAGAACATTAAATGTTACTGAATATTCTGACTTTATTAATATTTGCAATGAAATATTATTAAACCATAAGTATGAATCAAGGTATTCCACTTATAAGCAAAATGTTGAACCTTTAAAAACTCAGAATTTAAAAACACTTCAGGACAAGCAGAAAAAACCTACTTCACCTGTAGTACCAAAAAATTATGAGAAAATACTTGATATAAGTGTAACAAACCTTGGGTTAAAGGTCACAAATGTGAGAAGAAAATAAATATTGTTGAAAATCAACATGAATCTGAAATTGAAACAGAGAAAAGTAAAGATTCAAGTGATTATGACAGTAATATCTCATATAGTGATGAAAATGAAGTCTGTATGTTTGAAGATGATTTGTCCATCTTTGAAAATCCAATATTAAATATGGACTCAAATGAATCTTTAATGAATTTTGAGGATGCTGAAATCATTAAGAATATACAAGCTGATAACTTTAGAATGACAACTATCACGGTTCCAGCTATCATTTCTGGTGAAAATGTTAATATAGTACTGGACACAGGAGCTGCTGGTTCTGTTGTTTCCACTAATACATTACAGAAAATTGATAGTGAATATAAGTTTAAGCTTGAACCAATTCAAAATAAAAATTGGAGAGGATTTGGATCAGTGCTACACCCCATTGGTAAATACAAAGCTGCTGTTTTCTTTAAACACCAACATGGTTATGTAAGGGTAACTTGTGACTTTGTAGTAATGGATAATACTAATTGTAGTAACTGTTTTATCATTGGAAATGATATTCTGACTAAATTTGGTGTAAAATTAGACCCTGCTAATAACAATTTTACAATTGGCATGAATGGTAAAAGGAAATTTAAAATAAATTCTTTTAACACAGTCTTACACATTGAGTCAGTAACAAGTTCCCGTCTAAAGGAAGAGAATCCAATGAGATGGAACTTCTGGAAACAGAAATTTCAAAAGCATCATTTGGCACTCAGATAAGTAAAACTGAGAAAGATAATATTTTGGAATTAATTAAAGCTTTTCCAATGGCTTTTGCACATGGTACAAATGAACTTGGCCTTGTAAAAGATCATGAAATGAAGATTAGTCTAACCTGTGATATGGATAATATTCCTGCTAGTCTTAAAAAGAAACCATACCCTGCTTCACAAATGAAGAGGAAAGACATAGAGGATAATATTAAGATGTTATTAAAAATGAACATTCTTGAGAAGGTTGAAACTACACCAAAATATTGTGTAATATCACCAGTGCTAATTTCTTATGAACAAGATAAAGCAAGACTGTGCGGTGATTATAGAGCATTAAATACATTTACAGTGGATGATATTTATCCCTTGCTAAGGATTGCCTCTATACGTGCTACCCTTAAAGGTGCTAAATATATAAGTTGCCTAGATGGAAATAAAGGGTTCCATCAAATTCCTGTTGAAAAGAATTCACAGAACTTTTTGTTGATAACAACACACAAGGGAATTTATAAGTATGTCAGAGTGCCATTTGGACCAAAAAATGCTCCATCAGTATTTCAGAAGTTAATGGATATAACATTCCATAATGAAATGATTGAAGGATGGTTAATGGTATACATTGATGACATCATAGTGTTATCTAAAACTTTTGATGAACACTTAATCCATTTAAGGAAAGTATTTCAGAAAATGGATGAAATAAAAATGACCCTTGCGTTGAAAAAATGTAAATTTGGGTTTGAATCTTTAAAAGTGCTTGGTCATATTGTATCTGGCTTACAAATATGTGTAGACCAAAATAAAGTGGCTGCAATAAAGAATATTGGAATTCCTCAAAATGTAAAGGATGTACAATCTTTTCTTGGAATGTGTGGTTATTATAGACAATATATAAAAAACTACCAATCAATTGCTGCACCACTGACCACACTGATAAAGAAATCAGAAGCTTTCATTTGGAATAATGAAAGACAACAAGCTTTTGATAAGTTGAAAGAATGTTTAATGACAGCTCCTATCTTGGGTTTACCAGATTTCCAATTACCTTTTGTATTATATACAGATGCAAGTTTTATTGGACTGGGTGCTGCTTTGCATCAAAAACAACTTATTGAAGGGAAAATGTCAGAAGTAGTAATCTGCTATATTTCACGTACTCTAAGAAGTGGTGAATTGAAATATGGTGCTACTCAACTTGAATGTTTGGCAGTAGTATGGGCTCTTGAAAAGCTACATTATTACCTTGAAGACCAAAAATTTGAGTTAATAACTGACTGTAGTGCAGTTAAGTCACTCTTAAACATGAAAACTCCTAATAGACACATGTTTCGATGGCAATTAGCTGTACAAGAATACAGAGGCCGGATGACTATTACACATAGAGCAGGAACCTTGCACTCTAATGTAGATCTGTTATCTAGAGTACCTCTGCCTAATAATGATGATAATCCTGCTTATGTTCCTGAGTCAGAGATTATTAACATTTACGGCATTTATATTGTAGATCTTGAGGATGAATTTATGCAATCAATTCTTGATAATTATAATTCAGATCCTGACTTAAGTAAATTAACTACAATATTGAAAGATCCACCTAATGCTTTAATGAATGTTTTAATAAAAACATTACCAAATAAGTATAAAGAGGCATTAGAAAAAGGAAAATTTTCCATTGAGGATGGTTTTATATATTACAGGAAAAAATTAAGTAATGTAATTGTAATTCCCCCTTCAATGAAGGAGTTAATGTTAAGTATATGTCATGATGATATATTAGCAGGTCATTTTGACTACCATAAAACATTAACCAGAGTAAAAAACACAGCTTGGTGGATTAACATGTCTGAGGATGTTCAGAAATATGTTGAAACATGTGATTCTTGTCAAAAATCTAAAAGATTAACAGGAAAAAGAGCTGGTTTATTACAACAAATTGAGCAACCAAAAGCTCCATGGGAAATCATTAACATGGACTTTGTAAAAGGTTTGCCAATAGCAGAGCATAAGAGTTATAACTCCTGCTGGGTAATTGTAGATAGATTTACAAAAATGTGTAAACTTATTCCTACCCACAAAGAGGTTTCTGCAAAGGACTTGGCTTTTTTATGGTGGACACAAATGTTAAATACAGAAGGTTTCCCCAAAGCAATAGTTTCTGACAGAGATCCTAAATTTACTTCTGAGTTCTGGACGTCACTTATGGATTTTTTAGGGTGTCAATTAAAACTTTCTACAGCACACCATCCACAAACTGATGGGCTAGCAGAAAGAATGATACAAACCTTAGAAGATATGATAAGAAGATACTGTGCTTTTGGTCTTAATTTTAAAGACAATGACAAATTCACGCATGATTGGGTAACCCTTATCCCAGGTTTAGAATTTGCATATAATAGTACAGTACATTCTGTCACTGGCAAAAAGACATTTGAGTTATGGTTGGGTTATGTACCTAATACCCCTTCTAAAACTCTTAATAAGTTACCTAGATTGGATATCCATCCAGGTACTAAATCTTTTCTTCAGATGCAGGAATTATGCAGAAAACATGCTCAAGAATGTATAAATAAGGCTTTTGAGTATGAAAAGAAAAGATGGGATAAAGCCCATAAAGAAAAAATGTTCAAAGAGGGTGATGAAGTCCTTATTTCAACACTACATTTCAATTTAAATGGTAATGTTAAATTGAAGGATCCATTCATTGGACCATTTGTAGTTAAAAAGATGGTTGGTAATAATGCTGTTGAGGTTATTCTATATGCACCATATGATAGAAGACACCCAGTATTTCCTATTTCTCTTATAAAACCATACCATTCTAATTATACTGCTCTATTTCCAAGAAGATCAGGAAGGCATAAACAGCAACCTGAAGAAATATTTGAAAAGGCAGAAATTGAAAAGATACTTCAAAAGAGACACCTTACTAATGAAAAGGGAGTTGAGTATCTATTAAGATTTAAAAATAAATCAAGTGAATATGACCAGTGGATTCCAGAAAATGAATTATCTGATCTTAAAAATCTCTTGAAAAAATTTAAATCTAAATAATACTGTTCATTCAGTATATGTATTATAAAAATTATTTTTTATTTTTATTTTATTATTTCACTCCTTAGTTTTAATTAAAATGTCTTAACATTTTTTTTATTGTTTTTTTTGGGGTGAGGGAGTGTCAGCCTAGATATCCTTAGGACTGAGTATTTCTTATGCTTAAAATAAGATAACCTTAATTAGATTAAGCTTATATCTTAAAAATAAGGTTAAAATAATAATATATATTATTTTATTATATATATATATAATTATTATTCTATTATATAATGTATAATAGTTTAAATAGCTTATCCATGGCCTAATAATATTTATTAAGGTGTTAATGAAGTCATAATATACTTGTTTTAAGTGATATGAAGTAATTATTGACATACATAAGCTTATATGTATACATTAATCTCATATTCAGTGAAATATGCAGTATATTATGTATATTTAGGTATATAAGTGGGTTTTAGCCCCTTAATATCCTATAACCTTTGTTTTTCTGTTTATTTTAGGTCATATGGACGAAATAAGTGGACTCACAACGCCTACAGAAGCATAGACACCTATATCAGGTGCATACACCCAGTTTGGACAACTAAAATTACTTCCTTGGATGGTTATTCACGGATTTATGGGTTGGAAGGATGTTTCTGGGTTAATATGGATGCTTGGGGATGTTATTGGGGGCTTGGACATTTTATTTGTTTCCTTTATATGCTTTTAGTTTCATTAAATCTTTTTTTGATTATTTATTTTACCTGTTTCTTTATGGTATCTGCTTTTATCTGGGTTTTCTATTTATGATATGGATCAGTGTTATTATTAATAGTGATGGAGGGTCCTTACTGGAGGTCTGGGTGTTGAGACTGCTTGAAGTGGATGCCATGGGGAGGTGATGGGCCCTCACAGTGCTGTAATTGCCGGGGATAGCAGTGACATCATCTGGATTGAAGGTCTGTGCACTCCAGTGGATTTGGGTATAAGTAAGGAGGGATTTTGACTGTTTATTATCATCATTCAATTACTACAATTCAAACAAACACTATCATACAATTATTAACATTTTGAAATATATTATAAAGCCATTATAAATTGATATTATCTTTATATAAGCTATAACTATATTTTATTCATCTATTTTCCACCACTAGCACACATTTAAATCCAAGTATTGTGAGTTTTATTTGAGTATAACTATTCTATTAGTCTTTCCCTAAAGTTTAATCACTAAATCATTTATCAATAGGTAGTAGGACCATAAATAAACACTATTATATCATACTTATATACTAGACTATACTGTTAGTATGGGTCTGTGTTATTATTAACTGTGATGGAGGGTCCTTACTGGAGGTCTGGGTGTTGAAAATGCTTGAAGTGGACGCCATGAGGAGGTGATGGGCCCTTACATTGCTGTAATTGCTGGGGATAGCAGTGACATCATCTGGATTTAAGGTCTGTGCACTCCAGTGGATTTTGGTATAAGTAAGGGAGGATTTTGACAGTTATTATACATCACTTACTTACTACAGTTCAAATAAACATTACAACACAATTATAATTATTCAAATATATATTATAAAGCCATTATAAATTGATATTATTTTTCTATAAGCTATAACTATATTATATTCATCTATTTTCCACCACTAGCATGCATTTAAATCCAAGTATTGTGAGTTTTATTTGAGTATAACTATTTTATTAGTCTTACCCTGAGGTTTAATCACTAAATCATTTATTAATAAGTAGAACTACCATCAATAAATACTATTAAATCATACTATTACACTAGATACACTGACATTAATAATATATTCTATAAAAACATGGCACACTTCAATGTATTTAATTTTTCCAAAAAAAATTTAATTATAATATTTTAGGCTTAATTTTATTTAACTTATAATGGAATTAAAATTTATATAACTTAGATATTAAGTTCAACTCTTCATATAATTTTATCCATAAATATTAGGCGCTTTTTTGACCTTAATTGAGTCAATAGAATTAGTAAATAATTTAAAATACATATTTAATATATTAATATTAAATTCTCACTTTAAATAAGTTACAATTAAATTAATTACTTGTTTCAATTAAATTTATACTGAAAGTAGTTTTGACAATTAATTAATTTCTCTTTATAATTGAACTAAATTGATTATATAAAATTTTGCTTATAAATAATTCTAGTTGTTTTAAATTAAACCTTTACATCTTAGTATATTACTTTCTTAGGATACTTTTTTCACAATTCTCATGACCTCACTCTTTATTAGTGATTCATTACTTGTTTAGAGTTTTTAATACAGAAGAGTTATTAATATATTCATAGGTTTAATTTGTTTCATTTTTTTCCCTCAACATGTATGTTTTAATTTAGTTCTTTTGCCCTTTGTTTTACATACTATCATTTTTGTATATACATTTTAAGCACCTCAGAATTTATTCTTGCCTATAAAAGGTCTTGTAATTTCTTTCTTTTATCTATCACTTATTTACACTCATATTTTATCATATCTAAATTATAATACAATTATTATTTTTGTTAGTACTAAAATTCTAATTTAAATTTTATATAATATTCCAGTTTCCATAAGTCTATTAATAATATTACTTGATGGCCATGCATTGAAATATAATTTACTAAAATAAATATAATTAATATTATTTGAAACTACTGTGGTGTTATTTCTCATAAAGTATTGTTGTATTACTGTCCATAAAGTAAATTAACCTTCATTACTCAAACCACATTTACCACTTGGTCTTTTTTTCCTATCCTACCTTCTTCTTTTTTCCTCCTTTTCCTAATTCTTCTAGACAACCCGCCAATAATTGGGGGCCTTTCCAAACGACAATGACAATACACCTTTTTGCAACAAACGACACTGCGCACAGACCACCTAAGCAAAAAAGTAAAAATTTTCCGCGACTGTGCTTCAAACTTGGGTTTGAACTGTTAGGTTTATAATATATTAAATAATATATACTTTTGAAGTGATTTCTTGGTCACTATAGTAAGTTAACCTATGCACCTCTCACTTATATTATTAAATTTTTATTGCAATAACAGTGATTGTGGCTTAATTGCTGATTCACTCAGTGTAGGTGTTCAAAAAAAAAAAAATTAATTTTTTTTTTCCTAGTTGACCATTATAGAGTTATAACTCTTAGTCCTAGAAGATCATTATAAAATATTTTAAGTAATTTATTAATTTAATTATTGAAATTGTTTTTTGATTTAAATTGGCTGACCATAATAGTACTCAGTACCTAGTCCCAATATTACCAAGATTTTTTTTTTGGTATTAATTATTTTGGTTGACTTATTAAAACCTTTTTTTTGGTTTGGTCCCTTAATAATAATTGAAATTATTAATAAATATCAATTGTAATTACAAATTTTTGTATTACATTTTGTTTATTGTTAATTATTTAATTTAATTTTTTTTTAAATTTAAATTTTTCAAGAAATATTTTTTTTGAAATATAAATTTGAATAATTAAATAAAATTTGAATTTTTATTCATAGGTCCATGTCAAGTAGTTTGGAAAATAGCATGGATAACCTTGATGTGGATGTAGATAATGAATCTGTAGGTTCTTCAAAATTAACTCACAAGGATTCTTCAGTTAACAAAAAATCTTCATACCCTTCAGGACATAGAAATGTCAGGAGAAATGTCAAACCCCCTTCAACAAACCACTCTGAAAGAGGTAAAGCATCAGATCAATCAGGAAAATCCTCTAAATAAAAAAGATCCCTCTGACGCAAAAAAAACAATCTTTCCAGCCATATAAAAGAATTGAAAGCAGAAAGCATGAAGTTCAAGGCAAGGGTAGACACACTCTGGCAACAGTTGAAGGGGCTCTTAAAACAAAAGCAGGTTCAACCTCCTCCTTTCCCAACCTCTCAGCCTCAGCCCCATCAGGCATCCAACTCTTTCACTCAAAATAAAAACACTCTACAAGTGGAACAGTGGAAATGGGATTACCTGATGAACCATTATCAACAGAATGTTCAGCAGCCAGTAGCTCAACGCCCTGGCCCATCCAGGACACAAACCTACCATCAACCCCCTCAGGCACATCCTTATCAGGGAGGCAGAAGAAAGAAGGCACAGGGGAAATTTCCTCCCTTTCCATGGTAAGTAAGCTGTTTGATAAACATGTTGGTATGTATAATAACAAATCTTCTCCCACAGGTAATATTGTGGATAATGGTGAGAGAACAGTTAAACCCATAAAGAGACAAGTTCCTTTAATAAGTAGCCCTAATGATTAAATTAGTAAATTATCATTTGATGAACATTTACATTTAACCTCTACTTCTTTAATTATTCCTTCTCTTGCAATAAAGGATGATTCTGTTTCACCTGAGGTTTATAACTTTCTTGAGAAAACCTCTGAGGATATATTGAAATATACACTTGATTTTAATGTTGTAAAAGACAAAAAGATAAGAGATGTATTAGTACATGACAGTGATAGATTGAATAATTTGCACTTAAATTGTAAAGTGAGCTCTTCTATTCAAGATAATGCTTATTTTAAAATCAAAGAAACTATGAATATTATTCTTAGCCAACAAAAACAAATAAGAAGTGATCATAGAGCTATCTCAGATAAAAATATTCTTCTGAATTAAACTTTGAGTGAGTTAAAACCCCTTATTGAAGAGAATTATTCATTAAAAAATGAAATTAAGTCTCTACACAATGAATTGAAAAAGCTGAAAAATGATTTCCAAGCACTGAGTACCAAATACACAGTTTTTGAGGACAGAAATGTTTTATCCCTTGAAAAAATAAATGACCAGATGTCTGAAATCCCAAGGATAAGAAGTTCTGTCTCTGACCTACAGGAAAAATGTTCAGCTTTAACTGCCAATCATTATGGTGTACATGAATATGCTGCCAATAATTGCATAAGAATAAAGGAAAAGGGTCATGAAAAAAGCAGTTCTTTTCTTCCCCATATTTCAGCAATTAAACAAACTGACAATGAGTCAGTAAAATCTTTTTCTACTAGAAAAAAATCTTGTGATAGTCATGTACCAGCTGGTTCTGTAAATAATGAAATTTCTGAACACCTGGCTAAACTACAGGAAATATTAATGATAAATAATTCAAAGAAAAGGATGGACCATACCAGTAGTCAGAAAAATTGGCCTAAATTGGACCAATATCCTACCTTTGAAGGTGATTCTTCATCTGATTGGCAACACCTTATCCAAAGAATTGATAATTTAAAGAGATCTTATAAACTACCTGATGAGGAAATTATTTCTAAGCTAATTTCTTTATTTTCCAATGTAGCCTTGATGTGGTATGAATCTGTTCTATTAGATAACAACCATTATACATGGAGAGATTGGAAATACTTGATTGAGAATCAGTTTGGTGGCTCAAAATTCAGGTTGGCTCAGCAAAGACTGTATGAGAATACTAGATATGTATCCTCCACTGTTGAGAAACCCATATTTTTTATTATGAAAGTAACAAAAATCCTGAGAGAAATTGATCCAAAGATGGATTATGATATTTTGAGAGATAAAATCTTGTATAAATTACCAAATTCTCTTAGAGATTTAATTGTAGCAAGAACTGAGCATGTGAGGGAACATTCTTCTTTCATTAATATCTATAATGAGGTACTGCTCAACCATAGATATGAACCAAAGAATTACCTTGGAAACTTTTATCATGATCAAAATAAATCCTCTACAAAGCCCCCAGAAAAATCTGTTAAACCCTCTGCCCCGGTTGCACCTAAAAAATTTGAAACAAATACTTGTTATAAATTTAACAAATCATGGCAAAAGGGTCATGTTTGTGAGAAGAAAATTCATCTTGTTGAACAAAATGAAGACACGGATGAGGCTGAGATTGATATAAATAATTCTTCTAGTGACTGTGAAAGTAATATCTCCTATGACAATGAATTTGTTAAAGATGTTTAAATGTTGGAACAGGATGTCCATTATTTAGATAATATATTGGAAGAATGTGTATTGGATTTATCTTCAGTGGAAAATGCTGAAATAGTTAAAGATATTACTAACAATTCCTTAGCCATATCTCCTTTGAAGGAACCTGTTATCATTAATGGTAAAAATGTTGATTTAGTCCTTGACTCTGGTTCTGGAGGAAGTGTAGTGTCTGGAAAATCTCTAGCTTCAGTAGATAAGGATTATTTGAGTAAATTATTACCTATGACTTCTGAAAAATGGAGAGGGTATGGTTCTACCTTGTGTCCTATTGGCAAATACAAAACCGCTGTATTCTTCAAATATAATGGTGGTTTTGTCAGGGCTATTTGTGAATCTTTTGTCATGAAAAATTATAATTTAAGCAATTGGTTTATTATGGGTAATGATATTTTAACCATGTTTGGTGTGAAATTGGACCCAGCTAAAAATTGCTTCACCTTGGGAATGAATGGCAAAAGAAAATTCAAAATTTTTCTCCCCCAGAAAACCTTCTGTGCATCTGTTAAAGTCTTGTAACTCACCGGTTCAGTGTAAAGGCAGACCAAAAATGGAAATGGATAATTTATTGAATGAAATAAATACTGCCTCTTATGGTGATCAGTAAACTAATGAACAAAAGGATTCTATAATTGCCTCAATTACCTCTTTTCCAATGGCTTTTGCTCATGGCTCACATGTCTTAGGAAGTGTTAAGTAAGAAACGAAAATTACTATATGCTGTAAATTGAGTGATATTCCTCCTAGTCTTATGAAAAAACTATATCCTGCTTCTCCAACAAAAAGGAATAATATTGAAGATAATATTGCCACATTATTAAAAAATGAATATCATTTAAAAAGTGGATGTCACCCCCAAATATTGTGTCATCTCCCCCGTCCTGATTTCTTATGAGAAGGATAATGCTAGATTATGTGGTGATTACAGGGCATTAAACACTTATACTATTGAAATAAGAATGAATTTTATAATATTAAAGTGAATATATATATTTCTAATTCTCTAACTAACTAAAACTAAGATACAAAGGGGGGGCTATTTATACAGATGCCCTATCCATTGATGTGTTGTAGACAATCCTATAGTACTAGCTATAGGCCTTGACCAAGGGAGTTGGAGAAAAACCAGAGAGAAAATCCCCTGTCCCTTTAGAAAAATAGAGTGAGGTTTACTTGCTAAAGTAAGTTGGTTCCTGTTTTGCTAAAGCCCCTTTTTAACAAACTTGACTGCTTGATGAGCCAAGAAAGTAGTCACCAGATAAACTACCAGACCAAAGAACTGAATTGTAGAACAAAGTCCACACCAGAGACAGCAAAGATACTTGATGTAGGCTACAAATCCACACCAGAGACAGCAATAATACTTGCTATAGCTTGCAAGACTATAACAGAGAAAACAGTTGCCAAAGTTAAGTTAAATGAAGAACTCACTTGCAACAAACACAGCCAATTGTGGCCAGAAAACAGTGAAAACTGAGTGAGGAACAATGAGATCACCTCTGGATGGTTGTATGATGATTAAGGTTGCCCCAAACTGTCTTATTCACTATGTACACACAAACCACTAACTAAGAGCCCATGCGCACCCACCAATCTGGTGCCTGTACCTGCCAGATTGCATAAAAAACCCTCCTAAAGCGCTCCCCAACCTCCTAAAACAGAGGCGGGCGGGCCACCCGACGTCGGAGATGCCGCCTGAAGCGGCCCGGCCTCCCTGAAGCCAGAAAACCAATAAAAACCACTAATCTACTTAGAAAAATTAGCTACAACTACTAAAACCTTTAAAACACGGAATTTCACTATAACAACATTGAGACATGAAATATAGAGAAAAATTATCTCTATCCAATGGTACTAAGCACTTAACCCTAAGACTTAAGGTTAGCCTATAAAACACGAAAAACAAAATTAAACAGCAATCTTTTATAAATGAAAAATGAGGAAATGACCCCTTAAAACTCAGAATATGAAAAATGTCTTCAAGACATAAAATATAGAAAAAAACCAGGGCTATCCAATGATAGTACCCACATACCCGCAGACCCAATAGCCACGGAATAAAACCAGAAAAATACCCAATTCCTTAACAGATGTCAATTAAGACATGCACAAACAGCGCCAAATCACACAACAAAGGCCCCTGCCAATGTTGGAAGACCACATCCTCCCTCCAATTGAGAATGTCCGCATTCTTTCTTCATCCAACCACCATGTTTAACCTCCTTCCAAAATCTGCCTCTGAAATGTGCCCCTGCCAATACTGCATCAACAATAATTTAATCTGCGCCATGACACCACCTGTTCATCCATATAGAACGTCCTGCAATGTCTGCCACTCCAGAAAGAAGACCTGCCACAGACCTGGTCCACTTTCTTCCACAACAGATTCACCTCCGCCTCAACCTGGTCCTTCTTCTGCCAGCACCAAAAGATCTAGGCCATCCATCCTGATACCCAGATTAATCAAAAAGCTCCACCCTTCCCAGAAGAGTGCCACAACCCATAAAACAACTAGTTCCCACATCCCTGGTCCATCTGATGGTAAAGAACATTCATTCCTTCCTTCAACTTTAAAACTGATAACTTCTCAGTTCCTTCCTCTTCTGATAGTGATGATAACAATGTAGGATCCATTGCACCACCAACACCAACGCACTTGCCCACTATCAAGGCCAAGTTCCAACAACACACATCTCAACAGAAACAACTTCTGCTTTGCTATTTCCAATCCACTCCTGCTAGAGATCCACAGGACATTGAGAACAGAAGACACCTCATTCACCAGTTCAAGGCTAATTCTGAACACTTCATTTCATCTCTTGATTCCCTCTGTAATTCCACTAGTACTTGAGTTTGATTCAGAAAAGAAAAATTGACCAGACCCTCTATAGGATGTAACCACAAACAACCCTCAGTTTTAAGTCTTGGGGGACCATCCTCATTTTATAGTCTTGGGGGATGTCACACACCACGTGACACTCGAAGCGAAATTAACTCAATAAATCAATAATATCGAGTCCTAAATCTATACTCGAAGGGCAGAAAGCAATTCTCCATAGCAACTGCAATTTTCCTTTGTGTACTTACTATTTAACTGCGCTAGCCTAAACTCTAAATCTAAATTAGTCAATCTCCCAATACGGTACCTTAGTCCTTTTCAATAAGCAACGCACAGTGCTAGGATCAACGAAATAGTATAGTAGTAGTTTTTTTTTCATTAAAGTTTTGTTAATTAATTAAAAGGGGTAAATTGAGCATGGACGGATATTTAGTGGAGAGGGTCTAAGTGTATGTTAGTAATGGTCAATGGAATGGGAATGCTGCGATGGAAGGGAGGTCAATGCGAGGAGGAACAAAGGATATAAAAGGAGTTGGGTATTTGGTTCGATATTCCTTAGAATTAAATTATAATATCGTATTTACATTAATAGTGGTAAATCCTTAAAAGTTAAATCATTGTTATTGTATCTTTCTTTTACCTTCTCAATATTCATTTCTAAATCCTAAATCTTTTATTATTGAGTTGCCAACCCTTCGTGAGATTTTAAGAATTATTATTACCTTGGAACTAGTTTATAATTCTTCTCGATCAAACCTCGAACCTATAGCTATTACTTCGAGTGACCTTCGAATCATTTCCTCAAATCATTCCTCTGTGCTTCGAAGAAGTTTCTAAAATCCCTCATCTCACTTACAGGAACATCCTCGACCTTGTGCGTAGGTCGTCTGGTGACAGTATAATTTAATTCTCCGTAGTTCTCATTCTTTGCACTACTACGTCTTTTTAGGTGCTTCTAAAATTTTAAATGGCACCTGTTCAACGCACTCCTCCTACGGGCGCTATTACTAGAGTTCGTGCTAGAGGCAGGCCAACAGCCACAAGGTCTGTTTCTCGCACTCACTCTTTGGAACCACTCGACCTTAGGGAACGGCAACATTCAGTTCAATCTGTAGAAGACATTCCACAAGATTTTGAGGATTCTAGTGATGAAGAAGAAGGAGAGGATACAATGCATGAGGCACCATCCGCCCCTGCCAATCACCCTTCTGGCCAATCCTCAGAACTGGGACCATCTAACTCTCTGGAAGATTTCATGAGACTTTTTATGAAAACCCTTTCAAATCCAACGTCTTCAGAGGGATCTAAGTTCAAAACTCCTTCTATGAAATCTCCTGACAAATTCGACGGAGATCACCCCGACAGATTGTGACCCTTCTTGCAAACCTGCAAGCTACTGTTCCATAATGACCCTCGAACCTTTAACAGCGACCGATCAAAGGTTGTTTACGCTTCTTCATTCCTAGCCGGGAAAGCAGCAAGATGGTTCGAACCTTATCTACTCATGCTTTCTTCGACAGAAACCCACTTACTTATCAATAATTGGGAAAAGTTCGAAGACCAACTTTTTACGTTGTTTGGGGACCCTAATGAACTGGACAACGCAGAAATTGAACTTGATTTTCTTCGCAAGAGTGATAATGGTAAAGCCTCTGAATATATCTTGAACTTCAGAGCACTTCAAACTCGAGTAGGTTGGAATGATGTTGCCCTTAAGTATCATTTCAAGAAAGGACTTCCTTCGAGGATTCTGGATCAATTAAATCTTCACGGTCAGAAGATGACTACTTTAACGGATTTAATGGATCGAACCCTCGAACTTGACGGCGTTTATCAAGGACGACTTCAACATCGTCGATATGCCAACAAATCTCAAGGCCTAAATTTTAAATCGGGACCTTCTTCACACCCACGACCAAATCAATCCTCCTCGACTCAATCCAAACCCAATAAGGGAAAGGATAAACCTCAACCAAAAGGCTCGACCCCAGGCGATATCAGCAAAGTACTGGATCCTAAAGGGGAACTTAAAGAAGCTGAGAGGAAGAGAAGAGCAGATAATGGGTTATGTATGTATTGTGGGGGTAAGCACAAGTTGGAAGACTGTGTAAAGTTGAAGGAAAGAGAAGGTACTAGTTCGAAGTCAAAAAACTAGTAGATAGTTTACTTGTGTGCAAAGCAAACTATCTTATCTCTCCCAGTGCACAGAACCTCCATGTCTTAAGGACTGGAGCTGCCTTAAACCGCTTGAGATTCATTCTTTTTAAGGAGGATATCCCCTTCAGTTGTCTTATAGACTCTGGAGCTTCAATTTCTTTTGTTAGTTTATCTTTTGCCGAGAAGCTTCAACTAACATTTACAGATATCGATCGAACTCCCATCTATTTGGTCGAATCAGAGGAACCCAAATATTGGGTAAGTAAGAAAGTTTTATGGGTTTTCAACTTTCCGAATTTTCCCCCCTTCGAGTGGGAATTATCAGTCTTGGACGCCCCAAGGATGGACGATACCATTCTTGGCCATGACTTTTTAACGCATTGGAATCCCGAAGTTGATTGGACTAGGGGATTGATCACCCCACGCTCTAAGTATATTTCTGATTCTTTAATGCAGGTCAATAGGGAGTTAAACAACCCGCCTGACAACGTCCTGCTAGAGGACAAATCTCTGCCAGATGACTTGCAAGCATCTGTACCTTCTTTAAATGAGAAATTGGCTAACCCTTCTAGCTCGATGAGTTCACTCGAAGAAGATTTAAATTGCCTCAAAGTAATCGAATTATGCTCTCTCAATACAGGTATCACCTCGACAGATTCTCTCGAAGATGAAGAGGACGACCAAATAAACGTTGAAGCCATCAAATCAACTCTACCGGAAATCTACCACAATTTCCTCGATGTTTTCTCAATCCGCAAGGCCGATAAGTTACCACCTCATCGACCCTACGACCATCAAATAGAGTTAATAGGCCCAGTACCTCCGGCAGGTCCTGTCTATTCTTTATCAAAGGACGAATCTCAAGTTCTTCGAGACTACATTGCAGAGAATGTAGCCAAAGGTTTCATCAGAGCCAGTAAATCTCCAACCGGCTCCCCAGCCCTCTTTGTAAAAAAGAAGGACGGTAGTCTTAGGTTGTGTGTTGACTATAGAAAGCTCAACACAGTCACAAAGAAGAATGCATATCCTGTTCCTCCTATGTCATTACTTCTTACCCTTTTCAATGGTGCTAATTTCTTTTCTAAAATTGATCTTAGAGGCGCTTACAATCTTATTCGCATTGCCGAAGGTCATGAACCACTGACTGCAATGCGCACTAGATTTGGTAGTTTTGAATATTTAGTTATGCCTTTTGGATTATGTAACGCACCTTCAACTTTTCAAACTTTTGTTAATGATATCTTTCAAGATGTTGTTGAACAATTTGTAGTCGTCTATTTAGATGATATTTTAATATTCTCGAAAACACTGGATGAACATATTCATCATGTTCGACAGGTCCTAAATCGTCTTCGAGATCATGGTCTCTACGCCAAGCATAATAAATGCGAATTCCACCTCAAATCAATTGATTTTTTGGGTTTTACGTTGTCCACTGACGGTTTAGTCATGGATGACAAAAAAGTCCAGAAAATCCTGGAATGGCCTGAGCCCAAAAACATTAAATCACTCCAAGGATTTTTGGGTTTTGCAAACTTCTATAGAAGATTTATTAAAGGTTACTCTAAAACTATTTCCAATCTTACTTCTCTTCTTAGAAAAGATATTCCTTTTGTTTTTACTTCTACAGCACGAAAGGAATTCGAAGCACTAAAAACGGCGTTCACCACAGCCCCAATTCTTCGGCATTTTGATCCTTCTGCCTCGACAATAGTTGAGACAGATGCGAGCGATTATGCTATTGCAGGGGTCATCTCCCAATTAAATCCTGAAACAAATTTGTTTCATCCTGTTGCTTTTGAGTCACGCAAACTCATAGCTGCGGAATTAAATTATGAAATTCATGACAAAGAGCTTTTAGCTATTATCCATTGTCTTAAAAAATGGCGTTCTTTTCTTCTCAGCCTAGATAGTCCTTTTCAAATTTTAACAGATCACAATGCTTTGAAATACTTCATGTCTTCTAAAGTGTTAACCAGGCGTCAAGCCAGGTGGGCTGAATTTTTGTCTGAATTTTTTTTCTCTATTTCCTATCGCCCAGGAAAAAACTGCATTGTCCCAGATATCTTGTCACGTCGGGACGACGTTTACCCACAGCGGGGGGACGCATTTGCTGACAAGAACCCAGCAAATGTGCAATCAATCTTCAACGAATCAATGTTAACGACTCATCAACTTAATTCGATGACAATTCAATCTTTTCGAAATCCACTATCCAACATCCTCGAAGCTCAGTCAAAGGACGATTATTGTTTAGGGTTAAAAGACAAAATACCCTCGAAGCAAGGGGCCAAAAGATTTAGTATTGAATCAGGTCTATTAGTCTTCGAAGGTAGAGTAGTCATACCCGACAACAATGAGATAAAATTATGGATTTTCAATAGTCGACATGATTCTCCGTTAGCTGGTCATTTTGGGGTTGATAAAACCTACCAGTTAATAGAGAGGGATTTCTTCTGGCCAGGTATGACCAAGGAAATCAAGGCCTATATAAAAGCTTGTTACGAATGTAATAGGAATGAGGCTCCCCGTCACCGGAAGCATGGGTTGCTTCAACCACTTCCTATTCCCTCTAAACCTTGGGAATCTTTATCGATGCATTTCATTTCTCAACTTCCTATTTCTAATGATTTTGATGCTATATTAGTAATAGTAGATAGATTTTCAAAAATGTCTATTTTTATTAAAACCACTACTACTGCTACAGCAGAAGATTTGTCAAAATTGTTTTTAGAATATGTATTTTCTAAACACGGCTTACCAAATGATATTATTTCAGATAGAGGCTCATTGTTTGTATCCACATTCTGGACCCAACTGTGTCGACAACTCAATATCACGAGGAATCTCTCCACAGCCTATCACCCTGAAACCGATGGTCAAACAGAAAGAGTTAACCAAATCCTCAAACAATATCTTTGAATGTATGTTAGTTACCAACAAGACGATTGGACCACATGGCTACCATTGGCCGAATTTGCTTATAATAACTCGACTCATTCTTCGAAACGACAATCTCCCTTCGAAACCATTTATGGACGGCATCCTCGATTCAACTCAATTCATGTAGGAACTAATCATCCTGCGGAACATTATCTTCAAACTATATCACGACTCCAAGAAGAACTTAAAACAAATTTGGAATCAGCTATTCGAAGATACAAGGAACAGGCCGACAAACATCGACAATCTGCTCCTTCCTTTAAACCAGGCGACAAAGTATGGCTCAATGCACGAAACATCCGAACAACAAGACCATCAAAGAAACTGGCTGAAAAGCGCTTGGGACCATTTGAAATCGACTCTGAAGTCTCTAAAACTGCATTTCAACTCAAGTTACCTCCTAAATGGCAGGCGATTCACCTTTTTTTCCATGTATCTCTCCTGGAACTGGCTCGAGAAATATACCCGGGCAAGAACCAAACCCCTCCGGAACCGGTCGAAGTAGAAGATCATCTAGAGTGGGAAGTAAGTCGTATCCTTGATTCAAGAATACGCAAGGGGAAACTTCAATACCTCGTGGAATTGGAAGGCTTCCTCAATGACTCAGACAAAACATCCTGGGAACCAGCCATCAATGTTTCCAACGCTCCTGAACTCCTAAAATCTTTTCATTCAAAATATCCTTTAAAACCAAAACCTTAAAATTTCTTTATTTAAAATTTTCTTTTCTTTTCTTTCTTTCTTTAAAATCTAAAACACCTCTTAAATCTCTTAGCCTTGTTTTCTTTTTTCTCTCTTCTTTTTCTTTCTTCTCTTTCTATAAAATTTCCTCCAAAACCAACTAAAAATAAAATCAAAATTAAAATTAAATACAATAAAATAAAATAAAATCAAATCAAAATTAAAATTAAATTAAATTAAATTAAATTAAATTAAATTAAATTAAATAAAATAAAATAAAATAAAATAAAATAAAATAAAATAAAATAAAATAAAATAAAATAAAATAAAATAAAATAAAATAAAATAAAATAAAATAAAATAGAATAAACATAAATAATAAAATAAAATAAAAAACTCATAAATCTCTCTAAATATTTTCTTTCTTTTCTTTTTCAATTCTTTAAATACATTCTTTTCTTAAATTTAAAATTCTCTTCAAAAATTTCTCTTTCAAAAAAAATTTTTCTCTCTTTTAAAGACTTTCTTTCCTTCGAATCATCAAATCCTGTATGGCACGACCATTTCCTCGAACTTAACTTCAACCCCTGAATCTCCCTATAATAATTCTTCGAAACAAATAAATCTTCTTTTCAAACTCTCTTAAATTCTACACTTTGTTTTTTTTCTTTTCTTTCTCCTCTTTTCAAACTAAAATTTCTTAAAAAAAAAAAAAAAAAAAAAAAAATTTAAAATCCTCAATTTAACAAACTCATCTCAATCACAAAACCGTTTCTTTTTCTGTCTCTTTTCTTACATAAAAATTTTCCTTTTAAAAACTCTAAAACTTCCTTCAATTAAAACAACCTTTTTTCTTTCTTTAAAATTCTTCTTTCAAATTCTAAAATTTTTTATTTAAAACTTCTTTTTTCTTTTTTTTTTCTCTTTTTTTTTCTCTCTCTCAAATCTTGTAAAATTAACAACATTCACCTACAATAAAAAAAAATAATACTAATAATAAAATAAAATAAAAATAAAATAAAACTAAAATACAATTTTTTTTTCTACTTCTTTCCATCTAATTTTTTCTTTTAATTTTTCTCGAACCAATCTTTTCATTTTCTCCAAAACTACCCTTATCTCCTTCCTGCATTTATCAAATACCTCCTCCTCTCCTACCGGAACCACCTCTCCAATCTCCAAGAGCTCCTCCGCCACGTCGAAGGAAGCAGCGTCAATAATAGCGTCAACCTCCCCACATAGTTCTTTATTGAACCTTACTCGTCGACCTTGACGAGGTTTCTTCGACCACACCTGGTCCAGGGTGTCTTCGGGCTCTTCAACTACTTCCGTGGCTGGAGGGTTTGCCTCAGTTGGTATAACCGGCGCAGGCTCCGCAATCGGCTCTTCCAGGTTATTCAATGTCTAAAACAAGACTCATCAGTAACTTCATCCTTGAAATAAAACAATTAAAACTTACCTCAAAGATGGGATCAGGCTCCAGAAATAACCTGGGCGCCACTTTGACTTCTACCTCTCTCTCTTCCTCATTGTCCTCGATGACCACCCGACGTTTCTTGGGTGCCCGCCCTGGAACAGGGACTTCATCTTCATCCTCCTCCACCAATTCATCGACCTCTTCCTCGACACCTCGCTTTGAGCTCGTGGCCTGGGTTACCCAGGTTGAGATCTCGTTGTTCATCTCCTTATCATTTTCCCCCACCGATTGTTCATCTTCGATCGAGATATCCCAAATGTCTTCGACCACCTCTTTGGTCTTCGGAACTACCCAAAATTTTGTTTTTGTAAATCATTTTTCAATTTCCGCTTTCTTTGTCAACGCATCGCACGCCACTCTCCGCCAACGGCAAAACTCGCATTTCTGGCGAGGGCCTCGAGTCGCCGTACTTTTGACACAGAAATATTCCATGCTTTCACAAGCCGTGCAAGTCTGTGAAAATTGTCGTGTGATTATTCCCCATCCGCTTTAGGGTGTGGAGGCGTGGGTGTGGGAGTAGGGCAGTTCATTATAAAATAAATAATTGAGAGATGAGGGAAAAAGTATTAGGCAAGGGAAATTAGTGTGGGAAGATGGTTCAAGCTCAATGGAGTTCGCGTTTTTTATACCCGGGCATCTGTCACGCGCCACGTGACACTCGAAGCGAAATTAACTCAATAAATCAATAATATTGAGTCCTAAATCTATACTCGAAGCGCAGAAAGCAATTCTCCATAGCAACTGCGATTTTCCTTTGTGTACTTACTATTTAACTGCGCTAGCCTAAACTCTAAATCTAAATTAGTCAATCTCCCAATAAGGTACCTTAGTCCTTTTCAATAAGCGACGCACAGCGCTAGGATCAATGAAATAGTATAGTAGTAGTTTTTTTTTCATTAAAGTTTTGTTAATTAATTAAAAGGGGTAAATTGAGCATGGACGGATATTTAGTGGAGAGGGTCTAAGTGTATGTTAGTAATGGTCAATGGAATGGGAATGCTGAGATGGAAGGGAGGTCAATGCGAGGAGGAACAAAGGATATAAAAGGAGTTGGGTATTTGGTTCGATATTCCTTAGAATTAAATTATAATATTGTATTTACATTAATAGTGGTAAATCCTTAAAAGTTAAATCATTGTTATTGTATCTTTCTTTTACCTTCTCAATATTCATTTCTAAATCCTAAATCTTTGATTATTGAGTTGCCAACCCTTCGTGAGATTTTAAGAATTATTATTACCTTGGAACTAGTTTATAATTCTTCTCGATCGAACCTCGAACCTATAGCTATTACTTCGAGTGACCTTCGAATCATTTCCTCGAATAATTCCTCTTTGCTTCGAAGAAGTTTCTAAAATCCCTCATCTCACTTACAGGAACATCCTCGACCTTGTGCGTAGGTCGTCCGGTGACAGGGGACTCAAAAACCCTCAGTTTAAAGTCTTGGGGGACTCATAAGACCTAAATCATAAACCCAGAACCAGAGATCAACCACATTAAGACACAGAAAAAAACTAACATTCTGGGGTAATTGTAAATAGAGCAGCCAGCCCATCAATTACCCCCAAACTTGCCTTTGCTAAATTTGGAGGCTCCTCCTGTGGATACCCTCCACCAATCTTTCAAACCAACTCCAACAACAAAAACTTTTCCCTCAGTTTATAGTCTTGGGGGACTTACAACCCTCAGTTTAAAGTCTTGGGGGACTAACACAGTGTTCAATTTAAAGTCTTGACGGACTACTTCTTGACAAAATCTTGAAACCAGCCAGTTTAAAGTCTTGGAGGACTAACAGAAACCAGATTTCAGTTTAAAGTCTTGATGGACTGATAAAATTTCCAGTTTAGAGTCTTAGAGGACTGATAAAATTTCCAGTTTAGAGTCATAGAGGACTTTCAGAATCTTGCATGAATCTGACTCAGCCAATTTCATGCAATACACACACAGCTAGACCCACGGAGTGTCCGCCTTCACTTCATCTTCTACTCATCACTGACAAAATCTTCTCTTATCCTTTTCATCACCTTTCACACCACAAATCATGTCTGGATCCCCTGCTGTTGACTCCTCTACTCTTCCTTGCTTCACTGCTCCAAGGGACTATGCCTGCAAACAGTGCATCCACATGTGCAGACCTTGCACATTCACTCTTCCAAATCCAGATGCCAAATTCTACAACAGGGCTTGTGACTCTTGCTATTCCAAAAAAAAGAAATGTGACAGAGATGCCCACTATCCTATTCCTCCGCCTTCTCCTTCTCACAAGTACATCTCCAGATCCCCTATCACATCTCCAGAACTTGGTCCATCCTCTTCCTCTCTATCTTCAGCTCCTTCCAGAAGATCCAGAAGCTCAGCTTCCCGCACTCTTCTTAAAAGACCAGCCTTAGCTTCTCAAGAAACTGCTTTTATCACTGCTAAATTAGCTCCAAAAGCTTCAAAATCAACCCCTAGGCTTCTAGACCGCGTCCAGGCAGCCCGCCTGCCTCACCAAACAGTGAAAATCAGGGCCAAAACCTCCAAAAACTGCCAGAAAATAGCCAAATTCATCCAGACAACAATAACAACTCAACCCAAATACCTCCTACTGCTCCCAGAGCAATGAAATCTACCCTTCCAAAATCCAAAAACACCAAAATTTCCCAGATTTCTAAGAGAACTGCCAGAGAACCCCAAGAAGAAACCAGAAGACCACACACTGCTCCACAACAACAACTTCGTCCCCAACTAAGACAAAGAAACTACACCTCTCCTCTGTCAGCCAACTACTCTTCTGACAGTTCCATCTCTTCAAATTCTCCATCCAGAAGAGAGCAGTCTGCTTCCAAATCCCCCTCTCCTGCTCCATCTTTTAACAACCCTGGTACTCCATCACCAGCACCTCCTCCAGGTGAATCCAACAGAAATAACAACCACAACAACAACAACAATATCACTGCTCCAACTAGGCCCCAGGAACATCAGCATCCCAGTTCACCTTCTCAGGATCCTTCAGAGGAAGACCATGAGAATCCATATCTTTCCCTAGTTGATCCACCCACTATGACCATAACAAAATCGTCAGAGATCCAAATCCCAGCTGCTTAAAGATTTGATGAGCTTCCAATCTGTAAGTACCAAATTAATTATTCCATTTCTTCAACAAAAAAATTATTACTGATCCAATTCTTCTTGTCTAGTTGGCACCCCTCCTCCTGAATCTATTATTGGAGTTGGCCAAACTCTTGAAACTTCTTTGACCCTGGATTATGGAGACATGAAGAAACACCTAAGCACCACGTGTTCCAATATGCTAAAAGCCTTTGCCCTCCATGGACCCTTGAATGACTTTGAAAAATCCCTGAGAAGGCGCCTACTGGACGACCACTGGAAAATGTCTAGGATCATTAAACACACCCTCCAGCACTCCATTCCTGCCTCTTCTTCTTCCTCCTCTGAACTTCCCTCTAATCCAATCCCTATAATCTCTCCAGCAGGATGCACTTCAAAGAACACAGTGCTTCCCACAATCCCAACAAAAAAAAATGTCATCACAATCCGGACCAGCCTCCAGAAGCTTCATCATCCAGACAATGAGCTCCTGCAAAAAGATTAGAAACATAATAATAATATAAAACAATTAATAAAAATAATTTCAGAATTTTTTTTTTTTTTTTTTGCTTTTTTATCTACTAATATACTAAAATTAAAAATTAATAACTAAAATGAAATGAAATAAAATAAATGAAATAAAATAAAATATAAAAAAATAATACAAATGGTATCCCCCAGCCAATTGATGAGCTGATCCCCTGATACCTTACCCACATCCAAGTGCACCTTGATGTGGATACACAATTAATTCTTTTAAATGGTTAAAAGAAAAAAAATTCAAAAAAATTTAGAAATTCTGAAAATAATAAAAAAATAATGAAACACAGAAACACATGAAATAAATAATAATTAAAAATAAGAAAATAGCATTGCCCGGCCAATTGATGAGCCTTTCCCCACCAATGCTTGCCCACATCCAGGTGACCCTGATGTGGTAACACCATATCTTTTTGATTTTATAATTTGAAACAACCCCCATAAAAAAATTAAAAGAAAAAAGGAGAAAAAAGAAAATAATCTAAAACTTCTATCTAGCAAAAACATAACTGCAAAATAAAAGAAAGTCCAGCTCCATAGATGGTCCAATAAGGGAAAGTCCGGTCCATAGAAATGATCACTGGGTGGGCTCCCTCCAATAAGTAAAAATGATGGGAGACCACCAGTGATCAACCACCAATCTGAAGGAACCAAAGATAAAGAAGCCAGTCCCAAACCAGTTTAAAGTCATAGTGGACTTAAAAACCTGAATAATAAACAACAGAACTAGAAATCAACTAGGAAAAACAAAAGACTTGAGACAGACATTCTGGGGTAACTGTTCTACAGAGAAGCCAGCTCATCAGTTACCCCCACACTTGCCAAAATAAAATCTAGAAGCCCCCCCCCCCTGGGTACCTTCTAACAAAAACACAACGTCCAACACAAAAAAACCAAAACCAATAAGAGTGAAGAGACCAGCACATGAAAACCAAAGGAATTTCCAGTTTAAAGTCATAGAGGACTAAAACCTGTGAAAATAAACCAATACTAGGGTTCAACCAAATTAAGAGAAAGGGTTGGAAACAGACAATCTGGGGTAACTGTTGATAGAGCAGCCAGACCATCAGTCACCCCCACACTTGCCAAGATCAAATCTAGAAGCCCCACCCATGGGTACCCTCTAACAAAAAATTCCAACAAACAGATGCATAGCATCACCACAAAAAAACCAAAATTAAAGAATGGTCCGTAGTTTATCCTCATTGCGGAGTCAATCTTCTTCATGCCTAGTGCCTCTGGGATAAAACCTCTTCACTTGGTCTGCAGCCACCCTCTTTTTCAAGACTGCACCATCCAACTCTTCCAAAACATAAGAACCTCCAGACGCCTGAGATCTGACTCTGTAATGTCCATTCCATCTGTCAGCAAACATTTTCCCCAACTGACTCTCCAAACTTCTATTATACACCAAAACCAGACAACCAGGTCTCAAGGGATTCCTGAGTCTATGAGCCAACTTCTTGTCCCAGTACCTGACTGATTGATTCCTAATCTTCATCATTCTAGAGTACGCCTTTTCTTGACATTCCTCTCTACGTTCCAACTGTTGCATCCTGGAACAGATAAAATCTTCTGTTTAGTGCATGTCATCCCAATCAATTCCAAGATAAGAGACAGCTTCCAAGTCCACTGGTAGAACGGCTTTCTGACAAAACATTAACTCATAAGGAGAATAGCCAGCTGTCCTCTTCACAGTGACCCTATCCGCAAATAAAACCAAGTGTAAATAATGCCTCCACTTTTCGGCACTATCTCCACACATCTTCACCAAAGCATTCTTGATAACTTGATGGCCTCTTTCAACCATGCCTTCAGCTTCAGGATAATACGGTGTAGCCACTCTAAACCTAGAACCAACACTAGCCACAGCTTCTTTAAATTTGGCACCAAACTCTGGCCCAACATCAACAGTCACAAACTTCATCAACCCATACCTATAAATCCACTCTTTCTTCAAAAACTCTGCCACATTCTTGGCAGTCAAATTAACCAGAGGCACTGCCTCAACCCAACCAGACAAATCATCCCTAGCAACAATCAAGTATTTATACCTGCCCTCTTTAATATGGACAGCATCCAGGCTGACCCTTCCAAAAACAGTTGATTCACCAGTAGCATGGCCGACCTCTTTAGGTTTCAAGTGACTTCTTCTTTGACATTCTTCACAAGATTGAACCCAACCCTGCACAGCCAACTTCATACCCGGCCACCAAAATCTGTCTGCTACTCTTCTATAAGTCTCCCCAAAGCCTCTATGACCAAGGTCTTCATGCAAAGACTTCAAAACCAATTCTTGACCCTTCCTCTGAGTCACAAACACTTGAGGATTAGGATGTCTCCTTCTCATCAACCCCCTTCCTGACACATAAAATCCAGGACTCTTCTTCTTGATTGCCAAACAAGTATCATCATCACAACTATCTGGCCTCTCCAAGGTCAACAGATATTCCACCAAAATAAAATAAAACCCAGATTGACCCCAGGTCTCATCTTCAAAATACAACAAAATACATCCAAGGGTACAACTCTGTCATCAAAATTACCAGTGTGAACATGAGCCAATTGAGCAGCCCAACCAGGACACCAATCCTTAAATTTTGGCACATCCTTCTCTTTCCACTGAACCTTGTGAGAATCCAGTTCACTAACAAAAACACCCTTTTCCAATTTTGAGCTGTCCCAAACAACAACTCCATCTTCATCAACAAAAACATCCTGATCACCAGAATCAAGATCAGATCCAGCCAGTTTAACCTCTTGGGGGAGGTCAGAACAATCATCCAGTTTAGCCTCATGGGGGAGGAAAGAAAAATCCTCAGCACCCTTTGTGCTGGCCCTAATCACTGGAACATTTTCGTCAAACTCTTCAGAATCAGAATCCTCATCTGTAGGTGGCCTCCTTGATAACCCATCAGGCATAGTAAACGTTTTACCTGGTTTGTGTACCAGGTCAAAAGAAAAATGTTGAATAAATGCCCCCCACCTAGTCATTGGAGCATTTGGAAGACTAGGTGTATTGATCATCTGAACCAAAGATTTCGCATCCACCTGCAGCTCAAAATGCTGCCCCCACAAAACTGTCTGTAGCTTCTTTAAAATTTTAGCTATGCCACAAAATTCCAACTTATGTTGAGAATACCTAGATTCCACCTCATTAAACACCACAGACTTATACCTTACTGGACTGACCCTCCCAGTCTTATCCTCCTGAGACAAAACAGCACCAGCAGCAATATAACTTGAGTCCACTGCCAGATAAATCTTTCCAGCACCAACACCATAATCCAACTTTTGAAGAATTATATCTTCACTAAAAACCTTTTTCAGCTTCTGAAAAGCCTCTTCACACTCCTCAGTCCATTCCCAATCTGCATCTTTTCTGGTCAGTCTTCTTACAGGTGAAGCCAACAAAGAAAAATCCTTGATGAAAATCCTGACATATACACATACACCCAAAAATCCTCTGACTTCAGTAGTATTTTTAGGCCTTGGCCATGCTTGAATTTTATTAATCATCTTCTTCGCCATAATCCTCCCCGCTTTACATACCACATGACCCATAATATCCAAAGCAGGAACACAACAACAGAATTTTGACCCTGAAATGGTCAAACCAGCCTCTTCAATCCTAAACAACACTCTCTCTAGAGTTATTGCATATTCCCACACAAACCTCCTTATGCCAGGGTTCTCCGATAACACCTCATTACCATAATCAGTGGATAGTCCTTTAATTCCACCATCATCAATAAATATACCAGCATGAGTAGGAACCTCATCCTGCAAAATTCAAGCCATCTGTGCTTGATAAACTGCCACTGAATTAGTTGCTCCTTGAGGCAACCTAGTGAGCTGAAATCTTCCCAAAGGAGTCTCAAAAGTTGTGAGAGGCCTTGAATCTGTATGGAGTTCCCTCTCACCATAACCACCCATAATATCACCCAAACCATAACACACCCTTCCATAAAAAGCTTCAACAAAATCCTCTGCACTTGGCGGCATACCAGGGTCCTTGATAGTGACTCTCTTCAAGGCTCTAAGATCATGAACCACCCTCAACTTTCCATTCTGCTTCTTTACACAGAACACCGGACTTGAGTAACTGGATGTTGATTGTTCATATAACCCAGTCCTGACTCTTTCCCTAACAATCTCTACAAAATCCTCTCAAATAGCGGCTGGAATCAGAATAGGTTTGATTTGCCAAGGTTCATGACAAACAACAGGAATCAAGTAAGGTTCACCATAAGAGTGCTTCAATACACCCCTTTCCTCCTCAACAAATGCCACCTCTTTTTCCCTTAGCACAATAACATGCAAAAACAACTTCTTTTCTTCCTCAGACAACCACCCATCAGGACCAAAATTAACAACTTTCAATCTTTCCACGGTCACCCTCGCCGTCTCTATAAATTCTGGAGGATTCTTCACCAAAGGAGTACAGTACGGAACTCTTGACAAAGGAGGTCTCTTCAAAGGTGGATTCAAGCCCACAGGCATAGGCTCATTGACAGGCCTAATCTTCTGCGCTACCTTCTTATACATTTGCCGCTCCACCTTCAACTTGAGGGATCTTCAGGAAATCTTCACCACCAGACCTGGAACAAAACCCAAGGGTTTCCCCATTGCTCACATGCATGGCCAAGGTAATGTTTTTGAAAGGTGTAGAAGAAACCCTAGCGGTGCACAATTGGGAGGACTTACTTTTACACCCCAATCTCACCACTCCAAAAATTTTCAGCAATTCCACATCTTCATCCTCACTTCCAACTTCCAAATCTTCAAATCTTGATTCATCTTCTGAATCACATTTTCTAAAATTGTGCAGTTTATCCTCATGCTGGAGGTCCAAAAATAGATCTTGATGATCTTCTTTCTTCAACATCTTCTGCAGTTTAACCTCATGCTGGAGGCCCAAAATTAGATCTTGACGATCTTCACAAAAATATTTTGCATCTTCTTTCTTCATTGTCTTCAGATTTTTTTCTTGATTTTCTTGAATTATCTTGAAATTTTTATCTTCTTTTCTTGAGTTTTCTTCTGTCCTACAAAAATAACCAGGGGTTTCCCCAATGCTCACAGGTGTGGCCCAGGTAATGTTTTTGAAAGGTGTAGAAGAAACCCTAGCGGTGCACAATTGGGAGGACTTACTTTTACACCCCAATCTCACCGCCCCAAAACCTTTCCGCATATCTTTCAATAAAGATATATAACCAATCTTCTTCTTTAAAATTGAATTAAAAATAATTAAGAATCTTTAGAGAGAACAGAGACTTGATAAAAAACTTGATGAATACTTGCAGAGAAGAGAAACATTAAAAAGAGAAAGTTGAAAATCCACTTGGTATATTTCCAAGGGAGCTGACCTACTACAACCTGGGATTTCCTCATCTCGGGGAAAGGTTGTAGCACTAGGGTGATCAGCCCTCATTACTCTAAAAAAGACAGACTCTCAATAGAGCCTGAGCTGCACTCCAAAAAGCAGAGGCAGCACCCACTTCCTTCCTTCTCCTGCAGCAATCCATGCACTGACACATTGAAGATAAACCAGGCCTAGTCTCCCAACCATCCTCTCCAGGGGATGACAACCTCATGTGAAGCCTCCTTTTGTCTTCACCAGTCAACTCCAATCTGATTCCCAAATCAAATTGATAACCAATTCTTGCCTGAAAATCCATCAAGAATGGCCCAACCAAAACTGCTTTTACATTACCTTTAGCAATGTAAAAATGAACCTTCCCTGAGGCTCCTCCAACATCTAACTTCACAAACTCTGAAGTTCCAACCAATTCAGTGACATGGCCACCGATCCCTCTCAAATTCCCACCAATACCAGTTTTGATGGGGAGGCCCATATGAGTTGCCTCAAACAAAGAAACCAGGTTTATCTGAGAACCTGAATCCACCAATCCCCTTGCCTCCCTGCCATTCAGAGTGACATTGACATATCCCAGAGGAGCAGAAAAATGAGTTTCCAACCCCTCACCAAACTTTTCAGCAGAATCACAAATGTATTTACCTCACCAGAAGACACCCTTCTTCTGGTCAACAACTTCTTCTTCCTATCAGCCAACCCTGGACTGATAGCATACAATTCCCCATAAGATAGGGAAACCTGACCCTGGTTCATCCTTTCCAGGACAGAGTCCATAACATTAACTTGACCAGACACTACTGGCCTCTCAAAGTGAGCTCTTTGCTTCACCACCTTGGTCCTAGAAGATTCTTGAGGACCAGCACCACCAACAGATTTACCATTAACAGGAAACAAACCAGATCCCTCACCAGAGCCTCTGACTCCAACAGGCTTTGGCAATTAAGCCAAAGGGACATCCTCCTTGGAGTCAGAATCCACCTCCATTGGCATTGGCTCACCATTCAGGTCCAATGCACCAATACTAGGGGGGCCCATGTCAGCCATACCCTTCTGCATCTTGTACAGCTCCTCTTTGCTGTAACTTCTCCTAGCTGCACTCAGCTTAGGATCACCCTTTGAAGCATATGGCTTTGGTTGGGCCTGAGAACTGCTCTTAGGCCTATCCACCTTCCCTGCTTTCACATAATAAACACCAGCCAAGCATTCACCACTTGACTGTCCACCACAAGAATACAACTCCAAACCACCAAAGGAAGTAGAAAAAGAGACCTTATTGACCTCCTTCCCCTTTCCCTTGAAGTCCTCATCTACCTTAACAGAAGACTTCCCTTGATCAGGAATCTCCTCAAACCTTGGCCTCCTTTGATTGAGACCACCTCTTCTCCTGACCAAATCAACAGGAGCCTGCCCCTCACTGGGCTTCACAAAAGGACCATCAGGGAACTTAAAAACCCTGCCATGAAACTCCACTTTTCCTTCGGACACATCTCTGTTCAGTGCCCAACAATCATTGGACCTGTGCCCCCTCCTACTGCAACAAGAGCAAACCCAAAGATCACTCCTACCAGCCCTCCTTTCAAAATCTCTTGGCTGAGAAGGTGCCTTATTAACCTTCTTGGCCTCCTGGACAAAAATGTGCAGCTGTTTTGTCAGATCAGCCAGCTGCTCCACCATTGGGTCCCTCTCCTTTTTGGGAACCTGCACCAAATTCTTCTCCTCCTTCTTCTCCCTAGCTTCCTCTTCAGCCAAAGCCTCACTGACTTTGCTGACATACTTGGCACACCCCTCCTGATAGGTGTCCACAGCCAATAACTTCAAATGGGCCTCAACAGCCTCCTTCACCCTATCCAAGGCAGGCAACTTCTGATCCCCATTAGAAAGAGTCTTCATCAATTCCTTTCTTGACAACTCCTTCAACACATCCATCCTGACATCTCTAGCCAGGGCAGACCAAAAAACATCTTTGGCAGAATTTTCATGTGCCAGCTCCTCCACTTCCACCAAGTATTCCACCACAGGATCAAACTGTAGCAGAAACTTCCTGTAACTATGTAAGTTACCAACACCACCATAAGATTGCCATTCACTGACAACCTTGTTCAGATCCACCATAGTGAACCTGACACCCCATCTATCCACCATTTCCCTACACAGCAATTTCCGATCCCTCTTCTTGTAGCCAGACATGGCCACAATCTCCTTCTCCACTGGCCTATCACCAATTAAGAAGATAATCTGCTTCAGCATGTCCAGGTAGGAAGCACCATCCACTCCAGCAGCAGCTTCATACTTCTCTAGAAACCACTTGACATCCTCCCCATTAAACTTAGTACCATCCCAAGTTTTATTTCTCACACACTCCCTAACCATCACAGAAGGAGGACCATCCCCCCCACTGACAGTCACCACAGGAATAGCAGAACCAGAAGCCATTCCTCCAGTCCAAAACACTAAAAAGAGCCAACAAAAGAAAACAGAGATTCCAAAGAACTAGCAACTTCTACCCCACGTTGGGCTCCAGAAATGTAGACAATCCTATAGTACTAGCTATAGGCCTTGACCAAGGGAGTTGGAGAAAAACCAGAGAGAAAATCCCCTGTCCCTTTAGAAAAATAGAGTGAGGTTTACTTGCTAAAGTAAGTTGGTTTCTGTTTTTCTAAAGCCCCTTTTTAACACACTTGACTGCTTGATGAGCCAAGAAAGTAGTCACCAGATAAACTATTAGACCAAAGAACTGAAATGTAGAACAAAGTCCACACCAGAGACAGCAAAGATACTTGATGTAGGCTGCAAATCCACACCAGAGACAGCAATAATACTTGCTATAGCTTGCAAGACTATAACAGAGAAAACAGTTCCCAAAGTTAAGTTAAATGAAGAACTCACTTGCAACAAACACAGCCAATTGTGGCCAGAAAACAGTGAAAACTGAGTGAGGAACAATGAGATCACCTCCGGATGGTTGTATGATGATTAAGGTTGCCCCAAACTGTCTTATTCACTATGTACACACAGACCACTAACTAAGAGCCCATGCGCACCCACCAATCTGGTGCCTGTACCTGCCATATTGCATAAAAAACCCTCCTGGAGCGCTCCCCAACCTCCTAAAACAGAGGCGGGCGGGCTGCCCAACGTTGGAGATGCCGCCTGAAGCGGCCCGGCCTCCCTGAAGCCAGAAAACCAATAAAAACCACTAATCTACTTAGAAAAATTAGCTACAACTACTAAAACCTTTAAAACACAGAATTTCACTATAACAACATTGGGACATGAAATATAGAGAAAAATTATCTCTATCCAATGGTACTAAGCACTTAACCCTAAGACTTAAGGTTAGCCCATAAAACATGAAAAACAAAATTAAACAGCAATCTTTTATAAATGAAAAATGAGGAAATGACCCCTTAAAACTCAGAATAGGAAAAATGTCTACAAGACATAAAATATAGAGAAAAACCAGGGCTATCCAATGATAGTACCCACATACTTGAAGACCCAATAGCCACGGAATAAAACCAGAAAAATACCCAATTCCTTAACAGATGTCAATTAAGACATGCACAAACCGCGCCAAATCACACAACAAAGGCCCCTGCTAATGTTGGAAGACCACAGCGTGTGTCCCCCAATCCGTCGTTCATAACATTCCATGACCCAAATTTCCTTTTGTGTACAATGCCTTTTGTTTGTCTTTGTCTTTCTTCTTTCTATCTTATGTAGCTTTTCATCATTCTCAAAAGCCATTTGCTCATAGCAATTTCTTTTCCTAATGTTGTTCCTTTCTTTTGTAAGTATAATTGATTCTGCTATCTTGAAATTTTGGTTTCATTATTATGTTGAATAGAACAAATATTAGATTTACTTTTAGTATATTTTGAATGTGAAAAGTAAATAAGCGTGAGGTTTGCTTTTCCTAGCTCAACACTCTCCCTTCCACTTGTCACTTCGATAGAGCTTTCTGAAAATAAGCCTAGTAATCTGATAAAGTAGTTATACTTTACTCTGTATAAACCTTTAATAAATATATCTGCTACCATCTCTTGTGTTGGGACATAGGTAATCATGATTTCTTTATTTTTAATTAAATCTTGAATGTAGTTGTAATGTACATCAATGAGTTTTGTTCTGGAGTGATATTGACTATTTTTCACCTATTCCATGGTAATCTGGTTATCTGAGAACAATTGAATTGGACCAATAATGTTTAGTCCTAGGTCATTAATAATTTCCTATACCATTTTGCTTCTTGTGCTGCTGATAGATATCCTCTTAATTTGGCCTCTGTAGACAATATGCTAACAGCCCCTAGTCGTTTACTGCGCCATGATACACAGGATCCCCAGATTTGGACTACATAACCACTCGAAGATCTTCTTTTTAAGTCTTCTGAATAACTTGAATCCATGTAGCCAATGAGGTTATTGCTTTCATCCTTTTTTATTACTAACTACTTGAGCTCCCTTTCTCCACAAAAAAGTTTGCAATATTAAACAAAAAGGTAAACCTGGTACAAAATAAGCATGTTTAAATGTAAGTTTACAACCTTTTGAGAATAATACCACATCTCCTTTTCCTCTAATATCAACGCTTCTCCCTACTTCTTCTATCCCAACTTTTCCATCCCATGCTGCAAGATTAACAAAATTCTCTTTGTAGTTGAACATATGATTGGAGGACCCGGAGTCAAGCAAAATCTGATGGCTGGGTTTGGAGGAGTGATTAGCTACTAATGTACTAATACCTTCAAACGTAATATGACTATTACTGCATACATTAAATTTGGGGCTTCCCACATCACTGTCATATCGGTTGTACTCATAATTAGAGAACATTTCTTCAGCAAAGATTCTACTCTCGTCATCTTCACTGGTTAGATCAATACATGTTCTTTTCAATCTACTATTTGAACTGCTGTCATCAGGTCTCTTTCTGTTCTCTCTATTATTTTCTGATCTGACCCATGTAGTAAATGCTACATTATTTTCTTCTTCATCATGATTAGCTGTTGACACATTCTTAGGTGGAGCAAATTTATAGTTAGACCAAATTTTTCTACACTCTCTTGCAGAGTGTCCAAAGTTTCCGCAACTGTAGCATTTCATTTTTTTCTTGTTGAAATTAGTGCCACATTTTCTTCTTTCCTAGTCTTGAATTGGAGTTTGTCTTTTTCTAGATTCTTTAGGATATCCTCAACTTTGGGAACCTCTGCATTGGTGGTCATGATACGAACTAGGGAGTTAAACTCCTTTGGTATCTTTCTAAGACAAGTAGAGATACTATTTTGTTATCAAATTTGATTCCAGTGGCTCTTAATCTAAAGATGGTTGCCCTAATGTCTTTGACAAAGTCTGCAGTGTTCTTGTACTCTATTTCTATAAGGTTTCCTAACGCTAAAATCTGATGATGAGCATTATCTCCAGCATATTTTGACTTAAACAAATTCCACAGTTTTATCCCGTCTCCTTCATGATCTAGCATCTCCTTACTGGCAATGGCCAGGTGTTCTTAGTATAAATGCCTTATAATAAAGTAGTAGATCTTCATGTTCTTTTCATTGTCAAATGTTTCGGTTTCGCTTTTAACTGTTCCGAGAAGACCAAGATTATCAAATTTGGCCTTCATCATGGTGGACCAAGAAACATAGTTGTGAGATTTTAATACATATCAGTTACTAATATTACTACTTTGATAATCATTCATTTTTAATGAGCTATTCTAGGGTCAGTTACCAAGGATGGTACTAATAATGTATTGAAATAAGAATGAATTTTATAATATTAAAGTAAATATATATATTTCTAATTCTCTAACTAACTAAAACTAAGATACAAGAGGGGGGCTATTTATACAGATGCCGTATCCATTGATGCATGTGTCCCCCAATCCGTCGTTCATAACATTCAATGACCCAAATTTCCTTTTGTGTACAATGCCTTTTATTTGTCTTTGTCTTTCTTCTTTCTATCTTATGTAGCTTTTCCTCATTCTCAAAAGCCATTTGCTTGTAGCACTTTCTTTTCCTAATGTTGTTCGTTTCTTTTGTAAGTATAATTGATTCTACTTTTCTTGAACTTTTTGTTTCATTATTATGTTGAATAGAATGAATATTAGATTTACTTTTAGAATCTTTTGAATGTGAAAAGTGGATAAGCATGAGGTTTGCTTTTCCTAGCTCAACATATACTGTTGATGATATTTATCCTTTACTCAGAATTAGCTCAATACATGCTACTTTTCAAGGTGCAAAATTTAATAGTTGTCTGGATGGTAATAAAGGGTATCATCAAGTTCCAGTTGAGAAAGATTCTCGGAATTTTTTACTTATTGCTACTCATATGGGAATATATAAGTATGTTAGAATGCCATTTGGCCCTAAAATTTCCCCTTCAGTTTTTCAAAAAGTCATGGATTATACTTTCCATCAGGAAATAATTGAGGGATGGCTCATGGTGTATATTGATGATATTATAGTTTTTTTTTAACTTTTGATGAGAATATGATTAACTTAAATAGAGTTTTTCAAAAAATGGATGAAATCAATATAACCTTGTCATTGAAAAAGTGTAAATTTGGCTTTCAATCTTTGAAAGTCCTTGGCTATTTTGTTTCAGGCCTACAAATTTGTGTAAACCACAACAAAGTTGCTGAAATTCAAAATGTGAAGGCACCAACTTCTGTAAGTTAAATCCAAAGTTTTTTGGGTATGTGTGGCTATTAAAGACAATATATTAAAAATTATCAGGTCATAGCCTTGCCTCTTACCAAGTTAACTAGGAAAGATGTTGCATTCATCAGGAATAATGACTGTCAAAAAGCTTTTGATGCATTAAAATTTTGTTTAATGACAGCCCCTATCTTGGATCTTCCTGATTTCAACAAACCTTTTTTCCTGTATACAGATGCTAGCTTTGTTGGTCTGGGTGCTGCCCTTCACCAAAAACAAATTATTAATGAAAAATCCTCAGATGTTTTAATTTGTTATATTTCAAGAACCTTGAGAAATAGTAAATTGAAATATGGTGCCACTCAATTAGAGTGCTTAGAAGTTTTTTGGGCTCTTGAGAAGCTTTATTACTACCTAGATGACCAAAAGTTTGAATTGGTAACTGAATGTGGTGCTGTGAAGTCCCATTTAAACATAAAAACACCTAATAGACATATTTTAAGGTGGCAACTTGCTGTTCAAGAATAAAGAGGAAGAATTACAATTATCCATAGGGCTGGAAGTTTTCACTCCAATGTTGATATGCTGTCCATATTGCCTCTGCCAAATAATGACTCCACTCCTGCCTATGTACCTGTAGATGATACTGTTCATATCCATGGTGTATATATAGTGGATATGGAAGAGGAGTTATTACAGTTAATTCTGGATTCATATGATAAAGATGCTGATTTGAATAAATTAGTTACTATCTTAAATGATCCTAAGAATGCTTCAATTCAGGCTTTAATTAAAGCTCTTCCTTCAAAGTATCATAATACTTTGATTAAAGGAAAGTTTTCTATTGAAGATAGTTATATTTATTATAGAAGAAAGCTTACTAATGTAATTGAAATTCCTCCTTCTATGAAAGAAACTGTCAGCCTGGCTATTCCAGGAGCCCAGTAAATGATATGTTAGCTTATAGGACCTAAAAGAGGGCGTAAGAATTGTATTTAATGTATATAAATTAATATTTTTTTGCATAATAAAATTATATAAGTATCTTATTACATATAAGTGTTATATTAATTTTATTGTTTATATAAATTTTTATACATTTAAATTAAACATAATATATTTTATATTCTACAAATAATGGCGAATTTTTTGTATTTAATAATTATAAATTTATATTTAATTAATTAAAAACATATATTATAATTATAAGTGTAAAATTGACTTATAATATAATTAAATTAATTATTTACATTTATATATTAAATAACATCTTTCATATAGTATTAAACAATAATTAATGGCGCTTCTTTTGACCCTTAATTGTTTCAGGAAAAAATTAATTAATTTATACTAAATTGAAATTAATTACATATTTTGTTGCGTCAAAATATTTTTTGTTTCACTTAAAAATCCTTAAATCAGACTGTACCATCTGTTTTGAATTATTTTTCTCATAGTTCCTATGTCCCAGGCTTGTTTAGTTATTCACTATTTTTACTTACTGATTTGGGAATTAATTGTGGGAAAATTTGATTCTTAATTGGGGTTTTTAATTATTTGTTTCATATTTTTCTCTACAATGTTATGTTTCACTTATTCTTTTATCTTCTTGTTTTACTTCATTACTCTTTTGTATATAGTAATTTGTAGCGCTTCAGAGGACCCATTGCCTATAAAAGGTCCTTGGATAATCCCCTGTAGAAGCATCACTTACTATACACTCAACAACTTAAATATAATTTTATCACGTTTATTATTATTTTTATTAGTATTACAAATTTGATTAAAAAATTCTATATAACAATTAAAAGGTTGCCTTAAGTCTGATAGTGATCATAGTGTTTTCCGCGCAGAACCCTTACTTGAAATAATATTATTATTAAATAAAACCTCAATTTGTGTCATCTCTCAACTCAATCGTTGTTGCCTCATTTTAAATAAATTATTTCTTTATTTCTTTTATTTTTTACATACGTTTAGTGCCTATTCCCCCTTCCTCTTCTTTTTTGTCTCCCTTTTCTTCCCCTCTTCTAGACAACTGACAGACAGAAACCATCTTAAAACTTTATCATGATGACATATTAGCTGGTCAATTTTATCTTGAAAAAACATTGATTAGAATCAAAAATACTGCTTGGTGGGCTAATATGTCTGAAGATACAAAATTATATGTTGAATCTTGTGATTCCTGCCAGAAATCTATAAGACTGACAGGTAAGAGAGCAGGATTTCTACAACATATTGAAGCATCTGATGCTATTTGGCAAATCATCAATATGTATTTTGTCACTGGTCTTCCTGTAGCAGGTAAAGACAATTATATCCCTTGTTGGGTAATAGTGGATTGATTCACAAAAATTTGCAAATTTATTCCAACCCACAAGGATGTATCCATTAAAGAATTGGCCCTCTTATGGTGGTCTTACATGTTTAATATTGTTGGATTTCCAAAAGCCATTATCTCTGATAGTGATCCAAAATTTACATCTGAGTTTTGGACCTCTTTGATGGATATTTGTGGCTGTGAGTTAAATTTGTCTACAGCTCACCATCCTCAGACTGATGGTCTAGCTGAAAGAATGATTCAAACTCTGGAAGATATGATAAGAAGGTATTGTGCCTTTGGATTAAAATACAAAGAAAATTACAGATTTACTCATGACTGGGTCACTCTATTGCCTGGTCTTGAATTTGCATATAATAGCACTGTTCATTCTGTCACTGAGAAAAAGCCTTTTTGAGCTTTGGTTAGGTTATGTCCCAAATACTCCTGCTCAAATTCTCAATAATAAATTACCTAAGTTGAAACTACACCATGCTGTTAAATCTTTTATGCAAATGCAACAGTTATGCAGAAACCATGCTCAAAGCTGTATTGATAAAGCCTTTGAATATGAAAAGAAAAGAAGGGATAAATCCCATAAAGAATGCACATTTAACAAGGGGGATGAAGTGTTGATATCTACTGTCCATTTCAATTTACAAGGCAATAACAAATTAAAAGCTCCTTTTGTAGGACCATTTGTTTTTAAAAGAATGGTTGGAGATAAAGCAGTAGAAGTTGTATCGTATTCTCCTTATGATAGGAAACATCCTGTTTTCCCCATTTCCTTGCTTACACCTTATACTTCCAACAGTGACTTATTTCCCAAAAGAAGGGGAAGACCTAAGAAAAACCCTCAGGAAGTCACAGAAAATGCAGAAATTGATAAAATTCTCAATGATAGAATTATCACTTGTGAAAGAGGTATTGAATATTTATTGAGATATAAAAATAAGTTTTCTGAACATGATGCATGAATACCTTGGAAAGAAATTTCAAATCTTACTACTCTGTTAAAAAAGTATAGAAGAAAAAAATCTTAGCATTTTTTTATTGTTTTTTTAGAGTGAGGAAGTGTCAGCCAGGCTATCTCAGGAGCACAGTAATTCCTATAATAAATTACTGAAATCATGTAAGGGAATAACACCATGTAGTTACAATAAATTATTTTATAATAAAATTTTAAATATTTTATGAATAAATAATTACTATGTTTAATTTTATTATTAAATAAGTTTTATTACATTTATTAATATCATATTCTATAAAAACATAGCACACTTCTATGTATTTAATATTTTTAAAAAAATAATTTAATTATAATATTATAAGCTTAATTATATTTAACTTATAATGGAATTACAATTTATATAACTTAGATATTAAGTTCAACTCATCATATAATTTTACCCATAAATATTGGGCGCTTTTTTGACCCTTAAATGAGTCAATAGAAAGAGTAAATAATTTAAAATACATACTTAATATATTCATATTAAATTCTCACTTTAAATAAATTACAATTAAATTAATTACTTGTTTCAATTAAATTGATTACTGAAATAAGTTTTAACAATTAATTGATTTCTCTTTATAATTGAACTAAATTGATTATATAAAATTTTGTGTGAAAAAAATTGTAGTTGTTTTAAATTAAAACCTTTACATCTTAGTATACTACTTGTTGAGGATATTTTTCTCACAAGTCTCATGGCCTCATTCTTATTTAGTTATTCATTACTTGTTTAGAGTTTTTAATATGGAAGAGTTATTAATCTATTCACAGGTTTAATTTGTTTCATTTTTTCCCTCAACATGTATGTTTTAATTTAGTTCTTTTGGTCTTTTGTTTCACATACTATAATTTTTGTATATAAATTTGAAGCGCCTCAGAATGTATTCTTACCTATAAAAGGTCTTGTAATTTCTTTCTTTTATCTATCATTTATTTACACTTATATTTTCTCATATCATAACTATAATACAATTATTATTTTTATAAGTACTACAATTCTAATTTAAATTTTATATAATATTACGGTTGCCATAAGTCTATTAATAAAATTACTTGATTGCCGCACATTGAAATATCATTTACTAAAATAAATATAATTAATATAATTTGAGACTACTATTGTGTTATTTCTCATAAAGTATTGTTGTATTACTCTCCATAAAGTTAATAAACCTTCATTACTCAACCCACATTTACCACTTAGTCTTTATTTCCTATCCTACCTTCTTTTGTCTTCCTTTTCCTGCTCTTTCTAGACAACCTTTCGATAAATACATTCTTTATAGAAAAACTTTGATATTTGCAATATCATATTCTTGATAATTCTTTTCTCTGATACTCCTGTATATAGAATTTTAACTCCATTGTTTCTCTACGTTTTTTCCTATATATTGCCCCCATTTTTGTTGTTTTCTTCATTCCTTTACTTCTCAAACTTTATTATATACACAAATAACATCTTTGATTAATGCAATAGCTGCCTTAGTAATTGCAATTGCCTAAAACTAAACCATTAAGTAATAATAATAATATTTTATACCTTTTATTTGGGTAATAAACCATAAAGATAAATAACCTATCACCACGGGAAATCTGGGGGTGAACTGCTAGCAGTTCCCTCTTTTTGAAACTATTAGGAATTTGTCAGGAAACTGTTGGGAAACCATCCTGAAACTGTCAGAAAGATGTTTTTAAATCTGATGAAAAAACATTGAAAAAATAAACTGTCACAGATTGAATCCAGAACAATCCCTCCTTGAGCAGAGCTTAAGAACCACATTGAACATCAGTTAATCTCAGGTTTGGCAAAAGGTTGAACAACATCACTTAGCATACCTTAATATTCAAATATTAAACTTGAATATATGTTGCGTGTATGATATAGATGCATATGCATTTGAATTTGCATGGTGGATACTTATTGCATGCTAAAAATTGATGTGAATTGCCTATCCAAAGTGTATGCATAATGACTATGAAGAATAAATATGCATAAAAAATATGCATAAAAATATGGATAAAAAATATGCATAGTGATTATGCATAAAAAATATGCATAAAATATGCATAAAAATATGCATATTGAATATGAAAAAAAAGGTGCATATACGTATATGAATAAAATATATTAATATGCATATAAATCTTTATAATGAATATGCATATGAATATGCATAAATATGCATAATGATTGAAAAATGCAAAAATATGATGCTTAACAAGTATATTTTATGCATAAATAGAAATATGCAATATGAATTCATATTGCATGCAGATAACACTGGCAAACCATTTTGACCAAAACTCATACTAAATTTTCATTCTGGACTAAAGGTGTGAGGGAAGGAAGAAAAACAGTCCGACGTTAGAAAAATGCTACATGCACTCATTTTGTAGCAGAGCAAATGAGAAGTGCTGAATTATGGTTGGTGCCCATAATTTAGTATGATATCATAATTTTATTTAATTGTTTTCAATATTGAAAAGACTTTAGGTCGGTTGGTATGGATCTAGCTGTGCCAGGGTCTAATCTAATTATTTTAACAATTTCTTAATAATTAATGGGCTTTAATACAAAAACAGGTTGTATTTTTTGTGGGATATTGGATATGATGAGGTCTTTTTTAAAAAAAACTTATATTGTTTAAAAATATTCCTGAATCAGATGTGGGATAATCACTACAAAAAATTGTAGTACTGTGGGCAATAAAATATATGCACAAGCAGTAAAGAAAGGACCAAGTGAACCCTTTTGTGCAGTGGGAATCATTAGAGTGGAATTGTGGATGAAAAATATAATTCATTATTACCATTTTATTTAATCAAAAAATTTATAATATTAAAAAGAACTATTGATTAATTGGTATTTGACTTTTGTGCCTCACTCATATTTATCATTTGATTGATTTTTGTCACCATTATGTTATTAATATTATAAGTATAGCAAAAACTCGTGTTCCAAATGCATACCGGGTGATGTTACACCTTTTATAATATTATTAAATAAAGGTAAAAAAATATGAAAATGATTTGTTTTACAAAAAATAAATTGATATGCAAAAGCAATATGAGGGATAAAAAGGTAAAATTAAAGGGATCAAATATGAAATAAAAAATTAAAGTGAAATTCCTCCCATCAAGAGCAAGTAGACATGATGGGGTGAACGCCCACCAGTGGCACTAAACTTGGACTATAATTTCTTTTTTGGAAAAATAAAAAAAAATCCACTGGAGCTTTACCAAAACTTTAGGATGACAATTTTGCCATATCAAACAACTTCTAGTGCAATTATTGAAGAAAAATTCATCTTCATTGCAATAGAGAGAATTGATCACATCAGACTTCATGTGACCAAAAGTGTCCAGCACAAGTTTGGCCGAACTTGTGCTGGACACTTTTATGATGGAGGTTAGCTAGGGTGGAATTTTTCTTCAGTTCATCTGGTATTTCTTATAAACATGTCCACTGGTATTTGATCTTTGTGCCTCACTCATATTTATCATTTGATTGATTTTTTGTCACCATTATGTTTTAATATTATAAGTATAGCAAAAACTCATGTGCCAAATGCATACCGGGTGATGTTACACCTTTTATAATATTATTAAATAAAGGTAAAAAAATATGAAAATGATTTGTTTTACAAAAAATAAATTGATATACAAAAGCAATATGAGGGATAAAAAGGTAAAATTAAAGGAATCAAATATGAAATAAAAAATTAAAATAAATATACTGCCATCAAGAGCAAGTAGACATGTTGGGGCATATGTCCACCAGTGAGGCTAAACTTGGACTATAATTGCTTTTTTGAAAAACAAAAAGTGCCAATCTGAGGTTTAAATAAACTTCAGCATAACCATTTAGCCATATCAAACAACTTCTAGTTCAATGATTGAGAGAGAATTGATCACACCCGACTGCATGTGACCAAAAGTGTCCAGCACAAGTTTGGCCGAACTTGTGCTGGACACATTTATGACGGAGAGTAGCTAGGGTAGAATTTTTCTTCAGTTAATCTGGTATTTCTTATAAACATGTCCATTGGTACTTGATCTTTGTGCCTTACTCATATATATCATTTGATTAATTTATTGTCACCATTATATAATTAATATTATAAGTATAGCAAAAACTCGTGTGCCAAATGCATACCGGGTGATGTTACACCTTTTATAATATTATTAAATAAAGGTAAAAAAATATGAAAATGATTTGTTTTACAAAAAATAAATTGATATACAAAAGCAATATGAGGGATAAAAAGGTAAAATTAATCTCAAAGAGATCAATTATGAAAAACAAAATACTAGTAAAATTCTTGCTCTCAAGAGCCAGTAGAAGTGTTGAAAAAAATGGGAGCCATCAGGGCTAAATTGTAATAAGTGACCTTTTTTTAAAGATAAAAAATTATACACCTGAGGTTGGGAAGAACAATAGGTGGATGATTCAGCTAAACAAAACTGCTTGTAGTGAAGTTTAATAAAAAAATGTTTTTTGTTGCCATATAGAGAATTGATCCCATCTGACTGCACGTGACTAAAAGTGTCCAGCACAAGTTTGGCCGAACTTGTGCTGGACGCTTTTATGATGGAGAGTAGCTTGGGTGGAAATTTTCTTCAGTTTGTTCATCTTGTATTTCTCACAAACATGTCTACTGGTATTTGATCAGTCTGTATCTTTCATATTTATCATCCGATTAATATTTTATCACCATTATATTATTAATGTTATTAGTATAGCAAAAACTTGTGTGCCAAATGCACACCATGTGAATTTATACCTTCAATAATTTTTTAAAATAGATGTAAAAAAATATGGAAAGGAATAGTTTTACAAAAATTAAATTGAAATTTAAAAGTAAAAAGAGGAATAAAAGAGTAAAATAAAAGTCAAAGAGTTAAAATATGAAAAAAATACTGGTAAAATTCCTGCTATCAAGAGCCAGTAGAGGTGTTAAAGCAAACGGGATCCATCAGGGCTTAATTGTAATAAGTGACCTTTTCTTTAAAGGTAAAAAATTATACACCTGATATTGGGCAGAACAGCAGGTGGATGATTCAGCTAAACCAAACTACTTCTAGTGAAATTTGATAAAAAAGTTTTTTTGTTTCCATACGGAGAATTGATCCCATCTGACTGCACATGACCAAAAGTGTCCAGCACAAGTTTGGCCGAACTTGTGCTGGACACTTCTATGATGGAGAGCGGCTGGGGTAGAATTTTTCTTCAGTTCATCTGGTATTTCTTACAAACATGTCTACTGGTATTTTATCTTTGTGCCTCACTCATACATATTGTTTGATTAATTTTTTGTCTTAATTATATTATTAATTATATAAGTATAGCAAAAAATCGTGTGCCAAATGCATACTGAGTGATGTTACACATTTTATAATATTATTAAAAAAATGTATAAAAATATTAAAATAATTTATTTTAAAATTTATTAATTGATATCCAAGAGCAATACGAGGAATAAAAAATTAATTTAAAGCGATCAAATATGAAAAAAGAAATCCAAGTATTATTGCTAATATCAAAGGCCAGTAGAGATGTTGAAGCAAATGAGAGCTGTCAGGGATAAATTGTACTTAATTGATTGTTTTTTAAAGATAAAAAATTGTGTACCTGTGGTTTGGATGAACTCTAGGTGGATAATTCAGCTATATCAAACTACATCTAGTGAAGTTTCTTATCAAATAATTTTTTTCATTTCCATAGAGAGAATTGATCCCATCTGACTGCACCTGACCAAAAGTGTCCAGCACAAGTTCAGCCGAACTTGTGCTGGACACTTTTATGATGGAGAGTAGCTAGGGTGCAGGTCTTCTTCAGTGCAACTGTTATTTTTTTAAAACATGTCAAATGGTATTTGATCTTTCTGTGTTATTCATATTTTATTATCTGATTAATTTTTTGTCATTAGAATTTTATTAATTTTATTAGTACAGAAAAAACTTGTGCGCCAAATGCATGCCATGTTATATTATACCTTTTATAATATTATTAAAAAATGTTAAAAAAATATGAAAATGATTTCTTTTCCAAAATTATAAATTAATATCCAAATGTAACATGAGTGATAAAAAAGTAAATTAAAAGAGATCAAATATGAAAAAGAAAAATTCAAGAAAAATTCCTGCCTTCAAGAGCCAGTAGAGGTGTTGAAACAAATGGGTGCCATCAGGGCTAAATTTGATAAAATTTAATTTTTTTTAAAGATAAAAAATTTTTCACCTGAGGTTTGGAAAAACTCAAGTTGGATAATTCAGCCATACCAAACTACTTTTAATGTAATTATTTAGAATTTTTTTAAATTTAATTTCCACAGAGAGAATTGATCCCATCTGACTGCACCTGAACAAAAGTGTCCAGCACAAGTTCGGCCGAACTTGTGCTGGACACTTTTATGATGGAGAGTAGCTAGGGTGGAAGTGTTTCTCAGTACATCAGTTTTTTGTTTTTCACATTTCTATTGGGTTTTTAACTTTTTTTATCATTCATATTTATCTTATAATTAATTTTTTGTCACCATATATATTATTAATGTTTCTAGTATAGCAAAAACCTGCATGCCAAATGCAAAATTGGTGATGTTACAACTTTAATAATATTATTATATAAAGTTAAAAAATATGAATATGTTTAGTTTTTTAAAAAAAAAAATTGATATTTAAAATTAAAAAGAGTAATAGAAAAGTAAAATGAAAATAAATGGGATCAAATACAAAATAAAAAATACAAGTAAAATTTTTACTATCAAGAGCCAGAAGTGGTGTTGGGACAGTTGGGGACCCCTAGGTCAAGACTTGGTCTAAACTTACTTTTATGTATAGCTAACAAATTTTTAACTGAGGTATGGACAGACATCCAGGGGACAATTTTACAATATTAAACATTCTTTACTTCAATAATTGAGTGAAATATCATTTTTTATTGCCATAGAGAGAATTTATCTCATATGACTTCATGCAACCAAAAGTGTCCAGAACAAGTTTGGCCAAACTTGTGCTGGACACTTTTATAATTGAGAGTAGGCATACAGCAAGTCTTCTTAAACTCAAAAGGGATTTCTTATAAACATTTCCACTAGAATTTGATCTTTCTGTGTCATTTAAATTTACCATTTGATTAATTTTTTGTCATCATTATATTGTTAACGTTATTACTATAGTAATAACTTGTGTGAAAAATGCATACCAGGTGGTGTTCCACATTTAATCATATATTATTAAATAAAGGTATAAGAGTATGAAAATTATTTATTTTAAAAATTAAAAATTGATATCCAAAGCAATATGAGCAATAAAAAAGTAAAATTAAAGGGATAAAATAAGAAAAAAAAATCTAAGGAAAATTCCCACTATCAATAACAAGTAGAGGTGTTAGATCAAATGTGCACCACCAGGGCTAAACTTGCACTATATTTTCTTTTTTGTTAAACCAAAGAAAGTGTCCTGATGAGTTTTGAAAATTCATCAGGAGGACATTTTGGCAATATCAAACTACTTATTGTGCAATGATTGAGCAAAATGTCATTTTCATTTCCATAGAGTAATTTATCCCATCTGACTGCATGCAACAAAAAGTGTCCAGCACAAGTTTGGCCAAACTTATGCTGGACACTTTTATGATGGTGAGTATCTAGGGTGCAGGTATTCTTCAGTTCATCAGGTATTCCTTATAAACAAATCCACTTGTATATGATCTTTCTGTGTCATTCATATTTATCATTTGATTCATTGTTTTTCACCATTATAATATTAATGTTATTAGTATTGAAAAAATTTGTAAGCCAAATGCATACTGGGAGATGCTACATCTTTCAAAATCTTATTAAATAAAAGTAAAAAAAATATGAAAATTATTAGTTTTACAATAAATAAATTGATATTCGAAAGCAAAAACAGGAATAAAAAAGTAAAATAAAAGTGATTAAATATGAAATTAAACATTCAAATAAAATTTCTGCCATCAAAGATAATTTGAGTTTTCAGACCAAATTTGCACTACCAATTCTAGATTTGGAATATTTTTTCTTTTTTTTAAAATTAATAAAAGTGTCCACCTGATGTTTTCCAAAAATTCAGGAGGATAGTATAGCAGTATAAAGCTACTTCGTGTGCAATGATTGAGCGAAAATTCATTTTAACTTCCATTGAGTAAATTTATCCCATCTGACTGCATGCAACCAAAAGTGTCCAGCACAAGCTCAGCTGAAATTGTGCTGGACACTTTAATGATGGAGAGTAGCTAGGGTGCAAGTCTTCTTCAGTTAATCTTATACTCATTTTAAAAATGTCTATGGGTATTTGATCTTTCTGTGTCATCCATATTTATTATTTGATTATTTTTTAGTCACCATTATATTATTAATGTTTTTAGTATAGCAAAAAAATGTGTTATGAATGTACACTGGATGATTTTACAACATTAATAATATAATATAATAAATATAAAAAAATGTGAAAGTTATCAGTTTTACCAAAATCAAATTGATATTTAAAAGCTAAAGGATAGATAAAAGGGTAAGATTTAAATTAAAGAGATCAAACATGAAATAGAGATATTAAGTATATTTTCTGCTATCATGAGCCAGTAGAGGCTTCAGAAAAAATGGGTACCATCATAGATTAACATCGATCAAATTTACTTTTTACCAAAGGAGAAAATTGTCTACCTTAGGTTTGGAAAAACTTCCAGGGGACAATTTGTCTATGTAAAACTACTTTCAGTGCAATGATGGAGCAATAATTCAGTCTCATTTCCATAAAAAGAATTGATTGCGTCTGAAGGCATGCAACCAAAAGTGTCCATCACAAGTTTGGCAAAACTTGTGCTGGACACTTTTATCATGAAGAGTATCCAGGGTGCAAGTCATTTTTAATCATCTGAAATTTCTTATAAACATTTCCACTGTTATTAAATCTTTGTGCCTCACTCATATTTATAAATTGATTAATTTTTTGTCACCATTATATTATTAATATTATCAGTATAGCAAAAAATTGTGTGCCAAATGAATACTGGGTGATGTTACACCTTTTATAATATTATTAAATAAAGGTAAAAAAATATGGAAATGATTTATTTTACAAAAAATAAACTTCTATCCAAAAGCAATATGAGAGGAATAAAGTAAAATAAAAGAAATCAAAGATGAAAATTAAAATCCAAGTTAAATTCCTGCCATAAACAGAAAAAAGAGATGTTGAATTAAATTAGAACAATCAGGGCTAAACTTGCACTAAATTTTCTTTTTTGTAAAAATAAAAAAAAAAATCCACTTGAGCTTTACCAAAACTTCAGCATGAAAATTTTGCCATATCAAACTACTTCTAGTGTAATTTTTTATTAAAAATTTATCTTCATTTCCATAGAGAGAATTGCTCCCATCTGACTGAACCTGACCATAAGTTTCCAGCACAAGTTTGGCCGAACTTGTGCTGGACACTTTTTTAATGTAGAGTAGCTAGGGTAGAATTTTTCTTCAGTTCCCCTAGTATTTCTTACAAACATGTCTACTGGTATTTTATATTTGTTCCTCACTCATTAATATCATTTGATTAATTTTTGGTCGCCATTATATTATTATTTTTATAAGTATAGAAAAAACTCATGTGCCAAATTCATACCAGGTGATTTTATGCCATTTATAATATTTTTAAATAGATGTATAAAAATATGAAAATAATTTATTATAAAAATTATTAATTGATATCCAAAAGAAATATTAGGAATAAAAAATTAAGTTAAAGGGATCAGATATGAAAAAAGAAATCCAAGTAATATTCCTACTATCAAAGGCCAGTAGAGGTGTTGAAGCGAATCAGGGCCATCAGGGATAAATTGTACTAAATTGACTCTTTTTCAAAGATAAAAAATTGTGCACCTGTGGTTTGGATGAAATCTAGGTAGAAAATTTGGCTATGTAAAACTACTTCTAGTGAATTTTTTTATCCAAAATTTTTTTTTCATTGCCATAGCGAGAATTGATCTCATATGACTGCAACTGACCAAAAGTGTCCAGCACAAGTTCGGCCAAACTTGTGCTGGACACTTTTTTGATGGTGAGTATCTAGGCTGCAGCTCTTCTTCAGTGCAACTGGTATTTCTTTAAAACATATCCACTGGTATTTGATCTTTCTGTTTTATTAATATTTTATCATTTGATCAATTTTTTGTTACCAGTATATTATTATTTTTATTAGTATAGCAAAAAAACATGTGCCAAATGCTTACAGGGTGATGTTAAACCTTTAATAATTCTATTAAATACAGGTAAAAAATTATGAAAATGATTTTCTTTACATAAATTAATTGATACATAAAAGAAAAAAAGGGAGAAAAAGAAATAGGTTGAATAATTGGGATTTTATATGAAATTCAAAATTCAAGCTAAATGCCTGCTTTCAAGGCTCAGAAGAGGTGTTGAATAAAATGGGCATCATCAGGAATAAAATTTTACTTAATTTGATTTTTTGAAAAACTAAATGAAGTTTTCAACTGATTTTTTTCCAATATTTAGTTGGACACTTTATCTATATCAAATTACTTCTAGTACCATGATTGACCAAATTAAATCCTCATTTCCATATGCAGAATTGATCCCATATGGCTGGACCAGGCCAAAGGTGTCAACCACAAGTTTGAGAATTCTTCTGGTGGACACTTTAATGATGGACAGTAGTAGGGTGCAAGTCTTCTTTAGTTAATCTAGTATTCCTCATAAACATTTCCAACTTATTTTTGGCCAAAAATCAGGTGGAAAGTTTTTCCATATAAAATTACTTCTAATGCCATGATTGACTAAAAATTAATTCTCATTGCCATATAGAGAGTTGATCCCATATGACTGGATCTGGAAAAAGTGTCACCACAATTTTTGATAAACTTAAGTTTGAAAATTTTATGATGGAAAGTAATTGCAAGTCTTCTTCATTTCATCAAGTAATACTCATAAAAATTTCCACCTGTATTTTGGCCAAAATTCAGGTGGACACTTTGGCCATATTAAATTAATTCTAGCTCCATGTTGATAAAAAACTGATACTTATTGCCATATATAGATATTAAACCCATCAGACTGTGCCTTTCCAAAAGTGTCTACCTGAATTATGGCTAAACCTCAGTTGGACACTTTTATGATGCAGAGTAGCTAGGGCAAAAGTATTCTTCAGTTAATTTGGTATTCATAATAAATTTATCCTCATGAAGTTTAGCCTAACTTCAGGTGGACAATTTTGGAAAGCACCAGTTAGTCACTATCCATCAAAAAAGTGTTCACCAAAATTTTGGCTAAACTTGTGGTGGACCCCTTTGATCAGCCACAGTCAGATGAGATCAACTCTTTAGATGGGAATGAGGATGATGTTTTGGTCAATCATGGAAATAGAAGTAGTGTGATGTGGCCAAATTACCCCCCTGAAGGTCAGACAAACCACAGAAGGACACTTTTTAGCAGGTAGTAACTGAGAAAAATCCATTTATCAGAAGGAAAATCTTTTATTGGATAGATGCCAAGGTTTCATACTTGTGTATTATGGTCAGTATTAATTTTGAAAGAGTCTGTCCAAGCAATTTCATTGCCCATTATGACTCATTTTGTTTTAAATGTTTCAATATGCGTGATACAGTATTAAGGTGTCACATAGTATAATTAAATTCTATTACGTGCCCTCCTATGATGCCTAAATTTATAATTTAATATCTTACATAATAATTTTTTTTATATAAATTCATCAATATTTTTTTTATTATCAAATTTAATAGAGCAAGTATCCTGAATTATTATATATGCATAAGCTTAGGTTAGATCAATTTGTGCTCAATTTGTTCTCATCAGAGCACCAAAATCAAGTTCTGGAGGATCAACTTGTGCATAATTTGGAATCAGTTGATATTCTGTCTATAATCAATCTGAGAATAAATGTAAATCTAACTCTAATTTACTTATGTTTATAAAGTATTCATAAACCTGGCATAATTAAGGGACAATCTAAATTTCAAGAGAGGGGATTGCTAGAAATTCACCCCTAGATTTCCCGTGGTGTATGTGCCTCAATTTAATTTCTTGAGTTATCCACCTTTCACTGCCATTGGACCTCCATTAAAATCTTCTAGACTATTAGGAACCCTTGACAGTTTTTGTAATAGTTGATTATTTCTTCTTGTTATTCTTTTTCTCTTCTTCTTTCTCTTTCTTTGATGTATTTTTCCTTCTTATTTTAGCCAACCCTTCAACAATGCCCCCCAGTCATTTGATGAGCTTTACCCCTGAAATCATACCCACATCTAAGTGCACTTTGATTTTGCGATACATAGGAAAGAAATAGAAAATTAAATGTAAATAATTTTGGAAAATTTGAAAAGAATAATAGCAAAATAGGCAAACTATCACTGGGTGGGCTCCCACCAATTTGTAGAAATGATTGGAGACCACCAGTGAGCTCTATCCCTAAACTATTTAATTCTTAATATAATTTAAAATGATAAAATAATAAATTAAAATTCCGGTTAAAATTTTACAAATCAAAAATAAAAAATAAAACTAAATAAAATTATATAAAATAAATTCTTGAATCCAGTGTTAGAATGAGCATGATTGATTTACATTGTGGTAGTCCATTTTATAGTCTTAGAGGACTACCTATATGACAAAAACATAGCCAGGATTCAACTAGAAACAGGGAAACTATGGTAACAAACATTTAAGGGGAATTGTTTATAGAGCAGCCAGCCTATCAATTACACCAAAACTTTCCAATCTTTAATTTAGAATTTTCCCCTGTGAACATTTCTACCATAAAAATAATTTCTTTTAAAAACACAATCTTTTCCATGAAATTTTTGGACACTCAAATTGAATGATTGTTTTTCAGAATGATAGTTGTTATTTTATACTCTTTTCAGAGTAAATCTTCTTTAAAAAATAGTGGGTTGTTTAAACTTATTTGGTAGTCAGACTTCAGCACTCCTGGTGCCCTTAGTATAAGAAAATTTAACCCGGTCAGAACCCACCCTATTCTTTAACTCCACATCATCCTTCTCCTTTACAACAAATAAACTGCCAGAAACCTGTTACTTCACTACAAACAGTCCATTCAAACTATCAGAAAACATCTTTCCCCATTGACTTTCCAAACTTCTATTATACACCAAAACCATATCTCCAGCCTTAAAATGTTTTCTGAGCCTATAAGATAACCAATTATCCTAATATCTTACTTACTGATTTTGAATGTTTATCATTTCTGTATATGCCTTCTCTACAGTGTCTTCTTTATTTTCTAACTGAACCATTCTTGAACATAATAATTCTTCAGTAGAATTGACCATATCCCAGTCTACTCCAAGATATTATTCAGCCTCTAGATCAACTGATAAAACTGATTTTTGACCAAAAACAAGTTCATATGGTGAATATAAAGTCCTCCGTTTTGGCAGTGATTCTGTCAGTTAACAGTACTAATGGTAAATATCTCCTCCACTTTTCAGCACTTGTTCTACGCCTTTTAGAAAAAGAATACTTTTTAACTTTATGCCCTCTTTCTACCATTCATTCAGCTTCAGAATAATATTGGGCTCCTAACCTAACCTTTTATACAACTCTTTATATAGCTTCTCTAAACTCTGTCCCAAATTAATGACCTCCATCTACAGTCACCAATTTCATTAAACCATATCTATACACGAAATCCTTCATCAAAAATTCTGATACATTTTTCCCATTTAAATTAATAAGAGGGGCTGCCTTAACCCAATTAGATAAATCATCTCTGGATAAATTTAAATATTTATATCTTCCTTCTTTAATATTCAAAGCCTCCAAGCTAACCCTACTAAAAAGAGTGTTTTCTCCTGTTGCAGGTCCAGGTTCATTGTGCGTTAGATAACTTCTTCTTTGACATTCTTTGAATGACTAAACCCATTTTTTAACAGCCAATTTCATTCCAGTCCAACAAAATATATCAGAAATTTGTCTATATGACTCTTCAACACCTATATGCCTAAAAACTTTACGCATTGATCTCATAACAAACTCTTTCCCTTTCTTCTGTGTAATTACTACTAGATGATTTAGATACCTCCTTTTCATCAATCTTCTACAAGATAGATAAAATGCCGGTGACTTCCTTTTAATAGCCACCCATTTATCCTATCACAATTATCTGGCTTTTTCAATGTTAATAAATATTTAACTATTTCAAAATAAAATCCTCTCCATCCCCAGACTCCATCTTTGAATTCTAGTAATATTATATAAATGGGTACATCCCTATCACCTAAATCACCTTCACATGAATGAGCCATCAATTTTAGACCTTGAATGTTCTCTCTTAAAATAATTCATTTTAAATTTTACACCACTGAACGTTCCAGCTATTTTTAACAGATTTTTCTTCTACCATTTTAACACATATTTCAGCCTCAAACACTTCTTCTTCTTCCTACCTCCTTTTAACTGAATTTTTACTTTCACCCAGCCTCTCTTTAACCAAATTTTCCAATAGTCCAAAATATAAACTATTCGTCCTTTTACTACTATCCCACACTATTCTACCATACTTAACATAATATACCACCTCTTCACCTGCCACTCCTTCACCAAACTTATCTACACAACATCAAAATCTCAAAACAAATAATTTACCACATTTTTACAGTTATCCAGTTTATTCTCATGGTGGAGGTAATCACCATGTTTATTTACACATATTAAGCCAGCCAGTTTAGCTTCATGGAGGAGGTAAGAAACTTTTTCAGCACCATTTGTTCTGGCCTTGATCACAGGTATATCTTCATTGAATTTTTCTAAGTCAGAATCCTCTTCAGTGGGTGGTCTTCTTGATAAACCATCTGGAATAGTGAAAGTTTTTACCAGGTTTGTGAACTACTTAAATATTTTTTTTGAATAAAAGCTACTTATCTAGTCATGGGTGCATTTGGTAAACTAGTGGAACTGATCATTTTAACTAAATATTTAGAATTGAATTTCAATTCAAAGTGTTTTACCCATAATATATTTTTAAGTATTTTTAAGATATCTGCCACACCACAAAGCTCTAAATTTGGCTGAGAATATCTTGAATGTACGTCAGTAAAAACCACATATTCATACCTGACTGGACTTATATAACCAGCTTTATCCATTTGGGACTAGAATTCCCTAGAAGCAATCTGACTTGAGTAAACTGCTAAATAAATTCTTTCTGAATCTTTTCCATAATCTAATTTATGCTAGAAAAAATCCTCCCAAACTACATTCTTCAGCTTCAAAAAATCCTCTTCACACTTTTCATCCCACTCCCAGTCAGTATTCTTTCCATTCAACCATCTCAAGGGAGCTTCCAATGAAGAAAAGTCCTTGATAAACCTTCTGACATAAACACATATACCTATAAACCCTCTGACTTTGGTCATACTATTGGTTCTTGGCTACAACTGTATTTTATTTGCCTTCTTCTTTTACATGATCCATCCCTTTCTACCTATCAAATGACCTAAGATCTCCAAAGCTGGTACACAACAAGAAAATTTGGAACCCAAAATAGTTAACCCTGCTTCTTCAATCCAAAACAAATTCCTCTCCAAAATGATCACATAATCCCAGAAAAAAATTTGTATCTTTAGATTATCCTTCAACACTTTATTATCATCATCTTTTGAAGTTCCTTTAAATCCTCCATCATCAATAAATATACCAGAATTTTCAGTAATTTTGTCTTGAAGAATCCAAGCCATTTGAACTTGATAAACAGCTACTGAGCTTCTTTTTCCCTGAGGTAATCTTGTTAACTGTTATTTTCCAAGTGGAGTATTGAAAGTTGAGAGAGGCCTAGAGTCAGGATGTAAATCTCTCTCATCATATCCCCCCATAATATAACCTAACCAATAACACATTCTTCAATAAAATGCCTCCACAAACACCTCTGCACTAGGTGGTGTTCTAGAATTATTTATTGTACACCTATTTAATTCCCTAAGATCATGAAATACCCTGAGCTTGCTATTATGTTTGTTGATACAGAACACTGTACTTGAGTAACTTGAAAAAGAATTTTTATAAAATCAAGTTCAAATTTGTTTTTTAATGACTTCTATATCATTGTCTTTTAATGCTGCAGGAATTGGAATCGGTTTTTTTTGCCTTGGCTCATGACATTCAAAAGGAATATTGCAAGGCTCCCCATAAGAGTTCTTCAACACACCCCTATCCTCTTATAAAAATGTAATTTACTTCTCTGTTCTTACCATCAAATCCAACAACAACCTCTTTTATTCACCTGATAACCAATATTCAGGTTCAAAATTAACACTACCCAATATCTCTAAAGTGATTCTTGATGTTTCAGAAAATTTCAGCAGATTCTTGATTAAAGGACATTAATTTAGATATCTTGATACAATTGGCCATAGATAAGTTTCATTCAGCTGGAAGCAGCACATTAATCAGTCTAACATTATTTGCTACCTTTTTATATTTTTCTGTGTTGTCATCCACTTTGACTTGGGGGATAAGATCTCTTCTAGATCCACTGTTAAATAATTTGTTATCAAAACTTTCTTCGTCATAAGAATCAGAAACAGAATAAGTTTAAATATAATTTTTATTTTTTATACGTACATATCCACCCCCTTTTCTTTGTCTAATTTAAAATCAGATTTTCCAATGCCATTTCCACCTTTTTAAATCACAAAATCCCAAGAAAATATAGTTGGAAGTTTAATCTCTTTCAGGATGACACAAACAGAATTTTCAAAAATATTTTTTTGTGTGAAATAATTATACTAAGATTTTTTTTTATTGTGATATTTTAATTGAAGTTTATCCTCTTGCTGGAGGTTATATAATATTCTGTGACAAATATCACCACTACTATCCAAATTCTTATTCAATTTTTTATCCAACCCAATACATCCCACCTCTCCCTTTAAACCTGTTTTAAAATTTAAAGAATACCTTGATAAAAATAATAAAAAAATGGAAAAATACATTAAATAATGACATTCCAAAGACATATCAACAGAAAATAATTAAGAATCAACTTTAATTATCTCAAAGTGAGCTGAACTATTGTAATACAGGATAACTTTTTGAGGAGAGAATACAAAATTAGAGCAATCAGCTCTACCTAACCCAAAAAATAGGGGTCTCCAAAATTGTCATTTTTAATAAGTTCACCAGAATCTTACCTTTTTATCTGTCTCTTCTTGGTGCATATACAACACTGGCACATAGTGGAAAGGCCAAGAATGTTTTCCCATCCTTCATCTCCTGGGTGTGCCAACCGCATATGATGCCTTCTCATGTCATCACCAGTATTCTCTAAACTAATACCCATACCAGTCTGATAACCTATTCTTGCTTCAAAATTCATCAAAAATAGAACACCAATAACCATCTTCAAAGCCCCTCTAGCCACATAAAATCTCACCGTTTTAACAGATCCACAAACACATAGCTTGACATACTCTTCTGTCCCATAGTTTTGGTAGCATTCCCACCAATGCCTCTTAAATTACCACCAGTACCACAGGGATGTCTGGCCGCTTCTAGGCGGGCCACCTGCCTTGGTTATAGAAGGCTGGGGAGCGTTTCTAGAGGTTTTTTATTCAATTTGGCTGCCAAAAGCGGCAAATTCGTTGCTGTGAATGGATTTTTTAGGTGGTGGTTTGTGTGTACATAGTGAATAAGACAGCTTGGGGCAGCTTTAATTATCATACAACCATCAAGTAGTTATATCATTTTTTCTCACTCAGTTTTCACTGTTTTTTTGGCCACAATTTTCTATGTTTGTTGCAAGGCTAGTTCCTCATTTAACTCAACTTTGGCAACTGATTTCTCTGGTGTAGCTTTGAAACCTTCATCAAGTATTATTTCTTTTTTCTGTGAAACAAGTGCACAGTGTTTTGGTTTTCTGGTGTGGATCTTTCTTCATTTAAGCTTTCTGGTTCTTTATTTCTCAGTAATCTTCTATTGGCTACTGTCTTGACTTGTTAAGCAGTCAAGAAGTGATTTGGAAGGGGTATAGTAACAGTCTCTAATTTTCTGTAGAAAATAAATCTCACCTGGTATTTCTCAAAGGAATAGAGGTTTTTCTCTCCAGTTTTACTCCAACTCCCTTGGTCAAGGCCTATAGCTACTACTATAAGATTCTCTACACCATGCAGCTATATTAATATAATTAAATATCATCAAAGTTAAGTAAATTATGAAAAACAAAAATTATAAAAAATACTTTTTAAAATTTTTTAAAATGGTAGAAATTTAGTAGAAACTCCCTAAAAATTTTTAAAGGTACTTGAGACTCCTTACTTTCACTTCCATGATTTTTTAAGCCTATACTTTCATTTCTTGACTGTTAAATATTTGTTAAATTTTGATTCATAAAATAAACCCTTTAACAACATAAATTCCATCCTTGATTTAGAATAAAAATTATATAAATTTAGATTGGCCTTTCCAATCTTTATAACAATCTTCCACTATCTTCCTTAAATAAAACTCAGTGTGGCACTAATCTTTAAGCTTGCAAAAGGCTTAAGTGTTGTTGCAATTATCTAAGTTTGAAACCTATACCCTTGTTTGATTCCGGATCCTAATTCTATACTATTCCTTTAGTGCTAGCCATACTTTCTTTAAGTATAAACCATACTCTTGTCCTATAGTCTAGTATACACTTCCTTCTAAGTTTTTGCTTGCTTCAGTCTATATTTCCATACTGTACTAAAAAAATGTGTGTGTAGATTAAACTTTTTCTGAACTTCTGAAAACCCCTTAGTTGTGCTTTTGTAACCAACCTTCTTAACAGCCCCTTTATTGTACTTGCTGAAAACTGTGAAATTGCTGTGTTACTGCAAGATGTGTACCACAAAGCACTTAAGTTAAGTGCAGATTTGCCAGAGATGACACCCCCTAATGAATGGGTTCTCCTTTTGCTTTCTCCACTAACTCACGATTCTCTACAATTCACATTGTCTAGTACACCACAACTACAAAAATTGAGTGAAGCTAATCTACCACTAAAAAATATTTTTTTATTTTCTTTCTTCCCCTTCTTTCTTTCATTCTTTCTTTGTTTCTTTATTCTCCTTGTCTAAGCCTCTCCCTTTTTAACTGAACATAATTTCAAAATGTGTTTGTTCCAATTGTTGTGTAGAGTTTTTTTCATCCCTGAATCAAGAAGTCATGCTGTTGGTAGAGACAAGACCTACAATCTTTTTCTTATTCCCCATCAATCTTTTTCTCTCTTCAGGTAATGTTTTACTTTTTTTGTCCCTCCATCTACTGAATTCTAACCATAATTTCCATCTGCATTCAGGAAATCTTATTAAGTTTAACATTATCATTTTTGAAAGCAATATTTTATATAGTTTATTTATATCTCAAATTCTTCTGCTTTATCCAGTTTCATATTTAAGGCTTACACAATTGAATACTGGTTGAAATTTTGTTAAGTTCACCACCTAACTGGATAGAATTTTACTCAATTCTACAATGCATGACTTTATTTTTTTTAAACCAGTCACCCATGACCCCAGAAAAAACCAAGCTCAAAAGCACAGGGAACAAAATTAATAGCTTCAAAAGCTTCCAACTTGTGAGGTTCTGGATTTACATAAGCCAGAAATTCATTTTGGCACAAACTAGCTTGGAAAGTCAATCATTATTTAAAAATATAGTGCTACATAATAACATGAAAAAATTTGTCTATATATGATTCAAATTTTGACCAATTATTTTTTTTTATTTTTTACCACCTGTCATTATTTTATACTTGATTTTAGACTAAATATAAGGGAAAAATATATATGTTAAATCTGGGTTGACAAAAAGTATTCTATTCACTATGGATGGTAGTCTTCCAATTCTGCTTAAAAATGATCATACATTTTTACAAGTATTCCCAATATTGGTCAAACAAATTTGCCAATTTGGTGGCACATACATCCACGTTTGATGCCATAATCCCATTTTGAGTCACATAACTATGTAGAGCTCTCAAAACCATGCCAAAATTTACCTTCTTAGATAGTTTTGTGTGACTTTGAAAAAAATTGCACCAAATAAAGTGAAAAATATAATTGTTTTTCTTAGTATATGTATGGATGATTGGGGAATTTTTTTTATTTTTTAGAATAAGTTTTTATATAGAAAATGTGAGAAAGATTTTTTATCTTAGGAACATTCATCTATTCAAGCATGAAAGATATAAATGCATATATATTAATGAAACAAGTGATATTCAAATTGTAAAAAAGGAGGATTAGTGAGCAGACTTCTCTGGATACTTCTTTTTCTCAAATTAATATAGCAAGTTATTTCTAAATTATTGATGGTTGAATTGAAATTTAAAATATAAAATCTAAATGATCAAAATGAGATATAAAATATATGTGTGATTATAGCACTGACAAGAGTATCTCTAAGACTTCAATTTTACAGAAAGGGGTACAGTCTGGTATATTCATAGAAAATTGGCTTCATGGCCTCCATTAAGACCGTAAAAATTGCAATATAAATTTCTTCCATAAAAACAACACTAATTTTTTGTGCAGTCTCAGAGTTGACGAAATTAAAGAATTTGAAAATGAAGAAAGTGGAAGATAAAAAATAATTGAATTAAGTGAAATAATCCCTTTTGACGTAAGAGAGCCATAAATTTAATGGGAAATATCTTCACCAGAAAAGTAATATGAGCCAATATATTCAGGATGATAGCCCTGAAAATATAAAATAGTAGTATGAGTGAGGGTGAAGAAGAAACAGATAGAAATGAAGTGATAGTTTCTGCCAGAAAGGCTGTCTCAGGAGCCCAGTAAATTGTTATAATACTTTATTGGAATCATTGGATGGAATAAAATCATATATTTATGTATTTAAAATAAAATATTTTATTGTATAATAAAATTATATAAATATTTTATAAATAAGTAAAATAATCATATTAATTTCATTATTAAGTAAATTATTTATATACTTACTTAAAACATAATATATATTATCTTCTATAAATCATGCCCCATTTTTATGTATTTAATATTTATAAATTAAAAATTAATTAATTATAAATATATATTATAAGTGTATTGATAAAATTAACTTATAATGTAATTAAAATTTTTAATTAATAAAATTTATATATTAAACCAAACTTTTCATATGTTAATATCCATAAATATTGGGTGCTTTCTTGACCCTTAATTGTGTCAGAAAAATTATTAAATAAGTTAAAACACTTATTAGGGGGTGTCAGTTCTGTCAAATCCGCACTTACAAATCCGCACTTAAATAAGTGCGGATTTCCAAAACAAACTAGCACCAGTACTGGTGGATTTCAAAATGAAATAAGTCACTTATTTCACTCAAATCTGCACTTTCTCAACCAAAAGTGCTGATTTCACCATCAAGTCCCATTTCACTGATTTGTCAGCATCATCCCATTCATACGCAGCACTCCACAGCATAACACTTCATAACTCAAAACATCGTTCATCATTTAAATTTTCATATCATATCATATAAGAGTCATGCCTTCCTCACTTTCAAATCCTGATAAATTACATAAAGCAATGACTTTCATAGCTCTTGAACTGCTCTTGGGCTCTGATTGCGATTCTGATTCTGATCTAGAAGAAGATTTTGTCTTTTTATCAAAAATGGCCACGAAACGTTACCTTCTTCCCAGAAAGCCTCAAGTACTTCATACCCCCAAGTACACCATCCAAACACCTCTTAAACTATCTACACCCAGTTTTAGACAGCAGTTCAGGACTTCTCAGGAATTTTTCCTTAAATTGCTTGAGCTTATTCAGGATCATCCCATATTTCACAATAATTCTCAAAAAAAACAACAACATCCTTCAATTCAATTGGCCATCACACTATGTCATTTGGGTTCAAATGGTAATGGAGCCGCTTTGAAACGTTTAGAAAATGTCTTTGATTTAGGGTATGGTTCAGTTAACACTTATACCAAACAATGTATCACTGCCATCAACTCCTTTTAATCTCAACTTCTCACCTGGCCAACAAAAGAAGAGCAACTTGAATCATCTCAGGTTATGCAAGCAGAGGGCTTCCCAGGATGTATTGGTTTTTTTGATGGTACTGCTATTCCTTTGAGCCAGAAACCTGCTCAAGGTGGAAACAATTACTTTCACATTCTTGTCAAAAATTTTCACCAAAATATTTACAAGTCAAAAAAATTCTATATCTGTTTTAAAAAATTGGTAATACTCTCCCCTGCATTTTATTGAAGCAAGGGGTGGATATCACCAAAATTTTTCAAAGTCATCAATTTCACATGTCAGATTTGAAAATTTGGCAATACCCCCCCTTGCATTTCATTGAAGAAAGTGGTGGAAGTCATCTAAATTTAATATAATTACATAAATTATTAAATAAATATCTAATATATATCAATTTCCCTAGTTTAAAGTAATGACAATCCCTCAAGCCAAAATTCAGATCAAATCTAGAAACAAAAGTTTGGGACTTTCCACAGGTATAGGCTAGAGGAACCCCATGAAACAAATAAATGTTATCATGATTACCTTTTATACAACACAAGGTCGTTGGCCCATTACTTTAGTTGAGGAAATTGATACATAAAAAATATTTATTAAAAATTTACAAAAAAATATAAAATTTTTGATGACAACTCTAATCCCCATACTTTTTGGATCTAAATAAAGTTTTTTTAAATCAATTAAATTTACCTTCTTTCATTACCTTATTAATTCTTTGAATCAACTTATGACTGATTTGAAATGAGCAACCAAAATGTGTTAAATCTTGACAGGATTCCAAACTAGGAGGAGCTTTGGTTGTTTTATGATTATCCTTAGAAGAATTCCAAATAGTTTTGATGATACCATTTCCCAAACCAAAATCAATGATGCACCGGTGGTCTGGAAAATATAAACCATGTCATTTGATTTTAGCTGGAGATGGTATTGGTTGGCCAGTAATCAGTTTGATATATGAGAATATACCAAAAGTGAGAAAATTGGTGTCATTGGTATCAGTGTGAATTTTATTGTGAAATCCAGAATGAGTGATAATAACATTAGAAAAAAAAGATATTTGTGGCTGATATCTTCCCATTTGGAGTCACACCAATTTGGTATTCCATTTTTGGTTGCAAGTTCATGATTTTTTCAAATGCTTTATTACAGTGCATTTTGAGTCAAAGAGCAAGAAAAGAGTTAAAGGAAGGAAGAGTGTCCCATAAGCAAAAATCTTCATCTTTTTGAGCTTTAGTGATATTCTTGAGCAACGAATACATTCCTAGATAATAATCATATAAGAGTTTCAGAATCCTTATCCTCTAAATATGCAATATAAAAATGTGAAATAAGACAAGTGAAATTTGGAAAAAAGGCTCAACTTCAAAGGTCAAAATCTCAGCAACCACTGAGCCTAATTCAAACCTGTTTGAGGGAAATGAAAGATATGCTTTAGTAGAATCTTCAGTTAAAGGATATGTGATTTAAATAAACCTAACCCTAATTTGTTACATAAAAAAATGAAATAAAAATTTAAATTGGGAAAAAAAAGGCTCAACTTTAACAGTCAATATCTCAGCAACCACTAAATCAAATTCAAATCTGTTTGTAGGAAATGAAAGGTAGCCTTCAGGAGAATCTTCAGTAAAAAGAACATTAGATTTGAATAAAACTAACCCTAATTCCGAGTCTGATTTTCAAAATTTTACAAAAACTTGAAAAGTGGTAATGAAGATGAGATCAAAAGGAGTTTTATAAGTTCACTGTTATTGTCGGCTGGTCATCTAGAAGAAGGAGAAAAGAGAATAGGGAATGAGAGGAGGAGCAGGAGGAAAGGAGTATAGGCAATAAAAAAAATAAAATCTAATAAAATTATTTAATTTATTGAGAGAAAGGCAACGACGAGTGAGCTGAGAAGAAATAACAATTTGGTTTTATAAATATTAATATTATTTAAGTAAGAATTCTGCGCGGCAACCAATATAATTACTATCAGACTTAAAGCAACCTTTTAAATTGTTATATAAAATTTTAATTAGAATTTTATTACTAATAAAAAGAATATAAACGTAATATAAAAATTGTATTTAAATTGTTGAGTGTATAATAAGTGATAAGGCTACAGGGGATTATCCAAGGCCCTTTTATAGGCAATGGGTCCTCTGAAGCGCTACTATATCAGTAAATACAATTATTAGAAAGAAATAAAACAAATATATCAAAAAGAGTAAATGAAACATAACAATATAGAGAAAAACATGAAACAGTTAATTAAAAGCCCAATTAAGAATCCAATTTCCCCGCCATTAATCCCCAAATCAGTAAGTGACAATAGTAAATAACTAAACAAGAGTGGAAACATAGGAACTATGAGAAATATAATTCCCAACAGATGGTCCATCCTGATTAGAGAACATTTTAAGTGAAACAAAAATAATTTGACGCAACAAAACAATCAATTAATCTCAATTTAGTTCAAATTAATTTATTTGTTTTTTTCTAACACAATTAAGGGTCAAAAGAAGCGTCCTTAATAATTGTTTAGTGTCATATGAGAGGTATTAGTTAATATATAAATTTAAGTAATTAATTTAAATATATTATAAATCAAATTTACACTTGTAATTATAATATATGTTTTTTTTAATTAATCAAATATAAATTTATAATTATTAAATATATAAAAATGCGCCATTACTTTTAGAATATATTATATTATGCTCAATTTAATTGTATATAAAAATATATATAACCAATAAATTTAATGTAACATTTGTATATAATAAAATTCTTATATAATTTCATTATGTAATAAAATATTAAGTTATATTCATTAAATACAAGTTTTACCCACTCTTTAAGGTTTTATAATTTATATATCATTTACTGGACTCCTGGAATAGCCTGGCTGACACTCCCTCACTCTAAAAAAAACAATAAAAAAAAAATGCTAAGATTTTTTCTTTTTGTATTTTTTCAACAGAGCAGGCAGATTTGAAATTTCTTTGCCAGGTATCCATGCATCATGTTCAGATGATTTGTTCTTATATCTCAATAAATATTCAGTACCTCTTTCAGAAGTGATAATTCTATCATTGAGAATTTTATCAATTTCTGCTGTTTCTGTGACTTCCTGAGGGTTCTTCTTAGGTCTTCCTCTTCTTTTTGGAAATAAGTCACTGTTGGAAGTATAAGGTTTAAGCAAAGAAATGGGAAAGACAGGATGTTTCCTATCATATGGAGAATACAATACAACTTCTACTGCATTATCACCAACCATTCTTTTAACAACAAATGGTCCTACAAAAGGATCTTTTAATTTGTGGTTACCTTGTAAATTGAAATGGACAGTAGAGATCAACACTTCATCACCCTTGTTAAATGTGTATTCTTTATGGGATTTATCCCATCTTTTCTTTTCATATTCAAATGCTTTATCAATACAACTCTGAGCATGTTTTCTGCATAGCTGTTGCATTTGCATAAAAGATTTTACACCAGGATGTAGTTCCAACTTAGGTAATTTATTATTGAGAATCTGAGCAGGAGTGTTTGGGACATAACCTAACCAAAGCTCAAAAGGCTTTTTCTCAGTGACAGAATGAACAGTGCTATTATATTCAAATTCAAGACCAGGCAAAAGAGTGACCCAATCATGAGTAAATCTGTCATTGTCTTTATATTCTAAACCAAAGGCACAATACCTTCTAATCATATCTTCCAGAGTTTGAATCATTCTTTCAGCTAGACCATCAGTTTGAGGATGGTGAGCTGTAGACAATTTTAACTCACAGCCACAAATATCCATCAAAGAGGTCCAAAACTCAGAAGTGAATTTTGGATCCCTATCAGAGATAATGGCTTTTGGAAAACCAATAATATTAAACATGTAAGACCACCATAAGAAAGCTAATTCCTTGGTGGATACATCTTTGTGGGTTGGAATAAATTTGCACATTTTTGTGAATCTATCAACTATTACCCAACAAGAGTTAAAGCTGTCTTTACCTGCAACAGGAAGACCAGTGACAAAATCCATATTAATGATTTGCCAGGGAGCACTAGGTGCTTCAATATGTTGTAACAACCCTGCTCTTTTACCTGTTAACCTTTTAGATTTTTGGCAGGAATCACAAGATTCAACATATAATTTTGTGTCTTCAGACATATTAGCCCACCATGCAGTGTTTTTGATTCTAATCAATGTTTTTTCAAGATCAAAATGTCCAGCTAATATGTCATCATGACAAAGTTTGAGGATAGTTTCTTTCATTGAAGGAGGAATAACAATTACATTGGTAAGCTTCCTTCTATAATAAATATAACCATCTTCAATAGAAAACTTTCCTTTATTTAAGGCATTTTGGTATTTTGCAGGAAGAGTTTTTATTAACGCTTGAATTGAAGCATTCTTAGGATCATTCAAAATAGTAACTAATTTATTTAAGTCAGAATCTTTATCATATGAATCCAGTATTAACTGTAATAACTCTTCTTCCATATCAACTATAAATATACCATGTATATGAACAGTGTCATCCTCAGGTACATAAGCAGGATTGGAGTCATTATTTGGCAAAGGCAATCTGGAGAGCATATCAACATTAGAGTGAACATTTCCAGCTCTGTGTATAATAGTCATCCTTCCTCTGTATTCCTGAACAGCAAGTTGCCACCTGAACATATGTCTGTTAGGTGTTTTGAGGTTTAAGAGAGATTTCACAGCACTACAGTCAGTTACCAACTCAAATTTTTGGTCATCCAAGTAGTAATGAAGTTTCTCAAGAGCCCAAACAACTGCTAAGCACTCCAATTGAGTGGCACCATATTTCAATTCACTATTTCTTAAGGTTCTTGAAATATAACAAATTACAACCTCTGATGATTTATCATTAATAATTTGCTTTTGGTGAAGGGCAGCACCCAGACCAATAAAGCTTGCATCTGTATAAAGTACAAATGGCTCGTTAAAATCTGGGAGAGCCAATATAGGGGCTGACATTAAGCAATTTTTCAATGTATTAAAAGCTTTTTGACAGTCATCATTCCAGAGAAAAGCAACATCTTTTCTGGTTAGTTTTGTAAGAGGCAAAGCTATGACCTGATAATTTTTAATATATTGTCTATAATAGCCACACATACCCAAAAAACTTTGGATTTCTCTTACAGAAGTTGGTGCTTTCACATTTTGAATGGCAGCAACTTTATTATGGTCTACACAAATTTGTAAGCCTGACACAACATGGCCAAGGACTTTCAAAGATTGAAAACCAAATTTACACTTTTTTAAAGATAAGGTCATATTGATTTCATCCATTTTTTGGAAAACTCTATTTAAGTGAATCATATGTTCATCAAAAGTTTTAGAAAAAACAATAATATCATCAATATAAACCATGAGCCAACCTTCAATAATTTCTTGATGGAAAGTGTTATCCATGACTTTTTGGAAAACTGAAGGAGCATTTTTAGGGCCAAATGGCATCCTAACATACTTATATATTCCCATATGAGTAGCAATAAGCAAAAAATTTTGAGAATTTTTCTCAACTGGAACTTGATGATAACCTTTATTACCATCCAGACAACTAATAAATTTTGCACCTTGCAAGGTAGCATGTATTGAATTAATTCTGGGTAAAGGATAAATATCATCAACAGTATAAGTATTTAAAGCTCTGTAATCTCCACATAATCTAGCTTTATCTTTTTCATAAGAAATTAAGACTGGGGAGATGACACAATATTTGGGGGTGACATCCACTTTTTCAATGATATTCATTTTCAATAATGTTTCAATATTATCTTCAATATCTTTTCTTTTTGATGGAGAAGCAGGATATGGTTTTTTCTTAAGGGAAGGAGGAATATCACTCAAATTACAGGATAAGGTAATTTTCATCTCTTCCTGAACAATTCCCAAGACATGAGAACCATGAGCAAAAGCCATAGGGAAAGAGGTAATAGAGGCAACAATAGAATCCTTTTGTTCATTAGTCAAATGATCACCAAAAGAAGCGGTATTTATTTCATGTAATAAATCATCCATTTCAGTTGTTGTTCTACCTTTACATTGGGTCAGTGAGTTACAAGATTTTAACAAATGCCCAGAAGGTTTAGGAGAAGAAATTTTGAATTTTCTTTTCCCATTCATTCCTAAGGTAAAGCAATTATTTGCTGGGTCCAGTTTCACACCAAACATGGTTAAAATATCATTTCCCATAATAAACCAATTGCTCAAATTATCATTTTTCATGACAACAAACTCACAAATAGCTCTGACAAAACCACCATTATATTTGAAGAATACAGAGGTTTTGTATTTGCCAATAGGGAATAAGGTAGAACCATACCCTCTCCATTTTTCAGAAGTTATAGGCAATAATTTACTCAAATATTCCTTATCCACTGAAGCCAAAGCTTTTTCAGATACTACACTTCCTCCAGCACCAGAATCAAGAACTACATCAACATTTTTACCATTAATGATAACAGGTGCTTTTAAAGGGGATATAGGAATAGAATTGTTAGTAATATCTTTAATTATCTCAGCATTTTCTACTGAAGATAAATTCAATACACAATCTTCAGATATATTATTTAAATGATGGACATCATGTTCCAACATTAAAACATCTTTAACAGATTCATTGTCATAGGAGATATTACTTTCACAGTCACTGGAAGAATTATTGACATCAAGTTCAAGTTCATCAGTGTCTTCATTTTGTTCAACAAGATGAATTTTCTTGTCACAAACATGACCCTTCTGCCACGGTTTGTTACATTTATAACAAGTATTTGTTGCATATTTTTTAGGTGCAACTGGGGCAGAGGGTTTACCAGATTTTTCTGGGAGCTTTATAGAAGGTTTATTCTGATCATTATAAGATTTACTAAGATAATTCTTTGGTTCATATCTATGGTTGAGTAGTACTTCATTACAGATATTAATGAAAGAAGAATTTTCCCTTACATGCTCAGTTCTAGCCACAATCAAATCCCTAAGAGAATTTGGTAATTTATACAAAATTTTATCTCTCCAAATATCATAATCCATCTTTGGATCAATTGCTCTAAGGATTTTAGTTATTTTCATCAGAAAAACAATGGGCTTTTCAACAGAGGAGGATACATATCTAGTATTCTCATACAGTCTTTGCTGAGCTAACCTGAATTTTGAACCACCAAACTGATTTTCAATCAAGGATTTCCAATCATTCCATGTATAATGATTGTTATCTAAGAGGACAGATTCATACCACATCAAGGCTACATTGGAAAATAAAGAAATTAGCTTAGAAACAATTTCCTCATCAGGTAGTTTATAAGATCTCTTTAAATTATCAATTCTTTGGATAAAGTGTTGCCAATCAGAGGAAGAATCACCATCAAAGGTAGGATATTGGTCTAACTTAGGCCAATTTTTCTGACTACTGGGATGGTCCACTTTTTGGTTTGAATTATTCATTAGTAATAATTCCTGAAGTTTAGCCAGGTGTTCAGAAATTTCATTATTTACAGAAACAGCTGGTGCATGATTATCACAAGATTTTTTGCTAGTAGCAAAAGATTTTACAGACTCATTGTCAGTTTGTTTAATGGTTGGAATATGAGGAAGAAAGGATGAACTTTGTTCAGGTTTTTTCCCTTTATTTTTATGCAGCTTACTGGCAGAAATCTCATTTAATTCATTATTGATGGTTAAGGTTGAGAACTTTTCCTGTAGGTCAGACACATAGTTTCTTATTCTTGGAATTTCAGACATCTGGTCATTCACTTTTGCAAGAGATAGAACATTTCTGTCCTCAGAAACTGAGTGTTTGGTACTTAGTGCATGGAAGTCATTCTTTAGTTTCTTCAACTCATTTTGTAGAGATTTTATTTCATTTTTGAAAGAATAATTTTCCTCAATAACGGGTTTCAATTCACTCAATGTTTTATGCAGACTGATATTTCTATCTGAGATAGCTCTATGGTCACTTCTTATTTGTTTTTGTTGACTAAGAACAATATTCAAGGTTTCTTTGATTTTTAAATAAGCTGTATCTTGTACAGAAGAACTCACTCTACATTGCAAGTGTAAATTATTTAATCTATCATTTTCATGGATTAACACATCTCTCACATGTTTGTCTTTCACAATATTAAAATCAAGGGTATCTTTCAAAATTTCCTCAGAAGTTTTTTCAATTAAGTTATAGATTTCAGGGGGAACAGAATCATTTTTAATTGCAAGAGAAGGATTAATTAAAGATGTAGAAGTTAAATGTAAAGGTTCATCAAATGACAATTTGCTAATTACATCAATAGGGCTACTAGTTACAGGAAGCTGTCTTTTAACAGGTTTAACTGTTCTTTCACCATGTTCAATAATATTACCTGCAGAAGAAGATTTATTAGAAAACATACCCAAGTGACTATCAACCAAATTACTTACCATGGCAGAGGAGGAAACTTCCCCTGGGACTGGGTTTGGGATTGTGCTTGGGCCTTCTTTCTCCTGCTTTGTTGGTAGGGATGAGGAGGTGGATGGAAATTGGGTGTTCTGGATGGGCCAGGCTGATGATGAGGAGGGTGTTGCACATTCTGCTGGTAGTGACTCATTAGATAATCCCATTTCCATTGCTCTACTTCCATAGTATTTGGATTTTGGATGGTTGAGCTGGGTGGCTGTGAAGGTTGAGCCTGAAATTGAAGCTGATTGGGAGGCGATTGAGGAGGGGCCTGGGCCTGAATCTGGTTCCTGAGTTCTTGGACCTGATCCCACAATGTGTCTACCTTTGCTTTGTACGTCATATTTTCTGTCTTCAACTCTTTTATATGACTGGAGAGGTTGCTGATTTGTTGTGGCAGAGGAAGCTTTTTTATTTTGAAGCCTTTTGGAAGACCTTCTTGAGGCACTAGAGGCTTTACTTCCTTCTGTGGTACTGGGGGAAGGGGGTTTGGTTTGCTTGCATTTCCTGTCATTTCCACATCCTGCAGTATGAGAATTCTTTGTGTTAGCATAAGATTTTTTATGACCAACTTTAGAAGAACTTACAGTGTCAGCATCATAGTCAATTTCTATCTCATCCACTTGCATGTTATCCATTTTTTCTGTCAAATTGTTGGACATACTAGTGGGAAGATTAATATTTTACTTTGTACTTTATAAAAAATAATCAAAGTTAGTCAATAATTTGCTCCAAATAATAAAAAAAATTTTTCAATTAATTAAATTATAGAAAAATTAACTTTCAATATAAAGTATTAATTAAAAATTAATTTTTTAAAAAAAAAATGGATTGCAAGTTTAAATTGGGAATAACAAGTTAGTTAATTCAACCAATTAATTACCAATATTAAATATGGCAATATATTGGGACTAAGCACAATGTACTTTTAAGTCAACCAAAAATTAACAATAATTAATAATAAAAAAAAATTAAATTAATAATTCAATTTGTATTAATAATAATGTTAATTCTTCTAGGACTAAGAGGATTTAACACTCTATAATGGTCAACTAGGAAAAAAAAAATTTTTTAAAAATTGAACACTTACACTCAGTGAATCAGCAATTAAGCCACAATCACTGTTATTGCAATAAAAATATAGTATTATGAGTGAGAGGCGCAAAGGTGAACTTACTATAGTGATCGAAAAATCACTTCAAAATAATATAAAAATTAATATTATATAAACCTAATATGTCGAACCCAAGTTCGAAACACAGTCGCGGCAAAAGTTTCGTTTTGCTAGGTGGTCCGTGCGTTTTGTCGTTCGTCGCCAGGCTTCGATCGTCGTCGTCGTTTGGAAAGGCCCTCAGTTGTCGGCTGGTCGTCTAGAAGAAGGAGAAAAGAGAATAGGGAATGAGAGGAGGAGCAGGAGGAAAGGAGTATAGGCAATAAAAAAAATAAAATCTAATAAAATTATTTAATTTATTGAGAGAAAGGCAACGACGAGTGAGCTGAGAAGAAATAACAATTTGGTTTTATAAATATTAATATTATTTAAGTAAGAATTCTGCGCGGCAACCAATATAATTACTATCAGACTTAAAGCAACCTTTAAATTGTTATATAAAATTTTAATTAGAATTTTATTACTAATAAAAAGAATATAAACGTAATATAAAAATTGTATTTAAATTGTTGAGTGTATAATAAGTGATAAGGCTACAGGGGATTATCCAAGGCCCTTTTATAGGCAATGGGTCCTCTGAAGCGCTACTATATCAGTAAATACAATGATTAGAAAGAAATAAAACAAATATATCAAAAAGAGTAAATGAAACATAACAATATAGAGAAAAACATGAAACAGTTAATTAAAAGCCCAATTAAGAATCCAATTTCCCCGCCATTAATCCCCAAATCAGTAAGTGACAATAGTAAATAACTAAACAAGAGTGGAAACATAGGAACTATGAGAAATATAATTCCCAACAGATGGTCCATCCTGATTAGAGAACATTTTAAGTGAAACAAAAATAATTTGACGCAACAAAACAATCAATTAATCTCAATTTAGTTCAAATTAATTTATTTGTTTTTTTCTAACACAATTAAGGGTCAAAAGAAGCGTCCTTAATAATTGTTTAGTGTCATATGAGAGGTATTAGTTAATATATAAATTTAAGTAATTAATTTAAATATATTATAAATCAAATTTACACTTGTAATTATAATATATGTTTTTTTTAATTAATCAAATATAAATTTATAATTATTAAATATATAAAAATGCGCCATTACTTTTAGAATATATTATATTATGCTCAATTTAATTGTATATAAAAATATATATAACCAATAAATTTAATGTAACATTTGTATATAATAAAATTCTTATATAATTTCATTATGTAATAAAATATTAAGTTATATTCATTAAATACAAGTTTTACCCACTCTTTAAGGTTTTATAATTTATATATCATTTACTGGACTCCTGGAATAGCCTGGCTGACAGTTATCCAGATAAGAGTCATACATATATTTAAGTATGAAGTTTTCATAAAAGGAATGAGATATCATATAGGCATAAAAAAAAGGAGATGAAACTTACCTTGATTGAAAAGTAGGAAAAATAGAGTGAGAAAGATTGATGTTGGAATTGTGGGGAAATTGAATATGGAGTAAGTGAAATGCATAAAAAATGTGCAATGTATGTGTTTCAATGAAATGGAGCCAAAAAAAAGTGAAATAAGGGAAAGGGGGGATAATGACCATGCCAAGGAGGGATGAAGAGTAGGGTGATGGAGCTAAAAAAGAAAGTAAAGAGGGAGAGAAAAAAAAGGTTAATTATACCATTGAAATCCAAAATAACCACTTACAAAAAAAATTTTGATAAAAAAAATAAAATAAACAAAAAAAAACAAAAAAAGTTATAATTAGTAATCAAAAAATCAAAAAAAAAGAATAAAATGACTTACCTGGAGAGATGAGATGATAAAATGAATGAAACCAAATTGTTTGAGGGATGTTGGAGGAGAATAGGAAAAGTATATGAGGGATGAATGAAAAAAAATCACTGACAAAATATGCGATTTCAGAAAATATGCAATTTCATGTTGAGCTGGTGAAAGAAAACCAATGAGCCATCCAAAAAAAAGATTTTCACTGTAAATTCCAAAAAAAAATGAATATGCAACAAACCAAAATACCAACCAAAGTGAATGAAGTACACAAAGAGGACATTTGTAGAGTACAAAATGGTATTGGAAAGAAAGGGATGATGTGGCCAACATTTGGTTTTGAAAAAATAATCACAAAACAAGTGCTGATTTGAGGTCAGAACTGACACCCATTTTTAAATTAAGTGACTTTTTTGCAAAATTTAAGTGCTGATTTGTAAGTGCTGATTTGGTTTGAAATCTGCACTTAAGTTAAGTGCGGATTGGCCAGAACTGACACCCCCTATTTAATAAAAGATTATTCAAATTTTCACTTTAAATTATAAATATCATTAAATTAATTATTTCTTTCATTAAAATTAGTTATTGAATTAGTTAAATAGTTAAAACAATTAATTAATTCTGCTTTATACTAGGTTAAATTGATTACATGAATTTTTGGGTCAAAATAATTTTTTTTCATTTAAAACACTTACATCTCACTTTAATGCCTATTTTGGATTATTTTACTCACAGTTCTTATGTTTCAGACTTATTTAGTTACTCATTGTTTTAATTAACTGGTTTAAGAAAATTTGGTGGGAAAAATAGTTACTTACTCATGGGTTTAGTTAAATGTTTCATGTTTTTCTCTTAACATCTATGTTTTAGTTATATTATTTTATATTCTTGTTTCACCTTATCTCTATTTTTATATACTCTTTTGTTGCCCTTCAGAGGTCCACTTGCCTAAAAAAAGTCCTTGGGTAATCCCCTTTATCCCCATCACTTACATTATCATATTATTTTTTTACAATACATTTTTATATTAATTATTTGTGGTGCTTGTCTCCATTTTAATTGCTATATTAAATAAATTAAAGGTTGCTTTAAGATTTTTAGTAGTCTTTAGTTGATATTTAAGCAGATCAGAAAAAATACTTACTGAATTGGAATCCCTGTTAAACTACTGTCAATTGTCTCATCAAAATTCATTCCAAAAGCTGTCATTGCACTTCCTTTAAACAATTACCCTTATTCTTTTTATTATTTCCTTTAAACCTTCCTTTTCTCCTTACTTCTCCAATTTCCTCTCTTCTTCTTCTCCTTCTTCTAGATGACCAGCCAACAACTGGGAGCCTTTCCGAATAACAACAAATATTTTGGACAAACAACTTGATGCAAGGACCACCTCGCACAAAAAATTCAATTTTTACAACAACCATGTTTTGAACTTGGGTTCAAAATATTTGGTTTATATAATATTATATTCATATATATTTTAAGGTGATTTTTTGATCACTATAGTAAGTAAAACTTTGCACCTATCAACTCTATTATTGAATTTTTATTGCAATAACAGTGCCTTGGCTATTTTGCTGAGTCACTGAATGTAAGTGATCCATATTTAAAAAAAAAATTTACTAGTTGACCATAATTGAGTTATTCTCATAGTCCTAGAAGATCATTATTTTCTTAAAAGAATCATTAAATTAATTTTTTTTTAAATTTTGATCTTATTGGTTGACCATAATAGTACTCAGTGCTTAGTCCCAATAATACCAATATATTTTTTTGTATTAATTATTTTTGGTTGGTCCCAAAAATAATTATTGTATATTTTTTGATAATATAATTTTTAATACATACTTTGGGAATACATTATTTTTAATTGAATTACAAACTGAATAAAAAAAATTTATATTATTAAATAGTTTGAAATTTTTTTACTATTTTGAAAATATATATATATATATATATATAAATTTAAATCATTGATTATATCCAATTGCTTTGATTCACAGTTTTTAAGCTTAGTGGCTTAACAAGCAGCATAGAGAATCTTCATGTTAATGACATTGATGTGGATGTTGATAATGAATCTGTAGGTTCTTCAAAATTAACTTACAAAAATTCTTCAGCTGACAAAAAATCTTCAAATTCTTCAGGACATAAAAATGTCAGGAGGAGTGAAAAACCCCCTCCCCAGTAGCTCTGAAAGAAGTGAAGCCTCAAACCAGTCAGTAAAATCCTCTAAAGGGCATAAAAATAAAAAAGATATCTCAGGCACAGCAAGTAAACAATCTGTCCAGTCATATAAAAGAGCTGAGAGCAAAAAAAATTAAATACAAGGCAAAATTAGACACCCTCTTGGACCAGATGCAGGAGCTTTTAAGTCACAAACAGGTTCAGCCTCCTCCTTTACCAACCACCCAGACTCAGCCTCAGCCTCAGACTTAGACTCAGCCCCATAAGGCACCCAGCTCTTTCCCTCAAAATAAAAACAATCTACAAGTGGAACAATGGAAATGAGACTAACTGATGTGCCATTACCAGTAGAATATACAGCCACAAGCAGCTCAACACCCTGGCCCATCCAGGACACAATCTTACCATCATCCTCCTCAGCGCCATCCTTATCAGGAAGACAGAATAAAGAAGGCACAGGGGAAGTTTCCTCCCTTTCCATGATAAGTAATCTGTTTGATAAACATGTTGGTATGTATAAAAATAAATCTTCCTCCACAGTTAATCTTGTTGAAAATGGTTAAAGAACTGTTAAATCTATTAAAAAACAAATTCCTGTTATGAGTAGCCCTAATGATGTAATTAGTAAATTGTCATTTGATGAGCCTTTACATTTAACTTCAACATCTTTAATTAATCCTTATCTTGCAATTAAAAATAATTCTGTTTCCCCTGAAGTCTATGCCTTTCTTGAGAGAACTTCTGAGGAGATATTGAAAGATTCTCTTAATTTTAATGTTGTAAAGACAAATTTTTGAGAGATGTGCTAGTGCATAAAAGTGACATATTAAATAAATTGCATTTGAATTGTAAAGTGAGCTCTTCTGTACAAGATACAGCTTATTTTAAAATAAAAGATACTTTGAATATTGTTCTTAATCAACAAAAACAAATAAGAAGTGATCATAAAGCTATTTCAGATAAAAATCTTCATCTGAAAATAACTATAAATGAGTTAAAACTCCATATTGATGAGAGTTCTACATTAAAAAGTGAAAATAATTCTATACACAATGAGTTGAAAAATCTGAAAATTGATTTTTAGGCTCTGAGTAACAAATACTCAATTTATAAAGACATTTTCTCATATCCCTTGCAAAAATCAATGACCAAATGTCTGAAATTCAACAGATAAAAAATCATTTGTCTGAACTAGGGGAAAAATTCTCAGCTTTAACTGCCAATCATTATTATGTACATGAATATGCTGCCAATAAATTGCATAAAAATAAAGGAAAAAAGCCTGAACAAAGCAGCTCCTTTCTTCCTCATATTTCAGCCATTAAACAAACTGACAATGAGTCTGTGAAATCTTTTCCAACTAGCAAAAAATATTTTAATGGCCATGAGCCATCTGTTTCTGTAAATAATAAAATTTCTGAACACCTGTCAAAACTTCAAGAATTTATAATCTTAAATAATTTTAATCAAAAAGTGGACCATCCTAGTAACCAGAAAAATTTGCCTAAACTAGATCAAAATCCCACCTTTGATGGTGACTCTTCATCTGATTAGAAGCACTTTCTCCAAAGAATTGATAATCTAAAAAATTCCTATAAAATTCCAGATGAAGAGATCGCTTCTAAATTTATTTTATATGTGGTATGAATCTGTCTTATTGGAAAATCAACAATATACTTGGAAAGAGTGAAAAACATTGATTAAAAATAAATTTGGCAGTTCAAAATTCAGACTTGCTCAACAGAGATTATATGAGACTTCTAAATATGTGTCCTACCTCCTGAAAAACCTATTGTTTTCCTCGTAAAAATAACAAAAATACTTAGAGAAATGGATCAAAAAATGAATTGTGATATTTGAAGAGAGAAAATTCTCTATAATATGCCAAATTCTCTGAGAGATCTGATTTTGGCAAGAACTGAGCATGTAAAATAAAATTCTTTCTTTATTAATATCTGTATTGAAGTTCTACTTCTTCATAGATATGATCCATGGAATTATGCTTTAAAATCTTATCATGACCAGCAGAAGCCTTCAACAAAACATCCAGACAGAATTGGTAAACCCTCTTCCCCAGTTTCACCAAAGAAATATGCAACACACTTGTTTTAAATGTAACAAATAATGGCAGAAAGGACATGTTTGTGACAAGAAAATTTATCTTGTTGAACAAGCTGAAGAATATGAAAATACTCAAGCTGATCTTGATGATTCCTCAAGTGACTGTAATAGTAATATCTTATATGACCATTATTCTTCTCAAGAAGTTCTAGTCTTATAAAAATATATCCAATATTTAGATATCTGGTCTGAAAATTGTGATGTTGTTTTATCTTCTGTAGAAAATTCTGAAATCATTAAAGATATTTCTGACAGTTCAACTTTAATATCACCCTTGAAAGCACCAGTTATTATAAATTGTAAAAATGTTGAGGTTATTCTTGACTCTGGTGCTGGAGGAAGTGTAGTGTCTGAGATAGCACTAGCTTCAGTGGATAAATATTATCAAAGTAAATTGTTACCTATAAAATCTGAAAAATGGAAAGTTTATTATTCTGTTTTATGTCCCTTTGTCAAATAAAATATCACTGTGTTCTTTAAATATAATGGTTGTTTTGTCAGAGCTATTTGTGAATTTGTTGTAATGGAAAATGATAATTTAAGCAATTGGTTCATTATGGGAAATAAAACTTTAGCCATCTTTGGCATAAAATGAGATCCTGCAAACAGTTTTTTTACCTTGGGCATGAATGGGAAAAGAAAGTTTAAAATTTCTTCCTCTAAAAAGCATTCTGCACCCTTATTAAAATCATGTAATTTATTGATCCAATATAAGGGTAGAAAAACAGAAGAAATGGATGTATTATTGTCTGAAATAGACACAGCTTCATTTGGTGAACAATTAACTAATGATCAAAAGGATTCAATTGTTGCCTTAATTAAATCTTTCCCCATGGCTTTCGCTCATGGCTCCCATGTGTTAGGATTTGTTGAAGCCTTGATTACATCTTTTTCTATGGCTTCATCTCATGGTTCCCATGTGTTAGAATTGGTTAAAGATGAAACAAAAATTTCTTTATCATTTAATTTGAATGAAATACCTCCTAGCCTTAAAAAAAACCTTTTCCTGCTTCTCCTACAAAGAGAAAAGATATTGAAGATAATATCTCAACTTTATTAAGTATGAATATTATTGAAAAAGTGGATGTTACACCCAAAAATTGTGTCATCTCTCCAGTTTTTATCTCCTATGAGAAAGATAAAGCTAGACTTGTGGAGATTATATAGCATTGAATACCTATACTGTGGATGATATTTACCCTTTACCCAGAACTAGCTCTATACATGCTACCTTGAAAGGTGCAAAATTCATAAGCTCTCTGGATGGTAATAAAAATTATCATCAAATACCTGTTGAAAAATCTTACCAAAATTTTTCGCTAATTGCAACACATATGGGAATTTATAAATATGTTAGGATGCCTTTTTGCCCTAAATATGCCCCTTCAGTATTCCAAAAAGTAATGTATAACACATTTCATCAGGAAATAATTGAAGGATGGTTAATGGTTTATATTGATGACATCATAGTTTTTTCTAAAACTTTTGATGAAAATATCCAGCACTTATGTAGAGTCTTCCAGAAAATGGATGAAATTAAGATGACTCTATCCTTGAAAAAGTGTAAATTTGATTTTCAATCCTTGAGAGTCTTAGGTAATGTAATTTTTGGCTTACAAATATATGTAGACCAAGATAAAGTTGCTGCTATCCAGAATGTAAAAGCACCAACTTCTGTAAGAAAAATACAATGTTTTTTGGGAATGTGTAGCTAATATAGACAATACATTAAAAATTATCAATTTATAGCCCTACCACTTACCAAATCAACTAGAAAGGATCTGTCTTATATATGGAATGTGGATACTCAAAAAGCTTTTGGTACATTATATAAATGTTTAATGACAGCTCCAATTCTTGCCCTTCCAGATTTTAATAAGCTTTTTTCCTCTACACGGATGCAAGTTTTATTTGACTTGGAGCTGCTCTACACCAAAAACAAACTATTAATGATAAAATTTCAGAAGTAGTAATTTATTATATTTCAAGAACCTTGAGAAAGAGAGAATTGAAGTATGGTGCCACTCACTTAGAGTGCTTAGCAGGTGCATGGGCTTTAGAAAGGCTTCATAATTACCTAGATGATCAAAAGTTTGAATTAATTACTGATTGAAGTGCTGTAAAATCCCTCTTAAACTTGAAAACACCAAATAGACATATGTTTAGGTGGCAACTAGCTGTTCAACAATACAGAGGTAGAATGACTATTATTCACAGGGCTGGAAATGTTTATTTAAATTTTTATATGTTTTCTAGACTACCTCTTCCAAATGATGTATCCAATCCAGCATATGTAGTTGAAGATGATACAGTTTATATACATGGTATATACATTGTTATTATGGAAGAGGAACTAATACAATTAATTCTGGATTCATATGATAATTATTCTGATTTAAATAAATTAGTTACAATCTTGAATGATCCAAAGGATGCTTCTTTTCAAGCATTGATAAAAACTCTTACTCCAAAGTATCAAAATGCTTTGAGTAAGGGAAAGTTTCAAGGGGTCCTTTTGTGTCTAGAAGTTTATTCGAGGTTTATACAAGGAAAATTGGGGATTTAATGAACTCTCAAAGTAAAGTACGTATTTTCTTAATCAAATTGATTTATTTACTCAATTATAAGAGGTAGGTTTTAAATATTAGTATAATTTATAGATTAGAATTAAGCTGTTGTAAATTCTAAGCTTATAAAGTATAGAAATAAGTATTGTATTGTAATTTTAATAATAAGTAATTGATAAAGGAACGATCTGAAAAGCACAAAGTAAGAGGCCTTTTATAGGCAAAACATGAGGGAATAAAATATACGGAATTTACACCATATATTGTAAGAATGTGAGAAAAAGAATGACTAAAAGGAGTACATATATGACATAAGAAATAAACAAACTGGTACGTCAACAAGGGCATCAAATTTAGTAGCAATAATGTTTGAGTTTCTTGGACTGTCACAATTAATTACACAATAATTAATTAATTATATTACTTTCACGGGATTCCAGATCTCTCACTAAGGTAATATAATTGTTTTAAAGTTTTTTATTATAATTTTATTATTAAATTCTATTCCCATTGACTTATACCATTGAGCACAGTGTTAGGGAGTAAAATTGTAAGGGACATTTTATTTACACTAATTAATTATACTACTTATTGTACTTAACTAGTTAATTGTAAGTAATGCTTAAGTAGGAAATTAATTATTAGTAAGAAGAAGGGGCGTGGCTTCAACTCAGTAAAATAATTAATTATTTTACCGGTTAAGTCTAGTAGCCTGGCTGACACTCCCTCACTCTAAAAAAAACAATAAAAAAAAATGCTATGATTTTTTCTTTTTATACTTTTTTAGTAGAGTAGAAAGATTAAATATCTCCTTCCCAGGTATCCAAGAATCATATTCAGATGATTTATTTTTGAATCTCAATAAGTATTCTGTACCTTTTTCAGCAGTGACTATTCTGTCATTTAGAATTTTTTCAATTTCTGCTGTTTCAGTGATTTCATTTGGGGTTTTCTTTGGTCTTCCCCTCCTTTTTGGAAATAAATCACTATTGGATGTGTAAGGTTTCAGAAGAGATATTGGAAAAACAGGATGTTTTCTGTCATATGGAGAATACAAAATAACCTCAACTGCATTATCTCCAATCATTCTTCTGACAACAAATTGACCAACAAATGGATCTTTCAATTTTTTATTACCTTGTAAGTTGAAGTGGACTGTAGAAATCAACACTTCATCACCCTTTTTAAAAGTTTATTCTTTATGGGATTTGTCCCATCTCTTCTTCTCATGTTCAAATGATTTTTCAATACATTGTTGAGCATGATTTCTGCATAGTTGTTGCATTTGAAGAAAAGACTTTACACCAGGATGTATATCCAATTTAGGTATTTTGTTATTGAGAATTTGGGCAGGAGTATTTGGAACATATCCAAGCCAGAGCTCAAAAGGCTTTCTTTGAGTAACAGAATGAACAGTGCTATTATAAGCAAATTCCAATCCAGGAAGTAAGGTAACCCAATCTTGAGTGAATCTGTCATTATCTTTATACTCAAGGCCAAAGGCAAAATACCTTCTAATCATGTCCTCTAAAGTTTGAATCATTCTTTCAGCTAAACCATCAGTCTGTGGATGGTCGGCAGTAGAAAGTTTCAGATCACAACCACAAACATCCATCAGAGACATCCAAAATTCAGAAGTAAATTTAGGGTCTCTGTCAGAGATTATGGCTTTAGGAAAACCAGCAGTATTTAACATATGAGACCACCATAAGAAAGCTAATTCTTTAGTGGAAAAATCCTTGTGGGTAGGGATAAATTTACACATTTTTGTGAATCTGTCCACAATAACCCAACAAGAGTTATAACTGTCTTAACAAGCAATAGGTAATCCTGTTACAAAATCCATGTTTATTATCTGCCATGGTGCATCAGGAGGTTCAATATGTTGCATTAATCCTGCTCTTTTACCAGTTAATCTTTTTGATTTTTGGCAAGAATCACAAGACTCAACATATAATTTTGTGTCTTCAGACATATTAACCCACCAAGAAGCGTTCTTAATTCTGATCATTGTTTTTCCAAGATCAAAATTTCCAGCCAATATGTCATCATGACAAATTTTCAAGATGATTTCTCTCATAGAAGGAGGAATTTCAATAAAATTACTCAACTTTCTCCTATAATATAGATATCCTTCATCAATAGAAAATTTACCTTATTCCAAAGCCTTCTGGTACTTTGGTGGAAGGGTTTTAATTAATGCTTTTATTGAAGCATTCTTTGGATCATTTAATATGGTGCATAACTTTTTCAAGTCAGTGTCCTTATCATATGAATCCAGAATAAGCTGTAATAGCTCTTCCTCCATATCAACCACATATATCCCATGTATATGAATAATTTCATCCTCAGGATCATAAGCAGGATTAGAGTCATTATTTGGTAAATGTAACCTAGATAACATATCCACATTTGAGTGAACAATACCAGCCCTATGAATAATTGTCATTCTCCCTCTGTATTCTTGAACAGCCAACTGCCATCTGAACATATGTCTGTTTGGTGTTTTCAAGTTTAAAAGGGATTTAACTGCACTGCAGTCGGTGACAAGTTAAAATTTCTGGTCATATAGGTAATAATGAAGCTTTTCTAGAGCCCACACTACAGATAAACATTCTAATTGAGTAGCACCATATTTCAATTCACTATTTCTCAAGGTTCTTGAAATATAACAAATTACTACTATTGAAACTTTATCATTTATCACTTGTTTTTGATGGAGGGCAGCACCAAGACCAATGAAACTGGCATCAGTGTACAAAATAAATGGTTGATTAAAGTCAGGTAAAGCAAGAATTGGTGCCGACATCAAACAGTGTTTCATAGTGTCAAAGGCTCTTTGTCTTTCACTATTCCAGAAAAAAGCAACATCCTTTCTAGTTAATTGGGTAAGGGGTAAAGCTATGACTTGGTAATTTTTAATAAACTGTCTATAGTATCCACACATTCCCAAAAAACTTTGGAGCTCTCTAACTGTAGTAGGAGCCTTCACCTCTTGTATGGCTTCCACTTTGTTTTGGTCAACACATATCTGTAAGCCTGTAACAACATGACCAAGAACTTTTAAAGAATGGAAACCAAATTTACATTTCTTCAAAGCAAGTGTCATATTTATTTCATCCATTTTCTGGAGTACTTTACACAGGTTGTTAAGATGGTCCTCAAATGTTTTTGAGAATATAATGATATCATCAATATAAACCATCAGCCATCCTTCAATTATCTCTTGATGGAATGTGTTATCCATGACTTTTTGGAAAACTGAAGGGGAATTTTAAGGGCCAAATGGAATACTAATATACTTATAAATACCCATATGAGTAGCAATCATCAGAAAGTTCTGAGAATTTTTCTTAACAGGTACCTGGTGATTTCCTTTGTTACCATCCAAAAAGCTGATATATTTAGCACCCTGTAAAGTAGCATGTATAGAGCTAATTCTAGGTAAAGGGTAGATATCATCAACAGTACAAATATTTAGTGCTCTATAATCACCACATAACCTGGCTTTATCTTTCTCATAAGAAATTAGGACAGGTGAGATAACACAATATTTAGGTGTTTCAACTACCTTTTCAATAATATTCATTTTTAAAAGGGTAGAGATATTGTCTTCAATATCTTTTCTCTTTGTGGGAGAAGCAGGATAAGGCTTCTTCTTTAAACTAGGTGGTATATCAGTTAATGGGAAAGACAATGAAAGTTTCATTTCCTCTTTAACTAATCCCACTTCATGTGACCCATGAGCAAAGGCCATAGGAAAAGACTTTATCAAGTTAATGATGGAATTTTTATCCTCACCAGAAAGTTGTTCTCCAAAAGAGGCATTGTCAATTTTAGACAAAAGGGCATGCATCTCTTTTGTAGATCTTCCTTTACATTGAACCACAGAATTACATGTGTTCAATTCTGGTTTCAACAATTTTTTAGGGGAGGAAATCTTAAATTTTCTCTTCCCATTCATCCCCATTGTGAAACATTGGTTTGAGGGATCCAATTTTATGCCATACTTGGTTAAAATATCATTCCCTACAATAAACCAATTGCTTAAGTTATCATTTTTCATGACAACAAAATCACAAATAGCTCTTACGATACCATGGTTGTATTTAAAAAACACTGTGGATTTGTATTTACAAATGGGGGACAAAACAGAGCCATTACCTCTCCAATTTTCAGAAATTATAGGCATCAGTTTTGATTTATAGTCTTGATCCACTGAAGCAAGTGCTCTTTCAGAAACTACACTTCCTCCAGCTCCAGAATCCAGAACAACCTCAATGCTGGTTCCATTAATCAAGACTGGTGCCTTGAGAGGGGCAATAACAATTGAGTTATCCTCAATGTTATTTATGATCTCAGCATCTTCAACTGTAGATAAAGCACTATTATCAATATCAATAGTATTTAAATAATGAATATCCTCTTCCAGAATCAAGATTTCTTGTTGAGATTCATATGAAAGATTTCTGGCACAATCACTTGACGTATCATCCAGTGCTACTGTGTCATCAGCATGCTCCTCTGTTTGTTCTACAAGATTTATCTTCTTGTCACAAACATGTCCTTTCTGCCAAGGCTTGTTGCACTTGAAGCAAGTGTTTGTTGCATACTTTTTTGGTGCAACAGGGGCAGAAGTTTTACCAACCTTTTCCAGAGGTTTCTGTTGGTAAGTGGAGGGTTTCTCCAAAGGGGTCCAAGGAATAAATCTTCTGGCATCATACTTGTTGTTTAGAGGGATCTCATTGCAAGTATTAATGAAAGAAGGGGGTTCTCTGGAGAACTCAGTCCTAGCCACTATCAATTCTCTCAGAGACATTGGTAATTTATAAAGGATCCTGTCCTTCCATAACTCAAACTCCATTTTTGGGTCCATTGCCCTTAAGATTTTTACAAGTTTCATTAAAAACTCAATAGGTTTATCAGTAGAAGAGCTATACTTAGTTTCCTCATACTGCCTTTGTTTAGCCATTCTTAGCTTGGAGCCACCAAATTGTGCTTTAATCAATTTCTTCCAATCCTCCCATGAGTAGTCATTCCCATCCAGGAGAACAGATTCATACCACATTAGGGCAACATTAGAAAACAAAGAAATTAACTTGGAAAAAATTTCCTCATCTGGGAGTTTGTATGAATTTTTTAAGTTATCAATTCTGCAAATAAATTGTTGCCAATCAGAGGAAGAATCACCATCAAATGTTGGGTACTGGTCAAGTTTTGGCCAACTCTTTTGATTTGAAGGAGTCTCCTTAGTACAAGCTTGTTTCTGAGTAAGGAGCAGCTGTAACTTTTCTAGTTGGGCAGTAATCTCATTGTTCAATCCCTCTGTTAAAGGTCCTGGTGCATCATTAATTTTTAATGGAAAATCAGGGGTATCAACATGTATTTCTGGAACTGATTTACTTTTAGATGAACTAGCCACAGGTAACTCTGGAGCATCCTGTACTGTTTGTTCCTTCAAAGAAATCTCAAAATACTTTTGATTAATAAACAATGAGTTCAATTTCTCCTCAATGGTTGTTAGTCTAGTTTTCAATCTTGGAAGACTAAATAAATTCTCATTGATTGTTGCAAAAGATAACTGATTCTTATTTTTAAAAGATGAAAAATGGTCATTAAATCTTTTCAGATTCATCTTATCTATCTCCACCTCCTGGCAACAGGCATATACAGTATCTTTTAGTTTAGACAAATCATTTTTTATATTTTACCATAAAGCAACTTTCTTTTCATGGGTTGCTTTTTAATGAGACAATTCATCAGAGACTCTCTGTGATTCACTTCTTAATGCTTGATAACCCTGATCAGTTAACAAAATATTATATCTCTGAATTAATTGCATATTGTTCCTTATATGGTTTTGTTTGGCAATAATATCTCTCAAGTACTCATCATTAATCCTTGCTACATCTGGAGTGTTTCTCAATAAGGAAACTGAGTAACTTTCAAGACTCTCATATAACTCAGAGTCAAGAGTTTCATCAATTACAGCCATATCAGGGTTAATCATTGAGGTAGAAATTAAAAGTAATGGCTTAGATACATGAGTTATTTGTCTACTGCTCCCAGCCTCTACTGGTCTCAAGGTTTCTTCTTCCATCACAGATTTACCTGAAAGAACAGAATCAGGTACAAGAAATGGCACTTGAGAATCAATAGAGGGGCGTACCAGGGTTTGCTGTTTATGACCATATTGGGCTTTCTTCTTCTTTTGCCTCCTTGATAGGGGTGAGGAGGTGTGGGGTTGACCTGTTTGGGTCTTGACGGACCTGCCTGAGGTAACTGATTCTGATTTTGAGACAGGTAGTCCCACTGCCACTTGGACACTTCCACCTTTTCTTGGCACTGGGAGCCAATTGTTGTTGATCCCTGGGAGGAAGAGGTTTCTTCTTCTCTTGAAGAAAGGTATCTATCCTTCTCACCTTTTCTTCTAGAGAATCTACCCTTGCCTTTAGTCTCAAGTCTTCTGTCCTTAGCTCTTTTATGTGAGTTGACAGATTTTTTAACTGTTGAGGCAATGGCATCTGTTTTATCCTGAAGCCTTTTGGAAGTTCTTCTGGTGGGTTTATCATAGGCTTCTGATCCTGAGTTGTGTCTACTAGGATTTCTACTTCCTCCATCTCTACATCCTGTTTGGGGAAAAGATTTATTAATCTGAGAAATTCTTCTTGTTAAAGGAGAACTTACAGAAGTAGGCTCATCATAATCAATCAATTCTAGTTCCTCTTCATGTGCAGCAGAACCACTTTGGTCAGTCATTTTAAGATTTAACTGAAATGAAGAAAAGAGACAATAAGATTAATTAGTCTTTATTTTTAATTTTTATTTAACAGAAATAAAATAAAAATAATAATAATAAATCTTTTTAGGATAAATTTAAACTAAATAAATTTAATTTATTAATTCAAAAAATAATTTAAAACCAGGATTATAATATAATCAACTGTAGATATAAATTAAAATTTTTATTAATAATTTTAATTAATTATTTTCAGGATTTAAATCAACTAATTTATTACCAGGACTTAATGTCAACTGAAGTAATTAAATATGAATTTTTATTAATTAAAAAATTTTTTTATTAAACTGATCACTTAACTACCAGGACTTAATGTCAACTGAAGTAATTAAATATGAATTTTTATTTAAAAATTTTTATTAAACTGATCACTTAACTACCAGGACTTAATGTCATTTGAAGTAATTAAATATGAGTTTGTATTAATTAAAAAAATTTATTGAATTGATCACTTAACTACCAGGACTTAATGTCAACTGAAGTAATTAAATATGAATTTTTATTAAAAAAAATTATTGTCAGGACAATTTGTCAACTGGAACAAATAAAATTTAAATTAATCAGGACAAAAATGTCAACTGAAAATTGTAATAATTAATATTAAAATATAATTATTTATTACTTCTGGGACTAAGAACACTATTGCTCTATTATTTTCAACAAGGAAAAATAAAAAAAAATATAATAATAAAATTAAAACCAAATTACCAGACACCTCCCCCTGTAAAATGAGCAAATTAATGCCACTTACAGAGTGCTGAGTGAAAGGAAAATACGTAGCAAATGAAAAGTGCAAAGTAACCCACAAATAGTAATATCAATAATTGCCACAATATATACGACGTTTAGTAAATATATGAATCTAATTTTTGGAGCGCGGTTCGATTCCTGTTTGCAGCAAAAAATTTTGTCACATGACGTATGACGTTCGTCGTTTTTGTTGCTCTCTCGTCCTTACAGGTACTCAAATGCCAATGGTCCCTTTGATTTACACCCTCAAATCACAATGCGCCGTCAATAATTCGGGAAGGCCTCCAATTTTCAAGGGGTCCTTTTGGGTCTAGAAGTTTATTCGAGGTTTATACAAGGAAAATTGGGGATTTAATGAACTCTCGAAGTAAAGTACGTATTTTCTTAATCAAATTGATTTATTTACTCAATTATAAGAGGTAGGTTTTAAATATTAGTATAATTTATAGATTAAAATTAGGCTGTTTTAAATGCTAATCTTATAAAATATAGAAATAAGTATTGTATTGTAATTGTAATAATAAGTAATTGATAAAGGAATGATCTGAAAAGCACAAAGTAAGAGGCATTTTATAGGCAAAACATGAGGGAATAAAATATACGGAATTTACACCATATATTGTAAGAATGTGAGAAAAAGAATGACTAAAAGGAGTACATATATGACATAAGAAATAAATAAACTGGTACGTCAACAAGGGCATCAAATTTATTAGCAATAATGTTTGAGTTTCTTGGACTGTCACAATTAATTACACAATAATTAATTAATTATATTACTTTCACAGGATTCCAGATCTCTCACTGAGGTAATATAATTGTTTTAAAGTTTTTTTATTATAATTTTATTATTAAATTCTATTCCCATTGACTTATACCATTGAGCACAGTGTTAGGTAGTAAAATTGTAAGGGACATTTTATTTACACTAATTAATTATACTACTTATTGTACTTAAATAGTTAATTGTAAGTAATACTTAAGTAGATAATTAATTATTAGTAAGAAGATGGGGCGTGGCTTCAACTCAGTAAAATAATTGATTATTTTAATGGTTAAGTCTAGTAGCCTGGATGACAGAAAGTTTTCCATTGAAGATTGTTATATTTATTACAGGAGAAAACTTACCAATTTCATTGTTATTCCTCCTTTCATGAAAGAAACCATTTTAAAACTTTTTCATGATAACATATTAGCAGACCATTTTGATCTTGAGAAAATCTTAATCAGAATTAAAAACACTGCTTGGGGGGCTAATATGTCTGAGGACACTAAATTATATGTTGAATCTTGTATTTCTTGTCAAAAATATAAAAGACTGTCAGGTAAAAGAGCAGGATTGTTGAAACATATTGAAGCACCTGATTCTCCTTTGAAAATCATTAACATGGATTTTTTCACTGGTCTTCCTGTAGCAGGTAAAGACAGTTATAACCCTTGTTGGGTAATAGTGGATAGATTCATCAAGATATGCAAATTTATTCCCACCTACCAAGATGTATCCACAAAATAATTAGCTTTCTTATGGTGGTATTACATGTATAATATTGTTGGATTTCTAAAAGCCATTATTTCTGATAGAGACCCAAAATTTACAACTGAATTTTGGACATCTTTGATGGATATTTGCAGCTGAGAGTTAAAATTATCTACAGCTCACAATCCTCAGACTGATGGTTAAGCTGAAAGAATTTTTCAAACTCTGGAAGATATGATTAGAAGGTATTGTGCCTTTGGATTAGAATATTAAGACAATGACAGATTTACTAATGACAGGGTCACTCTATTTCCAGGTCTTGAATTTGTGTATAATAGCACTGTTCATTCTGTAACTGAGAAAAAGCCTTTTGAGATTTGGTCAGGTTATGTCCCAAACACTCATGCTAAAATTATCAATAATAAATTACCTAAGTTGGAACTACATCCTGGTGTAAAATATTTTATGCAAATGCAACATCTATGCAGAAAACATGCTTAAAGCTGTATTAATAAGGAATTTGAATATGAAAAGAAAAGATTGGATAAATCCCATAAAGAATACACATATATCAAAGATGATGAAGTGTTGATATCTACTGTTCATTTCAATATACAGGGAAACAAAAAATTAAAAGATCCTTTTGTGGGACCATTTGTTGTTAAAAGAATGGTTGGAGATAATGCAGTCAAAGTTGTATTGTATTCTTCATATGATAATCAACATCTTGTTTTCCCCATTTCCTTACTTAAATCTTATACTTCCAACATTAAATTATTTCCCAAAAGAAGGGGAAGATCTAAGAAAAATCCTCATGAAGTCACAGAAACTGCAGAAATTGATAAAATTCTCAATGATAGAGTTATCACTTCTGAGAGAGGTATTGAATATTTTTTGAGATATAAGAACAAATCATCTGAACATGATGCATGGATACCTGGAAAAAAATTTCAAATCTTCCTACTCTATTAAAAAAATATAAAAAGAAAAAATCTTAGCATTTTTTATTTTTTTTTAGAGTGAGGGAGTGTCAGCCAAGCTATCACAGGAACCCAGTAAATTGTTATAATACATTACTGGAATCATTTAAAGGAATAATATTATGTATATTATGTAGTTACAATAAAATATTTGATTGAATAATAAAATTATATAAATATTTTATAAGTAAAATAATTATCAGATTTATTATTAAGTAAAAATATTTATTAAATAAAAGATATTATATTCTATAAAATCATGGCACATTTTTTATGTATCTATTATTTCTAAATAAATAAATAAATTATTTAAATTTATATTATAAGTGTAATAATAAATTTAACTCATAATGTAATTAAAATTTAAATAATAAACTTTATATACTAAATACAACTTATCATATATTATTATCCATAAATATTGGGCGCTTTTTTGACCCTTAAGTGTGTCACTAAAATTACTAAATAAATTTAAGCACTTATGTAATATAATAGAATTAAATTCTTACTCTAAATGAGTTTTATTATTAAATTAATTAATTGTTTCAATTCAATTGATTATTAAATTACTTAAATTAGTTAAAACAATTGAGAAAATTCTCTTTATACTGAATTAAAATTTATTATTTACATTTAAGCATGAAAATAATTCTATTTGTTTTAATTAAACCCTTTACATCTTTTTGTAATACCTATTTTGGGATTTTTTCTCACAGTTCTCAGGTTGAACACTCACGTAGTTATTCATTATATTAATTTTTTTAAGGATTTTATGGTGGTGAAAATGGTTACTTATTCACAGGTTTAATTTACTGTTTCATATTTTCTCCTTATTTTTGTATGTTTCAATTAAATTATTCTACTTTATTGTTTCACATCACTATTCTCTTTTTAAATACAATTGAGATGCCTCAGAGGTTTTCTTGCCTATAAAAGGGCCTTGTAATTCCCCTTTGGTAGTCATCACTTACACTTACAACATTTTAATACTTAGAATATGTTATTATTATTTTTATTAGAATCATAAATCTAATATAAGTAATTAATAATTACTTTAAGGTTGCTTTAAGTCTATTAATAATAATAATTGTTAGCCACGCAGAGAAAATCTTTACTTACTTGATTAAAGAATTACCAATAAACCAATACTCACTGTAGTGTCATTCCTCACCAATTTTCTTTGCGATTCCCTCTTTTGATTTTAATTCTTTTCATTCCTTTCTATATTTTTTTATCCTTATTTTCATTTCCTCCTTCTCCTTCTTCTAGAAAACCGGCCAAAAAATTCCTTATCTTGATGGGAAGATGTATTAGCTGGAATGAGGTGTCATTGGCAGGGTATAGGATTGGTAAATCAGGTGAACACATTGTATAGTTATTGTGTATAAAAGGAGGGAGTTTTTGGTCTTATTTTCTGGATTCTCTATCATTGAAATTAAAAAATATAAGCATTAAAATCACAATACATTTCATTATTACTCCTAAATTCTTTGAATAGTGTTTGAATTATATTCTATTTTTTCTACCAACTATAAGATTATAACCCATTTATAATTAGTGAGATAGGAGTTACTGAGACCCATATATTGATTTATATTTTAATACTTATTGGATTTTTACTACAGTATTCATATAGGACCATTGAAATCATCTAAAAAACTGACTAATCAAACTATTCACCTCTCTGTACCTAAACTCAGCCTTAAAATTGGGGACCTTTCATCAAGAATACTTTTGGGTATCCTCAAGTAATTAGAAATTCAAAAGAGGTTACAAGTAAACAAAATCGCTATACAACTATTTGGATAATTACAACATGTTGGGATCACTTCATATAGTGATTTCAGAAAAATAATCCCTGTTATATAATAAAATTGTGATATTGAATCAAAAATCTTACTACTAAATTTAACATATATTTTTTTTAGTAGAGACTTGTCAATAGACCAATTAAATTGATGATATTTGCAGATAATAAACCAGATAATAAAAATTGATTAATTGAATTTTTAACAGGAATTTTAATTAATTTTTCTTGGTTTGTAAAACACATTTATTATTTAAAAAGAATATTACTGACAATTTTTTTTAAATATAAAAAAAGGGCTACATATTGTAGAATTGTTAAATTAAGTTACCAGATAAAAGCATATTTGACTTTTGGCACTTATAAATTCTCTATAATACCTATAAGTAAGTAATTAAATAGACTTAATTAGTGTTATATCATACTCATAAAACACCTTTTTTAGAGTTTTAATAACTCATATAACAATTTTGATTTAAATTCCACGGAGAAAATGTGTGAAAAAGTTGATATTGTGAGTGATAAGGTAAAACCTTATAATCTAAGACCTATAGCTGAAAGACCTGTTACAAAACATAGAAAGAAAGGAAGTATCTTCAAAAAACAGAATCTCTCAACTGATTTCTGTGGAGGAAAGGAAAAGACTCCTAAACCAAATAAAAATAATGAAAAAAAATAAATTACAAGAACAAATTCACTCCCTTTCAACACTTCTAAACACACTCACCATAATAGTCAAAATCATGGTAGACCAGATGAAAAATCTGTAAAAAATAGCAGAACAGGGATCTATACTAATCAATCAACCACTGGTAGGCCTAAAAGCTCAACCAACTTCAGTATTCAACAACCCTTCCACGGTGTAGAAAGACTCTTACAGTCACCTTTCTATAATCAGAAGCCAGGGGAGTTGGATAAAAAGAAGAAACCCCTGTCTCTTTAAGTAAAATAAGAGTTCAAAATCAACTAAGCTAATAAGTTAACTCAATGAAGAAAGGCCAGTTAAATATTTGTAAATAAAGGTTTTGAGATCTAAAAACATTTTTCTTTTAGTTTTGAAGAAGAAAATCCAACAGGTAAGTTGTAGCAGAAAAGTTATTTAAATGATTGAATATCTATATTTTTATAAAGTGTTATATAAAAGTTTTATTTTATAAGGGTATTACAAATTAATAATTTTTGTTATGCATTATTGTTGTTAAAGATGAAATTCTCTGATATTATGTTATGATATGGAAATAAGATTCTATGATTATTTTTAGATTTCTAATCTTATTTCGAGTATACAGCTTTAAATGAATGGTCAGGTCATGTGCCCTATTTTTGCCGCCCGGGGTATTCCAGAGCTGCTTCAGAGTATCCCAGAGTTTTTAAATAGCTTGTACAGACCTCTGGACTTAATTCAAACCTTAAAATCTTTATAAAAATCTATAGAAATTACAAATGATAAAGATACTTTTGTATTACGCTCCCATTTATATTTTGTAGTCCACACAGCCCTATTCATCTTACTAAAAATCATCAAAGATAAGTAAATTATGAAAAATCAATAATAATCAAAAATAATTTATAAAAATATTAAAAATAGTAGAAAAATAGTAAAAATTACGTAAAAATTTATAAAGCATCCTGGGACTCCCAAATTTTATTTCTATGCACTTTTAAGCCTATAGATTCATTTCTTTACTATTAAATAACTGTTTAATCTTGACTTGTAAAATGAAACCCTTTACAACATAAATACAATCCATTCTTTACAATAAAAATTATATAAATTTAGATTAGCCTTTCCATTCTCTTTAATAACCTTCTAATATCACTCCTAGACAAACCTTAGTTCTGTACTAATATTTACGTTTCCACATCCCCCCTCCAATGAAGAATGTCCCCATTCTTAAATTTGCATATTTGATCAAGCACATATTAATCTTCTCTTCAACCCCTTCAACCATCTACTCAAACCACTCTGGAAAACAAATTTCACTTCATCTTTTCAAGAAAATCACTATAAAAATTTCTTCAAAAGATCTATATGTCCCATGTGAACTTTGCACCAAATACCAGGTTCCTTGTCTGATCTCTAACCCTGGACTAGCTGGAAGAACTTCCTGTGATCTTTGAAGGCTTAAGAAAATCAAATTCAACCATCCATTTATTCCTTCCAGGGCTAATGTTCAGACTGTCACAGCTTCCCTTCTTGACTTAGAAATTCCCAAAAAAAGACTATCAAAAATTCCCACCTTCTTTAGAAATATCAAGGCCAAAACACTTCATCCTCTAAAGAATATAATCCTGAGCTTCCTCCTCCTTCTCAAGATCCTAATCCCATCATGCCAGTTTTTCCATTCAGCTTTTCTGAAACCTTATTTCCTGGCTCTAAGAGTTATTCCTTTATTTAATCTTTATAAACTTACCTACTTATTCTGAATCCAACTTTGATTCTCTTCCAACTTCTAAAGTTTCTCCTAATCTATTAAAATAACAAATAATGATGATTTTGGCGAGGAGCAGATTGATTATATTAATTATTATCCAAAATTTCATTGATATCTCTTTCTAGACTTGTGTGATGATATGAAGTATAAATTTTTGAATTTTTTTCAAGAAACCCCTGCTAATAATAATGAAGATCTTATGAAGAGAAGAATGTTGATGCAAAATTTTGATACAGATGATCATATATTTCAAATAGATTATTTATTTTGAATATTATTCTCTTCTTTAAAACTTTATTTTAATTCTTTAGTGCTGATATAATGTTTCTTCTGGTTGATCTAATTTTTCTATCTGACTTTAATTGATATAATTTTGAAATAAATTTAAAATAAACCATATTTATCTTGTGATGATTCCACTTCTGAGAGAAAGGCTTGAATCCCTTCAGACTCCCCTCTACCAATCTCTACTTTGTCACAGCATGACAGAGTGGGATCCCCACCCACTTAGTAGAATACTTTGATTCCATTTTTGCCATAAGGTCCTCCAAGCTTCCAAATAAATAGTCTAGCAAAGAAACCCACTAATATTCCAACTCCTATCGAAATTCAATGATTCAGCATCACAAAATTCAATTAATTTTCTGATTTCTTAAATCACTCCTCAAATTTTGTCAGAATTCTTTATATTTTCCAGGCTTTCTTAGCACCTTTATTTTCAGCCTTTAACAATCTCCACCAATAACCTATAAATTCTTTATCTTTCTTTAAACATAATAAAATATGTTCATTTTATGAAATCTTCATTTCATAAAGTTAGTTGCACCATATCCATCAATCACTGAGTTGTCCAAATGAGTGAGTATCAGTGTCAGTATAGTCTAGTATATAAGTATGATATAATAGTGTTATTTTATGGTCCTACTACTTATTGATAAATGATTTAGTGATTAAACCTCAGGGGAAGACTAATAGAATAGTTATACTCAAATAAAACTCACAATACTTGGATTTAAATGCGTGCTAGTGGTGGAAAATAGAAGAATAAAATATAGTTATAGCTATTATAAAGATAATATCAATTTATAAGGGCTTTATAATATATTTCTGAATACTAATAATTGTATTGTAGTGTTTGTTTGAAGTGTAGTAATTGAATGATGATTATAAACCGTCAAAATCCCTCCTTACTTATACCCAAATCCACTGGAGTGCACAGACCTTCAATCCAGATGATGTCACTGCTATCCCCGGCAATTACAGCACTGTGAGGGCCCATCACCTCCCCATGGCGTCCACTTCAAGCAGTTTCAACACCCAGACCTCCAGTAAGGACCCTCCATCACTATTAATAATAACACAGAGCCATACCATAATTAGAAAACCCAGATAAAAGCGGATACCATAAAGAAACAGGTAAAATAAAAGATCAAAAAGAGATTTAATGAAACTAAAAGCATATAAAGGAAACAAATAAAATGTCCAAGCCCCCAATAACATCCCCAAGCATCCACATTAACCCAAAAACATATTTCCAACCCATAAATCCGTGAATAACCATCCAAGGAAGTAATTTTAGTTGTCCAAACTGGGTGTATGCGCCTGATATAGGTGTCTATGCTTCTGTAGGCGTTGTGAGTCCACTGATTTCGTCCATATGACCTAAAATAAGCAGAAAAACAAAGGTTATAGGCTATTAAGGGGCTAAAACCCACTTATATACCTAAATATACATAATATACTGCATATTTCACTGAATATGAGGTTTATGTATACATATAAGCTTATGTATGTCAATAATTACTTCATATCACTTAAGATAAGTATATTATGACTCCATTAACACCTTAATAAGTATTATTAGGCCATGGATAAGCTATTTAAACTATTATAAATTATATAATAGAATAATAATTATATATATATATAATAAAATAATATATATTATTATTTTAACCTTATTTTTAAGATATAAGCTTAATCTAATTAAGGTTATCTTATTTTAAGCATAAGAAATACTCAGTCCTAAGGATATTTAGGCTGACACTCCCTCACTCCAAAAAAAACAATAAAAAAAAAATGTTAAGACATTTTAATTAATCTTAAGGAATGAAATAATAAAATAAAAAAGAATTTTTATAATACATATACTGAATGAACAGTATTATTTAGATTTAAATTTTTTCAAGAGATTTTTAAGATCAGAGATTTCATTTTCTGGAATCCACTGGTCATATTCACTTGATTTATTTTTAAATCTTAGTAGATACTCAACTCCCTTTTCTTTTGTAAGGTGTCTCTTTTTGAGTATCTTTTCAATTTCTGCCTTTTCCACTATTTCTTCAGGTTGCTTTTTATGCCTTCCTGATCTTCTTGGAAAGAGAGCAGTATCATTAGAATGGTATGGTTTTATAAGAGAAATAGGAAATACTGGATGTTTTCTATCATAAGGTGCATATAGAATAACCTCAACAGCATTATTACCAACCATCTTTTTAACTACAAATGGTCCAATGAATGGATCCTTCAATTTAACATTACCATTTAAATTGAAATGTAGCGTTGAAATAAGGACTTCATCACCCTCTTTGAACATTTGTTCTTTATGGGCTTTATCCCATCTTTTCTTTTCATACTCAAAAGCCTTATTTATACATTCTTGAGCATGTTTTCTGCATAGTTCTTGCATCTGAAGAAAAGATTTAGTACCTGGATGAATATCCAATCTAGGTAACTTATTAAGAGTTTTAGCAGGGGTATTAGGTACATAACCCAACCATAACTCAAATGGCTTTTTGCCAGTGACAGAATGTACTGTACTATTATATGCAAATTCTAAACCTGGGATAAGGGTTACCCAATCATGCGTGAATTTGTCATTGTCTTTAAAATTTAGACCAAAAGCACAGTATCTTCTTATCATATCTTCTAAGGTTTGTATCATTCTTTCTGCTAGCCCATCAGTTTGTGGATGGTGTGCTGTAGAAAGTTTTAATTGACACCCTGAAACATCCATAAGTGACGTCCAGAACTCAGAAGTAAATTTAGGATCTCTGTCTGAAACTATTGCTTTGGGGAAACCTGCTGTATGTAACATTTGTGTCCACCATAAAAAAGCTAAGTCCTTTGCAGAAACCTCTTTGTGGGTAGGAATAAATTTACACATCTTTGTAAATCTATCTACAATTACCCAGCAGGAGTTATAACTCTTATGCCCTGCTATTGGCAAACCTGTTACAAAGTCCATGTTAATAATTTCCCATGGAGCTTTTGGTTGCTCAATTTGTTGTAATAAACCAGCTCTTTTTCCTGTTAATCTTTTAGATTTTTGACAAGAATCACATGTTTCAACATATTTCTGAACATCCTCAGACATGTTAATCCACCAAGCTGTGTTTTTTACTCTGGTTAATGTTTTATGGTAGTCAAAATGACCTGCTAATATATCATCATGACATATACTTAACATTAACTCCTTCATTGAAGGGGGAATTACAATTACATTACTTAATTTTTTCCTGTAATATATAAAACCATCCTCAATGGAAAATTTTCCTTTCTCTAATGCCTCTTTATACTTATCTGGTAATGTTTTTATTAAAACATTCATGGAAGCATTAGATGGATCATTTAATATTGTAGTTAATTTACTTAAGTCAGGATCTGAATTATAATTATCAAGAATTGATTGCATAAATTCATCCTCAAGATCTACAATATAAATGCCATAAATGTTAATAATCTCTGACTCAGGAACATAAGCAGGATTATCATCATTATTAGGCAGAGGTACTCTAGATAACAGATCTACATTAGAGTGCAAGGTTCCTGCTCTATGTGTAATAGTCATCCGTCCTCTGTATTCTTGTACAGCTAATTGCCATCTAAACATGTGTCTATTAGGAGTTTTCATGTTTAAGAGTGACTTAACTGCACTACAGTCAGTTATTAACTCAAATTTTTGGTCTTCAAGGTAATAATGTAGCTTTTCAAGAGCCCATACTACTGCCAAACATTCAAGTTGAGTAGCACCATATTTTAATTCACTACTTCTCAGAGTACGTGAAATATAGCAGATTACTACTTCTGACATTTTACCTTCAATAAGTTGTTTTTGATGCAAAGCAGCACCCAGTCCAATAAAGCTTGCATCTGTATATAATACAAAAGGTAATTGGAAATCTGGTAATCCCAAGATAGGAGCTGTCATTAAGCATTCTTTCAACTTATTAAAAGCATGTTGTCTTTCATTATTCCAAATGAAAGCTTCTGATTTCTTTATCAGTGTGGTCAGTGGTGCAGCAATTGATTGGTAGTTTTTTATATATTGTCTATAATAACCACACATTCCAAGAAAAGATTGTACATCCTTCACATTTTGAGGAATGCCAATATTCTTTATTGCAGCCACTTTATTTTGGTCTACACATATTTGTAAGCCAGATACAATATGACCAAGCACTTTTAAAGATTCAAACCCAAATTTACATTTTTTCAATGCAAGGGTCATATTTATTTCATCCATTTTCTGAAATACTTTCCTTAAATGGATTAAGTGTTCATCAAAATTTTTAGAGAACACTATGATGTCATCAATGTATACCATTAACCATCCCTCAATCATTTCATTATGGAATGTTATATCCATTAACTTTTGAAATACTGATGGAGCATTTTTTGGTCCAAATGGTATTCTGACATACTTATAAATTCCCATGTGTGTTGTTATCAACAAAAAGTTCTGTGAATTCTTTTCAACAGGAATTTGATGGTACCCTTTATTTCCATCTAGGCAACTTATATATTTAGCACCTTTAAGGGTAGCATGTATAGAGGCAATCCTTGGCAAGGGATAAATATCATCTACTGTAAATGTATTTAATGCTCTATAATCACCGCACAGTCTTGCTTTATCTTGTTCATAAGAAATTAGCACTGGTGATATTACACAATATTTTGGTGTAGTTTCAACCTTCTCAAGAATGTTCATTTTTAATAACATCTTAATATTATCCTCTATGTCTTTCCTCTTCATTGGTGAAGCAGGATATGGTTTCTTTTTAAGACTAGTAGGAATATTATCCATGTCACAGGTTAAACTAATTTTCATTTCATGATCTTTTACAAGGCCAAGTTCATTTGTACCATGTGCAAAAGCCATTGGAAAAGCTTTAATTAATTCCAAAATATTATTTTTCTCAGTTTCACTTATCTGAGTGCCAAATGATGCTTTTGAAATTTCTGTTTCCAGAAGTTCCAACTCATTGGATTCTCTTCCTTTAGACAGGGAATTTGTTACTGACTCAATGTGTAAGACTGTGTTAAAAGAATTTATTTTAAATTTCCTTTTACCATTCATGCCAATTGTAAAATTGTTATTAGCAGGGTCTAATTTTACACCAAATTTAGTCAGAATATCATTTCCAATGATAAAACAGTTACTACAATTTGTATTATCCATTACTACAAAGTCACAAGTTACCCTTACATAACCATGTTGGTGTTTAAAGAAAACAGCAGCTTTGTATTTACCAATGGGGTGTAGTACTGATCCAAAACCTCTCCAATTTTTATTCTGAAGTGGTTCAAGCTTAAACTTATATTCACTATCAATTTTCTGTAATGTATTAGTGGAAACAACTGAACCAGCAGCTCCTGTGTCCAATACTATATTAACATTTTCACCAGAAATGATAGCTGGAACCGTGATAGGTGTCATTCTAAAGTTATCAGCTTGTATATCCTTAATGATTTCAGCATCCTCAAAATTCATTAAAGATTCATTTGAGTCCATATTTAATATTGGATTTTCAAAGATGGACAAATCATCTTCCAACATACAGACTTCATTTTCATCACTATATGAGATATTGCTGTCATAATCACTTGATTCTTTACTTTTTTCAGTTTCAGTTTCAGATTCACGTTGATTTTCAACAATATTTATGTTTTTCTCACATTTGTGACCTTTTACCCAAGGTTTGTTACACTTATAACAAGTATTTGTTTCATACTTTTTAGGTACTACAGGTGCAGTAGGTTTTTTCTGCTTCTCCTGAAGTGTTTTTGAATTCTGAGATTTTACAGGTTCAACATTTTGTTTATAAGTGGAATACCTTGATTCATACTTATGGTTCAATAATATTTCATTGCAAATATTAATAAAGTCAGAATATTCAGTAACATTTAATGTTCTAGCTACAACAATGTCTCTGACAGATATAGGTAATTTGTATATTATCTTATCTTTCCATAAGTTAAAATCCATATGAGGCTCAATGGCTTTTAATATTTTGTTTAAATTCATTAAAAATACCATAGGTTTGTCACCATTCAACGGATTATACCTAGTCTTCTCATACAGTCTCTGCTGAGTAAGCCTGAATTTAGAACCTCCAAATTGTTTTTCAATAAGTTGTTTCCATTCAGCCCAAGAGTAGTCTCTACCCTCACTTAAGACAGCTTCAAACCATAATAAAGCAACATCCTTAAATAAAGAAATTAATTTTGATGTTATCTCTTCATCTGGTAACTTATATGAGAATTTCAAGTTGTCAATTCTTTGAATAAAATGTTGCCAATCAGAGCTGGCTTCCCCATCATAAGTTGGGTACTGATCTATCTTAGGCCAGTTCTTCTGATTGGATTTTATCTCACTAATCTTAGGTAAATTCAACAACTCATTTACTTTTGATAAATGGTCTTGTATTTCTTCCTGCACGGATTTGTGACTTACATTTTCAGATTTGACACTACCACCAGATGGTTTTAATTGTGGTGGTACAGGGAAGGAATGAGATTCACTTTTGCCAATGAAAGGATTATTATTATATTGATTATACTTATGATTATCCTGGTTCATTAGTAGATTGGCAGTTTCAATCTCAACTTTAGTTAATCTTTGTAGCAGCTCAGAGACACTTTGATTTGTCTGTGCAAAAGATAACTTTGTTCTTGATTCAGTTTTTAATAAGTGTGTTTCATATAATTTTTCTAACTCACAAAATTTGTTTGAAAGGTCATTATATTTATTACTCAATGAATCATATTTAAGAGTTAGAGACAAATGTTCTTTCTCTAATTCTTTATTACGTGTTGCTAATTGAGAAATGTTCAATGTTAAGGATGAAATTGTATCACTAGTGAGCTTAACTGTCTGTTCCTCACAATCAGTCATTCTATTCCACAATGCTGAAACAATTCTATGGACAGTTGGATTATTGTTAAAATATTCCATGTCCTCCTTTTCAATTCTCTCACTCTCCTGTGAACTTCTCATCTCACTAGTAGGTGGTTGCAACTGAGGATTAACTGTATTATCATTGTATATAGTACTGTTATTATGGACAAAAGACAAGTCAGGTGTATCTACTCTAAAACCTAAATTTCTTAAATCCTCCTCTATTTTTTGTACAGATTTAACATCAATAGAATTACCTATATTGTAATTATCAGTATTATGTCTAATCTGAGAGGGTAAGTTACTTACCAAGGGATGGTTGCCAGTCCTGATTTTTGGCGCTTTTTTCCCTTGTAAGGGTGAGCTGAGGAAGTCAGATGAGGGGGTGGATCCCTGTTGCAACTGTGGCTTGTCCACTGTTGGTGAAACCAGTCCCATTTCCATTTGTCTACCAGGATTTTCTCCTGGGAGTGAGTGGACCCTCCTTGGGTAGGGGGTTGCTGATTTGATTGACTGGGCAGGCCTCCCTTTAATTCTGCCATTGCCTGATTCATCTGCTGAAATCCTACCTTGCAATTGTTTTGCAACTGCTCTACTTCTTTGAACATGAGAGATTTTGATTCCTCTAGCTTCAGAACCTGTTTGGCCAGGTGGGACAGTTGATCCTGAAGAGGAGGAGACGTCTTCTTGATAGTTATCTTTTTTAAGAGGGCGTCCTTTTCCTCTACACTCATGCTTTCTGGTTGGGGGTACTGTTGTCCCTCCATGGTGATGTCCTGGAAAGTTTTTATTAGCTTTAGACCTGGTATTATAAGCAGGCTGTTCACTTACACTATCCTGAGGAGCACTCATACTGTTCAGAATAACAATATTTTACGTCTACAAAAGGAAAAAACTCTGTGGAATTAGTAGACAAAAGATATTAGTAATTATATTACTAATAAAAAAGCAATGGAGCTTACCCTGAATTTATATCTTTATTTATTTAAATAAAATATAAGAAAAATTCGAAAAAATCTGTTAAAAATATAATAATAAGTTTAACTAGACCTCTATAAGGGTGAATAATTAGCTTACCAAGATTTAGCCAAATACCAATTTTATTGGGTGTTATATTGGTGTCCAAATACCAAGTGAAATTGGGTTTATATTGGGTACAGTTACTACTGTAAATATCTAATTTTTATGGTAAAAAATTAGTACAATTATTATAAGGGTTCTTTTCCGCAATCAATGAGTTATGATGACCCACTAATATGCCGCAGACCCAAATATTTGGTTAATTTTGAGTTGTACTAAGGTAAAAATCACGTCCCAAGGCTTATACTAAATAATAAGTAAAATATAAGGAAAGACCCCCAATTGTCAGTATAGTCTAGTATATAAGTATGATATAATAGTGTTATTTTATGGTCCTACTACTTATTGATAAATGATTTAGTGATTAAACCTCAGGGGAAGACTAATAGAATAGTTATACTCAAATAAAACTCACAATACTTGGATTTAAATGCGTGCTAGTGGTGGAAAATAGAAGAATAAAATATAGTTATAGCTATTATAAAGATAATATCAATTTATAAGGGCTTTATAATATATTTCTGAATACTAATAATTGTATTGTAGTGTTTGTTTGAAGTGTAGTAATTGAATGATGATTATAAACCGTCAAAATCCCTCCTTACTTATACCCAAATCCACTGGAGTGCACAGACCTTCAATCCAGATGATGTCACTGCTATCCCCGGCAATTACAGCACTGTGAGGGCCCATCACCTCCCCATGGCGTCCACTTCAAGCAGTTTCAACACCCAGACCTCCAGTAAGGACCCTCCATCACTATTAATAATAACACAGAGCCATACCATAATTAGAAAACCCAGATAAAAGCGGATACCATAAAGAAACAGGTAAAATAAAAGATCAAAAAGAGATTTAATGAAACTAAAAGCATATAAAGGAAACAAATAAAATGTCCAAGCCCCCAATAACATCCCCAAGCATCCACATTAACCCAAAAACATATTTCCAACCCATAAATCCGTGAATAACCATCCAAGGAAGTAATTTTAGTTGTCCAAACTGGGTGTATGCGCCTGATATAGGTGTCTATGCTTCTGTAGGCGTTGTGAGTCCACTGATTTCGTCCATATGACCTAAAATAAGCAGAAAAACAAAGGTTATAGGCTATTAAGGGGCTAAAACCCACTTATATACCTAAATATACATAATATACTGCATATTTCACTGAATATGAGGTTTATGTATACATATAAGCTTATGTATGTCAATAATTACTTCATATCACTTAAGATAAGTATATTATGACTCCATTAACACCTTAATAAGTATTATTAGGCCATGGATAAGCTATTTAAACTATTATAAATTATATAATAGAATAATAATTATATATATATATAATAAAATAATATATATTATTATTTTAACCTTATTTTTAAGATATAAGCTTAATCTAATTAAGGTTATCTTATTTTAAGCATAAGAAATACTCAGTCCTAAGGATATTTAGGCTGACAATCAGTATGAGTACTTATGAACCAGTGATATATTGAAAATTACTGAATTGATTATCCAAATAGATTAACATTCCCTTCTAAAAACCTTGGGGAAAAAACTTTAATTGATTTACAGTCTATAGTCTTGGTGGACTACCCTTCTGAAAATCTCTACATAAATTGTCCATCTAAAGAATGAATATCAATTTTAATGTCTTGGTGGACCACAGAGATGGTAATTTCCAGTTTATAGTCATAGTGGACCAGACATTCCATTGATTCCAGCTGTATACTGGTGTTCTTGAGCCCCAAAGTTTTCCATTATCCTTTTTCTCCATTTTCTATCCTCCTATCAAGGTTAGCTTTTCCATCCTAATTTTCAACTTTTAAAGATGAAACCTTCCAACTTCACTGCTTCTAAAGATCAAGCCTGTGATTACTGCTCATTTATCCATAAAAAGTGCACCTACACCCAACCTGAAAAGACACACTGACAACATGTCCTGTTCTAACTGTTTTGAAAAGAAGAGAAAATGCTCTGGCCTCAAATATGGCTCCTTCCCATTTCCAGCAACCAGCTTTGCTTCCCACTGTCATTCTTCTACTCCATCTCCTAAATCCACTACTTCTAAGAATACTTCTCCTTTTACACCTTCTTCCTTCTTGAACATTCCTTCTGACTCTGAATCCCTGGGTCCTCCCCCATCTGCTCTTCTTGCTGCTTCTTCTCCTCAATCAAGGCTATTTTCTACCATCCCTAGAACTCCTACTGCTCCTAAAGCTATGTTAAATCAATCTTTCATTTAAATATGTTCTGGATTTTTCTCCTTCTCCATCTACTATCTCTCCTTCACCTATAACAGAGCCTATTCCTCTTCAACCTAAATTCAGCAGCCCCCATTTTCTTTCTTCTTTTTCTTCTTCAAAATAACCCAGATCTTCTAGTCCTCCAGTATTGCATCATAAGAAAAGACGAGTTCAATAGAAAAAGGTTCATCTATTTTACCCAACCTTCAAACTTCCTAACCTTTCTCAAACCACATGCTTATCACAACATCCTAAACCCCTATTCATCCCTTATTGAAGAAAAATTTCTACCAAGTCTGCCTTTGAAATTTTATCTTGAAACTATTGTTTCTAGTGAGTAAAAAAATCTTATTTCACTCTAAATTTAAAATCTTTGACATTTATTGATGATCTAATACATATTCATCTGGATCTTTTTATTCTTTATCCACTCATTATATCCCAGATCCAGAACTGTCTTCTGACTTTGTGAAATGCCATGAAGTTTCCTAACAATTATGTTCAATGTTCAACATTGATCTGGCCGATTATAAAGATCATCTCCCTAAAGATAAAGTGGAAGTATATGCCAGGGAAAAAGTCTTGAGATGTCATTTTAAAATGGCCACTTGGATAGAGCACTAAGAAAATCATGCAATTGAAGAAAAAAAGAAATTCACTGGATATTCTTCTGAAGCTTTCACCATTCCTTCTTTTTCAAGAGAAAAACTTCTATAGATCTTCTTACTTCTTGATTGAAAAATAAAAAGAAAAAAAAAACTATATAAAATCATATAAATCTAATATTATTATCTTATTTTATTATTATTATTATTATTATTATATTTATTTTGTAATTATTATTATTTATTTAAATAATTTTTAAAACCAAAATAAAGTTTGTTAAAAAATATTTGATATAGAAAATAGATATTAAAATATAAACTTAAAACAATTTATGAACATAAAAAAAATGTTTTTAAACAATTTCCCCAAGCCATTTGATGTGCTGTACCCCTGATATCATACCCACATCCAAGTGCACCTTGATGTGGGATAGACAGGAAATTAATTGAAAATGAAAGATAAATAATTTTCAAAAAAATTCATAAATAATGAACAACAAAATAGAGAATTTGTCATCCAGGCTCTCAGCCTAGGTATCTTCAGGACTGAGTAATTCTTATGTTTAAAATATGATAAAATTAATTACATTAAGCTTATTACTTAAAAATAAGGTTAAAATACTTATATATATGGTTATAATACATATACATCTAATTATTAAACTATTATATGACTTATAGTAGTTTAAATAGCTTATCCATAGCCTAATAATATTTATTAAGGTGTTAATGGAATCATAATATGCTTATCCTAAGTAATAATAAGTAATTATAGACATAAATAAGCTTATATGTATACATAAACCTCATATTCAGTGAAATATGCAGTTATATTATGTATATTTAGGTCTATAAGTGGGTTTTAACCTCTTCATAGCCTATAAACTTTATTTTTCTGCTTATTTAAGGTCATAAGGACGTATCCATTGTACTCACAATGCCTAAAAAAGCATATATCCAGGTTGGACAACTTAATCTGCTTCCTTGGATGGATTTTCACAGATTTATGAGTTGGGATATAATTACTGGGTTAATGTGGAGGCTTGGGGATATTATTGGGAGCTTGGAAAGTTAATTTAATTCCTTAAAATACTTTGTTTTTCATTTTATCCTCTTAGGGTGAGTTATTATACCTGTTTCTTTATGGTATCCACTTTTATTGGTCTATTCTACTTATGGTATGGGTCTGTGGTATCATTAATTGTGATGAAGGGTCCTTACTGGAGGTCTTGGTGTTGAAACTGCTTGAAGTAGACGCCATGGGGAGTTTATGGTCCCTCACAGTGCTGTAATTGCTGGGGATAGCAGTGACATCATCTGGATTGAAGGTCTGTGCACTCCAGTGGATTTTGGTATAAGTAAGGGAGGATTTTGACGGTTATTAGACATCACTTACTTATTAAAACTCAAATAAACACTACAACACACTTTATATCATATAGAAATATATTATAAAGCCTTTATAAATTGATATTATCTTTATATAAGCTATAACTATATTTTCTTAGTCTATTTTCCACCACTAGCACACATAACATCCAAGTATTGTGAGTTTAAATTGAGAATAACTATTTTATTAGTCTTTCCCTGAGGTTTAATCACCAAATCATTTAACAATAAGTAGTAGAGCCATTAATATTTACTATTAAATCATACTTATATACTGGATAAACTGACAATTGGAGGTTTTTCCTTAGTTATTACATATTATTTAGTATAAGCCTTAGGATGTGATTTTTACTCTAGTATATCTCAAAACAAACCAAATACTTGGGTCTGAAGCACATTAGTGGGTCATAATAACTCAGTGATTGCAGAAAATAAACCTTATTATAACTGTACAAATTTTATATAATAAAAATTAGGTATTTACAGTAGTAACTGTACCCAATATAAACCCAATTTTACTTGGTATTTGGTCACCAATATAACACCAAATTAAATTGGTATTTAGTTAAAGCTTAATAGCTAATTATTTACCCTTATAAAGATCTAGTTAAGCTTATTAATTTATTTTTAACAGATTTTTTTGAATATTCTTATATTTGATTTAAATAAATAAAGATATAAATTCAGGGTAAGCTCCAGAGCTTTTATTAGTGATTTTATTGCTAAAATTTTTGTCTAATAATCACATTATAGTTTTTTTATTTTGTAGACGTATAAAATTTTTATTTGAAGACACAATGAATGCTCATTAGGACAATGTAAGTGAAAAACCTACTAATAACACCAGGTCTAAAGCTAAAAACATTGCTCTAGGACATCACCATGGAGGGTCAATCATACCCACAACCAGAGTCAATGAGATGAGAGGAAAAAGAGGCCCTCTTAAAAAAGATAACAATAAAAAAGACTTAACCTCCTCTTCAGGATCAACTGTCCCATCTGGAATAGCAGGTTCTGAAACTGGAGGAATCAAAGTCTTTCATGCTAAAGGAGGTAGAGCAGTTGCAAAAAAACTGCAAGGTGGGTTTCCAACAGATGAATCAAACCTTAGCAGAGTTAAAGGTAGGGCAGCCAAGCCAAAAACCCCCTACCCAAGGAGAGTCACATAATTCAAAGGAAATAATTCTGGAAGATAAATGGAATTGGGATTGGTTCCACCAGCAATGGTCCAGTCACAATTGCAACAGGAATCCTCCCCCTCATCAGACTTCCTCAGCTCACTTCTACAAAGGAAAGCAAAAGCACCAAAAATCAGTGCTTGCACAAATCCTGTGGTAAGTAGATTAACCTCTCAGATTGAACACAATACTAATTATTACAATATAGGTAATATTATTCATGTAAAATCTTTACAGAGAATTGTGGAGGACTTAAGAAAATTAGGTTTTGATGTAGATACATCTGACATATCTTTTGTCAATAACAACAGTACTATTTATAATAATAATACAGTCAATCCTCAGTTGTCACCACTTACTAGTGAGATGAGAAGTTCACAAAATAGTGAAAAAATTTAGAAGAAAGACATGGAGTATTTTAATAGTTACCCTACTGTCCATAGAATTGTTTCAGAATTATGGAATAGAATGACTGATTGTGAGGAACAGACAGTTAAGCTCACAAGTGATACAATTTCTTCCTTGACATTGAACATTTCTCAACTGGCAAAAAGAAAGGAAGAATTAGAGAATGAACACTTGGCTGTAACTCTAAAGTATGATTCTTTGAGTAATAAATAAAGTGAACTTTCAAACAAATTCTCTGAGTTAGAAAGGTTGTATGAAGCACATTTATTGAAAATTGAATCAAGAATAAAGTTTTCTTTTGCCAAGAAAAATCAGAGTGTCTCTGAGCTGCTAAAAAGATTGACTAAAGTTGAGATTGAAACTGCTAATCTACTAATGAATCAGGATAAACATAAGTATACTCAGTATAATAATAATCCTTTCATTGAAAAAAATGAATCTCAATCATTCCCCATACCACCACAAATAAAACAATCTGGTGGTAGTGTCAAGTATTAAAAAAAATGTAAGTCACAAATCCATGCAAGAGGAAATAAAAGACCATTTATCCAGAGTGAATGAGTTAATGAATTAACCTAGGATTAGTGAAACAAAATCCAATAAGAAGAAATTTCCTAAGATATATCAGTACTCAACTTATGATGGGGAAGCCAGCTCTGATTGGCAGCATTTTATTCAAAGAATTGATAATTTAAAATTCTCAGATAAGTTACCAGGTGAAGAAATAATATCAAAATAAAGTTTTTTATTTAAGGATGTTACTTTATTATAGTTTGAAGCTGTTTTTAGTGAGGGTAAATATTACTCTTGGGCTGAATGGAAACAACAAATTGAAAAACAATTTGGTGGTTCTAAATTCAGGCTCACTCAGCAAAGATTGTATGAGAAAACTAGGTATAATCATTTGAATGGTGACAAACCTATGGTGTTTTTAATGACTTTAAATAAAATATTAAAAGCCATTGAGCCAAACATGGATTTTAACTTATGTAAAGATAAGATAATATATTAATTAACTATATCTGTCAGAGACATTGTTGTAGCTAGAAAAATAATGGTAAATGAATACTCTGAATTTAATAATATTTTCAATGAAATATTATCAAACCATAAGTATGAAGCAAGGTACACCACTTATAAACAAAACAATGAACCTGTGAAAAATCAGAATTCAAAAAAAAATTCAGGAGAAGCAGAAAAAACCTACTGCACTTGTAGTACCTGAAAAGTATGAAACTAATACTTATTATAAGTGTAATAAACCTTTGTTTAAAGGTCACAAATGTGAGAAAAATATAAATATTGTTGAAAATCAGAATCAATCTGAAAATGAAACAGAGAAAAGTAAAGATTCAAGTGATTATGACAGTAATATCTCATATAGTGATGAAAATGAAGTCTGTATGTTTGAAGATGATTTGTCCATCTTTGAAAATCCAATATTAAATATGGACTCAAATTAATCTTTAATGAATTTTGAGGATGCTGAAATCATTTAGGATATACAAGCTGATAGCTTGAAAATGACACCTATCACAGTTCCAGCTATCATTTCTGGAGAAAATCTAAATATAGTATTGGACACAGGAGCTGCTGGTTCTGATGTTTCAAAAAATACATTACAGAAAATTGATAGTGAATATAAGTCAAAGCTTGAGCCCCTTCTAAGTTATAAATGTATAGGTTTTGGATCAGTACTACAACCCATTGGTATATACGAAGCTGCAGTTTTCTTTAAACATCAACATGGTTATGTTAGAGTAACTTGTGACTTTGTAGTAATGGATAATAATAATTGTAATAACTGTTGTATCATTGGAAATGACATTCTGACTAAGTTTGGTGTTAAATTAGACCCTTCTAATAATAATTTTACAATTAGCATTAATGGTAAAAGGAAATTTAAAATAAATTCTTTTAAGATGGTCTTACACATAGAGTCAGTAATAAATATTCCTTGCAAAGGAAGAGAATCCAATGAAATGGAACTTCTGGAAACACAAATTTCAAAAGCATAATTTGGCACTCAGATAATTAAAGCTGAGGAAAAAAATATTTTGGACTTAATTAAAGCATTTCCAATGGCTTTTGAACATGGAACCAATGAACTTGGCCTTGAAAAAGATCATGAAATGAAAATTAGTTTAACCTGTGATATGGATAATAATCCTGCTAGTCTTAAAAAAAGAAACCTATCCTGCTTCACCAATGAAAAGGAAAGACATAGAGGATAATATTAAGATGTTATTAAAAATGAACATTATTGAAAAGGTTGAAACTACACCAAAATATTGTTCAATATCACCAACTCTAATATCTTATGAACAAGATAAAGCAAGACTGTGTAGTGATTATAGAGCATTGAATACATTCACAGTGGATGATATTTATCCCTTGTCAAGGATTGCCTCTATACACGCTACCCTTAAAGGTGCTAAGTATATAAGTTGCCTAGATGGAAATAAAGGGTACCATCAGATTCCTGTAGAAAAGAGTTCACAGAACTTTTTTTTGATGACAAAACATATGGAAATTTATAAATATGTCAGGATGCCATTTGGACCAAAGAATGCTTCTTCAGTATTTCAGAAATTATTGGATATAACATCCCATAATGAAATGATTGAGGGATGGTTAATGGTATACATTGATGACACAATAGTGTTCTCTAAGACATATGATGAACACTTAGTCCATTCAAAGAAGGTATTTCAGAAAATGGATGAAATAAAAATAACCCTAGCATTGAAAAAATGTAAATTTGGGTTTGAGTCTTTAAAAGTGCTTGGTCATATTGTATCTGGCTTACAAATATGTTTAGACCAAAATAAGGTGGCTGCAATTAAGAATATTGGAATTCCTCAAAATTTAATGGATATACAATCTTTTCTTGGTATGTGTGTTTATTATAGACAATATATAAAGAGCTACCAATTAATTGCTGCACCATTGACCACACTGATAAAGAAATCAGAAGCTTTCATTTGGAATAATGAAAGGCAACACGCTTTTGATAAGTTGAAAGAATTTTTGATGACAGCTCCTATCTTGGGATTACCAGATTTCCAATTGCCTTTTGTATTGTATAAAGATGCAAGTTTTATTGGTCTGGGTGCTGCTTTGCATCAAAAACAATTTATTGAAGGAAAAATGTCAGGAGTAGTGATTTTCTATATCTCACGCACTCTAAGAAGTAGTGAATTAAATATGGTGCTACTCAACTTGAATGTTTGGCAGTAGTATGGGCTCTTGAGAAGCTACATTATTACCTTGAAGACCAAAAATTTGAGTTAATAACTGACTGTAGTGCAGTTAAGTCACTCTTAAACATGAAAACTCCTAATAGACATATGTTTAGATGGCAATTAGCTGTACAAGAATACAGAGGACGGATGACTATTACACATAGAGCAGGAACCTTACACTCTAATGTAGATCTGTTATCTAGAGTACCTCTACCCAATAATGATGATAATCCTGCTTATGTTCCTGAAACAGAGATTATTAACATTTATGCCATTTATATTGTAGATCTTAAGGATGAATTTATGCAATCAATTCTTGATAATTATGCTTCAGATCCTGACTTGAGTAAGCTTAATACAATTTTAAATGATCCATCTAATGCTTAAATGAATGTTTTAATAAAAAAATTACCACAAAAGTATAAAGAAGTATTAAAAATGGAAAACTTTCCATTAAGGATGGTTTTATATATTACAGGAATAAATTAAGCAATGTAATTGTAATTCCCTCTAAAATGAAGGAGTTAATGTTAAGCATATGTCATGATGATATATTAGCAGGTCATTTCGACTTCCATAAAACATTAACCAGAGTAAAAAATACAACTTGGTGGATAAAAATGTCTGATGATGTTCAAAAATATGTTGATACATGTGTATCTTATCATATCTAAAAGATTAACAAGAAAAAGAGCTTGTTTATTACAAAAACTTGAGACACCAAAAGCTCCATAGGAAATAGTTAACATGGACTTTGTAAAAGGTTTTCTAATAGCAGGGCATAAGAGTTATAACTCCTGCGGGGTAATTGTAGATAGATTTACAAAAATGTGTAAATTTATTCCTACCCACAAAGAGATTTCTGCAAAAGACTTAGCTTTTTTATGGTGGATGCAAATGTTAAATATAGCAGTTTTCCCCAAAGCAATAGTCTCAGACAGAGATCCTAAATTTACTTCTTAGTTCTGGACATCACTTATGGATGTTTCAGGGTGTCAATTAAAACCTTCTACAGCACACCAACCACAAACTGATGGGCTAGCAGAAAGAATGATACAAACTTTAGAAGATATGATAAGAAGATATTGTGCTTTTGGCCTTATATTTAAAGACAATGATAAATTCACACACAATTGGGTAACCCTTATCCCAGGTTTAGAATATGCATACAATAGTACAGTACATTCTGTCACTGGCAAAAAGCCATTTGAGTTATGGTTGGGTTATGAACCTAATACCCCTGCTAAAACTCTTAATAAATTACCTAGTTTGGATATTCATCCAGGTACAAAATCTTTTCTTCAGATGCCAGAATTATGCAGAAAGCATGCTCAAGAATGTATAAATAAGGCATTTGAGTATGAGATGAAAAGATGGGATAAAGCCCATAAAGATCAAATGTTCAAATAGGGTGATGAAGTTCTTATTTCTTCACTACATTTCAATTTAAGTGTTAATGTTAAATTGAAGGATCTATTCATTGGACCATTTGTAGTAAAAAGATGGTTGGTCGCAATGCTGCTGAAGTTATTCTATATGCACCATATGATAGAAAACATCCAGTATTTCCTATTTCTCTTATAAAACTGTACCATTCTAATGATACTTCTCTGTTTCCAAGAAAATTAGGAAAGCATAAACAGCAACCTGAAGAAATAGTTGAAATGCAGAAATTAGGGGGTGTCAGTTCTGTCAAATCCCCACTTAACTTAAGTGCGGATTTTAAACCAAATCAGCACTTACAAATCAGCACTTAAATTTTGCAAAAAAGTCACTTATTTTAAAAAAAGGGTGTCAGTTATGACCTCAAATCAGCACTTTTTTCCCATTTTTTTTCACAACCACATTTTGGCCACAAAACATCCCTTCCTTTCTTACCCCATCCCTGTCACATGTGACACACTGACCTTCCTCACTACCTACCCATCAATCCTTGGCACACACCCCTTCCTGACATTTTCAATATTTTGACCAGGCATTTTTACATTCTTTTTTACTTATTTCTTCTACTTCTTAATCTTTTTTCTATGGGTGTCAGTTCTGACCTCAATTCAGCACTTTTTTCGTGATTTTTTTTTCAAAACCACATGTTGGCCACATCATCCCTTTCTTTCACATACCATTTTGTACTCTCCAAATGTCCTCTTTGTGTACTTCATTCACTTGGGTTGGTATTTTGGTTTGTTGCATATTCATTTTTTTTGGAATTTACGGTGAAATTTTTCTTTTTTGGATGGCTCATTGGTTTTCTTTCACCAGCTCAACATGAAATCACATATTTTCTGAAATTGCATATTTTGTCAGTGATTTTTTTTTTCATTCATCCCTCATATCCTTTTCCTATTCTCCTCCAACATCCCTCAAACAATTTGGTTTCATTCATTTTGTGATCTCATCTCTCCAGGTAAGTCACTTTATTCTTTTTTTTGATTTTTTGATTACTAATTATATTTTTTTTTGTTTTTTTCTGTTTATTTTATTTTTTTTATCAAAATTTTTTTTGTAAGTGGTTATTTTGGATTTCAATGGTATAGTTAACCTTTTTTTCTCTCCCTCTTTACTTTCTTTTTTAGCTCCATCACCCTACTCTTCATCCCTCCTTGGCATGGTCATTATCCCCCCTTTCCCTAATTTCACTTTTTTTTGGCTCCATTTCATTGAAACACATACATTGCACATTCTTTATGCATTTCACTTACTCCATATTCAATTTCCCCACAATTCCAACATCAATCTTTCTCACTCTATTTTTCCTACTTTTCAATCAAGGTAAGTTTCATCTCCTTTTTTTCATGCCTATATGATATCTCATTCCTTTTATGAAAACTTCATACTTAAATATATGTAGGACTCTTATCTGGATAACAGTGAACTTATAAAACTCCTTTTGATCTCATCTTCATTACCACTTTTCAAGTTTTTGTAAAATTTTGAAAATCAGACTCGGAATTAGGGTTAGTTTTATTCAAATCTAATGTTCTTTTTACTGAAGATTCTCCCGAAGGCTACCTTTCATTTCCTACAAACAGATTTGAATTTGATTTAGTGGTTGCTGAGATATTGACTGTTAAAGTTGAGCCTTTTTTTTCCCAATTTAAATTTTTATTTCATTTTTTTATGTAACAAATTAGGGTTAGGTTTATTTAAATCACATATCCTTTAACTGAAGATTCTACTAAAGCATATCTTTCATTTCCCTCAAACAGGTTTGAATTAGGTTCAGTGGTTGCTGAGATTTTGACCTTTGAAGTTGAGCCTTTTTTCCAAATTTCACTTGTCTTATTTCACATTTTTATATTGCATATTTAGAGGATAAGGATTCTGAAACTCTTATATGATTATTATCTAGGCATTTCAATTATATAGGCATATATTCGTTGCTCAAGAATATCACTAAAGCTCAAAAAGATGAAGATTTTTGCCTATGGGACACTCTACCTTCCTTTAACTCTTTTCTTGCTCTTCGACTCAAAAAGCACTGTAATAAAGCATTTGAAAAAAATCATGAACTTGCAACCAAAGTTGGAATACCGAATTGGTGTGACTCTGAATGGGAAGATAACAGCCATGAATATCTTTTATTTTCTAATGTTATTATCACTCATTCTGGATTTCACAATAAAATTCACACCAATACCAAGGACCCAAATTTTCTTACTTTTGGTATATTCTCATATATCAAACTGATTACTGGCCAACCAATACCATCTCCAGCTAAAATCAAATGACATGGTTTATATTTTCCAGACCACCAGTGCATCATTGATTTTGGTGTGGGAAATGGTATCATCAAAACTATTTGGAATTCTTCTAAGGATAATCATCAAATGACCAAAGCTCCTCCTGGTTTGGAATCCTGTCAAGATTTAACACATTTTGGTTGCTCATTTCAAATCAGTCATAAGTTGATTCAAAGAATCAATAAGGTAATGAAAGAAGGTAAAGTTAATCAATTTAAAAAAACTTTATTTAGATCCAAAAAGTATGGGGATTAGAGTTGTCATCGAAAATTTTATATTTTTTCGTAAATTTTTAATAAATATTTTTTATGTATCAATTTCCTCAACTAAAGTAATGGGCCAACGACCTTGTGTTATATAAAAGTTAATCATGATAACATTTATTTGTTTCATGGGTTTCCTCTAGCCTATACCTGTGGAAAGTCCCTAACTTTTGTTTCTAGACTTGGTCTGCATTTTGGCTTGAGGGATTGTCATTACTTTAAACTAGGGAAAGTGATATATATTAGATATTTATTTAATAATTTACGTAATTATATTAAATTTAGATGACTTCCACCACTTTCTTCAATGAAATGCAAGGGGGGGTATTGCCAAATTTTCAAATCTGACATGTGAAATTGATGACATAGAAAAATTTTTGTGATATCCACCCCTTGCTTCAATAAAATGCAGGGGAGAGTATTTCTAATTTTTTAAAACAGATATAGAATTTTTTTGACTTGTAAATATTTTGGTGAAAATTTTTGAGGAGAATGTGAAAGTAATTGTTTCCACCTTGAGCAGGTTTCTGGCTCAAAGGAATTGCAGTACCATCAACAAAACCAATACATCCTGTGAAGCCCTCTGCTTGCATAACCTGAGATGATTCAAGTTGCTCTTCTTTTGTTGGCCAGGTGAGAAGTTGAGATTACAAGGAGTTGATGGCAGTGATACATTGTTTGGTATAAGTGTTAACTGAACCATACCCTAAATCAAAGACATTTTCTAAACGTTTCAAAGCGGCTCCATTACCATTTGAACCCAAATGACATAGTGTGATGGCCAATTGAATTGAAGGATGTTGTTGTTCTTTTTGAGAATTATTGTGAAATATGGGATGATCCTGAATAAGCTCAAGCAATTTAAAGAAACATTCCTGAGAAGTCCTGAACAGCTGTTTAAAACTGGGTGTAGATAGTTTAAGAAGTGTTTGGATGGTGTACTTGGGGGTATGAAGTACTTGAGGCTTTCTGGGAAGAAGGTAATGTTTTGTGGCCATTTTTGATAAAAAGACAAAATCTTCTTCTAGATCAGAATCAGAATTGCAATCAGAGTCCAAGAGCAGTTCAAGAGCCATGAAAGTCATTGCTTTATGTAATTTATCACGATTTGAAAGTGAGGAAGGCATAACTCTTATATGATATGATATTAAGATGTAAGTGATGTACGATGTTTTGAGTTATGAAGTGTTATGCTGCGGAGTGCTGCGTATGAATGGGATGATGCTGACAAATCAGTGAAATGGGACTTGATGGTGAAATCAGCACTTTTGGTTTAGAAAGTGCGGATTTGCCAGAACTGACACCCCCTATTGAAAAGATACTTAAAAAGTTACACCTTACTAAAGAAAAGGGAGTTGAGTATCTATTAAGATTTAGAAATAAATCAAGTGAATATGAAAAGTGGATTCCAGAAAATAAAATTTCTGATCATAAAAATCTCTTGAAAAATTTTAAATCCAAATAATACTGTAAAATTCAGTATATTTATCATAGAAATTTTAAAATTATTTTTCTATTCATTCCTTACTTATTAATTAAAATGTCTTAACGTTTTTTTGTTTTTTTTTTTGGGTGAGGGAGTGTCAGCCTAGGTATCTCCAGGACTGAGTAATTCTTACGTTTAAAATATGATAATTTCAATTAAATTAAGCATATTACTTAAAAATAAGGTTATAATACTTATATATATGGTTATAATACATATATATATAATTATTACTCTATTATATGACTTATAGTAGTTTAAATAGCTAATCCATAGCCTAATAATACTTATTAAGGTGTTAATGGAGTCATAAAATACTTATCCTAAGTAATAATAAGTAATTATAGACATACATAAGCTTATATGTATACATAAACCTCATATTCAGTAAAATTTGTAGTTATATTAGGGGGTATCAATGTTCAGGGATCCGCAATTAGGGATCTGGAACTTTTCTTTCTGGGATCAGAAATTATTAATTGCGGAAGATTCTTATCCACTAGCCCCGGGGCTAGTGGATAAGGAATCCACAATAATGCATTATCCCGCCTCTTATACCCCAATTTCCATTCCTAATTCCTGATCCCAAGCTCACCTCATCCATGACGGATTTGCAAGAAAGTCACATGACTCATAATTGCTGATGCCATCCGTAAGTCTTTCCTCACTCAATGCTACTTAATTTTGGTGGCAAACACTTAAGTTTTTTTTCTATCTACACACCCCAACTGCACATTTGGCGGTGAATTCCCACTTCCCTCATCACATAACCCTTCCACCGGCAACAATGAAACACCTCTCTACTAGACGGCTACTTCACTCCACTATTAATGCCATCACTTTAATTTTAGTTCTCTACTATAAATCTGACTCTGATTTGGAAGATGCTTTAGCTTATATGTGTTTTCTTTCCAAAAAGTGTTACATCATCACCAGGGGGCCAAATCTTTATCATGATCCCCGATATGATCTGGCCTCCATTCTCAACATTCCTCATTTAAACTTCACACAACTTTTTAGAACATCTCCCGATTCTTTCTTCAAACTTTATCAACTCATCTCCGATCATCCTATCTTCCATAACAATTCTCATAACAAACAGCGTAATCCTGCCATCCAACTTGTTGTTGCTATTTGTTGCTTTGGCTCAAATGGAAATGGTGCTGCCGTAAGACGTTTGGATAATCTATTTAATATAGGATATGGTACCGTGATATTATACACCAAGCGCTGTATGATTGCTATCCTTTCCCTCAAGTCTCAAACTCTTGCTTGGCCAACTCCAGAACAGCGACTTGAATCCTCTCAAGTAATGCAAGCTGAAGGTTTCCCTGGCTGTATAGGTTTTGTTGATGGCACAACTATAACTTTGAGTCAAATGCCTGCTCATGATGGCAACCATTATTTTGATCGCAAAAAAAGGTTTCTTCAAAATCTTCTCCAAGTTCTCATCTTTCACAATCTAACTTTTTATCTTCTTTCTAGATACTCTATTGCCATTCAACTTTTATGCGATGTCAATAAAAAATTTATTGCTTTTCACAGTGGCTGCCCTGGATCATGTCATGACTCTTCTGTCTTCCAAAGAATGAGGATTTCTCAATCCCCTGAATCATACTTTGACGAATCTCAGTACCTCCTTGCAGACTCAGCATATTCAAGTGGGAAGTAAATTATACCTGCTTTCCGTGGTGCAACCTTAGAAAATGACACAAAAACTAAATTTAATTATCACCTTGCCCAATCAAGAGTACAAATTGAACATGCTATAGGTATTTTAAAGGGACAATTTTCTAGTCTTCGGGAGCTCAGAATCCAATTTCAAAAAAAATTGGAGATCAAAACTTCAAATCATTGGATCATGACTTGCATTATACTCCACAATATCCTAGCTGATTTAAAGGATGAGTGGAATGATCTTTATGAAGAAAAGGAGCCTGAACCAGCACTGGCTCTCCCCTCCCTTGAATCACAAAACATTCATTCAACTGGCATATGCTCTGTCATTATGCCTATTACTCTCAAACATTTCTATTAACCACCCTTTTAAATTTTTTTTTGTACTCTCCAAATGTCCTCTTTGTGTACTTCATTCACTTGGGTTGGTAATTTGGTTTGTTGCATATTCATTTTTTTTTTGTAATTTATGGTGAAAATCTTTTTTTTGGATGGCTCATTGGTTTTCTTTCACCAGCTCAACATGAAATCGCATACTTTCTGAAATCGCATATTTTGTCAGTGATTTTTTTTTCTTTCATCACTCATATCCTTTTCATCCTCCCCTCAAACATCACTCAAATATTTTTGTTACTTTTTTTTTCTCAACTCATCTCATCAGGTAAGTTTTTTTTTTCATTTTTCTTGTTTTTAATTTGCTAATCATGAATTTTTTTATTTTGCTTTTTTTTTGTTTTTTGTTTTTTTTTGGTTTTTTTTTGGTTTTTTTTTTTTTGTAAGTCTTTTTTTTTATTTTCAAGGTTAGACTAACTTTTTTTTTCTCTTTTTTCTCTTTTTTTTTTTTTTTTTTCTCTCCTTCACCCTCTATAGCTGCCTCATTTCACCCCTTTTCCTCTCTCTTTACCTGCCTTTCACCCTCCTTGCCTGTCCAAAATCCCCCCTTTCCCCCCTCTTTAGGTGCCTCAAGACCCCCCTTCCCCTCTCTTTAGCCACCTCATCACCCCCACTTCCCCTCTCTTTAGGTGTCTAATCACTCCCCCCTTCTCCTCTCTTCAACTGCTTCAATTCCCCCCTTCCCCCCTTCCACTTCCATTTAGCCACCTCTACCCCCCCTCCTTAACAAACAATTGTTAGCAATCGTTTGTTAATGAGGAGGAGGCACTAGAGATGGATTAAGGGGAGTGTAAGGGGGGGTTGAAGTGGCTAAAGAGGGGGGGAAAGGAGGGGGGTTTGGACATATAAAGAGGGGTAAAAGGGGGGAGTTTGGGGGGGTTTTGTAGCAATTAAGGAGGGGGTTTCAGGGGGATTTCGAGACAGGCAAGGAGGGTATTTGAGGAGGGTTTTGAGGCAAGGAGGGAGGAAATTTAGAGGTGATTTCAGAGAAATAGAGGGGGGGAAAGGGTACTTTAATGGGAGTTAAAGAGGGGTTTCCTATTTGTTCAAAAAACATACTAAATTGTAACTTTTTTTTTCTTTGGCAGATTTTTCGAAAAAAAAAACTTTTACATTCTGTTAAGGTCTTTCCCTGTAAATTACAAAATAAAAAAGGTTTAGATATTAATTTTTAATTTTTCTTACAAATAATTTTACATTTTACTGAATTAAATTTTTTTTAATTTTATTTGTTCTGATTTTTCTTTTACAGAAATTTTTTTTTATTTATTATTTTTATTATTTATTGTTTTGACAGGATTTTCTGTCAAGGTTTTTATAACCCAACTTCAGGTTTTCTTTTGTAATTTTTTTTAAAATAATTTTTACTGATAATTTTTGAATTTTTATTTTTATTTTTTTAAAAGGATATTGTTTTAAATTTTATTTTAAAAGATATTATTACGTGAGTTTTTTTTTTTTTAAAATATGTGTTGAATTTTTTTTTGACATTTAAATTTTTTTCAGATCAAATAAATGTCTTCTTCTTCAGATTTGCCCCTTACTTCTCTATCATCTTCATCTTTATCCTCTTTATCATCTTCATCTTTATCATCTCTATCATCTTCTTCAAAATCAACTTCAATACAATCATCTTCTAAATCATTCAAAAAAATTAATGATAATCAGTCTGATCAGAATAAAAGATATGCGGAAAAAAAATTCTTCTTCTAAATCATTCATTAAAATTAAAGATAATCAATCTCATAAGAAGAAAAGCTATCTGAAAAAAAAAAGCTCATTATCTAAATCTTCAAAAAAATTAAAGATAATCAGTTTTATCAGAAGAAAAGATATCTGAAAAAAAAATTCTATGTGAAAGTTATTTTGGTCATATCCCAAACATTTTTTTTCATAAAACTAAAGTAGATAAAAAAATTCAATTTCCGAAAAAATTACCAGAAGATATCAAATATCTAACCGAATTTGGAGATGATTGAGTTGTTGCAGTTATCAGTAATTCTTATAAGGCTCAATTCATTTTGGAAGTTCATTCATATGATGGTGTAAAAGATGAAACTTTTAATCAACTATCGGATCTTATCATAACTCTTTATCAAAAGGCTTTGGTTCAATTACCTATAAGGAATACAAATTTGTTGGATGGTATCATGATTGGATTTGGTTGGAGACCAGGTTTTGTTAAAGGATATTCTCTTGTTATGTCTAAAAATTTTTTTTCCATTCTTAATATCATTTCACTTATTTCATTTATATAGGCATATATTTGTTGGTAAAGAATATCACTAAAGCTCAAAAAGATGAAGATTTTTGCCTATGGGACACTCTACCTTCCTTTAACTCTTTTCTTGCTTTTTGACTCAAAAAGCTCTGTAATAAAGCATTTGAAAAAAATCATGAACTTGCAACCAAAGTTGGAATACCGAATTGGTGTGACTCCAAATGGGAAGATATCAGCCACAAATATCTTTTATTTTCTAATGTTATTATCAATCATCCTGGATTCCACAATAGGATTCATATTGATAGGAATGATGCCAATTTCCTTACTTTTGGTATATTCTCATATATCAATCCAATAACTGGCTACCCAATACCATCTCCAGCTAAAATCAAAGGACATGGTTTATACTTTCCAGACCACCGGTGCATCATTGATTTTGGTTTGGGAAATGGTATCATCGAAACTATTTGGAATTCTTCTAAGGATAATCATTAAATAAAAAATAAAAAATAAAAAATAAACATTCTTTCCACCAAATCCCAAAGCTCCTCCTGGTTTGGAATCCTGTCAAGATTTAACAAATTTTGGTTGCTCATTTCAAATCAGTCATAAGTTGATTCAAAGAATCAATAATGTAAAGAAAGAAGTTAAAGGTATTCAATTTAAAAAAACTATATCTAGATCCAAAAAGTATGGGGATTAGAGTTGTCATTGAAAATTTTATATTTTTTCATAAATTATTAATAAATATTTTATATTTATCAATTTTCTCAAGTTAAGTGATGAGCTAATGACCTTTGGTTGTATAGCAGGTAATCATGATAACATTTATTTGTTTCATGGGGTTCCTCTTGCCTATACCTGTGGAAAGTCCCAAACTTTTGTTTCTAGACTTGGTCTGCATTTTGGCTTGAGGAATTGTCATTACTTTAAACTAGAGAAATTGATATATATTAGATATTTATTTAATAATTTATGTAATTATATTAAATTTAGATGACTTCCACCCCTTACTTCAATAATATGCAGGGGGGGGTATTGCCAAAGTTTCAAATCTGACATGTGAAATTGATGACTTAGAAAAATTTTGGTGATACCCACCCCTTGCTTCAATAAAATACAGGGGAGAGTATTGCCTATGTTTTAAAACAGATATAGAATTTTTTTGACTTGTAAATATTTTGGTGATAAAATTTTGGTGATACCCATCCCTTACTTCAATAAAATCCATGGGGGGTTTTGCCAAAATTTCTTATAAGACTTGTGAAATTCTTGACTTGTAAGAATTTTTGGGATACCGGTAGAATGCAGGGGGTAGTAAAGCCAAATTTTCATATAAGAATTTCAAGATTCATGACATGAAATAATTTTGGTGATACCCACCCCTTACTTCAAAAAAATTCAGGGGTGGGGGATCCTCAAATTTTCAAAGGATACATGAAAATTTTATTTAAAAAAAGATTATTTAACATTAAAATACAAAAATTCAAGTAATGATTGATAGAGTGATGAAATACAGGAAATTATTGTAAATTTTATGTACAAATAAATATGAACAGTTGAAGTGTGAGAGAAATAAAACAAACTAGTCATCCAACAATTTCTTTAAATGTACAATTTCCTCAACAGATTTATTAGCTTTAACACATTTATCAAGAAATCTTTCTTTTTGGAATTTTCTTCATGATCAAACTTATATTTCATCTGCTCTAATAGGTTTTGATGTTTGAGTGTTTTCTCCTCTTTTTTTAAATTTTCAATACTTAGAGTTAACTCAAACTTCTTCTCCTCCAAATCTTGGGCCCAACCATCCTTCTGTAAAGAGAGCTCGTACTTCCTCTCCTCCAAATCTTGGGCCTGATCATCCTTCCAAAAAGAGAGCTTGTACTTCCTCTCCTCCAAATCTTGAGCCTGATCATCCTTCCGTATAGAGAGCTCATAATTTCTCTCTTCCAAATCTTGTAGCTTATTATCCCTCCTTAAAGAGAGCTCATATTTCTTCTTTTCAAAGCTTAGAGTCTCTTTAGCAATTTCTACTTGTTCTAGAGTGATAATAAAAATTAATATAAAGTGGAAGAAAAGTAGAGTAAAGTAATAAGAGGTATGGTATCACTTACCAGCATCACGTTTCTCTAAAAATTGTTCCATAGACAAAAAAGGGGTTTGTGATGAAGTATCGCTTTTTTGTCTTCTTTGTGAGTAGAAAGTTAGACTACTTGAAGCCCTACTCTTCTTGTTCATGGTCATATTTTCCTCCTTATCATTGTCACTACCTTCAAACTCAGTTGATTGAGGATCCTGTGTTTTTTCATAATCCTTTTAAGAAATAAGAAAAAGATAAGTAGATAAAAAATAGAAATGATAAGATAAAAGAAAAAAGAAACAGACCTGAGTTAGATTTGGTTGGGTTAAATCACCTATAGGATCTACAGAAAAGCTATCTAGATTTGTCTCATTCAAATGAGGGGATGCTTGAGTGGAGGAAGAGGATGGGAAAAGATTTGCTTCAACATCATGTTTGGAGATAGGATCTTCTCCATCCAACATGTTTACAGGATTAACATTGGCTCGCTCTCCAAAATTCTTCTTAGTGAATGTGTTGAGCTTTCTATAGTCAACACACAATCTTAGACTACCATCCTTTTTCTTTACAAAAAGAACAGGGGAGCCGGTTGGAGATTTACTGGCTCTTATGAAACCTTTGGCTACATTCTCTGCAATGTAGTCTCGAAAAACTTCAGATTCATCCTTCGACAAAGATTAGACAGGACTTGCCAGAGGTACTGGACCTATTAAATCTATCTGATGGTTGTAGGGTCGGTGAGGTGGTAACTTATTGGCCTTTCAGATTGAGAAAACATCAAGGAAATCATGATAGATTTCCAGTAGAGTTGATTTAATGGCTTCAACATTAATTTGGTCATCCTCATCATCATTGAGAGAATCTGTCGAGGGAAGACCAGAATTGAGAGAGCATAATTTGATTACTTCAAGGCAATTTAAATCCTCTTCAAATGAAGTCATTGAGCTAGAAGGGTTAGCCGATTGCTCATTTAAAGAAAGATCAGATGCTTGCAAGTCATCTGGCAGAGATTTGTCCTCTAGAAGGACATTTTCAGGTGGGTTGTTTAACTCCCTATTGACCTGCATTGAAGAATCAGAAATATACTTAGTGGGAGGGGTGATCAATCCCCGTGACCAATTAATTTCAGGATTCCAATGCGTTAAAAAGTCATGGCCAAGAATGGTATTGTCCATCCTTGGGGCGTCCAAGACTGATAATTCCCACTCGAAGGGGGGGAAGTTCGGAAAGTTGAAAACACATAAAACTGTCTTACTTACCCAATATTTGGGCTCCTCTGATTTGACCAAGTAAATTGGAGTTCAATTGATATCTGTAAATGTCAGTTGTAACTTCTCGGAAAAAGATAAACTGACAAAAGAAATTGAAGCTCCAGAGTCTATGAGACAACTGAAGGGGGTATCCTCCTTGAAAAGAATGAATCTCAAGCGGTTTAAGGCAACTCCAGTCCTTAAGACATGGAGGTTCTGTGCACTGGGCAAGATAAGATAGTTTGCTTTGCACACAAGTAAACTATCTACTAGTTTTTTGACCTTGAACTAGTAAATTCTCTTTCCTTCAACTTCACACAATCTTCTAGCTTGTGCTTACCTCCAGAATACATACATAACCCATTATCTGCTCGCCTCTTCCTCTCATCTTCTTTAAGTTCCCCTTTTGGATCCAGTACTTTACTGATATCGCCTGGGGTTGAGCTTTTAGGTCGAGTTTTGTCCTTTCCCTTATTGGGTTCGGATTGAGTCGAGGAGGATTGAGTTGTTACTGGGTGTGAAGAAGGTCCCGGTTTAAAATTTAGGCCTTGAGATTTGTTGGCGTATCAACGATGTTGAAGTTGTCCTTGGTAAACGCTGTCAAGTTTGAGGGTTTGATCCATTAAATCCATTAAAGTAGTCATCTTCTGACCGTGAAGATTTAACTGATCCAGAATCTTCAAAGGAAGTCCTTTTTTGAAATCATACTTGAGGGCAGCATCATTCCAACCTACTCGAGTTTGAAGTGCTCTGAAGTTCGAGATGTATTCAAAGGCTTCACCATTATCACTCATGCAAAGAAAATCAAGTTCAATTTCTGCGTTGTCAGTTTCATTAGGGTCACCAAACAAAGTGAAGAGTTGGTCTTCAAACTTTTACCAGTTATTAATAAGTAAGTTGGTTTCGGTCGAAGAGAGCATGAGAAGATAAGGTTCGAACCATCTTGCTGCTTTTCTGTCTAGGAATGAAGAAGCGTAAAAAACCTTCAATCAGTCATTATGGAACAGGAGCTTTCAGGTTTGCAAGAAGGGCTGCAATCTGTCTGGATGTTCTCCATCAAATTTATCAGGAGATTTCATGGAAGGAGTTTTGAATTTAGATCCCTCGGATATGTTGAATTTGAGAGGGTTTTCATGAAAAGTCTCATGAAGTCCTCCAGCGAATTAGATGGTCAAGGTTCTAAAGGTTGACCAGAAGGGTGAGTAGCAGGGGCGGATGGTGCCTCATGCATCTTATCCTCTCCTTCTTCTTCCTCGCTAGAATCATCAAAATCTTGAGGGATGTCTTCTACAGATTGGACAGAATGTCCCCGTACTCTAAGGTTGAGAGGCTCCAAGGAGTGAGTGTGGGAAACAGGACGTGTGGCTGTTGGCCTGCCTCTGGCACGAGCTCTAGTAGTAGCGCCCGTAGGAGGAGTGCATTGAACAGGTGCCATTTTAAGAATTTGGAAAACACCTGAAAAGGGACTTAGTAGTGCAAAGAATGAGAACTACGGAGAATTAAATTATACTGTCACCGGACGACCTACGCACAAGGTCGAGGGTGTTCCTAGGGAGTGAGATGGAGGGAGTAGTTTAGAAACTTCTTCGATGCACAGAGGAAATGTTCAAGGAAGTGATTTGAAAATGACTTGAAGGAAGAGCTACTGCTTCAAGATATGTTTGAGAAGAATTCTAATATAATTAAAAGGTATTATTAAAATTCTTAAGATCTCACAAAGGGTTGGAAACTCAATAATCAAAGATTTAGGATTTAGAAATGATTACTGAGAAAATAAGGAATGATACAATAATAATGATTTAACCTAAAGCTTTACCACTATTAACTATATAAACGTTTTATAATTTAATTCTAAAGAATGTCAAACCAAAAACCAAGCCCCTTTTATATCCTTTACTCCTCCTCGCATTGACCTCATACCCATCCACTATTCCGCACACCACAGACCATCAAAAATACATTCATTACACCTGGACCCTCCTCACTAACATATGTTAACCCTTTAATCCTCCACTAACCTTTCCGTCCATGCTCACTACCCCTTTTAATAATTCACAGACATTTAATAAACCTTTTAGCGGACTATTACATTGACTATTGCGCTGTGCATTGCTTATTGAGGAAAATACTGAGACACACTATTTAGAAATTGACTAATTTAGATTTAGAATTTATACTAGCGCGGTTGAATAGTGAGTACACAAAGGCAAGTCGCATTTGCTATGTAGAATTGCTTTCTTCGCTTCAAGTATGGATTTAGACCTCTGTATTATTGATTTAATGAGCTGCTTTTGCCTCAAGTGTCATGTGGCGTGTGACAACTTAGAATTTGTATCTAATTTTTCAACAATACCCATTTCTAACAACATCTTAATGTTGTTGTCACTGTATTTCCTTTCTTCAGGAGAAGCTGGGAAAGGTTTATTTTATTCTCTGCAGGGAATAATATCCAAATCACAACTTAAGGAGATTTTCATCTCATTGTCTTTGACCAATCCTAGTTCATTTGAACTGTGAAAAAGTGCTACAGGATATTAATTTTTCAATCTCTAAATATTGTCTGCTTAAAATTTTGAGAGTTGAGTGCTTAATGAGGCCTTTTGGATTTTATTTTTCAATTCAACTTCTTCAGAGGTGGGTCTTCCACCTTAGAATTTTTCTTCTTTGGGAGTAATGAAATAAATTGAATTTTCTTAATTTTGTTATTCCATTGACTCCAATTTCAAAGCAACTATTTTCAGGATCTAATTTGATGCCAAACTAGGTCAATATGTCATTTAAAATCGTAAACAATTACTAAAATTATTATTATCAATTACTAAAAATTCACATAGTACTCTTACATATCTGTTATTATGTTTAAAAAATACAGCAGTTATGTATTTTCTGATGTAGAAAATCCTATAGTACTAGCTATAGGCCTTGACCAAGGGAGTTGGAGTAAAACTGGAGAGAAAAACCCCTGTCCCTTTGAGAAATACAAGGTGAGATTTATTTACTACAGCAAAATAGAGACAGTTACTATACCCCTTCCAAAACACTTCTTGACTTCTTAACAAGTCAAGACAGTAGCCAATATCAGACCACTGAGAACCAAAGAACCAGAAACCTGAAATGCAGAAAAATCCATACCAGAAACCAAAGACACAGTACACTTGTTGCACAAACACAGAAAAAAAATACTTGATGTAGGTTGCAAAGCTACAACAGAAAAATCAGTTGCCAAAGTTGAGTTAAATGAAGAACTAACCTTGAAACAAACACAGCCAATTGTGGCCAAAAAACAGTGAAAACTGAGTAAGAAACAATGATATAATTACCAGATGGTTGTATGATAATTAAAGTTGCCACAAACTGTCTTATTCAGTATATACACACATACAACCACCTAAAAATCCATGGACAGCAACAAATTTGGTGCTTTTGACAGCCAAATTGAATAAAAACCCTCTAGATTGCTCGCCAGCCTTCTATAAACAAGGCAGGCGGCCCTCCTAGACGCAGCCAGACCTCCCTGATTCCAGAAAACCACCAAAAACCTCCAATAAAGCCCAAAATACTTAAAAAAATCTAACATGACTATTAAAACCCTTAAAACACAAAATTAAGCTATGAAAACATTGTGACATAAAATATAGAGCTGAATCAGCTCTACTTAATTGTACTAAGAACTTAAACCTAAGACTTTAGGTTATCCCATAAAACATGAAAAAAAAAATTAAATAGCTATCTTTTAAAAATCAAAAATGAGGAAATGACTCCTTAAAGCTTGGAATGTGAAAAATATCATAAAGACATCAAATATAGAGAAAAACTGGGGCTATTCAATGGTATTACCCACATACTCATAGTCCTAATATTCAATGAATAAAACCAAAATAACACATAATTATTCGACCAATGTCAATTAAGACATACCCAAACAGCACCAAACTATACAACAAAGGCCTGTGCAAATTTTGGAAGACCACACAAATTTGAAATAATACTGAACCAAAAACCCTCCAGTTTTTTGTCTGTACAGGTTCCAGTTTTTCTTTGTACTTACTATCAAGTTTCATTAAGGTGTTAACAGAAACTACACTAATTGAAGCCCTAGTGTCAAGAATAACATTCATTTCTGTTCCACATATTGTAACAGGTGCTCTAATAGGTGTGATCTTGTAAATATCATCACAACACAATATGGGGGGCGGACTTGCTAGCGAGTCTGCAACCTTGGACCCAAACTCACCACAGATTGAACACACATTGAGCTATTGATAAAGGAACCATACAATCAGGGATGAACACCACTCAGCAGAACAGTTTTAGGTGGGTTTTCAAGTAGAGTTCAGGTTGAGGACTTGCTAGCAAGTCCACCCTCTACATTGCATAGTGCATGACTTACATATTTTATTATTTCAGCTTCCTCAATGGAAGTTAAATATGTATCTGTGGGAGATATTGCATCATTCAGGAACATAATATCCTGTTCTTATACAAATATCTCATCTTCATCATCACCGTAATTAATGTTACTTTTAAAATCCTCACTAGAATCCCCCTTTTCATCTTCATGATTACTGGGTTCAGAATATTTCAATTAGATGATTAGGGCTGCAGGGACTACAAAAAATTAGTTGGGAATGTAAAGGAGAAGTAGCTCTATCATCTGTAATTTTTCTAGACTTTTCATCAAGTTTTTGAGGCTCTTATTGAGTCCTGAAGTCCAGACATGCTCTGTATGAACTCTGTAATGATCTGGGCAGGAAAAATAGGGCATGTGACCTAACTATGCATATAAAGCTGTAGACTTAAAATTAGATTAGACATCTAAAAATCATCATAGAACCTTATTTTCATATGATAACATACTATCAGAGAACATTATCATTAATAAAAATAACATTTAATAACAATTATTAATTTGTAATACCCTTATAAAATAACACTTTTATATGATGTTTTATAATATTATTCACAACACATTTACATATTCCTATAGTTTATCATTGTAAAGGTCTCAATTTCAGGGACTCAATTATAAAACCTGTTCACCAAAATATAAAATTCATAAAAATATAAATATTCAATAATTTAAATAACTTTTCTGGTACAACATTATTGTTGTATTTTCTTCATTAAAACTAAAAGGTCACTGACTCTACATCTCAAAACCTTTATTTAAAAATAGTAAACTGGTGTTTCTTTATCAAGTAGACTTATTAGCTTAGTTCATTGTGAACTCTTATTTAACTTAAAGGGAAAGGGTTTTCTTCTGTTTATCCAATTCCCTTTGATTCTGCTTAAAGCAAGGCAACTTTAAGAGTCTTTCTACAATTGTGGCACCCAAAGTGGAGCTCAAATTTTTTTGCTTTTAATCAATCTTAATTGGTATCTGGACATTCTTATCCTGCAAGAGGCTTGATTAAAAAATTCTTATATTATTTTTAATGGTTTAATCTCATACTTTTGTGATGTCTTCTGCTTCTAGATTGTGTCAGCCTAGATATCCTCAGGAATGAGTAAATATTACTTATAAGTTATTTTAAACACATAAACTATACATGGGAACAACAAATAAAGGTAGACAAGTTGTATAAATAAGTGAAAATTATGGTAAAATACAATATATGCCATTATAAGACCTTATATACACACATACATCCACCTTTTATAAGTCTTATGTACTTAATATTAAGTTAGAATATGCTAAGATAATCTTTAGAGCCTTAAGCATAAGGCTACATAATTTTTAAGTAGACTTTAATCTGTTGTTTTCATTGTTTTATGTAAAAAACAAGAAATGTGCTTTAAATCATTCAAAAGTTTAATATTTGCACTATAAATTTAATAATATTTGAAATTTGCCTTAACAGATCAGTTTTTCTTAATTATAAATATTTAGTTGACTATTTAAATGTTTAAAAATAACAATTTTCAAATTTGGTGTTTTTTATGCCAGAAATGGCTTCTTTGTACTGGCCACATACTGCCTGCATTTTTCCCATGTTAATAGCTTTATTTTTAAAAAATTTATCAATATCACACTATGATTACCCCACATTGTATGCCCTCTATGGGGAAACATGCTAAAATAAGTGACAGGCACTTATTTAGTGTCCTAATTTAATTATTAGTGCATTAAACTCATTATATGCACTAATTTAATTAACAACATCAAGATTGGTGCCTTTAATTCACTACCACACTTAAATTTGCCTATTTGTCAATTATTTACCAGTGCAAGCGCCTGCCAAGAGACTTCATTCAGTTACCCCACATTTCATATCTTATTTTGGGTTTCTCAGTGGTTTCTCAGCCAATATTGGTCATAATTGAAGGGTGGGGATTTCCCATAGTAACTTGGAATAATTAGTCCCTTCATTTCTCATATTAATCTTTCTTAAGTATGTGTTACATTTTGTGTTATTCTTTCATTTTTTAGTCTTTTGATTTAAGGTATTGCATGCATATACTCTCTTTTTGGCTTATTCTTTTATTTTGATGGATTATCCCTATTACTCCACAATCTTGATGGGTGATATCATTCTAATTATGTTATTAGTCATTCCTTATCTTGATGGGCAGGTGTATTAGCTGGAATGAGGTGTCATTGGCAGTGTATAGGATTGGTAAATCAAGTTAACACATTTGATAACTATTGTGTATAAAAGGAGGGAGTTTCTGGTCTTATTTTCTACATTCTCCATTATTGCAATTAAAACATATAACCATTGCCATTACAATACATTTTATTAGTGCTTATAAAGTCTTTGAGTAGTGTTTGAATTATATTCTCTATTTTTATAGCAACTATAAGATTGTAACCCATTTATAATTGGTGAGATAAAAGTTACTGAGACACTTATATTGAGTTATATTTTAATACATATTAGGGGGTGTCAGTTCTGGCAAATCCGCACTTAAATTAAGTGCGGATTTCAAACCAAATCAGCACTTACAAATCAGCACTTAAATTTTGCAAAAAAGTCACTTATTTCAAAAAAGGGTGTCAGTTATGACCTCAAATCAGCACTTTTTTCCCGTTTTTTTTCACAACCACATTTTGGCCACAAAACATCCCTTCCTTTCTTAACCCATCCCTGTCACATGTGACACACTGACCTTCCTTGCTACCTACCCATCAATCCTCGGCACACACCCCTTCCTGACATTTTCAATATTTTGACCAGGCATGTTTACATTCTTTTTTACTTATTTCTTCTACTTTTTAATCTTTTTTCTTGTTATGTGCCAGTTTCATAATGCCTCCCAGACATTCCAAATCTCAAAAGGTAACTCAAAAATCTGCTTCGTCACAAAAGTCTCCTTGTAAAGCAAGGATTACATAGAAAAAAAAATCAGTGACTTTTTCTATTACTTACAACTGTTTTTACAGAATTGAAAACTATGTTTCAGCTAATATTTTATGGAAGTGAACTCTGTTCTTCGCCCAAAGAACAGAGTTCATCCTCCTATTTTCACATTCTGTTTGCACCAATTTCCAACATTTTCAATATTTTGACCAGGCATGTTTACATTCTTTTTTACTTATTTCTTCTACTTTTTAATCTTTTTTCTTGTTATGTGCCAGTTTCATAATGCCTCCCAGACATTCCAAATCTCAAAGGGTAACTCAAAAATCTGCTTCATCACAAAAGTCTCCTCGTAAAGCAAGGATTACATATAAAAATAATCAGTGACTTTTTCTATTACTTACAACTGTTTTTACAGAATTGAAAACTATGTTTCAGCTAATATTTTATGGAAGTGAACTCTGTTCTTCGCCCGAAGAACAGAGTTCATCCTCCTATTTTCACATTCTGTTTGCACCAATCTCCATCCCTTTCAATTCTATCAACACATGCTTGTCTTCCCTCCCCATGCCTTTCGCTATCCTCCCAGCCCCATTGTATGCCATCCTCTTTTAAAGGTAACTCAAAAATCTGCTTCGTCACAAAAGTCTCCTCGTAAAGCAAGGATTACATATAAAAAAAATCAGTGACTTTTTCTATTACTTACAACTGTTTTTACAGAATTGAAAACTATGTTTCAGCTAATATTTTATGGAAGTTAACTCTGTTCTTTGCCCGAAGAACAGAGTTCATCCTCCTATTTTCACACTCTGTTTGCACCAATCTCCATCCCTTTCAATTCTATCAACACATGATTGTCTTCCCTCCCCATGCCTTTCGCTATCCTCCCAGCCCCATTGTATGCCATCCTCTTTTAAAGGTAACTCAAAAATCTGCTTCGTCACAAAAGTCTCCTCGTAAAGCAAGGATTACATATAAAAAAAATCAGTGACTTTTTCGATTACTTACAACTGTTTTTACAGAATTGAAAACTATGTTTCAGCTAATATTTTATGGAAGTTAACTCTGTTCTTTGCCCGAAGAACAGAGTTCATCCTCCTATTTTCACACTCTGTTTGCACCAATCTCCATCCCTTTCAATTCTATCAACACATGCTTGTCTTCCCTCCCCATGCCTTTCGCTATCCTCCCAGCCCCATTGTATGCCATCCTCTTTTGATCCCCATTTCACCCCTCTCAACCTCTCCCAGACCCTTTTCTTCATTTAAAATGCCTCAGAACCCTTAATCGTCCCTTCCAACTCTTTCCCAACCTTTGAGTGACTGAAAAAATATGCGTTTGCTGAAAATATGCGATTTCATGTTGAGTTGATGAAAGAAAACACAGAGAGAAAAAAAAATAAGACTTTAACAGCAAATTCAAAAACCAAAAAAATATGCAAAAAAATTTACCATTCTCAGTGAATAATACATGCAAATTGATAATTTGAAGAGAAAGAGAAAAAAATTAAAATTGCGTTGAAAAATGTTGGAGTGTTATTGGAAGGATTTTCGCCCTTATACTAGTTGATTGAGAAATAGAAGTGTTGGATATAGTCGGAGGTGAATCAACTTGTTCATCTTCATACAGCTCTAACCATTGATCTTTGAGGTCAGCAAGTAGGTTATGAAGTATAGTGCAACACAGAATCCAGTTGATCACCGCCTCCATTTCAGATTTATTTCTAAGAGGACTTCTTAATTCCCTTAAACTAGAAAAACGGCCTTTCAAGATTCCAATAGAATGTTCAATACGGACTCTTGACTTTGCCAAATGATTGTTGAATTTGGCATTTTGACTGTCTTCTGAAGCTGCTCCCCGAAAAGCAGGAAGTACATACTTTCCATTCACATAAGCAGAATCTGCAAGAAGATACTGATTTTCATCAAAGAATTTTTCAGGTTCATTTGAAATATGCATTCTTTGGAAGACGTAGGAGTCATGACATGAGCCAGGATAGCCAGCGAAGAATGATATAAATTTTTTGTTTACATCACATATAATCTGAACGTTAATTGAATATCTATAAAGAAGATATATTTGTTTGTGTTAGTTTCAAGGAGGATGAAAGGAGTTAAAAATAATCTACCTCTTTTTACGGTCAAAGTAATTGTTTCCACCTTGAGCAGGTTTCTGGCTCAAAGGAATAGTAGTACCATCAACAAAACCAATACATCCTGGAAAGCCCTCTGCTTGCATAACCTGAGATGATTCAAGTCGCTCTTCTTTTGTTGGCCAGGTGAGAAGTTGAGATTCCAAGGAGTTGATGGCAGTGATACATCGTTTGGTATAAGTGTTAACTGAACCATACCCTAAATCAAAGACATTTTCTAAACGTTTCAAAGCAGCTCCATTACCATTTGAACCCAAACGACATAGTGTGATGGCCAATTGAATTGAAGGATGTCGTTGTTCTTTTTGAGAATTATTGTGAAATATGGGATGATCCTGAATAAGCTCAAGCAATTTAAGGAAACATTCCTGAGAAGTCCTGAACAGCTGTCTAAAACTGGGTGTAGATAGGTTAAGAAGTGTTTGGATGGTGTACTTGGGGGTATGAAGTACTTGAGGCTTTCTGGGAAGAAGGTAACGTTTCCTGGCCATTTTTGATAAAACGACAAAATCTTCTTCTAGATCAGAATCGGAATCAGAGTCCAAGAGCAGTTCAAGCGCCATGAAAGTCATTGCTTTATGTAATTTATCACGATTTGAAAGTGAGGAAGGCATGACTCTTATATGATATGATATGAAGATGTAAGTGATGTACGATGTTTTGAGTTATGAAGTGTTATTCTGTGGAGTGCTGCGTATGAATGGGATGATGCTGACAAATCAGTGAAATGGGACTTGATGGTGAAATCAGCACTTTTGGTTGAGAAAGTGCGGATTTGAGTGAAATAAGTGACTTTTTTCACTTTTGAAATCCACCAGTATTGGGGCTAGTGTGTTTTGGAAATCCGCACTTATTTAAGTGCGGATTTGGTCAAATTTAAGTGCGGATTTGTAAGTGCGGATTTGCCAGAACTGACACCCCCTATTGGATTTGTACTACAGTATTCATATAGGACCAATAAAGTCTTCCAGACAACTCACTAATCAAGCTATTCACGTCTCTGTACTTGAACTCATTCTGACACTTTTGGTTGAATTCCAAGGCATTTTTGTAGAATCGCACTTTTGATTAATCCTCTTTCATTAAGAGTGAGTAAATTTAAAGTAAAAAATTTTGGAAAAGAACATGCTTTTGGAATTTTATCTCTGAAAAATTGTATCTCATGATAAACATTTCATTGATGAAGAAATTGATTTTAGTGTGATTTTTGAAAGTTAAGGCTCTTGAGGTGGGCTATGTTATGGGGGAAAAAGTGAAATAACTTTTAAAATTTTTAAAACTATCAAAAATAATAAGTAATGAGATAAAAAAAAACTTAATGATATCTGAGATGTAAGGAAGTAAGTGCAGAGAAGCAGGAATAAGGGTATAAAAAGATGGTGGTTGTATGTGGTAAATAAGAAAACATGTGAAAATAAGATAGGATTATGGGGTGGTGAAAATATTATACAGGGCTCTATACATACACAGTTGGTATTGTATGACAAAAATTATGTAATACAGGTTATCACTGGATAAAATCAAAGTTGGCACCCGATCATTGCCCTTATTTTATTTTTTATTTTTTGGATTGTTTGGTATATTGATGTAAGATTTGTTTCAGAAAATGAACAAGGTCATATTGAAATCATGGAAATTGAGGCTTGAAAGAAGTCTGCACCCTAAGACTGCAAGTTTGAGGAAAGATAGTGGAGTTTTTTTTTGCTTTTACAGGGTGAAAAATCTTTTGAAGTTGAGAAAGAATAATTAAAAATGAATATGAAGAATACTATATTTCAAAAGAACAAATATAAAAAAAATATAGAAACGGTTGAATTCATCAAGAAAAATTCTAAATATCAATCACATCATGAAGAGTTAAATATAAAACAAAAATAAATTGAGACAGCTTGAAAATAAGACTTAATTCTGCCATATCTTCATACAGGTAAAAGAAATGGTGAAATTAATGAGTTGCTGAGATTTTCATATTAAAATCCTATCCTTACTACTTTTCACTTTTTAATTAGGTGGTTTAAAACATCACTATATATGCCATTCAAGAATGTTCCAAAAAAGGTACCAAGTAAGTTCTTTTAATCCAAAGTACACCTTTGAATAAGTTGTATTCTTCAGAAGGGTGTTTATCCCTTAACATACCATCTGTTGGGTACATACAAGCCTTTCAAGCACTTCTTCACCTAAACATGATTAGTCAGAATTAGATACACACATTCTCATACCTTAAAATCTTTCTTCATCTAATACTTAGGGGCTTATTTGTACACACACAGTACACTGTGAATCAAGTCTTAAGGCCCCCCTAACATCATACTGTAGCCCTTAATTACTCCTGCCCTTATTTTTGTTTCTCCCTAAACACAAACATGAGTTGTTCATTTTTTTGACAGCTTTAAACAACCACTAATACTCCATCCCTTGATCTTATGGTTGAGTGTGATAAAGATTCTAATTCTGAATTAGATTTGGTTTACATGAACCACCTGTTGGAGAACCACTACTTTACTTCCCAAACACCTTCAATTCAACATCAACCATGATATCTACTCCAAACACTTCTTAAAATTTTCCAGCCTAGATTTTGAAAAGTCTTAAAAACTACTTATCAAGGTTTCAATTATCCTCCAGCTCTTCATCCCAACCTGGTGGAATGAATGTCAAAATTCTACCTATCACTCTTGCTTATTTTTCAGACACAGTTTAATTATATGATATTATTCAAACTCTTTCTTAATTTCTTCTTTTATACCCTTATGAAAGTTTTTTAACATGTCTTGTATATTTTTTTGAATATCATTTAAACTTTCTATATGTTAGCTACTGAATAACCTACTTATTTCAAATAAATTTTTTCTACTTATTCTTTCAAGCCTTCAATCCACTTACCAATCACCTCCATGATATCTTCTTCTTGCTTAGTATTGTCATATTTCAATCTCTGATTCCAAACACTATATTCATCCTCTGAATCTATACTATTATATTGTGATTGTTTTTATTACATAAAGTTATAAATTTTATTTTTCAAATAACTACATAAAACTCATTTGGAATAATTATCTTTATCCTATTTCTGAAAATATGTTCTTCTACTGAATCTTCTTCATTATCAATAACAAATTTTTCAGTAAAAGGTAGTTTTATATAACTGCCTAGCAGAATTGATACATTTCAAGCCAAAAGATATCAAAGATAGATAATTTGGGAAGTTCTCTTACATAATTTCTCTTTCTTTAAATGCATGAAACATGTATTCTTAGTCTTAAAAGAGAGGCTGTGGTTAAGTTACTCTTTTAATCTGTTCATCTTTTCATTTTGACTTTTTTTTTCAACACTCTTCATCTTTTTATTTTTACATGCATATTTATTTAAAAAATATTTATCAAGTAGTTCAAAATATATATATTTATATATATAATGGCAATACCCTTCCCTGAAATTTACTATGTGAGAGGGTCAGGATTACTGAATTTTCATTTTTATTTCATAAATTGATTAGTAAACCAGTCAAAAAAGATAAGCAATGTGGTAGCCTAAAGTTTAGTATGGCACCTAAGTACGTAAATGGAGTTATTACGGCATGCAAGATTGGTGTTATTATTTTTATATAAAAGGGTTTTATTTAATTTATTTGAGTTTTAAATATGAAGAAATTGGTCATGAGCGAATGCCTACACAAAACAATTTATTTTACGGAAAAAACTTATTTTTACGGTCTGAAAAGTTTATAAGTATCAAGTCGAGTCACTCAAGAACCTTGGGAAATTTTCCCAGAATTTTTACTATTTTTCTTATATTTTTAAATGAATTTTAAAGTTTTATAGAAATATTTACGTTTTCAGAAATTACTTAACTTTAAATAATTTTCACGGGGTAATTAGAGCTGCGCAGACTACGAAAATTAGTTTGGAATATAAAGGAGAAGTAGCTCTATCATGTGTAATTTTTCTAGGTTTTTTAGTATAGTTTTAAGGTTCTAATTGAGTCCGGAAGTCCGGATGGACTCCGTACGGGCTCCGGATTGACTCTGGGAGAGCTCTGGAGGGGAAAACTTAGGCACGTGACTAGGAATACTTAAGCGCCTCTCAAACTCGAAATTGGGGAGGGGGATACATCATACAGCTTAATCATTGACCACCACGGTCTCATTTTTTATTACTCAACAAATTAAATAAATTTGTAATACCCTTATAACTTTATCTTATATATAACATTTTAGAAATACTACTCAACAATTTAAATAGCACTTCATACAGGGTATCTTTAGAAAGGTCTTCATCACTGGGACTTGATTATTGCTGTCTCATAAAATTTAAATTATTATAAAAACATAAAAGTCAATCTTTTCAGATCTTTCAATGGTACACCTTAATTGTTGTAATCAGTATTTCTTTCTCAACAGCCACTTTTACTTAAATCTCAATAAGCGTTAAATATTTTAGAGTTTCATTACTTTTAATAATCAGATCCAAGTAGACTGGTTAGCTTAGTGATTTAGAATTCCCATTTTGTTATTTTTATTGGAAGGACGGGGTTTTCAGCTAAATCCACATATCTCCTCCAGATTCTGCTTACAGCAAGGCAACTGTAAGAGTTTACCTTACCATAGCAACAGACTAAAAGTAATGGAATTCAGATTAATACCTGCCACTGAGTTCTAACGTTACTGAAATAAAAGAACAAATTTGAGCTGGAATTGTATTGTGAACTCATTCAATAAATTAATTTTTTGAATGATTACCTTTATACAGTGGCAAGGACTGATGGTCCATTACTTATATTTGATAATTATATTTAATGACTGATTAATTATAAATTTAAGAAATAAAAATGAATCTTTAGTAAATTCTTTATTTACAATACTTAAAATAAATAAATAAAAACTTACCAAATTTGCTCAGAAACAGGCAGGAAACATCCTGGCACTGTTTCTGAAGCAATTTAGAAAGAAAAAAAAGAAAAAGAAATCATTAGGAAAAGTCTTGGAATCATCTCAGAAACATTTACAAAGCTTTTTCAAGACAAGAAATAAATTATGAAATGCACTCAGAAACAGGCAGGAAACATCCTGGCACTGTTTCTGAAGCAATTTAGAAAGAAAAAAAAGAAAAAGAAATCATTAGGAAAAGTCTTGGAATCATCTCAGAAACATTTACAAAGCTTTTTCAAGACAAGAAATAAATTATCAAATGCACTCAGAAACAGGCAGGACATATCCTGGCACTGTTTCCAAAGCAGTTCAGAAATAAAGAAATAAAATTAGAAAAAGTATCAGAAATGTTTCTAAAGCTTTTCAAAAAAAAAATTAAAAATTAAAAATTAAAAAAAAACTTACCAAATACACTTTGAAACAGGCAGGAAACATCTTGGCACTGTTCCAAACTGATTTTGAAACAAAACAAAAAAAATGTTAGCAAACATCTCAGAAACATCTTGGAAATGTTTTAAAAGTGTTTCTAAGAAAATAAATAAATAAATAAATAAAAGTCAACTAAATACACTTGGAAAAAGTTAGGAGATGTTCTGAAGCTGTTTCCAAAGCAATTTGGAAGGAAAAAAGGAAAAAAGTTAGTCAAAGTAAAATATACATTAGGAAGTACTTACCTGAGATATGGGTTAGAGGAACCCAAAATCAAAGAAGAAAAACAAAGGTAAATTGAATATGGAGCAAGTGAAATGCATAAAGAATGTGCTATAAATGTGTATCAATGACATAGAAAAAAAAAAAAAAAAAAAAAGTGAAGTAGTGCAAAAAAGAAGGCTCAACTTTTAAGGTCAATATCTCAGCAACCATAAGATGCAGGGAAGAATCAAAAATTCAGCTGGAAAAAATTGATTATTCAAGAAATAAATAGGAATGAACTTACTGTGATAAGAAGATAAATATTTGAGTCAAAAATGTTGATTTAGAAAAATTCATAAATTTTGAGGACATGTAAAATATGGGGCTCAGTGAGAAGGAATCTGATGTGCAGTAGATTGGGGGGATTTGTGTATTGGTGGGCTGAATTTTGGTTGGGGAAATGGTGCAAGAGCAGGATGTATTTGACCTCATGTTTGACATGTCTAACCCCAAGTAAGCTATTTATGATGGCATCTTGGAACGGTGTTTTGAGACTGAAGTCTGCCAGGCGTATATGGTAATGTTTGACACCCCCTATTCTAGGGTTAGGGTTAACTTCAGCACAGCTCTAGATTAAGTCCTGTCACACGCCACGTGACACTCGAGGCAAAAGCAGCTCATTAAATCAATAATAGGGGGTATCAATGTTGACCGATCCGCAATTAAATTGATTGCGGAAAATAATCTGCATACCCCAATTATCTTCCGCAATTATTTTTGCTAATAATTGGGTTATTAGACACTTTACGTGTCAATTTTCACCTCTTATCTGACATTTTTATCCTCAATATTTGATAACCACATCTTGGACAACTTTCTGGATATCCCAGCCTTCTACCTTTCTGCGCACTTCCATTCTCATCCCATCCTGTTCATTCTATCCGCTCAGAATTTCTCCCCATTTCATCTATTTGATTCTTCTCCTTTTCATCTCGCTATCTCATCTGCTTGTTTCTTCTCCTTTTCATCTTCATTTATAATAACATGCCTTGTCATCCTAGATCTTCTCAAAGGCAGCCATCACCCAGTTGTTCTTCAATTCCCACTACTTCCTCTTTTCCCCGCTCAGCTGAGAAATCAAAGACCGTTCAATTAAAAAAAGATGAACATCTCATTCTTATCAACTGGCTGAAAACCAAATCTAACTATGATTCTTGTTTTGGTACTGAGTATGCCACTAAAGTAGGACGGCCTCCCGCATCAAAAGTTAATGGCTATCTTCTAATGGCAAATGAATTACGCACTAAGACCAAGGGAAGGATTGATCTTTTGCCTAAACAGATGTCTGAACGCTTCAAGCATTACCAAGCAAAATACAAGAAGGCAAAGGCTCTTTCATCTTCCACTGGTTTTGGGATTACCGACAACAATATAACTAAGGGCATAAAATCCATAGACGATAAACTTGATTCTTTATGTCCTTACTTTAAAGAGATGGATGCAATTTTTGGAGAGCGAGCCGATTTTAATCCTGTAAACATGTTGGATGGAGAAGATCCTATCCCTGAACATGATGTTGAAGCAAATCTTTTCCCATCCTCTTCCTCCACTCAAGCCTCCCCTCATTTGAATGAGACATATCTAGATAGCTTTTCTGTAGATCCTATAGGTGATTTAACCCAACCAAATCTAACTCAGGTCTGTTTCTTTTTCCTTTAATCTTATCTTTTCTATTTTTTATTTACTTATCTTTTTCTTATTTCTTAAAAGGCTGATGAACAAACCCAGGATCCTCAATCAACTGAGTCTGAAGCTAGTGACAATGATGAGGAGGAAAATGCTACGTTGAACAAAAAGCAAAGGGCTTCAAGTAGTCTAAATTTCATCTCCCAAAGAAGACGAAAAAGTGATACTTCATCACAAACACCTTTTTCTTCGATGGAACAGTTTTTAGAGAAACGTGATGCTGGTAAGTGATATCATACCTCTTATCACTTTACACTGCTTTTCTTCTACTTTATGTTAATTTTTATTCTCACTCTAGAACAAGTGGAAATTGCTAAAGAGACTCTAAGCTTTGAAAAGAAGAAATACGAGCTCTCTTTAAGGAGGGATGACAGAGTACAAGATTTGGAAGAGAGGAAGTACGAGCTCTCCTTACGGAAGGATGATCGGGTCCAAGATTTGGAGGAGAAGAAGTTTGAGTTAACTCTTAGTATTGAAAAATCCAAAAAAGAGGAAAAAACACTTGAGCATCAAAACTTAATGGAACAGATGAAGTATAAGCATGATCTTCAAGAAAGTTCTAAAAAGAAAGATTTCTTGATCGAATGCATTAAAGCAAACAAATCTGTTGAAGAAATAGAACATTTAATGAAATTTTTTGTTGACTAGTTTCTTTTATTTCTTTCACACTTCATGTGTTCATATTTATTTGTACATAAATTTTACAATTATTTTCTGTATTTCTTGAAATTTCGTATTTTAATGTTAAATATTCTTTTTTTAGATAAAATTTTCATGTCTCCTTTAAAAATTTGACAATCTCCCACCCCTGTATTTTTTTGAAGTAAGGGGTGGGTATCACAAAAATTCTTTCATGTCATGAATCTTGAAAGTCTTATATGAAAATTTGGCTTTACTACCCCCTGCATTTTACCGGTATCCCCAAAATTCTTACAAGTCAAGAATTTCACTAGTCTTATAAGAAATTTTGGCAATACCCCCCCTGGATTTTATTGAAGTAAGGGATGGGTATCACCAAAACAATTTCACCAAAAAATTTACAAGTCAAAAAAATTCTATATCTGTTTTAAAAAATTGGCAATACTCTCCCCTGCATTTTATTGAAGCTAGGGGTGGGTATCACCAAAATTTTTATAAGTCATCAATTTCACATGTCAGATTTGAAAATTTGGCAATACCCCCCCTGAATTTTATTGAAGTAAGGGGTGAAAGTCATCTAAATTTAATATTATTACATAAATTATTAAATAAATATCTAATATATATCACTTTCCCTAGTTTAAAGTAATGACAATCCCTCAAGCCAAAATGCAGACCAAGTCTAGAAACAAAAGTTTGGGACTTTCCACAGGTATAAGCTAGAGGAACCCCATGAAACAAATAAATGTTATCATAATTACCTTTTATACAACACAAGGTTGTTGGCCCATTACTTTAGTTGAGGAAATTGATACATAAAAAATATTTACTAAAAATTTATGAAAAAATATAGAATTTTCGATGACAACTCTAATCGCCATACTTTTTGGATCTAAATAAAGTTTTTTTAAATTGATTAACTTTACCTTCTTTCTTTAACTTATTGATTCTATGAATCAACTTATGACTGATTTGAAATGAGCAACCAAAATGTGTTAAATCTTGACAGGATTCCAAACCAGGAGGAGCTTTGGTCGTTTAATGATTATCCTTAGAAGAATTCCAAATAGTTTCGATGATACCATTTCCCAAACCAAAATCAATGATGCACCGGTGGTCTGGAAAATATAAACCAAGTCCTTTGATTTTAGCTGGAGATGGTATTGGTTGCCCAGTAATCGGTTTGATATATGAGAATATACCAAAAGTAAGAAAATTGGCATCATTCCTATCAATATGAATCCTATTGTGGAATCCAGAATAAGTGATAATAACATTAGAGAATAAAAGATATTTGTGGCTGATATCTTTCCATTCGGAGTCACACCAATTCGGTATTCCAACTTTGGTTGCAAGTTCATGATTTTCTTCAAATGCTTTATTACAGAGCTTTTTGAGTCAAAAAGCAAGAAAAGAGTTAAAGGAAGGTAGAGTGTCCCATAAGCGAAAATCTTCATCTTTTTGAGCTTTAGTGATATTCTTGAGCAAAGAATACATTTCTAGATAATAATCATATAAGAGTTTCAGAATCCTTATCCTCTAAATATGCAATATAAAAATGTGAAATAAGACAAGTGAAATTTGGAAAAAAGGCTCAACTTCAAAAGTCAAAATCTCAGCAACCACTGAACCTAATTCAAACCTGTTTGAGGGAAATGAAAGATATGCTTTAGTAGAATCTTCAGTTAAAGGATATGTGATTTAAATAAACCTAACCCTAATTTGTTACATAAAAAAATGAAATAAAAATTTAAATTGGGAAAAAAAAGGCTCAACTTTAACAGTCAATATCTCAGCAACCACTAAATCAAATTCAAATCTGTTTGTAGGAAATGAAAGGTAGCCTTCGGGAGAATCTTCAGTAAAAAGAACATTAGATTTGAATAAAACTAACCCTAATTCCGAGTCTGATTTTCAAAATTTTACAAAAACTTGAAAAGTGGTAATGAAGATGAGATCAAAAGGAGTTTTATAAGTTCACTGTTATCCAGATAAGAGTCATACATATATTTAAGTATGAAGTTTTCATAAAAGGAATGAGATATCATATAGGCATGAAAAAAAGGAGATGAAACTTACCTTGATTGAAAAGTAGGAAAAATAGAGTGAGAAAGATTGATGTTGGAATTGTGGGGAAATTGAATATGGAGTAAGTGAAATGCATAAAAAATGTGCAATGTATGTGTTTCAATGAAATGGAGCCAAAAAAAAGTGAAATTAGGGAAAGGGGGGATAATGACCATGCCAAGGAGGGATGAAGAGTAGGGTGATGGAGCTAAAAAAGAAAGTAAAGAGGGAGAGAAAAAAAAGGTTAATTATACCATTGAAATCCAAAATAACCACTTACAAAAAAAATTTTGATAAAAAAAATAAAATAAACAGAAAAAACAAAAAAAAATATAATTAGTAATCAAAAAATCAAAAAAAATGGATAAAATGACTTACCTGGAGAGATGAGATGACAAAATGAATGAAACCAAATTGTTTAAGGGATGTTGGAGGAGAATAGGAAAAGGATATGAGGGATGAATGAAAAAAAAATCACTGACAAAATATGCAATTTCAGAAAATATGCGATTTCATGTTGAGCTGGTGAAAGAAAACCAATGAGCCATCCAAAAAAAAGATATTCACCGTAAATTCAAAAAAAAAAAATGAATATGCAACAAACCAAAATACTAAACCAATTGAATAAAGTACACAAAGATGACATTTGGAAAGTATGAAAACATTAAAATTAGAAAAAAAGCATTGCAAAGTGAAATGTTGGAGAGTAATTCGCATTATAATGGAGCGTATGCCAGTTGATTGAATGATTTGTGAATCAAGGGAGGGGAGTGCCGGTGGTGGTTCAGGATCCTCTTCTTCATAAAGATCATTCCACTCATCCTTTAAATCAGCTAGAATATTGTGGAGTATTACGCAAGTCAAGATCCAATGATTTTCAGTTTTGATCTCCAATTTTTTTTGAAATTGGATTCTGAGCTCCCAAAGACTAGAGAATCGTCCCTTTAAAATACCTATATCATGTTCAATTTGTACTCTTGATTGTGCAAGGTGATAATTAAAGGCAGTTTTGGGGTCATTTTCTGAAGTTGTACCACAAAAAGCAGGTATAATGTACTTTCCACTTGCATATGCTGAGTCTGCAAGGAGGTACTGAGATTCGTCAAAGTATGATTCAGGGAATTGAGAAATCCACATTCTTTGGAAGACGGAAGAGTCATGACATGATCCAGGGCAGCCACTGTGAAAAGCAATAAATTTTTTATTGACATTGCATACAAGTTGAACGGCAATAGAGTTTCTAGAAAGAAGATAAAAAGTTAGATTGTGAAAGATGAGAACTTGGAGAAGATTTTGAAGAAACCTTTTTTTGCAATCAAAATAATGGCTGCCATCATGAGCAGGCATTTGACTCAAAGGTATAGTTGTGCCATCAACAAAACCTATACAGCCAGGGAAACCTTCAGCTTGCATTACTTGAGAGGATTCAAGTCGCTGTTCTGGAGTTGGCCAAGCAAGAGTTTGAGACTTGAGGGAAAGGATAGCAATCATACAGCGCTTGGTGTATAATATCACGGTACCATATCCTATATTAAATAGATTATCCAAACGTCTTACGGCAGCACCATTTCCATTTGAGCCAAAGCGACAAATAGCAACAACAAGTTGGATGGCAGGATTACGCTGTTTGTTATGAGAATTGTTATGGAAGATAGGATGATCGGAGATGAGTTGATAAAGTTTGAAGAAAGAATCGGGAGATGTTCTAAAAAGTTGTGTGAAGTTTAAATGAGGAATGTTGAGAATGGAGGCCAGATCATATCGGGGATCATGATAAAGATTTGGCCCCCTGGTGATGATGTAACACTTTTTGGAAAGAAAACACATATAAGCTAAAGCATCTTCCAAATCAGAGTCAGATTTATAGTAGAGAACTAAAATTAAAGTGATGGCATTAATAGTGGAGTGAAGTAGCCGTCTAGTAGAGAGGTGTTTCATTGTTGCCGGTGGAAGGGTTATGTGATGAGGGAAGTGGGAATTCACCGCCAAATGTGCAGTTGGGGTGTGTAGATAGAAAAAAAACTTAAGTGTTTGCCACCAAAATTAAGTAGCATAGAGTGAGGAAAGACTTAAGGATGGCATCAGCAATTATGAGTCATGTGACTTTCTTGCAAATCCATCATGGATGAGATGAGTTTGGGATCAGGAATTAGGAATGGAAATTGGGGTATAAGAGGCGGGATAATGCATTATCGTGGATTCCTTATCCACTAGCCCCGTGGCTAGTGGATAAGAATCTTCCGCAATTAATAATGTCTGATCCCGGAAAAAAAAATTCCTGATCCCTAATTGCAGATCCCTGAACATTGATACCCCCTAATAAGAGGCTCAAATCCATACTCCAAGCGCAGAAAGCAATTCTCCATAGCAACTGCGACTTTCCTTTGTGTACTAGCTATTCAACCGCGCTAGCCTAAACTCTAAATCTAAATTAGTCAGTCTCTCAATAGTGTGTCTTAGTCTTTTTCTCAATAAGCAATGCACAGCGCAATAGTTAATTTAATAGTACATTAAAAGGTTTATGAAATGTCTGTGGGTTATTAAGGGGTAGTGAGCATGGACGGAATGGTTAGTGGAGGATTAAGGGGTTAACAGATGTTAGTGAGGAGGGTCCAGGTGTAACAGATGTATTTTAATGGTCTGTGGTGTGCGGAATAGTGGATGGGTATAAGGTCAATGGGAGGAGGAGTAAAGGATATAAAAGGGGTTGGGTTTTTGGTTCAATATTCTTTAGAATTAAATTATAAAACGTATTTATAGTTTATAGTGGTAAAAGCTTTTAAGCTAAATCATTTTTATTGTATCTTTCTTTATTTTCTCAATAATCATTTCTAAATCCTAAATCTTTGATTGTTGAGTTTCCAACCCTTCATGAGATCTTAAGAATTTTAATATTACCTTTCAATTATATTAGACTCCTTCTCAAACATAACTCGAAGCAGTAGTTCTTCCTTCGAGTCATCTTCGAATCACCTCCTGGAATCATTCCTCTGTGCTTCAAAGAAGTCTCTAAACTCCTCATCTCACTTACAGGAACATCATTGACCTTGTGCGTTTTCTCTAAATTCTTAAAATGGCACCTGTTCAACGCACTCCTCCTACGGGCGCTACTACTAGAGCTTGCGCCAGAGGCAGGCCAACAGCCACATGGCCTGTTTCCCGCACTCACTCCTTGGAGCCACTCGACTTTAGGGAACGGCAACATTCAGTCCAATCTGTAGAATACATCCCACAAGATTTTGATGATTCTAGTGATGATGAAGAAGGAGAAGATACAATGCACGAGGCACCATCCACCCCTGCTAATCACCCTTCTGGTCAATCTTCAGAACCTGGACCATCTAATTCTCTGGAAGATTTCATGAGACTTTTCATGAAGACCCTTTCAAATTCAATGTCTTCAGAGGGATTTAAATTCAAAAATCCTTCTATGAAATCTCGTGATAAATTTGATGGAGAACATCCAGACAGATTGCGACCCTTCTTGAAAACCTGCAAGCTCCTGTTCCATAATGACCCTTTAACCTTCAATAACGACCAATCAAAGGTTGTTTACGCTTCTTCATTCCTAGCCGGAAAAGCAGCAAGATGGTTCAAACCTTATCTTCTCATGCTCTCTTCGACCGAAACCCACTTACTTATTAATAACTGGGAAAAGTTCGAAGACCAACTCTTCACGTTGTTCGGTGACCCTTATGAAACTGAAAATGAAGAAATTGAACTTTATTTTCTTCACATGAGTGATAGTGGTAAAGCCTCTGAATATATCTCGAACTTCAGAGCGCTTCAAACTTGAGTAGGTTAGAATGATGCTGCCCTCAAGTATCATTTCAAAAAAGGTCTTCCTTTGAGAATTCTGCAACAGTTAAATCTTCACGGTCAGAAGATGACTACTTTAACTGATTTAATGGATTGAACCCTCAAACTTGACAGCGTTTACCAAGGATGACTTCAACATCGTCAATACACCAACAAATCTCAAGGCCTAAATTTTAAATCGGGACCTTCTTCACACCCACAGAAAACTCAATCCTCCTCGATTCAATCCAAACCCAATAAGGGAAAGGACAAACCTCAAACAAAAAGCTCAACCCCAGGCAATATCAGTAAAGTACTGGATCCTAAAGGGGAACTTAAAGAAGCTGAGAGGAAGAGGCGAGCAGATAATGGGTTATGTATGTATTGTGGGGGTAAGCACAAGCTGGAAGATTGTGTAAAATTGAAGGAAAGAGAAGGTACTAGTTCTAAGTCAAAAAACTAGTAGATAGTTTACTTGTGTGCAAAGCAAAATATCTTATCTCTCGCAGTGCACAGAACCTCCATGTCTTAAGGACTGGAGTTGCCTTAAATCGCTTGAGATTCATTCTTTTCAAGGAGGATACCCCCTTCAGTTGTCTCATAGACTCTGGAGCTTCAATTTCTTTTGCCAAGAAGTTACAGCTGAAATTTATAGATATTGATCAAACTCCAATTTATTTGGTCGAATTCGAGGAACCCAAATATTGGGTCAGTAAAAAAGTTTTATGGGTTTTCAACTTTCCAAACTTTCCCCCCTTCAAGTGGGAATTATCAGTCTTGGACACCCCAAGGATGGACGATACCATTCTTGGCCATGACTTTTTAATGCATTGAAATCCTGAAATTGGTTGGAGGCGGCGATTGATCACCCCAGGCACTAAGTATATTTCTAATTCTTCAATGCAGGTCAATAGGGAGTTAAACAACCCGCCTGACAACGTCCTGCTAGAGGACAAATCTCTTCCAGATGACTTGCAAGCATCTGATCTTTCTTTAAATGAGCAATTGGCTAACCCTTCTAGCTTAATGACTTCACTCAAAGAGGATTTAAATTGCCTCGAAGTAATCAAATTATGCTCTCTCAATTCTGGTCTTCCCTCGAAGAAGATGAGGACAACCAAATTGACGTTGAAGCCATTAAATCAACTCTACCAGAAATGTATCATGATTTCCTCGATGTTTTTTCAATCCGCAAGGCCGATAAGTTACCACCTCATCGACCCTATGACCATCAGATAGAGTTAATAGGTCCAGTACCTCCGGCAGGTCCTGTATATTCTTTGTCGAAGGACGAATCTCAAGTTCTTTGAGACTACATTGCAGAGAATGTAGCCAAAGTTTTCATCAGAGCCAGTAAATCTCCAACCGGCTCCCCTGTTCTTTTTGTAAAGAAAAAGGACGGTAGTCTTAGGTTGTGTGTTGACTATAGTAAGCTCAACACAGTCACTAAGAAGAATGCATATCCTGTTTCTCCTATGTCATTTCTTCTTACCCTTTTCAATTGTGCTAATTTCTTTTCTAAAATTAATCTTAGAGGCGCTTACAATCTTATTTGCATTGTGGAAGGTCATGAACCACTGACTGCAATGCGCACTAGATTTGGTAGTTTTGAATATTTAGTTATGCCTTTTGGATTGTGTAACGCACCATCTACTTTTCAAACTTTTGTCAATGACATATTTCAAGATGTTGTCAAATAATTTGTTGTCCTCTATTTAGATGATATTTTATTTTTGTCAAAGACACTAGATGAACATATTCATCATGTTCGACAGGTTCTAAATCGACTTCGAGACCACGGTCTCTACGCCAAGCACAATAAATGCCAATTCCACCTTAAATCTATTGATTTTTTGGGTTTCACGTTATCTACTGACGGATTAGTCATGGACGACAAAAAAGTCCAAAAGGTCCTGGAATGGCCTGAGCCCAAATCCGTTAAATCCCTCAAGGGATTTTTGGGTTTTGAAAATTTCCATAGAAGATTTATTAAAGATTACTCTAAAACTATTTCTAATCTTACTTCTCTTCTTAGAAAAGATATTCCATTTGTTTTTACTCCCACAGCACGAAAGGAATTTGAAGCATTGAAGAAGGCGTTCACCACAGCTCCAATTCTTTGACACTTTGATCCTTCTGCTTTGACAATAGTCAAGACAGATGCGAGCGATTATTCTATTTCAGGGGTCATTTCCCAATTAAATCCTGAAACAAAATTGGTCCATCCTGTTGCTTTTGAGTCACGCAAACTCATTGCACCAGAATTAATTTATGAAATTCATGACAAAGAGCTTTTAGCTATTATTCATTGTCTTAAAAAATGGCACTCTTTTCTTCTCAGCTTAGATAGTCCTTTTCAAATTTTAACAGACCATAATGCTTTGAAATACTTTATGTCTTCCAAAGTGTTAACCAGGTGTCAAGCCAGGTGGGCTGAATTTCTGTCTGAATTTCTTTTTCTATTTCCTATTGCCCAGGTAAAAACTGCATTGTCCCAGATATCTTGTCACGTTGGGATGACATTTACCCACAGCGGGGGGACGCATTTGCTGACAAGAACCCAGAAAATGTGAAATCAATCTTCAACGTATCAATGTTAACAACTCATCAACTTAATTTGATGACAATTCAATCTTTTCAAAATCAACTATCCAACATCCTCGAAGCTCAGTCAAAGACAATTATTGTTTAGGGTTATAATACAAAATACTCTCCAAGCAAGGGGCCAAAAGATTTTGTATTGAATCAGGTCTATTAGTTTTTGAGGGAAGAGTAGTCATACCCGACAACAATGAAATAAAATTTTGGATTTTCAATAGTCGACATGATTCTCCATTAGCTGGTCATTTTGGGGTTGATAAAACCTACCAGTTAATAGCGAGGGATTTCTACTGGCCAGGTAAGACCAGAGAAGTCAAGGCCTATATAAAAGCTTGTTACAAATGTAATAGGAATAAGGCTCCCTGTCACCGGAAGTATGGGTTGCTTCAACCACTTCGTATTCCCTCTAAACCTTGGGAATCTTTATCGTTGTATTTTGTTTCTCAACTTCCTCTTTCTAATAATTTTAATGCTATATTAGTAATAGTAGATAAATTTTCAAAAATGTCTATTTTTATTAAAACCACTACTACTGCTACAGCAGAAGATTTGTCAAAATTGTTTCTAGAATATGTATTTTCCAAACACGGCTTACCTAATGATATTATTTCAGATAGAGGCTCATTGTTTGTATCCACATTCTGGACTCAACTGTGTCGACAACTCAATATCACGAGGAACCTCTCCACAGCCTATCATCCTGAAACTAATGGGCAAACAGAAAGGGTCAACCAAATCCTCAAACAATACCTTCGAATGTATTTCAGTTACCAACAAGACAATTGGACCACATGGTTACCATTGGCGGAATTTGCTTATAATAACTTGACTCATTCTTCAACACAAAAATCTCCTTTTGAAACTTTTTATGGAAGACATCCTCAATCCAACTCAATTCACGTAGGAACTAATCATCCTGCGGAACATTACCTTCGAACCATATCACAACTCCAAGAAGAACTTAAATCAAATTTGGAATTAGCGGTTCAAAGGTACAAGGAACAAGCTGACAAACATCGACAAAATTCTCCTTCTTTTAAACCAGGCGACAAAGTATGGCTCGATGCACAAAACATTCAAAAGACTTGACCATCAAAGAAACTGGCTGAGAAACGCTTGGGACCATTCAAAATCGACTCTGAAGTCTCTAAAACAGCATTTCGACTCAAGCTACCTCCTAAATGGCAGGCTATTCATCCTGTTTACCACGTATCTCTCCTGGAACTGGCTCAAGAAACATACCTGGGCAAGAACCAACCTCCTCCGGAACCGGTCGAAGTAGAAGACCATCTAGAGTGGGAAGTAAGACGCATCCTTGATTCAAGAATGGGCAAGGGGAAACTTCAATACCTCGTGGAATGCGAAGGCTTCCTCAATGACTCAGACAAAACATCCTGGGAACCAGCCATCAATGTTTCTAACACCCCTGAACTCCTAAAATCTTTTCATCTTAAATATCCTTTAAAACCAAAACCTTAAAACCCTCTTTTATTTTTCCTTTATCTTTTTTTTCTCTTTCTTCTCTCATCTTTTCTTCTTTTTAAAATCTAAACATCTTTACTTCTAATAAATTCCTTAATTTTGTTTTCTTCTTTATTCTTCTTCTTTTCAAAATTTTTCAACCTTCTTTAAAATAAATAAAATTAAATTAAAATAAATAAATTAAAATTCAAAATTAAAATAAATAAAAATAAAATAAACCAAATTAAAATAAAATAAAATAAAGAAAATTAAAATTAAAATTTTTTTCTTTAAAAATTTACTTCTTTTTCTTTTTTTTTTCTCAATTTTCTATAGACATTCTTTCTTTAAAAATTTATTTTCCTCGAACTATCAAAATTCTTCATGAATGCAACACAACCATCTTCTCGAACCTCACTTCAACCTCTAAATCCCTCTTTTCAATCCTTCGAGCAAATTACTTCTTTTCTTTCAAAACTTTTTTAAAAATTTATTTCTTGTCTTCTTTTCTTTCTTTTCTTTTCTCAAATCTAACAAACTTTCATAAATAACAAATTGTTTCTTTTCATTAAATTTTATTTACAACAAAATTATTTTAATCAATTATTTCTTTCTTTCTTTCTTCTTACTTAATTCTTTTCTTTTCGAACTTTAAAACTAAAACTCTTTCAATCAAATATTCTTTCTTTTCCTCTCTCATTTAAACTTCTTCTTTCAAAATTTTAAAACAAACTTCTATTTAAATCTTTTTTCTGTCTTTTCCTTTTTCTCTCAAAATCTTATAAAAAAAATAAAATATTAAAATTTTTAAATAAAACAACAAAATAAACATAACTAAATACAAATTATTTCTACTTTCTTTTCTTTCTTTTCTTTTCCCATTTTAAATTCTCTCTTTTATTTTATCCCAAACCAATCCCTTTATCTTCTCCAAAATCTCCCTTATTTCTTTTCTACATTTTTAAAATTCTCCCCCTCTCCTACCGGAATCAATTCTCCAAGTTCCAATAGCTCCTCAGCCACGTCAAAGGAGGCGGCATCAACAATCTTATTGATTTTGCCGCTTAAGTCTTCAATAAATCTCATTTGTCGAACTGGGCGAGGCTTCTTCGACCATACCTGATCAAGTGTTTTTTCATTCTCCTCCCTCGAGGTAACCACTGGTTATCTATCTTCAATCAACACCGCCACTTCCACAGAAGTGGGTTCCACAATGGTTGCTTCTGCATTTGAAGCTTCCGCCGTAGGGACTTCTGTGATGACGTCTAAATTCTAAAAACAAGATCATCAGTCACTAGATTTCTAAAATATCAGGGAATGGACTTACTTCAAAAATAGGGTCTGCTTCTAAAAATAATTTTGGAGTAACCTCCACCGCCACTTCCTTCTCCTCTTAGTCATCCTCGATGACCACCCGTCACTTCTTCGGGGTCCGTCTTGAGATGGAAACTTCCTCTTCCTCCTCAAGTAACTCGTCGATTTCATCTTTGACCACTCGCTTCTTGCTCGTAGCCCGAGTCACCCATGTTGCTACATTGGCTTCAGCTTCTTCCTCATTTTCTCCCACCAATTGATCATCCACAATTGACACATCCCAAATGTCTTTGACTACTTCCTTTGTCTTGGGAATCACCCAATATTTCGTCTTAGTGAACCGACTCTCGATGTCGGCATTCTTTGACAAGGCATCACACGACACCCTTCTCCATCGGCAAAATTCACACTTCTGGAGAGGACCTCGTGTCGCCGTGCTTTCTACGCAAAAGTACTCCATCAACTTGCAGGCTGTGCAAGTCTTGGAATATTGTTGTGTAACGATGCCCCCATCCGCTTTAGGGTGTGGAGGCGTGGGAGTTGGAGTAGGGAAATCTGTCATAATAAATTAAAGAATAATTAAATAAGGAGGGAAGAGAAATTAGTGTGGGAAGTATTTTTTACGCTCAACGGAGCTTGCGTTCTTATGCCCGGGCATCTGTCATGCGCCACGTGACACTCAAGGCAAAAGCAGCTCATTAAATCAATAATAAGAGGCTCAAATCCATACTTGAAGCGCAGAAAGCAATTCTCCATAGCAACTGCGACTTTCCTTTGTGTACTCACTATTCAACCGCGCTAGCCTAAACTCTAAATCTAAATTAGTCATTCTCTCAATAGTGTGTCTTAGTCTTTTTCTCAATAAGCGACGCACAGTGCAATAGTTAATATAATAGTACATTAAAAGGTTTATGAAATGTCTGTGGGTTATTAAGGGGTAGTGAGCATGGACTGAATGGTTAGTAGAGGATTAAGGGGTTAATGGATGTTAGTGAGGAGGGTCCAGGTGTAACAGATGTATTTTAATGGTCTGTGGTGTGCGGAATAGTGGATGGGTATGAGGTCAATGCGAGGAGGAGTAAAGGATATAAAAGGGGTTGGGTTTTTGGTTTGATATTCTTTAGAATTAAATTATAAAACATATTTATAGTTAATAGTGGTAAAAGCTTTTAAGTTAAATTATTATTATTGTATCTTTCTTAATTTTCTCAATAATCATTTCTAAATCCTAAATCTTTGATTGTTGAGTTTCCAACCCTTTGTGAGATCTTAAGAATTTTTATATTACTTTTCAATTATATTAGACTCCTTCTCGAACATAACTCAAAGCAGTAGTTCTTCCTTTGAGTCATCTTCGAATCACTTCCTCAAATCATTCCTCTGTGCTTCAAAGAAGTCTCTAAACTCCTCATCTCACTTACAGGAACATCCTCGACCTTGTGCGTAGGTCGTCCGGTGACAAGTCCCACCCAATGAGCCCCCCCCTCTCCCACATATTTCTCAACCTTTCAGAGACCCTTGATCCCTCTTCCCCCATATATTTATGACTACCACCAATAATGTGCAACATACCTAACCTACTCCCTCACCATACCTTCATGTCCTCATTAGGGTGGCATTTTATACATTAAAGAGTACTAATGTAAATACATACAAGAGAGTTCTTTGGTGATTTTCAGGTTGATAAGCCTAGCCAAATATGTTATGCTACCCACCAATGCCCCTGCTAAATAATCGCTTGCTACAATTTTGAGATCAGGAATCACAATTGGGCATACATCTCTTGGTTCAATTACTAGTTAGGAGCCTTTCGACCTCGTATAAAATTTTATGAATGTTACTTTTCAATCTCAGATAAAACAAGAGAAATATTAAAGTATTATACAAAAGTTAACTTCCTTTTTATGCAAATAGAAACTGCATGCTGTATGTCTTGGTGCTAAAATATACCAATAAGCAACAAATCTTTTTCAAACTAGATCACAGTAAACTTACTCAACATCCCAATGTTTCCATCCCTTCCCTTCACCATCATCTATTTCCTGTGATTGTAGTTTGAAACCTATTGTTTGGTATGGCTCGGCAGCAATCTAATAATTTGCTTTGTGAGTGCACACGTTCACTTTAGTCAAAAAATGTTCCTTTACCTACCAACAAATATTGATGCCCACGATCTGCAGGTTCAACGTGTTGTTCAAAACTTGACATGAATCGGTGCCGTGGTTTCACATTTTCGGCAATCTGAGGGTAATGAATTTGGAATAACAAGCCCAATTGACCTGTAATCGGATCACGGACCTTCGTCACCTGGTACCCAGGGCTTCCAATTTTAATGAACTGTTTTTTGGTGACGGCGTTTCTAGCCTGAGCTTGTTGAGCCAGCAACGAAGATTGATACAAAGAGGAATCCTTAGCGTCCTTTGCTACTCTGCGTGCCAGATTAGTCTGATGTTTCTTTCCTTGAGTATGTGCCAAATAAGACCCTTCGTTGGTATGCAGCGTTAAACACAAGCGACATTCCAATCCTCCAAGATGATTTCTCAAGATGTAAGGGTCCTAAAATAACAAGATCGCCCGATATCCCAAAGATTAGTCCTGAAAAGCCACGGTGCGTTGAGTATCAGTTTGAAGTTACCTTGGCTAAATCGATTGTCTCTAAAGCAAGTTTGCGAAGCCTTTCTCTGCGGTCGACATTAGCTTCACTTGCACCAGCCACTCCACCACCTCCAAACTTTGAGCCGACTCTGTTCTATTGTTCGTGGAAAGGCGATTGATGAAAAAGTCATATTGAATAATTTTGATTTGAAACAGCAAGATAGCTGGAGTACGAGAATGAATGATACTTACTTGAAAATCTTGATTGAGAAGTGAAATGGATGGTAATTGAAGGAGATATTAACGTGATAATCAAGATGAGATAATGAAAAGATGTTGTTATAAAAAAGTGACTTACCCATGATAATCTGAGAAATGAATTGAGTTGCAGGCGAGCGATTTTTGAATGGCAGGACTTTGACAAGCTTATGTAGCGTACTTAAGGGCACCTTGCAGCAACTTTTCGGTAGCTAATTGAATATTTCATGCATCATTTGTTAGAGAATGTACAAGAATTCCTCGCGATTTCCTTATCTCCAAGAACATGAGCCTCATCGAGGATAACCCTCCCATCCACAAATCCAGAGAATGTGAAGATTTCTGCACTCAAAATAACATAAAAAAGCTTCCAGACTGGCCAGCCCAGTCACCCCATCTCTCAACCCAATTGAAGACATATGGAAAATAGTCAAACTCATTGTTCATGATGTTTTTCACCCCCACACAAAGGATGAAATCCTTTCTGCAATACACACAGTCTTGAATGACACGCCAACCACAATTTTCAATAATCTTGTTGCTTCAATTCCCAAACAAATGGAGGCAATTATTGCAACAAAGAGTGGGTCAACTTACTGGTGATTGTTTTAATCATAGGACTATATTTGACTGTTGGAGTTTAAATCTGAAATACAAACAGAGAATAAAGTCTATTTGACCTATGTATGTGAGCTAGTAAGGAAAATGTGAGAGTGATGGTCCTTGCAATGTAGTTAGAAGTTGGGAAAGGTGGTGGCTGGCTGAAGAGCATATACAAAAAAAAATCACAAAGACTTCTTGCAGGGTACTGTACAATCATCCATCAAATTAGCCCAATTATGCAAAACACTTGCATTAATTTTCCTTTTTTTGCTCCAATCATCACTTATGCTAATGTCCATCAAAAAATTATCTTTAGAAAGACAAATTGCCACAGGGGGAAAAGCACAAACTAGGCAACTAGTTCAGTTTTATGACCCTGTGCAAGCCCATGTAGTGATATTAGACTAAGCCTTGCAGTGAACCTGTTTGAACTCATGGTATGACCTTGGTAGTAACCCTGTTTGAGCCCAGTTTTCCAGATCTTCCATCATCTTTCTCATTCCCCTTGTGCATGTATTATTAGTCTCTTCATCTGTATAGAGTACTATTTTTTCATAATATTTTACTTTTCTCTTTTATCCTTTTAATTCATCTCTACCTCTTTCCTACTTTTTCATACCTTATAACACACTTCTTTGTGTAAGTAATGATATATGCTCACCACTTTATTCTCCTTTCTCTCTTACATACTTTGTGCACCTCTGATGCCATTTCTACTTTTCACTCCTTACCCCACATGTATTTCCACAATTGTATCTCTTGGCTCTCCTCCTGACCTTTTCCTCATTGCCTCAATCCACTCCTCTGCTCATCATTATTCTTCTCTCCCCATTGTCTTTCTTCCACTTCTTCTCTCTCAATTTGACTACCCCCCCACTCACTTCTTACTCACTAACACTCCCCATACATCCCCTCCACTATCACTTGCTTCCACTCCCCTTTCTTCCCCAACCTTTCACTTATACACCCTCTCCTTCCCCTCCCTCTTTCACGCGCCACGTGACACTCGAGGCAAAAGCAGCTCATATAAATCAATAATAATGAGGTCTAAATCCATTTTCAAAGCGCAGAAGCCATTTTACATAGCAACTGCAACTTTCCTTTATGCACTCACTATTCAACCATGCTAATCTAAAACTTTAAATATAAATTAGTTGATCTCTCAATAGTGTGTTCAGTCTTTTTCTTTGATAGGCAACGCACAGCGCAACAGCCAATGCAATATTCTGCTAAAGGGTTATTATGCGTCTGTGGGTTATTAACGGGGGTAGTGAGCATGGATGGGATGGTTAGTGGAGGTTCATGGGGTTAACAGATGTTAGTGAGGAGGTTCCAGGTGTAATGGGCATTAGTGAGGAGGGTCTGTCAGGATATAGGGAGGTCTGTGGTGTGCGGAATGATGGATGGGCATGAGGTCAATGCGAGGAGGAGTAGTGGATATAAAAGGGATGGGATTTTGGTTTGACATTCTTTAGAACTGAATTCTAAAACGTATATATAGTTAATAGTGGTAAAGCTTCAGTTTAAATCATTATTATTGTAAATTTCCTTATTTTCTCAGTAATCATTTCTAAAAACTTAAATCTTTGATTATTGAGTTTCCAACCCTTTGTGAGATCCTAAGAATATTAATATTACCTTTAAATTATATTAAGATTCTTATTGAACATATCTCGAAGTAAAAATTCTTCCTTTGACGCATATTTGAACGTACCTTGAAGAAGCAGCTTTTCCTTTGACTCATATTTGAATCACTTCCTCAAGTATTTCCTCTGTACTTTGAAGAAGTCTCTAAACTCCTTCCTCCATCTCACTTTCCCAGGAACACCCTTGACCTTGTGCGTAGGTTGTCCGGTGACACCCTCTTACTTTGACTCCCACTACCTCCACTCCAATCCCCATTCCTCCCCTTTCTTCCCCAGCCTCTCCCTCCCCTCTATTACCTCTTGCTTCTACTTCCATTCCCTCCCCTTTCTTTACCTCAAACACTCTCCCCTTTCTTCTCCAACCTTTTTCTTCTACATTCCCTCTTCTCTACTCCCTCCTCTCTTCTCCCACTCACTTCAATCCCAAACTATTTAAATGATGACAAAATAACATTAAGAAAAAATATCTAAAAAAAGAAATGAATGAATGGAAAGGGAAGAAAGAAAAAAAGTCTTACTTAATTATTCAACTATTAAAAGTAAAGTAAAGGTTAGAAAAAATTAAAAACTGAGACAAAAGCTATTTAATAAAATGATCATTTAAAATATCATTCAAAAAAAATCATGAACTACATCAAAATCAAAACAGAAAACTAGTCTTTACATTTATTAATAGCTGAATAATTATCAACTAGTGCTCAAGCAGACTACTTAAGTAATGAGGAGTTTTATTTTTAAAAAAAATTACTATCAAAATTCATTAAAGAGAGGATCAATAAATTTACACCTAAAAATAAAACTCTCAATGAAATTTAAAATCCTTAAATAGAATAGAGTGAATGTCAGAAAAAATAACTAATCAAAAATAGGTAACCTGAACTTTGGAAGTATGTATCTAAAAATTAAATTAAAAATCAAAACGTATAAAAAAAAGCTTTTAAGAATAAGTAATTAGAAGGATAAGCCATTAAAAAATTGAACTAAAATGATATTCTTAATTTTTTTGACTGTATGCCAGTGTTACTCTTCTGGAATGATTTATACATTTTTCATTTTCTATCATTCTTCTTGTTGATTTCTTTTCTCTTGTTTTCTTATTTTATAAATTTTTTGAGTGAATTCATGACATAATCATTCTTTTAGAAACATGGATGGCTTATTTGAACCAATAAAAAAAATTTTAAGCCAAATAATGAAGAAAAATTATTTAATAGTTCAAATTTATATTTCACTAAGACTATAAATAAATTGTAAGAGAAAAATAAATTTACAAATAATATCAGAGTTTCTTACATGGCACTCACAAAGAGTGCTATATTCCAATATGACACAAACTTTTTAGGATATAAGGACTGTATTAAAATACAGATAAATCAGTTAAAGTAGGTAAAGTAGGGTGGAGGGGAGTGAAAGAATTGGAAAATATAAGTTTAGGGTTGGTTGGGAGGCAAGAAGATTCCAATAATAAAATAAAAAAATTTATGAAAATATTGACAATAACAGGAGATAGGGAGATTCTTAAAAATATTTTGAGTAGGGAGGGTGTAGCTGTAGATGGTAAAGAAAAAAAGGTAAGGAAATAGGAATTAAAAATGCATTTTAAAGAATTAACTAAAAGAGGATTACCAAAAATGGAAATTAATACAAAGAGATGAAGAATATGATAAAGCAGAAAACTTAATGATTGTGTGCCAAGGTTTTCCAATGTTGAGTAGCAGAGACCTAATGCCTAGATCAGGAATAAAAATTGATTTTAATGGGAATAGAAGGTGGAGATAGGGAGTAAAGTTGGTAATACTATTAATAGAAAATGAGACCATATATTTTTATAATAATAATCAAAATAAGTGTTTGTGTAAATAATAATGGAGGGATGTAATAAGTGGGAGATCAACACAAATTATCATTCAGAACACAACACGAATTGGGATCATGACTCTCACATTCATAACTTACTTAAAAAGTAGAATGATCTCTAACACCAATTTTCTAGGAAACACTGTAAAGATTATAATGAATCTCAAAATATATATCACTTATTTCTCATTAAGAATTTACTTATCACTTAAAAGTCACTATTTGAGACTTAAATTATTTATGATGGATTGATGATTTATCTCTGAAAGGAACTTTCTAAGCTTTCACATATTCCTCCCCAATACCTAGTTGTTATCTGAGTTAGCACTTAGTGATTAGTAACTGGTTACTTTCTAAGTTATTTCTGAGAATTACTTGATATATGGATAAACCATGACTTCCAGCTGGTGCAAACCTAACTGTAAGTTGGCTTAGCACTTTCTAGAAACTTACTTAGACCTAGATTACTTCTTACGGAGCATTACTTAAGTAATGGCTGGGTACTGACATAGCACTAATTCAGACATTACTGGGAACAGAATTAGTGCTGAATGAGCTAAGGCTGCGCTGTGATCAATTACAGAATGTGTACTGACTGAGCACTTTCCAAAAAAAATAATAAGCATAGAAACTGTCTGAGATTTTATTAATTCTAAGTTTTACTTCAAACCAATGTTATTAAATATCACCTAGAAAGCTCCCCTCCAATATTTTTTAATGAAAATAAGATATAAGGAGAGTCACAGTACTATACATTTGGGAATAAAATTGGTGAATAAGGTTTTCTTAGCATAAGAAATGAGAGTATCAAGAAATTTGAGGCAAGTTCCAATAATGATACTGGGGAGTTTATAAGTTTCACTTAATTGATATATACATCAGAATAGAATGTCACAAAACATTCACTCAGATATATGAAAGGATAGAGAGAAACACATTGGTAAATATTAACAAAGTGATAATATTTCTCTCCACAAATGGTGTAATTTTTTTCTAAGATTTTACTTTTTCTTTCATAAAAAATATTAGTTAGATGAAATATGAATAAATTTTCTTAGAAATATAAAAATCTCAATTTTTTTTCACTGATTTTCTTATTGACTTCAGTTAAATTGGTTTTTCAAGAATTAGATTGATGTCCTTCATATGTTTAAGGAAAGTGAAAGCTGTAATTTTACATATTTAAGTTCTATAGAATTTTTCTTCTTTCTTATTTATTCAAACCTCTCTTTAAAAGCATAGAATTTTCTCCTCATTAATAAAATTAATAAATGGAAAGCAAATATTTATTCCTTACTTCTTAGAAATTAAGCATACAAAAAAAACACTTAATATTCATTTTATTGAGTCTGAACATAATCCATTTTCTTATTAGTTAATGAAACTAAATTAAAAATTTAAAGAATTGATGAGCCTAGTGTTCTGCTTTTCTACTTCTTCAAGTTCCTGAAAAATTGTAAAACTAAAGTCATGACTGTTTTGCATTACTTCATAATTTTTTTTAAAAAATCTCATTTTATATGATATTTGAATCACTTTTTTATTTTTTATCCATTCTTGATATCCTAGAGAGTATGTGTCATATTGGAATGTAACACCTGTTATGAGTGCCATGTAAGAAACTCTGATAATCTTTTTAAAAGAACTTTGCTTTCACAATTTATTTATAGTATGAGTGAAATAAAAATTTGAAATATTACATAATTTTTCAGCCTGGATATTCCCATTACTGAAAAAATAAGAATGTAAAATAGCCTAAACACATGTATTACACATGAGGACAATAAGTGAAGGTATAAAATATCTATACATAAATGAAAAAAATCATTTAATACAATATATTACATTAGAATGCTTTAAATACATGCATATATCAATCTTTTATAGGTCTTATGTACTTAATATTAGGGTAGAATATGTAAAAGTAGTTTTAAGAGCCTTGGACATGAGTTTACATAATTTTTAGGTGGTCCTAAAGCTGGTTTTTCATTATTATAGTGAAACAATGGATAAATATGCTTTAAATAACTTAAATTTGGATATATCACCACAAGAAGTCAGGAAGTGAACTGCTAGCAGCTCTCTCTCTTTGAAACTTTCAGGGAGAGGTTGGGAAAACATTGGGGAAATGTTGTGAAAGTATTAGGAAACTGTTTTTAAATTATATTAAAAAATTTTGAAAAAAAAAATTTGGCCCTATATTGAGCCTCAATTCATCCCTTCTTGAGCAGAGCTTTGAATTCAAGTTGAGCATCAGTTGGACCAAATTTTAGAAATGGTTGAGCCACAACACTTAAAATACCATAATATTTTATTTTATATCTAGATCCATTGAATTTTGAGAGGTCAGGTTTGATATTAGTAGAAATATCTTAAATGAAACATAGTATACTAGGTCTGAAATATTATTTCAATTATCATTTTTATTTCCACAAATATATAAAAAAGCATACTATTTAAATCCTTTTTAAAAATTTTATAAATAAAAATATAACTCTGTAAAAATATTTTCACATAATTTTAAATTTTCTAGACAAAAGTGGATATTGAGCCCTTATCAATAAAAAATTTTCTCATAGTTCCTTGGAATAAAAAAATATAAGACAATGTTCAAAAAATTTAATGGAGGAGAAAATATATATATATATTTTATAAGGGGAAAAAATAGTAATGTATTTTTTTTACATTTACAGTATTAAAGAAACTAATTTTAATTTATTGGCACAAAACTGAGGCTCTAAAATAATGCACTTCTTTAAGTTATCTATATCACTACGCAATATAAGGGGTGGACTTGCTAGCAAGTCCCCAACCTGAACTCAGACAGAACTCAGATGGAACTCAGACTGAACTCATACTGAACCCATACTAAACTCTACTTGAACACCCACCTAAAACTGTTCTGTTGAGTGGTTTTAATTCCTGATTGTATGATCCCTTTGTCAATAGCTTAATGTGTGTTCAGTCTATGGTAAATTTGAGTCTAAGGTTGAAAACTTGCTAACAAGTCCTCCCCCAATATTGCGCGTTGTATGTATTTAGTTATTAAAATGTGAGTCAACATTAATTATTAACATACATGAAAAATTCAATTGTACATATTAATCTAATATTATATATATTCTCTACTTTCATCTCTTTCAAAACTTATCTCTCATCATCTCTTTCTTTAAACTAACACCATCACTATACAGTTCATTTAATTAAAGTTACAAATTTAAGATGCATTGGACAATTCTCTTTAAATTTTAAACCTATTTTTCCAAGAGAAAGATCAGTATTTAATGAAGTATCCACTTCAGTTATAATGCAATGAGAAAGATCTTTAGTTCATGTTTTTAGATTATTCAAAGAAGGAGAAGCAACACCTATTGGTTATTCTTCTATCAAAAAGAGCTTCCAAATTAGACAACTACTTGGAGAAATCAGGTCTTGATCTCAAATCTTTCTTCTTCCACAATGAAGATATTTGATGTCATCAAATTATTTTTTGGTAAAAGTGTCCAGCCCAAGTTTAGCCAAACATGTTCTGGACACTTTGGACAAGACCCGTGACTAAAAATTGCAAGGAAAACCCAAAAAAGTAGCCCATATAATGAAGATAATTGATGGCATCAAAATTTTTTTTGGTAAAAGTGTCCAGCACATGTTCGGCCAAACTTGTGCTGGACACTTTTACCAAAAATCATTTCTTCATTAATTTCCATAAAATCCTTTCAGGTTATACACTTTAAGGAATATTTTTATTTTTATTTAAATATAAATATTTTTTAAATTGAGTAACTGAATATTTTATTTTCAATAGCCTGTAGGTCTTATATTTTAGGTAAAATAAAAAAAATTATACAAAATTTAGTTTTACAAAGACTTAATAGATTTGAAATGAGAAGTGACAATATTCTTTTTAAAATATGAAAATAGGAATGGCATTAGTTATTTCAATCCCTATATTAATTAATATTTGTGATAAAAAAATTTGCTAAATTTATCTATTGTTGCAATTATGTAGTAAAAGATATCATTATTGTAAATTAAATTTACTTTTGTAATTTTATGGTTTATCTTTTGGATTAAAAGTAATGCTTAGGTATGTTAAGGAATAATTTTCATCATCTAAATTGATAATTATGTTGGATATTCAAAAGCTTATGTTGAATGAATATGTGCTAAATGTGTGCTCAATGAAGAATAAAATTATGGTTATAGTTGATCAACTTATGCATAACTTGAGATCAATGGAGGTTCATTTTTGAGCCAATCTGAGAATAAATGTAAATCCAACTCTAATTTACTTGTGTTTATAAAGTATTCATAAACCTAAAATAATGAAGGGACACTCTAAAGTTCAAGAGAGGGGATTGCTAGCAGTTCACCCCTAGATTTCCCATGGTTTATGTGCTATAAGTTTTATAATATTAAAATTTCACTTTGACAGATCAATTTGCTTTATTCAGTAAAGTTGATCTGGCTTCTCAAATTTCTAAAAATAACACATCTAAAAATTTATATTTTTTTTGCTAGAAATGGCTTATGTGTACTGGCCTTATGATGCCTGTATTTATCCCATGTGCATAGCTTCATCTTTAACAAAATTAGTAATTTCACATAGAAATTACCACACAGTGTATGATCCATATGTGTAAACATGCTAAAAAAGGTGAGAGGCACTTATTTAGTGTTCTAATTTCATTATTAGTGCATTGATCTCATTATATGCACTTAGTTCATTCATAACCTCAAGATTGGTGCCCATGTTTCACAACCATGCTTAATATTGGCTAATTAGTCAAGGATTTACCTGTGAAAGGGCCTTCCTAGAGTCTTCATTCAATCACCCCACATTTCACATCCTATTTTGGGTTTCTCAATGGTTTCTCAGGCTATATGGGTTTTTTTTAAATGGGGATTTTATGTATAAAATTGTTATAATTAATGTGTTAATTTCTGCTGTTGATCTCCCATAATTAGATATTATTTTAAGGTCTTTTAATTCTCTTTTTAAGTCTTTTATTTTAAAAATTACTTACATTTTAGAAAGACTCTAACAGTTGCTTTTCTGTAAGAAAAATCCAAAGGAGTTGGATAAACCAAAGAAGACCATTTCACTTTCAGTAAATAAGAAGTTATCAATTAAATTAGCTAATAAGTCTACTTGATATGATATGAACAGTTGAAAAATTGATAATAACAGTTTTGAAATGTGAAATCTGTGTTATTTAAGATGAGGAAAAGTGTCAGTGTATCTAGTATATAATTATGATTTAATAGTATTTATTAATGGTCCTACTACTTATTGATAAATGATTTAGTGATTAAACCTCAGGGGAAGACTAATAAAATAGTTATACTCAAATAAAACTTCACAATACTTGGATTCAAATTTGTGCTAGTGGTGGAAAATAGATAAATAAAATATAGTTATAGCTTATATAATGATAATATAAATTTATAAAGGCTTTATAATATATTTCTAAATTATAATAATTGTGTTTAAATGTTTAATTGAATTCTACTAAGTAAGTGATGATCAATAACCCATCAAATCCCTCCTTACTTATACCAAAATCCACTGGAGTGCACAGACCTTCAATCCAGATGATGTCACTGCTATCCCCGGAAATTACAGCACTGTGAGGGCCCATCACCTCCCCATAGAGTCCACTTGAAGAAGATTCAACACACAGACCTCCAGTAAGGACCCTTCATCACAATTACTGATAACACAAACCCATACCATAAATAGAAAATTCAAATAAAAGCGCATACCATAAAGAAACAGGTAAAATAACTAATCCAAAAGGAATAAAATGAAACCCAAAGAATATAAAGGAACCAAATTAAATTTCCAAACCCCCAATAACATCCCCAAGCATCCATATTAACCCAGTAATCATATCCCAACCCATAAATACGTGACTATCCATCTAAGGAAGCAGATTAAGTTGTCCAAAATAGATATATGCGCATGAAATAGGTGTATATACTTGTGTAGGCATTTAGAGTCCACCAAATACGTCCATATGACCTGAAATAAGCAGAAAAACAAAGTTTATAGGCTATTAAGAGGCTAAAAACCCATTTATAGACCTAAATATACATAATATACTGCATATTTCATTGAATATGAGATTTATGTATACATATAAGCTTACGTATGTCAATAATTACTTAATATCACTTAAGATAAATATTTTATGACTCCAATAACACCTTAATAAGTATTATTAGGCTATGGATAAGCTATTTAAGCTACTAGAAGTTATATAATAGTGTAATAATTATATATATATGTATTATAAACATATATATAAATGTTTTAACATTATTTTTAAGATGTAAGCTTAATGTAATTAAGGTTATCTTTTTTTAAAAATTAGAATTACTCAGTCCTGGAGATACCTAGGCGGACACTCACTCACCCAAAAAAACAATAAAAAAAATGTTAAGACATTTTAATTAAAGGTAAGGAGTGAATAGAAAAATAATTTTAAAAATTTCTATGATACATATACTGAATTAAACAGTATTATTTGGATTTAAATTTTTTCAAGAGATTTTTAAGATCAGAGATTTCAATTTTCTGTAATCCACTGGTCATATTCACTTGATTTAATTTTAAATCTTAATAGATACTCAACCCCCTTTTCTTTTGTAAGGTGTCTCTTTTTAAGTATCTTTTCAATATCTTCCTTTTCAACTATTTCTTCAGGTTACTGTTTATGTGTTCCAGATCTTCTTGGAAATAGAGCAGTATCATTAGAATGGTATGGCTTTATAAGAGAAAAAGAGAATACTGGATGTTTTTATCATATGGGGCATATAGAATAACCTCAACAGCATTGTTACCAACCATCTTTTTAACTACAAATGTTCCAATGATTTGATCCTTCAATTTAACATTACCATTTAAATTGAAATGTAGTGTAGAAATAAGGACTTCATCACCCTCTTTGAACATTTTTTCCTTATGGGCTTTATCCCATCTTTTCTTCTCATACTCAAATGCCTTATTTATTCATTATTGAGCATGTTTTCTGCATAATTCTTGCATCTGAAGAAAAGACTTAGTGCCTGGATGGATATACAATCTAGGTAATTTATTAAGAGTTTTAGCAGGGGTATTAGGTACATAACCCAACCATAACTCAAAAGGCTTTTTGCCAGTGACAGAATGTACTGTACTATTGTATGCAAATTCTAAACCTGGGATAAGGGTTACACAATCATTCATGAATTTGTCATTGTCTTTAAATTTAAGACCAAAAGCACAATATCTTCTTATCATATCTTCTAAAGTTTGTATAATTCTTTCTGCTAGCCCATCAGTTTGTGGATGGTGTGCTGTAGAAAGTTTTAATTGACAACCTGAAACATCCATAAGTGATGTTCAGAACTCAGAAGTAAATTTAGGATCTCTGTCTGAGACTATTGCTTTGGGGAAACCTGCTATATTTAACATTTGTGTCCACCATAAAAAAGCTAAGTCCTTTGAAGAAACCTCTTTGTGGGTAGGAATAAATTTACATATTTTTGTCAATCTATCTACAATTACCCAGCAGGAGTTATAACTCTTATGCCCTGCTGTTGGAAAACCTGTTACAAAGTCCATGTTACTTATTTCCCATGGAGCTTTTGGTCGCTCAATTTGTTGTAATAAACCTGCTGTTTTGCCTGTTAATCTTTTAGATTTTTGACAAGAATCACATGTCTTAACAAATTTTTGAACATCCTCAGACATGTTAATCCACCAAGCTGTGTTTTTTACTCTGGTTAATGTTTTATGGTAGTCAAAATGACCTGCTAAGATATCATCATGACATATACTTAACATTAACCCCTTCATTGAATGGGAAATTACAATTACATTACTTAATTTTTTCTTGTAATATATAAAAACATCCTCAAGGGAAAACTTTCCTTTTTCTAATGCCTCTTCTAGTTATTTGGTAATGCTTTTATTAAAAAATTCATTGAAGCATTAGAAAGTTCATTTAATATTGTAGTGAGTTTACTCAAGTCAGGATCTGAAGCATACATGTTAAGTATTGATTGCATAAATTCATCCTCAAGATCTACAATATAAATGCCATAAATTTTAATAATCTCTGACTCAAGAACATAAGAAGGATTATCATCATTATTAGGCAGAAGTACTCTAGATAGAAAATCTACATTAGAGTGTAATGTTCCTGCTCTATGTGTAATAGTCATCCGTACTCTGTATTCTTGTACAGCTAATTTCCATCTAAACATGTGTCTATTAGGAGTTTTCATGTTTAAGAGTGACTTAACTGCACTACAGTCAGTTATTAATTCAAATTTTAGGTTTGTCACCATTCAACGGATTATACCTAGTTTTCTCATATAATCTCTCCTGAGTGAGTCTGAATTTAGAACTTCCAAACTGTTTTTCAATTAATTTTTTCCATTTATCTCAAGAGTGATCTTTACCCTCATTCAAAACAGCTTCAAACCATAATAAAGCAACACCCTTAAATTAAGAGATCAATTTTGATTTTATTTCTTCATCTGGTAACTTATATGAGAATTTCAAGTTGTCAATTCATAGGATAAAATGTTGCCAATCAGAGCTGGCTTCCCCATCATAAGTTGGGTACTGATCTATCTTAGGCCAGTTCTTCTGATTGGATTTTATTTCACTAATCTTAGGTAAATTTGATAACTCATTTACTCTTGATAAATGGTCTTGTATTTCCTCCTGTACGGATTTGTGACTTACATTTTCAGATTTGACACTACCACCAGATGGTTTTAGTTGTGGTGGTATATGGAAGGAATAAGATTCACTTTTGCCAATGAAAGGATTATTATTATACTGAGTATACTTATGATTATCTTGGTTCATTAGTAGATTGGCAGTTTCAATCTCAATTTTAGTCAATCTTTGTAGCAGCTCAGAGACACTTTGATTTGTCTGGGCAAAAGATAACTTAGTTCTTGATTTAGTTTTTAATAAATTTGCTTCATACAACTTTTCTAACTCAGAGAATTTGTTTGAAAGTTCACTATATTCATTACTCAAAGAATCATACTTAAGAGTTAGAGACAGATGTTCATTCTCTACTTCTTTATTTCCTGTTGCCAGTTGAGAAATGTTCAATGTTAAGGATGAAATTGTATCACTTGTGAGCTTAACTGTCTGTTCCTCACAATCAGTCATTATATTCCACAATGCTGAAACAATTCTATGGAAAGTTGGATTATTTTTAAAATACTCCATGTCTTCCTTCTCAATTCTCTCACTATCTTTTGAACTTTTCATCTCACTAGAAAGTGGTGGCAACTGAGGATTAACTGTATTATTATTATAAATAGTACTTTTGTTATTGACAAAAGACAAGTCAGGTGTATCTACATCAAAACCTAATCTTCTTAAGTCCTCCTCAATTCTCTGTAAAGATTTGACATCAATAATATTACCTATATTGTAATCATCACTATTGTGTTCAAGCTGAGAGGGTAATCTACTTACCAAGGGATTTGTGCCACTCCTGATTTTTGGCGCTTTTGTTTTCCTTTGTAGTGGTGAACTGAGGAAGTCTGATGAGAAGGAGGATCTCTGTTGCAGCTGTGACTGGACCATTGGTGATGGAACCAATCCCACTTCCATTTGTCTACCAGAATTTTCTCCTGGGAGTGATGTGACCCTCCTGGGGTAGGGGGTTTCTGACTTGGCTGGCCTCCCTTTAGCTCTACCAAGGTTTGATTCATCTGTTGAAATCCTACCTTGCAATTTTTCTGCAATTGCTCTACTTTCTTCAGCATGAGAGACTTTGATTCCTCCAACTTCAGGATCTGTTTTGCAAGATTGGACAGTTGATCCTGCAGAGGAGGAGACGTCTTTTTTATTGTAATATTTTTTAAGAGGGCGTGTTTTTCCTCTATACTCATTTACTCTGGCTGGGGGTATGATTGACCCTCCATGGTTTTGTCCTGGAGCAATGTTTTTATAAGCTTTAGACCTGGTATTATAAGCAGGCTTTTCACTTACATTATCCTGGGGAGCACTCATATTGATAAGAATAATAATATTTTATGTCTACAAAAGAGAAAACCTTTATGTTAATCAGTAGACAAGAATTATTAACAATAAGATTACTAATAAAAGCTCTGGAGCTTACCCTGAATTTAAATCTTTATTTATTTAAATAAAATATAAGAAAAAATAGAAAAAATCTGTTAAAAATAAAATAATAAGTTTAACTAGACCTTTATAAGGGTGAAAAATTAGCTTACCAATCTTTAACAAAATACCAATTTAATGAGGTGTTATATTGGTGACAAAATACCAAGTGAAATTGGGTTTATATTGTGTACAGTTACTACTGTAAATACCTAATGTTTATTATAAAATATTAGTACAATTATTATAAGGGTACTTTTCTGCAATAACTAAGTTATGATGACGCACTTATGTGCAGAAGACCCAAATATTAGGTTTTTTTGAGCTATACTAAAGTAAAAATCATGTCCCAAGGCTTATACTAAATAATAAGTAAAACTAAGGAAAGACCCCCAATTGTCAGTGTATCTAGTATATAAGTATGATTTAATAGTATTTATTAATTTTCCTACTACTTATTGATAAATGATTTAGTGATTAAACCTCAGGGGAAGACTAATAAAATAGTTATACTCAAATAAAACTTCACAATACTTGGATTCAAATTTGTGCTAGTGGTGGAAAATAGATAAATAAAATATAGTTATAGCTTATATAATGATAATATCAATTTATAAAGGCTTTATAATATATTTTTAAATGATAATAATTTTTTTTAAATGTTTAATTGATTTTTAGTAAGTAAGTGATGATCAATAACCTGTCAAATCCCTCCTTACTTATACCAAAATCCACTGGAGTGCACAGACCTTCAATCCAGATGATGTCACTGCTATCCCCAGCAATTACAGCACTGTGAGGGCCCATCACCTCCCCATGGCGTCAACTTCAAGCATATTCAACACCCAGACCTCCAGTAAGGACCCTCCATCACAATTAATGATAACACAGACCCATACCATAAATAGAAAATCCAGATAAAAGCGGATACCATAAAGAAACAGGTAAAATAACTAATCCAAAAGGAATAAAATGAAACTAAAAGCATATAAAGGAAAAAATTAAATGTCCAAGCCCCCAATAACATCCCCAAGCATCCATATTAACCCAGAAATGACCTCCCAACCTGTAAATCCATGAATATCCATCCAAGGAAACAGATTAAGTTGTCCAAACTGAGTACATGCGCCTGAAATAGATGTATATGCTTCTGTAGGCATTGTGAATCCACTGAATACGTCCATATGACCTAAAATAAGCAGAAAAACAAAGTTTATAGGCTATTAAGAGGCTAAAACCCACTTATAGACCTAAATATACATAATATACTGCACATTTCATTGAATATGAGATTTATGTATACATATAGGCTTATTTATGTCAATAATTACTTAATATCACTTAAGATAAATATATTATGACTCCATTAACACCTTAATAAGTATTATTAGGCTATGGATAGGCTATTTAAATTACTATAAGTTATATAATAGTGTAATAATTATATATATATGTATTATAAACATATATATAAGTGTTTTAACCTTGTTTTTAAGATATAAGCTTAATGTATTTAAGGTTATCTTATTTTAAAAATAAGAGTTACTCAGTCCTGGATATACCTAGGCTGAAAAAAAGAAATAGAACAGTGAATTTTTACTTAGAAAATTAATATAAATGATTGACTTATATGTTTTTATAAAGCATTATAATCAAGTCCCTGAAGATGGGACCTTTACAATGGTACCATATATGTATATACTTATGAGTTGTTATATAGAACTTATGAATTGTTATGTAAAGGAATATGGTAGTTGTTAGATATACATTATTATTTGTTAGCTTCTTTCCTGTAATTTTTAGTCTACATCCCTTATATGCATAGATAAGTCACATGTCCTACTTTTCTGGCTGGAGCATCTTGGAGCTTTTCTGGAGAATACTGGAGGTTGTATGGACTTCTGGACTCAATTATAACCTTAAAACTTAATAAAAATCTACAAAATTTACAGATAATAGGGTTACATCTGGGGAACCCTCCATTAAGTTTTGGCATCCTGCACAACCCTATTCACTGACACTACAATAAATGTTTGTTTTGTCTTGGGATGCAACAATGGTGCAACAATTATGTAACAGTTAAGTAGAAATTTTTTTTGGAACTTAAATGTCTTAGGTGGGTCTTAAGTGTAAAAAACAATTTTTTTGTAACTTTTGTGTAATTGTTGCGCCCCATGGCAAAAAAAACATGTTCTGTAGTGTGAGCTAAAAATCATTAAAGTTTACTAAATTATCAAAGATTAAAAATACTTAATAAAGTTTTTAAAAATATAAGAAAAATATTAAAAATTCCAAGAAAATTCCAAATGTTCTTGAGACTCCTATATTTTATTTCCATTTACTTTTAGACTTTTACTTGCACTCCATGACCAATAAATAATTGATCTTTCTTGACTTGTATATTTAGCCCATTTTTGAAACTAAACCCTCCATTATTTTAATAATAAAAAATATTTTAAATAAAATGGGCTTTCAAAATTCATAAAATAATCCTGAGCTCCATATTAATCTTTAGACTTCCACTTCCTCCCTTTAATGAAGAAATTTCCCATTCTTAAATTAAATATTTGATTGAACACATATTCATCTCCTCTTCAACCTCTTCAATCATCATCTCCAATCTACTCCCAAAAACTTATTTCACTTCATCTTTATCATCAAAATCAACACAAAATGTTTTTAAAGCAACTATCTGTCCCATGAAAATTAGGCACCAAATGCCAGGTTTCTTGTCTAATCTCAAATACTGGCCTTCCTTGAATCTCTTCCTTGAAAAACTTCCTGTGATCTTTTCAGGATCAATAAAATCAAATGCAACTGTCCAATAATTCCTTCCAGGACTAATGTCTATACTTTCCCAGCAGCTTTACCTGATCCAACTTTTTTCAAAAGGAGATTGTCAAAAATTCCCACTTTCTTCAGAAACATTAAGGCCAAAACAGCTTCTTCTTCTAAAAAATATAATCCTGAGCTCCCTCACCCATCTCAATATCCTAATCCCATCATGCAAGCTTCTCCATTCAGCTTTGCTGAAGCTTTATTGACTTGCTCAAGGATTTAGTTATTATTTTTGATCCTTATATTCCACCATGCTGATTCCAAATCCATCATCATAATCCTCTTCAAACTCCGAAATTCCTTTCAAGTTATTTAAATCACCAATACTGATGATTTTAGCTAGGTTCAAATTAACTATATTAATTATTATCCTAAGTTTCATAGATATCTCTTTCTAGACTTTTGTGATGACATGAAACAAAAATTTTAACCTATTTTGAAAAAACTCCTTTCAATAATAATGAAGATCTTAAGATAAGAAGGATAATAATTCAAAGTTTTGATACTGATGTAGAAAGATTCAAAAGTGATTATTTGTTTTTACTATTCTTTTCTTCTTTAAAATTTGATTCATTAGTGCTGATAAATTATGATGTCTGGTTGATTTTAATTTTCTCTCTAAATTTGATAAAATAATCTTGAAATAAAATTTATTTACCTTGTTATGATTCCACTACTGAGAGTAAGGTTTGAATCCCTTAAGACTCTTCTCTACCAGTCTCTACTTTGTCACGGCATGATAGAGTGGGCTCCTGTCAAGGGATCTTTCAAGTCTAGAAGGTTTTTCAAGGTGGTCCGAATTGATGGAATTAAAACTTGGGTACATATTTAATTATCTTATAGAATTTTTACTCAATAGAAAAGAGGTAGAATTTTAAATTATTATTATAATTAATGGTTTAGAGTTACATGAATGTAAATACTAAAGCAATAAAAGATATTAATAAATATGGTGAGTAGTTTTAATAAATAAATCAGTAATGGAATGAATCAAAACAGCCAGAAAGGAAGGCCTTATATAGGCAAAGGATAGACAAAGCACGGTGTTAAAAATCTTAAATACGGTAGTATGAGAGAAGAAAAGAACAATCCAGAAAAACAATTCCAATTAATAAGGTTGTTCCAAAAAGAAGGTGTCAGAAAAGTGTATTTACTGTATTGACAGAAATAAATTAATGTATTTAAAATTTACTGTAAATGTCAATTTTAAATAAGAAATATGATTTTTTTATAGATAGTTAATTTTATTTAAATTTTTATTGTAATTTATTTTAATATTAATTTCTATTTCTTTAAACCTTTCGTTGAGCACAGTGTTAGAAAGTAGAAATATAAGGGACATTTTAATATTGATTTTAATTATTCACTAACTTTACCATTTTGTAATTAGTTAATTTGTTATAGGTAAATTTAATGTAAATAAATTATAATTAATAAAATTAAAATAATAAGGTGTGGCTTCATACAGTAAATAATTAATTATTTTACTGGGTAAGTCTAGCAGCCTGGCTGACAGCTCCTCACCAACTGAACCAAAGGAAAATTTATTCCAATCTATCCATAAGGTTATCCAAGCTTTCACCAAAATAGTCTACCAAAGGTACCCACTAATAATCTAGCTCCTATTGATATTCAAAAGATTCAGCATCACAAAATTCAAATTAATTTCTACCCCTCTAAACCACTCCAAAAATTTGTCAGAATTTTTAATATTTTCCAGAAATTCTTAGCACCTTTATTTCCAGTATTTACAATCTTTACCAATTATTTTTTTTAAAATTTCCACCTTTCTTTAGCCATAAGATAAAATAGATCCATTTGACATCTTCATTTCATAAAGTTAGTTGCACCATATCTATCAAAGATTGAGTTATCCAAATGAGTGAGTATCATTATGAGTACTGATGAACCAGTGATAAATTTAAAATGACTTCATTGAGTGTCCAAATAGATTAAAATTCCAAATTAAGAACCTTTGGGAACCAAAATTTTAATTGATTACCAGTTTATAGTGTTGGTAGACTAACCTTCTGCAAATCCCTACATAAACTGTCCATATAATGAATGAATTTCCAGTTTAAATTCTTGGTGGACCAAAGCAAAAGTAATTTCCAGAATAGGGTCATAGTGGACCAAAGAGTGATGAATTTCCATTTTAAGGTCATGGAGGACAAAATATTCCATTGATTGTATATTCTTGAATTTTTCTTCTTTAATATTCAGTTTAAAGTCTTGACATACTAACAGTTCCAAAAAGCACAAAGCCAAAATCTTGAAAACTAGCTATTTTAAAGTCTTGGAAGACTAACATAATTTCTTGAGGTACAATTGAGTATTTGTTGAATATTGGTAAACCCTGCCTCCATTTCAAAATTTAATAAAAGGAAATGAAATGAATTAAAATAAAGTATAATATAAGAAAAAGAAATTTTAAATTTATATAATATAAAATATTTAGTAAGAATAATTCAAATTAATGATTTGATTTTTTTTTGAAAAGAAAAAAAAAATTTAAAAGATATTCTGAAATAGAAAATTAAAATATAAAGATTTACTCCAGCAATTTGATGAGTTGTACCCCTGAAATCATACCCATATCTGTCACCAGACGACCTACACACAAGGTCGAGGATGTTCCTGCAAGTGAGATGAGGGATTTAGAAACTTCTTCGAAGCACAGAGGAATGATTCAAGGAAGTGATTCAAAGGTCACTCAAAGTAAGAGCTACAGGTTCGAGGTATGTTCGAGAAGAGTTATAAGATAGTTTCAAAGGTAATAGGAATTCTTAAGATCTCACGAAGGGTTGGAAACTCAATAATCAAAGATTTAGGATTTAGAAATGAATATTGAGAAAATAAAAGAAAGATACAATAACAATGATTTAACTTAAAGATTTTACCACTATTAAATGTAAATACGTTTTATAATTTAATTCTAAGGAATATCGAACCAAATACCCAACCCTTTTATATCCTTTATTCCTCCTCGCATTGACCTCCCTCTCATCGCACCATTCCCATACCATTGACCATTACCAACATACACTTAGACCCTCTTTGCTAATATCCGTCCATGCTCAATTTACCCCTTTTAATTAATTAGCAAACTTTTAATGAAAACTACTAATGTACTATTACGTTGATCATAGCGCTGTGCGTCACTTATTGAAATTGAGACTAAGGCACACTATTGAGAGATTGACTAATTTAGATTTAGAGTTTAGGCTAGCACAGTTGAACAGTAAGTACACAAAGGGGGAATCACAGTTGCTATGGAGAATTGCTTTCTGCGCTTCGAGTATAGATTAAGAACTCGATATTATTAATTTAATGAGCTGCTTTTGCCTTGAGTGTCACGTGGCGCGTGACAGATGCCCAGGTATAAGAATCGCGAGCTCCGTTGAGCTTGAGCCATCTTCTCACACTAGTTTCCCTTTCCTCTCTATATATATTTTTTCTTATTTATTAATTTCCCCTTTATAATGAATTGTCCTACTCCAACACCTACGCCTCCACACCCTAAAGCAGATGGGGGAGAATGATAAGGAGCTGAACAACGAGATCGCAACCTGGGTAACCCAGGCCACGAGTTCGAAACGGGGTGTCAAAGAAGAAGTCGACGAATTGGTGGAGGAAGATGAGGATGAAGTCCCTGTTCCAGGGCGGACACCCAAGAAACGACGGGTGGTCATTGAAGATGACGAGGAGGAAGGAGAAGCAGAGGTAGAGGTGGCTCCAAGGTTGTTCTTAGAACCTGACCCCATCTTCGAAGTAAGCTTTAGTTGTTGTTTTTTTAGGGATGAGGTTACTGATGAGTTTTGTTTAGACATCGAATACCATTGAAGACCCAATTGGGGAGCCTGCATTGCTTTTGCCAACTGAGGCAAACCCTCTGGTCACGGGTGGAATCGAAGAAACTGAGGACACGCTGGACCAGGTGTGGTCAAAGAAACCTCATCAGGGTCAACGAGTAAGGTTCTCAGAAGAGTTGTGTGGGGAGGTCAATACAATTATCAACGCTGCTTCCTTCGACGTGGCAGAGGAACTCTTGGAGATTGGAGAGGTGGTTCCGGTAGGAGAGGAGGAGGTATTTGAGAAATGTAGGAAGGAGATAAGGGTAATTTTGGAGAAGATGAAAAGATTGGTTCGAGAAAAATTAAAAGAGAAAAATTTGAAATGAAAAGGAGAGATGTAAAGAAGTAGAAAAGTAGAATTGTATTTTAGTTTTATTTTATTTTATTTTATTTTATTTTTATTTTTTTATTATTGTAGGTGAATATTATTATTTTTTATTAGATTTGGGAGAGAGAGAAAAAAAAAATTTTTAAATAAAATTTTGCTTTAGAATTTGAAAGAAGAAATTTAAATAAGAAAGAAAGAAGTTATTTAATTGAAGGAAGTTTTAAGTTTTTAAAAGAAAAATTTATGTAAGAGAAGAGAGAAAGAAAAAAAATGGTTGGTGATTGAGATGAGTTTGTTGAAATGAGAATTTAATGAAAGAAGAATTTGTTATTTGCGAAAAGTTGTTTATTGATTTTTTTAGGAATTTTTTAGTTGAAAAGAGAGGAAGAAAAAAACAGAATTAGAATTTTAAAGAGAATTTGAAAAAGAAGAATCATTTGTTCGAAGAATTTTATAGGGAGATTTAGAGGTTGAAGTTAAGTTCGAGGAAATGGTTGTGTCGTACAAGATTTTGATGATTCGAAGGAAAGAAAGTATTAAAGAGAGAATAATTTTTAGAAAAGAAATTTTTTTTTTTTTAAAAAAAAGAGAATTTTAAATTTAAGAAAAGAATGTATTTAGAGAATTAAAAAAGAAAAGAGAAAGAAAATATTTAGAGAGATTTAAGAGTTTTTTATTTTATTTTATTATTTATGTTTATTCTATTCATTTTATTTTATTTTATTTTATTTTGTTTTAAAAAATTTTATTTTATTTTTAATTTTTAATTTTTAATTTTAATATTTTTTTTTTTTTAATTTTAATTTTGATTTTACTTTTAGTTGGTTTTGGAGAAAATTTTATAGAAGGAGAAGAAAGAAGAAGAAGAGAGAAAAAAGAAAACAAGGCTAAGAATTTTAAGAGGTGTTTTAGATTTTTAAGAGAAAAAGAAAATTTAAAATAAAAGAAATTTTAAGGTTTTGGTTTTAAAGGATATTTCAAATGAAAAGATTTTAGGAGTTCAGGGGCGTTAGAAACATTGATGGCTGGTTCCCAGGATGTTTTGTCTGAGTCATTGAGGAAGCCTTCCCATTCCATGAGGTATTGAAGTTTCCCCTTGCGCATTCTTGAATCAAGGATAAGACTTCTTCCCACTCTAGATGATCTTCTACTTCGACCGGTTCCGGAGGGGGTTGGTTCTTGCCCTAGGATATTTCTCGAGCCAGTTCCAGGAGAGATACATGGAAAACAGGGTGAATCGCCTACCATTTAGGAGGTAACTTGAGTCGAAATGCAGTTTTAGAGACTTCAGATTCGATTTCAAATGGTCCCAAGCGCTTTTCAGCCAGTTTCTTTGATGGTCGTGTTGTTCGAATGTTTCATGCGTTGAGCCATACTTTGTCGCCTGGTTTAAAGGAAGGAGCAGATTGTCGATGTTTGTCGGCCTGTTCCTTGTATCTTCAAATCGCTGATTCCAAATTTGTTTTAAGTTCTTCTTGGAGTCGTGATATAGTTCTAAGATAATATTCCGCAGGATGATTAGTTACTACATGGATTGAGTTGAATCGAGGATGTCGTCCATAAATGGTTTCAAAGGGAGATTGTCGTGTCGAAGAATGAGTCGAGTTATTAAAAGCAAATTCGGCCAGTGGTAACCATGTGGTCCAATCGTCTTGTTGGTAACTGAAATACATTCGAAGATATTGTTCGAGGATTTGGTTAACTCTTTCTGTTTGACCGTCAGTTTCAGGGTGATAGGCCATGGAGAGGTTCCTTGTGATATTGAGTTGTCGACACAGTTGGGTCCAGAATTTGGATACAAACAATGAGCCTCTATCTGAAATAATATCATTTGGTAAGCCGTGTTTGGAAAATACATATTCTAGAAACAATTTTGACAAATCTTCTGCTGTAGCAGTAGTAGTGGTTTTAATGAAAATAGACATTTTTGAAAATCTATCTACTATTACTAATATAGCATCAAAATCATTAGAAAAAGGAAGTTGAGAAATGAAATCCATCGATAAAGATTCCCAAGGTTTAGAGGGAATAGGAAGTGGTTGAAGCAACCCATGCTTCCGGTGACGGGGAGCCTTATTCCTATTACATTCGTAACAAGCTTTTATATAGGCCTTGATTTCCATGGTCATACCTGGCCAGAAGAAATCCCTTGCTATTAACTGGTAGGTTTTATCAACCCCAAAATGACCAGCTAATGGAGAATCATGTCGACTGTTGAAAATCCATAATTTTATCTCATTGTTGTCGGGTATGACTACTCTACCTTCGAAGACTAATAGACCTGATTCAATACTAAATCTTTTGGCCCCTTGCTTTGAGAGTATTTTGTCTTTTAACCCTAAACAATATTCGTCCTTTGACTGAGCTTTGAGGATGTTAGATAGTGGATTTCGAAAAGATTGAATTGTCATCAAATTAAGTTGATGAGCCGTTAACATTGATTTGTTGAAGATTTATTGCACATTTGCTGGGTTCTTGTCAGCAAATGCGTCCCCCCGCTGTGGGTAAACGTCGTCCCGACGTGACAAGATATCTGGGACAATGCAGTTTTTACCTGGGCGATAGGAAATAAAGAAGGAAAATTCAGACAAAAATTCAGCCCACCTGGCTTGACGCCTGGTTAACACTTTGGAAGACATGAAGTATTTTAAAGCAATATGATCTGTTAAAATTTGAAAACGACTATCTAGGCTGAGAAGAAAAGAACGCCATTTTTTAAGACAATGGATAATACCTAAAAGCTCTTTGTCATGAATTTCATAATTTAATTCTGCGGCTATGAGTTTGCGTGACTCAAAAGCAACAGGATGAAATAAATTTGTTTCAGGATTTAATTGGGAGATGACCCCTGCAATAGCATAATCGCTCACATCTGTCTCAACTATTGTCAAAGCAGAAGGATCAAAATGTCGAAGAATTGGGGCTGTGGTGAACGCCGTTTTTAGTGCTTTGAATTCCTTTCGTGCTGTAGAAGTAAAAACAAAAGGAATGTCTTTTCTAAGAAGAGAAGTAAGATTGGAAATAGTCTTAGAGTAATCTTTAATAAATCTTCTATAGAAGTTTGCAAAACCCAAAAATCCTTGGAGCGATTTAATGTTTTTGGGCTCAGGACATTCCAGGATTTTCTGGACTTTTTTGTCATCCATGACTAAACCGTCAGTGGACAACGTAAAACCCAAAAAATCAATTGATTTGAGGTGGAATTTGCATTTATTATGCTTGGCGTAGAGACCATGATCTCGAAGACGATTTAGGACCTGTCAAACATGATGAATATGTTCATCTAGTGTTTTGGAGAATATTAAAATGTCATCTAAATAGACGACTACAAATTGTTCAACAACATCTTGAAAGATGTCATTAACAAAAGTTTGAAAAGTTGAAGGTGCGTTACATAATCCAAAAGGCATAACTAAATATTCAAAACTACCAAATCTAGTGCGCATTGCAGTCAGTGGTTCATGACCTTCTGAAATGAGAATCAGATTGTAAGCACCTCTAAGATCAATTTTAGAAAAGAAATTAGCACCATTGAAAAGGGTAAGAAGTAATGACATAGGAGGAACAGGATATGCATTCTTTTTAGTGACTGTGTTGAGCTTTCTATAGTCAACACACAACCTAAGACTACCGTCCTTCTTTTTTACAAAGAGGACAGGGGAGCCAGTTGGAAATTTACTGGCTCTGATGAAACCTTTGGCTACATTCTTGGCAATGTAGTCTCGAAGAACTTGAGATTCGTCCTTCAACAAAGAATAGACAGGACCTGCCAGAGGTACTGGGCCTATAAACTCTATTTGATGGTCGTAGGGTCGATGAGGTGGTAACTTATCAGCCTTGCGGATTGAGAAAACATCGAGGAAATCATGGTAGATTTCTGGTAGAGTTGATTTAATGGCTTCAACGTTGATTTGGTCGTCCTCTTCATCTTCAAGAGAATCTGTTGAGGGGATACCTGTATTGAGAGAGCAGAATTTGATTACTTCGAGGCAATTTAAATCTTCTTTGAGTGAAGTCATCGAGCTAGAAGGGTTAGCCAATTGCTCATTTAGAGAAAGATCAGATGCTTGCAAGTCATCTGGCAGAGATTTGTACTCTAGTAGGACATTGTCAGGCGGGTTGTTTAACTCCCTATTGACCTGCATTGAAGAATCAGAAATATACTTAGAGCGTGGGGTGATCAATCCCTTAGTCCAATAAATTTTGGGATTCCAATGTGTTAAAAAGTCATGGCCAAGAATGGTATCGTCCATCCTTGGGGCGTCCAGGACTGATAATTCCCACTCGAAGGGGGGAAAGTTCGGAAAGTTGAAAACCCATAAAACTTTCTTACTTACCCAATATTTGGGTTCCTCTGATTCGACCAAATAGATTGGAGTTCGATTGACATCTGTAAATGTTAGTTGAAGCTTCTCGGCAAAAGATAAACTAACAAAAGAAATTGAAGCTCCAGAGTCTATAAGACAACTGAAGGGGATATCCTCCTTAAAAAGAATGAATCTCAAGCGGTTTAAGGCAACTCCAGTCCTTAAGACATGGAGGTTCTGTGCACTGGGAGAGATAAGATAGTTTGCTTTGCACACAAGTAAACTATCTACTAGTTTTTTGACTTCGAACTAGTACCTTCTCTTTCCTTCAACTTTACACAGTCTTTCAACTTGTGCTTACCCCCACAATACATACATAAACCATTATCTGCTCGTCTCTTCCTCTCAGCTTCTTTAAGTTCCCCTTTAGGATCCAGTACTTTGCTGATATCGCCTGGGGTTTAGCCTTTTGGTCGAGGTTTATCCTTTCCCTTATTGGGTTTGGATTGAGTCAAGGAGGATTGATTTGGTCGTGGGTGTGAAGACAATCCCGATTTAAAGTTTAGGCCTTGAGATTTGTTGGCATATCAACGATGTTGAAGTCGTCCTTGATAAACGCTGTCAAGTTCGAGGGTTCGATCCATTAAATCCGTTAAAGTAGTCATCTTCTGACCGTGAAGATTTAATTGATCCAGAATCCTCAAAGGAAGTCCTTTCTTGAAATGATACTTAAGGGCAGCATCATTCCAACCTACTCGAGTTTGAAGTGCTCTGAAGTTCGAGATATATTCAGAGGCTTTACCATTATCACTCATGCAAATAAAATCAAGTTCAATTTCTGCGTTGTCAGTTTCATTAGGGTCCCCAAACAACGTAAAAAGTTGGTCTTCGAACTTTTCCCAATTATTGATAAGTAAGTGGGTTTCTATCGAAGAAAGCATGAGCAGATAAGGTTCAAACCATCTTGCTGCCTTCCCGGCTAGGAATGAAGAAGCGTAAACAACCTTTGATTGGTCGCTATTAAAGGTTCGAGGGTAATTATGGAACAGTAGCTTGCAGGTTTGCAAGAAGGGTCGCAATCTGTCGGGGTGATCTCTGTCAAATTTGTCAGGAGATTTCATAGAAGGAGTTTTGAACTTAGATCCCTCTGAAGACTTTGGATTTGAAAGGGTTTTCATGAAGAGTCTCATGAAATCTTCCAGAGAGTTGGATGGTCCAGGTTCTGAGGATTGACCAGAAGGGTGATTGGCTGGGGCGGATGTTGCCTCGTGCATTGTATCCTCTCCTTCTTCTTCATCACTAGAATCCTCAAAATCTTGTGGGATGTCTTCTACAGATTTAACTGAATGTTGCCGTTCCCTAAGGTCGAGTGGTTCCAAAGAGTGAGTGCGGGAAACAGACCTTGTGGCTGTTGACCTGCCCCTAGTGCGAGCTCTAGTAGTAGCGCCCGTAGGAGGAGTGCGTTGAACAGGTGCCATTTTAAAACTTTTAAAAACACCTAAAAGGACGTAGTAGTGCAAAGAATGAGAACTACGGAGAATTAAATTATACTGTCACTGGACAACCTACCCACAAGGTTGAGGATGTTCCTGCAAGTGAGATGAGGGATTTAGAAACTTCTTCGAAGCACAGAGGAATGATTCGAGGAAGTGATTCAAAGGTCACTCAAAGTAAGAGCTACAGGTTTGAGGTATGTTCGAGAAGAATTATAAAATAGTTTTAAAGGTAATAGGAATTCTTAAGATCTCACAAAGGGTTGGAAACTCAATAATCAAAGATTTAGGATTTAGAAATGAATATTGAGAAAATAAAAGAAAGATACAATAACAATGATTTAACTTAAAGATTTTACCACTATTAAATGTAAATACGTTTTATAATTTAATTCTAAGGAATATCGAACCAAATACCCAACCCTTTTATATCCTTTATTCCTCCTCGCATTGACCTCCCTCTCATCGCACCATTCCCATACCATTGACCATTACCAACATACACTTAGACCCTCTTCGCTAATATCCGTCCATGCTCAATTTACCCCTTTTAATTAATTAACAAACTTTTAATGAAAACTACTAATGTACTATTACGTTGATCATAGCGCTGTGCGTCGCTTATTGAAATTGAGACTAAGGCACACTATTGAGAGATTGACTAATTTAGATTTAGAGTTTAGGCTAGCGCAGTTGAACAGTAAGTACACAAAGGGGGAATCGCAGTTGCTATGGAGAATTGCTTTCTGTGCTTCAAAGAAGTTTCTAAATCCCTCATCTTTCTTGCAGGAACATCCTCGACCTTGTGCATAGGTCGTCCGGTGACAACATCCAGGTGCACTCTCAGGCTTATCTCCAGTATAGATATGTTAATAGCTTGAATAATCAGTTTTATAGAATATTTTAATGGTTCTATATAAATAATATAGTACAAATTCAATAATTATTGAAATATAACTTAATATGAGGATCTCAGTAATTTTAATCTCCCTAATTAAAAATGGGTCACAATCTTATAGTTGGTAGAAAAATAGAGAACATAATTCAACCACCCTTCAAAGACTTTAAAAGAACTAATGAAATTTATTGTAATTTTAGTGTTTATATGTTCTAATTGTAATGATAAAGAATGTAGAAAACAAGACTAAAAACCCCCTCCTTTTGTACCCAAAAATTCTCCAATTTGTAGTCCTGATTTACCAATCCAATTCATGGCCAATGACACCTCATTCTAGCTTAGAAACCTGCCCATCAACCTAAGGAATGACTAATAAATTAATAAAAAAGACATCAACTGCCAAAATCCTGGGGTAAGATGGATAATCCATCAAAATAAAATAATAAGAAAAAAACAGAGTATATATGTGTAATACCTTAAAATAAAAGACTTAAAAAGAAAGAATAACGCTATATATTACACAATATTAAGGGGGATTAAAAGTAGAAATGAAGGGGCTAACTTTTCCAACTTACCACATGAAATCCCCATCTAAAATTGACCAAACTTGACTGAGAAACCACTGAGAAACTCAAAAAAGAACATGAGACGTGGGTTAGATGAATGCAGTCTTTGGAAGGCGCTTTCGCAGGTAAATCCTTGACTTATTTGGGAAAATTTAAGTGTGGTAGTCAATTAAAGGTGCAAAACTTGAAATTATAAATGAAATTAGTGCATATAATGAGGTCAATGCACTTATAATTAAATTAGGACACTAAATTAGTGTCTGTTGCCTATTTTACCATGTTTCCCCATATTGGACATACAATGAGGGGTAATTATAGTGTGAAAATTCTAACTCTGCCAAAAATGAAGCTATCCACATGGGAAAAAATGTAGGCAGTATGTAGCCAGTACACAGAAGCCATTTCTGGCATAAAAAACAAAAAATTTGAAGTGTTATTTTTATACATTTGAATAGCCAAATCAATGGTTCTAATTAAGATAAATAGATATATCAAGGCTCACTCTTAATATTATTAAATTTGTAGCACATATATATTTAAATTTTAAGTGATTTAAAGCACAATTCTTGGGTTTTCCATAAAACAATGAAAAAACAGCTTTAGGTCTACTTAAAAATTATGTAGCCTTATATTTAAGGCTCTTAATATTAACCTGACCTATTCCAGCTAAATATTTGGTACATAAGACTGATAAAAGTTGAATATATGTGTATATATGAGGTATTGTAATGGCATACATTATTTTTAATCATTAATTTCTCTAATTTATAAAACGTGTGTATCTTTATTTATTGTTCCCATGTGGACTAAATGTGTTTAACATAAATTATAAGAAATATTGCACTAATTCCCAGGAATATTCTGGCTGACATGCACCTTGTTTGTGGGATACACAGGAAAGAATTAAAAATAAACATAAATAATTTTGAGAATTTTGAAAAACATGATAAAACAAATAAAGACATGATCACTGGGTGTGGTCCATCCAATTTGCAAAATGATTGGAGACCACCATAGAGCATTATCCCTGTAAAATTATTTTTTTAATAAAATATAAAATAAAATTCAAGCACAAAGAAATCAGACATAAAATTTTAAAAAACAAAAATAAACATGAAAAATAAATCTTGAATCCAGCTTTGAATGAGTGTACTTGGTTGACATTGTGATGATTGACTTTATAGTCTTAGAGGACTACCTATATAGCAAAAACAAATCCAGGAATAAACTAGACACAGGGAAACTATGGTAAAGAACATTGTTGGGTATTTATTTAAAGAGCAGCCAGCCCATCAATTACCCCAAAATTGTCAATATTTATATTTAAAGGTTCCTCTGTGAAAAGTTCTACCAAAAATAATTGTATCCCAACATATCTCTTCTCCATAAGAAATTTTGACATTGAATTTTTAAAATTGTTTTCTTCATACTGATTGTTAATAGTTCATCCTCATTCCGGAGGAAGTCTTGATAAATGATAGTAGGTAGTTTATCCTCATTTTGGAGTTATACTTTGGCACTTCTGGTGCCCCTAGGAGAGAACTGCTTGACTTGGTTGGCAGCTACCCTCTTCTTTAACATAACAGCATCCAGATTTTCAAAAATATATAAACTGCCAGATACTTGGTCTTTGACTCTATATGGTCCATTCCACCTATCTGCAAACATCTTCCCCCACTGACTTTCCTAGCTAATATTATACACCAAAACCATATCTCCAGTGTTCAAAGGTTTACTAAGTCTATGAGCCAAGCTCCTATCCCAATAACTAACTGACTGATTTTGTATTTTCATCATCATAAAGTATTCCTTCTCCAGGGTTTCTTCTTTCTTTTCTACCTGAACCATTCTTGCACATAGTAATTCTTCAGTAGTTTTTTTCATGTCCCAATCTACTTCAAGATATGATTCAGCCTCCAGATCAAGTGGTAAAACTGCTTCCTGTCCAAAAACTAGTTTTTAAGGTGAATATTCAGTTGTCATTTTGGCAGTGATTTGTTCAGAAAATAATATTGATGGTAAATAGTGCGTCCACTTTTTAGCACTTGTTCCACACATTTTAACAAAATCATCCTTAATAACTTGATTCCCTCTTTCTACCATTCCTTCAGCTTCAGGATAATAAGGGGTTTTTACCCTAACCTTTGGTCCAAACTTTGATATAGCCTCCCTAAACTCTGCCCCAAACTCTGGACTTCCATCAGCTGTCACCAACTTCTTCACTCCATACCTATACACCCAATTCTTCATCAAAAATTCTGCCAGATTTTTGGCATTAAAATTAATAAGAGGTGCTTCCTCCACTCAACCAGATAAATCATCTCTGGAAACAATTAAATATTTATACCTTCACTCCTTAATATGAAAAGCATCCAAACTAACCCTACCAAAAAGAGTCTTTTCAATAGTTGCATTTTCCAGGTTTATTTGGCCTTAAATAGTTTCTTCTTTGAAATTCATTGAATGACTTAACCCACTTTTTAAAAGCCATCTTTATTCCAGGAGACTAAAATCTATCAGCAATTTTTCTATATTATTCTCTGACAGCTCTATGCCAAAGATCTACATGCAGTGATTTCATACCCAACTTTTGCCTCTTTCTCTGAGTAATAACCACTTGAGGATATGGATACATCCTCTTCATTAGTCTTCCAAAAAATAGATAAAATGCCAGTGACTTCTTTTTATAGCCACCCATTCATCATTATCACAATTATCCAGCCTTTCTAAGGTTAATAAATATATATCCATCTTTAAATTTAATCTTGTTTGTCCCAAGATTCATCTTGAAATTCTATCAACACCACATCTAAGGGCACATCCGTATCACCAAAATCACCTGCACATGAATGAGCCAATAATTTTAATCCTTTACTTTTCCTACTTATGATAAAGGATTTTTAATTTTTCATATATGAACCTTCCAACCTTTCTGTAACCAAATTTTCTTCTATCATCTTTACACTTCTTTTAGCATCAATTTCTTCTTCTTTTTCCAACCTCGTTTTAACTGAAATTTTACACTCTCCCAACCTATCTTTGACCAAATTATCTAATAATCAAAAATATATACCATTCACCAATTTACTACTATCCCAATCAATCTCACAATCCTCATAATATTACACCAAAACTTCTCCAACCTCTTCTTTACCAAATTTATTAACTCCATCATCAAACTTCCAAAGCACATAATTTACCAGATTTTTACATTTAGCCAGTTTATTCTCATGGTGGATTTCAAGGGGTCTTTCAAGTCTAGAAGATTTTTTCATGGAGGTCAAATGGCGGTAACAACAGGATTTATGGGCTCAAAATATAATGTACGTATTTTCTCAATCCTTTGATTTATTTACCCAAATAATAAGAAGTGTTTTCAGATACTAGTATAGTTTATATTTTAGAATTATGTGGATGTAAATACTAATGTTATAAAATATAGTAATAAGAGTTCTAATTTATATATTGTGAGTTGGTAAAATAAGTAAGTAATGAATGAATAAAAAACAACCAAAAGAGAGGCCATATATAGGCAAAGGAGGGACAAAGCATGGCAATGAAATTCTAAAAACAGTAGTATTAGAGAGAGATAAAAAGAATATTCCAGAAGAAGTATTTTAAACAATAAAGTTGTTCTAAAAATAAGGCGTCCAAAAGATGTATTTAAAGATGTATTTACAGAATATGTCAGAAATACGTAAATTAAATGAAATTTTACTGTAGAAGTCAATTCTAAATAAGAAATTTGAATTTTTTGTATATATTTATTTTTATTTGAATATAAAATTTTTATTTTAATTTAAAATCTATTTTTTAATATAAAATTTTATTTCTTCCAACCTGTCAATAAGCATGGTGTTAGAGAATAAAAATATAAGGGAAATTTTATATTAAATTTTAATTATTCATTTTATTTTACCATTCTGTAATTAGTTAATTTATTATAGGTAATTTTAATGTAACTAATTTATAATTAAATATATAAAATAATAAGGTGTGGTTTCATCCAGTAAATAATTAATTATTTTACTGGGTAAGTCTAGCAGCCTGGCTGACACTCCCTCACTCTAAAAAAAACAATAAAAAAATGCTATGATTTTTTCTTTTTATATTTCTCTAGAAGAGTAGGAAGATTAGATTTTTTCTTCCCAGCTATCCAAGAATCATATTCAGAAGATTTATTCTTGAATCTCAATAAGTATTCTGTACCTTTTTAAGCAGTAACTATTCTGTCATTTATAATCTTATCAATTTCTGCTGTCTCAGTGATTTCATTAGGGGTCTTTTTTGGTCTTCCCCTCCTTTTGGGAAATAAATCACTATTGGATGTGTAAGGTTTCAAAAGAGATATTGGAAAAACAGGATGTTTTCTGTCATATGGAGAATACAAAATAATTTCAACTGCATTATCACCAACCATTCTTCTTACAACTAATGGACCAACAAATGGGTCTTTCAATTTGTTATTACCTTGTAAATTGAAGTGGACTTTAGAAATCAACACCTCATCACCCTTTTTAAAAGTGTATTCTTTATGGGATTTATCCCATCTCTTCTTCTCATATTCAAATGATTTTTCAATACATTTTTGAGCATGACTTCTGCAAAGTTGTTGCATTTGAAGAGAAGATTTTACACCAGGATGTAAATCCAATTTAGGTATTTTATTATTGAGAATTTGGGCAGGAGTATTTGGAACATATCCAAGCCAGAGCTCAAAAGGCTTTCTTTGAGTAACAGAAGGAAAAGTGCTATTATAAGCAAATTCCAACCCAGGCAGTAAGGTAACCCAATCATGAGTGAATCTGTCATTGTCTTTATACTCAAGGCCAAAGGCACAGTAACCTCTTATCATGTCCTCTAGAGTCTGAATCATTCTTTCAGCTAATCCATCAGTCTGTGGGTGATGGGCAGTAGATTGTTTCAGATCAAAACCACAAACGTCCATCAGAGACATCCAAAATTAAGAAGTAAATTAGGGGCTCTGTCAGAGATTATGTCTTTAGGAATACTAGCAGTATTAAACATATGAGACCACCATAAGAAACTAATTCCTTAGTGGAAACATCCTTGTGGGTAGGGATAAATTTACACATTTTGGTGAATCTTTCCACAATAACCCAACAAGAGTTATAACTTTCTTTTCCAGAAATAGGTAATCCTGTTACAAAATCCATGTTTATTATCTGCTATGGTGCTCCAGGAGGTTCAATATGTTGCATTAATACAGCTCTCTTACCAGTCAATCCTTTTGATTTTTGGAAAGAATCACAAGATTCAACATATAATTTCATGTCTTCAGACATATTAACCCACCAAGCAGTGTTTTTAATTCTGATCATTGTTTTTTCAAGATCAAAATGTCCAGCTAATATGTCATCATGACAAATTTTCAAGATGATTTCTTTCATAGAAGGAGGAATAACAATGACATTACTCAACGTTCCTCTATAATATAGATATCCTTCATCAATTGAAATTTTACCTTTCTCCAAAACCTTCTGGTATTTTGTTGGAAGGGTTTTAATTAATGCTTGTATTGAAGCATTCTTTGGATCATTTAATATGGTGCATAACTTTTTAAAGTCAGTGTCCTTATCATATGAATCCAGAATAAGCTGTAATAGCTCTTCCTCCATATCAACCACATATATCCCATGAATATGAATAATTTCATCCTTAGGATCATAAGCAGGATTAGAGTCATCATTTTGTAAAGGTAACCTTGATAAAATATCCACATTTGAGTGAACAATACCAGCCCTATGAATAATTGTCATTCTCCCTCTTTATTCCTGAACAGCTAACTGCCATCTGAACATATGTCTGTTAGGTGTTTTCAAGTTTAAAAGTGATCTAACTGCACTCCAGTCAGTGAAAAGTTCAAATTTCTGGTCATCTAGGTAATAATGTAGCTTTTCTAGACCCCACACTATGGCTAAACATTCAAGCTGAGTGGCACCATATTTCAATTCACTATTTCTCAAGATTCTTGAAAGATAACAAATTACTACTTCTGATACTTTATCATTCATCACTTGTTTTTGATGGAGGGCAACACCAAAACCAATAAAACTGGAATCAGTGTACAAAACAAATGGTTTATTAAAGTCAGGTAAAGCAAGAATTGGTGGTGACATCAAACCGTGTTTCATAGTGTCAAAAGCTCTCTGTCTTTCACTATTCCAGACAAAAGCAATATTCTTTCCAGTCAGTTGGGTAAGGGGTAAAGCTATGACTTGGTAATTTTTAATATACTGTCTATAGTATCCACACATTCCAAAAAAACTCTGGAACTCTCTAACTGTGGTAGGAGCCTTCACCTGCTGTATGGCTGCCACTTTATTTTGGTCAACACATATCTGTAACCCGGAACCAACATGACCCAGCACTTTTAAGGAATGAAAACCAAATTTACATTTTTTCAAAGTAAGTGTCATATTTATTTCATCCATTTTGTCAAACAATTTACACAGGTGGTTGAGATGGTCCTCAAATTTTTTTGAGAATATAATGATATCATCAATATAAACCATAAGCCATCCTTCAATTATCTCTTGATTAAATGTGTTATCCATAACTTTTTGAAATACTGAAGAGGCATTTTTAGGGCCAAATAGCATCCTAACATACTTTTAAAGACCCATATGAGTAGCAATCATCAGAAAATTCTGGGAATTCTTCTCAACAGGTACCTAGTGATATCCCTTATTACCATCCAAGCAGCTTATATATTTAGCACCTTGTAAGGTAGCATGTATAGAGCTAATTCTAGGTAAAGGGTAGATATCATCAACAGTATAAGTATTCAATGCTCTATAATCACCACATAACCTGGCTTTATTATTCTCATAAGAAATTAGGACAGGTGAGATAACACAATATTTAGGTGTTTCAACTACCATTTCAATAATATTCATTTTCAAAAGGGTAGATTTATTATCCTCAATATCTTTTCTCTTTGTGGGAGAATCAGGGTAAGGCTTCTTCTTCAAAATAGGTTGTATTTCAGTTAATGGGAAAGAGAATGAAAGTTTCATTTCTTCCTTAACTAATCCTAGTTCATGTGACCCATGAGCAAAGGCCATAGGAAAATATTTTATCAATTTAATGATGGAATCTTTATCCTCACCAGAAAGTTGTTCTCCAAAAGAAGCATTGTCAATTTAAGATATAAGAGCATTCATTTCCTTTGTAGACCTTCCTTTATATTGAATCACAGAATTACATGTGTTCAATTCTGGGTTTAAAAATTTTTTGGGGGAGGAGATCTTAAATTTTCTCTTCCCATTTATCCCGATTGTGAAGCAGGTGATGGTCCCACGGTCTCCGGTCCTCAAGATAAAAATGCGCCGTCAACAATTCTAAAAGGGTCCCAGCTGTCAAGAGGTCTTTCAAGTCTAGAAGATTTTTTCAAGGAGGTCAAATGGCGGTAACAACAGGATTTATGGGCTCAAAATATAATGTACGTATTTTCTTCATCCTTTAATTTATTTACCCAAATAATAAGAGGTGGTTTCAGATATTAGTATAGTTTATATTTTAGAATTACGTGGATGTAAATACTAATTTTATAAAATATAGTAATAAGAGTTCTAATTTATATATTGTGAGTTGGTAAAATAAGTAAGTAATGAATGAATAAAAAACAACCAAAGGAGAGGCCTTATATAGGCAAAGGAGGGACAAAGCACGGAAATGAAATTCTAAAAACAGTAGTTTGAGATAGAGAGAAAATGAATATTCCAGAAGGAGTATTTTAAATAATAAAGTTGTTCTAAAAAGAAGGCTTCAAAAAGATATATTTAAAGATGTATTTACAGAGTATGTCAAAAATACATAAATTTAATTAAATTTTACTGTAGATGTCAATTCTAAATAAGAAATTTGAATTTTTTGTATATATTTATTTTTATTTGAATATAAAATTTTTATTTTAATTTAAAATCTATTTTTTAATATAAAATTTTATTTCTTCCAACCTGTCAATAAGCATGGTGTTAGAGAATAAAAATATAAGGGACATTTTATATTAAATTTTAATTATTCATTTAATTTTACCATTCTGTAATTAGTTAATTTAATATAGGTAATTTTAATTTAACTAATTTATTAAATAATTAAAATAATAAGGCGTGGCTTCATCCAGTAAATAATTAATTATTTTACTGGGTAAGTCTAGCAGCCTGGCTGACATTGGAAGTTATTTTTGTCATTATTTACAAATATTGAATCAGCCAGTTTAATCTCATGGGGGAGGTAAGGAAAGTCTTCAGAACCTTTTTTTCTGGCCTTGATAACAGGTATATCGGTGTTTAGTTCTTCTGAGTCAGAATCTTCTCTGATGGGTAGTATTCTTGATAAACCATCTGATATAGTTAAAGTTTTGTAAGGCTTGTGAACTAAGTCAAAAGAAAATTTTTGAATCAAAACTACTAATCTAGTAATGGGTGCATTTGGTAAACTTGTGTAATTTATCATTTGAATTAAAGACTTAGCATCCACTTGTAATTTGAGGTGTTGATCCCATAAAACATTTTGATGTTTCTTTAAAATTTTCACCACTCCACAGAGATCTAATTTTGGTTGGGAGTATCTTGATTACACCTCAGTAAAAACAGCAGATTAATACCTGACTGTTCTAATATAACCAGCTTTATCAATCTTAAACAAGACTTCCCCAGCAGCAATCTTACTTCAGTCAAATTCTAAATAAATCCTGCCTGCATTTTTCCCATAATCCTACTTATTCAGGACAATATCCTCTCCAAAAACCTTCTTCAACTTCTTAAATGCCTCTTCACATTCCTCATTCCACTCCCAATCAATATCCTTTCTAGTTAACTGTCTCAAAGGAACTTCCAATGAAGAAAAGTCCTTTATAAACATTCTAAAATACACACTTACACCAAAAATACCTCTGTCTTTGGTTTTATTCTTTGGTCTGGGCCAGGAATGAATTTTTTAACCTTCTTCTTTGACATAATCCTACCCTCTCTAAATACCACATGACCTAGAATTTCCAAGGCTGGAACGCAACAAGAAGACTTTGAACTTGAAATTTTTAAACCAGCCTCTTCAATCCTAAAAAAATCCTCTCTAATACAACTGCATATTCCCAGATAAATTTTTGTATCCCTGGATTCTCCTTCAGCACTTAATTATCATAATCTGCTAAAGGACCTTTAATTCCACTATCATCAATAAATATACCAGAATATTGTGGAATTTCATCTTAAAGAATCCAAGCCATCTGAGCCTGATAACCTGCAATCAAATTTGTTTCACCTTGAGGTAATCTTGTTAGCTGTAATCATCCAAGTGGAGTATAAAAATAGTGAGAGGCCTAAAGTCAGTATGTAATTCTCTCTCATCATATCCCCCCATAATATTGCCACAAACTCCTCTGCACTAGGTATTATTCCTGCATCTTTTATTGTCACCCTATTGATTTCCCTAAAATCATGTACTATCCTGAGCTTGCCATTAGTTTTCTTGATACAGAACACTGTAATTGAGTAGCTTGATGAGGACTGCTCATACAATCCAGTTCAAATTTTTTCTCTAATGATTTCTATATAATCCTATTTTAAAGCTGCAGGAATCAGAATTGGATTTTCCTGCCATGGTTTGTGAAAGACAACAGGAATCTTGTAAGGCTCACCATAATAATGCTTCAACACATCCCTCACTTCTTCTACAAAAGCAATGGCCTTCTCACTTTTTACCATTGTATCCAACAACAACTTGTTCTCTTAACCTGATAACCAATCTTCAGGTCCAAATTTTACAACACCCAGTCTCTTAAAAGTGATTCTTGATGTTTCAGAAAATTCAGGTTGAATCTTAAAAAAGGACAGTCATATGGATCTCTTGATAAAATTGGACACTTCAAAGGTGGGCTTAATTCATCTGAAAGAGATTTTTTAATTGGTCTAAACTTATTAGATACCTTCTTATATTTTACTGAACTAACATCTACTTTTACTTGAGGAATAAGATCTCTTCTAGATCCACCATTAAATAATTTGTGATCAGAACTTTCTTCTTCATCAGAAACAGAAATAAAAAAAGTTGAAAGATAATTTTTATTATTAATTTCAAAATATTTTACCCCCATTTCCTTTGTCTAATTTAACATCTGATTTTCAAACATCATAACCATCATTTTCCTCCATAAAATCCCCAGTAAATAAATTTAGCAGCTTAACATCTTTCTGGAGGAAAGAAATAGAATTATCACAAAATATTTTTTTGTGAATTGATTATACTAAGATTTTTTTGTTAATTTTCATGAGATAATTGCTGTTTATCCTCTTGCTGGAGGCCATAAAATATTCCCCCCACAAACAACACCACTCTTTTTTAAATATTCATTCCAACTTTTATCCAACACAATTCATACCATCTTTCCTCTTGAACCATATTTAAAATTAATAGAAAAATTCAAAAATGATAATAAACATATAGATAATCTAACACATAATGACATTTGAAGATATATCAACAGAAAATAATAAAGAATCCAGTTGAATTATCTCCAAGTGAGCTGACCTATTGTAATCCAGGATCTATTTTTGAGGAGAGATTACAACATTAAAGAAATAAGCCCTACCTACCCCAAAAAATGGGGTAGGCATAAAATTATTGAAGGAAATAAAATAAAAAAAATGAATCAAATTAAAGATAAAAAATCCATCCAATTTAAAGGTAGTTTATCCTCATTTTTGACAAATTAATTTCTTGATAAACCCTGTTAGAAGACCATAAATGTGCCCCAAGGGGATTTCCACCAACTCCTAACTATACAAAAATAAATCACCAGAATTTTCCCTACCAAAGTACAAAAGAAATAACACACCTTTTCCCAATTTATATGTGAATCCAAGTTATTCAACCTATAATTGAATGCAACTACACACTTCATTAGTGCAGGAAAAAAAATATCCAACTTATCAATCTCTTCCTGAGATTGAACAAAATCCTCCATACATATACCAAATCCATCAACCATATCCACCTTTTCATTGAAAAAAGTCTCTGCTTCAAAAGACAAAACCTGAGGGAAATAATCCACTGAATACAGCTCCAAATCAACCAACACAAAATTCACCATAAAATCAGAAAATTCTTCATTAGTGGCCAAAACATCATTACCAACATAAATCTCTTTTACTTCAACAATTTCTTCTTCAAAAACAATCTCTTCAGGAATAACCAAATCCGAAATTTCAAAAAAAGCTACCTCTTCTCTACCAACAAAACATTCTTCCACAACAGTATCTTCAAGTTGGCCATATTCTTCAGGAATAGTAGAATCCAAAATATCAACACCATATTAATCTTTCAAACCATCATTTTCTACCTCTTGATTCAACAAAGTCTCTTTTTCTTGGTCCAAATCATTATCAGTGAGAGAATCCAAATAATGTAAAACCTATTTCTTCACCAACTCCATGTAAGAATCATGTTATCTCCATTTTGAGCAGTCTTCATTAAATTAGCATTCAAAAGAAGCTCTCAAAAAACCTCTTGAACAACTTTTCTAATATACTTCCAAAAAGCATACTTGAATTTATCTTCATGATATATAATATCACAATATAACAGAAAATCCAAAATCACCTGAAGTTTGACCATAAACTGATGATACTGACCCAGAGATGTTACAACAACTTTAGCTTTCCATTCACTGACAATGTTATTCAAATCCTCAATAGTATACCTAAAAACCCTTCTATCAACCATCTCTTCTGAAAATATTAACCAATCCCACTTTTTACAACCATCCATAGCAATGACCTCCTCTTCCACCTTTCTGTCAACAATAAAAAACCTGATTTGCTTCACCATATCCAAATGAGAAGCCCCATCAACAGAAGCAGCAGAATCATATCTGCTTAAAAACCATTTAAACTCTTCCCCATTTAACTTGGTCCCATCTAAAGATACAATCCTAACTGATTCTGTAACAGGTAAAGCAACACCAGCAACACCAGATCCAGCAGCAGAAGACATCCCAAAAGTTTAAGTTTAAAACATTTAAAGAGAATAAGCGTTTTTTTAAATGAGCCTCTTTCAGGCTAAGATAGTCTGGTTATCAAGTTTTTAAAAGCCATAAAATTCAAACCTCAGGTTGGGTTCCACCAGTGTAGAAAGACTCTTACAGCTTCCTTTCAGTTAGCAGAATCCAAGGGAGTTGTATAAACCAAAGAAAACCCTTCCCCTATAAGTAAATAAGGAGTTTTCATTTAACTAAGGTAATAAGTCTACTTGATATGATATGACTAGTTGAACAATTGATAATAAGATTTTCGAGATGTCAAATCTGGGTTCTTTAAGATGAGGTAAAGAAATACAACAGTGAAGTTGTACTTAAAAAATTTAAATAAATGATTGACTTATATGTTTTTATAAAGCTTTTAATTTTGTGAAAAGATGTTATAATCAAGTCCCTGTGGATGAGACCTTTAACATGGTACCCTATATGTATATATTTATGCATTTTTATGTAAATTTTATGAATTTTTATTTAAAAGAAGATGGTATTTGTTAAATATGTGTTATTATTTCTTAGCTTCCTTCCTGTAATTTTGAGTCTACAGACCTTATATGCATAACTAAATCACATGTCCTGCTTTTCCTGCCAGAGAATCCCGGAGCTTTTCTGGAGAGTACTGGAGGTTGTACAGAGATCATTTGGAGCATTCCTGAGCTGGTACCAATGCTAGACTCAATTAGAACCATAAAACCTTAAAAAAATATACAAAAGTCAAAAATGATAGGTTTACATCTGGGGAGCCTTCCATTCATTTTTTGGTAGACTGCGCAACCCTATTTACTGAGCTAAAAATCATTAAAGTTAAGAAAATTATCAAAAATCAAAAATAATTAAAAATATTTTGTAAAATTATTAAAAATATAAGAAAAATAGTAAAAATTCCAAAAAAAAAAGTAAATATTCTTGAGACTCCTAGCTTTCATTTTCATGTGCTTTAAGACCTATAATTACACTCCATGACCGTTAAATAATTGATCTTTCTTGACTTGTATATTTAATCCATTGTCGCAACTAAACCATCCATTCTTTTAATAATAAAAAATATTTTAAATTAAATGGGCTTTCCCAAATCCTAAAGTAACCATCCTAGTCAACCTTAACATAATCCTGAGTTCCATACTAATCTTTAGACTTCCACAACATACACTCTCTTTTTGGATTATCACTTTATTTTGATGGATTACCCATGTTATTCTTGGATTTTGGAATTTGATATGATTCTCCTTTTCTATGGGATAGTTCTGGAGTTTATTTGCCAATATGAGGCTTCATTAGCTGCGGAAAGGACTGGAAAGACAAGGGGGAACATTGGGGAATTTATGGGTATAAAAGGAGGGGGTTTTTGGGATAATATTCTACATTCATATACATAACCTTACAAATATATACCCAAACCACTACAATACATATTCATTAGTACTTTTAAAGTCTTTTAAATTTTCTTTAAAATCATTAATTCTATTTTTATACTAACTGGAAGCTGTATACCATTTATAATAAGTGATATTAACTTACTAAGACCATTATATTGAATTATATTTTAATACTTAATGGGATTTGGACAACACTATTCACAATGGACCATTAAGATTTTCTCAATAACTAACTAATTAAGATATTCACATCTCTGTACTTGAACTTAGCCTGACATAATTTATCTGTATCATTTGGCTTATAAATTGCTATTATTGGTTCAAATTTTTTTCATCTTATTGCCTTTAATTAGACTTATATTATTGAAAAAATATTTTATAATATGAAAAAAATTTAGAATCATTTTTAATGCATTATCTTACTTCTGATTAAGATTTAATGTATTTTAAAAAAATATTATTTTATAAAAAATGTGTAATTACAAATTGCTCATTCAAGCCCTTTAATTTAGTCTACTTTATTTCATATTAGTGTAGGCATCTGAAGCCACTAATGCTTATTACTTTATAGAAATATTAATATTTATTTAAAATTGAATCTCTTCCAGTATTTTATCTTTATCAGTTATTTCGGAAACTTTCAGTTTTTGGAAGAATTATGTCTCATAAAGATATTTAAAATATACATCATAATTAAAAACTAAAAAATTTAATATATTATAGGGAATAGAATTTATTTAATTTTTTTTTTGAAATATATACTTCAACTAGAGTATTTAATTATCAATTATTAGCCTTATACTTCCAAGTAAGTCTAAATAGTTGATAGTTATTATCCCTGCTGACATGATTGTATGGTTGAATCTATTTTTAAAACAACAATAAAATTATTTCCTATGGAAAATAATAATTTAATTAAATATAAAGTCTATATAATTTTTATCTTCTGTTTTCAGCATTTTTTATTTTTCTTTATTATATTCTTTCTCATCAGTTCATATTAGAAGACATAAATGAAATAACCAACATCACTTCTAGAAGCATATAAATTAGGTCAACATAAAACAAATAAGCCATACAGGTTTCTAAAAGAATGGTTATGCCATGAACTCACTCATAAAATTTATAAAATAAGAAATCAAGAAAAGAATGAAAGAGAATGAAAAACATATAAATCACCCCAGAAGAGTAACATTGGCATACAGGCGAAAATTGTCAGCCTATATATCCCTAGGACTGAGTATTTCTTATACTTAAAATAAGATAACCTTAAGTACATTAAGCTTATATCTTAAAAATAAGGTTAAAACAATAATATATATGATTATATTACATATATATATAATTATTACTCTATTATACAAATTATAATAGTTTAAATAGCTTATCCATAGCATAATAATACTTATTAAGGTGTTAATGGAGTCAAAATATACTTATCTTAAGTGATATTAAGTAATTATTGACATACATAAGCTTATATGTATACATAAATCTCATATTCAGTGAAATATGCAGTATAATAAGTGTATTTAGGTATATAAGTAGGTTTTAGCCTCTTAATAGCCTATAACCTTTGTTTTTATGCTTATTTTAGGTCATATGGACATATCCAGTGGACTCACAACGCCTACAGAAGCATAAAAATCTATTTCAGGCGCATACACTCAGTCTGGACAACTAAATCTGCTTCCCTGGATGGATATTCACGGATTTATGGGTTGGGAGGTCATTTCTAGGTTAATATGGATGCTTGGGGATGTTATTGGGGGCTTGGACATTTCATTTGTTTCCTTTATATGCTTTTGGTTTCATTATATTCTCTTTGGAAGAGTTATTTTACCTGTTTCTTTATGGTATCCGCTTTTATCTGGATTTTCTATTTATGGTATGGGTCCATGTTATCATAAATTGTGATGGAGGGTCCTTACTGGAGGTCTGGGTGTTGAATCTGCTTGAAGTGGACGCCATGGGGAGGTGATGGGCCCTCACAGTGCTGTAATTCCCGTGTATAACAGTGACATCATCTGGATTGAAGGTCTGTGCACTCCAGTGGATTTTGGTATAAGTAAGGGAGGATTTTGACGGTTATTAGACATCATTAACTTACTACAATTCAAACAAACATTTTAACACAATTATTATTATTCAAAGATATATTATAAAGCCATTATAAATTGATATTATTTTATATAAGATATAACTATATTATATTCATCTATTTTCCACCACAAGCACACATTTAAATCCAAGTATTGTGAGTTTTATTTGAGAATAAATATTTTATTAGTCTTCCCCTGAGGTTTAATCACTAAATCATTTATTAATAAGTAGTAGGACCATTAATAAATACTATTAAATCATACTTAAATACTAGATACACTGACAAAAATCAATAATATGATTTTAGTTCACTTTGAATGGCTTATCCTTCTAACTACTTATTTTTAAAGCTTTTTTTATACATTTTGATTTTTAATTTAATTTTTAGATATTTATACTTCCTAATTTCAGGATCCTTTTTTTTCTTAGTTATTTTTCTCAAATCCATTCTATGCTTTTTAAGTGTTTAAATGTCATCAAAAGCTTGATTTTAGGTGTGACTTTATTGATCTTCTCTTTAATTAATTTTGATGCTGTTTATTTTTTTAGAGACTCCTCATTAAATAATCATTCTTCTTGAGTAATAGTTGATATTTTTTCAGTTATCTATAAGCTTAAAGATTAGTCTTCTGGTTTGATTTTGATGTAGTTCGTGTTTTTTTTTTGAATTATAATTTAAATGATCATTTTATTAGTTTGCTTTTGTTTCAGTTTATAATTTTTTCTAACCTTTACTTTACTTTCAATTTTTATATAATCAAAAAAGACTTTTTCTCTTTCTTCCCTTTCCATTCATTCATTCTTTTCTTTTTTTAGGTTTTTTTTCTTTATCTTATTTTGTCATCATTTTACTGCTTGGGTATTGAAGCAAGTGGGAGAAGAGAGGAAGGAGTAGAGATAGAAGCAAGACAGAGTGCAGAAGAGAGGCTGTAGAAGCTGTAGAAGTAAGATGTTGGGAAGTATGGAAAAGGATGGGGAGTGGAAGTTGTTGAGAAGTGAGGGGGAGGAAGTGGAAGAGAGAAAATGGAGAGGTAAGAATAATGATGAGAAAAGAAGCAGAGTGAAGCCATGAGGAAAGGGACAGGAGGAGAGAAAAGAGATATTATAGTGGAGCTACATGTGGGGTAAGGGGTGGGAGATGGAAATGGAATCAGAGGGGCACAAAATGTGTAAGAGAGAAAGGATAATAAAGTGGTGAATATGTGTCATTAATTACAAATATGAAGTGTGTAATATGGTAAAAAAAGGAAAGAGGTAGAGATAAATTAAAAGAATAAAAGAGAAAATAAGAATATTAAAAATATTTTGAAAAAATAATACTCTATTTAGATGAAGAGAAAAAGAATACATGAACAAGAAGGGTGAGAAAGAAGATGGAAGATCCAGAAAACTTGGCTCAAACAGGGCTACTACCAAGGTCATATCATGTGTTCAAGCAGGGTTACTTTCTGAATCATACAAAGGTTCATACTGTGGGACCAAAAACTAAACTAGTGACCTAGTTCTTGCTTTTTTCTCCCTGTGTGAATAATTGAAGATAATGGAGGATAATTGAGCACCATTTGATCTAAACACCACAGGACATAAGATTCTTATGTATTTAGCTCTCAATTTTTTATACTTTATTCCATTTTGTATTGTTTCTTGAACATTCAATATCTACCTTTCAACATGACATATTACACTGTGTTTTTCACATAGCCCATTCCATCTCATTTATTATTTCCTCCACTTTCATCTTTCCCAAATACTATATCTTCCTTTTCCTTGAACAATCATTTCATTCTGAGAAAATATCCCCCCTCCTTATCTTGTGAAATGAATTAACACACCTCTTTTGACTTATACAAGCAAATTTTAAACTCTTGGCTTCATGTTAGCCTAAAGCCAGGTTTTTAGTTTTTAGCTTTAGTGATTTATTACATTTTGCAAACTAAGCCTCTTAACCATATCTCAGCCATGAAAGAAAACAATATCATTTGAAAGTCAAAAAATTACTCATTCAATGTGCAGGGTTATGAATAAAATGAATATGAATATGTGATCTTAAGTGCATAAAAGATAATTTAAGAAATAGAATCCCATTAAACATACTTGGATTGATGTGATTTCATGTCAAAATTTACTATTTTAAATGAGAAAATGTGACAGTAGTAGGTGAACTCCTGTTGGTTCAAAATAACTTGCATAATGAATCAAATGATCTTGATGATTGTACAGTACCTGGAAACAAATCCTTGTCACCCTGAATGCATATTTTTGTTTTCAACTGTTTCCCATCTTTCTCCCTGACAACCATCATTACTGTAATACCCTCAAGACTCATGAAAATGGCACTTTCACTTTCACTATATAGTCTAGAAACTCTGTCTCTCTCATTCATCTAGTTTTTTAGCTAACTAGATACTGACAAAAAAATTAACTTTTTTCCACTTTGGACCATGTATGACAGTTTCCTGATGTAACAAATGGCATTTTTTGTCTCAATGGAAGGCACAGATCAAAGGAAGAGGACTTCAAAAAACTCCTCAAAATTTTTTGAATCTTTACTTGCTCTCTTTGAAGATCTGTATCATGAAAACAGTCAAAATATCCCCTCTCTAAGGGGTCTCTTCAACCAAATGAGGCAAAAAATCACTCATAACTAATTCATCTGACTGCTCTTTGTGTTTTGTATTTTTCTCTTTAATTTTTTTAAATACTTTTTTAATCTATCCTCTTGATTTTTTATCTATCACATGGTACTTTTCTTTCAGTTTTATTTCCTTTATCTGTGACTTGAAAGCTGACCTTCCAGTGATTTTTTTCATTTTCTTTGTTTTTGTCTTTCTGGATTAAGATAAATTTTAGAATCCCTCTTCAAAATACAAAACACTTTGAAGCTCTTTGCAAATCATATTGGCTGCTATAAAATAGGTGCATTTCACTTATTAATGGTTTGTGGCACTTGGATGGCTGCTGATAAAAATGTTTTTTTTGGTGAATCATCTGTATGAAAAGATGGCTTACATCTAGTAAAGGTTTCAAAGGGGAAAAAATGGTAAACAGAAATAAGGTTTAGTTCACATACAGAATTGAAGAAATTCAGTATTTGAGCTGAACCCAACATCTGGTTGTCACTTTTTTTCCCCTGCATTTCATTGTTGTCAGAAGATTGGTTCAAAAGTCACAAAGATGACCAATTTTAAGAATCATGAGTACAAAAAAATTTTTGAATGAAATAAAAATCTGAAATAATATTTGAAATCTTGGCACAAATAAGAATGGAAAAGATATATTGGTTCATGGTTTTTGTGTGCCATTTTAGTGAGTTACTGCAAAACAAAAGGTGACAAGGGCATATTTCTGAGTAATGTACATGCAAAAAATTATTCATAATTATAAAAAAAAGTTGGAAAAATAAATATGAACTGTTCATTCCTATGGGGTTAATAATTTCAGTTCTTGGTTACTGTCATTATGAAGAGGGAGAAGTATAATATGAAATAAGGATATAAAATAATAAAAGAAGGGCTAGCTTGCGCCAAAATTTCTACCTGATTTAATTAAAAACCAGGATTATTGGAAGTAAAAAATATTCAAGTGAAAAACTGGAATAGTGGGTGTAAAGTGAGTTGGAAAGTCAGAAGGAAACCACTTATTTCTAGGAAGAAATTTACTATTTTCAAAGCAGCAAAAACTCTATTTTAAATTTAAAATATCACTATTTCAAATTACTCATGTTTTTATTTACATAGAAGAAATTAAACTAAAAAATTGACACATATAGAGTGGAAACATAAGGGTTTAATGATGCATTACTGTAGAACTTCAATTTAATGCACATTTTAAAATTCATATTGAGTACTGATTTGAATGATTGTAGAAGCAGGCCAATTAGCCTAATTTTTTAATTTTGTTTGAAATTTTCTAATGTAATTTTTAGTTCTTACTTGATCGAGGGAATGATACTGCTAAGTTTCTTGAAGGAACAATTCGGCTAAGGGAATCTGTCTCCATTTTAGTAAAAAATTAGTATATAATTGCATGTTACTTGGTAATTTAATTGTTAATTAAAATATTTAACATCCCTATGCATTATCTCTTACTGATCACCACATTCACTTAATATTCAACCCTGGGACTTTGGCAGTCATTAGGTAAATCTCAACTACTAATTTTTCATACATTTCATTCAATGTCCTTAATGAATAATTTGGTATGAAAAAATTAGAGTACATTCTTACCTATGTATGTTTAGATAGAACTTTTTCTAGTGTTTTCTTGGCATATTTTAGTGATTGAGGCTTGGAATAAGTAGCCACTAGTGTAACATAGTGAAAATTAATAAAATTTGGTGATGAGTAGTGAGTAAAGTGTCAGCCTGGATATTCTCAGGACTGAGTAAAATATTTATATAAAATATTCTAAACACCTTTATTACACATGGGGACAATGAGTAAAGGTATAAAATATGTACACATATGTGAAATAGGTCATTAAATACAATATATGCCATTAGAATACCCTAAATACACCTATATATCAACCTTAAATACACCTATATATCAATGTTTTATAGGTCTTATGTACTTAATATTAGTTTTTAATATGTAATATTCATCCTAAGAACCTTAGAAATAAGCTTACATAATTTATAAGTGTTCTTAAAACTGTTTTTTCATCATTATAGTGAAATAATGGATAAATATGCTGTAAATCACTTAAAAACTGGATATATGCAGTATAAATTTTATAATATTAAAATTTATCTTTTATATATCAACTTTCTTTATTTAGAACAATCTTTATCGCTACTTAAATATCTAAATATAACACTTCTGAAAATTGATGTTTTTTATGCTAGAAATTGCTTCTGTGTACTGGCCTTATGCTGCCTGCATTTGTCGGTCAGTCGTCTAGAAGAGATAAGAAAAGAGGGAAGAAATGAGAGGAGGAGAAGGAGGAAAGGAGTATGGGTAATAAAAGAAATAAACTTTAATAAAATTATTTAATTTATTGAGAGAAGACAACGATGAGTGAGCTGAGAAGAGACAACAAATTGGTTTTATAAATATTATTATTATTTAAGTAAGAGTTCTGCGCGGCAACCAATATAATTACTATCAGACTTAAAGCAACCTTTAAATTGTTATATAAAATTTTAATTAGAATTTTATTACTAATAAAAAGAATATAAACGTAATATAAAAAGTGTATTTAATTTGTTGAGTGTATAATAAGTGATAAGGCTACAGGGGATTATCCAAGGCCCTTTTATAGGCAATGGGTCCTCTGAAGCGCTACTATATCAGTAAATACAATGATTAGAAAGGAATAAAACAAACATATCAAAAGAGTAAATGAAACATAACAATATAGAGAAAAACATGAAACAATTAATTAAAAGCCCAATTAAGAATCCAATTTCCCCGCCATTAATCCCCAAATCAGTAAGTGACAATAGTAAATAACTAAACAAGATTGGAAACATAGGAACTATGAGAAATATAATTCCCAACAGATGGTACATTCTGATTAGAGGACATTTTAAGTGAAACAAAAAATAATTTGACGCAACAAAACAAGCAATTAATCTCAATTTAGTCCAAATTAATTTATTTGTTTTTTCTAACACAATTAAGGGTCAAAAGAAGCGTCCTTAATAATTGTTTAGTATCATATGAGAGGTATTAGTTAATATATAAATTTAAGTAATTAATTTAAATATATTATAAATCAAATTTACACTTGTAATTATAATATATGTTTTTTAATTAATTAAATATAAATTTATAATTATTAAATACATAAAAATGCGCCATTATTTGTAGAATATATTATATTATGCTCAATTTAATTGTATATAAAAATATATATAACCAATAAATTTAATGTAACATTTGTATATAATAAAATTCTTATATAATTTCATTATGTAATAAAATATTAAGTTATATTCATTAAATACAAGTCTTACTCACTCTTTAAGGTTTTATAATTTATATATCATTTACTGGACTCCTGGAATAGCCTGGCTGACACTCCCTCACTCTAAAAAAAACAATAAAAAAAATGCTAAGATTTTTTCTTTTTGTATTTTTTCAACAGAGCAGGCAGATTTGAAATTTCTTTGCCAGGTATCCATGCATCATTTTCAGATGATTTGTTCTTATATCTCAATAAATATTCAGTACCTCTTTCAGAAGTGATAATTCTATCATTGAGAATTTTATCAATTTCTGCTGTTTCTGTGACTTCCTGAGGGTTTTTCTTAGGTCTTCCTCTTCTTTTTGGAAATAAGTCACTGTTGGAAGTATAAGGCTTAAGCAAAGAAATGGGAAAGACAGGATGTTTCCTATCATATGGAGAATACAATACAACTTCTACTGCATTATCACCAACCATTCTTTTAACAACAAATGGTCCTACAAAAGGATCTTTTAATTTGTGGTTACCTTGTAAATTGAAATGGACAGTAGAGATCAACACTTCATCACCCTTGTTAAATTTGTATTCTTTATGGGATTTATCCCATCTTTTCTTTTCATATTCAAATGCTTTATCAATACAATTCTGAGCATGTTTTCTACATAGCTGTTGCATTTGCATAAAAGATTTTACACCAGGGTGTAGTTCCAACTTAGGTAATTTATTATTGAGAATCTGAGCAGGAGTGTTTGGGACATAACCTAACCAAAGCTCAAAAGGCTTTTTCTCAGTGACAGAATGAACAGTGCTATTATATGCAAATTCAAGACCAGGCAAAAGAGTGACCCAATCATGAGTAAATCTGTCATTGTCTTTATATTCTAAACCAAAGGCACAATACCTTCTAATCATATCTTCCAGAGTTTGAATCATTCTTTCAGCTAGACCATCAGTCTGAGGATGGTGAGCTGTAGACAATTTTAACTCACAGCCACAAATATCCATCAAAGAGGTCCAAAACTCAGAAGTGAATTTTGGATCCCTATCAGAGATAATGGCTTTTGGAAAACCAATAATATTAAACATGTAAGACCACCATAAGAAAGCTAATTCTTTGGTGGATACATCTTTGTGGGTTGGAATAAATTTGCACATTTTTGTGAATCTATCAACTATTACCCAACAAGAGTTAAAGCTGTCTTTACCTGCAACAGGAAGACCAGTGACAAAATCCATATTAATGATTTTCCAGGGAGCACTAGGTGCCTCAATATGTTGTAATAACCCTGCTCTCTTACCTGTTAACCTTTTAGATTTTTGGCAGGAATCACAAGATTCAACATATAATTTTGTGTCTTCAGACATATTAGCCCACCATGCAGTGTTTTTGATTCTAATCAAAGTTTTTTCAAGATCAAAATGACCAGCTAATATGTCATCATGACAAAGTTTGAGGATAGTTTCTTTCATTGAAGGAGGAATAACAATTACATTGGTAAGCTTCCTTCTATAATAAATATAACCATCTTCAATAGAAAACTTTCCTTTATTTAAAGCATTTTGGTATTTTGCAGGAAGAGTTTTTATTAATGCTTGAATTGAAGCATTCTTAGGATCATTCAAAATAGTAACTAATTTATTTAAGTCAGAATCTTTATCATATGAATCCAGTATTAACTGTAATAACTCTTCTTCCATATCAACTATAAATATACCATGTATATGAACAGTGTCATCCTCAGGTACATAAGCAGGATTGGAGTCATTATTTGGCAGAGGCAATCTGGAGAGCATATCAACATTAGAGTGAACATTTCCAGCTCTGTGGATAATAGTCATCCTTCCTCTGTATTCCTGAACAGCAAGTTGCCACCTGAACATATGTCTGTTAGGTGTTTTGAGGTTTAAGAGAGATTTCACAGCACTACAGTCAGTTACCAACTCAAATTTCTGGTCATCCAAGTAGTAATGAAGTTTCTCAAGAGCCCAAACAACTGCTAAGCACTCCAATTGAGTGGCACCATATTTCAATTCACTATTTCTTAAGGTTCTTGAAATATAACAAATTACAACCTCTGAGGCTTTATCATTAATAATTTGCTTTTGGTGAAGGGCAGCACCCAGACCAATAAAGCTAGCATCTGTATAAAGTACAAATGGCTTGTTAAAATCTGGGAGAGCCAATATAGGGGCTGTCATTAAGCAATTTTTCAATGTACTAAAAGCTTTCTGACAGTCATCATTCCAGAGAAAAGCAACATCTTTTCTGGTTAGTTTTGTAAGAGGCAAGGCTATGACCTGATAATTTTTAATATATTGTCTATAATAGCCACACATACCTAAAAAACTTTGGATTTCTCTTACAGAAGTTGGTGCTTTCACATTTTGAATGGCAGCAACTTTATTATGGTCTACACAAATTTTTAAGCCTGACACAACATGGCCAAGGACTTTCAAAGATTGAAAACCAAATTTACACTTTTTTAAAGATAAGGTCATATTGATTTCATCCATTTTTTGGAAAACTCTATTTAAGTGAATCATATGTTCATCAAAAGTTTTAGAAAAAACAATAATATCATCAATATAAATCATGAGCCAACCTTCAATAATTTCTTGATGGAAAGTGTTATCCATGACTTTTTGGAAAACTGAAGGAGCATTTTTAGGGCCAAATGGCATCCTAACATACTTATATATTCCCATATGAGTAGCAATAAGCAAAAAATTTTGAGAATTTTTCTCAACTGGAACTTGATGATAACCTTTATTACCATCCAGACAACTAATAAATTTTGCACCTTGCAAGGTAGCATGTATTGAATTAATTCTGGGTAAAGGATAAATATCATCAACAGTATAAGTATTTAAAGCTCTGTAATCTCCACATAATCTAGCTTTATCTTTTTCATAAGAAATTAAGACTGGGGAGATGACACAATATTTGGGGGTGACATCCACTTTCTCAATGATATTCATTTTCAATAATGTTTCAATATTATCTTCAATATCTTTTCTTTTTGATGGAGAAGCAGGATATGGTTTTTTCTTAAGGGAAGGAGGAATATCACTCAAATTACAGGATAAGGTAATTTTCATCTCTTCCTGAACAATTCCCAAGACATGAGAACCATGAGCAAAAGCCATAGGGAAAGAGGTAATAGAGGCAACAATAGAATCCTTTTGTTCATTAGTCAAATGATCACCAAAAGAAGCGGTATTTATTTCATGTAATAAATCATCCATTTCAGTTGTTGTTCTACCTTTACATTGGGTCAGTGAGTTACAAGATTTCAACAAATGCCCAGAAGGTTTAGGAGAAGAAATTTTGAATTTTCTTTTCCCATTCATTCCTAAGGTAAAGCAATTATTTGCTGGGTCTAGTTTCACACCAAACATGGTTAAAATATCATTTCCCATAATAAACCAATTGCTCAAATTATCATTTTTCATGACAACAAACTCACAAATAGCTCTGACAAAACCACCATTATATTTGAAGAATACAGAGGTTTTGTATTTGCCAATAGGAAATAAGGTAGAACCATACCCTCTCCATTTTTCAGAAGTTATAGGCAATAATTTACTCAAATATTCCTTATCCACTGAAGCCAAAGCTTTTTCAGATACTACACTTCCTCCAGCACCAGAATCAAGAACTACATCAACATTTTTACCATTAATGATAACAGGTGCCTTTAAAGGGGATATAGGAATAGAATTGTTAGTAATATCTTTAATTATCTCAGCATTTTCTACTGAAGATAAATTCAATACACAATCTTCAGATATATTATTTAAATAATGGACATCATGTTCCAACATTAAAACATCTTTAACAGATTCATTGTCATAGGAGATATTACTTTCACAGTCACTGGAAGAATTATTGACATCAAGTTCAATTTCATCAGTGTCTTCATTTTGTTCAACAAGATGAATTTTCTTGTCACAAACATGACCCTTCTGCCACGGTTTGTTACATTTATAACAAGTATTTGTTGCATATTTTTTAGGTGCAACTGGGGCAGAGGGTTTACCAGATTTTTCTGGGAGCTTTATAGAAGGTTTATTCTGATCATTATAAGATTTACTAAGGTAATTCTTTGGTTCATATCTATGGTTGAGTAGTACCTCATTACAGATATTAATGAAAGAAGAATTTTCCCTTACATGCTCAGTTCTAGCAACAATCAAATCCCTAAGAGAATTTGGTAATTTATACAAGATTTTATCTCTCCAAATATCATAATCCATCTTTGGATCAATTGCTCTAAGGATTTTAGTTATTTTCATCAGAAAAACAATGGGCTTTTCAACAGAGGAGGATACATATCTAGTATTCTCATACAGTCTTTGCTGAGCTAACCTGAATTTTGAACCACCAAATTGATTCTCAATCAAGGATTTCCAATCATTCCATGTATAATGATTGTTATCTAAGAGGACAGATTCATACCACATCAAGGCTACATTGGAAAATAAAGAAATTAGCTTAGAAACAATCTCCTCATCAGGTAGTTTATAAGATCTCTTTAAATTATCAATTCTCTGGATAAAGTGTTGCCAATCAGAGGAAGAATCACCATCAAAGGTAGGATATTGGTCTAACTTAGGCCAATTTTTCTGACTACTGGGATGGTCCACTTTTTGGTTTGAATTATTCATTATTAATAATTCCTGAAGTTTAGCCAGGTGTTCAGAAATTTCATTATTTACAGAAACAGCTGGTGCATGACCATCACAAGATTTTTTGCTAGTAGCAAAAGATTTTACAGACTCATTGTCAGTTTTTTTAATGGTTGAAATATGAGGAAGAAAGGATGAACTTTGTTCAGGTTTTTTCCCTTTATTTTTATGCAGCTTATTTGCAGAAATCTCATTTAATTCATTATTGATGGTTAAGGTTGAGAACTTTTCCTGTAGGTCAGACACATAGTTTCTTATTCTTGGAATTTCAGACATCTGGTCATTTACTTTTGCAAGAGATAGAACATTTCTGTCCTCAGAAACTGAGTGCTTGGTACTTAGTGCATGGAAGTCATTTTTTAGTTTCTTCAACTCATTTTGTAGAGATTTTATTTCATTTTTGAATGAATAATTTTCCTCAATAAGGGGTTTCAATTCACTCAATGTCTTATGCAGACTGATATTTCTATCTGAGATAGCTCTATGGTCACTTCTTATTTGTTTTTGTTGACTAAGAACAATATTCAAGGTTTCTTTGATTTTTAAATAAGCTGTATCTTGTACAGAAGAACTCACTTTACATTGCAAGTGTAAATTATTTAATCTATCATTTTCATGGATTAACACATCTCTCACATGTTTGTCTTTCACAATATTAAAATCAAGGGTATCTTTCAATATTTCCTCAGAAGTTTTTTCAATTAAGTTATAGATTTCAGGGGGAACAGAATCATTTTTAATTGCAAGAGAAGGATTAATTAAATATGTAGAAGTTAAATGTAAAGGTTCATCAAATGACAATTTGCTAATTACATCAATAGGGCTACTAGTTACAGGAAGCTGTCTTTTAACAGGTTTAACTGTTCTTTCACCATGTTCAATAATATTACCTGCAGAAGAAGATTTATTAGAAAACATACCCAAGTGACTATCAACCAAATTACTTACCATGGCAGAGGAGGAAACTTCCCCTGGGACTGGGTTTGGGATTGTGCTTGGGCCTTCTTTCTCCTGCTTTGTTGGTAGGGATGAGGAGGTGGATGGAAATTGGGTGTTCTGGATGGGCCAGGCTGATGATGAGGAGGGTGTTGCACATTCTGTTGGTAGTGACTCATTAGATAATCCCATTTCCATTGCTCTACTTCCATAGTATTTGGATTTTGGATGGTTGAGCTGGGTGGCTGTGAAGGTTGAGCCTGAAATTGAAGCTGATTGGGAGGCAATTGAGGAGGGGCCTGGGCCTGAATCTGGTTCCTGAGTTCTTGGACCTGATCCCACAATGTGTCTACCTTTGCTTTGTACGTCATATTTTCTGTCTTCAACTCTTTTATATGACTGGATAGGTTGCTGATTTGTTGTGGCAGAGGAAGCTTTTTTATTTTGAAGCCTTTTGGAAGACCTTCTTGAGGCACTAGAGGCTTTACTTCCTTCTGTGGTACTGGGGGAAGGGGGTTTGGTTTGTTTGCATTTCCTGTCATTTCCACATCCTGCAGTATGTGAATTCTTTGTGTTAGCATAAGATTTTTTATGACCAACTTTAGAAGAACTTACAGTGTCAGCATCATAGTCAATTTCTATCTCATCCACTTGCATGTTATCCATTTTTTCTGCCAAATTGTTGGACATACTAGTGGGAAGATTTATATTTTACTTTGTACTTTATAAAAAAAATAATCAAAGTTAGTCAATAATTGCTCCAAATAAGAAAAAAAAATTTTTTAATTAATTAAATTATAGAAAAAATAACTTTCAATATAAAGTAATAATTAAAAAATTAATTTTTTTAAAAAAATGGATTGCAAGTTTAAATTGGGAATAACAAGTAAGTTAATTCAACCAATTAATTACCAATATTAAATATGGCAATATATTGGGACTAAGCACAATGTACTTTTAAGTCAACCAAAATTAACAATAATTAATAATAAAAAAAAAATTAAATTAATAATTCAATTTGTATTAATAATAATGTTAATTCTTCTAGGACTAAGAGGATTTAACACTCTATAATGGTCAACTAGGAAAAAATATTTTTTAAAAATTGAACACTTACACTCAGTGAATCAGCAATTAAGCCACAATCACTGTTATTGCAATAAAAATATAGTAATATGAGTGAGAGGCGCAAAGGTGAACTTACTATAGTGATCGAAAAATCACTTCAAAATAATATAAAAATTAATATTATATAAACGTAAGATGTCGAACCCAAGTTCGAAACACAGTCGCGGCAAAAGTTTCGTTTTGCTAGGTGGTCCGTGCGTTTTGTCGTTCGTCGCCAGGCTTCGATCGTCGTCGTCGTTTGGAAAGGCCCTCAGTTGTCGGTCAGTCGTCTAGAAGAGATAAGAAAAGAGGGAAGAAATGAGAGGAGGAGAAGGAGGAAAGGAGTATGGGTAATAAAAGAAATAAACTTTAATAAAATTATTTAATTTATTGAGAGAAGACAACAATGAGTGAGCTGAGAAGAGACAACAAATTGGTTTTATAAATATTATTATTATTTAAGTAAGAGTTCTGCGCGGCAACCAATATAATTACTATCAGACTTAAAGCAACCTTTAAATTGTTATATAAAATTTTAATTAGAATTTTATTACTAATAAAAAGAATATAAACGTAATATAAAAAGTGTATTTAATTTGTTGAGTGTATAATAAGTGATAAGGCTACAGGGGATTATCCAAGGCCCTTTTATAGGCAATGGGTCCTCTGAAGCGCTACTATATCAGTAAATACAATGATTAGAAAGGAATAAAACAAACATATCAAAAGAGTAAATGAAACATAACAATATAGAGAAAAACATGAAAAAATTAATTAAAAGCCCAATTAAGAATCCAATTTCCCCGCCATTAATCCCCAAATCAGTAAGTGACAATAGTAAATAACTAAACAAGATTGGAAACATAGGAACTATGAGAAATATAATTCCCAACAGATGGTACATTCTGATTAGAGGACATTTTAAGTGAAACAAAAAATAATTTGACGCAACAAAACAAGCAATTAATCTCAATTTAGTCCAAATTAATTTATTTGTTTTTTCTAACACAATTAAGGGTCAAAAGTAGCGTCCTTAATAATTGTTTAGTATCATATGAGAGGTATTAGTTAATATATAAATTTAAGTAATTAATTTAAATATATTATAAATCAAATTTACACTTGTAATTATAATATATGTTTTTTAATTAATTAAATATAAATTTATAATTATTAAATACATAAAAATGCGCCATTATTTGTAGAATATATTATATTATGCTCAATTTAATTGTATATAAAAATATATATAACCAATAAATTTAATGTAACATTTGTATATAATAAAATTCTTATATAATTTCATTATGTAATAAAATATTAAGTTATATTCATTAAATACAAGTCTTACTCACTCTTTAAGGTTTTATAATTTATATATCATTTACTGGACTCCTGGAATAGCCTGGCTGACAGCATTTATCCCACATGCAGAGCTTCATTATTAAAAAAGTTAGTACTCTCACACTAAAAATACCCCACAGTGTATGTTCCATATGTTTTAACATTCTAAAATAGGTGAGAGGCACTTATTTAGTGTCCTAATTTCATTATTAGTGCATTGACCTCATTATATGCACTTATTTCATTAATTACCTCAAGATTGGTGCCTAGATTTAATGAACATACTTAAAATCACTTTTTAGTCAAGTATTTAGCTCTCCAAGATCCTGAAAAGAGTCTAAATTCAGTCACCCCACATTTAACATCTTATTTTGGGTTTCTCAATGGTTTCTCAGGCTATATTGGTTATTTTTAAATGAGAATTTCACATGTAAAGCTGTTATAATTAATGTCTTGATTTCTGCTGTTGATATCTCTTAATTAGAAATTATTTTTAGGTCATTTCTTTTCTTAATTAGTCTTATATTTTAATAACTTCACACATATACTCTCATTTTGGATTATACTTTATTTTGATGGATTTACCCAAGTTATTCTTGTTTTTGGCATGTGATATGATTCTTCTTTTTTTCATTGGATGGTCCTTAGGTTGATAGGCATGTGTAATTGCAATATTGGAGCATAATTGGCCATGTAAAGTATTGGTAATTCAAGGGTAAACATTGGGGAACTCATGGGTATATAAGGAGGAGATTTTTGGGCTTTTATTCTTCATTCTTTTTCATTACATTTTAAACATATAAACATACAATTAAAATAAATATTTATTAGTACTGTTAGAGTCTTTTAAATAGTGTTTTAATTAATTTCTCTATTTTTCTACCAACGTTTAGCTGTATACCATTTATATTAACTGAGATTAAATTAATGAGACCATTTTATTGAATTATATTTTAATACTTAATTGGATTTGGGAATCATTGTTCATATTGGATCATAAAAGTCTTCTAGACAGCTGAATAATCAAGCTATTCACATCTCTGCACTTGAAGTTAGCCTGACAATTGGGGGCCTTTCCTCAAGAATTCTGTTGTTTGATCTTCCAGTAAGTAAAAATTCAATAAAGGATACAGTAAATAAAATCCCTATAGAAATATTTGAATTAATTAAAAAGGGTTTTGTCACTTCATATAGTGATATCAGAAAAATAATCACTTTTATATAATAAATTGTGATATCAGAATCAACAATTTGACTACTATTTGAAAAAAATTGCTTTTAGTAAAGATCTTTCAGTAGACCAATAAAATGTGTAATCTTTTCAGATAATAAAACAAATAATAAAAACTGAAAAGATGATTCTTTTTAACAGGAATATTAATCCTCTTTTGTGTTTTGTCCATATCATTTAATATCTAAAGAAAAATATACTGAAAAAATTCTTTTTTAAATATAAAATATGGCTACATTTGTAGAACTATCACATTAAGTGACCACATAAAAACATATTTGACTTTTGGCACTTATAAATTCACTTTAACACCTAACTTTATGCAAATTATTGACTTATGTGGTGCTATATTATACTGATTAAATCTCTTTCTTGAAGTTTTAAATTCTTACATCTTAATTTTGTGATATATAACCAACTTGCAAGATGCTTGACAATGTTGACAATGTGAGTAAAGAGGTAAAACCTTACAAATTAAGACCCAAAGCTGATTAACCTGCTACAAGAAATTCAAATGGAGGATCAAGGATCTTCAACACAATAATTAAGCAAAAACACTCCTCATATGACAATAGAGGAAAAAAAGATTATTAAATAAAATATCAATAAAGAAATCAAAAAAGACAATTCAAGGGAAAATTCATACCTTCTCTCAACTTCTAAACAACTTAACATTAAAGGTCAAAAATATGTTAGAACAAATAAAAAGCCTAGAAAGGTGGGTAACCCAGGGATTTTTAGAGGTCAATAAAGGTTTGGTAAGCCGCAGGGCTCAACCTACTTCATTAGTAAATAACCTCTCCACAAATCCACCAGAATTAGCTCCAGAAGAGTACTAAAAATAATGGTCAAAAAATGGAACTTTTTTCGGCACTCACAGAATTACAATAATCCCCCTCACCAGAGCTACAGTTGTCACCCTTACAAGAAAAAAGAAAAAGAGGAAGGGGAAGTGGAAGTGGAATTAGACCATGGTGAGTCATTCATCTACTAATAATCAATTATATAATACTAATAATCAATTATATAATACTAATAATCAATTATATAATACTAATAATCAATTATATAATACTAATAATCAATTATATAATACTAATAATGAATTACTCATAGGTAATGAAATTGATAAGGATGTATTGGATATAATTGATAAGGATCTTAAGGGTAGTTCATTTTAAAATAGTATTTTGGATTTATATTTACATGATAAAACTGTACATAGTTTTGTTGGAAATAAAGATAATACAAAAACATTAAAATTGGGCCAAATTAATTAAGCTTTGAGTCTAACAATCATGATGAAACTTCTGAGCTAGATACTGATTAGATTGAATATTTAATGAAAAAAGATCCAATGGGATCAAAAATTATAGGTAAATTATTATCAAGAATTAGGAAATTGGAAGAATTCTCAAGGGAGTCCAAAAGTAATAAAAAAAATTATTATTAAATCTTATAAAATCATTGAGTACTACTTCCAATAAACTAAAGGTCATTAAAAATCCAAATGATTAATTGACTAATAAAAATAAAAGATTTAACTCTGAGATTAGAAATTTTTACAGTAAATTAGAACGTTCTCAGAATAAAATGGATACAATTGAGAGATTGGTAAAATTGTAGTTTCCAAATGTAAATGAAAGTTTATCACATGTACCTGTAATAAAAGATAGATTAAAGAGATTAGAAATAGAAGTAGCTAATATTTTGACTAATACTGAAAAATTTTTAAAATTTGATGAAATACCTCTTATGTGACAAATATACTACTTCATATGATACATTCATATAAAAACCAATGAGTAAAAAATAAAATGGTGCCATGGACTCTGAGAGTAAAAATCAGTAAAAGATGAAATACATGATCATCTATCCAAAGAGAATGAATTACTAAATATTCCTCAGGTTAAGGAAGTCAGGACTAACCAAAAAAGCTGGCCTAAGCTATATCAGTATCCTTATTTTGATGGGTATTCAAAATCTGATTGGCAAAAATTCATCCACAGAATTGATAACTTACAATTTTTATACAAATTACCTGATGAAGAATTTAAATCAAAATTAATATCTTTATTTACAGATGTGGCCCTTCTATGGCTTGAATCTGTTCTGAGTGAGGGAATTAATTACTTCTGGGTTGAATGGAAGGCACTTATTGAAAGACAATTTGGTGACCCTAAATTTAAAATCACTGAACAAAGATTTTAAGAAAAAACTAGGTATAACCAAAGCACTGGAGAAAAACCAATGGTATTTTTAATGAATTTAATAAAAATAAAGAAAGCCATGGATCTAAAATTGGATTGTGATGAGTGGAAAGCAAAAATAATATATAAACTGAAGATATCAGTCAGAGACATTATTGTAGCTAAAGCTGAAATCATCAGAGATAATTCTGCATTTATTAATATATGCAAAAAAATATTATTAAAACACAAATAAGAGGAAAGGTATAACCATTATAAGAAAAATGTTGAGGTATTAATAGCTACAACAAATAAGTTACCAGTTATAAAGAAAATACCTACTGCTCCTCATGTCCCTAAGAAAAAAGAAAATAACACTTGCTATAAATGTAATGAGCCTTGAGTGAAGGGTCATACCTGTAAGAAAATAATAAATGTTATTGAAAACTCACAGGATTCTGAACCTAGTAATCATGAAGAAAAAATAAATGATTCTAGTGAAGATTGTAAAAGTAAAATATCTTACAGGGATGATAAAAATGAGGTACTTGTATTAGAACAGGATATTATGTTCCTGAATGATGCAATAACTCCCACAGAAGCATCTTTAACTACCATTGAGGAAGCTGAAATAATAAAATATGTAAATCATGATACTTACAAAATCTCACTTATAAGAGCACCTGCTATAATATTTGAAATAGAAATGAATGCCATTATTGACACTGGGGCTGAATGTAGTGTAGTCTCTATTAACACATTAATGAAACTTAATAGTAAGTATAAAGAATAATCAGAACCTGTACAGACAAGTAACTTGAGAGGTTTTGGTTCAGTATTATATCCAATCAGAAACTACAGTACTCCTTTATTCTTCAAATATAATAATAGATATTTAAAAGCAGTATGTGAATCTGTGGTAATGGATAACATTAAATTTAGTGATTGTTTACTATTGTAAATGATTTATCAATCAAGTTCAGTATTAAGCTAGATCCTGGAAATATTTGCTTCACAATTGGAATAAATGGTAAAAGAAAATTCAAGATTTGTTCTGAAAATTCAATTTACTCCATTGCTCTTAAATAAGAGCAATCCCAAGGTCAAAGATCCACCCCTGAAGTTGTTGAATTGGAAAATGAAATTCAAAAAGCCTCTTATAGTCCTCAACTCTCAAAAATTGAAGAAGACAATATTTTAATATTGATAAAATCTTATCCTATGGCATTTTCCCATGGTTCAAATGGACTAGAATTGGTAACAGACCATGAGATGAAAATATCCTTAAGTTATGACTTAGATAATATTCCTGGAAGCTTAAAAAAGAAACCTTACCCAGCTTCTCCTTCAAAAATGAAAGACACTAAAGACAATATTAAGATGTTGTTGGAAATGGGTATTGTATAAAAAGTAAACAAAATTCCTAATTATTGTGTTATATTACCAGTTTTAAATCTCTTATAAAAATATAAGTCAAGATTTTGTGGTGATTATAGAGCTCAAAATACATTTACTGTGGATGATATTTACCCTCTCCAAAGGATAGCTTCTATCCATTCTATCTTACAAGGAGAGGAATATATTTCCTGTCTAGATGAAAACAAAGAATAAAATCAAATTCCTGTGGAAAAAAATTCTCAGAATCTTTTGCTCATAACCACACACATGGGAATATAGAAATGTGTGAGAGTGCCTTTTGGCCCAAAGAATGCCCCTTCAGTCTTCCAAAAATTGATGGAAAGTGTTTTTCATCAGGAATTAGTTGAAGGATGGCTCTTATTTTATATTGATGACATCATAGTGTTTTCAAAAACATATTATGAGAGTTTAAATCACCTGAAAAGAGTAATTCAAAAAATGGATGAAATTAAAATGACAATTACATTAAAGAAATGTAAGTTTGGGGTTCAATCCTTGAAAGTACTTGGACATGTTATATCTGGCTTACAAGTGTTTTTTTACCAGAATAAAGTGGAAGCAATAAAAAATATTGATATACCTAAAAATGTGAAAGATGTTCAAAGTTTTCTAGGTATGTGTGGATATTATAGGCAGTAAATAAAAAACTTCCATTCCATTGCAGCCCCTTTAAAAACACCAATCAGGAAAAATGAAGCTTTCATTTGGAATAATGAAAGACAACAAGCCTTTGATAAATAAAAGGAATGTTTAATGGCAGCTCCAATATTAGAACTTCTAGATCTTAACCTCCATTTTATCTTGTATAATGATGCAAGCTTTACATGGCTAGGTGCTGCTTTACAGAAGAAACAAGTAATAAATGATAAATTATCTGAAGTTGTGATATTTTATATATTCAGAACCTTAGTAAAACTGAATTAAGGTATGGTGCTACTCAACTGGAATTTTTAGCCATTGTGTGGGCCTTGTAGAAGCTTCATTACTATCTGGAAGACTAGAAATTTGAATTAATTACATATTTCAGTGCATTAAATTCATTACTAAACATGAAAACACCAAATAGACACATGTTTAGATAGAAACTAACTGTAAAGGAATACAGAGGAAGAATGAAAATCACTCATAGAGAAGAAAACTTGAATCCTAATCTGGATTTGTAATCTAGAAGCCCTTTTCCAAATCATATTGAAAACCCAGCATATATGCCTGAAAATGAGGTGATTTGTATATTTGGGATTTATATAGTGGATTCATAGGAGAAATTTATGCAAAAAATATTATAAAATTATCCATCTTATAAAGATTTGTGTAAATTTTTATCCATCTCAAATGATCCAGAAAATGTCTTAATGAGTGCATTAATCAAAAATTTAACTCCAAAGTATAAAAATAAATTGGGAAAAGGTAAATTTACATTTGAAGATGGATAAATTTATTACAGAAAAAAGCTAAAGAATGTAATAGCTATACCTTCATCTATGAGAGAGTTAATGTTAAGTAATTGCCATGATGACATCTTAGCTGGTCATTTTGATTTTTAAAAACATTAACTAGAGTTGAAACACATCCTGGTGAATAAACATGAAATAAAATGTGCAAAAATACATTGACACATGTGAATCTTGCCAAAAATCTAAAAAATTAACTGGTAAGAGGGATGGGTTGTTGCAACAAATAGAGAAACCAAAATCCCCATGGGAAATTTTTAACATAGCCTTTTTGAATGGCTTTTCATTAGCAGGAAAAGAAAGTTTCAATTCTTGCTGGGTAATTGTGAATATACTAACAAAAATGTGTAATTTTATTTCTACCCATAAAGAGGTATCCGCAAATGACATGGTGTTGATATGGTGGACTCAAATTATGAATACTGCTGGGATCCCAAAAGCCATAATCTCTGACAGAGACCCAAAATTTACTTCAGAATTCTGGACATTTTTTATGGAAGTATCAGGGACTTTAATTGAAATTTTTTTCAGCACACCATCTACAAACTGATGGACTAGCTGACAGAATGATACAGACTCTGGAGGATATGATCAGAAGATATTGTGCCTTTGGATTAGAATACAAAGACAATGAGAAGCTCACACATTACTGGGTTGCTTTGATTTTTGGCCTTGAATTTACTTATAATAGCACAACTCATTCTGTGACAGAGAAACAACCAGTTGAGCTCTGGCTGGGGTATGTTCCAAATATACCATTAAATCTTTTAAACAAATTAAAAAGTTTAGACATACACCCTGGTACTAAATCCTTTGTTCATGTGCAACAAATGCATAAAAATCACACAAAGGAATGCATTCAAAAAGCATTTGAGTATGAAAATAAATGATGGGATAAATCCCATAAAGAATTTGAATTTAAAAAATGAAATTAATTCCTTATTTCAACATTAAATTTTAACTTAAAAGGTAATTTTATACAAAATTATCCTTTTGTGGGACCTTTTTGATTCAACAAAATGGTTTTTAATAATGCTGTGAGTCATACTATATGCCCCATTTGGTATGAAACATCCAGTTTTCCCCATCTCATTATTAAAACCTTACCATGAAAATGATCCTGTTTTACTTTCAAAAAAAAGATGAAGGCCTAAAAAAAAGTCTGAAGAACTGGTAGATAAAGAAGATATTGAAATAATACTCAAGAAAATAATTCTTACTAAAGAGAAAGGAACAGATTATTTGTTAAAATACAAAGGAAAATCAAGTGAATTGGATAGGTGGATACCTGAAAATAATATTTCAAATCTTTCCTCTCTTCTTAAAAAATATAAACAGAAATAATTTTCTGTTAAACCTGCTGAGATTTTAAAACCAGTACTCATAATATTATAATATATTTTATTTTTTTAAATAATTATTCTTTAATGCTACAGATTTTTCTGGATACCTAAAAAATATAAAATTAAATGTATAATTTATCATTTTTTATTTTTTTTTTGGGTGGGCTAAAGTAGGCCTGGGTATTCTCAGGACTGAGTAAAATATGTATATAAAATATACTAAACACATGTATTGCACATGGGGACAATAAGTGAAGGTATACAATATGTATACATAAGTAAAATAAGTCATTTAATACAATATATGCCATTATAATACTTTAAATAAGGGGGTATCAAAGTTGACCAATCCGCAATTAAATTAAATGTGGATGAGAAACCTTATACCCCAATTATCTTCCACAATTATTTTTGCTAATAATTGGCTTATTAGACATTTTTTGTGTCAAAGTTGACCTCTATCTGACATTTTTACCTTCAATTTCTCATAACCACATCTTGAACAACTTTCCGGATGTGCCAGCCTCCCTACCTTACTGCGCACTCCCATCCTGTTTATTCATTTCTGTTCAAAACCCCTCACCATCTCATCTGTTTTATTCTTCTCCTTTTCATCTTCAAATATCTCAACATGCCCCATCATCATAGATCTTCTCAAAGTTATCCTTCCCCTAGTTGTTCTTCAAATTGCACTACTCCCTCTTTCCCCTGCTCAGCTGAGAAATCAAAGACCGTTAAATTAAAAAAAGATGATCATCTCATTCTTATCAACTGCCTGAAAACTAAATCTAACTATGATTCTTGTTTTGGTACCAAAAATGCAACTAAAGTAGGACAGCCCCCAGCATCAAAAGTTAATGGGTATCTTCTAATGGCCAAAAAATTACGAAATATGCCCAATGGAAGGATAGATCTTTTACCTAAACTGATGTCTGAAAGCTTCAAGAATTATTGAGCCAAATAAAAGAAGGCAAAGACTCTTTCATCTTCTACTGGTTTTGGTATTACTGACCTCTATATCAGCTAGGTCATAAAATCCATAGACAATAAACTTGATTCTTTATGTCCTTACTTTAAAAAGATGGATACTATTTTCAGAGAGCAAGCTGATGTTAATCCTGAAAACATGTAGGATGGTGAAGATTCTATCTCCAAACATGATTTTGAAAGAAATCTTTTTCTTTCTTCTTCTACTCAAGTCTCCCCTCTTTAACTTCCACAAATCAAGATATCTTTTCAATAGATCCTTATGACCATATAAACCAACCTGATCTAACTCAAGTATGTTTTTTTTATCTTACCAATTTGTTTTTTATTTACATTCTTTTATTTCTAAAAAGGCTGAAGAACAAACGCAGGAGCCACAATCAACTGATTCAGAGGCCAATGACAATGATGAGGAGAAGAATGTGACCTTGAAAAAAAAGGGAAGGGCTTCAAGTAATCTAAATTTCCACTCTCAAAGAAGAAGAAAAAGTGATAATTTATCTCAAACCCCTTTTTCTTCTATCAAAGAATTTTTGGAGAAACATGATGCTGGTAAGTGATACCTAACCTCTTAATACTTTACTCTTCTTTTCTTCTACTTTTTTTTAATATTTATTATCACTCTAGAACAAGTGGGAGTTGCTAAAGAGACTCCAAAGTTTGAAAAGAAAGAATATGAGCTTTCTTTAAGGAGGGATGAAAGGGTACATGATTTGGAAGTGAAGAAGTTCGAAATCTCTTTATGGAAGGATGATAGGACACAAGTCTTGGAGGAGAGGAAGTTCAAACTCTATTTACCAAAGGATTATAGGACACAAGTCTTGGAGGAAAGGAAGTAAAAACTCTCTTTTTAGAAGGATAATAGGGCACAAGACTTGGAGGAGAAGAAATTTGAGTTATCTCTAAGTATTGAAAAAACAATGAAATAGGAGAAAACACTCAAGCATCAAAACCTCATGGAACAGATAAAATATAAGCTTGATTGTGAAGAAAATTCCAAAAAGAAAGATTTCTTGATAGAATGTGTTAAACTAATAAATCTGTTGAGGAAATTGAACTTTAAAAGAAATTGTTTGATGACTAGTTTTTTTTTATTTCTCTCACACTTCAAATGTTCATAATTAATTGTACATAAAAATTTATCTTAATTTCCTGTATTTCTTTACTTTATCCATAATTAGTTAAATTTTCATATTTTAATGTTATAAAATCTTTTTTAAATAAAATTTTCAAGAATTTTTAATGTTAAAAATTCTTTTTTAGTTAAAATTTTCAAGTCACATTTTAAAATTTCCTGATCCCACCCCTGCATTTGATTGAACTAAGGGGTGGGCATCACCAAAATTCTTTCCAGTAAAGAATTTCACAAGTCTTATATGAAATTTTGGCAACACTCCCCCCTGAATTTTATTGAAGTAAGGGATGGGTATCACCAAAATTTCAAGTCAATTTTTTTTGAAAGTCTCATATGAAAGTTTGGCAATACCCCCCCTTTATCTTATTGAATTAAGGGAAAGTTATCACCAAATTTTCAAGTCAAAATTCTTCTTAAAGTCTGAAATGAAAATTTGGCAATACCCCCCCCCTGCAATTTATTGAATCAAAGAAATAAAATTGAAAAAATTTAAAAATGAAAATTTCTACAACCAATTATTTTCACTAGTCCCAATTAAGTTCTCCTATTTTATATAATAGACAGTAGAACAACCTAAGTCCAGACGCAACATTATATAAAAACAGTAATCTATCTTGATTTAACAGAAATTGGGGTTCAAGGATTGTAGAGGCAAGGTAAAGGGGAAGAATGGGGCTACAAGGGTTAGGGAGGCTAGAGAGAGGGGTGAGGAAGGATATATGAGGTAGAAAAAAGGTTGGGAAAGATTTGGAAGGGAAGATTAAGGGTTTCCCAGGCATTTTGAATGAAGAAAAGGGTCAGGGAGAGGTTGGGAGAGGTGAAACAGGGATCAATAGAGGAAGGAATACAATGGGGCTGGGAGGGTAGCAAAAGGGGTGGGGAGGGGAGACAAGAATGCGTTGATAGAATTGAAAGGGATGGGGATTGGTGAAAACTGAGTGTTAAAATAGGAGGATGTACTCTGTTGTTTGGGCAAAGAACAGAGTTTGCTGCCATAAAATATTAGCTGAAACATGCTTGAGAGGATTCAAGTCGCTGTTGTGGAGTTGTCCAAGCAAGTGTTTAAGACTTGAGAGAAAGGATAGCAATCATACAGCACTTGGTGTATAATATCACTGTCCCATATCCTATGGTAAAGAGATTTTCAAAACATCTTGCAGCAGCACCATTTCCATTTGAGCCAAAGCAACATAGTGCAACAGCAAGTTGAATAGCAGGATCACACTGTTTATTTTGAGAATTTTTATGAAATATAGGATTTTTGGAGATGAGTTGATAAAGTTTGAAGAAAGAATTAGGAGAATTTTAAAATAGTTTAGTGAAGTTTAGTTGAGTAATGTTGAAAATGGAGTGGAGATCATATCTGGGATCATGATGAAGATTTGGCCCCCTTGGGTTTATGTAACGCTTTTTAGAAAGAAGAGACATATAGGCTAAAGCATCTTCAAAATCAGAGTCTGTTTTATAGTAAAGAACTAAAATTAAAGTGATAGCATTCATAGTTGAGTGAACTAGCTGTCTAGTAGAGAGGTGTTTCATAGTTGTTGGTGGAAGGCTTATGTGATGAAGGAAGTGGGAATTCACCGCCAAATGTGCAGTTGGGGTGTGTAGATAGAAAAAAACTTTAAGTGTTTGCCACCAAAATTAAGTAGCATAGATTAAGGAAAGACTTAAGGATGGAATCAGAAATTATAAGTCATGTGACTTTCTTAAAAATCTATCATGGATGTGACGAGTTTGGGATCAGGAATTAGGAGTGGAAATTGGGGTATAAGAGGCAGGATAATGCATTATCGTGGATTCCTTATCCACTAGCCCCAGGGCTAGTGGATAAGCATTATCTGCAATTAATAATTTCTGATCCTGGGAAAAAAAATTCCTGATCCCTAATTGCGGATTGGTCAACTTCAATACCCCCTAATACATGCATATATCCACCTTTTATAACTCCTATGTAATTAATATTAGGTTTGAATATGTTAGGGTAATCTTAAGATTTTGGACATAAGGTTAGATAATTTTTAAGTTTTCTTAAAGCTGTTTTTTTCCTTATTGTAGTGAAATAATGAATAAATGAGCTTTAAATCACTTAAAGTTGAATATATGCACTATAAATTTAATAATATCAAAATTGTGCATTGACAGATCTATTTGCCTTATTTAGGAATATTGATTTGGCAAATTAAATGTATAAAATTAAAATTTCTAAGAATTGTTTTTCTTTATGCTAGAAATTGCTTCTGTGTACTGGCCTTATGCTGCCTGAATTTATCCCACATGCATAGCTTCATTATTAACAAAGTTAGTACTCTCACACTAAAAATACCCCACAGTGTATGTTCCATATGTTTTAACACGCTAAAATAGGTGAGAGGCACTTATTTAGTTTCAGCCTAGATATCCCCAGGACTGAGTGAAAATTAATTATAATTTATGTTAAACACATGGACTATACATGGGAGCAATAAATTAGAGTACACAAATAGTATACATAAGTAAATTTATGATAATATACAAAATATGCCATTATAACACCTTATATACATGCATATATCCACTTTTTATAAGTATTATGTACTTAATATTAAGTTGGAATATTTTAGAGTAATCTTAAGAATTTTAAATATAAGGCTACATAATTTTTAAGTAGACTTAAAGCTGTTGTTTTCATTGTTTTATGTAAAAAACAAGAAATGCGCTTTAAATCACTTAAAAGTTGATTATATACTCTATAAATTTAATAATATTAAATATGCGCTTTGACTGATCAATTTTTCTTAATTAGGAATATTGATTTGGCTACTCAAATGCATAAAAATAACACTTTTCAAAAATGGTTTTTTTTATGCCAGAAATGGCTTCTGTGTACTGGCCACATACTGCCTGCATTTTTCCCATGTGAATAGCTTCATTTTTAAAAAAGTTAGCTTTTTTCACACTATAATTACCCAACATTCTATGCCCACTGTGGGGAAACACACTAAAATAGGCAACAGGCGCTTATTTAGTTTCCTAGCTTAATTATAAATGCATTGACCCTCTTTATATGCACCAATTTCATTAATAACCTCAATCTTGGTGCTTTAATTCACTACCACACTTAAATTTGCCTAAATTAGTCAAGTATTTACCCGTGAAAGTGTCTTCCAAGGACTGCATGTAGTTACCTCACATCTCATGCCCTTTTTTGGGTTTTTAGGTGGTTTCTCAGTCAATTTTGGTTATTTTTGAATGGGGATTTCACATAGTATAATGTCATTAATAGCACCAAAATTTATACTGTTAATCCTTCTTATTATTAAGTACTAATTAGTCTTAATTTTTCCTTTTTTAGTCTTTTATTTTAATGTATAATACACATATACTCTCTTTTTTTCTTATTCATTATTTTTGATGGATTATCCCTATTAATACAGGATTTTGGCAGGTGATATCATTCTAATTATGTTACTTGTCACTCTTTTTGTTTCTGGACATGTCTATTAGCTTGGATGAGGTTTCATCAACTGGGTATAGAGCTGGTAAATCATGGGGGTCATTGGGGAAGTAATTGTGTATAAAAGTAGGGGGTTTTTGGTCTTGTTTTCAACATTCTTTATCATTACAATTAAAAATATAACCAATACAATTACAAAACATATCAATAGTACTTATAAAGTCTTTGAATAGTATCTGAATTTATTAAATCTATTTTTCTACCAACTATAAGATTGTAAGCCATATATAATTAGTGAGAGTAAAATTACTGAGACCCTTATATTGAGTTATATTTTAATACTTAATGGATTTGTACTACAGTATTCATATAGGACCATTAAAATCTTCTAGACAACTGACCATTCAAGCTATTTCATGTCTTTGTACTTGACCTCAGCCTGAAAATTAGGGACCTTTCCTTAAGAATTCTGTTGGTTATCTTCCAGTAAGTAAAAATTCAACAAAGAGGCTACAAGTAAATAAAATCCCTATAGAAATATTTGGATAATTTCAACAGTTTGGGGTCACTTATATAGTGATTTCAGAAAAAGGAGCCCTGTTATATAATAAAATTGTGATATTTAATCAACAATTTTACCTTTAATTTAATATATAATTGTTATTAGTGGGAATCTTTCAATAGACCAATTAATTTTGTGATCTTTGCAGATAAAAATTTTTACCACTAATTTGACATAATTTTGTTATAAGTGGGAGTCTGTCAATATACCAATTAAATTGTGATCTTTGTAGATAATAAACCAGTTAAACTGATTAATTGTTTTCTTTTAACAGGACTCTTAATCCCTTTTTATTGGTTTTTAAAATTCATTTAATATTTAGAAAGAATCTTACTGGCAGATTTTTTTTTAAATATAAGAACACGGCTACATATTATAGACCAGTTAAATCAAGTGACCACATAAAAGCATATTTTACTTTTGGCACTTATAAATTCACTTCATACCTAAAATTAAGCAATAAAATTGTCTTCAGTTGTATTGATAAATACTGATAAAACTCCTTTTTGAAGTTTTAAGATCTCAAATTTCAATTCTTTTATTAAATTCCACGTATAAATGTGTGACAACAATGATATTGTGAGTAGTAAGGCAAAACCTTATAGCTTAAGACCTAGAGCTGAAAGACCTCATAAAAGACATTCAAATAGAGGGACAGGATTCTTCCACAAACAGCAACACTTCACAAATGTCTCTGGAGGAAAGTGAAAAACTGTTAAAATAGGTATCAATAAAGAAAACAAGAAATACCTTTACAAGAACAAATTTACTCCCTATCCACTCTACTGAACACCTTAACAATAAGGGTCAACAACATAGTAGACCAGATAAACAATCTGAAGAAAAGAGCAGCTCAGGGTTTCATAAAAGTCAATCAAGCTCTAGTGGAAATAAAGGCTCAACCAACAACAGTTGCACCCAAAAGTTCCATAGCCACACCTCCAGCCCAAGAGGAGTACCAAAAAACTACTGTAAGCAAATGGAAGTGGGACTGGTACGCTCAAAACTACAACAAACCTCAACAGCAGGGCTCCAGAAGTCACCCTTACAGGGGAAAGCCAGGGAGAGGCATGGAAAATGGAATAAGACCTTGGTAAGTCATCCATCTTCTCAGGATCAATTATATAATCCTATCAATGAATTACTTATAGGTAAAGAAATTGATAGAGAGTTATTTGATATAATTGATAAGTATTTAACAAATTATTCATTTAAAAATAACATGTTAAACTTGTCTTTATATGAGGACAATGTAAATAGTTTTATTGACCACCAGGATAATTCTATAAATATAAAAATAAAATTAAATGAATTAAATCTTGAACCTGATAATGAGTCTTCTGAATTTGACACAGAAAAAATTGAATATTTTCTAAAAGAAAATCCAATGGAATCAAAAATAATTAGTAAATTTTTTTTAAGAATTGAAAAATTGGAAGAATTCTCTAGAGAGTCAAACAATAATACAGAAAGTGTATTATTAAACCTCACTCAATCATTGAGTACAACAGTGAATAGGTTAAAAATTATTGATAATTCAAATAATGAATCAATCAATGAAAATAAAAGATTAAACTCTGAGATTAAGAATTCAGAAAATAAATTGGAACATTCTCAGAATATTAAGGCTACCATAGAGGGACATGTGAAATTGTCTTTTTCAAATGTGAATGATACCTTAACTCATGTACCTGTAATAAAAGATAGGTTACAAAGAGTAGAAATTGAAATAGCTAACATTTTGAAAAATACTGATAAAGTAAAAGATAATACCTCTTATGTGGAAAGAGTACCAGTTTATATGAAACACTCTGATGATAAAACAATTATTGAACATAAACATAGTGCCATGGGCTCTGAGAACATAAAATCAGTAAAGGATGAAATAAATGATCATATTTCTAAAGTAAGTGAATTACTCAATATTCCTCAGGTTAGGGAAGCAAAAACTAACCAAAAAAACTGGCCTAATCTAGATCAGTACCCTTCTTTTGATGGGAATTCAAAATTTGATTGGCAACAATTCATTCAGAGAATTGATAACTTAAAATTTTCATACAAATTACCTGATGAAGAAATTACATCAAAATTAATATCTTTATTTACAGATGTGGCCTTATTATGGTTTGAATCTGTATTGAGTGAGAGAATTAACTACTCCTTGAATGAATGGAAGGCACTAATTGAATGGCAATTTGGTGGCCCAAAATTTAGAATCACTCAACAAAGATTGTATGAGAAAGCCAAATATAATCCAAATGCTGGAGACAAACCCATGGTATTTTTAATGAATTTAATAAAAATCATGAAAGCCATGGATCCAAAAATGGATTATGATGAGTGGAAAGAAAAAATAATATATAAATTGCCTATATCAGTCAGAGACATTATTGTAGCTAGAACTGAGACCATTAGAGATACTTCTGGATTTATTAATATATGCAATGAAATATTTTTGAAGCACAAATATGAAGCCAGGTATAATAATTACAAGCAAAGTGTTGAGATAGTAAACCCTACTTAAAATAGGTTACCAGTGGAGAAGAAAAAACCTTCATCTCCCTTTGTCCCTAAAAGACAAGAAAATAACACATGCTACAAATTTAATGAACCTTGGGCTAAAGGTCATACTTGTAAGAAAAGAATAAATGTTATTGAAAACTCACAAGATTCTGAACAAAGTAATCATGAAGATGAAAAGGAGGAATCTAGTGAGGATTGTAAAAGTAACATTTCTTACAGTGATGATGAAAATGAGATATATGTATTAGAACAGGATATTATGTTCCTGAATGATGCAATACCTCATACAAATACATCTTTAACTTCCATTGAAGAAGCTGAAATTATCAAAGATGTATCTCATGATACTTACAAATTAACACCTATTAGAGTGCCTGTTATTATATGTGGAAAATAAATGAATGCCATTCTTGACACTGGGGCTGCTGGTAGTGTAGTTTCTATTAACACTTTAATGAAACTAGATAGTAAGTATAAGGAAAAACTGGAACCTGTACAGACAAGGAACCTGAAGGGTTTTTGTTCAGTATTAAATCCAATTGGAAAATACAAAACTGCTGTATTCTTTAAATATCATAATGGATATGTAAGAGCAGTGTTTGAATTTGTGGTAATGGATAATAATAATTGTAGTGACTGGTTTATTATTGGAAATGACTTATTGACCAAATTTGGCATCAAACTAGATCCTGCAAATAGTTGCTTCAATATAGGCGTTATGGTAAGGTAAACTCTTACAGTCACCTTGCTGTAAGCAGAATCCAGAGGAGATATGTGGATTTAGCTGAAAACCCCGTCCTTCCAACAAAAATAACAAAATGGGAATTCTAAATCACTAAGCTACCCAGTCTACTTGGATCTGATTGATAAAAATAATATTATGAAACTCTAAAATATTAAACGCTTATTGAGATTTAAAGAAAGTGGCTGTTGAGAAAGAAATACTGATAACAACAATTAAGGTTTACCAGTGAAAGATCTGAAAAGATTGACTTTTATGTTTTTATAATAATTTGAATTTTTATGAGACAGCAATAATCAAGTCCCAGTGATGAAGACCTTTCTAAAGATACCCTGTATGAAGTGTGATTTAAATTGTTGAGTAGTATTTCTAAAATGTTATATATAAAATATAAAGTTATAAGGGTATTACAATTTATTTAATTTGTTGAGTAATAAAAATGAGATCGTGGTGGTTAAAGATTAAGCTGTATGATCTCTGATGATTGTAAGATGATGATTGTATGATGCCTAATTTCGAGTCTGAGAGGCTCTTAAGTATACCTAGTCACGTGCCTAAGTTTCCCCTCCAGAGCTCAGCCAGAGTCAATCCGGAGCCCGTACTGAGTGCGTACGGAGTCCAAGTGGAGTCCAAGTGGAGTCCGTCCGGACTCAATTAGAACCTTTAAAACTATAATAAAAAATCTAGAAAAATTACAAATAATAGAGCCACTTCCCCTTTACATTTCAAACTAATTTTCGTAGTCTGCGCAGCTCTAATCACCCCGTGAAAATTCATCAAAGTTTAGTAATTTCTAAAAACATAAATATTTCTATAAATCTTTAAAATTCATTTAAAAAATATAAGAAAAATAGTAAAACTTCTGGAAAATTTCCCAAGGTTCTTGAGTGACTCGACTTGATACTTATAAACATTTCAGACCGTAAAAATAAGTTTTCTCTATAAAATAAATTGTTTTCACGTAGGCATTTGCTTTTAACCAATTTCTTCATATTTAAAACTCAAATAAATTAAATAAAACCCTTTTATAAAAAAATAATGACGCCAATCTTGCACGCAATAATAACTCCATTTACGTACTTAGGTGCCATACTAAAATTTAGGCTACCACAGCGTAAATGGGAAAAGAAAATTCAAGATTTGCTCTGAAAATTCAGTTTGTTCCATTTCTACTAAAGAAGAACAACTGCAAGGTGGAAGAACCACCTCTGAAGTGATAGAATTGGAAAATGAAATCCAAAAAGCCTTTTTCAGTCCTCAACTCTCAAAAATTGAAGAAAACAATATTTTGAGATTGATAAAATCTTATCCTATTGAATTTGCTCATGGTTCAAATGAACTAGGATTGGTCAAAGACCATGAGATGAAAATCTCTTTAAGTTGTGATTTGGATAATATTCCTTGCAGCTTGAAAAAGAAACATTACTCAGCTTCTCCTGAAAAAAGGAAAGACATTGAAGAAAACCTTAAAATGTTGTTAGAATTGGGTATTGTTGAAAAATTGGACACAGAACCTAAGTATTGTGTTATTTCACCAGTTTTAATCCCTTATGAAAAAGATAAGGCAATATTATGTGGTGATTACACAGCTCTGGATACATTCACTGTGGATGATATTTACCCTCTACCAAGGATAGCTTCTATTCATGCTACCTTAAAAGGAGCAAAATATATTTCCTGTCTGGATGGAAACAAAGTTTACCACCAGATTCCTGAGGAAATGAATTCTCAGAATTTCTTACTCATAACCACACACATAGGGATATATAAATATGTGTGAATGCCTTTTTGCCCAAAAAATGCGCCTTCAGTCTTCCAAAAATTGATGGATAGTATTTTTCATCAGGAAATGATTGAAGGATGGATTTTAGATAATATTTATGACATCATAGTGTTCTCAAAAACATATGATGAACATTTAAATCACCTGAAAAGAGTATTTCAAAAGATGGATGAAATTAACATAACAATTGCATTAAAGAGATGTAAATTTTGGTTTCCATCCTTGAAAGTACTTGGACATGTTGTATCTGGATTACAAATGTGTGTTGACCAGAAAAAAGTGGCAGCAATAAGAAAAATTAGTATACCTAAGAATGTTAAACATGTTCAAAGTTTTTTAGGTATGTGTGGATATTATAGGCAGTATATAAAAAACTACCAATCAATTGCAGCCCCTTTAACAACATTAATCATGAAAAATGAAGCTTTCATTTGGAATATTGAAAGACAACATGCCTTTGATAAATTGAAGGAGTGTTTCATGTCAGCTCCAATATTGGGACTGACAGATTTTAACCTACCTTTTATCTTGTATACTGATGCAAGCTTCACAGGGTTAGGTGCTGCCTTACAGAAAAAACAGATAATAAATGTAAAAATATCTGAAGTAGTTATCTGTTATGTATCCAGAACTTTAAGAAAGACATAATTAAGGTATGGTGCCACCCAAATGGAATTTTTAGCCATTGTGTGGGCCTTGGAGAAACTTCATTACTATCTGGAGGACAAGAAGTTTGAATTAATAACAGATTTCAGTGCAGTAAAATCATTACTAAACATGAAAACACCTAATAGGCACATGTTTAGATGGCAACTACCTGTACAAGAGTACAGAAGAAGAATGACAATCACTCATAGAGCAGGAACATTGCATTCTAATGTGAATTTACTATTCAGAAGACATTTGCCAAATGATGCTGACAACCAAGCTTATGTACCTGAAAATGAGTTTATACATATATTTAGGATTTATATAGTGGATTTAGAAGAAGATTTTATGCAAAATATATTGGAAAATTAATCATCTGATAAATATTTGGCTAAATTTTCTACCATTTTAAATGATCCAACTAATGCCTCTATGAGTGCATTAATTAAAACCTTGCCTCAAAAGTATAAAAATGTGTTTGAAAAAGGTAAACTGTCAATTGAAGATGGATATATATATTACAGAAAAAAGCTAAGTAATGTAATAGTTATACCACCTTCTATGAAAGAGTTAATGTTAAGTACTTGTCATGATGAAATCTTAGCTGGTCATTTTGATTTTATCAAAACATTAACCAGAGTTAAAAATACAGCCTGGTGCATAAACATGAAAGAAGATGTACAAAAATACATTGAAACATGTGACTCTTGCCAGAAATCTAAAATATTAACTAGGAAGAGAGCTGGGTTATTACAACAAATAGAGCAGCCAAAATCTCCATGGGAAATTATAAACATGGATTTTGTCACTGGCTTGCCATTAGCAGGAAAATAAAGTTTCAATTTTTGCTGGGTAATTGTAGATAGATTAAGAAAAATGTGTAAATTTATCCCTACCCATAAAGAGGTATCTGCAAAAGACTTGGCATTACTATGGTGGACTCAAATGATGAATACTTCTGGGTTCCCCAAAGCCATAATCTCTGACAGAGACCCTAAATTTACTTCAGAGTTCTGGACATCATTGATGGAAGTATCAGGTTGTCAATTGAAATTGTTTACAGCACACCATCCACAAACTTATGGGCTGGCTGAGAGAATGATACTGACTCTAGAAGATATGATCAGAAGATATTGTGCCTTTGAATTGGAATACAAAGACAATGGGAAATTTACACATGACTGGGTAACATTAATTCCTGGCCTTGAATTTGCTTATACTAGCACAACTCATTCTGTAACAGAGAAAACCCCATTTGAACTCTGGTTGGGATATGTACCAAATACCCCAGTAAATCATTTAAATAAATTACCAAGGTTAGATATACACCCTGGTACTAAATCCTTTATTCATATGCAACAAATGTGTAGAAATCATGAAGAGGAATGCATCCAAAAAGCATTTGAATATGAAAAGAAAAGGTGGGATAAATCTCATAAAGAATTTGAATTCAAAAAAGGAGATGAAGTCCTAATTTCAACACTAAATTTTAACTTACAAGGTAATGTTAAATTTAAAGATCCCTTTAGAAGACCTTTTGTAGTAAGCAAAATGGTTGGTAATAATGCTGTGGAGGTCATATTATATGCCTCATATAATAGGAAACATCCAGTTTTCCCTATCTCATTATTAAAACCTTACCATGCAAATTATCCTGACTTATTTTCAAAAAGAAGAGGAAGGCCAAAAAAGCAACCTGAAGAAATTTTGGAGAAGGCAGAGATTGAAAAAATACTCAAGCAAAGAATTCTTACTAAAGAGAAAGGAACTGAGTATTTATTAAGATTTAAGGGGAAATCAAATGAATTTGATAAATGGATACCTGAAAAAGAAATTTCAAATCTATCCTCCCTTCTTAAAAAATTTAAACAGAAATAAATTACTGTTCAACCAGCTGAGGGGTTAAAAAACCAGTACTCATAATATTTTGTTATGTTTTATTTCTTTAAGGAATTAATCTTTAATGCTACAGAATTTTCTGAATACCTGAAAAAAAATATGAAATAAAAAATGTTTATAACTTATCATTTTTTTATTGTTTTTTTTGGTGGGCAAGTGTCAGCCTGGATATCCCCAGGACTGAGTAAAGAGTACTTATAAGTTATTTTGGATATATGGACTATACATGGGAGCAATAAATTAGAGTAGGTAAATAGTATACATAAGTAAATTTATGATAATATACAAAATATGCCATTATAACACCTTATATACACGCATATATCCATTTTTTATAAGTCTTATGTACTTAATATTAATTTGGAATATGTTGGGTAATCTTAAGAATCTTAAATATAAGGCTAAATAGTCTTTAAGTAGACTTAAAGCTGTTTTTTTCATTGTTTTGTGTAAAAAACAAGAAATGCGCTTTAAATCACTTAAAAGTTGATTATATGTGCTATAAATTTAATAATATTTAAAATGTGCTTTGACAGATCAATTTTTCTTAATTAGGACTATTGATTTGGCTACTCAAATGCATAGAAATAACACTTTTCAAAAATGGTGTTTTTTATGCCAGAAATGGCTTCTGTGTACTGGCCACATACTGCCTGCTTTTTTTCCCGTGTGAATAGCTTCATTTTTAGCAAAGTTAGCTTTTTCACACTATAATTACCCCACATTCTACATCCACTCTGGGGAAAAACACTAAAATAGGCAACAGGCGCTTATTTAGTTTCCTAGCTTAATTATAAATGCATTGACCCTCTTTATATGCACTAATTTCATTAATAACCTCAATCTTGGTGCTTTAATTCACTACCACTCTTAAATTCGTCTAAATTAGTCAATGATTTACCTGTGCAAGCGCCTGCAAAGGACTGCATGTAGTTACCCCAAATCTCACGCCCTTTTTTGGGTTTTTAGGTGGTTTCTTATTCAATTTTGGTTATTTTTGAATGGGGATTTCATGTAGTATAATGTCATGATTAGCCCCAAAATTTCTACTGTTAATCCCCCTTACTATTAAGTACTAATTAGTCTTAATTTTCCCTTTTTTAGTCTTTTATTTGAATGTATAATACGCATATACTCTCTTTTTTTCTGATTCATTATTTTTGATGAATTATCCCCATTACTACAGGATTTTGGCAGGTGATATCATTCTAATTATGTTACTGGTCACTCTTTTTGTTTCTGGAAATGTCTACTAGCTGGGATGAGGCGTCATCAACTGGGTATAAAGCTGGTAAATCAAGGGGGTCATTGGTGAAGTAATTGTGTATAAAAGGAGGGGGTTTTTGGTCTGTTTTTTGACATTCTTTATCATTACAATAAACATATAACCAATACAAATACAATACATATCAATAGTACTTATAAAGTCTTTGAATAGTATCTGAATTTATTAAATCTATTTTTCTACCAACCATCAGATTGTAAGCCATATATAATGAGTGAGATTAAAATAACTGAGACCCTTATATTGAGTTATATTTTAATACTTATTGGATTTGTACTACAGTATTCAGATGGGACCATTAAAATCTTCTAGACAACTGACCATTCAAGCTATTTCACATCTTTGTACTTGACCTCAGCCTGACATTTAGCGTCCTAATTTCATTATTAGTGCACTGACCTCATTATATGCACTAATTTCATTTATTACCTCAAGATTGGTGCCCAGATTTCACAACCATGCTTAAACTTGCCTATTTTGTCAAGGATTTACCTGTGTAAGTGCCTGCCAAAAGTCTGCATTCAGTCACCCCACATTTCACATCTTATTTTAGAATTCTCAATAATTTCTCAGGCTATATTGTTCATTTTTAGATGAAGATTTCACATATAAATTTGTAATAATTAATACCTTAATTTCTACTGTTAATACCCCTTAATTAGACTTCATATTTAGGTCCTTTATTTCCCTGTTTACTTTTATTATAAGAAATACACACATATACTCTCATTTTGGTTATAAATTTATTTTGATGGATTAACCCCTGTTATTTTTGTATTTTGGCCTGTGATATGCTTTTTCTTTTGATATTGGATGATCCTTGGGTTGATGGGCATGTGTTACTGCTAGATTGGAGTATCATTGGCCAGGTAAAGGATTGGTAATTCAAGGGTGAAGATTGGGAAATTTATGAGCGTAAAAGTAGAAGATTTTTGGACTTTTATTTGACATTCTTTTACATCACCTTAAAAATATATAACCAAAAAGTTACAATACATATTCATTATTAATGTTAAAGTCTTTTAAACATTTTTTTAAATCATTAGTTCTAGTTTTACACCAACTATAATGTATACCATTTATAATTAGAGAGATTAAATTACTGAGACCATTACCTTGAATTATATTTTATAACTTAATTTTATTTGGACAACACTTTTCTTAATTGACCATAAAAAGCTTCTAGACCACTGAAAAATCAAGCTATTCATGTCTCTGTACTTGAACCAAGTCTAACACATATAATCTCTTTTTGGATTATTACTTTATTTTGATGGATTAACCCTAGTTATTCTGGTATTTTGGCATGTGATATGATCATCTTTTTTCATTGGATGGTCCTTGGGTTGATGGGCATGTGTAACTTTTTGATTGGAGCATCATTGGCCATGTAAATGATGGTAATTCAAGGGGAAACATTGGGGAATTCATGGGTATATAAGGAGGAGGTTTTTGGGCTTTTATTTTACATTTTTTAACATTACATTTTAAACATATATACATACAATTACAATTCATATTTATTAGTAATATTAAAGTCTTTGAGATATTGATTTCGTCGATTTCTCTATTTTTCAACCCACTGTAAGCTGTACACCATTTATATTAAGTGAGATAAAATTACTGAGACCATTATATTGAATTACATTTTAATACTTAATTGGATTTCGGTAACACTATTCATACTGGACCATTAAAATCTTCTAGAAAACTGACTAATCAAGCTATTCACGTCACTGTACTTGAACTCAGCCTGACATAAAGCAACATTAGTATGAGAAGGGAGTAAGGAAAAATTTAGATGAACTTCAATATGAGGTTGAGCTAATCATAAATTGTTTCTTACAATAACATGGCTTACATAACTAGACAAGCTGAGTAAACTCTATAGTTTGCATCCAACTCATTTGCTAGCTAAGTGCAGCTTTTACTTTGTACTTGCACGCAGATCTTCCACTTATATTTCTTGATGAACTATCCCTCAATATTTAAAATATTTTATCGATTTATTATCTTGACTATAGTTTTGTAAGGGTAGTATAAAAATATTAGGTCACAGAACTTTTCTCTAAAAATTTTACATGCTCTTTTCAGCCAAAAGAAGGAATGAAACCACGGATGTGATTCTCCTTACATGAGCTAGACACACTTAGAAAATTTAAATCTTTACCCTTAAGAATCAAGTTTAAATTATCTTTGGCTCCACCCAGACTAACTTTACTAATGCATTTCTTGGAGGTAAATGGTGAAGTACTGGTTCTCCTTGGAGGAAACTTATTGACACAGTTGTGTTAACTATGTCACAATAGCAAGTTTCATGAATAGTAAAAGATCAGTTTGTCAAACAGTATTTTGAAGTAAGCAAAATTTGCATGAAAAAGGGTATGGAAACAAAAACTTTCATTTGTCGGAAGACAAGGTGTTCACCAGTTTTCCAGAATACTCAGTATATTATTGTTTAAATGAGAGAAGCAGGAAAATTAAATTTTGGGGGAACATAGCGCTAAGGATCTCAAATAGTAGCAGAATACAAACAAAATAAGTAAATAAAACTAAAAAAAAAGGGGTAAAAACTGAGTTAGTACACAATTTTTATTGCAATGGCTAAAAATTAATACTAAAATAAACAAAGAATATATGTTATTGTAACGCTAAATAAAGGATACTGCTGCAGGGGTTTATACAAGGCTCTTATATAACCATTGAGCCCTCTGGAGCGCCACAAATTGTAAGTAAAAAGATATCAAGGGCAAATTAGTGTTCCAATTGACGTAACAATGATTAAAACAAAAAATATTGGGCAGTGATCTGGCGACAATTTACATTTGCTTTATATTTTTGGTTTATAAATATCTCTGATTGTCAAGTAAACTGTTATACTAAAAAAAAAATGCAAATTATATGACGTTGAATGTAATGATAGAATATTTAAGGAGTGACTAGAAAGGACGCCAAATTTACGTCACGTCTTGAAAATCATGCTAGGTAAGAAAGAAATTTGGGAGATTTGAAAGTGAACAATTTTTTATAATATGAGTCAGCTAAATAAGGCCTGTGGAGTAAAAAATCGAAACTTGCCCTTCATCGAGAAGTTAGCCGTTTCAAGTTTGGTAATCCTTAAGGATAATTCCAGCTGCTATTTCTGCTATAGCGTAAATTGTCAACGTTGGGTGAGCTGAGATATGGTATGGGATAATGCTAAAACACATTTATTGAGTAAGCTCTTGTCAAACCTATAAATGTGGCTGAGACTACCTAGCATCTATGACTCGCAAGTTTTTAGTGCCGTAAACACGTAAAGATGAGTCAACAACACCATTTTGATCTCTGGGTAACATAGAAGCCGTGCCAAATGGATGGACTAAAAAATAAAAAAGGTTTATCTCTTTGTCATCAGATGAATTACTCCTAGACATCAGCTGAGTTTCTTACATTCAGATGCCACTCGTGAACGGACGAAATCGTCCCAATCAGAATGCGTTTTTGTTTGTGTTCCAGGAACAACTTCATCTCGGATAATGTCTTTCAATACAGGTTGCCGCATGATACGTCTAGAATGTGACGCTGCCTTGGACAAAAGCCATAAATCAAATGGATGTGATAAATAATCTGCAAAAATGAAACAATTAGCTGTGAAGTGTATTTTTTAGAATGACTTTAGTCAGACTACTCACTGGGGTCATAAGCAGGTGGAACAGAACAGTTTTTGCTCTGTATGTGAACAGAGCCCCGTGACAATGGGAATTGTACACAAGTCACAACTCCCATACTAATAATCAGGTTCCCATATAAGCTTTCACTCAAGTAAACCAATGAACAAAAGAAAAAAGGACTGACTATGAAATATTTTTTTCTGGTACAAATTTGGAATCCTATCATCAAAAGCCCAAAAGTTTAAGAACAAGATTAGATACCCAAATCAATCAGAAATGATACTGTAAAATAGATTCGACACTTACACTATAACGGTTTACCGGGAAAAATTCCATGGCAGCTCCACTCTTTATTTGGTTAACAATCTGCTCATATACTTTGCGGGGAAGATAGTCTGGCCTTTTCTTAATGAGTTGAAGCCCTTCTTTTTCTTCGGATGAGTTGACTACCTTTGACAATGATTGATAATCCAAAAGGTTGTACCCATCTGCAAGAAGGCCTTGCCTTCTGGTTTGGTAAAGCTCAAGCTGTTCAGCAAAAAACGTAGGATTGGCGTTTAACTTGTCATTTGGTGTCAGAGGTGTCTTCAAACTATAAAATGGAGTGACGCAAGCATGGTCCACCAGATTATTCCCAACGCCAGGAAGATGAACATTCATCGGAATGTTAAATTTGGATAAAATATGTTTATCTCCAAAACCACTTCGTTCCAAGATAGCAGGAGTCATTATGGAGCCTGCACAAAGGATTACTTCTTTAGAAGCAGAAACAGTAAAAAGTCTCTTGTTCTGCCTATACTGAACTGCCACTACCCTAGTAACGTTGTTTTTCGTTTCTGACAATAATTTCTCGACCTCGGCATTGAGCTCAATGCGTAGATTGCTTCTTTTCTCAGCATGATCATAGTCTAGAAGGAGACATGAAATAATCAACAACTAATGTTAAAGCAAGGAAGTTAGTCACATACAGTAAGCATTTGCGCTAGTTACTCGTGCGCGGTTAGCCGATATTGCAGAGGGGTGAATCCAAGCTCCAGTTGCATTTCCGCCAAAAGTATCCTTTGCGGTCACATGTCCAACTTGATTGATTGCTTGAAAGTATGGAGTATATAAAGGATTATAATTAATAGGGAATGATGATGGTACATTGCCATTTTCTCCATGAAAGCTTTCTATATAGGTGTAGTTGTGACCCTTGGAAGGAGTCAATAATTTTTCAACTTTTTTGAATGCTGCGTCAATCGTGCGAAAGTTCCTATAAATTTGAGCAAAAAATTAACAAGTTATCCTTGGGGAAAATCTTTGTCGAGACTCACCAGTTGGAATTTCCTATGGCTTCAAGACCGTCATAGTCTTGTTTGGATGCCTTGGTATTTATCATGAAATTAATGGCTGAAGAGCCACCAAGAACCTATACATAAAGCAAACAAAATGGTAACGACTCCGTATCAATGATTTATATTTTTGAGTGACACCATTCAAAACATACTTTTCCTCTAGGCAAATATATAGACGTTCCATTTGCATGTTTTTGAGGGACACTGTGGAAGTTCCAATCTATCGGCGTGAAAAACGCAGTGCCTAATCAACCAAAACATATTCAGACACAATGTTTTCAAGAGGAAATCAAATTCAAATTCAGCAAACCCGCATTTCCAGGTATAGAAATATTGGGATTATTTCTCCCATCTCCACCAGCCTTGTAAGAAAATTTAAAGAGGTAAGTGGATTAAATCTTCAATAGCAGCTACATAAATGGGAGAGCTGGGTAGATATGTGAACTTACTTCGAGAACCAGAACTTGAAATGCTTTTTCACTTAGACGTGAAGCCAAAGCAAGACCTTCAAGGTAGAGTATGTCAGATAAAGCTGTGCAAAGGTGAAATTAAAAGTCAAGATGAAATTTCAATACTGGTTTACCTGCAACACCACCTCCAACAATTACAAAGTCGAATTTTGCTTCGCTTTCAATAATTTTAGCTGCTCCAGCAAACGAAATAATGGCAACGCAACAGATAAGAAGTATGGATGTGATCATGATAAAAATAATCACAGTTTGCTATAACTATAAGACTTGGATGTTTCGGTAAAGAAAGTGTACTTCTTATACTGGTTAACTATTTTCTATTCTCCACTTGAATAGACCAAGCGGTTAGACACAATTCCGACGATGATTCAGAAGGCCTATCATGAGTCAATTTCGCGTCAATCGCATCCCTGCCCCATCAATTTTATGTGAAATTTTGGCGAAAACTTTATTGCAAATGTCTACTGTTGTCTGTTATGGTTTCACCACAGTTATGTACTTAGCTAGACTCTCATCATGTATATTGTCTAGCCTCCGGACCCGTCGGAGTACTTTCCTTGGCTCTACAGGGTACCATTCTCTACATTGTAATGGTAGATCTTGACGAATTACATATGAAAAAACTGTGCTTTTTTTAAAGCATGTACAATCGTTCGTTAAATATGCAAATATTAGATCAGTACAGCCCCAGTTCGTGGCATCACTTAACTAATATATACATTCCTAGAATGAAGCGGAGAACAACCTAATACTACACCAGCCGGTTTGTACACAAGGTACACCTAATCCTGGAAAGATTGCGGGGTATACTTGCCTCTCGATTTTGGCGGGGAATGGGATGCGAGACAACCGCAAGCTTTCCAGGATTATCTGTAACTGAGTATATATAGCCATTAAGTACCTATTAATCTGAAGTCCTCATTTACAAGGTAGTCGCTAAATACAATAGAGAGGGTGGTGTCCATCAAGGCAATTTTCGTTAGGGAATGGAAAAGAATACCGTCCGTCTTCCGCGAGTTTCAAACTCGCAGCCATGGATGAAATGTCAGTTACTCTAGAAACTGAGATGGTTATCTCAATCCAAGCCGCGGAAAAATACAAATACTCATCCTTAGTAGGATTGAGCCTCGTGTTTTTTCCTCTAGTCTTTTCTGCAAGCAAACTTTCGAAGATCCTTGAAACATGAAATTTTTTAAAACAGAAAGTAACTCAGTAGGCAGGATTAAAGATAATCTTTGCCCTCTTGCACACTGTGTAGGAAAACCAAAGCAAGGGTCATGTACATACAGCTATTTGGGAAAAGCTTGCTGTGTTTTTGCCTTCCACTCCTCGCCAAGAACATGAGTTTAAGCCGCTTTTGGCGGGGAATGAGGGGCAAAAAAAGAGCGAGGTTTTTCCATATAGCTGAATAACAGTTTTGTCGACTACTGGTATTGACCTTCGCGATGATTAATCCCGAGAGAACCAAGAAAAAGTTTTCCTCTTTGAATTCGCTTCAACCAAGGTACACAGAAGTTTATTTTTCATGTTACTGAGTACAGTCAGATCCGAAAACATTGAGACAAAAATGAAAATTTTCGAAAATTTATTGACAGCCCAAAAGGTTGAGCTGCAGAATTTTTTTGACATCTTCAATTCATTTTGTGACAGTCTGTTTGAGTTCTCTTTCAACTCAGATGATGAAGAAGGGCGAAACAACAGAAAAATCCACCCAATTGCAACAAAATGAATTGAAGATGTCAAAAAAATACTGCAGCTCAACCTTTTGGGCTGTCAATAAATTTTCGAAAATTTTGATTTTTGTCTCAATGTTTTCGGATCTGACTGTATGTTAGTCACACTTTAAGGAGCATGAAAGACAGGGCTTGGAGATGAGGCATATACAGCTATTTGGAAAACCCTTGCTCTTTTTTTCCTTCATCCCCCGCCAAAAGCGACATAAACTCATGTTTTTGGCGGAGGATGGAAAGCAAAAACGCAGCAAGCTTTTTTCAAATAGCTATACAGCAAAACCTGAAAAGCTCCCGCCAAATACATGAGTTTAAGTCACTTTGGGCAGGGAATAAGTGGCGAGAAAACCGCAAGCTTTTCCGGTTAAGCATTAAACAAATTCACCTAGTTGTCAGGTGTGTGGAGGCACAGTTAATTATACAAGTCCAAGGGCTTGGTTATGCTATGTGCTGAGACATATGACAACTTAGCTACAACGTGATACTTGTATATAGACTGTAATGGACACGTTTGACTAACTCCGATCCTTCTCAGAGTTCTGTCACTAACGCACCATTACAGTCTACACAAGACATATACAGCAAAACAAGAATAGTAATAGTTTAAAAATAATTCAGTTCGTACAGCAGTGTCACGAAAGCTTGGTGGTTTTTGCGAAAAATTTCGCTACTTTATGCACCCAACTTGCTACTTTTTTCCCTGCCATATATTTTTTTTTATTTCATACAATCTCACCCAGCAAGGGGCATGAAAGAGACGCGAATCACATAAGCAAGTAATCACAAAATGAGAGAGACTAGGCAACTAGGGAGAGACAAATGGCAATTCAAATGTAACACTTAGAGAAAAAACTACTGTGATAAAGGCAAGTTATTAGGGAACCTACAAGTATCAACTAAGAATTTTGCCACGGCAGCCATGACAGGAGAATTGGTCAAAAGAGCAGAAGTGTGAAAGGCAGTCTGTGTTTAGTAACAGTTTTAATAAGTGTGTGACGTATAACAGAATGAGCAGGGCAAAAAAGTAAAACATGTTCAGGAGTATCTTTTTGCCCTAGAGGAGCAGAGGGAGCAAATTGGAGAGTCAGCTGCTTTGAATTGGAAGAGGTAGTTTTTTAGAGGGGAGTGGCCAGAGCGGCATTGGGAAAAAACAGTGGCCAGTGATCTTGGGAGAAGTGAGAGAGATTTGAAAATGAGGGGGGGTTCAAATTTGCCTCTAAGTTTCCTAAGAACATCTGGCAATGGAGGGGATAGGAGGAGAGAAGATTAATATGATTTTAAGAAAGATTTCAAAGCTGATACAAAGGGGGGGGAGGGGCAAAAGAGAAGAAAGACTCAGCAAGAGGGGCCAGGGGATGAGAACCGTTTGCTAGAGCATCAACCATCTCATTACCCAGAATGCCTGCATGGCCAGGGCACCATTGCAACCTCATAATAAGGGTGGGGGTTATGCTCACGAATTTGATGGACTGTGTGCTCTATAGCAATGAGCACCGACGCATTAGGAGATGGTGAGGATGAGGAGGATAACTTATTGATAACAGCTTGATTGTCTGTGAGGATAGTGACTGACGGGAGAATGTGGTGGAAGGGGTTGGTTAAAAAGAGCCTGAGTCCTAAAAAAACACCTATCAACTCTGCCTCAAATACTGAGTAGAGAGAAGTATCTCCTAATCAAGTAACGAATGGAAGAGAAAGGCCAGGATCAAAGGCAGCAGAAAAAACTCCCTCTTTTGATTTTGAACCATCAGTGTAGATGTAGTGTGAGGGTAAGGGGTGAGATGAAAATGAGTTGTAAATGTTCTCAATGGCCATGTCCTTGGATGAGTTGATGACTGTCTCAAAAAGAGGTGGGGACCAGGGTGGGAAAACCGCAAGTGTTTTCCAGTCCATGGAATTGAGGGGGAAGTGAGAGGGGAAGAAGCGGGGAGAGGATAAGTGTAGAGTCTGAAGATGCAATTTAGGCAAAGGAGAGTTGAGGGAAGATTTAGCAAACCATGCCATAGAATTGGAAGAGGGAATGGCTAGAAGTCTTGCCCAAGCTTTGCAGACCACTATATCTAAGCATTGTTTGCATGGGAGAGATGCTGAATCATGGAGGAGGAGACACACTGGTGTGGACCAGAAACACCCAAGAGCTCTTCAGGAGGCACTGTTGTAAATAACCTTTAACATCCTTGTGGTACAAGATGCTTTCCTTGGGTTGTGCCAGACAATGGCAGCATAATCCATTCTATAATGAATGAGGGAGGAAATGAGGAGTTTATATTGTCAGAGGGGGAAGCCCCAGCCAGATGATGCAAGTCAATGGATAGTGGAGGCAGCTTGAAGGCCTTTGGCAACAAGCTTAGTGCTGTTGGGCTTAAAGAGAGGGTAGAATCAAGTTCCATTCCCAACCACTTGATAGAGGGGGAAGGCACAAGTGGTTGACCATTGAAAATTAGGGAGGGAGGAGACTTTAAGAGGGAAAAACATTTGGTAAGTAATATCCATTTTGTTTTAGATACATCAAACACCGCCGCATGTGAATGGCCCCAAATGAGTGCCTTGTCACCTAATTTTGACAGTGTGGTAGTAACTTTGTTTGGATCTTTGTCAGCTGTAAGAAATATAATGTTGTCAATATAACCTATAAATAAGCAGGACCTGGAGAGGGAGGGGAGAGTGAGTAAAGGAGAATTGTAAATAATGTAAAGAAGAGGAGATTAGGGAGAGCCTTGGGGAAGGCCTTTAGGGAAAAAAGCATGGGGAGACTGGTATGTGGAGAAAGAAATGCTAGTGCAGCGGCACTCAAGAGAATTAGAGATCAGATCAATCAAGTCTCAAGGAAGCGGGAGTGAAAGGAGAGTGTGGCAAAGCTGTTCTGTATTTACTGATGGAAGTGCACCTTTGACATCCAGAGAAAGGGCACCAACAACTTTTCCTTTCCACCACTGGTCCTTTGTCCAGACAGTGAGGTGTAGTAAAGCATCAGATGTACTTCTCAGGGGTTGCCCGTTGTAGAGAGTTCTAAAGTACTAAGCAGTAGACACAATGCAAGATGGGTTGGTTCATCTTTTCAATTTCTAAAAAGAAGTGCCTGCCAATCTTATTTTTTTAAAGACAGAGAAATAATGTGTAACACTAATACACTACACAATATAGGGGGTGGACTTGCTAGCAAGTCCCCAACCTGAACTCAGACAGAACTCAGATGGAACTCAGACTGAACTCATACTGAACTCATACTGAACTCTACTTGAAGACCCACCTCAAACTGTTCTGCTGAGTGGTGTTCATCCCTGATTGTATGGTTCCTTTGTCAATAGCTCAATGTTTGTTCAATCTGTGGTGAATTTGACTCCAAGGTTGTGGACTTGCTAACAAGTCCGCCCCCGTATTGCGCGGTGATATTTGATTAGAAAGTTTATAAGTTGAGAGTTGAGTTTAAAAGATTGGGAAAAACAAGTATTGGTATTTGGATATTTCTATTCTTAACAAGTGCTAATATCCACAGCTACTCCCTCTTGAAGCGCTCTCTTTGAATATGCCTTATTATAGCAATAAAATAACTCTAATAATATTCAATCCTACTGAATCTATATATTCTCTCTATGTTACAATCTTTCACTATACTATATGAAATACACACACAGACACACAAAATGACAAAAGACTCAAAAATATCTCTAATATATTCTTCAACAATTGATCACAGAAAATCTAATATCTTATACTTGACTCCACAATTATTAACTACTTGTATGTTAACTAATTATTCGTCAATTGTTATATCTCCTTCTTTATTACTAGATGCAATACCCTTTTTATATTTTTCCAGTGCTCAAAACACAGTTCCCTAGTGGATCTCCAGTGCTGACTCTAGCGCCACATTAGTAAAACAATAACTAATCTATTAGTAAACTACGTACACCGCTTGTAACAACTACAGCGCCTAAAACATACCCTATGCTTACTAACACTAGTATAAACTTGTTTCACTCATACTCCACATGCACGCTCCTGACTGTACCTTTGTTTTGTTTCAGCGCTACTTCCAAGTTTGACTCCTTCTAACGCTGATCCTAGTTGCCTTGACTCTTGGGTAGTTTTGTGATTGAGTCCCCGCTCTCCTTACTTCATTACTAAGTCCATAGTTCTGACAACTCACTTAACTAGTTAACCTCCTACATTACCTGTTTTGGTAAGCTACCACACTAGCCGCAGTGCAGTATACTTTGCACTTGAGTCCTTCCTTAATGCATAACACACAATTATTGGAAAATCCAAATCCATATTGTTCAGTGCTTGCAGTCCTAAATTGATAACACACAATTCCCCATTGTGCAGCGCATCCTGCTGCAAAATCTGAGCGCAGAGACCCTGAATCCTCTTCTGCACTTCTATTTCCCTTTGTTCTTCAAAACACACAAATACGTATTATATTTTAGCACTAACTACTGCGCTATGAATACCCTTTGTTCTTCCTGGACTATGCAAGCTGATTGGTCCAAAATCAAGCTACCTGAGAGGCGCATACCACATCCTCCCTCTACTTGGGACTGTCCCCAGGAGCCTATAAATACCCTGCATCTCGCAGCGTTTTCTTCCTCCATCTTCCAACTTCTTCCCTCTTCTTCTACTGCTACCAGATATCTATTTTCCTTCTTAAATTTATATCCTTCAATGAATACTAGAAACACTTCCATTAACACCAAAAATACCGCCAACGTTGTGGACCCAATCCGACAGTTTGTGCACACACAGCCCACTGCTGCTCCACCTACAACACCAGTAACTACACTGATGGGTGAACAAGATGCACCCGCTGCATCGAGAATGGCATAACTTCCTGCCACTTCTCAAAAGCCCGCTGTGGCAATAATTTCTTTAGTGTAAATTTTCCTCACTTCTCTTCCTTCCTTTCTTCCTATTACTAACTTCTATTTCTTTCTTTCCTAGTCATGCGATTACTGTAAAAAATGCAAAAAGAAGTGTAGTTATGATGGGCCACCCACTGTTGCGCGCCTGGACCCCAACACTTCTACTACGGATATGATGAGTCAGATGACCATCAAGCGCCCTACGCCTACTCCTTTGACCCCACCTGACAACAAACAAGTCAGGGTTGGTTACCGCGCACCTACACCCAGTAGTGTTGCTTCTATCCCTAACTCTCTCTTTTCAGAGGAGAGTAAAGTAAGTCTTTTTTTTCTTCATCTCCCTCTTCTAACACTGAAATTCTCTCTTTCCTCTTTTAGAATGCACCAGGCACACCTTACGCTGAAACACCTCCGCCTCCTAACATTCCTCTATTACTTCCAGTCTTGGAAGAAGAACCCGTCTGGGATACCAAACCTATTCCGGAGTTTACTCCTTGTACGCCAACTCCTGAATGGACTGCCCTTCAGCCAGTTAACTACGCCATCATCCTGGATGATTGGCCAACCGACGTCCCCCCTAACGTCAATGAGGAAGATCCCACCATGGCTCAAAACTAAGGATTTGCAGAGCACATTGCCTGCGCACCATATAATGCAGCCATGTCTCGTATGAACGACATGATAGCTGCCGTTGAGGAATTTCTCAAGGAGGTCCCGGTTTATACTCGCGCCGAGTATAATAAATACAAAAAGCTGATAAACACCTTGCAACAAAACTTGCAAGAGGCTGTTTACGACTGGGCCTTCTGTGTCCCAATCTTTGATGACACAGAATACTAAAAAAAAATCTTCCTTATATATATTCCTTATAAATTGTATGTAGCCTTGTAAAAAAACGCAACAATATTTTTTTTTTAATTCTGCTTGACCCCAAGTTCCTTGTGAGAACCCAACATCTGCAAGATGAGTTGCCCCAAAAAAAATATCATCCTTTTTCCAAACAGCGCACCTTACTACTAAGTGCCTATGAAAGATGAAACAATAAACACAAAATAAATTTGAGATTGGTGCTACTCCCCATAGCAGCAAATACATCCCCTGCGTCATATATGCATGTGTTCTCTTGAAATCTTCAGATCTTTGCAACATATGACTTTCCCTTTACTGCTACAGATTCACCTTTCCTTAGGTCCCTCATTTGTTTGATGAAAATCCTTCATATCCTTCTTAGAAACCATTCAGCACTCAAGTCAGCTATTGCGCAACTGATGTCTCTTCTATAATGACATTATTAACCTATAAATAGCCCATCTAATAACCTGGATTACCTTCATCCAAACATCATGACTCAATATTGCACAGTTCCCAGAGATCAAGCATGCTCATTTTGTAAACTCTGCAACTTTAATTGTACATTTTCTAGACATTGGGGGTATTCCTCCTTTAGACCTGCCTGTGACAACTGCTTTAGATACCACAAAACTTGCAATATCTCTCTAAACAAAAATACTCCTCAGCTTACTGGCTATATTCGCTTTCCACCTAGCTCTACCAGTAGCACCCCCATAATTACAACCACTAGTCCCACTATCCCCAACTCTTCTACCAATAATAACATTCCTTATGAATCACCATCACTTCCTACTTTTCCCAGACGCAAAATATCTATCCAGCCTAGAACTGCGCCTTCTTCCACTCTAAGCTCTAATGCTTCTATGCACTCAGGCTCCACTACAGCTGCTCCTGAAGCAGTTACCGTTTCTTTTCCATCAGCGCGCCCACAAAATTTATTAGCAAGTAAGTACCCTTCATTATACTTACGCTTTCCTTACCCGCTGACTCTTTTTCAGGCTTCAATGAATCCATCTCCCTGGGATGAGTTCCTATTCCTTTACCCTTCTTTAATTCCATGCAAATGTTTTCCAGGCTTCGCCTTATATATGACGCCATGTCTCTATCCTATTATAATGCACCAGCTTTTTCTGACACTGAACTTGAAGCTCGCTACACCCATATAGAAATGATAGGTCAACTAATGAACAAAATCAGCTCATCAACTATTATTGGATTCCCTGCTTATCCTTGTCGTTTCTTCATGCCTGAAGACTGGAAAGGATATCCTAATAGCTTTAACCACGATACTGAATAGTCCAATAGCGCTCTCCATATGAGCCTTCTCTGTCAATTATCCCTGTACATAGTCTTCATCTTTTTTTTTGCTATGCCTTTAAATAATCATTTTAGACACCGCACTATTCTTCTACACCTGTCTTCCATACTACTTGTCTTCTAAATTTAGAGCACCTAACTTTGCTCCCTCTACTCTCTTTAAAAGACTGTAACCCCTAAAAAATTCATAAATAAAATTTAAATCATAAAACTTTACCACCTTTACTGCGATACAAATATACACAATGTAAATAAGAATTGAACTGTAGAGCGCCCCATCTATAAATTGTTATTCCACTCATGGTTAGCTAACTCATTAGCTAAATTCCCAGAATTTTTTGCATTTACATGGTATGCATCTCCTTTAATCCAATTGCCTATCTCGTCATGTCTCCTTGAACGATGAAAATATAAGATTTCATTTTCCTCTATGCCCTCATCTGAGCTCTTATGCCAGTTGCCTGCTCAGCCATAGTCCACCTAACTTCCAGTTAGCACCCTCTATCCGTCACAACTGTGTCAAAGCCTCCTGTGAGTCCTCTTAGAAAAACAAAGCTTAACATAACTTGTTAGTTTAACCTCTTCCCAGAGGTAACATAAAATATCATAAAAAAACATAAAAGAAAATTGATAGTTTAGCCTCTTCCCGGAGGTCATTCTGGTAGTTTTTCCTCATTCCGGAGGTTATCTTGTATCACTGGAACACCCCTTGGGTAGAATCTTTTGATCTGATCTGCAGCCACATGTCTCTTCCATTCAGTACCATCCAGTTCCTCCAGTAAGTATAACCCCCCAGTTATCTGCTTTCTTACCTATAAGGACCGTTCCATCTGTCAGCAAAAATCTTCCCCCATTGGCTTTCTAAACTTCTATTATAAACCAAAACCAAATCTCCTTGGTTCAATGGCTTCCTTAAACTATGTGCTAAACTTTCATCCCAATATTAAATGACTTGTCCCAGATCTGCATCATTCTATCATATTCTTTCTCCACAAACTCCTACCCTTGCTAGAATCAAATCTTCAGTCAAGCGCAATTGATCCCAGTCACATCCTAGAAAAGATCCAGCCTCTAGATCAATAGGTAATACCGCCCTTTGACCAAACATAAGTTAATACAGTGAAAACCCTGTTGTCTTTTTAACTGAAATCTTGTCCCCAAACAAAACTAATGGCAAGTAGTTCTTCCACTTTGCCCCATTATTCCCAAATAATTTAACTAGCGCATCCTTTATAACTTGATGCCCTCTTTCTACCATCCCCTCTGCTTCAGGATAATATGGTGTTGCAACTTTTAACCTTGCGCCAATACCTTTGACTACCTCTTGGAATTCTCCAGCAAGTTCAGCGCCACTATCTATGGTCACCATCTTCATTACCCCATACCTATAAACCCATTCTTTTTCAAGAATTCAGCTACATTACTCACCTTAAGATTTACCAACAGCTCTGCTTCAACCCATCCTGATAGATCATCCCTGGCTACTACCAAGTATTTAAAGCATCCTTTTTTTATATGAACTGCATCTAAAATGACCCTACCAAAAACAGTATCTTCCCCCATCACTCTTCCTTTCTCTTTTGGCTTTCTGTAACTCCTATGCTGACATTTAGGACAAGATTTAACCCAATCTCTTACTTTATTCTTAATATTGGGGCACCAGAATCTTTCCCTAACTCTGCAATATGTCTCATCTTGACCTCTATGTCCTAAATTCTCATGTAACTCCCTGAATATCTTCCCCTTCCTTTTCCTAGTTTGAACAACTAACTGAGGAAACGAAGCTTGATCCTTCCATAACTTCCAATCTTTAATAAAAATAGCCTTTAGCATGCTTCTCAATATTGCGTCAAACCTTTATATCGCAAAAATCTGGTCAACTACTATCTTCCAGATATAACCTTAACAACTCTACTCCCTCATCAGTAGCTGCGTTGTCTTCAGAATACTCCCCCTCTTTGGGATGAGTACTACTATCTTGACTTCCCCTTGAATCATCTTTGTCATCTGACTCTTCCACTGCCTTGCCTAGCGCACTCCTTGTCGCTACGTTAGCTTCAGCATTCCCTAAATCCAGTTGCAGACTACCTTTGCTGCAAACATCCTTTGCATCATAAACATCTAGTTTTATGTCCTTACAGACATTCCACGCTACTAGTTTATTGTCATCGCAGACAACCTTGCCAAATATTTCATAACAATAATCTATCCTGTTTACCCATGCCTTATCTTCTTCAAACTCTTTGGCTTCCGGGTCTTCTTCACACAACGGTCTTCTAGATAATGAATCTGGAATAGTGAACAACTTTCCTGGCTTATGGACTAAATCAAAAGAAAACAAATTAATCTGCACCACCCACCTTGTCATGGGCGCATCTGGTAAACTCAGTCTACTAATCATTTGCACCAACGATAGCACATCAACCTGCAACTCAAAATTTGCCCCCAAAGCATCCATTGTAGCTTCTTAAGAATCTTCGCTACTCCGCATAACTCCAGCTTAGACTGAGAGTACCTAGACTCTACTCTAGTAAAAGTCTTAGATTCATAAAGGACAGGTCTATCATTACCTTCCTCATCCTCCTGCATCAAAACTGCCCCCACTGCGGACACACTAGAATCCATCGCTAGAGTAATTTTCCCAGCGCCTGGTCCATACTCCAATCTCTTCAAAAAAATAACTTTTCCTATGATCCTTTTCAACAATGCAAATGACTCATTGAATTCCTCCGTCCAATCTTATACAACATCTTTTCTTGTTAAGCGCATTAAAGGTTAAGACAACAAAGCAAAATCTCAAATAAACATTCTTACATATGTACAAATGCCTAAAAACCCTCTAACTTCCGTAGTATTTCTTGGCCTCAGCCATGTAAGCACCTTATTCTTCTGCTTTTCTGCAATGATCCTCCCTTCCTTGCATACCACATGTCCCACTATATCTAACACCGGAGAGCAACAAGCAAACTTGGATCCAGAGATTGTTAATCCTGCCTCCTCTATCCTGAATAGCACTCTTTCCAGGGTAATTGCATATTCCCAAACAAACCTTCTAATACACAAATTCTCCTCTAACACCTCCCCATCATAATCACTGGCTGGTCCTTTTATACTTCCATCATCAATGAAAATTCCCACATGTTCTCAAATTTCATCCTGCAATATCCACATCATCTGCGCTTGATATACCGCCACAGAATTTGTTGTGCCTTGCAGTAACCTTGTCAACCTGAAGCGTCCCAGTGGGGTTTCAAACGTCATCATGGATCTGGATGATTCGTCCAATTTGCACTCATTGTATCCTCCCATAATATCACCAAATCCATAACATGCATGTCCCGCAAAAGAATCCACAAACTCCTCTGGTGTTGGTGGCATTCCTGCGTCCTTTACCATAACCTTGTTCATCTCCCTAAGATCATGAAAAACCCTTAATTTACCATTATGTTTAACAAAACAAAACACTGGAATTGAATAAATAGACATAGACTGTTCATACAAGCCATACCTTAGCCTTCCCCTTTTAATTCCGTATACTCTTCTCTTATAGCCTCTGGTATTGTAAAAGCCTTCTTTTGCCACGGCGTATGAGGTATAGCTGGAACAATATAAGGTTTACCATAAGAGTGTTTCAACAAACCCCTTTCCTTTTCAGAAAATGCAATATCCTTTTCTCTGAGAACCATAACATGTAACAAAAACTTCTTTCCTTCCTGCGACAACCAATCCTCTGGTCCAAAATTAACAATCTGAAGCCTCTCCATAGTGATTTTACTAGTAGGCACAAATTCAGGTGGAAATTTTTTTAAAGGAGTATCATAAGGATTCCTAGACAGTGCCAGCCTCTGAAAAGGAGGATTCAAATCCACATTGGTACATTTATTGGTTTAACCTTGACAGCCACTGGTTTATACTTAGATTCTAAACAGCGCTTGCTGCTCCCTTCATTATTTAAAATTAAACCCTTTCTAATATAACTACAGGTTACACCTAAATCCTATTTTTTCTTTTCTTTTTAATATAAGTATAACAAAATCCATAATCAAAGAAATCAAAAAGCTTAGGTACAATACATTCTACTGTAGTATTCCCAGAAACCTATGAAGTACTGCTTTATGTATCCCTTCTTGTTGGACTGACTGGTCACTATCCGGGTTCCTCTCATCCTGGGAGATAGTAACACCTAAAATTCCAGTCCCTAATGAAAATTTTGGCGCCTTCCTGGCGGTTTCCCTATCTAATCATCTGAGACTTCCTCACAAAACTCTCTTTCTCTCTCTTATTGCGCAGCTCCAGAGTACTTAGTGTCCCAGCCACCATCTTTAGACACTACTAAGACTTCTGTTACTGGAATACCATCATCACCCATAATTCTTATTCAAAAAATAATCGATAGTTGAAGAATAATCCATTAAAAATGGCATGCCTAAAACTGGTTTAACTACATCCATTGGAACATAAAAATGTATATCCCTCGTCGCTCCCACAACTATAGTGCGTACATACTCTGCTACACCTATAACAGGCAACCTACCTCCACCAATTCCTGCGACAGTACCCTCACCATCTTCAACAAGAAGACCTAACTCCACAGCATCATCTACTGATACCACATTGATTTGTGAACCTGTATCCACTAACGCTCTAATTTGCTTACCATTTACAGTAATCGTTAAATACCCTAAGGGTCCTGCATAATGTGGAGCCCTAGGTAATCCAACAACTGGCTGAAATGACTGCTCTCCAGCATCAAACTCAGCACAATTATCAACCCTTTTCTTCCTGCACTTATCCACAATTCCATTCACTAAATCCGGCACTACTGCTGTCAGCACCCCCAATGGAACAGACCCTGTAGTCTTCAAACATTGCACAACTAAATCCTCAGCTGCCTTAGGAAAATAAGAGTGAACCAGGAGCTGCATCCTCCATTTAGGTTGAGTTGCCTTCGCACCAGCCTTTTCTCTTCCAGGTGGATTATTTGGAGTATTGTGCCTCGTTCCTGGAATTCCTTCAGCAGGTACCGCTCTTTTCTGCACTACCTCTGACTCCTCCATCATCACTGTTTGCTCTTCTACCTGATGATCCACACCAAAACCAACTGGTTCCATACCATCCATTTCAACATCCTCAATAGGCGCAGGTGTATTCTCTCTAGTAGTATACCCTACTTCCTCCATATCCTCTGGATTTGCATACCTAGCACCAGCTCTTCTTGGCCTACTAATTGTAGGTGGTGCCATCTTCTTGTGCTTCACTGAAAACATCTCCAAATGTGTTGCAGTAAGTGGCGCTGCAACTGCTCCTTCTTTTACTTTAAAATCCAACACTGCGCAAGTAACTGAAAAATTGACTGAATTTGCATCCTTGCCTTTCTCTTTAGCTTCAGGCTCCTTGCCCTTGCTTGAACTGCCCTCCATAGACTTTTTATTAATATGATTGATGACCATGGCTTGCATCCCTCAATCCTTGTCTTTGACAAGCTTAGTCCCATCTTTCAACATAAGCGTACTTCCATCCTTGTAAACTACCCTCTCCTCTTTATCCTTTTGAAGCACATTACACCTCATCCTAGTATGTCACTCCTTATTACAATATTAACATACCATAGTAGCAAAACGCAATGGTTGAGAAGAACTCTTGGGCCTAAACAATTCTTTTTCCATCACTGCTTCAATCATTCTCTTCTCCAACTCATCAATCCTTGCCATAGCTGAATCCGGCTCCTTAGTGAAAAATTTAAGTTTAGGAGACAACATCTGAGGAGGCAATTGCACACCAGATGCATCTTCGTCCATCTCCTCGTTATCCAAAGCAAATCTAGCTGCGCAACGCTCAACTCAACACAACTTCATTTCAGCTTCCACTGCCATTTCTACTTCTTCTAATCCAGGGTACTTATAATTACTGTCCCTCTTCTTGACTAGATTTCATTCATTATCCAAGCACCTCTTTACCCAGTCTTCAACTTCTGGTGCTAACACTTCACAAAACCAAGGTAAAGACGCATTAGCATCACTAAAATCTTTTTTACTGACTAAATATTGTACTATTCGATCAAAATCTTCTCTGAAACTTTTTAATTCCTTAGGGTCTTGAACACCCCCTTTAGCTTTGACCCTCTTTACCAAGACATCCAGGTCCTTTATCAAATACTTGGTTTCCTCAGTAACCTTCAGCCATCTCTTGAGAATCTGTTCTTTTAGTGCTGACCAATTACACTCTTCATGCCCCTTTAAATCCTCTAAATTGTCTTTGCACTCATTAGAGACAAAGAAAAGCACTTGACGCACCATATCATACTCAGTAGCTCCATGCACTTCAGCTGCTTGTTCAAACCTTTGTAAGAACTTCTTGGTATTAATACCCGCAAAACGCAAACTTTCATCTTTACATATAATTATTGTGGTTACCATCTGTGGCAACAATGCCGTCAAATTAGGTGTTTTAACCTTCTCCTGAAATCCCTTAGATGTAGTCGCAGTAGGATCCATTTCCAAAATATGAAATCAAAACAGAGATCATGAAAATAATAAACACACACTTGGTAATTAAACCCAACTATATTCATGATACATCCCTACACTATCCCCTGATAACGGCTATTGATCCACTTGTTGTAGACCCTACAACTATTCCACTGAAGCACCAGCTTGATCATGTCCTCTTCACAAAACCCCGAAAACCAAACAATCTAATCAAAACACTAGTTACAATGATGCCACTGTTGGGACACCAATTTTAGAGAGTTCTAAAGTACTAAGCAGTAGACACAATGCGAGATAGGTTGGTTCTTCTTTTCAATCTCTAAAAAGAAGTGCCTGCCACTCTTATTTTTTAAAAGACAGAGAAATAATGTGTAACACTAGTATTTGATTAGAAAGTTTATAAGTTGAGAGATGAGTTTAAAAGATCGGTAAAAACAAGTATTAGTATCTGAATATTTCTATTCTTAACAAGTGCTAATATCCACAGCTACTCCCTCTTGAAGCACTCTCTTTGAATATGCCTTATTATAGAAATAAAATAGCTCTAATAATAGTCAATCCTACTGAATCTATATATTCTCTCTATGTTGCAATCTTTCACTATACTATATGAAATACACACACAGATGCACAAAATATCTCTAATATATTCTCCAACAATTGATTGCAAAAAATCTAATATCTTATACTTGACTCCAAAATTATTAACTACTTGTATGTTAACTAATTATTCGTCAATTTTTATCTCTCCTTCTTTATTACTAGATGCGATACCCTTTTTATATTTTTCCAGCGCTCAAAACACAGTTCCCTAGTGGATCTCCAGCGCTGACTCTAGTGCCACATTAGTAAAACAATAACTAATCTATTAGTAAACCATGTACACCGCTTGTAAAAACTACAGCGCCTAAAAAATACCCTATGCTTACTAACACTGGTATAAACTTGTTTCACTCATACTTCACATGCGCGCTCCTGACTGTACCTTTGTTTTGCTTCAGCACTACTTCCTAGTTTGACTCCTTCTAACGCTGATCCTAGTTGCCTTGACTCTTGGGTAGTTTTGTGATTGAGTCCCCGCTCTCCTTACTTCATTACTAATTCCATAGTTCTGACAACTCACTTAACTAGTTAACCTCCTACATTACCTGTTTTGGTAAGTTACCACACTAGCCGCAGTGCAGTATACTTTGCACTTGAGTCCTTCCTTAATGCATAACACACAATTATTGGAAAATAGAAATCCATATTTTTCAGTGCTTGCAGTCCTAAATTGATAACACACAATTCCCCATTGTGCGGCGCATCCTGATGCAAAATCTGAGCGCACAGACCCTGAATCCTCTTCTGCGCTTCTATTTCCCTTTGTTCTTCAAAACACACAAATACGTATTATATTTTAGCACTAACTACTGCGCTATGAATACCCTTTGTTCTTCCTGGACTATGTGAGCTGATTGGTCCAAAATCAAGCTACCTGCGAGGCGTGTACCACACTGCCATAGTGGATTTCAGGGATGAGGTTGCCTAATTCCATAAAGTAGGATAGGCAATTGGTCAGCAGTGAGCCCAAAAGCTTACCCATGGTATTGAGAAGAGAAATAGTGTGGAGTGGACTGGGAAAAGAGTAATTAGGGTGACAAGGTTTTGAAATAATAACTGACTTGGTGCACTTCCAAGCAATAGGATAGTGCCCTGTTTTCAAACACTGATTGAAGAGGGGTAAAAGGATATTAGTGACAGAATGAGGATTACAGTGAAGCAGTGCATTGGGAATCCCGTCAGGACCAGGTGCTCTTCCTTTTTTTGTTTTTAGAAGAGTGGTAATCAGCTCATGCTTGGTGAAAAGGGGGATGAGAGAGGGGGTGAGGGGAAGGGAGGGAGGGATTGTGGATAAATCACATGGGATTGAAGCCACAGATGTGCCTTCAAAAAGCATGGAAACTTTTAAGAAATTGCCAGTTATACCTCTACCCAACCAGATAAATCATCTCTGGCTACAATTAAATATTTATATCTCCCCTCTTTTGTATGAACAGAATCCAAACTAACCCTACCAAAAAGAGTGTTTTCACCGGTTGAATGTCCAGGTTCTTTTGGACTTAGATAACTCCTTCTTTGACATTCTTCACATGACTGAACCCATTTCTTAACAGCCATCTTCATAACAGGCCACCAAAATTTATCAGTAATTTGTCTATATGTGTCAGCCTAAATATCCTTAGGACTGAGTATTTCTTATGCTTAAAATAAGATAAACTTAAGTAAATTAAGCTTATATCTTAAAAATAAGGTTAAAATAATAATATATATTATTTTATTATATATATATATAATTATTATTCTATTATATAACTTATAGTAGTTTAAATAGCTTATCCATGGACTAATAATACTTATTAAGGTGTTAATGGAGTCATAATATACTTATCTTAAGTGATATGAAGTAATTATTGACATACATAAGCTTATATGTATACATAAATCTCATATTCAGTGAAATATGCAGTATATTAGGGGGTGTCAGTTCTGGCAAATCCGCACTTACAAATCCGCACTTAAATTTGACCAAATCCGCACTTAAATAAGTGCGGACTTCCAAAACACACTAGCCCCAATACTGGTGGATTTCAAAATGAAATAAGTCACTTATTTCACTCAAATCGGCACTTTCTCAACCAAAAGTGCTGATTTCACCATCAAGTCCCATTTCACTGATTTGTCAGCATAATCCCATTCATACGCAGCACTCCGCAGAATAACACTTCATAACTCAAAACATCGTACATCACTTACATCTTCATATCATATCATATAAGAGTTATGCCTTCCTCACTTTCAAATCGTGATAAATTACATAAAGCAATGACTTTCATGGCTCTTGAACTGCTCTTGGACTCTGATTGCGATTCTGATTCTGATCTAGAAGAAGATTTTGTCTTTTTATCAAAAATGGCCACGAAACGTTACCTTCTTCCCAGAAAGCCTCAAGTACTTCATACCCCCAAGTACACCATCCAAACACTTCTTAACCTATCTACACCCAGTTTTAGACAGCTGTTCAGGACTTCTCAGGAATGTTTCCTTAAATTGCTTGAGCTTATTCAGGATCATCCCATATTTCACAATAATTCTCAAAAAGAACAACGACATCCTTCAATTCAATTGGCCATCACACTATGTCGTTTGGGTTCAAATGGTAATGGAGCCGCTTTGAAACGTTTAGAAAATGTCTTTGATTTAGGGTATGGTTCAGTTAACACTTATACCAAACGATGTATCACTGCCATCAACTCCTTGGAATCTCAACTTCTCACCTGGCCAACAAAAATGAAATCGCATATTTTCAGCAAACGCATATTTTTTCTGTCACTCTCTTTTTTTTCTTCACTCATATCCGTTTTCTCCTCTCTTCCTACATCACTCAATCAATTTCACTTATATTTCTTTTTTCTCAACTCATCTCTCCAGGTAAGTCATTTTATTCTTTTTAAACAGAGTGTGAAAATAGGAGGATGAACTCTGTTCTTCGGGCGAAGAACAGAGTTCACTTCCATTCACTTATATTTCTTTTTTCTCAACTCATCTCTCCAGGTAAGTCATTTTATTCTTTTTAAACAGAGTGTGAAAATAGGAGAATGAACTCTGTTCTTCGGGCGAAGAACAGAGTTCACTTCCATTCACTTATATTTCTTTTTTCTCAACTCATCTCTCCAGGTAAGTCATTTTATTCTTTTTAAACAGAGTGTGAAAATAGGAGGATGAACTCTGTTCTTCGGGCGAAGAACAGAGTTCACTTCCATAAAATATTAGCTGAAAATGTAAAATTATTGTTTTTCCATCAAAGAAAATTCTTTAAAATTTTTTGTATTATTACATGATTGAGTTCTAATGCAGAGAGCATGTTGTTAGAGCATTATTGCCCCTCTTAGTAACTCAATCAAGTAATATATACAAAAAAATAACCAAATATTTAATATTCTTCCATAAATTTTTAATAAATAAATATGATATTTCAATTTATGAAATTAAAGTAATGGGCCCACGACCTTGTGTTGTATAAATGGTAATCATGATAACATTAATTTGTTTCATGGGGTTCCTCTAGCCTATACCTGTGGAAAGTCCCAAACCTAGTTTCTAGACTTGATCTGCATTTTGGCTTAAGGAATTGTCATTACTTTAAAAGTAGTATACTTGACATATCTTATTTATATATTAATTAATTTATGTAATTATATTAAATTTTGATGACTTTCACCCTTTACTTCAATAAAATGCAGGGGAGGGTATTGCCAATTTTTTAAATCTGACATGTGAAATTGATGACTTAGAAAAATTTGGTGGTACCCACCCCTTGTTTCAATAAAATGCAGGGGAGGGTATTGCCAATTTTTTAAATCTGACATGTGAAATTGATGACTTAGAAAAATTTAGATAAGCAAACTTATTGACTAGAAAGTAAAGATAGAAAATTTTTATTATACATTCAAATTTTTGTCAAAAATAACGTACTATATTCTTTTCCTTTTATAAGTCAGCATATAAGAAAATATTACCAAAATTAAATTAACTAGAAAAACAATTTATCAATTGAAAAGGTCAAGTAATTTTTTAATGTCCTCATAAGATTGGCCATTTTTAACACATTCCATAATGAAATCTTTTTTTAAAAACTCTCTTGTTTTTCCAATTCACAAGTAGCCATTTCTCTTTGAAATTGACGGTCATTTACTCTTTCCATCTGCTCTACCTCAAATTTTTTTTCTTCCAAATCTAAGGCTTGCTGATCTTTCCTTAGCATATGATCAAACTTCATCTTCTCAAAGTCAAGGGCATTATTTGCAATAGTTGATTTCGCTGAGAAAATTAAATTGAAATAAATAAATAAATGAGTTAATGATTAAGATATATAGTAAACAAAACTTACTTATATCTTTTTTTTCAAAATAATCCTCAAGGGAGCCAAATGAGCTTGTTGAAGTATTACCACGTTTTAATAGATGGTTCAAGTTCATTGAAGTTGAGGCTCGACGCTTTAGTTTGGAGTTTGAACAAGAGGCTTCAGGAAGTTCTTCTAAAGCAGCTTCTAAAGAGGTATTCACATTTCCAGAATTGAGATTATTTAATGGAGATTGAGTTTGAGTAGGAGGAGACTAGAAAGAAAGAGAAATTCAGAGAAGAATTGAAGAAAAAACAAAAAGTAAACATACATTTAAATTTTGGGCCTCTGAGGATTCAGATCTTCTGCGATATAATTGTTCTGCTTGATAGTTGGGATCATCTTCAGCTGAACTATGGTTAGAAGGTGGAGGGGATTGATCTTCTTCAAGTAAAGGTGTGTTGGGAGGATTATAGGAAGGTTTGGATCCAGAGGGTATATGCTTAGTAGTATTGTCAGCCAGGCTATTCCAGGAGTCCAGTAAATGATATATAAATTATAAAACCTTAAAGAGTGGGTAAAACTTGTATTTAATGAATATAACTTAATATTTTATTACATAATGAAATTATATAAGAATTTTATTATATACAAATGTTACATTAAATTTATTGGTTATATATATTTTTATATACAATTAAATTGAGCATAATATAATATATTCTACAAATAATGGCGCATTTTTATATATTTAATAATTATAAATTTATATTTAATTAATTAAAAAACATATATTATAATTACAAGTGTAAATTTGATTTATAATATATTTAAATTAATTACTTAAATTTATATATTAACTAATACCTCTCATATGACACTAAACAATTATTAAGGACGCTTCTTTTGACCCTTAATTGTGTTAGAAAAAACAAATAAATTAATTTGAACTAAATTGAGATTAATTGATTGTTTTGTTGCGTCAAATTATTTTTTGTTTCACTTAAAATGTCCTCTAATCAGGATGTACCATCTGTTGGGAATTATATTTCTCATAGTTCCTATGTTTCCACTCTTGTTTAGTTATTTACTATTGTCACTTACTGATTTGGGGATTAATGGCGGGGAAATTGGATTCTTAATTGGGCTTTTAATTAATTGTTTCATGTTTTTCTCTATATTGTTATGTTTCATTTACTCTTTTTGATATATTTGTTTTATTCCTTTCTAATCATTGTATTTACTGATATAGTAGCGCTTCAGAGGACCCATTGCCTATAAAAGGGCCTTGGATAATCCCCTGTAGCCTGATCACTTATTATACACTCAACAATTAAATACAATTTTTATATTACGTTTATATTCTTTTTATTAGTAATAAAATTCTAATTAAAATTTTATATAACAATTTAAAGGTTGCTTTAAGTCTGATAGTAATTATTTTGGTTGCCGCGCAGAACTCTTACTTAAATAATATTAATATTAATAAAACCAAGTTGTTGTCACCTCCCAGCTCACTTATCGTTGTTTTTCTCTCAATAAATTAAATACTTTTATTAAATTTTATTTTTTTTATTACCCATACTCCTTTCCTCCTTCTCCTCCTCTCATTCCTCCTTCTATTTTCTCCTTCTTCTAGACGACCGGCCGACAAGTATCGTGTAGAAACCAAGGGTTTACATCAACTCGGGTGCCAAAAAGATTATCCATTTCCTCATAGAAAGGACACATGACATTGAGCTTTTCGGAAACAGTAGTAATTCCAATCTCCAAATCATCATTGTCAATACCAAAGCCAGTTTCATTTACAGCATGATGAGTCTTTTTATATTTTGAATGGTAACTCTTAAATCTCTCCTTCATTTGTTTAGGATTGATATCGATTCTCCCCCTTGTTTTCTTCCTTACTTCATTGGCCATCAACAAGTAGCCATTAACCTTTGAAGAAGGTGGACGTCCAATACGAGTGGACTTTTCACATCCAAAACATGCTTCAAAATTTGATTTTATTTTAAGGAAGTTGATTATGATGAGATAATCATCCTTTTTAAGCTGACCTGAACTTGCCTTTGATTTTTCAGGTGTAGGGCTTGCTTTACGAGGAGACTTTTGTGACGAAGCAGATTTTTGAGTTACCTTTTGAGATTTGGAATGTCTGGGAGGCATTATGAAACTGGCACATAACAAGAAAAAAGATTAAAAAGTAGAAGAAATAAGTAAAAAAGAATGTAAACATGCCTGGTCAAAATATTGAAAATGTCAGGAAGGGGTGTGTGCCGAGGATTGATGGGTAGGTAGCAAGGAAGGTCAGTGTGTCACATGTGACAGGGATGGGGTAAGAAAGGAAGGGATGTTTTGTGGCCAAAATGTGGTTGTGAAAAAAAACGGGAAAAAAGTGCTGATTTGAGGTCATAACTGACACCCTTTTTTGAAATAAGTGACTTTTTTGCAAAATTTAAGTGCTGATTTGTAAGTGCTGATTTGGTTTGAAATCCGCACTTAATTTAAGTGCGGATTTGCCAGAACTGACACCCCCTATTATGTATATTTAGGTATATAAGTGGGTTTTAGCCCCTTAATAGCCTATAACCTTTGTTTTTCTGCTTATTTTAGGTCATATGGACAAAATCAGTGGACTCACAACGCCTACAGAAGCATAGACACCTATATCAGGCGCATACACCCAGTTTGGACAACTTAATTTACTTCCTTGGATGGTTATTCACGGATTTATGGGTTGGAAGGACATTTCTGGGTTAATGTGGATGCTTGGGGATGTTATTGGGGGCTTGGACATTTTATTTGTTTCCTTTATATGCTTTTGGTTTCATTAAATCTCTTTTTGATTATTTATTTTACCTGTTTCTTTATGGTATGCGCTTTTATCTAGATTTTCTATTTGTGGTATAGATCTGTGGTATCATTAATAGTGATGGAGGGTCCTTACTGGAGGTCTGGGTGTTGAAACTGCTTGAAGTGGACGCCATGGGGAGGTGATGGGCCCTCACAGTGCTGTAATTGCCGGGGATAGCAGTGACATCATCTGGATTGAAGGTCTGTGCACTCCAGTGGATTTGGGTATAAGTAAGGAGGGATTTTGACAGTTATTTATCATCATTCAATTACTACAACTCCAACAAACACTACTATACAATTATTAACATTTAGAAATATATTATAAAGCCATTATAAATTAATATTATCTTTATATAAGCTATAACTATATTTTATACATCTATTTTCCACCACTAGCACGCATTTAAATCCAAGTATTGTGAGTTTTATTTGAGTATAACTATTTTATTAGTCTTCCCCTGAGGTTTAATCACTAAATAATTTATCAATAAGTAGTAGGACCATAAATAAACACTATTATATCATACTTATATACTAGATTATACTGACAATATGTCTTGCCCATTCCCCTATGAACGAGATCTTCATGCAGTGCTTTCATAACCAACTCTTGCCCTTTCTTTTGAGAAACTACTACTTGAGGATTTGGATACCTCCGTTTCATCAATCTTTGTCCAGATATATAAAATGCTGGGGTCTTTCTTTTGATAGCCATCCAGTCATCATCATCACAATCCTCTGGCCTTTCCAGAGTCAACAAATATTTTACCAAAAAATAATAAAACCCAGTCTGTCCCCAGACCTCATCTTTAAAATCCAATAAAATAACATCCAAGGGCACTTCCCTATCACCTATATCACCTGCATTGCATGAGCCATAAGCTTCTTTGATTGAGTTTGATTGATAAACAAATAAAATTTTTCATCTTAAAATTTTGAAACTTCAAATCTCTTTTGAACTGAATTTTTATCAACCTCTTTACCACCCTTTTTAGTATCTCCTTCTTCATCATCATCGTCCAACCTCCACTTTACCAAATTTATATCTACACCCAAACTCTCTTTGACCAAATTTTCTAAACTTCCAACATATACACCATTAACCAATCTACTACCATCCCATACTACCACATCATTCTCATCCACATATAGACTTTCCACACTTTCATTATCCTCATATCCCACATATTCATCCCACTTTATACAACCAGCCAGTTTAACCTCATGGGGGAGGTCTTCATCACAATCATCTATACATAATAGTCCTGCCAGTTTAACCTCATGGGGGAGGTATGGAAAGTCTTCATCTCCTTTAGTACTGGCTTTAATAACAGGTATATCTTCATCAAATTCTTCTGAGTCTGAATCATCTTCAGTTGGTGGCCTTCTTGACAATCCATCTGGCATAGTAAACATTTTGCCAGGCTTATGAGCCAAATCAAATGAGAAATGCTGAATAAAAGCTACCCATCTAGTCATGGGAGCATTTGGTAAACTTGGGGAATTGATCATCTGAATTAAGGACTTCACGTCCACCTGAAGTTTGAAGTGTTGTCCCCATAAAAAATTTTGCAATTTCTTCAAAATTTTCGCCACACCACAGAGTTCCGATTTTGGTTGAGAATATCTTGATTCCACCTCTGTAAAAACTACAGATTCATACCTGACTGGTCTAATATAACCAGCTTTATCCATCTGAGACAAGACCCCCCCAGCAGCAATCTGACTTGAGTCAACTTCTAAATAAATTCTACCTGCATCTTTTCCATAATCCAAGTTATGCAGGACAATATATTTTCCCACAACATTCTTCAGCTTCACAAATGCCTTCTCACACTCTTTATCCCACTCCCAGTCTGCATCCTTTCTTGTTAACTTTCTCAATGGAGCTGCTAATAAAGAAAAGTCCTTGATAAACATTCTAACATAAACAAAATCCCCTAAAAATCCTCTAACTTCAGTTGTATTCTTGGGTATTGGCCAGGACTGAATTTTATTCACTTTCTTCTTGGACATAATCCTACCCTCTCTACATACCACATGACCTGAAATCTCTAAAGCTGGCACACAACATGAAATTTTTGAACCCAAAATAGATAAACCAGCTTCTTCAATTCTAAAAAAGATCCTCTCTAAAGTGATTGCATACTCCCAGATGAATTTTTGTATCCCTGGGTTCTCCTTCAACACTTCATTATTGTAATCTGTTGAAGGTCCTTTACTTCCTCCATCGTCAATAAAGATTCCAGCATATTGAGGAATTTAATCTTGAAGAATCTAAGCCATCTGAGCTTGATAAATGGCAACTGAATTTTTTGATCCTTGAGGTGATCTTGTCAATTGTAATTGTCCTAGTGGTGTGTCAAAAGTAGTGAGAGGCCTAGAGTCTGGATTCAACTCTCTCTCATCATATCCCCCCATAATATCTCCTAAACCATAGCATACTCTCCCAGAAAACGCTTCCACAAACTCAGCACTAGATGGTATACCAGCATCCTTTATTGTAACCCTATTTAATTCCCTGAGATCATGAACTACTCTAAGTTTGCCATTTGGTTTCTTGATACAAAATACTGAACTAGAAAAACTTGATGATGATTGCTCATACAGTCCAGTGAAAATCTGTTCTCTGACAACTTCAATATAATCTTCTTTTAATGCAGCCCGAATTGGGATAGGTTTTTGCTTCCACGGTTCATGACATACCACAGGAATCTTGTAAGGCTCCCCGTAAGAATGCTTCAACACACCCCTATCCTCTTCTACAAAATCAATGGCCTTCTCTTGCTTGACCATCACATCCAACAACAAATTCTTCTCTTCTCCAGACAACCAACCATCAGGTCCAAAATTAACAACACCTAATCTACCAAAAGTGATTCTTGACGTTTCAGAAAATTCGGGTGGATTCTTCACCAAGGGACATTCATAAGGATCTCTTGATAGCCTTGGTCTTCTCAAAGGTGGATTTAATTCATCGGGTAGCGGTTCATCAATCAGTTGGATTTTATTTTCTACCTTCTTATATTTTGCTGCTTCCACATCTATGTAAGCTTGAGGTAAAATATTAATTTTTGTATTGCCATTAAAAATTTCATCAAAGGAATTCCCTTCTTTGTCAGAATCAGAATAAGAATAATCAGAAAAATATTTTATTTCATTTTTAAATTTAACCTTCTTCACTTTTCCCTCATTTAATTTATCAACAATTTTTCCAAACCCTTTACTTCCCTTGTCCAACATAAAATCCCCCATAAATAAAGTTGGCAGTTTATCCTCTTGCTGGAGGACCGGAATTGAATTATCATAAAAATTATTTTTTTGTGTTTTAATTATACTAAATTTTTTTATAGAATTTTGATGAAATAATTGCAGTTTAACCTCTGGCTGGAGGTCCGAAAATAAACCATGCCAATTTTTATTCAACATAATATTTCCCATCTTCCCTCTTGTTCCATTCTTGAACGTGATCAAAAATCTTGACAGAGAAGTGAGACAAACCAAAAATTTGAAATCATAATAACAATTTAACATATTATTAACAGAAAATAATTGAGAATCCACTTGAACTATCTCCAAGTGAGCTGACCTATTTCAATCCAGGATCTCATCCTGGGGAGAGATTGCAACATTAGAGTGATCAGCCCCTGCTACCCCAAAAAATGAGGGTTCCCATAATCTATCTCCAAACATAAATCACCAGAAGCCGTCCGTTTTATACACCGCTTCTTGGAGCACACACAACATTGACACATAGTGGTCACCCCAGGCCTAGTTTCCCAACCTTCATCTCCTGGGGGTGCTAGACGCATATGAAGCCTTCTCATATTGTCCCCTGTAATCTCCAAACTAATTCCCATGCCAGAATGATAACCAATTCAGGCTTCAAAATCCATAAAAAAAGGACCACAAAGAACTGTTTTAACAGCTCCTCTGGCCACATAGAAATGAACCTTTCCAACCAACCCACCAACACATAACTTAACATGCTCTTCTGTACCCATCAGCTCAGTAGCATGCCCTCCAATACCTCTGAGATTACCACCAGTGCCAGATTTGATTGGAAAGCCTATAATCTTTGCTTGCTCTAAAGAAATCAAATTTATTTGAGACCCAGAATCTACCAGAGCCTTAATCTCTCTACCATTGAAAGTAACCATCAAATAACCTAAAGGTGCAGAAAAATGAGTTTCCACCTCCTCACCAAACTTCTCCACATTTTCACATATATATTCCACCTATCCAGTGGACACTCTTCTCCTTGTCAGATGCTTCTTCTGCTTTTCTGCAAGGGCTGGACTAATTGTAAATAATTTGCCTAAGGATAAAGGAATTTGAAGTTGATTCAATCTTCCTAAAACCATTTCCATTGCATTCTCTTGTCCAGAAAAAATGGGCCTCTCATATTGAGCCCTAGATTTTGTTACCTTGGCCCTGGGAACCTCTTGGGGACCCACATTGCCATCTTCACCCCCCATAATAACATCTTCACTACTAATAACCCTAGCTCTATCACCAGCTACTTTAACTAATCCAGATCCATCACTGATCCTCCTTACCCCTTCCATAGGAGTAGGACCACTAAAACTTGGTCTGGGGAGAGATGCCAAAGGTACATCCTCCTCAGAATCTGAATCTTTGTCCACAGGCATAGGCTCAACATTTAAATCCAACTTTCCAAAACTAGGAGACCCCATATCAGCCATCCCCTTCTGCATATTATAAATTTTGTCCTTAGAGTAAGGTTTCTTTTCCAACTTTTGAATTTCTGCCTTGCCCGGTTTAGCTCTTAATTGGATCTGAATGCTACTCTTAGCTTTAGTAGCAGCTGCTCTTCTAGCAGCATTGACATCATATTTGCCCGCCATACAACTTTCCTCTGCCCTAACTACAGAGGATAACTCCAAACCACCAAATGAAGTTGAGTAAATGGCCTTATTGACCTCTTTACCTTTTCCACATCTTTACCACGTTTAACCTTTTCTTCATCATCACCAGGTAACTCTTCAAACCTAGTCCTTTTCCCCAAATACATATTCCTCCTAACCAAATCTTAGGTAGCTTGGCCTTCACTGGGCTTGATGAAAGATCCATCAGGGAATTTATAAACCTTTCCATCAAATTTTACTCTACCAGCATCCAAGTCCCTATCCAAAAAAATAACATTTTCCAGCCTTGTGTCCCCTCCTATTACAATAAGAGCACACCCTGGACTTGCCATATCAACCATTAAAACCATTCCCACCATTACCATTGCCAGAGAACTGGTTACCATTGCCATTAAATCTATAGTTCCTCCTCTCATAACTTCTAGATTGGTAAGAAGAAGAAGTTGAAGTAGAAGCCACAGGTGCTCTATTGGCTTTTTGAGCCTCTTAAAAAAATATCTTTAAATGTTTAGTTAAATTGGCTAAGTGATCGACCATCTTGTTGTCTACATTTCCCTCAACTTTAGCAACAGGGTGTCTTATCTGAGCCTTCTTGGCTTCTTGAGCTTGAATCATGATATCGTTATTTTCAGCCAATACTTCAATAACCTTGCTAACATATTGAGTACAAGATTCTTGATATTTGTCCAGTGCCATGAGTTCTAAGTAGCCTTGAATATTCTCCTTGATGATTTCCAAAGCCGGCAGTTTCTGTTCACCATTAGGCAGATCTTTCATCAAATTTTTCCTAGAAATTTCTTTTAAAACATCCACCCTAATATCCCTACTAAAAGAAGACCAGAATAGATCCTTGGCCTGATTTTCATGGCCCAATTCCTCCACCAAAATCAGATATTCCACCACTTCATAAAACTGTCCACATAGCTTTTTGAAGTCCACCATATTAGAAACACCACCTTTAGCTTGCCAATCACTGACAATCTTATTGAGATCCACCATAGTATACCTGACACCCCATCTATCAACCATCTCTTTTGACAGCCTTATCCAATCAAACCTTTTATAACCCTCCATAGCAATGACCTCCTTTTCCACCTCTCTGTCAACAATAAAAAACCTGATCTGCTTTACCATATCCAGGTTAGTAGCTCCATCCACCAAAGCAGCAGCCTCATATCTGCTCAAAAACCATTTAACTTCTTCCTCATTAAACTTGGGCCCATCCCAAGAAACAATCCTAACTGATGGTGTCATAGGAAAAGACACACCAGATCCAGCAGCAGAAGACATCCTAATAGATTAGATTAAAGATAAAGTGTTCAAATAAGTGAGCCTCTTGCAGGCTAAGATAAATAAATCAACAAGAGTTTCAGAAAGCAAGCCTCTTGCAGGCTAAAAGTCCAAGTATCAAGTAAGTTCTTTTAAAAGCTAGAGAAACCAAACAACCACATGTTGGACGCCAAATATGTATGTAGACTCTTACAGTTGCCTTGCTGTAAGCAGAATCCAAAGGAGTTGGATAATCATAGAAAACCCTGTCCCTCTAAATGAATTTGTGAGTTTTTTAGATCAATAAGCTTAAAAGTCTACTTGATAATAATAAAGAATGAAACCCTGTTTAATTAACGCTTTTTAGGATGATTGAGCTGCTCTTCTGTACAAAACAACTGAAATACAACAATAAAGTTACACCAGAAACAATATTTTAAAAGAAAGAAGTTTTAATGTTTTTAGATTTTAATAATTTTTGAAAACAGATACTATAAATGAGTCCCTGGAGTTGAGATCTTTCTAATGATACCCTATATGTTAATGTTTAAGAGTTGTTGAGTAAAATATTTAAAGTGTTATATAAAATTGTTATTTTATAAGGGTATTACAAATAATTAATTATTTTGTTGAAAAAAGAGAAATATGAATAATGGTTGTTATATTCATGTATCTGTCTATTGTATGTGGCCTCTGAGATTCCCAATTTTGAGTCTGAAGTGTCCTTAAGTATACTTAGTCACATGCCTAATTTCCCTTCCAGATCACAGCCAGAGCTCCTCCGGAGCTTGTACGGAGCTTTTCAGGACCTCTGGACTCAATTAGAACCTTAAAACTATAATAAAAAATCTAGAAACATTACGCATGATAGACCTTCTTCTCTTCAACATTCCTAACTATTTTTTGTAGTCTGCGCAGATTTATTCACTGAGTAATAAATGTTCAAAAATAAGCTTTTAACGTAAAATAGAAAATACTCAGAAAAACTTTGTAAAATAATTAAAAATAGAAGAAAATTAATAAAAAATACGGGAAAATTTCCCAATGCTCTTGTGAATCTGGACTTTCATTAAAGTTAACTTTGTGGCTGTAACAAATCATATGACCTGTGAAATTAATAATTCTGGCCAAAAATTCCTATCTTGACTTTTTCAACTTCATTTTTCATTTAATAATAAAATATTTTAAACTAATCCGGCTTCTCCAATCACTGTCCTATTCCCAATAAATATTCTAAATAGAATTTTAGGGCCGCACTAAGATTTGGAATGCCACATCTTCTGCAGAAAATTAGCTTACAGCCAGAAAACATCAGAGAGGCATTGAGAAATTATGATTCCATTCTCCAATTTTCAATAATAAACATTATTTAGCTTAACTTTACTCCCACTCAGGCCTGGAAAAATAATTGACACTTTTCCTGTAAAAAATTTCTTTTCTCCATCAGTTGATACTTTTAATGGTATAGAATTATTGAGAGGAAAAAATGTTGCAAAATTATTTAAATCACCAGAAGTATGGAGTTTTGCTCTGCTATCCAGGATGTGAAGGCTAGATTTTTTGCTGATTTGAAGACAGTGTAGAAAGAAAAGTTCTATAATACTAAGCTATAGACACAATCTGAGATGTGTTGGTTATCCTTTCCAAAACTACTTTAGAAAGAAGCACCTACTACTCTAATTCTTTAAAAGACAGTGAAAGCATGTATTGTAAATGTGGTTATATATATATATTTAAAGATAAGATAAGAGTAGAATGAATTTTAGAGATCTTTAAAAGAAAGGGGTAATATATTTTAATATAAGTAGTCTATCTGTTGGCTAGATCTATTCTCAGCAAGTGCTAGTATTCTCATTCACTCTCACTTGTAGCACTCTATCTAATACAATCCTTACTGTAGCAATAAAATAACTTCACGGTGCTACTTCCAGTATGCACACCTGTTATGTACAAAAATATAAAATATATCTATGTTTATTTTATCTCTATATATCCACTGTTTAGTTCCCTAATACCTAATGTAATAATAATCTAATTACAAACACATATTAATTATTAATTTTTCTACTTAAATTTCTTCACATTCCCCATTTTTGAAAGTTATTTCTCTTTTATATACCTTGTATTTTCAGTTCCCCTCCCCTATTCTTCCTTTACCTACTGGCTTTCCTATAAAAGTTTAGCACTAAAAGAAGAATATCAAAAAGTAACTAAGTAATTCCATAAACTATGTAAAATTATTAGCATAAGTCTTGATCCTAATAGTTCTTGAAAAATTTATGCGAGAACAACTATTAGCACCTGAAGCTTCACCTTTCTGTATATACCCTATACTTCTTGAGATTCCTAACTACATAATAGGTACTTTAATACCTTCCATACCTATTATAACAACCTGTGCTGTTGTGTGAGTATCCACTAATTTTGAAACCCTCCACAATAAGTAAGCACCCTCCCTTATCTTGAGTTTTCACTTTTCTCTTATTGAGTGCTACCTATTTTCTCGCTCATTTTTCTAGCGCTACCTTCTTTCTCAAACAGGCTTGTATCAGCAAAGGGCGTTTGTGGCTACATTTAAAGAGCTGTCACATCTATCTAAGTGTGAAACTCATACCCTCACTTGTCAATGCTTCTTAAATCCATACTGTGCCTCTAGCACTAGCCATGTCTTTCTCATTTTATAGCCCTGTATGCACTTTCCTCTATCCTTTACTTTCCGCAGCTCATATATCAATAGTACACAGAAAAAACTGTGCACATAGAGTCTAATTTTTCTGCTCTTTTGAAGGCCCCTTTGTTGAGCCTCCATAACCATCCTTCCTAGCAACCCCATTGTTGCACTTTCTGCTAAATGAGACATTTTCTGCTTTACTGCAAGATGTGCATTGATACCCAAAAAACTATTTTCACCACTACTACAGCTGTCAAAGCTTTTCTAACTGGAGCCAAGCATTTTCAGCACTGCTACAAGAACAGCATCACCCCATGTTGCTTTTAAAAAGCTTTCTCTGGTAATGGCCTCTTTACTTTAAGTCTTTCCTATCATTTCCTTCTTTCTTTAAGATTTGATCCTAACCCACTGTTTTTCTTTTTCATTTGTGTGATTTCTGTAAAAGTTGCAAGAAGAAACGCAGTCCCAATGGTCAACCTACCATTACTGCTCCTGCCGCTCCTACTTCCACTGCCAATTCAAACACATAAAAATCAAATCTCATGAGTAAGCTGGCCATCAAGAGCCCTGCTCCTAAGAGAGAAAAGAAGAAACATTGCTTGCCAATGCCAAGCACTAAATCTAATACCACCCATCACTCACTCATTTCAGAAGAGTCAATCCACACTGTAAGTTCTTATTTAACCTTTAATTTTTTTTTATTTTCTAACAAATTTTCATTTCTTCTCTTAGGATTTTACCAACACACCATATGCTGAAACATCTCCTACTCTGTGCATTGGAATTATCATCCTGGGTCTAGAAGAGGATCCCTTCTGGTCCCACGTTCCTGGTGCTCTCTTTTCTCCTAAGGCTGAAGATGAGGCTTCCTGGCCTGACCAAGAGGCCACTCCTCAGCCTAATAACTTGGAAAATTGGTTTAATAGTCCCCAAAAGTCAATCAACACATTTGAGGAAGAAGCTTCTTGTATCCATCTTCCTTGCCCTCAAGACTGGAAAGCTCTAAACCAAGTTGTTTCCACACCTTACTACCAGAAAATTGACTGTGTCAATACTGTCTTTGACACAGTTCTCTCCTATCTCACAAATACTCTGGCTCTTGATGAACAAGATATCCAAAATCAAGTCACTTTATTCAAAACTCTAGATTCTACTTACAATACTATTTATAATGATTGGGAGTATACCTTTCTTGATAGGCTCTAAAGTTACTCCCATCATTTTCCTTATCTTTTCCTATAATGCTAACTTCTTTTTCAAGCTCTTCCTTTTCCAGCATCTTTTTCTTTATTTATTTTTATTTTTCTAATTTGTATCTTTCTCACTTTGCAATATAGGGGGTGGACTTGCTAGCAAGTCCTCAACCTGAACTCAGACAGAACTCAGATGGAACTCAGACTGAATTCATACTTAACTAATATTGAACTCTACTTGAAGACCCACCTAAAACTGTTCTTCTGAGTGGTGTTCATCCCTGATTGTATGGCTCCTTTATCAATAGCTCAATGTGTGTTCAATCTGTGGTGAGTTTGGGCCCAAGGTTGCGGACTTGCTAGCAAGTCTGCCCCCCATATTGTGTGGTGTCTGTAAAAAAAATTTTGTACATAGTGTATATTGGCCGGTCTTCTAGAAGAAGGAAGGAAAAAAAGAGAAGAAGGAGAAAAGGGAAAAAGAAGAACAGGAAAATGATAAAAAAAAACTAAAGGATTGAAGGGACTTTTAAGGGTAAATAAGTAAGTATTTTATTTTCTCTCCTTAACAAAATAATTAAATAATATTAAATACTCTATTACAGCCTATTATTTATATTTTACTTTGTATAGTTATAGAGGTAGTCACCGCAATAATATTTAAGTAGTGTAATATAAATTTAATTTCTTTTATTTAAAAAATAAAATATAAGGTTAAAAATAAATGTAATGTAAGTGATGGAGCTACAGGGGGTTTCCCAAGGCCCATATATAGGCAAGGGGCCCTCTGAAGCGCCACAAAAAATTATATTCTATAAAAAATAAAATAAGAAATAATTAGTAATTAAAATTAAGTGTAACAAATCTGTAAGGGAAAAAATATAAAACAATTTATTAAAAAAAAGTAAGAGCCCAAAAATCCACCAATTTAACCCCAAACAAATCTTTAAAATAAGTGAGTAATTAAATTAGATTGAAACACTTGAAGTATTAACTAATTTAATTTATAACATGCTTGATAATAGCCAATTTTAAGTGAAACATAAAAATTAAACTATTTTAACATAATGAATTAGTGTAATTAATTAATTAAGTCTGAAACATGAGATATTAATTAATATAACCCATTTTATTAGTGTAAGAATTAAATTAAGTTAAAACAATTTATTAATTTAATATTATTACTAAATTTTAGAATAAAACATTAGTAATTAATTAAATAAAATGAAATAACTAATTTCATACCTTAATGACATAATTATGAGTCAAAAAAGCGCTCAATATTTATAATTCATATGATATAAAAGTTTTATTTAATACTTTAATTTTATTTATTTATTTAATTATATTATAAGTTAATATTTTAATTTTTTAACTATAATATATTTAATAAATTAATTAATAGTTTATAAGTATTAAATACATGAAAAATGTGCCAACATTTTATAGAATATAAATTGTTTTATGAGTTTTAATTGTATCTGTAATTTATTTAATAATAAATTTAATATAACCCTTATTTTAGTTATATTATAATACTGATGCCCCTATTAAATCATAAAAATAAATTACTTTAAAAATTTATTGAGCACTCTTTGTACTCACAATGGGGTCAATAAATCAATAAATACATAAATAATTAAAACAAGTAAAAACACTCAATAGGGGGTATCAATGTTTACAATCAACAATTAAATTAATTTCAGATAAAATTCCTTATACCCCAATTATCTTCTGCATTTATTTTTGCTAATAATTGGGTTATTAAACCTTTTTCATGTCAATGTTCACCTCTATCTGAAATTTTAATCCTCAATTTTTCATTCATATTTAATTCCATTTTTTTTGAACGTTTTCTTGATAAAGTGCATTAAATCTAAGAAATCTGTTGAGGAAATTGACTTCTTAATGAAAATGTAGTAAAAAAGAAAACAAATGGGAGAATTGAAATCAATTCTAAGTAAAAAGAGGAGAGGTTCAAAAGCTATCAATCAAAATATATAAAGGCTTATTTCACTTCCACTTCCACTGGCTTTGGTATTGATGATTATGATTTGGAGAATGGAATTACTACTGTTTCCAAAAAGATCAATGTCATGTATCTTCTCTATGAGGAAATAAATATTCTTTTTGGTTCCCAATTTAATAGTTACTTTTAATCTTATCAAAATTAGTTATATCATGAGATTCTGTTAACACCATTTTTCTTTACTGGACTCTAAAAGATTGCACTTTTGGAATTTCAGATGGTAAAATAATACTGACACCTGTGCAAAAACCTCATCACAAAAATAATTTTAAGATCCCACCACCAATTTTTTATTTCTAAATAAAGCTAAGTTAACAAAATTCTATATCTTTTTGAAATATTTGGCAATATCCATCCCTGAATTTAACTGAAGCAAGGGGTGGGTATCACTACATTGTTCTAAGTTATCAATTTCCCATGTCTGATTTGAAAATTTAGCAATACGCTCCCCTGCATTTTATTGAATTAAGGGTTGAAAATTACCAAAATTTAGAATTATTCCATAAATTAATAAATAAATAAATAAGATAATTCAAATTCACTATTTTTAAAGTAATGACAATTCCTCAAGCCAAAATGCAGACCAAGTCTAGAAACTATGTTTGGGACTTTCCACAGGTATAGGAAAGATGAACCACATGAAACAATTTAATGTTATCATGATTACCTTTTATAAAACACAAGGTTTTTGGCTCATTACTTTAGTTTAATAAATTTAAATTTCAGATTTATTTATTAAAACTTTAAGAAAAAAAAAATATTTGATGACTTTACAAATCCCCAAACTTTTTTTATCTACCTAAAGGTTTGTAAATTTATTAATTTTACTTTTTTTTTACATTGTTGATTTGTTGGACTAACTTTTGACTGATCTGATAAGAGAGGCAAAAATGTGTGAAGGATAGACATATGAAAATTGTCAGCCAGGCTACTAGACTTAACCAGTAAAATAATTGATTATTTTACTGAGTTGAAGCCACGCCCCTTCTTCTTACTAATAATTAATTATCTACTTAAGTATTACTTACAATTAACTAGTTAAGTACAATAAGTAGTATAATTAATTAGTGTAAATAAAATGTCCCCTACAATTTTACTCCCTAACACCGTGCTCAATAGTATAAGTCAATGGGAATAAAATTTAATAATAAAATTATAATAAAAAAACTTTATAACAATTATATTACCTCAGTGAGAGATCAGGAATCCCGTGAAAGTAATATAATTAATTATTGTGTAATTAATTGTGACAGTCCAAGGAACTCAAACTTTATTGCTAATAAATTTGATGCCCTTGTTGACGTACCAGTTTATTTATTTCTTATGTCATATATGTACTCCTTTTAGTCATTCTTTTTCTCACATTCTTACAGTATATGGAGTAAATTCCATATCTTTTATTCCCTCATGTTTTGCCTATAAAAGGCCTCTTACTTTGTGCTTTTCAAGACATTCCTTCAATTACTTTACTTCATTATTAAACTTACAATACAACACCTATTTCTATATTTTATAACATTAGTATTTACAATAGCTTAATTCTAGTCTATAATCTATATCAATATTCAAAATCTACCTCTTATATTTGAGTAAATTAATCATATTGATTTAGAAATATGTACCCTTTTGTTGAGAGATCATTAAAACCCTTAAAACCCTCGTAAAAACCTCGAACCAATCTTCTAGACCAAAAGAACACCTTGACAATTGGGAGCCTTCCCAAATTATTGACGGTGCATCATGATTTGAGGGCGTAAATCGAAGGGACCATCAGCATTTGAGTACCTGTAAGGACGAGAGAGCGACAAAAACAACAAACTTCATACGTCACGTGACAAATATTTTTGCTGAGAACAGGAATCGAACCGCACTCCAAAAATTAGGTTCATATATTGACTAAACGTCGTATATATTGTGGTAATTATTGATATTACTATTTTTGGGTTACTTTGCACTCTTCATTTGCTACATATTTCCTTTTACTCAGCACTCTGTAAGTGGCATTAATTTGCTCATTTTACAGGGGGAGGTGTCTGGTAATTTGGATTTAATTTTATTATTATATTTTTTTTATTTTTCCTGGTTGACAATAATAGAGCAATAGTGTTCTTAGTCCCAGAAGTAATAAATAATTATATTTTAATATTAATTATTACTATTTTCAGTTGACATTTTGTCCTGATTAATTTAAATTTTATTTGTTCCAGTTGACACATTGTCCTGACAATAATTTTTTTTTTAATTAAAAAAAATTCATATTTAATTACTTCAGTTGACATTAAGTCCTGGTAGTTAAGTGATCAGTTCAATAAAAATTTTTTTAATTAATAAAAATTCATATTTAATTACTTCAGTTGACATTAAGTCCTGGTAGTTAAGTGATCAGTTTAATAAAATTTTTTTAAATAAAAATTCATATTTAATTACTTCAGTTGACATTAAGTCCTGGTAGTTAAGTGATCAGTTTAATAAAAAAATTTTTTAATTAATAAAAATTCATATTTAATTACTTCAGTTGACATTAAGTCCTGGTAATAAATTAGTTGATTTAAATCCTGAAAATAATTAATAAATATTTTTAATTCATTTCTTCAGTTGATTATATTATAATCCTGGTTTTAAATTATTTTTTGAATTAATAAATTAATTTTACTTAGTTGATTTTTATCCTAAAAAGATTTATTATTATTATTTTTATTTTATTTCTGTTCAATAAAAATTAAAAATAAAGACTAATTCATCTTATTGTCTCTTTTCTTCATTTCAGTTAAATCTTAAAATGACTGACCAAAGTGGCTCTTCTGCACGAGAAGAGGAACTAGACTTGATTGATTATAATGAGCCTACTTCTGTAAGTTCTCCTTTAACAAGAAGAATTTCTCAGATTAATAAATCCTTGCCCCAAACAGGATGTAGAGATGGAAGAAGTGGAAATCCTAGTAGATACAACTCAGGATCAGAAGCCTGTGATAAAACCACCAGAAGAACTTCCAAAAGGCTTCAGAATAAAAAAGATGCCATTGCCTCAACAGGTAAAGAATCTGTCAACTCACATAAAGGAGCTAAGGACAGAAAACTTGAGACTAAAGGCAAGGATAGATGCTCTGGAAGAAAAGGTGAGAAAGATAGATACCTTTCTTCAAGAGAAGAAGAAACCTCTTCCTCCCAGGGATCAACAACAATTGGCTCCCCAGTCCCAGGAGAAGGTGGAAGTGTCCAAGTGGCAGTGAGACTGGTTAAACACTCAGTGGGACTACCTGTCTCGAAATCAGCATCAGTTACCTCAGGCAGGTCCGTCAAGACCCAGCCAGGTCAACCCCACACCTCCTCACCCCTATCAAGGAGGAAAAAGAAGAAGAAAGCCCAATATGGTCATACCCAGCAAACCCTGGTACGCCCCTCTATTAATTCTCAAGTGCCATTTCTTGTAGCTGATTTTGTTCTTTCAGGTAAATCTGAGAGGGAAGAAGCAACCTTGAGACCAGTAGAGGGTGGGAGCAGTAGACAAATAACTCATGTATCTAATCCATTACTTTTAATTTCTACCTCAATGATTAACCCTGATATGGCTTTAATTGATGAAACTCTTGACCCTGAGTTCTATGAGAGTCTGGAAAGTTACTCAGTTTCCTTATTGAGAAATACTCCAAATGTAGCAAAGATTAATGATGAGTACTTGAGAGATATTATTGAAAACAAAACCATATAATGAACAACAGGCAATTGACTCAGAGATATAATAATTTGTTAACTGATCAGTGTTATCAAGCATTATTAAGTGAATCACAGAGAGTCTCTGATGAATTGTCTCATTACAAAGCAACCCATGAAAAGAAAGTTGCTTTATGGCAAAATGTAAAAAATGATTTGTCTAAACTAAAAGATACTGTATCTGCCTGTTGCCAGGAGGTGGAGATAGATAAGATGAATCTGAAAAGATTGAATGACCATTTTTCATCTTTTCAAAATAAGAATCAGTTATCTTTTGCAAAAATCAATGAGAATTTATCTAGTCTTCCAAGATTGAAAAGTAGACTAACAACCATTGAGGAGAAATTGAACTCATTGTTTATTGATCAAACGTATACTGAGAATTCTTTGAAGGAACAAATAGTACAGGATGCTCCAGATTTACCTGTGGCTAGTTCATCTAAAAGTAAATTAGTTCCAGAAATACATGTTGATACCCCTGAGTTTCCATTAAAAATTAATGATGCACCAGGACCTTTAACAGAGGGATTAAACAATGAGATTACTACCCAACTAGAGAAGTTACAGCTGCTCCTTACTCAGAAACAAGCTTGTACTAAGGAGACTCCTTCAAATCAAAAGAATCGGCCAAAACTTGACCAGTACCCAACATTTGATGGTGATTCTTCCTCTGATTGGCAACAATTTATTTGCAGAATTGATAACTTAAAAAATTCTTACAAACTCCCAGATGAGGAAATTGTGTCCAAGTTAATTTCTTTGTTTACTAATGTTGCCCTAATGTGGTATGAATCTGTTCTCCTGGATGGGAATGACTACTCATGGGAGGATTGGAAGAAATTGATTAAAGCACAATTTGGTGGCTCCAAGTTCAGAATGGCTCAACAAAGGCAGTATTAGGAAACTAGATATAGCTCTTCTACTGATAAAACTATTGAGTTTTTAATGAAACTTGTAAAAATCTTAAGGGCAATGGACCCAAATATGGAGTTTGAGTTATGGAAGGACAGGATCCTTTATAAATTACCAATGTCTCTGAGAGACTTGATAGTGGCTAGGACTGATTTCTCCAGAGAACCCTCTTCGTTCATTAATACTTGCAATGAGATCCTTCTAAACAACAAGTATGATGCCAGAAGATTCATTCCTAGGACCCCTTTGGAGAAACCCTCCACTTACCAACAGAAGCCTCTGGAAAAGGTTGGTAAACCTTCTGCCCCTGTTGCACCAAAAAAGTATGCAACAAATACTTGCTTCAAGTGCAACAAGCCTTGGCAGAAAGGCCATGTTTGTGAAAAGAAGATAAATCTTGTAGAACAAACAGAGGAGCATGCTGATGACACAGTAGCACTGGATGATACGTCAAGTGATTGTGCAAGCAATATTTCATATGAATCTCAACAAGACATCTTGATTCTGGAAGAGGATATTCATTATTTAAATACTATTAATATTGAAAATAATGCTTTATCTACAGTTGAAGATGCTGAGATCATAAAGAACATTGAGGATAACTCAATTGTTATTTCCCCTCTCAAGGCACCAGTCTTGATTAATGGAACCAGCATTGAAGTTGTTCTGGATGCTGGAGCTGGAGGAAGTGTAGTTTCTGAAAGAGCACTTACTTCAGTGGATCAAGACTATAAATCAAAACTGATGCCTATCATTTCTGAAAATTGGAGAGGTTATGGCTCTGTTTTGTCCCCCATTAGTAAATACAAAGCCACAGTGTTTTTTAAATATAACCATGGTTTTGTAAGAGCTATTTGTGATTTTGTTGTCATGAAAAATGATAACTAAAGCAATTGGTTTATTGTAGGGAATGATATTTTAACCAAGTATGGCATAAAATTGGATCCCTCAAACCAATGTCTCACAATGGGGATGAATGGGAAGAGAAAATTTAAGATTTCCTCCCCTAAAAATTATTGAAACCAGAATTTAACACATGTAATTCTGTGGTTCAATATAAAGGAAGATCTACAAACGAGATGCATGCCCTTTTTTCTGAAATTGACAATGCCTCTTTTGGAGAACAACTTTCTGGTGAGGATAAAGATTCCATCATTAACTTGATAAAGTCTTTTCCTATGGCCTTTGCTCATGGGTCACATGAACTGGGATTAGTTAAAGAGGAAATGAAACTTTCATTATCTTGTCCATTACCTGATATACCACCTAGTTTAAAGAAGAAGCCTTATCCTACTTCTCCCACAAAGAGAAAAGATATTGAAGACAATATCTCTACCTTTTTGAAAATGAATATTATTGAAAAGGTAGTTGAAACACCTAAATATTGTGTTATCTCACCTGTCCTAATTTCTTATGAGAAAGATAAAGCCAGTTTATGTTGTGATTATAGAGCACTAAATACTTATACTGTTGATGATATCTACCCTTTACCTAGAATTAGCTCTATACATGCTACTTTACAGGGTGCTAAATATATCAGCTGTTTGGATGGTAACAAGGGATATCACCAGGTACCTGTTGAGAAAAATTCTCAGAACTTTCTGATGATTGCTACTCATATGGGTATTTATAAGTATATTAGGATGCCATTTGGCCCTAAAAATTCACCTTCAGTTTTTCAAAAATTCATGGATAACACATTCCATCAAGAGATAATTGAAGGATGGCTGATGGTTTATATTGATGATATCATTATATTCTCAAAAACATTTGAGGACCATCTCAACCACCTGTGTAAAGTGTTCCAAAAAATGGAGGAAATAAATATGACACTTGCTTTGAAGAAATGTAAATTTGGGTTCCATTCTTTAAAATTTCTTGGTCATGTTGTTTCAGGCTTACAGATATGTGTTGACCAAAAAAAAGTGGCAGCCATACAACAGGTGAAGGCTCCTAATACAGTTAGAGAGCTACAGAGTTTTTTGGGAATGTGTGGACACTATAGACAGTATATTAAAAATTACCAAGTCATAGCTTTACCCCTTACCCAATTAACTAGAGAGGATGTTGCTTTTGTCTGGAATAGTGAAAGACAAAGAGCCTTTGACACTATGAAACACTGTTTGATGTCAGCACCAATTATTGCTTTACCTGAATTTAATCAACCATTTGTTTTGTACACTGATGCCAGTTTCATTGGTCTTGGTGCTGCCCTCCATCAAAAACAAGTGATAAATGATAAAGTTTCAGAAGTAGTAATTTGTTATATTTCAAGAAACTTGAGAAATAGTGAATTGAAATATGGTGCTACTCAATTAGAATGTTTAGTTGTAGTGTGGGCTCTAGAAAAGCTTCATTATTACCTAGATGACCGTAAATTTGAACTTGTCACTGACTGGAGTGCAGTTAAATCACTTTTAAACTTGAAAACACCTAACAGACATATGTTCAGATGGCAGTTAGCTGTTCAAGAATACAGAGGGAGAATGACAATTATTCATAGGGCTGGTACTGTTCACTCAAATGTGGATATGTTATCTAGGTTACCTTTACCAAATAATGACTCTAATCCTGCTTATGATCCTGAGGATGGAATTATTCATATACATGGGATATATGTGGTTGATATGGAGGAAGATCTATTACAGCTTATTTTGGATTCATATGATAAGAACACTGACTTGAAAAAGTTATGCACCATATTAAATGATCCAAAGAATGCTTCAATACAAGCATTAATTAAAACCCTTCCACCAAAGTACCAGAAGGCTTTGGAAAAAGGTAAATTTTCAATTGATGAAGGATATCTATATTATAGGAGAAAGTTGAGTAATGTTATTGTTATTCCTCCTTCTATGAGAGAAACCATCTTGAAAATTTGTCATGATGAAATATTAGCTGGAAATTTTGATCTTGAAAAAACAATGATCAGAATTAAGAACACTGCTTGGTGGGTTAATATGTCTGAAGACACAAAATTATATGTTGAGTCTTGTGATTCTTGCCAAAAATCAAAAAGATTAACTGGTAAAAGAGCAGGATTAATGCAACATATTGAGCCTCCTGATCCACCATGGCAGATAATAAACATGGATTTTGTAACAGGATTACCTATTGCTGGTAAAGACAGTTATAACTCTTGTTGGGTTATTGTGGACAGATTCACAAAAATGTGTAAATTTATCCCTACCCACAAGGATGTTTCCACTAAAGAATTAGCTTTCTTATGGTGTTCTCATATGTTTAATACTTCTGGTTTTCCTAAAGCCATAATCTCTGACAGAGACCCTAAATTTACTTCTGAATTTTGGATGTCTCTGATGGATGTTTGTGGTTGTGATCTGAAAATTTCTACTGCCCATCATCCACAGACTGATGGCTTAGCTGAAAGAATGATTCAGACTTTAGAGGACATGATTAGAAGGTATTGTGCCTTTGGCCTTGAGTATAAAGATAATGACAGATTCACTCATGATTGGGTTACCTTACTTCCTGGGTTGGAATTTGCTTATAATAGCACTGTTCATTCTGTTACTCAAAGAAAGCCTTTTGAGCTCTGGCTTGGATATGTTCCAAATACTCCTGCCCAAATTCTCAATAACAAAATACCTAAATTGGATATACATCCTGGTGTAAAGTCTTTTCTTCAAATGCAACAACTATGCAGAAATCATGCTCAACAATGTATTGAAAAATCATTGGAATATGAGAAGAAGAGATGGGACAAATACCATAAAGAATACACCTTAAAAAGGGCAATGAAGTGTTGATTTCTACAGTCCACTTCAACTTACAAGGTAATAACAAATTGAAAGATCCATTTGTTGGTCCATTTGTTGTCAGAAGAATGATTGGAGATAATGCAGTTGAGGTTATTTTGCATTCCCCATATGACAGAAAACATCCTGTTTTTCCAATATCTTTTCTGAAACCTTACACATCCAATAGTGATTTATTTCCAAAAAGGAGGGGAAGACCAAAGAAAACCCCAAATGAAATCACTGAAACAGCAGAAATTGAAAAAATTCTAAATGACAGAATAGTCACTGCTGAAAAAGGTACAGAATACTTATTGAGATTCAAGAATGAATCATCTGAATATGATTCTTGGATACCTGGGAAGGAGATATCTAATCTTCCTACTCTACTAAAAAAGTATAAAAAGAAAAAATCATAGCATTTTTTTTATTGTTTTTTTTAGAGTGAGGGAGTGTCAGACAGGCTACTAGACTTAAACGGTAAAATAATTGATTATTTTACTGAGTTGAAGCCATGCCCCTTCTTCTTACTAATAATTAATTATCTACTTAAGTATTACTTACAATTAACTAGTTAAGTACAATAAGTAGTATAATTAATTAGTGTAAATAAAATGTCCCCTACAATTTTACTCCCTAACACCATGCTCAATAGTATAAGTCAATGGGAATAAAATTTAATAATAAAATTATAATAAAAAAACTTTATAACAATTATATTACCTCAGTGAGAGATCAGGAATCCCGTGAAAGTAATATAATTAATTATTGTGTAATTAATTGTGACAGTCCAAGGAACTCAAACTTTATTGCTAATAAATTTGATGCCCTTGTTGACGTACCAGTTTATTTATTTCTTATGTCATATATGTACTCCTTTTAGTCATTCTTTTTCTCACATTCTTACAGTATATGGAGTAAATTCCATATCTTTTATTCCCTCATGTTTTGCCTATAAAAGGCCTCTTACTTTGTGCTTTTCAAGACATTCCTTCAATTACTTTACTTCATTATTACACTTACAATACAACACCTATTTCTATATTTTATAACATTAGTATTTACAATAGCTTAATTCTAGTCTATAATCTATATTAATATTCAAAATCTACCTCTTATATTTGAGTAAATTAATCATATTGATTTAGAAATATGTACCCTTTTGTTGAGAGATCATTAAAACCCTTAAAACCCTTGTAAAAACCTCGAACCAATCTTCTAGACCAAAAGAACCCCTTGACAAAAATGGTAAGAAAAAGAAAAAAATAACACCTTGATGAAAGGGCAGAATAATAGGTAAAGAGAAGGGAAGTTTGAGGAATCTGGAAGGATAAATGCATGATTTAAAGGTTATGTTATGCATTATTAAATAAATGAACATGAAATTGGGAAAGAAAGTCTCAACTTGAAAGGTAAATATCTCAGCAACCGCTGAACTGAATTCTAGTCAGGTTTCTGGAAATTAAAGATAGGCTTCAGAAGTATTTTCAGCTAAAAGGACAGTAGATTCAAATAAACCTATCCCTAATACTGACACTTATTTTAAAAATTGCACAGAAACTTGAAAACTGACAATGAAAATTCCAACAAGAAAATGTTAAAAGCCTAGAAAATCAAAGGAATCTGGAAGGATAAATGAATGATGTAAACATTATGATATTCATTATGAAATAAATAATAGTCAAATTATAAAAAAAAGACCCACCTTTAAAGGTCAATATTTCAGAAAACACTGAACCAAATTCAAATCAGTTTACTGGACATGAAGGATAGGCTTTGGAAGTATCTTCAGCTATATGGACAGTTGATTCAAATAAAACTAACCCTAATTCTGATTCTACTTTTTAAATTTGCACAAAAACTTGAAAAGTGATGATGAAAATTCCAAAAAGAGGGAGATAAAAGCCTAGATATTAATCAGATAAGAATTTCAGAATCCTCATTCTCTAATTATGCAATATAAAAATTTGAAATTAGATAAGTGAAATTTTTAAAAAAGGCTCATCTTCAAGGGTCAAAATATCAGCAACCACTGAACCTAATTCAAACCTGTTTGTGGAAAATGAGAGATAGGCTTCAGTATAATCTTCAGTTAAAGTACATTTGATTTAAATAAACCTAAACATAATTTGTTACATAAAAATGAAATAAGTGATTTAAATTGGGAAAAAAAGGCTCAAATTTCATGGTCATTATCTCAGCAACCACTGAACCAAATTCAAATCTGTTTGTGGGAAATGAAAGTTTGCCTACTGGAGAATCTTCAGACAAAAGAACATTATATTTGAATAAACCTAACCCTAAATCGGAGTCTGATTTTAAAAATTTATAAAAACTTGAAAAGTGGTAATGGAGATGAGAACAAAAGGAGTTTATTAAGTTCACTGTTATACTGATAAGAGTCATACATAAATTTAAGTAGGAAAGTTTTATAGAAGGAATGAGATATCATATAGGCATATAAAAAAGGAGATGAAACTTACCTTGATTGAAAAGTAGGAAAAATTGAGTGAGAAAGATTGATGTTGAAAATGTGGGGAAATTTAATATGGAGTAAGTGAAATGCATAAAGAATGAGCAATGTATGTGTTTTAATGACATGGAACCAAAAAAAATTGAAATAGGGGAAAGGGGGGGTAATGAACATTACAAGGAGGGATGAAGAGTAGGGTGTTGGAGCTAAAAAATAAAGTAAAGAGGGAGAGAAAAAAAAGGTTGATTTTACAATATAATTCAAAAATAACCACTTACAAAAAAAATTTAATACAAAAAAGAAAAGAAAAACAGAAAAAAAACAAAAAAAACCATAATTAGCAATCAAAAAATCAAAGAAATGAATTAAATGACATACCTGGATAGATGAGATGAGAAAATAAATAATGCCTAATTGTTTGAGGGATGTTTGAGGAGAGGAGGATAGGATATGAAGGATGAATGAAAAAAAAGAAACAGTGAAAAATTATGTGATTGCAGAAAATATGTGATTTCATGTTGAGCTGGTGAATGAGAACAAGTGAGACATGCAAAAATGAGAAATTTAGCATAATTTCAAAATAAAAATGAATATGCAAAAAACAAAATCATTAAACCAAGTGGAAAAAGCACACAAGCTGAAAATCCGGAGAGTATGAAAAAAAAACAAAAGGGTTGTGTTTCAAAATGTTGGAGAGTGATTGGCATAATGACAGAGCCTATGCTGGTGGAAAGAATGTTTTTTGATTAAAGGGAGGGGAGAGCTGGTGCAGTTTTGGGATCTTCTTCTTCATAAAGATTATTCAAAAGACATATAAGCTAAAGTGTCTTCCAAACCCAATTCAAAACCAGATTCAGCAGCTAAAGTTAAAGTGATAGCATTCATAGCTGAGTTAAGTTGCTTCCTAGTAGAGATATTCTTTATTATTGTTGGAAGAAGGTTTAGGTGATGAGTGGGAAGTGGAAGTTTACCACCAAATGAGCAGGTGGGGTGTGTAGATATAAAAAAATAATAGGGGGTATCAATGTTCAGGGATTCACAATTAGGGATCAGGAATTTTTTTTTCCCGGGATCAGACATTATTAATTGCTGAAGATTCTTATCCACTAGCCCCGGGGCTAGTGGATAAGGAATCCACAATAATGCATTATCCCGCCTCTTATACCCAAATTTCGTTTCCTAATTCCTGATCCCAAACTCATCACATCCATGATTGATTTGTATTCAAGTCACATGACATATAATTTCAGATGTTATGAATGAAAGTAGGCCAAGATGTGGTTATGACAGAAAGTTGTCTGATATGTGGTTATGAAAAATTGAGTAGAAAAATGTCAGATAAGAGGTGAACATTGACATGTAAACTGTCTAATAACCCAATTATTAGCAAAAATAATTGCAGAAGATAATTAGGGTATAAGGATTTTTATCTGCAATTAATTTAATTGTGGATCCCTGAACATTGATACCCCCTAATATGTATTTGCCACCTAAAATTAAGTAGCATACAGTGAAGAGACACATAAGGATGAAAAAAATGTTATGTGTTTGCCACCAAAATCAAGTAGCATAGAGTGAAGAGACACATAAAGATGGAATCTGCAATTATATGTCATGTGACTTGCTTACAAATCAATCGTGGATGTGATGAGTTTGGGATCAGGAATTAGGAATTGAAATTGGGGTATAAGAAGTGGGATAATGCATTATTGTGTAATCCTTATCCACTAGCCCCAGGGCTAGTGGATAAGAAATATACGCAATTAATAATGTCTGATCCCAGAAAAAAAAATTCCTGATCCCTAATTGGGGATCCCTGAACATTAATACCCTCTAATTTGATTATTTTAATAAAACAGTACTTTTATTAAAATTCTTACTTGTTTAAATTTCAATGATTTATTATACCAGTACAAATTGTTAATTTACTTATCCAATATTGTTTTAAACTATAATAACTAAGTATAAAAAATTGTATGTCAAAATTGGTTTAATTTCCTTGTTTCATTAAAAATTGAGTTTTATATTCAATATAACAGAAATGTAACATGCTTTGTAATTACTATAGTTAAATTTTTCTTTTATTTACAAAATCAGTATCCTAGTTAAACTACTTCATTGTTACAGGGTTTAAAGGGGTGGATACATCAGGTTTGTTTATTCTGTTTTAGTAAATAGTTACATGGAAACCCTTATTTCCTTGTTACACTTCATTTCAATTGTTTCCTTTCTTTTATTTTGTATATACATTTAGTAATGTCTCACAGGGCCTCCTTTGCCTATTTAAAGGATTTGGTTTCTCACCTTGTAGTCTGCATTACTTACATTACCTTACACATTACAATTTACATTTTTGTTGCAAATATAATTGTCTTTTCTAGAAATTTTATTACTGTGCTTAATAAATTAAAATTTAGAGATACAACTATATACAAGGTTTCTTTTAGAGTGTTTCAAGTGTTTTACTTTGTTTTGTTATTGTAGAGAAATAAAACTTACTTACTAGTTGAATTTTTAAATTAAAAAATAAATCACTCCTGCTTACACCTTCCAGCAGCAAGGCGCTGAAAAAACTGAGGGGGAAATTTACCCTCCTCTCATGTTCAAAACACTAACCAGCCTCCCTAGAAAACTAGCAACTTCTTTTATTCATTTCCATTCAGGACACTCCCCACTAAACCATTACCTACTTTGGTTTAAAGCATCTGATTCTCCCTTTTACCCCTTATGCTTATCCAACTCATTAGACACACCAGAACATGTCCTTCTTTTTTTCACAGCGTTATCTCTTCCTTTCAAATCCCTTATTGGAGCTTCTGGGAAAAACAAAATCCCTATCTCAACTTCCCCTTTCTCTCCCCATCTCCCATTGCCTCACATATTGCACTGTTTCTTATCAATTCCCAAAGATTTCCCAATAATCTTCCCCTCTCTCATTATTCACCTCATAGTTCCTTTACCTTGCACTTTGGTCCTCCCTATGAGTTTCCCCATCTACATGTAACTAGCTCTATTTGCATACCTCTTCCTTCATTCCCCGGCATTGGGTGAGGTTGTATGAAATAAAATAAAATAAAAGTCTGTGTGCAGTTAAATCAGATACAGGCAATGAAGTAATATTGATACATGTAGATGATGGTATTGTCACAGATTGTTCAGTAGAGATGCTACAGTCATTGGCACAAAATCTAGATGGTATCTTACAAACTAAGTGGTGTGATAAAGTAGAGTCTATAGTTGGTGTGGATATAGAAAAAGTGGATGGTGGTTTTAGAATTGGCTAAAAATAATTAGTTTCAAAGATTCTTCAAAGTGATAACCTGTCAAAAAATAAATATCTCACACCTCTTCCAAACTCAGCCAGTAATGGTGAAACCAAAATAACAAAAGACCTCAACCAACAAAATTTTCTCTCTATTCTTGGCTCTATGAGCTATCTAGTGGTTGGAACACATCCTGATATAACATATAGCATGAACTATCTATCAATTTTTGCATAAGATCCCCAACCAGAACACTGGATTGTGATTCTTTATTTACTTGGATATTTGGAATCAACAAAAAATCCTAGTCTCAATATTATGCCTCAATACTCCTCTAAACAGCCTATTCACTTGTATTTCAACTCCAACTGGGGTGGTAACAAAGACAGGTCAAATCATGGATATTTCATTCTATACTATGGTGTTCCAGTCTGCTTGAGTGCTAAGAGACAACCCTTATTTGGTACCACAATGCACCAAGTAAGATATCCCTGATGGGGATATCCAGTGCAAGTTAGGTATATTTTAGGGAGGGACATAAGGATATAAAAATATGTGCAAAATTAAAATATTTGAGAAAAATAAGTGTAAGAAAAAAATCTTGCAACCATGAGAAATTTTATTTTCTCTCAAAAAAAGATTTTTATTTCATTTTTTATTTTTTTCTGTTTTTTTTTACAATTTTTTTAGAAAAAAAATTCTCATGATTGAAAATGATTTTTCTTGCACTTAATTTTCTTAAATTTATCTTTCTTACCTTATTTTTCTTACTAAAATATCCCCAACTTGGACTGAATATCCCCCTTGTGGATATATTACTTGGTGCGTAGTGTACATCCTCATGTCACTCTGAGTATATGTTGTTGGGCAATGGAACACATGCTGGAATTTGGATTCAGAATTTTCTTGAAGACATTTCAAATCTGTTGGTAGTTAGGACATCTGAGATCTTTTATAGAAAAGATTATCACATAACATATACAAGAATGTTAAACTGGAATTACACTTAAAAGATTTTTACTTAGAAACCATGTAATATATATACAGTTTTTTTGTATTCTACTTTGATTATCAAAATATAGCACATCAATTTTCACATACTAAAACTCTTATATTTCTCTGAAGACTTGGTAACTTACCATCTTTCAAGCTTATTGACTCAAGAGGTTATGGGCTGCACTCAAAAATATTTTTTTGATTAAATATCATAATTACAATGAATTTATTAATACCTTCAAAAAGGCAAAATTCTGATTATCCAAAAAACCCTACTGTTAAACAGAGATGGATAAAGCCTATTATGGCATTTTTAACAAGTATAATTCTATAATTAAAACTCACACACTATGCAATATAGGGGGTGAACTTGCTAGCAAGTCCCCAACCTGAACTCAGACAAAACTCAGATGGAACTCAGACTGAACTCATACTGAACTCATATTGAACTCTATTTGAAGACCCACCTAAAACTGTTCTGCTAAGTGGTGTTCATCCCTGATTTTATGGTTCCTTTTTCAATAGCTCAATGTTTGTTCAATCTGTGGTGAATTTGAGTCCAAGGTTGCAGACTTGCTAACAAGTCCGCCCCCCATATTGTGAGGTGATAATAAAACAATTTGGATCAAACACCGTTTGCACAAGAGATTTAGATTAGATTATAACTCCACATATTATCAACATAAAATATTTCATAATTTCTCCAACATTGCCTCTAAATTAACTAAAGCATGTGAAATCAAACCTTTGAAAGTCAAACACTCTATTCAAACACAAATGCATAACAAATTATGCAAAAACTCAAGTACTCAAACATTTTTGTATAAATCTATTTCCTGGACACAAACTTTATTAACATCCACAACTATTGCCTCTGAAAATTATATCAACATCAACCTAAATCTCCCAAGCCAAACTGTATCACCTACTCCATCTGCAACAAAAATGAATAACAATGCTCAACAAGAACCAAACAAGGAATTTAATTCTGCCAAATACTCAACCTTTCCAAAATTGAAAACTATGAACTTTCAGAACTTGGTACAGAAAATTAAAGGAACAAACTTTTCTGACTGTTTTGAGGAACTCAAGATGTTCTTATCAGATTATGATGATTGGCTTATGTCTGATTGTTTAATTAATGATAAAAATAAGAACTCACAATGCAAGAGGTTTTTTAAAAGATTGATCCTTTACTCCTGTGACAAAGACCTGAAAGGCCTGTTTAGACATGTTGAAGACCCATCCCAAATGATCACAATCCTTAAAGACTGAGTCGGTGATACTTTCATCTCTTCAGCACAAAAAGTAGTCAGCAATCTGATTGATAGTTGATAAAACCCACCTACCAATTCATTATCTTCAAAATTCAATTGATTACAAAGTTATCATTGACAACTTGAGCTTATGGATTGTTCCATACAGAATTGCCTATATGCTTGTCTTATCATCCACTCACAACTGACTTCAGGAAATTGGGATTTTAGCTCTATCACCACTCAATTATCTGATACTAAGTTCAACAAACTAGATTACCATGCAATTGAATCCCAAATCAGCTCTTTTGACTCCAATCTACAATCTAAACCATCAGTCTCTATATCACACACCAACATGTCCTCACGTCCAAAACAATCAAGATCTTCAGATAGACAAAGGAAGCAAGAATTGTGTAGCTACTATAGCAAACCTAACCATCACATATCTGTATGCTTCAAGAAGAAAAGAGATGAGGAGGGAATCAAGAGAATTAAATTTTACACCAACACCACTAGCAAAAATAAAGGGTCTGAAAATTCTGCCCTAGCCTCAGTTGAAGAAGAATCAAAATCAACTACATCTTTAGTCTCCAGCACTTTTGGCTTTTCATTTTCCTTACCTGTAACTAGCAAGAAAACCATCTTGTATGACTTGGGATTGATGCACAATATCACAAACGACAAAAACTTGTTATTCAACTTCACCTTGTTGAAATCCCAGATGACCATGATGGTTGCCAATAACTCCACCTCCATGATCAATGAGAAAGGAAGCTCCTATGTGATTGATAGAGTCACTGGAAAATTAACCATTATCCATGACATTTTTATTACCCTGATGTTGTGCAAGCCTTACTATTGGGCTACGTTTTACTTCAAGCAGATATTGCACCTACAGAAATCAGTGATGAACCTCGCCTAGTTAATGTACATTCAGGGGATTTAATTGCAGCATTACTCATCAATTCTGAAAACAGGGTTTTTGAAATTGAAAGTCACCTATCTTCATACCCATATTTTTCAAAAAACATGCCTTCCATCATGGCTACTTCAATGTTGCACAGAGATCTTTATGTCCTTTGGAACAGACATTTAGGTCATGTTGGTGAGCTGAGAATTAAGAAAATGTTGTATTCTTTTACTGGTTTAGATATTACAAATTACAAAGCTCCTAACTGTGAGGATTTCCAGTTGGAAAACTCATGTGTATCACCACCGTTACCTTCTTCATTATCTGTTTACCACATTATGGATTTAGTGGTGGCTGACCTAGTTGGCCCTTTACCATCAGGTGTTACAGGTAAGAAATATTCTTTGAGCTTCAAAGACTCCTTCTCTGTCTTCACCTGGATTTACACCATTCAATACAAATTGGAAGCCACCAATTGCTTTTAAAATTTCTGCGTGTTTGCCACTAACTAAACAAGTATCTATCCTGAAATATAAAGCACATTTAGTTGCACTTGGGTACACCCAACAACATGGTATCAACTAAAATGAGAATTTTTCAGCAACGGCAAATATTTCCATGCTACACTTTCTATTTGTCTTGGAAGCTCAAAGCAAGCTACACATCACCCAATTTGATGTGGTTGGTGCTTACCTGAATTCCAAAATTGATGAAGACATTTAGATGCTTCCTCCAGGAAATGTTCCATTAAATAAACCTGATAATTTCCTCAAGTTAAAGAAAGTGCTTTATGGAATGAAGCAGGCCAGTAGGTGCTAGTAATTTTGTTTTCAGGAAATCCTGACATCAAACAGCTTCACGTGTCTTCAACACTATCCTAGCATACACATGTGATCTACAGGGGAAGGTGTCATCAACATCTGGGTGCATGTGGATGATGGCTGCCTCTTTGCATCCTCTCCAAACTTACTTAACTGGTTTTTCCTCATTCTCATCTCTAAGGTAGACATCATGTGGAAAGACAAAATCTCCTTAGTTTTCAGTATTGCTGTCCACTGTGACAAGGATGCTAATTTCTTCATGAATCAGAGCCAACTTTTCAAAAATCTACTTTCTGAAAGGAGTTTAACAAACCCTTCCTGAAAGACTCTGATTGAACCCAAACTTTCCTTAGCGACATCATGTGAAGGGGAAAACTTGTAGCAGGTTGACAGAACAAAGTACTTACATATTATTGGTATGGTTAATTATCTGGAAGTGACAACTCATCTGGACCTTTCCTATGTAGTTAGGTACCTTAGCCAATTTTACAACAATATAAATGAATCTCATTGGCTATGCATCAAAAATCATCTACGTTATATTTGCGCTAAATTTCACTTAGAGCTCTCTCTCAAACCAATGGATTCTCATTTCTTGACAGGATATTCTGATTCTAGTTGGGGAGGTGAGTTTGCTTGCTTGGTTGGCAGATTTTTAGTCCTCTCTTATGGAGCTCCTGTCTCTTGGGCTTCCCAATTACAGGCTGTGATGGAAACCTCTTCTGCACATACTGAAATCATTTCTTTGTCTCTTACCTCTAAGGAATTGATCTGGTTCCAAAATGTATTTCAAGATTTTTTTCCAGGCAGTATTCCAAACACCTTTTTGTATGGGGATAATTTGGCGTCTCTTTCCAATACTTCTCTAAATGATATGAACAAGAGGACAAAACACTTTCAACCCAACTGTTTCTATGTCTGCGAGCAAGTGTCCAATTGCTCCTTGAAATGTGAATGGGTTTTGACTACACAGCAACTTGCGGATATTTTCACCAAGAGATTATTGTTTACACTCCTTGGAACTTTTCTCTCTCATTTCTTTCTTTTTTTTTTCTTTGATTTTTTCTTTCTTTTACTTTCTTACCATTTTCCTTTATTTTTTTTTATTCTTCTCTCTTTGCATTCATTTCTTTCTCCTTTCAAGATTTCTCACATATTTGTATGTCCATTTGATATTTTTTCTTGACCATTTTATGCCATGATGACTTCACCCTGAAGTGGTATGAGTGTGATGGCACTTGGGGATTTCCAGGGAAGGGTGATATTATCATAGTTACTCCATGCAAATTTTTCAAGTTGGGATTTTTTTGTTTTCTCCTTTTTTATTTTTTTTCTTCTTTCTTTTTATTTTCTCTTTCTTAATTTTCTCTTCTTTTTTATGCTTATTCCATGGGGGGTGTTGGTAGTCAGGACATCTGAGATCTGTCATCGAAAAGATTATCACATAAAATATATGAAAATATTAAACTGGAATTACACATAAAAGATTTGAAGCCATGTAATATATATACAGTTGTTTTGTATTCTACTTTGATTATTTAAATATATCATATCATTTTTTGTAGCACAGTTTCAGCCTGTAGAACTTTGGAAAGAACCACTTTATCATTACTTTACCTGTAGCATGGTGTCAGCCTGTAGAACTCTGGAAAGAACCAGAGAACAGGGGATGCCGCAACTACAGACTATATACATTCACACACATAACTAAGTACATAGTCCTAGGGACTTAACATCCCCCCACTTAGTTATGAGAAATTATACTGATATCCCCCCATTCACATATAACCAACTCCATAGACAGTAACAAAAAGAAAATGAAATGAAATGAAAAAGAAATAGAAATTAGGGCAAGGAAAAAGAAAGAGAGAAAAGAAAAAATAACCCCATCACCACACACAGATGTCTTTCCTTCTAAGAATTGTCAGAGATGGGCCCAGTGATTTTGTGAGTATATCTGCATACATTTGAGCAGTGGGGACCCATTCTAAAGTTACTTTTTTTAGGAAGAGCTGCTCATTTAAAATATAGAAACACCTATCCACATGCCATGTCCTCTTGTTTCCAGGATTATCTTTTTCATTTGCTATTTCTCCTTTGTTGTCACAGAAGATCTTGATAGGGGGAATTTCAGGAAATATATCTTTGAGAAGGTTTGAGATCCAAATGGTGTCTTTCATACCACCACCAAGTGCAACATATTCAGAAGTGCATGAAGAGTCACTTACTTTCAACTGGCACCTTGATGTCAAAACAATCAGGCAAGAGTTAAAGAGCAGCAGGTGTCCACTTTGAGCTCTTGAGAATTCTTTGTTATTCCAAGTGGAATCAGAAAAAGATAGGAGTTCAAGTGGTGAATTTCAGTCAGGATGAATGTGAAGCCAGAGGGTTGCAGTGGGGTGAACATATCTGAGCAGGTGGTTGAGTAAAATCCAGTGAGCGGCAGTAGGTTTGGTTGAGAAGTTTGCTAAAAAGTTGACAGGGAAGGACAGATCTGGCCTGGTTTCTACTTCCACATAACTGAGGGCACCTAGAACAGAGAGATATTTAGTTTTATTAATATCTACCTCTTCATCCTTGGCTGTAGTGATTTCTAGACTATTTGTTAGGGGTGATCTTGTGGTCAATGCAGAGGGGTTATGAGTTCACAGGATCTTGTCAATGAGCTGAAAATTGTTCAGATCAAAACCTTCTGGAACTTCTTTGATAGCAACACCTTAAATACCATCTACATTATCATTCCACTTTACCTTAAAACTACCATCCAAATCATCCTCTAATTCCTTCAATACCTCCTCATTAATTCCAGTCACTATACCATCATCAACATGAATCCATATCACACCAAAACATCCTTTCTTCCTTAGAAAATAGAAGCTTTTATCATATTTACTTGCCTTGTACCCCAGAGCATCCAATTTTCTGGCTATATGAAGCCACCAGAATCTTGCTCCTTGCTTCATACCATAGAGGGCTTTCTTTAAACATAGTGCATTACCAACAGCATGTAGCTGGTATCTTTCAAGAGGGAAAACCTAAATTGCTTCATCTATTGGGCTGTGAAAGTAAGCAGCAGTGAAATCAAAATATTTGACAGTCCATTTGTGATAAGCAGCTAAAGTGCAAAGAATGTGTTGTGAAGCAAAAATATCAGAAAAATCAATACCATACTGTTGTAAAAAACCTTTTGCTACATATTGTGCTTTGTAGGTTGGGGATTTAGATGAAGGATTTTTGATGGTGAAGACCCATTTTTCATTGGTGAGTTGGGAGCCAGGAGGAATTTTTTCTTCATACCACACATCCATATCTTTCATGTTTAATAGTTCCCTTTTGCATGCTTGGTCCCACTTACGGCTGTCAGGTGAGAGAATAGCTTGCAAATGGGTTCTGGAAATTATGGATGATTGGGACAAACCTTCTTTTACAGTTTCATGTACAGATTTTTCTTGAGAAAGAAGAGTTTCTTTATCCTTGAAATCACCTAGTCTCATATTTTTGAGGATATGATAAAGAGAATCCTTGGATGGTGGTGGTTGATAAGCAGCTTTGTGGGCAGGAAGTTGGTCACCAGGGAAAACAGCCATACACCACGGGAAATCTAGGGGTGAATTGCTAGCAATCCCCTCTCTTGAAATTTAGAGTGTCCCTTAATTATGCCAGGTTTATGAATACTTTATAAACATAAGTAAATTAGAGTTAGATTTACATTTATTCTCAGATTGATTATAGACAGAATATCAACTGATTCCAAATTATGTACAAGTTGATCCTCCAGAACTTGATTTTGGTCCTCTGTTGAGCACAAATTGAGCAAAAATTGATCTAACCTAAGCTTATGCATATATAATCATTCAGGATACTTGCTCTATTAAATTTGATAATAAAATAAAATATTGATGAATTTATATATAAAAAAATTATTATGTAAGATATTAAATTATAAATTTAGGAATCATAGGAGGGCACTTAATAGAACTTAATTATACTATGTGACACCTTAATACTGCATCACGTAGTTTGAAACATTTAAATCAAAATGTGTCATGATGGGCAATGAAATTGCTTGGACAGACACTTTCAAAATTAAACTGACCATAATACACAAGTATGAAACCTTGGCATCTATCCAATAAAATATTTTCCCTCTGATAAATGGATTTTTCTCAGTTACTCCCTGCTGAAAAGTGTCCTTGTGAGGTTTGTCTGACCTTCAGGGGGGTAATTTGGCCACATCAAACTACTTCTACTTCCATGATTGACCAAAACATCATCCCCATTTCCATCTAAAGAGTTGATCTCATCTCACTGTGGCTGATCAAAGGGGTCCACCACAAGTTTAGCCAAAATTTTGGTGACACTTTTTTGATGGATAGTGACTAACTGGTGTTTTCCAAAATTGTCCACCTGAAGTTAGGCTAAACTTCAGGAGGATAAATTTATTATGAATACCAAATTAACTGAAGAATACTTTTGCCCTAGCTACTCTGCATCATAAAAGTGTCCAACTGAGGTTTAGCCATAATTCAGGTAGACACTTTTGGAAAGGCACAGTCTGATGGGTTTAATATCTAAATCTGGCAATAATTATGAGTTTTTTATCAACATGGAACTAGAATTAATTTAATATGGCCAAAGTGTCCACCTGAAGTTTGGCCAAAATACATGTGGAAATTTTTATGAGGATTACTTGATGAAATGAAGAAGACTTGCAATTACTTTCCATCATAAAATTTTCAAACTTAAGTTTATCAAAAATTGTGGTGACACTTTTGCCAGATCCAGTCATATGGGATCAGCTCTCTATATGGCAATGAGAATCAATTTTTAGTCAATCATGGCATTAGAAGTAATTTGATATGGACAAACTTTCCACCTGATTTTTGGATGAAAATAAGTTGGAAATGTTTATGAGGAATACTAGATTAACTAAAGAAGACTTGCACCCTACTACTGTCCATCATAAAAGTGTCCACCAGAAGAATTCTCAAACTTGTGGTTGACACCTTTGGCCTGGTCCAGCCATATGGGATCAATTCTGCATATGGAAATGAGGATTTAATTTGGTCAATCATGGTATTAGAAGTAATTTGATATAGACAAAGTGTCCAACTAAATATTGGAAAAAAATAAGTTGAAAACTTCATTTAGTTTTTCAAAAAATCAAATTAAGTACAATTTTATTCCTGATGATGCCCATTTTATCCAAAACCTCTTCTGAGCCTTGAAAGTAGGCATTTAGCTTGAATTTTTAATTTCATATTGAATCCCTTTTATTCAACCTATTTCTTTTTATCCCTTTTTTTTTCTTTTAGATATCAATTAATTTTATGTAAAACAAATCATTTTCATAATTTTTTACCTGTATTTAATAAAATTATTAAAGGTTTAACATCACCCTGTAAGCATTTGGCACATGTTTTTTTGCTATACTAATAAAAATAATAATATACTGGTGACAAAAAATTGATCAAATGATAAAATATTAATAAAACAGAAAGATCAAATACCAGTGGATATGTTTTAAAAAAATACCAGTTGCACTGAAGAAGAGCTGAACCCTAGATACTCACCATCAAAAAAGTGTCCAGCACAAGCTCAGCCGAACTTATGCTGGACACTTTTGGTCAGGTGCAGTCATATGAGATCAATTCTCGCCATTGCAATGAAAAAAATTATTTGATAAAAAACTTCACTAGAAGTAGTTCTACATAGCCAAATTTTCTACCTAGATTTCATCCAAACCACAGGTGCACAATTTTTTATCTTTAAAAATAAGTCAATTTAGTACAATTTATCCCTGATGGCTCTCATTTGCTTCAACTCCTCTACTGGCCTTTGATAGTAGGAATATTACTTGGATTTCTTTTTTCATATTTGATCCCTTTAACTTAATTTTTTATTCCTAATATTGCTTTTAGATATCAATTAATAATTTTTAAAATAAACTATTTTCATATTTTTATAAATTTATTTAATAATATTATAAATGGCATAACATCACCTGGTATGCATTTGGCACATGAGTTTTTTCTATACTTACAAAATTAATAATATAATGGAGACTAAAAATTAATCAAATGATATTTATGAGTGAGGAACAAAGATAAAATACCAGTAGACATGTTTGTAAGAAATACTAGATGAACTAAAGAAAAATTCTACCCTAGATACTCTCCATCATAAAAGTATCCAGCACAAGTTTGGCCGAACTTGTGCTGGACACTTATGGTCAGGTGCAGTCAGATGGGAGCAATTCTCTCTATGGAAATGAAGATAAATTTTTGATAAAAAATTACACTAGAAGTAGTTTGATATGGAAAAATTTTCATGCTGAAGTTTTGGTAAAGCTCAAGTGGATTTTTTTTTATTTTTACAAAAAAGAAAATTTAGTGCAAGTTTAGCCCTGATTGTGCTAATTTGATTCAACATCTCTTTTTTCTGTTTATGGCAGGAATTAAACTTGGATTTTAATTTTCATCTTTGATTTCTTTTATTTTACTTTATTCCTCTCATATTGCTTTTGGATAGAAGTTTATTTTTTGTAAAATAAATCATTTTCATATTATTTTACCTTTATTTAATAATATTATAAAAGGTGTAACATCACCCAGTATTCATTTGGCACACAAGTTTTTGCTATACTGATAATATTAATAATATAATGGTGACAAAAAATTAATCAATTGATAAATATGAGTGAGGCACAAAGATTTAATAACAGTGGACATGTTTATAAAAAATTCCAGATGATTTAAAATGACTTGCACCCTGGCTACTCTCCATGATAAAAGTGTCCAGCACAAGTTTGGCCAAACTTGTGCTGGACACTTTTGGTTGCATGCTGTCAGATGCAATCAATTCTTTTTATGGAAATGAGACTGAATGATCACTCCATCATTGCACTGAAAGTAGTTTTATATGGATAAATTTTCCCCTGGAAGTTTGTCCAAACCTAAGGTAGACAATTTTTTACTTTGGTAAAAAGTAAATTTGATCCATGTTAATCAATGATGGTGCCCATTTTTTCTGAAGCCTCAACTGGATCATGATAGCAGAAATTATACTTAATATCTTTATTTCATGTTTGATCTCTTTAATTTTAATTTTACCCTTTTATTTATCCTTTAGCTTTTAAATATCAATTTTATTTTGGTAAAACTGATAACTTTCACATTTTTTTACATTTATTATATAATATTATTAAAGTTGTAAAATCACACAGTGTACATTCATTACACATGTTTTTTCTATACTAAAAACATTAATAATATAATGGTGACTAAAAAATAATCAAATAATAAATATGGATGACACAGAAAGATCAAATACCCATAGACATTTTTAAAATGAATATAAGATTAACTGAAGAAGACTTGCACCCTAGCTACTCTCCATCATAAAAGTGTCCAGCACAAGTTCAGCTGAGCTTGTGCTGGACACTTTTGGTTGCATGCAGTCAGATGGGATAAATTTACTCAATGGAAGTTAAAATGAATTTTTGCTCAATCATTGCACAAGAAGTAGTTTTATACTGCTATACTATCCTCCTGATTTTTTTGAAAACCTCAGGTGGACACTTTTATTAATTAAAAAAAATGAAAATATATTCCAAATCTAGAACTGGTGGTGCAATTTTGGTCTAAAAACTCAAATTTCCTTTGATGGCAGAAATTTTATTTGAATGTTTAATTTCATATTTAATCACTTTTATTTTACTTTTTTATTCCTCTTTTTGCTTTCAAATATCAATTTATTTATTGTAAAACTAATACTTTTCATATTTTTTTTACTTTTATTTAATAAGATTATTAAAGATGTAGCATCTCCCAGTATGCATTTGGCTTATAATTTTTTTCAATACTAATAACATTAATAGTATAATGGTGAAAAACAATGAATCAAATGATAAATATGAATGACACAGAAAGATCATATACAAGTGGATTTGTTTATAAGGAATACCTGATGAACTGAAGAAGACCTGCACCCTAGATACTCACCATCATAAAAGTGTCCAGCATAAGTTCGGCCAAACTTGTGCTGGACACTTTTGGTTGCATGCAGTCAGATGGGATAAATTTACTCTATGGAAATGAAAATGACATTTTGCTCAATCATTGCACAATAAGTAGTTTGATATTGCCAAAATGTCCTCCTGATGATTTTTCAAAACTCATCAGGACACTTTCTTTGGTTTAAAAAAAAAGAAAATATAGTCCAAGTTTAGCCCTGGTGGTGCACATTTGATCTAACACCTCTACTTGTTATTGATAGTGGGAATTTTCCTTAGATTTTTTTTTCTTATTTTATTCCTTTTATTTTACTTTTTTATTGCTCATATTGCTTTGGATATCAATTTTTAATTTTTAAAATAAATAATTTTCATACTCTTATACCTTTATTTAATAATATATGATTAAAGGTGGAACACCACCTGGTATGCATTTTTCACACAAGTTATTACTATAGTAATAACATTAATAATATAATAATGACAAAAAATTAATCAAATGGTAAATTTAAAAGACACAGAAAGATTAAATACCAGTGGAAATGTTTATAATAAATCCCTTTTGAGTTTAAGAAGATTTGCTGTATGCCTTCTCTCAATTATAAAAGTGTCCAGCACAAGTTCGGCCAAACTTGTGCTGGACACTTTTGGTTGCATGAAGTCATATGAGATAAATTCTCTCTATGGCAATGAAAATAATATTTCACTCAATTATTGAAGTAAAGAATGTTTAATATTTTAAAATTTTCCCCTGGAAGTCTGTCCAAACCTCAGCTCAAAATTTGTTAGCTATACATAAAAGTAAGTTTAGACCAAATCTTGACCTAGGGGTCCCCAACTGTCCCAACACCACTTCTGGCTCTTGATAGTAAAATTTTACTTGTATTTTTTATTTTGTATTTGATCCCATTTATTTTCATTTTACTTTTCTATTACTCTTTTTAATTTTAAATATCAATTTATTTTTTTAAAAACTAAACATATTCATATTTTTTTAACTTTACATAATAATATTATTAAAGGTGTAACATCACCAATTTTGCATTTGGCATGCAGTTTTTTGCTATACTAGAAACATTAATAATATATATGGTGACAAAAAATTAATTATAAGATAAATATGAATGATAAAAAAAAGTTAAAAAACCAATAGAAATGTGAAAAACAAAAAACTGATGTACTGAGAAACACTTCCACCCTAGCTACTCTCCATGTCAGCCTAAATATCCTTAGGACTGAGTATTTCTTATGCTTAAAATAAGATAACCTTAACTAGATTAAGCTTATATCTTAAAAATAAGGTTAAAATGATAATATATATTATTTTATTATATATATATATAATTATTATTCTATTATATAATTTATAATAGTTTAAATAGCTTATCCATTGCCTAATAATACTTATTAAGGTGTTAAGGGAGTCATAATATACTTATCTTAAGTGATATGAAGTAATTATTGACATACATAAGCTTATATGTATACATAAATCTCATATTCAGTGAAATATGCAGTATATTATGTATATTTAGGTATATAAGTGGGTTTTAGCCCCTTAATAGCCTATAACCTTTGTTTTACTGCTTACTTTAGGTCATATGGACGAAATCAGTGGACTCACAACGCCTACAGAAGCATAGACACCTATATCAGGGGCATACACCCAGTTTGGACAACTAAAATTACTTCCTTGGATGGTTATTGACGGATTTATGGGTTGGAAGGATGTTTCTGGGTTAATGTGGATGCTTGGGGATGTTATTGGGGGCTTGGACATTTTATTTGTTTCCTTTATATGCTTTTGGTTTCATTAAATCTCTTTTTGATTATTTATTTTACCTGTTTCTTTATGGTATCCGCTTTTATCTGGGTTTTCTATTTATGGTATGACTCTGTGTTATTATTAATAGTGATGGAGGGTCCTTACTGGAGGTCTGGGTGTTGAAACTGCTTGAAGTGGACGCCATGGGGAGGTGATGGGCCCTCACAGTGCTGTAATTGCCGGGGATAGCAGTGACATCATCTGGATTGAAGGTCTGTGCACTCAAGTGGATTTGGGTATAAGTAAGGAGGGATTTTGACGGTTTATTATCATCATTCAATTACTACACTTCAAACAAACACTACAATACAATTATTAGCATTCAGAAATATATTATAAAGCCCTTATAAATTGATATTATCTTTATATAAGCTATAACTATATTTTATTCTTCTATTTTCCACCACTAGCACGCATTTAAATCCAAGTATTGTGAGTTTTATTTGAGTATAACTATTCTAATAGTCTTCCCCTGAGTTTTAATCACTAAATCATTTATTAATAAGTAGTAGGACAATAAAATAACACTATTATATCATACTTATATACTAGACTATACTGACACTTTTGATCAGGTGCAGTCAGATGGGATCAATTCTCTCTGTGGAAATTAAATTTAAAAAAATGATAATTAATTACATTAGAAGTAGTTTGGTATGGCTGAATTATCCACCTTGAGTTTTTCCAAACCTCAGGTGAAAATTTTTTTATCTCTAAAAAAAATTAAATTTTATCAAATTTAGCCTTGATGGCACCCATTTGTTTAAACACCTCTACTGGCTCTTGAAGGCAGGAATTTTCCTTGAATTTTTCTTTTTCATATTTTATCTCTTTTACTTTACTTTTTTATCACTCATGTTACATTTGGATATTAATTTATAATTTTGGAAAAAAAATCATTTTCATATTTTTCTAACATTTTTTAATAATATTATAAAAGGTGTAATATAACATGGCATGTATTTGGCGCACAAGATTTTTCTATACTAATAAAATTAATAATATTCTAATTACAAAAAATTAATCAGATATTAAAATTTGAATAACACAGAAAGATCAAATACCAGTTGAAATGTTTTAAAAAAATAACAGTTGCACTGAAGAAGACCTGCACCCTAGCTACTCTCCATCATAAAAGTGTCCAGCACAAGTTCGGCCAAACTTGTGCTGGACACTTTTGGTCAGGTGCAGTCAGATGGGATCAATTCTCTCCATGGCAATGAAAAAAATTATTTGATAAGAAAATTCACTAGATGTAGTTTGATATAGCTGAATTATCCACCTAGAGTTCACCCAAACCACAGTTACACAATTTTTTATCTTTAAAAAACAGTCAATTTAGTACAATTTATCCCTGATGGCTCTCATTTGCTTCAACATCTCTACTGGCCTTTGATATTAGGAATAATACTTGGATTTCTTTTTTCATATTTGATCCCTTTAACTTAATTTTTTATTCCTCATATTGCTTTTGGATATCAATTAATAATTTTGAAAATAAATTATTTTAATATTTTTATAAATTTATTTAATAATATTATAAAAGGTGTAACATCACTCAGTATGCATTTGGCACAAGATTTTTTGCTATACTTATATAATTAATAATATAATTAAGACAAAAAATTAATCAAACAATATGTATGAGTGAGGCACAAAGATTAAATAACAGTAGACATGTTTGTAAGAAATACCAGATGAACTGAAGAAAAATTCTAACCCAGCCACTCTCCATCATAGAAGTGTCCACCACAAGTTTGGCCAAACTTGTGCTGGACACTTTTGGTCATGTGCAGTCAGATGGGATCAATTCTCTGTATGGCAACAAAAAATGTTTTTTATCAAATTTCACTAGAAGTAGTTTGGTTTAGCTGAATCATTCACCTGCTGTTCTGCCCAATATCAGGTTTATAATTTTTTATCTTTAAAGAAAAGGTCACTTATTACAATTAAGCCCTGATGGCTCCCATTCGCTTTAACACCTCTACTGGCTCTTGATAGCAGGATTTTTACTAGTATTTTTTTCATATTTGAACTCTTTGACTTTTATTTTACTCTTTTATTCCTCTTTTTACTTTTAAATTTCTATTTAATTTTTGTAAAACTAATCCTTTCCATATTTATTTACGTCTATTTTAAAAAATTATTGAAGGTATAACTTCACATGGTATGCATTTGGCACACAAGTTTTTGCTATACTAATAACATTAATAGTATAATGGTGATAAAATATTAATCGGATGATAAATATGAAAGATACATACTGATCAAATACCAGTAGAGATGTTTATGAGAAATACAAGATGAAGGAACTGAAGAAAATATCCACCCAAGCTACTCTCCATCATAAAAGTGTACAGTACAAGTTTGGCCGAACTTGTGCTGGACACCTTTGGTCACATGCAGTCAGATGGGATCAATTCTCTCTATGGCAACAAAAAAACATTTTTTTATTAAACTTCACTACAAGTAGTTTTGTTTAGCTGAATCATCCAACTGTCGTTCTTCCCAACCTCAGGTGTATAATTTTTTATCTTTATAAAAAAAGGTCACTTATTAAAATTTAGCCCTGATGGCTCCCATTTGTTTCAACACTTCTACTGGCTCTTGAGAGCAAGAATTTTACTAGTAATTTGTTTTTCATAATTGATCTCTATGAGATTAATTTAACTTATTTATTTCTCTTTTTTTTAATATCTATTTAAATTATTGTAAAGCTAATCATTTTCATATTTTTTACTTTTATTTCATAATATTATAAAAGGTGTAACATCACCTGGTATGCATTTGGCACATGAGTTTTTTCTATACTTATAATATTAATAATATAATGGTGACAATAAATTAATCAAATGATATATATGAGTGAGGCACAAAGATCAAGTACCAATGGACATGTTTATAAGAAATACCAGATTAACTGAAGAAAAATTCTACCCTAGCTACTCTCTGTCATAAATGTGTCCAGCACAAGTTTGGCCGAACTTGTGCTGGACACTTTTGGTCACATGCAGTCTAGTGTGATTGATTCTCTCTCAATCATTGCACTAGAAGTTGTTTGATATGGCTAAATGGTTCTGCTGAAGTTTTGTTAAACCTCAGATTGGCACTTTTTTGTTTTTCAAAAAGGCAATTATAGTTCAAGTTCAGTGCCACTGGTGAGCATTCACCCAAACATGTCTACTTGCTCTTGATGGCAGTAATTTTATTTTAATTTTTTATTTCATATTTGCTTCCTTTAATTTTACCTTTTTATCCCTCATATTGCTTTTGTATATCAATTTATTTTTTGTAAAGCTAATCATTTTCATAATTTTTTACTTTTATTTAATAATATTATAAAAGGTGTAACATCACCCGGTATGCGTTGGGCACACGAGTTTTTACTATACTTATAATATCAATAACATAATGGTGACAAAAAATCAATCAAATGATAAATATGAGTGAGGCACAAATATCAAATACCAGTGGACATGTTTATAAGAAATACCAGATGAACTGAAGAAAAGTTCCACCCTAGCTACTCTCCATCATAAAAGTGTCCAGCACAAGTTTGGCCAAACTTGTGCTCGACACTTCTTGTCACATGCAGTCTGATGTGATCAATTCTCTCTATTGCAATGAAAATGAATTTTTCTTCAATAATTGCACTAGAAGTTGTTTGATATGGAAAAGTTGTCATCCTGAAGTTTTGGTAAAGCTCAATTGGATTTTTTTTTATTTTTACAAAAAAGAAATTATAGTCCAAGTTTAGTGCCACTGGTGGGCGTTCACCCCATCATGTCTACTTGCTCTTGATGGCAAGAATTTTACTTTAATTTTTTATTTCATATTTGATCCCTTTAATTTTACCTTTTTATCCCTCATATTGCTTTTGGATATCAATTTATTTTTTGTAAAACAAATCATTTTCATATTTTTTTACCTTTATTTAATAATATTATAAAAGGTGTAACATCACCTGGTATGCGTTGGGCACATGAGTTTTTGCTATACTTATAATATTAATAACATAATGGTGACAAAAAATCAATAAAATGATAAATATGAGTTAGGCACAAAGGTCAAATACCAATTAATCAATAGTTCTTTTTAATATTATAAAATTTTTGATTAAATAAAATGGTAATAATGAATTATATTTTTCATCCACAATTCCACTCTAATGATTCCCACTGCACAAAAAGGGTTCACTCAGTCCTTTCTTTACTGCTTGTGCATATATTTTATTGCCCACAGTACTACAATTTTTTGTAGTGATTATACCACATCTGATTCAGGAATATTTTTGAACAATATAAGTTTTTTTTACAAAAGACTTTATCATATCCAATATCCCCCAAAAAATACAACCTGTTTTTGTATTAAAACCCATTTATTATTAAGAAATCGTTAAAATAATTAGATTAGACCCTGGCACAGCTAGATCCATACCAACTGACCTAAAGTCTTTTCAATATTGAAAACAATTAAATAAAATTATGATATCATACTAAATTATGGGCACCAACCATAATTCAGCACTTCTCATTTGCTCTGCTACAAAATGAGTGCATGTAGCATTTTTCTAACATCAGACTGTTTTTCTTCCTTCCCTCACACCTTTAGTCCAGAATGAAAATTTAGTATGAGTTTTGGTCAAGTTGGTTTGCCAGTGTTATCTGTATGCAATATGAATTCATATTGCATATTTCTATTTATGCATAAAATATACTCGTTAAGCATCATTTTTTTGCATTTTTCAATCATTATGCATATTTATGGATATGCATATGCATATTCATTACACAGATTTATATGCATATTAATATATTTTATTCATATACATATATGCACCTTTTTTTGCATATTCAATATGCATATTTTTATGCATATTCAATATGCATATTTTTTATGCATAATCACTATGCATATTTTTATGCATATTTTTTATGCATATTTATTCTTCATAGTCATTATGCATACACTTTAGATAGGCATTTCACATCAATTTTTAACATGCAATAAGTATCCACCATGCAAATTCAAATGCATATGCATCTATATCATACACGCAACATATATTCAAGTTTAATATTTGAATATTAAGGTATGCTAAGTGATGTTGTTCAACCTTTTGCCAAACCTGAGATTAACTGATGTTCAATGTGGTTCCTAAGCTCTGCTCAAGGAGGGATTGTTCTGGATTCAATCTGTGACAGTTTATTTTTTCAATGTTTTTTCATCAGATTTAAAAACATATTTCTGATAGTTTCAGGATGGTTTCCCAACAGTTTCCTGACAAATTCCTGATAGTTTCAAATAGAGGGAACTGCTAGCAGTTCACCCCCAGATTTCCTGTGGTGATAGTAGATTCAAAAAAGGAGTTTGACTCTGGGTGCCAAAAAATCCAACCTGCATTATTCAAAGAATAACCTACACACTAACAAACCAAAGCTCATTGGTCCAGTTTGCATCTAGTTTCTTTATGGATATGGACAAAAGCTTTTTCACCAAATATTATGAGGTTGGAGTAGGTTGGGTCACAGTTGTACGTGAGCTTCAGGAGAGTTTTGACACCAGTCTTGACATTGGGGAGCAGGTTGTGAACATGAGCTGCCTGTTTGTAAGCCAGCCCCCTGTCACCGGACGACCTACGCACAAGGTCGAGGATGTTCCTGAAAGTGAGATGAGGGATTTAGAAACTTCTTCGAAGCACAGAGGAATGATTCGAGGAAATTATTCAAAGGTCACTCGAAGTAATAGCTATAGGTTTAAGGTTTGTTCGAGAAGAATTATAAACTAGTTCCAAGGTAATAATAATTCTTAAAATCTCACAAAGGGTTGGAAACTCAATAGTCAAAGATTTAGGATTTAGAAATGAATATTGAGAAGGTAAAAGAAAGATACAATAACAATGTTTTAACTTTTAAGGTTTTCCACTATTAATGTAAATACGATATTATAATTTAATTCTAAGGAATATCGAACCAAATACCCAACTCCTTTTATATCCTTTGTTCCTCCTCGCATTGACCTCCCTTCCATCGCAGTATGCCCATTCCATTGACCATTACTAACATACACTTAGAACCTCTTCACTAAATATCCGTCCATGCTCAATATACCCCTTTTTAATTAATTAACAAAACTTTAATGAAAAAACTACTACTGTACTATTTCGTTGATCCTAGCGCTGTGCGTCGCTTATTGAAAAGGACTAAGGTACCCTATTGGGAGATTGACTAATTTAGATTTAGAGTTTAGGCTAGTGCAGTTAAATAGTAAGTACACAAAGGAAAAATCGCAGTTGCTATGGAGAATTGCTTTCTGCGCTTCGAGTATAGATGTAGGACTCGATATTATTGATTTATTGAGTTAATTTCGCCTCGAGTGTCACGTGGCGCGTGACAGATGCCCGGGTATAAGAACGCGAACTCCGTTGAGCTTGAACCATCTTCCCACACTAATTTCACTTGTCTAATACTTTTTTCCCGCATCTCTCAATTATTTATTTTATAATGAACTGCCCTACCCCCACACCCACGCCTCCACACCCTAAAGCGGATGGGGGAATAATCACATGACAGTTTTCACGGACTTGCACGGCTTGTGAAAGCATGGAATATTTCTGTGTCGAAAGTACGGCGACTCGAGGCCCTTGCCAGAAATGCGAGTTTTGCCGTTGGCGGCGAGTGGCGTGCGATGCGTTGACGAAGAACGCGGAAATCGAAAATCAATTCACAAAAACAAAATTTTGGGTAGTTCCAAAGACTAAAGAGGTGGTCGAAGACATTTGGGATGTCTCGATCGAAGATGAACAATCGGTGGGGGAAAATGATAAGGAGATGAACAACGAGATCTCAACCTGGGTAACCCAGGCCACGAGTTCGAAGCGAGGTGTCAAGGAAGAGGTCGATGAATTGGTGGAGGAGGATGAAGATGAAGTCCCTGTTCCAGGGCGGGCACCCAAGAAACGTCGGGTGGTCATCGAGGACGATGAGGAAGAGAGAGAGGTAGAACTTGGAGTGGTGCCCAGGTTATTTCTGGAGCCTGATCCCATCTTCGAGGTAAGCTTTAATTGTTTTATTTCAACGATGAAGTTACTGATGAGTCGCGTTTTAGACATCGAATAACCTGGAAGAGCCGATTGCGGAACCTGCACCGGTTATACCAACTGAGGCAAACCCTCCGGCCACGGAAGTGGTTGAAGAGCCCGAAGACACCCTGGACCAGGTGTGGTCAAAGAAACCTCGTCAAGGTCGACGAGTAAGGTTCGCGGAAGAACTATGTGGGGAGGTCGACGCTATTATTGACGCTGCTTCCTTCGACGTGGCGGAGGAGCTCTTGGAGATTGGAGAGGTGGTTCCGGTAGGAGAGGAGGAGGTATTTGATAAATGCAGGAAGGAGATAAGGGTAGTTTTGGAGAAAATGAAAAGATTGGTTCGAGAAAAATTAAAAGAAAAAATTTGAAAATGAAAAGGAGATGGAAAGAAGTAGAAGAAAAAATTGTATTTTAGTTTTATTTTATTTTTATTTTATTTTATTATTAGTATTATTTTTTTTTTTTATATTGTAGATGAATGTTGTTAATTTTACAAGATTTGAGAAAGAGAAAAAGAAGAGAAAAAAAAAAAAGAAAAAAGAAGTTTTAAATAAAAAATTTTAGAATTTGAAAGAAGAATTTTAAAGAAAGAAAAAGGTTGTTTTAATTGAAGGAAGTTTTAGTGTTTTTAAAAGAAAAAATTTTATGTAAGAAAAGAGAGAGAAAAAGAAACGGTTTTGTGATTGAGATAAGTTTGTTAAATTGAGGATTTTAAAATTTTTTTTTTTTTTTTTTTTTTTTAAGAAATTTTAGTTTGAAAAAAGAGGAGAAAGAAAAGAAAAAAAACAAAGTGTAGAATTTAAGAGAGTTTGAAAAGAAGATTTATTTGTTTCGAAGAATTATTATAGGGAGATTCAGGGGTTGAAGTTAAGTTCGAGGAAATGGTTGTGCCATACAGGATTTGATATTCGAAGAAAAGAAAGTCTTTAAAAGAGAAAATAAAAAAATTTTTTAAAGAGAAAATTTTGAAGAGAATTTTAAATTTAAGAAAAGAATGTATTTAAAGAATTGAAAAAAGAAAAGAAGAAAATATTTAGAGAGATTTATGAGTTTTTTTATTTTATTTTATTATTTATGTTTATCCTATTTTATTTTATTTTATTTTATTTTATTTTATTTTATTTTATTTAATTTAATTTAATTTTATTTAATTTTAATTTTGATTTTATTTTATTTTTTTATTTTATTGTATTTAATTTTATTCTTGATTTTATTTTTAGTTGGTTTTGGAGGAAATTTATAGAAGGAGAAGAAAGAAAAAAGAAGAGAGAAAAAAGAAAACAAGGCTAAGAAATTTAAGAGGTGTTTTAGATTTTAAAGAAAGAAAGAAAAGAAAAGAAAATTTTAAATAAAGAAATTTTAAGGTTTTGGTTTTAAAGGATATTTCGAATGAAAAGATTTTAGGAGTTCAGGAGCATTGGAAACATTGATGGCTGGTTCCCAGGATGTTTTGTCTGAGTCATTGAGGAAGCCTTCCCATTCCACGAGGTATTGAAGTTTCCCCTTGCGTATTCTTGAATCAAGGATACGACTTACTTCCCACTCTAGATGATCTTCTACTTCGACCGGTTCCGGAGGGGGTTGGTTCTTGCCCGGGTATATTTCTCGAGCCAGTTCCAGGAGAGATACATGGAAAACAGGGTGAATCGCCTGCCATTTAGGAGGTAACTTGAGTCGAAATGCAGTTTTAGAGACTTCAGAGTCGATTTCGAATGGTCCCAAGCGCTTTTCAGCCAGTTTCTTTGATGGTCTTGTTGTTCGGATGTTTCGTGCATCGAGCCATACTTTGTCGCCTGGTTTAAAGGAAGGAGCAGATTGTCGATGTTTGTCGGCCTGTTCCTTGTATCTTCGAATCGCTGATTCCAAATTTGTTTTAAGTTCTTCTTGGAGTCGTGATATAGTTCGAAGATAATGTTCTGCAGGATGATTAGTTCCTACATGAATTGAGTTGAATCGAGGATGTCGTCCATAAATGGTTTCGAAGGGAGATTGTCGTGTCAAAGAATGAGTCGAGTTATTATAAGCAAATTCGGCCAATGGTAACCATGTGGTCCAATCGTCTTGTTGGTAACTGACATACATTCGAAGATATTGTTCGAGGATTTGGTTAACTCTTTCTGTTTGACCATCGGTTTCAGGGTGATAGGCCGTGGAGAGATTCCTCGTGATATTGAGTTGTCAACACAGTTGGGTCCAGAGTGTGGATACAAACAATGAGCCTCTATCTGAAATAATGTCATTTGGTAAGCCGTGTTTAGAAAATACATATTCTAGAAACAATTTTGACAAATCTTCTGCTGTAGCAGTAGTAGTGGTTTTAACAAAAATAGACATTTTTGAAAATCTATCTACTATTACTAATATAGCATCAAAATCATTAGAAATAGGAAGTTGAGAAATGAAATCCATCGATAAAGATTCCCAAGGTTTAGAGGGAATAGGAAGTGGTTGAAGCAACCCATGCTTCCGGTGACGGGGAGCCTTATTCCTATTACATTCGTAACAAGCTTTTATATAGGCCTTGATTTCCTTGGTCATACCTGGCCAGAAGAAATCCCTTGCTATTAACTGGTAGGTTTTATCAACCCCAAAATGACCAGCTAACGGAGAATCATGTCGACTATTGAAAATCCATAATTTTATCTCATTGTTGTCGGGTATGACTACTCTACCTTCGAAGACTAATAGACCTGATTCAATACTAAATCTTTTGGCCCCTTGCTTCGAGAGTATTTTGTCTTTTAACCCTAAACAATAATCGTCCTTCGACTGAGCTTCGAGGATGTTGGATAGTGGATTTCGAAAAGATTGAATTGTCATCGAATTAAGTTGATGAGTTGTTAACATTGATTCGTTGAAGATTGATTGCACATTTGCTGGGTTCTTGTCAGCAAATGCGTCCCCCCGCTGTGGGTAAACGTCGTCCTGACGTGACAAGATATCTGGGACAATGCAGTTTTTTCCTGGGCGATAGGAAATAGAGAAAGAAAATTCAGACAAAAGTTCAGCCCACCTGGCTTGACGCCTGGTTAACACTTTAGAAGACATGAAGTATTTCAAAGCATTGTGATCAGTTAAAATTTGAAAAGGACTATCTAGGCTGAGAAGAAAAGAACGCCATTTTTTAAGACAATGGATAATAGCTAAAAGCTCTTTGTCATGAATTTCATAATTTAATTCCGCGGCTATGAGTTTGCGTGACTCAAAAGCAACAGGATGAAACAAATTTGTTTCAGGATTTAATTGGGAGATGACCCCTGCAATAGCATAATCGCTCGCATCTGTCTCAACTATTGTCGAGGCCGAAGGATCAAAATGCCGAAGAATTGGGGCTGTGGTGAACGCAGTTTTTAGTGCTTCGAATTCCTTTTGCGCTGTAGAAGTAAAAACAAAAGGAATATCTTTTCTAAGAAGAGAAGTAAGATTGGAAATAGTTTTAGAGTAATCTTTAATAAATCTTCTATAGAAGTTTGCAAAACCCAAAAATCCTTGGAGTGATTTAATGTTTTTGGGCTCAGGCCATTCCAGGATTTTCTGGACTTTTTTGTCATCCATGACTAAACCGTCAGTGGACAACGTAAACCCCAAAAAATCAATTGATTTGAGGTGGAATTCGCATTTATTATGCTTGGCGTAGAGACCATGATCTCGAAGACGATTTAGGACCTGTCGAACATGATGAATATGTTCATCCAGTGTTTTCGAGAATATTAAAATATCATCTAAATAGACGACTGCAAATTGTTCAACAACATCTTGAAAGATATCATTAACAAAAGTTTGAAAAGTTGAAGGTGCGTTACATAATCCAAAAGGCATAACTAAATATTCAAAACTACCAAATCTAGTGCGCATTGCAGTCAGTGGTTCATGACCTTCCGCAATGCGAATAAGATTGTAAGCGCCTCTAAGATCAATTTTAGAAAAGAAATTAGCACCATTGAAAAGGGTAAGAAGTAATGACATAGGAGGAACAGGATATGCATTTTTCTTTGTGACTGTGTTGAGCTGTCTATAGTCAACACACAACCTAAGACTACTGTCCTTCTTTTTTACAAAGAGGACTGGGGAGCCGGTTGGAGATTTACTGGCTCTGATGAAACCTTTGGCTACATTCTCTGCAATGTAGTCTCGAAGAACTTGAGATTCGTCCTTCGATAGAGAATAGACAGGACCTGCCGGAGGTACTGGGCCTATTAACTCTATTTGATGGTCGTAGGGTCGATGAGGTGGTAACTTATCAGCCTTGCGGATTGAGAAAACATCGAGGAAATCGTGGTAGATTTCCGGTAGAGTTGATTTAATGGCTTCAACGTTGATTTGGTCATCCTCTTCATCTTCGAGAGAATCTGTCGAGGTGATACCTGTATTGAGAGAGCATAATTCGATTACTTCGAGGCAATTTAAATCCTCTTCGAGTGAAGTCATCGAGCTAGAAGGGTTAGCCAATTTCTCATTTAAAGAAGGTACAGATGCTTGCAAGTCATCTGGCAGAGATTTGTCCTCTAGCAGGACGTTGTCAGGCGGGTTGTTTAACTCCCTATTGACCTGCATTAAAGAATCAGAAATATACTTAGAGCGTGGGGTGATCAATCCCCGGGTCCAATCAATTTCGGGATTCCAATACGTTAAAAAGTCATGGCCAAGAATGGTATCGTCCATCCTTGGGGCGTCCAAGACTGATAATTCCCACTTGAAGGGGGGAAAATTCGGAAAGTTGAAAACCCATAAAACTTTCTTACTTACCCAATATTTGGGTTCTTCTGATTCAACCAAATAGATGGGAGTTCGATCGATATCTGTAAATGTTAGTTGAAGCTTCTCGGCAAAAGATAAACTAACAAAAGAAATTGAAGCTCCAGAGTCTATAAGACAACTGAAGGGGATATCCTCCTTAAAAAGAATGAATCTCAAGCGGTTTAAGGCAACTCCAGTCCTTAAGACATGGAGGTTCTGTGCACTGGGAGAGATAAGATAGTTTGCTTTGCACACAAGTAAACTATCTACTAGTTTTTTGACTTCGAACTAGTACCTTCTCTTTCCTTCAACTTTACACAGTCTTCCAACTTGTGCTTACCCCCACAATACATACATAACCCATTATCTGCTCTTCTCTTCCTCTCAGATTCTTTAAGTTCCCCTTTAGGATCCAGTACTTTGCTGATATCGCCTGGGGTTGAGCCTTTTGGTCGAGTTTTATCCTTTCCCTTATTGGGTTTGGATTGAGTCGAGGAGGATTGATTTGGTCGTGGGTGTGAAGAAGGTCCCGATTTAAAATTTAGGCCTTGAGATTTGTTGGCATATTGACGATGTTGAAGTCGTCCTTGATAAACGCCGTCAAGTTCGAGGGTTCGATCCATTAAATCCGTTAAAGTAGTCATCTTCTGACCGTGAAGATTTAATTGATCCAGAATCCTCGAAGGAAGTCCTTTCTTGAAATGATACTTAAGGGCAGCATCATTCCAACCTACTCGAGTTTGAAGTGCTCTGAAGTTCGAGATATATTCAGAGGCTTTACCATTATCACTCATGTGAAGAAAATCAAGTTCAATTTCTGCGTTGTCCGTTTCATTAGGATCCTCAAACAACGTAAAAAGTTGGTCTTCGAACTTTTCCCAATTATTGATAAGTAAGTGGGTTTCTGTCGAAGAAAGCATGAGTAGATAAGGTTCGAACCATCTTGCTGCTTTCCCGGCTAGGAATGAAGAAGCGTAAACAACCTTTGATCGGTCGCTGTTAAAGGTTCGAGGGTCATTATGGAACAGTAGCTTGCAGGTTTGCAAGAAGGGTCGCAATCTGTCGGGGTGATCTCCGTCGAATTTGTCAGGAGATTTCATAGAAGGAGTTTTGAACTTAGATCCCTCTGAAGACGTTGGATTTGAAAGGGTTTTCATAAAAAGTCTCATGAAATCTTCCAGAGAGTTAGATGGTCCCGGTTCTGAGGATTGGCCAGAAGGGTGATTGGCAGGGGCGGATGGTGCCTCATGCATTGTATCCTCTCCTTCTTCTTCATCACTAGAATCCTCAAAATCTTGTGGAATGTCTTCTACAGATTGAACTGAGTGTTGCCGTTCCCTAAGGTCGAGTGGTTCCAAAGAGTGAGTGCGAGAAACAGACCTTGTGGCTGTTGGCCTGCCTCTAGCGCGAGCTCTAGTAGTAGCGCCCGTAGGAGGAGTGCGTTGAACAGGTGCCATTTAAAATTTTTAGAAGCACCTAAAAAAGACGTAGTAGTGCAAAGAATGAGAACTACGGAGAATTAAATTATACTGTCACCGGACGACCTACGCACAAGGTCGAGGATGTTCCTGAAAGTGAGATGAGGGATTTAGAAACTTCTTCGAAGCACAGAGGAATGATTCGAGGAAATTATTCGAAGGTCACTCGAAGTAATAGCTATAGGTTCGAGGTTTTTTCGAGAAGAATTATAAACTAGTTCCAAGGTAATAATAATTCTTAAAATCTCACGAAGGGTTGGAAACTCAATAGTCAAAGATTTAGGATTTAGAAATGAATATTGAGAAGGTAAAAGAAAGATACAATAACAATGTTTTAACTTTTAAGGTTTTCCACTATTAATGTAAATACGATATTATAATTTAATTCTAAGGAATATCGAACCAAATACCCAACTCCTTTTATATCCTTTATTCCTCCTCGCATTGACCTCCCTTCCATCGCAGTATGCCCATTCCATTGACCATTACTAACATACACTTAGACCCTCTTCACTAAATATCCGTCCATGCTCAATATACCCCTTTTTAATTAATTAACAAAACTTTAATGAAAAAACTACTACTGTACTATTTCGTTGATCCTAGTGCTGTGCGTCGCTTATTGAAAAGGACTAAGGTACCCTATTGGGAGATTGACTAATTTAGATTTAGAGTTTAGGCTAGCGCAGTTAAATAGTAAGTACACAAAGGAAAAATCGCAGTTGCTATGGAGAATTGCTTTCTGCGCTTCGAGTATAGATGTAGGACTCGATATTATTGATTTATTGAGTTAATTTCGCCTCGAGTGTCACGTGGCGCGTGACACCCCCAGAAGTATTCAGGCATTTCACTTACTAGTAGTGTCAGTATTTCTAGTATATAAGTTGGATTTAATAGTATTTTTTAATGGTCCTACTACATATTGATAAATGATTTAGTGATTAAACCTCAGGGGAAGACTAATAAAATAGTTATACTCAAATAAAACTCACAATACTTGGATGTAAATGCATGCTTAGTGGTGGAAAATAGATAAATGGAATATAGTTATAGCTTATATAATGATAATATCAACTTATATAGGCTTTATGATATATTTATAAATGCTAATAATTATATTGAAGTGTTGGATTGAATTGTAGTAAGTAATTGATGATGAATAACCCGTCAAATCCCTCCTTATTTATACTAAAATCCCCTGGAGTGCACAGACCTTCAATCCAGATGATGTCACTGCTATCTCCGGCAATTACAGCACTTTGAGGGCCCATCACCTCCCCATGGCGTCCACTTCAAGCAGATTCAACACCCAGACCTCCAGTAAGGACCCTCCATCACAATTAATGCTAACACAGACCCAAACCATAATTAGAAAATCCAGATAAAAGCGGATACCATAAAGAAACAGGTAAAATAACTAATCCAAAAGGGATAAAATGAAACCCAAAGCATATAAAAAAAAATTGAAATGTCCAAGCCCCCAATAACATCCCCAAGCATCCATATTAACCCAGCCATGACCTCCCAACCCATATATACGTGAATATCCATCCAAGGAAGCAGATTAAGTTGTCCAAACTGAGTGTATGGGCCTGAAATAGGTGTATATGCTTCTGTAGGTATTTTGAATCCACTGATTTTGTCCATATGACCTAAAATAAGCAGAAAAACAAAGATTATAGGCTATTAAGGGGTTAAAACCCCCTTATAGACCTAAATATACATAAGATACTGCATATTTCACTGAATATGAGCTTTATGTATACATTTAAGCCTATGTATGTCAATAATTACTTAATATCACTTAAGATAAGTATATTATGACTCCATTAACACCTTAATAAGTATTATTAGTCTATGAATACGCTATTTCAACTGCTATAAGTTATATAATAGTGTGATAATTGTATATATATGTATTATAATCATATATATTATTGTTTTAACCTTTTTATTAAGATATAAGCTTAATGTACTTAAGGTTATCTTATTTTAAGCATTAGAGATACTCAGTCCTAGGGATATCTAGGCTGACAAGTAGGATGGTCCTGGCAATGTCAACAACTTTTCTGTTGAAGCATTCAGATGATCCATTTTAGTCATGGTAGTGAGGAAAAGTAATTTCATGAGAAGCACTAATTTCAGAAAAGATCTGAGCCATCTTTTTACTGTGCATTTCCCCCCCATTGGTTCTTAATGCTTGTAATTTCTTACCAGTAACATTTTCCAGCTTTTTATAAAAGGTAAAAAAAGCAGTTGTGGCCTCAGATTTGGAATTAAGCAGAAATACCTCACCATAAGAGGTTGAAATTTCACTGAACATTGCAGCCCATCTTGCACCATGAACAGTAGGATCCTTAGGACCAACCAGGTTTCCAACAATAGGGTTCATCATAGATTCATCTCTTTATTCACATGTAGCTGATGCTTTCCTGGTACTTTTTGCTATCAAGAAATCTTCACAGTCAATCTTACCAGGTGGCATAGAGAGGGGCAAGCCAGTACCAATTCCAGCTCTGATGATAGTTCTAATTGTGTTCTCACTGGTATGGCCAAGCCTTCTATGCCAGTCCATGAGAGAGCCTTTAGCAGCAGGGGGTCAGTTGATGTTTTCTGTCAGCCTAGGTATCCCCAGGACTGAGTATTTCTTATCTATAAAATAATATAACCTTAATTACATTAAGATTATATCTTAAAGATAATGTTAAAACACTTATATATATGGTTATAATACATATATATATCTATTACACTATTATACGACTTATAGTAGTTTAAATAGCTTATCCATAGCCTAATAGTACTTATTAAGGTGTTAATGGAGACATAATATACTTATCTTAGGTGATAGGAAGTAATTATTGACATACATAAGCTTATATGTATACATAAACCTCATATTCAGTGAAATATGTAGTTATATTATGTATATTTAGATCTATAAGTGGGTTTTTACCTCTTAATAGCCTATAAACTTTGTTTTTCTGCTTATTTTAGGTCATATGGACGTATTCAGTGGACTCACATTGCCTAAACAAGCATATAAACCTATTTCAGGCGCATATACCCAGTTTGGTCAACTTAATCTGCTTCCTTGGTTGGATTTTCATGGATTTATGGGTTGGGATATGATTACTGGGTTGATATAGAGGCTTGGGGATGTTATTGGGGGCTTGGACAGTTAATTTGGTTCCTTTATATGCTTTGGGTTTCATTATATTCTCTTTGGATGTGTTATTTTACCTGTTTCTTTATGGTATCCGCTTATATCTGTTTATTCTATTTATGGTATGGGTCTGTGGTATCATTAATTGTGATGGAGGGTCCTTACTGGAGGTCTGGGTGTTGAATCTTCTTGAAGTGGACACCATGGGGAGGTGATGGGCCCTCACAGTGCTGTAATTGCCGGGGATAGAAGTGACATCATTTGGATTGAAGGTCTGTGCACTCCAGTGGATTTTGGTATAAGTAAGGGAGGTTTTTACGGGTTATTAGACATCACTTACTTACTACACTTCAATAAAACATTATAATACAATTATTATCATATAGAAATATATTATAAATCATCTATAAATTGATATTATCTTTATACAAGCTATAACTATATTTTATTGATCTATTTTTCACCATTAGCACGCATAAAAATCCAGGTATTGTGAGTTTATATTGAGAATAACTATTTTATTAGTCTTCCCCTGAGGTTTAATCACTAAATCTTTTATCAATCAGTAGTAGGACCATTAATATTTACTATTAAATCATACTTAGATACTAGCATACACTGACATTTTCATTCTTTTTAACAGAACGTAGGAGGGAAGGATTCAAGGAATAGTGGTAAGGGGAAACATTAATTTGATTGCAGTCACTAAACTTAATTACATCTAAGATCCAGAGTCTCCCTGTACTTTCCAACTGTCCTTTCTTAATCAGATCATCTTTTAAATAAATCCCCAAGTTCTTGTCTTCAGAACATAAACCAAAACAAAAACCACTGTCCACCAAATCAAAAATAGGAATAAGATTAGTTTTAACACTGGTAATAGTAACAACTTTTACATCTCCTTTTATTTTTAGGTCCCCTATACCAATAATAAATGAGGAAGGACAGTTAGTTGCTACTTTGATAGGGATTCAATTTTTAAGAGGTCTGAAATTTCTGAGAAGGCTCACATTGCCAGTGAGATGGTGAGTAGCTCCAGAATCCAATATTGCCACATTCCCTGCAAGTGCTTCAGGTGACCACTCCGCACTGGTCAGATCAATTTGTGCAAATTGTTCATACAAGGCCTCCACATTTTCTTCAAAGATAGTGAATTCATCTGCTTTAATCTGTACATCTCTTGCTCTAATTGGTCTATGTTGTGGTCTCTTGTAAGGGATGTAAACTGATTTGTTTTTTGTATTTGGATCAGACACAAAGGTTGTAGCATGTTCTCTCATGATGTAGAGTCTTGCAGAAAAGGTGGATGAGTAAAGGTTGTAGGGACAGTGAGAAAAAATATGAGCCATTTATTTGCATTCATGGCATTGTCTTTGAGCATCAGGGGGTCTGTAAGAGTCTGTTTGACATTGAGGATGAGCTGCCGCATTAAAGATGGGTTCAGTTGACAAAGATGCAGTAGGAGCTGCTGAAACAGAGTCTCTATCTTCCCTGTTTTGAGCTAGTGAAGGCATGAGCTGACAAAAATCTTCAAAAGTGACAGATTTTGCGTCAGGGAAGTTATCCAGGGCAACACACAGATCAACATAAAAGTCTTTTAGAGATTACGGTAGTAGAGCATGGGACATAAGAGCTTTAAAAACTTTATGATCAAAAACAATTCTTTGCCGTTCAATAGATTCAAAATACTTGTTGAATGCTTCCAAATATTCACTGTGTGAAGTAAATTGAGTTTACTTTAAGTTGACAAAATTGCAAATGGCTTTCATGGTTGATGTGTTATTGGATCTGGTAAACTTTTTACAGATGTGAAGATAGGTTTGATGTGCTCTCATGGCATAGGTTAGGAAAAATGGAGTGCAGAAGAATTAGGTGAGTTACTCTGTCCTCAAAATCATCAGGACCAGTATCATCATTTAGTGCATATGCTCTTGTACCAACAAAATCTTTAATGAGTGCCAGTCAGAATAATTGTTGCTACTAACCTCAAGATTAGGGATAGATTTGGTAAATTCCATTATATTTTTCAAGGTACGTTGTCACTCAATCATACTGACTGGTGCTTGTTGCTGAGGTAAAAACATGTGGGAAGGGACAGGGCATGAACGACTGGGAGGATTGGCTTGCCTAAAAAGGGAAGCCAATCTCCCCATTGGTGTCGTTATATCAGCATCATTCATTGGTGCTTTTGTGTGATGTGCAGCAGGTAGGTCAGGGCAGTGGGTGGGGAGAAGCAGCAAGGTATCTGGGTTAATAGATAAGGCTCTGATAGCCTCCATAAGGTAATATATGGGGGTAGGGGTGTTTTTTGGGGAAGCACACAAGGTTGCCAAGCTTGGTGGTGAGTACGCAAGAGGGGGTTTAGTTTTGTGAGAGGGAGGAATAATGATATTGTTGTGTGAGGAAGAAGGAGATGGGGAGGCTGAAATAGACTTGAGGGTAGGAGCAGGGGTGATAGACAGGGTATTTTTATGATTGGATGATTAAGTTATGCGGGGGTTTTGAGTAGTGGGAGGGTCAAGAGGGTCAATACCAATGCTGCGAAGCTCTTGGGAAGAGATTGAGTGGGTAATTTGGGATGGATTCTTTTTACCAGCACTTGAATTAGGTAATTCTTTGTTAGACATGTGCTGGGGGTATTTTGGCTACTAATTTTGTGGAGTTTTTTACAGCTCACGTTTCAATGCGCACAGGTACAGCCCACAACCTGTAGCACAGTGTCAGCCTGTAGAGCTCCGGAAAGAACTAGAGAACAGGGGATGCCGCAACTACAGACTATATACATTCACACACATAACTAAGTACATAGTCCTAGTGACTTAACATTTTTCACATACTAAGAGTATCCACACTTTTGCAGGTGTGTAACCCCTTCTTACTTGCATATTAGTTCTGATTTGTACTAATTAATGAGGCCATTCCACACTTGTTAGTGAAAATCTTCACTATTTGTGAGTTACCCAAAATATTCAACACTAATGTTTTTGCATGAATTCAGTAATTTCTAATTTATTTTCTCACGTGTCTTTGCACTAACTTGGTATATTCATCATTTTTTCACTAAATCTATATTTGCCACAATTAAGCCATTCAACTGCCTCAAAGAATTACTAGACCTAGATGAGGATCACCTTACCTTTAATTACTTGTTAACTACCCTCCAAGTAAACACTGATTAGGTGACCTTGTTTTCTTACTTTATGTGGTGATAGGACTATTTAGAGATGTGTACATTTCCCAGAACCTGTAGCAAAATAATATAGAGCTGGTTTTGGGTGTGATATGATGATGAGAAGTGAGAAAAGTAGCGTTTGGTAAGAGTGAAGTCTTAATGAAATGGAAGTATTGAGTTGTCGCGAGTGTGGTCTGTTGAGATGAATCACTGAAAAAATGGCGGGGCAGAAAATGAGTTACACAAATGGTTCAATAATTCGTGGGAAGATCCACAAATTACTGAAAAAATTAGTGATTTGGCCCTTTACCAAATGACTAAAACATGATGAGTGCAGATTATTAGCTGCTATTTTCATTAAAATATGCACACCAAAGCTAATTTGACCCACGAGTGTGGATGCTCTAAAACTCTTATTTGTCTCTCGAGACTCAGGAACTTACCATCTGCCTGTTAAGTCACTAGGAATATGTACTTAGTTATGTGTGCAAATGTATATAGTCTGTAGTTGCGGCATCCCCTGTTCTCCGGCTCTTTCCGGAGTTCTACAGGCTGACACCGTGCTACAGGTTATGGGCTGTACTTGCGGGCACTGAAACTTTAGCCATAATAAAACTCCACTAGCATTAGCAACACTAGGAGAGCTATTAGCCAAAAAAAACCCCAGCGCATGTCTGAATCAGACTTACCATTATCATCCCACGCTGGTAAAAAACTTACCCAATCCATCTCTAACCAAGGGCTAAGGAGCATCGGTATTGACCCTCTCACTCAACGTCCTTCTAAACCTTTCTGCGCCACTCGCAATTCCACCGCACGTGATTCTTCCCCCACCCCTTCCCCTACCCTCACACCTATACCAGGTACCCCCGTCGCTTCCTCCTCACACCTCGCTAAATGCACATTGACTAGCAAGGAACCTCGGTCCACTACCATTACTACCTCCCACCCACATACTACCACTAACCCAGAATTAGCTACCCCCAGCCCTACCCCTATAGCAACTAACACTATCTCTACTACCTCCCACTCACATACCACTACCCCAGTGTTAGCTACCCCCACCCCTAACCTATAGCAAATACCACTACCCCACCTTTAACTACACCCCCACCTATGTCTACCCCTGTGCCTACCCCAATCAACGATATTACTTGCGCAATTGGGGAACTCTCCCTTAACTCAAGTGCAATGGCAAAAACAAATGCACCGCCGTCTATTCCTCGTTCCACTTCTCCTTTCCAAAGTAATGTGCCACCTCACCTTACAAAACCCCCTCAACCCATTAGTATAACTGAGAGACAAAGAACCTTGAGGAATGTTATTGAATTTACAAAATCCATCCCAACTCTTGAAGTCTCTGGAATTAATTTCTCTGAATGGCACAACAATGTCTTAGCCCTGATCAAAGACTTTGTAGGCACAAGGGCATATGCATTAAAAGATGGCACTGGTCCTGATGATTATGAAGACAGAGTTACACACCTAATTCTTCTTCACTCCATTTCTCCCAACCTGCGCCATGAGATATCTATCTACCAACTGGAAAGCACATCCTACCTATCTTCATATTATCAATAAATTCTCTAGATCTAATCATACCTCCAAAATGACAGCCATTTTTAATTTCATCAATCTAAAGCAAACACAGTTCACATCCCACAGTGAGTATCTGGAGGCATTCAACAAGTATTTTGAAGCAATTGAACGGCAAGGAAACACTTTTGATCATAAGGTATTCAAAGCACTAATGTCTCACGCCTTATTACCTTCATCACTTAAGGACCTATATGTTGATCTCTGTGTCGCTCTGGACAATCGTGCTGACTCAACTGCGGTCACTTTTGAGGATTTCTGCCAACTCATGCCATCTTTGACTCAAAATAGGGTGGATAGAGAATCGGTCTCATCAAATCCTGCTACTTGCTACTTCTTTGTCCACTGAACCCATCTTTAGTGTAGCAGCTCATCCCCAACACCATACACCACACAATATGGGGGGCGGACTTGCTAGTGAGTCCGCAACCTTGGACCCAAACTCACAACAGATTGAACACACATTGAGCCATTGATAAAGGAACCATACAATCAGGAATGAACACCACTCAGCAGAACAGTTTTAGGTGGGTGTTCAAGTAGAGTTCAGTTTGGGTTCAGTATGAGTTCAGTCTGAGTTCCATCTGAGTTCCATCTCAGTTCAGGTTGAGGACTTGCTAGCAAGTCCACCCCCTATATTGCGTAGTGATACAGACTCCTACCGACCCCCAGGTGCTCAAAGACAATGCCACGAATGCAAATAAACAGCTCATTTCTTTACCCACTGTCCCTACAACCTTAACTCATCCACCTTCTCTGAAGGATTCTACCTCATGAGAGAACGTGCTACAAGCCTTGCATCTGACCCAAATGCAAAAAGCACACCCATATACATCCCTTAAAAAAGACCTCAACATAGACAAATTAGAGCAAGGGATGTACAAATTGAAGCAGATGAAGTTACTATCTTTGAAGAAAATGTGGAGGCTCTGTATGAACAGTTGGAACAAATTGATCTGTACAGTGCAGAATGGTCACTTGAAGCGCTTGCCAGGGAATGTGGCAATATTGGATTCTGGTGCCACCCATCATGTCACTGGCAATGTGAGCCTTCTCAGCAATTTCAGACCTCTTAAAAATCAAATACCTATCAAATTAGCAACTAACTGTTCTTCCTCATTTATCACTGGCATAGGGGACCTGAAAATAAAAGGAGATGGGAAAGTTGTTACTATTACCAATGTTTTTTACTGTCCAGAAGTTAGAACTACTCTTATTTCTCTCTTTGATTTAGTGGACAATGGTTTTTGTTTTGATTGATGTACTGAAGACAAAAATTTAGGGATTTATTTTAAAGATGAACTGATTATGACAGGGAAGTTAGAAAATACAAGGAGAATATGGATTTTAGATGTAATTAGGTCTAGTGACTGCAATCAAAATGTTTCCTCTTATCATTTTCCCTTGAATCCTTCCCTCCTTTGTACCGTTAAAAAGAATGAAACCATCAACCGGCCCCTTTCTGCAAAAGGTTCCCTCATGGACTGGCATAGAAGGCTTGGTCATACCAGTGAAAACACAATTCAAACTATCATCAGAACTGGAATTGGTACTGGCTTTCCCATCTCTATGCCACCAGGTAAGATTGACTGTGAAGATTTCTTGATAAAAAAAAGTACAAGAAAACCATCAGCTACACGAGAATCAAGACCAGAATCTATGATGAGCCTTATTGTTGGAGACCTGGTTGGTCCTATGGATCATACTGTTCATGGTGCAAGATGGGCTGCAATGTTTAGGGAAAGTTCAACTTCCTATGGTGAGGTATTTCTGCTCAATTCCAAATCTGAGGCCACAACTGCTTTTGTCACCTTTTATAAAAAGCTAGAAAATGTTACTGATAAGAAATTACAAGCATTAAGAACCAATGGGGGGGGAATGCACAGTAAACAGATGGCTCAGGTCCTGGCTGACATTGGCGCTACACATGAAATCACCTGTCCTCACCATCATGAACAAAATGGATCAGCTGAACGTTTCAACAGAACTGTTGGTGATATTGCCAGGACAATCTTATTAGCAAGCAAACTAACCAAATGTTTCTGGGGCCTAGCTTACAAATGGGAAGCTCATGTTCACAACAGGCTCCCCAATGTCAAGACTGGTGACAAAACTCCACTGAAGCTCATGTACAATTGTGACCCAACTTACTCAAACCTCAGAATATTTGGTGAAACAGATTTTTTCCATATCCATAAAGAAACTAGACGTAAACTGGACCAACAAGCTTTGATTTGTAAGTGTATAGGTTATTCTTTGAATAATACAGATTGGATTTTTTGGCACCCAGAATCAAACTCCTTTTTTGAATCTGCAATGGCTGTTTTCCCTGGTGACCGACGACCTGCTCACATCACTGCTTATCAACCACCACCATCCAAAGGATCTCTTGCTCATATACTCAATAATATGAAACTAGGCAATTTCAAGGATGAGGAAACTCTTATCTCTCAGGAAAAAGCTGTACATGAAACTGTTAAAAAAGTTTTGTCCCAATCATCCATTATTCCCAGAATGCATCTGCAAGCTATGCTCTCACCTGACAGTCATAAGTGGGACCGAGCATGCAAAAGGGAACTATTGAACATGAAAGATATGGATGTGTGGTATGAGGAGAAGCTCCCCCCTGGCGCCAAGCTCACCAATGCAAAATGGGTCTTCACAATCAAAAATCCTTCTTCCAAAACTCCAATCTACAAGGCATGATATGTAGCAAAAGGTTTTTTACAACAGTATGGTATTGATTTTACTGACACCCTTGCCTCAACTGCTACTTTTGCTTCACAGCGCATTCTCCTCACTTTAGCAGCTTATCACAAATGGCCTGTCAAATCTTTTGATGTCACTGCTGCTTACCTTCACAGTCCAATCGATGAAGCAATTGGGGTGGGACCTCCTGAAGGTTACCAACTACATGACGTTGGCAATGTGTTACACTTAAAGAAAGCCCTCTATGGTACCAAGCAAGCAGCAAGATGCTGGTGGCTTCATATAGCCAGCAAATTGGACTCTCTGGGGTATAAGGCAAGTCAGTATGATAAAAGTTTCTATGTTCTTAGGAAGAAGGATTTTTTGGGTGTGATATGGATACATGTTGATGATGGTATAGTTACTGGTAGTAGTGAGGAGGTGTTAAAGGGTTTGGAAGATGGTTTGGATGGTAGTTTGAAGGTAAAATGGAATGATAGTGTTGATGGTATAGTAGGTGTTTCTATCAAAGAAGTTCCAGAAGGTTTTGATGTGCACAATTTTCAGCTCATTGACAAGATCCTATGGACTCATAACCCCTCTGGATTGACCACAAGATCACCCTTACCAAACAATTTGGAAATCACCACTGCAAAGGACAAAGAGGTAGCTATAGAGACAACTAAATATCTCTCTATTTTAGGTGCTCTCAGTTATGTGGGAGTAGTAACTAGACCAGATCTGTCTTTCCCAGTCAATTTTTTGGCACACTTCTCCACCAAACCTACTGCCACCCACTGGATTGCTCTCAATCACCTTCTTAGATATGTCCAACACACTGCCACCCTTTGTCTTCACATTCATCCTGACCGTAACCCACCACTTGAACTCCTATCTTTTTCTGATTCCACTTGGAATAACAAAGAATTCTCAAGAGCTCAAAGTGGACACCTGCTACTCCTTAACTCTTGCCCAATAGTATGGACATCAAGGTGCCAGTTGACAGTAAGTGATTCATCATGCACTGCTGAATATGTGACACTTGGTGGTGGTATGAAAGACACAATTTGGATCTCAAACTTGCTCAAAGATATCTTTCCTGATATTCCCCCTATCAAGATCTTCTGCGACAACAAAGGAGCAATCACAAATGCAAAAGATAACCCTGGCAACAAGAGGACACGGCATGTGGATAGGTGTTTCTATATTGTGAATGAACAACTCTTTCTAAAGAAAGGAACATTGGAATGGGTTCCTACTGCTCAAATGCGGGCTGATATACTCACAAAATCACTGGGCCCATCTCTAACAATGCTAAGAAGGAAGGATGTATGTGTGTGGTGATGGGGTTATATTTCTCTTCTCTTATTTTTTCTCATTTCATTTTATTTCTTTTTTCATTTTGGAGTTGGTTATGTTTGCATGGGGGGGATATCAGTAATATACTTCATAACTAAGTGGGGGGGATGTTAAGTCACTAGGACTATGTACTTAGTTATGTGTGCAAATGTATATAGTCTGTAGTCGCGGCGTCCCCTGTTCTCCGGTTCTTTCCGGAGTTCTACAGGCTGACACCGTGCTACACTGCCAAGTTTATTGATATTGGGAAATCAATCAGTATTTCATTACTATCTCGCTATCTTTATATACTCTAACATAACTATCTACATAATGTTCTACTAGTTTCTAGTATATTCTACTGCCTTCTCGATAGCTCCTCTACAATTGACTCAACAAAATCTACACTAAAAATATTTTGTGACAATAAATCAACAATCCATATTGGGAATGATGAACCTTCCAATAAAAGATGCCGACATACCAGGCGTGACTTTTACTATGTCAACGAGATTCTATATGATGGACTCGCTACCTTACACTGGATTTCTACCAATGATAATATTGCAGATATAATGACGAAATCGCTAGGGAAAATCAAAATACAAAACACCTTACCATTGCTACAATTGAGATAGGCCTTTCGTATGGTCGAGGGCGGGGATGTAAGGGATTGACTGAGTAGATAGTAGAATATAGTAGAATATAGAGCTATTTGGGAAAAGCTTGCTGTCTTTTTGCCTTCCACTCCCCGCCAAAAACATGACTTTAACACTACGCACCAAGTAAGATATCCCTGATGGGGATATCCAGCGCGAGTTGGGGATATTTTAGGGGGGGGACATAAGGTCAGAGAAATAAATGTAAGAAAAGTAGGTGCGAGAAAAATAAGTGCGAGAAAAGTAAGTGTAAGAAAATCATTTGCAACCATGAGAAATTTTTTTTGAATAAATTGAAAAAAAATAATAAAAAATAAAAAATGAAGTAAAAATCAATTTTTTGAGAAAAATTTTTTTTTTTAAAAAATTCCGATGGCTGCAAGATATTTCACTTACACTTATTTTCCTCACATATTTTATTTGCACATATTTTTCTGACCCATATTTATTTCGCACATGTTTTTCTTGCACATATTTTTCTATCCTTATGTCCCTCCCTAAAATATCCCTAACTCGCACCGGATATCCCCATCAGGGATATCCTACTTGGTGTGTAGTGTAAGCCGCTTTTGGCGGGCGATGAGGGGCGAAAAAAGAGCAAGCTTTTCCCAAATAGCTGTACTAGAAATCATGTATATAGATATATAAAGACTGTGTTGCAAGTAATGTTAGATGGGTGATTCACCAATATATGTCTTAACAATATCCACCTCCTGTTTTCCATGCTCCTCAAGATGTGACTGATTATTCAAAATATTCAGTTGCATGAAAAATAAACTTCTGGGTATTTCGGTAGAAGCAAATGCAGTTTGAAAAGTACGTTTTTCTGGTTATCCCGGGATTACTCATTACTATTGTTGATAGCAGTAGTCAACAAAACGGTTAAAGGTAGCCCAATCGGTTCCCTTGGTTCTGCAGCCAGAGCACCTAATAGGGGGTATCAAAGTTAGAAATCTTCCATTTCAAAATGCCACTTTTTTCCACCAAATCAACCAAGATTATTTTTTAAAATATGCCATATTGTGACCCAAAAACACCTTTTTCTGAGAATTAATGTCAAGTTTGTGGTTTTCTTTTTGTGTTGTGAAATACCTTTTAAATAATTTAAAATTTCTAACTTTGATACCCCCCAATGTATCATTTAGTTGTCGCGAGTTCAACTTTGGGCGGGCACCATTCTGTCCCATTCTTCAACAAAAACTGCCTTGATGAGAACTCTTTCTGTGTTGTGATTAGCGATTAACTTGAAATCATACTTTCCGATTGAGTCGTGCTGCAAAAATAATAGGAGTTTAAACACAGCTTGTTAATTTGTACTTCTGGGCGTTTCTTTGTCAAGATCTACCAAGACAGCTGTAGACATTTGCAATAAAGTTACTGCCAAATATATCACAAAAAACTGATGAGGCAGGGATGCGGTTATGGCGAAATTGACTAATCATACGTCTTTTGGATCATCGTTAGAATTGTGTCTAACCGCTTGGTCTATTCAAGTGGAGAATAGAAAATAGTTAACCAGTATAAGAAGTACACTTTCTTTACCGAAACATCCAAGTCTTATAGCAAACTGTGATTCTTTTTATCATGATCACATCCATACTTCTTATCTGTTGCGTTGCCATTATTTCGTTTGCTGGAGCAGCTAAAATTATTGAAAGCGAAGCAAAATTCGACTTTGTAATTGTTGGAGGTGGTGTTGCAGGTAAATCAGTATTGAAATTTCATCTTGACTTTCAATTGCACGTTTGCACAGCTTTATCTGACATACTCTACCTTGAAGGTCTTGCTTTGGCTTCACGTCTAAGTGAAAAAGCATTTCAAGTTCTGGTTCTCGAAGTAAGTTCACATATCTACCCAGCTCTCCCATTTATGTAGCTGCTATTGAAGATTTAATCCACTTACCTCTTTAAATTTTCTTACAAGGCTGGTGGAGATGGGAGAAATAATCCCAATATTTCTATACCTGGAAATGCGGGTTTGCTGAATTTGATTTTGATTTCCTCTTGAAAACATTTTGTCTGAATATGTTTTGGTTGATTAGGCACTGCGTTTTTCACGCCGATAGATTGGAACTTCCACAGTGTCCCTCAAAAACATGCAAATGGAACGTCTATATATTTGCCTAGAGGAAAAGTATGTTTTGAATGGTGTCACTCAAAAATATAAATCATTGATACGGAGTCGTTACCATTTTGTTTGCTTTATGTATAGGTTCTTGGTGGCTCTTCAGCCATTAATTTCATGATAAATACCAAGGCATCCAAACAAGACTATGACGGTCTTGAAGCCATAGGAAATTCTAACTGGTGAGTCTAGACAAAGATTCTCTTCAAGGATAACTTGCTAATTTTTTACTTATCTTTTAGGAACTTTCTTACTATTGATGCAGCATTCAAAAAGGTTGAAAAATTGTTCTTTCCTTCTAAGGGTAGCAATTACACCTATATAGAGAGCTTTCATGGAGAAAATGGCAATGTACCATCCTCATTCCCTCAAAATTCAAACTCGTTATACACTTCATACCTCCAAGCTATCAAGCAGATCGGACATGTGACCACAAAGGATGCGTTTGGCGGAAATGCAACTGGAGCTTGGATTTATCCCTCTGCAATATCCGCTAACCGCACACGAGTAACTAGCGCAAATGCTTACTGTATGTGACCGACCTCCCTACTATGAAATTAGTTACGTTAATTATTTCATGTCTCCTTCTAGACTATGATCATGCTGAGAAAAGAAGCAATCTTCGTATTGAGCTCAATGCCGAGGTCGAGAAATTATTGTCAGAATCGAAAAACAACGTTACTAGGGTAGTGGCAGTTCAGTATAGGCAGAATAAGAAACTCTTTACTGTTTCTGCTTCTAGAGAAGTAATCCTTTGTGCAGGCTCCATAATGACTCCTGCTATCTTGGAACGAAGTGGTTTTGGAGATAAAAATATTTTATCCAAATTTAACATTCCGATGAATGTTCATCTTCCTGGCGTTGGAAATAATCTGGTGGATCATGCTTGCATCACTACACTTTATAGTTTGAAGACGCCTCTGACACCAAATGACAAGTTAAACGGCAATAAATCGTTTTTTGCTGAACAGCTTGAGCTTTACCAAACCAAAAAGCAAGGCCTTCTTGCAGACGGGTACAACGTTTTAGATTATCAATCGTTGTCAATGGTTGTCAACTCATCCGAAATGAAGGAAGGGCTTAAGCTCATTAAAGAAAGGCCAGACTATCTGCCCTGTAAAGTATATGAGCAAATTGTTAGCCAAATAAAAAGTGGAGCTGTTATTGAATTCATCCCAGTTAGCCATTATGATGTAAGTGTCAACTCAAATTTACTAAGATTTCTGATTGATTTGGGTTAGCTAATCTTGTTCTTAAATTTTTGGATTTTTGATGATAGGATGCCAAATTTTTACCAGACAAAAATACTTCATAGTTAGACCTTCTTTTCTTTTCTTCATTGGTTTGCATGAGTGAAAACTTATCTGGGAACCTGATTTTTTAGCATGGGAGTCATGACTTGTTTACAATTCCCGTTTTCAAGGGGCTCCGTTCACATACAAAGCAACGATTATTCTGCTCCACCTGCTTATGACCCCAGTGAGTAATTTGACTCAAGTCGTTCCAAAAAATATACTTCCTAGCTAATTTTTTCATTCTTGTAGATTATTTTTCGAATCCATTTGATTTATGGCTTTTGTCCAAGGCAGCGTTACATTCTAGACGTATCATGCGGCAACCTGTATTGAAAGACATTATCCGAGATGAAGTTGTTCCTGGAGCACAAACAAAAACGCATCATGACTGGGTTGACTTCGTTCATTCACGAGTGAGAACTGAATGTAAGTGGCTCAGCTGATGTAGGGGCGTTCTTCATCTGACGATAAAGAGATAATATATATATATATATTCATTTCAGTCCATCCGTTTGGCACGGCTTCAATGTTACCCAGAGATCAAAATGGAGTAGTTGACTCATCTTTACGTGTTTATGGCACCGAAAACTTGCGAGTCGTAGACGCAAGGTAAGCTAAGCCATGTTTAGAGGTGTGATAAGAACTTACTAAAAAAAATTTTTTTAGCATTATCCCATACCATATCTCGGCACATCCAACGTTGACAATTTATGCTATAGCAGAAATAGCAGCTGGAATTATCCTTAAGGATTAACAAACTTGAGGTTCTTTGTTTATTATTTTAATTCTTGATGAAGGGTGAGTTCCCATTTTCACTCTAGTAGTTAGATAAAGCTGACTCTTTATTGAAAGTTTTTACTTTTAGATCTCTTGCATTTCTTTTTACCTATCACGATTTTCAAAACTTGATGCAAATTGCCGTGCTTTCTATGTAGTCTTTAACTCTCCTCTCATTCCATTCTGCGTTAAACATAATTTGCATTTTTTTTAGTGTGTCGAAGTTTACTTGATAACCAGACGTACTTATTAGCTAAAAATATACAGCCAATTTATAATAGCTTGTAGCTTTTTCACAATAAAATTTGTTTTTTTTTTTGGCTTGATTCCATTAAAGCACTTTATATATGTAAAATAGCCCTTTGTATCCCAAGCTAAGGATCTAAGAACCGACACGCATGAAAATTGAGAAAATATTATTTCCAACCATTTTACTTAGCTAGACTTCCACATCGTATTTCCTATAACCTCTAATCCCTTTAGCCTATTTTGCTTGGTTTCGAGAAGGCTTCTGTCAGCCAGACTATACTGAGAGTCAATTAAAATCTTATGTTAAATTACAATAAGAGAAAAATTGGATTTAAATATAAACTAATTAAATATTATATTAAAATAAAAAATATATAACAATAGTTTTTAAATAAATTGTTATATTAACTTTATTACTATATATACTGTATATAAATTTAAATACAGTATAAAAATATATTCTATAAAAGGGTTAGTATATTTTTATGTACTTAATGATTATAAATTAATAATTAATTAATTACAAAATATTATAAGTAATAACATCAACTTATAATGTAATTAATTAACTATATAGATTAAATCATAAAAATAAAAGTACTTTAGAAAGTTATTGAGCGCTCTTTGTACTCACAATGGGGTCAATAAATTAATAAATAAATAAATTAATTAATTAAAACAAGTAAAACATTTAATTTGATTATTTTAATAAAATAGTGCTTTTATTAAAATACTTACTTGTTTAAATTTAAATGATTATTATACTAGTAAAAGTCGTTAAAGTACTTACTCAATATTGTTTTAAACTATATTAACTAAGTATAAAAAATTGTACGTCAAAAATTAGTATAATTTTCTTGTTTCACAAAAAATTGAGTTTTGTTACAACTCAACAAAATGTAACATGTTTTGTAATTACTATAGTTACATTTTTTCTGTTGTTTATCAAATCAGCATCCTAGTTAAAATATTAAATTGTTACAGAGTTTAAAGGGATGTATACATTGGGTTCTTTTATTCTGTTTTTGTAAATAGTTACATGGCAATCCTTATTTCTTTGTAACACTTCATTTAAACTGTTTCCCTTCTTATATACACTTAGTAATGTCTCAGAGGGCCTCATTTGCCTATATAAAGGCTTTGGTTTCTCACTTTGTAGTCCGCATTACTTACATTACCTTTCAATTTATAAAACAACAAATTTGTTACATCTTTACATATTCTTCTATCAATTTTATTACAGTGTTTCTAAATATTATTAGAATTAAGAAATATATCTAGATACAAGGTTGCTTAAAGAGAAGTTCAATTTCAGATATTTTTTTTGTTAAAGTAAAGGGAAAAAATTATTACTTACTTGAATTAAATAAAACCCTTATGTCAAAAAGTTGTTACAAATCCTTTATTTCATCTTAGTTGTTGTTGATATATTTTTAGTTTTAGTTATATCAGTTCTTATTCTTTTTCTTTGACATCTGTATCTTTTCTTCCTTCTTCTAGATGACCCACCAACAGCATGATTCTCTACAAAATGGCTGCTCTATTAGGATGTTGAAGTTGTAGTAAGGCTATTGGAAGTCTAGAATGTTCATTTTTTTACATAACTTGGTTTTTTGTCAAATATATGCAGGCCAAAATCATTATTGCTAGGGGTATTATCAATAGTTGTGTTTTTAAGGGGATAAGTCACCACAAGAAAAGTGGGGGGTACATTAGGAGGAAGTATATTTTCATTACTTTTCAAATGTTTGGTTAACCTTTATATAACAGCTCAAATTAACAGAAACATTCACACATGATCAATTGAGGTCCCCAGAGTCATAATCACCAGAAAAAAAATATGGGCACCTGATAGCAAGTGCCCATCCCTATCTTTAACTTAACTCATTTTCAGCTCAGCTGTAATTCTTCTGGAAAGACTGAAAACTGAAAATTGAGCACACTAGCTTATGCAACATCAAATCAAATTTACCCTTAAACAAAAACTGATTATATGGAGAGGCACCTGCTAGCATGTGCAACTTGATTCTTTGTAATGAATATAATATCAAAAATTGAAAACAAAAATCATGTTTTTGATGGAATTGAATTTTGTAAAAAGTTGTAAACTTAACCTCAAACCTGTAGTTGTAGTAGAGCTATCTGGAGTCTCAGGAGACAAAGTTAGATATATACTTTTATTCTTAAAATCACAAATTAAAATATATTTTTGTATGTGAAAACATTAACATTGTTGAAAATATTTGCTATATTTATGTATAAATCTACAAAAATGCATCGAAAGTAGTAAAAAGGATTAAAAGTAGTGGGTATTAATGTTGTTGGATACTGCCTTGTAAGTGAAACCCCACAATAAGGATTTCACTAAATCCCATTTTGAATTTCCAAAATCTACTACCCCCTGGGCTGGTAGATTTTGTAGAAAGATACTACTCTGAAATCCAACTCTGTGCAGGATTTGCCAGAATTATTGGCTCTTCAGGCTCACACTATTACAACATTTCTTTAATTTTACTCTCAATTATTAGGGAGTCTCAAACCTTACCAAAAACACATAGCCACAGCCTAGTTATCCTCAGGACTGATTATTTATTATGTTTAAAATAAGTCAAACTTAATTGCCTTAAGCTTATAAGTTAAATATATGGTTATTATGCTTATATATATAATTATTATGCTATTATATGACTTATATTAGTTTAAATAGCTTATCCATAGACCCATAATACTTATTAAGGTGCTAATGTAATCATAATTTACTTATATTAAGTGATATTAAGTAATTAGAGACATACATAAGCTTATATGCATGCATAAACCTCATATTCAGTGAAATATGTAGTTATATTAGGGGGTATCAATTTTGACCAATCCACAATTAAATTAATTGAGGATAAAAATCATTATACCCCAATTATCTTCCACAAATATTTTTGCTAATAATTGGGTTATTAGACCTTTTACGTGTCAATGTTCACCTCTATCTGAAATTTTTATCCTCAATTTTTCATAAACACATCTTGGACAACTTTCTGGATGTGCCAGCCTCTCTACCTTTCTGCGCACTCTCATCCTGTCAATTCATTCTATCCATTTGAAACCTCTCCCCATCTCATCTGTTTATTTCTTCTTGTCTTCATCTTCAAATATCTCAACATGACTTGTCATCATAGATCTTCTCAAAGGCAGCCATCCCCCAGATGTTCTTCAAATCCCATTACTCCCTCTTTCCCCCGCTCATCTGAGGCATCAAAGACCATTTAACTAAAAAAATGTGATCATCTTATACTTATCAACTGGCTTAAATTTAAAACTAATTATGATTCTTGTTTTGGTACTGAGAATGCAACTAAAGTAGGACATACCCTTGCATCAAACATCGATGGATATCTTCTAATGGCCAATGAATTATGAAATAACACAAATGGAAGGATTAATCTTTTTCCTAAACAGATGTCTGAACACTTCAAAAACTATCAAGCCAAATACAAGAAGGCTAAGACTCTTTCATCTTCCACTGGTTTTGGTATTACTTGCCTTGATATTAGGGGGTGTCAGTTCTGGCAAATCCGCACTTACAAATCTGCACTTAAATTTGACCATATCCGCACTTAAATAAGTGCGGATTTCCAAAACACACTAGCCCCAATACTGGTGGATTTCAAAATGAAATAAGTCACTTATTTCACTCAAATCCGCACTTTCTAAACCAAAAGTGCTGATTTCACCATCAAGTCCCATTTCACTGATTTGTCAGCATCATCCCATTCATAAGCAGCACTCTGCAGAATAACACTTCATAACTCAAAACATTGTACATCACTTACATCTTCATATCATATCATATAAGAGTTATGCCTTCCTCACTTTCAAATCATGATAAATTACATAAAGCAATGACTTTCATGGCTCTTGAACTGCTCTTGGACTCTGATTCCAATTCTGATCTAGAAGAAGATTTTGTTGTTTTATCAAAAATGGCCAGGAAACGTTACCTTCTTCCCAGAAAGCCTCAAGTAATTCATACCCCCAAGTACACCATCCAAACACTTCTTAACCTATCTACACCCAGTTTTAGACAGCTGTTCAGGACTTCTCAGGAATGTTTCCTTAAATTGCTTGAGCTTATTCAGGATCATCCCATATTTCACAATAATTCTCAAAAAGAACAACAACATCCTTCAATTCAATTGGCCATCACACTATGTCGTTTGGGTTCCAATGGTAACGGAGCTGCTTTGAAATGTTTAGAAAATGTCTTTGATTTAGGGTATGGTTCAGTTAACACTTATACCAAACAATGTATCACTGCCATCAACTCCTTGGAATCTCAACTTCTCACCTGGCCAACAAAAGAAGAGCGACTTGAATCATCTCAGGTTATGCAAGCAGAGGGCTTCCCAGGTTGTATTGGTTTTGTTGATGGTACTACTATTCCTTTGAGCCAGAAACCTGCTCAAGGTGGAAACAATTACTTTGACCGTAAAAAGAGGTAGATTATTTTTAACTCCTTTCATTCTCTTTGAAACTAACACAAACAAATATATCTTCTTTATAGATATTCAATTAACATTCAGCTTATATGTGACGTAAACAAAAAATTTATATCATTCTTTGCTGGCTATCCTGGCTCATGTCATGACTCCTACGTCTTCCAAAGAATGCAAATTTCAAATGAACCTGAAAAATTCTTTGATGAAGATCAGTATCTTCTTGCAGATTCTGCTTATGTGAATGGAAAGTATTTACTTCCTGCTTTTTGGGGAGCAGCTTCAGAAGACAGTCAAAATGCCAAATTCAACAATCATTTGGCAAAGTCAAGAGTCTGTATTGAACATTCTATTGGAATCTTGAAAGGCCGTTTTTCTAGTTTAAGGGAATTAAGAAGTCCTCTTAGAAATAAATCTGAAATGGAGGCGGTGATCAACTGGATTCTGTGTTGCACTATACTTCATAACCTACTTGCTGACCTCAAAGATCAATGGTTAGAGCTGTATGAAGATGAACAAGTTGATTCACCTCCAACTATATCCAACACTTCTATTTCTCAATTAACTAGTATAAGGGCAAAAATTCTTCCAATAAGACTCCAACATTTTTCAACACAATTTTAATTTTTTTTCTTTCTCTTCAAATTATCAATTCGCATGTGTTATTCACTGAGAATGGTAAATTTTTTTGCATATTTTTTTGGTTTTTGAATTTGCTGTTAAAGTCTTATTTTTTTTTCTCTCTGTGTTTTCTTTCATCAACTCAACATGAAATCACATATTTTCAGCAAACGCATATTTTTTCAGTCACTCTCTTTTTTTTCTTCACTCATATCCATTTTCTCCTCTCTTCCTACATCACTCAATCAATTTCACTTATATTTCTTTTTTCTCAACTCATCTCTCCAGGTAAGTCATTTTATTTTTTTTACTTAATTTTTTGCTAATTTTTTTTTTTTTTGGTTTTTTGGTTTTTTGTTTTTTGTTTTTTTTTATAAGTGGTTGTTTTTAAATTTATAGGTAAAATTAACCTTTTTTTTCTCTCTCTCTCTCTCTCCCTCTTTTCTCTCTTTATCCCCCCTTGGCCTGGTCTTTTTCCCACCTTTACCCTCTCCTTGGAATGGATACATCCCCCTTTTCCCCCCTTTGGCTGCCTTATTCCCCCCTCCTTGGCTCACTCTAACCTCCCTTTTCTCCCTCTTTGGTCTCATCTCTCCCTTTCTCCCCCTTGTTGGTCTCCTCATATCCTCCCCTCATTCCACTCCACCCCCCACCAAATCCCCTCCAAACCCGCCTCTAACCCCCCTCCTATCCCCCTCAAAACACCCCCAAATCCTCCCTCAAATCCCTCCTACCCCCCCTTAAACTTCACTTAACGATTCGTTAGCAAATCGTTAAGTAAGTTGGAGGGGAGGTTAGGGGGGTTTAGAGGGAGGTATTGGCGGGGTTTCAAGGGGGATTTGGAGGGGGGTTAGGGGGGGTTTGGAGGGGGTGAAAGGAGGTGGATTGAAGGGGGTGTTTGGAGGGGTTGCAGGGGGTTTGGAGGGGGGTTTGGAGGGGGGTTTGGAGGGGATTTGGAGGTGGATTTGAAGGGGGGATTTGGGGGATTTGGTGGGGGGTGGAGGGGGGGTTTTACAAGGGTTTTTGGGAGGTGGGAGAGGGCTTTGGAGAGGGGAATTTAGGGGAGTGGGGAAGTGTTAAAAAAATTTAACAGTTTATTGATTTTTTTTTTTGATTTTTGATTTTTTTTTTAATTTTAGAGAAAAATATTCATTAAGATCAAGTGAAATAAAAAAAATTCTCATTAGTCTTTTGAGGATTTTTTATTTTTTAATTTAAATTAAGTGAGTTTTTTTTTAATGTATAATTTTGGGTGTTTGAAAAGTAAAAAATTTTTAAGTAGATAAATACATGTCTTTAACGTCAGATTCACCACTTACCTCACTCTCATCTTCTTTAACTTCATTATCATCTTCAAATTCAACTTCTTTTCAATCATCATCTAAAACATTGTCAAAAAATGAACAGTATCGAAATAAAAGAAATTATAAAATAAAAATTCACTTGGATCAATTATTTGGCCATATTTCAAAAATCAAGTACTATAAAACTAAAGTTGAAAGAAAAAAAATATCCGAAAACGTTACATGAAAATATACATTATTTAACTGAAACTGGAGGTGATGAAGTTAAAGCTGTTATTAGTAATACTTTCAAACCTCAATTTATTTACAAAAACCATTCTTTTAATGGTTTAAAAGATGAATCATTTAATCAACTCTGCGATCTCATCATAACACTCTATCAAATGGCTTTGGTTCGCTTATCTTTAAGGAATAAGAATTTGTTGGGTGGAATCATGATTGGAATTGGATGGAGACCAGGATTTGTTAAAGTTTTTTCTCTTGGTATGTTTAAAAATTTTTCTGGATTTTTTAATATCATTTTACTGAATTTAATTCAAATAGGCATATATTCTTTACTCAGATCTTTATCTAAAGCTGAATTAGATAATGATTTTCGAAAATGGAATACTTTACCTTCATTTAATTCATTTCTTGCTCTTCGACTTAAAAAACTCTTCAATAAAGCTTTTGAAAAAATTCATGAAGTTGCTACAAGATTTGGAATACCAAATTGGTGCGACTCTGAATGGGAAGATATTAGCAATGATTATCTAATGTTTTCAAATGTTATAATCACTCATTCTGGATTTCATAACCAAATTCACATTGACTCAAATGATGCCAATTACCTCACTTATGGAATTTTAACATATATTCATCCTATCACTGGACAACCTATTCCGTCACCTGCTAAAATTAAAGGACATGGATTATATTTCCCGGATCATAGATGTATAATCGATTTTGGATTAGGAAATGGAATCATCGAAACAGTTTGGAATTCTTCTTACGATAATCACCAAACCACAAAGGCTCCTCCAGGTTTGGAATCTTGTCAAGACTTCACGCATTTTGGTTGCTCTTTCCAGATCAGTCAAAAGTTAATCCAACGAATAAACAAGTTAAAAAAAGAAGAAAAAGGTAATAAATTTAAACATTCTTTAGGTAGATCTAAAAAGTATGGGGATTTGTAGAGTCACCAAATATTTAATATTCTTCCATAAATTTTTAATAAATAAATATGATATTTCAATTTATGAAATTAAAGTAATGGGCACACGAGCTTGTGTTGTATAAATGGTAATCATGATAACATTAATTTGTTTCATGGGGTTCCTCTAGCCTATACCTGTGGAAAGTCCCAAACCTAGTTTCTAGACTTGATCTGCATTTTGGCTTGAGGAATTGTCATTACTTTGAAAGTAGTATATTTGACATATCTTATTTATATATTAATTAATTTATGTAATTATATTAAATTTTGATGACTTTCACCCTTTACTTCAATAAAATGCAGGGGAGAATATTGCCAATTTTTTAAATCTGACATGTGAAATTGATGACTTAGAAAAATTTGGTGGTACCCACCCCTTGTTTCAATAAAATGCAGGGGAGGGCATTGCCAATTTTTAAAATCTGACATGTGAAATTGATGACTTATAAAAATTTAGATAAGCAAACTTATTGACTAGAAAGTAAAGATAGAAAATTTTTATTATACATTCAAATTTTTGTTAAAAATAACGTACTATATTCAAGACCTTTTATAAGTCAGCATATAAGAAAATATTACCAAAAAGAAATCAAACAAAATTAAATTAACTAGAAAAACAATTTATCAATTGAAAAGGTCAAGTAATTTTTTAATGTCATCATAAGATTGGCCATTTTTAACACATTCCATAATGAAATCTTTTTTTTTTAAACTCTCTTGTTTTTCCAATTCACAAGTAGCCATTTCTCTTTGAAATTGACGGTCATTTACTCTTTCCATCTGCTCTGCCTCAAATTTTTTTTCTTCAAAATCTAAGGCTTGCTGATCTTTTCTTAGCATATGATCAAACTTCATCTTCTCAAAGTCAAGGGCATTATTTACAATAGTTGATTTTGCTGAGAAAATTAAATTGAAATAAATAAATAAATGAGTTAATGATTAAGATATATAGTAAACGAAACTTACTTATATCTTTTTTTTCAAAATAATCCTCAAGGGAGCCAAATGAGCTTGTTGAAGTATTACCACGTTTTAATAGATGGTTCAAGTTCATTGAAGTTGAGGCTTGACGCTTTAGTTTGGAGTTTGAACAAGAGGCTTCAGGAAGCTCATCTAAAGCAGCTTCTAAAGTGGGATTCAAATTTACAGAATTGAGATTATTTAATGGAGATTGAGTTTGAGTATGAGGAGACTAGAAAGAAAGAGAAATTCAGAGAAGAATTGAAGAAAAAACAAAAAGTAAACATACATTTAAATTTTGGGCCTCTGAGGATTTAGATCTTCTGCAATATAATTGTTCTGCTTGATAGTCGGGATCATCTTCAGCTGAACTATGGTTAGAAGGTGGAGGGGATTGATCTTCTTCAAGTAAAGGTGTGTTGGGAGGATTATAGGAAGGTTTGGATCCAGAGGGTATATGCTTAGTAGTATCGTGTAGAAACCAAGGGTTTACATCAACTCGGGAGCCAAAAAGATTATCCATTTCCTCATAGAAAGGACACATGACATTGAGCTTTTTGGAAACAGTAGTAATTCCAATCTCCAAATCATCATTGTCAATACCAAAGCCAGTTTCATTTGCAGCATGATGAGTCTTTTTATATTTTGAATGGTAACTCTTAAATCTCTCCTTCATTGGTTTAGGATTGATATCGATTCTCCCCCTTGTTTTCTTCCTTACTTCATTGGCCATCAACAAGTAGCCATTAACCTTTGAAGAAGGTGGACATCCAATACGAGTGGACTTTTCACATCCAAAACATGCTTCAAAATTTGATTTTATTTTAAGGAAGTTGATTATGATGAGATAATCATCCTTTTTAAGCTGACCTGAACCTGCCTTTGATTTTTCAGGTGTAGGGCTTGCTTTACGAGAAGACTTTTGTGATGAAGCAGATTTTTGAGTTACCTTTTGAGATTTGGAATGTCTGGGAGGCATTATGAAACTGGCACATAACAAGAAAAAAGATTAAAAAGTAGAAGAAATAAGTAAAAAAGAATGTAAACATGCCTGGTCAAAATTTTGAAAATGTCAGGAAGGGGTGTGTGCCAAGGATTGATGGGGAGGTAGCGAGGAAGGTCAGTGTGTCACATGTGACAGGGATGGGGTAAGAAAGGAAGGGATGTTTTGTGGCCAAAATGTGGTTGTGAAAAAAAATGGGAAAAAAGTGCTGATTTGAGGTCATAACTGACACCCTTTTTTGAAATAAGTGACTTTTTTGCAAAATTTAAGTGCTGATTTGGTTTGAAATCCGCACTTAAGTTAAGTGCGGATTTGCCAGAACTGACACCCCCTATTAGTAAGTGAATCAAAACTATAGATGATAGACTTGATTCTTTGTGTCCTTACTATAAAGAGATGGATTCCATATTTGGAGAGAGAGCCATTTTTAATCCTGAAAACATGTTGGATGAAGAAGATGATATCTCCAAACATTATTTCTGAAGAAATCTTTTTCCTTCCGCTTCTACTAAACCTCCCCTCATTTGACTTCCACCAATCAAGACATCTTTTCACTTGATCCTTATGGCAATTTACAACAACATGACCTCACTCCAGTTATCTTTTATTTCTTGACTAGTTATTTTATTTTTTTTATTCACATGAATTTTTTTTATTTCTAAAAAGGCTAATAAATGAAATGAGGATCCTCAAGTAATCAAGTCTGAAGCTTAAAATGGAGAAGAAATTTGAGCTTTCTTTAAATAGGGATGAGAAAGCACATGATTTGGAGGAGAAGAAATTTGAGATAAAGAAAGTGGAGAAGGCTCTTGAGTACATTTTCCTATTGGATTAAATAAAACTCAAGTATCAAATTGAAGATTGTTCAAAAAAGAAAGTTTTCTTGATAGAATGTGTTTAAGCTAACAAATCTGATGAGGAAATTGAACACTTAATGAAATTTTTTGATTACTAGTTTTTTTATTTCATTCATATTTAATTCCAAAAAAATTTTCTTGATAGAATGCATTAAAGCTAATAAATCTGCTGAGCAAATTGACAGATTAATGAAAATTTTTGATGACTGGTTTTTTTTATTTTTTTTGTTAATATTTCAATCCAATTTTTTTGAACATTTTCTTGATAAAGTGCATTAAAGCTAAGAAATCTGTTGAGGAAATAGACTGCTTAATGAAAATGTAGTAAAAAAGAAAACAAAAGGGAGAATTGACATCAATTCTAAGTAGATGAATGATAGGTTCAAAAGCTATCAATCACAATATAAAAAGGCTCATTTTGCTTCCACTTCCACTGGATTTGGTATTGATGGTTATGATTTGGAGAATGGAGTTACTACTGTTTCCACAAAGCTCAATGTCATGTATCTTCTCTATGAGGAAATCAAAATTCTTTTTGGTTCCCAATTTATTAGTTACTTTTAATCTTATCAAAAATAGTTGTATCATGAGATTCTGTTAACACCATTTTTCTTTACTGGACTCTAAAATATTGCACTTTTGGAATTTTAGATGGTAAAACAATACTGACACATGTGCAAAAAACCTCATCACCATCATAATTTTTTCACCTCACCAACAATTTGCATTTCTAAATAGTGCTAAGTCAACAAAATTCTATATCTGTTTGAAAAATTTTGCAATACCCTTCCCTGCATATTATTGAAGCAAGCAGTGGGTATCACCAAATTTTTCTAAGTCATCAATTTTCCATGTCATATTTGAAAATTTGGCAATACCCTCCCCTGAATTTTATTGAAGTAAGGGGTGAAAATCACCAAAATTAATATAATTCCATAAATTAATAAATAATTTAATAAGATAAATCAAATTTACTAGTTTTAAAGTAATGTCAATTCCTCAAGCCAAAATGTGGACCATGTCTAGAAACTAAGTTTGGAATTTTCCACAGGTATAGGCTAAATGAACCCCATGAAAAAATTTAATGTTATCATGAATACTGTTTATAAAACACAAGATTGTTGGCTCATTACTTTAGTTTAGTAAATTGAAATATCAGATTTATTTATTAAAAATTTAAGAAAGAATGAAAAATATTTGATGTTTTTACAAACCCCCATAATTTTTTGATCTACCTTAAGTTTAATTAAATTTATTAGGACAAAAAAAAAGACAGAATAATTATTTTTTTTCTTACACAAAATATTTTTACCTACTCTGACTATCCACAGAAATGTAGTCTTCTGATCCCAGGTAGGCTGGCGTTGGTGGCAAGGAGGTGGTGGAGGTGGTGGTGGCAAGGAGGAAGAGGAGGTTGTGGTGGTGGCGAGGAGGTGGTGGTGGAGGTGGTGGTGAGAGGAGGTGGAGGTGGAGGTGGTGGTGATGGTGGCGAGAGGAGGTAAAGCTGGTGGTGGTGGTGATGGTGGCAAGAGGTGGTGGTGGTGGTGGTGGTGATGGTGGAGAGAGGGGGTGGAGGTGGAGGTGGAGGTTGTGGTGGTTAGAGGAGGTGGAGGTGATAGTGGCAAGAAGAGGAGGAGGTGATGGTGGTGGTGATGGTGGCAAGAGGTGGTGGAGGTGGTGGAGGTGGTGGAGGTGGTGGAGGTGGTGATGGTGGCAAGAGGTAGTGGTGGTAGAAGTGGTGGTGGAAGAAAGAGGAGGTGATGGTGGCAAGAGAAGGAGGAGGTGGTGGTGGTGCTGGTGAGAGGAGGTGGATGTGGAGGTGGAGGTGGAGGTGGAGGTGGAGGTGGAGGTGGAGGTGGAGGTGGAGGTGGAGGTGGAGGTGGAGGTGGAGGTGGTGGTGGAGGTGGTGGTGATGGTGGCAAGAGGAGGTGATGGTGGTTGTAGTGGAAAGAAGGTGGAGGTGGTGGGGGTGAGGGTGCTGGAGGTGGTGATGGTGGCTTGAGGAGGTGGTGGTGGTTGAGGTTGTGGTGGTAGAGATGGTGGTTGAGGTGGAGGTGGTGGTGGTGGTGGAGGTTGTGATGGTGGCAAGAGGTGGTGGTGGTGGTGAGAGTAGGTGGTGGTGGAGGTGGTGGCAAGAGGAGTTGGAGGTGAAGGTGGTGGAGGTGTGGAGGTGGTGATGGTGGCAAGAGGAGGAGGAGGTGGTGGTGGTGATGGTGTCAAGAGTTGATAAAGGTGGGGGTGGTGGTGGCAAGAGGATGTGGATTTGGAGGTGGAGGTGGAGGTGGTGGTGGTGGAAGAGTGTCACAGGAAAACCTATGCGCAAGGTCGAAGGTGTTCCTGAAAGTGAGATGAAGGAAGGAGTTTAGAAACTTCTTCGAAGCACAGAGGAAATTTTTGAGGAAGTGATTCAAAGGTGAGTCAAAGGAAGAGCTACTGCTTCGAGATATGTTCGATAAGAATCTCAATATAATTTAAGATAATATTAATATTCTTAGGATCTCACAAAGGGTTGTAAACTCAATAATCAAATATTTAAGTTTTAGAAATGATTACTGAGAAAATAAGGAAATGTACAATAATAATGATTTAACTTGAAGCTTTACCACTATTAACTATAGATACGTTTTATAATTTAATTCTAAAGAAATGTCAAACCAAAATCCAACCCCTTTTATATCCATTATTCATCCTTGCATTTACCTCATACCCATCCATCATTCCGCACACCACAGACCTCCAAAAATACACCCGTTACACCTGGACCCTCCTCACTAACATCCGTTAACCCTTTAATCCTCCACTAACCATCCCATCCATGCTCACTACCCCTGTTAATAACCCACAGATACTTAATAAACCTTTTAGCGTAATATTGCATTGACTATTGCACTGTGCGTTGCTTATCAAAGAAAAGACTAAACACACTATTGAGAGATTGACTAATTTATATTTAAAGTTCAGATTAGCGCAGTTGAATAGTGAGTACACAAAGGAAAGTTGCAGTTGCTATGAAGAATTGCTTTCTGCACTTCAAGTATGGATTTAGACCTCTGTATTATTGATTTAATGAGTTGCTTTTGCCTCAAGTGTCATGTGGTGGGTGACAGATGACCAGGTATAAAACGCGAGCTCCGTTGAGCGTGAGACACATTCTTCCCACACTACTTTCTCTTACTTTTCTTTTATTAATTATTTTTTTCTTTCATTATGTTGAATTGCCCTACTCCAACTCCCACGCCTCCACACCCCAAAGCGGATGGTGGAATTGTTACATGGCAATATTCCCAAGAATGCATAGCCTGCTAATTGATGGAGTAATTTTGTGTCAAAAGCACGGCCACACAAGGTCCTCGCCAGAAATGCGAGTTTTGCCTCTGGAGACGGGTGACATGCGATGCGCTCTCGAAAAATGAGGATATCGAGAGAAGATTCACAAAGACCAAAGAGGTGGTCAAGGATATTTTGGACATGTCGGTTGGGGAAAATCGTTCAGTAGAAGAAGTTGAGGAAGAGGTCAAGGATACCGTGGCGACTTGGGTAACCCAGGCCACAGGTAAAAAACAAGGGGTGGAAGAGGAGGTGGATGAACTGGTTGAAGAGGATGAGGATGAAGTTCCCACCTCGAACAGGACTCTGAAAAAGCGGCGGATAATCATCAAAGATGATGATGAAGAGGAGAAGGAAGTGACAGTAGAGGTCACCCCGAGGCTATTTTTAGAGGCTGACCTGGTTTTTGAAGTAAGTTCTGCCTTTTCTTGTTTCAAAATTTTGTTACTGATGACTGTATGTTTTAGAATTTAGATGTCATTGCAGAAGCTACGCCATCACTGCCAGTTGAGGCCAGTCAACCGGTGGCTGATTCGAGGAAGGAGAACAAGAAAACCCTTGACCAGGTATGGTCGAAGAAACCTTGGCAGGGTCCACAAGCTCGATTCATCAAAAATTTAAGTGATGAGATCAACAAGATTTTTGATGCCTCCTCCTTCAATGTGGCAGAAGAATTACTGGTGATTAGAGAAGTGGTACTGGTAGGAGAGGAAGAAGTATTTGAAAAATGAAGGAAGGAAATAAGGGTGGTATTGGAAAAAATGAAGAAATTGGTTTGGGAGAAAATGCAGGAGAAAATTTGAAATGGAAAGAGAAAAAAGAAAGAAAAGAGGGAAGGAAGAAAAAGTAGAAAGCAAATGCAATTTGTGTTTTTATTTATTTATTTTATTTTGTTGTTTTAATTGAAATTTTAATATGTATTTTATAAGATTTTGAAACAAAAAAGAAAAAGAAAGAAGAAAAAATATTTGAATAAAGTTTTTGGTTTTAAAATTTTGAAAGAAGAAAAGAAAAAATATTTAACTGAGAAAATTTTAGTTTTAAGTTTTGAAAAGAAAGAAAAAATTTAATTAAGAAAAAAAATAGTTGATTGAAACAATTTTGTTTTTTATGTTTAAATGAAAATTTAATGAGAGAAAAATTTGTTATTCATGAAATTTTATTTATTTTTTGAAGTTTTTGAGGAATTTTTGGTTATTTGAAAAGAAAGAGAAAAATAGTTTTGAAAAAAGAATTTGAAAGAAAAAAGTAATTTGTTCAAAGAATTTTTAAAGAGAGATTTAAAGGTTGAAGTGAAGTTTGAGAAAGATTGTTGTAATGAGTTCGTGAAAAATTTTGATAGTTCGAAGAAAAAGAATTAACGGGAAAAAAAATGTATTTTTGAAAAAAAGAAAAAAGTTTGAAAGGAGAAAAAGAAAGAAAAAATTAAAGGAATTATTGATTTTTTTAAGATTTTATTTTGATGAATTTTAAGACTTTCTTTTTATTTTTGTTATTATTATTTTTTTTAAATTTAACATTTTAATTTAATTAAATTTAATTTTAGTTTATTTTTTTTTATTTTATTTTATTATATTTATTTATTTATTTTAAAGTAGTTTGAAAATAACTTTTGAAAAAAAAGAAAGAAGAAAAGAGAAAACAAAGTAAGGATTTTTTAGAAGTAAAGAAGTTTTAGAATTTTTAGAAAAGAAAATAAAAGAGAAAGAAAAGAAAAAAGAGAAGAGAATAGAAAAATAAAAGAGAGTTCTGAGGTTTTGGTTTTAAAGGATATTTAAGATGAAAAGATTTTAGGAGTTCAGGGGCATTAGAAACATTGATGGCTGGTTCCCAGGATGTTTTGTCTGAGTCATTGAGGAAGCCTTCCCATTCCACGAGGTATTGAAGTTTCCCCTTGCACATTCTTGAATCAAGGATACAGCTTACTTCCCACTCTAGATGGTCTTCTACTTTGACCGGTTCCGGAGGAGGTTGGTTCCTGCCCAGGTATGTTTCTCAAGCCAGTTCCAGGAGAGATACATGAAAACAGGGTGAATAGCCTGCCATTTAGGAGGTGGCTTGAGTTGAAATGCAGTTTTAGAGACTTCGGAGTCAATTTCAAATGGTCCCAAGCGTTTTCCAACCAGTTTCTTTGATGGTCGAGTCGTTCGAATTTTTCATGCGTCAAGCCATACTTTGTTGCCTGGTTTAAAGGAAGGAGCAGATTGTCAATGTTTTTCAGCATGTTCCTTGTACCTTCGAATTGCTAATTCCAAGTTTGATTTAAGTTCTTCTTGGAGTATTGATATGGTTCAAAGATAATGCTCCACAGGATGACTAGTTCCTACATGGATTGAGTTGAATCGAGGATGTCTTCCATAAACAGGTTTGAAGGAAGATTGTTGTGTCAAAGAATGAGTTGAGTTATTATAAGAAAATTTGGCCAATCGTTACCATGTGGTCCAATTGTCTTGTTGATAACTGACATACATTCAAAGGTATTGTTTGAGGATTTGGTTGACCCTTTCCGTTTTCCCATCGGTTTCAGGATGATAGGCTGTGGAGAGATTCCTCATGATATTGAGTTGTCAACACAATTGAGTCCAGAATGTGGATACAAACAATGAGCCTCTATCTGAAATAATATCATTAGGTAAGCCATGTTTGGAAAATACATATTCTAGAAACAATTTTGACAAAGCTTCTTCTGTAGCAGTAGTAGTGGTTTTAATGAAAATATAAATTTTTGAAAATCTATCTACTATTACTAATATAGTATCAAAATTATTAGAAAGAGGAAGTTGAGAAATAAAATCCATCGATAAAGATTCCCAAGGTTTAGAGGGAATAGGAAGTGGTTGAAGCAACCCATGCTTCCGGTGACAGGGAGCCTTATTGCTATTACATTCATAACAAGATCTTATATAGGCCTTGATTTCTCTGGTCATTCCTGGCCAGAAGAAATCCCTTGCTATTAACCGGTAGGTTTTATCAACCTCAAAATGACCAGCTAATGGAGAATCATGTTGAATATTGAAAATCCATAATTTTATTTCATTGTTGTTGGGTATGACTACTCTACCTTCAAAAACTAATAGACCTGATTCAATACTTAATCTTTTGGCCCCTTTCTTTGAGAGTATTTTGTCTTTTAACCCTAAACAATAATTGTCCTTTGACTGAGCTTCGAGGATGTTGGATAGTGGATTTTGAAAAGATTGAATTGTCATTGAATTAAGTTGATGAGTTGTTAACATTGATTCGTTGAAGATTGATTTCACATTTGCTGGGTTCTTGTCAGCAAATGCGTCCCCCCACTGTGGGTAAACGTTGTCCCAACGTGACAAGATATCTGGGACAATACATTTCTTACCTGGGAAATAGGAAATAGAAAAAGGAAGTTCAGACAGAAATTCAGCCCACCTGGCCTGACACCTGGTTAACACTTTGGAAGACATAAAGTATTTCAAAGCATTATGGTCAGTCAGGATTTGAAAAGGACTATCTAGGCTGAGAAGAAAAGAGCGCCATTTTTTAAGACAATGAATGATAGCTAAAAGCTCTTTGTCATGAATTTAATAATTTATTTCTGCCTCAATGAGTTTGCGTGACTCAAAAGCAACAGGATGAAACAATTTTGTTTCAGGATTGAATTGAGAAATTACCCCTGCAATAGCATAATCGCTAGCATCTGTCTCAACTATTGTCGAAGCAGAAGGATCAAAGTGACAAAGAATTGGAGCTGTGGTGAATGCAGTCTTCAATGCTTCAAATTCTATTTGTGCTGTAGAAGTAAAAACAAAAGGAATATCTTTTCTAAGAAGGGAAGTAAGATTGGAAATAGTTTTAGAGTAATCTTTAATAAATATTCTATAGAAATTGGCAAAACCCAAAAGTCCTTGGAGGTATTTAACGGTTTTGGGTTCAGGCCATTCCAGGAATTTTTAAACCTTTTTGTCGTCCATGACTAAACCATCAGTGGATAACGTAAAACCCAAAAAATCAATATATTTGAGATGGGATTCGCATTTATTGTGCTTGGCATAGAGACCTTGATCTCGAAGGCAATTTAGAACCTGTCGAATATGATGAATATGTTCATCTAGTGTCTTTGAGAAAATTAAAATATCGTCTAAATAGACAACAAAAAATTGTTCGACAACATCTTGAAAGATGTCATTAACAAAAGTTTGAAAAGTAGATGGTGCATTACATAATCCAAAAGTCATGACTAAATATTCAAAACTACCAAATCTAGTGCACATTGCAGTCAGTGGTTCATGACCTTCCACAATGAAAATAAGATTATAAGTGCCTCTAAGATTAATTTTAGAAAAGAAATTAGCACCATTGAAAAGGGTAAGAAGCAATGACATAGGAGGAACAGGATATGCATTCTTCTTAGTGTCTATGTTGAGATTTCTATAGTCAACACACAACCTAAGTCTACCATCCTTTTTCTTTACAAAAAGAACAGGGGAGTTGGTTGGAGATTTACTGGCTCTGATGAAACCTTTGGCTACATTCTCTGCAATTTAGTCTTGAAGAACTTGAGATTCGTCCTTTGACAAAGAATAGACAGGACCTGCCAGAGGTACTGGGCCTATTAACTCTATTTGATGGTCGTAGGGTCGATGAGGTGGTAACTTATTGGCCTTGAAAATTGAGAAAACATCAAGAAAATTATGATAGATTTCTGGTAGAGTTGATTTAATGGCTTCAACATTGATTTGGTTGTCCTCATCATCTTCGAGAGAATCTGTCGAGGGAAGACCAGAATTGAGAGAGCATAATTGGACTACTTCAAGGCAATTTAAATCCTCTTCGACTGAAGTTATTGAGCTAGAAGGGTTAGCCAATTGCTCATTTAGAGAAAGATCAGATGCTTGCAAGTTATCTGGCAGAGATTTGTCCTCTAGCAGGACATTGTCAGGCGGGTTGTTTAACTCCCTATTGACCTGCATTGAAGAATCAGAAATATACTTAGCATGTGGGGTGATCAATCCCCGTGTCAAATCAATTTCAAGATTCCAATGCGTTAAAAAGTCATAGCCAAGGATGGTATTGTCCATTCTTGGGGCGTCCAAGACTGATGATTCCCACTTGAAGGGGGGAAAATTCAGAAAGTTGAAAACCCATAAAACTTTCTTACTTACCCAATATTTGGGTTCCTCTGATTCAACCAAATAAATTGGATTTAAATCAATATCTGTGAATGTCAGCTTTAAATTCTTGGCAAAAGATAAACTGACAACAGAAATTGAAGCTCCAGAGTCTATAAGACAATTTAAGGGGGTATCCTCCTTAAAAAGAATGAATCTCAAGTGTTTTAAGGCAACTCCAGTCCTTAAGACATGGAGGTTCTGTCCACTGGGAGAGATAAGATATTTGCTTTGCACAAAAGTAAACTATCTACTAGTTTTTTGATCTTTAACTAGTAACTTCTCTTTCCTTCAACTTTACACAATCTTCTAGCTCGTGCTTACCCCCACAATACATACATAATCCATTATCTGCTTGTCTCTTCCTCTCAGCTTCTTTAAGTTCCCCTTTTGGATCCAGTACCTTACTGATATTGCCTGGGGTCGAGCTTTTTGGTCAAGGTTTTTCCTTTCCCTTATTGGGTTTGGATTGAGTCAAGGAGGATTTAGTAGGCCGTGGGTGTGAAGAAGGTCCCGATTTAAAATTTAGGCCTTGAGATTTGTTGGTGTATCAACGATGTTGTAGTCTTCCTTGGTAAAAGCCGTCGAGTTCGAGGGTTCAATCCATTAAATCTGTTAAAGTAGTCATTTTTTGACCATGAACATTTAATTTATCCAGAATCCTCGAAGGAAGTCCCTTTTTGAAATGATACTTGAGAGCAGCATCATTTCAAACTACTCAAGTTTGAAGTGCTCTGAAGTTTGAGATATATTCAGAGGCTTTACAATTATCACTCATGCAGAGGAAATCAAGTTCAATTTCCATGTTGTCAGTTTCATTAGGGTCACCAAACAACGTATAAAGTTGGCCTTCAAACTTTTCCCAGTTATTAATGAGTAAGTGGGATTCTGTTGAAGAGAGCATGAGAAGATAAGGTTCAAACCACCTTGCTGCTTTTCCGGCTAGGAATGAAGAAGTGTAAACAACCTTTGATTTGTCGTTATTGAAGGTTTTAGGGTCGTTATGGAACAGGAGCTTTCAGGTTTGCAAGAAGGGGTGCAATCTGTCTGGATGTTCTCCATCAAATTTATCAGGAGATTTCATGGAAGGAGTTTTAAATTTTTATCCCTCTGAAGACATTGGATTTGAAAGGGTTTTCATGAAAAGTCTCATGAAGTCTTCCAGAGAATTAGATGGTCCAGGTTCTGAAGGTTGATTAGAAGGGTGAGTAGCAGGGGCAGATGGTGCCTCATGCATCATATCCTCTCCTTCTTCTTCCTTGCTAGAATCATCAAAATCATGGGGGATGTCTTCTACAGATTGGACTGAGTGTCCCCGTTCCCTAAGGTCCAGAGGTTCCAGGAGTTAGTGCGAGAAACAGGCTGTGTGGCTGTTGGCCTGCCTCTGGCGCAAGCCCTAGTAGTAGCGCCCTTAGGAGGAGTGCGTTGAGCAGGTGCCATTTAAAAAGAATTTAGAAACACCTGAAAAAAGGACGTAGTAGTGCAAAGAATGAGAACTACAGAGAATTAAATTATACTGTCACCGGATGACCTACGCACAAGGTTGAGGGTGTTCCTGAAAGTGAGATGAAGGGAGGAGTTTAGAAACTTCTTTGAAGCACAGAGGAAATGTTCAAGGAAGTGATTCAAAGGTGAGTTGAAGGAAGAGCTACTGCTTTGAGATATGTTCGATAAGAATCTCAATATAATTTAAGATAATACTAATATTCTTAGGATCTCACAAAGGGTGGTAAACTCAATAATCAAATATTTATGTTTTAGAAATGATTACTGAGAAAATAAGGAAATGAAAAATAATAATGATTTAACTTGAAGCTTTACCACTATTAACTATAGATACGTTTTATAGTTAAATTCTAAAGAAATGTCGAACCAAAATCCAACCCCTTTTATATCCATTATTCCTCCTCACATTGACCTCATACCCATCTATCATTCTGCACACCACAGACCTCCAAAAATACACCTGTTACACCTGGACCCTCCTCACTAACATCTGTTAACCCTTTAATCCTCCACTAACCATCACGTCCATGCTCACTACCCTTGTTGATAACCCACAGATACTTAATAAACCTTTTAGCGGAATATTGCATTGACTATTGCGCTGTGCGTTGCTTATCAAAGAAAAGACTAAACACACTATTGAGAGATTGATTAGTTTAGATTTAAAGTTTAGATTAGCGCGGTTGAATAGTGAGTACACAAAGGAAAGTTTCAGTTGCTATGTAGAATTGCTTTCTGCACTTCGAGTATGGATTTATACCTCTGTATTATTGATTTAATGAGCTGCTTTTGCCTCAAGTGTCACGTGGCGCGTGACAAAGAGGAGGAGGAGGAGGTGGTGGTGGTGGTGGTGGCAAGAGGAGGTGGAGGTGGGGGAGGGAAAGGTACCCTAGTTAGGCAGGAAAGCTGCCTGGCTGGGGGTTTATAGGCAAGTGAGTTGAAGGAGAGGTGGGGGGTATAAAATACCCCATTCAGGCAGGCGGGAGATGTGGGAGGCAGCCAAGGAGAGGGGGAAGGGAGGATGATGGAGGGGAAAAAAGAAAGATTGAGAAAGAGAGGAAAGAAAAAAAAATTAGTCTAACTTTGAAAACCAAAAAAAACGCTCACAGAACAAAAAAGAAAGGAAAAAAAGGAAAAAAAATAAGAATTATTAAAAAAAAAAAAGAATTACCTGGTGAGATGAGTGAGATAGGATGATGCTGAAAAATCAGTGAAATCAGCACTTTTGTTTGAGAAAGTGCAGATTTGAGTGAAATAAGTGACTTATTTCATTTTAAAACCCACTAGTGTTTGGGCTAGTGTGTTTCAGAAATTGGCACTTAAATAAGTGTGGATTTGGTCAAATTTAAGTGCAGACTTGTAAGTGCAGATTTTCCAGAACTGACACCCCCTATTAGGTAGGAAAATAATTATGGGGTCTAATAAAGGTTTTCAAGTTTTATTTTTATTTCATGAATGGAAATTTAAAGAGTCATATATGATACTCTACTTACTTAAATAAATGATCCTCCAGGTAGTGTGTTGTATGAAAATAATTATGGGGACATTTTGTTTCGTCCTGAGGTCCATGTGTACACTTGTGTTTGATTTAATTGACTTTGTTCACAGATAATTTCCACTCACATTTTTAATTTAATGGTCATAAATTAATGTTTTTAATTATATTTTATGACTTTTTTAATATTAATTTATGGAATGAACTAAAAATTAGGCAATCTAGGCCACTACTCCTATAAAATGTATGGGAAGGTATTACCAGTTTTATTTTTGTCAAATTGCATTTTGACTTGGAAATAAATTGGTGATTCTCACCTCCTGCTATGGTAAATAGCATAGAAGGCAATAAATAAACTAAATTTTTTCACTTAGAAAAAATTTTGTGATCTGTACCCAGTAAAAAATCTGAAAATGAAGATAGTATTTGAGAACAAATGTTATAAAGTGAGAAATAAAAGACAAATTCATAAATGTAAATGATAGAAAGATTGAAAGTATGATGGAGGGACTTGGATCTAGATTATTAGATATCAGTAGTTTATTTTGACAAAAAATTATGAGCTCAATATAATATTACACAGTTAGTTCTTCAAATTAATGAGTGTCAATAAAATAATCTAAAAGAAATTATAGATTTTTTTTATGAGATTCATCAAGTTTTGCACCTTAATTATATTTATGAAGCCTTAGATGAAAACGAGAATTATTCAGAATAGAAATTTGAGAAGGAAAATTAATAAACAAAGCAGTATAAAGTTATAGACTTATTAGGGGGTATCAATGTTAGAAATTTGTAAATATTTAAAAGTTATTTTACCACTCAAAACAGAAGCCACAAACTTGAAATTAATTAGCTTTAAAAAGGTTTTTTTGGGGCACAGTATGCCATATTTTAAAAAATAATTATTGTTGATTTAGTGGGAAAAAAGGAATTATGAAAATGAAAGATTTCTAACTTTGATACCCCCTATTGTGGTGTGAAGTAGAAAAATCTGCTTTGAGAAATAACTGGGAGAGAAGTGATGTGAGGAGGTGAATGTGGGTTAGGATGGAAGGAAGGAAATTTGTAGTTGATTGGTAGGATGTGAATTTTGGTGGGCTGAATTGTGCTTGAGGAAATTGTACAAAAACAGCATATATTTGACCCCATGTTTGAGACCCCAAGCACTAAATCATCCATATTTCATGGTGTGTTTATGTGGAATTTCTTAAATGAAACACTGTAAGACTTTTTGGTATAGTTTGAGACCCCCTATTCTTCCTTCTTTTTGAGTTTTAATTTTCTTCACTTTTCCTCTCTCACACTCCCCATCCTTGCTATTACAATGAAAAAATCTGTGAATTCAAATCTGTATTCATATCTATAAAACTTACAAATCACTGGCATCCTTCACCTCATCTTGTTTCTAAAAATCATGCTTTCCTCCATCCATCCACTTGGCTGAAATTATCTCCCCTCTACTCTCCTCCTTCCTTTTGGTTTCTAATTACTTTCAGATTTTTCCAGTTCTCACCTTCACTAAAAAATTCTGCACCTTGCTATATCTCTCCTCAACTTTCTCCCTTTCCCCAGACCACTACTCAAATCTCCCCATCTTGTATCACTACCCTTAAGTCAACCTTTCCTCTCTACTAACACTACAATAAATTTTTGTTTTTTCATGGGGCACAGAGGTGGACCAACAATTTTGAAACAGTTATTTAACAGCTATTTTGTGCACTTAAAGCTATTAAGAGTGTCTTAAGTGCAAAAAAAAATTGTTCCATAACTATTCTAAAACTGTTGTTTATCTCTTGTGCTTCATTTCAAAACAAAAATGTGTTGTAGTGTAACCAACTAACTAACTGAAAAACTAAAAAAGTGAAGAATAAATCAACTAACTAATTAAATAAAAAAGCAAATCATTGATCAAAGAAAAAACTATCTAAAAAAGGAAAGAAGTAGAAAAATAACAGACTAACCAAAATATTGATGCATTAATAAGCTACTAACTAACCAAAAAGGAAAAGCAGTAATGAAATGACTAACTAATTAAAAAGGGAAGTATCAATTAACCAACAAGCTGTTTAGAAAGTAAAGAAGTAATCAACCAACTATCTATCTAAAATTTGAAGCAGTAATCAGCTAATTAACTAACTAAATAAGGAAAAAATGCAGTAATAAACTAATTAAATAAACAAAAAAGGGTATCAGTAATAAACATTTTACTAACTAAAAAAGCAAAATACTAATAAGTTGATTAACTGAATAAAAAGAGAAGCAATAAAACAATAATTAAATAACTAAAAAAGTAAATCAGTAATAGAATAATTAACTAAGTAAAAAAGAAAAGAAGTAATAATTAAATTAATTAAAAAAAAGCAAATCAGAAATAAACTAATTAACTAACTAAAAAGTCAAAGCAGTAATAAAATAATCAAATAATAAAAAAATAAAAGTATTCATATATTAACTAACTAACTAAAAAGTTAATAAATAATAAACTAACTAAAAATGAAAAGTAGTAATAAGCTAATCAAATAACTAAAAATGTGAGGTATTAAGAAGCTAACTAACCTAAGAAAATTAAAATTAATAAGCTAACTAGCTAAATAAAAATGTGAAGCAGTAATTAACTATCTAACTAAAAAAATACAAAGAAGTAATCAGCCAAATTTTCAAAGCAGTAACTTCATTACTAGGAGCAAGCTGAACTATTCATCAAATTTAACCTAATATGTAATTTTTGAGTTAAACAATCAGTTTTTATAAAATATGTGTGTTATCCTATAGAAATATTAATAAAACCTGCAATAGGAGAAATAGCAAGAAAAAATCAATAAAAATTTGAGTGTGACCACTGTCTTTAGGTATAATACCTTATCACCTGCTCACAAATTTTAACAACACTCCCTTGTCAAATTTCATCTGTAAGGTGAATCATTTTCTACAAAAATGTACTTATTCATCAGACTAATCTTTAATTCTTTTTGAGTTTAGGACATGTTTCATTGAGAATCTCTTAACAGTGAAATTTTTTTGAAACACACATAAAATATTTTATTCTAGCTAAATAATCTCATCAAAACATAACAATAGAAAAAATATATGTATTTATCTTGCTTCAACACCCATCTAGGTGACCTTGAAGACAATACAATGGTTACTTTTACTTAAAGGACACATATTTATGTTTTTTATGTTAAATACTATTTCTATGTCTTTTTGTTTCAACAGTTAAGATGAGAAATAGAATTATTCTTATATATATTCAATGATTTTATTTATCTGGTAAAAAAATTCCACTTTATTTTGGGTATATGGGTGTATGCCTGGAACTGAAGCCAATAAATTTAAGCAAAACATTATATGATTGAGAAGTAAATATAAGAGTAATCCTAAATTCATAAACTAGGATTTTTATCCTTTTTTTTGGAGTTTCATTGCATTCCAAATCAAGACAAATTTCTGTTTTGAAAAAATAAAAAGAAAGAAAAAATAGAAAGAAACAATTTTTGACATCAAATATTATCTCAAATAATTGTATTTCCTTAAGAACTAATCAAAATCAGTGTTCAAACCCCTTATTTTTCAATTGTGGACTTTCAGGTATTCAATGAGCTGAAAAAACCCTTAACTTTTTTCTTCACCAATTTAAGATATTTTTAGCATATTAAAACCAAGACTTACTGGATCACAAAGTGGAAAACAAGACAAAAGATACTCTTTCAAAAAATTAAGGTTTCATTGTCCTCATATTTTGAGCTTTGAATTGTATAAATAAGTAATTTTAAGTATAGTAACACTCTGAAAAAAATATCAATTTCATTAAAAATTAGATGATGCTAGTGGTTATCACCCTCATGTATCACATATAATATTTATGACTCATTTACTTTCAGGCTAAGGTCAAGTACAAGGACGTGAACTAGCTTGAAAAGTCTTTGTCTAGAAGATTTAAATGGTCCTATATGAATACTGTAGTATAAATCCAACAAATAATAAAATATAATTCAGAATAAAGGTCTCAGTAATATGATTCTCACTATTTTTATATGTGGCTTACAATCTTTTTAGTTGGTAGAAAAATAGATTATAATAATTCAGATACTACTTAAAAGTCTTATAAAAAGTACTAATTGAAGTTTATTGTAATTGATTTGGTTATATGGTGTAAATTGTAATGATAAAGAATGTAGAAACAAGACCCAAAAACCTCCTCCTTTTATACACACTGAGTTCCCCAATAAATCCCTTGATATACCATCCAATACACAGTTAAAGTCGCCTCAAATCCACTAATAGACCTGCCCATCAACATCCCTAGTGATCCATGACATAATTAGACAAGTAACAACCGCCAAAATCCTGTAATAATAAGGGAAATCCATCAAAATTAAAGAAAAAGACAAAAAGAGAGTATATGCATATAAAACAATAATATAAAAGACTAAAGGAGACTTTTTAAGGTTAATAATAGCTTAAGAATAAGGGGGATTTACTGTAGAAATGGAGGGGCTAATCCTGACATTATAATACGTGAAATTCCCATCCAAAAATAACCAAAATTGACTGAGAAACCACCAAAAAACTTAAAACAGAGCGTGAGATGTGGGGTAACTACATGCAGTCTTTGGAAGGCGCTTGCACAGGTAAATCCTTGACTAAAATTAGGCCAATTTTAAGTGTGGTGATGAAATAAGATTCCAAGAATGAGGTTATTAATGAAATTAGTGCATATAAACCAGGTCAATGCACCATTAATTAAGCTAGGACACTAAATAAGCGCCTGTCGCCTATTTTAGTGTGTTTCCCCACAGTGGGCATAGAATGTGGGGTAATTATAGTGTGAAAAAGCTAACTTTGCTAAAAATGAAGCTATTCACACGGGAAAAAAGCAGGCAGTATGTGGCCAGTACACAGAAGCCATTTCTGGCATAAAAAACACCAAATTTGAAAAGTGTTATTTTTATGCTTTTAAATAGCCAAATAAATAGTCCTAAATGAGCTCTATTGATCTGTCAAAGCGCATTTTTGATATTCTCAATTTTATAGCGCATATAGTCAACTTTTAAGTGAAATAAAGCGCATTTCTTGTTTTTTGCGTAAAACAATGAATATAACAGCTTTAAGTGTACTTAAAAATTATGTAGCCTTATACTTAAGGTTCTTAAGATTACCCTAACATATTCCAACTTAATATTAAGTACATAAGACCTATAAAAGGTGGATATATGCGTGTATATAAGGTGTTATAATGGCATTTTTTTGTATTATCATAATTTTACTTATGTATACTGTTTGTGTACTCTCATTTATTGTTCCCATGTATAGTTCATGTGTTTAAATTAACTTATAAGCACTTTTTACTCAGTCCTGGGGATATACAGGCTGACACTCACCCACCAAAAAAAAACAATAAAAAAAATGATAAGTTATACATTTTATTTATTTATTTGTAATTTTCAGGTATTCAGAATAATTCTGTAGCATTAAAGATTATACTTTAAAGAAATAAAACATAATAAAATATTATGAGTACTAGGTTTTTAACCCCTCAGCTGGTTGAACAGAAATTTATTTCTGTTTAAATTTTTTAAGAAGGGTGGATAAATTTGAAATTTCTTTTTCAGGTATCCATTTATCAAATTCATTTGATTTCCCTTTAAATCTTAGTAAATACTCAGTTCCTTTTTCTTTAGTAAGGATTCTTTTCTTGAGTATTTTTTCAATCTCTGCTTTTTCCACAATTTCTTCAGGTTGCTTTTTAGGCCTTCCCCTTCTTTTTGGAAATAAGTCAGGATCATTTGCATGGTAAGGTTTCAATAATGAGATAGGGAAAACTGGATGTTTACTATCATATGGAGCATATAATATGACTTCCACTGCATTATTACCAACCATTTTGCTTACTAAAAAAGTTCCTACAAAGGGATCCTTTAATTTAACATTACCTTGTAAGTTAAAATGTAGTGTTGATATGAGGACTTCATCTCCCTTTTTAAATTCAAATTCTTTATGAGATTTGTCCTACCTTTTCTTTTCATATTCAAATGCTTTTTTTATGCATTCTTCTGCATGCTTTCTACACATTTGTTGCATATGAATAAAGGATTTAGTACCAGGGTGTATATCTAACCTTGGTAATTTATTTAAATGATTTACTGGGGTATTTGGTACATATCCCAGCCAGAGTTCAAATGGTTTCTTCTCTGTTACAGAATGAGTTGTGCTATTATAAGAAAATTCAAGGCCAGGAATTAATGTTACCCAGTCATTTGTGAATTCCTCATTGTCTTTGTATTCTAATCCAAAGGCACAATATCTTCTGATCATGTCTTCTAGAGTTTGTATCATTCTCTCAGCCAGCCCATCAGTTTGTGGATGGTGTGCTGTAGACAATTTCAATTGACAACCTGATACTTCCATCAAAGATGTCCAGAACTCTGAAGTAAATTTAGGATCTCTGTCAGAGATTATGGCTTTGGGGAACCCAGCAGTATTCATCATCTGAGTCCACCATAATAATGCCAAGTATTTTGCAGATACCTCTTTATGGGTAGGGATAAATTTACACATTTTTGTTAATCTATCTACAATTACCCAGCAAGAATTGAAACTTTCTTTTCCTGCTAATGGCAAGCCAGTTACAAAATCCATGTTTATAATTTCCCATGGAGCTTTTGGCTGCTCTATTTGTTGTAAAAACCCAGCTCTCTTACCAGTTAATCTTTTAGATTTCTGACAAGAGTCACATGTTTCAATGTATTTTTGTACATCTTCTTTCATGTTTATCCACCAGGCTGTATTTTTAACTCTGTTTAATGTTTTGTTAAAGTCAAAATGACCAGCGAAGATGTCATCATGACAAGTACTCAACATTAACTCTTTCATAGAAGGTGGTATTACTATAACATTACTTAACTTTTTTCTGTAATATATATATCCATCTTCAATTGATAATTTACCTTTTTCCAATGCATTTTTATACTTTGGAGGCAAGGTTTTAATTAATTCACTCATGGAGGCATTTGTTGGATCATTAAGAAAGGTAGATAGTTTAGACAAATCTTTATCAGATGAATAATTTTCTAATATAGTTTGCATAAATTCTTCTTCTAAATCCACTATATAAATCCCAAATATATGTATAACCTCATTTTTAGGTACATAAGCTGTATTGTCAGCATCATTTGGCAAAGGACTTCTAGATAATAAATCCACATTAGAATGCAATGTTCCTGCTCTGTGAGTGATTTTCATTCTTCCTCTGTACTCTTGTACAGCTAGTTGCCATCTAAACATGTGCCTATTAGGTGTTTTCATGTTTAGCAATGATTTTACTGCACTGCAATCTGTTATAAGTTCAAACTTCTGGTCTTCCAGACAGTAATGAAGCTTCTCCAAAGCCCACACCACTGCTAAACATTCTAACTGTGTGGCACCATACCTTAATTCAGTTTTTCTTAAGGTTCTGGATATATAACAGATAACTACTTCAGATAATTTTCCATTTATTATCTGTTTTTGCTGTAAAGCAGCACCTAAACCTATGAAGCTTGCATCAGTGTACAAGATAAATGGTAAGGTGAAATCAGGCAGTCCCAAAATTGGAGCTGTCATTAAACATTCCTTTAATTTATTAAAGGTGTGTTGTCTTTCATTATTCCAGATGAAAGCCTCATTTTTCCTGATTAATGTTGTCAAAGGAGCTGCAATAGATTGGTAATTTTTTATATATTGTCTATAATATCCACACATACCTAAAAAACTTTGAATTTCTTTTACATTCTTAGGTATACCAATGTTTTTTATTGCTGCCACCTTATTCTGGTCAACACATATTTGTAATCCAGATACAACATGTCCAAGTACTTTCAAAGATTGGAATCCAAATTTACATTTCTTTAATGCAATTGTCATATTAATTTCATCCATTCTTTGAAAGACTCTTTTAAGGTGATTTAAATGTTCATCATATGTTTTTGAAAACACTATGATGTCATCAATATAGACCAATAGCCATCCTTCAACCATTTCCTGATGAAAAACACTATCCATCAATTTTTGGAAGACTGAAGGCACATTCTTTGGGCCAAATGGCATTCTCACATACTTATATATACCCATATGTGTGGTTATTAATAAGTAATTTTGAGAAATTCCTTCCACAGGAATCTGGTGGTAACCTTTGTTTCCATCCAGACAGGAAATATATTTTGCTCCTTATAAAGTAGCATGGATGGAAGCTATCCTTGGTAGAGGGTAAATATCATCTACTGTGTATGTATTCAGAGCTCTATAATCACTGCATAATCTTGCCTTATCTTTTTCATAAGAGATCAATACTGGTGAAATGACGCAATACTTAGGTGTTGTGTCCACTTTTTCAACAATACCCATTTCCAAAAACATTTTTATATTGTCTTCAATATCTATCCTTTTTGCAGGAGATGCTGGGTAAGGTTTCTTTTTTAGGCTACCAGGAATATTATCCAAATCACAGCTTAGAGAGATTTTCATCTCATGGTTTTTGACCAATCCCAGTTCATTTGAACCATGAGCAAATGCCATAGGATATGATTTAATCAATCTCAAAATATTTTCTTCTTCAATTTTTGAGAGTTGAGGACTGAAAGAGGCCTTTTGGATTTCATTTTCCAATTCAACCACTTCATTGGTGGTTCTTCCACCTTGCAGTTGTTCTTCTCTAGGAGAAATGGCATACACTGAATTTTCAGAACATATCTTTAATTTTCTCTTGCCATTCACTCCTATGGTGAAACAACTGTTTGCAGGATCTAGTTTAATTCCAAATTTTGTCAATAAATCATTGCCAATAATAAACCAATCACTACAATTATTATTATCCATTACAACAAATTCACAAACTGCTCTTACATATCCATTATTATATTTAAAGAATACAGCAGTTTTGTATTTGCCAATTGGATTTAATATTTTACCAAAACCCCTCCAGTTCTTTGTCTGAACAGGTTCTAGTTTTTCCTGATACTTACTGTCAAGTTTCATTAATGTATTAATAGAAACTACACTACCTGCAGCCCCAGTGTCAAGAATGGCATTCATTTCTCTTCCACATATAATAACAGGTGCTCTGATAGGTGTTATTTTGTAAGTATCATGAGATACATCTTTAATTATTTCAGCTTCTTCAATGGAAGTTAAAGATGTATATGTATGAGGTATAGCATCATTCAGGAACATTATATCCTGTTCTAATACAAATATCTCATTTTCATCATCACTGTAAGATATGTTACTTTTACAATCTTCACTGGATTCCACATTTTCATCTTCATGATTACTTGGTTCAGAATTCTGGGAGGTTTCAATAACATTTATTCTCTTCTTACACGTGTGACCCTTAACCCAAGGTTCATTACATTTATAACAAGTGTTATTCTCTTGTCTTTTAGGGACAAGGGGAGCTGAAGGTTTTTTCTCCTCCACTGGTAATTTACTTGTAGTAGGTTTTACCACGTCAACACTTTGTCTGTAATTAATATACTTGGTTTCATATTTGTGGTTTAATAATATTTCATTACATATATTAATGAACCCAGAGGTATCTCTGATGGTTTCAGTTCTAGCTACAATAATGTCTCTAACTGATATAGGTAACTTGTATATTATCTTTTCTTTCCACTCTTCATAATCCATTTTTGGATCCATGGCTTTCATGATTTTTATTAAATTCATTAAAAATACCATAGGTTTATCTCCAGCATTTAGATTATATCTGGCCTTTTCATACAATCTTTGTTGAGTGATTCTAAATTTTGGGCCACCAAATTGCCTTTCAATTAGTGCCTTCCATTCATTCCAGGAGTAATTAATTCCCTCACTCAATACAGATTCAAACCATAATAAGGCCACATCTGTAAATAAAAATATTAACTTTGAAGTAATTTCTTCATCAGGTAATTTATATGAAAATTTTAAGTTATCAATTCTTTGTATGAATTTCTGCCAATCAGATTTTGAATCTCCGTCAAAAGATGGGTACTGATCTAACTTAGGCCAGTTCTTTTGGCTAGTTTTTTCTTCCCTAACCTGAGGAATATTGAGTAATTCACTTACTTTAGAAAGGTGATCATGTATTTCATCTTTTACTGATTTATTATTCTCAGAGCCCATGATACTATGTTCATGTTTCATCATTGGTGTTTCATTTGCATGTTTCATGAAAACAGGTACTCTTGCTACATAAGAAGTGTTATCTTTTATTCTTTCAGTATTTTTCAACATGTTTGCTACTTCTATTTCCACTCTTTGTAACCTATCCTGTATTACTGGTACATGAGTTAGGGTGTCATTTACATTTGAAAAAGATAATTTAACACGTCCCTCAATGGTAGCCATAATATTCTGAGAGTGTTCTAATTTATTTTCTAAATTTCTAATCTCAGATTTTAAGCCCTTATTCTCAATTACTAATTCATTATTTGAATTTTCAATAATTTTTAATCTATTGGCTGTTGCACTCAATGATTGTGTTAGCTGTAATAATACCTTTCAGTATTATTGTTTGACTCTTTTGAGAACTCTTCCAATTTTTCAATTCTCAATAATAATATACTTATTATCTTTGATTCCATTGGATTTTCTTTTAAAAAATATTCTATTTTTTCTGTGTCCAACTCAGAAGATTCATCATTTGATTCCATTTTAATATTAATAGCATTATCCTGGTGATCAATAAAACTATCTACATTGTCTTTGTGCAAGGACAAGTTTAACATATTTTTTTCACATGAATAATCCTTTAAATCATTATCAATTATATCCAATATTTCCTTATCAATCTCATTACCTATAAGTAATTCATTGTTAGGTTGATGCAATTGATCATAAGAAGTTGGATGACTCACCAAGGTCTTACCCCATTTCCCCTGCCTCTCCTTGGCTTTCCCCTGTAAGGGTGACTGCTGGATCCTTTTTGAGGAGGATTGTTGTAATTTTGGGCATACCAATCCCATTTCCATTTGCTTACTGTAATTTTTTGGTCCTCCTCTTGGGCTGGAGGTGTTGCTATGGAATTGTTGGGTGCCACTGTTGGTGGTTGAGACTTTATGTCCACTAGAGCTTGGTTGACTTCTATGAAACCTTGAGCTGCTCTCTTTTCCAGATTGTTGATCTGGTCCACTATTTTGTTGACTCTTATTGTCAAGGTGTTCAGTAGGGTGGATAGGGAGTGAACTTGCTCTTGTAATGTATTTTTTGACTTCTTTATTGAAACCTGCTTTAAAAGCTTTTCCCTTTCCTCCAGAGACATTGGCGGAGTGTTGTTGATTATGGGAGAGTCCTGGCCCTCCATTTGAATGTCCTGTAACAGGTCTTTCAGCTCTAGGTCTTAAGTTATAAGGTTTTGCCTTATTACTTACAATGTCATTGTTGTCACACATTTTCATGTGGAATTTAAAAAATAGAAAGTTTAGATATAAAAAACTTCAAAAAGGAGTTTTATCAGTATTTATCAATACCACTGAAGACAATTTTATTGCTTACTTATTGGTATGAAGTGAATCTTTAAGTGCCAAAAGGCAAATATGCTTTTTATGTGGTCACTTGATTTAACTGGTCTACAATATGTAGCCGTGTTTTTATATTTAAAAGAAAACAACTGTCAGTAAGATTTTCTCTAAATATTTAATGAATATTACAAACCAATAAAAAGAAAAGATTAAGAGTCCTGTTAAAATAAAACACTTAATCAGTTTAATTGGTTTATTATCTGCAAAGATCACAAATTTAATTGGTCTATTGACAGACTCCCACTAATAACAATTTTATGTTAAATTAGTGGTAAAATTGTTGATTAAATATCACAATTTTATTATATAACAGGGCTTCTTTTTCTGAAATCACTATATAAGTGACCCCAACCTGTTGTAATTATCCAAATATTTCTATAGGGATATTATTTACGTGCACCTTATTTTGAAATTTTCACTTACTGGATTATAACAGAATTCTTGAGGAAAGTCCCCCAATTGTCAGGCTAATATCAAGTACAAGGACGTGAACTAGCTTGAAAAGTCTTTTTCTAGAAGACTTAAATGGTACTATATGAATACTGTAGTATAAATCCAACAAATAATAAAATTTAATTCAGAATAAAGGTCTCAGTAATATGATTCTCACTATTTTTATATGTGGCTTACAATCTTTTTAGTTGGTAGAAAAATAGATTATAATAATTCAGATACTACTTAAAAGTCTTATAAAAAGTACTAATTGAAGTTTATTGTAATTGATTTGGTTATATGGTGTAAATTGTAATGATAAAGAATGTAGAAACAAGACCCAAAAACCTCCTCCTTTTATACACACTGAGTTCCCCAATAAATCCCTTGATATACCATCCAATACACAGTTAAAGTCGCCTCAAATCCACTAATAGACCTGCCCATCAACATCCCTAGTGATCCATGACATAATTAGACAAGTAACAACCGCCAAAATCCTGTAATAATAAGGAAAATCCATCAAAATTAAAGAAAAAGACAAAAAGAGAGTATATGCATATAAAACAATAATATAAAAGACTAAAGGAGACTTTTTAAGGTTAATAATAGCTTAAGAATAAGGGGGATTTACTGTAGAAATGGAGGGGCTAATCCTGACATTATACTACGTGAAATTCCCATCCAAAAATAACCAAAATTGACTGAGAAACCACCAAAAAACTTAAAACAGAGCGTGAGATGTGGGGTAACTACATGCAGTTCTTGGCAGGCACTTGCACAGGTAAATCCTTGACTAAAATTAGGGGAATTTTAAGTGTGGTGATGAAATAAGATTCCAAGAATGAGGTTATTAATGAAATTAGTGCATATAAACCAGGTCAATGCACTATTAATTAAGCTAGGACACTAAATAAGCGCCTGTCGCCTATTTTAGTGTGTTTCCCCACAGTGGGCGTATAATGTGGGGTAATTATAGTGTGAAAAAGCTAACTTTGCTAAAAATGAAGCTATTCACACGGGAAAAAAGCAGGCAGTATGTGGCCAGTACACAGAAGCCATTTCTGGCATAAAAAACACCAAATTTGAAAAGTGTTATTTTTATGATTTTAAATAGCCAAATAAATAGTCCTAAATGAGCTCTATTGATCTGTCAAAGCGCATTTTTGATATTCTCAATTTTATAGCGCATATAGTCAACTTTTAAGTGAAATAAAGCGCATTTCTTGTTTTTTGCGTAAAACAATGAATATAACAGCTTTAAGTGTACTTAAAAATTATGTAGCCTTATACTTAAGGTTCTTAAGATTACCCTAACATATTCCAACTTAATATTAAGTACATAAGACCTATAAAAGGTGGATATATGCATGTATATAAGGTGTTATAATGGCATTTTTTGTGTATTATCATAATTTTACTTATGTATACTGTTTGTGTACTCTCATTTATTGTTCCCATGTATAGTTCATGTGTTTAACTTAACTTATAAGCACTTTTTACTCAGTCCTGGGGATATACAGGCTGACATTTACCTCCACCAGTCCAGGTCCTCCACAAGCCCTTATAATTTAATACTCTTGCCTTAACTTATATTCAATACCTTTTTTATGAAGAGAATTAGACATTGTAAGATTCTGATGTTCACTTTCAGATCATTGAATACCTGAAACCTCACAATTGACTACTGAGGGGTTAAAACACTGCTTTTGATTATTTCTTAAGGAAATAAAATTATTTGAGATAATATTTGATGTCAAAAAAATTTTCTTTCTATTTTTTCTTAATTTTCATTTTTTTCAAAATAGCAATTGGTCTTGATTTGAAATGCAATGAAACTCCAAAAAAAAAAAAAAAAAAAAAGCCTAGTTCTTTAATTTAGGATAAGTCTTATATTTAATTCTCAATAATAAAGTGTTTTACTTAAATTTTTTGGTTTCAGTTCCATCCATACACACATATATCCAAAATAAAGTGAAGTTTTTTTACCAGATCAATAAAATCATTTAATTTATATAGAATAATTTAATTTCTCATCTTAAATGTTGAAAGGAAAAAACATAGAAATAGTATTTCTCATAAGAAACATACATATATGTCTATTAGGTAAAAGTAAAAATTTTATTGTCCTTCAAGGTCACCTAGATGGGTGTAGCAGCAAGATAAATACATATTTTTTTTCTATTTTTATGTTTTGATGGGATTATTTAGCTAGAATCAAATATTTTATGTGTGTTTCACTTATATTTTACTGTTAAGAGATTCTCAATGAAACATTTCCAAAACTGAAAAAAATTTATAATTAGTGTGATGAATAAGTACATTTTTTTTGAAAATGATTCACCTTAAAGATGAACTTTTAAAAGGGAGTGTTGTTAAAATTTGTGAGAAGGTGATCAGGTATTATACTTAGAAACAGTGATCACACTCACATTTTTATTTATTTTTCTTTCTATTTCTCTTATTACAGGTATTATTAATATTTCATTAGATAAAACAGGTATTTCATCACAACTGATTGTTTAACTCAAAAATTACATATAATGTTAAATTTTATGAATAGTTCAACTTGTTCCTAGTAATTTAGTTACTGCTTTTCAAATTTAGCTGGTTACTTCTTTAGATTTTTAGCTAGCTAGCTAGCTGGTTACTTCTTTAGATTTTTAGCTAGCTAGCTAGCTGATTACTGCTTTACATTTTTAGTTAGCTTATTACTTCTTATCATTTTTATATTAAGTTAGCTAGCTTCTAACTGCTTCACATTGTTAGTTATTTGATTAGTTTATTACTGCTTTTCATTTTTAGTTAGTTGATTCTGTATTAAATTTTTAGTTAGTTAGTTAATATATGAATACTTTTTTTTAGTTGATTAGTTTATTACTGCTTTGAATTTTTAGTTAGTTAATTAGTTTATTACTTTTTTACTTATTAGTTAGTTAATTAGCTAATTTCTGCTTTTCTTTTTTGGTGAGCTATTTATTTTAATACTGCTTCTCTTTCTTAGTTATTTAATTATTTAATTACTGTTTCACTTTTTTAGTCAGTTGATTGGCTTATTACTATTTTTCTTTTTTAGTTAGTTAGTAGTTTATTACTGATATTAATTTTTAGTTATTTAATTAGTATATTACCATTTTTATTGCTTAGTTAGTTGATCACCTCTTCTCTTTTTAGATAGATATTTGGCTGATTACAGCTTTAATTTTTAGATAGCTAGTTGGTTCATTACTATTTTGCTTTTTTAATTAGTTTGTCAGCTCATTACTGCTTTGCTTTTTTATTTAGTTAGTAGTTTTTTAATGCATAAATTTTTTGATTAGTTGGTTAGTTTTCTATTTCTTTCTTTTTTATATTGTTTTTCTTTGGTCACTGAATTTCTTTTTTATTTAATTAGTTAGTTGTTTAATTTTTCACTTTTTTAGTTAGTCAGTAAGCTAGTTGGTTACACTACAACACCTTTTTGTTTTTCCATGGGGAGCAAAAATTACACAAAATTTATGCAACAGTTATGAACAGTTGTTTTTTGATCTTAAAACCCACTCAATACCTTTAAGTGCCAAAAATAATTGTTAAATAAATGTTGCATAATTGTTCTGTCTCTTCTGGGCCCCAAGACAAAGAAACATTTATTATAGTGCTTGTAGAGTGGAAGGGTTGAATGAAGGGTAGGGGTGCAAGTAGATGATGAGAGATGGGCAGATTCAAGGAGTGGTTTGAGGAAAGGGTGAAAGTTGAGGAAAGATTGGGGAAGGTGCAGAGTGGTTTGATGAAGGTGAGAGGTGAAAAAAGGTGCAAGGAATGAGAAACTCAAGGGGATGAGGAAAGAGGAGGGGAGCCAATTGCAGCTAAGTGGAGGGATGAGGGAAAGCATGATTTTTAGAAATAATGTGAGGTGAAAAATTCCAGTGATTTGTAAGGTTTTTAGTGATTAATACAAATTTGAGTTCACAGATTTTTTCATTGTCATAGCAAGGATGGGGAGTGGGAGAGGGGAAAAACAATGAAAATTATAAATCACCAAGAAGTAAGTATGGGTTGATAGGAGAGAAAAAAAGAAAGACATATCATGACAAAAAAATATAAGAGAAAGTTAGTTATTAAAATGAAAGGAAAGTGTCAAAGTGACTCACCATGTATTTTACATAAAAACAGGGATACTCAGAAAGATGAGAAGGGGAAAGGATTGATAAACCCAATGAATAGAAAAATGTGAGACAGGCTCAACCACAGTTACTCCCTAGCCTTAAACAGGGTTACCCCTAATGTTAAAACCTGGGTTCATGCAGGTTTACTTTTTAGGCTCAAGCAAGGTAAATTAATGAGCTCAAAAAAATTTACTCACTGAGCTCATTCAAGGTTATAATTCACCACTAGATGTCTAGTGCATGATTTTTCCCCCGGTGGGTTATATTTTCCAGATCATAAGTGTATAATTAATTTTAATTTGGGAAATGGAATCATAAAATATTTTTGGAAATCTTCTCACAATAATCACCAAACAATTAAAGCACCTCCAGGTTTTCAATCTTGTCAAGAATTCACACATTTTGTGTATTCATTTCAATTCAGTCAAATATTAATCCAACAAATCAACAAGGTAAAAAAAGAAGGTTAAAGTAATAAATTTAAAAAAAACTTTAGGTAGATTCAAAAAGTACAGAAGTTTTCAGAATCATCAAATATTTATTATTCTTTCATAAATTTTCAATAAATTAATCTAATTTTACAATTTAATAAACTTAAATAATGGGCCAACAAACTTGTGTTTTATATACAGTGATCATAAAAACTTTAATTTGTTTCATGGGTTTTCTCTAGCCTATACCTGTGGAAAGTCCCAAATTTAGCTTCTAGATTTATCCACATTTTTGCTAGAGAAGTGGTCAATACTTTAAAACTAGTAAAGTTGACATATCTTGTTTATTTATTTATTGATTAATTTAATTAAATTAATTTTTGATGAATTTCACCCCTCACTTCAAAAAATTTAATGGAGGGTATTGCCAAATTTTCAAATCTGTCATGCAAAATTGATTACTTGGATAAATTTAGTGATCCCTACCTCTTACTTCAATAAAATTCAAAGAGGGGTATTTCCAAATTTTCAAAACAGATATAGAATTTTGTTGACTTAGCTCTACTTAGAAATTGAAATTTATTGACATGAGTTATAAATTTGAAAACAAAAAGAAGTAAGAAATAGTGCATCAAACTTTTCCATTGGAACCATTTAAAAATGGATCTTTTAAATTTCTTCATATTTTATTCAACTGCTTATGGATAGAGTAATGAAATACACAAAAATTTATGAAATACCTTCATGCACACAAAATTAAGAAGAATTGAAATGGGAAGTAAAATAAAAATAATAGTAATCAATAAAACATTTTAATTAAGTGTTAAATTCTGTCAATAGATTTATTAGCTTTAAAAAATTTTATCATGAAAACTTTCTTTTTGGATTCATCTTCATGTTGATGCTTGAGTTTAATCTGATACAATAGGGGGTATCAATGTTGAGGGATTTGCAATTAGGGATCAGGAAGTTTTTTCCTGGGATCAGAATTTATTAATTGCAGAAGACTCTTATTCATTAGCCGTGGGGCTAGTGGATAAAGAATCCTCAATAATGCAATATCCCGCCTCTAATACCCCAATTTCCATTTCTAATTCCTGATCCTAAACTCATCACATCCATGATGGATTTTTAAGAAAGTGACATGACTTATAATTGTTGATGCCATCCTTATGTCATTCCTCACTCTATGCTACTTAATTTTGCTGGAAAAAACTTTAATTATTTTTCTATCTACACACCCCAACTGCAAATTTGGAAGTGAATTCCCACTTCCCTCATCACATAAGCCTTCCACTGACAACTATGAATCACCTCTCTACTAGGCAGAAACTTCACTCAACAATGAATGCCATCACTTTACTTTTAGTTTTTTACTATAAATATGACTCTGATTTGGAAGATGCTTTAGCCTATATGTCTTTTCTTTCAAAAAAGCATTACATAAACCCAAGGGGGCCAAATATTCATCATGATCCCAGATATGATCTCTGCTCAATTCTCAACATTACTCAACTAAACTTCACTCAACTATTTCAAACCTCCCCTGATTCTTTCTTCAAAATTTATCAACTCATCTCCAAACATCCTATCTTTCATAAAAATTCTCAAAATAAACAGTGTGATCCTGCTATTCAACTTTCTGTTGCGCTATTTTGCTTTGGCTCAAATGGAAATGGTGCTGCTGTAAGACGCTTGGATAATTTATTTAACATAGGATATGGTACAGTGATATTATACACCAAGCGCTGTATGATTGCTATCCTTCCCCTCAAGCCTCAAACACTTGCTTGGCCAACTCCAGAACAGCAACTTGAATCCTCTCAAGTAATGCAAGCCAAAGGCTTCCCTGGCTGTGTAGGTTTTGTTTATGGCACAACTATAACTTTGAGTCAAAAGCCTGCTCATGATGGGAACCATTATTTTGATTGCAAAAAAAGGTTTATTCAAAATCTTCTCCAATTTCTCATCATTCATAAACTAACTTTTTATCCTCCTTCTAGATACTCTATTGCGGTTCAAATTATATGCGATGTCAATAAAAAATTTATTGCTTTTCACAGTGGCTGCCCTGGATCATGTCATGACTCTTCTGTCTTCCAAAGAACGAGGATTTCTCAAACCCCAGACTCATACTTTGACAAACCTCAGTACCTCCTTGCAGACTCAGCATATGCAAGTGGGAAGTACATTATACCTGCTTTCCGTGGTGCAACCTTAGAAAATGACCCCAAAAATAAATTTAATTCTCACCTTGCCCAATCAAGAGTATGGATTTAACATGCTATAGGTATTTTAAAGGGACAATTTTCTAGTCTTCAGGAGCTCAAAATCCAATTTCAAATAAAGTTGGAGATCAAAACTGCGAATCATTGGATCATGACTTGTGTTATACTCCACAATATCCTAGCTGATTTAAAAGATGAGTGGAATGATCTTTCTGAAGAAGAGCATCCTGAACCAGCACCAGCTCTCCCCACCCTTGATTCCCAAAACATTCAATCAACTTGCATACACTCCATTATAATGCCAATTACTCTCCAACATTTCACTTCACAAAACTTTTAAATTTTATTTTGGTGCTCTCCAAATGTCCACTTTGTGTACTTTATTCACTTGGTTTGGTATTTTTGTTTGATGCAATTCATTTTTTTTTTGAATTTATGGTGTGGTCTTCAAACATCGGCAGATGACTTTTTTGCTCTGTTTGGCATTGTTTTGGTATGTCTTAATTGGAATTGGTTGAATAATTGAGTGTTTTTCTGGTTTTATTCAGTGAATATTGGGATTACAGGTATTTGTGTACTACCATTGGATAGCCCCAGTTTTTCTCTATATTTGATGTCTTGATAGTATTTTTCATATTCTAAGTTTTAAGGGGTCATTTACTCATTTTACATTTCTAAAAGATAGCTGTTTAATTTTGTTTTTTGTGTTTTAAGGGCTAACCTTTAGTCTTAGGGTTAAGTGCTTAGTACCATTAAGTAGAGCTAATTTGGCTCTATATTTTATGTCTCAATGTTGTCATAGCTTAATTTTGTGATTTAAGGGTTTTAGTAGTCGTGGTGGATTCTCATTTGTTTTCTTTCACCAGCTCAACATGAAATTGCATATTTTGTCAGTGTTTTTTTTTCATTCATCACTCATATCCTTTTCAACCTCTCCTCAAACATCCATCAAATATTTTCAATTCCTCTATTTCATTCCTCTATTTCTCATCTCATCTCTCCAGGTAAGTAATTTTTTTTCTTATTTTTTGATTTTTTTTACTTGCTAATAATTTAATTTTTCTCTTTTTTTTTGTTCTTTTTTTCTTTTTCTTTTTTTTGTCCTGTAAGTGCTTTTTTTTGGTTTTCAAGGTTAGACTAATTTTTTTTTTGTTTTATCTTTTTTTTCTCCCTTCATCATCCCCCTTTCCCCCCTCCTTTCTCCCCTTCTTGGCCACCTCAAGTCCCCCCCTTTACCCCCTCCATTATCCCCCTTTACCCCCTCCTTTCTCTGCTTCTTGGCCACCTCAATCCCCCCCCTTTACCCCCTCCATCATACCCCTTTCCCCCCTCCTTGTCTTCCTTCATACCCCCCTTTCTCCCCTTCCTGCCACCTCAACTCCCCCCTTTAATCCCTCCTTGCCCACCTCAACCCCCCTTCAAATCCCCCCTCAAACCCTTCTAAACCCCCCCCCTTCACCTAACTTATTGAATCAATAACGATTCGATAAGTAGGTGGTGGGGGGGGTTTGAGGCGGGTCTGAGGGGGGATTTGAAGGGGGTTTAGGAGGGGGTAAAGGGGGGGTTTGAGGTGGGCAAGGAGGGGGTAAAGGGAAGGGGTTTGAGGTGGGCAAGGAGGGGGTAAAGGGATGGTAAAGGGGGACTAAAGGGGGGTTTGAGGTGGGTAAGGGGGGGTAAAGGGGGGGTAAAGGGGGGTTAAAGGAGGGGTAAAGGGGGGGGTAGAGGGAGGGTAAAGGGAGGGTAAAGGGAGGGTAAAGGGAGGGTAAAGTGGGGGGGTTGAGGCAGGTAAGGAGGGGTTAAAGGGGGGGTTTTGAGGCAGACAAGGAGGGGTGAAAGGGGGTGATTGAGGGGGTAAAGGGGGGGTCTGAGGTGGGTAAGGGGGGCGGTAAAGAAGGGGTAAAGGGGGGTTTGAGGTGAGTAAGGAGGGGGTAAAGGGGGGGTAAAGGGAGGGTAAAGGGAGGGTAAAGTGGGGGGGTTGAGGCAGGTAAGGAGGGGTGAAGGGGGGGGTTTTGAGGTGGACAAGGAGGGGTGAAAGGGGGGGTTCGAGGTGGGTAAGGGGGGGTAAAGAAGGGGTAAAGGGGGGGTTTGAGGTGAGTAAGGAGGGGGTAAAGGGGTGGTAAAGGGGGGGGTAAAGGGAGGGTAAAGGGAGGGTAAAGTGGGGGGGTTGAGGCAGGTAAGAAGGGGTTAAAGGGGGGGTTTTGAGGCGGACAAGGAGGGGTGAAAGGGGGTGATTGAGGGGGTAAAGGGGGGACTTTTTGGAGGGTATTTTAAAGAGGAAAAAAAGACTAATCTCTGCTTTTTAAATTTTTTTACAGATTTTTTTTTTCTTTCCCTTAGTTTCTGGACATTTCCCCCTGTTTCAAGAATTAATCAGGTAATTTAATTTTTTTTATTTGTGTTTGTTTTTGCTAATAATTAATTATTCTGAAATTTACTGAAATCAATTTTTTTTTAAATATTTAAAAAAATTGGATTGAATAACATCAAGAACTATTTCCAATAGCAAGTAAGTAATTTTTATTAATTTATTTAATTTTTTTGCAACTGAATTTAATTTAATTTTTTTTTTGGGTGAATTTGTTTTAACTCGTATATCAAACATAATTCAGGTTTTTATTTTGTATTATAATTTTTATTTAAATATTTTTATTGATTTTTTTGCAACTAATTTTTATTTGTTTTTTTTTATCAAAATTTTTTTTTCTTTTCAATTATTTTACTGATAAATTTTTAATTTTTGGGGTCTTTTTTTTAATAATTTTTGATTTTGATTTTTTTCGTTTTATAAATTTTTTTTTTCCAGGAAGTTACTATGGAAAATTTATCTCACTCATCTTCTTTATCATCAATTTTATCTGAATCATCTTTCTCCTCTCTCTCTTCCTTGTCTTCAAATCATGAAAGCTCCAAGAATAACCATCAAATATTTTCAACTTCTTCTTCTATCTCTTCAATGTCCTTCAAATCTATTCCTTCTCCCAATCAATCTGAGCTTTCCTTAACAGAAAATAAAAAGCGAAAATCATGGAACCAGCTAAAGAATCAAGCAATTCAAAGACAAAATTTTGTCAAAATAGAAAATTGATTAGGATAAAGATATTTTTCAAAAAATTCTTTGGACATTTGAATGATCTCAAATTTTATAAGACATCAAAATCAAATGTTAAGAAAAATTATTTTTACAAAAACCACAAAAACCTTACAGAAGGCTGTATAGATCTCATTTTGACGGTTGTCAATAACAGATACAAACCTCAATTCATCTTAGAAGCTCATACATTTACTGGGAAAAAGGTTGAAGTTTATTTCCAGCTTTCTGATTTAATTTTTACTCTCTATCAAATGGCTTTGTTTCAACAACCCTTATCAAATAAAAATATGATTTCTGGTGTCATGAAAGGTTTTGGTTGGAGACCAGGATATGATCAAGGAGTTTCTTTTGTTATTTATTTTTTTTTAATTATAAGTAAATTTTAATTTTGTCATATATTTCAGGAATTTATTATTTATTGAATAATTTGAAACCAGAGCAAATGGAAGAAGATCTGAAATGATGGAGTTCTTTAAGATCATTTAGCCTTTTCTTGGAAAATTGTTTTAAAAAATTATGTTTTCAAGCTTTTCAAAAAAACCATAAACTTGCATTAGAATCAGGTTTACCAAATTGGTCTGATCCTGAATGGGAAGAAGCAATAAATGATTATGTTTTTTGTACAAATGTTATCATCACTTATAATGTATTCTACAATCATGTACATCAAGATAAACATGATAACAATTCTCTAACATTTGGAATTTTCTCTTATATTAATCTAGAGACTGGTGTTCCTATTCCATCACACTCTTCTGATGAGGGACATGGCCTTTATTTTCCTGACCATAAATGTGTTATTGATTTTGGTAATGCCAATGGAATAAATGAGGCTATATGGAATTCTTCTCAACATAGGCATCAAACAACTAAAGCACCTCCAAATTTAGTTTCTTGTAAAGAATTTACCCATTTTGGCTGTTCATTCCAAATAAATCAAGAGCTTATTAATCATATTAATAATCAAAAAAAAATTTAGATAAAAAAATAGTTCTTAGTAGATCTGTCAAGTATTGCAATTAAAATAATATAATTTTTCTATCATAAAATATTTTCTTCCAATTTTTTTTTCTTTTTTTTCTCTTTTACTAAATTTATTTTTTTATTATAATTTTTATCTTCTTTTTTTTTTTTAATTTTGCTTTTATTTTCCTCTTTTTCAATTTTATTTATGCTTTTTAAATTTTTTTCATTTAATTTTGGATTTGTCTCTTCCAATTTTTTTTAAATTTATATCAAGATAGATTACAGTTTTTATATAATGGTGCATCATTATATATAATAGGAAAGCTTGATTGGGACTGGTGAAATTAATTGGTTGTAGTAATTTTCAATTTTAATTTTTTTTCATTTAATTTTGGATTTGTCTCTTCCAATTTTTTTTAAAGTTACATCAAGATAGATTACTGTTTATGTATAATGGTGCATCATTATATAAAATAGGAAAACTTGATTGGGACTGGTGAAATTAATTGGTTGTAGAAATTATCAATTTTAATTTTTTTTCATTTAATTTTGGATTTGTCTCTTCCAATTTTTTTTAAAGTTACATCAAGATAGATTAATATTTTTATATAATGGTGCATCTGGCCTTAGGTTGTTCTACTGGCTATTATATAAAATAGGAAAACTTGATTGGGACTGGTGAAATTAATTGGTTGTAGAAATTTTTATTTTTAATTTTTTTCATTTAATTTTGGATTTGTCTCTTCCAATTTTTTTTAAAATTTACATCAAGATAGATTACTGTTTTTATATAATGGTGCATCTGGCCTTAGGTTGTTCTACTGGCTATTATATAAAATAGGAACGCTTGATTGGGACTTGTGAAATTAAATGGTTGTAGAAATTTTCAAGTTTTATTTTTTTTCATTTAATTTTGGATTTGTCTCTTCCAATTTTTTTTAAAAGTTACATCAAGATAGATATCTGTTTTTATATAATAGTGCATCATTATATATAATAGGAAAACTTGATTGGGACTGGTGAAATTAATTGGCTGTAGAAATTTTCAATTTTAAATTTTTTTTCCATTTGATTTCTTTGATTCCTTTGATTCAATAAATTGCAGGGGGGGGGTATTGCCCAATTTTCATATCAGACTTTATAAAAAAAATTGACTTGAAAATTTGATGATACCCTTTCCTTAATCCAATAAAATACAGGGGGGGGGTATTGTGAAATCTTCATATCAGACTTTAAAAGAAATTTTGACATGTAATGTTGGTGATATCCTTCTGTTACTTCAATAAAATGGGGGAGTATTGACAAAATTTCATATAAGACTTGCAAAATTGTTTACTTAAAAGAATTTTGGTGATACCCACCCCTTAGTGCAATCAAATGAAGGGTTGGGATTGTGAAATTTTTAAATGTGACTTGAAAATTTTAACTAAAAAAGAATTTTTAACATTGAAAATTCTTGAAAATTTTATTTAAAAGAGAATTTATAACATTAAAATATGAAAATTCAACTAATGATGGATAGAGTAAAAAATTCACTAAATTAAGATAAAATTTTATGTACAGTTAGTTATGAACAGTTGAAGTGTGAGATAAATAAAACAAACTAGTCATCAAACAATTTCATTAAACATTCGATTTCCTCAACAGATTTATTAGTTTTAACACATTCTATCAAGAAATTTTTCTTTTTGGAATTTTCTTCACAATCAAGCTTATATTTCATCTGCTCCATGAGGTTTTGATGCTCAAGTTTTTTCTCCTCTTTCTTTGATTTTTCAATACTTAGAGATAACTCGAATTTCTTCTCCTCTAAGTCTTGTGCCCTATCATCCTTCTGTAAAGAGAGTTCATACTTCCTCTCCTCCAAGACTTGTGTCCTATCATCCTTCTGTAAAGAGAGTTTGAACTTCCTCTCTTTCAAATCATGTACCCTGTCATCCCTCCTTAAAGAGAGCTCACATTTTTGCTTCTCAAACTTTAGAGTCTCTTTAGCAACTTTCACTTGTTCTAGAGTGATAAGAAATATTAACCAAAAGTAGAAGAAAATTAGAGTAAAGTATTAAGAGGTTCAGTATCACTTACCAGAATCACGTTTCACCAAAAATTCTTCGATAGAAGAAAAAGGGGTTTGAGATGAAGTATCACTTTTTCTTCTTCTTTGAGAGTGGAAATTTAGACTACTTGAATCCCTTCTCTTTTTTTTCAAGGTCACATTTTTCTCCTCATCATTATTGCTGGCTTCTGACTCAGTTGATTGTGGCTCCTGCGTTTGTTCTTCAGCCTATTCATAAATAAGAAAAAGTAAATAAAAAAAATAATTTGTAAGATAAAAGAAAAAAAACATACTTGAGTTAGATCAGGTTGGTTTATATCGCCATAAGGATCTATTGAAAAGATATCTTGATTTGTGGAAGTGAACTGAGGGGAGGCTTGGGTAGAAGAGGAGGGAAAAAGATTTCTTTAGAAATCATGTTCAGAGATAAGATCTTCACCATCCAACATTTTTGCAGGATTAAAATCAGCTCACTCTCCAAAAATCAAATCCATCTCTTTAAAGTAAGGACATAAAGAAACAAGTTTATCATCTATGGATTTGATGCCCTTACTTATATCGAGGTCAGTAATACCAAAACCAGTAGAAGATGAAAGAGTCTTTGCCTTCTTGTACTTGGCTCGATAATTCTTGAAGCATTCAGACATCTTTTTTGGTAAAAGATCTATCCTTTCCTTAGTCTTATTCCGTAATTCACTGGCCATTAGAAGATAACCATTAATTTTTGATGCGGGGGGCTGTCCTACTTTAGTCACATTCTCAGTACTAAAAAAAGAATCATAGTTAGGTTTAGTTTTTAGCCAGTTGATAAGAATGAGATGATCATCTTTTTTTAGTTGAACGATTTTGGATTTCTCAGCAGAGTGGGGGAAAGAGGGAGTAGTGGGAATTGAAGAACAACTAGTTGATGGCTGACTTTGAGAAGATCTATGATAACGAGGCATGTTAAGATAATTAAAGATGAAAAGGAGAAGAATCAAATAGATGAAATGGGGAGGAATTCTGAGCGGATAGCATGAACTCAATGGGATGAGAATGGGAGTGCGCAGAAAGGTAGAAGGCATATGCAGAGATTAGTTCAAGATGTGGTTATGGCAGAAAGTTGTGCAACATGTGGTTAGGACAGAAAGTTGTCCAAGATGTGGTTATGAAAAATTGAGTGGAAAAATGTCGGATAAGAGGTGAACATTGACACGTAAAGTGTCTAATAACCCAGTTATTAGAAAAAATAATTGCGGAAGATAATTGGGGTATGCAGATTATTTTCCGCAATTAATTTAATTGTGGATCAGTAAACATTGATACCCCCTAAGATAAAAAATTAACTCAAAATCTTTCTCCTGCTTCTTTTATTTTTCAATACTTTGAGTTTTCTCAAATATATTCTCCTCCAAGTCTTGCTCCCTATTATTCCTCCATGAAGAGAGATCATATTTACTATCCTCCAAGTCTTGTTCTTTATCATTTCTCTGTACAGAAAGGTCAAATTCTTAATTTTGATATTTAAGAATCTCTCTTAAAACTTCAACTATACCTAGAGTGTTAGGAAATACTTACCAAAAATGAAAAAATTTGACTAAAAAATTAAGAGGTATCCTATCACTTGCCAGCATCAAGTTTCACTAAAAAATCTTTGATAGAAGAAATAGGGGTTTGAGAAGTACTATCTCTTTTTTGTCTTATTTCACTGCTGAAAGTTAGAGTAGTTGAAGGTCTTTGTTTTTTGTTGGAGATAGATGGTATATTGTTGTCATCATCATCACTGTTTCTAGTTTCAGAGTCACTTGATTGTGGCTCCTGGCTTTTTTCATTGGCATTTTTATAAATAAGAAAAATAGAATTAAAAAAAATAAATAAAGTGACTTGATATGAGAAAAACTAACTGGAGTTAGTTTGGGTTGGTTTATATCACCATAAGGATATATGGAAAAAATATCTTGATTGGTTGAATTAAAATAAGGGGAGGCCTGAGTGAAGGAAGAGGATTCAAAAATATTTCTCTCAATATCATGTTTAGAGAAAGCATCTTCACCATACAAAATTCTTTCAGGATTAACATCATATTCCTTTCCAAATATAGAATCGATCTCTTTATAGTAAGGACATAAAGAACCAAGTTTATAAACTATAGATTTAATGGCCTTACTGATATCAACATCAGTAATACCAAAACTGGTGGAATATGAAAGAGTCTTATCCTTCTTGTATTCTGGTAAATGGTTCTCAAAACATTCAGACATCTTTTTTGAAAAAAGATCAATCCTTCCTTCTGTCTTATTTAATAATTTTTTGGCAATTAGAAGATAGTCATTGAATTTTGATGAGGGGGGTTTTCCTACTTTAGTTAAATTCTCAGTAACAAAGCAAGAATCATAATTAGCTTTAATTTTAAGCCAGCTGATAAGTATGGGGTGATAATCAATTTTTAGTTGGAATGTCTTTGATTTCTTATATGAGTGGGGGAAATAGTGAGTATTTGGATTTGAAGAACCAGTGGGAGAAGGCGTCATTTTCAAACATATGTAATGCTGAGGCATGTTATAATATTTGATAATGAAAAGGAGCAGAAATGAGCAAAATGAGATGGCCAAGAATCTGAATGGATGGAAGAAATAGACAGGGTGGGAGTGCAAAATAATTTGAGGAGGCTGGCACATCCAGAAAGTTGTCCAAGATTTGGTTAAGAAAAATTGAGGATAGAAAAATTAGATGAGATGGGAACTTTGAAACATGAAATTTCTAATAACCCAATTATTTTCAAAAATATTTGAAGAAGATAATTGGGTATAAGAACTTTCTACCACAATCAATTTAATTGTCAATCTGCTAATGTTGATACCCTCTATTAAGATAAAGGAAATAAGGAAGAGATTTTTTTTACTTTGATCTTATTATTATATATTTCTTTTGATGTAGATTTCATTTTATTTTAATTATATTTATAATTTAATCTGATTTATTTTTTTATTTTAGAATCTCAAATAATGAGAATGGGAAGAAAACAAAATAAAAAAGAAAAGAAGAAATAAAAAGAGAATCACAGAAAAGAAAAGTTAAAAAATTATAAGGATTTTGTTTAGAAGGATATTAAGACTGAACCTTTTTGATGATTTCAGGTGAATTAGATAAATTGATACATGGTTCCCATGAGGTTCAGTCTGAATCCTCTATATATCCTGCTCATTCCACTAGTTATTGATGATTCTCCTTGAATTCCTTTTATAAAATATTTTAATTACTTCCCATTCCAGATGATATTCTACTTTGACTAGCTTTGCAGGAGGATTGTTCTTACACAGGTACATTTCTCAAGCTTGTTCCAGGAGAGATATGAGAAAAACTGGGTTTAATGACATCCATTTATGTGGAAGTCTTTATCAAAAGAAAATTGGTGATATGAACATGTCAATTTTAAAAGGTCTCAATCATTTTTCAAAAAATTCTCTTGTAGGTCAAGTCATATAAATATTTCTTGTGTTGAGCCATACTTTTTTACCTTCCTTAAATGCTGGAGCAGTTTTTTGATTTTTATTAGCCTTTCCCTTGTATCATCAATTATATGCCTTGAGATTGATTTACAATTATTTTTTAAGTGTCAAGATAGGTTGAAGATAATTTTCAGCTGGATGGGATGTCCCAAAATGAATTGAGTCTTAGTTGAGATGCCTCCTGTAATTTTTCTGGACCAGAGATGATGATAATTAAAATAAATTTGTATAAATTGTTGGAGGACTTGATTTAATCTTTCTATTTGGCCTTCTTTCTCAGGGAAGTATGCCATGGAAAGATTCCTCTTAATATTTAATTGTTGAAAAAGTGCAATTCAGAATGACGATACAAATAACATATTTCTTAATTGGATTCCATGGAAATTAGTTTTTCTAGATTTGAATACCATGTAGTTAAAAAAATTTTCTATTCAACATTGAATTGGGAAATAAAGCTTGCCACTGTATAGTCACTTGCATCTGTCTTCACAGTAGTGTTTCTGAGGGGTTTAAGTGTTAAAGGATTGATTCTGTTGGAAATGCTGTTTTAATGGTTTTTAACTCTTTTTGTGAAGAATAACTAAACATAAAAGGAATATCTTTTTTCAGTAGACCTGTAAGATAAGTGGTGGATTTAGAATATTCTTTAATAAATCTACAATTAAAATAGGAAAAAACTAAAAATGCTAGTAAGGCTTTTTAATTTTTCTGGTTCTGGCCAATCCAAAATGTGCTGCACCTTTCTTTGGTCTCTGACTAAGCCTTTACTTGATACAGTGAAGCCGAAAAATTCAATTGAGGAAGTGTGAAAATCAAATTTGCAGTTTTTTGAAAAAAACTATGTTCTTGAAGCCATTGAAAGACAAGTTGAAGATTTTTAATACAATCTTCAAGACTCTTTAAGAAGAAAAAGATTCTATCTAGTTAGAAGACTACAAAGTTTTGACTATATCTTGAAATATATTGTTAAATTTTTTTTGAAAGTTTAATGGTGTGTTGCACAATCCAAGAGGCACTACTAGGTACTAAAAGATGATAAGTTACATTTGATTTTCTGTAAGGGGTTCATTTCATAACACAATTTTTTCAGGGTGTATGCGCTTCTGAGATTAATTTTAGAAAAAATATTTAGAACCATTAAAAATTTAAAAAAAAGTGACATAGGAGGAATAGGGTGTTCCTTCTTCTTTTTCACAGTTTTGAGTTTCCTATAATTAATTCATAAGCTTGAACCAACATCCTTTTTCATTAAAAATAGAACTGGTTATCCTGTAGGTTATTGATTGGCTGGAGTAAATCCTTAAGCTACATTCTCTGAAATTTAGTGTCAAAGAGCTTGGGATTTGTGATTCAAAAATGAGGAAATTTTTCCTACTTGTGGAATAGGTCTATTTAGTTCTTTTGATGATTATTAGGCCAAAAAAGTGGTAGCTTTTTAGCTTTTTTTATGGAGATTTGATTGAGGAAGTTATGGTAAATTTTTGGTAGAGAATTTTTAATGGATTCATTTTTGGATTTTTCATCCTCCTTGTCATTGTAAATTTCAAACTTGTGGGAGTGAATATAGTTTGAGCCATCTTAAATAACCTTGAGGTTGAATAAAAACTCCTTGAATTGAGGTATAAAACAAGCATTAGTTTCCAGTTGAACTTTGAAAGGTAGCTCAGATGCTTGAAATTCATCTGTCAGAGTTAATTTTTCTAGTGAAACTTGCTGAGAAGGGCTGCTTAAATCCTTTGTTAAAGGATTTGGCAAAAAAGTGGGAATCTTAGCTTAAGGGGTGATCATTCCCTTAGACCAATCAGTTACTAGACTCCAAAATTGAAGAAAGCTATGGAATAAATTGGTATTGTCCATTCTAGGGGAACCCAATAATAATAATTCCCATTTGGAGCTGGGAAGTTTTGGAAATTAAAAACCAAAACAACTTTCTAACTTGACCAAAATATGTGCTCCTCTGATTTGACAAAAAAGGTGGGTTTTTTATTGGTCTCTTTTAAACTTACCTTACACTTATTTACAATTGCTAGGCTATGTAATAAATTGAAGCACCAGAATATATTGAGACTATTTAGAGTGAATACTCTCTGAAAAGAAGGAATATCAATTAGTTCATGGTATCTCCTGTCCTTAATACATAGAGTTTCTGCTCACTGTGAGAATAAAGATGTTTCTTTTTCACACAAGAAAACTATCTGCTAGTCACTCCACAATATAGGGGGTGGACTGGCTAGCAAGTCCCCAACCTGAACTCAGATGGAACTCAGACTGAACTCATATTAAACCCATACTTAACTCTACTTGAACACCCACCTAAAACTGTTCTGCTGAGTGGTGTTCATCCCTGATTGTATGGTTCCTTTTTCAATAGCTCAATGTGTGTTCAATCTGTGGTGAGTTTGGGTCCAAGGTTGCAGACTTTCTAGCAAGTCCGCACCCCATATTGTGTGGTGAGTCTTTTTGGCTTTGAACTAGTACCATATTTACCTTTAGCTCAGAAAAATCTTCAAATTTATTCTTTCCCTGAAATACATACAAAATTTTTTATGCATCCTCCTTTTCCTGTCAGCTTTTTTTAGCTCCTCTTTTTGTATCCAATCCTTTACTGATGTCAGAAGGGGTCAAGAATTTATCCAAGATTTGATATTTGGGTATGAATTAGCTCTTTGAGCTTTGTTTAGATTGAATTAAACAATTTTTAGGGGCTTTAGGGTAACTAGAGATAGGTTCCCTTCTTTGTGTTGAACCATGAAATGTCTTGTATAAATTTCTTTGCCATGATGGAAACCCCTCCTTAAAATTAAATTTAAGAGCTACATCATTCCAGGACACTTGTAACCACAAGGTAATCAATGATGTTTTGTGCTTCTTTCCACACAATTGTTTGACCTGTTAGTCAAGAAATATATCATTTATTGGCTTGAGACATTTCAGACTAGTTTTTTTTTCCTACAACAGGTCAAAAATCTTTTTCATTAATAAAAGTTGTTTGAAGTGTCTCAAGCCAATAAATTATAGATTTCTTGATGGACAGGTCAAACAATTGGGTGGAAAAAAGCACACAAATCATTAATTTTCTTGTGGTGTAATATTAGAGGGATAAATTCTAGAGATTTAATCAGAGTTTTTCCTATCATCCTACATTTTAAGGAGTTATAGTTTTATCTCTGCATTGTCAGTATCATTTGAATCACTGAAAAGAATATAAATTTGGTCTTCAAATTTTGCACAATTGTTGATGAGCATTTAATTTTTATGCAAGCCTAGCATAAGGAGACAAATTTCAAACCCTCTCAAGGCCATACTTGTAAAGTAAAAGGGAGTGTAAATGACTTTGGCCAAATCTATACTATGATTTCTATGATTTTCTTGGAGCAGTAGCTTTAGAGCTTTCAAGAATGGAAATAAAGTCTCAGGATTTTCTCCATCAAATTTATCTGGAGATTCTATTGAAGGAGCTTTACAATCAACTCCCTCTTTGGAAGCTGGTTTAACCACCATGCTCATTAATTCTAAAATAGTGGGCTTGGATGATCTATGATTAGATGGGCTGCATTAGTTCCTGTTAGTCAGAAATTTCCTTCATATCTTCCATCATTTTTCCTTGTTTTCTTCATCAGAAGACTTGGTTGTAGATATTTTAAACTACTGCTAGGTTTATTTTTTAGGGAAATAATGTTTTGAAATCTCTCTTGAAGATTTAGAGGTTTTGTAGAGTGCGCTCTTGTCAGAGGTGGAGCCTCCAATTGAGACATTAATAGTCATCTAGTGCATGATCCTATAATTGTGGCATTAGGAAGAGGAATGCATTGAAAAAGATTCATTTAGGGTTGGAAACTAAAAATTTAGTAGTAAAAAGAATAAGAACTTTAGAGAATTTAATTACACTGTCACCAGACAACCTATGCACTTAGTTGAGGGAGCTCAGTGAAAACTTAGTGTTGGATAAAAAAATACTTCATTGAGGGTTAGAGGTCTCCTTTGAGAAGATTTCTTGAACATAACTTGAGAAGTTCTCAAGGAGTTTACTTTACAAGATGTCAAGGTAGCTGGAAGTTACCCATAAGATAATACTAATAACTCTCAAATGAAGGTAATCTCTTAGAGGGTGGGTTGGAAATTAGTAAAGAATATCTAAAAGAATAGGGATTTTAGATCAAAAGGGTCACTAAGCAATCTAAAATTAAAACTTATTTTATTTTAATTATAAGGAATAACTAGGAAAAGGTACACCTGTTATATATCTGTAATTTACCACAGCAATGGCCTCCAGGAATTACCACCTATTCTCTCTCTTAATCATCTTTTAATGAAGAGTTATATATCTAAATAAGTAATTAATAATTCTAACTGTACCAGATATCTATTTAGTCAAACAAAGTGTTTCAAGGGAAGATGAATACTTTCTATCCTAAAGTAATCTTTTGTTAAATAATCACTTTTTCCCCCTAAATGACTAGTACTACTTTGTAAAAAAAATTTATTGAGTTAGTCATTGAGTTTGAATTCAATCAGCATAATTAAATGCATAATCCATGGAAAATTTTCATTGAGGCTCCTTTCTGCTCTTTGAGTGATTCATGTTTAATGCATTGTGTGGAAATAAGTCTAGTAGTTTATTTACCATTTTTTACAAGTGTGCATTTTGCCACTTGCACAAAAATTTCAGCTGCTCAAATTTTTTTTGAATATATGTGCTACCTTCTCATGGGCTATACAGAAATATTTGGGTTTCCATATCCTAAAGTTCATATTTTATGGCTCCAATAGGTTTTCTAATTCTTTGATGATGGATTTTTTTTGATGGTGCATGGATTATTGCAATCAGAAATTATCAGGTCATTATGTTATTTCATTTTTTGGCCAGAGTTATGATTGTACCTTCTTTGAGCTGTGTATTTACACATTCAGGGAATATAATTCTGGTAGGTTACCAACCATTTTTGACAAGCATTAATTTTCACACTTGCACAAAAATGATGTTCACTCAAATTTTTCTCAAAGCTGTGTACCACATTCTCATGGTCTTTACAGGAATACTTGGATTACCATGGCCTATGCACATATTACATGGCTCTTATAGTTTTAATTTTCCTTTGATAATGTTTTTTTTTCATGGTGCATGAATCATTCCAATTTGAAACCTTTCAGAAATTATTTATTTATAATGATGATGTTTGATGTTTTAGTTTACAATTTTAATGGCAAAGAGGAAAGTGAGATGAGAAAAAATTGTAGAAAATCTAGAAACATGATATTTCAGTATAAAGTTGATATGTAAAATGGGTATATGAGATGTGAGAAAGCTTGCGAATGATAAAATTTGCTATTTGAGCACCAAATAATGATAGGAAAAAGGCAAGTGAGTTGAATATAAGATAATTAAATAATTAAACTTTATATAACAGTATTGAATTGTGTTGGATAAGTAGAAAGTGGTGAATGAACAATTTAGTGAATAATGAAATGTGATATTTGAATATAAAATTATGATAGAAAAATCTATAGTGAGATGAGAGAAATGTTAAAAAATGATGGGATGTGATATTTTAGTATAAAATTGATATTTCAAAGGGGAATATATATGATGTGAAAAAATTTTAACAATTGAAAGAAGATGCTGTTTGTGCATAAAAATTATTAGAAAATTTCAAGTGATTTAAATAAAAAGCTAGTTAAAAATGAAATGTTATATGTAGCTATCAAATTGTGATGGAGAAGTAATAGATGTTAAATGAAAAGGTTAGAAAATGATTAAATGTGATATTTGAGTATAAAAGTATGATATAAAAATAGCAAGTTAGATTAGAAAAAAATCTTTAGAAATTGATTGAATGTGATATTTTAGCATGAGATTCATATTCAAAATGGCATATGAGATGAGGAAAAACTTAGCAAACAATCAAGTATTTTATTGAAGTAAAAAATAATCACAGGGAAAAAAAAGGGTGAACTAGATGTCTAGTTCAGAATTTTCACCCTATTTCATTACTAGGTGAGTTTTTGTGACAAAACTTTGAATTTCACTTCTTGAGCCCACTTTATGTTTTGCTTTTGGAAGAGGATTAAGATGGTGTGGTGTGGGTATGCTTGTAAGAGAAGGGAAGAGGAGGTGAAAATAGAATTTTTGGATGGATCCATCAACATGAGAGGAAACGAGCCAAGGAGATGTTAATGCTTGAAAAGCAAAAAAATAAGGTAGGGTCAAACAGGGTCACTCCAAAAATCAGACCCAGAGTTGTACCAAGAAACCAGAAACTGAACTAGACATCTAGTTCAGGGATTTTAGCCACTGTGTAATGATTGGAAAATAGCATGAAATATGGTTAAAAAGTTAGAAAATATTGCAATTTGATGGAAAAGTAGAATATTATATGAGAAAAAAAGTTAGAAAATAATTAAATGGGATATTTGAGTATAAAGATATGATGGAAAATAGTGATTGAGAGGAGAAAAAATGTTAGTGGATAATAAAATTTGATGTTTAAGTATTAAATTGAATTGTCAAAGGGGATGAAATTTTAATGAATGAGTTATGGTCAAGTTCTGGTAAATCACTGGTTAAATGCTGATCAAATACTGGACAATTACTGGTTGAGTGATTTTTCCTGGTCCCTGCTACTGCACAACTTTCCCTGTTAAAATTATATCCCATACCTTAGCTTTTTTTACATCTGTCAAGTTTTAGTTTAATGAGATGGAATCAACTGATCCTAAGAAAAATTCATCCCCAAATTGGAATCACCACAAAGGATCTATGGGTTTTTTTTTGCTTGGCCTTGTTGTGTTATATGAGTTTAGCAATTCAGTTAATACAGTTAACTCTTCTTCTATTGTGATAAATCTGTCAATTATATATGCTCCATCTGAAAAATTGAGTAAAGTCAATTGAGTAGTCAAAATGCATGAAGAAAAATTGTATAGTTTACTGAATGGGTGTTTCAATGCAAGGGCATGGAATTTTTTACAAATTTTGTTTGATTACTGAATCTGAATAGAAGGGTGTCAAAACTCCTTTCAGTGACAATGGATGCAGAAATTATATAATTATATAATGAAATTTTACTTCAACAGAGTTAGATGCTTTAAGCTGGGATTTTATTGAAGTAAATAAATATATAGTTGAAGGATATGCAGGTAATTACTACTTTTAGAAAGCTAGCACTATGCAATTCAGGGGGTGAACTTGCTAGCAAGTTCCCAGCCTGAACTCAGATGGAACCCAGATGGAACTCAGACTGAACTCACACTGAACTCTACTTGAACAAACACCTAAAACTTTTCTTCTGAGTGGTTTTCATCCCTGATTGTATGCTTCTTTGTCTATAGCTCAATGTGTGTTCAATCAGTGGTGAATTTGGGTCAAAAGTTGCAGACTTGCTAGCAAGTCCACCTCCCATATTTCATGGTGTAGGTTATCACTGGATCAAATCTAGTTGTTTCCAGATCACTTTTAACAACAAAATAGTACATACATTTTGAATTTCCTTTTATAGTTCTCTCAACACTCTTTCTTTAGATTATAAAGTGTTTTCTTTTTACATTTCCACTTTTCTATTCTCCACAATGTATATCCTTAATATTAGTATCCCCACATTTATATCAGAATCTTAACTCTGTGGATTGTGAATATAATATGTGTTACTTGAGTCTTTATTCCTCAGAAAAATGATTTTTGTTGTCAATAATGAATTAACTAACATCATGAATTCAATTTATATAATTTTACTTTGCTCTATATCTTCTTTTTCCTTTACTCTTGATTTTTTCCTTTTATTTCACAGTGATCTTATCCTATCTTCCTTTTTCACTCAGAACTGTTCTATCCTGACTTACTCATTTCATCTCTTTTTTTTTCTCAAATATTTATTGCCCTGTTTTCTGCTGGCTTCTAGAACCTATAAAGGTCCACCATAATGTCCCAATGATTTGTTGATTGAAGAGTCTTTGGATAATCTTACCACAAATCAGCACCTAGATAATCTCTTTAAACCTCTCATTTCACAACAATCCAACACAAAAAAGAGTAAAAAAGCAATCATGGATACTCATTTGGCTCTAACTGTACCTCAGGATTCCTCTTCTAGAAATACTTCCTTGATTCCCAATTTTATATGAAACCTACAATCTCAGATCAATTTCTTGACTAAGAGAACAACATCACACATTCCTCATATTCCATCTTCTTCAGTCACACATTTGAATCCTTTACCCAATTTCCACTCCTTAGGCAATCCTGCAAAACTCCATTCCTTCCTCATAAGTATTTGAAACCACTTGAAACTTTATGACCAACTCTTTTCCTCTACCACCAATAAAATAATTTGAAAATTCTGCCATTTCAGAAAACCATTTGAATCCCCCCCCCCCCAATACACAGCTATGAACTGGAGGTTGTTTTTAATCCAACAAAATGCTGTTCTCCAGGATGTCACACGCCCTTACCCCGAATTCACATCTATGGATAGAAAATTACATAGTTTGTCTTCAGTAAATATATTCCTTGAAGCTTTGATTGATCATTTTGTGGATAAGGCTTCTGGTGCTACCACAGGAGAATTGCTTGATAGATGCCTTCAGGCAAAGTGTTCTGTGGAAAAATATATTATCAATTTTTCTGTCCTTAGTTTATACAGCTCACTCAATTGATAGAAATTGTGTGGTTCACTTTGTGAAGGGTTTATCTCCAGCTTTTTGAAAAAATAATAATTGGATGCTCAGATTACCTTTTGGGAACTCCTTCTTTAGTTCAGATTACTGACTGGGCTAGGATGGCTTGAAGACAACTCATTCTTCAATCCATGGTTGACAATTCCTCAAGATAAAGTTTCCATGACATACTCCTATTTCACAAAGCTCCTGCCATTTTGCAACACACTCCTATGCTTGTTAAAACAATCTCCTCATCCCTGAAATTTTTAGCAGGTACTATTTCAGCAAAATCACTTCTGCCCTTGACTACTGAAGAGTATAGCTGTCGTATGCAGAAAAAGCTCTGTTTCAGATGCAGGAGACTGTATACATCTGATGATTACCCCTTTAGGTTCTTAGGTTTTCCCTATTTTCCACATGCTAAATGCACATCAAGGCCTCTTGTGGAAGCTACTTCAGCATTGACTAAGCCCCCCCACTTCCACAATACCAGTGGCTTTTATATCAACCACACCTTTTTTTTCAATGTTTGAAAATTAGCTTAAAAAATTGTCTGGTATTATAGACTCATTATGAGAGGAGGATCAACCGATGGCCAGTATATCAATGATTTTGGCGTCCTCCACACATACCCTTTCTTTTTAGATATAATCAGCTTTTTATCTTGATTCACTTGCTTACTAATGATCAGCACCTTGCTACTGGTGCTTTGATTGACTCAGGTGCCGTGGTGAATTTTGTTGTCTCTTCATTAGCCTCTACTAAAGGGTGGCATTGCTCCCCATGCTCTCCATTGTACTGTTCAACTGTTGATGGTACAGTATTAAAGGGCAGACCAATCACTTCTCAGATATCAGACCAGGAATCACTTAAAACCAATCTTTCACAGCTTTCCATGACATTAACCATGAATGTTGCTAACCTAGGGAAACCAATGATCATTTTGGGCACCACGTTGGCGCGACGTGGAGGCAAGTTTGCCGGCTGTTTGCATGTGGTGTCACCTGGGTATCTTGTCATGCTTTTCTCACTCCCAGCCACACTTTACTTGGTTACTTGTTTTATTATCAAGAATTATTAATAGTTTTTATAAATAGTTCAGTTGACGCAAAAGAAAATTATAAATCATCAAATATAACTTGAATTTGGAAATGGAAAAAGTTACCCAATCAATAAGAATTCAATATATATATATATATTTATATCAAGTTGCCCCATAAAAAGTTAATTACATTTTAGCGAATTTCATTTTTCTTCATTTCTTGTATCCAATCAGTTTCTTCTTGGCCTGTAGGCAGCAAATAAACTTCTAAGCTACCATCAACTGGTGATAAAGGCACACGACTTTCTGAGTTGCTCATGTTAATTGAGCTAATAATTTTCTTCAAAGTCAATCCTTTACCACATTTAATGATCTTGAACTTCGAAGTTATGATGTAAAGATTGTAAGATTCAACTGAATGGCCACTGGGTATGAGTTGTTCAATTTGATCGCGCATGATATCATTTTCGTTCCACGAAAGGACAAGGTCTTGAGTTGGAGGTCGGTCCAAAGGCCTTAGAACATGAACTGGGTAGATTATAGGTATATCTTGAAAGTCTGATTCTTTGAAACACGAAACCGATTCCAGATTACCTGGAATGTCAAAATGAGCTGGTGCAAAACCAGGGGGCAGGGAAGCTGTCGAGGGAGGAAAAGAGTGAGGGTGTGGAACTAGAAGACCACGTTGCTGTAAATTGACGATTTAAAAATGAAAATTTAAAGGATGCTCAATGCAACTGTATATTTTATTCAAAAGAAAACCCATTGATGATTGAGTAGTTCGAAATCCTTAGAAAGGCAAACTCACAGATAAGATTTTTCGTAGAATTTGTATCATTTGAGCCTCTTTAGCCTTAGCTACCTGATTAGATTTATGTTTTTCATTTCTCCGGAAGATTTTTATTTTAATTTCATTAGCTAGTTTTATTGGAGCAGAATCATCCAGACCCTCATGTTTGTCCAGAGTAATCAGTCGATTGATGGCATCTAGTGCATCCTCTAGCTTGTCCAGTTTTAAAAGTGCTGTCGCACTTCTAAAGAAGGCTTTTCTGATCGGTGGGGTGGCCGGTTTAGGAAGAGGTGCTTCAAGAGCCTTAGCACAGTCATTTAGACAAGAGCGCAGATTGCCTATGTGATCAATTTTCAGAGGGAGAAAGTTAGAGTCATTATAGTTGTTTATTCTCATAAGAGTCTAAGAGAAAAGTTGATAGCTACTGGCCCAAGGAAAGATGGCATGCAGCTCTATTAGACCATAAGGATCTTTTTGTATTATCAGGAAGAGCATGATATTGAAGAGGGTTTTCATTCTGTAGGGAAGCAACAATATCAATAGCTTGACTGTAGAACCCTAATGCCTCTCGATAATGAGACTCCACAAAGAGTTCATTAGCACGAATTTTGAGGGAAGAAATTGAGACTTCAGGGCCAGATTCGGAGTCGTCGTAGATGAGAGATTGTAAGGCTTGCAGAGCGGAATTGTCAACGACATCATTTTCAGGCAAATTTTGCATGAAAAGGGGCACTGAATCCCATCCTGCAGCGCTCCAGAGCTGCTCGGCAGAAGCATCGGGAGCAGCTCGAGGAGGGGGTGGCTGAGGTTGAGTGATAGCCTGTGACGGGACACTGGACATGGGAGACGAAGACTGAAGAAGATTTGTCTTGGTTGATGTTAATCGGATGAAAATAATTTGAAGCAGGGGTTGCAGAAGTGAGCTCAGAAATAATCATTCGTTGATATCTACTTGCAAAATACGTTACACAGGCTTGGAGACCTAGAAAAGACAAGCCCAAGATGATAAATGAAAGGTATAATGGCGAACTCACAAACAAGAAAAAAATAGTATCACCCTGCAAAGGTTGAGTCAGGTAATGATTTGTCAAAGTTCATACAGTGTAACTGATAGCTTGAAATATAAAAGTAAAAATAAAAAAGGCATGGGCTAAAGGGACATTGAGTTTGTCTTCCTGGACAACATTTTTGGTCCCTAATATTTTAACGTCAGCTGTGGTATTACCAATGGATGGAGTGTGAATGACATTGAGGTGCCTAAAAAAGACTTTGTTGAAGAACAAAGACATTCTTAGCGGGGTGGGTTTTTCCAGCCTTCACATTTTTGGTTGTTGTTGTGGGTTTATGCCTTTAATTTCTTCCTTTTTATTTTATTTTTTCTCCTTTTTTCTCCTTCTTCCTTCTCAATATTTTTTCTCATTCCTATACCTAGCATGAAAACAAGTGTGCCAACCATGAAAAAAGGGGGTATGCTTAAAAGGAGGAGAGGTGACAAGGATTCAAACCCACAACACACAAGGCAAGGTGACTAGTTGTCAGGCTGAGGTCAAGTACAAAGACGTGAACTAGCTTGAATGGTCAGTGGTGTCTAGAAGATTTTTATGGTCCTATATGAATACTGTAGTACAAATCCAATAAGTATTAAAATATAACTCAATATAAGGGTCTCAGTAATATAAATCTCACTATTTATATATGTGGCTTACAATCTTATAGTTGGTAGAAAAATAGATTTAATAATTCAGATACTATTCAAAGACTTTATAAGTACTATTGATATGTATTGTAATTGATTTGGGTTATATATTTGATTGAAATGATAAAGAATGTAGAAAACAAGACCAAAAACCCCCTCCTTTTATACCCAATAACTTCCCCAATGAACCCCTTGATTTACCAGCTCTATACACAGTTAATGATGCCTCATTCCAACTAATAGACATGTCCAACAACATAAAGAGTGGCCAGTAACATAATTAGTATGATATCACCTGCCAAAATCCCGTAGTAATAGGGATAATCCATGAAAAATAAAGAATAAGCAAAAAAGAGAGTATATGCATGTTATACATTAAAATAAAAGACTAAGTATTACTCAATAATAAGGGGGATTAACAGTAGAAATGATGGGGCTAATCATGACATTATACTATGTGAAATCCCCCTACAAAAATAACCAAAATTGACTGAGAAACCACTTGAAAACACAAAAAAGGGTGTGAGATATGGGGTAACTACATGCAGTACTTGGAAGGCACTTGCATTGGTAAATCCTTGACTAATTTTGGCGAATTTAAGCATGGTAGTGAATTAGAGCGCCAAGCTTGAGGTTATTAATGAAATTAGTGCATATCACTATTCAATATAGGGGGTAGACTTGCTAGCAAGTCCCCAACCTGAACTCAGACAGAACTCAGATGGAACTCAGATTGAACTCAGACTGAACTCATACTGAACTCATACTAAACTCTACTTGAAGACCCACAAAAACTGTTCTGCTGAGTGGTGGTCATCCCTGATTGTATGGTTCCTTTGTCAATTGCTCAATGTGTGTTCAATCTGTGGTGAATTTGAGTCCAAGGTTGCAGACTTGCTAACATGTCCGCCCCCCGTATTGTGTGGTGTATAATAAGGGTCAATGCACTTGTAATTAAACTAGGACACTAAATAAGTGCCTGACGCCTATTTTAGTGTGTTTCCCCATAGTTGGCATATAATGTGGGGTAATTATAGTGTGAAAATACTAACTTTGCTAAAAATGAAGCTATTCACACAGGAAAAATGAAGGCAGTATGTGGCCAGTACACAGAAGCCATTTCTGGCATAAAAAACACCAAATTTGAAAAGTGTTATCTTGATGCATTTGAGTAGCCAAATCAATAGCCCTAATTAAGACATATTGATCTGTCAAAGCACTCTTTTAATATTATTAAATTTATAGCGCATACAGTCAACTTTTAAGTGATTTAAAGTGCATTTCTTGTTTTTCACATAAAATAATGAAAAAAACAGCTTTAAGTCTACTTGAAAATTATGTAGCCTTATATTTAAGGCTCTTAAGATTACCCTAACATATTCCAACTTAATATTAAGTACATAAGACTTATAAAAGTTGGATATATGCGTGTATATAAGGTGTTAAAATGGCATATTTTGTATTTTATCATAAATTTACTCATGTATACTATTTGTGTACTCTAATTTATTGATCCCATGTATAGTCCATGTGTTTAAAATAACTTATAATTACTTTTAACTCAGTCCTGAGGATATCCAGGCTGACACTTGCCCACCCAAAAAAAATAATAAAAAAATGATAAGTTATACACTTTATTTATTTTAAGTTATTTTTCAAGTATTCAGAATATTCTGTAGCATTAAAGATTAATTCTTTAAAGAAATAAAATATAATAAAATAATATGAGTACTAGTTTTTTAACCCCTCAGTTGGTTGAACAGAAATTTATTTCTGTTTAAATTTCTTGAGAAGGGAGGATTAATTTGAAATTTCTTTTACAGGTATCCATTTATCAAATTCATTTGATTTTCCCTTAAATCTTAAAAAATACTCATTTCCTTTCTCTTTGGTAAGGATTCTTTTCTGGAGTATTTTTCCAATCTCTACTTTTTCCACAATTTCTTCAGGTTGCTTTTTAGGCCTTCCTCTTCTTTTTGGAAATAAGTCAGGTTTATTTGCATGGTAAGGTTTTAATAATGAGATAGGAAAAATTGGATGTTTCCTATCATATGAGGAATATAATATGACTTCCACAGAATTATTACCAAACATTTTTTATACTACAAAACGTCCTACAAATGGTTCCTTTAATTTAAAATTACCTCGTAAGTTAAAATGTAGTGTTGAAATTAGGACTTCATCTCCTTTTATCAATTCAAATTCTATATGAGATTTATGACACCTTTTCTTTTCATATTCAAATGCTTTTTGGATGCATTCCTCTGCATTCTTTCTACACATTTGTTGCATATGAATAAAGGATTTAGTTCCAGGTTGTATATCTAACCTTGGTAATTTATTTAAATGATTTACTGGGGTATTTGGTGCATATCCCAGCCAGAGTTCAAATTATTTTTTATCTGTTACAGAATGATTTGTGCTATTATAAGCAAATTCAAGGCCAGGAATTAATGTTACCCAGTCATGTGTGAATCACTCATTGTCTTTGTATTCTAATCCAAAGGCAAAATATCTTCTGATCATGTCTTCAAGAGTTTGTATCATTCTTTCAGCTAGCCCATCAGTTTGTAGATAGTGTGCTGTAGACAATTTCAATTGTCAACCTGATACTTCCATCAAAGATGTCCAGAACTCTGAAGTAAATTTAGGGTCTCTGTCAGAGATTATGGCTTTGGGGAACCCAGCAGTATTCATCATTTAAGTCCACCATAGTAATGTCAAGTCTTTTGCAGATACCTCTTTATGGGTAGGGATAAATTTACACATTTTTGTTAATCTATCTACAATTACCCAGCAAGAATTGAAACTTTCTTTTCCTGCTAATGGCAAGCCAGTGAAAAAAAATCCATTTTTATAGTTTCCCATGGAGCTTTTGACTGCTCTATTTGTTGTAACAACCCAGCTCTCTTCCCAGTTAATCTTTTAGATTTCTGACAAGAGTCTTATCAGTATAGTCTAGTATATAAGTATGATATAATAGTGTTATTTTATGGTCCTACTACTTATTAATAAATGATTTAGTGATTAAACCTCAGGGGAAGACTAATAGAATAGTTATACTCAAATAAAACTCACAATACTTGGATTTAAATGCGTGCTAGTGGTGGAAAATAGAAGAATAAAATATAATTATAGCTTTTATAAAGATAATATCAATTTATAAGGGCTTTATAATATATTTCTGAATACTAATAATTGTATTGTAGTGTTTGTTTGAAGTGTAGTAATTGAATGATGATAATAAACCGTCAAAATCCCTCCTTACTTATACCCAAATCCACTGGAGTGCACAGACCTTCAATCCAGATGATGTCACTGCTATCACCGGCAATTACAGCACTGTGAGGGCTCATCACCTCCCCATGGCGTCCACTTCAAGCAGTTTCAACACCCAGACCTCCAGTAAGGACCCTCCATCACTATTAATAATAACACAGAGTCATACCATAAATAGAAAACCCAGATAAAAGCGGATACCATAAAGAAACAGGTAAAATAAATGATCAAAAAGAGATTTAATGAAACTAAAAGCATATAAAGGAAACAAATAAAATGTCCAAGCCCCCAATAACATCCCCAAGCATCCACATTAACCCAGAAACATCCTTCTAACCCATAAATCCGTGAATAACCATCCAAGGAAGTAATTTGAGTTGTCCAAACTGGGTGTATGCGCCTGATATAGGTGTCTATGCTTCTGTAGGCGTTGTGCGTCCACTGATTTCGTCCATATGACCTAAAATAAGCAGAAAAACAAAGGTTATAGGCTATTAAGGGGCTAAAACCCACTTATATACCTAAATATACATAATATACTGCATATTTCACTGAATATGAGATTTATGTATACATATAAGCTTATGTATGTCAATAATTACTTCATATCACTTAAGATAAGTATATTATGACTCCATTAACACCTTAATAAGTATTATTAGGCCATGGATAAGCTATTTAAACTATTATAAATTATATAATAGAATAATAATTAAATATATATATAATAAAATAATATATATTATTATTTTAACCTTATTTTTAAGATATAAGCTTAATCTAGTTAAGGTTATCTTATTTTAAGCATAAGAAATACTCAGTCCTAAGGATATTTAGGCTGAAACTCCCTCACCTCAAAAAAACAATAAAAAAATGTTAAGACATTTTAATTAAACTTAAGGAGTGAAAATATAAAAAAAATAATTTTTATAATACATATACTGAATGAACAGTATTATTTAGATTTAAATTTTTTCAAGAGATTTTTAAGATCAGAGATTTCATTTTCTGGAATCCACTGGTCATATTCACTTGATTTATTTTTAAATCTTAATAGATACTCAACTCCCTTTTCTTTAGTAAGGTGTCTCTTTTTAAGTATCTTTTCAATTTCTGCTTTTTCCACTATTTCTTCAGGTTGCTGTTTATGCCTTCCTGATCTTCTTGGAAATAGAGCAGTATCATTAGAATGGTATGGTTTTATAAGAGAAATAGGAAATACTGGATGTTTTCTATCATAAGATGCATATAGAATAACCTCAACAGCATTATTACCAACCATCTTTTTAACTACAAATGGTCCAATGAATGGATCCTTCAATTTAACATTACCATTTAAATTGAAATGTAGCATTGAAATAAGGACTTCATCACCCTCTTTGAACATTTGTTCTTTATGGGCTTTATCCCATCTTTTCTTTTCATACTCAAAAGCCTTATTTATACATTCTTGAGCATGTTTTCTGCATAGTTCCTGCATCTGAAGAAACGATTTAGTACCTGGATGAATATCCAATCTAGGTAACTTATTAAGAGTTTTAGCAGGGGTATTAGGTACATAACCCAACCATAACTCAAATGGCTTCTTGCCAGTGACAGAATGTACTGTACTATTATATGCAAATTCTAAACCTGGGATAAGGGTTACCCAATCATGCGTGAATTTGTCATTTTCTTTAAAATTAAGACCAAAAGCACAGTATCTTCTTATCATATCTTCTAAGGTTTGTATCATTCTTTCTGCTAGCCCATCAGTTTGTGGATGGTGTGCTGTAGAAAGTTTTAATTGACACCCTGAAACATCCATAAGTGACGTCCAGAACTCAGAAGTAAATTTAGGATCTCTGTCAGAAACTATTGCTTTGGGGAAACCTGCTGTATTTAACATTTGTGTCCACCATAAAAAAGCTAAGTCCTTTGCAGAAACCTCTTTGTGGGTAGGAATAAATTTACACATCTTTGTAAATCTATCTACAATTACCCAGCAGGAGTTATAACTCTTATGCCCTGCTATTGGCAAACCTGTTACAAAGTCCATGTTAATGATTTCCCATGGAGCTTTTGGTTGCTCAATTTGTTGTAATAAACCAGCTCTTTTTCCTGTTAATCTTTTAGATTTTTGACAAGAATCACATGTTTCAACATATTTCTGAACATCCTCAGACATGTTAATCCACCAAGCTGTGTTTTTTACCCTAGTTAATGTTTTATGGTAGTCAAAATGACCTGCTAATATATCATCATGACATATACTTAACATTAACTCCTTCATTGAAGGGGGAATTACAATTACATTACTTAATTTTTTCCTGTAATATATAAAACCATCCTCAATGGAAAATTTTCCTTTCTCTAATGCCTCTTTATACTTAATTGGTAATGTTTTTATTAAAACATTCATTGAAGCATTAGATGGATCATTTAATATTGTAGTTAATTTACTTAAGTCAGGATCTGAATTATAATTATCAAGAATTGATTGCATAAATTCATCCTCAAGATCTACAATATAAATGCCATAAATTTTAATAATCTCTGACTCAGGAACATAAGCAGGATTATCATCATTATTTGGCAGAGGTACTCTAGATAACAGATCTACATTAGAGTGCAAGGTTCCTGCTCTATGTGTAATAGTCATCCGTCCTCTGTATTCTTGTACAGCTAATTGCCATCTAAACATGTGTCTATTAGGAGTTTTCATGTTTACGAGTGACTTAACTGCACTACAGTCAGTTATTAACTCAAATTTTTGGTCTTCAAGGTAATAATGTAGCTTCTCAAGAGCCCATACTACTGCCAAACATTCAAGTTGAGTAGAACCATATTTTAATTCACCACTTCTCAGAGTATGTGAAATATAGCAGATTACTACTTCTGACATTTTTCCTTCAATAAGTTGTTTTTGATGTAAAGCAGCACCCAGTCCAATAAAACTTGCATCTATATATAACACAAAAGGTAATTGGAAATCTGGTATTCCCAAGATAGGATCTGTCATCAAAAATTCTTTCATCTTATCAAAAGCTTGTTGTCTTTCATTATTCCAAATGAAAGCTTCTGATTTCTTTATCAGTGTGGTCAGTGGTGCAGCAATTGATTGGTAGTTTTTTATATATTGTCTATAATAACCACACATTCCAAGAAAAGATTGTACATCCTTCACATTTTGAGGATTGCCAATATTTTTTATTGCAGCCACTTTATTTTGGTCTACACATATTTGTAAGCCAGATACAATATGACCAAGCACTTTTAAAGATTCAAACCCAAATTTACATTTTTTCAATGCAAGGGTCATTTTTATTTCATCCATTTTCTGAAATACTTTCCTTAAATGGATTAAGTGTTCATCAAAAGATTTAGAGAACACTATGATGTCATCAATGTATACCATTAACCATCCTTCAATCATTTCATTATGGAATGTTATATCCATTAACTTCTGAAATACTGATGGAGCATTTTTTGGTCCAAATGGCATTCTGACATACTTATAAATTCCCATGTGTGTTGTTATCAACAAAAAGTTCTGTGAATTCTTTTCAACAGGAATTTGATGGTACCCTTTATTTCCATCTAGGCAACTTATATATTTAGCACCTTTAAGGGTAGCATGTATAGAGGCAATCCTTGGCAAGGGATAAATATCATCTACTGTAAATGTATTTAATGCTCTATAATCACCGCACAGTCTTGCTTTATCTTGTTCATAAGAAATTAGCACTGGTGATATTACACAATATTTTGGCGTAGTTTCAACCTTCTCAAGAATGTGCATTTTCAATAACATCTTAATATTATCCTCTATGTCTTTCCTCTTCATTGGTGAAGCAGGGTATGGTTTCTTTTTAAGACTAGCAGGAATATTATCCATGTCACAGGTTAAACTAATTTTCATTTCATGATCTTTTACAAGGCCAAGTTCATTTGTACCATGTGCAAAAGCCATTGGAAAAGCTTTAATTAATTCCAAAATATTATCTTTCTCAGTTTCACTTATCTGAGTGCCAAATGATGCTTTTGAAATTTCTGTTTCCAGAAGTTCCATCTCATTGGATTCTCTTCCTTTATACGGGGAATTTGTTACTGACTCAATGTGTAAGACTGTGTTAAAAGAATTTATTTTAAATTTCCTTTTACCATTCATGCCAATTGTAAAATTGTTATTAGCAGGGTTTAATTTTACACCAAATTTAGTCAGAATATCATTTCCAATGATAAAACAGTTACTACAATTAGTATTATCCATTACTACAAAGTCACAAGTTACCCTTACATAACCATGTTGGTGTTTAAAGAAAACAGAAGCTTTGTATTTCCCAATGGGGTGTAGTACTGATCCAAAACCTCTCCAATTTTTATTTTGAAGTGGTTCAAGCTTAAACTTATATTCACTATCAATTTTCTGTAATGTATTAGTGGAAACAACTGAACCAGCAGCTCCTGTGTCCAATACTATATTAACATTTTCACTAGAAATGATAGCTGGAACCGTGATAGGTGTCATTCTAAGCTCTATACACAGTTAATGATGCCTCATTCCAACTAATAGACATCTCCAACAACATAAAGAGTGGCCAGTAACATAATTAGTATGATATCACCTGCCAAAATCCCGTAGTAATAGGGATAATCCATCAAAAATAAAGAATAAGCAAAAAAGAGAGTATATGCATGTTATAGATTAAAATAAAAGACTAAGTATTACTCAATAATAAGGGGGATTAACAGTAGAAATGATGGGGCTAATCATGACATTATACTATGTGAAATCCCCCTACAAAAATAACCAAAATTGACTGAGAAACCACTTGAAAACACAAAAAAGGGTGTGAGATATGGGGTAACTACATGCAGTACTTGGAAGGCACTTGCATTGGTAAATCCTTGACTAATTTTGGAGAATTTAAGCATGGTAGTGAATTAGAGCGCCAAGCTTGAGGTTATTAATGAAATTAGTGCATATCACTATTCAATATAGGGGGTAGACTTGCTAGCAAGTCCCCAACCTGAACTCAGACAGAACTCAGATGGAACTCAGATTGAACTCAGACTGAACTCATACTGAACTCATACTAAACTCTACTTGAAGACCCACAAAAACTGTTCTGCTGAGTGGTGGTCATCCCTGATTGTATGGTTCCTTTGTCAATAGCTCAATGTGTGTTCAATCTGTGGTGAATTTGAGTCCAAGGTTGCAGACTTGCTAACATGTCCGCCCCCGTATTGTGTGGTGTATAATAAGGGTCAATGCACTTGTAATTAAACTAGGACACTAAATAAGTGCCTGACGCCTATTTTAGTGTGTTTCCCCATAGTTGGCGTATAATGTGGGGTAATTATAGTGTGATAATACTAACTTTGCTAAAAATGAAGCTATTCACACAGGAAAAATGCAGGCAGTATGTGGCCAGTACACAGAAGCCATTTCTGGCATAAAAAACACCAAATTTGAAAAGTGTTATCTTGATGCATTTGAGTAGCCAAATCAATAGCCCTAATTAAGACATATTGATCTGTCAAAGCACCCTTTTAATATTATTAAATTTATAGCGCATACAGTCAACTTTTAAGTGATTTAAAGTGCATTTCTTGTTTTTCACATAAAATAATGAAAACAACAGCTTTTAGTCTACTTGAAAATTATGTAGCCTTATATTTAAGGCTCTTAAGATTACCCTAACATAATCCAACTTAATATTAAGTACATAAGACTTATAAAAGTTGGATATATGCGTGTATATAAGGTGTTAAAATGGCATATTTTGTATTTTATCATAAATTTACTCATGTATACTATTTGTGTACTCTAATTTATTGCTCCCATGTATAGTCCATGTGTTTAAAATAACTTATAATTACTTTTAACTCAGTCCTGAGGATATCCAGGCTGACACTTGCCCACCCAAAAAAAACAATAAAAAAATGATAAGTTATACACTTTATTTATTTTATGTTATTTTTCAAGTATTCAGAATATTCTGTAGCATTAAAGATTAATTCTTTAAAGAAATAAAATATAATAAAATAATATGAGTACTAGTTTTTTAACCCCTCAGTTGGTTGAACAGAAATTTATTTCTGTTTAAATTTCTTGAGAAGGGAGGATTAATTTGAAATTTCTTTTACAGGTATCCATTTATCAAATTCATTTGATTTCCCCTTAAATCTTAAAAAATACTCATTTCCTTTCTCTTTAGTAAGGATTCTTTTCTGGAGTATTTTTCCAATCTCTACTTTTTCCACAATTTCTTCAGGTTGCTTTTTAGGCCTTCGTCTTCTTTTTGGAAATAAGTCAGGTTTATTTGCATGGTAAGGTTTTAATAATGAGATAGGAAAAATTGGATGTTTCCTATCATATGAGGAATATAATATGACTTCCACAGAATTATTACCAAACATTTTTTATACTACAAAACGTCCTACAAATGGTTCCTTTAATTTAAAATTACCTCGTAAGTTAAAATGTAGTGTTGAAATTAGGACTTCATCTCCTTTTATCAATTCAAATTCTATATGAGATTTATCACACCTTTTCTTTTCATATTCAAATGCTTTTTGGATGCATTCCTCTGCATTCTTTCTACACATTTGTTGCATATGAATAAAGGATTTAGTACCAGGTTGTATATCTAACCTTGGTAATTTATTTAAATGATTTACTGGGGTATTTGGTGCATATCCCAGCCAGAGTTCAAATTATTTTTTATATGTTACAGAATGATTTGTGCTATTATAAGCAAATTCAAGGCCAGGAATTAATGTTACCCAGTCATGTGTGAATCACTCATTGTCTTTGTATTCTAATCCAAAGGCAAAATATCTTCTGATCATGTCTTCAAGAGTTTGTATCATTCTTTCAGCTAGCCCATCAGTTTGTAGATAGTGTGCTGTAGACAATTTCAATTGTCAACCTGATACTTCCATCAAAGATGTCCAGAACTCTGAAGTAAATTTAGGGTCTCTGTCAGAGATTATGGCTTTGGGGAACCCAGCAGTATTCATCATTTAAGTCCACCATAGTAATGTCAAGTCTTTTGCAGATACCTCTTTATGGGTAGGGATAAATTTACACATTTTTGTTAATCTATCTACAATTACCCAGCAAGAATTGAAACTTTCTTTTCCTGCTAATGGCAAGCCAGTGAAAAAAAATCCATTTTTATAGTTTCCCATGGAGCTTTTGACTGCTCTATTTGTTGTAACAACCCAGCTCTCTTCCCAGTTAATCTTTTAGATTTCTGACAAGAGTCTTGTCAGTATAGTCTAGTATATAAGTATGATATAATAGTGTTATTTTATGGTCCTACTACTTATTAATAAATGATTTAGTGATTAAACCTCAGGGGAAGACTAATAGAATAGTTATACTCAAATAAAACTCACAATACTTGGATTTAAATGCGTGCTAGTGGTGGAAAATAGAAGAATAAAATATAATTATAGCTTTTATAAAGATAATATCAATTTATAAGGGCTTTATAATATATTTCTGAATACTAATAATTGTATTGTAGTGTTTGTTTGAAGTGTAGTAATTGAATGATGATAATAAACCGTCAAAATCCCTCCTTACTTATACCCAAATCCACTGGAGTGCACAGACCTTCAATCCAGATGATGTCACTGCTATCACCGGCAATTACAGCACTGTGAGGGCTCATCACCTCCCCATGGCGTCCACTTCAAGCAGTTTCAACACCCAGACCTCCAGTAAGGACCCTCCATCACTATTAATAATAACACAGAGTCATACCATAAATAGAAAACCCAGATAAAAGCGGATACCATAAAGAAACAGGTAAAATAAATGATCAAAAAGAGATTTAATGAAACTAAAAGCATATAAAGGAAACAAATAAAATGTCCAAGCCCCCAATAACATCCCCAAGCATCCACATTAACCCAGAAACATCCTTCTAACCCATAAATCCGTGAATAACCATCCAAGGAAGTAATTTGAGTTGTCCAAACTGGGTGTATGCGCCTGATATAGGTGTCTATGCTTCTGTAGGCGTTGTGCGTCCACTGATTTCGTCCATATGACCTAAAATAAGCAGAAAAACAAAGGTTATAGGCTATTAAGGGGCTAAAACCCACTTATATACCTAAATATACATAATATACTGCATATTTCACTGAATATGAGATTTATGTATACATATAAGCTTATGTATGTCAATAATTACTTCATATCACTTAAGATAAGTATATTATGACTCCATTAACACCTTAATAAGTATTATTAGGCCATGGATAAGCTATTTAAACTATTATAAATTATATAATAGAATAATAATTAAATATATATATAATAAAATAATATATATTATTATTTTAACCTTATTTTTAAGATATAAGCTTAATCTAGTTAAGGTTATCTTATTTTAAGCATAAGAAATACTCAGTCCTAAGGATATTTAGGCTGAAACTCCCTCACCTCAAAAAAACAATAAAAAAATGTTAAGACATTTTAATTAAACTTAAGGAGTGAAAATATAAAAAAAATAATTTTTATAATACATATACTGAATGAACAGTATTATTTAGATTTAAATTTTTTCAAGAGATTTTTAAGATCAGAGATTTCATTTTCTGGAATCCACTGGTCATATTCACTTGATTTATTTTTAAATCTTAATAGATACTCAACTCCCTTTTCTTTAGTAAGGTGTCTCTTTTTAAGTATCTTTTCAATTTCTGCTTTTTCCACTATTTCTTCAGGTTGCTGTTTATGCCTTCCTGATCTTCTTGGAAATAGAGCAGTATCATTAGAATGGTATGGTTTTATAAGAGAAATAGGAAATACTGGATGTTTTCTATCATAAGATGCATATAGAATAACCTCAACAGCATTATTACCAACCATCTTTTTAACTACAAATGGTCCAATGAATGGATCCTTCAATTTAACATTACCATTTAAATTGAAATGTAGCATTGAAATAAGGACTTCATCACCCTCTTTGAACATTTGTTCTTTATGGGCTTTATCCCATCTTTTCTTTTCATACTCAAAAGCCTTATTTATACATTCTTGAGCATGTTTTCTGCATAGTTCCTGCATCTGAAGAAACGATTTAGTACCTGGATGAATATCCAATCTAGGTAACTTATTAAGAGTTTTAGCAGGGGTATTAGGTACATAACCCAACCATAACTCAAATGGCTTCTTGCCAGTGACAGAATGTACTGTACTATTATATGCAAATTCTAAACCTGGGATAAGGGTTACCCAATCATGCGTGAATTTGTCATTTTCTTTAAAATTAAGACCAAAAGCACAGTATCTTCTTATCATATCTTCTAAGGTTTGTATCATTCTTTCTGCTAGCCCATCAGTTTGTGGATGGTGTGCTGTAGAAAGTTTTAATTGACACCCTGAAACATCCATAAGTGACGTCCAGAACTCAGAAGTAAATTTAGGATCTCTGTCAGAAACTATTGCTTTGGGGAAACCTGCTGTATTTAACATTTGTGTCCACCATAAAAAAGCTAAGTCCTTTGCAGAAACCTCTTTGTGGGTAGGAATAAATTTACACATCTTTGTAAATCTATCTACAATTACCCAGCAGGAGTTATAACTCTTATGCCCTGCTATTGGCAAACCTGTTACAAAGTCCATGTTAATGATTTCCCATGGAGCTTTTGGTTGCTCAATTTGTTGTAATAAACCAGCTCTTTTTCCTGTTAATCTTTTAGATTTTTGACAAGAATCACATGTTTCAACATATTTCTGAACATCCTCAGACATGTTAATCCACCAAGCTGTGTTTTTTACCCTAGTTAATGTTTTATGGTAGTCAAAATGACCTGCTAATATATCATCATGACATATACTTAACATTAACTCCTTCATTGAAGGGGGAATTACAATTACATTACTTAATTTTTTCCTGTAATATATAAAACCATCCTCAATGGAAAATTTTCCTTTCTCTAATGCCTCTTTATACTTAATTGGTAATGTTTTTATTAAAACATTCATTGAAGCATTAGATGGATCATTTAATATTGTAGTTAATTTACTTAAGTCAGGATCTGAATTATAATTATCAAGAATTGATTGCATAAATTCATCCTCAAGATCTACAATATAAATGCCATAAATTTTAATAATCTCTGACTCAGGAACATAAGCAGGATTATCATCATTATTTGGCAGAGGTACTCTAGATAACAGATCTACATTAGAGTGCAAGGTTCCTGCTCTATGTGTAATAGTCATCCGTCCTCTGTATTCTTGTACAGCTAATTGCCATCTAAACATGTGTCTATTAGGAGTTTTCATGTTTACGAGTGACTTAACTGCACTACAGTCAGTTATTAACTCAAATTTTTGGTCTTCAAGGTAATAATGTAGCTTCTCAAGAGCCCATACTACTGCCAAACATTCAAGTTGAGTAGAACCATATTTTAATTCACCACTTCTCAGAGTATGTGAAATATAGCAGATTACTACTTCTGACATTTTTCCTTCAATAAGTTGTTTTTGATGTAAAGCAGCACCCAGTCCAATAAAACTTGCATCTATATATAACACAAAAGGTAATTGGAAATCTGGTATTCCCAAGATAGGATCTGTCATCAAAAATTCTTTCATCTTATCAAAAGCTTGTTGTCTTTCATTATTCCAAATGAAAGCTTCTGATTTCTTTATCAGTGTGGTCAGTGGTGCAGCAATTGATTGGTAGTTTTTTATATATTGTCTATAATAACCACACATTCCAAGAAAAGATTGTACATCCTTCACATTTTGAGGATTGCCAATATTTTTTATTGCAGCCACTTTATTTTGGTCTACACATATTTGTAAGCCAGATACAATATGACCAAGCACTTTTAAAGATTCAAACCCAAATTTACATTTTTTCAATGCAAGGGTCATTTTTATTTCATCCATTTTCTGAAATACTTTCCTTAAATGGATTAAGTGTTCATCAAAAGATTTAGAGAACACTATGATGTCATCAATGTATACCATTAACCATCCTTCAATCATTTCATTATGGAATGTTATATCCATTAACTTCTGAAATACTGATGGAGCATTTTTTGGTCCAAATGGCATTCTGACATACTTATAAATTCCCATGTGTGTTGTTATCAACAAAAAGTTCTGTGAATTCTTTTCAACAGGAATTTGATGGTACCCTTTATTTCCATCTAGGCAACTTATATATTTAGCACCTTTAAGGGTAGCATGTATAGAGGCAATCCTTGGCAAGGGATAAATATCATCTACTGTAAATGTATTTAATGCTCTATAATCACCGCACAGTCTTGCTTTATCTTGTTCATAAGAAATTAGCACTGGTGATATTACACAATATTTTGGCGTAGTTTCAACCTTCTCAAGAATGTGCATTTTCAATAACATCTTAATATTATCCTCTATGTCTTTCCTCTTCATTGGTGAAGCAGGGTATGGTTTCTTTTTAAGACTAGCAGGAATATTATCCATGTCACAGGTTAAACTAATTTTCATTTCATGATCTTTTACAAGGCCAAGTTCATTTGTACCATGTGCAAAAGCCATTGGAAAAGCTTTAATTAATTCCAAAATATTATCTTTCTCAGTTTCACTTATCTGAGTGCCAAATGATGCTTTTGAAATTTCTGTTTCCAGAAGTTCCATCTCATTGGATTCTCTTCCTTTATACGGGGAATTTGTTACTGACTCAATGTGTAAGACTGTGTTAAAAGAATTTATTTTAAATTTCCTTTTACCATTCATGCCAATTGTAAAATTGTTATTAGCAGGGTTTAATTTTACACCAAATTTAGTCAGAATATCATTTCCAATGATAAAACAGTTACTACAATTAGTATTATCCATTACTACAAAGTCACAAGTTACCCTTACATAACCATGTTGGTGTTTAAAGAAAACAGAAGCTTTGTATTTCCCAATGGGGTGTAGTACTGATCCAAAACCTCTCCAATTTTTATTTTGAAGTGGTTCAAGCTTAAACTTATATTCACTATCAATTTTCTGTAATGTATTAGTGGAAACAACTGAACCAGCAGCTCCTGTGTCCAATACTATATTAACATTTTCACTAGAAATGATAGCTGGAACCGTGATAGGTGTCATTCTAAAGTTATCAGCTTGTATATCCTTAATGATTTCAGCATCCTCAAAATTCATTAAAGATTTATTTGAGTCCATATTCAATATTGGATTTTCAAAGATGGACAAATCATCTTCCAACATACAGACTTCATTTTCATCACTATATGAGATATTGCTGTCATAATCACTTGATTCTTTACTTTTTTCAGTTTCAGTTTCAGATTCACATTGATTTTCAACAATATTTATGTTTTTCTCACACTTGTGACCTTTTACCCAAGGTTTGTTACACTTATAACAAGTATTTGTTTCATACTTTTTGGGTACTACAGGTGCAGTAGGTTTTTTCTGCTTCTCCTGAAGTGTTTTTGAATTCTGAGTTTTTACAGGTTCAACATTTTGCTTATAAGTGGAATACCTTGATTCATACTTATGGTTTAATAATATTTCATTGCAAATATTAATAAAGTCAGAATATTCAGTAACATTTAATGTTCTAGCTACAACAATGTCTCTGACAGATACAGGTAATTTGTATATTATCTTATCTTTCCATAAGTTAAAATCCATATGAGGCTCAATGGCTTTTAATATTTTGTTTAAATTCATTAAAAATACCATAGGTTTGTCACCATTCAACGGATTATACTTAGTCTTCTCATACAGTCTTTGCTGAGTAAGCCTGAATTTAGAACCTCCAAATTGTTTTTCAATAAGTTGTTTCCATTCAGCCCAAGAGTAGTCTCTACCCTCACTTAAGACAGCTTCAAACCATAATAAAGCAACATCCTTAAATAAAGAAATTAATTTTGATGTTATCTCTTCATCTGGTAACTTATATGAGAATTTCAAGTTGTCAATTCTTTGAACAAAATGTTGCCAATCAGAGCTGGCTTCCCCATCATAAGTTGGGTACTGATCTATCTTAGGCCAGTTCTTCTGATTGGATTTTATCTCACTAATCTTAGGTAAATTCAACAACTCATTCACTTTTGATAAATGTTCTTGTATTTCTTCCTGCACGGATTTGTGACTTACATTTTCAGATTTGACACTACCACCAGATGGTTTTAATTGTGGTGGTACAGGGAAGGAATGAGATTCACTTTTGCCAATGAAAGGATTATTATTATATTGATTATACTTATGATTATCCTGGTTCATTAGTAGATTGGCAGTTTCAATCTCAACTTTAGTTAATATTTGTAGCAACTCAGAGACACTTTGATTTGTCTGGGCAAAAGATAACTTTGTTCTTGATTCAGTCTTTAATAAATGTGTTTCATATAATTTTTCTAACTCACAAAATTTGTTTGAAAGGTCATTATATTTATTACTCAATGAATCATATTTAAGAGTTATAGACAAATGTTCTTTCTCTAATTCTTTATTACGTGTTGCTAATTGAGAAATGTTCACTGTTAAGGATGAAATTGTATCACTAGTGAGCTTAACTGTCTGTTCCTCACAATCAGTCATTCTATTCCACAATGCTGAAACAATTCTATGGACAGTTGGATTATTGTTAAAATATTCCATGTCCTCCTTTTCAATTCTCTCACTCTCCTGTGAACTTCTCATCTCACTAGTAGGTGGTTGCAACTGAGGATTAACTGTATTATCATTGTATATAGTACTGTTATTATGGACAAAAGACAAGTCAGGTGTATCTACTCTAAAACCTAAATTTCTTAAATCCTCCTCTATTTTTTGTACAGATTTAACATCAATAGAATTACCTATATTGTAATTATCAGTATTATGTCTAATCTGAGAGGGTAAGTTACTTACCAAGGGATGGTTGCCAGTCCTGATTTTTGGCGCTTTTTTCCCTTGTAAGGGTGAGCTGAGGAAGTCAGATGAGGGGGTGGATCCCTGTTGCAACTGTGGCTTGTCCACTGTTGGTGAAACCAGTCCCATTTCCATTTGTCTACCAGGATTTTCTCCTGGGAGTGAGTGGACCCTCCTTGGGTAGGGGGTTGCTGATTTGATTGACTGGGCTGGCCTCCCTTTAATTCTGCCATTGCCTGATTCATCTGCTGAAATCCTACCTTGCAATTGTTTTGCAACTGCTCTACTTCTTTGAACATGAGAGATTTTGATTCCTCTAGCTTCAGAACCTGTTTGGCCAGGTGGGACAGTTGATCCTGAAGAGGAGGAGACGTCTTTTTGATAGTTATCTTTTTTAAGAGGGCGTCCTTTTCCTCTATACTCATGCTTTCTGGCTGGGGGTACTGTTGTCCCTCCATGGTGATGTCCTGGAAAGTTTTTGTTAGCTTTAGACCTGGTATTATAAGCAGGCTGTTCACTTACACTATCCTGGGGAGCACTCATATTGTTCAGAATAACAATATTTTATGTCTACAAAAGGAAAAAACTCTGTGGAATTAGTAGACAAATAATATTAGCAATTATATTACTAATAAAAAAGCAATGGAGCTTACCCTGAATTTATATCTTTATTTATTTAAATAAAATGTAAGAAAAATTTGAAAAAATCTGTTAAAAATATAATAATAAGTTTAACTAGACCTCTATAAGGGTGAAAAATTAGCTTACCAAGCTTTAGCCAAATACCAATTTAATTGGGTGTTATATTGGTGTCCAAATACCAAGTGAAATGGGTTTATATTGGGTACAGTTACTACTGTAAATATCTAATTTTTATGATAAAGAATTAGTACAATTATTATAAGGGCTCTTTTCCGCAATCAATGAGTTATGATGACCCACTAATATGCAGCAGACCCAAATATTTGGTTAATTTTGAGCTGTACTAAGGTAAAAATCACGTCCCAAGGCTTATACTAAATAATAAGTAAAATATAAGAAAAGACCCCCAATTGTCAGTATAGTCTAGTATATAAGTATGATATAATAGTGTTATTTTATGGTCCTACTACTTATTAATAAATGATTTAGTGATTAAACCTCAGGGGAAGACTAATAGAATAGTTATACTCAAATAAAACTCACAATACTTGGATTTAAATGCGTGCTAGTGGTGGAAAATAGAAGAATAAAATATAATTATAGCTTTTATAAAGATAATATCAATTTATAAGGGCTTTATAATATATTTCTGAATACTAATAATTGTATTGTAGTGTTTGTTTGAAGTGTAGTAATTGAATGATGATAATAAACCGTCAAAATCCCTCCTTACTTATACCCAAATCCACTGGAGTGCACAGACCTTCAATCCAGATGATGTCACTGCTATCACCGGCAATTACAGCACTGTGAGGGCTCATCACCTCCCCATGGCGTCCACTTCAAGCAGTTTCAACACCCAGACCTCCAGTAAGGACCCTCCATCACTATTAATAATAACACAGAGTCATACCATAAATAGAAAACCCAGATAAAAGCGGATACCATAAAGAAACAGGTAAAATAAATGATCAAAAAGAGATTTAATGAAACTAAAAGCATATAAAGGAAACAAATAAAATGTCCAAGCCCCCAATAACATCCCCAAGCATCCACATTAACCCAGAAACATCCTTCTAACCCATAAATCCGTGAATAACCATCCAAGGAAGTAATTTGAGTTGTCCAAACTGGGTGTATGCGCCTGATATAGGTGTCTATGCTTCTGTAGGCGTTGTGAGTCCACTGATTTCGTCCATATGACCTAAAATAAGCAGAAAAACAAAGGTTATAGGCTATTAAGGGGCTAAAACCCACTTATATACCTAAATATACATAATATACTGCATATTTCACTGAATATGAGATTTATGTATACATATAAGCTTATGTATGTCAATAATTACTTCATATCACTTAAGATAAGTATATTATGACTCCATTAACACCTTAATAAGTATTATTAGGCCATGGATAAGCTATTTAAACTATTATAAATTATATAATAGAATAATAATTAAATATATATATAATAAAATAATATATATTATTATTTTAACCTTATTTTTAAGATATAAGCTTAATCTAGTTAAGGTTATCTTATTTTAAGCATAAGAAATACTCATTCCTAAGGATATTTAGGCTGACAAGTCTCATGTTTCAATGTATTTTTGTACATCTTCTTTCATGTTTATCCAGCAGGCTGTATTTTTAACTCTAGTTAATGTTTTGTTAAAATCAAAATCACCAGCTAAGATGTCATCATGACAAGTACTCAACATTAACTCTTTCATAGAGGGTGGTATAACTATTACATTACTTAGCTTTTTTCTGTAATATAAATATCCATCTTCAATTGACAGTTTACCTTTTTCCAATGTGTTTTTATTCTTTGGAGGAAAGGTTTTAATTAATGCATTCTTAGAGGAATTAGTTGGATTATTCAAAATGGTAGATAATTTAGCGAAATCTTTATCAGATGAATAATTTTCTAATATAGTTTTCATGAATTATTGCTCAAATTTCACTATATAAATCCCAAATATATGTATTGCCTCATGTTCAAGTACATAAGCTGGGTTGTCAGTATCATTTAGCAAAGGGCTTCTGGATAATAAATCCACATTAGAATGAAATTTTCCTGCTCTATGAGTGATTGTAATTCTTCCTCTGTACTCTTGTACAGCTAGTTGACATCTAAACATGTGCCTATTAGGTGTTTTCATGTTTAGTAATGATTTTACTGCACTGTAATCTGTTATTAATTCAAACTTCTGGTCTTCCAGATAGTAATGAAGTTTCTCCAGGGCCCCCACAACGGCTAAGCATTCCAGTTGGGTGGCACCATACCTTAATTCTGTCTTTCTTAAGGTTCTGTATATATAACAGATAGCTACTTCAGATAATTTACCATTTATTACCTGTTTCTGCTATAAAGAAGCACCTAACCCTGTGAAGCTTGCATCAGTATACAAGTTAAAAGGGAGGTTAAAATCTGGCAGTCTTAATATTGGAGCTGACATTAAACATTCCTTCAATTTATCAAAGGTGTGTTGTCTTTCATTATTCCTAATGAAAGCCTCATTTTTCCTGATTAATGTTGTTAATGGGGCTGCAATAGATTGGTAGTTTTTTATATAATGTCTATAGTATCCACACATACCCAAAAAACTTTGAACATCTTTTACATTCTTAGGTATACCAATGTTTTCAATTTTTGCCACTTTGTTCTGGTCAACACAAATTTGTAATCCAGATACAACATGTCCAAGTACTTTCAAGGATTGAAATCCAAACTTACATTTCTTTAATGCAATTGTCATATTAATTTCATCCATCTTTTGAAATAATTTTTTCAGGTGATTTAAATGTTCATCATATGTTTTGAAAACACTATGATGTCATCAATATAAACCAAAAGCCATATTTAAACCATTTCCTGATGAAAAATAATATCAATCAATTTTTGGAAGACTGAAGGCGCATTCTTTGAGCAAAAAGGCATTCTCACATATTTATGTATTCACATGTGTGTGGTTATTAGTAAGTAATTCTGAGAATTCTTTTCCACAGGAATCTTGTGGTAACTTTTGTTTCCATCCAGAAAGGAAATATATTTTGCTCCTTGTAAGGTATCATGGATAGAAGCTATCCTTGATAGAGGGTAAATATCATCTACAGTGAATGTATTCAGAGCTCTATAATCACTGCATAATCTTGCTTTAACTTTTTCATAAGAGATTAAAACTGGTAAAATAACAAAATACTTAGGTGTTGTGTCCACTTTTTCAACAATACCCATTTCTAACAACATTTTTAAATTGTCTTCAATGTCTTTCATTTTTGCAGGAGAAGCTGGGTAAGGTTTCTTTTTCAAGCTGCCAGTAATATTATCCAGATCACAACTTAAAGAGATTTTCATCTCATGGTCTTTGACCAATCCTAGTTCGTTTGAACCATGAGCAAATGCCATAGGATAAGATTTTATCAATCTCAAAATATTTTTTTCTTCCATTTTTGAGAGTTGAGAACTGAAAGAGGAATTTTGGATTTCATTTTCCAATTCTACCACTTCAGAGGTGATTCTTCCATCTTGCAGTTGTTCTTCTTTTAGAGCAATGGAATAAACTGACTTTTCAGAGAAAATCTTGAATTTTCTTTTCCCATTTAAGCCTATAGTGAAAAAACTATTTGCAGGATCTATTTTGATGCCAAATTTGGTCAATAAGTCATTGCCAATAATAAACCAATAACTACAATTATTATTATCCATTACCACAAATTCACACACTGCTCTTACATATCCATTATTATATTTAAAGAATACAGCAGTTTTGTATTTGCCAATTGGATTTAATATTGAACCAAAACCCCTCCAGTTCTTTATCTGTACAGGTTCTAGTTTTACTTTATACTTACTATCAAATTTTATTAATTTTTTAATAGAAACTACACTACCTGCAGCCCCAGTGTCAAGAATGGAATTCATTTCTTTTCAACATATAATATCAGGTACCCTAATAGGTGTGATTTTATAAGTATCATGAGATACATATTTAATAATTTCAGCTTATTCAATGGAAGTTAAAGATGTATCTGTATGAGGTATTGCATCATTCAGGAACGTAATATCCTGCTCTAATACATATATACATTTTCATCATCACTGTAAGAAATGTTACTTTTAAAATCCTCACTAGATTCCTCCTTTTTAATTCATGACTACTTGGTTCAGAATATTGTTGGTTTTCAATAATAATTATTCTTTTCTTACAAGTATGACTTTTAGCCCAAGGTTCATTACATTTGTAACAAGTGTTATTTTCTTGTCTTTTAGGGACAAGGGGAGCTGAAGGCTTTTTCTTCTCCACTGATTTCAGCCTAGGTATCCCCAAGACTAAGTAATCTTATGTTTAAAATAAGATAACCTTAATTAAATTAAGCTTGTAACTTAAAAATAAGGTTAAAACACTTATATATATAATTATAACACTATTATATAACTTATAGTAGTTTAAATAGCTTATTCATAGCCCAATAATACTTATTAAGGTGTTAATGTAGTCATTATATACTTATCTTAAGTGATATTAAGTAATTATAGACATGCATAACCTTATATGTATACATAAATCTCATATTCAGTGAAATATGTAGTTATATTATGTATATTTAGGTCTATAAGTGGGTTTTAACCTCTTAATAGCCTATAAACTTTGTATTTCTGCTTATTTTAGGTCATATGGACGTATTCAGTGGACTCAAAACACCTACACAACCATATACACCTATTTCAGGCGCATATATCTAGTTTGGACAACTTAATCTGCTTCCATGGATGGATTTTCACGGATTTATGGGTTGGGAGATAATTACTGGGCTAATATGGATGCTTTGGGGTTAATTGGGGGCTTGGAAAGTTAATTTGGTTCCTATATATGCTTTGGGTTTCATTATATTCTCTTTGGATGAGTTATTTTACCTGTTTCTTTATGGTATCCACTTTTATCTGTTTATTCTATTTATGGTATGGGTCTGTGGTATCATTAATTGTGATGGAGGGTCCTTACTGGAGATCTAGGTGTTGAATCTGCTTGAAGTAGATGCCATGGGGAGGTGATGGGCTCTCAAAGTTCTGTAATTGCCGGGGATAGCAGTGACATCATCTGGATTGAAGGTCTGTGCACTCCAGTGGATTTTGGTATAAGTAAGGGAGGTTTTGATGGATTATTAGACATCACTTACTTACTACACTTCAATTAAACACTACAACACAATTATTATCATATAGAAATATATTATAAAGCATTTATAAATTGATATTATCATTATATAAGCTATAATTATATTTTATTTATCTATTTTCCACCACTAGCACACATAAAAATCCAAGTATTGTAAGTTTATATTGAGAATAATTATTATATTAGTCTTCCCCTGAGGTTTAATCACTAAATGATTTATCAATAAGTAGTAGGACCATAAATATTTAATATTAAATCATACTTAGATACTAGCACACACTAACAATTGGGGGTCTTTCCTTAATTATTACTGATTATTTAGTATAAGCCTTAGGATGTGATTTTTACTCTAGTATATCTCAAAAAAACCAAATATTTGGGTCTGAAGATTATTAGTGGGTGATTATAACTCAGTGGTTGCGGAAAAGAGCCCTTATAATAATTGTACTAATTTTTTATAATTAAAATTAGGTATTTACAGTAATAACTGTACCCAGTATAAACCCAATTTCACTTGGTATTTGGTCACCAATATAACACCCAATTAAATTAGTATTTGGTTAAAGCTTGGTAAGCTATTTATTCACCCTTATAAAGGGTTGTTTAAACTTATTATTTTATTTTTAACAGATTTTTTCAAATTTTTCTTGTATTTTATTTAAATAAATAAAGATATAAATTCAGGGTAAGCTCCAGTGATTTTATTAGTAATTGTATTGCTAATAATTTTTTTCTACTAGTTACCATATAGGTTTTCCCTTTTGTAGACATAAAGAATTTTTATTTAAGAAACAATGAGTGCTCCACAGGACAATGTAAGTGAAAAACCTGCTTATAACACCAGTTCTAAAGCTAAAAACATTGCTCCAGGACATCACCATGGAGGGTCAATCCTACCCACAACCAGAGTCCATGAGCATAGAGGAAAAGAACACCCTTCTAAAAAATATAACAATCAAAAATACTTCACCTCCTCGGCAGGATCAACTGTCCCATCTGGAAAAGCAGGTTCTGAAACTGGAGGAATCAAAGTCTTTCATTCTAAAGGAGGTAGAGCAGTTGCAAAACAACTGCAAGGTGGGTTTCCAACAAATGAATCAAACCTTGGCTGAGTTAAAGGTAGGGAAACTAAGCCAAAAACCCCCTACTCAAGGAGGGTCACATCATTCCCAGGAAAAAATCCTGGTATAGAAATGGAAGTGGGATTGGTTCCACCAGCAATGGTCCAGTCACAACTGCAACAGGGATCCTCCTCCTCATCAGACTTCCTCAGCTCACCCCTACAAAGGAAAGAAAAAATGCCAAAAATCAGAGATGGCACCTATCCCGTGGCAAGTATATTACCCTCTCAGATTGAACACAATACTGATAATTACAATATAGGTAATATTATTGATGTTAAATCTGTACAGAGAATTGAGGAGGACTTGAGAAAATTAGGTTTTGATGTAGATACACCTGACTTATCTTTTGTCAATAACAACAGTACTATTTATAATAATAATACAATTAACCCTCAGTTCCCACCACTTACTATAGGATGAGAAGCTCAAAAAACAATGAAAAAATTGAGAAGGAAGACATGGAGTATTTTAATAATAACCCAACTGTCCATAGAATTGTTTCAGCATTATGGAATAGAATGACTGAGTGTGAGGAACATACAATTAAGCTCACAAGTGATACAATTTTGTCCTTGTCATTGAAAATTTTTCAAATGGAAACAAGAAATAAAGAATTAGAGAATTAACACTTGTCTCTAACTCTTAAGTATGATTCTTTGAGTAATAAATATAGTGAACTTTCAAACAAATTCTGTGAGTTAGAAAAGTTGTATGAAGCACATTTATTAAAAACTGAATCAAGAAAAAAGTTATCTTTTGCACAGACAAATCAGAGTGTCTCTGATCTGTTACAAAGATTAACTAAAGTTGAGATTTAAACTGCTAATCTACTAATGAATCTGGATAATCATAAGTATACACAATATAATAATAATCATTTCATTGGCAAAAATGAATCTCAATCATTCCCCATGCCACCACAAGTAAAACCATCTGGTGGTAGTTTCAAATCTGAGAAAATAAATGTAAGTCACAAATCCATGCAAGAGGAGATACAAGACCATTTATCCAGAGTAAATGAGTTATTGAATTTACCTAAGATTAGTGAAACAAAATCCAATTAGAAGAACTGGCCTAAGATTGATCAGTACCCAACTTATGATGGGGAATCCAGCACTTATTGGCAACATTTTATCCAAAGAATTGACAACTTAAAATTCTCATATAAGTTACCAGATGAAGAAATAACATCAAAATTAATTTCTTTATTTAAGGATGTTGATTTATTATGGTTTGAAGCTGTATTAAGTGAGGGTAAAGATTACTCTTGTGATGAATGGAAACACCTGATTGAAAAACAATTTGGAGATTCTAAATTCAGGCTCACTCAGAAAGGATTATATGAGAAAACTAGGTACAATCCGTTGAATGGTGACAAAACTATTGTATTTTTAATGAATTTAAATAAAATATTAAAAGCCATTGAGCCAAAAATGGATTTTAACTTATGGAAAGATAAGATAATATATAAATTACCTATATCTGTGAGAGACATTGTTGTAGCTAGAACAATAATGGTTGCTGAATATTCTGAATTTATCAATATTTTTAATGAAATATTGCTAACCCGTAAGTATGAAGCATGGTACACAACTTATAAATAAAATATTGAACCTGTAAAGAATCAGAATTCAAAAAAACTTCAGGAGAAGCAGAAAAAATCTACTGCACCTGTAGTACCTAAAAAGTATGAAACTAATACTTGTTATAAGTGTAATAAGCCTTGGGTTAAAGGTCACAAATGTGAGAAAAACATAAATATTGTTGAAATTCCACATGAATCTGACATTGAAACAGAAAAAATAAAGATTCAAGTGATTATGACAGTAATATCTCATATAGTGATGAAAATGAAGTCTGTATGTTGGAAGATAATTTGTCCATCTTTGAAAACCCAATATTGAATATGGACTCAAATGAATCTTTAATGAATTTTGAGGATGCTGAAATCATTAAGGATATACAAGCTGGTAACTTAAGGATGACACCTATCATGGTTCCAGATATCATTTCTGGTGAAAATGTTAATATAGTATTGGATGCAGGAGCTGCTGGTTCCATTGTTTCTAAAAATACATTACAGAAAATTGATAGTGAGTATAAGTCAAAGTATAAATTGGAGAGTTTTTGGATCAGCACTACACCCCATTGGAAGATACAAATCTTTTGTTTTCTTGAAACATCAACATGGTTATGTTAGAGTAACTTGTGACTTTGTAGTAATGGATAATACTAATTGTAGTAACTGTTTTATCGTTGGAAATGACATTCTGACTAAGTTTGGTGCGAAATTAGACCCTTCTAATAACAATTTTACAATTGGCATGAATGGTAAAAGTAAATTAAAATAATTTCTTTCAACACAGTCTTACACATTCAGTCAGTGATAAATATTCCATGCAAAGGAAGAGAATCCAATGAGATTGAACTTCTGGAAACAGAAATTTCAAAAGCATCATTTGACACTCAGATAAGTGAAGCTCAGAAAAAATAATTTTTGGACTTAATTAAAGCTTTTCCAATGGATTTTGTACATGGGACCAATGAACTTGGCCTTGTAAAAGATCATAAGATGAAAATTAGTTTAACCTGTGATATGGATAATATTCCTGCTAGTCTTAAAAAGAAATCATACCCTGCTTCACCAATGAAGAGGAAAGACATAGAGGATAATATTAAGATGTTATTAAAAATGAATATTCTTGAGAAGGTTGAAACTACTCCAAAATATTGTGTAATATCACCTGTGCTAATTTCTTATGAACAAGATAAAGCAAGACTGTGTGGTGATTATAGAGCATTAAATACATTTACAGTAGATGATATTTATCCCTTGCCAAGGATTGCCTCTATAAATGCTACCCTTCAAGGTTCTACTTATATAAGTTGCCTAGATGGAAATAAAGGATACCATCAAATTCCTGTAGAAAATGATTCACAGAACTTTTTATTAATAACAACACATATGGGAAGTTAAAAATATGTCAGGATTCCATTTGGACCAAAAAATTCTCCTTCAGTATTTCAGAAGTGAATGGATATAAAATTCCATAATGAAATGATTGAAGAATGGTTAATGGTATACATTTATGACATCATAGTTTTCTCTTAGACGTATAATGAACACCTACTCCATTTGAAGAAAGTATTTCAGAAAATGGATGAAATAAATATGACCCTTGTATTGAAAAAATGTAAATTTGGTTTTGAGTCTTTAAAAGTCCTTGTTCAGATTGTATCTGTTTTACAAATATGTGTAGACCAAAATAAGGTGGCTTCAATCAAGAATATTAGGATTCCCCAAATTGTAAAGGATTTACAATCTTTTCTTGGTATGTGCGGTTATTATAACAAAAATTTAAAGGACTACTAATTAATTGCTGCACCATTTAACACACTGATAAAGAAATAAGAAGCTTTCATTTGGAATAATGAAAGACAACAGGCTTTTGATAAGATGAAAGAATTTTTGATGACAGATCCTATCTTGGGAATACCAGATTTCCAAATCCTTTTCTATTGTATACAGATGCAAGTTTTATTGGTCTGGGTGCTACTTTGCATCAAAAACAACTTATTGAAGGGAGAATTTCAGAAGTAGTTATTTGCTATAATTCACGTACTCTAAGAAGTAGTGAATTGAAATATGGTGCTACTCAACTTGAATGTTTGACTGTAGTATGGGCTCTTGAGAGGCTACATTATTACTTAGAAGACCAAAAATTTGAGTTAATAAATGACTGTAGTTCAGTTCAGTCACTCTTAAACATGAAAACTCCTAATAGACATATGTGTAGATGGAAATTAGCTGTATAAGAGTACAGAGGACGGATGGCAATTACACATAGAGCAGGAACCTTACACTCTAATGTAGATCTGTTATCTAGAGTACCTCTAACTCATAATGATGATAATCCTGCTTATGTTCCTAAGTCAGAGATTATTAACATTTATGGCATTTATATTGTAGATTTTAAGGATGAATTCATGCAATCAATTCTTGATAATTATGATTCAGATCCTGACTTGAGTAAACTTACTACAATATTAAATGATCCATTTAATGCTTCAATGAATTTTTTAATAAAAACATTACCACTTAAGTATATGGAAGCATTAGGAAAAGGAAAATTTTCCATTGAGGATGGTTTTATATATTACAGGAAAAAATTAAGTAATGTAATTGTAATTCCCCCTTCAATGAAGGAGTTAATGTTAAGTATATGTCATGATGATATATTAGCAGGTCATTTTGACTTCCATAAAACATTAACCAGAGTAAAAAATACAGCTTGGTGGATTAACATGTCTGATGATGTTCAAAAATATGTTTAGATGTGTGATTCTTGTCAAAAATCTAAAAGATTGACAAGCAAAAGAGCTGATTTATTACAACAAATTGAGCAACCAAATGCTTCATGGGAAATAGTTAACATGGACTTTGTAACAGGTTTAAAAATAGAAGGGCATAAGAGTTATAACTCCTGCTGGGTAATTGTAGATAGATTTACAAAAAATTTAAAATTTTTTCCTACCCACAAAGAGGTTTCTGCAAAGGACTTAGCTTTTTTATGGTGGACACAAATTTTAAATATAGCAGGTTTCCCCAAAGCAATATTTTCAGACAGAGATCCTAAATTTACTTCTTAGTTCTGGACATCACTTATGGATGTTTCAGGGTGTCAATTAAAACTTTCTACAGCACACCATCCACAAACTGATGGGCTAGAAAAAAGAATGATACAAACCTTAGAAGATATGATAAGAAGATATTGTGCTTTTGGTCTTAACTTTGAAGACAATGACAAATTCATGCATGATTGGGCAACCCTTATCCCAGGTTTAGAATTTGCATACAATAGTACAGTACATTCTGTCACTGGCAAAAAGCCATTTGAGTTATGGTTGGGTTATGTACCTAATACCCCTGCTAAAACTCTTAATAAATTACCTAGATTGGATATCCATCCAGGTACAAAATATTTTCTTCAGATGCAAGAATTATGCAGAAAGCATGCTCAAGAATGTATAAATAAGGCATTTGAGTATGAGAAGAAAAGATGGGATAAAGCCCATAAAGAACAAATGACCAAAGAGGGTGATGAAGTCCTTATCTCTACACTACATTTCAATTTAAATGGTAATGTTAAATTGAAGTATCCATTAATTGGACCTTTTGTAGTAAAAAAGATGGTTGGTAACAATGCTGTTGAAGTTATTCTATATGCACCATATGATAGAAAACATCCAGTATTTCCTATATTTCTTAAGAAACCATACTATTCTAATGATACTGCTCTATTTCCAAGAAGATCAGGAAGGCATAAACATCAACCTGAAGAAATAGTTGAAAAAGTAGAAATTGAAAAGATAATTAAAAAGAGACACCTTACAAAAGAAAAGGGAATTGAGTATATATTAAGATTTGAAAATAAATCAAGTGAATATGACCAGTGGATTCCAGAAAATGAAATCTCTGATATTAAAAATCTCTTGAAAAAATTTAAATCTAAATAATGCTGTTTAATTCAGTATGTGTATCATAGAAAATTTAAAAATTATTTTTCTATTCACTCCTTACTTATTAATTAAAATTTTTTAACATTTTTATTAGGGGGTGTCAGTTCTGGCAAATCCGCACTTAAATTAAGTGCGGATTTCAAACCAAATCAGCACTTACAAATCAGCACTTAAATTTTGCAAAAAAGTCACTTATTTCAAAAAAGGGTGTCAGTTATGACCTCAAATCAGCACTTTTTTCCCGTTTTTTTTCACAACCACATTTTGGCCACAAAACATCCCTTCCTTTCTTACCCCATCCCTGTAACATGTGACACACTGACCTTCCTCGCTACCTACCCATCAATCCTCGGCACACATCCCTTCCTGACATTTTCAATATTTTGACCAGGCATGTTTACATTCTTTTTTACTTATTTCTTCTACTTTTTAATCTTTTTTCTTGTTATGTACCAGTTTCATAATGCCTCCCAGACATTCCAAATCTCAAAAGGTAACTCAAAAATCTGCTTCGTCACAAAATTCTCCTCGTAAAGCAAGCCCTACACCTGAAAAATCAAAGGCAGGTTCAGGTCAGCTTAAAAAGGATGATTATCTCATCATAATCAACTTCCTTAAAATAAAATCAAATTTTGAAGCATGTTTTGGATGTGAAAAGTCCACTTGTATTGGACGTCCACCTTCTTCAAAGGTTAATGGCTACTTGTTGATGGCCAATGAAGTAAGGAAGAAAACAAGGGGGAGAATCGATATCAATCCTAAAAAAATGAAGGAGAGATTTAAGAGTTACCATTCAAAATATAAAAAGACTCATCATGCTGTAAATGAAACTGGCTTTGGTATTGACGATGATGTTTTGGAGATTGGAATTACTACTGTTTCCGAAAAGCTCAATGTCATGTGTCCTTTCTATGAGGAAATGGATAATCTTTTTGGCACCCGAGTTGATGTAAACCCTTGGTTTCTACATGATACTACTAAGCATATACCTTCTGGATCCAAACCTTCCTATAATCCTCCCAACACACCTTTACTTGAAGAAGATCAATCCCCTCCACCTTCTAACCATAGTTCAGCTGAAGATGATCCCAACTATCAAGCAGAACAATTATATCGCAGAAGATCTGAATCCTCAGAGGCCCAAAATTTAAATGTATGTTTACTTTTTGTTTTTTCTTCAATTCTTCTCTGAATTTCTCTTTCTTTCTAGTCTCCTCCTACTCAAACTCAATCTCCATTAAATTATCTCAATTCTGGAAATGTGAATACCTCTTTAGAAGCTGCTTTAGAAGAACTTCCTGAAGCCTCTTGTTCAAACTCCAAACTAAAGCGTCGAGCCTCAACTTCAATGAACTTGAACCATCTATTAAAACGTGGTAATACTTCAACAAGCTCATTTGGCTCCCTTGAGGATTATTTTGAAAAAAAAGATATAAGTAAGTTTTGTTTACTATATATCTTAATCATTAACTCATTTATTTATTTATTTCAATTTAATTGGAAGGGTGTATGGGGTAGCAAAAAGGTTGGGAAAGAGTTGGAAGGGAAGATTAAGGGTTCCGAGGCATTTTAAATGAAGAAAAGGGTCTGGGAGAGGTTGAGAGGGGTGAAATGGGGATCAAAAGAGGATGGCATACAATGGGGCTGGGAGGATAGCGAAAGGCATGGGAAGGGAAGACAAGCATGTGTTGATAGAATTGAAAGGGATGGAGATTGGTGCAAACAGAGTGTGAAAATAGGAGGATGAACTCTGTTCTTTGGGCGAAGAACAGATTTCACTTCCATAAAATATTAGCTGAAACATAGTTTTCAATTCTGTAAAAACAGTTGTAAGTAATAGAAAAAGTCACTGATTTTTTTTATATGTAATCTGAAATTTTTTAATAAAATTATTGTATTTAAGAATTGCAATATTGTCAATCAATTTTTATTGATCAAATTAATTTAATAAAGTATTATTTTAATAAGCTGTTTCAAAAAATACTTTGCATTGAGTAGACTCATGGAATGATTTTTTCTGGCTTCCATTCAGTTATCCTCACACTTTCACTATGTTTTCAATATAGATCCATTGTTATTTGTGTGATACTTCAAGTGAAAGTTCAGTATTACTTCAGTCTGAGTTCCATCTGATTTCCATCTGACTTCAAGTTGCGGACTTGCTAGCAAGTCCTCCCCCTATATTGCGTGGTGTTTGCTGAAAATATGCGATTTCATGTTGAGTTGATGAAAGAAAACACAGAGAGAAAAAAAAATAAGACTTTAACAGCAAATTCAAAAACCAAAAAAATATGCAAAAAAATTTACCATTCTCAGTGAATAATACATGCAAATTGATAATTTGAAGAGAAAGAGAAAAAAATTAAAATTGCGTTGAAAAATGTTGGAGTGTTATTGGAAGGATTTTCGCCCTTATACTAGTTGATTGAGAAATAGAAGTGTTGGATATAGTCGGAGGTGAATCAACTTGTTCATCTTCATACAGCTCTAACCATTGATCTTTGAGGTCAGCAAGTAGGTTATGAAGTATAGTGCAACACAGAATCTAGTTGATCACCGCCTCCATTTCAGATTTATTTCTAAGAGGACTTCTTAATTCCCTTAAACTAGAAAAACGGCCTTTCAAGATTCCAATAGAATGTTCAATACGGACTCTTGACTTTGCCAAATGATTGTTGAATTTGGCATTTTGACTGTCTTCAGTGATACATCGTTTGGTATAAGTGTTAACTGAACCATACCCTAAATCAAAGACATTTTCTAAACGTTTCAAAGCGGCTCCATTACCATTTGAACCCAAACGACATAGTGTGATGGCCAATTGAATTGAAGGATGTCGTTGTTCTTTTTGAGAATTATTGTGAAATATGGGATGATCCTGAATAAGCTCAAGCAATTTAAGGAAACATTCCTGAGAAGTCCTGAACAGCTGTCTAAAACTGGGTGTAGATAGGTTAAGAAGTGTTTGGATGGTGTACTTGGGGGTATGAAGTACTTGAGGCTTTCTGGGAAGAAGGTAACGTTTCCTGGCCATTTTTGATAAAACGAAAAAATCTTCTTCTAGATCAGAATCGGAATCAGAGTCCAAGAGCAGTTCAAGCGCCATGAAAGTCATTGCTTTATGTAATTTATCACGATTTGAAAGTGAGGAAGGCATGACTCTTATATGATATGATATTAAGATGTAAGTGATGTACGATGTTTTGAGTTATGAAGTGTTATGCTGCGGAGTGCTGCGTATGAATGGGATGATGCTGACAAATCAGTGAAATGGGACTTGATGGTGAAATCAGCACTTTTGGTTGAGAAAGTGCGGATTTGAGTGAAATAAGTGACTTATTTCATTTTGAAATCCACCAGTATTGGGGCTAGTGTGTTTTGGAAATCCGCACTTATTTAAGTGCGGATTTGCCAGAACTGACACCCCCTATTATTGTTTTTTTTGAGTGAGGGAGTGTAAGCCTAGGTATCACCAGGACTGAGTAAACTTATGTTTTAAATAAGATAATCTTAATTAAATTAAGCTTATAACTTAAAAATAAGGTTAAAACACTTATATATATGGTTATAATACATATATATATAATTATTACACTATTATATAACTTATAGTAGTTTAAATAGCTTATCAATAGCCTAATAATACTTATTAAGGTGTTAATGGAGTCATAATATACTTATCTTAAGTGATATTAAGTAATTATAGACATACATAACCTTATATGTATACATAAATCTCATATTCAGTGAAATATGTAGTTATATTATCTATATTTAGGTCTATAAGTGGGTTTTAACCTCTTGATAGCCTATAAACTTTGTTTTTCTGATTATTTTAGGTCATATGGACGTATTCAGTGGACTCACAATGCCTACACAAGTATATACACCTATTTCAGGCACATATATCCAGTTTGGACAACTTAATCTGCTTTCTTGGATGGATTTTCACGGATTTATGGGTTGGGAGATCATTACTGGGTTAATATGGATGCTTGGGGATGTTATTGGGGGCTTGGATAATTTTTTTGGTTTCTATATATGCTTTAGGTTTCATTATATTCTCTTTGGATAAGTTATTTTACCTGTTTCTTTATGGTATCTGCTTTTATCTGTTTATTATATTTATGGTATGGGTCTGTGGTATCATTAATTGTGATGGAGGGTCCTTACTGGAGGTCTGGGTGTTGAATCTTCTTGAAGTGGATTCCATGGGGAGGTGATGGGCCCTCACAGCTCTGTAATTGCCAGGGATAGCAGTGACATCATCTGGATTGAAGGTCTGTGCACTCCAGTGGATTTTGTTATAAGTGAGGTTTTGACAGGTTATTGGACATCACTTACCTGCTACACTTCAATTAAACACTACAACACAATTATTATCATATAGAAATATATTATAAAGCAATTATAAATTGATATTATCTTTATATAAGCTATAACTATATTTTATTTAACTATTTTCCACCACTAGCACGCATAAAAATCTTAGTATTGTGAGTTTATATTGAGAATGACTATTATATTAGTCTTCCCCTGAAGTTTAATCACTAAATAATTTATCAATAAGTATTAGGACCATTAATATTTACTATTAAATCATACTTAGATACTAGCACACACTGACAACTGGTAACTTCTTTGTAGTAGGTTTTACTACCTCAACACTTTGCTTGTAAATATTATACCTGGTTTCACATTTGTGGTTCAATAATATTTAATTGCATATATTAATAAACCCAGAATTATCTCTGATGGTTTCAGTTCTATCTACAATAATGTCTATGACTGATATAGGCAATTTATATATTATTTTTTCTTTCCACTCATCATAATCCATTTTTGGGTCCCTGGCTTTCATTATTTTAATTAAATTCATTATAAATACCATGGGTCTATCTCCAGCATTTGGATTTTATCTGGTTTTATCATACAATCTTTGTTGGGTGATTCGAAATTTTGGGACACCAAATTGCCTTTCAATAGGGGGTGTCAGTTCTGGCAAATCCGCACTTACAAATCCGCACTTAAATTTGACCAAATCCGCACTTAAATAAGTGCGGATTTCCAAAACACACTAGCCCCAATACTGGTGGATTTCAAAATGAAATAAGTCACTTATTTCACTCAAATCCGCACTTTCTCAACCAAAAGTGCTGATTTCACCATCAAGTCCCATTTCACTGATTTGTCAGCATCATCCCATTCATACGCAGCACTCCGCAGAATAACACTTCATAACTCAAAACATCGTACATCACTTACATCTTCATATCATATCATATAAGAGTCATGCCTTCCTCACTTTCAAATCGTGATAAATTACATAAAGCAATGACTTTCATGGCGCTTGAACTGCTCTTGGACTCTGATTCCGATTCTGATCTAAAAGAAGATTTTGTCGTTTTATCAAAAATGGCCAGGAAACGTTACCTTCTTCCCAGAAAGCCTCAAGTACTTCTTACCCCCAAGTACACCATCCAAACACTTCTTAACCTATCTACACCCAGTTTTAGACAGCTGTTCAGGACTTCTCAGGAATGTTTCCTTAAATTGCTTGAGCTTATTCAGGATCATCCCATATTTCACAATAATTCTCAAAAAGAACAAAGACATCCTTCAATTCAATTGTTCATCACACTATGTCGTTTGGGTTCAAATGGTAATGGAGCCGCTTTGAAATGTTTAGAAAATGTCTTTGATTTAGGGTATGGTTCAGTTAACACTTATACCAAACGATGTATCACTGCCATCAACTCCTTGGAATCTCAACTTCTCACCTGGCCAACAAAAGAAGAGCGACTTGAATCATCTCAGGTTATGCAAGCAGAGGGCTTTCCAGGATGTATTGGTTTTGTTGATGGTACTACTATTCCTTTGAGCCAGAAACCTGCTCAAGGTGGAAACAATTACTTTGACCGTAAAAAGAGGTAGATTATTTTTAACTCCTTTCATCCTCCTTGAAACTAACACAAACAAATATATCTTCTTTATAGATATTCAATTAACGTTCAGCTTATATGTGACGTAAACAAAAAATTTATATCATTCTTTGCTGGCTATCCTGGCTCATGTCATGACTCCTACGTCTTCCAAAGAATGCATATTTCAAATGAACCTGAAAAATTCTTTGATGAAAATCAGTATCTTCTTGCAGATTCTGCTTATGTGAATGGAAAGTATGTACTTCCTGCTTTTCGGGGAGCAGCTTCAGAAGACAGTCAAAATGCCAAATTCAACAATCATTTGGCAAAGTCAAGAGTCCGTATTGAACATTCTATTGGAATCTTGAAAGGCCGTTTTTCTAGTTTAAGGGAATTAAGAAGTCCTCTTAGAAATAAATCTGAAATGGAGGCGGTGATCAACTGGATTCTGTGTTGCACTTTACTTCATAACCTACTTGCTGACCTCAAAGATCAATGGTTAGAGCTGTATGAAGATGAACAAGTTGATTCACCTCCGACTATATCCAACACTTCTATTTCTCAATCAACTAGTATAAGGGCGAAAATCCTTCCAATAACACTCCAACATTTTTCAACGCAATTTTAATTTTTTTCTCTTTCTCTTCAAATTATCAATTTGCATGTATTATTCACTGAGAATGGTAAATTTTTTTGCATATTTTTTTGGTTTTTGAATTTGCTGTTAAAGTCTTATTTTTTTTCTCTCTGTGTTTTCTTTCATCAACTCAACATGAAATCGCATATTTTCAGCAAACGCATATTTTTTCAGTCACTCAAAGGTTGGGAAAGAGTTGGAAGGGAAGATTAAGGGTTCCGAGGCATTTTAAATGAAGAAAAGGGTCTGGGAGAGGTTGAGAGGGGTGAAATGGGGATCAAAAGAGGATGGCATACAATGGGGCTGGGAGGATAGTGAAAGGCATGGGGAGGGAAGACAAGCATGTGTTGATAGAATTGAAAGGGATGGAGATTGGTGCAAACAGAGTGTGAAAATAGGAGGATGAACTCTGTTCTTCGGGCGAAGAACAGAGTTCACTTCCATAAAATATTAGCTGAAACATAGTTTTCAATTCTGTAAAAACAGTTGTAAGTAATAGAAAAAGTCACTGATTTTTTTTATATGTAATCCTTGCTTTACGAGGAGACTTTTGTGACGAAGCAGATTTTTGAGTTACCCTTTGAGATTTGGAATGTCTGGGAGGCATTATGAAACTGGCACATAACAAGAAAAAAGATTAAAAAGTAGAAGAAATAAGTAAAAAAGAATGTAAACATGCCTGGTCAAAATATTGAAAATGTTGGAGATTGGTGCAAACAGAATGTGAAAATAGGAGGATGAACTCTGTTCTTCGGGCGAAGAACAGAGTTCACTTCCATAAAATATTAGCTGAAACATAGTTTTCAATTCTGTAAAAACAGTTGTAAGTAATAGAAAAAGTCACTGATTTTTTTTATATGTAATCCTTGCTTTACGAGGAGACTTTTGTGACGAAGCAGATTTTTGAGTTACCTTTTGAGATTCGGAATGTCTGGGAGGCATTATGAAACTGGCACATAACAAGAAAAAAGATTAAAAAGTAGAAGAAATAAGTAAAAAAGAATGTAAACATGCCTGGTCAAAATATTGAAAATGTTGGAGATTGGTGCAAACAGAATGTGAAAATAGGAGGATGAACTCTGTTCTTCGGGCGAAGAACAGAGTTCACTTCCATAAAATATTAGCTGAAACATAGTTTTCAATTCTGTAAAAACAGTTGTAAGTAATAGAAAAAGTCACTGATTTTTTTTATATGTAATCCTTGCTTTACGAGGAGACTTTTGTGACGAAGCAGATTTTTGAGTTACCTTTTGAGATTTGGAATGTCTGGGAGGCATTATGAAACTGGCACATAACAAGAAAAAAGATTAAAAAGTAGAAGAAATAAGTAAAAAAGAATGTAAACATGCCTGGTCAAAATATTGAAAATGTCAGGAAGGGGTGTGTGCCGAGGATTGATGGGTAGGTAGCGAGGAAGGTCAGTGTGTCACATGTGACAGGGATGGGGTAAGAAAGGAAGGGATGTTTTGTGGCCAAAATGTGGTTGTGAAAAAAAACGGGAAAAAAGTGCTGATTTGAGGTCATAACTGACACCCTTTTTTGAAATAAGTGACTTTTTTGCAAAATTTAAGTGCTGATTTGTAAGTGCTGATTTGGTTTGAAATCCGCACTTAATTTAAGTGCGGATTTGCCAGAACTGACACCCCCTAATAAGTGCCTTCCATTCATTCCAGGAGTAGTTAATTCCCTCAATCAATACAGATTCAAACCATAATAAGGCCACATATGTAAATATAGATATCAATTTTGATGTAAATTATTCTTCAGAAAATTTTTATGAAAATTTTAAGTTACCAATTCTCTGAATGAATTGTTGCCAATCAGACTTTGAATCCCTGTCTAAAGAAGGGTACTGATCTAACTTAGGCCAGTTCTTTTGGTTTGTTTTTGCTTCCCTAACCTGAGTAATATTAAGTAATTCACTTACTTTAGAAAGATGATCATTTATTTCATCCTTTACTGATTTTATATTTTCAGAGCCCATGACACTATTTTCATGTTCAATCATTGTTTTTCATCTGAGTGTTTCATAAAAACTGGTACTCTTTCCACATAGGAGGTATTATCTTTTACTTTATCAGAATTTTTCAAAATGTTAGCTATTTCAATTTCAACTGTTTGTGACCTATCTTTCATTACAGGTACATGTGTTAAGGTATCATTAACATTTGAAAAAGACAATTTAACATGTCCCTCTATGGTAGCCATAATATTCTGAGAATGTTCTAATTTAATTTGTAAATTCTTAATCTTGGAGTTTAATCTTTTATTTTCATTGGCTAGTTCACTATTTGAATTTTTAATAACTTTTAATTTATTGGCTGTGGTACTAAATAATTGTGTGAGGTTCAATAATACACTTTCTGTATTATTGTTTGACTCTCTAGAGAATTCTTCTAATTTTTCAATTATTAACAATAGTTTGCTAATGATTTTTGATTGCATTAGATTTTCTTTTAAAAAATATTCAATTTTTTCTGTGTCCAATTCAGAAGACTCATCATCAGGCTCAAGATTTACTTCATTTGGTTTCATTTTAATGTGACTAGTATTATTCTGGTGATCAATAAAACTATGTAAATTGTCATCATGTAAAGACAAGTTTAACATGTTATTTTCAAATGAATAATTTTTTTAATATTTATCAATCATATCCAGCAATTCTCTATCAATCTCATTACCTATAATTAATTCATTTTTAGTATTATATAATTGATCCTGAGAAGATGGATGACTTACCAAGGTCTTATTCCATTTCCCCTGTAAGGGTGACTGCTGGAGCCCTGCTGTTGAGGGTTGTTTTAGTTTTGGACATACCAGTCCCACTTCCATAGTTTTACAGTAATCTTTTACTCCTCCTCTTGAGCTGGAGGTGTGGCTGTAAAATTTTTGGGTGCAACTGTTGTTGGTTGAGCCTTTATTTCCACTAGAGCTTAATTGACCTTCACAAAACCCTGAGCAGCTCTTCTCTCCAGATTGTTTATCTGGTCTTCTTTGTTGTTTACTCTCATTGTTAAGGTGTTTAGTAGAGTGGATAGGGAGTGGATTTATTTTTGTGAAGTATTTCTTGTTTTTATTTATACTTGTTTAAACAGTTTTTCCCTTTCCTCCAGAGACATCTGTGGAGTGTTGCTGTTGGTAGGAGAATCCTGGCCCTCCATTTGAATGTCCTGTAACACGTCTTTCAGCTCTAGGTCATAAGCTATAAGGTTTTGCCTTATTACTCACAATATCATTGTTGTTGTCACACATTTTTACATATAATTTAAACAAAGAATTGAAATTTGAGATATTTAAACTTCAAAAGGAATTTTATCAGTATTAATCAATACCACTGAAGACAATTTTATTGCTTACTTGTAGGTATAAAGTGAATTTATGAGTGCCAATGCCAAATATGCTTTTGTGTGGTCACTTGATTTAACTGTTCTACAATATGTAGCCGTGTTTTTATATTTAAAAAATAAAATCAGTCAGTAAGATTATTTTAAAATATTAAATTAATTTTACAAACCAATAAAAAGGGATTAAGAGTCCTGTTGAAAGAAAACAATTTATCAGTTTAATTGGTTTATCATCTGCAAAGATCACAAATTTACTTGGTCTATTGACAGACTCCCACTAATACCAATTTTTATGTTTAATTAATGGTAAAATTGTTGATTCAATATCAAAATTTTATTATATAACAGGGTTTCTTTTCTTTAAATCACTATGTAAGTGAACCCAACCTGTTGTAATTATCCAAATATTTCTATAGGGATTTTATTTACTTGTAGCCTCTTTTTGAATTTTTACTTAATGGAAGATAACCAACAGAATTCTGGAGGAACTTTTCCCAATTTTCAGGCTGAGGTCAAGTACAAAAACGTGAACTAGCTTGAATGGTCAGTTGTCTAGAAGATTTAAATGGTCTTATATGAATACTGTAGTACAAATCCAATAAGTATTAAAATTTCAGCCTGGATATCCCCAGGACTGAGTAAAAAGTACTTATAAGTTATGTTAAACGCATGAACTATACATGGGAACAATAAATTAGAGTACACAAACAGTATACATAAGTAAAATTATGATAATATACAAAATATGCCATTACAACACCTTATATACACGAATATATCCACTTTTTTAAGTCTCATGTACTTACTATTAAGCTTGAATATGTAAGGGTAATCTTAAGAACCTTTAATATAAGGCTAAATAGTTTTTAAGTAGACTTAAAGTTGTTGTTTTCATTGTTTTATGCAAAAAACAAGAAATGCGCTTTAAATCACTTAAAAGTTGATTATATGCACTATAAATTTAATAATATTAAAAATCCGCTTTGACAGTTCAATTTTTCTTAATAAGGACTATTGATTTGGCTACTCAAATGCATAAAAATAACACTTTTCAAATTTGGTGTTTTTTATGCCAGAAATGGCTTCTGTGTACTGGCCACATACTGCCTGCATTTTCCCATTTGAATAGCTTCATTTTTAGCAAATTTAGCTTTTTCACACTATAATTACCCCACATTCTAAGCCCACTGTGGGGAAACATGCTAAAATAGGCAAGAGTCACTTATTTAGTGTCCTAGCTTAATTACAAATGCATTGACCCTCTTTATTTGCACTAATTTCATTAATAACCTCAATCTTGGCACTTTATTTCACTACCACGCTTAAATCTGCCTAATTTAGTCAAGGATTTACCCATGAAAGCGCCTTTCAAGGACTGCATGTAGTTACCCCACATCTCACGCCCTTTTTTGGGTTTCTAGGTGGTTTCTCAGTAAATATTGGGTATTTTTGAATGGGGATTTCATGTAGTATAATGTCAGGATTATCCCCAATATTTCTACTATTAATCCCCCTTATTCTTAAACAATTATTAGTCTTAATTTTCCCTCTTTAGTCTTTTATTTTAATGTATAATATGCATATACTCTCTTTTTTACTTATTCTTTAATTTTGATAAATTATCCCTATTATTACAGGATTTTGGCGGGTGATATCACTCTAATTATGTTATGTATCACTTTTTATGTTGTTGGAAATGACTATTAGTTGGAATAAGGCGTCATAAACTGTGTATAGGGCTGGTAAATTAAGAGGTTCATTGGGGAAGCTATTGTGTATAAAAGGAGGGGGTTTTTGGTCTTGTTTTCTACATTCTTTATCATTACAATCAAATATATAACCAATACAATTAAAATACATATTAATAGAACTTATAAATTCTTTGAATACTATCTTAATTATTAAATCTATTTTTCTACCAACTATAAGATTGTAAGCCACATATATAATTAGTGAGATCTATATTACTGAGACCCTTATATTGAGTTATATTTTAATACTTATTGGAATTTTACTACAGTACTCATATAGGACCATTTAAATCTTCTAGAAACTGACCATTCAAGCTAGTTCACATCTTTGTACTTGACCTCAGCCTGACAATTAGGGACCTTTCCTCAAGAATTCTGTTGGTTATCTTCCAGTAAGTTAAAATTCAAAAAGAGGCTACAAGTAAATAAAATCCATATAGAAATATTTGGATAATTACAACAGGTTGGGGTCACTTATATAGTGATTTCAGAAAAAGAAGCCCTGTTATATAATAAAATTGTGATATTTAATCAACAATTTTACCACTAGTTTAACATAAAATTGTTATTAGTGGGAGTCTGTCAATAGACCAATTAAATTTGTGATTTTTGCAGATGATAAACCAAATAAACTGATAAATTGTTTTCTTTTAACAGGACTCTTAATCCCTTTTTATTGGTTTGTAACACTCATTTAATATTTAGAAATATTATTACTGACAGATTTTCTTTTTTAAATATAAAAACACGGCTACATATTGTAGACCAGTTAAAGCAAGTGACCACATGAAAGCATATTTGACTTTTGGCACTTATAAATTCACTTCATACCTACAAGTAAGCAATAAAATTGTCTTCAGTGGTATTGATAAATACTTATAAAACTCCTTTTTGAAGTTTTCAAGTCTAAAATTTCAATTCTTTGATAATATTCCATGTAAAAATGTGTGACAACAAGAATATTGTGAGTAATAAGGCAAAACCTTATGGCTTAAGAACTAGAGCTGAAAGACGTGTTACAGGATATTCAAATGGTGGGCCAGGACTCTCCCATGAACAAGAACACTCCACAAATGTCTCTTGAGGAAAGGGAAAAGCTTTTAAAACAGGTATCAATAAAGAAAACAAAAAATACCTTACAAGAGCAAATTCACTCCCTCTCCACTCTACTGAACACCTTGACAATAAGAGTCAACAATATACTGGACCAGATAAATAATATGGAGAAAAGAGCAGCTCAAGGTTTTGTAGAAGTCAACCAAAATCTAGTGGACATAAAGGCTCAACCACCAACAGTGGCACCCAACAGTTTGATAGCAACACCTCCAGCCCAAGAGGAGGATCAAAAAATTACAGTAAGCAAATGGAAGTGGGATTGGTATGCCCAAAACTACAACAACCCTCAACAGCAGGGCTCAAGAAGTCATCATTACAGGTGAAAGCCAAGGAGAGGCAGGGGAAATGGGATAAGACCTTGGTAAGTCATCCATCTTCTCAGGATCAATTACATAATCCTAAAAATGAATTACTTATAAGTAATGAGATTGATAAGTAATTTTTGGATATAATTGATGAGGATTTAAAAAATTATTCATTTGAAAATAAAATGTTAAACTTGTCTTTAAATGAGAACAATGTAAATAGTTTTATTGATCACCAGGATAATGCTATTAATATAAAAATGGAACCAAATTAATTAAATCTTGAACCTGATGATGAGTCTTTTGAATTAGACACAGAAAAAATAGAATATTTTCTTAAAGAAAATCCAATGGAATCAAAAATAATTAGTAAATTATTATAAGGAATTGAAAAATTGGAAGAATTCTCTAGAGAGTCAAACAATAGTACAAAAATTGTATTTTTAAACCTCACACAATCATTGAGTACAACAGCCAATAGGTTAAAAATTATTGAAAATTCAAAAAATGAATTAACCAATGAAAATAAAAGATTAAATTCTGAGATTAAAAATTTAGAAAGTGGAGTGGAACACTCTCAGAGTATTATGGCTACCATAGAGGGACATGTAAAATTGTCTTTTTCAAATGTTAATGATACCTTGACTCATGTACCTGTAATAAAAGATAGATTACAAAGAGTATAAATTGAAATAGCCAACATTTTGAAAAATACTGATAAAGTAAAAGATAATACCTCTTATGTGGAGCAAGTACTGGCTTTCATGAAACACTCAGATGATAAACAAATGATTGAACATGAGCATAGTGTCATGGGCTCTGAGAATATAAAATCAGTAAAGGATGAAATAAATGATCATCTTTCTAAAGTAAGTGAGTTACTCAATATTCCTCAGGTTAGGGAAGCAAAAACTAACCAAAATAACTGGCCTAAGTTAGATCAGTACCCTTCTTTTGAAGGGGATTCAAAGTTTGATTGGCAACAATTCATTCAGAGAATTGATAACTTAAAATTGTCATACAAATTACCTGATGAAGAAATTACATCAAAATTGATATCTTTATTTACAGATGTGGCCTTATTATGGCTTGAATCTGTATTTAGTGAGGGAATTAACTACTCCTGGAATGAATGGAAGGCACTAATTGAAAGGCAATTTGGTGGCCCAAAATTTAGAATCACCCAACAAAGATTGTATGAAAAAGCCAGATATAATTCAAATGCTGGAGATAAACCCATGTTATTTTTAATGAATTAAATTAAAATCATAAAAGTCATGGATCTAAAAATGGATTATGATGAGTGGAAAGAAAAAATAATATATAAATTGCCTATATCAGTCAGAGATATTATTGTAGCTAGAACTGAAACCATCAGAGATACTTCTGGGTTTATTAATGTATGAAATGAAATATTATTGAACCACAAATATGAAACCAGGTATAATAAATACAAAAAGAGTGTTGAAGTAGTAAAACCTTCTACAAATAAGTTACCAGTGGAGAAGAAAAAACCCTCAGCTCCCTTTGTCCCTAAAAGACAAGAAAATAACACTTTTTACAAATGTGATGAACCTTGGGCTAAAGGTCATACTTGTAAGAAAAGAATAAATGTTATTGAAAAATCACAAGATTCTGAACCAAGTAATCATGAAGATGAGAACGTGGAATCCAGTGAGAATTGTAAAAGTAACATTTCTTACAGTGATGATAAAAATGAGATATATGTATTAGAACAGGATATTATGTTCCTGAATGATGCTATACCTCAGACAGATACATCTTTAACTTCCATTCAAGAAGCTGAAATTATTAAAGATGTATGTCATGATACTTACAAAATAACACCTATCAGTGCACCTGTTATTATAAAGGAAAAGAAATGAATTCCATTCTTGACACTGGGGCTGCAGGTAGTGTGTTTTCTATTAACACATTAATGAAACTTGATAGTAAGTATAAAGAGAAGCTAGAACCTGTAGAGACAAAGAACTGGAGGGGTTTTGGTTCAGTATTAAATCCAGTTGGCAAATACAAAACTGCTGTATTCTTTAAATATCATAATGGATATGAAAGAGCAGTGTGTGAATTTGTAGTGATTGGTTTATTATTGGCAATGACTTATTGACCAAATTTGGCATTAAAAAAGATCCTGAAAACAGTTGCTTCACTATAGGCATAAATGGGAAAAGAAAATTCAAAATTTGTTCTGAAAATTCAGTTTATTCCATTGCTCCAAAAGAAGAACAACTGCTAGGTGGAAGAACCACCTCTGAAGTGGTAGAATTGAAAAATGAAATACAAAAAGCCTCTTTTAGTCCTAAACTCTTAAAAATTGAAGAAAACAATATTTTGAGATTGATAAAATCTTATCCTATGGCATTTGCTCATGGTTCAAATGAACTAGGATTGGTCAAATACCATGAGATGAAAATCTCTTTAAGTTGTGATCTGGATAATATTCCTGGCAGCTTAAAAAAGAAACCTTACCCAGCTTCTCCTGCAAAAAGGAAATACATTGAAGACAATTTAAAAATGTTGTTAGAAATGGGTATTGTTGAAAAAGTGGACACAACACCTAAGTATTTTGTTATTTTACCAGTTTTAATCTCTTATGAAAAAGATAAAGCAAGATTATGCAGTGATTATAGAGCTCTGAATACATTCACTGTAGATGATATTTACCCTCTATCAAGGATAGCTTCTATCCATGCTACCTTACAAGGAGCAAAATATATTTCCTTTCTGGATGGAAACAAAAGTTACCACAAGATTCCTGTGGAAAAGAATTCTCAGAATTACTTACTAATAACCACACACATGTGAATACATAAATATGTGAGAATGCCTTTTTGCCCAAAGAATGCGCCTTCAGTCTTCCAAAAATTGATTGATAGTATTTTTCATCAGGAAATGGTTTAAATATGGCTTTTGGTTTATATTGATGACATCATAGTGTTTTCAAAACATATGATGAAAATTTAAATCACCTGAAAAAATTATTTCAAAAGATGGATGAAATTAATATGACAATTGCATTAAAGAAATGGAAGTTTGGATTTCAATCCTTGAAAGTACTTGGAAATGTTGTATCTGGATTAAAAATTTGTGTTGACCAGAACAAAGTGGCAGCAATTGAAAACATTGGTATACCTAAGAATGTAAACGATTTTCAAAGTTTTTTGGGTATGTGTGGATACTATAGACAGTATATAAAAAACTACCAATCTATTGCAGCCCCCTTAACAAAATTAATCAGGAAAAATGAGGCTTTCATTTGGAATAATGAAGGACAAAACGCCTTTGATAAATTGAAGGAATGTTTAATGTCAGCTCCAATATTGGGACTTCCAGATTTTAACCTACCTTTTATCTTGTACACTGATGCAAGCTTCACAGAGTTAGGTGCTGCTTTACAGCAGAAACTGATAATAAATGGAAAACTATCTGAAGTTGCTATCTGTTATATATCCAGAACCTTAAGAAAGACAGAATTAAGGTATGGTGTCAGCCAGCTGGAATGCTTAGCCATTGTGTGGGCCTTAGAGAAACTTCATTACTTTCTGGAAGACCAGAAGTTTGAATTAATAACAGATTGCAGTGCAGTAAAAATATTACTAAACATGAAAACACCTAATAGGCACATGTTTAGATGGCAACTAGCTGTACAAGAGTACAGAGGAAGAATGACAATCACTCATAGAAAAGGAACATTCCATTCTAATATGGATTTAGTATCCAGAATTCCTTTTCCAAATGATGCTGACAACCCAGCTTATGTACCTGAAAATGAGGTTATACATATATTTGGGATATATATAGTGGATTTGAGGAAGAGTTTATGCAAACTATATTGGAAAATTATTCATCTGATAAAGATTTGGCTAAATTATCTACCATTCTAAATGATCCAACTAATGCCTCCATGAGTGCATTAATTAAAACCTTGCCTCCAATGTATAAAAAAGTGTTGGAAAAGGGTAAACTGTCAATTGAAGATGGATATATATATTACAAGAAAAAGCTAAGTAATGTAATAGTAATACCACCTTTTATGAAAGAGTTAATGTTGAGTACATGTATGATGACATCTTAGCCAGTCATTTTGAATTTAACAAAACATTAAATAGAGTTAAAAATACAGCCTGGTGGAAAAACATGAAAGAAGATGTACAAAAATACATTGAAACATGTGACTCTTGTCAGAAATCTAAAAGATTAACTGGGAAGAGAGATGGGTTGTTACAACAAATAGAGCAGCCAAAAGCTCCATGGGAAATTATAAACATGGATTTTTTCACTGGCTTTCCATTAGCAGGAAAAGAAAGTTTCAACTCTTGTTGGGTAATGGTAGATAGATTAACAAAAATGTGTAAATTTATCCCTACCCATAAAGAGGTATCTGAAAAAGACTTAGAATTACTATGGTGGACTCAAATGATGAATACTGCTGCGTTCCCCAAATCCATAATCTCTGACAGAGACCCTAAATTTACTTCAGAGTTCTGGACATCTTTAATGGAAGTATCAGGTTGTCAATTGAAATTGTCTACAGCACACAATCTGCAAACTGATGGGCTAGCTGAAAGAATGATACAAACTCTTGAAGACATGATCAGAAGATATTTTGCCTTTGGATTAGAATACAAAGACAATGAGTGATTCACACATGACTGGGTAACATTGATTCCTGGCCTTGAATTTGCTTATAATAGCACAACTCATTCTGTAACATAGAAAAAACAATTTGAACTCTGGCTGTGATATGCACCAAATACCCCAGTAAATCATTTAAATAAAATACCAAGGTTAGATATACACCCTGGTACTAAATCCTTTATTCATATGCAACAAATGTGTAGAAATAATGCAGAGGAATTCATCCAAAAAGCATTTGAATATGAAAAGAAAAGGTGGGATAAATCTCATAAAGAGTTTGAATTCAAAAAAGGAGATGAAGTCCTAATTTCAACACTACATTTTAACTTACAAGGTAATGTTAAATTAAAGGAACCCTTTGTAGGAACTTTTATAGTAAGCAAAATGTTTGGTAATAATGCTGTGTAAGTCATATTATATTCCCCATATAATAGGAAACATCCAGTTTTCCCTATCTCATTATTAAAACCTTACCATGCAAATGATCCTGACTTATTTCCAAAAAGAAGGAGAAGGCCTCAAAAGCAACCTGAAAAAATTGTGGAAAAAGCAGAGATTGAAAAAATACTGAAGAAAAGAGTCCTTACTAAAGAAAAAGGAACTGAATATTTGTTAAGATTTAAGGGGAAATCAAATGAATTTGATAAATGGACACTTGAAAAAGAAATTTCAAATCTATCCTCCCTTCTTAAAACCTTTAACCAGAAATAAATTTCTGTTCAACCAGCCAAGGGGTTAAAAACCAGCACTCATAAAAGTTTATTATTTTTTATTTCTTTAAAGAATTAATCTTTAATGCTACAGAATTTTCTGAATACCTGAAAAATATGAAATAAATAAGAAAAATTATAACTTATCATTTTTTTATTGTTTTTTTAAGTGGCCAAGTGTCAGCCTGGATATCCCCAGGACTGGGTAAAAAGTACTTATAAGTTATTTTAAACACATGGACTATACATGGGAGCAATAAATTAGAGTACACAAATAGTATACATAAGTAAATTTATGATAAAATACAAAATATGCCATTATCACACCTTATATACACGCATATATCCACCTTTTATAAGTCTTATGTACTTAATATTAAGTTGTAATATGTTAGGGTATTCTTAAGAACCTTAAATATAAGGCTACATAATTTTTAAGTAGACTTAAAGCTGTTGTTTTCATTGTTTTATGTGAAAAACATGAAATGTGCTTTAAATCACTTAAAAGTTGACTATATGCACTATAAATTTAATAATATTAAAAAGGCGCTTTGAAAGATCAGTTTTTCTTAATTAGGACTATTGATTTGGCTACTAAAATTCATAAAAGTAAAACTTTTCAAATTTGGTGTTTTTTATGCCAGAAATGGCTTCTGTGTACTAGCCACATACTGCCTGCATTTTTCCCATGTGAATAGCTTCATTTTTAGCAAAGTTAGATTTTTCACACTATAATTACCCCACATTCTACGCTAAGTGTGGGGAAACATGCTAAAATAGGCAAGAGGCGCTTATTTAGTGTCCTAGCTTAATTACAAATGCATTGACCCTCTTTATATGCACTAATTTCATTAATAACCTCAATCTTGGCGCTTTATTTCACTACCACACTTAAATTTGCATAAATTAGTAAAGTATTTACCTGTGAAAGCGCCTTCCAAGGACTGCATGTAGTTGCCCCACATCTCACACCCTTTTTTGGGTTTCTAGGTGGTTTCTCAGTCAATATTGGGTATTTTTGACTGGGGATTTCATGTTGTATAATGTCAGGATTAGCCCCAAAATCTCTACTTTTAGTCCCCCTTATTATTAAGCAATTATTAGTCTTAATATTCCTTCCTTAGTCTTTTATTTTAATGTATAATACCCATATATTCTCTTTTTTACTTATTCTTTAATTTTGATAGATTATCCCTATTATTACAGAATTTTGGCGGGTGATATTATTCTTATTATGTTATGGATCACTTTTTATGTAGTTGGGAATGTCTATTAGCTGGAATGAGGCATCATTAACTGTGTATAGGGCTGGTATATCAAGGGGTTCATTGGGGAAGTTATTGTGTATAAAAGGAGGGGGTTTTTGGTCTTGTTTTATACATTCTTTATCATTACAATCAAATATATAACCCAAATCAGTTACAATACATATCAATAGAACTTATAAAGTCTTTGAATAGTATATGAATTATTAAATCTATTTTTCTACCAACTATAAGATTGTAAGCCACATATATAATTAGTGAGATTTATATTACTGAGACCCTTATATTGAGTTATATTTTAATACTTATTGGAATTGTACTACAGTATTCATATAGGACCATTTAAATCTTCTATAAACTGACAATTCAAGCTAGTTCACATCTTAGTACTTGACCACAGCCTGACATCATATATAACTCAATATAAGGGTCTCAGTAATTTTAATCTCACTAATTATATATGGCTTACAATTTTACTAATGGTAGAAAAAAGATTTAATAATTCAGATACTATACAAAGACTTTATAAGTTCTATTGATATGTATTGTAATTGTATTGGTTATATATTTGATTGAAATGATAAATAATGTAGAAAACAAGACCAAAAACCCCTTCCTTTTATACACAAGAAATTACCCAATGAAACCCTTGATTTACCAGCTCTATACATGGTTAATGACGCCTCATTACATCTAATATACATTTCTAACAACATAAAGAGTGACTAGTAACATAATTAGAATGATATCACCTGCCAAAATCCTGTAGTAATAGGGATAATCTATCAAAAATAAAGAATAAGCAAAAAAGAGAATATATGCGTGTTATACATAAAAATAAAAGACTAAAAAGGGAAAGTTAAGACTAATAATTACTCAATAATAAGAGGGATTAGCAGTAGAAACATTGGGACTAATCATTACATTATACTACGTGAAATCCCTATTCAAAAATACCAATATTGACTGAGAAACCACTTAAAAACCCAAGAAAGGGCGTGAGATGTGGGGTAACTACATGCAGTCCTTGAAAGGCGCTTGCACAGGTAAATCCTTTATAATTTAGGTGAATTTAAGCATGGTAGTGAGTTAGAGAGCCAAGCTTGAGGTTATTAATGAAATTAGTGCATATAAAGAGGGTCAATGCATTTGTAATTAAGCTAGGACACTAAATAAGCGCCTCTTGCCTATTTTGGCATGTTTCCCCACACTGGGCGTAGAATTTGGGGTAATTATAGTGTGAAAAATCTAACTTTGCTAAAATAGAAGCTATTCACATGGGAAAAATGTAGGCAGTATGTGGCCAGTACACAGAAGCCATTTCTGGCATAAAAAACACCAAATTTGAAAAGTGTTACTTTTATGAATTTTAGTAGCCAAATCAATAGTCCTAATTAAGAAAAACTGATCTGTCAAAGTGCCTTTTTAATATTATTAAATTTATAGTGCATATAGTCAACTTTTCAGTGATTTAAAGCGCATTTCTTGTTTTTACATAAAACAATGAAAACAACAGCTTTAAGTCTACTTAAAAATTATGTAGCCTTATATTTAAGGTTCTTAAGACTACCCTAACATATTACAACTTAATATTAAGTACATAAGACCTATAAAAGGTGGATATATGCGTGTATATAAGGTGTGATAATGGCATATTTTGTATTTTATCATAAATTTACTTATGTATACTATTTGTGTACTCTAATTTATTGCTCCCATGTATAGTCCATGCGTTTAAAATAACTTATAAGTACTTTTTAATCAGCTCTGGGGATATCAAGGCTGAAAACCTACAACTGTTTTTCCAGAATTGAAAAAATGTAATTTTATTATCAACACAATATAAACTTAATTTCTTCTTGATATATTTTTGAATGTCAATATTTAGCAATGGTATATTTCTATCTATTGAATTTTCTTTAATAAAAATAGAATTAACAGAAAATTTAAATTATTTATTATAGATTCCATTTAAAAACATGGAAAACCAAAATTTAAATTATGTTAATTATTTTTAGGATTTTTGACTAAATGAAGAACTTTCACAACTTATTTACACTAATTACTTTTAAATGAAAAATAGTTGATTATGTATCTTAGAATTAGTATATATCCTTAGGCTTTAGACTCCAATGCATTTTGGGGGCATAGAAAATGCAAGAAAAGGAAAAAAATCCCCAAAATATTTTTCTCTTTTTAAAATTCTACCAATCCCTCAGCTACTAAGACAATATATATATTATATCATAAGTAAATGAAATATCTATCCATATTTTAGAATATATTTTTTTGTTTATTTCATAAATATTTTTTGGCATACTTTCAGTTGGTGAAGTGATCTACAGAACTCAAAAAAAAATATCACTCAGAGAATTCCTTTCATAAAAAATACAGATAAAAAGTGCCTAAGGTTATGAAAATAATTTTTTAAGTAAATAGAGGAATATTTATTAAAAATTTTATCTTAATAGTATAGTGTACTTTAATTCTGATATTTGAGATAAAAATACTTTTCATCTGGAGATTCACCTCCCAAATTTTACAGTGTTTCCATGCAAGAAGATGTCAAGAGGTCTTTCAAGTCTAGAAGGTTTCACAGGGAGGTCCAATGGCGGTAACAATGGGTTTTAAAGAATTAAACCTTGGGTACATATTTTCTTATCTTAGAGATTTTTTACTCAATAATAAGAGGTAAAAGGGTGGATTATTATTATATTTAATGTATTAGAATTACATTCAGTGTAAATACTAAAGCAATAATAGATAATAATAAAGGGGATTGTAAATAGTTGTGATAAAGTAAGTAAGTAATGAATGAGATGAAAAAGTACAAAAATTGAGGGCCTTTTATAGGCAAGAATGCGGGAAATAAAGACACAGAGTTTACACCACCTATTACAAGGGTGTGAGAAGAAAACTGAATAAGAAAGAGTGTATATGAAATAAATAAAAAATAAATTAATTGGTACGTCAACAAGGGCATCATTTTCATTTGCAATAAAATATGAGTTCCCTTGGACTGTCACAATTAATACAACACATTTGATTTAAATATATTGATTTCACGGAAATCCAAATCTCTCAGTAAAAGAATTTAATAATTTTAAGGATTTTATTATATTTTTATTATTTATTTTTATTCCCACTCAACTGTATTATTGAGCACGGTGTTAGGGAGTAAAAATGTATGGGACAATTACTTAAATTAATTATTTACATTACTTAATATACTTAGCTAGTTAGTTGTAAGTGATACATAAGTAAATACTAAATAATGAATTATAAATAAGAGTTTTAAAAAAGGTGTGGCTTCATCTCAGTAAAATAATTAATTATTTTACTAGGGAATCCTAGTAGCCCGACTTACAGAAGAGGTGCACATGATCAAATTTTAGCCTTTTATAAAATTCAAATAATCTACCAAAGAGGTAGAGCTGATATTATTCATCATTCCATGATTTTATTTGTTGAAAGACATATATATAAAAAAATTTCTTTAAGAAAGATACAATAGATAACTTGAACCATGACGGCATAAATTGCTACCATATTAAAAATTAAGTTCTGATTAGTATAAATTTATTAAAATACTTTAAAATATATGTAAAAATAATTCAGGTTTTTTATTCAAATTTTCTTAACTAAAATTGTAGAGGATCATACTCTTGGTTGGTGAGATAAATAAAGTTACACAAGATAATTTTACAGCTCTAAAATTTCACCTTCTCCTCATGTTAGAAATAAAGGTTAATTGTTTTTCAATTCTTTATTTGAAATAAGATAATAAAACCTATAGGTTAAAATAAATTATCTTATACATTTAATGAGTAAATATATTTGATACTTTCTAGAAAAAAATACTATATAAATCCTCTTAAATATTTTAATTATCAAAATTCAATACATGAATAATTAATTTCTTACTTAAATTAATTTCAACTGAGAGTATTATGAATTTCCGTTGAAGATTAAAGCAGAAAAAAAAGTTAATAAGTTAACTTTGATTGCAATTTTATTTTTGAAAAAGATTTTATGTTTATATTTTAAAAACTTCTATTTTTATGCATTGGAATTGACTTAAACTTAAACATATAGATCTATATTAAAGAATGTGTTACTAGGAAGTACCTGCAATATTTTTATTTAAAAGAATTTTTTTTCTTTTGTTAAAGTTTATTGAGTATCAATAGGAGCTATGGTAACTATTTATAGATATTATAGAAATATAAACATAGCTGGAGAATTTTTTTCAGTCTATCTATTGAAAGCAAAATCATTCTATAATAATTGAAGATAAAATGACAGATATTTGAAATAATGTTTTTTTAAAAATTTAAATTTTTTTATTTATTCCCATAAATTCATATCATGTAGAAAAAATATTTGTGTTAAATAAATATACTTAGACTTACATTATAATAACTTTTTTTTAAATTTTAAGAAATTAAAAGAACTTCTCACAGTTTAACTAAGGTTGAGCCACAGTCATGCATAGGTTGTCATTGAGAGTTCAATCTAAGTTCTATCAAAGCTAAGATATTTAATTTCAAAAAATTGTATGTATTTATTGTGATAAAAGATTTTTAGAAATTAAGAGATCTGAGAGAGTTGTTTCTTTTACTAATTAAATAATAATACATATATTAAGAAATTTTATACTGTTTCTTTCCCTGAGTGTTTAGTAATTAAATTTATTTATTATGATACATATAGTAATCAGAAATTAAGAAATTAAGAAAATAATAATGATTTTATCATTATATCTTGTGGTAAATCTTCATTTGAAGCCCATGATTCATGTAGAAGATTTTTTTCACCTCACCAGCAGAACTCATATGTACATTCTAAACTATGTAAGCTCACCTAATGAAGCCTATGAAAATGGTTTAAAATTTAATAAAAAAAATTTGGTTATAATTATTTTCTAAAATACCTATTATTTTTTTGTCATATAAATTATTATCAACCACATTACATTAAAAAGGTTGAAAGAAAAATTATACTAATATTATATTGGTATTTCTTATATCATATTACTTCTCATTCTTTATATTACAATGTATATAAATAATGATCAATACATCTGTATGTTGAGTTAGTGAACAATTATACAAATCCATACACCATAATTCAAAAATAATTTACATGATATAGTAAGTTTAAAGCTTTAGTATCCTATTTAAAATGCTAATGTATGTCTAAAACCACTTTGGAGTTAATTGTTTCACCTTATATATTTCATGTTTCAGATAATATTTTATGGCAGTGAACTCTGTTCTTCACCTGAGGAACAGAGTCCATCCTCCTATTGTCATGCTCAGTTTTCACCAATCCTCATCCCTTTCAATTCTATCAACACATGCTTTTCTTCCCTCCTCACCCCTTTTGCTACCCTCCCAGCCCCATTGTAAGCCATCCTCTTTTGATCCCCATTTCACCCCTCCCAACCTCTTTCTGACCCTTTTCTTCATTTAAAATGCCTTGGAAACCCTTAATCTTCCCTTCTAACTCTTTCCCAACCTTTTTGCTACCCCATATACCCTTCCTCACCCCTCTCTCCAGCCTCCTCAACCCTTGTAGCCCCATTCTTCCCCTTTACCTTGCCTCCACAATCCTTGAACCCCAATATCCTCCCTTTCAACTCAGTCCCTATTTCTGTATATAAAAATAAAGTGTTAGGGAGGAATGGGGAGGTAAGCAAACTGGAAGGAGATGAGTGGAGAGGGAGAGGCAAATGTGGATAGGGGTTTAAAATGATGAAGAAGGGAGTGAAAAGGGTGGGGAGAAAGATGAGGTGAGGAAAAAGGAATATTTCAAAGGGAAAAGAGTGGGGTATTCTTGAGAGTGAGTAAAAAAAGACAATAAAAGAAGATAGTAATACAAAAAAAATATACAAAAAAAATATACAAAAAATATAAAATATATAAAATATTTTACAAAGAGTGGGCACAGAAATTCCTTGAATCCTTAAAATCCACAAGTCCTATACTGTTATTTTATCATTTACTTAAATCAAATAAAAATCTAAATTTTAATATTTTGAAAATTTTGAAGATGAAGGGAAATAAATTTCAATAAATATTAGTATGAAAATATTTTTTAATTTACTAGTAAAATATAGTATGTCAATTGAATTTAAAAATTATATGTCTAAGTAAAGTCTTTGTAACATCATTTTTAAGATTTTTGCACCTTCTTTAGATATTTTAATGATTTATAATATTCAATTCTATCTAGTCATAAAATAAGTATATAATTTTTTCAATTCTTGAAAATAATACAATAAATAGAGGGTATCAAAGTTAGAAATCTTCCATTTCAAAATACCTCTTTTCTCCACCAAATCAACCATGATTTTTTTTTAAATATGCCGTATTGTGCCCCAAAAATATCTTTTTACTGAGAATTAATGTTCAGTTTGTGGCTTTCTTTTTGCGTTTTGAAATACCTTTTAAATAATTACAAATTTCTAACTTTAATACCCCCTAATAATATAAATGCACTAAATAATATTTCATGAACAAATTGACATATTTTAAATTATAGTTTCTCCATGTATTGCTGGCCAAAGAAACTTCTATATTTATGTCAGATGGTATCTTGCCAAATCTATACTTTGGTGTTCTTTTTTCAAAAATTGCAAAGAAACTACTTAAATAGTTTAAAAAATATGTATTTTTCAGAATAATTTGGGTGTGGTCTGCACTGTATTAAAATTTCTATAAAAAATTCTCATTCTTCATATCTCAAGATTTGTTCAAAGTATTATTACCTACGCTTCACTAAATGTTCAAGTTGTATTCATATTGAGTTCACCAGAATGTCAATATTTTTTCTTGGTGTTTTCATCACTAATTCAATGTGGGCTCAAAAAGATATAAATTAGGGTTCAAGGTTGCGGACTTGCTAGCAAGTCCGCCCCCCATATTGCGTGGTGAAAAGAGCATAATATTTCAGTTTTGAAATCCACCAGTGGTGGTGCCATTGTGATTTACAAAAAGAAACTAAATTAAGGGAGGCTTTAAAGGGACCACGTTTTTCTGCTGCTTCGGAAACCACATTTCTTTTTATAGTCTTATTTGGGCACTTTCACCTTAACCAGCTACCAGAACAATAACGCCAACTTCAAGAATGAGGAAATGTAATGGTAATCTGTGATAGGAATTTAACACTAAACTTTATAGCAGGATAAAGCAAAGGTAAGCTAACACATTATCATCAGTGAAAGTGAGTCACAAGCAAAAGATATTGCAAACTTAAAAGGGGGAAAACACCAAAAATCGAAATGTGGTCTCCGAAGCACCAAAAAAGGTGGTCCATTTAAAGTCTCATTAAGTTAAGTGCTGATTTGATCAATATTAATTGCTAATTTTTATGTGATGATTTGCCAACTCTGACACCCCCTAATATTGATCTTCTGAAGAACTTTATCTTAGGGATTGATTATCCTTATTGGAGGTGGAATACAATCGATTACAATAGTTTATTATTTTCAACTCTTACCTCAGCGCATGTAGTACATCGATTGAGTAACATTTAGTTAATTTATTTAAATAGAATTTGACCTTGAGGTAAGCTTAATATCTATCACACTTATCTAGGGGATGTACCTGAGTAGTGAAATAGTGCCTTATTATTGAAAAAATCAGTAATAACTGTCATAGTTTTCACCAGGGTTAAGTACATGCAACTTACACTTGTCTATAGTCTATGCTCCGGCACCGTCGGGACACTTTTCCTGATTTTGCAATGGTATAAGTACAACCCGTAAACATTGAGACAATAATGAAAATTTTCGAAAATTTATTGGCAGCCCAAAAGTTGAGCTGCAGTATGGTTTTGACATCTTCAATTCATTTTGTGACAATCGGGTTGATTTCTCTGTTTTTTTTTTTTTTTTTTTTTTATTATTTCATACAATCTCACCCAGAAAGGGGCATGAAGGAAGTGTACCACAAGATAACAGCTAAATACATGGAGAGGAGTGAAAGAAAAACTAATGGCAATGATTTCTCTGTTGTTTCGTCCCTCTTCATCATCTGAGTTGAAAGAGAAGTCAAACAGACTGTCAAAAAATGAGTTGAAAGTCTCAAAAATATACTGCAGCTCAACCTTTGGACTGTCAACAAATTTTCGAAAATTTTCACTTTTGTCTCAATGTTTTTGGATCTGGCTGTATGTATGTATATATTGAAATTTAAATATCACTACGCAGCTAAGATAGCACGCAAGAAAACAAAAACTCACAGGAGCTCGAGGAACCATTTCATCATAGCGAATGCCGTGAGCAGGATTTTTACACAGCATTACATGATATACTGATTGGCCATTACAGTATGCACATACACAATTCTGCATATTAACATATAGGAGTTAAGAATTAAACTTTTCGAGTGATAAATGAATCACTGCACACGTCCATAACAAAAGTTGAATTAACCTATGATAAAATGATTTTTTTAAAAAAAACTAATATTTTTATGAAGAGGTTCTCAACTAAACATAAAAGGCCCTGACCAAGCACATAAGCTTGTCAGAGCTGTTGTCTTGGCTGCTGGATTTGATGTTAAAGTTAGGGAAATGATAAGGTTTCGAATACGCTATGACATGAAAAATGATGAATTGATGTAAATGAAGAGCTATGTTTTGTAGTGTCTGTAAGCCACTATTATTCTCAATATAACATGAGGGATCGCAGTACCTTGGGAAGTTAACCCATGAATTCCAAGGAAAAGCGGTTAACATCCTGCCATTATACCACCTTTTGCCTACGGGCAAAGAGTTAATCAACTTGTTCTTTCCGATCAGAAAAAGGCAGGGCGCTGTAGTAGCCACATTAAAACAGGTTTCCCAGCTTCCTCTACTAAAAATTAACATTAAATCGACTCTTGCTATATTTCCCCCATCTAATTTTTGTCACGATTGAAAGTTTGGTCTTGATCTCTTGTTTACTATCCTCACTTTAGCTAGTGTCGTCTTCAGCTTCCCTTCTTTCTTGATCAGAATATTCAGCTTCTTGCATTTCTTAGCTAACATCAACTGTGCAACTCTTGAAAATGAGCTCAGAATGGATAAATTTTAATGGGCTTGTATCAAAACCCCAAAATTCCAAGTTTATAAACGCTTCGCAGCAACATGTTGCTGCTTCTTATCACAGGCCATGTGATGTTAATACACTTAGACAAATTTTGAAAAACCCTAATGGATGCTCTGATTCTTCAACCTTTCAAACATCATCACCCATCTTCACTGGAAAATCAAGGTTGTGCTCTCATCCCAACCAGGAAAAAATTAGTAACGTGGTTGAATTTAACGACGATTCACCGCTCATTAGCTCTGGCCTGCCTTGGGTCAATAAATTTTATGACTATTCTTTATCTACTGAAAACTTTTCTGAGTGAGGATTGATATTTTTTACTTTTACCAACACCATAATTGACTTTAGTTTATGGTTTTCAGGGATGATGAAATGTATATGATGACACCAACTCCATCTAATCCTGTGCCCTCAACAGTTTGGAATGCTGATTTTGCTCAAGATATCAATCATATGCTCATTGAATCCCTCGACATAGAATTTCTGGTCCCTGATAGCTATATCGAATCCCGTGATCTCAACCTTCCCAAGTATCTTGACTCCATCGATGACTTGAGTGATGAATACAGAAATTTTCCGAAAATTAGAAACATGTATGTTAAAAATCGTAAACAGGGACATTTTTCTGAATGTGTGCATCAACGTTGTGCCATTGAATCATCTCAACTACTTCCGATTGTTTCTCCTACGTCTACCGCCTCATTTCGGTTAAAATCTTCAGAAAATGTTTTGCCGACATTGACAGATGAAGGTGAAAATGTAATTCAAAACTTCACTCTTAGACACTCTCGCCAATCGGAGAACCTACCATCTCTGGCAAATATTGAGAACTTGTCCGCGCGGAATTCATCTTTTGTGGCCACCGCGCTACGCTCAGACTCTTCCTGCGGGTCTGGTACAAATAATTCCCGTGCTTTAAAAGCTGCATGTAACTCTTCTACAATATTTTCTGGAACTCTAAACTTGAACTCTCTGGGTATGCTTAGCTCCTTGATTGATATTAGTAACTTCAATATGCCCGAAAACTATCAAGAATTCGCCCCAGAAAAAGTAGAAGAAGATCTACCCTTATCTCCAGCTTCCAGCTTTTGTGACTCAACGGAAAGTTATCCATCCGACGCCATGACTTTCAAGTCCAGTCAAACAGAATTTTTGAATATTTCTCAGACTTACTCAAATTGCAATGATTCTTTGTCGTCATCCTGTAGTTCAAAATCAGTTTCTGAAGAAAAAGAAAATTTTCTCAACGACTCTGATGATGAAGAAGAATGTTTTGCTCGGTTATTTGCGATAGCTGAAAAGGTTTGTTTGGCTTCTGGAAAAAATTCGTTAGAATCTATTGGGTACTGCGTCAACTCCCTTTCTTTGGCGTCTCCTAATCTCCCTCGGGCTTCATATCAATGCCAGAATAGGTCAAAGAGTTTCCCGTTAACCAAAACAATGAAACCAGCATTAAAAATTCCAGCTACGACTTCAAATCCTGTCTCATATCTGAACTCTTTATCAATTGACTGTTCAGATAATCTTCCTAAACCTGGCAATACTATGGGGTTTAAAAAGGCTATAAAATTGGGTCGAAAGTTTACAAAGCGTCTTGGAAAAATGGCTTGAAAAGCAAAGTAAACCGCGAGCATAAAGAAGAATCGAACTAAATGATGACAGCTACCAAATTTTACTTTGCCATTCGCTTGTGGTATGCTATGAACATGAAAAAAATACGGTTCTCAATATTCGATTATTTAATATACACAAGAATAAACTTGAAAAATTTATCAACGCTTGAAAAAATGAAAAATGAAAACCTTAAATAATGTCTGATAATGTATTATCCCCTCTTTTGAAAAATTATTGTAAATTTTTTATTATTATGTCAATCTTTTTAGCCAAGATGATTTTTCTTTCTGAAATTTATTGATTCGCTTTTCGATTTTTGAAAATTAGATATTTGAATGACTTGAGCTACTTGATTTTTAAACTGGGAGTTTCTGTCTGAATTTGATACTTTTTTTATCGCAGGATACTGCAAGTATTGATGAGATGTGATGAAATGAAATTATTATTGTTTTGGTTGAAATGAAATGACACATACTTGGGCTAGAATAGAAAGCTAGATAATAGCAACAGGGAGCATTAAAACACCCCAATCCACCATCAAATTAGCGGTTGATAAAAAGCAAAATACCCTAGTTATTATCCATCATATTTTTTGACAATATATCAGTGTTTTACTCTCACCAGGTGGAAAACTGTGTCAAATTTTCATTTTGGCTGTCAATGCCTTGCAATGAAATGTGACACAGAGTGGGAGCCCATGTCATGCACAAATTACCTGACATGAAATCACGCTGCTTTCTCACAGTACAGCTAGGGGACAATTATAAATGGTAGTAGTCACATTTTAGGGCAGTGATCCGGTGACTGCTAGGCCTCCACTACGCTGCAGCCCAAACTATATAATAACTGTATACTACATGCAATAAGAGTGGACTGGATAAAACCATTACAAGAATTTCACACTGCCATTACTCAATAGGGTATGGAACCTTGCACTTATGCTTAAAATAAAAAATATAATAAAAAAATTTCACTAATATCCCCAAATCATAGTCTTGCCAACTAGCTTACTAAGCAAATCAGACCAAGGTCTTTTCAACCAAACAACTGATTTCCTTTTTTCCTTCTTTTCAGGTTTTTTCTCCTTTTTTTCCTATTTTTTCTCTCAGTCATCTTTCAATTTTATAATTTTCTCTCAATTCTTCTTTCCTTTTCTCGTTTCCTCCTTTACTTTTTCACTTCTTTAACAATATTTCTCATATATAGTCATTGGATCAAAGATCAAAATATTAGTGATTAGGTCAATTCCCTTTCCAGGAATTGAAGTAAGATTGTTGGCCCAATCTCTCCAAAAGCATAATATTTGATTATAAAAAATAATAGTAATGATGCAACCAACAATAGATATGATTGAAATCCTTCTCATCTCTCCTTTCTGTTAGGATTTGGGTTGAGAGGCAAGGAGAAGGGGCACTATGGGTTTTATGCACTGTAATATGTGGGAGAGGGGGATATTGCATAAGAAGGTTTTATGGAGCACCCACTGTGGGGTGCTCCTCATTGGAAAACTTATTTAGGATCCCAGTTACTTCTTAGTCTCCCATAGTCCCAACCCTCACTTTTGGCAGCCCCAACATAGTTGGTCCTGTCATAGACTAGTGTTAGCACTAGTAGTAGTCTGCCCTCTTAGTTCTTACCATTTTGTCAAATCTTATGGCTGTTGCACTACTGGAGAATCATGAACCCCTCAAATCAATACAATGCAGCACTACTTACAGAAATGAAAGAGAAGAATTCTTGATGTGTGGAAAATTTAGCAGAGGAAAGGCCCTCATATAGTGGCACTACAGAGGTAGAGTTAGATGCCGCTGAAGCTGAAGCACAGTAACTGCCTGCCACATTAGCCCCACTTGTCAAAGGCCCAATGATTGAAGTCCCAGAAATCTGTGATGGAAATTGAGGCCCCCAGGAAGATCAGTATGCATCACAGGTAAACCTCTATGTAATTCTTAATGTACATTAATTTCCAGACAAGCAATCAAAAATTGGGTTTGACATATCTTATCTCACAGATGAGGTGGAATTCTGGGAAAGGCCATATACTAAAAAGCTCCTTAACAATGCTAAATCAAAAACAAGTTTTTCACCAATTCTGGTAGTATTCAGACTAGAATTTGGAAATTGTGATTTGACTATAACCTCAGAAGATGTGCTAAATCAGTTATGCCAGAAATGCCCAGACACTGAGTATGTGTTGTAATTTTGGGGCCAAGCCAACTACATTACAACAGGAGGATAAGGAGTGCTCATGTTTCACTTCAGGAATGGACTCTTGTCAAAAATAAGAAATGCCCTAATTAGTCACCCTCATTCAATGTCTCTCCAAGAGCTTATGGAACTGGCCATTCAAATTGATAACAAGTTCAAGCACCAGTGCATGGATGGTGGGAGAGGTGCTTGTCAATGGTGCAATTATGCTTCATCAATCAGGGGGAGTACTTGTGACCCAAACACCATGGATATTAATTCAGAAAATTCACAAAGTGCTAGTGGGAGAAGAAGGCTCTCTTATGAGTAATACCAGAGACATATGAGCAAAGGTCTGTGTCTAAAAGGTGGTAATAGTGGTCATTTGGAAAGAGGTTGTAGAGAGAAAATAAGAGTTAGTGAAGTGGAAGATAGCACAGGATATGTTGGACTGAGTTCAAGTATAGAGAGGTGAATTGTTTGATTAGTCAATTGTTAAGAGGATTTTAATGGTCCTATATGAATACTGTAGTAAAAATCCAATAAGTATTATAATATAACTCAATATAGGGGTCTCAGTAATTTTAATCTCACTATTTGTAAATGGGTAACAATCTTATAGTTGGTAGAAAAATAGAGAATATAATTCAAACACTATTCAAAGACTTTAAAAGAAATAATGAAATGTATTGTAATTTTAATGATTATATGTTGTAATTGTAATGATAAAGAATGTAGAAAATAAGACCAAAAAACCCCTCCCTTTATACCCAATGATTCTCCAATGTGTTACCCTGATTTACCAGTCCTATACACAACCAATGTAACCTCATTATAGCTAATACAACTGCCCATTGACCTAAGGAATGTCCAATAAAATGACTAGAATGATATCACCTGCCAAAATCCTGGGTTAATAGGAATAATCCATCAAAATGAAAGAATAAGAAAAAAAACAATTATATACATGTAATATTTTAAAATAAAAGAATAAAAAAGGAATGAATAACATGAAATATTACACAATATTAGGGGGTATTAAAAGTAGAAATGAAGGGGATAATTATTCCAAATTACTACATGAAATCCCCATCCCATTATGACAAATATTGACTAAGAAACCACTATGAAACCCAAAAAAGGATGTGAGATGTGGGGTAAATGAATGCAGTCCTTGGCAGGGGCTTTCATGGGTAGGTCCTTGACTAATCTAGGCAAATTTAAGCATGGTAGTGAATTAAAAGTGCCAAACTTTAGTTTGTTAATGCAATTAGTGCATATAATGAGGCCAATGCACTTATAATTAAATTAGGACACTAAATAAGTGCCTGTCACCTATTTTATAATGTTTACCCATAGTGGGCGTACAATGTGGGGGTAATTATAGTGTGAAAATTATAAATTTGCTAAAAATGAAGCTATTCAAGTGGTAAAAATGCAGGCAGTATGTGGCCAGTACCAGAAGCCATTTCTGGCATAAAAAACACCAAATTTGAAAAGTGTTATTTTTATGCATTTGAATAGCCAAATAAATAGTCCTAATTTAGACAAATTCATTTTTCAAGTCAAATATTTAATATTATTAAATTTATAGCTCATATATTCAACTTTTAAGTGATTTAAAGTGCAATTCTTGTTTTTTCCATAAATTAATGAAAACAACAGCTTTAAGTTTACTTAAAAATTATATAGCCTTATTTTTAAGGTTGTTGATATTAACCTAAAATATTAAAACTTAATATTAAGTACATAAGACTTATAAAAGGTGGATATATGCGTGTATATAAAGTATTTTAATTGGTTATAATGTGTTTAATCATTGATTTCACTTATGTATACTTTTATTTATTTTTCCCAAGTGTACTACATGTGTTTGACATAAATTATAAGCAGTTTTTACTCAGTCCTGGGTTTATCCAGGCTGAAAATCATCCACCCAAAAAAATCAATAAAAATCAATAAAATATACATTTTTATTTTTTTATTTTTTAGGTATTCAGAAGAATCTGTAGCATTAAAGAGTAATTCTTTTAAGAAATAAAACAGAATAAATAATGAGTACTACTTTTTAAACCCCCATCTGGTTGAACATTATTTTATTTCTGTTTAAATTTTTTAAGAAGGGAGGATAGATTTGAAATTTCTTTTTCAGCTAATTACATATCAAATTCATTTGATTCTCCCTTATGTCTTGATATATTCTCAGTTCCTTTCTCCTTGGTAAGGATTCATTTCTTGAGTATCTTTTCAATCTCTGCTTTTACCACAATTTCTTCAGGATGTTTCTTAGGCCTTCCTCTTGTTATTGGAAATAAATCAGGATCATTTTCATGGTAAGGTTTAATAATGAGATAGGAAAAACTGGATATTTCCTATAATATGGGGCATATAATATGACTTCCACAGCATTATTACCAACCATTTTGTTTACAACAAAAGTTCCCAAAAAAGGATCCATTAATTTAACTTTACCTTGTAAGTTAAAATGTAGTGTTGAAATAAGGACTTGATCTCCTTTTTTGAACTCAAATTCTTTATGAGATTTATACCACCTTTTCTTTTCATATTCAAATGCTTTTTGAATGAAATATTATGCATGATTTCTACAAATTTTTTGCATATGAATAAAATATTTAGTACCAGAGTGTATATCTTACTTTGGAAATTTATTAAAATGTTTTACTGGGGTGTTTGGAACATATCCCAGCCAGAGTTCAAATGGTTTTGTTTCTTTTACAGAATAATTTGTGCTATTATAAGAAAATTAAAGGCCAGGAGTTAATGTTACCCAGTGATGTTTGAATTTCTCCTTGTGTTTGTATTCAATTCCAAAGGCACAATATCTTCATATCATATCTTCCAGAGTCTGTATCATTCTCTCAGCCATCCCATCAGTTTGTGGATGGTGTGCTGTAGACAATTTCAATTGACAACCTGATACTTCCATCAATGATGTCCAGAACTCTGAAGTAAATTTAGGGTCTCTTTCAGAGATTATGGCTTTGGGGAACCCAGAAGTATTCATTATTGGAGTCTACTATATTAATTCCAAGTCTTTTTCAGATAACTCTTTATGGGTAGGGATAAGCTTACACATTTTTGTTAGACTATCCTAAATTACCCAGCAAGAATTTAAGCTTTCTTTTCCTGCTAATGGAAATCAAGTTACAGATTCCATGTTTATAATTTCTCATGGAGCTTTTGGCTGCTCTATTTGTTGAAACAACCCACCTCTCTTCCCAGTTAATATTTTTGATTTTGGCAAGAGTCACATGTGTCAATGTATTTTTGTACATCTTCTCTCATATTTATCCACCAGGCTGTGTTTTTAACTCTATTTAATGTTTTGTTTAAATCAAATTGACCAGCTAAAATTTCATCATGAAAAGTACTTAGAATTAACTCTTTAATAGATGGAGGTATAACTATTACATTACTTGGATTTTCCCTGTAATATAGATATCCATCTTCAATTGACAGTTTACCTATTCCAATGCATTATTATACTTTAGAGGTAAAGTTTTTATTAATGCACTAATTGAGGCATTTTTTAAATAATTTAATATTGTTGATACTTTAGACAAATATTTATCAGATTAATCATTTACTAATATTTTTTGCATAAATTTTACCTTTAAATCCACTATATAAATCCCAAAAATATGTATTACATCATTTTCAGGCACATAAGCTGGGTTTTCAGTATTGTTTGGAAATGGAACTCTAGATAATAAATCCACATTAGAATGCAAAGTTCCTGCTCTATGAGCTATTTTCATTCCTCCTCTGTACTCTTGTACAGCTATTTGCCATCTAAACATGTGCTTATTAGGTGTTTTCATGTTTAGTAATGATTTTACTGCACTGAAATCTGTTATTAATTCAAACCTCTGGTCTTCCAAATAGTAATGAAGTTTCTACAGGGACCAAAGAACGGCTAAACATTCCAATTGGGTGGAACCATATCTTAAATCAGTCTTTCTCAAGGTTCTGGATATTTAAAAGAAACTATCTCAGATAATTTCCCATTTATTATCTGTTTTTTCTGTAAATCAGCAGTTATCCCTGTAAAGCTTGCATCAATATATAAGATAAAAGGGAGGTTAAAATCTGGCAGTCTTAATATTGGATCTGACATTAAACATACCTTTAATTTATCAAAGGCATGTTGTCTTTCATTATCCCAAATGAAAGCCCCATTCTCCTGATTAATGTTGTTAAAGGGGCTTCAATAGATTGATAGTTTTTTATATACTGCCTATAATATCCACACATACCTAGAAAGATTGAAAATCTTTCAAATTTTTAGGTATATTAATGTTTTTATTTCTGCCACTTTATTCTGGTCAACACAAATTTGTAATCCAGATACAACATGTCCAAGTACTTTAAAGGATTGAAAACCTAACTTACATTTTTTTAATTCAATTGTCATATTAATTTAATCCATTTTTTGAAATAATCTTCTTGGGTGATTTGAATTCTCATCATATGTTTTTGAAAACACTATGATGTCATCAATATAGACTAAGAGCCATCCTTCAACCATTTCCTGATGAAAAATACTATCCATCAACTTTTGGAGGACTGAAAGGGAATTTTTTTTGGCCAAAAGAAATTCTCAAATATTTATTTATCCCCATGTGTGTGGTTATGAGTAAAAAATTACAAGAATTCTTTTCCACAGGAATCTGGTGGTAACCTTTGTTTCCTTCCAGACAGGAAAAATATTTTTCTCCTTGTAAGGTAGCATGGATAAAATATATCCTTGGGAGAGGGTAAATATCATCCACAGGGAATGTATTCAGAGCTCTGTAATCACTACATAATCTTGCCTCATCTTATCCATAAGAGATTAAAACTGGTGAAATGAAAAAATAATTAGGTGTTGTGTCTACTTTTTCAAGAATACCCATTTCTAACAACATTTTAATGGTGTCTTCAATGTCTTTCCTTTTTTCAGGAAAATCTGGATAATGTTTCTTTTTTAAGATTCCAGGAATATTATCCAAATAACAACTTAAAGATATTTATATCACATGGTATTTGACCAATTGTAGTTTTTTTGAGCCATGAGAAAATGCCATAGGATAAGATTTTATTAATCTCCAAATATTGTTTTCTTCAATTTTTGAGAGTTGAGGACTGAAATAGGCTTTTTGTATTTCAATTTAAAACTCAACCACTTCAGGGGTGGCTCTTCCACCTTGGATTTGTTCTTCTTCAAGAGCAATGGAAGAAATTGAATTTTCAGAGCAAATCTTGAATTTTCTTTTTCTACTTACTCCTATAGTGAAGCAACTATTTTCAGGATTTAGTTTGATGCCAAATTTGGTCAATAATTCATTTCCAATAATAAAAAAATTGCTAAAAGTATTATTATCCATTACTACTAATTCACACACTGCTCTTACATATCCATTAGGGTGTATCAATGTTCAGGGATGCGCAATTAGAGATCAGAAATTTTTTTTCCCAGGATCAGACATTATTAATTGCGGAAGATTCTTATCCACTAGCCCCAGGGCTAGTGGATAAGAAATCCATGATAATGCATTATCCCGCCTCTTATACCCCGATTTCCATTCCTAATTCCTGATCCCAAACTCATCACATCCATGATGGATTTTTAAGAAAGTCACATGACATATAATTTCTGTTCCATCCTTAAGTCTCTTCTCACTCTATGCTACTTAATTTTGGTGAAAACATTTAAGTTTTTTTTCTATCTACACACCCCAACTGCACATTTGGCGGTAAATTCCTACTTCCCACTCATCACCTAAACCTTCTACCGACACCTATAATACTGACAAGAATGAAGCACCTCTCTACTAGACAGCTACTTCACTCCACTATTAATGCTATCACTTTACTTTTAGTTCTTTACTGTAAATCTGACTCTTATTTTTAAGATTCCTTAGCCTATTTGTGTTTTCTTTCCAAAAAGCATTACCTCATTTCCAGGGGGCCAAATCTTTATCATGACCCCCAATATGATCTCTGCTCCATTCTCAACATTCCCCAACTAAACTTCATTCAGCTACTTAGAACTTCACCAAATTCTTTCTTCAAACTTTATTAACTCATCTCTGAACATCCTATCTTTCATAAGAATTCCCATAACAAACCGCGTAATCCTGCCATTCAACTTGCTGCTGCACTATGTCGTTTTGGCTCAAATGGAAATGGTGCTGCTGTAAGACGTTTGGATAATCTATTTAACATAGGATTTGGTACAGTGATATTATACACCAGGCGCTGTATGATTGCTATCCTTTCCCTCAAGTCTCAAACACTTGCTTGGCCAACTCCAGAACAACGACTTGAATCCTCTCAAGTAATGCAAGCCAAAGGTTTCCCTGGCTGTGTAGGTTTTGTTGATGGCACAACTATACCTTTGAGTCAAAAGCCTGCTCATGATGGGAACAATTATTTTGATTGCAATTAATGGTTTATTCAAAATCTTCTCCAATTTCTCATCATTCATGAACTAACTTTTTATCTTCCTTCTAGATACTCTATTGCCATTCAACTTATATGTGATTTCAATAAAAATATATTGCTTTTCACAGTGGCTGCCCTGGATCATGTCATGACTCTTCCCTCTTCCAAAGAATGAGGATTTTTCAAACCCCAGACTCATACTTTGACAAATCTCAGTACCTCCTTTCAGACTCAGCATATGCAAGTGGGATGTACATTATACCTGCTTTCCGTGGTGCAACCTTAGAAAATGACCCCAAAACTAAATTTAATTATCACCTTTCCCAATCAAGAGTACGGATTGAGCATGCTATAGGTATTTTAAAGGGACAACTTTCTAGTCTTTGGGAGCTCAGAATCCAATTTCAAAAAAAAATTGAAGATCAAAACTGCAAATCATTGGATCATGATTTGTGTTATACTCCACAATATCCTAGCTAATTTAATGGATAAGTGGGATGATCTTTATGAAGAAGAGGATAATGAACCAGAACAAACTCCCCCACCCTTGAATCACAAAATATTCAATAAACTGGCATACTCTCTGTCATTATACCTATTACTCCAAAATTTCTCTTCACCACCCTTTTAAATTATTTTTTCATACTCTCCCAATTTTCAACTTCCTTGTTTTTTTCATATGTGTTGTTTTCATTTTCCATCTTTTATTCACTTTGATAAATTAACTTTACATCTTTAGTATCCTATTTAAAATGCTAATGTATGTATAAAACTACTTTGAAGTTAATTTTTTCACCTTATATATTTCATGTTTCAGCTAATATTTTATGGCAGTGAACTCTGTTCTTCACCTGAAGAGCAGAGTCCATCCTCCTATTTTCTGAAGTTAATTTTTTCACCTTATATATTTCATGTTTCAGCTAATATTTTATGGCAGTGAACTCTGTTCTTCACCTGAAGAGCAGAGTCCATCCTCCTATTTTCTGAAGTTAATTTTTTCACCTTATATATTTCATGTTTCAGCTAATATTTTATGGCAGTGAACTCTGTTCTTTTCCCGAAGAACAGAGTCCATCCTCTTATTTTCAGAAGTTAATTTTTTCACCTTATATATTTCATGTTTCCGATAATCTTTTATGGCAGTGAGCTCTGTTCTTTGCCCAAAGAAAAGTGTCCATCCTCCTATTTTCTGAAGTTAATTTTTTTACCTTATATATTGTATATTTCAGCTAATAGTCCATCCTCCTATTTTCTGAAGTTGATTGATTCACCTTATATATTTTATTTTTCAGCTAATATTTTATGGAAGTGAACTCTGTTCTTCACCCAAAGAATAGAGTCAATCCTCCTATTTTCACATCCAGTTTGCACCAATCCACATCCCTTTCAGCTCTATTGACACATGCTTGTCTTCCCTCCCCACCCTTTTTCTAACCTCCCAGCCCCATTGTATGCCATCCTCTTTTTATCCCCATATCACCCCTCCCAACCTCTCCCCAACACTTTTCTTCATTCAAAATGCCTTGGAAACCCTTAATCTTCCCTTAAAACTCTTTCCCAACCTTTTTTCTACCTCACATATCCTTCATCACCCCTCTCTCCAGCCTTCCCAACCCTTGTAGCCCCATTCCTCCCTTTTACATTGCCTCCAGAATCCTTGAACCCCAATTTCCGTTACATCAAGATAGATTACTGTTTTTATATAATGATGTGTCTGCCTTAAGTCATTCTAATGGCTATTATATAAAATAGGAACACATCATTGGGACCGGTGAAATAATTGGTTGTAGAAATCTTCAATTTTCAATTTTTTTATTTGATTTCTTTGATTCAATAAATTGTAGGGGGGGGAATTGCCAAATTTTCATACCAGACTTAAAATAAAATTTAACTTGAAAATTTGATGATACCCTTTCCTTAATTCAATAAAATATAGGGGGGGTATTGCCAAATTTTCATATCAGACTTAAAAAAAATTTTGACTTGAAAATTTGGTGATACCCATCCGTTACTTCAAAAAAATGTAGGGGGGAGTATTGCCAAAATATCATATAAGACTTGCAAAATTCTTTACTTGAAAGAATTTTGGTGATACCCGACCCTTAGTTCAATCAAATGCAGCGGTGGTATTGGGAAATTTTCAAATGTGACTTGAAAATTTAAACTAAAAAAGAACTTTGAACATTAAAAATTCTTGAAAATTCTATTTAAAAGAGAATTTATAACATTAAAATATGAAAATTCAACTAATGATGGATATAGTAAAAAAATACAGGAAATTAAGATAAAAATTTATGTACAATTAATTATGAACAGTTGAAGTGTGAGATAAATAAGACAAACTAGTCATCAAACAATTTCATTAAAATTGAATTTCCACAACAGATTTATTAGATTTAAAACATTCTATCAAGAAATCTTTCTTTTTGGAATTTTCTTCACAATCAAGCTTATATTTCATCTGTTCCATGATTTTTTTATGCTCAAGTTTTTTCTCCTCTTTATTTGATTTTTCAATACTTAGAGATAACTCAAATTTCTTCTCCTCCAAGTCTTGTGCCCTATCATCCTTCTGTAAAGAAAGTTTGTACTTCCTCTCCTCCAAGTCTTTTTCCCTATCATCCTTCCGTAAAGAATTTTTGTACTTTCTCTCCTCCAAGTCTTGTGCCCTTTCATCCTTCCATGAAGAGAGTTCAAACTTCTTCTCTTCCAAATCATATACCCTATCATCCCTCCCTAAAGAGAGCTTGTATTTTTGCTTTTCAAACTTTAAAGTCTCTTTAGAAACTTCCACTTGTTCTAGAGTGATAAGAAATATTAACAAAAAGTAGAAGAAAATCAGAGTAAAGTATTAAGAGGTTTGGTATCACTTACCAGAATCACTTTTCTCCAAAAATTCTTTGATAGAAGAAAAAGGGGTTTGAGATGAAGTATCACTTTTTCTTCTTCTTTGAGAGTGGAAATTCAGACTACTTGAAGCCCTTTTCTTTTTGTTCAAGGTCACATTTTCCTCCTCTTCATTTTTTCTGGCTTCAGACTCAGTTGATTGTGGCTCCTGTGTTAGTTCTTCAGCCTATTTTAAATAAGAAAATGTAAATAAAAAAAGAATTGGTAAGATAAAAGAAAAAAAACATACTTGAGTTAGATCAGGTTGGTTTATATCGCCATAAGGATCTATTGAAAAGATATCTTGATTTGTGGAAGTTAAATGAGGGGAGGCTTGAGTAGAAGAAGAAGGAATAAGATTTCTTTTGACATCATGTTTGAAGATAGCATCTTCACCATCCAAAATGTTTGTAGGATTAACATCAGCTCGCTCTCCAAAAATAGAATCCATCTCTTTAAAGTAAGGACATAAAGGATCAAGTTTAACATCTATGGATTTGATGCCCTTACTGATATCGAGGTCAGTAATACCAAAACCAGTAGAAGATGAAAGAGTCTTTTCCTTCTTGTACTTGGCTCAATAGCTCTTGAAGCGTTCAGACATCTGTTTTGGTAAAAGATCTATCCTTCCCTTAGTCTTATTCTGTAATTCATTGGCCATTAGAAGATAACCATTAATTTTTTATGCGGGGGGCCGTCCCACTTTAGTTACATACTCAGTACCAAAACAAGAATCATAGTTAGATTTAGTTTTTAGCCAGTTGATAAGAGTCAGATGATCATCTTTCTTTAGTTGAACAATTTTGGATTTCTCAGCAGAGCGGGGAAAAGAGGGAGTAGTGGGATTTGAAGAACAACTGGGTGATGGCTGCCTTTGAGAAGATCTATGATGACAAGGCATGTTAAGATAATTCAAGATGAAAAGGAGCAGAATTAAGCAGATGAGATAGCGAGATGAAAAGGAGAAGAAACAAGCAGATGAGATAGTGAGATGACAAGGAGAAGAAACAAGCAGATGAGAGAGTGAGATGAAAAGGAGCAGAATCAAATAGATGAAATAGGGAGAAATTCTGAGCGGATAGAATGAGCAGGATGGGATGAGAATGGGAGTGCGCAGCAATGTAGAAAGCATATTGAGAGAGTAGTCCAAGACGTGGTTATGGCAGAAAGTTGTGCAACATGTGGTTATGACAGAAAGTTGTCCAAGATGTGGCTATGAAAAATTGAGTAGAAAAATGTTGGATAAGAGGTGAACATTGACAAGTAAAGTTTCTAATAACCCAATATTTAGCAAAAATAATTGTGGAAGATAATTGGGGTATAAGGATTTTTATCTGCAATTAATTTAATTGCGGATCGGTCAACATTTATACCCCCTATTATTATATTTAAAGAATATAGAAGTTTTGTATTTTCCAATTGAAAAAAATACTGAACCAAAACCCCTCTAGTTCTTTGTCTGTAAAGGTTCCAGTTTTTCTTTGTACTTACTATCAAGTTTCATTAAGGTATTAACCGTGTTAAGTGTAGTATAGTAATAGCTTAGTGATTTTCAAGTACATAAAGTGTATATATTTTGTGGTGCAGCGGACTCGTCTAACTCTGGTTCACTCTGGAAAAAGCGCTGAAGCTGCTACCATAGGTAAAGTAATTCATATCTTGGTTCACTCCTGAAAAAGCGCTGATGCTGCTACCATAGATTGTGGGCTGTCCCTAAAAAATTCACTAGCATTGATTTTTTGCATTTACCCAGGAGTAAATGTATCCTGTGCTTTCCTCATGTTAAACAAGTCTTTTTTACTGGCTATCTAATCCATTTCAGAAAATCCAACAAATAAATATAATCCTTTCCAATCCCATCACAGAATTTCATGCAAACACAACCCCCCACTTTTCAGAGAATTGAGAAATCTCATTCCATTGCCCAGAACAGCTAACACCTGCACCAGATGACAATCTTGTTTGTTCTCAAGCACACCATCATCCCCAACATCAGCTACTTGTGCTGTACGTCCACCTACAAAACATCCAGACCCTGAATCTACTCCCGCATCCCCAACCCTTATTTCACCTCCCCAACAATCTCCTACCCTGGATTCACAGCCATCTCACAATCAACAAACACAACTGTGTAGATCATTGCCTCAATCACTACCAACTTTCAAAACCTTCCCCCAAATATCTTGCATGGACCCATGCCATTTACCATCTGTCCCTGCCCCTAACCTCTTTAATACTTGTGCCCAGATTCCACTACCCCAGCTGATGCCTTCCACACCTTTGAGTTTGCATTTTCAATGACCAAGGGACCATGATCTTAGTGCATTGGCATTGAAATATGCTAGAGCTGAAGCTACAGCAGACAATCTGCCTGAAAATGAAACTACCAATGAGAAGGGTTATCTGAAAGCTCTCTAACCACATCTTACCTATCTGAGCCTCAATCTAAAGGTAATCCTAATTTCATTCTTAACTTTTTTAAATTTTGAGATTTTACAGCAGAAGAGACTATAGCTTCTCAGGACATATTAGTTGATTTCATAAACAGCAATGCAAATTACTTATCTGAAAAAGTATCTAAAATGTTCAAACAAGCCATAAAGAGTCAAGATTCTAGTGAATGGCAAGTAGCTTGTAATAAAGAATTAAAAAATATGTCAAATATAGATGTTTGGGATATTCTACCTCTCCTGACAAACAAGACTGTAACTGGTTCCAGATGGGTCTTTGCTCTAAAGAGGAATTAATATGGTAAAGTCATCAATTATAAAGCACGATATGTCACTCAAGGTGTCAAAAAAATTGAAGGCGTAAATTTTAATGAGATATTTTCACCAACTGCTAATTTTTCTTCAATTTGCTTGATCCTCACACTTGTAGCAACTTACACCTGGCCAATCAAAACTATCAATGTTAAAGCAGCTTATCTTCACAGTCATCTTGATGATTAAATCTACATTAAACAACCTGAATTTTTTGAATAATCCAATTCACACTATGTATGAAAACTCAAGAAAGCTCTTTATGGCACCAAAAAGGCAGAAAGATGTTGGTGGAAACACCTCAGTAATATTCTGACTGGTCTGGGTTATAGGTCAAGTAATCAAGATACTAGTGTCTATGTGTTAACTAAGATTGGATTGAATGGAATTCTCTGGATTCATGTGGATGATGGTTTAGTGGTTGAGAGTGATGAGAGGATGTTAAAGGTTTTAGAAGATGATATGGGGGAAACGTTGAAGGTGAATTTGTCTAATTGTACTTCTTCTATAGTCAGTCTAGAAGTTTCCAGATGCCCAAATGGATTTACAATTCATCATCCTGAACTAGTCAATAAAATTCTCAATGAACACAATCCATCTGGTCTCATGTCTTACTCACCACTACCAATGGGTCTCTCTTTGACTTCTCTGAAAGAAAAATTACCTTCTTCACAAAAAAGAGATCAAATTTTTATCCATCATAGGCTCTTTATCTTAACTTGTTGCTGGTTCCAGACCTGATTTAGCTTATCCTGTCAACTTCCTGGAACGTAATGCATCAAGACCAGGTAAAGATGAATGGGATTCTCTAAATAATTTACTTAGATACTTGCAATTCACCAAAGATATAAAATTTCATCTGTTTCCAACTGTCAAAAAAACTCCAACAACTTAAGCTTACTGAGACACAACATGGGGTGGTAAGCTCTCTAGAGCTACAGGAGGTCATATTCTTCAAGTAAATAACTGTCTTACACTGTGGCAATCAAAGCATCCATCAAGAGTAGCAACTGCTTCACTTGACTCAGAACTACTGGATATGTAAAATTCTACCAGACAAGCTCTGTGGATGAGGAATTACCTGTGTGAAATTGATTTGTTCCATGGTCCAACTACCACTTACTGTTACAATTAAGGAGAAATTGTTGCAGCTACTGACAACCCATCTGATAAGCAATGTAGGCATGTAGATTGTGATTTCTATTTTGTTAATGAGCAAGTACAAAGGAAGGAGATTAAAATTGAATGGATATCATCAAATGAACAGGTAGCAGATTTATTGACAAAAAATCTAGGACCTAATTTTTAGAAAGAAAAGAGACTTTTATTGGGGGTTTTCTTATTGCATGTTTTTACTTTCAATTTCATTACATTCTTTTGTTTTTTCCCTTTTTTTGTGGGATGTCATGGCGGTAGGGAAATCACTAAGAGGGGGGTGTTAAGTGCGGTATAGTAATAGCTTAGTGATTGTTAAGTACATAAGGTGTATATAGTCTGTGGTGCAGCCAATACTTCTAACTCCAGTTAACTCCGGAGAAAGTGATGAGGCTGCTACCATAGGTAAATTAATTCATATCTTGGTTCAAGCCAGACCCAGCACTGATGCTGCTACCATAAACAGAAACTACACTACATGCAGCCCCAGTTTCAAGAATGGATTTCATTTCTTTTGCCAAATTAATTGGTCTATTGACGATCACACTAAAAACAATTGATGTTCAATTAGTGGTAAAATTATTGATATAATATCACAATTTTATTATATAACAGGGCTTCTTTTTCTGAAATAACTATATGAAGTGACCCCAAAATGTTGAAATTATCAAAATATTTCTATAAAGTTTTTATTTACTTGTAGACTCTTTTTGAAATTTTACTTAATGGAAAATAACCAACATCATTCTTGAGGAAAGGTCCCAAGTTTTCAAGCTGAGTTCAAGTAAAGAGACGTGAATAGCTTGACTAGTCAGTTTTCTAGGAGATTTAAATGGTCCTATATGAATACTGTAGTACAAATCTAATAAGTATTATAATATAACTCAATATAAGGGTCTCAGTAATTTTAATCTCACTATTTGTAAATGAGTTACAATTGTATAGTTGGTAGAAAAATAGAGAATATAATTTTAACACAATTAAAAAACTTTTAAAGTACTTATTAAATTTATTTTAATGTTAATGGTTATATATTGTAATTGTAATGATAAAGAATGTAGAAAATAAGACCAAAAAACCCCTCCTTTTATACCCAATGATTCTCCAATGTGTTGCCCTGATTTACCAGTCCTATACACAACCAATTTCACCTCATTATAGCTAATACAACTGCTATTTAAACTAAGTAATGTCCAATAACTTAATTAGAATGATATCACCAGCCAAATCCTGGGGTAATAGGGATAATCCATCAAAATAAATAATAAGCAAAAAAGAGAGTATATGTGTGTAATATCTTAAAATAAAAGACTAAAGAATAAAATAATAACACTAAATATTACACATTATTAAATTTTATTAATAGTATAAATCATAAAAACAATAGAAGGGGCTAATTATTCTAAATTACTACATGAAATCCCCATCCAATTATGACCAAAATTGACTGAGAAACCACTGAGAAACCCAAAAAAGGACATGAGATGTGGGGTAGCTGAATTCAGTCTTTGGAAAGCACTTGCATGGGTAAATCCTTGACTAATTTCCACAAATGTAAGTGTGGTAGTGAACTTATGGTACCAACCTTGAGGTTTTTAATGAAATTTTTGCATATAATGAGGTCAATGCACTTATAATTAAATTAGAACACTAAATAAGTGCCTTTCACCTACTTTAGTGTGTTACCCAATAGTGGGAGTACAATGTGGGGTAGTTATAGTGTTTAAATGCTAAATTTGCTAAAAAGGAAACTATTCATGTGGGAAAAATTCAGGCAGTATGTAGCCAGTACACAGAAGCCATTTCTGGCATAAAAAACACAAAGGTTTAATAATGTTATTTTTGTGCATTGAATAGCCAAATCCATAGTCCTAATTAAGAAAAATTCATCTTTCAAGGCACTTTTTTAATATTATTAAATTTATAGCACATATATTCAAATTTTAAGTGATTTAAAGCTCAATTCTTGTTTTTTCCATAAAACAATGAAAACAACAGCTTTAATTCTACTTAAAAATTATGTAGCCTTATTTTTAAGGTTCTTAATATTACCCTAACATATCAAAACTTAATTTTAAGTAGTTAAGACTTACAAAAGATGGATTTATGCATGTATATAAGGTATTTTAATGGCTATATTGTGTTTAATCATTGATTTCACTTATGTATAATTTTATTTATTTTTCCCATGTGTATGACATGTGTTTAACATAAATTATAAGAAGTTTTTAATCAGTCCTGGGAATATCGAAGCTGACAGGAAAGATGCAGGTAAAAGACAGTGCTTGAGAATGAATTTTTTACCCTCCTTGAGAAGATTTGAGGGAAAGGATAAGTTAGATATAGTAGATGAGATATCAGTTTGTAAGCCACTTGAAATAAATGATAATCATATTGTATTTATCTTTCTATTTATGACCCTCAATACCACAACAAATATAAAAGCCCTGCTCAACTATTTCTAAAAAATTTCACAGAGAAATAAAAAGAAAAAAGAAAAAATGGATCACCCAAGGTGTCTAATTATGTTTGACAGATCCCCAGGTCAGGGAGGAGAGGTAAGAGAGAAGGGTTTTTTGAAGATCCTGGTGCAATAAAAGGGTGTCAGTTAGGCTGTATCAGGAGTACAGTTAATTAATTTACTGGACCAGAAAAAGGGCGTAAAAATTATGCATATTTTTTATACAAATTAGTATTATATTGAATAATAAAATAATATAACAAAATCATAATAATATGATTAAAGTAAGGGTTATATAAATTTTATTACTATATAAATTTTATATAAAATTAGATAAGAATATAATAAATTATATTTTATAAAATATGCGCCCTTTTTTATGTATTTAAAAATTATAAATTAAAAATTAATGGATTATAACTTTACATTATAATTATAAGTAATAAATTTAATTTATAATGTAATTATTTAATTAGTTAATGAATTGGATTAACTAATAATTTTCATATCCTATAATAAATAAATATTGGATGCTTTTTTGACTCATAATTGTGTCATCAAAGTATTAGACAAATTAGAACACTTTATTAAATAAATTATTATTTTTTAATTTAAAAATTAGTAATTTTATTTAATTAAATACTTGTTTTAACTTAAAATAATTATTACACTAATAAAAGTAGTTTAAAATGAATAATTACTCATTTTTATACTAAAAAATAGTTACACTTTTTTTTATATGTTAAAATAGTTTTTTATATGTTTCACATTAAATTTATTATTATTTAAAATTTATAAATCATTTTTCACAGTAAATTACTTTTTTTTACATGTCTGAAACTTATTTAACATCTCCCTAAGTTTCAATGTTGTGTATGAGGTTAAATTGGTAGATAAATGAGCTCTTACTCATGTATCTTTGTTAATTGTGACAGAATTACCCTTACATTTTATTAAAATATTCTATTTTTTATTTTTTATGTTTTACTTTGTTTAATGCTTTTATTACATTTATGTGGTGTTTCAGATAGCTCCTTTCATGTATAAAGCCCTTGGGTACCCCCTGTAGCCTCATCACTTACATTAGTACATTTTTCAACTAATTAAAATTTATTATTATTCTATTTTGACACTTGTAACCCCTTAAATATTATTTACAGTAAAACTAAAGGTTTCTTTAAGAGTATTTACTGTTATTCATTTTTATTTAAGCAGAGCTAAAATTATTTACTTATTTAGTCAATAAAACCCTCTTCCATAAGTTGTCATCAACTCCAGCTCTCTCCTTTTGTTGTTGCTCTACCTGATTTCTTTATATTTTTTAATCCTTCATTTCCTTAGTTTTTTCTCTTTAATTTTTTTCCCTTCCATACTCTTTCTTTTCTTCTTCTTCATTTCTTCTTCCTTTTCTTCTTCCTTCTAGACAGCAGGCTAATACTTGAGGGCCTTTCCAAGCAACATCAACAACAATCAACATTCAATTTTGCATACAACCAGGGGAGGAGCACAGACCATATTCATGCACAACCTTTTCTTTTTTTCACAACTGTGAATCAAACTGTGGTTCCCTATTGATTGCATATATATCTGTTAAGTTATATATATATTGAAGTGATTTTTTGATCAATATAGTAAGAAAACCTTTGCACTTGACAATTCTGATATTAAATTTTTATTGCAATAACATTTCCTTGGAAATACATCTGAGTCACTGAGTGTAAGAGATCAAATTTTTTATTAATTTTTTCTCTTAGTTGAAAATAATAGTGTAATTTTCTTAGTTGTAGAGGTTCATTTATTTTTGATTAATTAATAAATTAATTTTTATTAATATTTTATATTATTGGTCAACAATAATAGTACTCTTTACTTAATCCCAATCATTGCAAATTTTTTGGTATTATTATTTTGGTTGACAAATAATACTTTTTGTATTCAGTCCCAATTTAATCTTGGTGATTATTATTTCATAAAATAAATAAAATCATATTATATAAATTATGAATAATTGGTTTTGTTTTGAAGATTGTTTTTATAAAATAAATTATAATCATAATAAATTGCAAATAATTATTTTTAACTCATTGTTTTAAAATTAAAATAATAATAAATACTTTTTTTTTTAAATCTAACAATAATCCAATTTTAAAAGTCAGTGCATATATAAATAGCTTGATTTTTTTCATTTACAGATATCATGACTATCAAATTAACTGAAAGCATGGATAATTTGAATTTATATTTAATTGATGTGGGTGCTGAATATGTAAGTTCTCCTAAATTTGAAATTAAAAGATCTCTTTCTGTTAAGAAAAGTTCCCCAGGACATAGAAGTGTCAAGAGAAGTGGAAAAAAATAAACTACCTTCCCCAAGAAACTCAGAGGGAGAAAAAACCTTTGATACCTCTAGAATACTCTTTAAATATTGTAAGATTAAAATTTTTTTCTTTGGCCTAACATATCACCAATTTTTCAAGCCATATAAAAGAGCTGAAGTTAGACAACATGAAATACAAATCAAAGGTTGATAATCTCTGGAGAGAAATACAGGAAATGTTAAACCAAAATCAGGTTCATCATCCTCCTCTTTCACCACCCACTCAAGCTCAGCCACAGCCAAGCCAACCCCCAGCTCAATCCAACAGCCTTCAAAGACTCTAGAAGTGTGACAGTGGAAATAGAATTGGATAATTAGCCATTACAAAAAGAACCAGTTGCCTCCTCCAGCTCCACAAACTGGCCCATCCAGGACACAGCACTACCACCTGCAGCCTTTCCACCCTTATCAAAGCAGGAGAACAAGACCTCAAGGGAAAGCTCCTCCTTTTCCATGGGAAGAAATCTTTTTGATAAGCATTTTGGTATGTATAACACTAAGTCTTACTCTGAAGATAATATTGTTAAGAGTAGTGAGAGAAATAAAAACTATTAAAAAACAACTTTCTGTTATGAGTAGCCCAAATGATGTAATTAGTAGATTGTCATTTGAGGAGCTTTTACATTTGACTTCAACTTCTTTAGTTAATCCCTATCTTGAAATTAAAAATGATTATTTTTCCCCTGAAATCTATATCTTGCTTGAGAAGACATCTGAAGAAATAATGAAAGATTCAATAGACTTTAATGTTATAAAAGCCAATTTTTTGAGAGAGTTGTTGAAGCATGAAAATGAAAGATTAAATAATTTACATTTAAATTTTAAAGTGAGCTCTTCTGTACAAGATACATCCTATTTTAAACTTAAGGAAACCCTGAATAATGTATTTGCTCAGGAAAAACAGATCAAAAAATACCACCAGGAACTTCTAGATAAGTATCATCTTCTGCACAAAAGTATTAATAACTTAAAGCCTCTTATAGATGAAAATAATTCATAAAAACATACCAACAAAACCTTACACAATGAAATTAAGAAATTGAAAGTTGATTTTCAAGTTTTAAGTAATAAATAATCAGTAAATGAAGATAGAAATATTTTCTCATTTTCAAAAATTAAAGACCAGCTTCCAGAGATTCAAAGATTAAGAAAAAATTTGTGTAATTTTGAGGCAAACCTTTCTTCATTATCTGCTATTTCTGATGTAAATTATTCTAAGGATGATAATACCACCCATAAAACTACCAGGAATAAAGGAAAGAAACCTGAACAAGGTACTTTTTATCTTCTTTCAATATGCCAACTATACTGTCTGAAACTGATTTTATAAAATCTTCTGTAAACGACAAGAAACTTTGTAATATTCTTCAAAATGAGCTGTTGGTAACTTCTGTTAAAAATGAAATCACTGAACACCTTTCCAGGCTTCAGGAGTTTTTCACAATTAATGATTCAAATAAGAGGTTTTATCATTCTAGTATCCATAAAAATTGACCAAAAATTGATCAATACCAAACATTTGATGGTGATTTTTCAACTGAAAGGCAAAATTTTATTCAATGAATTGATAACATGAAGAATTCATATACATTATCAGATGAAGAAATAGTTTCTAAGTTAATTTCCTTATTCACCAATATAGCCCTGATGTGGTATGAGTCTGTTTGTCAGTGTCTCTAGAATATAAGTATGATTTAATAGTATTTATTAATGGTCCTACTACTTATTTATAAATTATTTGGTGATAAAGCCTCAGGGGAAGACTAATAAAATAGTTATACTCAAAATAAAACTCACAATACTCGGATTAAATGCGTGCTAGTGGTGGAAAATAGATAAATAGAATATAGTTATAGCTTATATAATGATAATATCAATTTATAAAGGCTTTATTATATATTTCTGAATGATAATAATCTTTTTTAAATGTTTAATTTAATTTTAGCAATTAAGTGATGATCAATAACCCGTCAAATCCTTCCTTACTTATACCAAAATCCACTGGAGTGCAGATCTTTAATCCAGATGATGACACTTCTATCCCTGGAAATTACAGAACTGTGAGGGCCCATCACCTCCCTATGGCATCCACTTCAAGAAGATTCAACACCCAGACCTCCAGTAAGGACCCTCCATCACAATTAATGATAACACAGACCCATACCATACATAGAAAATCCAGATAAAAGCGGATACCATAAAGAAACAGATAAAATAACTAATCCAAAAGGAATAAAATGAAACCCAAAGCATATAAAGAAAAAAATTAAATGTCCAAGCCCCCAATAACATCCCCAAGTATGTATATTAACCCAGCAATGACCTCCCAACCCATAAATCTGTGAATATCCATCCAAGGAAACAGATTAAGTTGTCCAAACTGAGTACATGCGCCTGAAATAGATGTATATGCTTCTGTAGGCTTTGTGAATCCACTGAATACGTCCATATGACCTAAAATAAGAAGAAAAACAAAGTTTATAGGCTATTAAGAGGCTAAAACCCACTTATAGACCTAAATATACATAATATACTGCATATTTCACTGAATATGAGATTTATGTATACATATAAGCTTATGTATGTCCATAATTACTTAATATCACTTAAGATAAATATATTATGATTCCATTAACACCTTAATAAGTATTATTAGGCTATGGATAAGCTATTTAAGCTACTATAAGTTATATAATAGTGTAAAAATTATATATAATGTATTATAAACATATATATAATGTATTATAAACATATATATAATGTATTATAAACATATATATAAGTGTTTTAACCTTATTTTTAAGATATAAGCTTAATGTATTTAGGTTATCTTATTTTAAGAATAAGAATTACTCATCACTGGAGATACCTAGGCTGACACTCCCTCACCCAAAAAAACAATAAAAAAATGTTAAGACATTTTAATTAAAAGTAAGGAGTGAATAATTTTTTTTTTAAATTTTCTATAATACATATACTAAATAAACAGTATTATTTTGATTTAAATTTTTTCAATAGATTTTTAAGATCAGAGATTTCATTTTCTGGAATCCACTGGTCATATTCACTTGATTTATTTTTAAATCTTAATAGATACTCAACTCCCTTTTCTTTAGTAAGGCGTCTCTTTTTAAGTATTTTTTCAATTTCTGCCATTTCAGCTATTTCTTCAGGTTGCTGTTTAGGCCTTCCTGATCTTCTTGAAAATAGAGCAGTATCATTAGAATTGTATGGTTTTATTAGAGAAATAGGAAATACTGGATGTTTTCTATCATATGGTGCATATAGAATAACCTCAACAGCATTGTTATTAACCATCTTTTTAACTAAAAATATTCCAATAAATGTATCCTTCAATTTAACATTACTATTTAAATTGAAATTTAGTTCAGAAATAAGGACTTCATCACCCTCTTTGAGAATTTGTTCTTTATGGGCTTTATCCCATCTTTTCTTCTCATACTCAAACACTTTATTTATACATTCTTGAGCATGTTTTATGCATAATTCTTGCATCTGAAGAGAAGACTTATTACCTGGATGGATATCCAATATAGGTAATTTATTAAGAGTTTTAGCAGGGGTATTAAGTACATAACCCAACCATAACTCAAATGGCTTTTTGCCAGTGACAGAATGTACTGTACTATTGTATGAAAATTCTAAACCTGGGATAAAGGTTACCCAATCATGCATGAGTTGTCATTGTCTTTAAAGTCAAGACCATAAGAAAAATATCTTCTTATCATATCTTCTAAATTTTGTATCATTCTTTCTGCTAGTCCATCATTTTTTGGATGGTGTGCTGTAGAAAGTTTTAATTGACACCCTGAAACATCCATAAGTGATGTCCAGAGCTCAGAAGTAAATTTTGGTTCTCTGCCTGGGACTATTGCTTTGGGAAAACCTGAAATATTTAAAATTTGTGTCCACCATAAAAAAGCTAAGTCCTTTGCAGAAACCTCTTTTTGGGTAGGAATAAATTTACACATTTTTGTAAATCTATCTACAATTACCCAGCAGGAGTTATAACTCTTATGCCTTGCTATTGGCCAACCTGTTACAAAGTACATGTTAATTATTTCTGATGGAGCTTTCGGTTGCTCAATTTTTTGTAATAAACCAGCTCTTTTTCTTGTTAATCTTTTAGATTTTTGACAAGAATCACACGTCTCAACATATTTTTGAACATCCTCAGACATGTTAATCCACCAAGCTGTTTTTTTTACTCTGGTTGATGTTTTATGGTAGTCAAAATGACCTGCTAAGATATCATCATGATATATACTTAACATTAACCCCTTCATTGAAGGGGAAATTATAATTACATTACTTAATTTTTTCCTGTAATATATAAAACCATCCTAAATGGAAATTTTTCTTTTTCTAATGCCTCTTTATACTTATTTAGTAATTTTTTTATTAAAACATTCATTGAAGCATTAGATGGATCATTTAATATTGTAGTGAGTTTACTCAAGTCAGGATCTGAAGCATACATGTCAAGAATTGATTGCATAAATTCATCCTGAAGATCTACAATATAAATGCCATAAATGTTAATAATCTCTGACTCAGGAACATAAACAGGATTATCATCATTATTAGGCAGAGGTACTCTAGATAACAAATCTACATTAGAGTTTAAGGTTCCTGCTCTATGTGTAATATTCATCAGTCCTCTGTATTCTTGTACAGCTAATTGCCATCTAAACATGTGTCTATTAGGAGTTTTCATGTTTAAAAGTGACTTAACTGCACTACAGTCAGTTATTAACTCAAATTTTTGGTCTTCAAGGTAATAATGTAGCTTCTCAAGAGCCCATACTACTGCCAAACATTCAAGTTGAGTAGCATAATATTTCAATTCACAACTTCTTAGAGTACCTGAAATATAGCAAATTACTACTTCTGACATTTTTCCTTCAATATGTTGTTTTTGATGCAAAGCAGCACCAAGACCAATAAAACTTGTGTCTTTATGTAATACAAAAGCCAATTGGAAATCTAGTAATCCCAAGATAGGAGCTGTCATCAAAAATTCTTTCAACTTATAAAAAGCCTGTTGTCTTTTATTATTCCAAATGAAAGCTTCTGATTTCCTTATCAGTGTGGTCAATGGTGCAGCAATCAATTGGTAGTTTTTTAAATATTGTCTATAATAACCACACATACCAAGAAAAGATTGTACATCTTTTACATTTTGAGGAATGCCAATATTCTTGATTGCAGCCACCTTATTTTGGTCTACACATATTTGTAAGCCATATACAATATGACCAAGCACTTTTAAAGACTCAAACCCAAATTTAAATTTTTTCAATGCAAGGGTCATTTTTATTTCATCCATTTTCTGAAATACCTCCTTTAAATGGATTAAGTGTTCATAATATTTTTTAGAGGACACTATGATGTCATCAATGTATACCATTAACCATCCCTCAATCATTTCATTATGGAATGTTATATCCATTAACTTCTGAAATACTGATGGAGCATTATATTGATCCAAATGGCATCCTGAAATATTTATAAATTCCCATGTTTGTTGTTATCAACAAAAAGTTCTGTGAATTCTTTTCAACACAAATTTGATGGTACCCTTTATTTCCATCTAGGCAACTTATATATTTAGCACCTTTAAGGGTAGCAGGTATAGAGGCAATCCTTAGCAAGGGATAAATATCATCTACTGTAAATGTATTTAATACTCTATAATCACTGCACAGTCTTGCTTTATCTTGTTTATAAGAAATTAGCACTGGTGATATTACACAATATTTTGGTGTAGTTTCAACCTTCTCAAGAATGTTCATTTTTAATAATATCTTAATATCATCCTCTATGTCTTTCCTCTTCATTGGTGAATCAGAGTATGGTTTCTTTTTAAGACTAGCAGGAATATTATCCATATCACAGGTTAAACTAATTTTCATCTCATGATCTTTTACAAGGCCAAGTTCATTTGTACCATGTGCAAAAGCCATTGGAAATGCTTTAATTAATTTCAAAATATTATTTTTCTTAGCTTCACTTATCTGAGTGCCAAATGATGCTTTAGAAATTTCTGATTCCAGAAGTTCCATCTCATTGTATCCTCTTCCTTTACATGGAATATTTGTTACTGACTCAATGTGTAAGACTGTGTTAAAAGAATTTATTTTAAACTTCCTTTTACCATTCATGCCAATTGTAAAATTATTATTAGCAGGGTCTAATTTCACACCAAACTTAGTCAGAATATTATTTCCAATTATAAAACATTTACTACAGTTAGTATTATCCATTACTACAAAGTCACAAGTTACTCTTACATAACCATGTTGATGTTTAAAGAAAACAGCGGCTTTGTATCTACCAATGGGGTGTAGTACTCTTCCAAAATCTCTCCAACTTTTACTTCGAAGGGGTTCAAGCTTAGACTTATATTCACCATCAATTTTTTGTAATATAATAGTAGAAACAACAGAACCAGCAGCTCCTGTGTCCAATACTATATTAACATTTTCACCAGAAATGATATCTGGAACCGTGATAGGTGTCATTCTTAAGTTATAAACTTGTATATCTTTAATGATTTCAGTATCCTTAAAATTCATTAAAGATTTATTTGAGTCCATATTTAATATTGGATTGTCAAAGATGGACAAATCATCTTCCAACATACAGACTTCATTTTCATCACTATATGAGATATTACTGTCATAATTACTTGTATCTTTACTTCTCTTTGTTTCAATATCAGATTCATGTTGTTTTCAACAATATTTATATTCTTCTCACATCTGTGACCTTTAACCCAAGGTTTGTTACACTTATAAAAAGTATTAGTTTCATACTTTTTAGGTACTACAGGTGCAGTAGGTTTTTTCTGCTTCTCCTGAAGTGTTTTTAAATTATTATTTTCAACAGGTTTGATATTTTTTTATCAGTGGAATACCTTGCTTCATACTTATGGTTTAACAATATTTTATTACAAATATTAATAAAGTCAGAATATTCAGTAACATTAATTGTTCTAGCTACAACAATGTCTCTGACAGATATAGGTAATTTATATATTATCTTATCTTTCCATAAGTTAAAATCCATATGAGGCTCAGTGGCTTTTAATATTTTATTTAAATTCATTAAAAATACCATAGGTTTGTCACCATTCAACGGATTATACCTAGTTTTCTCATATAATCTTTGCTGAGTGAGGCTGAATTTAGAACCTCCAAATTGTTTTTCAATTAGTTGTTCCCATTCAGCCCAAGAGTAATCTTTACCCTAATTCAAAACAGCTTCAAACTATAATAAAGCAACATCCTTAAATAAAGAGATCAATTTTGATGTTAATCTTCATCTGGTAACTTATATGAGAATTTCAAGTTGTAAATTCTTTGGATAAAATGTTGCCAATCAGTGCTGGCTTCCCCATCATAAGTTGGGTACTGATCTATCTTAGGCCAGTTCTTCTGATTGGATTTTATTTCACTAATCTTAGGAAAATTCAATAACTCATTTACTCTTGAAAAATGGTCTTGTATTTCCTCCTGTATGGATTTGTGACTTACATTTTCAGATTTGACAATACCACCAGATGGTTTTAGTTGTGATGGTATAGGGAAGGAATGAGATTAAGTCTTGCCAATGAAAGGATTATTATTATACTGAGTATACTTATGATTATCCTGGTTTATTAGTAGATTGGATGTTTCAATCTCAAATTAAGTCAATCTTTGTAGCAGCTCAGAGACACTTTTATTTTTCTGGGCAAAAGATAACTTCATTCTTGATTCAATTTTCAATAAGTGTGTTTCATACAGATTTTCTAACTCACATAATTTGTTTGAAAGTTCACTATATTCATTACTCAATGAATCATAATTAAGAGTTAGAGACAGATGTTCATTCTCTAATTCTTTTTTTTGAGTTGCCAGTTAAGAAAGCTCAATGTTAAGGATGAAATTGTATCACTTGTGAGCTTAACTGTCTGTTCCTCACAATCAGTCATTCTATTCCACAATGCTGAAACAATTATATGGACAGTTGTATTATTGGTAAAATACTCCATGTCTTCATTTTCAATTCTCTAACTTTCTTGTGAACTTCTCATCTCACTAGTAAATGGTGGCAACTGATGATTAGCTGTATTATTATTATAATAGTACTGTTGTTTTTGACAAAAGACAAGTCAGGTGTATCTACATCAAAACCTAATTTTCTTAAGTCCTCCTCAATTCTCTGTACAGATTTGACATCAATAATATTACATATATTGTAATCATCAGTATTGTGTTCAATCTGAGAGGGTAATCTACTTACCACAGGATTTGTGCCAGTCCTGATTTTTTGGCGCTTTTGTTTTCTTTGTAGGGGTGAACTGAGGAAGTCTGATGAGGAGGAGGATCCCTGTTGCAGCTGTGACTTGACCATTGTTGATGGAACCAATCCCACTTCCATTTTTATACCAGGATTTTCTCCTGGGAGTGATGTGACTCTCCTGGGGTAGGGGGTTGCTGACTTGGCTGGCCTTGCTTTAGCTCTGCCAAGGTTTGATTCATCTGTTTGAATCTTACCTTGAAATTGTTCTGCAATTGCTCTACTTCCTTCAGTATGAGAGACTTTGATTCCTCCTACTTCAGGACCTGTTTTGCAAGTTTGGATAGTTGATCCTGCAGAGGAGGAGACTTCTTTTTTACTGTAATCTTTTTCAAGAGGGCGTCTTTTTCCTCTATACTCATTTGCTCTGGCTGGGGGTATGATTGACCCTCCATGGTTATGTCCTGGAGCAATGTTTTTATTAACTTTAGACCTGGTATTATAAGCAGGCTTTTCACTTACATTGTCCTGGGGAGCACTCATATTGATAAGAATAACAATATTTTACGTCTACAAAAGAGAAAACCTATATGTTAATTAGTAGACAGGAATTATTAGCAATACAATTACTAATAAAAGCTTTGGAGCTTACCCTGAATTTATATCTTTATTTATTCAAATAAAATATAATAAAAATTCAAAAAAATCTGTTAAAAATAAATGAATAAGTTTAACTAGACCTATATAAGGGTGAATAAGTAGTTTACCAAGCTTTAAACAAATAACAATTTAATTGGGTGCTATATTGATGACCAATTACCAAGTGAAATTGGGTTTATATTGGGTACAGTTACTACTGTAAATACCTAATTTTTATTATAAAAAATTAGTACAATTATTATAAGGGTTCTTTCCAAAATCACTGAGTTATGATGAATCACTAATGTGCAGCAGACCCAAATATTTAATTTCTTTGAGCTAAACTAAAGTAAAAATCATGTCCCAAGGCTTATACTTAATAATCTATAATAATCAAGGAATGACCCCCAATTGTCAGGGTATCTAGTATATAATTATGATTTAATAGTATTTATTAATGGTCCTACTAACTATTTATAAATGATTTAGTGATAAAACCTCAGCGGAAGACTAATAAAATGGTTATAATCAAAATAAAACTCACAATACTTGGATTAAAGGCATGCTAGTGGTGGAAAATAGATAAATAGAATATAGTTATAGCTTATATAATGATAATATCAATTTATAAAGGCTTTATAATATATTTTTGAATGATAATATTTGTGTTTAAATGTCTAATTGAATTATAGTAAGTAAGTGATGATCAATAGCCCGTCAAATCCCTGTCATGCGCCATGTGACACTTGAGGCAAAAGCAGCTCATTAAATCAATAATACAGAGGTCTAAATCCATACTCGAAGCGCGGAAAACAATTCTACCTAGCAACTGCTACTTTCCTTTGTGTACTCACTATTCAACCGCGCTAATCTAAACTTTAAATCTTAATTAGTCAATCTCTCAATAGTGTGTTTTAGTATTTTCCTCAAAAAGCAACACACAGCGCAATAGTTAATGTAATAGTCCTCTAAACGTTTTATTAAGTATCTGTGGGTTATTAAAAGGGGTAGTGAGAATGGACGGGATGGTTAGTGGAGGATTAAAGGGTTAACAGATGTTAGTGAGGAGGGTCCAGGTGTAAAGGGTGTAATTTTGGTGGTCTGTGGTGTGCGGAATGATGGATGGGTATGAGGTCAATGCGAGGAGGAATAATGAATATAAAAGGGGTTGAATTTTGGTTTGATATTTCTTTAGAATTAAATTATAAAACGTATATATAGTCAATAGTGGTAAAGCTTCAGGTTAAATCATTATTATTGTATCTTCCCTTACTTTTCTCAGTAATCATTTCTAAATCTTAAATCTTTGATTATTGAGTTTCCAACCCTTTGTGAAATCTTAAGAATATTAATATTACCCTTAAATTATATTAGAATTTTTATCAAACATATCTCGAAGCAGTAGCTCTTCCTTTGACTCATCTTTGAATCACTTCCTCGAACATTTCCTCTGTGCTTTGAAGAAGTTTCTAAACTCTCTCCATCTCACTTCCAGGAACACCCTTGACCTTGTGAGTAGGTCGTCCGGTGACAGTATAATTTAATTCTCTGTATTTCTCATTCTTTGGCACTACTACATCCTTTTTCAGGTGTTTTAAATTCTTTAAATGGCACCTGTTCAATGCACTCCTCCTACAGGCGCTAATACTAGGGCTCGTGCCAGAGGCAGGCCAACAGCCACACGGCCTGTTTCCCGCACTCACTTTCTGGAACCTCTCAACCTTAGGGAACGGGGACACTCAGTCCAATCTGTAGAAGACATTCCCCAGGATTTTGATGATTCTAGCAAGGAAGAAGAAGGAGAGGATACGATGCATGAGGCACCATCTGCCACTGATACTCACCCTTCTGGTCAACCTTCAGAACCTGGACCATCTAATTCTCTGGAAGACTTCATGAGACTTTTCATGAAAACCCTTTCCAATCCAACGTCTTCGGAGGGATCTAAATTCAAAACTCCTTCCATAAAATCTCCTGATAAATTGGATGGAGAACATCCAGACAAATTGCGCCCCTTCTTGCAAACCTGCAAGCTCCTGTTCCATAACGACCCCCAAACCTTCAATAACAACCAATCGAAGGTTGTCTACGCTTCTTCATTCCTAGCCCGAAAAGCAGCAAGGTGGTTCAAACCTTATCTTCTCATGCTCTCTTTGACAGAAACCTACTTACTCATCAATAACTGGAAAAAGTTTGAAGACCAACTTTTTATGTTGTTTGGTGACCCTAATGAAACTGACAACACAGAAATTGAATTTGATTTCCTCCGCATGAGTGATAATGGTAAAGCCTCTGAATATATTTCGAACTTCAGAGCACTTCAAACTCAAGTAGGTTTGAATGATGCTGCCCTCAAGTATCATTTCAAAAGGGACTTCCTTCAAGGATTCTGGATCAATTAAGTCTTCATGGTCAGAAGATGACTACTTTAACGGATTTAATGGATTGAACCCTCAAACTCAACAGCGTTTACCAAGGACGACTACAAAATCGTCGATAAGCCAACAAATCTCAAGGCCTAAATTTTAAATTGGGACCTTCCTCACACCCACGGACAACTCAATCCAAACCCAATAAGGGAAAGGACAAAACTCAACCAAAAGGCTCGACCCCAGGCAATATCAGTAAGGTACTGGATCCAAAAGGGGAACTTAAAGAAGCTGAGAGGAAGAGACAAGCAGATAATGGGCTATGTATGTATTGTGGGGGTAAGCACAAGCTAGAAGATTGTGTAAAGTTGAAGGAAAGAGAAGGTACTAGTTCAAGGTCAAAAAACTAGTAGATGAATTACTTGTGTGCAAAGCAAACTATCTTATTTCTCCAAGTGCACAGAACCTTCATGTCTTAAGGACTGGAGTTGCCTTAAACCGCTTGAGATTCATTCTTTTCAAGGAGGATACCCCCTTCAGTTGTCTTATAGACTCTGGAGCTTCAATTTCTTTTGTCAGTTTATCTTTTGCCGAGAAGTTAAAGCTGACATCTACAGATATCAATTGAACTCCAATTTATTTGGTCGAATCAGAGGAACCCAAATATTGGGTAAGTAAGAAAGTTTTATAGGTTTTCAACTTTCCGAATTTATCCCCCTTCAAGTGGGAATTATCAGTCTTGGACGCCCCAAGAATGGACAATACCATCCTTAGCCATGGCCTTTTAATGAATTGGAGTCCTGAAATTAATTGGTCACAGGAATTGATCACCCCACGCACTAAGTAAATTTCTAATTCTTCAATGCAGGTCAATTGGGAGTTAAACAACCCGCCTGAAAATGTCCTGCTAGAGGACAAATCTCTGCCAGATGACTTGCAAGCATCTGATCTTTCTCTAAATGAGCAATCGGCTAACCCTTATAGCTTGATCACTTCACTCAAAGAGGATTTAAATTGCCTTGAAGTAGTACAATTACGCTCTCTCAATTCTGGTTTTCCCTCGACAGATTCTCTCGAAGATGATGAGGAGGACAAAATCAACGTTGAAGCCATTAAATCAACTCTACCGGAAATCTATCATGATTTCCTCAATTTTTTCTCAATCCGCAAGGCCAATATATTACCACCTCATCAACCCTATGACCATCAAATAGAGTTAATAGGTCCAGTACCTCCGGCAGGTCCTGTCTATTCTTTATCAAAGGACGAATATCAAGTTCTTCAAGACTACATTGCAGAGAATGTAGCCAAAGGTTTCATCAGAGCCAGTAAATCTCCAACGGCTCCCCTGTTCTTTTTGTAAAGAAAAAAGATGGTAGCCTTAGGTTGTGTGTTGACTATAGAAAGCTCAACACAGTTACAAAGAAGAATGCATATCCAGTTCTTCCTATGTCATTGCTTCTTACCCTTTTTAATGGTGCTAATTTCTTTTCTAAAATTTATCTTAGAGGCGCTTATAATCTTATTCGCATTGCGGAAGGTCATGAACCACTGACTGCAATGCACACTAGATTTGGTGGTTTTGAATATTTAGTAATTCCTTTTAAATTATGTAACACACCTTCTACTTTTCAAACTTTTGTTAATGACATCTTTCAAGATGTTTTGGAACAATTTGTTGTCATCTACTTAGACAATATTTTAATTTTCTCAAATAAACTAGATGAACATATTCATCATGTTCGACAGGTTCTAAATTGCCTTCAAGATCACAGTCTCTACGCCAAGCACAATAAATGAAAATTCCATCTTAAATATATTGATTTTTTGGGTTTTACGTTGTCCACTGATGGTTTAGTCATGGACAACAAAAAGGTCCTAAAAATTCTGGAATGGCCTGAGCCCAAAACCGTTAAATCCCTCCAAGGATTTTGGGGTTTTTCCAACTTCTATAGAAGATTTATTAAAGATTACTCTAAAACTATTTCCAATCTTACTTCTCTTCTTAGAAAAGATATTCCTTTTGTTTTTACTTCTACAGCACGAAAGGAACTCTAAGCATTGAATACTGCGTTTACCACAGCTCCAATTCTTTGACACTTTGATCCTTCTGCTTCAACAATAGTCAAGACAGACGCTAGCAATTATGCTATTGTAGGGGTCATTTCTAAATTCAATCCTGAAACAAAATTGTTTCATCCTGTTGCTTTTGAGTCACGCAAACTCATTGAGGCAGAATTAAATTATGAAATTCATGAAAAGGAGCTTTCAGCTATTATTCATTGTCCTAAAAAAATTGCCCTCTTTTCTTCTCAGCTTAGATATTCCTTTTCAAATCCTGACTGACCATAATGCTTTGAAATACTTTATGTCTTCCAAAGTGTTAACCAGGCGTCAAGCCAGGTGGGCTGAATTTTTGTATGAATTTCCTTTTTCTATTTCCTATTGCCCAGGTAAGAACTGCATTGTCCCATATATCCTGTCACATCGGGATGATGTTTACCCACAGCGGGGGAACGCATTTACTGACAAGAACCTAGAAAATGTGAAATCAATTTTCAACAAATCAATGTTAACAACTCATCAACTTACTTTGATGACAATTAAATCTTTCCAAAATCCACTATCCAACATCCATGAAGCTCAGTCGAAGGACAATTATTTTTTAGGGATAAAAGACAAAATACTCTCAAAGCAAGGGGCCAAAAGATTTAGTATTTAATCAGGTCTATTAGTTTTTGAAGGTAGAGTAGTCATACCCAAAAATAATGAAATAAAATTATGGATTTTCAATAGTCAACATGATTCTCCATTAGCTGGTCATTTTGGGGTTGATAAAACCTACCAGTTAATAGCGAGGGATTTATTCTTACCAGTAATGACCAGAGAAATCAAGGCCTATATAAGATCTTGTTACGAATGTAATAGGAATAAGGCCCCCCGTCAACCAAAGCATGGGTTGCTTCAACCACTTCCTATTCCCTCTAAACCTTTGGAATCTTTATCAATGGATTTTATTTCTCAACTTCCTCTTTCTAATAATTTTGATGCTATATTAGTAATAGTAGATAGATTTTCAAAAATGTCTATTTTCATTAAAACCACTACTACTGCTACAGCAGAATATTTGTCAAATTTTTTTCTAGAATATGTATTTTCAAAACATGGCTTACCTAATGATATTATCTCAGATAGAGGCTCATTGTTTGTATCCACATTCTGGACTCAATTGTGTCAATAACTTAATATCATGAGGAATCTCTCCAAGGCCTATCATCCTGAAACCAAAGGGCAAACGGAAAGAGTCAAACAAATCCTTGAACAATACATTCAAATTTATGTCAGTTACCAACAAGAGGATTGGACCACATGGTTACCATTGGCCAAATTTGCTTATAATAACTCAACTCATTCTTTGACACAAAAATCCCCTTTCAAAACTGTTTATGGAAGACATCCTCGATTCAACTCAATCCATGTAGGAACTAGTCATCCTGAAGAACATTATCTTCAAACCATATCACGAATCCAAGAAGAACTTAAATAAAACTTTGAATTAGCAATTTGAAGGTACAAGGAACAGGCCAACAAACATTGACAATCTGCTCCTTCCTTTAAACCAGGCAACAAAGTATGGCTCGACGCACGAAACATTCAAACGACTTGACCATCAAAGAAACTGGCTGAAAAACGCTTGAGACCATTCAAAATTGACTATGAAGTCTCTAAAACTGAGTTTCAAATCAAGCTACCTCCTAAATGGCAGGCTATTCACCCTGTTTTCCACGTATCTCTCCTGGAACTGGCTCAAGAAACATACCCGGGCAGGAACCAACCTCCTCAGGAACCAGTCAAAGTAGAAGACCATCTAGAGTGGGAAGTAAGTCATATCTTTGATTCAAGAATGTGAAAAGGGAAACTTCAATACCTCAGAACCAGCCATCAATGTTTCTAACGCCCCTGAACTCCTATAATCTTTTCATCTTAAAAATCCTTTCAAATCAAAACCTTAGAACACTCTTTTATTTTTTCTCTTCTTCCACTTTTCTTTTCTTTTCTTAAAATTCTAAAACTTCTTTTCTTCTGAAAAATCCTTACTCTGTTTTCTTTTTTCTTCTTTCTTCTTCTCAAAAGCTTTTTTCAACCTTCTTTAAAAATAAATAAATAAATAAAATAAAATAAAATAAACTAAAATTAAAATTAAAATTAAATTAAATTAAAAAAGTTAACATTAAAAAATAAAATAAAATTAAATAATAAAATTAAAATCTTAAAAATCAATAATTCCTTTAATTTTCTTTCTTTTTCTCCTTTCAAATTTTTCTTCTTTTCCCTTATTTCTTTTTCTTCAAACTATCAAAATTTTTCACGAACTCAATAAAAAAATCTTTCTCAAACTTCACTTCAACCTTTAAATCTCTCTTTCAAAATTCTTTGAACAAATTACTCTTTTCTTTCAAATTCTTTTTTTTTTCAAAACTATTTTTCTTCTTTCTTTTCAAATAACCAAAATTCCTCAAAAACCTCAATAAATAAACTTTCACGAATAACAAATTTTTTTTCTCTCATTAAATTTTCATTTCAAACAAAATTGTTTCAATCAACAATTTCTTTTTTCTTACTTAAATTTTTCTTTTCAAAACTTAAACTAAAATTTCCTCATTTAAACATTCTTTCTTTTCTTCTTTCAAAATTTAAAACAAAATTTTATTCAAATCTTTTCTTTTTTCCTTTTTTCTTTTTCTTTCTCAAAATCTTATAAAATATATATTAAAATTTCAATTAAAACAACAAAATAAAATAAATTAATAAATACACAAATTGCTTTCTAATTTTCTTCCTTCCCTCTTTCTTTCTTTTTTTTCTTTCCATTTCAAATTTTCTCCTGTATTTTCTCCCAAACCAATTTATTCATTTTTTCCAAAACCACCCTTATTTCCTTCCTGGATTTCTCAAATACCTCCTCCTCTCCTACTGGTACCACTTCTCCAATTTCTAGTAATTCTTCAGCCATGTCAAAGGAGGCAGCATTGACAATCTTGTTGACCTCACCACTTAAATCTTCGATGAATCGAGCTTGTCGACCCTGCTGAGGTTTCTTCGACCATACCTGGTCAAGAGTTTCTTCCTTGTCCTCCCTCAAATCAATCACTGGTTAATTTTCCTCAACTGGCAGCAATGGCGCAGTTTCCACAATTGGAACTTCTGCGATGAAATATGAATTCTAAAACATATGGTCATCAGTAACAAAATTTTTGAAAATAAAAGAAAAGCAGACTTACCTCAAAAAATGGGTCAGCCTCTAAAAATAATTTCGTGGTGACTTCCACCATCACTTCCTTCTCCTCTTTGTCATCTTCGATGACCATCTGCCGCTTCTTTGGCGTCCGTCTCGAGATAAGGACTTTATCCTCATCCTCTTCAACCAACTCATCTACCTCTTCTTTTATCCCTTGTTTTTTACCTGTGGCCTGGGTTACCCAGGCTGCCACAGTATCCTCAACCTCCTCCTCAATCTCTTCCACTGACTGATCATCCCTGACTGATACGTCCCAGATATCTTCAACCACCGCTTTGGTCTTTGGTATTACCCAATATTTAGTTTTTGTAAAACGTCATTTGATGTCCGTGTTTTTTGATAAGGAATCACATGTCACCTGTCTCCAGTGGCAGAACTCACATTTCTGGCAAGGACCTTGTGTAGCCATGCTTTCAACGCAGAAACATTCCATCAATTCACAGGCCGTGCAGGCTTGAGAATATTTCCGGGTAACCATTCCACCATCTGCTTTGGGGTAGGACAAGGCAACATAAATAAATATAAAAATCAAAAGAAGAGATGAGAGAGAGTAGTGTGGGAAAAATATGTCTCATGCTCAATGGAGCTCGCTTTTTATACCCGGGCATCTGTCACGTGCCACATGACACTCGAGGCAAAAGCAGCTCATTAAATCAATAATAAAGAGGTCTAAATCCATACTCAAAGCGCAGAAAACAATTCTACTTAACAACTGTGACTTTCCTTTGTGTACTCACTATTCAACAGCGACAATCTAAACTTTAAATCTTAATTAGTCAATCTCTCAATAGTATGTTTTAGTCTTTTCCTCAATAAGCGACACACAGTGCAATAATTAATGTAATAGTCTGCTAAAAGTTTTATTAAGTATCTGTGGGTTATTAAAAGGGGTAGTGAGCATGGACGGGATGGATAGTGGAGGATTAAAGGGTTAACGGATGTTAGTGAGGAGGGTCCAGGTGTAACCGGTATAATTTTGGTGGTCTGTGGTGTGCGGAATGATGGATGGGTATGAGGTCAATGCGAGGAGGAATAATGAATATAAAAGGGAATGAATTTTGGTTTGATATTTCTTTAGAATTAAATTATAAAACATATATATAGTTAATAGTGGTAAAGCTTCAGGTTAAATCATTATTATTGTATCTTCCCTTACTTTTCTCAGTAATCATTTCTAAATCTTAAATCTTTGATTATTGAGTTTCCAACCCTTTGTGAGATCTTAAGAATATTAATATTACCCTTAAATTATATTAGAATTCTTATCAAACATATCGTGAAGCAGTAGCTCTTCCTTTGACTCATCTTTGAATCACTTCCTCGAACATTTCCTCTGTGCTTTAAATAAGTTTCTAAACTCTCTCCATCTCACTTCCAGGAACACCCTTGACCTTGTGCGTAGGTGGTCCAGTGACAATCCCTCCTTACTTATACCAAAATCTACTGGAGTGCACAGACCTTCAATCCAGATGATATCACTGCTATCCCTGGCAATTGCAGCACTGTGAGGGCCTATCATCTCCCCATGGCGTCCACTTCAAGCAGATTCAACACCCAGACCTCCAGTAAGGACCCTCCATCACAATTGATGATAACACAGACCCATACCATAAATAGAAAATCCAGATAAAAGTGGATATCATAAAGAAACAGGTAAAATAACTAATCCAAAAGGAATAAAATGAAACCCAAAGCATATAAATGAAACAAATTAAATTTTCAATCCCCTAATAACATCCCAAAGCATCTATATTAACCCAGCAATGACCTCCCAACCCATAAATCTGTGAATATCCATCCAAGGAAACAGATTAAGTTGTCCAAACTGAGTACATGCGCCTGAAATAGATGTTTATGCTTCTGTAGGCTTTGTGAATCCACTGAATACGTCCATATGACCTAAAATAAGCAGAAAAACAAAGGTTATAGGCTATTAAGAGGCTAAAACCCACTTATAGACCTAAATATACATAATATACTGTATATTTTACTGAATATGAGATTTATGTATACATATAAGCTTATGTATGTCAATAATTACTTAATATCACTTAAGATAAATATATTATGACTCCATTAAAACCTTAATAAGTATTATTAGGCCAAGAATAAGCTATTTAAGCTACTATAAGTTATATAATAGTGTAATAATTATATATAATGTATTATAAACATATATATAAGTGTTTTAACCTTATTTTTAAGATATAAGCTTAATGTATATAAGGTTATCTTATTTTAAACATAAGAATTACTCAGTCCTGGAGATACCTAGGCTGACACTGTTCTATTGGACAATCATTATTAAACATGGAATGAGTGGAAAGCGTTAATTGAAAATCAATTTGGTAGTTCCAAATTCAGATTGGCACAGCAAAGATTGTATGAACATTCTAGATATACATCCTCCCTTTCTAAAAAAACCTATTGTCTTACTAATGAATATAACTAAAGTTACTAAAGAAATGGATCCAAAAATGGATTATGATATTTAGAGAGATAAAATCCTCTATAAATTACAAAATTCTCTTAGAGATTTGATTGTAGCTAGTACTGAGTACTTGAATGAGCTTTCCTCTTTCATTAATATCTGTAATGAAGTACTCCTCAAAAACAGGTATGAATCAAAGAGTTATCCCTCAAAAACTCACTATGATCAGCACAAGTCTTCATCAAAACTTCCAGAAAAACATGGAGCACCCTCTTCTCCAGTTGCACCAAATAAATATGCAAAAAATACTTGTTTCAAACATAACAAGTCATTTTCGAAAGAAATTTTTGTGACAAAAATATTTATCTTGTTGAACAGACTGAGGAACGTAAAAATGATACAGTTGACCTTGATGATTCCTCCAGTGACTATGATAGTAATGTCTCTTATTAAATTGATTCTTTAAATGAAGCTCTGATGTTGGAACAAGATGTCCAATAATTAGATAATATATCTGAAGTTTATAACTCTGATTTATCTTTACTGGAAAATGCTGAGATTATAAAATATATTACTAACAACTCCATATTAATATCTTTCTTGAGAGCACCTGTTATCATAAATATGAAGAATTTTGAGGTTGTACTTTAATCTGGTGCTGGTGGTAGTGTGGTGTCTGAAAAAGCACTGGCTTCATTGGATAAATATTATCATTCTAAATTGTGACCTATTAACTCTGAAAATTGAAGAGGTTATGTCTCTATTTTAATTCCTATTGGAATATATAAAACCACTATCTTTTTTAAATATAATATTGGCTTTTTCAGAGCTATTTGTGAGTTTTTAGTAATAAAAATTACAACTAAAGCAATTGGTTTATTATGAGAAATGACATTTCAACCATGTTTGGTATCAAATTAGATCCAGAAAACAATTCTTTTCACATCAGGTTTGAATGGTAAAATAAAATTTAAAATTTCTTCTTCTAAAAAATTTTCTGGAAACCTATCAAAAAACATCATTTCTTTAATTCAATGTAAAGAAAGATCTACAGATAAAATTGATAACTTTCTTCCTGAAATAGATACTTACTCCATTAGTGATCAATTAAGTAATGTACAGAGAGAGGCAATTATTGATTTGATTAAATATTTCCCAATTTTTTTTCCCATGGGTCCTATGAGTTAGGAGTAGTTAAGAATAAAATAAGAATTTCTTTATCCTTTAACTTGAGTCATATTACTCTTAGTCTAAAGAAAAAACCCCTATCCTTCTTCCCCCACCAAGAGAGAAGATATTTAGGATAATAAGGGGTATCAATGTTCAGGGATCCGCAATTAAATTAATTGCGGATAAAAATCCTTATACTTCAATTATCTTTTGCAATTATTTTTTCTAACAATTGAGTTATTAGACACTTTAAATTTCAATGTTCACCTCTTATATGACATTTTTCTACTCAATTTTTCATAACCACATCTTGGACTACTCTCTGGATATGCCTCATGGATGTGATGAGTTTTGGATCAGGAATTAGGAATAGAAAATGGGGTATAAGAGGCGGGATAATGCATTATCGTGGATTCCTTATCCACTAGCCCTGGGGCTAGTGGATAAGAGTCTTCCACAACTAATAATGTCTGATCCTGGGAAAAAAATTCCTGATCCCTAACTGTGGATCCCTGAACATTGATACCCCCTAATATATTGATGAATATAATTGAAAAGGTGGATTTTATCCTAAAATATTGTGTCATATCACCTGTGTTAATTTCTTATGATGTGGACACTAAAGAGCTTTAAATATTTATACAGTGGTGTCACCAGACTGCCTATGCACAAGGCCAAGGGTGTGCCTGAGCAAGTGAGATTAGAAACGTAATTGAGGATTTCTTTGAAGAAGTGATTCAAAGATATGTCAAAGAGAAATTAATACTGCTTTGAGATAGGTTCAAGAGGAATATTAATGTATTTTTAAAGTGACACTAATTATTCGGGCTAATCTCACTAAGGGTTGGAACTTAATAATAAAAGAAAGGTTTAGGAACTTAAGATTGAGTAAAATTGATTATTAAGAAAGGTAGGAAACAATAATAGTTTTATATTTTTTTAACTATTATCACAATAATATTATAATTCAACTCTAAGGAATTTCAAACCCATCCAACCAATTATATAGATAACTCCACCTCACATTGACCTCTTTAATAAACCATTGTTACCCTATCACAGACCCTCCAATATAGACCATAGATCCTTTAACCATACTGCTACTTGTACTCACAGACCCTTAATTACCCTCAGATACACAATAACCCACATTTAGAATATTTCATTGACCATAGCACTTATATGCTGCAAAATTTCTTAATAATGAAAAGCATAATCATATTATTGAATAATTTAGACTTTAAGATTTAGATAGTGTGGTCAATAGTTCAGTCAAATCAAGGCACACAAAGTGAAATGCAGTTGCTATGTAGATGTTACTTCTGCACTTATGTATTTTTGTACTGGATTATGGAATAAACTTTTAATTTTACTTTGAGTGTCACATGACACATGAAAAGCGGATGATATATATCCTTTTCCAAGAATAAACTCTATTCATGCTACTTTTCAAGGAGCAAAATTTATTATTTGTTTAAATGGTAACAAGGTATATCCCCAAATACCAGTTGAGAAAAACTCTCAGAAGTTCTTGCTTTTTGAAACTCATATGGGTATATTTAAGTATGTAAGAATTCCATTTGGACCAAAAAATTCCCCTTCAGTCTTTTAAAAAGTGATGGATTATACATTTCATCAGGAAATAATTGAAAGTTGGTTGATGGTGTATATTAATGACATTATAATATTCTCAAAAACCTTTGATGAACACATCTACCACCTGAATAGAGTCTTAAAAAAGATGGATGACATTAACATGATCTTAGCCATGAAAAAACATAAATTTGGTTTTCAATCCTTGAAGGTTCTTGGCCATTTTGTATCAGGGTTACAAATCTGTGTGGACCTGAATAAAGTTGCTGCAATCCAAAATGTGAAAGCACTAACCTCTGTTAGAGAAATCCAGATTTTCTTGGGAATGTGTGGACATTATAGATATAATATAAAAAATTATCAAGTCTTAGCCTTGCCTCTTACAAAATTTACAAGAAAGGATTTAACTTTTGTCTGGAATGATGAAACACAAAAATCCTTTAATGCATTGAAGAAATATTTAATGTCTTCCCCAATCCTTGCTCTTCCATATTTAAATAAAACCTTTTTACTCTGCACTGATGCAAGTTTTGTTGGACTAGGAGCTGCTCTTCTACAGAAACAAATTATTATTGATAAAAATAAAGAAGTAGTAATTTGTTATATTTCAAGAACATTAAGAAACAGGAAATTGAAAAATGGGGCCACTCAACCAAAGTGTTTAGAAGCTGTATAGCCTTCAGAAAATCTTCATTGTTACCTGGATGATCAAAATTTAAAATTGATTGCTGGCTTTAGTGCAGTAAAATCCCTCTTGAACTTAAAAACCCCAAACAGAAATATGTTTAGTTGGCAGCTAGCTTTTCAAGAGTACAGGGGTAGAATGACAATTATTCAAAAATCTTTTAATTTTTTTCAAATTTGAATATATTATCAAGATTAACTTTACTAAATAATTATTTCAATCCATATTATGTACCTGAAGATGATACCATTCATATATATGGCATATATATTGTGGATGTAAAAGAGGATCTATTACAAATTATTGTGGATTCATATGAAAAAGATTTTGATTCAAATAAATTAGTTACAATCTTAAATAATACAAGGAGTGCTTTAATACAAGAATTGATAAAATCTCTTCCTCAGAAGTACCAAAATGCTTTGAATAAAGGAAATTTTTCCATTGATGATGGTTCTATTTATTACAGGAGAAGACTTACTAATGTCATTGCTACTCCTCCTTCCATGATAGGACCTATCTTAAAACTCTGTCATGAAGAATTATTGGCAGGTCATTTTGATCTAGAAAAAACCATGGTTAGGATTAAAAACACTGCATGGTGGTCTAATATGTCTGAAAACACAAAATCTGTTGAATCTTCTGATTCTTGCCAAAAATCTAAGATATTATAAGGTAAAAGAGCAGGATTTATGCAACTTATTGAAGCACCTGATACTCCATGGAAAATTATTAATATGGAATTTTTCACTGGTTCTACCCATATGGATGTATCCACCAAAGATTTAGCTTTCTTATGGTGGTCATATATGTTTAATATTTTTGGATTCCCAAAAGCCATTATCTCTAATAGAGATCCAAAATTTACTTCTGAGTTTTGGACCTCATTGATGGATATTTGTGGCTGTGAGTTAAAGTTGTCTAAAGCTCACCATCATCAGACTGATGGCCTAGCTGAAAGAATGATTCTAACTCTGGAAGATATGATTAGAAGGTATTGTGCCTTTGGATTAGAATATAAAGACAATGACAGATTTACTCATGACTAAGTCACTCTATTACCAGGTCCTTAATTTTCTTATAATAGCACTTTACACTCTGTCACTTAAAGAAAGCCTTTTGAGCTCTGGCTAGGTTATGTCTCAAACACTCCTGCTCAAATTTTCAATAATAAATTATTAAAGTTGGAACTACATTATGGTGTAAAATTTTTTATGCAAATTCAGTAGCTATGCAGAATACATGCCCAAAGTTTTATTGATAAAGCATTTGAATACAAGAAATATAGATAAGATAAATCCCATAGATAATACACATTCAAAAAAGGGTGATTAAGTGCTTATATCTACATTACACTTAAATATACAGGTCAATAATAAATTAAAGGATCCTTTTGTAGGAAAATTTTTTGTTTAAAGAATGGTTGTAGAAAATTTAGTAGAAGTTGTATTTTATTCTCCATATGACAAAAAACATCCTGCTTTCCCCATTTCCCTACTTAAACCTTATACTTCTAAAAGTGACTTACACTACGCAATATAGGGGGTAGAATTGTTAGCAAGTCCTCAACCTGAACTGAGATGGAACTCAGATGGAACTCAGACTGAACTCATACTGAACCCAAACTGAACTCTACTTGAACACCCACCTAAAACTGTTCTGCTTAGTGGTGTTCATTCCTGATTGTATGGTTCCTTTATCAATAGCTCAATGTGTGTTCAATCTGTGGTGAGTTTGGGTCCAAGGTTGCCGACTCACTAGAAAGTCCACCCCCCATATTGTGTGGTGTTAGTTTCTAAAAGAAATTGATTACTTAAGAAAAATCCTTAGGAAGTCACATAAACTGCAGAAATTGATAAAATTCACAATGATAGAATTATTACTTCTAAAAAAGGTAATGAATATTGTTTAAGATATAAGAATATATCATATGATCATGATGCATGGATACCTGGAAAAGAAATTTTTAACCTTTCTACTATTTTAAAAAAGTTTAAAAAGAAAAAATCTTAGTATTTTTTTATTGTTTTTTAGAGTGAGGGAGTGTCAGCAAGGCTGTGCCAGGAGTCCTTTAAATGTTATGTTAATTCATTGGACCTGAAAGTGGGGATAAAAATTATGCATATTATGTATAAAAATTAATATTATATTGAATAATAAAATCATGTAACGAAATTATGATAAAATAATTAAAATAATGGTTATAGAAATTCTTTACTATATAAATTGTATATAAAAGTAAATAAGAATATAATACATTTTATTCTATAAAATATGGGCACAATTTTATGTATTTTATAACTATTAATTTATAATTAATAAATTATAATTTTACATTATAGCTATATGCAATAATTTTAACTTATAAGGTGATTAATTAATTAGTTAATCTATTAGATTAAATAATAACTTTCATATCCTATAATACATAAATATTGGACGCTTTTTTGACTCATAATTGTGTCATCAAAGTATTAGACAATTTAAAACACTTTATTAAGTAAATTATTAATGTTGTACTTTAAAAACTAGGAATCTTATTAAAATATATACTTGTTTTAACTTAAAATAATTATTAAACTAATAATAATAGTTAAAAATAATTAATTATTCATGTTTTATACTAAATAATTTATTTACACCATTTTTACATGTTAAAAGAGTTTATTTATATGTTTCACATTAAATTAAGTATTATTTAAATTTTATAAAACATATTTATCAGTAAATTATTTATTTTTACATTTCTTAAACTTACTTAATGGCTCACTAATTCTTTAATTTGTGTTTGGGTTTGAATGGTGGAAGAATGGGCTCTTCCTCATGTATTTTAGTTAATTATGACAGAATTACCCTTACATTTTATTGAAATATTTTGTTTTTTATGTTTTACTTTGCTTAATGTTTTTATTACATTTATGTGGTGCTTCAGAGGGCCTTTTTATTATATAAAGGCCTTTGGTAACCCCCTGTAGCCTCATCACTTACATTATTACATTATCTTTAACCAATTAAATTTTATTTTTATTCTACTGTGACACTTGTCTCCCCTTAAATATTTTTTAAAGTAAAACTAAAGGTTGCTGTAAGATTATTTACTGTTATTCATTGTTATTTAAGCAGATAGAAAATTGTTTACTTGCATACTCAAAGAAAACCCTCTTCCATAAGTTGTCATAAACTCCAGTCTTTTCCTTTTATCATTGCTTTCCTTATATGCTTTTTATTTTTTTATCCTTTATTTCCTTAGTTTTTTCCCTTTCATTTTCTTTCCTTCAATACTCTTTCGCTTTTTCTTCTTCATTTCTTCTTCCTTTTCCTCTTCCTTCTAGACAACAGGCTGATAAAGGTAGTCAACATAATCTTGGTTTACTTATGATCTGTGGAGGAACATCAGATGCAAGTGAAGGATTGTTTTAAGCACTTAAGAAAGGTGCAAGTATGGTTGACCTCCAAAGAATTTGTCCTTTCAGCAAAGGTAATACCCTATTTTGCCATGATATTTATTAAGGATAGGGTGCATATGGAACAGGAGGAGGTAAAATCAGTAATACAGTGGCCAATACTAGCATCAGTAAAGGAGCTCCAGTCATTTTTAGGCTTTGAAAATTTTTACCACTGCTTTATTGACAACTATTCTCATATCTTCTGACCACTACACAACCTTACAGGTAAATAAGTTAGATTCATGTGTAAAAGTAGCCTACAGGATGTTTTTGACTACCTAAAGAGGCAATTTTAGATGGCCACTATTCTTGTAATCTCAGGCTTACTAAAGCCATTTCATCTTGAATTTGACTGCTCATATTTTGAACTAGTCTCTTTATTTTCTCAAAATGATTCCAAAAAGGTCTTACACCCAGTAGCATATTTGTTACATACACTACTGGGTGCTAAATTGAGCTAAGAAATCTATGATAAAGAGCTAATTTTATTAGTAGAGGCTGTATGTACCTGATTCCACTACTTGGAAGGAGTAGAACATTGTTTTCAAGTTATAATCTATACAGATCACAAAAACTTGGAACCATTCCTGACCACAAAAAATCTGACATGAAGGAAAGTTTTATGAGAAGAGCTGTTATGTAGAATAAACTTCATTGTTAAATTCAGAAAAGGAAAGAAAAGTGGAAAACCTGATGTGCTATTTCAAAGCTCTTACTTGAGCCCAGAGCCAACCAAGTTACACACTATTGGTGCAACTTTACTGAAGGGGGATCTTGAAGAGAGGCTAATCCTATATGAGGTGGAATTGGAATATGGAGATTTGTTAGAATGGGTAAGGAGGGGGAAGGAAAGGGATGAGAGAGTGCAGGAGCTGGTGAAGGAATTCTTCTCTAAGGAGGTATTGGTAATGAAGAGATTAGAAGAGTATCACTTGGAAGGGGAAGTGCTGTATTGGAATGGTAGGATATTAGTTCTAAAAAATTAAGAGCTAAAGAGGCATGTGGTAAAACAAAGGCACAGTTCTTCAATTTCAGGACACCCAGGACCCCTAAAGACAGTGGAGCTGGTAAAATGTAATTTTTATTGGAAGTCCATGAAGGCATATTATACAGAGCTATTTAGCAGCATGTGATACTTGCTAGAGGAACAAGGTCAGACAAGAAGCTACACCATTAACCCCATTAAGTGTACCCAAGAAGCCATGGAAGGAACTCTCTTATGATCTTATAGTGGAATTACTTAGGTTTCAAGGAAAGAACACTATCCTCACATTAGTTGACTGTTGAACCAAGATGGTACACTGTATCCCCACTACTACCAAGGTCACATCAGAAGGTATTTTAGACTTAATTGTGGCACATTTCTAGAATTTACATGTATTTCTTGAATGTATAGTATCAGAAAGAGGAAGTAATTTTAACTCTAAGTTTTTAAAATCAATATATGATTAATTAAAATTTAAGCCCATCTTATCAAGAGCATGGAAACCACAGAACTATAGGAAATTTGAGATGGTGAGTAAATTAATTTAACAATACATACATCATTTCATAAACTATCAGTAAGATTATTGGGTTCAGTGGCTACCATTGTCTGAACTCTCATACAACAACCAGACATGTCACCTTTCTATGCAAAATATGAATCCCACTCAACATTCTAAATTGTTAGCCTATCAATTTTTCAAGTTCCAGAAGCTGAAAGGCAGGTTCAGAAAATACTGAATATATGTCAAGAATTAGAAGAAGCACTCAAACTATCCCAAAATTCAACAAAGTGCCACTATGATCAAGGAGAAAATAAACATCAGGTTCTACAGGTAGGTGATGAGGTTTGGTTAATCTAATTATTCCTTTCAACATTACTCCCAAGAGCCAACTTAGATCATAAGAAAGTAGGCCCATTAAATATCAAGCACAAGATATCTGACTCAGCATACAAACTGGAACTACAAATTTCAATGAGACAAGTGCACTCAGTGTTCAATATCTCATTACTCATGAAGCTCCAAGAAGATACAATACCAGGGTGTCCAGAAGAGCCATCAGTGCCAGTCTACATAGGAAATGAAGAGGGAAGTAGAAAATATCTTTTCTAAGAAGGTGTACAGGGGAATGGTTCAGCATTTGGTGCACTGTAAAGTCTATGGGGTAGAAGATAGGTCTTGGGAACCAGTGGAGAACTAAGGTAATTCTTAGGGAAAGGAGAAGGATTTTGAGAAGGAAAGGGGTGAAAGGGTGGTAATTTTAGGATTTGGGTTGAGATTCAAGGAGAAGGAGCACTATGGGTATTATGCTCTGTAATAGGCAGGAGAGAGTGATAATTAATAAGGTATTTCTATGGGGCATGCACTGTGGTGTACTCCTCATCAGACAACTTATTTAGTAATGAAGTTACTTCTTAGTCTCCCATAGTGATAACCCTCACTGTTGGAAATTCCAACATAGTCAGTTTCAGTTAGTCTCTCTGCTATCTTTATCATATTCAGTCCCATCTTTGGCTAGTGTTAGCACTAGTAGTAGTCCTCCCTCTTAGTTCTTAACACTTTATTTTCTCTTCTCTTTACTTCAATTTTTGCATTCATATTACTTCTTCTTCTTCTTCTCTTTTCCTTTTCCTTTTCTTTTTCTAATTATCCTTCTCTATATCCATTTATCTACTACCTCTCAAACTGAAATTATCAAAATGCCTCAAGAATAAAATACACCAGCTTCAAGACCAATGGCACCTATTCCCTGAACAAACCAACCCACATTTGAACCTCATTCCCCCCAATAATAAGCTCAGCCTCAAGAATCTCAAGAATATGAATATTATCCTTTCAAAACTGAACCTCACTACAACAATGAAGAGAAAGAAACAATAATCCTAATAACACTCCAAGAAGATGGATATATTAGAGATGGAATTTTCAAGGCCATGATGATCCTGAAGGACTATCCTTACATCCTTAAATATGATAGACCAAACTATCAAATCTGGTATAAAAAATTTAGAATAATAATTGGTGGCTTGAAAGGTGAAAAAAAAATCTTGGAGAGAAGTAAAGCATTGAAAAATTCAGGCAAAGAACATGTTGGGTGTGGTATCACAATTTATTCAGTGAGTTCTTGACTTCACAATTAAATAGGTGATTTGAAAACAAGCACAAATTTATTTAGGCACATCAAAAGCCTTTTTAATGTTATTTCAAGTTTGGAACAGCTAAAATTTCTTGAGAGACTCCTTAACATGAATTTTAAATATTACAATAATCCAATCTTTCTAAAGGTAAATATCAGGGAAACAATTGTGGATATAACTGCATCAGTTATCAGAAAAAAAGATATCATATGTTGTTTAGTGCAACAAATCCTTAAATAAAATCCAAGATTCAGTTCAAAAGTTCTGGAAGAGACCAAGACAATTAAAAAAACAGAAAACAAGACTATAAATGGCGTAGCTTTGAACCAGGAAATGCAAAATTCTTGGGATCAAATGAAACATGAAGGAAAAAAAGAAAATCAATAAATGAAAGTCACTGCATCAGAAAATATGAAAAATTTCTCTTTTTTTGATAATTATCTTCTATCTCATCAATTCACTAAATATAACAGTAAAAATATTTCTCTTAATGATATCCAAGATAACATATCACCCCAAGATGTGAGTTCTGCTTCAGCTACTTACCAAAAATAATTTACCACTGTAACTCACCAGGACATACTCAACAAAACTATCCTGGCTTTCAAGTCTTTCAGCTTAACTCCAACAAACCACACACTCTTAGCTTGAACATAAATACCCAATGATAATACCACTATCAATAGTACAACCAAATATAATCCCACCCTACTCCACAGTTTTCAAAACTCAACAACCAAAAAATCAGAGTCAACAGAACACAAAAAGACATATGGATTTTTATAGACAAACATACCCACAAAGGAATAAAGAAATTCCAACACTGGCAATTAAAAAAACCTTAAAAAAACTGACAGCACAAATCTTTGAACTATCTTATATTTCACTTGAAGCCTCATCTGCTTCTTTTAAATATATGATTTTCAGTGAAAAAAACATTTCTAATCCTTCAATATTTGATACTGGGACTGCACATAATCTGTTCCCTACAAGAAAAAGAACAAATTTTCAGCCATTTGTTTTCTCAGATGCATACTGGGGCAGGTTATTTTCAAGATCAAATGGTGGCATGTTAATAAAAATGTAACAAAGCCTGATTTTTTGTTCATCAAAGAGGATGCCAACTGTAGCCACATAAACATGTCATGCAGAATATATGGAACTGAGTGCTGCAACAAGGATGGGGCTATGGAATCAAAATATATTAAATTATCTGATCCATTTCTTGAATTATTTCACACTAAAATCTGACAATTAAGAATCAATAAAATTATCAAGTGATAAAGCATCTAAAAAGATAACAAGAAAAAATGACAGGGATTTCATTTATGTCAATGAAAAACTTCATAAAAAGAAAGCGGTTTTTGAATGGGTACCAAAAAATAAGCAATTAGCTGGTATTATGTCAAGAATAGTGAAAAAGCAGGAAAACAAAAAATAAAGTTAAGTTTTAGGCATTTTTTAAAATATTGAAGATACTCACCAGAAAAAAAACATGGGCACCTGAAAGCAGGTGCCAATCCCTATCTTTGACTTAACTCAATTTCAGCTCACCTATAATTCTTCAGGAAAGACTGCACACTGATCAATGAGCACACTAGCTTGTGCAACATCAAATCAAATTTACTCTTAAATCAAAACTGAATATAGGGATAGGCACCTGCTTGCAGGTGCCCCTTAATTTTTTGCAGTGTACTAAAATGATAAAATATGTATACATACATATATATATATTTCTCCTCCTCAATATTTGATTGATAATTTTATTTATTTATTCACATCTTAAAATTCCTAAAGCTCCTCTTCCACCTATATTATTAATTTTTGTAGTAGTATAAGTGTCTAAGTCAAGGGGATGGGTGTTAGGTCTTGACTACACTGTATCTCAAACTATATAATAACCATATATTACATGAAATAATAGTAGACTTAATAAAACCAATAAACCCATTTTACATTTCCATTATCCAAAAGTGAAAACATTGAATTGATACAGAAAAAACTCAAATGATGTCATATTCTATATTTTGGGCATATTTTACAACCTGCTTTCACTTAATAGATACTATAAACCTCAATTTTTTCCAGAAATATTCTCATTTTCTAATATAGCAAATACCTTATTTTTGTCTTGGAATCTATGAGTTTTGTAATTTTTTTACTTATGACTACTATTTATCTAACACTAAAATTTACAGTAAAAAATATAATAATTCTAACCCTTACTTTTCTGAAGAAAAAATATAGCAAACTTACTTGAATGAATGGGTTTTCACTCAATAAATTCTATTCTTATATCCTCAATTCTCATAATCAGTAACAGGTTAAAATAAACTAGGTATTGAACATGTAAAAATATTAATTAAGATAAGGGTATTATCATGTTTTTATGGTGAATATTATAGAAAGAATAAAATAGTGACATGAGAGTTAAAAATACATAAATGCACATATATATATATATATCCATAATATTTAGAAATGAAAAGTAAACAAGTTATCTGAAAATGAAACAAATGGTTTGAAAAAAATTCAAACAGCCTCTTGGTTTTCAGATAATTTCTTGTTAAATCGACAGAGGTCTTGATTGGTAATTCTGTGAGGGTTTCCTGTTTTTGGTGAATTTTCAACTGACCCATTTCTGTGGTGTTTTTGAAAAACTCTGTGAACTTTTGATTAGGGAAGCTTTAAATTTCAACCAAAATGAGTGATATTGTCTATTATAGCTTCCAGGACTAAAATAAATAACTTTTCTTCATGATTGAGATGTAATTTCCGCAAATGAGGTGGAAGCATAGTCTGAGAAAACTAACAACAAATGATGGATTTTCTGTAAGCAAAAAAAATCAATCAGGAAAACCCACCAATTTAAAAAAACAAGAGAAAAATTAAAAGGATTGAAATTATAGGAAGGTATTAGAGGTGGTATTTTATGAAGAATGCAATGTAAATATTGGAAAATAAAATGCATAAAATTACACATTATTATTTTCTAGCCACTGAACATACATCACACACACTTCCACACTACTCAATGGTACATTCTACCTTAGAACTGTTGGCCGGATTTCTAGAAGAAGAAAGAAAAATACAGAAGAATAAGGAAAAGAAGAACAAATAAAAATATAACCTGAAAATAAAAGGGCAACAGAAACAACTAAAGAGGAAAATAAGGGTCTACAAAAACAAGTATTGGATGTTAGGATTTATTTCAATCAAGTAAATTTTATCTCTCTGCTAATAGCAAAACAAAATATAACAATGAATAGCTCTTAAAGTAACCTTGTATGTAGATATATTTCTTATGTTACTTGTATTCAAACTACTGTAATAAAATGGCTAGAAAAATATATATAAATGTAACAATAGTGTTAATTAATAAGTTGTAAGGAAATATAAGTAATGTGGACTACAAAGTGAGAAGCCAAGGCTTTTATATAGGCAAATGAGGCCCTCTGGGATGTCACTAAATTTATATACAAAGTAAAAGAAAGGAAACAAATGAAAATGAAGTTTAGCAAAGAAAATAAGGTTTCTATGTAACTATTTACTAAAACATAATATAAAACCCCAATGTGTCCACCCTTTAAACAATGTAACAATTTAATAGCTTAATTGGGGTACTGATTTGGTATACAACAGGAAAACTGTAACCATAGTAATTTCAAAACATTTTACACTTATTATGGTGTCTCAAACATTATTAAACATGCCTAGCATGTTTCATTTGAAAAATGCTACACAAACACACTTTGAAATATGGTTGATTTGGTACTTGTGGTCTTAAACATAGTTTCAAATATGTCCTACTTTTGTAAAATTTTCTTAACCACAATTCAGCCCACAAGTACCCACATCCTCCTGATCAGCTGCGCACCCCTTTCCTTCCATCCTCACCCATATACTCCATGTCACAATTCTTCTTCCCCAGTTCATTTCCAAATAAAATTTCTCTCTTTCAAACCATATTAAGTCTATTAAATTTTGTTCTCTTTTTAGAAAACTTTCCTGCACAACTTTCTATACTCACAACCTCTGATTTTTATCAAAAACTAAAGGTAAGATGGATTTGACAACAAATCAAATGAGGGAAAGATTCAAAAAATATCAAACAAAATACAAGAAAGCAAAGATGGCTACTTCTTCAACTCGGTTTGGAGTCACCAAAGATGATGAAAAGCATTGAATCACATCTGTTTCTAATAAAATTCAACTCTATGTCTCCTTTTTCTGATCAAATGGACAAACTCTTTGGTCAAAGGCCTGATGTCAACCCCTTGCACATGAATCAAGGCCCAAGAATTTCTGAGTCTCATAAAAATAGTCAAATTTACCTTTAGATCCTTCACTTGACTCTCCAGAATTTGGAGAACCATCTGTGTATTCTGACATTGAGCTTGATAAGCCCATGGTAGTAAGACTAAACTAATCTTTCTATTATTGTTTATTTTGTAGTGCTAATTTACTTCCTATGTATAAAGCAGTTCCAAGCCTCATCAAATCAAGAAATTTTTAAGGAATTAGCTGACAATGAAATATTAGATGATAAAGAATCAACCCCTCCTAGGAACAGACTCAAGCAAAGAGCTTCTGCTAGTTTTGGGACAACTCAATCAACGTCAAAGGCTGTTTTTTCTGCTTATGGTGAGATTTTTAATAAACGCAAACAAGGTTATATTTTTTATTTTTTTTAACTAAAGAATTTTTTTTAATTTATTTCTATTACTCTTAAAATTCAAACTTGTTTCAGAAAAAGAACAAGCACAAATTGAAATCATGAAGTTTGAGTCTCATAAAAAAACTGCAGAACATCAACTACTTTTTGAGGAAAAGAAGTGGTTTGATTCAGAAGAAAAGGAAGAAAAAATTTTAGAAATTGAGAAAGATAATTTAAATTTGGAGAGGGAGAAGATTGGGATTCAAAGAGAGGATGATGAAAAATTCAAAAATAATCAATTTCAATTGGAAAATGCCAAAATTCAGTTACAAGCTGATGAATTAAAAATGAAGTAACTTGATGATGGAAAATCAAGAAATCAAGCTTTTTTACTTGCCTGTGTTAATGCAAATAAGTAAAATTCTGATATAATAGAGTTGCTTTCTTTACTTAGTTAAAATTAATTAAACATTAATAAATTTCTTTCTGAATTTCTTCTATAATATCACCATGAAATTCATCCAACAATTCACATATCTCCTTCCATTGATTTTTAAACTCTTCAACATTTTTTTGTCTAACTAAACTACTTATATTTAATAATCTACACCACACAATATGGGGGGCGGACTTGCTAGCGAGTCCACAACCTTGGACCCAAACTCACCACAGATTGAACACACATTGAGCTATTGATAAAGGAACCATACAATCAGGGATGAACACCACTCAGCAGAACAGTTTTATGTGGGTGTTCAAGTAGGGTTCAGTATGGGTTCAGTATGAGTTCAGTCTGAGTTCCATCTGAGTTCAGGTTGGGGACTTGCTAGCAAGTCCACCCCCTATATTGCGTAGTGCTAGATCCTACTCTGTCAATCATACTTTCTATTTTTCATCAATTACATTTAGGAATTTTTCTTTTTTCTTGGATTTTTCACTTTCTTTTATTTGTTCCCAAATACTATCATCATCCACTGATTCTTTTCTTTTTTTTTTATGCAATCTACTACTTGAAGAATAATGTTTCAATGACTGCTTTCTAGCTAAAAAATTTGTTTTTTTATAGAGTCTCAATTTTATATTTGTAAAATATTTCTCCAAAATCACCAGATTTCTCAATTGAGAAATAAGTTTTGTATGAATCTTCCTCTTCATCAGAAATAATATCTTTTCTGGTTTGAGATTTTTTTTTTCAATTATCTTCTGTGGCCTAATATATTTTATTTTAATTAATCTTTTTCTTATTTATCTATTCAAATAATTAAATATAATGAAATACTCTTACAAAATCTCTATTTTATCCTGGTGAGTCCAAAATTTTAAGTTTGTGAATTGAGATTTCATTTCAGGATAAAGTTTAAGAACATCACATTTTAGATTACACCAATGGCAGCTTTGAAATTTTTTGACTCTTTCTTGAACTAATGTATTTTTAACACAATATTGATTAGATCTTCTGCATCTTGTGCAAGTTTTAGAGTATTGATATGTGAGCTGATAACCCTTTTTAAAATAGTCTTCAATACTTGATGAGGTACTCATTTAAAATATTCTGGAGAAAACAAAACTTGAAATATACTTTGGTTGTTAAAGAAAATGGATCTTAGTAGACCAAGAATAATTATGGAAGCAAATTATTCAAGTTTTTTTGGCAACAAATTAACCTGCAAGTAACCATATTATGGGGTCCAGACCACCAAATTATTTAAAAGTCAAAAAAATTTATGTAAAAAAATTTTTTTTGACAATACCCTCCCCTGCTATTTACCATAACAGGGGGTGAGGATCACCATTTTTTAAAAAGTCAGAAAAAAATTTATGACAAAAAAAATGGCAATACCCTCCCCTGTGTTTTATTGAAGTAGGGGCATATATTGCCAAAATTTATGTTCATTGCATAAATTAACATGAAAACAAGTCTTATAAGATAATTAACAAACCGAAATTAATGAAAATTCAAGTAAAAATGTGAGTGGAAATCATCTGTGACCAAAGTCAATGAAATCAAACACAAATGTATACATGAACCTCATGAGAAAAACAAATTTCCTCATGATACCTTTATACAACACATGGCTGATGGCTCATTATTTTAGGTAAGTAGATTATCATTTATGACTTGTAAAATGTTAATTTGTGAAATAAAAATAAAAGCTGACAACCTATATTTCACCCCATACTTTTTTTTCTACCTAATGTTTTTTGTTTTACCTCACCTTTTTCTCTTACCTTATCAAGCCTATTGAGAAGCTCCCTATTGATTTGAAAAGAACAGCCAAATTGAGTAAATTCTTCACAGGATTCTAAGTCAGGTGGTGCTTTAGTTGTCTCAAAATTGGATGAAACTTATCTAAAAAGCTCTCCTCAAACTAACTGAAAGAAATAGTTTCAAAAATTGCCAAAAAAACTTCCTAAAAGTTCAACAAAAGACTGCCAAAAGTGTTCAAAATGTGTCCCAAAAGTACCCAAAGAGTGTTCCAAAAGTTTTCAAAAAAGTGTCATGAAAGTTCCCTAAAGCCTCCCCAGAAATTACCAGAAAAGTGCCAAAAATTCCAAAAAAAAATTTCAAAAATCATCCAAAAAAGTGCCAAAATAACTTAATAACACTTAAAAATGCTTTTGAAATGATTCCAAATGGTTTTTAAAGGTTTCAAGAATTTACAAATTGATTTAGTGAAAAAATAGACCTAAAGTAGCCCTTAAACACCTAGAATTCACTGAGAAATGCTTGGAAAAGGTTTTTGGAAGGTTTTAACAAAATAAAATACCAAAAACAGGCCAAAAACACCTCAAAGTAAGCGGAAACTTCTTGGAAAAAGTTTCCAAATCATTTCCAAATAATTCCAAAGCAATTTAGCAAAGAAAAAGACCAAAAAAGTGAAAATGCCCAAAATGACCAAAAAACACCAAAAAGTCAATAAATCATGGATAAAATGATAGAGAACAAGAAAAAAAGGGGGTGAAAGTGAAATAAGAGCAGATAAATCAGCAATCAAACAAAAAAGAAACAAAAAAAAGAGACAAGAAAAAAGACATTTCAATTGGCAATTAAATTTAAAAAAATGAGAAAGTGACTTACTTTGAGTGCTGTGAATTGAGAAGTATCAGAACCAACAATGGATGATGGAAGTTAGATATGAAAAGAAGATGAAATATCTTATTGAGACATAATCTTAGAAATGTTATGCGTTTGCAAATGTCATACAATTTCAATTCTGGGAGCTGAACCAAAACAAATGAAACTGAGAAACTGGGGAATTTCATTGGCAAAAATTATTACACAAAAAATAAAATTGTAAATAAGTTAAGCTTGGCCCTCAAAATGAGAAGCTGCAGAAGTGATCTCAAGTTGATGGTGGACTGAAAGTGGCATGTTATGTTAGTGAAAAGTGGTAAAGATTATGAGTAAGTGTATGATAATGGGATTGATAAAGCTCTGGTAAGTCATATACTTTTCTCATATGAATAAGCCCTTAAGGATTAGGTGAAAAAAAATTTAGGTGTTGGTGCTTTTGTACCTAGTATTGGCATCCTTGTACCTGGAGCTGACTAATCATGATGATGAAGGGAAGTGTTTTGATGATTTTTTTGACCCAAAAGAAGACTTGTTTGGGGACAAATACACTGTTGAAATACACCTGTCCAGGGCAGGTGTATTTCATTTTTTGATGGTGGTTTTGGTACCTTTTTTGTGGCATGTTTATGTGATGTATTTGGTAATGTTTGAGACCCCCTATTATTTATTTTATTAAAACCCAGTTTTTTGTGAAAGATAAAAATTATACTATTTGTGATGTACAGATTTATATATACCTAGTTAATATAGTTTAAACTAAAATTTATTAAGTAAGTTAAAATTATTGTACCAGTAAAATAGTTATTGAAATTAAACAAGTAAGTATTTTAATAAAATTACTAATTTATTAAAATAAAACATTTTTATAAAGTGTTCACTTGTTTAATTTATTTATTGGCCCAATTGTGAGTAAAAAGAGTTTTCAATAATTATTGATTGTAAGTTATAATTTCTATGATTTAATATATATAATTAAGTAATTAATTAACTACATTATAAGTTGATTTTATTACTTAAAATTATACTGTGAGCTTGTAACTAATTAATTATTAATTTATAACCATTAAGTACACAAAAAGGTGCCAATCATTTCATTTAATATAATGTTCTTTTTTTTATCTAAATGTATATACAATTTATATAATAATAAAATTAATATAAAATTTTATTTAAATTTAAAAATTTTGTTATATGATTTTATTTTAATATAATATTTAATTGTTATATATACTTTAAATACATTTTTTCTCTTTTTAAACTTCATTTAACTTAACATTAGATTTTACTAGATAATTAGTATAGTCTGGCTGACAAGAAAAGTATTATCCTTACAAAAATTATTAGGTTCTTCCACTTGCCATATCTTCCATAATCTACACATGTTTACCCATAAAATTTATTATAGTGGGGAGGACAATCAAGCTTAGTTCTTGGCTAGATCTTTTCAAAGAAAGGTTGAGGAATATAAATTAGCCCACTCTCCCATAATTATTTTTGTTTTAGCTTGTTAATAACTAGTGCAGAAAGTGGAGGAGATGAAATGTTTTCCCCTCTTATAAATAAGGATTGATCTATAAATTTAATACATGGAAAAGAAGTTTAGCAGAAAATTTTAAGTTTTGAGAGGTACCAGATGTGATAGTCCAAAGATCAAAAACATGCCTTTTAAATAATAATTAAAGTTCCCTGAAATAAGCTCTCAGCACTTTTTATGCATACACCTAGCTCACTTTTCTTTCTTGAAACCAATATCATCTTGATACCATCCATTTTTGTCAAAGTAGAACCACTAACTTCAATAGAAGATCTTCATTAATTATCATAATACACATAGAGTTTTTATCTAATCAATTTAAATATCTGTGGAATCCAAGTTCACCTTATGAGACATGCCAAAATGCAGCTAAAATTTAAAAATGAAGTTGCATATGGTGACCCCCTTCCATTCAGCTCAAGCTTTTTTTCATTTATTCTTCATCATTTTTTGATAATTTTCCTCTTGTTCTTTTAATAATTGACTTCTGTATTTTTCTAGATATTTACTCATAATAATCTTATATCTCTCTGATCCTTCTTTCTCAATGCAGAAACATGAGGTCGGAAAAAGTTTCAAAATATGAAAATACTACTGAGCATTTTTTTGATTTTTATTTTATATTGTGAGTCTTGAGGCCTCTATTAAAAATGTAACAAAATATGAATGAGATAAAATCAGTTTTTTGAGAAAAGTATAAAAAATAGGTTGAGGAGGACATTTTTCCCAGAACTGTGCAAATTCTTAGTATTTTATTCTGATTTAATGAAAGGAAAATTACATTATCTTTCACATACTATTTATATATTTTTATAAAATATCATGTATTCTAAATTCTGAAAAGTGTAGGATAATATACAGGGATAAAAGTTTATATGTTTTAAACTTATATTATTTGATGATATCAATTTCTTTAATAAGAAACCTTTCCATAAATAGAAAATTGGTATAAATTGAATTGGAGTCCAATGTAGATTAATATAGTTTTAGTGGTTTAGAAAAATATGTTGAGAGATTATTTGGGCTATTTAGCTATATTTGGAACCTAATTTTCTATCTCATGCTTCTCAAGATTAAGAAATATATACACAAAGAGTCTGAAATAAATATTTGCCATACTTTTGGTAACTTCAAAGTTTCTTCATAGTTTTCATATAATGGTAATAGGTATTAATTGATGTGATATTTTTTCATATCCTATACCTTGGACCTGGAAATAATTTGATGTGAAATCATAGTAAGTTGCCATACAAGTAGTTTTTAGAGACTTTCACTATTTGGGAAACTGGGTTTTCAGGAAGTGGTGAAACAAATAATCACAAGCTATAAATTAGGCTTAAAGCCCACAAAGTACCCATTTCTGTGTCCTTCTATAAAAAATAACTTACTGTGACACTTTTTTATGTTTTTGCACACCTCTTTCACTTTTTCTGGACATTTTTATCATATTTTTTATGTCTCTCATTTCTACATAGTAACAAAAGGTATTAAAAGAATACATAAAATAATACAATTTTTTACTACCATTCACATTTCTAGCTAAATAAGTAATCATTAAAAGTTAAAAAATAATTACTGAAAAAAATTAATCACCCAGAGCCATATTTTAAATTAGTATCTTTTCAGCTCCTACTAGTGATCATGTTCTGTGTTGAGTGAAGGTGGTGGTTTTGGTTGAAAGTGAAGTATTTAGGTGGTTATTATGGAAGATAGTGGAGGAGAAAGAGGAGTTGATGGTGGGAAAGCAGTTGTGGAGGTGGGAAAGTGGTGGTGGTGGTGGTGGTGGTGGTGGTGGTGGTGGTGGTGGTGGTGGGAAAGTGAAGAGGGGGTTAGGGTTAGAAATAATATATCAATGGATTTTAAAAAAATATAAAACATTGAGCAACTAAAACTTAAGAGAAAAAAGCCAAAAAAAAAATAATCATGAAGCTCAAAACAAAGGAAAAAAGTGTGCAGAAACATAATTCATTGTTGCAGGCCTTTTATAACTAACTCAACTCATAATTCTTGAAAGTCACATTTTCTGTACTACACCATGCCTGATTCTGGCTGTCACAGGAATGTTTGAAACACTTTTTTCCACATAGTCTTAGTGACAGTTTTTGATTCTGGTAGCACAAATAAAAGCTTGATGTGAGATTAGAAATAGGTATTCTGGATTTTCAGGATGTTATAGACCACAGACTTTAAAATAAATCCTAGGTGGAATGGAAACCTTGGAGAGACTCATTGATTTACTTTAGTGGCCTTTCTTAATTTTTTTTCTAAATTATATGCCTTAATTTAAAGAGGGTATTTGTGAGTTTATGGATTTCATGATGGTGTTTCTTCAAATTACTAGTAAAAACTGCAAGAAAAAAATGGGGAAAGGGGAAAGGGGAAAGGGGAAAGGGGAAAGGGGAAAGGGGAAAGGGGAAAGGGGAAAGGGGAAAGGGGAAAGGGGAAAGGGGAAAGGGGAAAGGGGAAAGGGGAAAGGGGAAAGGGGAAAGGGGAAAGGGGAAAGGGGAAAGGGGAAAGGGGAAAGGGGAAAGGGGAAAGGGGAAAGGGGAAAGGGGAAAGGGGAAAGGGGAAAGGGGAAAGGGGAAAGGGGAAAGGGGAAAGGGGAAAGGGGAAAGGGGAAAGGGGAAAGGGGAAAGGGGAAAGGGGAAAGGGGAAAGGGGAAAGGGGGATGGAACACTTTTCCAGGTAAAAGAGAAGGATGTATTTTAAGCTCAAGGTAAACTTTTTAATGGTTGATTTCTGATATTTCTTTTCCTTTTTATATGGAAAAAATTGGATCTATTGTAGAGGTGATTTCTGAAGCAAGTTTCCTATAATATTTAGGTACCTGAATTTGTTCCAGAGTTAAAAATTTCAATAAAAACTCCCCTTTCATTTTTTTTCTGATAATCCCAGTAGAAATATGAGAAACTGAAATAGAAACATGTGAATTTCTATCTTTTTCTTACAAAGCAGAAGCTACAGCTTTAATTTGCCATTGGTAAAGCTTGTGAGTGAAATTTTATAAAATTTATAGCTCATTATAGTAACTGCCAAGAATAATGAAACAACTTCCTTTTTTTTACAAATTAAAATTTCTTAAAATCCTCAATTATCATTTAATCAATCTCAGTATCTTCTAGCTAATCTAGCTCATTTAAATGGTCAATATGTCATTCCTACTTTTCAAGGTACTGTTCTGAAAGAGAATCCAAAAATAACTTTTATTTATTTTTGATTAAGAATTTTATTTACATGTTGAAAGGAATATTTTAAATTCTTTGAAAAATAAGAGCTTAAATACTCAATATATTTGATTTTAAAGCTCCTAAAACTTGGATAATGACTTTTTTTATCTTTCACTATCTTCTGGATGATTCTCAAGGGCTATCAAGAAGAAGACCTAGAACAGCTGTCAGATTTTTTTCATAAATCTTCCTATGTTTCCAATTTTTGGTTTGTGTGCCTCAACTATGACAATTAATCTTTCCTGTTCCTCACATGATTCCTGATTATAAATATTTCTTTCTTTTTCAATAATATTATTTATAATTTAATTTTAAATATATGAGTTGCAGCTTTAGTAAATACTTGAATTTTTAAATTTTAGATTATATTTGATAAGTTATTATTAATTTTTAAATCACATAATATATAATTTTTTCAGTTGCCTTCAAAGAAGAAAAAAGAAAAAGAAATACTCAAGTTGCACATCACATGGTAGTTTTCATAAATCAAATCATTTAAAAAAATAACAGATTTATAAAATATGGCCAAAAAAGATTAATATTGATACATATTTTTTGTAATAATTGTAATAATAAACTTTAAAACCCCCCCTAATTGTAGCTAAAATTTAGATATCAAACTTATCTTGTGAGCTCTTTAACTTCTCCTGCTCTCACTTTATATATGTAGCAAAAAGCATCAATAAGAGGAATAAGAATTTTAATATTTTTTTAATATATTCATCTAATCTTCTACTTTTTTGAATGGAGTATCTCAGTCTAGTAAACTCAACAAACTCTTTTATAGGAGTATTTTAATGCATTATTTAATTATCAGACCACAAAATAGCCCAAATATTATAAGAAAACTAAGAATTTATCTTATGAAAATTTTCAGAAAAAAAATCATCCCTACCACTTCCATGAACCACCCTTGACTAATGTTGGCCAGTCATCTAGAAGAAGGGAAGAAAAGGGGAAGAAAAAGAGGAGGAAAGGAAAGTAGGGAAGAAGGGTTTATAAAAAGTAGAAACAATAAGGCAATAAAATAATTGGATGTAATTAAAGAGAGGCAACGACGAGTTACTTGAGGGATGACACAAAATTGAGGTTTTATTAATTGACAATATTATTTAAAGTAAGGGTTCTGCGCGGAAAATAATATAATTAGTATCAGACTAAAAGCAACCTGTAAATAGTTATATAGAATTTAAATTAGAGATTTAATACTAATAAAAATAATAATAAAACGTATTATATTGACAATTTGTTCAGATTTTGTTTGTATAGTAAGTGATGAGGCTACAGGGGATTATCCAAGGCCTTTTTATAGGCAATGGATCCTATGAAGCGCCACTACAGTTTTAAATACAAGAGTCATAATAAGATGAAACAAGAAAATAAAAGAATAAGTGAAACATAACAATTTAGAGAAAAATATGAAACAAATAATTAAAACCCCAAATATGAACCAAATTTCCCCACAACTAATTCCCAAATCAGTAAGTAAAAATAGTGAGTAACTAAACAAGCCTGAGACATAGGAACTATGAGGAAAAATAATTCAAAACAGATGGTACAGTATGCTTTAAGGGTTTACAAGTGAAACAAGTAGAAATATTTTGACGCAACAAAATATGTAATCAATTTTAATTTAGTATAAAGAAATTAATTAATTGTTACAACTATGTAATTAAATAATTAATTTAAATGAAACAAGTAATTAATTTATTACTAAATTAAGTTGAGAATTTTAATACTTTTTTATAAAATAAGTATTATAATTTATTTAATTTTTTATTGACACAATTAAGGGTCCAAAAAATAGCGGCAATAATTATGGATAATAGTATATGAAAAAGTATATTTTAAAAATTAAATTTAATCAATTAAAGTAATTACAATATAAGATAAACACTTGAATATAATTATCTTATAAGTTTTTAATTAATTAATTTATAATTATTAAATAAACAATGTGCCCTTTTTTATGGAATATAATTAAATGCTTTTAAATTATCTTATAATAAAATTAAAATAATATTTACTTTATTTATATAAATAAAATATTAATATAAATTTAATATGTAATATAATATTAATGTTAAATGCATACTCTGCAATTATTATGTCTTTATTTAATTCCAATAAATTGTATGTTTAATTACTGGGCTCCTGGAACAGCCTGGCTGACACTCCCTCACTCCAAAAAAAACAATAAAAAAAAATGCTATGATTTTTTCTTTTTATACTTTTTTAATAGAGTAGGAAGGTTTGAAATATCTTTACCAGGTATCCATGCATCATATTCAGATGACTTATTTTTAAATCTCAATAAATACTCAGTACCTCTTTCAGAAGTGATAATTCTATCATTGATAATTTTATCAATTTCTGCAATTTCTGTGACTTCCTGAGGGTTTTTCTTAGGTCTACCTCTTCTTTTTGGAAATAAGTCACTGTTGGAAGTATAAGGTTTTAACAGGGAAATGGGGAAAACAGAATTTTTTCTATCATATGGAGAGTATAACACAACTTCAACTGCATTATCTTCAATCATTTTTTTCACAACAAAAGGACCCACAAAAGGATCTTTTAATTTATTGTTACCCTGTAAACTGAAGTGGAGAGTAGATATCAACCCTTCATCACTCTCTTTAAATGTGTGTTCTTTATATGATTTATCCCATCTCTTCTTCTCATATTCAAATGCTTTATCAATACAAGATTGAGCATGTTTTCTGCACAGTTGTTGCATTTGAACAAAAGATTTGACACCAGGGTGTAACTCCAATTTAGGCAATTTACTATTGAATATTTGAGCAGGAGTATGAGGGACACAAACTAGCCAAAGCTCAAAAGGTTTCTTTTGAGTAACAGAGTGAACAGTGCTATTATAAGCAAATTCAAGACCAGGTAATAAGGTGACCCAGTCATGAGTAAATTTGTCATTGTCTTTATATTCCAATCCAAAGGCACAATACCTTCTAATCATATCCTCTAGAGTTTGAATCATTCTTTCAGCTAGACCATCAGTTTGGGGATGGTGAGCAGTAGATAATTTTAATTCACAACCACATATATCCATTAGAGACATCCAGAATTCAGATGTAAATTTTGGATCTCTGTCAGATATAATGGCTCTAGGGAATTCAACCATATTGAACATATTACACCACCATAAGAAAGCCAAGTCTTTGGTGGAGACATCTTTATGGGTGGGAACAAATTTGCACATTTTAGTAAATCTATCCACTATTACCCAACAAGAATTATAATTTTTTTTACCTGCAATAGGAAGACCAGTGACAAAATCCATATTAATGATTTTCCAGGGAGCATCAGGTGCTTCAATTTGCTGTAATAACCCTGCTCTCTTACCAGTCATTCTTTTGGATTTCTGGCATGAATCACAAGATTCAACATATAATTTAGCATCTTCAGACATATTAGCCCACCAAGCAGTATTTTTGAGTCTAATCAGTGTCTTCTCAAGATCAAAATGACCAGCTAATATGTCATCATGACAAAGCTTGAGGATAATTTCTTTCATAGAAGGAGAAATTACAATTACATTAGTAAGCTTTCTTCTATAATAAATATATCCATCTTCAATAGAAAACTTTCCCTTAATTAAAGCATTCTGATATTCAGCAGGAAGATGTTTAATCAATTCCTGAATAGAAGCATTTTTAGGATCATTCAAGATAGTAACTAATTTATTTAAATCAGAATCCTTATCATATAAATCCAAAATTTATTGTAATAACTCCACTTCCATATCAGCTATAAATATACCATGGATATGAACAGTATCATCTTCAGGTACATAAGCAGGATTTGAGTCATTATTTTGCAGAGGCAATCTGGAGAGCATATCAACATTGGAGTGAAAATTTCCAGCCCTATGAATAATTGTCATCCATCCTCTGTATTCTTGAACAGTAAGTTGCCACCTGAACATATGTCTGTTAGGTGTTTTCAGGTTTAAGAGGGACTTTACAGAACTACAGTCAGTTACCAATTCAAACCTTTGGTCATCTAGATAGTAATGAAGTTTTTCAAGAGCCCACACAACTGCTAATCACTCTAATTGAGTGGCACCATATTTCAATACACTATTTCTCAAGGTTCTTGAAATATAACAAATTAAAACCTCTGAGGAATTATCATTTATAATTTGCTTCTGGTGAAGGGCAGCACCCAGACAAACAAAGCTAGCATCTGTGTATAGGACAAAAGGTTTGTTGAAATCTGGAAGAGCCAATATAGGGGCTGTAATTAAGAAACTTTTTAATGTATCAAAAGCTTTTTGACAGTCATTATTCCAGAGAAAGGCAACATCTTTTCTGGTCAGTTTTGTAAGAGGTAAGGCTATGACCTGATAATTTTTAATATATTGTCTATAATAGCCACACATACCCAAAAAACTTTGGATTTCTCTTACAGAAGTTGGTGCTTTCACATTTTGAATTGCAGCAACTTTTTTTTGGTCTACACAAATTCGTAAGCCTGACACAACATGGCCAAGGACTTTCAAGGATTGAAAACCAAATTTACACTTTTTTAAGGACAAGGTCATATTGATTTCATCCATTTTTTGGAAAACTCTATTTAAGTGAATCATATGTTCATCAAAAGTTTTAGAAAAAATTATAATGTCATCAATGTAAACCATGAGCCATCCTTCAATTATTTCTTGATGGAAAGTGTTATCCATGACCTTTTGAAAAACTGAAGGGGCATTTTTAGGGCCAAATGGCATCCTAACATACTTATATATTCCCATATGAGTAGCAATTAGCAAAACGTTTTGAGAATTTTTCTCAACTGGAACTAGATGATATCCTTTATTACCATCCAGACAACTAATAAATTTTGCACCTTGCAAGGTAGGATGTATTGAATTAATTCTGGGTAAAGGATAAATATCATCAACAGTATAAGTGTTTAATGCTCTGTAATCACCACATAATCTAGCCTTATCTTTTTCATAAGAAATCAAGACTGGGGAGATGACACAATATTTGGGGGTGACATCAACTTTCTCAATGATATTCATTTTTAATAATGTGGCAATATTATCTTCAATATCCTTTCTTTTTGTTGGAGAAGCAGGATATGGTTTTTTCTTAAGACTAGGAGGGATATCACTCAAGTTACAGGATAAGGTAGTTTTCATTTATTCCTGAACAATTCCTAAGACATGAGATCCATGAACAAAAGCCATAGTGAAAGAGGTTATTGAGGCAATAATAGAATCCTTTTGTTCACTAGTTAACTGATCACCAAAAGAAGCAGTATTTATTTCATTTAATAAATCATCCATTTCAATTGTTGTTCTGCCTTTACACTGGATTAGTGAGTTACAAGACTTTAACAGATGCCCAGAAGGTTTTCTAGAGGAGGAAATTATTGAATTTCCTTTTGCCATTCAATCCTAAGGTGAAGCAATTATTTTCTGGGTCCAATTTGACACCAAACATGGTTAAAATATCATTCCCCATAATAAACCAATTGCTTAAATTATCATTTTTCATGACAACAAATTCACAAATAGCTCTGAAAAAACCACCATTATATTTGAAGAATACAGAGTTTTTGTATTTGCCAATAGGAATTAAGGTAGAACCATATCCTCTCCATTTTTCAGAAGTTATAGGTAATAATTTACTCAAATAATCCTTATCTACTGAAGCTAAAGCCTTTTCAGAGACTACACTTCCTCCAGCACCAGAGTTAAGAACTACATCAACATTTTTACCATTAATGATAACAGTTGCTTTCAAGGGGGATATGGCTATAGAATTGTTAGTAATATCTTTAATTATTTCAGCATTTTCTACTGAAGATAAATCCAATACACATTCTTCAGATATATTATCTAAATAATGGACATCCTGTTCTAACATTAAAACATCTTTAACAGAGTCATTGCCCTTCAGATATATTATCTAAATAATGGACATCCTGTTCTAACATTAAAACATCTTTAACAGAGTCATTGCCATAGGAGATATTACTTACACAATCACTAGAAGAATTATTGACATCAATTTCAGCTTCATTAGTGTCTTCATTTTGTTCAACAAGATGAATTTTCTTGTCACAAACATGACCCTTTTGCCATTGTTTGTTACATTTATAACAAGTATTTGTTGCATATTTTTTAGGCGCAACTGGGGCAGAGGGTTTACCAGATTATTCTGGGAGCTTTGTAGAAGGTTTATTCTGATCATTATAATATTTACCAAGGTAATTCTTTGGCTCATATCTATTGTTGAGTAGTACCTCATTACAGATATTAATGAAAGAAGAATTTTCCCTTAAATGCTCAGTTCTAGCCACAATCAAATCTCTAAGAGAATTTGGTAATTTATACAAGATTTTATCTCTCCAAATATCATAATCCATCTTTGGATCAATTGCTCTTAGGATTTTTGTTACTTTCATAAGAAAAACAATGGGTTTTTCAACAGAGGAGGATACATATCTAGTATTCTCATACAGTCTTTGCTGAGCTAACCTGAATTTTGAACCATCAAACTGATTCTCAATCAAGGATTTCCAATCATTCCATGTATAATGATTGTTATCCAAAAGGACAGATTCATACCACATCAAGGCTACATTGGAAAATAAAGAAATTAGCTTAGAAACAATTTCCTCATCAGGTAGTTTATAAGAACTCTTTAAATTATCAATTCTTTGGATAAAGTGTTGCCAATCAGAAGAAGAATCACCATCAAAGGTAGGATATTGGTCCAACTAAGGCCAATTTTTCTGACTACTGGGATGGTTCATTTTTTTGGTTTGAATTATTCATCATTAATAATTCCTGGAGTTTAGCCAGATGTTCAGAAATTTCATTATTCACAGAAACAGCTGGTGCATGACCATCACAAGATTTTTTGCTAGTAGCAAAAGATTTTACAGACTCATTGTCAGTTTGTTTTATGGTTGAAATATGAGGAAGAAAGGAGGAACTCTTCTCAGGTTCTTTTTCTTTATTTTTATGCAGCTTATGGACAGCATTCTCATTCATACCATTATTGATGGTTAAGGTTGAGAATTTTTCATGTAGGTCAGACACATAGTTTCTTATCCTTGGAATTTCATACATCTGGTCATTTACTTTTGCAAGAGATAAAACATTTCTGTCCTCAGAAACTGTGCGTTTGGCACTTAGTGCATGGAAATCATTCTTTAGCTTTTTAAACTCATTTTGTAGAGACTTTATTTCACTTTTTAATGAATAATTTTCTTCAATAAGGGGTTTCAATTCACTCAAGGTTTTATGTAGATGTATATTTTTATCTGAGATAGCTCTATGGTCACTCCTTATTTATTTTGTTGGCTAAGAACAATATTCAAGGTTTCTTTGATTTTAAAAAAAGCTGTATCTTGTACAGAAGTACTTACTTTACATTGCAAGCGCAAGTTATTTAATCTATCATTCTCATGGCTTAACACATCTCTCAAATGTTTGTCTTTCACAACATTAAAATCAAGGGTATCTGTTAATATTTCTTCAGAAGTTTTCTAAATTAAGGTATAGACTTCAGGGGAAACAGAATCATTCTTAATTGCAAGAGAAGGATTAATTAAAGAAGTAGAAGTTAAATGTAAAGGTTCATCAAATGACAATTTGCTAATTAAATTAATAGGGCTACTAGCTACAGGAAGCTGTCTTTTAACAGGTTTAACTGTTCTTTCACCATGTTCAATAATATTACCTGCAGAAGAAGTCTTATTAGAAAACATTCCCAAGTGACTATCAACCAAATTACTTACCATGGCAGAGGAGGAAACTTCCCCTGAGTTTGGGATTGTGCTTGGGCCTTCTTTCTCCTGCCTTGTTGGCAGGGATGAGGAGGAGGATGGAAATCGGGTGTTCTGGATGGGCCAGGCTGCTTATGAGGAGGATGTTGCACATTCTGCTGGTAGTGACTCATTAGATAATCCCATTTCCATTGCTCTACTTCCATAGTACTTTGATTTTGGATGGAGGAGCTGGGGAGCGGTGAAGGTTGAGCCTGAACTTGAGGCTGATTGGGAGGCAACTGAGGAGGGGCCTGGGCTTGATTTTGGTTCCTGAGTTCCTGAACTTGATCCCACAAGGTGTCTACTTTTGCCTTTTATTTCATGTTTTCTGTCTTCAGTTCTTTGATGTGACTGGACAGATTGCTGATTTGCTGGGGCAGAGGAAGCTTTTTTATTTTGAATCCTTTTGGAAGACCTTCTTGAGGTACTGGAGGTTTTACTTCCTTCTGTTGTTCTGGGGGAAGGGGGTTTGATTTGTTTACTTCTCCTGTCATTTCCACATCCTGAATTATGTGAATTTTTCTTGTTAGCATAAGATTTTTTATGTTCAAATTTAGAAGAACTCACAGTATCAGCATCATAATCAATTTCAATTTCATCCACTTGCATGTTATCCATTTTCTCAGCCAAATTGCTGGACATAATAGTGGGAAGATTAATTAATTTCTTAAAAAACAAATTAATAAAAATCAGTTAATAATTTGCCCAAAATATTAAAAAAAATTTTATTAATTAAATTATAAAAAAAAATTTTTTAATATAAAGTAATATTTATAAAAAATAATTAATAATATGGACTGCAAAGAAAAATTGGGAATAAACAATTAAGTTATTTTCAACCAATTAATTAAATTACCAAAATTAAATATGGCAATATATGGGACTAAGTACAAAGTACTATTTAAGTCAACAAAAATTAATAATAATAAAAAATTAATTTAATAATTCAATTTTTATTAATAACAATGTTAATTTCTTCTAGGACTAAGAGGAATTTAACACTCTATAATGGTCAACTAGGAAATATATATATATATATATATAATAAATGAACACTTACACTCAGTGAATCAGAAATTAAGCCACAATCACTGTTATTGCAGTAAAAATATAGTAATTTGAGTGAGAGGTGCAGAGGTTAACTTACTATAGTGATCGGAAAATCACTTCAAAATAATCGATGAATTAATTTAATATAAACCTAATAGATTGAACCCAAGTTCGAAACACGGTCACGGAAAAAGTGTCTTTTTTGCTGGGTGGTCAGTGCGCTATGTCGTTCGTCGCAAGTATTGATTGTCGTTGTCGTTTGGAAAGGCTCCTACTTGTTGGCCAGTTGTCTAGAAGAAGGGAAGAAAAGGGGAAGAAAAAGAGGAGGAAAGTAAAGTAGGGAAGAAGGGTTTATAAAAAGTAGAAACAATAAGACAATAAAATAATTGGATGTATTTAAAGAGAGGCAACGACGAGTTACTTGAGGGATGACACAAAATTGAGGTTTTATTAATTGACAATATTATTTAAAGTAAGGGTTCTGCGCAGAAAACACTATAATTACTATCAGACTTAAAGCAACCTGTAAATAGTTATATAGAATTTAAATTAGAGATTTAATACTAATAAAAATAATAATAAAACGTATTATATTGACAATTTGTTCAGATTTTGTTTGTATAGTAAGTGATGAGGCTAAAGGGGATTATCCAAGGCCTTTTTATAGGAAATGGGTCCTATGAAGCGCCACTACATTTGTAAATACAAGAGTCATAATAAGATTAAACAAGAAAATTAAAGAATAAGTGAAACATAACAATTTAGAGAAAAATATGAAACAAATAATTAAAACCCCAAATAAGAACCAAATTTCCCCACAACTAATTCCCAAATCAGTAAGTAAAAATAGTGAGTAACTAAACAAGCCTTAGACATAGCAACTATGAGGAAAAATAATTCAAAACAGATGGTACAGTATGCTTTAAAGGTTTTTAAGTGAAACAAGTAGAAATATTTTGATGCAACAAAATATGTAATCAATTTTAATTTAGTATAAAGAAATTAATTAATTGTTACAACTATGTAATTAAATAATTAATTTAAATGAAACAAGTAATTAATTTATTACTAAATTAAGTTGAGAATTTTAATACTTTTTTATAAAATAAGTATTATAATTTATTTAATTTTTTATTGACACAATTAAGGGTCCAAAAAATAGCGGCAATAATTATGGATAATAGTATATGAAAAGTATATTTTAATAATTAAATTTAATCAATTAAAGTAATTACAATATAAGATAAACACTTGAATATAATTATCTTATAAGTTTTTAATTAATTAATTTATAATTATTAAATAAATAATGTGCCCTTTGTTATGGAATATAATTAAATGCTTTTAAGTTATCTTATAATAAAATTAAAATAATATTTACTTTATTTATATAAATAAAATATTAATATAAATTTAAAATTTAATATAATATTAATGTTAAATGCACACTCTGCAATTATTATGTCTTTATTTAATTCCAATAAATTGTATGTTTATTTACTGGGCTCCTGGAACAGCCTGGCTGACAACTAAAGTGTTTTTTGCAAGCACACCATCCAAAAAAAATGGAAAGCATATTTTAGACCAAAAAAAATTTCATCAGCTTCAGTGTGATTTTCTTTGAAAACCCATGAGGAGTTTCAGGTTATATTCTCTTTAAAAGCATCTTCTCTACCACAAGAGGGAACACCTAAATCTGTTCATAATTTTTCAAGAAAGAAGCTTTTTTTCAAAAATTAAAAGTAGAATGTATGTTCTAATACCTCCAATTATTTCACATTTTCTATACCAAAAGCTCTATAGAATTGTCAGCCGGGCTACTAGACTTACCTGGTAAAATAATTAATTATTTTACTGAGGTGAAGCCACGCCTTTTTTAAAAAATACTTATTAATAATTAATTATTTAACATTTACTTATATATTACTTACAACTAACTAAGCTAATTATATTAATTAGTGTAAATAATTAATTTAAGTAAGTGTCCCATACATTTTTACTCCCTAACACCGTGCTCAATAGTGCAGTTGATTGGGAATAAAAATTAATAATAAAATTATAATAAAAACCTTAAAATTATTATATTACTTCATTGAGAGATCTGGAATTCCCTGAAATCAATATAATTAACTTAAATGTGTTTTAATTAATTGTGACAGTCCAAGGGAACTCATACTTTATTAAGAATAAAATTGATGCCCTTGTTGACATACCAATTAATTTATTTTTCTTATGTCATATATATACTCCTTTTAGTCATCTTTTTTCTAATATTCTTACAGTAGATGATGTAAATTCTGTGTTTTTATTTCCCTCATGTTTTGCATATAAAAGGCCCTCACTTTTGTGCTTTTCAGGACATTCCTTACTTACTTATTTTATTATAACTACATACAAAACTATTTATTATTATTTTAGTATTTACATTAAAGCCGTAATTCTAAGATTTCAAATAAAATTGAAATTATCCCTTTACTTCTTATTATTATTTGAGTAAAAAGTCTTTAAAAGGATAAGAGAAATACGTACCAAGTTTGAATCCTCTGAAATTCAGTGTTGCCGTCCTTGGATCTTCTTGAAAACTCTTCTAGACTTGAAAGACCACCCAACGATTGGAGGCCTTTCCGAATCTTCGACGGCGCATCATTACTTGAGGCCGGAGAACGTGGGGACCATCGCCATTCAAGGTACCTATAAGGACAAGTGAACGACAAAAACAATGAACGTCATATATCATGTGACAAAAATATTTTGCTGTGAACAGGAATCGAGCCGCGCGCCAAAACTTAGGTTCATATATTGACTAAATGTCTTATATTTTGTGGTAATTATTGAAATTACTATTTGTGGGTCACTTTGCACTCTTCACTCTCTACGTATTTCCTTTTACTCAGCACTCTGTAAGTGGCATTAATTTTCTCATTTAACAGGGGGAGGTGTCTAGTAAATTGGAATTAAATTTTTTTTATTTATTTTATTTTTCCTAGTTGATAAAGATAGAGCAATTGTGTTCTCAGTTCTAGAGGTAATAAATTATATTTTAAAAAATTATTAATTATAATTTTCAGTTGACTCTTGATCTAATATATTTAAATTTTATTTGTTCCAGTTGACAAATTGTCCTGACAATAATTTTTTTTTTTTAATTTCATATTTAATATTTTAGTAGACATTAAGTCCTGTTAATTATTTAATTTTCAGTTGATTTAAAATCCTGATAATAATTATCATAAAATTGTTAATAAAAAATTTTAATTTAATTCTTCAGCTGATTATTTTATAATCCTGGTTTTAAATTGTTTTGAATTAATAAATTGATTATTATTTTAGTTGATTTGATCCTGAAGAATTTTATTTTTATTTTTCTTTTAAATAAAAGTAAAAATACAAACTAATTTATCTTATTTTCCCCCTCCCTCATTTCAGTTAAATTTAAAAAAAAAATGACTGATCTAGGTGTTTCTGCTGCACATGAAGAGGAATTGGATTTAATTGATTATGATGAGGCTACTTCTGTGAGTTCTCATTTAACTAGAAAATTATCTCAAATTAATCAATCATTGCCCCAATCAGGATGCAGAGATGGGGGAAGTGGAAATTCTGGTAGAAACAACTCAGGAACAGAAACCTGTAATAAACCCACTAGAAGAACTTCCAAAAGGCTTCAAAATAAAAAATATGCCACTACCTCAACAAGTAAAGAACCTTTCAACACACATAAAAGAATTAAGGACAGAAAACTTGAGATTGAGGTCAAGAGTAGATGCTCTAGAGGAAAAGGTAAGAAAGATAGATGCTTTTATTCAAGAGAAGAGGAGACCTCCTCCCCCCAGGGATCTTCATCAATTGGCTCCCCAGCAGCCAGAGAAAGTGGAAGTATCCAAGTGGCAGTGGGATTGGCTGAACACTCAGTGGGATTACCTGTCTCAAAATCAACAGACTCAATTGCCCCAAGCAGGTCCATCAAGACCCAGCCAAGTCAACCCCACACCTCCTCACCCCTATCAAGGAGGAGTAAGAAGAAAAAACAATATGATCTTTCCCAGAAAACCTTGGTAAGCCCCTCTATTGATTCTCAAGTACCATTTCTTGTAACTAATTCAGTTCCTTCAGGTAATTCTGGAAGAGGAGATGAGACTGTGAGACCTGTAGGGGCTGAGAACAGTAGACAAATTACTCAAATTTCAAATGTATCTAATCCTTTAGTTCTAATTGCTACTTCAATGATAAATCCTGATATGGCTATTATTGATGAAACACTTGAACCTGAGTTTTATAAGAATCTGGAAAGTTACTCTGTTTCCTTATTGAGAAACACTCCAAATGTAGCTAACATTAATGATGAATATTTGAGGGATATTATTGCTAAACAAAATCATACAATGAATAACATGCAACTGACTCATAAATATAATAGTTTGTTAACTGAACAGGGTAATCAAGCATTAAGGAGTGAATTACAGAGATTTTCTGATGATTTGTTTCATTACAAGGCAACCCATGAAAAGAAAGTTGCTTTATGGCAAAATATCAAAAATGATTTGTCTAAACTGCAAGATACTGTATCTGCCTGTTGCCAGGAGGTGGAGATAGATAAGATGAATCTGAAAAGATTGAATGACCATTTTTCATCTTTTCAAAATAAAAATCAGTTATCTTTTGCAACAATCAATGAGAGTTTATCTAGTCTTCCAAGAGTGAAAACCAGAATAACAACCATTGAGGAGAAATTGACCTCATTGTTTAATGATCAAAAATATTCTGACATTTCTTTAAAGGAACATATAGTACAGGATGCTCCCAGGTTACCTGTGGCTAGTTCATCTAAAGGGAAATCAGTTCCAGAAATACATGTTGATATCCCTGAGTTTCCATCAAAAATTGATGATGCACCAGGAACTTCAACAGAGGGATTAAACAATGATATTACTGCACAATTAGAGAAGTTACAGCTTCTCCTTACTCAGAAACAAGCTGGTACTAAGGAGACTCCTTCAAATCAAAAGAATTGGCCAAAAATTGACCAGTACCCAACATTTGATGGTGATTCTTCTTCTGATTGGCAGCAATTTATTTGCAGAATTGATAACTTAAAAAATTCTTACAAACTCCCAGATGAGGAAGTTGTGTCTAAGTTAATTTCTTTGTTTATAAATGTTGCCCTAATTTGGTATGAATCTGTTCTCCTGGATAGGAATGACTACTCATGGGAAGATTGGAAAAAATTGATTAAAGCACCATTTGGTGGCTCCAAGTTCAGAATGGCTCAACAAAGGCAGTATGAGGAAACTAGATATAGCTCTTCCACTGATAAACCTATTAAGTTCTTAATGAAACTTGTAAAAATCTTGAGGGCAATGGACCCAAATATGGAGTTTGAGTTATGGAAGTACAGGATCCTTTATAAATTGCCAATGTCTCTGAGAGACTTGATAGTGGCTAAGACTGAGCTCTCCAGAGAACCTTCTTCTTTCATTAATACTTGCAATGAGATCCTTCTAAACAAAAGGTATGAGGCCAGAAGATTCATTCCTAGGACCCCTTTGGAGAAATCCTCCACTTACCAACAGAAACCTCTGGAAAAGGTTGGTAAACCTTCTGCCCCTGTTGCACCAAAAAAGTATGCAAAAAACACTTGATTAAAGTGCAACAAGCCTTGGCAGAAAGGCCATGTTTGTGACAAGAAGATAAATCTTTTTGAATAAGCTGAGGAGCATGCTGATGACACAATAGAACTGGATGATACTTCAAGTGATTGTGCCAGCAATATTTCATATGAATCTCAACAAGAAATCTTGATGATGCAAGAAGATATTCATTGTTTAAATACTATTGATATTGATAATAATGATTTATCTACAGTTGAGGATGCTGAGATCATAAGGAACATTGAGGATAGCTCAATTGTAATTGCCCCTCTCAAAGCACCAGTCTTGATCAATGGAACCAGCATGGAAGTTGTTCTGGATTCTGGAGCTGGAGGAAGTGTAGTATCTGAAAAAGCACTTGCTTCAGTGGATCAAGACTATAAATCAAAACTGAGGCCTATCACTTCTGAAAATTGGAGAGGGTATGGCTCTGTTTTGTCCCCCATTGGTAAATACAAAGCCATTGTATTTTTTATAAATATAACCATGGTTTTGTAAGAGCTATTTGTGATTTTTTTGTCATGAAAAATGATAGTTTAAGCAGTTGGTTTATCATATGAAATGACATTTTAACCAAATATGGCATAAAATTAGATCCTTCAAACCAATGCTTCACAATGGGGATAAATGGGAAGAGAAAATTTAAGTTTTCCTGTCCCAAAAAATTATTAAAACCAGAATTGAACACATGTAATTCTGTGGCTCAATATAAAGGAGGATCTACAAAATAAATGCATGTCCTTATGTCTGAAATTGACAATGCCTCTTTTGGAGAACAACTTTCTGGTGAGGATAAAGATTCCATCATTAAATTGATAAAGTCTTTTCCTATGACCTTTGCTCATGGGTCACATGAACTGGGATTAGTTAAAGAAGAAATGAAACTTTCATTGTCTTGTCCATTAACTGATATACCACCTAGTTTAAAGAAGAAGCCTTATCCTGCTTCTCCCACAAAGAGAAAAGATATTGAAGACAATATCTCAACCCTTTTAAAAATGAATATTATTGAAAAGGTAGTTGAAACACCTAAATATTGTGTTATCTCACCTGTCCTAATTTCTTATAAGAAAGATAAAGCCAGGTTATGTGGTGATTATAGAGCACTAAATACTTATACTGTTTATGATATCTATCCTTTACCTAGAATTAGCTCTATACATGCTACCTTACAGGGTGCTAAATATATCAGCTGTTTGGATGGTAATAAGGGATATCACCAGGTACCTGTTAAGAAAAATTCTCAGAATTTTCTGATGATTGCTACTCATATGGGTATTTATAAGTATGTTAGGATGCCATTTGGCCCTAAAAATTCCCCTTCAGTTTTTTAAAAAGTCATGGATAACACATTCCATCAGGAGATAATTGAAGGATGGCTGATGATTTATATTGATGATATCATTATATTCTCAAAAACATTTGAGGACCATCTCAACCACCTGTGTAAAGTGTTCTAAAAAATGGATGAGATAAATATGAAACTTGCTTTGAAGAAATGTAAGTTTGGCTTCCATTCTTTAAAAGTTCTTGGTCATGTTGTTTCAAGCTTACAGATATGTGTTGACCAAAACAAAGTGGCAGCCATACAACAGATGAAGGCTCCTACTACAGTTAGAGAGCTACAGAGTTTTTTGGGAATGTGTGGATACTATAGACATTATATTAAAAATTACCAAGTCATAGCTTTACCCCTTACCCAATTAACTAGAAAGGATGTTGCTTTTGTCTGGAATAGTGAAAGACAAAGAGCCTTTGACACTATGAAACACTGTTTGATGTCAGCACCTATTCTTGCTTTACCTGACTTTAATCAACCATTTGTTTTATATACTGATGCCAGTTTTATTGGTCTGGGTGCTGCCCTCCATCAAAAACAAGTGATGAATGATAAAGTATCAGAAGTAGTAATTTGTTATATTTCAAGAACCTTGTGAAATTGTGAATTGAAATATGGGTTACTCAGCTTGAATGTTTAGCCGTAGTGTGGGCTCTAGAAAAGTTACATTATTACCTAGATGACCAGAAATTTGAACTTTTCACTGACTGCAGTGCAGTTAAATCCCTTTTAAACATGAAAACACCTAACAGACATATGTTCAGATGGCAGTTAGCTGTTCAAGAATACAGAGGGAGAATGAAAATTATTCATAGGGATGGTATTGTTCACTCAAATGTGGATATGTTATCAAGGTTACCTTTACCAAATGATGATTCTAATCCTGCTTATGATCCTGAGGATGAAAATATTCATATTCATGGGATATATGTGGTTGATATAGAGGAAGAGCTATTACAGCTTATTCTGGATTCATATGATAAGGAAAATGACTTAAAAAAGTTATGCACCATATTAAATTATCCAAAGAATGCTTCAATACAAGCATTAATTAAAACCCTTCCACCAAAGTACCAAAAAGCTTTGGAAAAAGGTAAATTTTCAATCGATGAAGGATATCTATATTATAGAAGAAAGTTGAGTAATGTCATTGTTATTCCTCCTTTTATGAAGGAAATCATTATAAAAATCTGTCATGATGACATATTAGCTGGAAATTTTGATCTTGAAAAAACAATGATCAGAATTAAAAGCACTGCTTGGTGGGTTAATATATCTGAAGACACCAAATTATATGTTGAATCTTGTGATTCTTGCCAAAAATCAAAAAGATTGACTGGTAAAAGAGCTGGATTAATGCAACATATTGAACCTCCTGATGCACCAAGGCAGATAATAAACATGAATTTTGTAACAGGATTACCTATTGCTGGAAAAGACAGTTATAACTCTTGTTGGGTTATTGTGGACAGATTCACTAAAATGTGTAAATTTATCCATACTCACAAGGATGTTTCCACTAAATAATTAGCGTTCTTATGGTGGTCTCATATGTTTAATACTGCTGGTTTTCCTTAAGCTATAATCTTTGACAGAGACCCTAAATTTATTTCTGAATTTTGGATGTCTCTGATGGATGTTTGTGGTTGTGATCTGAAACTATCTACTGCCCATCACCCTCAGACTGATGGATTAGCTGAAAGAATGATTCCGACTCTAGAGGACATGATAAGAAGGTACTGTGCCTTTGGCCTTGAGTATAAAGATAATGACAGATTCACTCATGATTGGGTTACCTTACTTCTTGGGTTAGAATTTTCCTATAATAGCACTGTTCATTCTGTTACTCAAAGAAAGCCTTTTGAGCTCTGGCTTGGATATGTTCCAAATACTCCTGCCTAAATTCTCAATAACAAAATACCTAACTTGGATATACATCCTGGTGTAAAATCCTTTCTTCAAATGCCACAACTTTGCAGAAATCATGCTCAAAAATGTATTGAAAAATCATTTGAATATGAGAAGAAAAGATGGGACAAATCCCATAAAGAATACACTTTTAAAAAGGGTGATGAAGTGTTGATTTCTACAGTCCACTTCAATTTACAAGGAAATAACAAATTAAAAGACCCATTTGTTGGTCCATTTGTTGTCAGAAGAATGATTGGAGACAATGCAGTTGAGGTTATTTTGTATTCTCCATATGACAGAAAACATCCTGTTTTTCACATATCTCTTCTGAAACCTTACACATCCAATAGTGATTTATTTCCAAAAAGGAGGGGAAGACCAAAGAAAACCCCAAATGAAATCACTGAAACAGCAGAAATTGAAAAAATTCTTAATGACAGAATAGTCACTGCTGAAAAAGGTACAGAACACTTATTGAGATTCAAGAATAAATCATCTGAATATGATTCTTGGATACGTGGGAAGGAGATATCTAATCTTCCTACTCTACTAAAAAAGTATAAAAAGAAAAAATCATAGTTTTTTTTAATGTTTTTTTAGAGTGAGGGAGTGTCAGCCAGGCTACTAGACTTACCTGGTAAAATAATTAATTATTTTACTGAGGTGAAGCCACGCCTTTTTTAAAAAATACTTATTAATAATTAATTATTTAACATTTACTTATATATTACTTACAACTAACTAAGCTAATTATATTAATTAGTGTAAATAATTAATTTAAGTAAGTGTCCCATACATTTTTACTCCCTAAAACCATGCTCAATAGTGCAGTTGATTGGGAATAAAAATTAATAATAAAATTATCATAAAAAACCTTAAAATTATTATATTACTTCATTGAGAGATCTGGAATTCCGTGAAATCAATAAAATTAACTTAAATGTGTTTTAATTAATTTTGACAGTCCAAGGGAACTCATACTTTATTACGAATAAAATTGATGCCCTTGTTGACATACCAATTAATTTATTTTTCTTATGTCATATATATACCCCTTTTAGTCATCTTCTTTCTCACATTCTTACAGTAGATGGTGTAAATTCCGTTGTAGACAATCCTATAGTACTAGCTATAGGCCTTGACCAAGGGATTTGGAGAAAAACCAGAGAGAAAATCCCCTGTCCCTTTAGAAAAATAGAGTGAGATTTACTTGCTAAAGTAAGTTGGTTCCTGTTTTGCTAAAGCTCCTGTTTAACACACTTGACTGCTTGATGAGCCAAGAAAGTAGTCCCCAGATAGACTACCAGACCAAAGAACTGAAATGTAGAACAATATCCACACCAGAGACAGCAAAGATACTTGATGTAGGCTGCAAATCCACACCAGAGACAGCAATAATACTTGCTATAGCTTGCAAGACTATAACAGAGAAAACAGTTGCCAAAGTTAAGTTAAATGAAGAACTCACTTGCAACAAACACAGCCAATTGTGGCCAGAAAACAGTGAAAACTGAGTGAGGAACAATGAGATCACCTCCAGATGGTTGTATATGATTAAGGTTGCCCCAAACTGTCTTATTCACTATGTACACACAGACCACCAACTAAGAGCCCATGCGCACCCACCAATCTGGCGCCTGTACCCGCCAAATTGCATAAAAAACCTTCCTGGAGCGCTCCCCAACCTCCTAAAACAGAGGCAGGCGGGCCGCCTGACGTCAGAGATGCCGCCTGAAGCGGCCCGGCCTCCCTGAAGCCAGAAAACCAATAAAAACCACTAATCTACTTAGAAAAATTAGCTACAACTACTAAAACCTTTAAAACACGGAATTTCACTATAACAACATTGAGACATGAAATATAGAGAAAATTTAGCTCTATCCAATGGTACTAAGCACTTAACTCTAAGACTTAAGGTTAGCCCGTAAAACACAAAAAACAAAATTAAACAGCAATCTTTTATAAATGAAAAATGAGGAAATGACCCCTTAAAACTCAGAATATGTAAAATGTCTTCAAGACATAAAATATAGAGAAACACCAGGGCTATCCAATGATAGTACCCACATACCCGCAGACCAAATTTCCACGGAATAAAACCAGAAAAATACCCAATTCCTTAACAGATGTCAATTAAGACATGCACAAACAGCGCCAAATCACACAACAAAGGCCCCTGCCAATGTTGGAAGACCACATCCTCCCTCCAATTGAGAATGTCCGCATTCTTTCTTCATCCAACCACCATGTTTAACCTTCTTCCCAAATCTGCCTCTGAAATGGGTCCCTGCCAATACTGCATCGACAATAATTTAATCTGAACCATGACACCACCTGTCCATCCATACAGAACGTCCTGCAATGTCTGCCAATCCATAAAGAAGACCTGCCACAGACCTGGTCCATTTTCTTCCACAACAGATTCACCTCCACCTCAACCTGGTCCTTCTTCTGCCAGCACCAAACAATCTAGGCAATCCATCCTGATACCCAGATTAATCAAAAAGCTCCACCCTTCCCAGAAGAGTGCCACAACCCATAAAACAACTAGTTCCACAATCCCTGGTCCATCTGATGGTAAGAACATTCTTTTCTTCCTTCAACTTTAAAACTGATGACTTCTCAGTTCCTCCATCTTCTGATAGTGATGATAACAATGTAGGATCCATTGCACCACCAACACCAACGCACTTTCCCACTATCAAGGCCAAGTTCCAACAACACACATCTCAACAGAAACAACTTCTGCTTCACTACTTCCAATCTACTCCTGCTAGAGATCCACAGGACATTGAGAACAGAAGACACCTCATTCACCAGTTCAAGGCTAATTCTGAACACTTTGTTTCATCTCTTGATTCCCTCTGTAATTCCACTAGTACTTGAGTTTGATTCAGTAAAGAAAAATTGACCACACACTCTATAGGATGTAACCACAAAGAACCCTCAGTTTTAAGTCTTGGGGGACCATCCTCATTTTATAGTCTTGGGGGACTCAAAAACCCTCAGTTTAAAGTCTTGGGGGACTCAAAAAACCTAAATCATAAACCCAGAACCAGAGATCAACCACATTAAGACACAGAGAAAAAACTAACAGTCTGGGGTAATTGTTAATAGAGCTGCCAGCCCATCAATTACCACCAAACTTGCCTTTGCTAAATTCGGAGGCTCCCCCTGTGGATATCCTCCACCAATATTTCAAAACCAATTCCAACAACAAAAACTTCTCCCTCAGTTTATAGTCTTGGGGGACTTACAACCCTCAGTTTAAAGTCTTGGGGGACTAACACAGTGTTCAGTTTAAAGTCTTGACGGACTAGTCTTGATAAAATCTTGAAACCAGCCAGTTTAAAGTCTTGGAGGACTAACAGAAACCAGATTTCAGTTTAAAGTCTTGATGGACTGGTCTTGATACCATAGCTTTTTAAGTTTAGAGTCTTGATGGACTGATGAAATTTTGCATAAAATAGACGCAGCCAATTTCATGCAGAACACCTCTACAGCCAACCTGCTGAACTTCCACCTTCACTTCATCATCTACCCATCACTGACAAAAATCTCCTCCTATCCCTTTTCATCATCTTTTCTCACCACAGATCATGGCTGGATCTCCTGATGTTAACCTTTCTACTCTCCCTTGCTTCACTACTCCCAAGGACTATGCCTTCAAACAGTGCATCCACATGTGCAGACCATGCACATTCACTCTTCCAACTCCTGAATCCAAATCTACAACAGGGCTTGTGATTCTTGCTATTCCAAAAAGAAAAGAAGTGACAGAGACGCCAGCTACCCTTACTCCTCCTTCACCTTCCCACAAATACATCTCTAGATCCCCTACTAGATCCCCAGAGCTTGGTCCTTCCTCTTCCTCTTTATCTTCAGCACCTTCCAGAAGATCCAGAAGCTCCGCTTCCAGAACTCTTCCCAATAGACCAGCCTTAGCTTCCCAAGAAACTGCTTTTATCTCCGCCAAATTAGCTCCAAAAGCTTCAAGATCACCTCCCTGGCTTCCAGACCACGTCCAGGCGGCCCGCCCGCCTCACCAAACAGTGAAAATCAGGGCCAAAACCTCCAAAAACGGCCAGAAAACAGCCAAATTCATCCAGACAACAACAACAACTCAACCCAACTACCTCCTACTGCTCCCAGAGCAATGCAATCCACCCTTCCAAAGTCCAAAAGCACCAAAATTTCCCAGATTTCTAAGAGACCTGCCAGAGAATCCCAAGAAGAAACCAGAACACCACACACTGCGCCACAACAACAACTTCGTCCCCAACTAAGACAAAGAAACTACACCTCTCCTGTGTCAGCCAAATACTCTTCTGAAAGTTCCATCTCTTCAAAAGCTCCATCCAGAAGAGATCAATCTGCTTCCAAATCCCCTTCTCCTGCTCCATCCTTTAACAACCCTGGTACTCCATCACCAGCACCTCCTCCAGCTGAATCCAACAGAAATACCAACCACAACAACAACAACAATCCCACTGCTCCAACTAAGCCCCAGGAACATCAACCTCCTAGTTCACCTTCTCAAATTCTTTCAGAGGAAGACCATGAGAATCCATATCTTTCCCTAGTTGATCCACCCACTATGACCATTACAAAATCTTCAGAGATCCATATTCCAGCTGCTTACAAATTTGATGAGCTTCCAATCTGTAAGTACCAAATTAATTTATCCCATTTCTTCAACAAAAATAATTACTGATCCAATTCTTCTTGTCTAGTTGGCACCCCTCCTCCTGAATCTATTATTGGAGTTGGCCAACCTCTTGAAACTTCTTTGACCCTGGATTATGGAGACATGAAGAAACACCTAAGCACCATGTGTTCCAACATGATAAAAGCCTTTGCCCTCCATGGACCTTTGAATGACTTTGAAAAATCCCTGAGAAAGCGCCTGTTGGACAACCACTGGAAAATGTCTAGGATCATTAAGCACACCCTCCCGCACTCCATTCCTGCCTCTTCTTCTTCCTCCTCTGAACTTCCCTCTAATCCAATTCCTGATCATTACAATCCCTATCATCTCTCCAGCAGGATGCACTTCAAAGAACACAGTGCTTCCCACAATCCCAACAAAAAACAAAAACGTCATCACAATCTGGACCAGCCTCCAGAAGCTTCATCATCCAGACAATGAGCTCCTGCAAAAGATTAGAAACATAATAATAATATAAAACAAATAATAAAAATAATTTCAGAATTTTTTTTTTTTTTTTTCTTTTTTTTTTTTTTTTTACTAATATACTAAAATTAAAAATTAAAAAATGAAATGAAATGAAATAACATAAATGAAATAAAATAAAATATCAAAAATAATACAAATGGTATCCCCCAGCCAATTGATGAGCTGATCCCCTGATACCTTACCCACATCCAAGTGCACCTTGATGTGGATACACAATTAATTCTTTTAAATGATTAACAGAAAACAAAATTCAAAAAATTTAGAAATTCAGAAGATAATAAAAATAATGAATCACAGAAACACATGAAATAAATAATAAATAAAAAAAGAAAATAGCATTGCCCGGCCACTTGATGAGCCTTTCCCCACCAATGCTTACACACATCCAGGTGACCCTGATGTGGTAACACCCTATATTTTTGATTTTATAATTTTAAACCACCCCCATGAAAAAATTAAAAGAAAAAAAAGAGAAAAAAAGAAAAAAATCTAAAACTGCTATCTAGCAAAAACATAAATTCAAAATCAAAGACAGTCCAGCTCCATAGATGGTCCAATAAGGGAAAGTTTGATCCATAGAAATGATCACTGGGTGGGCTCCCTCCAATAAGTAAAAATGATGGGAGACCACCAGTGATCCACCACCAATCTAAAAGAACCAAAGATAAAGAAGCCAGTCCCAAACCAGTTTAAAGTCATAGCGGACTTGAAACCTGAATAATAAACAACAGAACTAGAATTCAACTAGGAAAAACAAAAGACTTGAGACAGACATTCTGGGGTAACTGTTCTCCAGAGCAGCCAGCTCATCAGTTACCCCCACACTTGCCAAAATAAAATCTAGAAGCCCCTCCTGGGTACCTTCTAACAAAAACACAACATTCAACACAAAAAAACCAAAACCAATAAGAGTGAAGAGTCCGGCACTTGAAAACCAAAGGAAATTCCAGTTTAAAGTCATAGAGGACTAAAACCTGTGAAAATAAACCAATACTAGGGTTCAACCAAATTAAGAGAAAGGGTTGGAAACAGACAATTTGGGGTAACTGTTGATAGAGCAGCCAGCCCATCAGTCACCCCTACACTTGCCAAGATCAAATCTAGAAGCCCCACCCATGGGTACCCTCTAACAAAAAGTTTCCAACAAACAGATGCATAGCATCACCACAAAAAAACCAAAATTAAAGAATGGTCCGTAGTTTATCCTCATTGCGGAGTCAATCTTCTTCATGCCTAGTGCCTCTGGGATAAAACCTCTTCACTTGGTCCGCAGCCACCCTCTTTTTCAAGACTGCACCATCCAACTCTTCCAAAACATAAGAACCTCCAGATGCCTGAGATCTGACTCTGTAAGGTCCATTCCATCTGTCAGCAAACATTTTGCCCCACTGACTCTCCAAACTTCTATTATACACCAAAACCAAACAACCAGGTTTTAAGGGATTCCTGAGTCTATGAGCCAACTTCTTGTCCCAGTACCTGACTGATTGATTCCTAATCTTCATCATTCTAGAGTACGCCTTCTCTTGACATTCCTCTCTACATTCCAGCTGTTGCATCCTGGCACAGAGCAAATCTTCTGTTGAGTGCACGTCATTCCAATCAATTCGAAGATAAGAGACAGCTTCCAAGTCCACTGGTAGAACGGCTTTCTGACCAAACATTAACTCATAAGGAGAATAGCCAGTTGTCCTCTTCACAGTGACCCTATCCGCAAATAAAACCAAGGGTAAATAATGCCTCCACTTTTCGGCACTATCTCCACACATCTTCACCAAAGCATTCTTGATAACTTGATGGCCTCTTTCAACCATGTTTTCAGCTTCAGGATAATACGGTGTAGCCACTCTAACCCTAGAACCAACACTAGCCACAGCTTCTTTAAATTCGGCACCAAACTCTGGCCCACCATCAACAGTGACCAACTTCATTAACCCATACCTATAAATCCACTCCTTCTTCAAAAACTCTGCCACATTCTTGGCAGTCAAATTAACCAGAGGCACTGCCTCAACCCAACCAGACAAATCATCCCTAGCAACAATCAAGTATTTATATCTGCCCTCTTTAATATGGACAGCATCCAGACTGACCCTTCCAAAAACAGTTGATTCACCGGTAGCACGGCCCACCTCTTTAGGTTTCAAGTGACTTCTTCTTTGACATTCTTCACAAGATTGAACCCAACCCTGCACAGCCAACTTCATACCCGGCCACCAAAATCTGTCTGCTACTCTTCTATAAGTCTCCCCAAAGCCTCTATGACCAAGGTCTTCATGCAAAGACTTCAAAACCAATTCTTGACCCTTCTTCTGAGTCACCACCACTTGAGGATTAGGATGTCTCCTTCTCATCAAGCACCTTCCTGACACATAAAATCCAGGACTCTTCTTCTTGATTGCCAACCAAGTATCATCATCACAACTATCTGGCCTCTCCAAGGTCAACAGATATTCCACCAAAATGAAATAAAACCCAGATTGACCCCAGGTCTCATCTTCAAAATCCAACAAAACAACATCCAAGGGTACAACTCTGTCATCAAAATCACCAGTGTGAAAATGAGCCAATTGAGCAGCCCAACCAGGACACTAATCCTTAAATTTTGGCACGTCCTTCTCTTTCCACTGAACCTTGTGAGAATCCAGTTCACTAACAAAAACACCCTTTTCCAATTTTGAGCTGTCCCAAACAACAACTCCATCTTCATCAACAAAAACATCCTGATCACCAGAATCAAGATCAGATCCAGCCAGTTTAACCTCTTGGGGGAGGTCAGAACAATCATCCAGTTTAGCCTCATGGGGGAGGAAAGAAAAATCCTCAGCACCCTTTGTGCTGGCCCTAATAACTGGAACATCTTTTTCAAACTCTTCAGAATCAGAATCCTCATCTGTAGGTGGCCTCCTTGATAACCCATCAGGCATAGTAAAAGTTTTACCTGGTTTGTGTACCAGGTCAAAAGAAAAATGTTGAATAAATGCCACCCACCTAGTCATTGGAGCATTTGGAAGACTAGGTGTATTGATCATCTGAACCAAAGATTTTGCATCCACCTGCAGCTCAAAATGCTGCCCCCACAAAACCGTCTGTAGCTTCTTTAAAATTTTAGCTACGCCACACAATTCCAACTTAGGTTGAGAATACCTAGATTCCACCTCATTAAACACCACAGACTCATACCTTACTGGCCTGACCCTCCCAGTCTTATCCTCCTGAGACAAAACAGCACCAGCAGCAATATAACTTGAGTCCACTGCCAGATAAATCTTTCCAGCACCAACACCATAATCCAACTTGTGAAGAATTATATCTTCACCAACAACCTTTTTCAGCTTCTGAAAAGCCTCTTCACACTCTTCCGTCCATTCCCAATCTGCATCTTTTCTGGTCAACCTCGTTAAAGGTGAAGCCAACAAAGAAAATTCCTTAATGAAAATCCTGACATATACACATACACCCAAAAATCCTCTGACTTCTGTAGTATTTTAGGCCTTGGCCATGCCTGAATTTTATTAATCTTCTTCTTTGCCATAATCTTTCCCTCTTTACATACCACATGACCCAGAATTTCCAAAGCAGGAACACAACAACAGAATTTTGACCCTGAAATGGTCAAACCAGCCTCTTCAATCCTAAACAACACTCTCTCTAGATTTATTGCATATTCCCACACAAACCTCCTTATTCCAGGGTTCTCCGATAACACCTCATTACCATAATCAGTGGATGGTCCTTTAATTCCACCATCATCAATAAAAATACCAGCATGAGTAGGAACCTCATCCTGCAAAATCCAAGCCATCTGTGCTTGATAAACTGCCACTGAATTAGTATCTCCTTGAGGCAACCTAGTGAGCTGAAATCTTCCCAAAGGAGTCTCAAAAGTTGTAAGAGGCCTTGAATCCGTATGTAGTTCCCTCTCATCATAACCACCCATAATATCACCCAAACCATAACACACCCTTCCAGCAAAAGCTTCAACAAAATCCTCTGCACTTGGCGGCATACCAGCATCCTTGATAGTGACTCTATTCAAGGCTCTAAGATCATGAACCACCCTCAACTTTCCATTCTGCTTCTTTACACAGAACACCGGACTTGAGTAGCTGGATGTTGATTGTTCATATAACCCGGTCCTGACTCTTTCCCTAATAATCTCCACAAAATCCTCTCTGATAGCGGCTGGAATCGGAATAGGTTTGATTTGCCAAGGTTCATGACAAACAACAGGAATCAAGTAAGGTTCCCCATAAGAGTGCTTCAATACACCCCTTTCCTCTTCAACAAATGCCACCGCTTTTTCTCTTAGCACAATAACGTGCAACAACAACTTCTTTTCTTCCTCAGACAACCACCCATCAGGACCAAAATTAACAACTTTCAATCTTTTCATGGTCACCCTCGCCGTTTCTACAAATTCTGGAGGATTCTTCACCAAAGATGTACAGTACGGATCTCTTGACAAAGGAGGTCTCTTCAAAGGCGGATTCAAACCCACAGGCATCGGCTCATTGACAGGCCTAATCTTCTGCGCTACCTTCTTATACCTTGCCGCTCCACCTTCAACTTGAGGGATCTTCAGGAAATTTTCACCACCAGACCTGGAACCAAAACCAAGGGTTTCCCCATTGCTCACATGTGTGGCCAAGGTAATGTTTTTGAAAGGTGTAGAAGAAACCCTAGCGGTGCACAATTAAGAGGACTTACTTTTAGACCCCAATCTCACCACTCCAAAACTTTTCCGCAATTCCACATCTTCATCCTCACTTCCAACTTCCAAATCTTCAAATCTTGATTCATCTTCTGAATCACATCTTCTAAAATTGTGCAGTTTATCCTCATGCTGGAGGTCCAAAAATTGATCTTGATGATCTTCTTTCTTCAAAATTTTCTGCAGTTTAACCTCATGCTGGAGGCCTAAAAATCGATCTTGATGATCTTCTCTCTTCAAAATTTTCTGCAGTTTAACCTCATGCTGGAGGTCTAAAAATCGATCTTGATGATCTTCTCTCTTCAAAATTTTCTGCAGTTTAACCTCATGCTGGAGGTCTAAAAATAGATCTTGACGATCTTCACAAAAATATTTTACGTCTTCTTTCTTCATTATTTTCAGATTTTTTTCTTGATTTTCTTGAATTATATTGAAATTTTTATCTTCTTTTCTTGAGTTATCTTCTGTCCTACAAAAATAACCAGGGGTTTCCCCAATGCTCACAGGTGTGGCCCAGGTAATGTTTTTAAAGGTGTAGAAGAAACCCTAGCGGTGCACAATTGGGAGAACTTACTTTTAGACCCCAATCTCACCGCCCCAAAACTTTTCCGCATATCTTTCAATAAAGATATATAACCAATCTTCTCCTTTGAATTTGAGTTAAAAATAATTAAGAATCTTGAGAGAGAACAGAGACTTGATAAAAAACTTGATGAATACTTGCAGAGAAGAGAAACATTAAAAAGAGAAAGTTGAAAATCCACTTGGTATATCTCCAAGGGAGCTGACCTACTACAACCTGGTATTTCCTCATCTCGGGGAGAGGTTGTAGCACTAGGGTGATCAGCCCTCATTACTCTAAAAAAGACAGACTCTCAATATAGCCTGAGCTGCACTCCAAAAAACCAGAGGCAGCACCCACTTTCTTCCTTCTCCTGCAGCAGTCCATACACTGGCACATTGAAGATAAACCAGGCCTGGTCTCCCAACCATCCTCTCCAGGGGATTACAACCTCATGTGAAGCCTCCTTTCGTCTTCACCAGTCAACTCTAAACTGATTCCCAAATCAAATTGATAACCAATTCTTGCCTGAAAATCCATCAAGAATGGCCCACCCAAAACTGCTTTTACATTACCTTTAGCAATGTAAAAATGAACCTTCCCTGAGGCTCCTCCAACATCTAACTTCACAAACTCTGAAGTTCCAACCAATTAAGTGACATGGCCACTGATCCCTCTCAAATTCCCACCAATACAAGTCTTGATGGGGAGGCCCATATGAGTTGCCTCAAACAAAGAAATCAGGTTTATCTGAGAACCTGAATCCACCAATGCCCTTGCCTCCCTGCCATTCAGAGTGACATTGACATATCCCAGAGGAGCAGAAAAATGAGTTTCCAACCCCTCACCAAACTTTTCAGCAGAATCACAAATGTATTCTACCTCACCAGAAGAAACCCTTCTCCTGGTCAACAACTTCTTCTGCCTATCAGCCAACCCTGGACTGATAGCATACAACTCCCCATAAGATAGGGAAACCTGACCCTGGTTCATCCTTTCCAGGACAGAGTCCATAACATTAACTTGACCAGACACTACTGGCCTCTCAAAGTGAGCTCTTTGCTTCACCACCTTGGTCCTAGAAGATTCTTGAGGACCAGCACCACCAACAGATTTACCATTAACAGGAACCAAACCAGATCCCTCACCAGAACCTCTGACTCCAACAGGCTTTGGCAATGAAGCCAAAGGGACATCCTCCTCAAAGTCAGAATCCACCTCCATTGGCATTGGCTCACCATTCAGGTCCAATGCACAAAAACTAGGGGGGTCCATGTCAGCCATACCCTTCTTCATCTTGTACAGCTCCTCTTTGCTGTACCTCTTCCTAGCTGCACTCAGCTTAGGATCACCCTTTGAAGCATTTGGCTTTGGTTGGGCCTGAGAACTGCTCTTAGGCCTACCCACCTTTCCTGCTTCCACATCATAAACACCAGCCAAGCATTCACCACTTGACTTTCCACCACAAGAATACAACTCCAAACCACCAAAAGAAGTAGAAAAAGAGACCTTATTGACCTCCTTCCCCTTTCCCTTGATGTCCTCATCTACCTTAACAGAAGACTTCCCCTGATCAGGAATCTCCTCAAACCTTGGCCTCCTTTGATTGAGGCCACCTCTTCTCCTGACCAAATCAACAGGAGCCTGCCCCTCACTGGGCTTCACAAAAGAACCGTCAGGGAACTTAAAAACCCTGCCATCAAACTCCACTTTTCCTTCAGACACATCTCTGTTCAATGCCCAAAAATCATTGGACCTGTGTCCCCTCCTACTACAATAAGAGAAAACCCAAGGATCACTCCTACCAGCCCTTCTTTCAAACTCTCTTGGCTGAGAAGGTGCCTTATTAACCTTCTTGGCCTCCTGAACAAAAATGTGCAGCTGTTTTGTCAGATCAGCCAGCTGCTCCACCATTGGGTCCCTCTCCTGTTTGGGAACCTGCACCAAATTTTTCTCCTCCTTCTTCTCCCTAACTTCCTCTTCAGCCAAAGCCTCACTGACTTTGCTGACATACTTGGCACACCCCTCCTGATAGGTGTCCACAGCCAATAACTTCAAATGGGCCTCAACAGCCTCCTTCACCTTATCCAAGGCAGGCAACTTCTGATCCCCATTAGAAAGAGTCTTCATCAATTCCTTTCTTGACAACTCCTTCAACACATCCATCCTGACATCTCTAGCCAGGGCAGACCAAAAAACATCTTTGGCAGCATTTTCATGTGCCAGCTCCTCCACTTCCACCAAGTATTCCACCACAGGATCAAACTGTAGCAGAAACTTCCTGTAACTATGTAAGTTACTAACACCACCATAAGATTGCCATTCACTGACAACCTTGTTCAAGTCCACCATAGTGAACCTGACACCCCATCTATCCACCATTTCCCTACACAACAATTTCCAGTCCCTCTTCTTGTAGCCAGACATGGCCACAATCTCCTTCTCCACTGACCTATCACCAATGAAGAAGATAATCTGCTTCACCATGTCCAGGTAGGAAGCACCATCCACTCCAGCAGCAGTTTCATACTTCTCTAGAAACCACTTGACATCCCCCCCATTAAACTTGGTACCATCCCAAGTTTTAATCCTCACACACTCCCTAACCATCACAGAAGGAGGACCATCCCCCTACTGACAGTCACCACAGGAATAGCAGAACCAGAAGCCATTCTTCCAGTCCAAAACACCAAAAAGAGCCAACCAAAGAAAACAGAGATTCCAAAGAACTAGCAAGCTCTACCCCACGTTGGGCGCCAGAAATGTAGACAATCCTATAGTACTAGCTATAGGCCTTGACCAAGGGAGTTGGAGAAAAACCAGAGAGAAAATCCCCTGTACCTTTAGAAAAATAGAGTGAGATTTACTTGATAAAGTAAGTTGGTTCCTGTTTTGCTAAAGCTCCTGTTTAACACACTTGACTGCTTGATGAGCCAAGAAAGTAGTCCCCAGATAGACTACCAGACCAAAGAACTGAAATGTAGAACAATGTCCACACCAGAGACAGCAAAGATACTTGATGTAGGCTGCAAATCCACACCAGAGACAGCAATAATACTTGCTATAGCTTGCAAGACTATAACAGAGAAAACAGTTGCCAAAGTAAAGTTAAATGAAGAACTTACTTGCAACAAACACAGCCAATTGTGGCCAGAAAACAGTGACAACTGAGTGAGGAACAATGAGATCACCTCCGGATGGTTGTATGATGATTAAGGTTGCCCCAAACTGTCTTATTCACTATGTACACACAGACCACTAACTAAGAGCCCATGCGCACCCACCAATCTGGCGCCTGTACCCGCCAAATTGCATAAAAAACCTTCCTGGAGCGCTCCCCAACCTCCTAAAACAGAGGTGGGCGGGCCGCCCGACGTCGGAGATGCCGCCTGAAGCGGCCCGGCCCCCCTGAAGACAGAAAACCAACAAAAACCACTAATCTACTTAGAAAAATTAGCTACAACTACTAAAGCCTTTAAAACACGGAATTTCACTATAACAACATTGAGACATGAAATATAGAGAAAATTTAGCTCTATCCAATGGTACTAAGCACTTAACTCTAAGACTTAAGGTTAGCCCGTAAAACACAAAAAACAAAATTAAACAGCAATCTTTTATAAATGAAAAATGAGGAAATGACCCCTTAAAACTCAGAATATGAAAAATGTCTACAAGACATAAAATATAGAGAAAAACCAGGGCTATCCAATGATGGTACCCACATACCTGCAGACCCAATGTCCACGGAATAAAACCAGAAAAATACCCAATTCCTTAACAGATGTCAATTAAGACATGCACAAACAGCGCCAAATCACACAACAAAGGCCCCTGCCAATGTTGGAAGACCACACCGTGTCTTTATTTCCCTCATGTTTTGACTATAAAAGGCCCTCACTTTTGTGCTTTTCAGGACATTCCTTACTTACTTATTTTATTATAACTACATACAAAACTATTTATTATCATTTTAGTATTTACATTAAAGCCATAATTCTAAACTTTTAAATAAAATAGAAATTAGTTCTTTACCTCTTATTATTATTTGAGTAAAAAGTCTTTAAAAGGATACGAGAAATATGTACCAAGTTTGAATCCTCTGAAATTCAGTGTTCCTGTTCTTGGATCTCCTTGAAAACTCTTCTAGACTTGAAGGACCACCCGACAAGAATCCTGAAAGCTTTTATGAGTAAAACAATATATAAAATTAAATTTAAAACAATTTAAAAATGCTCAAAACATGTTGAAATCCTCTTTTACTTTTAGTTTCAGCCAGGCTATCTCAGGAGCACAGTAATTCATATAATAAATTACTGAAATCATGTAAGGGAATAACACTATGTAGTTACAATAAATTATTTTATAATAAAATTTTAAATATTTTATGATTAAATAATTACTATATTTGATTTTATTATTAAATAAGTTTTATTACATAGATTAATATTATATTCTATAAAAACATGGCACACTTCTATGTATTTATTATTTCTAAAAAAATAATTTAAGTATAATATTATAAGCTTAATTATATTTAACTTATAATGGAATTACAATTTATTTTATATAACTTAGATATTAAATTCAACTCATCATATAATTGTATCCATAAATATTGGGCGCTTTTTTGACCCTTAATTGTGTCAATAGAATTAGTAAATAATTTAAAATACATATTTAATATATTAATATTAAATTCTCACTTTAAATAAGTTACAATTAAATTAATTATTTGTTTCAATTAAATTAATTACTTAAAGTAGTTAAAACAATTAATTAATTTCTCTTTATAATTGAGCTAAATTGATTATATAAAACTTTGCGTGAAAATAATTCTAGTTGTTTTAAATTAAAACCTTTACATCTTATTATAATACTTGTTTAGGATATTTTTTCTCACAATTCTCATGGCCTCATTCTTATTTAGTTATTCATTACTTTTTTGGAGTTTTTAATATGGGAGAGTTATTAATTTATTCACAGTTTTAATTTGTTGTTTCATTTTTCCCTCAACATGTATGTTTTAATTTAGTTCTTTTGGTCTTTTGTTTCACATACTATCATTTTTGTATATACATTGGAAGCACCTCAGAATGTATTCTTGCCTATAAAAGGTCTTGTAATTCCTCTTTTTTATCTATCACTTATTACACTCACAACTTTATCTTATTTTTTAAATATAATACATTTATTATAATTTTTATTAGTACTACAATTCTAATCTAAATTTTATATAATACTAAGGTTGAAGTAAGTCTATTAATAATAAGAATTGAATTCCATGCATTGAAATATAACTTTTTAACATAAATATATTAAATATCAATTAAATCTACTGTTGTGTCACTCCTCAGAAATTTTCATTGTACTCCCTTTTAATAACTCAATTATATTATTTTATTTCTTATTAATTTTGTAAAACTTTCCTTTATCTTTCCCTATTCTTCCTCTTCATTCTTCCCTTTTATTTTCCTTCTTCTAGACAACCCGCCAATATTTAGTTTCAAAAATTTCCTTTCCAATCACTATTCTTATAGATTTTATTTTTTATTATCTTATATTGAATAGTTTTGAGATACCCTAAAACAATCTCTTGTATCCTCACTTTTATTTATGTTCTTTAACTCCTTTATGGAGGGTATCTTAAAAATAGTTGGATGCATTGGCTTAAATTTTATCTTTTAGTGGAGGCTTTGATCTTTTGTTTTGAATTCATTTTGGGAAATTATTATATATATTTTTAGGAATTGTTGATAGGATAGGACCTTTTGATTTGAAATCTACCTGAAAGCTATGTTCTTTATACTGTATTCTAATAATCTCAGCTACTACATCTACCTTGAAGATTTCTCCAGAACTCTGTTGATAAGTCTATAGATCTTCCCCATTCAATTTTTCCCTCACATGCTAGAAATTGAAATTTGAAAATAAAATGACAGAATTGAAAATTATTGGTAAAGAATCATGAGTTTTATCACTAAATATCATTACAAAAAGCTATCATGAGATGAGTAAGTAGTAAAGATCTGAAGATAACCAGTTTCAAAATACACTATAAAGAATAGAATGTTTTTTTACTTAAATTATAATACAAAAAAAACTGTTCCAAGATATAGAAAAATGTTAAATTATAAACAAGAAAGAGTAACTTGTATCAGGAGAAGTAGCTTGGGAAAAATAGTGGTACTTTACAAAGAGATATCTGTGGTGTTTTGATTTCTTTGAAAGATATCATTAGTAAGTCTCTCAAAAAAATGTTCCAAATAATTTCTTTTGTAAAATTAACAGAATTCACTTTTTTAATTATCTTTGAGGAAATTCAAATAATTTTCAAGTAGGATTTTTCACTGCATTAGAAGTGAATTCTTTTTTTAATATTAATTTTTTTTTCCTTTCTTTTTGTCTTTATCTAACATATTTTTTTTTCAAAATCATAAATGACACAGTAGGGGATATCATATATCAGTATACACACCTGGAAAACTTTATCCTCAAAATGCCATTCCAAGATGTAATTACCCCAAGAAATTGGGGTGTATTACTGACAGTAAAATTTTGGAAGGATTTCCGGAAGCCAGATTTACAGATTCAAAAATGATTTTTTCAAAGATTGTATCAAGATTAATTTTTCCTTGACCATAACTTGATCTGAGCTTGAGCATCACCCAACCAACAGTTAAACTCAGTTTGGTCAGACACATATGCATATTCAACATTCATTATGCATTATTTATGTGTATATTTGAAAATCAATAAGCATATAAGCATTTGCATATGTAATATTCAAAATTCTTCTTTCCTAATGCATATTCAAAATACATGCATGACACATATTCAATATCCATGCATAGCACATATACAATTAGTCTGTTCAATGTAAATTTAAGATAGACAAAAAAATATATTTAATATAGATATATTGTAGCTTTATATTGTACATATTCTTCAATTACAAGACCTTAGTATATTATAAGCATTACTGGTATAACAGTAAGGAAATATTCATAAAATTTTTGTAAAAAAAGATAATTATTATCCAGTAAAATCATGGAAACTAGCTGATTTAATTTCACTTAAAATCTGTATTGACAAACGAAGGGCCAAAGCCTCATAGTGAGATCATCACTATATAAAATTGGGGGAAACTTGCTAAGAATTCACTGTGAGTAGTAAAAATATCAACATTTTTATTTAAAATTTTCAAATATATTTACCACAGGGAATGTATGGGGGACATGCTTGTAGGTATTGGCCAGTAATCTAGAAGAAGGGGAAAAAGAAGAGTAAAACAGAGAGGAGGAAGAGGTAATATAAAAGGGAATTTAAATAAAATAATAAAATTGTATAGTTATTTTAAAGGAGAGGCAACGAGTATAGTTTAGAGACTTTTATACAAAAGTGAGGTTTTAATAAATTTTAATGTAATTATTTAATGAGTAGTTAATTTCAATGTGCAGAAAAAACTTGCTATTACTATAAGACTTAATGAAACCGTAGAATATTTATTTACTTTTAAATTTAGATTTTATAAGACTAATAAAAAATAAAATAAACATAAGATAATTAAAATTGTATTGAGTTGAGTATATATAATAAGTGATGCAGCTACAGGGGATTATCCAAAGCCTTTTATAGGCAAGGGACTCTCTGAAGCGTCACAAATGAATACTTACAAAAGAGTAATAAAATGAAACAAGAATATAAAAGAATAGAACTAAACATAGAGATTGAGAGAATAACATGAGACAATAAACTAAACCTGTGAGTAATTAAGCAATTTTCCCACCATAACTTCCTAAAACAATTAATTAAAATAAATAGTAACCAAGTAAGTCTGAAACATGAGAACAGTCAGTAAAATAACCCAAAACAGTTATTACAGTGAGATGTAAAGGATTTAATTTAAACAATTAGAATTATTTTCATGCAAAGATCCATGTAATCAACTCAATCCAGAATAAATAAATTTTAATAAATTGTTTTAACTATGTATTTAATTCACCAATTAGTTTAAATGAAAAATATAATTAATTTAATGATATTCCTAATTTAAAGTGAGAATTTTAATACCATGTTATTAAATAAGTGTTATAATTTATTTAATAATTTTACTGACACAATTAAGGGTCAAAAAAGCGCCCAATATTATTGTTTAATAATGTATGAGAAAGGTTTATTTAATATATAAATTTAATTAATTAATTTAATTACATTATAAGTCAATTTTACACTTATAGTTATAATATATGTTTATAATTATTTAATTATAAATTTGTATATATTAAATACATAAAAAATGCGCCATAATTTATAGAATATATATCATGCTTAATTTAAATTTATAAATAATTTATATAATAATAAAATTAATATAATATTTATATATATTTAATAAAATAATTATATCATTTCATGATGCAATATAAGATTAATTTATATACATAATAAGCAAATTTTTAGGCCCTCTTTTAGTTACAGTAAATTAACATAAAATTTACTGGGCTCCTGGTATAGCCTGGCTGATACTCCCTCACTCTAAAAAAAACAATAAAAAAAAATGCTAAGATTTTTTCTTTTTGTACTTCTTTAACAGAGTAGGAAGATTTGAAATTTCCTTGCCAGGTACCCATGCATCATGTTCAAATGATCTGTTCTTATATCTCAATAAATATTCAGTACCTCTCTCAGAAGTGATACTTCTATCATTGAGAATTTTATCAATTTCTGCAGTTTCTGTGACTTCCTGAGGGTTTTTCTTAGGTCTTCCCCTTCTTTTGGGAAATAAGTCACTGTTGGAAGTATAAGGCTTAAGCAAAGAAATGGTAAAAACAGGATGTTTCCTATCATATGGAGAATACAATACAACTTCTACTGCATTTTCTCCAACCATTCTTTTAACAAAAAATGGTCCTACAAAAGGATCTTTTAATTTGTTGTTGCCTTGTAGATTGAAATGAACAGTAGATATAAACACTTCATCACCCTTTTTAAATGTGTATTCTTTATGGGATTTATCCCATCTCTTTTTTTCATATTCAAATGCTTTATCAATACAGCCTTGAGCATGTTTTCTGAATAGCTGTTGCATTTTCACAAAAGATTTTACACCAGGGTGTAGTTCCAACTTAGGTAATTTATTATTGAGAATTTGAGCAGGAGCGTTTGGGACATAACCTAACCAAAGCTCAAAAGGCTTTTTCTCAGCGACATAATGAACAGTGCTATTATATGCAAATTCAAGACCAGGTAATATAGTGACCCAGTCATGAGTAAATCTGTCATTGTCTTTATATTCTAATCCAAAGGCACAATACCTTCTAATCATATCTTCCAGAGTTAGAATCATTCTTTCAGCTAGACCATCAGTCTGATGATGGTGAGCTTTAGACAACTTTAACTCACAGCCACAAATATCCATCAATGAGGTCCAAAACTCAGAAGTAAATTTTGGATCTCTATTAGAGATAATGGCTTTTGGAAATACAATAATATTGAACATGTAAGTCCACAATAAGAAAGCTAATTCCTTTGTGAATACTTCTTTGTGGGTGGGAATAAATTTGCACATTTTTGTGAATCTATCCACTATTACCTAACAAGAGTTATAACTGTCTTTACCTGCTACAGGAAGACCAGTGACAAAATCCATGTTAATGATTTTCCACAGAGAATCAGGTGCTTCAATATGTTGTAATAACCCTGCTCTTTTACCTGTCAACCTTTTAGAATTTTGGAAGGAATCACAAGATTTAACATATAATTTTGTATCTTCAGACATATTAGCCCACCAAGCAGTGTTTTTGAGTCTAATTAATGTTTTTTCAAGATAAAAATGACCAGCTAATATGACATCATGACCAAGTTTGAGGATAGTTTCTTTCATAGAAGGAGGAATTACAATTACATTAGCAAGCTTTCTTCTATAATATATATAACCATCTTCAATAGAAAACTTTCCTTTAATCAAGAATTTTGATACTTTTCAGGAAAATTTAAATCAATGCTTGAATTGAAGCATTCTTAGGATCATTTAAGATAGTAACTAATTTATTTAAATCAGAATCTTTATCATATGAATCCAGAATTAATTGTAATAACTCTTCTTCCATATCAACTATAAATATACCATGGATATGAACAGTATCATCTTCAGGTACAAAAGCAGGATTGGAGTCATTATTTGGCAGAGGAAAACTTGACAGCATATCTACATTGGAGTGAACATTTCCAGCCCTATGGATAGTTGTCATTCTTCCTCTGTATTCTTGAACAGAAAGTTGCCACCTGAACATATGTCTATTAGGTGTTTTCAGGTTTAAGAGGGACTTCACAGCACTAAATTCAGTTACCAATTCAAACTTTTGGTCATCTAGGTAGTAATGAAGCTTCTCAGGAGCTCAAACAACTGCTAAGCACTCTAATTGAGTGGCACCATATTTAAATTCACTATTTTTCAAGGTTCTTGAAATATAACAAATTACAACCTCTGAGGATTTATCATTAATAATTTGTTTCTGGTGAAGGGAAGCACCCAGACCAACAAATCTAGCATCTTTATACAGTACAAAAGGTTTGTTTAAATCTGGAAGAGCTAAGATAGGAGCTGTCATTAAACAACATTTTAATGCATCAAAATCTTTTTGAAAGTCAATATTCCAGATGGATGCAACATCTTTCCTAGTTAGTTTGGTAAGAGGCAAAGCTATGACCTGATAATTTTTAATATACTGTCTATAATAGCCACACATACCCAAAAAACTTTGGATTTCTCTTACAGAAGTTGGTGCTTGTACATTTTGAATTGCAGCAACTTTGTTGTGGTCTACACAAATTTTTAGGCCTGACACAACATGGCCAAGGACTTTTAAAGATTGAAAGCCAAATTTACACTTTTTTAAGGACAATGTCATATTGATTTCATCCATTTTTTGAAAAACTCTATTTAAGTGAATCATATGTTCATCAAAAGTTTAAGAAAAAACTATGATATCATCAATATACACCATAAGCCATCCTTCAATTATTTCCTGATGGAAAGTGTTATCCATGACTTATTGGAAAACTGAAGGTGCATTTTTAGGGCCAAATGGCATTCTAACATACTTATATACTCACATTATGGTAAGGTAAACTCTTACAGTCGCCTTGCTGTAAGCAGAATCCGGAGGAGATATGTGGATTTAGCTGAAAACCCCGTCCTTCCAATAAAAATAACAAAGTAGGTGTTCTAAATCACTAAGCTAACCAATCTACTTGGATCGTATTAATAAAAAATAATGAAACTCTAAAATATTTAACGCTTATTGAGATTTAAAGAAAGTGGCTGTTGATAAAGAAATACTGATAACAACAATTAAGGTGTACCAGTGAAAGATCTGAAAAGATTGACTTTTATGTTTTTATAATATTTTGAATTTTTATGAGACAGAAATAATCAAGTCCCAGAGATGAAGACCTTTCTAAAGATACCCTGTATGAAGTGTTATTTAAACTGTTGAATTGTATTTCTAAAATGTTATGTAAAAATAATAATGTTATAAGGGTATTACAAGTTATTTTAATTTGTTGAGTAATAAAAAATGAGACTGTGGTAGTTAATGATTAAGCTGTATGATGTGTCCCCCCTCTCAATTTCGAGTTTGAGAAGCGCTTAAGTATTCCTAGTCACGTGCCTAAGTTTTCCCCTCCAGAGCTCTTCCAGAGTCATTCCGGAGCCCGTACGGAGTCCGTATGGAGTCGAAACGGAGTCCGTCCGGACTTCCGGACTCAATTAGAACCTTAAAACTATAATAAAAAATCTAGAAAAATTACACATAATAGAGCTACTTCCCCTTTACATACCAAACTAATTTTCGTAGTCTGCGCAGCTCTAATTACCCCGTGAAGATTCATCAAAGTTAAGTAATTTTTGAAAATGTAAATATTTCTATAAAACTTTAAAATTCATTTAAAAATATAAGAAAAATAGTAAAAATTCTTGGAAAATTTCCCAAGGTTCTTGAGTGACTTGACTTGATACTTATAAATTTTTCAGACCGTAAAAATAAGTTTTCTCCGCAAAATAAATTGTATTTGTGTAGGCATTCGCTCGTGACCAATTTCTTCATATTTTAAACTCCAATAAATTAAATAAAACCCTTTTATAAAAAATAATAACGCCAATCTTGCACGCCGTAATAACTCCATTTACATATTTAGGTGCCGTACTAAACTTTAGGCTACCACATCCTCCCTCCAATCGAGAATGTCCCCATTCTTAAAACTTTGCATAAGTAGTCGAACACAATATTCATCTTTAACCTTCAACCACCATCTTCTTTAATCAACTATAAAATTCATCTTCATCAATATGTCTTCCAAAGAACTTGTCGCTCCATGTGAACTCTGCGCTCGATACCAGGTACCTTGTTTAATGTCCAACCCTAATCTTCCTGGCAGAACAGCTTGCGACTTATGCTGTGTGAAAAAAGTCAAATGCAACCGGCCAATAGTTCCTTCTAAAACAAACGTATATTTAGGACCAGCAGCTCTCCCTGATCCCTCAACTTCTAAAAAGCGATCCAAAATTCCTCTCTTCTTAAAACGAATAAGATCAAAAACAGCTTCAAAAGTTCAATCTTCATCAATGGATCCCGGCCTAATTTTGCCTTCACAAGATCCTAATCCTATAACGCCAGTACCCCCAACTAACTTTGCTGAGACTATGTTTCCTGGCTCTAAATGTAAGACCCTATTTATCTTACTAAAAAAAACTTTTAATCAAAATTGACTAAACCTATAACTTAATAACATATTTGAACTTCTAGCTGTCGAAATAACCAACACTGATGATGTTGGTAGAGTAAAGACGGACTATATCAATCATTACCCAAATTTTCATCGCTATCTTTTTCTTGACTTTACTAATGAGTTGAAACGAAAAATGCTGGCCCATTTTCAAGAAACTCCAGCTAATAACCATGAAGACCTCATGAAAAGAAGAATTTTAATGCAAAGCTTTGATAATGATGTTGAACAATTTCAAAGAAATTATCTTTTCTAACAGTATAACTTGATAAAATTTTGTTTTTGCTTGGTCTTCTTAAACTTTCAACATAAATGATGTTTTCTTTCTTCTCTGGCTTGATATAACATAAAATAAAATAATATAAATCTTGTGATGATTCCACTACTGAGAGCAAGGTTTGAATCCCTTCAGACTCCCATATACCAGTCTTCCTTCTTGTCACAGCATTGAGAGAGTGGATCTTCCTATGAGCCGAATACTCCTGATTCCAACCTCATAGGGCCCCCCACTGAGCCGAATTCTATGATTCCAATCTCGCCATAAGGTCCTCCAAGCTTCACACCAAAAAAAAAATGGCCTAACTATGAGGCACTAAAAAAAATCATTCCCTAAAATCCAACTACCATCCTAACTTCTGATTCCTTCATCACAATTTTCAAACTTTGCTATACAGCAAACCCATAAAATACTTTTGCCAGGCTTCCAATAATAATTTCAACTTTAGACCATGTTAAAGCGCCACAAATTTCACCTAATTAACCATTATGCTTTCCTTAGCATCATTACCACCTAAAATTTTAACCTCCTAAAGCTTATCAGCACCCAATTCCAGAAATAATTGAATAACCAGTTTAAAGTCTTAGTGGACAGTGATAAATTAAAAGATTGAATTGAGTTATCCAAACAAGATTGACATTCCAGTTTAAAGTCTTGGTGGACCAAACATATAATCGATTGCCAGTTTATGGTCTTGGTGGACCAAAGATCGTTTAAGTGCATAAATATCTTGATATATTCCTAAGTAAGGCCTAGGCTTGACCAAAGATTGAATAAATTTGATAATCCAGTTTAATGTCATAGTGGACCAAAAATTTGATCGACAAGTAATCCAGTATAAGGCCATAGTGGTCCAATGAATGTTGAATTATCCTGCAGATATTAATTTTCCAGTTTAAAGTCATAGTGGACTAAACAATGAATGAACTACCAGTTTAAAGTCATGGTGGACCAAACATTTAATCGATAAGAAATCCAGTTTAAGGTCATGGTGGACCCAACAGCTTGATAACAGTCCAGTTTAAGGTCTTGGTGGACCTAACATTTGATAACACTCCAGTTTAAGGTCTTGGTGGACCTAACAAATCCAATAAAAAAAAATTTAACGATAGTCTTGAAAATTAGCCAGTTTAAAGTCTTGGAGGACTAACAGCTCCAAAATTAGTATAAAAAAAACCCTTAAAGAATGTCTTGAACAGTAGCCAGTTTAAAGTCTTGGAGGACTAACAGCTCCAAAATACGTGTAAAAAAAAACCTTAAAGAACGTCTTGAAAAGTAACCAGTTTAAAGTCTTGGAGGACTAACAGCTGTCTTGAAGTAAAATCCCATAGGTATTGAGTTCCCCTAGACCCTGTTTCCTGTCTAAACTATATGAATAAACTAAAAAGAATAGTGACTGAAAAATAAAACTAAGAAATATAATAATAATTTGATTTAATTAATTAATTTTTTTTTTTTTTATTTATTTATTATTTTATTTTTATTTATTTATTTTTTATTTTATTTTTATTTTATTTTTAATTTTATTTATTTTTATTTTTATTTTTATTTTTATTTTATTTTTATTTTATTTTATTTTATTTTATTTTTTTTTTTTTTTTAAATTTAAAATAAAAGATTTTAGAAAAGATAGTTTAGAAATAAAATTTAAAATTTAATTTTTAAAGAAAGATAAATGAATGTGAAAAGAAGTAATAAAAAAGAATTATCAAAATTAAAATTTTAAAAGATGCCCCCCGGCCATTTGATGAGCCGTACCCTCGACATCATACCCACATCCAAGTGCAACTTGATGTGGTTACACAATTTTGAGAAATTGAAAAGAAAGAAAATAAATGAAAGTTTTTAGAAGATAATTTTTATAATGATGATCACTGGGTGGGCTCCCTCCAATTTATAAAAATGATTAGAGACCACCAGTGAGCATCACCTTTACAATAATTCATAATATATATTTAAAGAAAAGAAATCACAATCTAAAATAAAAAAAATCAAAAAAAAAATAAAAAAAATCTTGAATCCGGCGTTGAGAGCAGTGTCTCTTGATTCGTTCCAGTTTATAGTCTTAGTGGACTTCCTAAAATTAAAAGACAAAGCCAGGATTCAACTAGAAACAGGGAAAATTTTGGAAACAAACATTATGGGGTAATTGTGTATAGAGCAGCCAGCCCATCAATTACCCCCACACTTGCCAATATTTAATTAAGAAGGTTCCCCTGTGAACACTTCTTCCAATAAATTTTAAAAATTTTCCAACACTATCTTCACCCATATTTTAAGAATTTTTAATTTTGAAAATTTCAAAGATGGTCTTCTTGAATTTCGTTAAGTTTCATCATAGTTTCGTCGCCCATAGGAAGTGTAACGATAGTAAAGTATTTTTGATAAAAATAAGAAGATAGTTTATCCCCATTGCGGAGGAATCCATAAAATTTCGTTGATATCATAGTTTATCCTCGTTGCGGAGGTTGATAAGATTTTTATAAACATCATAGTTTATCCTCATTGCGGAGTATAAATTTAATAAAAGTCATTAAAATTGTAGTTTATCCTCATTTCGGAGTTGATAAAATTTAAGAAATTTCATAGTTGATCCTCATTGCGGAGGAATCCATAAAGTTTCATTGATATCATAGTTTATCCTCATTGCGGAGGAAGACTTCGGCACTCCTGGTGCCTCTAGGATAGAACCGTTTCACTTGATCGGCCGCTACCCTCTTCTTCAATACTACTCCATCCAACTCTTCTAGCACATATGAACCGCCGGAAACTTGCTCCTTGATTTTATACGGTCCATTCCACCTATCTGCAAACATTTTTCCCCACTGACTTTCCAAACTCCTATTATACACCAGGACCATATCTCCTGGGATCAAAGGTTTCCTTAATCGATGTGCCAACCGCTCATCCCAATATCTAACTGATTGATTTCGGATCTTCATCATCCGCGAATATGCCTTTTCTAAATATTCTTCTTTCTTTTCTAGCTGCATCATTCTTGCACACAATAATTCTTCAGTAGTTTTGACCGTGTCCCAGTCAACTCCAAGATATGATTCAGCTTCTAAATCAACCGGTAAAACTGCTTTCTGTCCAAAAACAAGTTCATAAGGTGAAAATCCGGTCATCCTTTTGGCAGTGATTCGATCAGCAAATAAAACTAAAGGTAAATAGTGCCTCCACTTTTCAGCACTTGTCCCACACATTTTAACTAAAGCATCCTTAATAACTTGATTCCCTCTTTCAACCATGCCTCCAGCTTCAGGATAATATGGGGTTGCTACCCTAACCTTTGATCCAACTTTCAATACGGCCTCTTTAAACTCTGTCCCAAATTCAGGACCTCCATCTACCGTCACCAACTTCATCACCCCATACCTATATACCCAATTATTCAAAAAAAATTCTGCCACATTTTTGGCAGTTAAATTAATAAGAGGCGCTGCCTCTACCCAACCAGATAAATCATCTCTGGCCACAATTAAATATTTATACCGTCCCTCTTTTATATGAACGGCATCTAAACTAACTCTCCCAAAGAGCGTATATTCACCGGTCGCGCGTCCAGGTTCTTTTGGCCTTAAATAACTTCGTCTTTGACATTCTTCGCATGACTGAACCCACTGTTTAACAGCCATCTTCATGCCAGGCCACCAAAATCGATCAGAAATTCTTCTAAATGTTTCTCCAACGCCTCTATGCCCGAGATCTTCATGCAGTGATTTCAAAACTAATTCTTGCCCCTTCTGTTGAGTTATAACTACTTGAGGATTTGGATACCTCCTCCTCATTAAACGTCGACCAGATAGGTAAAACGTAGATGACTTCCTCTTGATAGCCACCCATTCATCGTCTTCACAATCTTCTGGCCTCTCTAAAGTCAACAAATATTTGACTAACAAAAAATAAAATCCAGTCTGACCCCAGACTTCATCTTGAAAATCGATTAATATAACATCAATAGGGACTTCTCTATCACCAATATCACCTGCACATGAATGAGCCAATAATTGTTGACCCCTAAATAAATCTTTAATCGAGCTATGTCGACGTTTTTCTTCTGAACCTTTGGATCCTTCGAAAACCGTATTTAAAAATACCTCTTTCTCTTTATCCACCTTTTTATTTAAATTCTCTAATTCTCCAACATATACACCATTCCTTAATTTACTACTATCCCACACTACCAATCCATTTTCCTCTACATACACCACATCTTCTTCTACCTCCTCTCTGCCGAATTTATCTACACCTTTATTAACATAAAAAATATTTTCCAGTTTATCCTCTTGGTGGAGGTCATCATCATCATAATCTAAACACAATAGTCCTGCCAGTTTAACCTCATGGGGGAGGTATGGAAAGTCTTCAGCTCCTTTAGTGCTGGCTTTGATAATAGGTATATCTTCATCGAACTCTTCTGAGTCTGAATCTTCTTCAGTGGGTGGTCTCCTTGATAAACCATCTGGCATAGTAAAAGTTTTGCCAGGCTTATGAACTAAATCGAACGAAAAATGTTGAATAAAAGCTACCCATCTTGTCATGGGTGCGTTCGGTAAACTTGGGGAATTAATCATCTGGATTAACGATTTCGCATCCACTTGCAACTCAAAATGTTGCCCCCACAAAATATGCTGAAGTTTCTTCAGTATTTTCGCCACACCACATAATTCCAATTTCGGTTGAGAATATCTTGATTCGACCTCAGTAAATACTACAGATTCATACCTAACTGGCCTGATGTAACCAGCTTTATCCATCTGAGACAGAACCGCCCCAGCTGCAACCTGACTTGAATCAACTGCTAAATAAATTCTGCCAGCATCTTTTCCATAATCCAACTTGTGCAGGACTAAATCCTTCCCTACAACCTCCTTCAACTTCACAAACGCCTTCTCACACTCTTCATCCCACTCCCAGTCTGCATCCTTTCTCGTTAACCGTCTCAATGGAGCTGCCAATGAAGAAAAGTCCTTAATAAACATTCTAACATATACACAAACGCCTAAAAACCCTCTGACTTCGGTTGTATTCTTGGGTCTTGGCCAGGACTGAATTTTGTTAACTTTCTTCTTGGACATAATTCTACCCTCTCTACATACCACATGGCCTAATATTTCTAAAGCTGGCACACAACATGAAAATTTTGAACCTGAAATAGTTAAACCAGCCTCTTCAATTCGAAACAAGATTCTTTCTAAAGTAATTGCAAACTCCCAAATGAATTTGCGTATCCCGGGATTCTCTTCCAACACCTGGTTATCATAGTCGGTTGTTGGTCCCTTAATTCCTCCATCATCTATAAAGATTCCAGCATATTGTGGAATTTCATCTTGAAGGATCCAAGCCATCTGAGCTTGATAAACTGCAACCGAATTTGTTGCTCCTTGAGGTAATCTTGTTAACTGTAAACGTCCAAGTGGCGTATCGAATGTAGTGAGAGGCCTTGAGTCCGGATGTAACTCTCTCTCATCATATCCACCCATAATATCTCCCAAACCATAGCACACTCTCCCTGCAAACGCTTCAACAAACTCCTCAGCACTAGGTGGTATCCCAGCATCCTTTATTGTAACCCTATTTAATTCCCTAAGATCATGAACAACTCTAAGCTTGCCATTCGGTTTCTTGATACAAAATACCGGACTAGAATAACTTGATGTTGATTGCTCATACAGTCCAGTGCGTATCCGTTCTCTGACAACTTCAATATAAGCTTCTTTCAATGCAGCCGGAATAGGAATCGGTTTCTGCTGCCACGGTTCATGACATACCACAGGAATCTTGTAAGGCTCCCCATAGGAATGCTTCAACACACCCCTCTCCTCTTCTACAAAAGCAATGGCCTTCTCTCGCTTGACCATCACATCCAACAACAACTTCTTCTCTTCTCCAGACAACCAACCATCAGGTCCAAAATTAACAACACCCAGTCTCTCAAAAGTGATTCTTGACGTCTCAGAAAATTCAGGCGGATTCTTTACCAAGGGACTTTCATAAGGATCTCTTGATAACCTTGGTCTTCTCAAAGGTGGATTTAATTCAGCAGGTAGCGGTTCATTAATAGGTCGAACTTTATTTGCTACTTTCTTATATTTGGCTGCGTCCACATCTAAATTAACTTGAGGTAAAACATTTTCTTTTGTATCGCCATTAAAACTTTCATCAAATGAATCTTCTTCATCGCCAGAATCAGAATAAGAAAAATTAGAAAAATATTTTATTTCATTATTAAATTTTACCCTTTTCTCCTTTCCCTCGTCTAATTTATAAACAGATTTTCTAACACCTTTGCTTCCCTTATCCAACAGTAAATCACCCGTAAAGAAAGTTGGCAGTTTAACCTCTTGCTGGAGAACCGGAATTGAATTTTCACAAAAATTATTTTTTTGTGTTTTACTTATACTGAGATTTTTTATTTGATTTTGATGAGATAATTGCAGTTTACCCTCTTGCTGGAGGTCCGTAATAGAAGGAGATAATTGCAGTTTAACCTCTTGCTGGAGGCCCGTAATAGAAGGAGATAATTGCAGTTTAACCTCTTGCTGGAGGCCATAAAACATACCCTTCCAATTTTTATCCAACCTAATTTGGCCCATTTTGCCTTTTTTACCGTTTTTAAATTTAATAGAAAAACCAGGTAAATCCAATAAACATATAGAAAAGTCCAAAACGTATTTGCACTCCAAAGTAATATTAACAGAAAATAATTGAGAATCCACTTGAATTATCTCCAAGTGAGCTGACCTATTGCAATCCGGGATCTCATCCTGAGGAGAGATTACAACATTAGAGCAATCAGCCCCTGCTACCCCAAAAAATGAGGGCATTCATCCCTTTCCAACAAACATAATTCACCAGAAGCCGTCCGTTTTATATGCCGCTTCTTGGTGCAAACACAACACTGGCACAGAGTAGTAATCCCTGGCCGTGTTTCCCAACCTTCATCTCCAGGAGGCGCTAACCGCATATGTAACCTCCGCATATCTTCACCAGTGATCTCCAAACTAATCCCCATGCCAGCTTGATACCCTATCCTGGCCTCAAAATCCATCAAAAAAGGACCACCAAGAACAGTTTTGACTGCTCCTCTGGCCACATAAAAGTGAACCTTACCAACAGATCCACCAATGCCTAACCTGACATGCTCAGCAGTACCCATCAGCTCTGTTGCATGCCCTCCAATACCTCTGAGGTTTCCCCCAGTTCCACTTTTAATTGGCAAGCCTATACTCGTCGCTTGCTCCAATGAAATTAAATTAATTTGAGACCCTGAATCGACCAAGGCCTTTACTTCTTTACCATTAAGAGTTACCACCAGGTAACCCAGGGGAGCGGAAAAATGTGTATCTACATCTTCCCCAAACTTTTCAGCATTTTCACAAATATATTCCACCTCTCCAGTGGAAACCCGACGCCTCGTCAAATGCTTCTTTTGCTTTTCAGCAAGCGCCGGACTAATCGTAAATAACTCCCCTAAAGATAAGGGAATCTGAAGTTGATTCACCCTATTCAAAACTGCGTCCATCGCATTAGCTTGACCGGAAACTACTGGCCGCTCATACTGGACCTTTGATTTAACAACCTTGGCCCTGGGTACCTCTTGAGGTCCAACCGAGCCATCTTCACCCTCCATTATAACATCTTCACTTTCTATAACCCTAACTCCGTCACCAGCTTCTTGCACTAATCCTGATCCATCGCTAGTCCTTCTTACTCCCTCCATTGGGATGGGACCGCTAAAACTTGGTCTGGGTAGAGACGCCAACGGTACGTCCTCCTCAGAATCCGAATCATCCTCTGGCATAGGCTCACCATTTAAATCAAACTTGCCATAACTAGGGGGCCCCATATCAGCAATCCCCTTCTGCATTTTATATAATTCGTCCTTAGAGTAAGGGTTCAATTTGTTGGCGGCAGTTTGAGCACTAGAAATCTTGTCCTTAGAGTAAGGGTTCACTTTGTTATTGGCCTTGCCAGGATTAGCCCTCAATTGGCTCTGAATGCTACTTTTCGCCTTAGTAGCGGCTGCTCTTCTAGCAGCATTAACATCGTATTCGCCAGCCATACAGCTACCCTCCACCTGGGCAACCGTCGCCAGCTCTAAACCACCAAAAGAAGTAGAAAATGTGGCTTTACTGACCTCTTTCTCCTTGCCCTTGTCAGCTTTACCACCATTACCATTACCATTTTTGCCACTCTTGGCATTAGCATCTTCATCCGTCACCTCTTCAAATCTGGCTCTCCTTTCAGCCGTTAAACTTCTTCTGACCAAATCAGAAGGAGACTGTCCATCACTGGGCTTGATGAACGAACCATCGGGAAATTTATAAACTTTACCATCAAATAAAACTCGCCCAGCATCCATATCCTTATCAAGAGCAAAACAAACTGTTGCTCTATGACCCCTCCTATTACAATAGGAGCACACCTTCGGCTCATCGTAGCCACCTCTATATCCATTACCACCATTCCCACCATTTCTCCCATTGCCTGGGAAGCGGTTACCGTTGTTATTGCCATTATAATTTTGACGTTCATAACCTCTAGACTGATAAGAAGTCGACGTCGACGAAGAAGCGATTGGGGCCTTATTGGCCTTCTGGGTTTCTTGAACAAATATTTTTAATTGTTTAGTTAAATCGGCCAAATGATCGACCATCTTATTATCTACATTGCCCTCAACTTTAGCAGCTGGTAATCCCATTTGAGCCTTCTTGGCCTCCTGGGCTTTGACCATAATATCGTTATTTTCAGCCAAAACTTCGCTAACCTTGCTAACATATTGAGTGCAAGACTCTTGATATTTGTCCAACGCCAATAACTTGAGATGGGCCTGAATGTTCTCTTTGATAACCTCCAGAGCCGGCAGTTTCTGCTCACCATTAGGCAGTTCCTTCATCAAATCTTTTCTTGAAAGATCCTTCAAGACGTCCATACGAATATCCCTACTGCATGCTGACCAAAACAAATCTTTTGCTTGGTTCTCATGCACTAACTCGTCCACCAGTATGAGATATTCCACCACTTCATCAAACTGAAAACAGAGCTTTTTGAAGTCAGCCATAGAAGAAACTCCACCTTTTGCTTGCCAGTCTCCAACAATTTTATTGAGGTCCATCATAGTAAACCTAACACCCCATCTATCAACCATAGCTTTAGAAAGCTTAACCCAATCCTTATCCTTGAATGCCTGCATAGCAATAACCTCTTTTTCCACCTCCCTATCAGCAATAAAAAATCTAACTTGCTTCACCATATCCACATGGGAAGCACCATCAACAGCAGCAGCAGCTTCATACCTGCTAATGAACCATTTAACCTCCTCCCCATCAAACTTTGGGCCATCCCAAGAAACAATTCTAACTGAGGGAGTAAGAGGGTTAGAAGATCCAGAAGCAACAGCAGAAGAAGACATCCCAATAAGTAATGAAAAGCGTTAACAATCGATAAAATAACAAGCCTCTTGCAGGCCAATAACAAAAATCCAATTAGAGTTCCAGAAAATAAGCCTCTTGCAGGCTAATAACGTTCTTGATCCAAGTAAGTCTTTTAAAGAAAGCTAGAGATTTCGAACCCCACGTTGGGCGCCAACTATGGTAAGGTAAACTCTTACAGTCGCCTTGCTGTAAGCAGAATCCGGAGGAGATATGTGGATTTAGCTGAAAACCCCGTCCTTCCAATAAAAATAACAAAGTAGGTGTTCTAAATCACTAAGCTAACCAATCTACTTGGATCGGATTAATAAAAAATAATGAAACTCTAAAATATTTAACGCTTATTGAGATTTAAAGAAAGTGGCTGTTGATAAAGAAATACTGATAACAACAATTAAGGTGTACCAGTGAAAGATCTGAAAAGATTGACTTTTATGTTTTTATAATATTTTGAATTTTTATGAGACAGCAATAATCAAGTCCCAGAGATGAAGACCTTTCTAAAGATACCCTGTATGAAGTGTTATTTAAACTGTTGAATTGTATTTCTAAAATGTTATGTAAAAATAATAATGTTATAAGGGTATTACAAGTTATTTTAATTTGTTGAGTAATAAAAAATGAGACTGTGGTAGTTAATGATTAAGCTGTATGATGTGTCCCCCCTCTCAATTTCGAGTTTGAGAAGCGCTTAAGTATTCCTAGTCACGTGCCTAAGTTTTCCCCTCCAGAGCTCTTCCAGAGTCAATCCGGAGCCCGTACGGAGTCCGTATGGAGTCGAAACGGAGTCCGTCCGGACTTCCGGACTCAATTAGAACCTTAAAACTATAATAAAAAATCTAGAAAAATTACACATAATAGAGCTACTTCCCCTTTACATACCAAACTAATTTTCGTAGTCTGCGCAGCTCTAATTACCCCGTGAAAATTCATCAAAGTTAAGTAATTTTTGAAAATGTAAATATTTCTATAAAACTTTAAAATTCATTTAAAAATATAAGAAAAATAGTAAAAATTCTTGGAAAATTTCCCAAGGTTCTTGAGTGACTTGACTTGATACTTATAAATTTTTCAGACCGTAAAAATAAGTTTTCTCCGCAAAATAAATTGTATTTGTGTAGGCATTCGCTCGTGACCAATTTCTTCATATTTTAAACTCCAATAAATTAAATAAAACCCTTTTATAAAAAATAATAACGCCAATCTTGCACGCCGTAATAACTCCATTTACATATTTAGGTGCCGTACTAAACTTTAGGCTACCACAACATATAAGTAGCAATAAGCAAAAAATTCTGAGAATTTTTTTCAACTGGAACTTGATGAAAACCTTTATTACCATCCAGACAACTAATAAATTTTTCACCTTGCAAGGTAGCATGTATTGAATTAATTCTGGGTAAAGGATAAATATCATCAACAGTATAAGTGTTTAATGCTCTGTAATCTCCACATAAACTAGCCTTATCCTTTTCATAAGAAATCAAGACTGGGGAGATGACACAATATTTGGGGGTGAAATCCACTTTCTCAATGATATTCATTTTTAATAATGTGGCAATATTATCTTCAATATCCTTTATTTTTGTTGGAGAAGCAGGATATGGTTTTTTCTTAAGACTAGCAGGAATATCACTCAAGTTACATGATAATGTAATTTTCATTTCTTCCTGAACACTTCCTAAGACTTGAGAACCATGAGCAAAATCCATAGGGAAGGAGGTAATTGAGGCAATTATAGAATCCTTTTGTTCACTAGTTAACTGATCACCAAAAGAAGAAGTATTTATTTCATTTAATAAATCATCCATTTCAATTGTTGGTCTGCCTTTACACTGGATCAGTGAATTACAAGACTTTAACAGATGCCCAGAAGTTTTTTTAGGGGAGGAAATTTTGAATTTTCTTTTTCCATTCAATCCCAAGGTGAAGCAATTATTTTCTGGGTCCAATTTCACACCAAACATGGTTAGAATATCATTACCCATAATAAACCAGTTGCTTAAATTATCATTTTTCATGACATAAAATTCACTAATAGCTCTGAAAAACCCACCATTATATTTGAAGAATACAGAGGTATTGTATTTTCCAATGGGACACAAGGTAGAACCATACCCTCTCCATTTTTCAGAAGTCATAGGTAACAATTTACCCAAATAATCCTTATCTACTGAAGCTAAGGCTCTTTCAGACACTACACTTCCTCCAGCACCAGAGTCAAGAACTACATCAACATTTTTACCATTAATGATATCAGGTGCCTTCAAAGGGGATATAGATATAGAATTGTTAGTAATGTCTTTAATTATTTCAGCATTTTCCACTGAAGATAAATCCAATACACATTCTTCAGATATATTATCTAAATAATGAACATCCTGTTCCAACATTAAAACATCTTTAACAGACTCATTGTCATAGGAGATATTACTTTCACAGTCACTAGAAGAATTATTGATATCAATTTCAGGTTCATCAGTGTCTTCATTTTGTTCAACAAGATGATTTTTCTTTTCACAAAAATGACCCTTTTGCCATGATTTGTTACATTTATAACAAGGATTTGTTGCATATTTTTTAGGTGCAACTGGGGCAGAGGGTTTACCAGATTTTTCTGGGGGCTTTGTGGAGGGTTTATTCTGATCATGATAAGATTTTCCATGGTAATTCTTTGGTTCATATCTATGGTTGAGCAGTACTTCATTACAGATATTAATGAAAGAAGAATGCTCCCTCACATTCTCAGTTCTAGCTACAATTAAATCTCTAAGACAATTTAGTAATTTATACAATATTTTATCTCTCCAAATATCATAATCCATCTTTGGATCAATTGCTCTTAAGATTTTTGTTACTTTCATAAGAAAAACAATGGGTTTTTCAACAGAGGAGGATACATATCTAGTATTCTCATACGGTATTTTCTGAGCCAACCTGAATTTTGAACCACCAAACTGATTCTCAATCAAGGATTTCCAATCATTCCATGTATAATGGTTGTTATATAATAGAACAGATTCATACCACATCAAGGCTACATTGGAAAATAAAGAAATTAGCTTAGAAACAATTTCCTCATCAGGTAGTTTATAAGATCTCTTTAAATTATCAATTCTTTGGATAAAGTGTTGCCAATCAGATGAAGAATCACCATCAAAGGTAGGATATTGGTCCAATTTAGGCCAATTTTTCTGACTACTGGGATGTTCTATCCTTTTGTTTGAATTATTTATCATTAATAATTCCTGAAGTTTAGCCAGGTTTTCATAAATTTCATTATTTACAGAAACAGCTTGTACATGACCATCACAAGATTTTTTGCTAGTAGCAAAAGATTTTACAGACTCATTGTCAGTTTGTTTAATGGCTGAAATATGAGGAAGAAAAGAGGAGCTCTGTTCAGGTTCTTTTCCCTTATTTTTATGCATCTTATGAGCAGAATTCTTATTTATACCATAATTATTGATGGTTAAGGTTGAAAATTTATCCTGCAGGTTAGACACATAATTTCTTATCCTTGGAATTTCAGACATCTGGTCATTTACTTTTTCAAGTGATAAAAAATTTCTGTCCTCGGAAACTGTGTGTTTGGCACTTAGTGCATGGAAATCATTTTTTAGCTTTTTAAACTCATTTTGTAAAGATTTAATTTCACCTTTTAATGAATAATTTTCCGCAATAAGGGGTTTCAATCCACTCAAGGTTTTATACAGATTGATATTTTTATCTAAGATAGATATATGGTCACTCCTTATTTGTTTTTGTTGGCTAAGAACAATATTCAAGGTTTCTTTGATTTTGAAATAAGCTGTATCTTGTACAGAAGAACTTATTTTACAATGCAAGTGCAAATTATTTAATCTATCACTCTCATGTATTAAAATATCTCTTAAATGTTTGTCTTTCACAACATTAAAATCAAGGGTATCTTTCAATATTTCTTCAGAAGTTTTCTCAATTAAAGTGTAGACTTCAGGGGAAACAGAATCATTCGTAATTGCAAGAGAAGGATTAATTAAAGAAGTTGAAGTCAAATGTAAAGGTTCATCAAATGATTATTTGCTAATTACATCATTGGGGCTACTCATTAAAGGAAGTTGTCTTTTTAAGGGTTTGACTGTTCTTTCACCAGTATCCACAATATTACCTGAAGAAGATTTGTTATTATACATACCAACATGTTTATCAAACAAATTACTCACCATGGCAAGGGAGGAAACTTCCCCTGTTCCTTCTTTCTTCTGCTTCCCTGATAAAGATGGGGCTGAGGAGATGGATGGTAGGTTGGTGTTCTGGATGGGCCAGGGTGTTGAGCTGTTGGTTGCTGAACATTCTGTTGGTAATGGCTCATCAATTAATCCCATTTCCACTTCTCCACCTGCAGAGTGCTTTGATTTTGTGTGAAGGAGCTGGGTACTTGATTGGGATGAGTTTGAGGCTGAGGCTGGGAGGCTGGGAAATGAGGAGGTTGAGCCTGATTGGGATTTAATAATTCCTGCATCTGCTACCAGAGTGTGTCAACTCTTGCCTTTTACTTCATACTTTCTGCTTTCAGCTCTTTGATGTGACTGTACAGGTTGTTTACTTGTTGAGTCAGTGGTATCTTCTTTATTTTTATACCATTGAGTTGATTTTCCTGATTTATTAGAGGTTTTACTTCTTTCAGAGGTGTTTAGTGAGGGGGTTTTGCCACTTCTCCTTCCATTTCCACTTCCTGAAGGTTTTTTTTCAGCTGAATAATTTTTGTAAGTTAATTTAGAAGAACCTACAGATTCAGTGTCACCATCCACTTCAATCTCATCCACATGTAAGTTATCCATGCTGTTAGCCAAACTACTGGACATTTAAACTGTGAAAAAAAAATCAAGATTATTTTAATGATTTAAATTTTAATTTCAAAATAAAATATAAATTATTGAAGTTTTAACAAAATCAAAAATTTAAATTTTTATCAAAAATCAATTAATTAACCAAAAAATGTAATACAAATAAATGTAATTACAATTATTCTTATTAAGAAATAAAAACAATTATAATGGGATAAACCAACAGAGGTTTATAAGTCAACCAAAATAATTAATTCCAAAATTAATATATTGGCAAAATTGGGACTAAGTACTGAGTACTATTATGGTCAACCAATAAACAAAAAATAATAATAAAATTAATTTATTAAAATTAATTGTCCTCTAGGACTAAGAGTTTTACTCTATTATGGTCAACTAATAAAAATAAATTAAAAAATCATGAACACTTACACTCAGTGAATCAGCAATTAAGCCACAATCACTGTTATTGCAATAAAAATTTAATAATATAAGTGAGAGGTGCAAAGGTTAACTTACTATAGTGATCAAGAAATCACTTCAAAATTATATATTATTTAATTTAATATAAACCTAAATGATTGAACCCAAGTTTGAAACATGGTTGCGGAAAAAAATATTACTTTTTGGTTGGGTGGTCCATGCACTATGTCCTTTCATTGCAAGTATAGAAGTCGTTGTTGTTGTTTTGGAAAGGCACCCAATTATTGGCCAGTTGTCTAGAAGAAGGGGAAAAAGAAGAGGAAAACATAAAGGAGGAAAAGGTAATATAAAAGGGAATTTAAATAAAATAATAAAATTGTATAGTTATTTTAAAGGAGAGGCAACAAGTAGATTTTAGGGACTTTATAAAAAAGTGAGGTTTTAATAATTTTTAATATAATTATTTAATGAGTAGTTACTTTCAATGCGCGGCAAACACTTGCTATTACTAAAAGACTTAATGCAACTGTAGAATATTTATTTACTTTTAAATTTAGATTTTATAAGACTAATAAAAAATAAAATAAACGTAAGATAATTAAAATTGTATTGAGTTGAGTGTATATAATAAGTGATGCAGATACAGGAGATTATCCAAAGCCTTTTATAGGCAAGGGACCCTCTGAAGCGTCACAAATGAGTACTTACAAAAGAGTAATAAAATGAAACAAGAATATAAAAATATAGAACTAAAGATAGAGATTGAGAGAAAAAAATGAGACAATAAACTAAACCTGTGAGTAATTTAGCAATTTTCCCACCATAACTTCCCAAAACAATTAATTAAAATAATTAGTAACCAAGTAAGTCTGAAACATGAGAACAGTTAGTAAAATAACCTAAAACAGTTATTACAGTGAGATGTAAAGGATTTAATTAAAACACTTAGAATTATTTTCACACCAAGATCCATGTAATCAACTCAATCCAGTATAAATCAATTTTAATTAATTGCTTTAACTATGTAATTAACTCACTAATTTGTTTAAATGAAAAATATAATTAATTTAATGATATTCCTAATTTAAAGTGAGAATTTTAATACTGTCAGCCTGTATATCTCCAGGACTGAGTAAAAAGTGATTATAAGTTATGTTAAACACATGAACTATACATGGGAACAATAAATAAGAGTACACAAATAGTATACATAAGTAAAATTATGATAATACACAAAAAATGCCATTATAACACCCTATATACACGCATATATCCACCTTTTATAGGTCTTATGTACTTAATATTAAGTTGGAATATGTTAGGGTAATCTTAGGAACCTTAAGTATAAGGCTACATAATTTTTAAGTACACTTAAAGCTGTTATATTAATTGTTTTATGCAAAAAACAAGAAATGCGCTTTATTTCACTTAAAAGTTGACTATATGCGCTATAAAATTGAGAATATCAAAATTGCGCTTTGACAGATCAATTGGGCTCATTTAGAACTATTGATTTGGCTATTTAAATGCATAAAAATAACACTTTTCAAATTTGGTGTTTTTTATGCCAGAAATGGCTTCTGTGTACTGGCCACATACTGCCTGCTTTTTTCCCGTGTGAATAGCTTCATTTTTAGCAAAGTTAGCTTTTTCACACTATAATTACCCCACATTCTACGCCCACTGTGGGGAAACACACTAAAATAGGCGACAGGCGCTTATTTAGTGTCCTAGCTTAATTAATAATGCATTAACCTTGTTTATATGCACTAATTTCATTAATAACATCACTCTTGGCACTTTATTTCATCACCACGCTTAAATTTGCCTAATTTTAGTCAAGGATTTACCCGTGCAAGCGCCTGCCAAGAACTGCATGTAGTTACCCCACATCTCACGCTCTTTTTTAAGTTTTTGGGTGGTTTCTCAGTCAATTTTGGTTATTTTTGAATGGGAATTTCACGTAGTATAATGTCAGGATTAGCCCCATTATTTCTACAGTAAATCCCCCTTATTATTAAGCTATTATTAACCTTTAAAGGTCTCCTTTAGTCTTTAATATTATTGTTTTATACGCATATACTCTCTTTTTGTCTTTTTCTTTAATTTTGATGTATTTTCCTTATTATTACAGTATCTTGGCGGTTGTTACTTGTTTAATTATGTCATGGGTCACTGGGGATGTTGATGGGAAGTTCTATTAGTTGTTTTGAGGCGTCATTAACTGTGTATTGGATGGTATATCAAGGGATTTATTGGGTAACTCAGTGTGTATAAAAGGAGGAGGTTTTTGGGTCTTGTTTCTACATTCTTTATCATTACAATTTAACCAATATAACCAAATCAATTACAATACATATCAATTAGTACTTTTATAAGACTTTTGAATAGTATCTGAATTATATAATCTATTTTTCTACCAACTACAAAGATTGTAAGCCATATATAAGAATAGTGAGAATTATATTACTGAGACCTTTATATTTGATTATATTTTACAACTTAGTGGATTAAAACTACAGTATTCATATAGGACCATTAAAATCTTCTAGACAACTGACCATTCAAGCTAGTTCACGTCCTTGTACTTGACCTTTAGCCTGACAAATACCATGTTATTAAATAAGTGTTTTAATTTATTTAATAATTTTACTGACACAATTAAGGGTCAAAAAAGCGCCCAATATTATTGTTTAATAATGTATGAAAAAGGTTAATTTAATATATAAATTTAATTAATTAATTTAATTACATTATAAGTCAATTTTACACTTATAGTTATAATATATGTTTATAATTATTTAATTATAAATTTGTATATATTACATACATAAAAAATGCGCCATAATTTATAGAATATATATCATGCTTAATTTAAATGTATAAATAATTTATATAATAATAAAATTAATATAATATTTATATATATTTAATAAAATAATTATATCATTTCATTTTGCAATATAAGATTAATTTATATACATAATAAGCAAATCTTTACGCCCTCTTTTAGTTACAGTAAATTGACATAAAATTTACTGGGCTCCTGATATAGCCTGGCTGACAGTAGGTCTTTACACTTTCTACTTGTTCAACACCCATTGATCCATGAGTAAAACCCACATTGAGCCAATTTATGCAACAAGACACATTTTCCCCTTTTTTTTGGCCATCTTTCAACCACCTTCTCACTTCTTCCAAACTAAGCTTGAATTTCTTTAAACATGTTCATTTTCTCCCTTGTAGATTATCAAAAAATATATATATACTTTTAATTAAAGCTTTTTTTCCCTTGTAAATAAAAGTATGGATGAATCAAAACTCATATGATTTAGTAATTACTATTTCTAGCATTCAATAATCAAAGAAACATAGGTATTTATTTTAATGGTGCCAAATTTAAATGAGTCCCACAGGCTATTTTAATGTGTCACAGGGGGGAAAAGCCCTGAGCTAGATATATAGTTCAGGATTTAGTTTCAGGGTATGATTCTGGGTCTAATTTGTGGAGTGAACCTGTTTAACCCCATCTAAATTCTTTCTTTTCTGACATTGGCATCTCCTTGGCTCATATCCTCTTATCTTCATGGTTTCATCCAAAAATTCTATTACTTTCTTTTGCTACTATTTCATTCTTTTTTTCACCACTTATCCTCGTTACTCACTTATTACACTTTTTAACCTCTCCCTACACCTCTTGCACCTCCTCTTCTCTTCTCTTACAAGCCTCCCCACACCAGACCACCCTAATCCTTTTCAAAAGGCAAAAAATAAGGTGGACTCAAAAAGTGATATTCAATGGCTTTTCACAAAAATGCACCAAGGAATGGAACAGGTTCACAAGTCTGAACTAGACATCTAGTTCACCATTTTTTCCCCTGTGTAAATACATGACAGCAATCAAAAAAGGTCCATTGTCAGTTTCACACCATTCAGTAGGAGAATTAGATTATATTGTCATCATAGAATTAGGGTAAAGTGAGTATAAGATGGATGACAAGTTTTCATTACATATAAATAATGAATAATCTCTGAAAATTTGTAATGCATACTTAATATGATTTTATTATCCATACTCAATATGGATATATTTCAGATATTCAATATGAGTGCATAATGCATGCTCAACATGGTTGGATAAGACATATTCAATTTTAATGCACTATGAATATCATATATTTCATAATGCATAATGCATCTTTATACCTTATTTTATATGCATATTCACAATGGATGACTGATCAAGATGTGTTCAATGTAGGTTCAAGTGGGATTCAATCTAGGATTAATCTGTGACAAAATTTACTATCATCTGGCTGTCCAGATGTTTATAGAGTGTGACTGATTCTGGTATAAAAATTTACACATTGGAGTTCAACTAAGTGGTATTGCTAGAAATACCTCCCTGAAATCCCTGAAATGAAAGATAAATGAAAGACTTGGGGTTAGGGGTCTCAAAAATGAGGTTAAATACTCCTGCCTTTTGTGCCAAGATATCAGCATGTGTGTATCAGGTGCTGATTAATCATGATAAGGAAATTAAGTGTGTTAATGGTGGTAAGGCACTCAAAAAAGGGAACATTGAGATACAAAGATGCCATTCAAGTACACCTGTCCTGGGAAAGTGTACTTCAAATAAAAATGACTTAATTTTGGTACCACTTTTTTAATGTGCTTGATTGGCATATATGCTAATCACCAAAAAAAATTGTAGGGACCTGACAGCAGGTTCCAATCCCTATCTTTGATTTAATTCAGTATTATATTATCTGTAATTTCTCTAATAATACTGCTCACCAAACACTGAGCATGCCAGCCCACATGGAATTAAATCTGAATCATTCTTGAATCACCAATGGATTGAGGGATTGGTACCTGCTAGCAAGTGCCAGGTGTTTTTTTTTATGTTGAATGTTTGTGAACTCCTATTGAGCACTGAGCATGTCAGTTTTGCATGCCATCAATTTGTAGTTTATTTTTTAAATACAGATGGATTTCAGTATTGATACTTGCTACAAGGTGCTAGTTATTTATTTATGATACCATGAATAAAATATTTTGATTTTCTTATTACACCAACCATAGGGCTTTTATATGAAAGCCATACACAATTGAAAAGAAAAATAGGCTGAAATGGTCAACATTAATAGCATATGTAAGAACTCTGATACCCCCTAATGAGTTCAAATTGATTGGACAAACATTCATCAATCCCACTTCCCCATCATCTAGAAAAATTACTCTCACATTGCCTTTTGTCCAGTATGTCTTATTCACATTTCTTCCTCATGTAACTGTGTAGTGTTTAACTAATTTTGTTCCCACAAATACAAGTTAAATTGAGAAAATTACAAAAAATCTATCAAAATCCTTTTTAAAGATATACTTTCATCAATTTTCTAATCATGACTTAATGGTCTCACCTAACCTTTTTCTATTAACAATGCTGATGACAAATAAAATACTTCTTAAATATTCTTCACCTAGTTGTAAGTTTTTAAAAAGCTCAATGATGAAATATAGATATTATGGCCCATTCTTAATTACTTAATAAATACTAAGCAGATCTTGTATATTTGAATTTCTTGTAAGAAATCAGAAAAATTTCTCATTCAATTTGTTCAGATTAAACAAAGACATTGATCCAGGTTTTATGATTAGTTAAGGAAAGACTTAGTGATTATGTGTTTTGTACATATTTTGTGGTATAAACCCTATGGTGCAGTTAACACATCTAAATTTGGTTCACTCCAGAAAAAGCAATGACACTGCTACCATAGGTTATGGGCTGTCCCTGATTGATTACTAGCAGTAATTCAAATCTCGTAAATTTTTGGAATATTTTTTGTGTGCCCTGAGTTAGTCCCTTGTTAAACATGCCTCACTTCTGGCATCCGATTAATCCATGACGCAGAAACCTCTCCTAGAATTTAATTTATGCTGACCAACCCAAACAATTCCAACTCTTTCCAATCTTGACCAAAACTTCAGTGTGACAAACCTATCTTAACACTATAGTTTGAAAATCTAGACATTCCTCCTCATATATCTAATGTCAACACCCATGACCATTGCCAATAGTGCTCTTTCTCCTCCACCAATACCTCATCCTCCCCTCCCACTTCCTCCTCCAGTGCAAAAACTGCATGTCTTTATTTTGATCCTCCTGACCTCAAATCATCTCATATGCCTCACTCAATCTACCCTGAATCCCATTCTCCTATTATCTCACTATCAACCATGCCTTTACACCCAGAAAAAGCAAATTCAATCACCAAATACAAGGGAAAAGACTGTGACATGGCTATTGATGATATCTTATCTCAGGTAAAGCACATGCCAAAACTGAAACATGATGGCTCCAATTGGCAAACCTGGAATAAGAGTGTATCTGTCTTTATGCAACAACATGTCCAGTAAATGAAATATATTTTGAATGCCAACACCATTACAAATGCAACTGATTTCTTCAAAGATGAAATTTTCTTGCACATTATATACTTCACCATTGAAGAGAAGTTAAAAGGCTTTATTGACATTGGAAATACATGATACCATGCCTACAGAATCTTTTTCAAATTCAAAATGGCAAAGCACACCACCAAAATTTCTCTTTTCAATGATCTCCTAAAAAAAAAAATTCTCCCTTTACCAATGCAATGTTGCATGCCAATATTATTAAGCATAGCCTTGATGAATTAAAACTTTTGGGATTCCAACTGGGATACAATGCACTTAGCGCCATGCTCATCCAACTCTTACTCCCTGTTTTGGTATCCAATATCTAAGCCAAAATCAATAAACACTTTGAACTGCATAATGACATATCTCAACCAAAATTTGACAACATGCTTAGTCCTACAGAATACAGTTAAAAATATCTCCCTCCCTAGAAACTTTCCATCCACCACTCTAGAAGCTTCTTTTGACCTGGATGAAATATCTTCAATGGGTTTTAGAAGAGGCAAGATAGATAGTTATCATTTGATTAACAAAGACTGTCAGCCTAGGTATCTCTAGGACTTAGTAATTCTTATTTTTAAATTATAATAACCTTAATTACATTAAGCTTATGACTTAAAAATAGGGTTAAAATACTTATATATATGGTTATAATACATATATATATATTTATTACACTATTATATAGCTTATCCATAGCCTAATAATGCTTATTAAGGTGTTAATTGAGTCTCAATATACTTATCTTAAGTGATATTAAGTAATTAGAGAAATACATAAGCTTATATGTATACATAAACCTCATATTCAGTGAAATATGTAGTTATATTATGTATATTTAGGTCTATAAGTGGGTTTTAACCTCTTAATAGCCTATAAACTTTATTTTTCTGCTTATCTTAGGTCATATGGATGTATTCAGTTGACTCACAATGCTTACACAAGCATATACACCTATTTCAGGCACATATATCCAGTTTGGACAGCTTAATCTGCTTCCTTGGATGTATTTTCACGGATTTATGAGTTGGGATATGATTACTGGGTTAATATGGATGCTTGGGGAGGTTATTGGGAGCTTGGAAAGTTAATTTAGTTCCTTTATATGCTTTGGGTTTCATTATATACTCTTTGGATGAGTTATTTTACCTGTTAATTTATGGTATTTGCTTTTATCTGTTTATTCCATTTATGGTATGGGTCTGTGGTATCATTAATTGTAATGGAGGGTCCTTACTGGAGGTCTGGGTGTTGAAACTTCTTGAAGTGGACTCCATGGGGAGGTGATGGACCCTCACAGTTCTGTAATTTCCAGGGATAGCAGTGACATCATCTGGATTGAAGGTCTGTGCCCTCCAGTGGATTTTGGTATAAGTAAAGGAGGATTTGACGGGTTATTGGAAATCACTTACTTACTACACATTAAACAAACACTAAAACACAATTATTATCATATATAAATATATTATAAAGCATTTATAAATTGATATAATCTTTATATAAGCTATAACTATATTTTTTGATGTATTTTCCACCACTAGCATGCATAAAAATCCAACTATTGTGAGTTTATATTGAGAATAACTATTTTATTAGTCTTCCCCTGAGGTTTAATCACTAAATAGTTTATCAATAAGCAGTAGGACCATTAATTTTTACTATTAAATCATACTTAGATACTAGCACACACTGACAAAGACCCAGTTTTTCTTGCTGTATGTGCTGCTCAACAGAACACTTATGGAATACCTGTCCATAAAATGGGAATGGAACTGCCTTCAATGTAGAAGTCTGGACAATGCAAGAAGCTAGATTAAAACAGGAAAAAAACACTCTGAACACCATTAAGCACTCAATTACAGATCAAAAGGGGAAACAATTTACATCTAAAGTATGCCTTAATGAAATAGACTCATTGGCACTTGACACCCTCACAATGTCACTAAACAAGTTGGACCTTGGCAGAAATGAGTGGCTAAATCTTATAGAATGTATAGACACAAAGGGAATCTTTGAAACTGGAGCAACGCATCATGTCATTGGTGACATACATTTTCTTTCTGACTTGAAAAAGTAACAAACACCAGTGTCTGTTAAAACTGCTACTGACTTAGCCACTACTTTTATTACTGGTCATGGAAATTTTATGATTAAAGGTGCAGGTGACAAAATAATTACTATTAAAAAAGTGTTTTATTGTGATAATACAAAATCAACCCTTATTTCTCCTTTTGACTTATTACAGAATGGTATCTGTCTTACTTTCAATAATAATCACAATTTTATAGCTAAAAAAGATTCAGAAATATTTTTATTGCTCTGTTATTTTCACCTGAAGTCAAATGTAATTTAACTCTAATTTATCCTTGTATGCTAGATATTAATCTTTTTGAAATATCTTATTTTAACTCTTTATCATCTGCATCCCCTCCTTCTCCTTTTGTTTCTAAACCTTTGACTAACATCCCATACTCAAAAAGCTCTACCAAACTCTATTATGGACTGGCACCAAAGGCTAGGACATACCAGCACTTGAGTCCTTCAGCATATTTACAAACTTGGTCTTTGCCATGGTGCACCATCTAAAGTTCCTCTCTGTCAACTTAACTGTGATATCTGTGCCATTTCAAAAAGCAAGTGACAAAACACATGTGTCACAACTAAATGGGACCATGATCTTATGGATGTGATTGTATTGGGCCTTATTTGTCCAATGGTAGATGTGTCTGAAAATGGCAAAATATATGTTGCCACCTTCAGAGAGTCATTCTCCACTCATGGGGAGGTTTTTATACTCAAGAAAAAATCTGATGTTTAGGAGGCATTTAATAATTTTAAGAACTGGCTTGAAAATGTTACAAACTGCCAACTTAAGATACTCTGCACTAAAAATGGTAAGGAATACATGAATAAAAATTTCTCTGAATTCCTTTCAATTCATGGTATCCTACACAAACATTTGATGATGTACCATCATGAACAAAATGGTATGGAAGAACAATTCAACAAAACCATTGGCAAAATAGCTTGCACCATCCTTCTAGCCACAAAACTTGCTGACACCTTTTGAACATTGGCATACTTTTAGGCTTCTTTTATACATAATAGATTTCCTAATGTACATATAACTAAAAGTACCCCTTATCAGATTGTATTCAATCATACTGCAGATCTATCACCAATTAAAATATTCAGCCAGTGAGTGGGCTTATGTTGACATACCCACAGAAAGGCAAACAGGACTGGAACCAAGAGCAATGAGATGCAGGGTTGTAGGACTCATGAATGGCAGGAAAGTTTGGATTTTCTGGCACCCTGTAACCAATTCTTTTGTCCAATCAGCAATGGCCAAATTTTTATTGATAAAGGTAATGAAACTGAAGATAAATCTCTTACAACTGCATATGATCCTCACTCACAATCAAAAGTTTATTTATTGTTCATGTTAAACAATTTATGTTTTGGCAATTTTACTGATGAGGAAATAGTATCTAGTAAAGACACACTGGTTAAATACATCAAAAATAACTTCATGGATCTATCTGATAGAGTTCCCTGCACCTATAAACAAGCCGAAAAAAGGCCTGGTGCTGATCAATGGAAGCAAGTGTGTCAAGACAAATTACAAAACATGTCTACCATTGTGGTCTTTCAACATTAGAAGAGGCCTTTGTTGGTCTGTTTGGCACTGTTTTTGTATGTCTTAATTAACATTGGTTGAAGAATTAGGTGTATTTTAGTTTTTATTCAGTGAATATTGAGACCATGGGTATGTGGGTACTACCATTGGATAGCCCCAGTTTTTATCTATATTTGATGTCTTGATGATATTTTTCATATTCAAGTTTTAAGGGGTCATTTACTCACTTTTCATTTCTAAAAGATAGCTGTTTAATTTTGTTTTTTGTGTTTTATGGGCTAACCTTAAGTCTTAGGGTTAAGTTATTAGTACCATTAAGTAGAGCTAATTTGGCTCTATATTTTATGTCACAATGTTGTTGTAGCTTAATTTTGTGTTTTAAGGGTTTTAGTAGTTGTGGTGGATTTTTATAAGTATTTTGGGCTTTATTGGAGGTTTTTGGTGGTTTTCTGGCTTCAGGGAGGTCTGACCGCCTCGGTTATAGAAGGCTGGAGAGTGCATCTAGAGGTTTTTTATTCAATTTGGTTGTCAAAAGCACCAAATTAGTTTCTGGGCATGGATTTTTAGATAGGTGGTCAGTGTGTACACACTGAAGAAGACAGTTTGGGGCAACTTTAACTATCATACAACCATCTGTTAATAATATCATACTTTCTAACTCAGTTTTCACTGTTTTTTGGCCACAATTGGCTGTGTTTGTTGCAAGGTTAGTTCTTCATTTAACTCAACTTTGGTAACTGGTTTCTCTGGTGTATCTTTGCAACCTGCATCAAGTATTATTGCTGTTTTCTGTGCAACAAGTGCACAGTTTTTTGGATTTCTGGTGTGGATCTTTCTGAATTTGAGGTTCTCTTTGGTCTGTGGTCAATCTAGGCTACTTTCTTGACTTGTTAAGCAGTCAAGAAGTGTGTTTGAAGGGGTATAGTAACAGTCTCTGATTTGCTGTAGCAAATAAATCTCACCTGGTATTTCTCAAAGGGAAAGGGGTTTTTCTCTCCATTTTTACTCCAACTCCCTTGGTCAAGGCCTATAGCTAGTACTATAGGATTGTCTACACCATGAAAGCTTGGGACACTGTTCCTTTGCCAGACAGAAAATCTATAACTTGGGACAGATGGGTATTCACACTCAAAATAAATGAATTTGGTCACATAGTCAAACACAAAACAAGTTATGTAGATCAGGTTTTCAAACAAATACTGGGTGAAGTCTTTGGTGCTACATTTGCTCTTTCAGCAACTTTTTCCTCGCTCTGGCTTATCCTTACCCATGAAGTAACTTATAATTGGCTTGTCAAAACATTTGATATTACAGAGGCTTACCTCCACAGAAAAATAGATGAAGAAATTTTTGTTAAACAACCTGAAAGATTCCAGTTGGGTCACCCTGACTATGTTTGCAAGTTATGAAAAGACTTTTATGGCACCAAGCAGGCAGCTTGATGTTGGTGGGAAGCACCTAAGTAGGATTCTAATTAAGCTTGGTTATAAGTCAAGCAATCAAGATGCCAGTGTTTATGTAATGTCAAAAGTGGGCTCAACAGGTATGTTATGGATCCATGTGGATGATGGAGTAGTGATGGGGAGTAGTGAGATGGTTTTAAAAATTCTGGGATTGGATATGAGTAAGTATCTGAAGATAAAATGGTGTGACAATATATCTTCCATAGTGGGTTTACACTACCAAATTTGTTTTTTACTCCACATGGTGTAACATTTGTGTAACAAATACTTTACAATTATTATTGATTGATAGGGTACATAAAGATTTTTATGTATCTATTAGACAACCATTACACAACTGTAACACCTTGCGGTGTAATTGATGGTGTTGGTAGTGTTAGCTGTGTCAAGGTGTGATAAGGGGTTCCCCATCCACCAGCCAGGATTGGTGAACAAGATATCACAGGCTTAACATCACATTCACCTCTCCTGAAAAGTTTAAATCTGGCTTCACTGACACAAAAGACACATCCTCCAGTTGATACTTTATAATTTCTTTCAATCATTGTGTCACTATCATATCTTGTAGTAAGTTCAAGACCTGATTTGGCATATCCAGTCAACTTCCTGGCAAGGTATGCATCAAGACCAGGTAAAGATGAATGGAATGCGTTTAATCATCTCTTATGATATCTAAAATTTACAAAGGACCTAAAATTTCATCTGTTCCCTACATATCAACTAACTCCTGCAACAAAAGTATACTGTGATGCTAACATGGGGTGGTGAATTTGCCAGAGCCACTGGCAGCCATATCCTCCTCATCAACACCCATCTTATACTATGGCAATCCAAATGACAGTTTCAAGTTGCCATGGCATCATTGCACTCAGAGCTAATGACCATGTCTAATGCAACAAGACAGGTGCTGTGGATGAGGAATCATCTTGGATAAGTGAACATATACCATGAACCAACAAAATTGCTATGCAACAATAAAGGTGCCATAGTGGCAGTGACAGGCAATCCATCACACAAGAGAAGCCAACATGTTGACCACAATTTCTACTTTGTAAATGAACAAGTTTATCAAAAAGAAATAAAAATTGATTCGATGGCATCAAAGGATCAGGTAGCAGGCCTTTTGACAAAAAACCTTGGACCTAATGTGTGGAGGGGATAAAAGGCACCCACTGGGGGATTATTAATATCATTTTCTTATATTTTAATATCATCTTTCCCTTATTATTACTTAGCATTAGAAAAGTAAGCACAGTTGTAGGAAAATCACTAAGAGAGGGGGGTGTTTTGGTTAGTTAAGGATAGACTTAGTGATTATTCATTATGCACATAGTTTGTGGTATAAAACCTATGGTACAGCCGATGCATCTAACTCTGGTTCACTCCGGACAAAGCGCTGACACTGCTACCATACCAGCAACAACATGACTTCCAAAAAATAGTAATCACCTGCATATTTTTCAACTATATGCATTTAATTACTTCAACAACAGCTTAGATTTTGAAATCATTTTAATGACGACTACTAGCTATCTAGCACTAGACATTTACAATAAAAGATAATGGCACTCTAACCCTAAATTTGAAGAGGAATACAGCCATTATTCAAAAAGGTTGGTACAGTTTTACTAAAAAAAAAAAATTCAAAATTTTTGGTCAGCTCAATTGACATTTTACAGCAATCTTAGCCCTCCCTTTATTGGGTTATGCACTCTCTTGTTGTTTATGATTAGGAAATTCATTGCTTTATTTTATACTGAGTTTAGATATATATATACATGTTACTGCGGCGCAGTTGAGTATTCAACACCTGCCCCTCAACAAGACGCAGGCGTTGTGGTACTTTGCTGTATTTGAGAATGATAAGAAAGAAAGATATGAGATACAATTTAATATATATATTAAACACCATTATGGTTTTTTTTAATATCTGTAGATTTGTATGGTATTATATGTTTATTTGTTATTTTTGTAATTTTATATAGTTTTATATTGTTGTCAATGTATAGGAAAGAAGACAAGAGAGAGAAAAAAGGAGAGAGAAAGAAAAAGAAAAAAACTATGAGATATTTAGTCGTTTGATGGCAGTTTCATGTAGGATTGGGGTGAGGGGTTTGGTGAGGAGGTCTGCTAATTGATCATGCGAGTTAACCCATGTCAGAGTGGCAAGTTTGTGATAGAGTTGTTCATTAATGTAATAGAAATCACGGTCGCAATGCTGAGTTTGTTTATTTGATGATTGGTCAGATGAGATATTGATGGTTGATTCGTTGTCGCAAAAGAGGTTCAGTTTACCATCAAATTTGATCATTTGGCCTAAGAGAAATTTTATCCAAATACCAGTTCTGGTTGTTTCACTAAGTGCCATTAGTTCGGCATAGCTGGTGGAATTTTCAACGCAGGGTAGTCCTCTTGATGACCAGTTTATTGGACAACCTTGTAGAGTGATTAGTGACCCGCCCGTCAACTTAGAAAACTCACCCCCCCCAATTAGAGTCGCTATATCCTTGGAGGGATAGAGACTCTGGGTATAGATGTAGTTTATGATTTTTTGTTTTTTCTAGATAGCCGATAAGGTGATTTAGGGCCATCCAGTGCTGGGATGTTGGACATTTAGAAAAACGAGCTAGGTAGTTTACACTGAATGAAAGGTCTGGATGGCTGCCACTCACGACATAGCTTATGGAGCCTATGATGGACAGGTATTTAGTGGTTTCAATTGGGGTGTCATTGTTTTTGCTTGTGAGTAGGTTTCATGAGTGTGGTAGCAGTGTCGATTTGGTTGCATGTGATGGGTTGTGTTTTTCTAAGGTTTTGTTTATTAATTGTCTTTGGGATAGTATAAAGCCTTGTTGGTTTCTTACCACACTTATGCCTACAATTGAGTCAATGCCATTTTGCCATTTGATAGTTAGTTTGCTGCTGAGTATGGATTGTAGGTTTTTAAGGGATGTGAGACTGTTTCCCATGACTAGTCCATCATCTACATGTATCCAGATTATGATTGATTTGTTCTGGTTGTGGAGGAAATACAGACTTAGATCGTAGGGAGAAAGCTGATAGCCATTGGATTGTAGTTTGTCCAAAATGTGAAGCCACCAGCATCTGGATGCCTGGCATGTGCCATATAATGCCTTCTTTAGTTTCAGCGCTTTGCCATCATTGACAACAAAACAAGGAGGATCACGGATCCGAATTTCTTCATCCAGTTTACTGTGTAGGTATGTGGCGGTAACGTCAAACAAGTGCACAGGCTATTTGTATAAGGCAGCAATTGTTAACATCAGCCGTTGAGAGGTGAAGGTCGCTGTCGGAGCAAATGTTTTGTTGTAATCAATTCCAGCAATCTTCTTGAAACCTTTAGCAACGTATCGTGCTTTGCGCTTGATTACCTGTCCTTCATCATTTGTTTTCTCTGAGAATACCCACTTGGAATCCGTTATTTGTGTACCAGGTGGTGGTAGTTCCCGTGACCATACATTCATTCGGGACATGTTGTTCATCTCATCAATGCAAGCTTGCTTCCACTTGTCTTTGTTTGGGGAGAGGGAGGCTTCTTTGATGGATTTTGGAGCAGACAAAGCTAGGTGAGTCGATATTTTTTCAATTGAGTCTATTAAGCACTCTTGGGCGTCAAATGTCTTCTCGGAGGTGAAGTCTCCCAGTTTTAAAGAATCATCAGGCTGACGGCTAATTTCAGCATTGTTCAATATGTACTTCAGGTTTGATTTGTTGGGTTTTGGAGGTAGAGGCTCAAAGGAAGCCCATGCGGAGGCAATCACCTTTTTTGTGTCAGGATTCCAGAAGAGCCACCCCTTTGACGCCATAGGGAATCCTACTAGTATGCATTTGACGGCTCTTACATCAAGCTTCTGTCTACACTCTTTTGGGATATGCACATATGGGAAGGTTCCAAAAGTTCTGATCAAATGTAAAGATGGCGGAGATCCAAATAGAGCCTCATAGGGTGTCATGAGCTGGGTGGTTTTGTTTGGTAGGCGGTTGAGGATGTATGCTGCCCACTTGTAAGAGAAACCCCAGAAAAATTTAGGTAAGGCACTATCTAGTAGGACTGTGTGACCCATGTCCGAGACTAACCTGTTTTGTCTTTCTATTTTTCCGTTTTGTTCATGGTAGTAAGGAAGAGACAGTTTGTGAATGATACCTTTGTTATTTAAGAAGGAAGATAGTTTCTTGTTAACAAACTCGCCTCCATTGTCAGAGTGAAAAACTTTTACCATTTTCTGACATTGTTTCTCTAATTGTGTGATGATCTCAATTAATTTGTCTGCAGTTTCTGACTTCTGTTTCAGAATGTGGAATTTAGTGTACAAGGTACAGACATCTTTGACAGTTAGTGCGTACAGACCATTGTCAAATGTTATTTCCTCAAGGGGGCCAATTAGGTCGGCAGTAAGAAGTTCGAGATTTTTGAAGGAGCAATTAGTTGATGTAGGTGATGCTGATCTAGTGCTTTTGGAGATGTGACACACTTCACAGGAGATGTCTCCTGGTGGTAGGCTGGTAGGTAATCCTAATGCCATGCCGCTGTTGATTAGTTTACTGATTTGTCTGATGCTTGCATGTCCAAATAGGCGGTGATAGTAATACAAAGTTTCTTGATCATTTTGTGGTATTTTGCGGTGGTTTTTGATTAAGTTAGTGTGTGTTGGGAGTGCAGAGATAGTATTGGGGTCAAGTAGTTTGACAGATTCAATAGTGACACATTTGGGTAAGCTGGGAAGAGAAGGTGTGTGGACTGAGGCACACTGCGGGATTTGAAGAAAGGGGAGAAGCCATTGTCGTAGTGTAAATGTAGCTTTCAAAATGTATTCACCTTTGAAATAAATATATACATTGTTCTGTCTGTCAAAATTCATGTCAGCTCCAGCTCGTATCAGGGACGCTGGGGATATCAATGTACAATTTGCTTTGTCACAGAAATAAACATTTTTAATTAGGACTGTCATCCCACCCAGTCCAATAAAACAAAGTGTCCCTTTCCCTGTAATTGAATTAGGGCCATTGTCAGTAGCTACTTTCAGTGGTATTGGGTCACATAGCACAATAAAGTCCACTAACTCTTGTCTAGATCCTGTGAGATGGTGTGTTGCACCTGTGTCATAGACAGGTTGGCTTGATGACGGTCAATTGTCAGACAGGTTTAGTTTTTCAAAGTCAGCTGCGGTGGCTTCATGTGAGTTGTTGAGTTCCATAATTTTGGCAGACCGTGGCTCTTGTTTGAATGGTTTGACAGGTTCCCGTATTTGGTTCCTGCTTGGGTAGGTAGGTCTGTATGAGTCCATCCTCTGAGGTGGCCAAAAATTTTGATGGGCGCGAGGAGTAAAAGGTTGATGCAGGAAGGTTAAGGGCTGATGTGTGTTCTGGAAAGACATTTGGAAGTTAGTGGTTGGTGGGGCATATTGCTGCTTGAAGCGTGTGTTTAGAAGTTGAGGTTGTGTCGTGGGATGTGTATTATTAAGAGGTGGTGGAGGGTATGGACAGTCTTTCCTAAGATGTCTATTGGAGTTGCAATTCCAACATTGCAAATGGCCAATAGCGTCGGCTTCATGTTCATGTAGTGGATGTCTGGGTGCTGAAGGTTGGGGTGAGGTAGCATTGGCTATTGCCAGGAGCGTTGAGGATGAGGAGTAGTTGTCGGCTGTTGCCCCATGGAGATTAATTCTCTCATATGAGGTTGAAATTATTCTATTCATAGCAACGCTGTCCGGAGGAGCCCCTGAAATTTTTAGGTGGTATTCTGATTCTCTGAGGACTTCTTGCTTGATGCTGCTTGAATCATCAACGACATTTTGTAGCAGGAGGGAGAATAGAGAATCCTCTGTGAAGTTAAACGATTGATCTTTTAAGTTGTCAAAAAGGGTCCTCATTTTTGAATGGAGTAGTGCCGGTTCCTTGATTTCACTGAGCTTAAGGTTCCACATTTTGTTGATGAGATTGAATTGAGCTGCCCTGGATGCAGCACTGAAAAGATCATGCAGGTGTGAGTAAGCTATGGGAGTAGGTCGCTTGTCTAGGATTTGCTTTTGAAGGTCAGGGCTGACAGAGTTTAACAGTATCACTCGTCCTATTTTTTCTCGGTTGGATCCCCTAGATGGTCGAGTTTGGATAAAGAAGTTTTTGTCCCCAATGTAATCGAGAAGTACAAGTTCCAGTTCTTGAAGCCACTACCTGTAGTTGAAGCCGTCCGACTTCAGGGCATGTGGCCAGTCTTTCATTTCAGCTTTTACATTTGCAAGTGCCATTGCCATTTCTTTGCGCGCTTCTCTTATTCGTCAGTCTGCATCCTCGTCCGGTGAGTCATCTTCTTCTTCTTCTTGTTGGTTTGATTGTCGCAGTTGAGAGTTCTGTCCAGGAGGTCGGGAATGGCTGCGTTGGGCGGTGGAAGTTGGTCGGTTGGTGACATTTGGTGAAGGTGTAGGTTGAGGAGTTGTTGCTTGAGGGGGCGGGGGGTTGGATGACATTTTGAGATTAGATAGTTTTTTTTTTTTTTTTTTTTTTTTTTTTTTTTTTGTTAAACAATAAGACTAAACTACTCAAAGAACTGTCGGGACATCTCCCTCAAGCCAACAGCGTCACTTGTAAGGAGATCAGCGCGGAAGTTCTAGTACGATAAGTGGAAACAAGATAGAAAAAAAAGAGAAGACCAGAAAGAAAGAAAAAAAAATTTCAACGAAAACTGGAAGTAGCTAATGGAGACTGGTGAGTTAGTTGTGATTTGCCAACAGAAACTGGTTTGGATAATTAGGATAATTAAGGCCAACAGAGACTGGCAAAGTAAAAAAGCAAAGAGATTAGAGCGGGTTTCTTTAAGGGCCCATAACCTATTGGGTTATGCACTCTCTCGTTGTTTATGATTAGGAAATTCAATGCTTTATTTCATACTGAGTTTAGATATATATATACATGTTACTGCGGCGCAGTTGAGTATTCAACACCCTTCACCAAAAATTTGCCAGTTTCTCTGTCAAATGTCAAGCATTCTGTCTAAATGTTTTGATTCTTTTTGCAAAACTGCACCAACCATTTCGAAATTTGGCTGTAACAATGAGTGAATCATAACCGTAACTTTTTTGAGGAAACAATACTGCTAACTTGTGTGATGGGGCAATACTTCTAACTTGCGTGAGTGAATAGGATCAATTTATAAATACATAATGGGTTGTGTGTATAATATGCATTTAATTACTATCTTTAGAATACTAAGTTGTCACTGGCGTAAATCCAGGTTGTCACCAGATCACTGCCTTTAAACAATCTTTAATCATCTTAATTTGCTCAGATACCGTTAGCAGCTTTAGTGGGACGGAGCTACAGCCTAAGTTAGTATTACCACTCTCATACAGATGCAAATTCTCCTCATATGCAACACTTCCCACAACCAATACATTTACACATATCTATTAGCAAAGGAGGAAGCAGTAGTTGACTAAAAAAACAATACTGTGGATTCAAGTGTTATGCCCATCTTTCACAGTTTCTATTTTCATATGCGTTTTCTCAGACATTAGTAATGACCCCTTCAGCTAAACGAGCTTTTGTCATTGCTGCAATAATAGCACTTCCAACTCCTGATCCATCTTCAGCGTGATAGGTTTTCTAAAGCAAAGCATAAAAAATAAATTTCAAGTAAAAAATCATTATGAGTTGAATCGATGGGAAAAGTTGAGAGGCAAAAGTCTAAGTGATTAAAATTGAAGACTAACAATATAGCGGCCCTTTTCACCAAATATATCAACTAGCGCTTCGTGAAGCCTTTCAGGAAATTGAGGATATTTCTAAGTCAAAGGAATGCGTGTCAAGATCAAAAATAATTGATAGATTAATTTAGTCTTAACTAAAAACTGACATTGTAAAGACTTCCATCTGTTGCGACACCGCACCCACTGTCCAAAAGCCCAGATTTGCTCACAATGGCAGCTATTCCGCAAGCAGAAAGTCTGGCAGACCGTGTCCCAATCAATTGAGCAAGCCTTCTGAAAAACTGTCGCTCTGAAATCGTCGTGTCCAGACAAAAGAAATGCGTAAAAAGACCGGTAACGGTTAACAACTCCTCAGTGTTATCACTATCAGAGATAATTCAATGTTAATAAACTATCACACTTGAAAATGAAAGTAAAAAATTAAGATAGTCAAACCTTTCTATCAATGACAAAAACGCCGTATCAAAAGAGTAAGCTTTTTCAATTTTGTTTGTATTTTGACCTAGAAATAGCACTCCTTCCTCGACCATTTCACACACAATTAACCGAAATACCTCCCCTAAATAAAGCCCTGCAATCATTTTTTCAAAAGCTTGCTGACCAGGCTTATTACTAGATTCATCAATTATTATATCATACTTAGTGCGAGGCAAATGTTCATGTTTATGAGAATCAAAAGCACCCCATTCACAATTGATAGCCATTTCAGCATCAGGGGGTAAATTTAAATGCTTTATCTTGGGAATGTTAGAAATCTTCTCCATATAGGCTGCATTACAGCCCGTTCCAAAGATCACACCAATTTTAGTTGATGGGTCCACGTAAGATGATGCAATCAATGTTCCGGTTGTATCGTTGATAAGTGCGGTCAATTTAATAGGAACGTTCTTTAAAAATATGCATTAACTCAAGTGATGATCAGCGTAAGCTTGAATGTTAAACTTTGAAAGCCGGTATCTCACATGTTTCCTCAAAGCAGCAGCAAACATTTCACCAACATCATGCCCTTCAACGTTGGGATTTCCAAATCCTTTAGTCCATCGCAAAAGTTCCCCATGATCAATACGTTTTTGACTGAGAATAGTGAAAAACAACAGAAATAAGTACAAATAACCAGCAGTTCGAGGCCGAAGTAGATCGTTAAGTTGAAGGCACGCACACACAAGGATAACTGAATGTAAAACCCAGAGGAATTTCATCCTCTAGTTGAAGCTGTCCTTTTTCATCGGCATATTGGTCATGAAGGAATCTGTGCGTCGTAGGAATGAGTCCAATAATTTTAATTTTGGTAAAGAACACAGGTCAATTTTCGACAAAGATACTGACAGTTTTAAACGCTCTGCGCAGAAATCAAACAACTTTTCTCCCTCTTGTTGTTTTTGTTCTTCGGTAAGCTTGTACTTCGCTTGTGTGATTTCAAACTTGCCTTCTCCTTGCAATTCAACATGGCAAACCCTGAGGTTTGTACCGCCTAGTAAGATTTCGGTAAATACACTAAAGAAGTCAACAGACAAGGTGGAAAAAGGTACCTAAGTCAACTGCCAAATAGGGACCAACTTCTTTGCTTGTTGGCCAGCCAAAAACGTATGTAGGAAGCATAGGCTGTGAGACAAACGCAAATGGGTAGGGACAGGGCATTGAATGGAGTTTTTGGTCAGAACCTATTGGATTAGCTCATGCAGTTCGAATACATTAGTGGAATAGTGCAACCTACAACAGCTTGTCCTTCCTCCTTCAATCCGAGCTCTAAAGTGTCAATAAATGCATCTACTATCATCCTCATTCTGAAACAAGAAAAAATAAGGAATGTCCAATTCGATAAATATATACATATATATATACGATTACATTTTTATATATATATATATATATATATATATATATATATATAAGGATGATATAAATTTAAAGAAAGTTCAAAAAAAAGACCTGGACCAATAGGCTCACCTCTGAGGCGTGATTTGAAAAAGATGTTCAAGACGCCTTAAAAAATCAGCCATTTGCATTTTAGTGGCATGAGGGAGTTCTTCATTTTCATGGGTTCTGTGATAAGTCGGTGTATTCGAGAGGGAAAGACGATCATTGTTGAGAAATGCAGGAATGCGAAGAGTTGTTGAAGGTGACCGTTTTGAAAAATGGGCCAAATGAATTGAGTTTTGTCGTAGGGAAGAAGGGAAAGTCAATTGTGTGGATTTAGATATATCGGAAATCGCGGCAGCGAAAGCCGGAGAGTCCGAATAGATAGAAGACACCGAAGGGACAAGTGGAGTAGCATCGAATGGAGAAGGTAGGTCAACCGAAGGCGTGGCCAAGGGAGTTGCAGAATGTGGCATGATAAGTAAATGCAAAAAAAAAGAAAAGAAAAAATGAAAAAACGAAAAAATGAAAAAAAAGATAATAGAAGAGAAACCCAAAAGAAAAGACTTGATAAACAGAACAAAACAAAGAGATTATGCTGGAAGCGTAATGAAATATATATCCAGATAAGCGGCCAAGATTCAAGAAAATATTGGCCGAGGCGAGTCACTTGTGTCTTGACGTGATATTGAACAAGTACAGTTGAGTATATTTTGGCCAAGTGAGATAGAATGGTTGAGGAGGAAAACAGAAAATATGAGGAAGTGAGGGGAAAGAGAAAGAAAGAGAGAAAGGGGTGAAAGTTTTAGATGAATGGGAAATGGTTGGAACCGGGATGAATACAAACAAAATGCAACAAAAAAGAATACCAGAAAAAAGTTCACAATGCGCAAGAAAGTAGCTGATAGAGATGATAGAGTAGTAAAGATAAAGATCTTATTAAGACGAAGGATGAAGATGTCTTAGAAAATGAAAACTAAGGGTTAATGGACAATTGCTGATTGTGAAGCAAAATCGGTTGAATTGAATAAATGTAAATGTTGACAAGGCAGCCAAGTTAGGTTAAAAAGATGGAAAATCTCAAGAAATGAATCTCAAACCCAGTCCCACTGGAAATGCAGGACATGCTGGCTGATGTGGTGGTGGAATAAAGAATAAACAGTAAATCATTTCATAAATCATATAGTCAGAAGACTTTAAATAAGGTTGATAGACGATCCAAAAAATAAGTTCAACGCTGATCGATTTGGGGGCATATTCCTAGTTAGCCCAGAACTGCTGATGAACACTCAAGGCATATATCATTCAGAGCTTCATAAGTGTGCTTCTCTTGCGGTTTATTTACTCCAGCCAAAAGAGCGGGATTGTTTCAGGACGCTCGGATGTAATTTCAAAGCCATCAGTTGATCGTAAAAGAGTGCGTTGCCTAGGAAGTCAATGCAACAAGAGTCCCCATTTGATCCAATCAAATTGAGCGCCGTGGCAGGGTCATGCTCCATCGTCATATATACCTTTACACAAACTCAGGTGTACCAAGGAGAAATATAAAAAGGGAAGAATTCGAGATAATACTAGAAAATGAAGGCTACCCAGAGAATGTGTATGTGTTGGAGCGAACAAACAAGTCCACAAAACTCCAAAGTAGAGGCGCTTGAAGGAAACAATTTGCGCGCAGAAAAAATAAAAATAGAAAAAGAAAAAGGAAAAAGGAAAAAGGAAAAAGGAAAAAGGAAAAAGGAAAAAGGAAAAAGGAAAAAGGAAAAAGGAAAAAGGAAAAAGGAAAAAGGAAAAAGGAAAAAGGAAAAAGGAAAAAGGAAAAAGGAAAAAGGAAAAAGGAAAGGGAAAAACAATAGCCCTCCATCACGAAAAGCAAAGAATAGTAATATATCATTTACCTGCTATGAAGCATTTTCAGACTGTCCCTGTCAGCCAACGAGCGGCTGCCACTTCTCCTTCGGAAACTTCTGCGACCACTACCTTCGATGGCAACATGTACAGGCATTTTATCTAATTGCAAAAGAGCAGAAGGATTAGAAGCAGTAGTAGTCATCCTTTAGGAAATCAATGTGTTCAATGGTAGGAAAAGAGGAGGAGCAAGGATTAGGGATGAGTTGTTGAAGTGGGGATAAAAGATGATGAAAAATAACAAACAGGCGCGACAAAATAAAATGAGAAAATAGATATAGATATAGATATGTGGATATAAATGGCAAGAGATGAAGCAAACTCAAACCAAAAGCTGGAGTACACCAGTGGCTTATAACTGATACTTAATCAGCCTGGGACGCAGGCAGAAATGCTCCCGTAAGCGAAAGATATGGCAGTGAGTGGTTGGTGGGGTAACACTGAGAGCGAGATTTGGGCAGTTGAGTAGAAGAAATTGAATGTGTAGCTGGCCATTTTACCTCCCATCGATTCAAGTTCATGTTGAATGGATCGCCCCATCGTAACGTTATCTATACTTTTATTCCCCGTTTATTTTGTTTACACCCCTTACTTCATTCAACTCATAAATAACGTGATTCCCTACCAAATGTTTGGGTCAAAATTCGGCATCGTCAACTATAATTATCATCTCATTTCCACTAGAACTATTTTCCTACAAAATTCGAGCTCCTTCTCTTCAACTCTCCCATTTCTAGCAATTTATCTCTTACTCAATAGTCTCTTCATGGTTTCCTGCCAATCGGCCCCCTCTCCCTATCTACCTTGTAGACTAAACCTCATTGCTCATAGCCCCACGTGATATTACCTATTCATTCATGTCCCTAATTCATAGTTATTTCAATCAGACTTCTTACATTCTTCCCAATCCTCCTAATAGTATTTGTTTAATCATTCTACTTGTCCATTCACATAAAGGCTGATTCATTTGCCAATCAAACCTCTGTTTGTTGGAAGAGAATTTCTTGCCAGGGAAGGCAAGTGATATTTCTTCTTGATATGAGGACTTACAAACAGCAACGCTTGATAGCCTTCCTTTGCTATAAATTCACAGGAAAGCGAATTACAGGGACATCCGAAAATGATGAAACAAAAACTAAAAAAAATCAATTTTTTTTTTACAGCTTTAAAAGCTGAGCGATAGATTGATTGATGGGGGGAAATGGATAAAAGGGATGAAATGAGCAAAGCTTGCCCTCGGCCTGCAAAATTCACTTGCACCTGTCAACGCAATCTGTCGCTCAGCTTTTATATCAGTCAAAAAGTTTTTGAAATTTTTTTGTTTTTGTTTCATCCTTTTTGGATATCCCTGCACCGTCACATTTTATCTCATACGCTTATGAATACAGCCAAATTCGAAACGGCTGGTGCAGTTTTGCAAAAAGAATCAAAACATTTAGACAGAATGCTTGACATTTGACAGAGAAACTGGCAAATTTTTGGTGAAGGGAGGCTAAGTTTGCTGTCAAATGTCAATGGAGCTAACCAAAAGTTTTGAATTTTTTAGTAAAACTGCACCAACCGTTTCGAATATGGCTGTAATATATTGAGTTTGAGGATTCCTTTTTCCCGGGGTGGAAGTCTTTGTTATCCGTGATTGTCACTTTTAGCCATACATATGTATGTAATCCCTGTGAAAGGGTTAAATTTCTCATGGGAAAACATTCTTACAGCCAAGTCATAAACGCTTGCGGAAATTTTGAAGAAAAAATCAAAGTTGTTCTGACCAAAAAATGATTTGCCGATTCAAAAGGGTCGGGGGTAGGTCGGGGGTAGTTCCTTTTGAATAGGCAAATCATTTTTTTGTTGGCGAAACTTTTATTTTTTTTGTCAAAAATTCCGCAAGCTTTTGTGATGTGACCTGGCTTTACTGCTAATTCAAAAACGCTTGCGATTTTTCAACAAAAAAAAAAAACATAACCACTCTTCCCCTGCCATAAGGTGTTTGCATGTCAGCTGACCTTCCACATCTAAGCATATTTTGACGGGCGGCGGGGGATATTGTTTTTTTTTTTTTAAACTGCAAGCGTTGTGGAATTGGTAGCATGTTAAGTTTAAACATTAGAGATGATACATATCGTGTAATTTGTCGGTCCCAATCTTTGTGTAGACTTGCATTCTTTGTTGAAAAACACACATTACCGGTATAATGCCTAACATGATTTTTAATGGGATGATACCATTAACCCACTTTGCACTTCGAGTACATCTATTTTGGGAAAGCTTGCCATTCTCTTGCCACCCATCCTGCGCCAAGTTTAGGTCAGGTGACCTATGCTTTTCTTGGGGAATGAGAAGCAAGACAACCGCAAGGGTTTCTGAATTAGATGTAAATCGCTAGGCTAAAGAGAATGAGAAGAGAGGGGGCCGGTCAAAGTGGGGGAGGAGAGCAAATGGCTGGGGTGGTGGGTGGAGAAGAAGTGATTGATGGAAAATTGATGGGATAGGAGGTCATTTTCGGAAAAATAAACATTAGAAATTGAGTTGAGTGAAAAAAAAAACCTTGAATTAGCTTTTCAAGAAAATGAGAAGATTATTGCAAAACTGAGAGCACTCACTCACCGCAAATTCGGCCTGCGGCTGTTCAAAACTACACCTATTTGGGAAAAGCTTGCTGTGTTTTTGCCTTCCACTTCCCGCCAAAAACATGAGTTAAAACCGCTTTTGGCGGGGGATTGTTATGTGTTAAGTCACTAGGACTATGTACTTAGTTATGTGTGCAAATGTATATAGACTGTAGTCGCGGCGTCCCCTGTTCTCCGGTTCTTTCTGGAGTTCTACAGGCTGACACCGTGCTACAGGTTATGGGCTGTACCCGCGGGCAATGAAACGTTAGCCGTACAAAACTCCACAGCATTAGCGACACTAGGAACGTTAGTAGCCGAAAGACCCCCAGCAAATGTCTGAAAAAGACGTACCTCTTCCTCCTTCTGCTGGTGAAATTAAACGTACCCATTTGATATCTTCCTGAGAGCTTAAAAGCCTTGGAATTGATCCCTCTAACCCCCCAACTTATCCCAATGCTTCACACAAAACCCGCTCCTCAACTCATCAATCATCTTCTATTACCCCTGCCCCTACTCTCTCCTCCATACCACCTTCCCCCTCCCCTCCCTTACCCTTGCAATTAAATACATCCCCTACCTTACCCTCTGCACTTACCTCCCCCATATTGCCGAATTCGAGAGTAGTCCCCTCGCACCTGTGTGAATCGCCGACTACCGTCAACAACCTCGCGCAGGCGATAGGAGGTCTTAACATAGGCCTCCCCCCTTTTCCCCTCACTCCCCCTCCACTTCCGAATCCAACTACTACATCCCCCACCACTCCCACTCCCCTATCATATCCCCTACCCCCGCCTCTACCTACTTTAATCCCTACCCCTACCCCCTACATTTCCCCATCCCACCAATAATATAATGGCTGCACTGTCAGGGTGATCGGCCTCACCTTTTAGACAGGCCAATCCCGTCGGTCATGCAAGCCAACCTCCTCCCCACATGTCCACATATAACTCAATGAGTATGATAGAAAGGCAGAGAACGCTATGCAATGTCATAGAATTCACCAAGTCCATTCCAATCCTTGATATTAATGGCAGTAATTACTCAGATTGGCATAGCAACATCATGGCTTTAATAAAAGACTTTGTTGGCACAAGAGCTTATGCACTTAATAGGGGGTGTCAGTTCTGGCAAATCCGCACTTAAATTAAGTGCGGATTTCAAACCAAATCAGCACTTACAAATCAGCACTTAAATTTTGCAAAAAAGTCACTTATTTCAAAAAAGGGTGTCAGTTATGACCTCAAATCAGCACTTTTTTCCCGTTTTTTTTCACAACCACATTTTGGCCACAAAACATCCCTTCGTTTCTTACCCCATCCCTGTCACATGTGACACACTGACCTTCCTCACTACCTACCCATCAATCCTCGGCACACACCCCTTCCTGACATTTTCAATATTTTGACCAGGCATGTTTACATTCTTTTTTACTTATTTCTTCTACTTTTTAATCTTTTTTCTTGTTATGTGCCAGTTTCATAATGCCTCCCAGACATTCCAAATCTCAAAACGTAACTCAAAAATCTGCTTCGTCACAAAAGTCTCCTCGTAAAGCAAGGATTACATAGAAAAAAAATCAGTGACTTTTTCTATTACTTACAACTGTTTTTACAGAATTGAAAACTATGTTTCAGCTAATATTTTATGGAAGTGAACTCTGTTCTTCGCCCGAAGAACAGAGTTCATCCTCCTATTTTCACACTCTGTTTGCACCAATCTCCATCCCTTTCAATTCTATCAACACATGCTTGTCTTCCCTCCCCATGCCTTTCGCTATCCTCCCAGCCCCATTGTATGCCATCCTCTTTTGATCCCCATTTCACCCCTCTCAACCTCTCCCAGACCCTTTTCTTCATTTAAAATGCCTCGGAACCCTTAATCTTCCCTTCCAACTCTTTCCCAACCTTTGAGTGACTGAAAAAATATGTGTTTGCTGAAAATATGCGATTTCATGTTGAGTTGATGAAAGAAAACACAGAGAGAAAAAAAAATAAGACTTTAACAGCAAATTCAAAAACCAAAAAAATATGCAAAAAAATTTTCCATTCTCAGTGAATAATAAATGCAAATTGATAATTTGAAGAGAAAGAGAAAAAAATTAAAATTGCGTTGAAAAATGTTGGAGTGTTATTGGAAGGATTTTCGCCCTTATACTAGTTGATTGAGAAATAGAAGTGTTGGATATAGTCGGAGGTGAATCAACTTGTTCATCTTCATACAGCTCTAACCATTGATCTTTGAGGTCAGCAAGTAGGTTATGAAGTATAGTGCAACACAGAATCCAGTTGATCACCGCCTCCATTTCAGATTTATTTCTAAGAGGACTTCTTAATTCCCTTAAACTAGAAAAACGGCCTTTCAAGATTCCAATAGAATGTTCAATACGGACTCTTGACTTTGCCAAATGATTGTTGAATTTGGCATTTTGACTGTCTTCTGAAGCTGCTCCCCGAAAAGCAGGAAGTACATACTTTCCATTCACATAAGCAGAATCTGAAAGAAGATACTGAGTTTCATCAAAGAATTTTTCAGGTTCATTTGAATTTTGCATTCTTTGGAAGACATAGGAGTCATGAAATGAGCCAGGATAGCCAGCGAAGAATGATATAAATTTTTTTATTACGTCACATATAAGCTGAATATAAATTGAATATCTATAAAGAAGATATATTTGTTTGTGTTACCTTCAAAGAGAATGAAAGGAGTTAAAAGTAATCTACTTCTTTTTACAGTCAAAGTAATTGTTTCCACCTTGAGTAGGTTTCTAGCTCAAGCAAATAGTAGTACCATCAACAAAACCAATACATCCTGGGAAGCCCTCTGCTTGCATAACCTGAGATAATTCAAGTCGCTCTTCTTTTGTTGGCCAGGTGAGAAGTTGAGATTCCAAGGAGTTGATGGCAGTGATACATCGTTTGGTATAAGTGTTAACTGAACCATACCCTAAATCAAAGACATTTTCTAAACGTTTCAAAGCGGCTCCATTACCATTTGAACCCAAACGACATAGTGTGATGGCCAATTGAATTGAAGGATGTCGTTGTTCTTTTTGAGAATTATTGTGAAATATGGGATGATCCTGAATAAGCTCAAGCAATTTAAGGAAACATTCCTGAGAAGTCCTGAACAGCTGTCTAAAACTGGGTGTAGATAGGTTAAGAAGTGTTTGGATGGTGTACTTAGGGGTATGAAGTACTTGAGGCTTTCTGGGAAGAAGGTAACGTTTCCTGGCCATTTTTGATAAAACGACAAAATCTTCTTCTAGATCAGAATCGGAATCAGAGTCCAAGAGCAGTTCAAGCGCCATGAAAGTCATTGCTTTATGTAATTTATCACGATTTGAAAGTGAGGAAGGCATGACTCTTATATGATATGATATGAAGATGTAAGTGATGTACGATGTTTTGAGTTATGAAGTGTTATTCTGCGGAGTGCTGCGTATGAATGGGATGATGCTGACAAATCAGTGAAATGGGACTTGATGGTGAAATCAGCACTTTTGGTTGAGAAAGTGCGGATTTGAGTGAAATAAGTGACTTATTTCATTTTGAAATCCACCAGTATTGGGGCTAGTGTGTTTTGGAAATCCGCACTTATTTAAGTGCAGATTTGGTCAAATTTAAGTGCGGATTTGTAAGTGCGGATTTGCCAGAACTGACACCCCCTAATGATGAAAAAGGACCTGATGAATATGAAGATAGAGTAACTCACTTGCTTCTAATACACTCCATCTCACATAATCTTCGGCATGAAATATCGACAGACTGGAATGCTCGCCAAACTTATCTTCATATCATCAACAAGTTTGCTAGATCTAATCATACTTCTAGAATGACCACCATATGCAATCTCATCAATCTGAAACAAACACAGTTTACATCCCACAATGAGTATCTGGAGGCATTCAACAAGTATTTTGAAGCAATTGAATGTCAAGGAATCACTTTTGATCATAAGGTATTCAAAGCATTAATGTCTCACGCTCTATTACCTTCATCCCTTAAGGACCTATACGTTGATCTCTGTGTTGCCCTGGACAATTGTGCTGACTCAAAAGCAGTCACTTTTGAAGATTTCTGTCAACTCATGCCATCCTTGACTCAAAATAGGGTTGATAGAGAATCTGTCTCAACAACTCTTGCTACTTCTCTGTCTGCTGAACCAACCTTTAATGCGGCAACTAACCCAAAATGTCAAGCTGACTCTTACAGACCCACTGGTGCTCAACAACAATGCCATGAATGCAAATCAACAGCTCATTTCTTTACCCACTGTCCCTACAACCTTAACTCTTCCACCTTTTCTGCAAGGCTCTACCTCATGAGAGAACGTGCTACAACCCTCGCCTCTGACCCAAATGCAAAAAGCAAACCAATATACATCCCTTACAAAAGACCACAGTGCAGACAAATTAGAGCAAGAGATGTACAAATTGAAGCAGGTGAAGTCACTATCTTTGAAGAAAATGTGGAGGCATTGTATGAACAGTTGGAACAAATTGATCTGAACAGTGCAGAATGGTCACTTGAAGCGCTCACCGGGAATGTGGCAATATTGGATTCTGGTGCCACCCATCATGTCACTGGCAATGTGAGCCTTCTCAGCAATTTCAGACCTCTTAAAAATCAAATACCTATCAAAGTAGCAACTAACTGTCCTTCCTCATTTATCACTGGCATAGGGGACCTAAAAATAAAAGGAGATGGGAAAGTTGTTACTATTACCAATGTTTTTTACTGTCCAGAAGTTAGAACTACTCTTATTTCTCTCTTTGATTTAGTGGACAATGGTTTTTGTTTTGATTTATGTTCTGAAGACAAAAATTTAGGGATTTATTTTAAAGATGAACTGATTATGACAGGGTGGTTGGAAAGTACTAGGAGAAGATGGATTTTAGATGTAATTAGGTCTAGTGACTGCAATCAAAATGTTTCCTCTTATCATTTACCATTGCATCCTTCCCTCCTGTGTACTGTTAAAAAGAATGAAACCATCAATCGACCCCCTGCTGCAAAAGGTTCCCTCATGGACTGGCATAGAAGGCTTGACCATACCAGTGAAAACACAATTCGCACTATCATCAAAACTGGAATTGGTGCTGGCTTTCCCCTCTCTATGCCACCAGGTAAGATTGACTGTGAAGATTGCTTAATAGCCAAAAGTACAAGGAAACCATCAGCAACACGGTATGGTAAGGTAAACTCTTACAGTCGCCTTGCTGTAAGCAGAATCCGGAGGAGATATGTGGATTTAGCTGAAAACCCCGTCCTTCCAATAAAAATAACAAAATGGGAATTCTAAATCACTAAGCTAACCAGTCTACTTGGATCTGATTGATGAAAATAATGAAACTCTAAAATAATTAACGCTTATTGAGATTTAAATAAAGGTGGCTGTTGATAAAAGAAATACTGATAACAACAATTAAGGTGTACCAGTGAAAGATCTGAAAAGATTGACTTTTATGTTTTTATAATAATTTAAGTTTTTATGAGACAGCAATAATCAAGTCCCAGTGATGAAGACCTTTCTAAAGATACCCTGTATGAAGTGTGATTTAAATTGTTGAGTAGTATTTCTAAAATGTTATATATAATATAAAGTTATAAGGGTATTACAATTTATTTAATTTGTTGAGTAATAAAAAATGAGACCGTGGTGGTTAATGATTAAGCTGTATGATGTGTCCCCCTTCTCAATTTCGAGTTTGAGAAGCGCTTAAGTATTCCTAGTCACGTGCCTAAGTTTTCCCCTCCAGAGCTCTTCCAGAGTCAATCCGGAGCCCGTACGGAGTCCGTACGGAGCCAAAGCGGAGTCCGTACGGAGTCCGAACGGAGTCGAAACGGAGTCCGTCCGGACTTCCGGACTCAATTAGAACCTTAAAACTATAATAAAAAATCTAGAAAAATTACACATAATAGAGCTACTTCCCCTTTACATACCAAACTAATTTTCGTAGTCTGCGCAGCTCTAATTACCCCGTGAAAATTCATCGAAGTTAAGTAATTTCTGAAAATGTAAATATTTCTATAAAACTTTAAAATTCATTTAAAAATACAAGAAAAATAGTAAAAATTCTGAGAAAATTTCCCAAGGTTCTTGAGTGACTCGACTTAATACTTATAAATTTTTCAGACCGTAAAAATAAGTTTTCTCCGTAAAATAAATTGTTTTTGTGTAGGCATTCGCTCGTGACCAATTTCTTCATATTTAAAACTCAAATAAATTAAATAAAACCCTTTTATATATAAAAAAATAATAACGCCAATCTTGCACGCCGTAATAACTCCATTTACGTACTTAGGTGCCATACTAAACTTTAGGCTACCACATCCTCCCTCCAATTGAGAATGTCCCCATTCTTATAACTTTGCATAAGTGGTTGAGCAATTCCAAAAGAATTATCTTTTCCAATAAAGTAATTTGATAAATTTGTTTTAGCTGGTCTTCTTTTAATTCTTTATAATAAAAATGTTGTTTCTTCTTCTCTGGCTTGATATATCATAAAATAAAATAATATAAATCTTGTGATGATTCCACTACTGAGAGCAAGGTTTGAATCCCTTCAGACTCCCATATACCAGTCTTCCTTCTTGTCACAGCATTGAGAGAGTGGATCTTCCTATGAGCCGAACACTCCTGATTCCAACCTCATAGGGCCCCCCACTGAGCCGAATTCTATGATTCCAATCTCGCCATAAGGTCCTCCAAGCTTCACACCAAAAAAAAAAATGGCCTAACTATGAGGCACTAAAAAAAATCATTCCCTAAAATCCAACTACCATCCTAACTTCTGATTCCTTCATCACAATTTTCAAACTTTGCTATACAGCAAACCCATAAAATACTTTTGCCAGGCTTCCAATAATAATATTAACTTTAGACCATGTTAAAGCGCCACAAATTTCACCTAATTAACCATTATGCTTTCTTTAGCATCATCACCACCTAAAATATTAACCTCCTAAAGCTATCAGCACCCAATTCCAGAAATAATTGAATAACCAGTTTAGAGTCTTAGTGGACAGTGATAAATTAAAAGATTGAATTGAGTTATCCAAACAAGATTGACATTCCAGTTTAAAGTTTTGGTGGACCAAACATATAATCGATTGCCAGTTTATGGTCTTGGTGGACCAAAGATCGTTTAGGTGCATAAATAACTTGATATATTCCTAAGTAAGGCCTAGGCTTGACCAAAGATTGAATAAATTTGATAATCCAGTTTAATGTCATAGTGGACCAAACATTTGATCGACAAGTAATCTAGTATAAGGCCATAGTGGTCCAATGAATGTTGAATTATCCTGCAGATATTAATTTTCCAGTTTTAAGTCATAGTGGACTAAACAATGAATGAACTACCAGTTTAAAGTCATGGTGGACCAAACATTTAATCGATAAGAAATCCAGTTTAAGGTCATGGTGGACCCAACAGCTTGATAATAGTCCAGTTTAGGGTCTTGGTGGACCTAACATTTGATTTATATAAAAGAAATCCGTCTCCGAAAATATCCATAAAATCTTGATTATCCTTGAAATTCAGTTTAAAGTCTTGAAGGACTAACAGCTCCAATATAAAATCTTTAATGACAGTCTTGAAAATTAGCCAGTTTAAAGTCTTGGAGGACTAACAAATCCAAAATACGTATAAAAAACCTTAAAGAACGTCTTGAACAGTAGCCAGTTTAAAGTCTTGGAGGACTAACAGATCCAAAATACGTGTAAAAAAAACCTTAAAGAACATCTTGAACAGTAGCCAGTTTAAAGTCTTGGAGGACTAACAGCTGTCTTGAAGTAAAATCCCATAGGTATTGAGTTCCCCTAGACCCTGTTTCCTGTCTAAACTAAATGAATAAAACTAAAAAGAATGAAAACTAAAAAAAATAAAACTGAGAAATATAATAATTTTTATTTAATTAATCAATTTTTTTATTTTAATATTTTTTTTTTTTTTATTATTTTATTTTTATTTATTTATTTTATTTTTATTTTATTATTATTATTTTTTTTTATTTTATTTTATTTTATTTTTATTTTTATTTTTTTTATTTTATTTTTATTTAATTTTAATTTTGTTTTTAATTTAAAATAAAAGATTTTAGAAAAGATAGTTTTTGAAATAAAAGTTAAAATTTAATTTTTAAAGAAAGATAAAAAAGTAATAATAATAAAAAATTTCAAAATAAAATTTTAAAAGATGCCCCCCGGCCATTTGATGAGCCGTACCCTCAACATCATACCCACATCCAAGTGCAACTTGATGTGGTTACACAATTTTGAGAAATTGAAAAGAAAAGAAAATAAATGAAAGTTTTTAGAAGATAATTTTTATAATGATGATCACTGGGTGGGCTCCCTCCAATTTATAAAAATGATTAGAGACCACCAGTGAGCATCACCTTTACAATAATTCATAATATATATTAAAGAAAAGAAATCACAATCTAACATAAAAAAATCAAAAACAAAATAAAATAAAAGAAATCTTGAATCCGGCGTTGAGAGCGGTGTCTCTTGATTCGTTCCAGTTTATAGTCTTAGTGGACTTCCTAAAATTAAAAGACAAAGCCAGGATTCAACTAGAAACAGGGAAAATTTTGGAAACAAACATTATGGGGTAATTGTGTGTAGAGCAGCCAGCCCATCAATTACCCCCACACTTGCCAATATTAAATTAAGAAGGTTCCCCTGTGAACACTTCTTCCAATAAATTTTAAAAATTTTCCAACACAATCTTCACCCATATTTTTAAGAATTTTAAGTTTTCGAAAATTTCAAAGAAGGTCTTCTTGCATTTCGTTAAGTTTCATCACAGTTTCGTTGTCCATATACAGTGTAACGATAGTAAAGTATTTTGATAAAAAAAGAAGATAGTTTATCCTTGTTGCGGAGGTCGTCATAAAATATTGTCGTTATCATAGTTTATCCTCATTGCGGAGGAAGACTTCGGCACTCCTGGTGCCTCTAGGATAGAACCGTTTCACTTGATCGGCTGCTACCCTCTTCTTTAATACTACTCCATCCAACTCTTCTAGCACATATGAACCGCCGGAAACTTGCTCCTTGATTTTATACGGTCCATTCCACCTATCTGCAAACATCTTTCCCCACTGACTTTCCAAACTCCTATTATACACCAGGACCATATCACCTGGGTTCAAAGGTTTCCTTAATCAATGTGCCAACCGCTCATCCCAATATCTGACTGATTGATTTCGGATCTTCATCATCCGCGAATATGCCTTTTCTAAATATTCTTCTTTCTTTTCTAGCTGCATCATTCTTGCACACAATAATTCTTCAGTAGTTTTGACCATGTCCCAGTCAACTCCAAGATATGATTCAGCTTCTAAATCAACCGGTAAAACTGCTTTCTGTCCAAAAACAAGTTCATAAGGTGAAAATCCGGTCGTCCTTTTGGCAGTGATTCGATCAGCAAATAAAACTAAAGGTAAATAGTGCCTCCACTTTTCGGCACTTGTCCCACACATTTTAACTAAAGCATCCTTAATAACTTGATGCCCTCTTTCAACCATGCCTTCAGCTTCAGGATAATATGGGGTTGCTACCCTAACCTTTGATCCAACTTTCAATACGGCCTCTTTAAACTCTGTCCCAAATTCAGGACCTCCATCTACCGTTACCAACTTCATCACCCCATACCTATATACCCAATTATTCAAAAAAAATTCTGCCACATTTTTGGCAGTTAAATTAATAAGAGGCGCTGCCTCTACCCAACCAGATAAATCATCTCTGGCCACAATTAAATATTTATACCGTCCCTCTTTTATATGAACGGCATCTAAACTAACTCTCCCAAAGAGCGTATATTCACTGGTTGCGCGTCCAGGTTCTTTTGGTCTTAAATAACTTCGTCTTTGACATTCTTCGCATGACTGAACCCACTGTTTAACAGCCATCTTCATGCCAGGCCACCAAAATCGATCAGAAACTCTTCTAAACGTTTCTCCAACGCCTCTATGCCCGAGATCTTCATGCAGTGATTTCAAAACTAATTCTTGCCCCTTCTGTTGAGTTATAACTACTTGAGGATTTGGATATCTCCTCCTCATTAAACGTCGACCAGATAGGTAAAACGTAGATGACTTCCTCTTGATAGCCACCCATTCATCGTCTTCACAATCTTCTGGCCTCTCTAAAGTCAACAAATATTTGACTAACAAAAAATAAAAACCAGTCTGACCCCAGACTTCATCTTGAAAATTGATTAATATAACATCAATAGGGACTTCTCTATCACCAATATCACCTGCACATGAATGAGCCAATAATCGTTGACCCCTAAATAAATCTTTAATCAAGCTATGTCCTCGTTTTTCATCTGAACCTTTGGATCCTTCATAAACCGTATTTGAAAATAACTCTTTCTCTTTATCCATCTTTTTATTTAAATTCTCTAATTCTCCAACATATACACCATTCCTTAAATTACTACTATCCCACACTACCAATCCATCTTCCTCTACATACACCACATCTTCTTCTACCTCCTCTCTGCCGAATTTATCTACACCTTTTCCAACACCTTTATTAACATAAAAACTATTTTCCAGTTTATCCTCTTGGTGGAGGTCATCAACACCATAATCTAAACACAATAGTCCTGCCAGTTTAACCTCATGGGGGAGGTATGGAAAGTCTTCAGCTCCTTTAGTGCTGGCTTTGATAATAGGTATATCTTCATCGAACTCCTCTGAGTCTGAATCTTCTTCAGTGGGTGGTCTCCTTGATAAACCATCTGGCATAGTAAAAGTTTTGCCAGGCTTATGAACTAAATCAAACGAAAAATGTTGAATAAAAGCTACCCATCTCGTCATGGGTGCATTTGGTAAACTTGGGGAATTGATCATCTGGATTAACGATTTCGCATCCACTTGCAACTCAAAATGTTGCCCCCACAAAATATGCTGAAGTTTCTTCAGTATTTTCGCCACACCACATAATTCCAATTTTGGTTGAGAATATCTTGATTCGACCTCAGTAAATACTACAGATTCATACCTAACTGGCCTGATGTAACCAGCTTTATCCATCTGAGACAAAACCGCCCCAGCTGCAACCTGACTTGAATCAACTGCTAAATAAATTCTGCCAGCATCTTTTCCATAATCCAACTTGTGCAGGACTAAATCCTTCCCTACAACCTCCTTCAACTTCACAAACGCCTTCTCACACTCTTCATCCCACTCCCAGTCTGCATCCTTTCTTGTTAACCGTCTCAATGGAGCTGCCAATGAAGAAAAGTCCTTAATAAACATTCTAACATATACGCAAACGCCTAAAAACCCTCTAACTTTGGTCGTATTCTTGGGTCTTGGCCAGGACTGAATTTTGTTAACTTTCTTCTTGGACATAATCCTACCCTCTCTACATACCACATGGCCTAATATTTCTAAGGCTGGCACACAACATGAAAATTTTGAACCTGAAATAGTTAAACCAGCCTCTTCAATTCGAAACAAGATTCTTTCTAAAGTAATTGCAAACTCCCAAATGAATTTGCGTATCCCGGGATTCTCTTCCAACACCTGGTTATCATAGTCCGTTGTTGGTCCCTTAATTCCTCCATCATCTATAAAGATTCCAGCATATTGTGGAATTTCGTCTTGAAGGATCCAAGCCATCTGAGCTTGATAAACTGCAACCGAATTTGTTGCTCCTTGAGGTAATCTTGTTAACTGTAAACGTCCTAGTGGCGTATCGAATGTAGTGAGAGGCCTTGAGTCCGGATGTAACTCTCTCTCATCATATCCACCCATAATATCTCCCAAACCATAACACACTCTCCCTGCAAACGCTTCAACAAACTCCTCAGCACTAGGTGGTATTCCAGCATCCTTTATTGTAACCCTATTTAATTCCCTAAGATCATGAACAACTCTAAGCTTGCCATTTGGTTTCTTGATACAAAATACTGGACTAGAATAACTTGACGTTGATTGCTCATAAAGTCCAGTGCGTATCCCTTCTCTGACAACTTCAATATAGGCTTCTTTTAATGCAGCCGGAATAGGAATCGGTTTCTGCTGCCACGGTTCATGACATACCACAGGAATCTTGTAAGGCTCCCTATAGGAATGCTTCAACACACCCCTCTCCTCTTCTACAAAAGCAATGGCCTTCTCTCGCTTGACCATCACATCCAACAACAACTTCTTCTCTTCTCCAGACAACCAACCATCAGGTCCAAAATTAACAACACCCAGTCTCTCAAAAGTGATTCTTGACGTCTCAGAAAATTCAGGCGGATTCTTTACCAAGGGCCTTTCATAAGGATCTCTTGATAACCTTGGTCTTCTCAAAGGTGGATTTAATTCAGCAGGTAGCGGTTCATTAATAGGTCGAACTTTATTTGCTACCTTCTTATATTTGGCTGCGTCCACATCTAAATAAACTTGAGGTAAAACATCGCCATTAAAACTTTCATCAAATGAATCTTCTTCATCGCCAGAATCAGAATAAGAAAAATTAGAAAAATATTTTATTTCATTTTTAAATTTTACCCTTTTCTCCTTTCCCTCGTCTAATTTATAAACAGATTTTCCAACACCTTTGCTTCCCTTATCCAACAGTAAATCACCCGTAAAGAAAGTTGGCAGTTTAACCTCTTGCTGGAGGACCGGAATTGAATTTTCACAAAAATTATTTTTTTGAGTTTTAATTATACTGAGATTTTTAATCGGATTTAGATAAGATTTTCGCAGTTTACCCTCTTGCTGGAGGTCCAAAATAGAAGGAGATAATTGCAGTTTAACCTCTTGCTGGAGGCCCAGAATAGAAGGAGATAATTGCAGTTTAACCTCTTGCTGGAGGTCCGAAATAGAAGGTGATAATTGCAGTTTAACCTCTTGCTGGAGGTCTGAAATAGAAGGTGATAATTGCAGTTTAACCTCTTGCTGGAGGTCCATAAACATACCCTTCCAATTTTTATCCAACCTAATTTGGCCCATTTTGCCTTTTTCACCGTTTTTAAATTTAATAGAAAAACCGGGTAAATCCAATAAACATATAGAAAAGTCCAAAACGTATTTGCACTCCAAAGTAATATTAACAGAAAATAATTGAGAATCCACTTGAATTATCTCCAAGTGAGCTGACCTATTGCAATCCGGGATCTCATTATGAGGAGAGATTACAACATTAGAGCGATCAGCCCCAGCTACCCCAAAAAATGAGGGCATTCATCCCTTTCCAACAAACATAATTCACCAGAAGCTGTCCGTTTAATATGCCGCTTCTTGGTGCAAACACAACACTGGCACAGAGTAGTAATCCCTGGCCGTGTTTCCCAACCTTCATCTCCAGGAGGTGCTAACCGCATATGTAACCTCCGCATATCTTCACCAGTGATTTCCAAACTAATCCCCATGCCAGCTTGATACCCTATCCTGGCCTCAAAATCCATCAAAAAAGGACCACCAAGAACAGTTTTGACTGCTCCTCTGGCCACATAAAAGTGAACCTTACCAACAGATCCACCAATGCCTAACCTGATATGCTCAGCTGTACCCATTAGCTCTGTTGCATGCCCTCCAATACCTCTGAGGTTTCCCCCAGTCCCACTTTTAATTGGCAAGCCTATACTTGTCACTTGCTCCAATGAAATTAAATTAATTTGAGACCCTGAATCGATTAAGGCCTTAACTTCTTTACCGTTAAGAGTTACCACCAGGTAACCCAGGGGAGCGGAAAAATGCGTATCTACATCTTCCCCAAACTTTTCGGCATTTTCACAAATATATTCCACCTCTCCAGTGGAAACCCGACGCCTCGTCAAATGCTTCTTTTGCTTTTCAGCAAGCGCCGGACTAATTGTAAATAACTCCCCCAAAGATAAGGGAATCTGAAGTTGATTCACCCTATTCAAAACTGCGTCCATCGCATTAGCTTGACCAGAAACTACTGGCCGCTCATACTGGACCTTTGATTTAACAACCTTGGCCCTGGGTACCTCTTGAGGTCCAACCAAGCCATCTTCACCCCCCATAATAACATCTTCACTTTCTATAACCCTAACTCCGTCACCAGCTTCTTGCACTAATCCTGATCCATTGCTAGTCCTACTTACACCCTCCATTGGGATGGGACCGCTAAAACTTGGTCTGGGTAGAGACGCCAACGGTACGTCCTCCTCAGAATCCGAATCATCCTCTGGCATAGGCTCACCATTTAAATCAAACTTGCCATAACTAGGGGGCCCCATATGAGCAATCCCCTTCTGCATTTTATATAATTCGTCCTTAGAGTAAGGGTTCAATTTGTTGGCGGCAGTTTGAGCACTAGAATTCTTGTCCTTAGAGTAAGGGTTCACTTTGTTATTGGCCTTGCCAGGATTAGCCCTCAATTGGCTCTGGATGCTACTTTTCGCCTTAGTAGCAGCTGCTCTTCTAGCAGCATTAACATCGTATTCGCCAGCCATACAGCTACCCTCCACCTGAGCAACCGTCGCCAGCTCTAAACCACCAAAAGAAGTAGAAAATGTGGCTTTACTGACCTCTTTCTCCTTGCCCTTTTCAGCTTTACCACCATTACCATTACTATTTTTGCCACTCTTGGCATTAACATCTTCATCTGTCACCTCTTCAAATCTGGCTCTACTTTCAGCCGTTAAACTTCTTCTGACCAAATCAGAAGGAGACTGTCCATCACTGGGCTTGATGAACGAACCATCAGGAAATTTATAAACTTTACCATCAAATAAAACTCGCCCAGCATCCATATCCTTATCAAGAGCAAAACAAACTGTTGCTCTGTGCCCCCTCCTATTACAATAGGAGCACACCTTTGGCTCATCATAGCCACCTCTATAACCATTACCACCATTACCACCATTTCTCCCATTGCCTGGGAAGCGGTTACCATTATTATTGCCATTATAATTTCGACGTTCATACCCTCTAGACTGATAAGAAGTTGACATCGACGAAGAAGCAATTGGGGCCTTATTGGCCTTCTGGGTTTCTTGAACAAATATTTTTAATTGTTTCGTTAAATCGGCCAAGTGATCGACCATCTTATTGTCTACATTGCCCTCAACTTTAGCAGCCGGTAATCCCATTTGTGCCTTCTTGGCCTCCTGGGCTTTGACCATAATATCCTTGTTTTCGGCCAAAACTTCGCTAACCTTGCTAACATATTGAGTGCAAGACTCTTGATATTTGTCCAACGCCAATAACTTTAGATGGGCTTGAATGTTGTCCTTGATAACCTCCAGAGCCGGCAGTTTCTGCTCACCATTAGGCAGTTCCTTCATCAAATCTTTTCTTGAAAGATCCTTCAAGACGTCCATACGAATATCCCTGCTGCATGCTGTCCAGAACAAATCTTTTGCTTGGTTCTCATGCACTAACTCGTCCACCAGAATAAGATATTCAACTACTTCATCAAACTGAACACACAGCTTTTTGAAGTCTGCCATAGAAGAAACACCACCTTTTGCTTGCCAGTCTCCAACAATTTTATTGAGGTCCATCATAGTAAACCTAACACCCCATCTATCAACCATAGCTTTAGAAAGCTTAACCCAATCCTTGTCCTTGAATGCCTGCATAGCAATAATCTCTTTTTCCACCTCCCTATCAGAAATAAAAAATCTAACTTGCTTCACCATATCCACATGGGAAGCACCATCAACAGCAGCAGCAGCTTCATACCTGCTAATGAACCATTTAACCTCCTCCCCATCAAACTTTGGGCCATCCCAAGAAACAATTCTAACTGAGGGAGTAAGAGGGTTAGAAGATCCAGAAGCAACAGCAGAAGAAGACATCCCAATAAGTAATGAAAAGCGTTAACAATTGATAAAATAACAAGCCTCTTGCAGGCCAATAACAAAAATCCAATTAGAGTTCCAGAAAATAAGCCTCTTGCAGGCTAATAACATTCTTGATCCAAGTAAGTCTTTAAAGAAAGCTAGAGAAATCGAACCCCATGTTGGGCGCCAACTATGGTAAGGTAAACTCTTACAGTCGCCTTGCTGTAAGCAGAATCCGGAGGAGATATGTGGATTTAGCTGAAAACCCCGTCCTTCCAATAAAAATAACAAAATGGGAATTCTAAATCACTAAGCTAACCAGTCTACTTGGATCTGATTGATGAAAATAATGAAACTCTAAAATAATTAACGCTTATTGAGATTTAAATAAAGGTGGCTGTTGATAAAAGAAATACTGATAACAACAATTAAGGTGTACCAGTGAAAGATCTGAAAAGATTGACTTTTATGTTTTTATAATAATTTAAGTTTTTATGAGACAGCAATAATCAAGTCCCAGTGATGAAGACCTTTCTAAAGATACCCTGTATGAAGTGTGATTTAAATTGTTGAGTAGTATTTCTAAAATGTTATATATAATATAAAGTTATAAGGGTATTACAATTTATTTAATTTGTTGAGTAATAAAAAATGAGACCATGGTGGTTAATGATTAAGCTGTATGGTGTGTCCCCCTTCTCAATTTCGAGTTTGAGAAGCGCTTAAGTATTCCTAGTCACGTGCCTAAGTTTTCCCCTCCAGAGCTCTTCCAGAGTCCGTACGGAGTCCGAACGGAGTCGAAACGGAGTCCGTACGGAGTCGAAACGGAGTCCGTCCGGACTTCCGGACTCAATTAGAACCTTAAAACTATAATAAAAAATCTAGAAAAATTACACATAATAGAGCTACTTCCCCTTTACATACCAAACTAATTTTCGTAGTCTGCGCAGCTCTAATTACCCCGTGAAAATTCATCGAAGTTAAGTAATTTCTGAAAACGTAAATATTTCTATAAAACTTTAAAATTCATTTAAAAATACAAGAAAAATAGTAAAAATTCTGGGAAAATTTCCAAGGTTCTTGAGTGACTCGACTTAATACTTATAAATTTTTCAGACCGTAAAAATAAGTTTTCTCCGTAAAATAAATTGTTTTTGTGTAGGCATTCGCTCGTGACCAATTTCTTCATATTTAAAACTCAAATAAATTAAATAAAACCCTTTTATATATAAAAAAATAATAACGCCAATCTTGAACGCCGTAATAACTCCATTTACGTACTTAGGTGCCATACTAAACTTTAGGCTACCACAACGGGAGTCAAGACCAGAATCAATGATGAGCCTTATTGTTGGAGACCTGGTTGGCCCTATGGACACTACTGTTAATGGGGCAAGATGGGCGGCAATGTTTAAAGAAAGTTCAACTTCCTATGGTGAGTTATTTTTGCTCAACTCCAAATCTGAGGCCACAACTGCTTTTGTCACCTTTTATAAAAAGCTAGAAAATGTTACTGGTAAGAAATTACAAGCACTAAGAACTGATGGGGGGGGAAATGCACAGTAAAAAGATGGCTCAGATCCTGGCTGACATTGGAGCTACTCATGAAATCACCTGTCCTCACCATCATGAACAAAATGGATCAGCTGAATGTTTCAACAGAACTGTCGGTGACATTTCCAGGACAATCTTACTAGCAAGTGAACTACCTGAATGTTTCTGGGGCCTTGCTTACAAATGGGAAGCTCATGTTCACAACCGGCTCCCAAATGTCAAGACTGGTGACAAAACACCTCTGAAGCTCATGTACAATTGTGACCCAACTTACTCAAACCTCAGAATATTTAGTGAAACAGCTTTTGTCCATATCCATAAAGAAACTAGACATAAACTGGACCAACAAGCTTTGATTTGTAAGTGTATAGGTTATTCTCTGAATAATGCAGGTTGGATTTTTTGGCACCCAGAATCGAACTCCTTTTTTGAATCTGCTATGGCTTTTTTCCCTGGTGACCAACGTCCTGCTCACAAAGCTGCTTATCAACCACCACCATCTAAGGGCTCTCTAGATCATATCCTCAATAATATGAAGCTAGGTGATTTCAAGGATGAGGAAACTCTTATCTCTCAGGAAAAAGCTATACATGAAACTGTTAAAAAAGGTTTGTCCCAATCATCCATTATTCCCAGAACACATCTGCAAGCTATGATCTCACCTGACAGTTGCAAGTGGGACCAAGCTTGCAAAAGGGAACTGCTAAACATGAAAGATATGGATGTATGGTATGAGGAAAAGCTCCCCCCTGGCTCCAAGCTCACCAATGCAAAATGGGTCTTCACAATCAAAAACCCTTCTTCCAAAACTCCAATCTACAAGGCACGATATGTAGCTAAAGGTTTTTTACAACAGTATGGTATTGATTTTACTGACACTTTTGCCCCAACTGCTACTTTTGCTTCACAACACATTCTCCTCACTTTAGCAGCTTATCACAAATGGCCTGTCAAATATTTTGATGTAACTGCTGCTTACCTTCACAGTCCAATTGATGAAGCAATTTGGGTGCTACCTCCTGAAGGTTACCAGCTATGTGAAGTTGGAAATGCGTTACACTAAAGAAAGCCCTCTATGGTACCAAGCAAGCAGCAAGATGCTAGTGGCTTCATATAGCCAGAAAATTGGATGCCCTGGGGTATAAAGCAAGTCAGTATGATAAAAGTTTCTATGTTCTTAGGAAGAAGGATTGTTTGGGTGTGATATGGATACATGTTGATGATGGTATAGTTACTTGTAGTAGTGAGGAGGTGTTAAAGTGTTTGGAAGATGGTTTGAATGGTAGTTTGAAGGTAAAATGGAATGATAGTGTTGATGGTATAGTAGGTGTTTCTATCAAAGAAGTTCCAGAAGGTTTTGATCTACACAATTTTCAGCTCATTGACAAGATTCTACGGACTCATAACCCATCTGGATTGACCACAAGATCACCCTTACCAAACAATTTGGAAATCACCACGGCAAAAGACGAAGAGGTAGCTATAGAGACAACTAAATATCTCTCCATTCTAGGTGCTCTCAGTTATGTGGCAGTTGCAACTAGACCAGATCTGTCTTTCCCAGTCAATTTTTTAGCACGCTTCTCCTCCAAACCCAATGCCACCCACTGGATTGCTCTCAATCACCTTCTTAGATATGTCCAGCACACTGCCACCCTTTGTCTTCACATCCACCCTGACCGTAACTCACCACTTGAACTACTATCTTTTTATGATTCCACTTGGAATAACAAAGAATTCTCAAGAGCTCAAAGTGGACACCTGATACTCCTTAACTCTTGCCCAATTGTTTGGACATCAAGGCGCCAGTTGACAGTAAGTGATTCATCATGCACAGCTGAATATGTGGAACTTGGTGGTGGTATGAATGACGCAATTCGGATCTTAAACTTGCTCAAAGATATCTTCCCTGATACTCCCCCTATCAAGATCTTCTGCGACAACAAAGGAGCAATTGACAATGCAAAAGATAACCCTGGAAACAAGCGGACACAGCATGTGGATAGGTGTTTCTATATTGTTAATGAACAACTCTTTCTAAAGAAAGCAACATTGGAATGGGTTCCTACTGCTCAAATGTGGGCTGATATACTCACAAAATCACTGGGCCCATCTCTAACAATGCTGAGAAGGAAGGATGTGTGTGTGTGGTGATGGGGTTATATTTCTCTTCTCTTATTTTTCCTTTTTTATTTCTCTTATTTTTTCTCATTTCATTTTATTTCCTTTTTTCATTTTGGAGTTGGTTATGTTTGCATGGGGGGATATCAGTAATATTTTTCATAACTAAGTGGGGGGGATGTTAAGTCACTAGGACTATGTACTTAGTTATGTGTGCAAATGTATATAGACTGTAGTCAAGGCATCCCCTGTTCTCCGGTTCTTTCCGGAGTTCTACAGGCTGACGCCATGCTACAGGTAAAGTAATGATGATTGGTTTTTTCCGGAGTTCTACAGGCTGACACCGTGCTACATTATGTACATAGACATAAATATACTCAACTACCACGTGACCAATGTATATAGTCTGTAGATTGCGCATCTGACTAACTCCAATTCTTCTTGGAGTTTTTTACTGACACAAAACTACAGGGTTGAGGGGCAAAAAAAGAGCAAGTTTTTCCAATTAGCTGTATATGCGGCTCAACTTTTGATCCCGTCAAAATAATTTTTCCAATTTTGTGTTTTATTCTCAATGTTTTTGGATCTATGTAGCTGTAAGTATGAATTATCAAGTAGAAAAAATGACATCAATGTCAAAATCTAAACATCTATATTTGTTTATTTGCCTGTTATAAAATTTACTCCAATTGTTTAAAATTGTTGTAACCTACTCAACTACGCTGCAGTACCCTAACTACAACATGTATATAAACTAAGCAGCACAATACCTAAAAGTGTGAGAGAAATAAAATAAGATAATCTTCTCCATCTATACTCACTTTGCCCCCTCTACCATAATAGGTTGTGGGCCTATAAGCGCTATCTCTTTCTATTTTATTTCATTTTTTTTCTTCTTTTATTGTTTGGTTCCGAACCAAAACAGACTAAAACAGCCTAGTCAGATATCAAATACTCTCCTATCTCCTATCTTTGATCCTTTTTTTAATTTTTAATTTATTCTCTTGATTTTTTTTATTCTCTCTTTGTTTCTTTTCTTTCCTTTTTTAATATCTCCTCCTTTTTTCTCTCTCTTCATCTTTTCTATCCCCTTCAGCAATTAGGCCAGTATCTTGACCAGATATTGAATTGTGAAAGTAGAAGCGTGTCTTACACAAAAAACTTTCTTTAAATTTCTTCTTCTTCTTCTTCCTCTTGTCTTTTTTCCTTTTTCTCCTCTATATTTTTTGTCCTCTCTTATTTTACTCATCTATTTCTTTTTTTCTCTCTACAAAAAATAACATATATAAAATAAAAAATAACATGTAAAATAATATATATATATACAACAGGCTTTCATTTAAATGTCTTCAACACAGCCACCAACAATACCAAAATCACAAACCACCATGCCAACACTGACCTCAAGAGATCCACCACCCCACATGCCTATTTACAAATTCACTGCCCCTCCTCAAAGTATAGCAACAGAAACCTTGGAAACTCAACTTCCTCTGATGAATCGTTCAATTGATAAAAAACTAGAAAGCTTAATTGACAGAGCATATAGAGAACAAATATGTAACATGACACAAATCATGTCTAATGAAAAAACTGAACTATGCTTGTGGACCAATAAACTCAAATCAGATGGCACAAATTTTAAATCATGGTATGAAGATGTGTGCCTCTTACTGGATGAAACAATCAACAATGAAAATTACCTCACTTTACCTGGAACAACTGTAGAAACCTTCAGCAAAGATAAAATTGCCAGAACAATTCTACTGAGCTCTGTTGTGCCAGAAATAAAAAAACAACTTCTTGATATTTGACTGGCAAGAAAAGCCTTCACAGAATTGACTAACCTGTACAATGTGGCTTCACAAGCATCTCAACTGACGTCCTTCTCACAACTATGCAACTTGCATTCAAACAAATACAAGGACCCTACAGTTCTTATTAACAAATTCAAAGAAGTTATATTGGCGCTTGAAAATCAAGGTCAGGAACTAAAGAAAGAAGCATTTTATGGCATGTTCCTCCAGCAAGCTCTGATAGAAAACAAACCATTTTATGAAAAATTTCTGGAGGACTTGGAATACCATCTAAAAATAGTGGCAGAATTTACATCCTTCATCAAAATTTAAAGAATAATGATGACTGCCTGGGACAGATTGAAATTAACCAAATCACTCATGGCAGATGATTCAAGTGACTTCAACAACAACTTAACCATCCAAATGACCAATGTCAAAATAGAAGACAACATGAAAGGGCACCCACAAGACACCCAGAAAGCCTTGGCATTAAAACAACCACTTTTTTGGAATTGCAACTTCCCAGATCATCTCAAAGCCAACTGTCAAATGCCTCCCTCTTTTGGCAACAAGATCTTGATGAAATCTGAGCAGCGATACTGGGCCTTTTACCCAGTACTAGCATCAGTGCCAATGAAGACTGAATACTGTAATCACTGTTCCAACCTCAGCAAAAGTTATACCAAAAAATTGACAGTTATAGGCCTACCTGTCCATCAAAAGTATACAGACAAGTGCAGGGACAAACCAAAGATTCAAAACCCCATGCCAAAATGGTAGAGATTAAAGATGAACAACCAATAGCCTCAGTCCTCACCATAGAGAGACTTCCGAGTCTTTAGTCTAGCTCACAAAATCAACCACTCCTAGACACTGGAGAAACTCATCATTTCATAGGAGACTATAATTCATTAGTCAATTTTAAAACTATCAAACCACCTATTCCACTACAAGTAGCAACTTACAACTAAAACAATTTCATTACAGGAACAGGGACTCTATTATTTGCATGGAAACATGGAGTGACTATCAGCATTAGTCTGGTATACTACTGAAAAAATGCTTACAGTACTTTTATTTCACCTGCTACCTAAATAAAAAGTGGTATGCTGATGTAAGTCTTGGGTACAGATTTTGTGTTCAAAAAGAACAGAAACAAGTATTTCCATGCACCTTTTTCTGACCGTAAATGGTTATTGCCTTGACCATTATGATCTGTTCATACCACTGACCAATGTACACCTATAAACAATAAACAATAAAAACATTAATAAAATCAATAAACCTATAAATGACAAAATTAATTTAAACACCACTACAGCCACTGTTCCTCTTAACATACCAACAAACAACAAACCAATGTTAAAACACACACCAGAAAAATAACTTCCATATGAATGGCATTGAAAATTTGGCCATGCTAGCTTACGTCAATTGCATCACATGATCAGTGGCAAGATGGCTTTAGGACTACCAGAAAAACTCCCACTGGGTCAAATTATATGTGAAGCATGAAAAATATGTGAGAGTAAAAGGTGTTTTTTGCTAAATTCCTCAAACAGAAATCCAACAAAACTTAAAATCCCAACAGCTGACTTAATAGGACCACTTGAAGAGACTACTTTCCAAACTGGCCTCTACTCTCTGACTATAAAAGATATATAAATCTTGTATGGTGAATGTAACATACTATTTAGCAAAAGAAAAGCTACTGACTGCATTATAAAAACAATCACACACTTAGAAATCCAGGTAAACAAGAATGTGAAGGCCTTCCAATCTGATAATGGTGGATAATTAAAAAATAAAAAGTTAGCTACTTTCTTCAATGAAAAAGGAATTAATCATGAACTGAGGCAACCTTAATTTAATGCACAGAATGGCTAGGTTGAAAGTTATAACCAAAAAAATGAGTATATGGGCAGGAAAATACTTTACAAAAGTGGCCTCCCAAAGTTTTTTTGGGGTTTTGCATATAGATGGGCATCTTATACACACAAACACCTCCCAAATGTAACTAGTTGTGACATGACCCCATTTGAAGCCATGTTTGATATTGAACCACAACTAGATCTAATGTGAAAATTTAGAGAATATGCTTTTGTACACATTCCTAAAGAAAACAGACTCAAAATAGATACTTGTGCAAGAAAATTCACTGTTGTTGGCTATCCTCAAGGTTCAAAAGGCTGGTTGTTTTGGGATCCAGCTAAAAAGAAGCTTCTATCATCAGCTTGGGCAGATTTTTTAGACCCACCTCAATCAAATACTGACAAAATGAAAATTTCTCATCTAGATAACTTATGTGTGATAAAAAATATTGAAAAGACTCTGAACTTAGGAAATTTTACAACAGAAATTCAGTTTGAAGAACAAGAAAAACTCTGTGAATCAATCTTGGAACAGTTGGCATCATTTGCTCTTGCAACACCACAAACATACAAAGAGGCCCTGAAATCTACAAATTCAGTCAATTGGAAACTAGCACGTGAACAGAAAATAAAAAAAGTTACAAAATATGGATTTATGGTATAGAAGCAAACCACCTCCTGGTGCACAAATACTTGACCACAAATGGGTATTCTCCAAAAAACGCAATGCTTTAAACAAAATTGTCAAATATAAAGCAAGATATGTCACAAAAGGTTTTAATCAAATTCTAGGAATATATTTCACTTACACCTTTGCACCAACAGCCATGTTCATTTCAAAAATTTTAATCTTAACAATAGCCACAATACATAATTGGCCAGTCCATACATTTGATGTCACAGCAGCATACCTACATTCACCAACTGAAGAAGACCTATGGGTAAAAGACCCCCCAGGTTTTGAAATAAACAATGGTTGTGCATGGAAACTAAAAAAGGTATTCTATTGAACTTTCCAAGCAGCCTGCTGTTAGTGGAAGCACCTCAGCAGTACACTCAGATTGGAAAAATACAGTGTAACAAATTATGACAGTAGCATGTATCATATAATTAACCATAACCAGAAGACTCTAATTAGGATACATGTTGAAAATGGTTTAGTTACAGGCAATTCAGTGGAAACACTCAAACACCTAGAAAAATCTCTAAAAAACGCTCACTATCAAATTGGAAGAATGCCTTGACTCTATTGTGGGAATTAACATTACTCATTACTTGATCTCAACAAGGCTTCAAACCTAATCAGTCACATTTAATTGAAATAGTCCTCAGCCTACAACCAAATCTCACTAGCCTTAAAACAACCCCCCTACCACAAAATGTGAAATTATCCTCAGAAACAACAGAACATATACCTCCTGACCCTAAACTATATCCCTTAACAATTGGTTCACTCAGCTATATCATGTCTGGAACCAGAACAGATATTGCTTCCTCAGTTAATCTCCTCTCAAGCTTTTCAAAATGTCCTCAAATTGAGCACTGGAATGATCTGAACCACCTTCTTGGATCCTGGATCCATACAAGAGACATATGCCTTGAAATAAATCCTTCAAAGGGACCTATAGAAATCTACATATACTCTGACTCAAACTGGGGAGGGGAGTTGGAAAGATTAAAAAGGGGTACTATAATCTCAATCAACAACACGTTGATCTACTTGTGCTCCAAAAAAATTCAATGTGTAGCCTCATCTACAAGTTATGCTGAATTAATGGCCTTGGGGGCTTTCACAAGAACTGGCATGTGGATCAAACACCTGTCACAAGAACTCACACACAACAACAAACCAATTCATCTGAAATGAGACAATCAATAAACAATGAAAGTGGCCTCAGATAAATCATCCAACAAGCAAACACTACATATTTAACATGAATTCTTTTATGTGAATAAACAACTTTACAGAAAAAACACTGTTATGGAATGGCTTGGAACAGGTGAAAAGCTGGCAGATGTAATGAAAAAAGTCTAGGAACTATATTACATAATAAGGCATGCAAAGACATGGGCATTAGATAATATAGTTAATCATAGCGTGCTAGTTTTTTTCCTCTTTATTTATTTATTTTTTTCCCCTCTTTCTTTATACCATACCTCAATAAAGCAGTATGTACAGTGACTAAGTTGAGGGGGTGGGTGTTGTAACATATTCAACTACACCACAGTACCCTAGCTACAACATGTATATAAACTAAGCAGTACAATACCTAATGGTGTGAGAGTAATAAAATAAGATAATCTTCTCCCTCTATACTCATTTTGCCCCCCCCTCCATAAAAATGATATTGAGATAATATTTGTCTAATTAGTGTGTTGTGGAAGAATTCAGTATCATTTGAGGTTATTAGAGCATCCACACTTGTTTGGTTGTGTAAATGCTGCTTACATTCATATTACTTCTGAGTTGCATAAATTTATGATACAGCTATATTCAAAAAGGTTTGTGCAAAGTCAGAACTTTCTAAAGATTTTCTGACTAGCTTTATGTCAACAGATGCCGCTAGCTGCAAATCCCTCAGTCAGCAGCCAACCATTGATCATGATTCTACCAAGCAACGCATAAGCCTCCAACCCCACAATTTCTCTCCTCCTCCCACTTTTCTCTATTTCCCATTTCTTTTTCTTTTTTCCAATATTTTTTTATTTTTATTTTGTAAGGCATTAATAAATTTTTAATACTATTTTTTTATTTTTTTATTTTAAGGCAGCCTATACCTTTTGAAGCCTCAATTGAGACCTTTTGTCATTTTACAGTCTCTTCTGGATGCCAAAAGTAAGTGTTTCTTTTTCTTTGCCTCATTTGTTTCTCATTTATCCTTTTATTTTTTATTTTATTTTAATTTATTTTTTTATTTCTTTCAATAAAAGTAAATTTTGGCTTTTTTGAAGTATGATCCACAACTTAAGGTGCAAGTTGTGTTAGAGTTTATAAAAGATATTGGCCTTAAAGAAATAAATGGTAAGTTGGGTGTAAATATACACAGAAATTCTTTGTGACACTGGTTTATGCTCTTTGAAACCACCCAAGCTGTGATCACTAACCCAGTCAACTATATGAGAAGGGGAAGGCTGCTGGAACTGATGGATGAGCAACAGGATTTCTCAGCCAAACTGTTGGATCAAAATCCTACAATGTGTTAGCCTGGATATCTCTAGGACTGAGTATTTCTTATACTTAAAATAAGATAACCTTAAGTACGTTAAGCTTATATCTTAAAAATAAGGTTAAAACAATAATATATATATGATTATATTACATATATATATAATTATTACTCTATTATATAAATTATAGTAGTTTAAATAGCTTATCCATAGCCTAATAATACTTATTAAGGTGTTAATGGAGTCATAATATACTTATCTTAAGTGATATTAAGTAATTATTGACATACATAAGATTATATGTATACATAAATATCATATTCAGTGAAATATGCAGTATATTATGTATATTTAGGTATATAAGTAGGTTTTAGCCTCTTAATAGCCTATAAACTTTGTTTTTCTGCTTCTTTTAGGTCATATGGACGTATCCAGTGGACTCACTACGCCAAAAGAAGCATAAACATCTATTTCAGGTGCATACACTCAGTCTGGACAACTTAATCTGCTTCCTTGGATGGATATTCACGGATTTATGGGTTGGGAGGTCATTTCTAAGTTAATATGGATGCTTGGGGATGTTATTTGGGGCTTGTAAGTTTCATTTGTTTAATTTATATGCTTTGGGTTTCATTATATTCTCTTTGGATGAGTTATTTTACCTGTTTCTTTATGGTATCCGCTTTTATCTGGATTTTCTATTTATGGTATGGGTCTGTGTTATCATTAATTGTGATGGAGGGTCCTTACTGGAGGTCTGGGTGTTTAATATGCTTGAAGTGGACGCCATGGGGAGGTGATGGGCCCTCACAGTGCTGTAATTGCCGGGGATAGCAGTGACATCATCTGGATTGAAGGTCTGTGCACTCCAGGGGATTTTGGTATAAGTAAAGGAGGATTTTGACGGTAATTAGAAATCATTCACTTACTACAATTCAAATAAAAATTACAAAACAATTATTAGCATTTAGAAATATATTATAAAGCCATTATAAATTGATATTATCTTTATATAAGCTATAACTATATTATATTCATCTATTTTCCACCACTAGCACACATTTAAATCCAAGTATTGTGAGTTTTATTTGAGAATAACTATTTTATTAGTCTTCCCCTGAGGTTTAATCACTAAATCATTTATTAATAAGTAGTAGGACCATTAATAAATACTATTAAATCATACTTAAATACTAGATACACTGACACAATGTATCAAGCTGAACTCCAAAGTGCTTTACTTGACAAGCATGACATCACTGTTTCACAGGGGACAATACATCAAGAATTAGTGTGTTGCTTCAAGATGAAAAAGAAAAATAGCTGAAAAGTCCATGTAAAGCAAAAAATTTACCAAAGGTTCCAGTGCATTTCTTCTGTTGCCAAATTTGAACCTGCTTGACTTCTCTTTACTGGTAGGTTAGCTCTTTATCTCTTTTCTCACTATTTTTTGACATTTTTTCTGCTCACAGATGAATCTGGAATTTCTTATCATGCTGTTATTTGCACCAGAGTTTGGAAAAAAAATAACAGTGCACTAAATGTATTACACATGCAAGAACTAAAAACTGATTCAACATTGAATCATCTGTTTCAATTTCTGGATTGATTTCAAATTTTGTAATTTAGGAAAAATTCTGCCAATACCTTTTTGAGTATTTTTTGGAAAAAATTTTGGTGTGTGGAATTTTTTTTTGGTAGCTTCTGGAGATGAATTAATTTCCTGGTTCCTCAAGTGTTTTGGTGATGGATAATGCTGCAATCCATTGTGGTGGTCATGTTTCAGAGCTTTTTCAAAGCACACAATGTGTACTTCTATATCCCCCAGCATACTCACCCAATTTAAACTCTATAGAAAAATATTTCAGTGTTCTGAAAAGCAATTTGTGCTGTGATGGATGCTTGAGTGGTGATCCTAGTGATGGTGAGATAATAGATGATTAGGGGGTATCAAAGTTGAATGATCTTCAATTAAATTAATAGCAGATAAAAATCCTTATACCCTAATTATCTTCCACAATTATTTTTGCTAATAATTGTGTTATTAGTCATTTTACATGTCAAAGTTGACCTCTTATCCAACATTTTTTAACTCAATTTTTCATAACCACATCTTTGGCTACTCTCTGGATATGCCTTCAACCTTTCTGCGCATTCCCATTCTCATCTTATCTCATCCTATCTATTCTATCCATTCAGAACACCTCACTATCTCATCTGCTTGTTTTTGCTTCTTTTTATCTTCAATTACCTTAATTTTCCCAGTCATCATAGATCTTCTCAAATGCAGTCTTCCCCCAGTTGTTCTTCAAATTGCACTACTCCCTCTTTCCTCCACGCAGCCAAGAAATCAAAGACCATTCAATTAAAAAAAGATTATCATCTCATTCTTATCAACTGACTGAAAACTAAATCTAACTATGATTCTTGTTTTGGTACTGAAAATGCAACTAAAGTAGGATGGCCCCCTGCATCAATAGTTAATGGTTATCTTCTAATGGCCAAAAAATTACAGAATAAGATCAAGGGGAGGATAGATCTTTTACCTAAAAAAAATTTCTAAATGCTTCAAGAATTACTGAGCCAAATACAAGAAGGCAAAAACTCTTTCATCTTCCACAGGTTTTGGTATTACCAACATTGATATCAATAAGGGCATAATATCCATAGATGATAAAATTAAGTCTTTATGCCCTTAATTTAATGATATGGATGCAATTTTTTAAGAGAGACCTGATGTTAATCCTGAAAAAATGTTGGATGGTGAAGATGCTATCTCCAAACATGATTTCAAAACAAATCTTTTCCCATCCTCTTCCTACACTCAAGCCTCCCCTGTTCTAAATTCAAAAAATATAGATAGCTTTACTATAGTTCCTTATGACAATTCAAACCAACCCAATCTAACTCAAGTATGTTTTTTTTCTTTCATCTTACAGATTCTTTTTTTATTTACATTTTCTTATTTCTAAAAAGGCTGAAGAAAAAATGCAGGAGACACAATCAACTGACTCTGAAGCCAGCAACAATGGTGAGGAGGAAAAAGTGACCTTGAACAAAAAGCAAAGGGCTTCAAGTAGTCTAAATTTCCACTCTCAAAGAAGAAGAAAATGTGATGCTTTATCTCAAACACCTTTTTCTTCTATCAAAGAATTTTTGGAGAAATGTGATGCTGGTAAGTAATACCATACCTCTTAATACTTTACTTTGCTTTTCTTCTACTTTTTGTTAATATTTCTTATCACTCTAGAACAAGTGGAAGTTTCTAAAGAGACTCTAAAGTTTGAAAAGTAAAACTACAAGCTCTCTTTAAGGAGTTTTGATAGGGCACAAGACTTGGAGGATAGGAAGTACAAGCTCTCTTTAAAGAAGGATGATAGGGCACAAGACTTGGAGGAGAAAAATTTGAGCTAACTCTTATTATTAAAAAATCAAAGAAATAGGAGAAAGAACCCCAGCATCAAAATTTACTGGAAAAGATAAAATTTAAGCATGATCTTGAAGAAAATTCAAAGAAGAAATTTTTTTTAATGGAATGTGTTAAAGCCAATAAATCTTACAAGGAAAGTGAATGTCTAATGTAATTTTTTAATGACTAGTTTGCTTTATTTCTTTCATACTTCAACTATTCATAATTATTTCCTGTATTTGATTACTATATCCATCATAAGTTGAATTTTTGTATTTTAATTTTAAAAATTCTTTTTTGAATAAAATTTTTAAGTCTCATTTGAATATTTTCTGACCCCCCCTGCATTATTTTGAAGTAAGGAATGGGTATCACCCAAATTCTTTCAATTCAAGAATCTTGAAAGTCTTATATGATAATTTGTAATTACTGCCCTCTGCATTTTACAGGTATCACCAAAATTCATTTCAAGTCAAGAATTTCACAAGTCTTATAAGAAATTTTGGCAATACTCCCCCCTAAATTTAATTGAAGTAAGGGATGGGTATAACCAAAATTTAAAGTCAAAAATCTAGCAAGTCTGATATGAAAATTTGGCAATACCCCCCTGCATTTTATTGAAGTAAGGGATAGGTATCAACAAAATTTTTACAAGTCAAAAATTTTACATGTCAGATTTGAAAATTGGGAAATACCCACGCCCTGCATTTTATTGAAGTTCGGGGTGGGTATCACCAAAATTTTTAAAAGTCATCAATTTTGCATGTCTGATTTGAAAATTTGGAAATACCCCCCCTTTGTTTTATTAGAGTAATGGGTGAGAATCACCAAAATTTAATATAATTACATAATTTAATATATAAACAACTAATATATATCTATTTCCCTAGTTTTAAAGTAATGACAATTCTTCTAGCCAAAATGCGGATAAAATCTAGAAAAAATGTTTGGGACTTTCCACAAGTGTAGGCCAGAGGAACCACATAAAACAAATAAATTTTGTCATGATTACCATTTATACAACACAAGGTCGTTGGCCCATTACTTTACTTTGGGAATTTGAAATATAAGAGTTATTTATAAAAAATTTATGAAAAAATAAAAAATATTTGATTAATCTACTCATCCCCATACTTTTTTGATCTACTTAAAGTTTTTTTATTTTTGTTAAATTTACCTTCTTTTTTTACCTTGTTTATTTGGTGGATCAATTTTCGACTGATTTGAAATGAAAATCCAAAATTTGTGAACTCTTGACAAGATTCCAAGCCAGGTGGAGCTTTGGTCATTTGGTTATGATCCTGAGAAGAGTTCCAAATAGTTTTAATCACACCATTTCCCAAACCAAAATCAATCATGCACTTATGATCTGGAAAATATAAGCTGTGTCCTTTGATTTTAGCTGGAGATGGTATTGGTTGGTTAGTTATTGGATTGATATATGAGAAAATTCCAAAAGTAATATAATTGGCTTCATTCCTATCAATATGAATCTTATTGTGGAATCCTGAATGAGTAATAATAAAATTTGAAAATAATAGATATTGGCTGCTAATTTCTTCCCCTTTGGAGACACCAATTTGGTATTCCAACTTTAGTAGCAAGTTTATGATTCTCTTCTAAAGCTTTATTGCAGAGTTTTTTGAGTCAAAGAGAAAGAAAAGTATTAAAAGAAGGTAAGGTGTCCCATAAGCAAAAATTGTCATCTTTTTCAGCTTTAGATAATTTTTAAAGTAAAGAATAGATGCCTATGGAAGTAAAATGAGTGACATGATTTTAAGAATGAAACATATATTATCAGACATACCAAGAGAATAGCCTTTAACAAATCCTGGTCTCCAACCAAATCCAATCATAATACCACCCAAAAAATTTGTATTTTTTATTGGTAAGAAAACCATAGCCATTTGATATAGTTTTATTATGAAATTTTATAGTGGATTAAAGGTTTCATCTTTTTAACCATTAAAAGAATGATTTTAATAAATAAATTGAGGCCTATAAGAATTATTGATAACTACTTTAATTATATTGTCTCCTGATTCAGTTAAATATTTTAAATCTCCTGGTAGCTCATTCTGAATAAGAATTTTTTTTATTACTTTAGTTTTATAGTACACAATATTTGATATATGGCCAAATAAACAATCCAAATGAATTTTATTTTTTAAATTTCTTTTATTCTGCTGACTTCATTTATCATTTTTTGGATGTTTTTTTGGATGATGATTGAAATGAAGTTGAATGCAAAGATGATGATAAAGAGGATGATGATAGAAAAGCAAGAGGTGATTCTGATGAAATATAAATTTTTTTCTCTAAACAAAAAAAAATTTGTGTCAAAAACCCCCCAAAAAATGGTGAAAACATAAAACTCACAAAATTTAGTTAGTTTATTCAACCTTAAGAATTCTATAGATAAAAATTAATCCAAATAATTTTTTTGAAAAGAAATCAAATACTAAAACTGTCCTTGAAAAAAATTGAAACAAAAAAAAAGAGAAACTGAAAAAAAAAATTAAAATAAAAACAAACATCAGTAAAATTATTTCCCAAAAAAAGATTTTTAAATTTATTTGGTGTTAGATATACAGCCTAAAGTCCTTAAAAAATAATAAAAAAATGATAATCAAAAATTTAAACCAAAAAAAAAATTGTATCCAAAAAATTATTCCCAAAAATAAAAATAAAAATATAAACACACCAAATTTATTTTTGATTCAGCTTGAGCCATTGTGGTCTTCCAAAATTGGCAGAGCCCTTTGTTGGTCTATTTGGCATTGTTTTGATATGTCTTAAATGACATTGTTTAATAATTGGGTATTTTTCTGGATTTATTCAGAAAATATTCAGACTGCAGGGATGTGGGTACTACCATTGGATAGCCCCAGTTTTTCTCTATATTTTATGTCTTGATGACATTTTTCAGATTATAAGTATTAAAGGGATTATTTCTCATTTTTCATTTAAAAAGATAGCTGTTTAATTTTGTTTTTTGTGTTTTACAGGCTAACCTTACGTCTTAGTATTAGGTGCTTAGTACCATTAGAATGAGCTAATTTTTCTCTAGATTTTATGTCTCAATGTTGCTATAGCCTAATTATGTGTTTTAAAGTTTTTAGTAGTCGTAGTAGATTTTTCAAAGTATTTTGCGTATTTTTGGAGGTTTTTGGTGGTTTTCTGGCTTCAGGGTGGTCCAGCTGCCTCAGGCCGGCCTCCCAATGTCGGGTGGACTGCCAGCCTTGGTGCTAAAAGGCTGGGAAGCATTTCTAGAGGGGTTTTATGCAATTTGGCGCTCAAGAACACCAAATTTGTTGGTGTGCATGAGCTTTTAGATAGTGGTCTGTGTGTACATAGTGAATAAGACAGTTTGGGGCAGCTTTAATTATCATACAACCATCTGGAGGTGATATCCTTGTTCCTCACTCAGTTTTCACTGTTTTTTGGCCACAATTTGCTGTGTTTGTTGCAAGGTGAGTTCTTCATTTAAATTAACTTGGAAACTGGTTTCTCTGGTATAGTCTTGAAAGCTATATCACATATTATTGATGTCTCTGGTGTGGATTTGAAACCTACATCAAGTATCATTGCTTTCTCTGGTGTGGACATTGGTCTACATTTTAGTTCTTTGGTTTGGTAGTCTGTCTGGAGACTACTTTCTTGGCTGATAAGGAAGTCAAGTGTGTTAGAGAAGGGGCTTTAGCAACAGGAACCAATTTACTGTAGCAGGTAAATCTCACATTATTTTTCTAAAGGGACAGGGGATTTTCTCTCTGGGTTTTCTCCAACTCCCTTGGTCAAGGCCTATAGCTAGTAATATAGGCTTGTCTACATTTGTGGTGCCCAATGTGGGGTAGGAACCTGCTAGTTCTTTGGAATATCTGTTGTCTTTTAATGGCTTCTGGGTCTTCAATTTCTGTGGTGTCTGTCAGTGGGGGGGAAGGTCCTCCTTCTGTGATGGTTAGGGAGTGTGTTAGGATCAAAACTTGGGATGGTACCAAGTTCAATGGTGAAGATGTGAAGTGGTTTCTGGAGAAGTATAAAACTGCTGCTGGTGTGGATGGTGCTTCTTACCTGGACATGTTGAAGCAGATTATTTTCTTCATTGGTGATAGGGTAGTGGAGAAGGAGGTTGTGGCCATGTCTGGCTACAAGAAGAGGGACTAGAAGTTATTGTGTAGGGAGATGGTGGATAGATGAGGTGTCAGGTTCACTATGGTGGATCTGAATAAGGTTGTCAGTGAATGGCAGTCTTATGGTGGTGTTGGTAACCTTCAAAGTTACAGGAAGTTTCTGCTACAGTTTGATCCTGTGGTGGAATATTTGGTGGAAGTGGAGGAGCCGGCACATGACAATGCTTCCAAGGATGTTTTTTGGTCTGCCTTGGCTGGAGATTTCAGGATGGATGTGTTGAAGGAGCTGTCAAGGAAGGACTTGATGAAGACTATTTCCGATGGGGATCAGAAGTTGCCTGCCTTGGACAAGGTGAAGGAGGCTGTGGAGGCCCATTTGAAGTTATTGGCTGTGGACACCTATCAAGAGGGGTGTGCCAAATATGTCAGCAAAGTCAGTGAGGCTTTGGCTGAAGAGGAGAATAGAGTGACGAAGACGGAGAAGAATATTGTGGAGGTTCCCAAACAGGAGAGAGACCCAGTGGTGGAGCAGTTGGCTGATCTGACAAAACAGCTACATATTTTTGTTCAGGAGGCTAAGAACCAATAAGGCTCCTTCTCAGCCTAGAGATTTTGATAGGAGGGCTGGTAGGAGTGATCCTTGGGTCTGATCGTATTGCAGCAGGAGGGGGCACAAGTCCAATGATTGTTGGGCTTTGAACAGAGATGTGTCAGAATGAAAGGTGGAGTGTGATGGCAGGGTGTTCAAGTTCCCTTATGGTTCATTTGTGAAGCCCAGTGAGGGGAAGGCTCCTGTTGATTTGGTCAGGAGAAGAAATGGTCTCAATCAGAGGAGGCCAAGGTTTGAGGAGATTCCTGATCAGGGGAAGTCTTCTGGTAAGGAAGATGATGATGTCAAGGGAAAAGGGAAGGAGGTGAATAAGGTCTCTTTTTCTACTTCCTTTGGTGGATTGGAGTTGTATTCTTGTGGAGGAAAGTCAAGTGGTGAATGCTTGGCTGATGTCTATGATGTAGAAGCTGGAAAGGTGGGAAGGCCTAAGAGCAGTTCTCAGGCCCAACCAAAGCCTAAGGCTTCAAAGGTGAATCCTAAGCTGAATGCAGCTAGGAAGAAGTACAGCAAAGAGGAGCTGTACAAGATTCAGAAGGGGATTGCTGATATTCCCCCCCCTAGTTTTGGTGCATTGGACATGAATGGTGAGCCAATGCCTATGGATGTTGATTCTGACTCTGAGGAGGATGTCCCTTTGGCTTCATTTCAAAAGCCTACTGGAGTTAGAGGTTCAGGTGAGGGATCTGGTTTGATTCCTGTTGATGGTAAACCTGTTGGTGGTTCTGGTCCTCAGGAGATTTCTAGGACCAAGGGAGTGAAGCAAAGAGCTGACTTTGAGAGGCCAGTAGTATCTGTACAATCTAATGTTATGGACTCTGTTCTGGAAAGGATGAATCAGGGTCAGGTTTCCTTTTCTTATGGGGAATTGTATGCTATCAGTCCTGGGTTGGCTGATAGACAAAAAAATTGTTGACCAGGAGAAGGGTTTCTTCTGGGAGGGTGGAATACATTTGTTATTCTGCTGAGAAGTTTGGTGAGGGGTTGGAGACTCATTTTTCTGCACCTCTGGGTTATGTAAACATCACTCTGAATGGCAGGGAGGCTAGGGCATTGGTTGATTCAGGCTCTAAGATTAACCTGATTTTTTTTTTGAGGCTACTCACCTGGGCCTACCCATCAAGACAGGAATTGGTGGCCATGTCACTGAGTTGATTGGGACAGCTGAATTTGTGAAGCTGGATGTTGGTGGAGCCTCAGGGAAGGTTCATTTTTACATTTCCAAAGGTAATGTAAAAGCTGTTTTGGGTGGACCATTCTTGATGGATTTTCAACCAAGAATTGGTTATCAGTTTGATATGGGAATCAGTTTGGAGTTGACCGGTGAAGATGAAAGGAGGCTTCACATGAGGTTATTATCTCCTGGAGATGATGGTGGGGAGGCCAGGCCTGGCCTGTCTTCAATGTGCCAGTGCATGGATTGTTGTAGTAGAAGAAAAGAAGTAGGTCTGCCTCTGGTTTTTTGGAGTGTGGCTCAGGCTCTAGTGAGAGTCTGTCTTTTTTAGAGTTATGAGGGCTGATAGCCCTAGTGCTACAACCTCTCCCCAAGATGAGGAAATCCCAGGTCGTAGTAGGTTGGCTCCCTTGGAGATATACCAAGTGGATTTTCAACTTTCTCCTTATAATGTTTCTCTTCTCTGAAAGTATTCTTCATGTTTTTTATCAAGTATCTGTTCTCTCTCAAGATTTTCAATTATTTTTAATTCAAGTTCAAAAAAGAAGATTGGTTATACGTCTTTATTGAAAGATATGCAGAAAATCTGTGGAGTGGTGAGATAGGGGTCTAAAATTAAGTCCTCCCAATTGTGCACCACTAGGGTTTCTTCTACGCCTTTCAAAAACATTATCTTGGCAACGTCTGTGAGCATTGAGGAAACCCCTGGTTATTTTTTTAGGATTGAAGAAAACTCAAGAAAAGAAGATATAAATTTCAAGATATCTGAAGATAATCAAAAAAGAAGAAAAGAAATATTTTTGTAAAGATCATCAAGATCAATTTTTGGGCCTCCGGCATGAGGATAAACTGCACAACTTTAGAAGATGTGATTAAGAAGGTGAATCAAGATATGAAGATTTGGAAGATGGAAGTGAGGATGAAGATGTGGAATTGCGGAAAAGCTATGAAGTGGTGAGATTGGGGTCTAAAAGTAAGTCTTCCCAATTGTGCACCGCTAGGGTTTCTTCTACACCTTTCAAAAACATTACCTTGGCCACACATGTGAGAAATGGGGAAACCCTTGGTTTTTGTTCCAGGTCTTGTGGTGAAGATGTCATGAAGATCCCTCAAGTTGAAGGTGGAGCTGCTAATTATAAGAAGGTAGTGCAGAATATTAGGCCTGTCCATGAGCCTATGCCTGTAGGTTTGAATCCTCCTTTGAAGAGACCTCCGTTGTCTAGAGATCCGTACTGTACTCCTCTGGTGAAGAATCCTCCTGATTTTGTGGAAACCACTCAGGTGACTGTGGAAAAGTTGAAAGTTGTTAATTTTGGTCCTGATGGGTGGTTGTCTGATGAGGAAAAGAAGTTGTTATTGCAAGTTATTGTGCTCAGGGAGAAAGTGGTGGCATTTATTGAAGAGGAAAGGGGTGTGTTGAAGCACTCTTATGGGGAACCTTACTTGATCCATGTGGTTTTTCATGAGCCTTGGCAAATCAAACCTATTCCAATTCCAGCTGCTATTAGGGATGATTTTATAGAGATTGCTAGGGAAAGAGTCAGGACAGGATTGTATGAACAATCAACATCTAGATACTCAAGTCAGGTTTTCTGTGTAAAGAAGCAGAATGGGAAGCTAAGGGTGATGCATGATGAATAGAGTTACTATCAAGGATGCGGGAACGCCACCAGGTGCTGAGGACTTTGTGGAAGCTTTTTCTGGCAGGGTGTTTTATGTTTTGGGTGATATTATGGGTGGTTATGATGAAAGGGAACCTCACACCAATTCAAGGCCACTTAAAACATTTGAGACTCCTCTGGGAAGATTTCAGCTCACTAGGTTGCCTCAAGGAGCAACTAATTCAGTAAATGGCTTGGATTTTACAGGATGAGGTTCCGACTCATGCTGGTATCTTTATTAATTACAGTGGAATTAAAGGGCCCTCCACTGATTATGGAAATGAGGTACTGAAGGAGAACACAGGTATAAGGAGATTTGTTTGGGAATATTAAATTACTCTAGAGAGAGTATTGTTTAGAATTGAAGAGGCTGGTTTGACCATTTCTGGGTCAAAGTTTTGTTGCTGTGTTCCTACTCTGGAAATTATGGGTCATGTTTTATGTAAGGAGGGAAGGATTATGGCAAAGAAAAAATTTAATAAAATTCAGTCATGGAAAAGGCCCAAAAATACTACTGAAGTTAGAGGATTTTTGGGAGTTTGTGTGTACATCAGAATTTTTATTAAAGATTTTTCTTTTTTGGCTTCACCTTTTAGAAGGTTGACCAGGAAAGATGCAGAGTGGGAATGGACTGAAGAGTGTGAAGGGTCATTTCAGAAGTTGAAGAAGGTGGTAGGTGAAGATATTATTCTTCACAAGTTGGATTGTGGAAGGGAATCTGGAAAAATTTATCTGGCGGTGGACTCAAGTTATATTGCTGCTGGTGCTGTTTTGTCTCAGGAAGATAAATCTGGGAAGGTCAGGCCAGTAAGGTATGAGTCTGTGGTTTTTAATGAGGTGGAATCTAGGTATTCTCAGCCAAAGTTGGAATTTTGTGGTGTAGCAAACATTTTGAAGAAGCTACAAACCATTTTGTGTGGGCAGCATTGTGAGCTGCAGGTGGACGCAAAATTTCTGGTTCAAATGATCAATACACCTAGTCTTCTAAATGCTCCAATGACTAGGTGGGTGGCATTTATTCAACATTTTTCTTTTGACCTGGTGCACAAGCCAGGTAAAACTTTTACAATGCCAGATGGATTATCAAGAAGACTACCCACAGATGAAGATTCTGATTCTGAAGAAATTTATGAAGATTTTTCAGTGGTTAGGGACAGCACAAAGGGTGCTGAAGATTTTTCTCTCCTCCCCCATGAGGCTAAACTGGAAGATTTTTCTCTCCTCCCTCATGAGGCTAAACTGGATGATCATTCTCTCCTCCTCCATGAGGTTAAACTGGAAGATTGTTTGCTCCTCCACCAAGAGGTCAAACTGGATGGTCCTGATCTTGATTCTGGTGATCAGGATGATTTTGTTGATGAAGATGGGGCCATTGTTTGGGATGGCTTGAAATTGGAGAATGGTGTTTTTGTTGGTGAACTGGATACTCTTAAGATTCAGTGTTAGAAAAATGAGGTGCAAAAATTTAGGGATTGGTGTCCTGGATGGGCTGGTAGTGTTGCTCATGTGTACACTGGAGATTTTGATGACAGGGTTGTACCCTTGGATGTTTTTTTGTTGGATTTTGAAGATGAGACCTGGGGTCAGACTGGGTTTTATTTTATTATGGTTGAATATCTGTTAACCTTGGAGAAGTCAGATATTTGTGATGATGATACTTGGGTAGCAATCAAGAAGAAGAGTCCTGGATTTTGTGTGTCAGGAAGGAGGTTGATGAGGAGGAGAGATCCAAATCCTCAGGTAGTGGTGACTCAGAAGAAGGGTCAAGAGTTGGTGTTTAAGTCTTTGCATGAAGACATTGGTCATAGAGGCTTTGGGGAGACTTATAGAAGAGTAGCAGATAGATTTCAGTGGCCAGGTATGAAGTTGGCTGTGCAGGGTTGGGTTCAATCTTGTGAAGAATGTCAAAGGAGAATTCACTTGAAACCTAAAGAGGTTTGTCATGCTACTGGTGAAACAACTGTGTTTGGAAGAGTCAGTTTGGAGACTGTCCATATAAAATAGCAAAGGTATAAATACTTGATTGTTGCCAGGGATGATTTGTCTGGTTGGGTTGAGGCGGTGCCTCTGTTTGATTTGTGTCACGCGCCACGTGACACTCGAGGCAAAAGCAGCTCATTAAATCAATAATATCGAGTTCTAAATCTATACTCGAAGCGCAGAAAGCAATTCTCCATAGCAACTGCGATTCCCCTTTGTGTAATTACTATTCAACTGCGCTAGCCTAAACTCTAAATCTAAATTAGTCAATCTCTCAATAGTGTGCCTTAGTCTTAATTTTAATAAGCGACGCACAGCGCTATGATCAACGTAATAGTACATTAGTAGTTTTTTCATTAAAAAGTTTGTTAATTAATTAAAAGGGGTAAATTGAGCATGGACGGATATTAGCGAAGAGGGTCTAAGTGTATGTTATTAATGGTCTGTGGTATGGGAATGGTGCGATGAGAGGGAGGTCAATGAGAGGAGGAATAAAGGATATAAAAGGGCTGGGTTTTTGGTTCGACATTCCTTAGAATTAAATTATAAAACGTATTTAAATTTAATAGTGGTAAAATCCTTTAAGTTAAATCATTATTATTGTATCTTTCTTTATTTTTCTCAATAATCATTTCTAAATCCTAAATCTTTGATTGTTGAGTTTCCAACCCTTTGTGAGATCTTAAGAATTCCTATTACCTTTGAAACAATATTATAATTCTTCTTAAACATACCTCGAACCCATAGCTCTTACTTCGAGTGACCTTTGAATCACTTCCTCAAATCATTCCTCTGTGCTTCAAAGAAGTTTCTAAATCCCTCATCTCACTTTCAGGAACATCCTCAACCTTGTGCGTAGGTTGTCCGGTGACAATTTGACTGCCAAAAATGTGGCAGAATTTTTGAAGAAAAAATGGGTGTTAAGGTATAGATTGATGAAGTTGGTGATAGTTGATGGTGGGCCAGAGTTTGGAGCCAAATTTAAAGAAGCTGTGGTAAGTATTGGTTCTAAAGTCAGAGTGGCCACACCTTATTATCCTGAAGCTGAAGGCATGGTTGAAAGAGGCCATCAATTTATCAAGAATTCTTTGGTGAAGATGTGTGGGGATAGTGCTGTAAAATGGAGGCATTATTTACCTTTGGTGTTATTTGCTGATAGGATCACTGTGAAAAGGAAAACTGGCTATTCCCCTTATGAATTAATTTTTGGGCAGAGAGCTGCTCTAACAGTGGATTTGGAGGCAGTCTCTTATCTTGGAATTTATTAGGATGATGTATGCTCTACTGAAGATTTGCTCTGTGTCAGGATGCAACAGTTGGAATGTAGAGAGGAATGTCAAGAGAAGGCATATTCTAGAATGATGAATATAAGAAATCAATCAGTCAGATACTGGGACAAGAAATTGGCTCATAGACTCAGGAATTTCTTGAAACATTGTTGTTTGGTTTTTGTGTATAATAGAAGTTTGGAGAGTCAGTGGGGAAAGATGTTGGCTGACAGATGGAATGGACCTTCAGAGTCAGATCTCATGTGTCTGGAGGTTCTTATGTTTTGGAGGAGTTAGATGGCGCAGTCTTAAAGAAGAAATTGGCTGCTGATCAGGTGAAGAGACTTTACCCTAAAGGCACTAGAAGTGAAGAAGATTGACTTCGCAATGAGGATAAACTATGGACCATTCTTGTCAGGCTAAGGTCAAGTACAAGGACGTGAACTTGCTTGAATGGTCAGTTTGTCTAGAAGATTTTAATGGTCCTATATGAATACTGTAATCTAAATCCAATAAGTAGTAAAATATAATCAAATATAAAGGTCTCAGTAATATAACTCTCACTATTTTTATATATGGCTTACAATCTTTGTAGTTGGTAGAAAAATAGATTTTATAATTCAGATACTATTCAAAAGTCTTATAAAAGTACTAATTGATATGTATTGTAATTTATTTGGTTATATTGGTAAATTGTAAATGATAAAGAATGCCGAAAACAAGACCAAAAACCCCCTCCTTTTATACACACTAAGTTCCCCAATAAACACCTTGATTTACCACCCAATACAATGTTAATGACGCCTTCAAACAAGTAATAGACCTCTCCATCAACGCCCCTAGTGACCAATAACATAATTAAACAAACAACAACCACTAAAATCCTATTAATAATAAGGGAGATCCATCAAAATTAAAGAAAAGACAAAAAGAGAGTATATGCGTGGAAAACAATATTATAACAAGTTTAAAGGAGACTTTTTAAGGTTAATTATAGCTTAATAATAAGGGGGATCTACAGTAGAAATAATGGGGCTAATCCTGACATTATACTACGTGAAATTCCCATTCAAAAATAACCAAAATTGACTGAGAAACCACCCAAAAACTTAAAAAAGAGCGTGAGATGTGGGGTAACTACATGCAGTCCTTGGCAGGCGCTTTCACGGGTAAATCCTTGACTAAAATTAGGCTAATTTAAGCGTGGTGATGAAATGAAGTGCCAAGAGTGAGGTTATTAATGAAATTAGTGCATATAAACAAGGTCAATGCATTATTAATTAAGCTAGGACACTAAATAAGTGGCTGTCGCCTATTTTAGTGTGTTTCCCCACAGTGGGCATAGAATGTGGGGTAATTATAGTGTGAAAAAGCTAACTTTGCTAAAAATGAAGCTATTCACACGGGAAAAAAGCAGGAAGTATGTAGCCAGTACACAGAAGCCATTTCTGGCATAAAAAACACCAAATTTGAAAAGTGTTATTTTTATGCATTTAAATAGCCAAATAAATAGTTCTAAATGAGCCCAATTGATCTGTCAAAGCGCAATTTTGATATTCTCAATTTTATAGCGCATATAGTCAACTTTTAAGTGAAATAAAGCGCATTTCTTGTTTTTTGTGTAAAAAAATGAATATAACAGCTTTAAGTGTACTTAAAAATTATGTAGCCTTATACTTAAGGTTCTTAAGATTACCCTAACATATTCCAACTTAATATTAAGTACATAAGACTTATAAAAGGTGGATATATGCATGTATATAAGGTGTTATAATGGCATTTTATGTGTATTATCATAATTTTTACTTATGTATACTGTTTGTGTACTCTCATTTATTGTTCCCATGTATAGTTCATGTGTTTAACATAACTTATAAGCACTTTTTACTCAGTCCTGGGGATATACAGTCTGACAATTCTTTAGATTTGGATTTTGGTGATGCTGTGCATCTGTTTTGTTGGAATTTTTTTTTGTTAGAAGGTACCCATGGGTGGGGCTTCTAGATTTTATTTTGGCAAGTGTGGGGGTAAATGATGGACTGGCTGCTCTATCAACAGTTACCCCAAATTCTCTGTTTCTAACCCCTTCTATTAATTTGGTTGAGCCCTAGTATTGGTTTTTCTTCACAAGTTTTAGTCCTCTATGACTTTAAACTGGAAATTCTTTTGGTCTTCAAGTGCCAGACTCTTCAATCTTATTGGTTTTGGTTTAATGTGTTGGATTTTGTGTTTTTGTTAGAAGGTACCCAGGGGGGGGCTTCTAGATTTTATTTTGGAAAGTGTGGGGGTAACTGATGAGCTGGCTATTCTGTAGAACCGCTACCCCAAAATTTTTGTTTCAAGTATTTTGTTTGTCCTAGTTGAATCCTAGTTCTAGTTTTTGTTATTCAGGTTTCAAGTCCACTATGACTTTAAACTGGCTTATTTGGATTGGTGGTGGATCACTGGTGGTCTCCCATCATTTTTACTTATTGAAGGGAGCCCACCCAGTGATTATTTCCTTGGCTGGAATTTCTATGGAGCCAAACTTTTTCTTTTCTTTAATTTTTGTGTCTATGGTTGTGTTTGATGGTAGTTTTAGATTATTTTCTTCTTTTTCTTTTTCTTTTTTTTCTTTTAATTTTTTATGGGGTTTATTAGGATATAAAGAGGGAAAAATCACAAAATTATATTATATGCTGTCACCACATCAGGGTCACCTGGATGTGGGCAAGCATTGGTGGGGAAAGGCTCATCAATTGGCCGGGCAATGCTATTTTCTTTTTTATCTCTATCTCATTTTTTATTATTTTCTTTGATTTCTATATATTTCATAATTTCTTTATTTATATTATTTTTCTTAATTTATTTTTTCTCAATTCATTCAAAATTTATTTAAAGGTGTATCCACATAAAAGTGCACTTGGATGTGGGTAAGGTATCAGGGGATCAGCTCATCAATTGGCTAGGGGATACCATTTGTAACTATTATTTATCTCATCTTATTATTATTATTCATTTCATTTTAATTCTTCAGCTCTCAAATTTTTGGTTAATTTTGTTTATTTATTTTCAAGTTTTTTTTGTATGTTAGTAGTTTAAAATAAAAATAAAAAATAAGTAAAAATAAAAATAAATAAAATAAAATAAAATAAAATAAGAATAAACAATTTTTTTATATATATCTGTTAATTATTATTGTTCTTCCTAGTTAGTGAATCATTTATTTCTTTTTTTTATTTTAATGTCTGGAAGAAGAAGCCTCCTGCGGTTGGTCCAGATTATGGTGGCATTTTTGCTTTTTGTTAGGATTGGAGGAAGAACTGTGTCCTTTGTGATGTAGGCGGCTGGAAAGTGTATATGTCAGCCTCAATATTCCCAGGACTGAGTAAAAAGTGCTTATAAGTTATGTTAAACACATGAACTATACATGGGAGCAATAAATTAGAGTACACAAATAGTATACATAAGTAAAAATTATGATAATACACATAAAATGCCATTATAACACCTTATATACACGCACATATCCACCTTTTATAAGTCTTATGTACTTAATATTAAGTTGGAATATGTTAGAGTAATCTTAAGAACCTTAAATATAAGGCTACATAATTTTTAAGTACACTTAAAGCTGTTGTTTTCATTGTTTTATGTAAAAAACAAGAAATGCGCTTTAAATCACTTAAAAGTTGATTATATGCACTATTAATTTAATCAAATTAAAAATGCGCTTTGACAGATAAATTTGTCTAAATTAGGACTATTGATTTGGCCACTCAAATTCATAAACATAACACCTTTCAAATTTGGTTTTTTTTATGCCGGAAATGGCTTCTGTGTACTGGCCACATACTGCCTGCATTTTACCCATGTCAATAGCTTCATTTTTAGAAAAGTTAGCTTTTTCACACCTAAATTACCCCACATTCTATGCCCACTGTTGAGAAACACACTAAAATAGGCAACAGGCACTTATTTAGTGTCCTAGCTTAATTATACATGCATTGACCCTCTTTATATGCACTAATTTCATTAATAACCTCATTTTTGGCGCTTTAATTCACTACCACGCTTAAAGTTGCCTAAATTAGTCAAGGATTAAACTGTGAAAGCGCCTGCCAAGGATTTCATGTAGTTATTCCACATCTCATGCCCTTTTTTGGGTTTTTTGGTGGTTTCACAGTCAATTTTGGTTATTTTTGAATGGGTATTTCACGTAGTATAATGTCATGATTAGCCCCATCATTTCTACTGCTAATCCCCCTTATTATTAAGTATTAATTAGTCCTAATTATCCCTTTTTTCCTTTTTATATTAATGTATAATACACATATACTCTCTTTTTTGCTTATTCTTTATTTTTGATGGATTAACCCTATTACTACAGGATTTTGGTGGGTGATATCATTCTAATTATGTTACTAGTCACTCTTTTTGGTTCTTAAGATGTCTATTGGCTAGAATGAGGCATCATTAACTGTGTATTGAGCTGTTTAATCATAGGGTTAATTGGGGAAGTAATTGTGTATAAAAGGAGGAGGTTTTTGGTCTTATTTAATACATTCTTTATCATTACAATTAAACATATAACCAATACAAGTACAATAAATATCAATAGTACTTATAAAGTCTTTGAATAGTATCTGAATTTCTTAAATCTATTTTTCTACAAACTATAAGATTGTAAGCCATTTATAATTAGTGAGATTAAAATTACTGAGACCCTTATATTGAGTTATATTTTAATACTTATTGGATTTGTACTACAGTATTCATATAGGACCATTAAAATCTTCTAGACAACTGAGCATTCAAGCTAGTTCACGTCTCTGTACTTGACCTCAGCCTGACAGTATATGGGTTGTAATGGTCAGGGACTGGAGAAGAAGGTAAATTTGGGAAAGAAGTGGAAGAAGCAAGGATAGAGTGTTGGAAGGTGTGCTTGATTATTCTAGAAATCTTCCAGTGGTCATCAAGGAGTTGTTTTCTCAGATTCTTTTCAAACTCATTCAATGGACTGTGGAGAGCAAAGGCCTTAAGCATGTTTAAACACATAATGCATAGGTGTTGTTTCATGTTGGCATAATCCCGCATTAAGGTAGTTTCTAAAGCTTGGCCGATCCCAATTGTAGTTTTAGGAGGTGGGGTTCCAACTATACAGAAGAATTGGATCAGTAATTGTTCTCTGTTAAAGAAATTTGATTTATTAATTTAGTACTTACAGATTTGGAGCTCTTCAAATTTGTATGCGGCTGGAATTGGGACTGTTGAAGAATGTTGAATGGATGTGGAAGGAGGATCAACCAGATAGAGGTATGTATTCTCATGATCATTCTATAAATGGTTTTGAGAAGATGAAGGAGAAGAAGGGCGTTCCTGTGGCCTGGTTGGAGCAGGAGGGCTGCTGTTGTTGTTGTTGTGGATATTATTATTTCTTGGCCCAATTGGTTTGGAAACTGGTGGTGGAGTACCAGGGTTATTGAACAAAGGACTAGGAGAAGGTGAACTGGAAGCTGATTGTGATTTTATGGATGAAGATCTGGAAGAAATGGAACTATCAGAGGAAAAATTGGTGGCCAGAGGATAGGTGTAGTTAGTTTTTCTTGGTGGAACAGAAAGAATTTTTGTGTGTATGCATTGCTCTGGGAGCACTAGGAGGCTGTTGCATAGAGCTGTTGGTGTTTAATGGTGGCCTTTGGCTGTTATCTGGCTGAATTTGGGAGTTTTGAGCCTGATTTTTGCTTTCTGGCAAGGCGGGTGGGCCACCCAATGTCAGGAGGGCCGCCTGGATGCGGTCTAGCAGCTTGGAATCTGATTTTGAAGCTGATTTGGCTAAATTTTCTGAGGTAAAAGCATATTCTTGAGAAGATAAAGCAGGTCTTTTAGGTAGCCTTTTGGGAATAGAACGGAATGATCTTCTGGAAGGAGCAGAAGATAAAGAAGAGGAAGAAGGCCCAATTTCTGGAGACCTGGTAAGAGATCTGGAAATATATTTATGAAAAGGTGAAGGCAGAGGTATTGGATAGCTGGGATCTCTGTCACATCTTTTCTTTTTAGAGTTGCAAGAATCACAGGCTCTGTTTTAGAATTTGGCTTGAGGAGTAGGAAGAGTGAAAGTCCAAGGTCTGCACATGTGAATGCACTGTTTACAAGAATAGTCCTTTGGAGTAGTGAAACAGGGAAGGTCCTATGGATCAAAATCTGGGGATCCAGACATGATCTGTGAAGGAACAATAATGAAGAGAAAAGAGATGAATAAAAATTTTACCAGTGATGCGTAGATGATGAAGAAGGAGTGGAAGTTCAGCAGGTTGGCTGAAGAGCATTGTGCATGGAGGTGGCTCCGCCCTTATATGCAAAATGTGTTTTTTAGTTCATCAAGACTTTAAACTGAACACTTGAATAGTCCGTCAAGACTTTAAACTGAACACTGTGGTCAGTCCATCAAGACTTTAAACTGAACACTGTGGTCAGTCCATCAAGACTTTAAACTGAAGAATGGTATAGTCCCCCAAGACTATAAACTGAGGATGATTTGATGGTTGAGTCCTTCAGGACTATAAACTGATAATGTGATGTTGGTGTAATTCTGGCAGAGGGCATCCAAAGGGGGAGTCTCTAAATTTAGTTAAGGCAAGTGTGGGGGTAACTGATAAGCTGGCTGCACTGTAGAACAGTTACCCAAGAATTTTAGTTTGTTTCTTTGGTCTTTAATTTTTTGATCTCTGGTTCTGTCTTTTTGATTCAGGTTTTGGAGTCCCCCAAGACTATAAACTGAGGGTTTTTGAGTCCCCCAAGACTATAAAATGAGGGCTGTTAGTCCCCCAAGACTTAAAACTGAGGATTAGTCCCCCAAGATTTTAAACTGAGGATATTTTTTATTTTTTATTTCTAAATCAAGATTTTCAGGCAAGAAGAAATTACAGAAAAGAATCAAGAGATGTAACAAAATTTTCAGCATTGGCTTTGAACTGGTGAATGAGGTTCTTCCTTTTCTCAAGGTCCTGTGGATTCCTGGTAGGAGTGGATTGGAAGTAATTTAGAATGAGATGCTTCTTTTGAGAAGAATGTTGTTGGAATTTGTGTTTGATGGCGGGAAATGGATTAGGTGGGGGTGCTTCAATGGTTCCCACATTGTCATCATCACTGTCAGGATGGAAATGAACTGGAAAATTGTCAGATTGAATTTCAGTATGAAAAAGTATTGGCTTACCATCAGAAGGACCAGGGATTGGTAGAGCTAGTGTTTGTAGTGGTGTTGGAACTCTTTTTTGAAGGGTGTAATTTTTTGACCAGTCTGGGGATCAGGACAGATGTTTTGGATCATTTAGTTCTGGTAGATGGTGGATCAGTTTGTGGGGAAGGAGAAGATGTTGAAGAGGAAAGTGGACCAGGTCTGAAACAAGTCTTCTTTCTAGAGTGACAGGCATCAAAGGAGGTTATGTAGTGATGAGCCAGTGGTGTGATGGTACAGATAGAATTGTTGTCAATGCAGTATTGGCAAGGACCCATATCAGTAGCAAATATAGAAAGAAAGCTGAACATGGTGTTTGTGATGAAGGAGAATGTGGAAATTCTCTATTGGAGGGAGGATGTGGTCTTCCAACATTGGTGGAGCCCTTTGTTGGTCTATTTGGCATTGTTTTGATATGTCTTAAATGACATTGTTTAATAATTGGGTGTTTTTCTGGATTTATTCAGCAAATATTGGGACTGCGGGGATGTGGGTACTACCATTGGATAGCCCCAGTTTTTCTCTATATTTTATGTCTCTATGACATTTTTCAGATTTTAAGTATTAAAGGGATTATTTCTCATTTTTCATTTAAAAAGATAGCTGTTTAATTTTGTTTTTCATGTTTTACAGGCTAACCTTAAGTCTTGGGGTTAAGTGCTTAGTACCATTAGAATGAGTTAATTTTTTTCTACATTTTATGTCTCAATGTTGTTATAGCCTAATTAGGGGGTGTCAGTTCTGGCAAATCCGCACTTAAATTAAGTGCGGATTTCAAACCAAATCAGCACTTACAAATCAGCACTTAAATTTTGCAAAAAAGTCACTTATTTCAAAAAAGGGTGTCAGTTATGACCTCAAATCAGCACTTTTTTCCCGTTTTTTTTCACAACCACATTTTGGCCACAAAACATCCCTTCCTTTCTTACCCCATCCCTGTCACATGTGACACACTGACCTTCCTCGCTACCTACCCATCAATCCTCGGCACACACCCCTTCCTGACATTTTCAATATTTTGACCAGGCATGTTTACATTCTTTTTTACTTATTTCTTCTACTTTTTAATCTTTTTTCTTGTTATGTGCCAGTTTCATAATGCCTCCCAGACATTCCAAATCTCAAAAGGTAACTCAAAAATCTGCTTCGTCACAAAAGTCTCCTCGTAAAGCAAGCCCTACACCTGAAAAATCAAAGGCAAGTTCAGGTCAGCTTAAAAAGGATGATTATCTCATCATAATCAACTTCCTTAAAATAAAATCAAATTTTGAAGCATGTTTTGGATGTGAAAAGTCCACTCGTATTGGACGTCCACCTTCTTCAAAGGTTAATGGCTACTTGTTGATGGCCAATGAAGTAAGGAAGAAAACAAGGGGGAGAATCGATATCAATCCTAAACAAATGAAGGAGAGATTTAAGAGTTACCATTCAAAATATAAAAAGACTCATCATGCTGTAAATGAAACTGGCTTTGGTATTGACGATGATGATTTGGAGATTGGAATTACTACTGTTTCCGAAAAGCTCAATGTCATGTGTCCTTTCTATGAGGAAATGGATAATCTTTTTGGCACCCGAGTTGATGTAAACCCTTGGTTTCTACACGATACTACTAAGCATATACCCTCTGGATCCAAACCTTCCTATAATCCTCCCAACACACCTTTACTTGAAGAAGATCAATCCCCTCCACCTTCTAACCATAGTTCAGCTGAAGATGATCCCAACTATCAAGCAGAACAATTATATCGCAGAAAATCTGAATCCTCAGAGGCCCAAAATTTAAATGTATGTTTACTTTTTGTTTTTTCTTCAATTCTTCTCTGAATTTCTCTTTCTTTCTAGTCTCCTCCTACTCAAACTCAATCTCCATTAAATAATCTCAATTCTGGAAATGTGAATACCTCTTTAGAAGCTGCTTTAGAAGAACTTCCTGAAGCCTCTTGTTCAAACTCCAAACTAAAGCGTCGAGCCTCAACTTCAATGAACTTGAACCATCTATTAAAACGTGGTAATACTTCAACAAGCTCATTTGGCTCCCTTGAGGATTATTTTGAAAAAAAAGATATAAGTAAGTTTTGTTTACTATATATCTTAATCATTAACTCATTTATTTATTTATTTCAATTTAATTTTCTCAGCGAAATCAACTATTGCAAATAATGCCCTTGACTTTGAGAAGATGAAGTTTGATCATATGCTAAGGAAAGATCAGCAAGCCTTAGATTTGGAAGAAAAAAAATTTGAGGTAGAGCAGATGGAAAGAGTAAATGACTGTCAATTTCAAAGAGAAATGGCTACTTGTGAATTGGAAAAACAAGAGAGTTTTAAAAAAAAAGATTTCATTATGGAATGTGTTAAAAATGGCCAATCTTATGAGGACATTAAAAAATTACTTGACCTTTTCAATTGATAAATTGTTTTTCTAGTTAATTTAATTTTGGTAATATTTTCTTATATGCTGACTTATAAAAGGAAAAGAATATAGTACGTTATTTTTGACAAAAATTTGAATGTATAATAAAAATTTTCTATCTTTACTTTCTAGTCAATAAGTTTGCTTATCTAAATTTTTCTAAGTCATCAATTTCACATGTCAGATTTAAAAAATTGGCAATGCCCTCCCCTGCATTTTATTGAAACAAGGGGTGGGTACCACCAAATTTTTCTAAGTCATCAATTTCACATGTCAGATTTAAAAAATTGGCAATACCCTCCCCTGCATTTTATTGAAGTAAAGGGTGAAAGTCATCAAAATTTAATATAATTACATAAATTAATTAATATATAAATAAGATATGTCAAGTATACTACTTTTAAAGTAATGACAATTCCTTAAGCCAAAATGCAGATCAAGTCTAGAAACTAGGTTTGGGACTTTCCACAGGTATAGGCTAGAGGAACCCCATGAAACAAATTAATGTTATCATGATTACCATTTATACAACACAAGGTCGTGGGCCCATTACTTTAATTTCATAAATTGAAATATCATATTTATTTATTAAAAATTTATGGAAGAATATTAAATATTTGGTTATTTTTTTGTATATATTACTTGATTGAGTTACTAAGAGGGGCAATAATGCTCTAACAACATGCTCGCTGCATTAGAACTCAATCATGTAATAATACAAAAAATTTTAAAGAATTTTCTTTGATGGAAAAACAATAATTTTACATTTTCAGCTAATATTTTATGGAAGTGAACTCTGTTCTTCGCCCGAAGAACAGAGTTCATCCTCCTATTTTCACACTCTGTTTAAAAAGAATAAAATGACTTACCTGGAGAGATGAGTTGAGAAAAAAGAAATATAAGTGAATGGAAGTGAACTCTGTTCTTCGCCCGAAGAACAGAGTTCATCCTCCTATTTTCACACTCTGTTTAAAAAGAATAAAATGACTTACCTGGAGAGATGAGTTGAGAAAAAAGAAATATAAGTGAAATTGATTGAGTGATGTAGGAAGAGAGGAGAAAACGGATATGAGTGAAGAAAAAAAAGAGAGTGACTGAAAAAATATGCGTTTGCTGAAAATATGCGATTTCATTTTTGTTGGCCAGGTGAGAAGTTGAGATTCCAAGGAGTTGATGGCAGTGATACATCGTTTGGTATAAGTGTTAACTGAACCATACCCTAAATCAAAGACATTTTCTAAACGTTTCAAAGCGGCTCCATTACCATTTGAACCCAAACGACATAGTGTGATGGCCAATTGAATTGAAGGATGTCGTTGTTCTTTTTGAGAATTATTGTGAAATATGGGATGATCCTGAATAAGCTCAAGAAATTTAAGGAAACATTCCTGAGAAGTCCTGAACAGCTGTCTAAAACTGGGTGTAGATAGGTTAAGAAGTGTTTGGATGGTGTACTTGGGGGTATGAAGTACTTGAGGCTTTCTGGGAAGAAGGTAACGTTTCGTGGCCATTTTTGATAAAAAGACAAAATCTTCTTCTAGATCAGAATCAGAATCGCAATCAGAGTCCAAGAGCAGTTCAAGAGCCATGAAAGTCATTGCTTTATGTAATTTATCACGATTTGAAAGTGAGGAAGGCATAACTCTTATATGATATGATATGAAGATGTAAGTGATGTACGATGTTTTGAGTTATGAAGTGTTATTCTGCGGAGTGCTGCGTATGAATGGGATGATGCTGACAAATCAGTGAAATGGGACTTGATGGTGAAATCAGCACTTTTGGTTGAGAAAGTGCGGATTTGAGTGAAATAAGTGACTTATTTCATTTTGAAATCCACCAGTATTGGGGCTAGTGTGTTTTGGAAATCCGCACTTATTTAAGTGCGGATTTGTAAGTGCGGATTTGCCAGAACTGACACCCCCTATTATGTGTTTTAAAGGTTTTAGTAGTCGTAGTAGATTTTTCTAAGTATTTTGGGTATTTTTGGAGGTTTTTGGTGGTTTTCTGGCTTCAGGGTGGTCCGGCCGCCTCAGGGGGGCCTCCCGACATCAGGCGGACCGTCTTCCTTGGTGCTAGAAGGCTGGGAAGCGTTTCTAGAGGGGTTTTATGCAATTTGGAGCTGAAGAACACCAAATTTGTTGGTGTGCATGGGCTTTTAGACAGTGGTCTGTGTGTACATAGTGAATAAGACAGTTTGGGGAAACTTTAATTATCATAAAACCATCTGGAGGTGATATCCTTATTCCTCACTCAGTTTTCACTGTTTTTTGGCCACCATTGGCTGTGTTTCTGGCAAGGTGAGTTCTTCATTTAATTTAACTTGGAAGCTGGTTTCTCTGGTATAGTATTACAAGCTATATCAAGTATTATTGCTGTCTCTGGTGTGGATTTGCAACCTACATCAAGTATCATTGCTTTCTCTAGTGTGGACATTGGCCTAAATTTCAGTTCTTTGGTTTGGTAGTCTGTCTGGAGACTACCTTCTTGGCTGATCAGGAAGTCAAGTGTGTTAGAAAAGGGGCTTTAGCAACAGGAACCAATTTAATGTAGCAGGTAAATCTCACATTATTTTTCTAAAGGGACAGGGGATTTTCTCTCTGGGTTTTCTCCAACTCCCTTGATCAAGGCCTATAGCTAGTACTATAAGATTGTCTACACTGTAATTTCTTTTATATAATATTCTGTAAAAAACAAAAAAAAATACATAATAATGTAAATTTTCTTTTACATACTCCCATATTACCCCTCCTTGTTTTCCTCATTTACCTCTTTTTGGTGTCCTTAACCCCCCTCCCCCTTCTTGATCTCCTCAAAACACCCTTACCCCCCTGTTTCACCAGGACCTCCCCCTTTTCTCCCTTGAGGTGCCTTTTCCCCCCCTTTAGGCCAGCTCACAACACTCCCCCCCTCCCCCTCCCCCCTTTCAAGCGCCCTCCAAGGACTGCATTCAGTTACCCCACATCTAACTTCCTTTTTTGGGTTTCTCAGTCAATTTTGGTCAATTTTGAATGAGGATTCCACATAGTAATTTGGAATAATTAGACCCTTCATTTCTACCATCAATAATCCTTAATATTATTTAATATTTAGTGTTATTCATTCTTTTTTTAGTCTTTTATTTTAAGGTATTACCCGTATATACTTTCTTTTTTCTTATTCTTTCATTTTGATTGATTATCCCTATTACTCCAGGATTTTGGTGGGTTATATCATTCTAATTGTGTTATTGGTCATTCCTATTGGTGATGAATGGTTTTATTAGCTATAATGAGGTGTCATTGGATGTTTATAGGACTGGTAAATCAGTGGGATAAATTGGAGAATTATTGGGTATAAAAGGTGGGGGTTTTCGGTCTTGTATTCTACATTCTTTATTGTTACAATCAACCATATAACCAATAAAATTACAATACATATCAATAGCACTTATAAAGTCTTTGAATAGTATCTGAATTATTAAATATAGTTTTCTACCAAAAATAAGATTGTAACCTTTTAGCATTAGTGAGATAAAAAGTTACTGAGACCCTTATATTGAGTTAAATTTTAATACTTGTTGGATTTGTACTACAGTATTCATATAGGACCATTAAAATCTTTTAGAAAACTGACTAATAAAGCTATTAATTTCACTGTACTTGAACTCAGCCTGAAAATTGGGGAACTTTTCTCAAGAATTCTATTGGTTATCTTCCAGTAAGTAAAAAACTGAAAAGAGGTTAAAGTAAATAAAATCCCTATAGAAATATTTTAATAATTGAAACAGGTTTGGGTCACTTATATAGTGAATTCAGAAATATAAGACCTGTTATATAATAAAGCTGTGATATTTAATCAACAATTTTACCACTAATTGGACATAAAATTGTTCTTAGTGGGAGTCTTTCAATAGAGAAATTAATTTTTTGATATTTGCAGATAATAAAAGCAGATTATAAAAACTGATTAATTGATTTTTTTACAGGACCTTTAATCCCTTTTTTCTGGCTTGTAACACTCATTTAATATTTAAAAAGAATATTACTGACAGATTTCTTTTTTAAATATAAACTCACAGCTACATATTGTAGACCAATTAAATCAAGTGACCACATAAAAGCATGTTTGACTTTTGGCACTTGTAAATTCACTTAAAAACTACAAGTAAGAAATTAAATTGACTTAATTTGTGATAAATTATAATAATAATACTCCTCTTTGAAGTTTTAATAACTCATATTTTAATTTTTGATTTAAATTCCATGTAAAAAATGTGTGACAATGTTGAAATTGTGAGTAATAAGGTAAAACCTTATAATTTAAGACCAAGAGCTGAAAGACCTGTTACAGGACACTCAAATGGAGGAAGTATCTTCAACAAAAAGCAACTATTAACATTTATCTTTGGAGGAAAGGGAAAGTGTTGGTGGGTCATCTAGAAGAAGAAGAAAAATTACAACAGAAATAAAATAAAAAAGGAACTAAGAAGAAAAGAAGAACAAGAATAAGAAACTACAAGATATAATAAGGAATTTAACAATAACAAATTTTGGACATGAGGATTTTTTTTAAAATAGTAAGTAAATTTTTATTTCTCTACAATAAAAAAAACAAAATAAAACAACTGAACCACTTTTAAAGCAACCTGTATATAGGCTTATTCCTTAAATTTTAGTATTTTATAACACAATAATGAAATTTACAGAAAGAAAATTTATAAATGCAACCAAAAATTTAATTGTAAATTTTAAGGTAATATAAGTAATTATGACTACAAAGTGAGAAACCAAAGCCTTTAAATAGGCAAATGAGGCCCTCTAAGACATTAATAAAGGTACAAAAGAAAAGAAAAATGAAGTGTTACAGAAAAATAAGGGTTCTACCTAACTATTTACAAAAACAGAACAAAAGACCCCAATGTATCAATCCCTTTAAGCCCTGTAACTATTTAAGAAATGAAATAGGATACTAATTTTATCAAAAACAGAAAAAATGTAACTATGGTAATTACAGACACATTACATTTTGTTTTATTGTAAAAAATCCAGATTTTTAATGAAAAAAATATATTTTAAACTATTTGGGATGTAAAATTTTTTATATCTAGCTAATATAGCTTAAACCAATATTGATTAAGCAATTTAATAAGTTTTACTAGTATAATAAATGTTCTAATTTATAAGTATTTTAATAACATCAGTTTTATTAAAATAAAACACTTATTTTTTAAAATAAAGGTCTCATTTGTTTAATGTATTTGTTTAATTAATTAATTATTTCTTTTATTTTATTTTATTGGTCCAATTGTGAGAAAAATTGAATTCTAAAAAAATTTATAGAGTATTTTTATTCTTATATATTAATTTATATAATTAAATAAATAATTAATAAAATTATAAGTTGATGTTTTTACTTATAATATTTTGTAATTGATTGATTATAAATTTAGAATTATTAAGTACATAAAAACATACTGCTCTTTTTATAGAATATAATTTTATATTGTATTTAAATTTATATAAATTATATATGATAATAAAATTAATATAAGAATTTATTTAAAACATATTGTTATATAATTTTATTTTAATATAATATTTAATTTTTATATATTTAAATCCTATTTTCTTACTGTAATTCAACATTAGATTTTACTTGCCTTTCAATATAGCCTGTCTGACAGAAAGACTCCTAAACCAAGTAAAAATAAAGAAATAAAAAAACACACTACAAGAACAAATTCACTCCCTTTTAACTCTTCTTGTCAGCTGGTTGTCTAGGAGAGATAAGAAAATAAGAGAGGAGAGGAAGAAGAAGCAGGAGAAATATAAAAGAAGGATGACAAATAATGATTTTAAAGGACTTATAAACGGGGGTTATATGGTATCTAAAGATTTTGTAAGTGTCTTTGTTTGTCAGGCTGAGATCAATTAAAAAGACATGAACTAGCTTGAATGGTCAGTTGTCTAGAAGATTTTATGGTCTTATATGAATAGTGTAGTAAAAATCCAATAAGTATTAAAATATAATTCAAATATAAGGGTCTCAGTGCTTTAAATCTCACTAATTATATATGGCTTACAATCTTATAGTTGTTAGAAAAATAGATTTAATAATTCAAATACTATTCAAAGACTTAATAGGTTCTATTGATATGTATTGTGATTGTATTGGTTATATGTTTGATTTTAATGATAAAGAATGTACAAAACAAGAACAAAGCCCCCTCCTTTTATACATAATAACTTCCCCAATGAGCCACTTGATTTACCAGCTCTATACACAGTTAATGACACCTCATTCCAAAAACATTAAGAGTGACCAGTAACATAATTAGAATGATATCAACCACCAAAATCCTGCAGTAATAGGGATAACCCATAAAAATAAAGAATAAGCAAAAAAGAGAGTATATGCGTGTAATACATTAAAATAAAAGACTAAAAAGGAAAAATTAATATGGTTGAACAGAAATTTATTTCTGTTTAAATTTTGTGAGAAGGGAGGATAAATTTGAAATTTTTTTCTCAGGTATCCATTTATCAAATTTATTTGATTTTCCCTAAAATATTAACAAATACTCAGTTCCTTTCTCTTTAGTAAGGATTCTTTTCTTGATTATTTGTTCAATCACTTCTTTTTCCACAATTTCTTCAGGTTTCTTTTTAGTCCTTCCTCTTTTTTTTGGAAATAATTCAGGATCATTTGTATGGTAAGGTTTTAATAATGAGATAGGGAAAACTGGATTTTTCCTATAATATGAGGCATATAATATGACTTGCACAGCATTATTACCAACCATTTTGTTAACTACAAACAGCCCTACAAAGGGATTCTTCTATTTAAAATTACCTTGTAAGTTAAAATGTAGAGTTGAAATTAGGACTTCATCTCCCTTTTTGAATTCAAATTCTTTACGAGATTTATCCCAACTTTTATTTTCATTTTCAAATGCTTTTTGGTAGCATTCCTCTGCATGCTTTCTACAAATTTGTTGTATATGAATAAAGGATTTAGTAACAGGATGTATATCTAACATTGGTAATTTACTTAAATGATTTACTGGGTTATTTGGTACATATCCCAGCCAAAGTTCAAATGGTTTTTCTCTTTTACAGAATGAGTTATTCTATTATAAGCAAATTCAAGGCCATTAATTAATGTTACCCATTCATGTGTGAATTTCTCATTGTATTTGTATTCTAATCATATCTTCCAGAGTCTGTATCATTCTCTCAGCCAGTCCATAAGTTTGTGGATGGTATGCTGTAGATAATTTCAATTGACAAACTGATACTTCCATCAAAGATGTCCAGAACTCTGAAGTAAATTTAGGGTCTCTGTCAGAGATTATGGCTTTGTGGAACCCAGCAGTATTCATCATTTGAGTCCACCATAGTAATTCCAAGTCTTTTGCAGATACCTCTTTATGGGTAGGGATAAATTTACACATATTTTTAATCTATCAACAATTACCCAGCAAAAATTGAAACTTCCTTTTACTGCTAATGGCAAGCCAGTGACAAAATCCTTTTCTGTGATTTCCCATGGAGCTTTAGGCTTCTCTATTTGTTGTAACAACCCAGCTCTCTTCCCAGTCAATATTTTAGATTTCTGACAAGAGTCACATGTGTCTAAGTATTTTTTTACATCTTCTTTCATGTTTATCCACAAGGCTGTATGTTTAACTCTAGTTAATGTTTTGTTAACATCAAAATGACCAGCTAAGATGTCATCATGACAAGTACTTAGCATTAACTCTTTCATAGAAGGTGGTATAACTATTACATTACTTAGCTTTTTTCTTTAATATATGTATCCATATTCAATATAAAGTTTACCTTTTTCCAATGCAGTTTTATACTTTGGAGGAAAGGTTTTAATTAATGCACTCATAGAGGCTTTAGTTGGATCATTTAAAATGATAGATAATTTAAAAAAATCTTTATCAGATGAGTAATTTTCCAATATAGTTTGCATAAATTCTTCCTCTAAATCCACTATATAAATCCCAAATATATGTATTACCTCACTTTAAGGTACATTAGCTTGGTTGTCAGTATAATTTGGCAAAGGGCTTCTGGATAATAAATCCAAATTAGAATGCAATGTTCCTGCTATATGCATTATTTTCATTCTTCTTCTGTACTCTTGTACAGCAAGTTTCCATCTAAACATGTGACTATTAGGTGTTTTCATGTTTAGTAATTATTTTACTGCACTGCAATCTGTTATTAATTCAAACTTCTGGTCTTCCAGATAGTAATGAAGTTTGTCCAGGGCCCACACAACGGCTGAACATTTAAGTTGGGTGGCACCATACCTTAATTGTGTCTTTCTTAAGGCTCTGTATTTATAACAGATAACTACTTCAGATAATTTACCATTTATTATCTGTTTTTACTGTAAAGCAGAACCCAAACCTGTAAAGATTGCATCAGTATACAAGATAAAAGGGAGGTTAAAATCTGCAGTCCCAATATTGGAGCTGACATTAAACATTCCTTTAATTTATCAAAGGTGTGTTGTCTCTCATTATTTCAAATGAAAGCCTCATTTTTTGTGATTAATGTTGTTAATGGAGCTGCAATGGATTTGTAGTTTTTCATATACTGGCTATAATATCCACACATACCTAAAAAACTTTGAACATCTTTCACATTCTTAGGTATACTAATGTTTTATATTTCTGCCACTTTGTTCTGTTCAACACAAATTTGAAATCCAGATACAACATGTCCAAGTACTTTCAAGGATTGAAACCCAAACTTCCATTTCTTTAATGCAATTGTAATATTATTTTCATCCATTTTTTGATATACTCTTCTCAGGGGATTTAAATTTTCATCATATGTTTTTGAAAATACTATGATGTAATCAATATAAACTAAAAGTTATCCTTCAACCATTTTCTGATGAAAAAAATACTATCCATCAATTTTTGGAAGACTGAAGGCGCATTCTTTGGGCCAAAAGGCATTCTCACATACTTATATATCCCCGTGTGTGTGGTTATGAGTAAGAAATTCTGAGAATTCTTTTCCACAGGAATCTGGTGGTAACCTTTGTTTCTATCCAGACAGGAAATATATTTTGCATCTTCTAAGGTAGCATGGATAGAAGCTATTCTTGGTAGAGGGTAAATATCATATGCAGTGAATGTATTCAGAGCTCTGTAGTCACCACACAATCTTGCCTTATCTTTTTCATAAGAGATTAAAACTTGTGAAATAACACAATACTTAGGTGTTGTGTCCACTTTTTCAACAATACCCATTTCTAACAACATTTTAATGTTGTCTTCAATGTCTTTCCTTTTTGCAGGGGAAGCTGGGTAAGTTTTCTTTTTCAAGCTTCCAGGAATATTATCCAAATCACAACTTAAAGTGATTTTCATTTCATTGTCTTTGACCAATCCTAGTTCATTTGAACCATGAGCAAATGCCATAGGAAAAGATTTTATTAATCTCAAAATATTTTTTCTGTCAATTTTTGAGAGTTGAGGACTGAAGGAGGCTTTTTGGATTTCATTTTTCAATTCTACCACTTCAGAGGTGGTTCTTCCACCTTGCAGTTGTTTTTCTTTAGGAGCAATGGAATAAATTGAATTTTCAGAGAACATCTTGAATTTTCTTTTCCCATTTAGGCCTATAGTAAAGCAACTATTTTCAGGATCCAGTTTAATGTCAAATTTGGTCAATAAGTCATTTCCAATAATAAACCAATCACTACAATTATTATTATCCATTACTACGAATTCACACACCACTCTTAAATATTCATTATTATATTTAAAGAATAAAGCAGTTTTGTATTTTCCAATTGGATTTAATACTGAACCAAAACCCCTCCAGTTCTTTGTCTGTTCAGGTTCTAATTTTTCTTTATACTTACTATCAGTTTTCATTAATGTGTTAATAGAAACTACACTACCTGCAGCCCCAGTGTTAAGAATGGCATTCATTACTTTTCCACATATAATAAAAGGTGCTCAAATAGGTGTTATTTTGTAAGTATCATGAGATACATCTTTAATAATTTCAGCTTCTTCAATGTAAGTCAAAGATGTATCTGTATGAAGTATTGCATCATTCAGGAAAATGATATATTTTTCTAATACATATATCTCATTTTTATCATCACTGTAAGTAATGTTACTTATACAATTCTCACTAGATTCCTCCTTTTTATCTTCATGATTACTTTGTTCAGAATCTTGTGAGTTTTCAATAACAGTTATTCTTTTCTTAAAAGTATGGCTTTTAGCCCAAGGTTCATTACATTTGTAAAAAGTGGTATTTTCTTATCATTTAGGGACAAGGGAGGCTGAAGGTTTTTTCTTCTCCACTGTTAACTTATTTGTAGTAGGTTTTACTACCTCAACACTTTTCTTGTAATTATTATACCTGGTTTCATATTTTTGTTCAATAATATTTCATTGCATATATTAATAAACCTAGAAGTATCTCTGATAGTTTCAGTTTTAGCTACAATAATGTCTCTGACTGATATAGACAATTTATATATTATTTTTTCTTTCCACTCATCATAATCCATTTTTGGATCCATGGCTTTCATGATTTTTATTAAGTTCATCAAAAATACCATGGGTTTATCTCCAGAATTTGGATTATATCTGGCTTTCTCATACAATCTTTGTTGAGTGATTCTAAATTTTGGGCCACCAAATTGCCTTTCAATTAGTGCCTTCCATTCATTCCAGGAGTATTTAACTCCCTCACTCAATACATATTCAATCCATAATAAGGCCACATCTGTAAATAAAGAAATAAATTTTGATGTAACTTCTTCATCAGGTAATTTGTATGAAAATTATAAGTTATCAATTCTCTGAATGAATTGTTTCAAATCAGACTTTGAATCCCTGTAAAACAAAGGGTACTGATCTTACTTAGGCCAGTCCTTTTGGTTAGTTTTTGCTTCCCTAACCTGGGGAATATTAATTAATTCACTTACTTTAGAAAGATGATCATTTATATCATCTTTTACTGATTTTATATTCTCAGAGCCCATGACACTATTTTCATGTTAAATCATTTTTTTATCATCTGATTGTTTCATAAAAACTGGCACTCTTTCCACATAGGAGGTATTATCTTTTACTTTATCAGTATTTTTAAAAATGTTAGCTATTTCAATTTCTACTCTTTTTAACCTATCCTTTACTACAGGTACATGTGTTAAGGTATCATTCACATTTTAAAAAGACAATTTTTCACTTCCCTCTATGGTAGCCATAATATTCTGAGAATGTTCTAATTTATTTTGTAAATTCTTAATCTCAGAGTTTAATCTTTTATTTTCATTGGTTAATTCACTATTTGAATTTTAAATAATTTTTAACCTATTGGCTGTGGTACTCAATGACTGTGTGAGGTTCAATAATACACTTTCTGTATTATTGTTTAACTCTCTAGAGAATTCTTCTAATTTTTCAATTCTTAATAATAATTTGCTAATGATTTTTTATTCCATTGGATTTTCTTTTAGAAAATTTTCAATTTCTTCCATGTCCAATCAAGAAGACTCATAATTAGGCTCAAGATTTACTTCATTTGGTCCCATTTTAATGTGACTAGTATTATCCTAGTGATCAATAAGACTATAAACATTGTCATCATGTAAAGACAATTTTAAAATGTTATTTTAAAATGAATAATTTTTTAAATCTTTATCAATTATATCCAGTAAATCTCTATCAGTCTAATTACCTATAAGTAGTTCCATGTTAGTATTATATAATTGATCATGAGAATATTGATTACTTACCAAGGTCTTATTCCATTTCCCCTTCCTCTCCTTTCCTTTCCCCTGTAAGAGTTGACTGCTGGAGCCCTGATGTTGAGGGTTGTTGTAGTTTTGGGCATGCCAGTCCCACTTCCATTTTCTTACTGTAATCTTTTGGTCCTCCTCTTGGGCTGGAGGTGTGGCTGTTTCCACCATGGAATTTTTAAGTGCAACTGTTGTTGGTTGAACTTTTATTTCTTCTAGAGCTTGGTTGACTTCTATGAACCCCTGTGCGGCTCTTTTCTACAGATTTTTTATCTGGGCTACTATGTTGTTGACTCTTATTGTTTGGGTGTTAAGCAGAGTGGATAGGGATTGAATTTGTTCTTGTAAAGTATTTTTTTATCTTTATTTATACTTGTTTCAAAAGTCTTTCCCTTTCCTCCAGAGACATCTTTGGAGTGTTGCTGTTGGTGGGATAATCCAGGCCCTCCATTTGAATTTCCTGTAACAGGTCTTTCAGCTCAAGGTCTTAAGCTATAATGTTTTCCTTATTACTCACAATATAATTGTTGTTGACACACATTTTTACATGGAAATTAAATTAAAAAATTGAAATTTGAGATATTAAAAGTTCAAAAGGAGTTTTATCAGTATTAATCAATACCACTGAAGACAATTTTACTTCTTACTTGTAGGTATTAAGTGAATTTATGAGTGCCAAAAGTCAAATATGCTTTTATGTGTTCACTTGATTTAACTGGTCTACAATATGTAGCCATGTTTTTATATTTTAAAAAAGAAAATTTGTCAGTAATATTATTTCTAAATATTAAATGAGTTTTACAAACCAATAAAGAGGATTAAGAGTCATGTTAAAAGAAAACAATTAATAAGTTTTTACTATCTGGTTTATTATCTGAAAAGATCACAAAATTAATTGGTCTATTGACAGACTCCCACTAATAACAATTTTTATTTTAAATTAGTGGTAAAATTGTTGATTAAATATCACAATTTTATTATATAACAGGGATTCTTTTTCTGAAATCACTATATAAGTGACCCCAGCCTGTTGTAATTATCCAAATATTTCTATAGTGATTTTATTTACTTGTAGCCTCTTTTTTATCTTTTTACTTACTGGAAGATAACCAACAGAGTTCTTGAGGAAAGGTCCCTGATTGTCTGGCTGAGATCAAGTACAAAGATGTGAAATAGTTTGAAAGGTCAGTTGTCTAGAAGATTTTATGGTCTTATATGAATAATGTAGTACAAATCTAATAAGTATTAAAATATAACTCAAATATAACGGTCTCAGTAATTTAAATCTGACTAATTATATATGGCTTACAATCTTATAGTTGGTATAAAAATAGATATAATAATTCAGATACTATTCAAAAACTTTATAAGTGCTATTGATATGTATTGTAATTGTATTGGTTATATGTTTGATTGTAATGATAAAGAATGTAGAAAACAAGACCAAAAACCCCCTCCTTTTAAACACAATAACTTCCCCAATGAGCCCCTTGATTTACCAGATCTATACATGGCTAATTGCACCTCATCCCAACAACATAAAGAGTGACCAGTAACATAATTAGAATGATATCACCCACCAAAATCCTGCAGTAATAGGGATAATCCATAAAGAATAAAGAATAAGTAAAAAAGAGAGTATATGCGCATAATACATTAAAATAAAAGACTAAAAAGAAAAAATTAAGACTAATTATTACTCATTATTAAGGGGGATCAACAGTAGAAGTGATGGGGCTAATAATGAAATCAAACTACGTGAAATCCCCATTCAAAAATAACCAAAATTGACTGAGAAACCACTTAAAAACTCAAAAAAGAGTGTTAGATGTGGGGTAACTACATGCAGTCCTTGGAAGAGGCTTTCATAGGTAAATCCTTGACTAATTTAGGCAGATTTAAGTATGGTAGTGAATTAAAGCGCCAAGCTTGAGGTTATTAATGAAAGTAGTGCATATAATAAGGGTCAATGCCTTTTATAATTAAACTAGGAAACTAAATAAATGCCTGTGGCCTATTATAGTGTGCTTCCCCACAGTGGGCATAGATTCCAGCGTAATTATAGTTTGAAAAAGCTAAAGTTTCTAAAATTGAAGCTATTTACACAGGAAAAATGCAGGCAGTATGTGGCCAGTACACAGAAGCCATTTCTGGCATAAAAAACACCAAATTTGAAAGGTGTTATTTTTATGCATTTGAGTAGCCAAATCAGTATCTCTAATTAAGAAAAATTGATCTTTCAAAGCACATTTTTAATATTATTAAATTTATAGCACATATAGTCAACTTTTAAGTGCCCTGAAGCACATTTATTGTTTTTCACATAAAATAATGAAAACAACAGCTTTAAGTCTAATTAAAAATTATGTAGCCTTATATTTAAGTTTCTTAAGATTACCCTAACATATTTCAACTTAATATCAAGTACATAAGACTTATAAAAGGTGGATATATGCATGTATATGCGGTGTTATAATGGCATATTTTGTATTTTATCATAAATTTACTTATGTATACAATTTGTGTACTCTAAGTTATTGCTCCCATGTATAGTCCATGTGTTTAACATAACTTATAAGTATCATTCACTCAGTCATAGGGATATCCAGTCTGACACTGTTTCTGCTTATAATAACACAATTATTAATACTAAAAGGATTCTCTTAATTCAACAAATAAATTGTTTAGTGATTTTATTTCTTAGTAGACTTAGTCAATACAGTAAGTAATATAAGTAAAAACAATGGACTATTTATTTCTTTTGAAAAATAATAGAATTTTTGATAATTAAAATATTTTAAGTGATGGGCTGAAGGGGATTACCAATACCCTTTTATAGGCAAGGGTCCTCTGAAGTGCCCCTAAATTATATATACAAAGTAATAATAAAGTGAAAAAAGAAAATAAAAGAAAATAAGTGAAACCTGGATATTGGGAGAAAAATATGAAACAAGTAATTAAACCCGTGAGTAAGAAACTAATTTTCCCATCCTATATTCCCAAACCAGCTAATTAAAATAGTGAGTAACTAAACAAGTTTGTGACCTGAGAAACTGTGAGTAAAATATCTAAAACATGTATTAAAATGAGTTTCAAGTGTTTTTAATTGAACCAATAAAATCATGCAATTTTGACACAAAAATTTATGTAATCAATTCAATCCTAGTATAAAACAGAAATAAGTAATTTTTTTAGCTATTTCATTAGAGCAATAACTAATTTGAGTGAAAAAAGTGACTAATATAATGAATTAATAATTTAAAATAAGTATTTTAATATGTTTTATTAAGTAAGTGTTTTAACTTATTTAATAACTTTTCTGACACAGTTAAGGGTTAAAAAAGCACCCAATATTTATGGATTATAACATATGAAAAGTTTTATTTAATATATAAATTTAAGTAATTTGGTTTTAATTACATTATAAGTTAAATTTACAATTGTAATTATAATATATGTTTTTAATTAATTAATTATTAATTTATGAATATTAAATACATAAAAATGTGCCATAATTTATAAAATATAATATATATTATGTTTTATGTAAGTGTATAAATAATTTATTTAATAATAAAATTAATATAATACTTATTTTACTTATTTTTAATAAAATATTTATATAATTTTATTATGTAATAAAATACCTTTCAAATAAATAAAATAAATAAATTTATTCTCTCTTATGGTTCCAATAAAGTATTATTACATTTTACTGGGCTCCTGAGACAGCCTGGCTGACAATTCTAAACACCCTCACCATAAGAGTCAACAACAGGGTAGACCAGATGAAAAATCTGGAAAAAAGATCAGCACAGGGATTTATAGAAGTCAATCAAGCTCTAGTAGGATTTGAAGCTCAGCCAACAACAGTAGTGCCAAACCCTTCCATGTTTGTAACAGAAGCACCTTCAGCCCAAGAAGAGGATCAAAATATTAAAGTATTTAACTGGAAACTAGACTGGTACTCCCAGAACTACAACCACCCTCCAAAGCAGGGTTCCAGAAGTCACCCTTACAGGGGAAAGGCAAAGAGAGGCAGGGGAAATGGAGTAAAACCTTGGTAGGTCATCCATCTTCTCATGATCAATTATATGATACTAACAATAAATTACTCATAGGTAATGAGATTGATAGGGATGTACGAAATATAATTGATAAAGATCTAAAATATTACTCACTTTAGAATAGAAATTTAAATTTGTCTTTAAATTATGACAATGTACATAGTTTTATTGATAACAAAGATGATACTAGTAATATTAAAATGGAACCAAATGAATTAAATCTTGACCCAGATAATAATGATGAGTCTTCTGAGTGGGACACAGATAAAATTGAATATTTCTTGAAAAAAAATCCAATGGAATCAAAATCATAAGTAAATTATTATCAAGAATTGAAAAATTAGAAGAATTCTCTAGAGAGTCTAACAATAATACAGAAAGTGTATTATTAGACCTTACACAATAATTGAGTACTACAGCCAATAAATTAAAGGTAATTGAAGATTCAAATAATGAATTGACAAATGAAAATTAAAAATTAAAATCTGAGATCAAGAATTTATACAATATATTAGAAGATTCTCAGAATATAATGACTACAATTGAAGGACAGTTGAAGTTGTCTTTTTTAAATTTAAATGATTCTTTATCTCATGTATCTGTAATAGAAGATAGGTTTCAAAGATTGTAAATTGAAGTAGCTAATATTTTGAAAAATACTGACAAAATAAATTACAACACCTCTTATGTGTAAAATATGCCACTTTATATGAAGAATTCATATGAAAAACCAATGATTGAAAAAGAAAATAGTGTCATGGGCTCTGAGAGTAAAAAAGCAGTAAAATATGAAATACATGATCATCTATCAAAATTAAGTGAGTTACTAAATATTCCTAAGGTTAATAAAGTCAGAACTAAGCAAAAGAACTGGCCTAAGTTAGATCAGTACCCTTCTTTTGATGGGTATTCAAATTCTCATTGGAAACTGTCAGGCTAAGTCCAAGTCCAGAGATGTGAATAGCTTGCTGGTCTAGTGTCTAGAAGATTTACAAAAGGTCCCAAATGAATACAATGGTATAAAACAAGCAAGTAGTAGAATAAAATCAATTATAAGGCTCAGTAATTTACTCTCACTTATTATAATTGTTATTACAAGGCTTATTGTTGTGCAGAAAAATAGATGTAATATATTTAAAATACTATTCAAAGACTCTCTTAAGTACTAATGAAATGTAAGATAAATTGTATTGGTTATATTGTAATTGTAATTGTATAAATGATAAATTGAATGTAGAAAATATGACCAAAAACCCCCTCCTTTTATACCCAATAATTCCCCAATAATGCCCCTTGATGATTCCAATCCTATACAGGGCCAAATACGCCTCAAACTAACTAATAGACCTGTTCAACAACATAAGGAATGACCAATGACAACCAAAGAATAATATCACACGCCAAAATCCTGAAATAATAGGGATAATCCATCACAAATAAAGAATAACCCAAAAAAGAGTGTATATGCGTGTAATATCTATTTTTAATAGACTAAAAATAAAGAAAAGGTACTAAATATAACACAGTATTAAGGGGGATTAACAGTAGAAATTTTAGAGTTAATTATTACAAATTTATACATGAAATCCCTGTCCAAAAATAAGCATTATTGACTGAGAAACCACTGAAAAACCCAATTTAATGCGTGTAAGGGCTGATCCCTGTATGCAGACTCTTGGCAGGCGTAACCACAGGTAAATCCTTGACTAAATAGGCGATTTTTAAGCGTGGTAGCATAATTGGGAGCCAAGACTGATGTAACTAATGTAATTAGTGCATTTAATAAGGTTAAATCACATTGCAACTAAATTAAGACACTAAATAAGCGTCCCTCGCCTATTTTAGTGTGTTTCCACATATAGTGCATGTATGTGGGGTAACTTTAGCATGAAAAATACTAACTTTGCTAAAAATGAAGCTATTCACACAGGAAAAATGCAGGCAGTATGTAGCCACTGCACAGAGGCCATTTCTGGCATAAAAAACACCAAATTTGAAAAGTGTTATTTTTACACTTTTAAATAGCCAGATCAATTGTTCCAAATAAGGCAAATTTATCTGTCAAGGCGCATTTTTATTATCTTAACATTTATAGTGCATATATCCAACTTTTAGTGATAATAGCGCATTTATCAATTATTTCAATAAAATAATAGAAAAATTAGCTTTATGTGTACTTAAAAATTATGTAGGCTTATGGCTAAGGTTCTTAAGGTTACCCTAACATATTCTAACTTAATATTAAGTACATAAGACTTAAATAAGGTGGATATATGCGTGTATATAATGCTTTATAATGGCATATATTTGTATTAAATCAATTTTTTATACAATTATTTATTGTTCCCATGTATGCTACATATGTTTAACATAATTTGTTAGTAATTTTACTCAGTACTGAGAATATTCAGGCTGACAGAAACAATTCATACAAATAATTGATAGCTTTAAATTTTAATACAAATTACCTGATGAAGAAATTACATCAAAATTAATTTCTTTATTTACAGGTGTGGACTTATTATAGTTTGAATCTGTATTGAGTGAAGGAATTAACTACTCCTGTGTTGAATGGAAGGCACTAATTAAAAGACAATTTGGTGGCTGTAAAATTAAAATCACTCAACAAAGATTGTATGTAAAAACCAGATATAATCCAAATTCTGGGGATAAACATATGGTATTTTTAATGAGTTTAATAAAAATCATGAAAGCGATGGATCCAAAAATGGATTATGATGAGTGGGAAAAAAACATAAAAATTTCCTTTATCAGTCAGAGACATTATTTTATCTAGAACTGAAACCATCAGAGAAACTTCTGCATTTATTGATATATGCAATGAAAAGTTATTGAGCCACAAATATGAAACAAGATATAATCATTATAAGCAAAATTTTGAGATAGTAAAACCTACTACAAATAAGTTACCAGTGGAGAAGAAAAAGCTTTCTTCTCCTCTTGTTCCTAAGAGACAAGAAATTAATTCTAGCTACAAATGTAATGAGCCTTGGGTTAAAGGTCATACTTGCAAGAAGAGAATAAATACTATTGAAAAATCAAAAGATTCTGAACCCAGTAATCATGAAGATGAAAAGGAGGAGCTTGGTGAGGATTTTAAAAGAAAAATTTCTTACAGAAATGATAAAAATTAGATTTTTGAATTAGAACAGGATATTATTTTCCTTAATGATGCAATAACTCCCACAGATACATCTTTAACTTCCATTGAGGAAGCTGAAATAATAAAATATGTAAGTCATGATACACACAAAATCACACCTATTAGAGCACCTGTTATTATATGTGACAAAGAAATGAATTCCATTCTTGAAACTGGAACTGCAGGTAGTGTAGTTTCTGTTAATACCTTAATTAAACTTGATAGTAAGTAAAAAGAAAAACTGGAACCTGTACAGACAAAGAACTGGAGGGGTATTGGTTAAGTATTATTTCCAATTGGAAAATACAAAACTGCTATATTCTTTATATATAATAATGGATATGTAAAGCAGTATGTGAATTTGTAGTAATAGTTAATAATAATTGTAGCAATTGATTTATTAGTGGTGATGATTTATTGACCAAATTTTTCATCAAATTAGATCCTGCAAATAGTTGCTCCACTCTAGGCATAAATGAAAAATGAAAATTTAAGATTTTCTCTGAAAATTCAGTTTATTCTGTTTCTCCTAAAGAAGAGAAACCCCAAGGTGGAAGAACCACCTCTGAAGTGGCTGAGTTGGAAAATGAAATCTAAAAAGCCTCATTTAGTCCTCAACTCTCAAAAATTGAAGAAAACAATATTTTGAGATTGATAAAATCTTATCCTATGGCATTTGCTCATGGTTCAAATGAACTAGGATTAGTCAAAGATTATTAGATGAAAATCTCTTAAAGTTGTGATTTGGATAATATTCCTTGAAGCTTAAAAAGAAACCTTACCCAGCTTCCCCTGCAAAAAGGAAAGACATTGAAGACAACATTAAGATGTTAAAAATCTGTATTGTTGTAAAAGTAGACACAGTACCTAATTATTGTGTTATTTCTCCAGTTTTGCCTCTCATAAAAAAGATAAGTCATGATTATGTGGTGATTAAAGAGCTCTAAATACATTCACTGTTGATGATCTTTACCCTCTCCCAAGGATAGCTTCTATCCATGCTACCTTACAAGGAGAAAAATATATTTCCTTTCTGGATGGATACAAACATTAACACCAGATTCCTTTTGAAAATGATTCTCAGAATTTCTTACTCATAACCACACACATGGGGATATATAAATATGTGAGAATTTGTTTTGGCTCAAAAAATTCCCCTTCAGTCTTCCCAAAATTTATGGATACTTTTTTTCATTAGGAAATGGTTGAAGGATGGCTTTTAGTTTATAGTGATGACATCATAGTGTTTTCAAAAACATATGATGAAAATTAAAATCACCTGAGAAGAGAATTTTAAAAAAATGGATGAAATTATTATAAAAGTTGCATTAAATAAATGTAAGTTTGAGTTTAAATCTTTAAAATTACTTGGACATGTTTTAACTGGATTACAAATTTGTGTTAACCAGAATAAAGTGGCAGCAATAAAAATTATTAATAAACCTAAAAATGTGAAATATGTTCAATTTTTTCTAGGTATGTGGGGATATTATAGGAAGTATATAAAAAACTACCAAACCATTGTAGCCCCTTTAACAACATTAATCATGAAAAATGAGGCTTTTATTTGGAATAATGAAAGACAAAATGTATTTGATAAATAAAAGGAATGTTTAATGTCATCTCCAATATTGGGACTTCCAGATTTTAACCTCCCTTTTATCTTGAATACTGATGCAATCTTTACAGGGCTGGGTGCTGCTTTACAGAAAAAACCGATAATGAATTGTAAATTATCTGAAGTAGCTATCTGTTATATATCCAGAACCTTGAGAAAGACTGAATTAATGTATGGTGCCGCCCAACTGGAATTTTTGGCCATAGTGTGGGCCCTGGAGGTGCTTCATTATTATCTGGAAAATCAGATATTTGAATTTATAACAGAATTCAGTGCAGTAAAATCATTATTGAACATGAAAACACATGATAGGCACATTTTTATATGGAAAATAGCTGTTCAAGAGTACAAAGGAAGAGTGAAAATAACTCAAAGAGCAGGAAAATTTCTTTAATGTGGATTTATTATCCAGAAGTCTTTTTCCAAATGATACTGACAACCCAGCTTATGTGCCTGAAAATGAGGTAATACATATATTTGGGATTTATATAGTGGATTTAGAGGAAGAATTCATGCAAGAAATATTAGAAAATTATTAATCTGATAAAGATTTGTCTCAATTATCTACCATCTTAAATTATCCAACAAATGCCTCTACAAGTGCATAAATTAAAACTTTAAATCCAAAGTATAAAAATGCATTGGAAAAAGGTAGACTGTAAATGTAAGATGGATACATATATTACAGAAAAAAGCTAATTAATGTAATATTTATACCACCATCTATGAAAGAGTTAATGTTATGTACTTGCCATGATTACATCTTAGCTGGTCATTTGATTTTAAAAAACATTAAATTGAGTTAAAAAAACAGCCTGGTAGATAAACATGAAAGAAGTTTTACAAAAATACATTGATACATGTGACTCTTGTTAAAGATCTAAAAGATTAACTGGGAATATGGCTGGGTTTTTGCAACAAATAAAGTAGCCAAACGCTCCCTAGGAAATTATAAAAATGGGCTTTGTCACTGTCTTTCTATTAGCAGGAAAAGAAAGCTTTAAATATTGCTGGGAAACTGTGGATAGAATAACAAAAATTTTTAAGTTTACTCCTACCCATAGAGAGCTATCTGAAAAAGACTTCATTGATATGGTGGACCCAAATTATGAATACTTCTTGGCTCTTCAAATTCATAATCTCTGAAAGAGACTGAAAATTTACTTCAGAGTTCTGGAAATTTTTGATGGAATTACCAGGTTTTCAATTGAAATTGTCTACAGCACACCATCCACAAACTGATGGTCTGGCTGAGAGAATGATACAGACTCTGGAAAATATGATCAGAAAATATTGTCCCTTTGGAGTAGAATATAAAGACAATGAGAAATTCACACATTACTGTGTAAAATTCATTCCTGGCCTATAAATTGCCTAAAATAGCACAACTCATTCTGTAACAAAGAAAACCCATTTTAACTCTGGCTGGGATATGTATAAAATACCTAGTAAATCATTGAATCAAATTACCAAGGTTAGATATACAACCTGGTGCTAAATCTTTAATTCATATGCAACAAATGTGTAGAAATCATGCAGAAGAATGAATTTAAAAAGCATTTGAATATGAAAAGAAAGGGTGGAATATATCTCATAAAGAATTTGAATTCAAAAAAGGAGATGAAGTCATGATTTCAACACTACATTTCAACTTACAAGTTAATGTTAAATTTTAAGATCCTTTTGTAGTACCTTTTTTAATCAATAAAATGGTTGGTAGTTATGCTTTTGAAGTCATATTATATGCCCCACTTGATATGAAACATTCAGTTTCCCCTATCTCATTATTAAAACCCTACCATGCTAATAATCCTGACTTGATTCCAAAAAGAAGAGGAAGGCCTAAAAAGCAACCTGAAGAACTTGTTGAAAAATCAGAGATTGAAAAAATACTAAAGAAAATAATCCTTACTAAATAGAAAGGAGCTGAGTATTTATTAAGATTTAAGGGAAAATTAAATGAATTTGACAAGTGGATACCTGAAAATGAAATTTCAAACCTATCCTACCTTCTTAAAAAATCTAAACAGAAATAAAATTCTGTCAAAACAGAAGAGGGGTTAGAGACTGGTACTCATAATATCTTATTATTTTTTATTTCTTTAAAGAATTAATCATTAATGCTACAGATTTTCTGAATACCTGAAAAATAAAAATAAAAAATGTATTACTTACCATTTTTTTATTGTTTTTTTTGGGTGGAAAGTGTCAGCCTGAAAATTCCCAGGACTGAGTGAAAATTAATTATAGATTATTTTAAACAGATGTATTATACATGGGAACAATAAATAAAGGTACACAAGTTGTAAAATAAGTGAAATTAACAATAAAATACAATATATGCCATTATAATACCTTATATACATGCATATATTCACCTAATATAGGTCTTATTTACTTAATATTAAGCTTTAATATGTCAGGGTAATATTAAGAACCTTAAAAATAAGTGTAAATAACTTTTAAGTAGACTTAAAGCTTTTGTTTTCATTTTTTTATGTAAAAAACAAGAAATGCACTTCAAATCACTTAAGAGTTGAATATATGTGCTATAAATTAAATAATATTAAGAATGTGCCTTTACAGCACAATTTTTCTTAATAAGGACTATTTATTTGGCTATTCAAATGCATAAAAATAACACTCTTAAAATTTTGTGTTTTTTATTCCAGAAATGGCTTCTGTGTACTGGCCATATACTGCCTTCATTTTCCCAGGTGAATAGCTTCAATTTTAGAAAATTTGGATTTTTCACCCTATAATTACCCGTATTTTACACTCACTATGTGGAAACAAACTAAAATAGGTAACAATCAGTTATTTAGTGTTCTAATACAATTATAAGTGCATTGACCTCATTATATTCACTAATTTCATTAAAAACCTCAAGATTGGTACCATAAATTCACTACCACTCTTAAATTTACCTTAATTAGATATGGATTCACCTGTGCAAGAGCCTTTCAAGGACTGCATTCAGATACCCCACATCTCACGTCCTTTTTTGGTTTTCTCAGTGGTTTCTCAGTCATTTTTGGTCATTTTTGAACGGGGATTTCATGTAGTAAATTAGAACAATTAGCCCCATAATTTATACTGTTGACCACCCTTAATATTTTTTAATATTTAGTGTTATCATTTTTTTATTCTTTTATAGTAAGGTATTATATGCATATTCTCTCTTTTTTCTTATTTTTTTATTTTGATGGATTTTCCCTATTACTCCAGAATTTTGGTGGGTGATATCATTCTAATTATGTTATTGGCAATCTCTCATGTTGATTGATAGTTGTACTAGCTAGAATGAGGTTTCATTGTCCATGTATAGGACTGGTAAATCAGGGGTATACATTGAAAAATTATTGGGTATAAAAGGAGGGGGTTTTCGGTCTTATTTTCTACATTAATTATCGTTACAATAAAAATATATAACCCTTAAAATTACAATACCTATCAATAGTACTTTTAAAGTCTTTTAATATTGTTTGTTTTATTACATCTATTTTTATACCAACTATAATATTGTAACCCATTTATCATTAGTGAGATAAAAAATTACTGAGAGCCTTGTATTGAGTTAAATTTTAATAGTTATTAGATTTGTACTGCAGTATTTATATAGAACCATCAAAATCTTCTAGACAACTGACAAATCAAGCTATTCACGTCTCTGTACTTGAACTCAGCCTGACACCAATAGTTTCTTAAAACAGATAACCCTAGAGCTCCAAAATCATTGAAAAATTAATCTCAGTGAGCTATAGAAGTTTTTTTATACTTTCTCTCAACCCCATACTGTCTAGAAGTATTCCCGAAAGTTAGAGTTGTTTAATTGAACTTCCTCTAGAAACCTTTTTGGGGGAAATTATTTCAAGATCAAACTTACTTATTCCTGCTTTCATCTCAATTGAACTGTTGAGGATTAAAGAAAGATAATTTGGGCTGATGAGTCCTCATTTGAACTTGGAAAGCCATCAGCATTGAAGCACATCTGGTTTATAAAGAGTGAAACATACATACCTGATTGTCTTCAAGAAATTATCTGAAGTGGAAAATATTCTGTTATGGTTTGGAGGCTTTGTGAATAATTTTAAAATCCCTCTAATTCTTATCACAGCTCAAAACAAGACTTCCAAGATCATAATCAATTATGTTTATCTTGGAAGCTTACTCCTATTTTTGGAAGAAAACTAACAAACACAATAAAAACAGACTGATACACCTCACAATGTGTTCAAGAGTTTCATGAAAAAGTGAACTTGAAGAATATTAAGTGGCTGGAAAACTTGCCCAACTTGAGCCTGTTTGAAAATTTATGGAAAATGATTAAAATCAACACACATCAAAATTGAGGGATATCAAAGCACAGTTCCCAGCCAATTATTACTGTTAGTAAATATTAATCAGTAGCTCAATCAATTTGTAACAAGTTTTTCAAACTTTAAATCATGAATCTCTAGCTTCTTATTTTGGTTTCTCAAAAAAAATATCTTAATTTCATTTCATAATTATTTTTAATTTAGAATTTTAATAAAAGAAAAAAATTCATATTACCCAACTAATAAGATGGAAAATTCACCAATCTCAAAATCTAATACTTTTCTCTTGATGAATTTATTGGAAGAAAGAAATTGAGAAAATAAATTTTTGACAAAAAAATTAATTTTTTCACAAAAAACAGGATCCATCTCCATTTTTAAAAACATCCTTCATTCTATTAGGAGTCGATACCACTGAAAAAATCAAGAAGTCTTCATGTATTTCCTCCCAAGCATTCTGAATGGCTTCACAAAGTTCTTCAAGTGATTTTGGCTAATAATCTTGATAAATTTTGTGTTTGATCTGGACTCACAAATTCTCTATTGGGTTCAGATCTGATGATTGTGAAAGCCAATTTAGTAGCTCTTGCAATCCAACACCTTGATAAACACATGAGATCCTAGCATTGTAGAAAGGTGCATTTTCTTCCATTAGCATCAAATTATGCTTGGGATCTTGATTTTTGAGCCAGGGGACCAATTTGGATTCATATACATTTAGAAGAGAATATTTTTCTGAGTGTACTTTTGGAGGAAGAACCACAAAAGGGGCCTTGGTTCAATTAACCCCCCCCCCAAATAATTATGGAAGAGTGGCCAATTCAGAAAATGGCTTGAAGGCAGGTTTGCTTGAATATTTTGTCTTTCTTTCTCCAAGTCTGGACCTGAAATGATGCTTTACCCAGCTCATAGGAGGACTCATCTGTTGAGATGATCCTCTTCCAGTCATTGGCAGCCCAGTTTCTATACTTTTTCACAGATTTAACTTGCTTTGCTTGCTTTTTCTTGTTGAAAAATTGTTTTTTTCAGCTACTTGTTTGAAAATCCCCAAATCAAAGGCTCTTTAATGGACCATAAAGACAAATATTTCTGTTGTTATTTTACTTGAAATCTCACTAAAAGATGTTTTAAAATTTCCTGATAAGTAGCATTTTTTCTAATAACCCAATTTTCAGTCGCAATTTCAGATCCCACACAGAAAATAAATTTCCAATTTAACTCAAACTTTGATACATTTCACACTGAATAACCCTTTGATTTTCAAAAAAAAGACAGATAATAATTGTAGTATTTAATTTTTTATCTGCTATTAACTTAATAGGGGGTATCAAAGTTGACCAATCCACAATTAAATTAATTGCGGATAAAAATTCTTATACCCCAATTATCTTCTGCAATTATTTTATAATAGATGATTAGGTGGTATCAAAGTTGACTGATCCACAATTAAATTAATTTCAGATAAAAAACCTTATACCCCAGTTATCTTCCACAATTATTTTTGTTAATAATTGGGTTATTAGACATTTTACGTGTCAAAGTTAACCTCTTATCTGACATTTTACTACTCAATTTTTCATAACCACATATTGGAAAACTTTCTGTCATAACCACATCTTACTTTAATTCATAACCACATCTTTGACTACTTTCTGGATATTCCTTCTACCTTGCTGTGCACTCCCATTCTCATCTCATCCTGTCTATTCTCTTCATTCAGAACACCTCACTATCTCATTTGCTTGTTTTTGCTCCTTTTCATCTTCAATTATTTTAACATTCCCCATCATCATACATCCTCTCCAAGACAGCCTTCCCCCAGTTGTTCTTCAAATTGCACTACTCCCTCTTTCCCTTGCACAGCCAAGAAATCAAAGAACATTCAATTAAAAAAAAGATGATCATCTCATTCTTATCAACTGGCTGAAAACTAAATCTAACTATGATTATTTTTTGGTACTGAAAATGCAACCAAAGTAGGACGGCCCCCCACATCAAAAGTTAATGGTTATCTACCAATGGCCAATGAATTACAGAATAATACCAAGGGAATAATTGATCTTTTAACTAAAAAGATTTCTGAATGTTTAAAGAATTACCAAGCCAAATACAAGAAGGCAAAGACTCTTTCATCTTCCACTGGTTTTGGTATTACTAAAATTGATATCAGTAGGGGCATAAAATCCATATATGATAAACTAAAATCTTTATGTCCTTACTTTAAATAGATGGATTCTATTTTTGGAAAGAGACCTGATGTTAATCCTGCAAACATGTTGGATGGTGAAGAGGCTATCTCCAAACATGATTTCAAAACAAGTTTTTCCCCATCCTCTTCCTCCACTCAAGCCTCCCCTGTTCTAAATTCAAAAAATCTATATATCTTTGTTATAGATCCTCATGGAGATTTAAACTAACCCAATCTAACACAAGTATGTTTCTTTCTTTTATCTTACCAATTATTTTTTTATTTACATTTTCTTATTTCTAAAAAGGTTTAAGAACAAATGCAGGAGCCACAATCAACTGAGTCTGAAGCCAGAAACAATGCTGAGGAGTAAAATGTGACCTTGAACAAAAAGCAAAGGGCTTCAAGTAGTCATAATTTCCACTCTCAAGGAAGACAAAAAAGTGATACTTCATCTCAAACCCCTTTTTATTCTATCAAAGAATTTTTGGAGAAACATGATGCTGGTAAGTGATATCATACCTCTAAATAATTTACTCTACTTTTCTTCTACTTTATTTTAATTTTTCTTATCACTCTAGAACAAGTGGAAGTTTCTAAAGAGACTCTAAATTTTGAAAAGGAAAAATACAAGCTCTCTTTAAAGAGGGATGACAGAGTACATGAATTGGAAAAGAGAAAGTACGAGCTCTCTTTATGGAAGGATTATAGGACACAAGACTTGGAGAAGAAGAAATTTGAGCTAACTCTTAGTATTGAAAAATCAAAGAAAGAGGAGAAAACACTCAATCATCAAAACTTAATGGAACAGATGAAATTTAAGCATGATCTCAAAGATAATTCCAAGAAGAAAATTTTTTTAATAGAATGTGTTAAATTCAATAAATCTTATGAGGAAATTGAATGTCTAATGAAATTTTTTGATTACTAGTTTATTTTATTTTTTTCACACTTCAACTATTCATAATTACTCTTACATAAAATTTTACAATAATTTCCTGTGTTTCTTTACTCTATCCATCATTAGTTAAATTATTGTATTTTAATGTTAAAAATTCTTTTTTAAATAAAATTTACAAGTCTCATTTGAAAATTTACCAATTTCCCCCCTGCATTTTTTTGAAGTAAGGGGTGGGTATCAGAAAAATTATTTCAAGTCAAGAATCTTGAAAGTCTTATATGAAAATTTGGCATTAATACCCCCTGCATTTTACAGGTATCACCAAAATTCTTTCAAGTGAAGAATCCTGCAAGTCTTATAAGAAATTTTGCAAGTCTGATATGAAAATTTGGCAATACCCCCCCCCCCCCTGCATTTTATTGAAGTAAGGGATGGGTATCACCAAAAATTTTACAAGTCAAAAATTTTACATGTCAGATTTGAAAATTTGGCAATACCCACCCCCTGTATTTTATTGAAGTAAGGGGTAGGTATCACAATAATTTTTACAATTCATCAACTTTGCATGTCAGATTTGAAAGTTTGGCAATAATTCCCCCTGAATTTTATTGAAGTAAGGGATGGGAATCACCAAATTTTAATATAATTAAATAAATTAATATATAAAAAACTGAAATATATCAATTTTCCTACTTTTAAAGTAATGACAATTCCTCTAGCCAAAATGCGGATAAAATCTAGAAAAAAATGTTTGGGACTTTCCACAAGTGTAGGCCAGAGTAACCTCCTGAAACATATAAATGTTGTCATGATTACCATTTATAAAACACGAGGTCAATGGCCAATTAATTTACTTAAGGAATTTGAAATATAAGAGTTATTTATAAAAAATATATGAAAAAATATTTGATGACTATACTCATCCCCATACTTTTTTAATCTATTTAATTTTTTTTTACATTTGTTAAATTTACCTTCTTTTTTACCTTTTTTATATGGTGTATTAATTTTTGACTTATTTGAAATGTAAATCCAAAATGTGTGAACTCTTGACAAGATTCCAAGTCAGGTGGAGCAAAATGAAATCAAATACTAAAACTTTCCTTGAAAAAAAAATTGAAACAAAAAAAAGAGTAACCAAAAAAAATAAAAACAAATATCAGGACAATTATTTGCCAAAAAAATGAATTTTAAAGGTACTTGGTGTTGGATATACCACTTAAAGTCCTTGAAAATAAATAATTAAAAAAAATTATAATAAAAATTTAAACCAAAAAAAAAAAATTTGTATTAGAAAATTTATTCCCAAAAAAAAAATCAAAATTATAAACACACCAAATTTACTTTTGAATAAGCTTGAACCATCAAAAAAAATTTATAATATTCTGTAAAAAAAAAAATACAAAATAATTTTAATAAAGATAATAAAAATTATCTTTTACAAACTCCCATATTACCCCTCCTTCTCTGCGTCATTTCACTCTTTTTGGTGTCCTCAAACACTCCCTCTCCCTTCTTGATCTCCTCAAAACCCCCTTACCCCCCCTTTTTTACCAGGTCCTCCCCCCTTTAGGCACCTCTCTTCCCCCCCCTCCAGCCCCCATACAGCCCCCCCCCCTCACTGTTGGCCGGCTCTTCTAGATGAAGGTAAAAAGGAAGGTGGAAAAGGGAGATTAAAATGATAGGAGTAAAATAGAAGGGAAGAGAGGGGAGTAAAAGGAATTGGATGACGAAACAATGGGTCTAATAGACAAAGTGGATGAGGGACAGTGTGGTTAATATAGTAAGTACTTTTATTTTCTCTCTGCTCAATTATCAACAACTAAATATTTGAATATTCTTAAAAAAGCCTCTAGATTTTATTTTAATATTTAAGAAGGCTGAAGTGAAACTTAAAAATGTAAATAAAATATGATATAATGTATTTTAAAATATGATCAGTAGTAAGTGATGGGCTAAAGGAGATTACCCAAGGCCTTTTTATAGACAAGGGGATGTCAGGCTAAGGTCAAGTACAAGGACGTGAACTAGCTTGAATAGTCAGTTGTCTAGAAGATTTTAATGGTCCTATATGAATACTGTAGATTTAATCCACTAAGTTGTAAAATTTAATCAAATATAAAGGTCTCAGTAATATAATTCTCACTATTCTTATATATGGCTTACAATCTTTATAGTTGGTAGAAAAATAGATTATATAAATTCAGATACTATTCAAAAGTCTTATAAAAGTACTAATTGATATGTATTGTAATTGGTTTGGTTATATTGGTTAAATTGTAATGATAAAGAATGAAGAAATACAACCCAAAAACCTCCTCCTTTTATACACACTGAGTTCCCCAATGATTCCCTTGATGTACCACCCAATACACAGTTAATAACGCCTCTAAACAACTAATAGACATTCCCATCAACATTCCCAGTAACCCATGACATAATTAGAAGAGTAACAACCGCCAAAACCCTGAAATAATAAGGGAAATCCATCAAAATTAAAGAAAAAGACAAAAAGAGAGTATATGCGTATAAAACAATAATATTAAAGACTAAAGGAGACTTTTTAAGGTTAATAATAGCTTAATAATAAGGGGTATTGACTGTAGAAATAATGGGGCTAATCCTGACATTATACTATGTGAAATTCCCATTCAAAAATAACCAAAATTGACTGAGAAACCACCCAAAAACTTAAAAAAGAGCGTGAGATGTGGGGTAACTACATGCAGTTCTTGGCAGGCTCTTGCACGGGTAAATCCTTGACTAAAATTAGGCGAATTTAAGCGTGGTGATGAAATAAAGTGCCAAGAGTGAGGTTATTAATGAAATTAGTGCATATAAACAAGGTCAATGCATTATTAATTAAGCTAGGACACTAAATAAGCACCTGTTGCCTATTTTAGTGTGTTTCCCCACAGTGGGCGTAGAATGTGGGGTAATTATAGTGTGAAAAAGCTAACTTTGCTAAAAATGAAGCTATTCACATGGGAAAAAAGCAGGCAGTATGTGGCCAGTACACAGAAGCCATTTCTGGCATAAAAAACACCAAATTTGAAAAGTGTTATTTTTATGCATTTAAATAGCTAAATCAATAGTTCTAAATGAGCCCAATTGATCTGTCAAAGCGCAATTTTGATATTCTCAATTTTATAGCGCATATAGTCAACTTTTAAGTGAAATAAAGCGCATTTCTTGTTTTTTGCATAAAACAATGAATATAACAGCTTTAAGTGTACTTAAAAATTATGTAGCCTTATACTTAAGGTTCTTAAGATTACCCTAACATATTCCAACTTAATATTAAGTACATAAGACCTATAAAAGGTGGATATATGCGTGTATATAAGGTGTTATAATGGCATTTTTTGTGTATTATCATAATTTTACTTATGTATACTATTTGTGTACTCTTATTTATTATTCCCATGTATAGTTCATGTGTTTAACATAACTTATAATTACTTGTTACTCAGTCCTGGAGATATACAGGCTGACAGGGGACCTCTGAAGTGCCAAAAATCAGTATATACAAAATATTAATAAGCTAAAACAGGAATATAAAAGAATAGAAATAAAACATATATATTAAAAGAAAAACATAAAACAATTAACTAAACCCATGAATAAGTAACTAGTTTTTCCCACCATAATTTCCCAAACTAGTTAATTAAAATAGTGAGTAACTAAGTAAGTCTGAAACATAAGAACTGTGAGAAAAATAATACAAAACAGACATTAGAGTAGGATGTAAAAGTTTTAATTGAAACAAAAAATTATTTTGACACAAAATTTTATGTAAGCAAATTAACCTAGTATAAAGCAAAATTAATTAATTGTTTTAACTATATAATTAAATCAATAATTATTTTAAATGAAACAAATAATTAATTTAATGATATTACTAATTTAAAGTGAGAACTTGAATACTATTTTATTAAATAAGTGCTTTAATTTATTTAATAATTTACTGACAAAATTAAGGGTCAAAAAAGCGCCAATAATTATGGATAATATTTTATATGAAAAGGTTAATTACATATCTAATTTAAATAATTAATTTAATTAAAATATAAGATAATTAATAAGATGTAATTATATTATAAAAATGTAATTATTTATTTATTTATTAAACACATAAAAAATGTGTCACTTTATATGGAATATGATAATTAAATTGATGTATACTTAATTTATATGATAATAAAATTAATATAAAATTTATTTTACTTATAAAATAAAATATTTATATAATATATTATGTAATATAAATTTAATGTAAATACATAAGCTGCAATTATTATGTCCTCTTTTAATTTCAATAAAATTGTATGTTTTTTTACTGGTCTCCTGGAACAGCCTGGCTGACACTCCCTCACTCTAAAAAAACAATAAAAAAAATGATGTGATTTTTTCTTTTTATACTTTTTTAACAGAGTAGAAAGGTTTGAAATTTCTTTACCAGGTATCCATGCATCATATTCAGATGACTTATTTTTATATCTTAGTAAATACTCAACACCTTTTTCAGAAGTGAAAATTCTATCATTCATAATTTAATCAATTTCAGCAGTTTCAGTGATTTCTTGAGGATTTTTCTTAGGTCTTCCTCTTCTTTTAGGGAATAAATCATTGTTGGAAGTATAAGGTCTCAGCATGGAATGGGGGAAACCAGGATGTTTTCTATCATATGGAGAGTATAACACATCTTCAACTGCATTATCTCCAATCATTCTTTTAACAAAAAAAGGCCCTACAAAAGGATCTTTCAACTTGTTGTTACCCTGTAAATTGAAATGGACAGTAGATATCAACACTTAATTGCCTTCTCCAAATGTGTGCTCTTTATGGGATTTATCCCATCTTTTCTTTTCATACTCAAATGCTTTATCAATAAAATTGTGAGCATGTTTTCTGCACAGTTGTTGCATTTGAACAAACGATTTGACACCAGGGTGTAATTCCGATTCAGGCAATGTACTATTGAGTATTTGAGCAGGAGTATTAGGGACATAACCTAGCCAAAGCTCAAAAGGCTTCTTTTGAGTAACCAAGTGAACAGTGCTATTATAAGCAAATTCAAGACCTGGGAGCAAAGTAACCCAGTCATGAGTAAATCTGTCATTATCTTTTTATTCCAAGCCAAAGGCACAATACCTTCTAATCATATCCTCTAGAGTTTGAATAATTCTTTCAGCTAGACCATCAGTCTGGGGATGGTGAGCAGTAGATAATTTTAATTCACAACCACATATATCCATTAAAGACATCCAGAATTCAGATGTAAATTTGGGATCTCTGTCAGATTTAATGGCCCTAGGGAATCCAACTATATTGAATATATAAGACAACCATAAGAAAGCTAAGTCTTTGGTGGAGACATCCTTGTGTGTGGGAATAAATTTGCACATTTTAGTAAATCTATCCACTATCACCCAACAAGAATTGTAACTGTCCTTACCTGCTACAGGAAGACCAGTGACAAAATCCATATTAATAATTTTCCAGGGAGCATCAGGTGCTTCAATATGTTGTAATAAAACTGATCTTTTACCTCTTAACCTTTTATATTTCTGGAAGGAATCACAGGATTAAACATATAATTTAGTATCTTCAGACATATTAGCCCACCAAGCAGTGTTTTTGATTCTAATCATTGTTTTTTCAACATCAAAATGACCAGCTAATATTTCATCATGAAAAAGCTTGAGGATAGCTTCTTTCATAGAAGGAGGAATTATAATTAGATTAGTAAGCATTTTTCTATAATAAATATAACCATCTTCAAGAGAAAACTTTCCCTTAATCAAAGCATTTTGAAACTTTTCAGGAAGAGTTTTAATCAATGCTTGAATTGAAGAATTCTTAGGATCATTTAAGATAGTAACTAATTTATTTAAATCAGAATCATTATCATATGAATCCAGAATTAATTGTAATAACTCTTCTTCCATATCAACTATAAATATACCATGGATATGAACAGTATCATATTCAGGTACAAAAGCAGGATTGGAGTCATTATTTGGCAGAGGCAATCTGGACAGCATATCAACATTGTAGTGAACATTTCCAGCCCTATGGATAATTGTCATTCTTCCTCTGTATTCTTGAACAGCAAGTTTCCAACTAAACATATGTCTATTAGGTTTTTTTAGGTTTAAGAGGGACTTCACAGCACTACAGTCAGTTACCAATTCAAACTTTTGGTCATCCATGGTAGTAATGAAGCTTCTCAAGAGCCCAAACAACTGCTAAGCACTCTAATTGAGTGGCACCATATTTCTATTCACTATTTCTCAAGGTTCTTGAAATATAACAAATAAAAACCTCTGAGGATTTATCATTAATAATTTGTTTCTGGTGAAGGGCAGCACCCAGACCAACAAAGATAGCATCTGTGTACAGGACAAAAGGTTTGTTGAAATCTGGAAGAGCCAGGATAGGGGCTGTCATTACACAACATTTTAATGCATCAAAAGCTTCTTAACAGTCATTATTCCAGATAAATGCAACATTTTTTCTAGCTAGTTTGGTAAGAGGCAAGGCTATGACTTGATCATTTTTAATATATTGTCTATAATAGCCACACATACCCAAAAAACTTTGGATTTCTCTTACAGAAGTTGGTGCCTTAACATTTTGAATTTCAGCAACTTTGTTGTGGTCCACAAAAATTTGTAGTCCTGACACAACATGGCCAAGGACTTTCAAAGATTGAAAACCAAATTTACACTTTTTCAAGGACAAGGTCATATTAATTTCATCCATTTTCTGAAAAACTCTATTTAAGTGAATCATATGTTCATCAAAAGTTTTAGAAAAAACTATAATATCATCAATATATATCATGACCCATCCCTCAATTATTTCCTGATGGAAAGTGTTATCCATGACCTTTTGAAAAACTGAAGGGGCATTTTTAGGGCCAAATGGCATTCTAACATACTTATACATACCCATATGCATAACAATAAGTAAAAATTTTTGAGAATTTTTCTCAACTGTAACTTGATGATACCCTTTATTACCATCCAGAAAACTAATAAATTTTACACCTTGCAAGGTAGCATGTATTGAATTAAATCTGGGTAAAGGATAAATATCATCAAAATTACAAGTGTTTAATGCTCTGTAATCTCCACATAATCTAGCCTTATCCTTCTCATAAGGAATAAAGACTGGGGAGATGACACAATATTTGGGGGTGACATCCACCTTCTCAATGATATTCATTTTTAATAATGTGGCAATATTATCTTCAATATCCTTTCTTTTTGTTGGAGAAGCAGGATATGGTTTTTTCTTAAGACTTGGAGGAATATCACTCAAGTTACAGTGTGGTAGCCTAAAGTTTAGTACGGCACCTAAATACGTAAATGGAGTTATTACAGCGTGCAAGATTGGCGTTATTATTTTTTATAAAAGGGTTTTATTTAATTTATTTGAGTTTTAAATATGAAGAAATCGGTCACGAGCGAATGCCTACACGAAAACAATTTATTTTACGGAAAAAACTTATTTTTACGGTCTGAAAAATTTATAAGTATTAAGTCGAGTCACTCAAGAACCTTGGGAAATTTTCCCAGAATTTTTACTATTTTTCTTATATTTTTAAATGAATTTTAAAGTTTTATAGAAATATTTACGTTTTCAAAAATTACTTAACTTTGATGAATTTTCACAGGGTAATTAGAGCTGCGCAGACTACGAAAATTAGTTTGTTATGTAAAGGGGAGGTAGCTCTATTATGTGTAATTTTTCTAGATTTTTTATTATGGTTATAAGGTTCTAAATTGAGTCCGGAAGTCCGGAGGGACTCCGTACGGACTCCGCTTTGACTCCGTACGGACTCCGTACGGACTCCGTACGGGCTCCGGATTGACTCTGGAAGAGCTCTGGAGGGGAAAACTTAGGCACGTGACTAGGAATACTTAAGCGCTTCTCAAACTCGAAATTGAGAGGGGGGACAGATCATACAGCTTAATCATTGACCACCACGGTCTCATTTTTTATTACTCAACAAATTAAAATAACTTGTAATACCCTTATAACATTATTATTTTTTACATAACATTTTAGAAATACAATTCAACAGTTTAAATAACACTTCATACAGGGTATCTTTAGAAAGGTCTTCATCACTGGGACTTGATTATTGCTGTCTCATAAAAACTTAAATTATTATAAAAACATAAAAGTCAATCTTTTCAGATCTTTCACTGGTACACCTTAATTGTTGTTATCAGTATTTCTTTATCAACAGCCACTTTCTTTAAATCTCAATAAGCGTTAAATATTTTAGAGTTTCATTATTTTATAAATCAGATCTAAGTAGATTGGTTAGCTTAGTGATTTAGAACACCCATTTTGTTATTTTTATTGGAAGGACGGGGTTTTCAGCTAAATCCACATATCTCCTCCGGATTCTGCTTACAGCAAGGCGACTGTAAGAGTTTACCTTACCATAACAGGATAAAGTAACTTTCATTTCATCCTTAACACTTCCTAAGACATGAGAACCATGAGCAAAAGCAATAGGGAAAGAGGTAATTGAGGCAATTATAGAATCCTTTTGTTTACTAGTTAACTGATCACCAAAAGAAGCAGTATTTATTTTAATCAATAAATTATCTATTTCACTTGTTGGTCTGCCTTTACACTGGACCAATAAGTTACAAGACTTTAACAGATGCGCAGAAGGTTTTCTAGGAGAGGAAATTTTGAATTTTCTTTTGCCATTCAATCTCAAGGTGAAGCAATTGTTAGCTGGGTCCAATTTCACACCAAACATGGTTAAAATATTATTACCCATAATAAACCAATTGCTTAAATTATCATTCTTCATGACAACAAATTCACAAATAGCTCTGACAAAACCACCATTATATTTGAAGAATACAGAGGTTTTATATTTGCCCATAGGACACAAAATAGAGCCATAACCACTCCATTTTTCAGATGTCATAGGTAATAATTTACTCAAATAATCCTTATCCACTGAAGCTAGTGCTTTTTCAGACACTACACTTCCTCCAGCACCAGAGTCAAGAACTACCTCAACATTTTTACCATTAATGATAACAGGTGCCTTCAAAGGGGATATGGATATAGAATTGTTAGTAATGTCTTTAATTATTTCAGCATTTTCCACTGAAGATAAATCCTATACACATTCTTCAGATATATTATCTAAATATTGGACATCCTGTTCCAAGATTAAAACATCTTTAAGAGATTCATTGTCATAGGAGATATTACTTTCACAGTCACTAGAATAATTATTGATATCAATTTCAGCCTCATCAGTGTATTCATTTTGTTCAACAAGATGAATTTTCTTGTCACAAACATGACCCTTTTCCATGATTTGTTACATTTATAACAAGTATTGGTTGCATATTTTTTAGGTGCAACTAGGGCAGAGGGTTTACCAGATTTTTCTGGGGGCTTTGCAGAGGTTTTATTTTGATCAAGATAAGATTTTCCAAGTTAATTCTTTGGTTCATATCTATGGTTGAGCAATACTTCATTACAGATATTAATGAAAGAAGAATGTTCCCTCACATGCTCAGTTCTAGCTACAATTAAATCTCTAAGAGAATTTGGTAATTTATACAAGATTTTATCTCTCCAAATATCATAATCCATCTTTGGATCAATTGCTCTCATGATTTTTGTTAATTTCATAAGAAAAAAAACGGGTTTTTCAACAGAGGAAGATACATATTTAGTATTTTAATACAGGCTCTGCTGAGCCAGCCTGAATTTTGAACCACCAAACTGATTCTCAATCAAGGTTTTCCATTCATTCCATGTATAATGGTTGTTATCTAACAAAACAGATTCATACCACATCAAGGCTACATTGGAAAATAAAGGAATTAACTTAGAAACAATTTCGTCATCTGGAAGTTTATAAGATCTTTTTAAATTATGAATTCTTTGGAAAAAGTGTTGCCAATCAGATGAAGAATCACCATCAAAGGTAGGATATTGGTCAAATTTAGGCCAATTTTTATTACTACCAGGATGGTCAGTTTTAAGGTTTGAACTATTCAAGGTTATCAATTCTTGAAGTCTTGAAAGGTTTTCAGATATTTCATTATTTACAGAGGTAGATGTCTCACTGTGAGAATTAAAATTATTCTTATTTGATGTAACAGATTTTACAGAATAATTTTCAGCTGGAAAAATTGGTACATTACAAGGGAGAGAAGAAAAACCCTGTTCAGGCTGTTTATTTTTATGATTAGCAGGTTGAGAAATATTTTTTAACTCATGATAATGAGTATTATGAACAGCCTGTAATGCAGAAAGTTTTTTCTCAAGATCAGAAAATTTATTTCTTAAATCAGAAATATAAGATAGTTGATCATTAGTCCCAGCATTAGATAGAACATTTCTGTCCTCATCTATAGAGCATTTATTACTCAAATTTTGGAAAGCAATTTTCAATTTTCTCAATTCACTATGCAGAAGCATATTTTCATTCTTTAAAGAAGTATTTTCATCTTGAAGAGGTTTCAGATCATCAATAACTTTGCATAGATGACTATATTTATCTGAAAGTGATTTGTGATCAATTTTAATAGACATGTGCTGAGAAAGGACATTATTTAATGTGTCTTTTAATCTGAAATAAGCTGTATCTTGAACAGAAGAACTTACTTTGCAATGTAAATGCAAATTATTTAATCTATCAATTTCATGTTTCGACAATTCTCTCAAAGGTTTTTCTTTGATAACATTAAATTCAGGAGAGTCTCTCAATATTTCTTCAGAAGTTTTTTCAAGTAAAACATAAATTTCTGAAGCAACAGAATCACTCTTAGTAGCAAGAGTAGGATTAATTAAAGAGGTAGAGGTTAAATGTAATGGTTCATCAAAAGAAAGTTTTCATAAAACATCAATAGGGCTACTAGTTACAGGATCTGTCTTTTAACAGGTTTAACTGTTCTTTCACCACTCTCAATAAGATTGCCTGTAGAAGAAGGCTTATTAGCATATACTCCAAAATGTTTATCAACCAAACTAATTACCATGACAGAGGAGGAAATTTCCCCTGGGTTTGAGTTTGGGCTTGGGCCTTCTTTCTCCTGCTTTGTTGGTAAGGATGAGGAGGAGGATGGAAATTGGGTGTTCTGGATGGGCCAGGATGATGATGAGGAGGATGTTGCACATTCTGCTTATAGTGGCTCATGAGATAATCCCATTTCCATTGTTCTACTTCCAGAGTATTTTGGTTTTGCTTGAAGGAGGTGGGAGGTTGAGGGGGCTGAGGCTGAGTTGATGACATGGGAGGAGGATGACCCTGCTTTTGAGATAGAAGCTCTTGCATCTGGGGCCAAAGGATGTCCACTCTTGCCTTGTATTTCATACTTTCTGCTCACAGCTCCTTGATGTTTCTTCACAAATTGTTGACTTGATGGTTTAGAGGAATCTTTTTTATTTTTATACCTTTTAGAGGATTTTCCTGATTGACCAGAGGTTTGACTTCTTTCTGACTGGTTGGGGGAAGGGGGCTTATTGCCTCCACCCCTCCTGACATTTCTACGTCCTGTAGAATGAGAAGGTCTATTATCAGCAATTGATTTTTGATATTTTAATTTTTAAGAGCTTACAGAATCAGCTTCACAATCAACATCAATTTCATCCACTTGAAGGTTATCCATGCTCTCAGTCAACTTGCTAGTCATGTAAGGGGGAAGATTAATAAAACAATTCCTTTAAATAATTATATATTTCAGTTTAATGAGACAAAAATAATAATAAAATTTTATATCAAAATATTTTTATTAAAAAAAGAAATACAAGATATTTTAAATATAAAGTATTTATTCAATATAATCACATAAAGACAATTATCTAAGAATATAATTTATTATTGGGACTAAACAATTAAGTTTCAGTGTCAACCAACACTAAAATTACCAAATTTGTATATGGCAATTATTGGGACTAAGTACAGAGTACTATTATAGTCAACCAAAAATCATCAAAATTAATAATAATAAAAATTAATTTAATAATTTAAATATTAATATTAAAATTTTGTGAAATTCTTCTAGGACTAAGAGGTATTAACACTCTATAATAGTCAACTAGGAAAAAAAATTATAAAATAATATTGAACACTTACACTCAGTGACTCAGCACTAGGCCACAATCACTTTTATCGCAATAAAAAATCTAATATGAGAGTTGATAGGAGCAAAGGTTGACTAACAGTAGTGATCGTTAAATCACCCACAAAGTATATAACTTTTAAAAACATATAAACCTAAAGTAAGATCCTCGGTTCAATTCACGTTCGCGCGAGGTGGTCTGTGTGTTTTGTCATTCATTCAAAATTTTGCCAAGTCGATTGTCATCGCATGGAAAGGCCTCCAATTGTCGGCCAGCTTGTCTAAAAGAAGGTGGAAAAGGGATATTAAAATGATAGAAGTAAAATAGAAGGGAAGAGAGGGGAGTAAAAGGAATTGGATGATCAAAAAATAGGTCTAACAGACAAAGTGGAAAAGGGACAGTGTGGTTAATATAGTAAGTACTTTTATTTTCTCTCTGCTCAATTAACAACAACTAAATATTTGAATATTCTTAAAAAAACCTCTAGATTTTATTTTAATATTTAAGAAGGCTGAAGTGCAACTTAAAAATGTAAATAAAATATGATATAATGTATTTTAAAATATGATCAGTAGTAAGTGATGGGCTAAAGGAGATTACCCAAGGCCTTTTTATAGACAAGGAGACCTCTGAAGTGCCAAAAATCAGTATATACAAAATATTAATAAGCTAAAACAGGAATATAAAAGAATAGAAATAAAACATAGATATTAAGAGAAAAACATGAAACAATTAACTAAACCCATGAATAAGTAACTAGTTTTTCCCACCATAATTTCCCAAACCAGTTAATTAAAATAGTGAGTAGCTAAGTAAGTCTGAAACATAAGAACTGTGAGAAAAATAATACAAAACAGACATTAGAGTAGGATGTAAGTGTTTTAATTGAAACAAAAAACTATTTTGACACAAAATTTTATGTAAGCAAGTTAACCTAGTATAAAGCAAAATTAATTAATTGTTTTAACTATATAATTAAATCAATAATTATTTTAAATGAAACAAATAATTAATTTAATGATATTACTAATTTAAAGTGAGAACTTGAATACTATTTTATTAAATAAGTGCTTTAATTTATTTAATAATTTACTGACAAAATTAAGGGTCAAAAAAGCGCCAATAATTATGGATCATATTTTATATGAAAAGGTTAATTACATATTTAATTTAAATAATTAATGTAATTAAAATGTAAGATAATTAAGAAGATGTAATTATATTATAAAAATGTAATTATTTATTTATTTATTAAATACATAAAAAATGTGTCCCTTTATATTGAATATGATAATTAAATTGATGTATACTTAATTTATATGATAATAAAATTCATATAAAATTTATTTTACTTATAAAATAAAATATTTATATAATATATTATGTAATATAAATTTAATGTAAATACATAAGCTGCAATTATTATGTCCTCTTTTAATTTCAATAAAATTGTATGTTTATTTACTGGGCTCCTGGAACATCCTGGCTGACACTCACACTCCTCACCCCTCTCCCACCCCCCCATCCCCTCCCTCCTCCCTCCTCTCCCCCCCTTCCACCCCCTTTTAATAGCTAACAAATCACTAAGCAATTTGTTAGCTAAGAAAAAGGAGGTGGAGTCAAGGTGATGGGGGAGGTAGTGAGGGGGTGGAGAGGGATAAGAGGGGAGGGGTGAGGGGGGGAAGCAGTGGAGGGGATGAGGGGGAGGGATGAGGGGTGAGGTGGCCTAAAGGGGGAAAAGGGGAAAAAGGGGTGCCTAAGGGAGGATAGAGAATGCCTAGAGGGGATATAAGAGGGGGAAAGGTAAGGAATGAGGGGTGAGGAAGAGAATAAGGGGGGAAAGGGGGATAGGAGGGAAAAAGAGCAGGACAAGAGAGAAAACAGGGAGAGAAAAAACAAAAAAAATTAGTTTAACCTTGAAGAAAAATAAATGAAGCACTTACAAAAAAAATACAAAAAAAAGAAAAAACCAAAAAACCAAAAAAATAAAAAAAAACAATTCATTATTAGCAAATAAAAAATCAACAAAAATGAAAAAAAATGACTTACCTGGTGAGATGAGTTAAAAAAAATGCAACCAAAATATTGAGGGATGTTTGAGGAGAGGAGGAAAAGGATATGAGTGATTAGTGAAAAAAAGAAACACTGAAAAAATATGTGATTTCATGTTGAAGTTGTTGGTGGAAGGCTTATGTGATGAGGGAAGTGGGAATTCACCACCAAAATGTGCAGTTGAGGTGTGTAGATAGAAAAAAAAATTAAGTGTTTTGCACCAAGATTAAGTAGCATAGAGTGAGGAAAGACTTAAGGATGGCATCAGCAATTATAATTCATGTGACTTTCTTAAAAATCCATCATGGATGTGATGAGTTTGAGATCAGGAATTAGGAATTAGGAATGGAAATTGGGGTATAAGAGGCGGGATAATGCATTATTGTGGATTCCTTATCCACTAGCCCCAGGGCTAGTGGATAAAAATCTTCTGCAATTAATAATGTCTGATCCCAGGAAAAAAAATTCATGATCTCTAATTGTGGATCCCTCAGCTTTGATACCCCCTAATTAAAAAATGGAGTACTTTTATACCCCTTATTATAACTTAAAAACAAAGAAGAGATGTTCAAAGCTACATTTAGTTTGGGATGATATTCCCGAAGGCAAGTTGAAAAATCTTGTTGTCCTCATGCTTCAAAGAATTCAATCTGAGAGTAAAATTTCTGGGGGGCCTATTCATTGGTGACCAATGAAAAAAATTCAAAAAAATCTTTTTGATTAAATTTTTCAAGATGAGAATTATAGAGTTCTTAATACACATACAGTTGCTGATATTTATCCTTTACAAACAATAAATTCTATATATGCTAATCTAAAAGGAGCACAATATGCTAGTTGCACAGATAGCAATCAAAGATATCATAAAGTAGAAGTTTAAATTAATCTACAAATTTTTTTTGTTCATTTTTACTGTCAGCTGTAAAGACAAAACAACTGACAATATAAAAAGAAAGGGTGGCTATGGATTATGCAAATAAATATCACAGCCACAAAAATCTATTTTCTGAATTAGCTAGAAAAAAGTGTTTCCACATCGTTATGATTCAAAGGTGGTAAAATATTGTAAAACAGCTTAAAATTTATGGGGAAAAATTGTAGTTGCTTTTAGTAGTTCAAGGTTCTTGAGAGTGACAAAAAAAATTGTCAACGAAATTTTTTAAGAGGAATGTAAAATAATTGGTTTTTATTTATTTTATTTATTTTTAAACTATCTTCCTTACCAAAAGTATCACTGTGATCCGTTTTTTTTGTCTTTTACAAATAGTATTTTCTTTCGTTTTTTTCTTTTAAAAACAACTGTTTACAGGCTTATGAAAACCCATTCATTTGTTTGAGCAATTCAATCCAGCTTTTTCTTTAACTAAGCAGTGTGAATTGCATTTTGCATCAAACCACAAGTCGCTGATAGAAAGGTTGTCAGTTAAAGAAATAGCTCACCATTTTTCTAAACCCTTACCAGATCAACTTCCCTAAACATGCACCACAAAACATTTTGTCGTTTATTCTTTTTCTTTTTTTTTCAAATTTCCAAACCTTCATTTAAATTTTCAAATTCAATTATCTTACGTTCTATTTATCTCCCCATATCAGTTTCATTCTACGTTGAGGTTGTGTTTGTGATCAGGATATGGGAGCCTCATAAAAGGTGGATTTAAGAAATAAAAAAATGTTTATTTATTTATTTAGGTTCACATATTCTTTATCTGAAGGCTACTGGCTAAAGAATATTAATAGCATTTCATGTTTTGGGAATTCTTTAGAAAGTAGAAAAAAATGAAGAAAATTACAAAAAGTATCATTTCCACCGCCGCTTTACTTCTACGCCCTAAAGTACAGTTTTATAGATTAATAAGCCCTTTAAAAAAATTAAAATAAAAAAATAAAAAACATGACCAACTGCTCACAAAACCTATTTGATGATCAGTAAAACAATATATTCTACTAGCTTTCACTATGGAAAGAATTTATATACAACAAAGTCACAAAAGCTTGCAGAATTTTTGACGAAAAATTAAAAGTGGTTCTCACCAAAAATTATTTGCCTATTCAAAAGGATCGGGAATAGGTCGGGCGTACCCCCTTTAGATTAGGCAAATCATTTTTGTGAGTGAAGCTTTAATTTTTTCGTCCAAAATTCAGCAAGCTTTTGTGACTTGGCTGTACAGAAGGGAGAATAAATTCAATGGCTGAATTTAGAATAAATACTTGTATGTACAGCTTGAAATGCCTATGGCAAATGAAATTATGTTGGGGTGTCCGCCGAAACAGATCTCCGATAATCAAAGTACATTTACTACTTCCAGTATGTACATAGTTGGTAACACATAACCAAACCTTGGGTTCTCTCATGCCAACTTCCGACTTTCTCGAGGATGTAAAACTGCTAACATGTTGCTGAAGCTCAAGCCAGATTCTACCTCATTAATTTCATCAGGTATGGGTAAGTTTAATCTCCCTAAAGATTCACGAGAAATAAGGAGGGGAAAGCTTATGTGCAAGTAAATTTACGGGATTAACTGAAAACCTGTTAGAAATTATTTGTGGTGTTTGTTTCTGTTATAGCTTCTAGCTTTTTGGATAGTTACTTAGCCCACCAGCCCTGGAGGAATAAATTTACGCTTTCGTCTTAGTGAGTTACGCATTATCTTTTTTTAATCTCGGAAAAAGTAAAGGTGTCACATTTATAAATTATATCCAAAAAGACTTTTCTCGAAATGATCAAGTGCCGTAGTAGATGAATCATTGACGCTGATTAATTAATAGGAACACTTTAATATTAGATGAATAACATCGATTGCTTAAACCCACACGCATATTTTTTGGCGGTAGGGGGTTTAGTTGGTAAAGAGTGTAATGGCAAGCCGAAAATAAAGACAAGTTTCAGTTGCTATCGATGGCAGATTATAATATAATATGACATAGGTATAGGTCACATGATAGCCTGACAGAGGAGTAAATTGCCGGAAAAGATATATAGATCGGTGATATATATGTGCCATAGATAAGACTAGTATTAAATGAACAGTTGAAAGAGCTTAAGACGATGAGAGAAACGTTTAAAAAAAGTTAATTAGAGTTGTTTCAAGAAAGCGAGTACAAAGAAAAGACTAAACATGTGTTGCAGAGACCAACGTAATGGAGAGCAGGATGTGAAACGGGAGACTTGGGCAGAGAAAGCTTACAGAAAAATGGTGATAATAATGACTGGGATGACGTTAATTAATAATTGATAGTTGATAGTGAAGGTTTACCATTAATTATAGTTACTAGATAGTTAACAATCACAATCAGTATTGCGTATTGATCGTTCGCCTTTAGTAATTAAAGCGCAACAAGTGATCATTAACAAAGAATTGATAGCTAGCTACCAGTAGCTGATACTCCATCGTCCATGCTACATAATTTATGGCTTACAAGTCCAGTCAAACATCTCAGCAATCATGAGTTTACGTGTGCAGTGCGACGTGCAAGAGCGTGGAGATGATCTGTGGTAAAATGTGATATGCGATATGCACTACGCAAAACTTATAACACCACCCTCTCTAAATTTATTCTTCCATCAAATTTTTTCTTAAAATTCTGCTTTCCTTCTCCTGCACTTCATCATTCTCATGGCTGAAAATTCTGCATACACGCGCAACCTTCAGGCTAGAGATATCAATGATTCTAACCAATCTTCCTCTCACAAGCCTTTGGCTGTCTCAAACTTTCCCATCTCTCAGAACAACTCCAAAAAGTCTAGTCCCACTAAAACTCTTAAAAGAAAAAAGGTGGCAAAGGTCTGTCTGTTCTATCCATGTTCTTCCCCTCCTATTTTTGATTATAAAAATATCAACCGCTTACGCTGCATTTTATGTTTTTACTCACCTCCTATCTCGACTTATATACATAAAATACATATACATATCTATATACACATGCCCATACAATTTTTACGCTATAGGCCTGTTTGTTTTGTAAACGGTCTCATATGACTTGCACTGATTCAAGACCTTGCCAGAGATGGTTTGTTATTTTTTATGGCAATTTATTTTGTTTGTTTTTTTTATTTTGAAAAAACATTCTGATTTTTTACAGCATTAAAAGAGAAATAAGTCATCTATGCTGTGACGTACCCCCCTCCCAGGCCAGGACTGATAATTCTAAGCGGAGAAGAGAGTCATACTCATCTACAGTAATCAAGTCCGAAGTACCTGACCATACTCCTCTTTCTTCTCAAAATGCTCTATCAAACCATGACTCTCAGCATATCCATGCGCGGCCCTCTACAACCACCCAACCTCTTTCAGCTACAAATTCAATCTCTCCCATAAATTCTGTTCCTACTCATAATACTTCAATTGCCCGCCATTTCGGCTTTCCTTCCATTAAAAATCATCAGCAACAAATTATTATCTTGGAGCAAATGAGGCTTCACCAGCAACAGAATACATCACAAGCCCTTCAATCTGTGAATTTAAAAGAAGAATGTCAGCCAGTGGATTTGCATTTTACTTAATCCTGTTTCTCAGGATTTTTACCGCCAAAACTAACATAGTCCTTTTTTCTTACCTGTTTAGGCTCTATTTCAGATTTTTCATTCCCTCTGAAATCTTCAGGATTAAATCCAGTAACCCAATCAATATCAACTGCTGATAATACTTCTATTGCCTTTCTTGGCAATCATCCTGTTTCTGCTATGACTACGAATAAAATTAGGAGGCCTCTACCCAATGAATTTGTTAATCTTTCCAACAACCAGTCAACAGAGACACTTAATCTTTCATTGCCATCGAACCGACCCTCAATCCCTGAATTTAATTCCCTGGAATTGAACAATTTTTTCAAGTCACTTGATGACCAAAATTTCTCTGCTCCTTCTAGTCACTCTCTTGGTGACTCTACTTTACTTGAAAAGTAAGCCCTTGCTTTTTTTCACTCATTACATTTAAGTAAAAACACATCTATTGTCACTTTCACACTTAGCTTTCCCAAACTCATGCCCTTGTTTTTAACATAAAATGTGTTTTCAAGCCTAATGAGTTCAACGCCCAAATTTATAAATTCTTCTCTACTGCCTTACTCATCCTCTCCCCACACCTCAACCGCCCCCACCCTTACCGTACTTCCTGCTGTCCCCCTCGACTCAGCAAACAAAACTGAGCAGTTTTTATTAGTGGCTGCGAACCAAGGTGATGGTTCACGAAGCAATCGGCTAAATCAAGTTATACACGCTAAATTTGAAGCTGGACTACTGAAGCCGTATAATTACATTGATGGCTATAACCGTCTGACACAATGGATGGATCATTAGTGTGTCCCATTGTATAAACCCTCGTTCAATTATTTTTTTGACTTCTATTGTTTTTTTCCCGCTTTCTTTGCCTGATTAATTTCATAATTGTCCAAAATAGTATGTCATCCGCATCAAGACAGCGTGTTTTACAAATACTCTCTGACATTCGTCCAGGGTTTCAAGTTGAGTCAATGTTTTCATCATTTTAGATACATACAATTTTTGAATTATTTTCCTGTCGTAACTCTTAAACCAAAATTATTTAATATAAAATTTCATTATAATTTGATTTTTTATTAAAATATCTTTTCACTATGTACAGGCCATAACTTCCTCTCTGACAGATTTTGATTCAATCTTCATTGAAGAGCTCTTTGAGCGTCTCTTGCTGGATTATGATTCTGTTTTTTCTACCATGTCTATTCCAGCTTGTCTGTGGAGACGAACTGGAGAAATTTACAAAGGCAATAAAGAATTTGCTGCACTGGTTGGTGTGTCAACTGAAATGTTACGCGATGGTAAACTAGCAATTCACGAATTGATGAGCGAAGACAGTATAATTAATTACTGGGAGAAGTACAGTAATATTGCCTTTGACGCTAATCAAAAGGTTGGTGCTTAAAAAACTTATCATACCATATTGGCTGTTTATCTTGAGTAAGAAATAACCTGAATTTTAATACAGGCTGTCTTGACATCTTGTTCGTTGCTTTACCACGACTTTTCAACATGCGGCAGTTCAACATTTAGCGTAAACAACGAAGCTAGGAAATGCAATTCAGCACTGCGACATCAACAGCAATCAAGTTCTGAAGAGAACGGTCAGAAGAACAATGGATTCAATACAGAGGTAAAAAACGATCAAGGTATAGTAGGTACAGGAGAGGAAACGAAAAAAATTATTGTAAACTGCACATTCTCATTCACTATTCGGAGAGATAACTTCAATATTCCAACAGTGATAATAGGAAATTTTTTGTAAGCTTCTTCTATTAACAAGGTAAAAAGACTCTCCGTTGAGCAACTAACTTAATTCATTGTGTCACTACAAATTTTATCTCGTCGTTTATTCAAGGCCTTGTTGATCTTGATTGTTCATTCATCAAATTGATTTATTCTATTTTTTAGATAACATATTTTGCATTATTTTTTTTCTTTCTCGTAACAATTTCCCTAGTTCTATTGACTAACTGTGTCAATCAGTCTGTTCTTGTCTAAACTTTACATTTTATTACATATATCAGCAACAAAAATCTTATGCTCATCTCTGGAATCCTGCAAAAGATTAAATAGAGTTGAAGTTTTGAAGACGCAAAATGTTTCAACTTTGTGATTTCAACCAAATAAATTATTTCAATACCAATTTCTTTCCTTTTTCCATACAAATAGTTATATATTGTGAAATTGATCCTAGTGAGATTGTGTACAGCTCAAAATGTAACAAATCTTCATTTGTAATTAAGATTGGAAATGAAATTTTACAATTATAGCTGAGTCCAGGTCCCTCCCATAAGGCGTGTAATATTTCGTTTCAATCTAAAAAAGAATGACCTCAGTCAGGGGATAGAATTTTTGCCACAAATAAATAAAATAAAAGAAGGGAAAAGAAGTGGATGTAGTATACCTATGAGTCAGAGCTAATAAAGTGATTAGTGTTAAGATTATACTATCCAGTAGATGTTATATACTTATACGTTCATATTGATATACCTATATATATATATATATATATAAATATACTTATATACTTTCCCTAACCTAACATGATGATACCGTATAGAGCATATATGGGTGAGGAAACTAATACTCGTTTCCTCATCCAGTTTCTTTTCTCTTACTTATTTTTAATTATCATTACATTTATTAACTGATCTCTTGTCCTGTCCCTTAAGTCTTCTGTCCTTTATTTGTCCCCTATTGTCCTTGTGTCCTTGCCGTCCAATTGTGTCCTTAAAGTCTTACTTACCTGGTGCAGAATCTTATCAGGTAATCTTGTACGTATGCTCTACAACAGCAATGGTTTTATCATCCAGTTTCTTTTCTCTTACTTATTTTTAATTATCATTACATTTATTAACTGATCTCTTGTCCTGTCCCTTAAGTCTTCTGTCCTTTATTTGTCCCCTATTGTCCTTGTGTCCTTGCCGTCCAATTGTGTCCTTAAAGTCTTACTTACCTCGTGCTGAATCTTATCAGGTAATCTTGTACGTATGCTCTACAACAGCAATGGTTTTATCATCCAGTTTCTTTTCTCTTACTTATTTTTAATTATCATTACATTTATTAACTGATCTCTTGTCCTGTCCCTTAAGTCTTCTGTCCTTTATTTGTCCCCTATTTTCCTTGTGTCCTTGCCGTCCAATTGTGTCCTTAAAGTCTTACTTACCTGGTGCTGAATCTTATCAGGTAATCTTTCTTCTGTCCTTTATTTGTCCCCTATTGTCCTTGTGTCCTTGCCATCCAATTGTGTCCTTAAAGTCTTACTTACCTGGTGCTGAATCTTATCAGGGTTATGGGCCCAGCGCCCCTGCATCTTTAAACAAAACTGGATGTTCCCGACACTCCGTTCTCCTTTGGGGAATCCCCTGATCCAGAGTCCTCTTCCACTTATACCAATATGGCTGAAACCTCTCCCACCCCGCCGCCTAACTTCTCTTACCTTCAAGACTCATCTAACTACTCAGAAATAAAAGGTATAGAGAAGTTAAATGACAAAAACTATAGCTCATGGAAGACAGACCTAAAGTATGCTCTCACGGTTCGTAATCTGGATTAATTTCTTAACGAGGAATGTCCACTACCTACTGACCCAGAACTACTCTCCATTTTTAATATCCGTCAACGTCAAACAAACACCATCATTAAAATGTTTATGGATCGCCCCAATCAGCACAAATTTATTTTAGACGATGATGCTGTCGAGCCTGCTGCCTTATGGACCCGTATCAAGGATCACTACGCCTCTATGTCAAGTCAAAATTGCTCCTATATTGTAAACAAACTATTCAAGATTAAATTTACCGAAAGAAATATACTGGAGGCTATGGATGACTTCCGGAGCACTATGAAACTCCTTCGAGAAGTTGCTCCGGACCTATTCAAAGAGAACATCCTATCTTATATAATGGCAAATTACATACTGAACCTTCTCCCCGAGTCCTATCAAACCTTTTCTTCCATCATCCTCAGCAAGTACGATATCACTAATCGTCAGGCAACAATTGAGAGTATTTTTGGTGACATTGAAACTGAAGTCACCAGGCAAAAAACGCTTAACTCCACCAATTCCTCCTCTGGAATGGCTTTAGCTACGGACACTAGAACTAAAATTTTCTGCTCCAAAGGCAAACACAACCCTCTGGCACCTCATTCAGAGGCGTCTTGTTTTCAACTACATCCTGAAAAACGGGACGAGTTTCTAAAACGAAAAAAAGGAAAGGGAGAACAAGGACACCAACAATGCAAAGGCCTTATCAGTATTTTCCAACATTCCCCTCAATCACGCCATCCTAGACAGTGGCGCTTCCTTTTCCATTTTTAACTCTTTACAATTTTTCTCTGACTACAAATCTTCAAAACTAAGTCTATCTATGGCAAATGGAGATGAGTTACTAGCCCTTGGACAAGGCAAAGTAACTTTCACTTCATCATCCGGTCATGTTTTCAACATAGAACACACTCTCTATGTTCCCTCTGTCAAAGCTAATCTAATATCTGCTATTGATTTACTCCTCGATGGCTGGAGCTTAACTAAAGAGGACGGTACTTTTAAAGTCAAGGACAAAAACTCCACTCATATTGAATGTTCCGTAAATGGACGTATTATTACCTTCCCACTAATCAACTTGTCAATATATAATATTACCTTGAATGACAATAAAAATCTTCAACTCCTCCATCATAAATATGGTCATCCCAGTAACCAAACCATGGAAAAACTATATCCAGGTTTGAATTTTACTAACTTCAGTTGCAAAACATGTGCTCTGGCTAAGTCTCATGTCTTACCTTACTCTGGTACTTTCCCAACTCCCGAAAATCCGTTGGACGTCATTCATATGGACCTATGCGGACCTATCACCCCAGAATCTAAAGGAGGAAAATCCTATTTCTTTCAAATTGTCGACGGTCATTCTCGTTATCGCCATACATATTTTCTGAGTCTGAAATCTGAAACCTATGAAGTCTTTCGAGAACATCAGTCACTTGTAGAAAATCAGCTCTCATGCTCTATCAAATGCCTAATCACTGACAATGGAGGAGAGTTCACCAGTAACTCCATTAAAAATTTTCTCAAAGATAAAGGTATATTGCACCTTCAAACTGCCCCCTACTCACATCAACAGAATCCAATTGCCGAAAGGGGTAACCAATCCATTGTCAAAAAGGCTAAGTGTCTGTTAATTGAATCAGGCCTGGACTCAATCTGGTGGGCCGAGGCTGTTAACACAGCTACTTTTCTTCTTAATATCCTACCAACTTCAGCTCTTCTGAATCATAAAACACCTTGGGATGCCTGGCACAATGACAAAGTCAAAGTTCCTCAAAAACTTTATCCATTTGGGTCAGACGTAGTTTACTATCAACAAAAATTTAAACATAATGGAAAATTTGATTCCAGCGGCAAAGAGGGGATCTTACTTGGTTATTGTGAGGCGCATATTAATTACAGAATCTACTCACCCAGTACTGATACAATATTAATTACTCATAATGTTAAATTTATGAATACCTTCACTTTAGCCTGTCAAATATCTAAAGGTCAAGCCACAGAAACTCTTGTCTTCCCTGACATTGAATACATTTCTACACCGACTCTTACCCCCCTCAAAAATCAGGCTCCAGAGAACTCTTCCTTAAACGATGAATCACTTAACACGCCTTCTGATCCATCAAGTGAAACAATTCCCTCTGAGCCCGATTCCCCTCATGAGACTCCCAGTGAAGTTCCTTCATATCCAAAACATTATGCCTATGTTGACAAAGATGTTAGACCTGCAAAGGAAATCAACTCGTCCATTGACACATCAAACATACTCACGTCAAAAAGAAAATCAAATCAAGTTAATATGGTTATCACTCCCTTTGATACTCCCAAAAATTTTTATGATGCTGTTAACTCACCTGAGAGTGACGAATGGCTTAAAGCTATCAATAATGAATTATCTAGCATTGACAAACACAATGTTTGGGAAGAATCTCCTTTACCATCAACTAATCATCTACTAGGAACTACCTGGACCTTTAAAAGAAAAACTGACTCAGAGGGAAATATAATCAAATATAAGGCCAGATTGTGCGTTCAAGGTTTCTCTCAAATCAAACACCACGCAATATGGGGGGCGGACTTGCTAGCGAGTCCGCAACCTTGGACCCAAACTCACCACAGATTGAGCACACATTGAGCTATTGATAAAGGAACCATACAATCAGGGATGAACACCACTCAGCAGAACAGTTTTAGGTGGGTGTCCAAGTAGAGTTCAGCATGAGTTCAGTATGAGTTCAGTCTGAGTTCCATCTGAGTTCAGGTTGAGGACTTGCTAGCAAGTCCACCCCCTATATTGCGTAGTGAAAGGAATTGAATATAATGAAACTTATGCTCCAACTGGACGATTGAATACCCTACATTTCCTATTGGGTCTTGCAGCTTATAAAGACTAGGAACTTCATCAAATGGACGTAAAGTCCGCTTTTCTGCATGGGGAGCCCGATGAAGACCTATATCTCAGATTTCCTAGTGGGTATACACCCAAAAACAAAGACTACTGCTTATATCTCAAAAAATCATTATACGGTTTAAAACAAAGTCCCAGATTTTGGTACCGTAAATTATCTGGATTCTTCACTGATATTGGATTCAAACCAAGCAAGGCTGACCCTTTCCTTTTCATCAACAATGACAACACTCATCCATGCTATGTATTTATTCATGTAGACAATCTGATTATTGCAGGACCCTCCGTTCAAAACTTTAAAAATAAAATCTCACAAGTCTTTGATATGGAAGATCAGGGGGAACTCAATTGGGTCCTTGGTATGAAGGTTGTCAGAAATTGATCAAACAAAACTATCAGTCTGTCACAAGAACTATATATTACAAAATTACTTACTGAATTCAACTTTCAAGACTGTCGAACTGTTACAACTCCTCTTGTTCCTAACTCACAATTCACCACCTGTACATCAAACAGTCTAACTCAACTATTTAATTATAGACAAGCCATAGGTCTTCTTAATTATCTCGTACTTTTTACACAACCTGACCTGGCCTACGCTGCCTCCACTCTTGCGCAATACTTAAATTAGCCTTCTGATCAACAAATCCAGGCCTTTTTCCATGTGCTTCGATACCTCAAGTTGACCAAAAATCTCCATCTGACTCTTGGAAATGTAATTAACTCTGAACTAGGATCAATGATTGGATTTGCTGATGCTGACTACAATAAGTCAGAAGATTCTAAGTCTACATCTGGCACACTCGTTTTTCACCTTGGCTTGGTTAGTTGGCGATCTTGTAAGCAGAAATCTGTTGCTCTTTCGACCTCTGAATCCGAATACTATGCCATGACTGAATGCGGTCAAGGTTTACTCTGGACAAAAGAATTGTTCAATGATTTCTTTATTCCTCTCAATAAGTCAATTCTCATGGGAGATAATCAAGGCGGCATCAACTTAGCACTTAATCCTCTATATCAACATCGCACTAGACACATTAACACCAGAGTGTGCTGGTTGTGTGAGCAAGTCAACAATGGTGAATTCGCTATTAATTATACCCCTTCAACTCAAATGATTGCCAATGTTTTAACCAAATCCTTGCCTAGACCTAAACACCTTGAATTCTTAAACTTATTGAACCTCTCGCCATTGCTGTCTTGAGCACAGGAGGGTGTTAAGATTATAGTATCCAGTAGATGTTATATACTTATACATTCATATTGATATACCTATATATATATATATATATACTTATATACTTTCCCTAACCTAACATGATGATACCGTATAGAGCATATATGGGTGAGGAAACTAATACTCGTTTCCTCATCCAGTTTCTTTTCTCTTACTTATTTTTAATTATCATTACATTTATTAACTGATCTCTTGTCCTGTCCCTTAAGTCTTCTGTCCTTTATTTGTCCCCTATTGTCCTTGTGTCCTTAAAGTCTTACTTACCTGGTGCTGAATCTTATCAATTAAATGAGAAAATATCAACTAATTTAAAGGTTTAAATATAATTAGTTACAAAAATTAATTCACGAATAAAGGATTTCATTCAAAAATAAAAAATAAATAATATAATAAAAAACAAACTTGAATAATTATAACTCTTTAACTTTATTTTATTTAAATTTTTTGAAAAAAAAGGATATCACCGAATCGGTGTTAAAATCTACATACAGCTATCTATCACTGGTTTTAATTTTAAACTCTAAACATTCTACGTTTATGAAGCAATTATTGTGAGATCAACTTGATGTGCTTAGTGTTATATTTTCAATTTGTGAGAAAACCAGTACTGAACTTCATTCTTTGATGATGCTTTTCTGAATTCTACCATGATATAGACTTGTTTATTTGTACATATTTAGCTAAAAAAAAGGACAGGACAAATAATTCTCATAGTCCTCTTCAAGATTAATAGGATGTCTAGTGAGATTAAGAATTATGGGACTATTTTAAAAGCAATATTGGGCTAAACTTGAGACCTAAGTGAAACCATTTATATCTTCTTTTTTTCTTTTTTTTTTGAGTTGTCTAAAACCCCATTTCTTAAACTGATTTAAAATGAACTGGTTAATCATTTTTTGATAAATTATATCATGTTAATTCTAAATACTTAAATCACATGTCTGAAATTTTAATAAAAATCAAGTTATATATATTTTTGTTATCTTTTTTTACTCTGCACATTGATTTTTGAAATATTCCAAAGTTTTTTTTTTACAATTTTCTACCTCTTCCATTTTACTTTCTAATTTAATTTATGTTATTTTATTTTTTGCAGATGTAAATTAGTTTAGTCAAGTAGAAAAAATTTGGGGTTTTTTTATTATTCCTGTTATTGTTATTGTTATTTTTTTTTGCAAAGATTATGAATACTATAGAGAAAATTGTTTATAAATATTTTTATATGACATGTAGAATACAAATGTGGTTGATCTCCAGAGCCAAGCTGGTGTTAAACTTTCAGCCTGGATATTCCCAGTACTGAGTAAAAATCGCTCATAAATTATGTTAAACACATGTATTACACATGGGAAAAATAAATGAAGGTGTACAAGATGTACACATAAGTGAAATTAATAATTAAATACAATATTTGCCATTATAGTAACTTACATACATGCATATATCCACCTTTTATAAGTCTTATTTACTTAATATTAAGTTGGAATATGTTAGTTTAATCTTAAGAACCTTAAAAATAAGGCTGCATAGCTTTAAAGTAGACTTAAAGCTGTTGTTTTCACTGTTTTAGGAAAAAATAAGAAATATGCTTTAAATTACTTAAAGGTTGAGTTTATGCTCTATAAATTTAATAATATTGAAAGCATGCCTTGAGAGATTAATTTGTCTTAATTAGAGCTATTGATTTATCTATTTAAATGCATAAAAATAACACTTTTCAAATTTGATGTTTTTTATGCCAGAAATGGCTTCTGTGTACTGGCCACATACTGCCTACACTCATCCCACATGAATAGCTTCATTTTAAGAAAAATTAGCGATTTTACACTATAATTACCCCACATTGTATGCCCACTATGGGGAAAACATGCTAAAATAAGCAAAAGGTGCTTATTTATTGTCCTAATATCATTATTAGTGCATTGGCCTCATTATATGCACTAATATCATTAATAACCTCCAGATTGGTGCCTATAGCTCACTACCAAGCTTAAAATCACCTATTTAGTCAAGGATTTACCTGTGAAAGTGCCTTCCAAGAGGCTGCATTAAGCCACACCACATTTCATGTCATATTTTGGGCTTCTCAATGGTTTGTCAGTCAATATTGTTCATATTTGGATAGGGATTTCACCTATTAATTTGGAATAATTAGCCTTTTCATTTCTACTGTTGATCCTACTTAATTATGTGTTATATGTAGTTCTTTTCTTTCCTTTTTAAGTCTTTTATTTTAAGGATTTTGGCATGTGATATTATTCTATTTGTGTTATTGGTTACTCCTTAGTTTGATGGGAATGTATACTAGCTAGATTGAGGCATCATTGGCCGTGTATAGGACTGGTAAACCAAGGGAAAACATTGCAGAATTATTGGGTATAAAAGGAGGGGGTTTTTGTTCTTATTTTCTACATTATATACATTAAAATTAAACCATATAGCCATTACAATTACAATGCTTTTCATTAGTACTTTTAAAAAAATTGAATAGTGTCTGAATTATTATCTCTATTTTTCTACTATATATAAATTGTAAACCATTTATCATTAGTGAGATTAAATTACTGAGACCCTTATATTGAGTTATATTTTACTACTTATTGGATTTGTATCAAATTATTCATATAGGACCATTAAATTCTTCTGGTAAACTGACTAATCAAGATATTCACTTCTCTGTACTTCAACTAAGCCTGACATAAACAATCACCAGGAAAAAAGCATGTGGAACTTGCATGCAAGTGCATACCCCTACTGAGTCCCCCCTCATTTTTTCTGGTAAATTTTTTTAGGGAATCTTTTTTCAGAAATTTGATCAAATGTTTCAAACAGATTCAAGATTTATTATTAGCAAGGACCAAAACAGTACTAATCTGAACTTATACCACTTCACAAAAAAGATGTGTATAATAATTACTTACAAGGGAAGAAGGTGGGAAATTTTGTTAAATCTTGAAAGAAATGAAGTGGTTAGGGATACAAAAAACAGGTGATATATAAGAAAAAATTTGAGAAAAATAAATTTACAATGAAGTATGAAGAATGAGGTTGTTGTGAAAAATAAATTAAAACAAAGTAAGTACTCAAAAAAGAATTTATTATTTAGAATTATTTAGTTGAAATTTAATCTTATACTACATATCTCCTTCCTTAATTATTATTATTATTATTATTATTTGTATCTTTTATTTTAATTAATTTGCTTACCATTTTTAAATATTGTTTCATCTTCTTCATTCTTAAGGTGGAAAGTGGAAAGGAGTTTAATAGAAAGTCCATTTATTGAAAATAAAAATTCAAATAAATGACTTTGATGACTTTCAAATTTAAATTTCTGGTATAAATAATTCAAAAGAATATTCAGCCAGTGAGCTAGTAACAAGCCAAAATCTGGACTTTGAAATAAATTTAAAACTATTCAAGAATCAAGTGTATTTAATTTATTAGGGGGTATCAATGTTCAGGGATCCGCAATTAGGGATCAGGAATTTTTTTTTCCGGGATCAGACATTATTAATTGCGGAAGATTCTTATCCACTAGCCCTGGGGCTAGTGGATAAGGAATCCACAATAATGCATTATCCCGCCTCTTATACCCCAATTTCCATTCCTAATTCCTGATCCCAAACTCATCTCATCCATGATGGATTTGTAAGAAAGTCACATGACTCATAATTGCTGATGCCATCCTTAAGTCTTTCCTCACTCTATGCTACTTAATTTTGGTGGCGAACACTTAAGTTTTTTTTCTATCTACACACCCCAACTGCACATTTGGCGGTGAATTCCCACTTCCCTCATCACATAACCCTTCCACCGGAAACAATGAAACACCTCTCCACTAGATGGCTACTTCACTCCACTATTAATGCCATCACTTTACTTATAGTTCTCTACTATAAGTCTGACTCTGATTTGGAAGATGCTTTAGCTTATATGTGTTTTCTTTCCAAAAAGCGTTACATCATCACCAGGGGGCCAAATCTTTATCATGATCCCCGATATGATCTGGCCTCCATTCTCAACATTCCTCATTTAAGCTTCATAGAACTTTTTAGAACTTCTCCCGATTCTTTCTTCAAACTTTATCAACTCATCTCCAATCATCCTATCTTCCATAACAATTCTCATAACAAACAGCGTAATCCTGCCATCCAACTTGCTGTTGCTCTATGTCGCTTTGGCTCAAATGGAAATGGTGCTGCCGTAAGACGTTTGGATAATCTCTTTAACATAGGATATGGTACCGTGATATTATACACCAAGCGCTGTATGATTGCTATCCTTTCCCTCAAGTCTCAAACTCTTGCTTGGCCAACTCCAGAACAGCGACTTGAATCCTCTCAAGTAATGCAAGCTGAAGGTTTCCCTGGCTGTATAGGTTTTGTTGATGGCACAACCATCCCTTTGAGTCAAAAGCCTGCTCATGATGGCAACCATTATTTTGATTGCAAAAAAGGTTTCTTCAAAATCTTCTCCAAGTTCTCATCTTTCACAATCTAACTTTTTATCTTCTTTCTAGATACTCTATTTCCGTTCAACTTGTATGCGATGTCAATAAAAAATTTATTGCTTTTCACAGTGGCTGCCCTGGATCATGTCATGACTCTTCCGTCTTCCAAAGAATGAGGATTTCTCAATCCCCTGAATCATACTTTGACAAATCTCAGTACCTCCTTGCAGACTCAGCATATGCAAGTGGAAAGTACATTATACCTGCTTTCCGTGGTGCAACTTCAGAAAATGACCCCAAAACTGCCTTTAATTATCACCTTGCACAATCAAGAGTACAAATTGAACATGCTATAGGTATTTTAAAGGGATTATTCTCTAGTCTTTGGGAGCTCAGAATCCAATTTCAAAAAAAATTGGAGATCAAAACTGCAAATCATTGGATCTTGACTTGCGTAATACTCCACAATATTCTAGCTGATTTAAAGGATGAGTGGAATGATCTTTATGAAGAAGAGGATCCTGAACCACCACTGGCACTCCCCTCCCTTGATTCACAAATCATTCAATCAACTGGCATACGCTCCATTATAATGCCAATTACTCTCCAACATTTCACTTTGCAGCACGTTTAATTTTTAATTTTTATGTTTTCATACTTTCCAAATGTCATCTTTGTGTACTTTATTCACCTGGTTTTGTATTTTGGTTTGTTGCATAATCATTTTTTTTTTTGAATTTACGGTGAATATCTTTTTTTGGATGGCTCATTGGTTTTCTTTCACCAGCTCAACATGAAATCGCATATTTTCTGAAATTGCATATTTTGTCAGTGATTTTTTTTTTCATTAATCCCTCATATCCTTTTCCTATTCTCCTCCAACATCCCTTAAACAATTTGGTTTCATTCATTTTGTCATCTCATCTTTCCAGGTAAGTCATTTTATTCATTGTTTTTGATTTTTTGATTACTAATTATATTTTTTTTTGTTTTTTTCTGTTTATTTTATTTTTTTTATCAAAATTTTTTTTGTAAGTGGTTATTTTGGATTTAAATGGTATAATTAACCTTTTTTTTCTCTCCCTCTTTACTTTCTTTTTTAGCTCCATCACCCTACTCTTCATCCCTCCTTGGCATGGTCATTATCCCCCCTTTCCCTTATTTCACTTTTTTTTGGCTCCATTTCATTGAAACACATACATTGCACATTCTTTATGCATTTCACTTACTCCATATTCAATTTCCCCACAATTCCAACATCAATCTTTCTCACTCTATTTTTCCTACTTTTCAATCAAGGTAAGTTTCATCTCCTTTTTTTCATGCCTATATGATATCTCATTTCTTTTATGAAAACTTCATACTTAAATATATGTATGACTCTTATCTGGATAACAGTGAACTTATAAAACTCCTTTTGATCTCATCTTCATTACCACTTTTCAAGTTTTTGTAAAATTTTGAAAATCAGACTTGGAATTAGGGTTAGGTTTATTCAAATCTAATGTTCTTTTTACTGAAGATTCTCCTGAAGGCTACCTTTCATTTCCTACAAACAGATTTGAATTTGATTCAGTGGTTGCTGAGATATTGACTGTTAAAGTTGAGCCTTTTTTTTCCCAATTTAAATTTTTATTTCATTTTTTTATGTAACAGATTAGGGTTAGGTTTATTTTAATCACATGTCCTTTAACTGAAGATTCTACTAAAACATATCTTTCATTTCCCTCAAACAGGTTTGAATTAGGTTCAGTGGTTGCTGAGATTTTGACCTTTGAAGTTGAGCCTTTTTTCCAAATTTCACTTGTCTTATTTCACATTTTTATATTGCATATTTAAAGGATAAGGATTCTGAAACTCTTATATGATTATTATCTAGGCATGTATTCGTTGCTCAAGAATATCACTAAAGCTCAAAAAGATGAAGATTTTCGCTTATGGGACACTCTACCTTCCTTTAACTCTTTTCTTGCTTTTCGACTCAAAAAGCTCTGTAATAAAGCATTTGAAGAAAATCATGAACTTGCAACCAAAGTTGAAATACTGAATTGGTGTGACTCCGAATGGGAAGATATCAGCCACAAATATCTTTTATTCTCTAATGTTATTATCACTCATTCTGGATTCCACAATAGGATTCATATCGATAGGAATGATGCCAATTTTCTTACTTTTGGTATATTCTCATATATCAAACCAATTACTGGGCAACCAATACCATCTCCAGCTAAAATCAAAGGACATGGTTTATATTTTCCAGACCACCGGTGCATCATTGATTTTGGTTTGGGAAATGGTATCATTGAAACTATTTGGAATTCTTCTAAGGATAATCATCAAACGACCAAAGCTCCTCCTGGTTTGGAATCCTGTCAAGATTTAACACATTTTGGTTGCTCATTTCAAATCAGTCATAAGTTGATTCATAGAATCAATAAGGTAAAGAAAGAAGGTAAAGTTAATCGATTTAAAAAAACTTTATTTAGATCCAAAAAGTATGGGGATTAGAGTTGTCATCGAAAATTTTATATTTTTTCATAAATTTTTAGTAAATATTTTTTATGTATCAATTTCCTCAACTAAAGTAATGGGCCAACGACCTTGTGTTGTATAACAGGTAATCATGATAACATTTATTTGTTTCATGGGGTTCCTCTTGCCTATACCTGTGGAAAGTCCCAAACTTTTGTTTCTTGACTTGGTCTGCATTTTGGCTTGAAGAATTGTCATTACTTTAAACTAGGGAAATTGATATATATTAGATATTTATTTAATAATTTATGTAATTATATTAAATTTAGATGACTTCCACCCCTTACTTCAATAAAATGCAGGGGGGGGTATTGCCAAATTTTCAAATCTGACATGTGAAATTGATGACTTAGAAAAATTTTGGTGATACCCACCCCTTGCTTCAATAAAATGCAGGGGAGAGTATTGCCAATTTTTTTAAACAGATATAGAATTTTTTTGACTTGTAAATATTTTTGTGATACCCGTCCCTTACTTCAATAAAATCCATGGGGGGTTTTGCCAAAATTTCTTATAAGACTTGTGAAATTCTTGACATGTAAGAATTTTTGGGATACCGGTAAAATGCAGGGGGTAGTAAAGCCAAATTTTCATATAAAACTTTCAAGATTCATGACATGAAAGAATTTTTGTGATACCCACCCCTTACTTCAAAAAAATCCAGGGGTGGGGGATTGTCAAATTTTCAAAGGAGACTTGAAAATTTTATTTAAAAAAAGAATATTTAACATTAAAATATGATATTTCAAGAAATACAGAAAATAATTGTAAAATTTATGTACAAATAAATATGAACACATGAAGTGTGAAAGAAATAAAAGAAACTAGTCAACAAAAAATTTCATTAATTGTTCTATTTCTTCAACAGATTTTTTTGCTTTAATGCATTCGATCAAGAAATCTTTCTTTTTAGAACTTTCTTGAAGATCATGCTTATACTTCATCTGTTCCATTAAGTTTTGATGCTTGAGTGTTTTTTCCTCTTTTTTGGATTTTTCAATACTAAGAGTTAACTCGAACTTCTTCTCCTCCAAATCTTGGACCCGATCATCCTTCTGTAAGGAGAGCTCGTACTTCCTCTCTTCCAAATCTTGTACTCTGTCATCCCTCCTTAAAGAGAGCTCGTATTTCTTCTTTTCAAAGCTTAGAGTCTCTTTAGAAATTTCCACTTGTTCTAGAGTGAGAATAAAAATTAACATAAAGTAGAAGAAAAGCAGAGTAAAGTAATAAGAGGTATGATATCACTTACCAGCATCACGTTTTTCTAAAAACTGTTCCATCGAAGAAAAAGGTGTTTGTGATGAAGTATCACTTTTTCGTCTTCTTTGGGAGAGGAAATTTAGACTACTTGAAGCCCTTCTCTTTTTGTTCAATGTAGCATTTTCCTCCTCATCATTTTCACTAGCTTCAGACTCAGTTGATTGAGGATCCTGGGTTTGTTCATCAGCCTTTTAAGAAATAAGAAAAAGATAAGTAAATAAAAAATAGAATTGATAAGATAAAAGAAAAGAAAAAAGAAACAGACCTGAGTTAGATTTGGTTGGGTTAAATCACCTATAGGATCTACAGAAAAGCTATCTAGATATGTCTCATTCAAATGAGGGGAGGCTTGAGTGGAGGAAGAGGATGGGAAAAGATTTGCTTCGACATCATGTTTGGAGATTGGATCTTCTCCATCCAACATGTTTACAGGATTAATGTCAGCCTGTATATCTCCAGGACTGAGTAAAAAGTAATTATAAGTTATGTTAAACACATGAACTATACATGGGAATAATAAATAAGAGTACACAAATAGTATACATAAGTAAAATTATGATAATACACAAAAAATGCCATTATAACACCTTATATACACGCATATATCCACCTTTTATAGGTCTTATGTACTTAATATTAAGTTGGAATATGTTAGGGTAATCTTAAAAACCTTAAGTATAAGGCTACATAATTTTTAAGTACACTTAAAGCTGTTATATTCATTGTTTTATGCAAAAAACAAGAAATGCGCTTTATTTCACTTAAAAGTTGACTATATGCGCTATAAAATTGAGAATATCAAAATTGCGCTTTGACAGATCAATTGGGCTCATTTAGAACTATTGATTTGGCTATTTAAATGCATAAAAATAACACTTTTCAAATTTGGTGTTTTTTATGCCAGAAATGGCTTCTGTGTACTGGCCACATACTGCCTGCTTTTTTCCCGTGTGAATAGCTTCATTTTTAGCAAAGTTAGCTTTTTCACACTATAATTACCCCACATTCTACGCCCACTGTGGGGAAACACACTAAAATAGGCAACAGGCGCTTATTTAGTGTCCTAGCTTAATTAATAATGCATTGACCTTGTTTATATGCACTAATTTCATTAATAACCTCACTCTTGGCACTTTATTTCATCACCACGCTTAAATTCACCTAATTTTAGTCAAGGATTTACCCGTGCAAGAGCCTGCCAAGAACTGCATGTAGTTACCCCACATCTCACGCTCTTTTTTAAGTTTTTGGGTAGTTTCTCAGTCAATTTTGGTTATTTTTGAATGGGAATTTCACGTAGTATCATGTCAGGATTAGCCCCATTATTTCTACAGTCAATCCCCCTTATTATTAAGCTATTATTAACCTTAAAAAGTCTCCTTTAGTCTTTAATATTATTGTTTTATACACATATACTCTCTTTTTGTCTTTTTCTTTAATTTTGATGGATTTCTCTTATTATTACAGGATTTTGGCGGTTGTTATTCTTCTAATTATGTCATGGGTTACTGGGAATGTTGATGGGCATGTCTATTAGTTGTTTAGAGGCGTCATTAACTTTGTATTGGGTGGTACATCAAGGGAATCATTGGGGAACTCAGTGTGTATAAAAGGAGGAGGTTTTTGGGTTGTATTTATTCATTCTTTATCATTACAATTTAACCAATATAACCAAATAAATTACAATACATATCAATTAGTACTTTTATAAGACTTTTGAATAGTATCTGAATTATTAAATCTATTTTTCTACCAACTACAAAGATTGTAAGCCATATATAAAAATAGTGAGAATTATATTACTGAGACCTTTATATTTGATTATATTTTACAACTTAGTGGATTAGTACTACAGTATTCATATAGGACCATTAAAATCTTCTAGACAACTGACCATTCAAGCTAGTTCATGTCTTTGTACTTGACCTTAGCCTGACAATTGGGGAACTTTCCTCAAGAATTCTGTTATAATCCAGTAAGTGAAATTTTCAAAGGAGGTACATGTAAATAATATCCCTATAGAAATATTTGGATAATTACAACAGGTTGGGGTCACTTATATAGTGATTTCAGAAAAAGAAGCCCTGTTATATAATAAAATTGTGATATTGAATCAACAATTTTACCACTAATTTAACATATAATTGTTATTAGTGGGTCTGTCAATAGACCAATTAAATTTGTGATCTTTGCAGATAAAATTTTTACCACTAATTTAACATAAAATTGTTCTTAGTGGGAGTCTGTCAATAGACCAATTAAATTTGTGATCTTTGCAGATAATAAACCAAATAAACTGATTAATTGTTTTCTTTTAACAGGACTCTTAATTTTTTCTTTTTATTGGTTTGTAATACTCATTAAATATTTAGAGAGAATCTTACTAAGAGTTGTTTTCTTTTAAATATAAAAACACGGCTACATATTGTAGACCAGTTAAATTAAGTGACCACATAAAAAGCATATTTGACTTTTGGCACTTAAAGATTCACTTCATACCAATAAGTAAGCAATAAAATTGTCTTCAGTGGTATTGATAAATACTGATAAAACTCTTTTTTGAAAGTTTTTATATCTAAACTTTCAATTCTCTAAAATTCCACGTAAAAATGTGTGACAACAATGACATTGTAAGTAATAAGGCAAAACCTTATAACTTAAGAACTAGAGCTGAAAGACCTGTTACAGGACATCCAAATGGAGGGTCAAGAATCACCAGTAACAATAAACAACACCCCACCAATGTCCATGGAGGAAAAGGAAAAGCTCTTAAAACAAATGTCAATAAAGAAGTCCAAAAACACCTTACAAGAGCAAATTCACTCCCTCTCAACCCTACTGAATACACTAACAATAAGAGTAAACAATATGTTAGACCAGATCAACAATCTGGAGAAAAGGGCGGCACAGGGCTTTATAGAAGTCAACCAGGCTCTAGTGGATATAAGGTCTCATCAACAACCAGTGGCACCAAATACCACAGCAACACCTCCAGTCCCAGAAGAGGACCAAAAGATAACTGTAAGCAAATGGAAGTGGGATTGGTATGCCCAAAACTACAACAGTCTTCCTCAACAGGGATCCAGCAGTCACCCTTACAGGGGAAAGCCAAGGAGAGGCAGGGGAAATGGAATAAGACCGTGGTAAGTCATCCATCTTCTCAAGATCAATTATATAATCCTAACAATGAATTACTTATAGGTAATGAAATTGATAGAGAGTTATTGGATATAATTGATAAGGATTTAAAAAATTATTCATTTGAAAATAACATGTTAGACTTGTCATTACATGAGGACAATGTACATAGTTTTATTGATCACCAGGAAAATACTATTAATATAAAAATGGAATCAAATGAAGAAAAAATTGACCCTGATGATGAATCTTCTGAATTGGAAACAGACAAAATTGAATATTTTCTGAAAGAAAATCCAATGGAATCAAAAATAATTAGTAAATTATTATTGAGAATTGAAAAATTGGAAGAATTCTCTAGAGAGTCCAACAATAATACAGTAAGTGTATTATTAAACATCACACAATCATTGAGTACAACAGCCAATAAGTTAAAAATTATTGAGAATTCAAATAATGAATTGATCAATGAAAACAAAAGATTAAATTCTGAGATTAAAAATTTAGAAATTAAATTAGAACATTCTCAGAATATTATGGCCACCATAGAGGGACGTGTAAAATTGTCTTTTTCAAATGTAAATGATACTTTAACTCATGTACCTGTAATAAAAGATAGGTTACAAAGAGTAGAAATTGAGGTAGCCAACATTTTGAAAAATACTGAAACAATAAAGGATAATACCTCTTATGTAGAAAGAGTACCAGTTTTTATGAAACACTCTGATGATAAACCAATGATGGAACATGAACATAGTGTCATGGGCTCTGAGAATATAAAATCAGTAAAAGATGAAATTAATGATCATCTTTCTAAAGTGAGTGAATTACTCAATATTCCTCAGGTTAGGGAAGCTAAAACTAGCCAAAAGAACTGGCCTAAGTTAGATCAGTACCCTTCTTTTGACGGGGATTCAAAATCTGATTGGCAACAATTCATACAAAGAATTGATAACTTAAGATTTTCATATAAATTACCTGATGAAGAAATTACTTCAAAGTTAATATCTTTATTTACAGATGTGGCCTTATTCTGGTTTGAATCTGTATTAAGTGAGGGAATTAATTACTCCTGGAATGAATGGAAGGCACTAATTGAAAGGCAATTTGGTGGCCCAAAATTTAGAATCACTCAACAAAGACTGTATGAAAGGGCCAGATATAATCCAAATGCTGGAGATAAACCCATGGTCTTCTTAATGAATTTAATAAAAATCATGAAAGCTATGGATCCAAAAATGGATTATGAAGAGTGGAAAGAAAAAATAATATACAAGTTGCCTATATCAGTTAGAGACATTATTGTAGCTAGAACTGAAACTGTCAGAGACACCTCTGGATTCATTAATATATGCAATGAGATATTATTAAACCACAAGTATGAAACCAAGTATAGTAATTACAGACAAAGTGTTGACATGGTAAAACCTACTACAAGTAAGTTACCAGTGGAAAAGAAAAAACCTTCAGCTCCCCTTGTCCCTAAGAGACAAGAAAATAACACTTGTTACAAATGTAATGAACCTTGGGTTAAAGGTCACACGTGTAAGAAAAGAATAAATGTTATTGAAACCTCACAGAATTCTGAACCTAGTAATCATGAAGATGAGAATGTGGAATCCAGTGAGGATTGCAAGAGTAACATATCTTACAGTGATGATGAAAATGAGATATTTGTATTAGAACAGGATATAATGTTCCTGAATGATGCTATACCTCATACAGACACATCTTTAACTTCCATAGAGGAAGCTGAAATAATTAAAGATGTATCTCATGATACTTACAAAATAACACCTATCAGAGCACCTATTATCATATGTGGAAAAGAAATGAATGCCATTCTTGACACTGGGGCTGCAGGTAGTGTAGTTTCACTTAATGCATTAATGAAACTTGATAGTAAGTACCAGGAAAAACTAGAACCTGTTCAGACAAAGAACTGGAGGGGTTTTGGTTCAGTATTAAATCCAATTGGCAAATACAAAACTGCTGTATTCTTTAAATATAATAATGGATATGTTAGAGCAGTTTGTGAATTTGTAGTAATGGATAATAATAATTGTAGTGATTGGTTTATTATTGGCAATGATTTATTGACAAAATTTGGCATTAAACTAGATCCTGCAAACTGTTGTTTCACCATAGGAGTGAATGGTAAAAGGAAATTCAAGATATGTTCTGAAAATTCAGTATATGCCATTTCTCCTAGAGAAGAACAACTGCAAGGTGGAAGAGCCACCAATGAAGTGGGTGAATTGGAAAATGAAATCCAAAAGGCCTCTTTCAGTCCTCAACTCTCAAAAATTGAACAAGAAGACATTTTGAAGTTCATTAAATCATATCCTATGGCATTTGCTCATGGATCAAATGAACTAGGATTGGTCAAAGACCATGAGATGAAAATCTCTCTAAGCTGTGATCTGGATAATATTCCTGGCAGCTTAAAAAAGAAACCTTACCCAGCATCTCCTGCAAAAAGGAAAGATATTGAAGACAATATAAAATTGTTGTTGAAAATGGGTATTGTTGAAAAAGTGGACACAACACCTAAGTATTGTGTCATTTCACCAGTATTAATCTCTTATGAAAAAGATAAGGCAAGATTATGCGGTGATTATAGAGCTCTGAATACATATACAGTAGATGATATTTACCCTCTACCAAGGATAGCTTCTATCCATGCTACCTTACAAGGAGCAAAATATATTTCCTGTCTGGATGGGAACAAGGGTTACCACCAGATTCCTGTGGAAAGAAATTCTCAAAATTACTTATTAATAACCACACATATGGGTATATTTAAGTATGTGAGAATGCCATTTGGCCCAAAGAATGCCCCTTCAGTCTTCCAAAAATTGATGGATAGTGTTTTTCATCAGGAAATGGTTGAAGGATGGCTATTGGTCTATATTGATGACATCATAGTGTTTTCAAAAACATATGATGAACATTTAAATCACCTGAAAAGAGTCTTTCAAAAAATGGATGAAATTAATATGACTATTGCATTAAAGAAATGTAAGTTTGGATTTCAATCCTTGAAAGTACTTGGACATGTTGTATCTGGATTACAAATTTGTGTTGACCAGAATAAAGTGGCAGCAATTAAAAAAATTGGGATACCTAAGAATGTAAAAGAGGTTCAAAGTTTTTTGGGTATGTGTGGATATTATAGACAATATATTAAAAATTACCAATCCATTGCAGCCCCTTTAACAACATTAATCAGGAAGAATGAAGCTTTCATTTGGAATAATGAAAGACAACGCGCCTTTAATAAATTAAAGGAATGTTTAATGTCAGCTCCAATATTGGGACTGCCAGATTTCACCCTACCTTTTATCTTGTACACTGATGCAAGTTTCATAGGTTTGGGTGCTGCTTTACAGCAAAAACAGATAATAAATGGAAAATTATCTGAAGTAGTTATCTGTTATATATCCAGAACCTTAAGAAAAACAGAATTAAGGTATGGTGCCACACAGCTAGAATGTTTAGCCATGGTGTGGGCTTTGGAGAAACTTCATTACTATCTGGAAGACCAGAAGTTTGAACTTATAACAGATTGCAGTGCAGTAAAATCATTACTAAACATGAAAACACCTAATAGGCACATGTTTAGATGGCAACTAGCTGTACAAGAGTACAGAGGAAGAATGACAATCACTCACAGAGCAGGAACATTGCATTCAAATGTGGATTTATTATCCAGAAGTCCTTTGCCAAATGATGCTGACAACCCAGCTTATGTGCCTGAAAATGAGGTTATACATATATTTGGGATTTATATAGTGGATTTAGAAGAAGAGTTTATGCAAACTATATTGGAAAATTATTCATCTGATAAAGATTTGTCTAAGCTATCTACCATTCTTAATGATCCAACAAATGCCTCCATGAGTGCATTAATTAAAACCTTGCCTCCAAAGTATAAAAATGCGTTGGAAAAAGGTAAACTATCAATTGAAGATGGATATATATATTACAGGAAAAAGTTAAGCAATGTAATAGTAATACCACCTTCTATGAAAGAGTTAATGTTGAGTACTTGTCATGATGACATCTTAGCTGGTCATTTTGATTTTAACAAAACATTAACCAGAGTTAAAAATACAGCCTGGTGGATAAACATGAAAGAGGATGTACAAAAATACATTGAAACATGTGACTCTTGTCAGAAATCTAAAAGATTAACTGGGAAGAGAGCTGGGTTGCTACAACAAATAGAGCAGCCAAAAGCTCCATGGGAAATTATAAACATGGATTTTGTAACTGGCTTGCCATTAGCAGGAGAAGAAAGTTTCAATTCTTGCTGGGTAATAGTGGATAGATTAACAAAAATGTGTAAGTTTATCCCTACCCATAAAGAGGTATCTGCAAAAGACTTGGCATTACTGTGGTGGACTCAGATGATGAATACTGCTGGGTTCCCCAAAGCCATAATCTCTGACAGAGACCCTAAATTTACTTCAGAGTTCTGGACATCTTTGATGGAAGTATCAGGTTGTCAATTAAAATTGTCTACAGCACACCATCCACAAACTGATGGGCTGGCTGAGAGGATGATACAAACTCTAGAAGACATGATCAGAAGATATTGTGCCTTTGGATTAGAATACAAAGACAATGAGAAATTCACACATGACTGGGTAACATTAATTCCTGGCCTTGAATTTGCTTATAACAGCACAACTCATTCTGTAACAGAGAAGAAACCATTTGAACTCTGGCTGGGATATGTACCAAATACCCCAGTAAATCATTTAAATAAACTACCAAGGTTGGATATACACCCTGGCACTAAATCCTTTATTCATATGCAACAAATGTGTAGAAAGCATGCAGAAGAATGCATCCAAAAAGCATTTGAATATGAAAAGAAAAGGTGGGACAAATCTCATAAAGAATTTGAATTTAAAAAGGGAGATGAAGTCCTCATATCAACACTACATTTTAACTTACAAGGTAATGTTAAATTAAAGGATCCCTTTGTAGGACCTTTTGTAGTAAATAAAATGGTTGGGAATAATGCAGTGGAAGTCATATTATATGCTCCATATGACAGGAAACATCCAGTTTTCCCTATCTCATTATTGAAACCTTACCATGCAAATGATCCTGACTTATTTCCTAAAAGAAGGGGAAGGCCTAAAAAGCAACCTGAAGAAATTGTGGAAAAAGCAGAGATTGAGAAAATACTCAAGAAAAGAATCCTTACTAAAGAAAAAGGAACTGAGTATTTACTAAGATTTAAAGGGAAATCAAATGAATTTGATAAATGGATACCTGAAAAAGAAATTTCTAATTTATCCACCCTTCTTAAAAAATTTAAACAGAAATAAATTTCTGTTCAACCAGCTGAGGGGTTAAAAAACCAGTACTCATAATATGTTATTATGTTTTATTTCTTTAAAGTTGAATCTTTAATGCTACAGATTTATTCTGAATACCTGAAAATTACAAATTAATAAAATAAAATGTATAACTTATCATTTTTTTTATTGTTTTTTTTGGGGTGGGCAAGTGTCAGCCTGTATATCTCCAGGACTGAGTAAAAAGTAATTATAAGTTATGTTAAACACATGAACTATACATGGGAATAATAAATAAGAGTACACAAATAGTATACATAAGTAAAATTATGATAATACACAAAAAATGCCATTATAACACCTTATATACACGCATATATCCACCTTTTATAGGTCTTATGTACTTAATATTAAGTTGGAATATGTTAGGGTAATCTTAAAAACCTTAAGTATAAGGCTACATAATTTTTAAGTACACTTAAAGCTGTTATATTCATTGTTTTATGCAAAAAACAAGAAATGCGCTTTATTTCACTTAAAAGTTGACTATATGCGCTATAAAATTGAGAATATCAAAATTGCGCTTTGACAGATCAATTGGGCTCATTTAGAACTATTGATTTGGCTATTTAAATGCATAAAAATAACACTTTTCAAATTTGGTGTTTTTTATGCCAGAAATGGCTTCTGTGTACTGGCCACATACTGCCTGCTTTTTTCCCATGTGAATAGCTTCATTTTTAGCAAAGTTAGCTTTTTCACACTATAATTACCCCACATTCTACGCCCACTGTGGGGAAACACACTAAAATAGGCAACAGGCGCTTATTTAGTGTCCTAGCTTAATTAATAATGCATTGACCTTGTTTATATGCACTAATTTCATTAATAACCTCACTCTTGGCACTTTATTTCATCACCACGCTTAAATTCGCCTAATTTTAGTCAAGGATTTACCCGTGCAAGAGCCTGCCAAGAACTGCATGTAGTTACCCCACATCTCACGCTCTTTTTTAAGTTTTTGGGTAGTTTCTCAGTCAATTTTGGTTATTTTTGAATGGGAATTTCACGTAGTATCATGTCAGGATTAGCCCCATTATTTCTACAGTCAATCCCCCTTATTATTAAGCTATTATTAACCTTAAAAAGTCTCCTTTAGTCTTTAATATTATTGTTTTATACACATATACTCTCTTTTTGTCTTTTTCTTTAATTTTGATGGATTTCTCTTATTATTACAGGATTTTGGCGGTTGTTATTCTTCTAATTATGTCATGGGTTACTGGGAATGTTGATGGGCATGTCTATTAGTTGTTTAGAGGCGTCATTAACTGTGTATTGGGTGGTACATCAAGGGAATCATTGGGGAACTCAGTGTGTATAAAAGGAGGAGGTTTTTGGGTTGTATTTATTCATTCTTTATCATTACAATTTAACCAATATAACCAAATAAATTACAATACATATCAATTAGTACTTTTATAAGACTTTTGAATAGTTTCTGAATTATTAAATCTATTTTTCTACCAACTACAAAGATTGTAAGCCATATATAAAAATAGTGAGAATTATATTACTGAGACCTTTATATTTGATTATATTTTACAACTTAGTGGATTAGTACTACAGTATTCATATAGGACCATTAAAATCTTCTAGACAACTGACCATTCAAGCTAGTTCACGTCTTTGTACTTGACCTTAGCCTGACAATTAACATCAGCTTGCTCTCCAAAAATTGTGTCCATCTCTTTAAAGTAAGGACATAAAGAATCAAGTTTATCGTCTATGGATTTTATGCCCTTATTTATATCATTTTCGGTAACCCCAAAACCAGTGGAAGATGAAAGAGCCTTTGCCTTCTTGTATTTTGCTCGGTAATGCTTGAAGCGTTCAGACATCTGTTTAGGCAAAAGATCAATCCTTCCCTTGGTCTTATTGCGTAATTCATTTACCATTAGAAGATAGCCATTAACTTTTGATGCGGGGGGCCGTCCTACTTTAGTGGCATACTCAGTACCAAAACAAGAATCATAGTCAGATTTGGTTTTCAGCCAGTTGATAAGAATGAGATGTTCATCTTTTTTTAATTGAATGGTCTTTGATTTCTCAGCTGAGCGGGGGAAAGAGGAAGTAGTGGGAATTGAAGAACAACTGGGTGATGGCTGCCTTTGAGAAGATCTAGGATGACGAGGCATGTTATTATAAATGAAGATGAAAAGGAGCAGAAACAAGCAGATGAGATAGTGAGATGAAAAGGAGAAGAATCAAATAGATGAAATGGGGAGAAATTCTGAGCGGATAGAATGAACAGGATGGGATGAGAATGGAAGTGCGCAGCAAGGTAGAAGGCTGGGATATCCAGAAAGTTGTCCAAGATGTGGTTATCAAATATTGAGGATAAAAATGTCAGATAAGAGTTGAACATTGACACGTAAAGTGTCTAATAACCCAATTATTAGCAAAAATAATTGCGGAAGATAATTGGGGTATGCAGATTATTTTCCGCAATTAATTTAATTGCGGATCGGTCAACATTGATACCCCCTATTATATTTATGTAACATTTTTAAATTATTATTGTCAGCCAGGCTATACTGAGAGTCAAAAAAAATCTTATGTTAACTTAAATTAAGAGAAAAATTGGACTTAAATATATACAAATTAAATATTATATTAAAATAAAATTATATAACAAGATTTTTAAACAAATTTTTATATTAATTTTATTATTTTATATACTGTATATACAATTAAATACAATGGAAAAATATATTCTATAAAAAGATTTGTATATTTTATGAACTTAATGATTATGAATTAATAATTAATTAATTAAAAAATATTATAAGTACTAACATCAACTTATAATGTAATTAATTAATTATTTAATTATGTAGATTAAATCATAAATATAAAAATAATTTACAAATTTATTGGGCATTCTTTTTACTCCCAATGGGTTCAATAAACCAATTAATAAATAAATAAATTAAACAAGTAAAAACCTTTATTCCAGATACAAATGTTTTATTTTAATAAAATGATTTTATTAAAATACTTACTTGTTTAATTATCATAACTATTATATTAGAAATATTTTTTTAACTTACTTAAAAATTATTTTTAAACTATATTAACTAATTATATAACACTTTGTATCACACATAGTATAATTTTTATGTTTCACAAAACAGAGGGTTTTTGGTATTTGTCAGCCAGGCTATGCTAAGATTCCAGTAAATATTATGTTAAATTACTTGAACATATATAAGAGACAAAATTAATTTAAATTATATATACAAATCAACTATCATATTAATTAAAATTATATAACAATATTTTTAATATAATTAAAATAAATTTTATATTTATTTTATTATTATTTGTATATACATTTAAATAAAAATAATAGGGGGTGTCAAAGTTAGAAATTTGTAATTATTTGAAAGGCATTTCACAACACAAAAAGAAAGTCACAAACTTGACATTAACTCTCAATAAAAAGGTGTTTTGAAGGCACAATATGTCATATTTTAAAAAATAGTGATGGTTGATTTGGTGGAGAAAAGAGGTATTTTTAAATGGAAGATTTCTAACTTTTATACTCCCTAAGAAATATATTCTATTCTATAAAAAATTGGCACAATTTTTTTGAGTTAAATTTTTATAAATTAATAATTAATTAATTAATGAAATATATATATTAAACAATAAAAATTATAACTCAAACCCAATAATTATTAGAAATCTTTTTACTCACAATTAGGACAAAAAAATAAATCAAATAAGTAAACACTTTATTTAAATATAAATGTTTTATTTTAATAACATAGTGACTTTATTAAAATACTTGTTCAAATTCAATAACTATTATAATGGTATAATTAGTTTAATTTAATTAATAGAGGGTATCAAAGTTATAAATCTTCCATTTCAAAATGCCTCTTTTTTCCACCTAATCAACCATGATTATTTTTTTAAAATATGCCATATTGTGCCCCAAAAACACCTTTCTACTGAGAAGTAATTTCAAGTTTGTGGGTTTCTTTTTATGTTGTGAAATGCCTTTTAAATAATTAAAAAATTTTAACTTTGATACCCCCTATTAAATATTTTTTCAAACTATATAAATTGAGTATATTAAATTTGTACATTACACATAGTATAATTTTTATATCTTACTAACCTAATTTTTAATTAAATAAAAAATATTGAAACATGTTTTAGTATTACTATAGTTACAGACTCCCTGTTTTATATCAAAGTAGTATCTCTTATAATATATTACAATGTTACGGGGTACAAGGGGTGGATAAAATGGTCATTTATTTCTGTTTTTGTAATAAGTTACATGGCAACCTCATTTTATCTGTTACACTTAATTTTAAATTTTTGTCCTTCTTTTATTCTGTATATGCAATTAGTGATGTCTCAGAGGGAATTATTTGCCTATATAAAGGCTTTGGTTTCTCATCTTGTAGTTGGAATTAGTTACATTGCCTTACAATTTAAAAATAACATTGTTGTTACAACTATTAGTATTTTTTCTATCAATTTTATTATTATGTTTAAAATATATAAATTGGGAGAATTAACTATATAAAAGTTTGCTTTAAGAGCAGCTCAATTGTTTTTTTTTGGTTTTTTATAGTAGAGAGAATAAAAATTACTTTCTTGATTTAAATAAATCTTATACATCCAATAAGTTGTGTTTGAATCTCTTATTTTTCCTATTAGTTTGTTGTTAGACTTTTTGTTTCTTCTTATTGTTCTTTTGTTTATTCTTATTCTTTTTATTCTTCTGTATTTTTCTTTATTCTTCTAGAAAACCCACCAAAAGTATTCCTCTGGTACTTAAAGGGATATTTAAACTTTCATTTAATCAGTTCATTCTTAATACTTTTATTTTAATCATTTTTAATAACATTCTGATCATCAAATTATTTTTATTTATTTATTTTCAGTTTTAAATTAAACTTTTTTTTCTTAAAGTTTCATTTAATTTTCTTATTATTAATTACTTATTCTTTGACTTCATCAGAATATTATGATTATTAATTTTAGATTTATGAAGGGATTTTATGTATTTCAAATTTTTTTGTATAATTTGTAAATATCATAAAAGGGGCTTTGATTTTTGTTGTATTGGTTCATTACTTCTGCTTATAAAAAATTATCTACTAGAAAAAATGCAATTTATTCATTTTTCTTAGTTTGAAGCATTTTGTTGGTTCTTAAAATTTTAAATAAAGATAATTCATTACTTTTCAACTTGTTGTGATGCATTAAAATAATACAAAAGATTTATATTGAAACACTCAACAAATTTATATATATTTCTTAAAAATTTTAATTAATTTATGACTCCCAGCACACACATAATTTTGAATAAACTTGTCCAGGATGGTCTAAACAGGAGTGTGGTAAATGCAGTAAGATATAAACTCTATAATTTTAAGGCTCAAAATAGTAGAAATAGTGTTTATAGTTTTTATAAAAAAGACTTGATAATTTTTAAAAAAATTCTGGAAGACTAGCTACTTACTGGTAGTGAGGTACAAGAGAAATATAAAAGTGTTTTAATTATTTCTGTAAAAAAATGTTCCTATTTTTTTAAATGGTTCCCGATTTATAGACTAAAACATACTATAAAGAATAGTACATAGAAAACTATTACATTTCATGAAATGAGAAAACAGAACAGTAGAAACCTGCTAGCATGTGCCAATCCCTCAATCCAATTGTGAATCAAGAATATATCTGGTTTTATGACACAGAAGATTGCATGCTCAGTTTTCAGTATGGGCTCTTCCTAAAAGATTTATAGCTGAGCTAGAGCTGATTTAAACTAAAAATAGGGATTGGAACCTGCTATCAGGTGCCCACATTTTTTTCTGGTGAGTAAATATATAGAATGGAAAATCAGAATATACAGAGATGAGTTATCAATGCTGTTAAAAAATTTTAGACAGGATTTAAAAAATACTTATCAGGTAAATATATTTATTTTCCTCCCATAGTTTCCCTACTCATGTCAATTTATATACATTATATATGAGGGGTCTAAAAAATTACTAAACACACCTCAAAAAAGGCACCAAATTTGTCATCCAAAAATGAAGTACATTTACCCTGGAAAGGTAAATTTTGATATTGTTTTTCCTTTCAAAAATGCATTATTTTATTCAAAATAAGTAATAAAAATAATTCCCTTCTTAATCATGATTAGTCAGAACTAGGTACAAAAGCATCATCATCTTGGTTTTTTTTCACCTGTTTGTTAAATACTTATTCATATTTGTGTACTATGTGACTTAAAATCATTCAAATAGTCCCTTTTTTATAAAATTTCCCTTAATATTCATCACCATTTTATGTTCTTGCAATGAATTTCCACAGTTACCCAGTTTCATTAGTTTTGGTTCAGCTCCCAGCCTTGAAATTGCTTAACATATCTATGATCTTTTCACACTACAATATCTCATCTTTTATTCATCTCCCATATCATTAATTTTTGGTTCAGATTCTTCTCACTCTGTCACCCTCAAGGTATGTTAATTTCTCATTTTCTTATTTAATTGCTTATTGAAATTTCTTTTTCTTGTCTCCTTTTTTTTCTTTTTCTCTTCATATGGTTTGATTCAATTGTTGATTTAACTTTTTTTCCCTTTTTTTCCCCTTTTTTCTCCTTTTTTTTCTTGGTCCTCAATCATTTTTATCCATGTTTTCTTGAATTGTAAGCATTTTTTTTGGCAATTTCTAGGTTTTTTCTCTTTTTTTTTTGCTAAAATGCTTTCAAATCATTCAAGTTCAATTCAGAAAAATTTAGTGAGAAATTTTCTTTATAAAATTTTTCCTACAATTCAATAGAATCATTCTGGATCAAGTTGGAAGTTTTTTCTGTTATTTTCAGATTCCTTTGGGCACTTTTTGGGAATTTTTTGTGGGACTCATGAAAAATTTTATTTGGCAGATTTTTAGCAATTTTTTTCACTTTTTGAGGAAGTTTTAGGCACTATTATTAGGGGGTATCAAAGTTAAGAAAATTTAATTATTTAAAGGGTATTTTAAAAAACAAAATGATATCCAAAAGATTGACCATAATTCTTAGTAAAAAGGTGTTTTTGGGGGCACAATATGGCATATTTCAAAAAATAACCATGGTTGATTTGGTGGATAAAAAGAGGCATTTTCAGATGTAATATTTCTAAATTTGATACCCCCTATTATGGAAACTTTTTTGGCATGATTTAGTTTTATTTTTGTACTGATTGTAGAGTGAATTTTAGCACTTTTATGGGAACTTTTGTGGCACTTATTTGTGTCTTCTTGGGGCATGTTTTGTAATTTTGGGTGAAATGTTTTACCACTTTTGGGCACTCTTTCTTTCAGCCAGTAACTTATTTAACATAGTAAAACTGTTTCAATTAAATTTAATATTCAATTAATTATTTACATAATTATTTAACTATTATAAATTTAATAATTCAAATTCTTTAAGTATTATATTGTGTAACTATATTTAATAACTATCTTACAAATTATTTTGTATTCTTTAAGTTGTTTATTTTATTTATGCATATATTGTTCATTTAATTAAAATTATATTTCAGTTTATGAACTTAATTGAATCGATAAATATAAAAATTTATGGCAAAGTTGTAGATCTAATTCCATGTAATTACTGGTACTCAGGCCTTGCTTAAATTTGGCTAGAGGGGGGACACAGAGAGCAAAGAAAGAGCCTTTAGTATTTCCTTGGAACTTTAAGGGGGAAAAATTTTATTTAACTTTGAACTTTTTTTAAACTTAAATTGAAATTGTTTTATTTAATTAAGTTTTATAACATTTAATTTATCTTCTTGCCTCATCTTAAATTACTTTTATATTAAATTTGAATTATTTATCAATGATTTTGTTAACTTCAACAAAATTCATGTTGTATTACATTTTCCTATAAAAAGGGTTTTATTTTGTTTTTTAGACCATCAATTTTTATTATAAATATATATATATTCATTTCTTATCATTGAAATAAATTAAATAAAAACTCATTGTTTACTTACTGAATAACTGATTTGACAAAATACCTGTTCAATGTGAAAATAATAATTAAAACATTATTTAAATTAAAATATTAGGTGGTATAAAAGTTAGAAATTTGTAATTATTTAAAATGAATTTTAACACCACAAATAGAAAGCCCCAAACTTGACATTAATTCTCAGTAAAAAGGTGTTTTTGGGAGGCACAATATGGCATATTTTAAAAAACAATCATGATTGATTTGGTGGAAAGAAGAGGTATTTTGAAATGGAAGATTTCTAACTTTGATACCCCCTCTTGTTTCCATTTAATTTACCATCTCTATTCAATTATTAAATTATATACTTCAAAACCATCGTAAAAATTATCCCTAATTACTGTACAAGCCAACACTTTCTCTCAAATAGTTTGAAGAAAGCTTTGTAACTATGGTTTATCTAATTTTTCTCATATTTTTAAAATTGATTTTTTTTGCATTGTTTAAATAAAAATTTCTGAAAATCTTGTTTTGATCTAAAAGATTCATAAGGTAAGAAAAAATAGTAATGTAAAAATTAAAATACTGGGTAGGCCGAAAAGTATGGTGTCTAATATAGGTTGTCAAGTTTTATTTTTATTTCATGAATTAAAAATTAACAATTTATATAAGATAGTCTACTTACTTAAGTTAAAGAGCCATCATTACATGTGTCATATAAAAGTAATTATGAGTAAATCTTCTTTCTTCATGAGATTTTTGTATACATTATTGTTTGATTTCATTGAATTTTTTAAAAGACGATTTCCATTCACATTTTTAAATAAATTGTCATTAACATAACTTTTTTTAATTATCTTATTTGACTTTTTTACATGTTAATTTATGCAACATACTTAATTTTTGGAAATTTATGCCCCTACTTCATTAAAACACAGGAAAGGGTTTTGCAAATTAAAAATTTTTTTTGTCAAAATAATTTTTTGACTTTGAAAAAAAATGGTGATCCCCACCCCTTGCTATGGTAAATAGCAGAGGAGTATATTTCTAAAAAAAATTATTTTGACTTGAGTTTATTTTGAAATAGAAAAATTTTGGTGATCTAAGCCCAGAAAAGAATCTAAAAATGAAAATACTACTTGAGAAAAAATTTAAGAAAGTGATAAATCAAAGACAAAAGAAAAATTCATAAACATAATTGATAGAAAGATTAAAAGTATGATGGAGGGAGTAGGATCTTAATTATTAGATATCAGTAGCTTAGTTAGAAAAAAATTTGAACAGTTTAAATTTTTGATTTTTAATTGTCCTCTCTTTGAAATCTAACCTTATCCCTCTCTAAAAATAAAAAATCTATCTCAATTGCCAATAATTGTTTATCCTTTGATTGTTATTAAATCCAAAAACCAGCACAAGCCCTCTGCTTGAGTCTTTTTCTACAAGAGGTTGATTCTTTATCTTCTAACCTTTTATTTTCAGTTACTTCCTTGAAATTTTCTTAATTTGATGAATATTGGTTCTTTTTAATACATGTGGAGTAAATATGCAATAAAAAAGAAAAATAATAACAAAAGTAGTTTAAGCTCAAGAAAATGGGATCACCAACTCATTTTCAGAATACACAGTTAGTTCTTGAAATTAAGGAGAGTCAAGCAAAGGATCTAAAGGAAATTATTGATTATTCATAAGAGATTCAGAAATTTTGAACATTGATTATATTTATGATACCTTAGATAAAAATAAGAGGTTGTGAGGATAGAAATTTAAGCAGGAAAATTTGATAATAGGGGTGTCAGTACTGGAAAATCTACACTTAACTCAAGTGCAGATTTCTAGGCAGATCAGCACTTACAAATCAGCACTTAAATTTTGCAAAAAAGTCATTTATTTCAAAAATGGGTGTCAGTCATGACCTCAAATCAGCATTTTCTTCCCAATTTATTTATCACAACCACATGTTGGCCACATCATCTATTCCTTTCCAACCCTTTCTTTGTCACATGTGACACCCAGACCTCCATCCCCTTATTAATGCTTGGCACACACTCCTCACTGAGATTTGAAAAATTTTACTGCAAAATATAAACCAGACGTGCTTTTTCCTTCTTTTTTTATGTCTTCAACCTCTCAATCTCTTTTCTTGTAACATACAAGTTTTATAATGCCTTCCAGAAAATACAACACTCCAAAGGCAACTTAAAAAAATGCTACATCATGAAGGTCTTCCTGTAATGCAAGCCCCTCACCTGAGAAATTAAAGTCCGCAGAGCTTAAAAAGGAAGATTATCTCATCATAATCAGCTTTCTCAAAATTGAATCAGATTATGATTCATTTTTTGGATGTGAGAAGTACACCTAAATTGGGTGTCCACCTTCATCAAAGGACAATGGCAAATGAAGTAAAAAAGAAAACAAAAGATAGAATTGACATCAATACTATGCAAATGAAGGAGAGCTTCAAAAGTTATCAATCAAAGTATAAAAAGGCACATTTCAATTCCACTTTCACTAAATTTGGTATTGATGATGATGATTTGTATATTGGAATTACTAGTGTTTTGGAAATGCTCAATTTCATGTGTCCTTTCTATGAGGAAATGGGTAATATTTTTGGGTCCCAGGTTGATTTTAACCCTTGCTTTATACAAAATGCTACTAAGTATATACCCTCTGGCTCCCAACCATCCAATAATCCTCCAGAAACACCTGTTCTTCAGCAACATCAATCCCCTCCAGCTTCTAACCATATTTTAGCTGAAGATTATCCTGACTATCAAGAAGAACAACTATTTCAAAGAAGATCTGAGTCCTCAGAGCCCCAATCTGGTAATGTATGTTTAATTTTTCTTTTTTTATAAATTATCCTTCAAATTTCTCATTATTTCTTTTCTAGGCTCCTCCTACTCAAACTTAAATTTCTAAAAATATTAAAAATTCTTGCAATGACAATCCTGCTTTGGGAGCTTCTTTACATGAACTTCCTAAACTCTCTAGCTCAAGCTCCAAACTAAAGTGTCAGGCCTCAACTTCAATGAACTTGAAAAATATTTTAAAATATTTTAATACTTAAACCACCTCTTTGTCCTCCCTTGACAATTATTTTGAGAAAAAAAGATTTAAGTAAGACTTGGTCATTATATACCTTCTTCAATAACATATTTATTTATTTTTTTGTATTAAATTTTCTCAGAAAAACTCTCTATATCAAAAAATGCCCTAAACTTTGAGAAGATGAATTTTGATCATATTCTAATGAAAGATCAATGGGCCTTAGATTTGGAGGAATTTTTTTTTGCTTCAATCAAATTTTGAAAAGGCTAAATTCAAGGTGAAGGAGATTGAAAGAGCACACCCTCACTTAGAGAAAACAAAAGACCATGAATTTCAAAGAGAAATGGCTAGTTGTGAATTGGAAAAACAAGAAGGTTCTAAAAAAATAATATATTACAGAATGTATAAAAAATGGTCAATCTTATAAGGACATTAAAGAATTACTTGACTTTTTTTAATTGATTAATTTTTTACTTGGTTAATGATTGGGGAATGACTTTAATAGTTACATTTAATCTTATCAAAAATAGTTATATCATGAGATTCTGATAACACCATTTGTCTTTACTGGAATCTAAAATATTGCACTTTTGGAATTTTAGATGGTAAAATAATACTGACACCTGTGCAAAAAATCCTGTAAGCCTGGATATCCCCAGGACTGAGTAAAAAGTACTTATAAGTTATGTTAAACACATGGACTATACATGGGAGTAATAAATTAGAGTACACAAAAAGTATACATAAGTAAAATTATGATAAAATACAAAATATGCCATTATAACACCTTATATACATGCATATATCCACCTTTTATAAGTCTTATGTACTTAATATTAAGTTGGAATATGTTAGGGTAATCTTAAGAACCTTAAATATAAGGCTACACAATTTTTAAGTAGACTTAAAGCTGTTGTTTTCATTGTTTTATGTGAAAAACAAGAAATGTGCTATAAACCACTTAAGAGTTGACTATATGCACTATAAATTTAATAATATTGAAAATTCACTTTGACAGATAAATTTCTCTTAATTAGAGCTATTTATTTAGCTACTCAAATGCATAAAAATAACACTTTTAGAATTTGGTGTTTTTTATGCCAGAAATGGCTTCTGTGTACTGGCCACATACTACCTGAATTTTCCCCGTTTGAATAGCTTCATTTTTTGCAAAGTTAGATTTTTCACACTATAATTACCCCACATTCTATTCCCACTGTGGGGAAACATGCTAAAATAGATGAAAGGCTCTTATTTACTCTCCTAGCTTAATTACAAATGCATTGACCCTCTTTATATGCACTAATTTCATTAATAACCTCAATCTTGGTGCTTTAATTCACTACCACACTTAAATTTTCCTTAATTAGTCAAGGATTTACCCATGAAAGAGCCTTCCAAGGACTGCATGTAGTTACCCCACATCTCACACCTGTTTTTGGGTTTTTAAGTGGTTTCTCAGTCAATTCTAGTTATTTTTGAATGGGGATTTTACATAGTATAATGTAATGATTAGCCTCAAAATTTCTACTGTTGGTCCCCCTTATTATTTTGTAATAATTAGTCTTAATTTTCTCTTTTTAGTCTTATATTTTAATGTATAACAGGCATATACTCTATTTTTGCTTATTCTTTATTTTTGATGGATTATCCCTATCACTACAGGATTTTGACAGGTGATATCATTATAATTATGCTACTAGTCACTATTTATTTTGTTGGGAATGTATATTAGCTTGAATGAGGTGTCATTAACTGTGTATACAGTTTGTAAATCAAGGGTTTCATTGGGGAAGTTATTGTGTATAAAAGGAGAGGGGTTTTGGTCTTGTTTTCTACATTCTCAATAAAATTACAATACATATAAATAGTACTTATAAAGTCTTTGAATAGTATCTGAATTTATTAAATCTATTTTTCTACCAACTATAAGATTGTAAGCCATATATAATTAGTGAGATTAAAATTACTGAGACCCTTATATTGAGTTATATTTTAATACTTATTGGATTTGTACTACAGTATTCATATAGGACAATTAAAATCTTCTAGAAAACTGACCATTCAAGCTAGTTTAGGTCTCTGTAATTGAAATCATCCTGAAAAATCCTCATCACCAACATAATTTTATAACCTCACCACCAATTTGCATTTCTAAATAAGGATAAGTCAAGAAAATTCTATATCTTTTTGAATATTTTTGCAATACCCTCCCCTGAATTTTATTGAAGAAAGGGGTGGGTATCACCAAATTATTCTAAGTCATCAATTTTCCATGTCACATTTGAAAATTTGGCAATACCCTCCCCTGAATTTTATTGAAGAAAGGGGTTGAAATCACCAAAATTAAATATAATTACATAAATTAATAAAGAAATATATAAGATATATCAGAATTACTAGTTTTAAAGTAATGAAGATTCCTCAAGCCAAAATGCAGATCAAGTCTAGGAAATAAGTTTGGGACTTTCCACAAGTATAGGATAGAGGAAGCCCATGAAACAATTTAATTTTATCATGATTAATGTTTATACAACACAAGGTTGTTGGCTCATTACTTTAATTTAGTAAATTGAAACTTCAGATGTATTTATTAAAAATTTATGGAAGAATAAAAAATATTTCATGACTTTAAAAATCCTCATACTTTTCTGATCTACCTAAAGTTTTATTTAATTTATTACTTTTACCTTTTTTTTACCTTTTTTATCTTTTGGATTAATTTTTGACTTATTTGGAAAGAGCAGCCAAAATGAGTAAAGTCATGACAATAGTCCAAACCTTGAGGAGCTTTTGTTGTCTGTTAATTATTGTGAGAAGACTTCCAAACAAAGTTGATGATTTTATTTCCTAATCCAATATTTATCATACACCTATGATCTGGGAAATATAAACCATGTCCTTTGATTTTATCAGGTGAAGGAATAGGTTGTCTAGTATTAGGATTGATATAAGAGAAGATACCCAAAGTAAGATAATTTGCATCTTTCAAATCAGTATGAATCAAGTTATGAAACTCTGAATGAGTGATTATAAAATTTTAAAACAATAAATATTCATTGCTAATTTTTTCCCATTCAGATACTGACCAATTTGGTATTCCAATTTTAGTATAAAGTTCATGATTTTATTCAAAAGCTTTGTTGTAGAGTCTTTTGAGTCAAAGAGCAATAAAATATTTAAAAAAGGGTTAGGTGTTCCATTTTTGAAAATCATCATCTTTTTCAGCTTTAGATAAATTTTTGAGCAAGAATAGATGTCTATAGATTTAAAATAAGTGAAATGATATTAAGAATGAAATAAAAACTATGAGACTTACCAAGAGAGTAACATTTAAAAAATCCTTTCCTCCATCCAAAACCAACCATGATACCACCCATTAAATTCTTATTCCTTTTTGTTAAGCAAACCAAAGCCATTTGATATAGTGTCATGATGAGATCAGATAGTTTAATGAAGAATTCATCTTTTACTCCATCAAATGAATAATTTTTGTAAATGAATTGAGGTTTAAAAGTATTACTGATTACAGCCTTAACTTCATCACCTACTAATTTGATTAGATATTTGATATCTTCAGGTAATTTCTTGGGATACTAATTTTTATTAACTTTAGTTTTATAATATTTTATTTTTTATATGTGTCCAGATAATCTATCCTAGTGAATTTTTTTAATTCTTTTATTTTGATAAGATCAATAATCATTTTTTATGATTGAAGTTTTTGAAGAAGATTAAAATGAAGTATAAATTGAAGAAGATAATAAAGAATATGAAGATTAAGATAGATATGTAAGGCTTGAATCAAAAGAGGCAGACTTTTTTTTTTCTAAAATTTTTCTTGAAAATTGAAATGAAGTAGATCTTGAAGAAGATGATAAAGATGATAAAGATGAAGATAGAGGTGTAAGGCTTGAATCAGAAGAAACAGACATATTTTTCTTTCTGAAAAAAAATTTTACTGGTCAAAAAACCTTTAAAAAAATTTTTTTTTAAATTAAATAAAAATCACATATTTTAAATTAAAAAGACCTTAAAAAATTCTGCAAATAATTAATAAGAATAAATATTACTTTACTTGAGTTTGAAGAGTTTTTTTGGTTAATTCTGCACAAGAAAAAAAAGTGAAAAGATGTTGTAAAAATTTTCTGTCAAATCTTTAATGGCTGAATTCTTGGCCCCCTTTCACCCCTTTTAAGCCATCTCCAAAGACCCCTCCAAGTCTGCTCCAACACCCCCAAAAAAGCTCCTCCAAACCCCCCATACCATCACCAAAACCTGCCCAAATTACCCCTCCAAACTGCCTCCAACCCCCCCCCCAAATTATCCCTCCAAACCACCTTCCTAACCCCCCAAACCATCATTAAACTCCCCCCCTCTAACTTCTCAAAGACTCATCATATCCCATCCTCAAACCCCTCCCCCTGGACCCCCTCAAGTTCATCCCTATAACCTCCCCAGCCCCCCCCCTCTTTCTTTTTACTTTAACAAAAAGAGAGGGGGGGTAGAGGGGATTTGGAGGGGGATTTGAGGGGGTATAGGGTGGTTTGAGGGGAGATATGATGGGGTTATAGGGGTGTTTTGAGGGGGTATAGGGGGGCTTGAGGTTAACAAAAAGGGAGGAAAGGGGGTTAGAGGCAGCCAAGGGGGGAGGAAAGGGGGTTAGAGACAGCCAAGGGGGGAGGAAAGGGGGGTTAGAGGCATCCAAGGAGAGAAGAATGTGTTATCCAAAGAGAAGGGAAAGGTGGAGAAAGGGGGATATGTCCATGCCAAGGAGGGGTTAATTTGGGGGAAATTACCAGGCCAAGAAGAATAAAGAGTAGGATGGAGAGAAAAAAAAAAGAGAGAAAAGAGGGAGAGAAAAAAAAAGTTGATTTTACCTTGAAAATGAAAAACAAAACCACTTTCCAGAAAAATGAGAAAAATAAAGAGAAAAATATAGAGAAAAATTAAAGAAAAAAATAAAAGAAAAAAATAACAATTAAAAAATATAAAAATAAAAAGGAAAAAAATGACTTACCTGGAGAGATGAGTTGAGAAAAAATAGACTTCAAATTCTTTGAGGGACGTTTGAGGAGAAGAGTAAAAGGATATGAGGGATGAAAGAAAAAAAGAATAACTGAAAAATTATGCAATATCTGAAAATATGTGATTTCATGTTGGGGTGGTGAACAAAAACAAATGAGACAGGGAAAGAGAGACTTTCACTGAAAATTCAAAATAAAAGTCAATATGCAAAAATGAAATTACAAGAGCAAGAGAACCATACATGCAACTTGATCATTTGAAGAGTATGAAAAAAAAATTAAAAGGGTTTTGTTGAGAAATGTTGGAGTAGTGTTGGCATAATGATGGAGGGTATCCCAGTGGGAAGAAAGATTAATAGTAGATAAAAATGAAATCAAAATCATAATAATTTAGGAACAAATTGCTAAATATCCCAATGTGCTCATGTGACTGGAAGAATTTTTGCCCGTATGCTAGTGGTTTGAGAAATAGAAGTGTTGGATATAGTGGGAGGTATTTCAACTTGTTCATCTTCATACAACTCTAACTGTCAGAGTATGCTAGTATCTAAGTATGATTTAATAGTAAATATTAATGGTCCTACTACTTATTTATAGATTGTTTAGTTATTGAACCTCAGGGCAAGACTAATAAAATAGCTATTCTCAATATTAACTCACAATGGATTGGTGCAAGCTAGTGGTGGAAAATAGGTTAATAAAATATAGTTCTAGATAATATAAAGATAATATCAATTTATAAATGCTTTAAAATATTTTATATATGATAATTTTTTGTTATAATGTTTATTTGAGTTGTAGTAAGTAATTTCTTGATTGATGTCCAAGAAACTGTCAAATCCTCCTATACTTATACCAAAATCCACTGGAGTGCACACACCTTCAATCCAGATGATGTCACTTCTATCCCTAAAAATTACAGTACTGTGAGAGCTTATCATCTCCCTATGTCTTCCACTTCAAGAAGTTTCAACACCTAGACCTCCAGTAAGGACCCTTCATCACAATTAATGATATCATAAACCTATACCATAAATAGAATAAACAGATAAAAGCGGATACCATAAAGAAATAGGTAAAATAACTCATCCAAAGAGTATAGAATTAACCCCAAAGCATATAAAGGAACCAAATCAACTTTCCAAGCCCCCAATAACATCCCCAAGCATCCATATTAACACAGTAATCATATCCCAACCCATAAATTGGTTAAAACCCATCAAAGGAAGCAGATTAAGTTGTCCAAACTGGATATATGCACCTGAAATAGGTGTATATGCTTGTGTAGGCATGGTGAGTCCACTGAATATGTCCATATGACCTAAAATAAGCTGAAAAATAAACTTATAGGCTATCTAGAGGCTTAAAACTGCTTATAGACCTATATATACATAATATAACTACATATTTCCCTGAATATGAGGTTTATGCATACATATAAGATTATGTATGTCTATAATTACTCAATATAGCTTAAGATAAGTATATTATGACTCAATTATTACCTTATTAAGTATTATGGGGCTATGTATAAGCTATGTAAACTTATATAAGTCCTTAAAAGGGTAATAAATATATATATAAGCATGATAACCATATTTATAAGCATGATAACCATATATATAAGTATAATAACCATAATTTCTACTCATAAACTTAATTAAATCAAGTTTATCTTATTTTAAGCATAAGAAATACTCAGTCCTGGGAATACCTAGGCTGAAACTAACCATTGATCTTTGAGGTCAGCCAGTAGGTTATGAAGTATAGTGCATTACAGAATCCAGTTGTTCACTGCCTCCATTTTGGACCTATTTCTACAAGGAACTCTTAACTCTGTTTAACTTGAAAAAAAACCTTACAAGACTCCAATAAAATGTTTAATATGGACACTTGACTTTAACAAATGATTTTTGAACTTGGCATTTTAACTGTCTTCAAATTCTGCTCCCTTAAAAGCAGGAAGTACACACTTTCTATTCACATAAGCAGAATATTCCAGAAGATACTGATCTTCATCAAAGAATTTTTAGGCTCTTTTGAAATTTTCATTCTTGGAATGACATAGGAATCATGACATGATCCAGGATAGCCAGTGAAGAAAGATATAAACTTTTTGTTGATGTCACATATAAGCTGAACAGAAATTGAATATCTATAGAGAAGATATAGTTGTTTGTGTTAGTTTAAAGAATAATGAAGGGAATCAGAATGATCTACCTATTTTTAAGGTCAAAGTAATTATTTCTATCTTTAGCAGGTTTCTGGCTCATAGGATTAGTAGTACCATCTACAAAACCAATACCTCCTGGGAAGACCTCTGCTTGCATAGCCTGAGATAATTCAAGTCACTCTTATTTAGTTGTATAGGTGAGAAGTTTAGATTTCAAGGAGTTGATATCAATGATGCATTGCTTTTTATAAGTGTTAACAGAGTCATACCTTAAATCAAAGATATTTTACAAAACTTTTAAGGCAACTCTGTTACCATTGGAATACAAAAAACATAGTGTGATTGCCAATTGAATTGAAGGATCATGATTTGGTTTTCGAGAATTATTGTGAAAGATGGGGTAGTCCTTAATAAGCTCAAGCAGTTTATAGAAACATTCCTGAGAAGTTTTGAGCAACTGTCTAAAACTGGGTACAGATTGGTTAAGAAGTGTTTGAATGGTGTACTTGGGGGTATGAAGTACTTGAGGCTTTCTAGGAAGAAGGTAAAGTTTCCTGGCCATTTTTGATAAAAAAATAAAATATTCTTTAAGATCAGAATCAAAATCAAAATCAGAGTCCAAGAGGAGATCAAGAGCTATGAAAGTCATTGCTTGATGTAGCTTATCACAATTTGAGAGTGAGGAAGGTATGAATCTTATAAGGTATAAAAATGTAAATGATGTATGATTTTTTGAGTTATAAAGTGTTATGCTGTGGAGTGCTGTTTATGAATGGGATAATGCTGAAAAATCAGTGAAATGGGACATTATTCTGAATTCAAAACTTTTGGTTGAGAAAGTGAGGATTTGAGTGAAATTAGTGAATTATTTCATTTTGAAATACACCTGTGTTGGGGCTAGTGTGTTTTAGAAATACACACTTAAAAAAGTGCAAATTCGGTCAAATTTAAGGACAGATTTTCCAGAACTGAAATACCCTAATGAAAGGAATAAAAAGTAATAGACTTACTGTTATGTGAAAGAGAAAAATATGATTTGGAAAAGAACTGGGAGAGAAGATATGTGAAGTGGGATATATGCATTAGGATGGAAAGAAGGCAATGTGCAGCTGATTGGGAGGATGTGGGTATTTGTGGGCTGAATTGCGGTTTAGAAAAAATGTACAAAAGTATGGTGTATTTGAACCCATAGTTAAAACTCTGAGTACCAAATAAGCCATTTTTCATTGTGTGCTTATGTGGTGTTTTTCAAATGAAAAAAGCTAGGCATGTTTGGCAAGGTTTGAGACCCCTCAACTAAACCAAATTTTATTGTGAAGAAGAAGTTATTTGATTAAAAAAAAGCATGTCATTTTAGTTTTGAAATACACTAGTGTTGGTTCCATTGTGGTTTTCTTCTAAATAGAAAATTAATTAAGTCCAGATTTGATCTTAAATAATTGCTAATTTCTAAGTGCTGATTTGCCAACTTTGACACCCCATAATGTATATATTCATCATTTACATGCATGCTCTTGTGACTTGGCTTTACTAGCCTAATTATTATTTAAACTCTAGAATTGTGAAGACATCAATGTTATATATGAGGTAAAAATAATTCAAAAAAGATAAATTGGCAAAGTTACAATATATTTTGTTTTTTATTATAATTTTGCAGACTTTTTCTATCCAAATATCAAACTGGCACCTACTAGGAAGAGAGAATCCTTTTAATGTCTTTACTAATTATTACCAAGCACAGTTTTGGTGCTATAAAAAAGTGGTGCACTGAATGTTATTGATATGTTACATTCGAAAAGAACTGACACCCCAGAAAAAAAACATGGGCACCTGATAGCAGGTGCCAATCCCTATCTTTGAACTAACTCAATTTCAGCTCAGCTTTTATTCTTCTGGAACAACTGCACACTGAAAAATGAGCACACTAGCTCATGCAACATCAAATCAAATTCACTCTTAAATCAAAACTGAATGTAGGGATAGGCACCTGCTAGCAGGTGCCTCTAAATTTTTTTGTGGTGTGAAGAACAATAAAACTTACTGAAACTAGTTATTTTCAAGTATTTGTTTTTTTAACCTATTGTTTGTATCAGATCTATAATGACAGATAAATTTCAAAAACAATCAGCTACACAACCAAAAGGGTCTTTTTTTCTTCTTTTTTCATCTTTTTTTTGCTAGCACTGTATCTCTTTGATGAAATTTGCATCCCTGATAGTGAAAAAAAAGTCAGCTTTTGCTTACTATCAGGATGATTGGGCAAGTTTGTGTTGTATATCTAGAATTTTATTTTTTTGCATAGCAAGCTGATTTAAAGAAATGATAGTACTGTTTGTGATATCCTGTCTTAAAAGCTGTTAAATTAAGAAAGAAAAATGACAGATCAGGGGTGAAACAATTGGAAAAGGAGAAGCAATTAATGAATGCTATTTAGAATTGCTACTTTGTTGTTGGGACTTGACTAAGAGCATCTACCTCCATGTTGGTAAATTGGTTTGGTATGCATATTTTACTGCATTTTGAAGTTAATCTTAAACCTCATTTAATTAAAGGCCTCTATCAGCTACTTAATTCAGCATTTACTGTAGGCTGTCAACTAAATTTGCTTAGATGCTTTTAACCCCCTTTGGTAATTCAATATTCTGCCTGCCAATTCTTTTCACTCCACATAGTAGCTTCTGAACACCTTGACATGTCACTAATCATTTTAGCAAAACTTTTTCAGATTATAATTCATAATTTTTACTATAGAAACCTTCTATTAACACATTTTACACATTTCCAACCTTTCCCTAAAACTCCTAAACTAATCTAAGGTGTTGAACTTGTCTGAAGCTAATAAAAAGTGATCCCCTAATTGTAGCCACCAAGAAGAAGAGCAGTTAGCCATCTCCTGAATTCACATAAGCAATCAACCAGAATTTTCAACTTACCAATCTGGAGAAACATTTTATAAGAGAATTGAAGCACATTTCAACCAATTCAGTTTTGTGGACTACCGAGACTATGAAAAAATCAGAATAAGGTCAGTTTCAGGTTAAAAGAAATTTTTTTAGTTTTAAACTTACTTTTTTAACAATATAGATGGCAGGCTCTCAACAGGGCAACCCTTAAGTTCAGCTCTATCTACTACTTAATAAAAAGGAATCCTCTCAGTGGAACCTCACCAAGTGACTGGTTACAAACTTCCTTATCACTTTATCAAGACCAAACCAAGTCAGCTTTTAAAAGTCTTCCTGACTGAGAGAAGTAAAAGTTTTCTCCAAAGTGGTGAATGGAACCCAACAAGGTGTCAAATAGTGTAATGTTTGATTTGACTTGAAAGGAAAGTAATGGGAATGAAGACTTTACTAGTGACCCACCAGCACCTTCTCCAGCCTCTAGTGGGTTTACGGTCTGTCCAATATGGATCAAAGCTGCAAAGAAAAGGCACCTTACTGAAAGAATGTAAGAAGATAAATCCTTACTCACATCCTGCTTCAATGACTTTTCTGAAAAATGTGTAACTGCCACAAGTGACACAAATAGCCTAACCAAGTCAAGAAATGAGCTTAAACGAGAGAATATTCCATTAAAAGAGAATAAAATAAAGATTGAAGAAGAAAGCTAGCTATTGAGGAAAAAAATCTTGATATTAGAGTAAGACAACTGTGACTTTCAGAAAGAAACTGTAGTATAAATGAGGAGAAGTCTGTCAGTGAAATGATAATTAATGATCCTAAAATTTTACACTCAAAAGAAAAATATTGTGAGATGGAAGAAGATTTAGTTATTTTACAAAGTATGAAATCAAAGTTAAAAAATAGGTGGGTTAGTAGTGATAGTTATACCTATAAATAAGATGAAATAGATGTGTTTGTTTGTGGAAAAATATTTTGTAAGTATATGAAATATATCTAAGATTAATGGTGCACATATAAAGAGAAGAAGAAAATATTTTACCTTTAAAATGAAAATTATTAAAGTCTTACACTCTACTAAAATGGGGAAAAGGCTACTATTAGGGGGTGTCAGTTCTGGCAAATCCGCACTTACAAATCCGCACTTAAATTTGACCAAATCCGCACTTAAATAAGTGCGGATTTCCAAAACACACTAGCCCCAATACTGGTGGATTTCAAAATGAAATAAGTCACTTATTTCACTCAAATCCGCACTTTCTCAACCAAAAGTGCTGATTTCACCATCAAGTCCCATTTCACTGATTTGTCAGCATCATCCCATTCATACGCAGCACTCCGCAGAATAACACTTCATAACTCAAAACATCGTACATCACTTACATCTTCATATCATATCATATAAGAGTCATGCCTTCCTCACTTTCAAATCGTGATAAATTACATAAAGCAATGACTTTCATGGCTCTTGAACTGCTCTTGGACTCTGATTGCGATTCTGATTCTGATCTAGAAGAAGATTTTGTCTTTTTATCAAAAATGGCCACGAAACGTTACCTTCTTCCCAGAAAGCCTCAAGTACTTCATACCCCCAAGTACACCATCCAAACACTTCTTAACCTATCTACACCCAGTTTTAGACAGCTGTTCAGGACTTCTCAGGAATGTTTCCTTAAATTGCTTGAGCTTATTCAGGATCATCCCATATTTCACAATAATTCTCAAAAAGAACAACGACATCCTTCAATTCAATTGGCCATCACACTATGTCGTTTGGGTTCAAATGGTAATGGAGCCGCTTTGAAACGTTTAGAAAATGTCTTTGATTTAGGGTATGGTTCAGTTAACACTTATACCAAACGATGTATCACTGCCATCAACTCCTTGGAATCTCAACTTCTCACCTGGCCAACAAAAATGAAATCACATATTTTCAGCAAACGCATATTTTTTCAGTCACTCTCTTTTTTTTCTTCACTCATATCCGTTTTCTCCTCTCTTCCTACATCACTCAATCAATTTCACTTATATTTCTTTTTTCTCAACTCATCTCTCCAGGTAAGTCATTTTATTCTTTTTAAACAGAGTGTGAAAATAGGAGGATGAACTCTGTTCTTCGGGCGAAGAACAGAGTTCACTTCCATAAAATATTAGCTGAAAATGTAAAATTATTGTTTTTCCATCAAAGAAAATTCTTTAAAATTTTTTGTATTATTACATGATTGAGTTCTAATGCAGCGAGCATGTTGTTAGAGCATTATTGCCCCTCTTAGTAACTCAATCAAGTAATATATACAAAAAAATAACCAAATATTTAATATTCTTCCATAAATTTTTAATAAATAAATATGATATTTCAATTTATGAAATTAAAGTAATGGGCCCACGACCTTGTGTTGTATAAATGGTAATCATGATAACATTAATTTGTTTCATGGGGTTCCTCTAGCCTATACCTGTGGAAAGTCCCAAACCTAGTTTCTAGACTTGATCTGCATTTTGGCTTAAGGAATTGTCATTACTTTAAAAGTAGTATACTTGACATATCTTATTTATATATTAATTAATTTATGTAATTATATTAAATTTTGATGACTTTCACCCTTTACTTCAATAAAATGCAGGGGAGGGTATTGCCAATTTTTTAAATCTGACATGTGAAATTGATGACTTAGAAAAATTTGGTGGTACCCACCCCTTGTTTCAATAAAATGCAGGGGAGGGTATTGCCAATTTTTTAAATCTGACATGTGAAATTGATGACTTAGAAAAATTTGGTGGTACCCACCCCTTGTTTCAATAAAATGCAGGGGAGGGCATTGCCAATTTTTTAAATCTGACATGTGAAATTGATGACTTAGAAAAATTTAGATAAGCAAACTTATTGACTAGAAAGTAAAGATAGAAAATTTTTATTATACATTCAAATTTTTGTCAAAAATAACGTACTATATTCTTTTCCTTTTATAAGTCAGCATATAAGAAAATATTACCAAAATTAAATTAACTAGAAAAACAATTTATCAATTGAAAAGGTCAAGTAATTTTTTAATGTCCTCATAAGATTGGCCATTTTTAACACATTCCATAATGAAATCTTTTTTTTTAAAACTCTCTTGTTTTTCCAATTCACAAGTAGCCATTTCTCTTTGAAATTGACGGTCATTTACTCTTTCCATCTGCTCTACCTCAAATTTTTTTTCTTCCAAATCTAAGGCTTGCTGATCTTTCCTTAGCATATGATCAAACTTCATCTTCTCAAAGTCAAGGGCATTATTTGCAATAGTTGATTTCGCTGAGAAAATTAAATTAAAATAAATAAATAAATGAGTTAATGATTAAGATATATAGTAAAAAAAACTTACTTATATCTTTTTTTTCAAAATAATCCTCAAGGGAGCCAAATGAGCTTGTTGAAGTATTACCACGTTTTAATAGATGGTTCAAGTTCATTGAAGTTGAGGCTCGACGCTTTAGTTTGGAGTTTGAACAAGAGGCTTCAGGAAGTTCTTCTAAAGCAGCTTCTAAAGAGGTATTCACATTTCCAGAATTGAGATTATTTAATGGAGATTGAGTTTGAGTAGGAGGAGACTAGAAAGAAAGAGAAATTCAGAGAAGAATTGAAGAAAAAACAAAAAGTAAACATACATTTAAATTTTGGGCCTCTGAGGATTCAGATCTTCTGCGATATAATTGTTCTGCTTGATAGTTGGGATCATCTTCAGCTGAACTATGGTTAGAAGGTGGAGGGGATTGATCTTCTTCAAGTAAAGGTGTTAAAAAAGAATGTAAACATGCCTGGTCAAAATATTGAAAATGTCAGGAAGGGGTGTGTGCCGAGGATTGATGGGTAGGTAGCGAGGAAGGTCAGTGTGTCACATGTGACAGGGATGGGGTAAGAAAGGAAGGGATGTTTTGTGGCCAAAATGTGGTTGTGAAAAAAAACGGGAAAAAAGTGCTGATTTGAGGTCATAACTGACACCCTTTTTTGAAATAAGTGACTTTTTTGCAAAATTTAAGTGCTGATTTGTAAGTGCTGATTTGGTTTGAAATCCGCACTTAATTTAAGTGCGGATTTGCCAGAACTGACACCCCCTATTATAAAAGGTGAAATTAATCTAATATTGAAAATTGAGAAAAGATCTGAGCAAAAATGGAAATTTGGAGAGGTGCTTTTATATTTAAATAGGGGCTTATGGGGTAAAAAGACACACCCAAGGTATGTCTGTTTTCTAGAATTTTTTGGCAGAGGATATCTGAAAATAAAAATTGGAATTAGCACAAAGCGAGATAAGTAAAAATGTGAAAAAATGTAATAAGATATAATTAAAGAAGAAAAATTTGTATACACACTTTAATAAAGAAAAAATGTGATAAGGAATTATTAAAGTAATAATAACAATTGAAGAAGAAGAAGAAGCTATATACATACTTTAATAAAAAAGTGGTAGTTTTTGTTGAGATTTTAAAGCAGGTGATAAGGATGAACTGACATATATTCAATAAATAATATATACACAAAATAATGAAATAATATAATAATTTATAAGTTTATAAATAATTAGGAATAAAATATTGTTAATGTTGTGAACAATCCTATAGTACTAGCTATAGGCCTTGACCAAGGGAGTTGGAGTAAAACTGGAGAGAAAAACCCCTGTTCCTTTGAGAAATACCAGGTGAGATTTATTTTCTACAGCAAATTAGAGACTGTTACTATAACCCTTCCAACACACTTCTTGACTGCTTAACAAGTCAAGACAGTAGCCAATAGCAAACCACTGAGAACCAAAGAACCAAAAACCTGAAATGCAGAAAGATCCACACCAGAAAACCAAAACATGGTGCACTTGTTGCACAGAAAACAGCAATAATACTTGATGCAGGTTGCAAAGCTACACCAGAAAAACCAGTTGCCAAAGTTGAGTTAAATGAAGAACTAAACTTGTAACAAACACACCCAATTGTGGCCAAAAAACAGTGAAAACTGAGTGAAAACAATGATATCACCTCCGGATGGTTGTATGAAAATTAGAGTTTCCCCAAACTGTCTTTGTCAGCCTAAATATCCTTAGGACTGAGTATTTCTTATGCTTAAAATAAGATAAGCTTAACTAGATTAAGCTTATATCTTAAAAATAAGGTTAAAATAATAATATATATTATTTTATTATATATATATATAATTATTATTCTATTATATAATTTATAATAGTTTAAATAGCTTATCCATGGCCTAATAATACTTATTAAGGTGTTAATGGAGTCATAATATACTTATCTTAAGTGATATGAAGTAATTATTGACATACATAAGCTTATATGTATACATAAATCTCATATTCAGTGAAATATGCAGTATATTATGTATATTTAGGTATATAAGTGGGTTTTAGCCCCTTAATATCCTATAACCCTTGTTTTTCTGCTTATTTTAGGTCATATGGACGAAATCAGTGGACTCACAACGCCTACAGAAGCATAGACCTCTATATCAGGCGCATACACCCAGTTTGGACAACTAAAATTACTTCCTTGGATGGTTATTCACGGATTTATGGGTTGGAAATATGTTTTTGGGTTAATGTGGATGCTTGGGGATGTTATTGGGGGCTTGGACATTTTATTTGTTTCCTTTATATGCTTTTAGTTTCATTAAATCTCTTTTTGATCATTTATTTTACCTGTTTCTTTATGGTATCCGCTTTTATCTGGGTTTTCTATTTATGGTATGACTCTGTGTTATTATTAATAGTGATGGAGGGTCCTTACTGGAGGTCTGGGTGTTGAAACTGCTTGAAGTGGAAGCAATGGGGAGGTGATGGGCCCTCACAGTGCTGTAATTGCCGGGGATAGCAGTGACATCATCTGGATTGAAGGTCTGTGCACTCCAGTGGATTTGGGTATAAGTAAGAAGGGATTTTGACGGTTTATTATCATCATTCAATTACTACACTTCAAACAAACATTACACTACAATTATTAACATTCAGAAATATATTATAGAGCCCTTATAAATTGATATTATCTTTATAAAAGCTATAACTATATTTTATTCTTCTATTTTCCACCACTAGCACGCATTTAAATCCAAGTATTGTGAGTTTTATTTGAGTATAACTATTCTATTAGTCTTCCCCTGAGGTTTAATCACTAAATCATTTATTAATAAGTAGTAGGACCATAAAATAACACTATTATATCATACTTATATACTAGACTGTACTGACAATTGGGGGTCTTTCCTTATATTTTACTTATTATTTAGTATAAGCCTTGGGACGTGATTTTTACCTTAGTACAACTCAAAATTAACCAAATATTTGGGTCTGCGGAATATTAGTGGGTCATCATAACTCATTGATTGCAGAAAAGAACCCTTATAATAATTGTACTAATTTTTTATTATAAAAATTAGATATTTACAGTAGTAACTGTACCCAATATAAACCCAATTTCACTTGGTATTTGGACACCAATATAACACCCAATTAAATTGGTATTTGGCTAAAGCTTGGTAAGCTAATTATTCACCCTTATAGAGGTCTAGTTAAACTTATTATTATATTTTTAACAGATTTTTTCGAATTTTTCTTATATTTTATTTAAATAAATAAAGATATAAATTCAGGGTAAGCTCCATTGCTTTTTTATTAGTAATATAATTACTAATATCTTTTGTCTACTAATTCCACAGAGTTTTTCCTTTTGTAGACGTAAAATATTGTTATTCTGAACAATATGAGTGCTCCTCAGGATAGTGTAAGTGAACAGCCTGCTTATAATACCAGGTCTAAAGCTAATAAAAACTTTCCAGGACATCACCATGGAGGGACAACAGTACCCCCAGCCAGAAAGCATGAGTATAGAGGAAAAGGACGCCCTCTTAAAAAAGATAACTATCAAAAAGACGTCTCCTCCTCTTCAGGATCAACTGTCCCACCTGGCCAAACAGGTTCTGAAGCTAGAGTAATCAAAATCTCTCATGTTCAAAGAAGTAGAGCAGTTGCAAAACAATTGCAAGGTAGGATTTCAGCAGATGAATCAGGCAATGGCAGAATTAAAGGGAAGCCAGCCCAGTCAATCAAATCAGCAACCCCCTACCCAAGGAGGGTCCACTCACTCCCAGGAGAAAATCCTGGTAGACAAATGGAAATGGGACTGGTTTCACCAACAGTGGACAAGCCACAGTTGCAACAGGGATCCACCCCCTCATCTGACTTCCTCAGCTCACCCTTACAAGGGAAAAAAGCGCCAAAAATCAGGACTGGCAACCATCCCTTGGTAAGTAACTTACCCTCTCAGATTAGACATAATACTGATAATTACAATATAGGTAATTCTATTGATGTTAAATCTGTACAAAAAATAGAGGAGGATTTAAGAAATTTAGGTTTTAGAGTAGATACACCTGACTTGTCTTTTGTCCATAATAACAGTACTATATACAATGATAATACAGTTAATCCTCAGTTGCAACCACCTACTAGTGAGATGAGAAGTTCACAGGAGAGTGAGAGAATTGAAAAGGAGGACATGGAATATTTTAACAATAATCCAACTTTCCATAGAATTGTTTCAGCATTGTGGAATAGAATGACTGATTGTGAGGAACAGACAGTTAAGCTCACTAGTGATACAATTTCATCCTTAACATTGAACATTTCTCAATTAGCAACACGTAATAAAGAATTAGAGAAAGAACATTTGTCTCTAACTCTTAAATATGATTCATTGAGTAATAAATATAATGACCTTTCAAACAAATTTTGTGAGTTAGAAAAATTATATGAAACACACTTATTAAAAACTGAATCAAGAACAAAGTTATCTTTTGCCCAGACAAATCAAAGTGTCTCTGAGTTACTACAAAAATTAACTAAAGTTGAGATTGAAACTGCCAATCTACTAATGAACCAGGATAATCATAAGTATAATCAATATAATAATAATCCTTTCATTGGCAAAAGTGAATCTCATTCCTTCCCTGTACCACCACAATTAAAATCATCTGGTGGCAGTGTCAAATCTGAAAATGTAAGTCACAAATCCGTGCAGGAAGAAATACAAGACCATTTATCAAAAGTAAATGAGTTGTTGAATTTACCTAAGATTAGTGAGATAAAATCCAATCAGAAGAACTGGCCTAAAATAGATCAGTACCCAACTTATGATGGGGAAGCCAGCTCTGATTGGCAACATTTTATTCAAAGAATTGACAACTTGAAATTCTCATATAAGTTACCAGATGAAGAGATAACATCAAAATTAATTTCTTTATTTAAGGATGTTGCTTTATTATGGTTTGAAGCTGTCTTAAGTGAGGGTAGAGACTACTCTTGGGCTGAATGGAAACAACTTATTGAAAAACAATTTGGAGGTTCTAAATTCAGGCTTACTCAGCAGAGACTGTATGAGAAGACTAGGTATAATCCGTTGAATGGTGACAAACCTATGGTATTTTTAATGAATTTAAACAAAATATTAAAAGCCATTGAGCCTCATATGGATTTTAACTTATGGAAAGATAAGATAATATAAAAATTACCTATATCTGTCAGAGACATTGTTGTAGCTAGAACATTAAATGTTACTGAATATTCTGACTTTATTAATATTTGCAATGAAATATTATTAAACCATAAGTATGAATCAAGGTATTCCACTTATAAGCAAAATGTTGAACCTGTAAAAACTCAGAATTCAAAAACACTTCAGGAGAAGCAGAAAAAACCTACTGCACCTGTAGTACCTAAAAAGTATGAAACAAATACTTGTTATAAGTGTAACAAACCTTGGATAAAAGGTCACAAATGTGAGAAAAACATAAATATTGTTGAAAATCAACGTGAATCTGAAACTGAAACTGAAAAAAGTAAAGAATCAAGTGATTATGACAGCAATATCTCATATAGTGATGAAAATGAAGTCTGTATGTTGGAAGATGATTTGTCCATCTTTGAAAATCCAATATTAAATATGGACTCAAATGAATCTTTAATGAATTTTGAGGATGCTGAAATCATTAAGGATATACAAGCTGATAACTTTAGAATGACACCTATCACGGTTCCAGCTATCATTTCTGGTGAAAATGTTAATATAGTATTGGACACAGGAGCTGCTGGTTCAGTTGTTTCCACTAATACATTACAGAAAATTGATAGTGAATATAAGTTTAAGCTTGAACCACTTCAGAATAAAAATTGGAGAGGTTTTGGATCAGTACTACACCCCATTGGTAAATACAAAGCTGCTGTTTTCTTTAAACACCAACATGGTTATGTAAGGGTAACTTGTGACTTTGTAGTAATGGATAATACAAATTGTAGTAACTGTTTTATCATTGGAAATGATATTCTGACTAAATTTGGTGTAAAATTAGACCCTGCTAATAACAATTTTACAATTGGCATGAATGGTAAAAGGAAATTTAAAATAAATTCTTTTAACACAGTCTTACACATTGAATCAGTAACAAATTCCCCGTCTAAAGGAAGAGAATCCAATGAGATGGAACTTCTGGAAACAGAAATTTCAAAAGCATCATTTGGCACTCAGATAAGTGAAACTGAGAAAGATAATATTTTGGAATTAATTAAAACTTTTCCAATGGCTTTTGCACATGGTACAAATGAACTTGGCCTTGTAAAAGATCATGAAATGAAAATTAGTTTAACCTGTAATATGGATAATATTCCTGCTAGTCTTAAAAAGAAACCATACCCTGCTTCACCAATGAAGAGGAAAGACATAGAGGATAATATTAAGATGTTATTAAAGATGAACATTCTTGAGAAGGTTGAAACTACACCAAAATATTGTGTAATATCACCAGTGCTGATTTCTTATGAACAAGATAAAGCAAGGCTGTGCGGTGATTATAGAGCATTAAATACATTTACAGTAGATGATATTTATCCCTTGCCAAGGATTGCCTCTATACATGCTACCCTTAAAGGTTCTAAATATATAAGTTGCCTAGATGGAAATAAAGGGTACCATCAAATTCCTGTTGAAAAGAATTCACAGAACTTTTTGTTGATAACAACACACATGGGAATTTATAAGTATGTCAGAATGCCATTTGGACCAAAAAATGCTCCATCAGTATTTCAAAAGTTAATGGATATAACATTCCATAATGAAATGATTGAGGGATGGTTGATGGTATACATTGATGACATCATAGTGTTCTCTAAAACTTTTGATGAACACTTAATCCATTTAAGGAAAGTATTTCAAAAAATGGATGAAATAAAAATGACCCTTGCATTGAAAAAATGTAAATTTGGGTTTGAATCTTTAAAAGTGCTTGGTCATATTGTATCTGGCTTACAAATATGTGTAGACCAAAATAAAGTGGCTGCAATAAAGAATATTGGCATTCCTCAAAATGTGAAGGATGTACAATCTTTTCTTGGAATGTGTGGTTATTATAGACAATATATAAAAAACTACCAATCAATTGCTGCACCACTGACCACACTGATAAAGAAATCAGAAGCTTTCATTTGGAATAATGAAAGACAACAAGCTTTTAATAAGTTGAAAGAATGTTTAATGACAGCTCCTATCTTGGGATTACCAGATTTCCAATTACCTTTTGTATTATATACAGATGCAAGTTTTATTGGTCTGGGTGCTGCTTTACATCAAAAACAACTTATTGAAGGTAAAATGTCAGAAGTAGTAATCTGCTATATTTCACGTACTCTGAGAAGTGGTGAATTAAAATATGGTGCTACTCAACTTGAATGTTTGGCAGTAGTATGGGCTCTTGAAAAGCTACATTATTACCTTGAAGACCAAAAATTTGAGTTAATAACTGAATGTAGTGCAGTTAAGTCACTCTTAAACATGAAAACTCCTAATAGACACATGTTTAGATGGCAATTAGCTGTACAAGAATACAGAGGACGGATGACTATAACACATAGAGCAGGAACCTTGCACTCTAATGTAGATCTGTTATCTAGAGTACCTCTGCCTAATAATGATGATAATCCTGCTTATGTTCCTGAATCAGAGATTATTAACATTTATGGCATTTATATTGTAGATCTTGAGGATGAATTTATGCAATCAATTCTTGATAATTATAATTCAGATCCTGACTTAAGTAAATTAACTACAATATTAAATGATCCATCTAATGCTTCAATGAATGTTTTAATAAAAACATTACCAATTAAGTATAAAGAGGCATTAGAGAAAGGAAAATTTTCCATTGAGGATGGTTTTATATATTACAGGAAAAAATTAAGTAATGTAATTGTAATTCCCCCTTCAATGAAGGAGTTAATGTTAAGTATATGTCATGATGATATATTAGCAGGTCATTTTGACTACCATAAAACATTAACCAGAGTAAAAAACACAGCTTGGTGGATTAACATGTCTGAGGATGTTCAGAAATATGTTGAAACATGTGATTCTTGTCAAAAATCTAAAAGATTAACAGGAAAAAGAGCTGGTTTATTACAACAAATTGAGCAACCAAAAGCTCCATGGGAAATCATTAACATGGACTTTGTAACAGGTTTGCCAATAGCAGGGCATAAGAGTTATAACTCCTGCTGGGTAATTGTAGATAGATTTACAAAGATGTGTAAATTTATTCCTACCCACAAAGAGGTTTCTGAAAAGGACTTAGCTTTTTTATGGTGGACACAAATGTTAAATACAGCAGGTTTCCCCAAAGCAATAGTTTCTGACAGAGATCCTAAATTTACTTCTGAGTTCTGGACGTCACTTATGGATGTTTCAGGGTGTCAATTAAAACTTTCTACAGCACACCATCCACAAACTGATGGGCTAGCAGAAAGAATGATACAAACCTTAGAAGATATGATAAGAAGATACTGTGCTTTTGGTCTTAATTTTAAAGACAATGACAAATTCACGCATGATTGGGTAACCCTTATCCCAGGTTTAGAATTTGCATACAATAGTACAGTACATTCTGTCACTGGCAAGAAGCCATTTGAGTTATGGTTGGGTTATGTACCTAATACCCCTGCTAAAACTCTTAATAAGTTACCTAGATTGGATATTCATCCAGGTACTAAATCTTTTCTTCAGATGCAGGAACTATGCAGAAAACATGCTCAAGAATGTATAAATAAGGCTTTTGAGTATGAAAAGAAAAGATGGGATAAAGCCCATAAAGAACAAATGTTCAAAGAGGGTGATGAAGTCCTTATTTCAACGCTACATTTCAATTTAAATGGTAATGTTAAATTGAAGGATCCATTCATTGGACCATTTGTAGTTAAAAAGATGGTTGGTAATAATGCTGTTGAGGTTATTCTATATGCACCTTATGATAGAAAACATCCAGTATTTCCTATTTCTCTTATAAAACCATACCATTCTAATGATACTGCTCTCTTTCCAAGAAGGTCAGGAAGGCATAAACAGCAACCTGAAGAAATAGTGGAAAAAGCAGAAATTGAAAAGATACTTAAAAAGAGACACCTTACTAAAGAAAAGGGAGTTGAGTATCTATTAAGATTTAAAAATAAATCAAGTGAATGTGACCAGTGGATTCCAGAAAATGAAATCTCTGATCTTAAAAATCTCTTGAAAAAATTTAAATCTAAATAATACTGTTCATTCAGTATATGTATTATAAAAATTATTTTTTTATTTTATTATTTCATTCCTTAAGATTAATTAAAATGTCTTAACATTTTTTTTATTGTTTTTTTTTGGGGTGAGGGAGTGTCAGCCTAAATATCCTTAGGACTGAGTATTTCTTATGCTTAAAATAAGATAAGCTTAACTAGATTAAGCTTATATCTTAAAAATAAGGTTAAAATAATAATATATATTATTTTATTATATATATATATAATTATTATTCTATTATATAATTTATAATAGTTTAAATAGCTTATCCATGGCCTAATAATACTTATTAAGGTGTTAATGGAGTCATAATATACTTATCTTAAGTGATATGAAGTAATTATTGACATACATAAGCTTATATGTATACATAAATCTCATATTCAGTGAAATATGCAGTATATTATGTATATTTAGGTATATAAGTGGGTTTTAGCCCCTTAATATCCTATAACCTTTGTTTTTCTGCTTATTTTAGGTCATATGGACGAAATCAGTGGACTCACAACGCCTACAGAAGCATAGACACCTATATCAGGCGCATACACCCAGTTTGGACAACTAAAATTACTTCCTTGGATGGTTATTCACGGATTTATGGGTTGGAAATATGTTTTTGGGTTAATGTGGATGCTTGGGGATGTTATTGGGGGCTTGGACATTTTATTTGTTTCCTTTATATGCTTTTAGTTTCATTAAATCTCTTTTTGATCATTTATTTCACCTGTTTCTTTATGGTATCCGCTTTTATCTGGGTTTTCTATTTATGGTATGACTCTGTGTTATTATTAATAGTGATGGAGGGTCCTTACTGGAGGTCTGGGTGTTGAAACTGCTTGAAGTGGACGCCATGGGGAGGTGATGGGCCCTCACAGTGCTGTAATTGCCGGGGATAGCAGTGACATCATCTGGATTGAAGGTCTGTGCACTCCAGTGGATTTGGGTATAAGTAAGAAGGGATTTTGACGGTTTATTATCATCATTCAATTACTACACTTCAAACAAACATTACACTACAATTATTAACATTAAGAAATATATTATAAAGCCCTTATAAATTGATATTATCTTTATAAAAGCTATAACTATATTTTATTCTTCTATTTTCCACCACTAGCACGCATTTAAATCCAAGTATTGTGAGTTTTATTTGAGTATAACTATTCTATTAGTCTTCCCCTGAGGTTTAATCACTAAATCATTTATTAATAAGTAGTAGGACCATAAAATAACACTATTATATCATACTTATATACTAGACTGTACTGACAGTCTTATTCAGTATGTACACACAGACCACCATCTAAAAAATCAATGCACAGCAACAAATTTGGAGCTTTTGGCAGCCAAATTTAATAAAAACCCTCTAGAAGTACTCCCCAGCCTTCTATAATTAAGGCGGGTGGGCCTCCCAACATCGAGAAGCCTTCCTAGAAGTGGCCAGACATCCCTGAAGCCAGAAAACCACCAAAACCCTCCAATAAAGCCCAAAATACTTAGAAAAATCCCCCACAACTACTTAAACCCTTAAAACACAAAATTAAGCTATGACAACATTGAGACATAAAATATAGAGCCAAATTAGCTCTACTTAATGGTACTAAGCACTTAACCCTAAGAATTATGGTTAGCCTGTAAAACACAAAAAACAAAATTAAACAGCTATCTTTTAGAAATGAAAAATGAGCAAATGATCCTTTAAAACTTAGAATATGAAAAATGTCAACAGGACATGAAATATAGAGAAAAACCTGGGCTATCCAATGGTAGTACTCACATATCCATAGTCTCAATATTCACTGAATAAAATAAAAAAAGCACCCAATTATTCAACCAATGTCAATTAAGACATACCAAAGTAGCGCCAATCAGACCAACAAAGGCCTCTTCCAATTTTGGAAGACCACATCCTCCCTCCAATCAAGAATTTCTGCATTCTCCTTCACTAAAACCACCATGTTCACACATTTTTCAAAACCCATCTCTTAAATGGGTCCCTGTCAATACTGTATTGACCATAACCTCATCTGCACCATAACACCACCAATCCATCCATACAGAACTGCTTGTGATTCCTGCTATTCCAGAAAGAAATCTTGCTCCAGACCTGGTCCATTATCATCTGCAACAGATTAACCTCCCCCTCAACCTGGTTCATATTCCAGCAAAACCAAAAGATCTAGGCCTTCCATCTTGATACCCAGATTAATCAACAAGTTACACCCTTCCAAAAAGAGTTCCAACCCCACCACAACCACTAGCTCTACCATACCTGGTCCTTCTGATGGTAAAACCAATACTTCTCCATACTGAAATTTAAGCTGATGAATTTCCAGTTCATTCCCTTCCAGACAGTGATGATGACAATGTGGGAACCATTGAAACGCTACAACCCAATCAATTGCCCACCATCAAGAACAAATTTCAATAACACTCTTCTCAAAAAAAACATCTCATTCTAAACTACTTCCAATCCACTCCTGCCAAAGATCCACAGGAAATTGAGAAAAGAAGACACCTCATCCAGCAGTTCAAGACTAATGCTGAACACTTTGTTTCATCTCTTGATTCTCTTCTGTAATTGATTCTTGCCTGAACTTATTGACTTAGAAATAAAATAATAATAAAAAACTCCTCAGTTTAAAGTCTTGGTAGACTTATCCTCAGTTTTAAGTCTTGGGGGACTAACAGCCCTCATTCTATAGTCTTGGGGGACTCAAAAACCCTCAGTTTATAGTCTTGGGGGACTCAAAACCTAAATCATAAAGACAGAACCAGAGATCAAACCATTAAATACTTAAGAACATAAACTAATATTCTGGGGTAACTGTTCTACAGAGCAGCCAGCTCATCAGTTACCCCCACACTTGCCAAAATAAAATCTAGAAGCCCAACCCATGGGTACCTTTTAACAACAAAAAAAGTTTCCAACAAAACAGATTCACAGCATCACCAAATCCAAAATTAAAGAATGGTCCATAGTTTATCCTCATTGCAGAGTCAATCTTCTTCACTTCTAGTTCCTCTTTGGTAAAATCTCTTCACATAATCAGCAGACACTCTTTTCTTTAAGACTGTGCCATTTAACTCCTCCAAAACATAAGAACCTCCAGACACCTGAGATCTGAATCTGTAAGTTCCATTCCATTTTTCAGCAAAATTTTTTCCCCACTGACTCTCCAAACTTCTATTATACACCAAAACCAAACAACCAGGTTTCAAGGGATTCCTGAGTCTATGTGCCATCTTCTTTTCCCAGTATCTGACTGATTTATTTCTTATCTTCATCATTCTAGAGTATGCCTTCTCTTGACATTCCTCTCTACATTCCAACTGTTGCATCCTGGCATAGAGCAAATCTTCTGTCGAGCACACACCATCCCAATCGATTCCAAGATAAGAGACAGCTTCCAAATCCACTGGTAGAACAGCTTTCTGCCCAAACACTAATTCATAAGGGGAATATCCAGTTGCCCTTTTCACAGTGACCCTATCAGAAAATAACACCAAGGGTAAATAATGCCTCCACTTTTCAGCACTATTCCCACACATCTTCATCAAAGCATTCTTGATAACTTGATGGACTCTTTTAACCATTCCTTCAGCTTCAGGATAATAAGGTGTAGCCAGCCTGACTTTAGAACCAATACTTGCCACAGCTTCTTTAAATTAAACTCCAAACTCTGGCCCACCATCAACAGTCACCAACTTCATTAACCCATATCTAAATACCCATTCCTTCTTCAAAAACTCTGCCACATTTTTAGCAGTCAAAATAACCAGAGGCACTGCCTCAACCCAACCAGAAAAATTATCCCTGGCAACAATCAAGTATTTATACCTGCCCTCTTTAATATGGAAAGCATCCAGACTGACTCTTCCAAACACAGTTGATTCTCCAGTAGCATGGCAAACCTCTTTAGGTTTCAAGTGACTCCTTCTTTGACATTCTTCACAAGATTGAACCCAACCCTGAACAGCCAACTTCATACCTGGCCACCAAAATCTATCTGCTACTCTCCTATAAGTCTCCCCAAAGCCTCTATGACCAAGGTCTTCATGCAAATACTTCAACACCAACTCTTGACCCTTCTTCTGAGTCACTACCACTTGAGGATTTGGATTTCTCCTCCTCATAAACCTCTTTCCTGACACATAGAATCTGGGACTCTTCTTTATGATTGCCACCCAAGTATCATCATCACAAATATCTGGCCTCTCCAAGGTTAACAGATATTCAACCATAATAAAATAAAACCCAGTCCAACCCCAGGTCTCATCTTCAAAATCCATCAAAACAAAATCCAAGGGTACAACCCTATCATTAAAATCACCAGTGTACACATGAGCCACTTGACCAGCCCAATCAGGACACCAATCCCTAAATTTTGGTACATCTTTTTTCTTCCACTGAATCTTAAGGGAGTCCATTTCACCAACAAAAACACCATTTTCCAATTTTGAGCCATCCCAAACAACAGCCCCATCTTCATCAACAAAAACATCCTTATCACCAGAATCAAGATCAGAACCAGCAATTTTAACCTCTTGGTGGAGGAGAGAACAATCATCCAGTTTAGCCTCATGGGGGAGGAGAGAAAAATCTTCAGCACCCTTTGTGCTGGCCCTAACCACTGGGAAATCTTTATCAAATTCTTCAGAGTCTGAATCTTCATCCGTAGGTGGTCTCCTTGATAATCTATCTGGAATTGTAAAATTTTTTCCAGGTTTTTGTACCAGACCAAAAGAAAAATGCTGAATGAATGCCACACACCTAGTCATTCCAGCATTTGGAAGACTAGGTGTATTGATCATTTGAACCAGAGATTTTGCATCCACCTGCAGCTCAAAATTCTGCCCCCAAAAAACAGTTTGTAGCTTCTTCAAAAATTTTTCTACACCACACAATTCCAACTTGGGTTGAGAATATCTATATTCAACCTCATGAAATACCACGGACTCATACCTTACTTGCCTGACCCTCCCAGTTTTATCTTCCTGAGACACCACAGCACCAGCTGCAATATAACTTGAGTCCACTTCCAGATAAATTTCTCCAGAACCAACACCATAATACAACTTGTGAAGAATAATATCTTCACATACCACCTTTTTCAACTTCTTAAAAGCCTCTTCACACTCTCCAGTCCATACCCCGTCTGTGTCTTTCCTGGTCAGCTTCCTCAAAGGTGAAGCCAACAAAGAAAAATCTTTAATAAAAATTCTGATTTACACACAAACCCCCACAAATCTCTTGACTTAAGTAGTATTTTTAGGCCTTGGCCATGACTGAATTTTATAAACTTTCTTCTTTTTTGTAATCTTTCCCTTTTACATACCACATGACCCAAAATTTTCAGAGCAGGAACACAACAACAAAACTTTGACCCAGAAATGGTCAAACCATCCTCTTCAATCCTAAAAAATACTCTCTCTAGATTAATTGTATATTCCCAAACAAATCTCCTTATACCTGGGTTCTCCTTCAGCACCGCATTCCCATAATTAGTGGATGGTCCTTTGATTCCACCATCATCAAAAAAAATAACAGCATGAGTAGGAAACTCATCCTGTAAAATCCAAGCCATTTGTGCTTGATATACTGCTGCTGAATTAGTTTCTCCTTGAGGCAACCTAGTGAGCTGAAATCTCCCCAGAGGAGTCTCAAACATTATAAGTGGCCATGAATCATTTTGAAGTTCCCTTTCATCATAATCACCCATAATATCTCCCAAAACATAATACACCCTTCGAGAAAAAGCTTCCACAAAATCCTCTGCACTTGGCGGCATTCCTGCATCATTGATAGTGACTCTATTCAAGGCCCTAAGATCATGCACCACCCTCATCTTCCCATTCTGCTTCTTTACACAGAAAACCGGACTTGAGTAACTAGATGTTGATTTTTTGTATAAACCAGTCCTGAATCTTTCCCTAACAATCTCTACAAAATCATCCCTAATAGCAGCTGGAATTGGAATAGGTGTGATTTGCCAAGGTTGGTGACAAACCACAGGAATCAAGTAAGGTTCCTCATAAGAGTGTTTCAACACACCCCTTTTCTCCTCAAAAAATACCACTGCTTTCTCCCTCAGCACAATAATGTGCAACAAGAACTTCTTTTCCTCATCAAAAAACCACCCACCAGGACCAAAATTAACAACTTTCAACCTTTTCACAGTCACCCTAGCAGTTTCCGCAAAATCAGGAGGATTCTTCACCAGAGGAATACAGTACAAATCTCTTTACAAAGGAAGTCTCTTCAAAGGAGGATTCAAACCTACAGGCATAGGCTCATTGACAGGCCTAATCTTCTGCGCTACTTTCTTATACTTTGCAGCTCCACCTTCAACTTGAGGGATCTTCAGGACATCTTCACTACCAGACCTGGAACAAAAACCAAGGGTTTCCCCATTTCTCACATGTGTGGCAAATTTAATGTTTTTGAAAGGTGTAGAAGAAACCCTAGTGGTGCACAATAGAGAGGACTTACATTTATTCCCCAATCTCACCACTCCAAAACTTTTCCGCAATTCAACATCTTCATCCTCACTTCCATCTTTTAAATCATCAAATCTTGATTCATCTTCTGAATTACATCTTCTAAAATTTTGCAGTTTATCCTCATTCCAGAGGCCCAAAAATTGATCTTGCTGATCTTCTTCCTTTAAAAATTTGTGCAGTTTAACCTCATGCTGGAGGCCCAAAAATTGATCTTGCTGATCTTCTTTCTTTAGATTTTGTGCAGTTTAACCTCATGCTGGAGGCACAAAAATTGATCTTGCTGATCTTCACAAAAATTATTCTTTTCTTCTTTCTTGATTATCTTCAGATTTTTTTTCTTGATTTTCTTCAGTTATCTTGAAATTTTTATTTTCTTTTCTTGAGTCTTCTTCTATCTTACAAAAATAACCAGGGGTTTCAAAAATTCTCACAGACGTGGCCAAGGTAATGTTTCTGAAAGGCGTAGAAGAAACCCTAGTGGTGCACAATTGGGAGTACTTACTTTTAGACCCCAATCTCACCACCCCACAGCTTTTCTGCATATCTTTCAATAAAGATATATAACCAATCTTCTTTTTTGAATTTGAATTAAAAATAATTGAAAATCTTGAGAGAGAACAGATACTTGAAAAAAAATGAAGAATACTTGCAGAGAAGAGAAACATTGAAAAGAGAAAGTTGAAAATCCACTTGGTATATCTCCAAGGGAGCTGACCTACTACAACCTGGGATTTCCTCATCTTGGGGAGAGGTTGTAGCACTTGGGGTATCAGCCCTCATCACTCTGAAAAATACAGACTCCCTCTAGAGCCTTATCCAAACTCTAAAAAACCAGAGGCAGCACCCACTTCTTTTCTTCTCCTACAACAATCCATGCACTGGCACATTGAAGACAAACCAGGCCTGGTCTCCCAACCATCCTCTCCAGGGGATGATAACCTCATGTGAAGTCTCCTTTCATCTTCACCAGTCAACTCCAAACTGATAACCAATTCTTTCTTGGAAATTCATCAATAATGGCCCACCCAAAACAGCTTTTACAGTGCCTTTGGCAATGTAGAAATGAACCTTCCCTGAGGATCCAGCAACATCTAACTTCACAAATTAAGATTTTCCAACCAAGTCAGTGACATGGCCTTTAATTCCTCTCAAATTCCCACCAATACCTGTTTTGATGGGGAGTCCCAGATGAGTAGCCTCAGACAAAGAAATCAGGTTAATCTGAGAACCTGAATCCACCAATTCCCTAGCCTCCCTGCTATTCAGAGTGACATTGACACAACCCAGATGTGCAGAAAAATGAGTTCCCAACCCCTCACAAAATTTTTCAGCAGAATCACAAATGTATTCTACCTTCCCAGAAAAAACCCTTCTCCTGGTCAACAACTTTTTCTGCCTATCAGTCAACCCAGTACTGATAGCATACAACCCCCCATAAGTAAGGGAAACCTGACCCTGATTCATCCTTTCCAGGACAGACTCCATATAATTAACTTGACCAGAAACCACTGGCCTCCCAAAGTGAGCTCTTTGCTTCACTACCTTGGTCCTAGAAGATTCTTGAGGATCAGAACCACCAACATATTTACCATCAACAGGAATCATACCAGATTCCTCACCAGAACCTCTAACTCCAGCAGGCTTTGGCAATGAATCCAAAGGGAAATCCTCCTCAGAGTCAGAATCAACATCCATAGGCATTGGCTCACCATTCATGTCCAATGCTCCAAAACTAGGGGGGCCCATATCTTCCATACCCCTCTGCATTTTATACAGCTCCTCTTTGCTTTAATTCTTCCAAGATTCACTCAGCTTAGGATCCACCTTTGAAAACTTAGGCTTTGGTTGAGCCTGAGAACTGCTCTTAGGAATTCCCACCTTTTCTGCTTCCACATCATAAACGCCAGCCAAGCATTCCCCACTTGACTTTCCACCACAAGAATACAACTCCAAACCACCAAAGGAAGATGTAAATGAGACCCTATTAGCCTCCTTTCCCTTTCCCTTGCCCTTGCCATAATCTCCACTTTTACTAGAAGAAGAAGCCTCATTAGGCAACTCTTCAAGCCTTGGCCTCTTTGAGTTGACATTATGTCTCCTCCTCACCATGTCCACTGGAGCCTGACCATCATTATGCTTCACACAAGAACCATCTGGGAACTTGAAAACTTTCCCATCAAATTCCACTTTCCCTTCAGACACATCCCTATTCAGTGCCCAACAATCATTGGACTTGTGACCCTTCCTGCTGCAATAAGAGCAGACCCAAGGATTACTCCTACCAACCCTCCTATCAAAATCACTAGGCTGAGAAGGATCCTTAGTGGCCTTCTGAGCCTCCTGAAAAAAAATATGTAGCTGTTTTGTCATATCAGAAAACCTCTCCACTACTGGATCAGGAGCCTTCCCCTAGTTCACACTTTCCTTCTTCCTAGATTCCTCCACATTTTCAGAAAAAGCTTCACTGATCTTGCTAACATACTTGGTGCTAGCTTCCTGGCAAGAATCCACTTCCAAAAGTTTCAGATGTCCCTCTACAAACTCCTTAACCACAGAAAGAGAGGTCAATTTTTGATTGCCATTAGGAAGAATCTTTATCTTATCCTTCCTTGTCAACTCCTTTAACACATCAATCCTAACATTCCTGGCCAAAGCAGACTAGAAAATATCCCTTGCAGAGTCAGTACTCCCCAACTCCTGCATATCCACCAAATAATCCACCACTGGCTCTAACTTAACCAGAAACTTCCTATAAGTATGGAAGTTGTCCACACCTCCATAAGATTGCCATTCACTAGCAATCATATTGAGATCCACCATTGAGTATCTGAATCCCCACCTGTCTGTCATCTGCAGACACAAATTTTTCCAATCTTTTCTCCTATAACCCTCCATAGCAGCAACTTCCTTCACCAGAGCCCTGTCACCAATGTAGAAGATGAATTGCTTCACCATTTCCAGTGAGAAGAGCCATCTACATTTCCAGAAGCCTCAAAAAGCTCCAGAAACAACTTCACATCCTCCCCCATAAACATAGGCCCCTTCAAGGACTTGATACTGATAGAAGGCCTAACAGAAACAGGAGGATTACCATCCTCAGCAGCACCTACAGTGCCATTACCACCACTAGAGAAAGAGGGTCCAGAAGCGATGGTCTAATAGATTCCAGAAAACCAATCTCCAACCACAGAAGAGAGTCCAAAAGTAACAGAAAGTCCAAAAATCTAACAAATCCTCACCCCATGTCGGGCGCCAGAAATGTAGACAATCCTATAGTACTAGCTATAGGCCTTGACCAAGGGAGTTGGAGTAAAAATGGAGAGAAAAACCCCTGTCCCTTTGAGAAATACCAGGTGAGATTTATTTGCTACAGCAAATCAGAGACTGTCACTATACCCCTTCCAACACACTTCTTGACTGCTTAACAAGTCAAGACAGTAGCCAATAGCAGACCACTGAGAACCAAAGAACCAGAAACCTGAAATGCAGAAAGATCCACACCAGAAAACCAAAACACTGCACTTGTTTCACAGAAAACAGCAATAATACTTGATGCAGGTTGCAAAGCTACACCAGAAAAACCAGTTGCCAAAGTTGAGTTAAATGAAGAACTAACCTTGCAGCAAACACAGCCAATTGTGGCCAAAAAACAGTGAAAACTGAGTGAGAACAATGATATCACCTCCATATGGTTTTATGATAATTAAAGTTTCCCCAAACTTTCTTATTCAGTATGTACACACAGACCACCATCTAAAAAATCAATGCACAGCAACAAATTTGGCGCTTTTGGCAGCCAAATTTAATAAAAACCCTCTAGAAGTACTCCCCAGCCTTCTATAATTAAGGCGGGTGGGCCGCCCGACATTGAGAAGCCTTCCTAGAAGCGGCCAGACATCCCTGAAGCCAGAAAACCACCAAAAACCTCCAATAAAGCCCAAAATACTTAGAAAAATCCACCACAACTACTAAAACCCTTAAAACACAAAATTAAGCTATGACAACATTGAGACATAAAATATAGAGCCAAATTAGCTCTACTTAATGGTACTAAGCACTTAACCCTAAGACTTAAGGCTAGCCCATAAAACACAAAAAACAAAATTAAACAGCTATCTTTTAGAAATGAAAAATGAGCAAATGACCCTTTAAAACTTAGAATATGAAAAATGTCAACAGGACATGAAATATAGAGAAAGACCTGGGCTATCCAATGGTAGTATTCACATACACATAGTCTCAATATTCACTGAATAAAATAAGAAAAAGCACCCAATTATTCAACCAATGTCAATTAAGACATACCAAAATAGCGCCAAACAGACCAACAAAGGCCTCTGCCAATGTTGGAAGACCACAACCTAGTTTAATTAATATATTATATATATTTTATGGGAAATAAATATTAAAATAATCAAATTTATAAAGATATTTAGTAACATATATTTAAATTTTTAAAATATATAATTGCATGTGATTTATAAGGATTATTAAAAATATATATATAAAGACCATTGCAATATATGAATATATATTTAATTATAAAATAATCTTTATAAATTTAATTATTTTAATATTTATTTCCCATAAAATATATATAATATATTAATTAAACTATGTCAACAATATTTTTTCTTTTTAAAGGTAAGTTTTTTATCTCTGTTTATGTGCAAATTTTTAAATATAAGTAATATTTTTATCTTGATAAATTAAGTTCAATTTTTTATCTTTGTATTTTATTATTATATATTTTCTAGCTCTATATTCTTGGTATTAAATTTTATGCACTTCATAAATTTATCACTTATCTTTCTTTTTTTTATTTCGGATTTCTAAACTCCCTCTAGATTCCCAGTTATGTGCTTTAAGGTCTTTTCAAAGTGGGAAGTGCATACTTAAATTATGTAACTCTTGATTATGGCATATGTAGTTTGATAATGTATTGGAGATGGTCGGATCAGAGTTGTTGGTAATTATTTGACTGCTGATTGATTCATTTGAAATGTAAGGATCATTTTCTGACTTAGATTCTATGAACATGTTGTGAAGAATGACACAGCATGTCATGATGTCTTTTACAGAATCAGTCAGCCAGGCTGATAGACTTACCCAGTAAAATAATTAATTATTTACTAGATGAAGCCATGCCTTATTATATTAATTATTTTAATTATAATTTATTTACATTAAAATTACCTATAATAAATTAACTAATTACAAAAAGGTAAAGTTAATAAATAATTAAAATTAAATATTAAAATGTCCCTTATATTTTTATTTTTATTTTCTGACACCATGCTCAATGACAGGTTGAAATAAATAAAAATTTATATTAAAATAAAATTTTAAATTAAAATAAAAATTTAATATTCAAATTAAAATAAATATATAAAAAAATTCAAATTTCTTATTTAGAATTGACCTTTACAGTAAATATTAAATAAATTAATTTATTTCTGTCATATTCTGTAAATACACCTTTTTTGACACCTTCTTTTTAGTACAACTTTATTACTTGAAAATATTCCTTCTGGAATATTCTTTTTTCTCTCTCTCATACCACTGTTTTTAGAATTTTATTACCATGCTCTGTCTCTCCTTTGCCTATATAAAGGCCTCTCTTTTGGTTGTTTTTGATCATCCATTACTTACTTACATTTAACAAACATTTATTCCATTTAAATACTTATTGCTATCTATTATTTTTTTTAGTAATTACATTTACGTAGTACTATCTCATTAATTTATAATAATAATTAAAATTCTTACCTCTTATATTTGAGTATAACAAATAAAAAGATATATAAACGTACCCTAACTTTGAAATCCTAAAATTCCACTGTTACCACCGTTGGACCGCCGTTAAAAACCTTCTAGACATAAAAGAACCCTTGACAGAATCAATGCCCCATAGACAACAAGGCTGGGTGATTATTCCCCAACAGGCTTGCAGTATGCTAAAAGCGCACCCAATATCTTTTGTGCAACCTCTTGAAGTTTAGCAAAGTATTTACTTGAAGCATCTTGTGGGTGAGGAATAGTTTTGACCAATGATGACCAGGAAGGATATATTTCATCAGCAAGATAGTAGGTGTTTGAATATTTGTGTTGGTTAATTTTAAATTTTACATTATCTTGTGTTCCTGAAAGAAGTTTATCAAAAATACTGCTTTGGTGAAGCACATTAATATTGTTCAAAGAGCCTGGGGAGCCAAAAAAGCAGTGCCAGAAGCACAAGCTTTCGCTGGAAACTGCCTCCAAAATAATTGTAGGCAAACCTTCTTTTCCCTGAAACTGACTTGCCCATGCTCCTGGACAATTTTTCCAAGCCCAATGCATGCCATCAATTGTGCCAAGACATCCTTGGAAACCACATTCTTCATATTCTCAGAGAATAATTTTCTTTTCTTGTTGCATAGGTTCACATAAGTACTCAGATATATATAGTGTAATAATATATTTGATGAATATTTTGAGGCATTGTAGGGCTGTAGTTTCACCTAGCTGAACATATTCATTGGTGCTATCAGCAGAGACTCCATAGGGCAATTGACGTAGAACAGAAGTAATTTTTTGTTCTGGTGATAAACCAATTTGGCCACAACAGTCCTGTAGAATAACAAATTAGAGTCATAGAACTATTATATGCTAATTGACTTACACTTTTCCAAACCCAAAATGTATTATGTTCCTGTAAATCTGTAGACAGCTTTTGAAAAAGTTCTTTGCTGATTCTGAATTGTCATTCAAAGAGATGGTTGTTGTATGTACAATTAACATTGAAATAATCTTTCATCAAGTGATGATGTCCTTCAACATGGTCTCTATTGGTTAATTCTTTTTTTTTTTTAGGCCTTGTTGTATTATATGAATTTAGCAATTCAGTAAATACAATTATTTCTTCTTCCATTGTGAGAAATTCATCAAGTATGAGTTGTTCCATCTGAACAGTTGAGGAAAGTGAAATGAGTAGTGAGAACGCGAGAAAAAAAAGTAGAGTTTACTGAATGGGCAAGTTAACACAAGGGAGTGGAAATTTTCCCAACGCGTGTTTGCTAACTGAATCTGCATACGAGGGTGTGAAACCTCATTTCAGTAACAATGGATGCAGCAATTATGCAATTATCTACTGAGATGTTACTGCAACGGAGGTAGATGCTCTAAGTGTTTAGAAATTTTGGTGAGTAAGTTTAATATTTTGGTGTATTTTTTGTGCGGTGTTCTCTAAATTGGTAGCATAATTGTCCATGCTCTTACTGTGGATATTCATCGTTACTGATGGGGTTTATCGAAAGGAAGAACGAATATTTTTGATATTTTTAGTAATTTTGTGCATATCAACGCGATTTACCGACAAAGGAGTTAGTGCTCTTATTTACACAAGTGCAGAAGATATGTGCATGGTAACACTGTTTGAGTGTGGTTTTTAAATAAAATATTACCGAAAAGTAGGGAGGTGGGCTGGAGTTGAGGGGGGGGGGGGGGGGGAGTAATAAGTAAAAGGGGCTGAAGAATGAATGAAAATCGTTTGATAGTCGGTCCATGATTTTGTTTCCATAAATAGAATGCATTAAATAAACCCTACGGTCTTCTCCCTAGGTGGGAGAAACAGTAAAATAATTGACTGCTGTACAAGTTCTAGCCTGAGACTTGAGTCGATCAGTGTAAATGAAGTAATTTGAAAATCGAAGATGTTTTAGTTTATAGTTTTGTAGTTAAGTTTAATTTTTTTTTTCTTTTCTTTTTTTTTCTTTTCATTTTTTAGGGAAGGATTGAGCAGTTGGAGGCTATCGTCTCTAGTGGGTTTAATGATTGTTAGGACGGGGACAGGGACCCAGGGAGGGTGAGGAAACTAGTTTGGATTGTGAGTTGGTTATTAGGAATTCTCAGCTTGGGGAGAGCCCAGGATCTGCAAATTCAATGGGGTTCGTATAGACCAACCGATCGAACATGTCAGATATCAAAAGATGATTTGTATGCATTTCATTTCAGACTAGACTAGGAGGTTTTTAAATGCTAAGGTTTAGGTTGGTGGGCTTTTTAATTGATAGATAGATAGGTAGGCAGGTAGATGAGACAAAAGTGTCGAAAGATTCAAAGTTGTGTTACCATATCTAGTACCATGGTCAGACTATGAGGACAGAAAGGACCATCTGCAAGGAAGTAGATGATATGATATAATATATGAGAATAAATGGATAGTGTCGAGTTTGATAGATTCAAACGGAAGGGAGTAGCAGGAGCCAGGGGGGGGGAGGATAAATAAGAAGACTTAAAAAAAGGATCTGCCATGGAGGGCGGGATGTTGATCGGAGACAGAAGACAATGTGGGAGGAGATTGAGTGATTAGTGTCAAGCAATTAACTGCGCCGCGGTAGTATGTATATAAACCATCAGCATTGTCCCCAACCACTGCACATACATACATATACAAGTGCAGCTATTTGGAAAAAGCTTGTGATTTTATTGTCTCTCCCCCTCCTCACGTCTAAACAAAGGATGATGTTGGGGGATGAGAGGGAAGAGAAGAGCGACGTTTTTGGACATGGTTGGATGGGTGGATGGAATGATAGTCAATGGACAAGGTTAGATATGCAAAGACTAGTCTATGTAGGTAGGCTGGGGATAGGGAGGGACATAAGTGGCTAGGACGTAGGCTAAGGCTTAGGAAGGGGTATTTGTGGCGTGTCGCTTGTTTTCGTTTGTCCGTCTGGCCGTTTGTCCGCGCTTTCGTTTGATCTCGTCTTGACCGTTTATTGGTTTTTAGCTCACCTGTCACTTGGCTCCCCTTCTATTCAATATCTTCTTCTTTTCATCGATCTTCTTTCTTCCCTCTTTTTCTTTGCTGTAGCTCTCCCTTTCTTCATATTATATATTCATTCCCCTATATCATGCCTAGGAAAAAGTCTACTGAATCCATTGAGCCCCGTCGTTCATCTCGTCTTAGCTCTGCTTCGACTACCCTCGTCTCTTCTCCTGCTCGTAAAACTCCCGCTTCAAAATCTAAGAAATCTGCCCAAACTCCTCTTCCTCATTCAGACACTCCTAATGGTAAAAATTCCGACAATGGTAAAATTGAAGAAAATGGTAAAAATTTAATCTCTTCTCCTCTTTCTTCTACCGTTTCGGCTCGCCAAGGTGAAGACCTTCCTCATCCTAGCAAGAAACTTAAATCGTCCGATGTCCCCTCCACTTCTGATGATACCCAAAATCCTAGCGTAAAACCTACTGAAGAAGCTGGTGACACTAAAGATCAGGTGATTGATGAACCCAAAAGAGAATCCACTCCAAAACCGGATGAGGATGTTCAAATGATGGACAACATGCCTTCCCAACCTGCCGAAGACGCAACAATGAAAGTCGATCAATCCAGCGATCAACCTCCTGAAGCCGAAATTAGCCAAAGCCAACCTGCTCTTTCTCAGGGTGACACGGTCATGAATGAACCTTTATCTACCGAATCAAGTGGTTTGGATCAGGTCCCTCATACAAGCAATGTAGATTTGAAGCAATCTCCATCCACCGACCCCGTTGTCGATGTGTTGGTAAAGGATTATGAACCTGTCCAACATCCCAGTGGCGTAGAGGTCACAGAAAATGATTTCCTTGCAAGTGTTGAGGACGTACCCCAGAACTTGGTCGCTACAGACCCCTCGTTATTACTGGAGAATCCTATTGCTTCTCAAGTTTCTTTTGTAGTCCATGAAGTTGACCCAGCTCTTGCAACCAACGGTCATATCGATAAAATCACGGACCAAGAAGAACTCAACATTATTGAACAAGTTGCCGAAGTGGTGAAGCAACAGCAAGTGGCCACAGTTATTGTTGAGCCGCCATCACAAGATAATGAACAGGATTTCTCGGCTGAAAATGCTTTATCAGTCCCACCTGTTCCAAGTCCGTCCAGTGTGAATGGTTCGACAAAGGGGCTCAATGTCAATGAAACCATTCCTGATAGTATAGTTCTTCAAAATGAAGAAGAGCAGCAAGTGAACATTGCAGAACTTGTCAAAGATAAAGGGTGTGTACTGCAAGTGATGTGTTTTTCTAGAGTCAGATGATTGATATATGTTTTGTGATTCATATTTATTGACTTCCGCAACCTTAGTGCTGTGATTTTCTTATATCCAAAGGTAAAGTAGTGTGCTCTGTTTTTTTTCATGCGATTAACTAATTTAAGCTTGAAACTAGGCAAATACTCCTGGCTGCACCACTCAGGCTTGTGGATTTCGGGATCATTATAGCGAAATCGAAAATGCAGGTTTTCAAGTATGCCTTAATTTTGGTTTGATTCTATATATGAGCATTTCCTCATCTCTCTCTTTACCTTGTAGGTTTTTGGTTTGAGTAAAGATAAGCCTCAATGCCAGAAGAATTGGAAAGAAAAGGTTAATATCATTTTCATTCAATCTTTATTCGGGTTTAATTTTAGGGTTTTTTTTTATTTATCCACTCGATAAATATTGAATGATCGATTGATTTTGATTTTTTTAAATATACAAACATTATATTTAGAATAATTTCCCTTATCATCTGCTTTGTGACCCTGATGTAAGTCTCTTTTCCGTCAAACGAAGTTTAAGATGAATCGAAACTTATTTAATGTGATTATATTGCAACCGAACACGACAGGGATTATTAATCAAACCGTTGGGAAGCTTATCTTCCGAAGGTTCAGTAACACGATCCCACTACATTATTGGTAAAGGAGGAAAGATTTTAGATGTCAAAAATCCAATTTCCCCTAAATCAAGTGTACGTAGTTGTTAACATGAAGCTACGTTGTATGCCCAACTCAAATAAAATTAAATTTTGCTTCAATTTATAGCCACTTGAGGCTTTTGAGTTCATCCAAAAATTGGCCTAGACCGAGATAAGCTTATGGGCTTTGTTTGTTGTACGTTCTTGTTTTGTATTGGTGTCTGTTGAGACTTTAGCTAATTCAAAATTCAACTCGTTAAGAAGGAAAATAAAAACTGTGCCATATGAGGTGCAGGCCACAATCAAATTTTTGATCGAAAGTGTGCAAAAGAATTGTTTTTTTAATTATAAATTTTAATTTGGGTTTAGATTATTTGACCAAAAAACAGATGTTGGTTCTTGAAAATCAGGATGAAATTGGGTCATGGTAGGCTTTTTACACAGTGAGGATAAGTTCAAGGTCACTTTAGTGTGTGCATTGGGCGACATGAATACCGGAATAAAAAAAGAAGCGGGGGTTGTCTTTTTTTTTACAATTAGGGTAGATCTTTGTGTTTCTTGGCATTAGGTGGCATGATCTAGTTTAAAAAAAAGACTGTGGCTTTATTAATTTCTTTTGAGTGTAATTGATTTTTTTTTTTTTTTTTTTTTTTTTTTTTGTGATTGAGATGAATTTTTTTATCAGACTCACTTTGCTAAATTGAAATGTGGGATTTATGCATAAGGTGTGTATCAGTACAAATTTAAACTACTTTGTCAGCAGGCATATCAGTTCTCTCAGTGGACATAGTAGGCATCTAACTGATATGCCTAGTGACTATCATGTTGAGAGCATAGAAAAATTTAAAAAATGCAAATTTGACACGGTTTTGTGCCATGATGATTTCAATGACATTTTAAGAATTAATTGAATATGACTTGTGACTTAAACAACTCAATTCAGCACAACCACCACTGTATCCATCTCAGTCTACAGCATGAGAGTTGGACAGAATCAATGTTAGTGTTGGGACATAGATGTTAGGATATGGTATAGACTTAACTATTAAGTACTCGACTACATAAAGATACATAAGTTTCTATATAAATAATGCTTTGGATGTATTTAGATTATTATCGATCGTGATTCTAAAGGATATTAGTTCACCACAGGTTATGGGCTTTTCCCGTTAAAATTTTTTTCTTTAATTTATTTCTCTCTCTCTCTTCATCACTCTGCTGTGTGCCCTTTCTAGATTGCTTTGTGCTGCCCAAGATCGCTTCGTGCTCCTCTATCATTTTTTTTCTGCTTCTCATCGCCTGTCTGCTGCCAATAGCCTGCCTGCTGTGTGCTTGCGTTGTGTCCTGTCATAACTCGTTTCCTGTTTCATCTTTATTTTTATTTTATTTTCTTCTTTTCCTTTTCCTTCCATTTTGTCTCTCATTCTTCTCTTCTACTAGTTTCCTCGCACTATTCTCTACACATCAAACCTTCATAAATAAATAAATAAATAAAATAATAAAATAAAAAAAAAAAAAAACGAAAACAAAATATACTTGAAATAATTAATTAGAAATAAACATAAAAATATAAAAACAAAATTACTTAGTTCTCGTATACCTTGTTCCTTTCCTTTCTAAGTAGTCTAGCGGTATCTTCCTGGAGATTAGATCTTTTTCCTGGCCAGAAGTTGAATTGTCTCTTGGCAAAGTTGGATACAATCTGAGTCGGTGCTGCCTAGTTTTACTTTTTTTTGTTTTACTTTTTCTCCTTTTCAAGTTCATTTATTTTTTTTCTCTCTCCTTTTTCTCTTCTACATTGCTATTTCCTCTTCTACATTACTATTTCCTTCATCATTTAATTTGTAAATGCACAGCACACAGACAGCATGGCTGATTGTCGCAGAGCCCCTAGTATTGTTGACAGGGTTGAGCAAGCACATGATTGTGCCAGGCAGTGAGCACAATTATTGCCAGGAGTGGGTGGTTTGTGGACACCTCAAACGAACAATGATGCATATGAAAATAACAAATCTGCACCACTTCCACCCAGTGCAGGAAATGTAGCTCCTCTCAATACAGGTCCGATTGATAACGCGGATGCCAATGACAAAGAACTTCCCTATGCAAATGAGCTTCCACCTGACTTTGAGGAGGTCTGGGACTCACAGTCTTTTTTCCTACAATTCTCGAAGGCAAAATCTATGATAGATGTGGTCCCAAAATTATTGGACAGCGGTGACAACTACCAGCTCTGGCAACGCAAAGTTAAGCAACTTTTTGGTTGTGTTATCCAAGAGCCATTGTACCCTTCACAACGACCCACAAGAGGAAATTTTAATCATTACAAGGATCATTTTGCTAGGGAAATGCTACTGGAGACACAAGAAGATGGTCTACAAGAGAATTTGCAAGCAGGAGGGTTCCCATTAGCTAACGACATCTATCAATATCTCCTGACCTTGTTCAATCAGGGTACCTGGGCACGTCATTTCACACTCTGGCACAAGGCAATTGAATTAAAACGGGAGGACTTTAACAGTCCAATTGAGTTCACCACGGCATTGAATGCAAAGTGGCTAGCACTCAAAACATCTGGTCTGGCCCTTACTGCGGATAATCTATTGGGACTTCAGCTCCAATATGGTGCCAAGAGGAACCATAAGCTACACAAGGATGTTATGATTGAAATCAATCACGTTTACCACTCTCAATGTACTGTGCCTAGCTTGAGGGATATTGCTCGCATGATAATTGATAGCAAACAGCAACTCAATGACTCTGAACAATCACTTGCTCCCCTTATTTCTGTGAACTCTTCTGCTCCACTTCCTACTGTCAACGATGTGCCACTCAAATTGATCCCTGAGGAAATCACTACTGACACTATGAGAAGGACCCAAATCTGCTACAAATGTTGCAGGCCAGGTCACCTGGAAGCCCAATGCAGAAGCCCAGGTTTTCAATCCTCTTCTCGACCAATGCCTTTCTTTCCTGTCAGATATCCTGCTCCTTGGACTACTCAAAATACCTTCCTGTCCAACCAACAAGCACCCATTCCATCCTCTTCACATCCATCACTCTGCAACAGAAAACCAGACCTGTATAGACCAAACTACAACAAAGAGCAAAAGTTCTGACCTCCTGTCCATGGTCGACTACTAGAAATTGGTGTTGCCAAAGAACTTGATGAAGTCCAAATAGAATGTCTCCAGATCTCTAACTCTTTCCATCAGCCAATTTTAGATAGTGGTGCCATGCATAATGTCTTGGGAGACTTGTCCCGTTTTGAAACATTAGTATCACTTTCTCAGCCTATTCCACTGAAAGTTGCAACTAATGGAATTCAAAACTATATTACAGCAAAGGGATCAATGATCTTCCCAACCCAGGATGGGAATAACCTACATCTTAATAACATCTACTACTGTGAAAAGCAAGTGGCACTCTAATCTCACAAGCTGCACTTATCCTTGACAATTGTAAGTTGTCCTTCAACCACAATGACATCTTAATTGAATTTAATGACGATGTACCGCTGTTCTTAGCAAGATTTGATGAATGCTGTTGGATGCTCCCCTGGCCCTTCTCATGTAGTGTGTTACATGCTGTAGTAGATTCACATACTAGTCTTCCATTTGAAATAAATAATTGTCAAATTATGCCTCCCACTGTCAACCTTGCCACTCGCCCATCTTCACCTATTCCAGAAATAAGAAAAGTGTCCCTTGATATTGCCACAGAAGAAGCACTTAGTTATTGGCACCAAGCCTTTGGCCATCAGATTATTGGAAATATAAGTAAACTGCTTAAAGGAAAGATGGCACTGGGCCTGCCAGATAAGTTGCCTAGTGGGACAATTGACTGTGAAGATTGTAAATTGGCTAAGTCAGAACGACGAGAAATCTTATCACCATCAAACCAACATCATGAGGTGGCTGAAACTTTAGCAGTGGACCTTATGGGTCCCTTTGAAGTAGACACCATGGATGGAGGCTTGTACTTTCTTACCATGTTAGATCTGGGTCCAAGCTATGGAAATGTAGAGGTGCTTCAAAAGAAAAGCGGAGCTAGTAAGATTATTAAAAACTATATACAATTGATAGAACGACATACTGACAAAAAAGTAAAAGTTCTGAGATCAGTTAATGGGGGTAAATTTGTCAACTATGACTTGTTGGATTTTTTTCAGTGCTTAGGTATTTCTCACAAAAAATCCCTTCCTTATAACCATCAACAAAACGGGGACATTGAATGATTCAACAAAACAATTTACAATATGTGAAGGACACTCTTACTGGAAAGCGGCCTACCAAAACATTTCTGGGGATACACTTTCAAATGGGCAGTCTATGTATACAATTGTTTACCCAACAGATGTTCTTCAGATGTGACTCCATACCAAAGATTCCTTGGAATCCAACCAAATCTGGAAAATCTCAGAATATTTGGATCCACAGCTTATGTCCACATTCCAGTGGAGACACAAAAAAAGCTTGATCCCAGAAGTACAAAATTCAGGGTGATTGGTTATTTGGATTCCAGCAAAGGCTGGCTATTCATTGATGACCAACTTAAAAAATTTTACGCCTCCTCATGGGCCACCTTCCCTTTGGAAATGGCGATCAAGTGTCCAGCTAAAAAAGTCTCTGAAAACCAAAAAATGGCAATTGAATATATCACCAATAGTGTCAGCCTTGGTGATTTTAGTGCTGAAATCATATTACTCGAACAAGAAGACTTGATAGCAAACATTGCATTGAAATGCCGATCTATAGCTGATGGCTCACTTGCAACTTACAAGCAAATGCTGAAATCCCAGGATAAAGAAGATTGGTTTAAAGCATACAATGATGAAATACAAATGCTTAATGATATGGGAGTGTGGGTTGAAGCCTCCCCACCCATTGGAGTGCCTATAATAGATGGGAAATGGGTGTTTATGGAGAAACGTGACCAAAATGGATCACTTATCAAAAGGAAAGCAAGGTATGTAGCTAAAGGGTTTACTCAGGTTGAAGGGGTCAATTATTCAGAGACCTTTGCTCCAACGGCTACTTTCACATCTCTTAGAATAATACTGACACGAGAAGCCAAATATAATTGGCCCATCCACAGTTTCGACGTGGTGGCTGCCTATTTGAACTCTCCACTTGAAGAAAGTATATGGGTTCGTGCACCAGAGGGTTTTGGAAAAGGGTCAGGAAAGGTGATGCAGCTACAAAAGCTCTCTACAGCACCAAACAGGTGGCGCACTGTTGGTTGAAAAATTTTGAACTGAAGCTCAATTCCATGGGTTATATTGCAAGCAGTTATGACAGTTTGTTATATATTCTACAGGAGAATCAGAATCTAGGTGTCCTCTGGATCCATATTGATGATGGGGTGATTACTGGTTCTTCCTTAACTCTTCTCAAATCCTTTCAAAAGCATCTCAGTGAACTGGTAGATATCAAATGGAGCAATGAACTTAATGGGATTGTTGGTATGAAAGTAATTTGTGATGATAAAGGTGTTACCTTATCCCAACCTGCTTTGATAGACAAAATAGCTAACAAATTTAGCTTTGACACTATGAGAACAAAAACAACAACCCTGTTGAGAGATTGCAGTCTTAGGAGTACTACTTAACAGAAAGTTAGGCCACTCAATTATATCAGCGTGATAGGCTCGCTGAATTACCTTGCAATAGCTACTCTACCAGACATATCATTTGCAGTGAATTATCTGGCAAGATTTGCGAATAATCCTGATAAAACTCACTGGGAAGCACTGGTACATCTAAAAAAATATGTGCTAACAACAAACTCATATGTTTTTGGTATTTATACCAAAAACACTGGTCTTCAGGCTTATACAGATGCCAGCTGGGGCAGTGAGTTTGCTAGATCAACAAACGGAAGTCTGGTCTTGTTGCATGGTTTTCCTATCAACTGGTCCTCAAAAAGACAACAAATAGTAGTGCTGTCAACATGTGAATCCAAATCCATGGCCTTGTGCGCTACTGCAAAACTTTCCATGTGGATTCAGAACATTCTGAAAGACATTTTACACAAAGAATCAGCAGTATGTATTTTTTGTGACAATCAATCAACTATTAAGGTAGCAAATAAATGAGTCTGCCATATGGAACGAGAATTGTATTACGTGAATTCACTTCTATTTAATAATAAGGCTGAACTAATCTGGGTCAGTACAAAAGAACAAAATGCAGACATCTTGACCAAAAATCTAGGCCCTAATTTAATAGAAAATGGTAGGAAAGGTGTGGGGGTACTGTTGCGTAAAGATAGTTGGCAGAATGTAGTGGAGGAGGGGGTTGTTGGGACATAGATGTTAGGATATGGCATAGAATTAACTATTAAGTACTCGACTACATAAAGATACACATAAGTTTCTTTATAAATAATGTTATGGATGTATTTAGATTATTATCGATTGTGTTTCTAAAGGATATTAGTTCACCACAGTTAGTACATATAAATGAATGATAATAGCAAATTAGGTTAGGGCACAATAAATATCTGTATGTATATAGCCTATCTGCCATACACAGTTGGTATTAATCCATTTCAGATAATAGACTGACAGGACTGACCTGGTACACTTTGGGTTGCAGCATTATAGGTTAGTAATGAGTAATGATCTATTCCAGATAATAGACCAACAGGACTGACCTAGTACACTTTGGGTTATGGTGTGGAAAGAGAGTTCTATAATACAATGCTATAGACAAAATCCAAGATTGGTTGGTTCTCCTTTCTAAACTAATTTATAAAAAGAAACGCCTGCCACTCTAAGATATAAAAACAGTGGAAAACAAGTATGTAAGTGTGGTGGGAGAAAGAAGAGTAGAAAGAAATTTATATAAGAATATAAAGAAATAATTAATTTTTTTTAATATAAGTTATTTTGCTGATGGCTAGATCTATTCTCAGTCATTCCCACTTTGAAATACTCCTCTCTAATACTATCCTTACTGTAGTGATAAAATAACTCTACAGCATTTATTTCTGGTTATGTGCACCTTGTTATGAACACAAAAGATAAAATATATATATAAATGTTTCTTCTAATGCTCTTATTCTACTACTATACTGTTATTAGTCTTTTTTTTCTATTTCTATAAATCTTCACCCTTTTTTTTAAAAAAATAGTGTGTTCTCTTTTATATAACATATATGATCAGTGCCCTTCCCCTATGCTCTCATCCCCTACTGTTTCTCCTGTACAAGTTCAGCACTAGTCTAAGTATGTTAAATGGTAAACTAATCATCTCAGTAATCTAGGTACAGCATTAGCATAAATCTACTTCAATAGCATTTGAAACATTTATGCAAAATCAACTATTAGTGCCTTACACCACACCTATCTTTACATACCCTACACTTCCTGAGATCCCTGACTGTATAATAAGTACTGCACCACCTTTGGTACTTACTATACAAAGACATGTGCTTTCTGTGTGAGTATTCACTTGTTTTCTTATCATTGAGCGCTGAATATCTTGCTTGTTTGTTAATTCACTTATTTACCTAGGGCCATGTTTGATCATCCTTGCAAGTTTCTAGACTGCCACTGATAGATACCCATGAACTATGTTTATGTACCATTGCACCTATCTTAGGGTGAAACCTGTACCATCACTTGATTCTGCTTCCTAAACCTATACTATACCTTTAGTGCTAGCCATGTTTTCCTCAAGTAAATACTGTGTTCTTTTCCCATAGTCTAGTATGCACTTTTCTCTAAATTCTACTAGCTGCGGCATGTATATCCATATCACACTAAAAACTGCACATGGAGAAACTAATTTTTCTGTGATTTTGAAGACCCCTTTTTTGCAATTTTGTAACTATCCTTCATAGCAAATCCTTTGTTGCACTTGCTGCAAACTGAGACAAATTCTGCATTGCTACAAGATGTGTACCACAGTCTCCCTCTACTTGCAACTGTCCCCAGGTGCATATCTCACACTTCTTCCTCATTCCTCCATCTTCTCCTCTTATATATTCTTCTACTAGTTTCAATTTTATCTTCAATTCATTTTTATCATCATGAGCCCCAACAATATTGTCAACATCATTTGCTGATTTGTTGATACTCAAAAAGCTGCCACTGCTACTGCTCCCACTGTAAAAATTATCTTCACCAGAGCTGAGAATTGACAGTGCTGCATTGATAATGGAGTTACTCCATGTTGTCCTTCAAAAGCTTGCCCTGGAAATGGCCTCTTCATTTCAAGTTTTTATTTTATTTCCTTTCTTTGTTCTTCTCTTACTGACTTGTTCCCCCTTTCTAGCTGTGCGATTGCTGCAAGCCTTACAAAATAAAATGCAGCCACAATGGCCCACCTACCATTGCCACTGCTGTTGCTGTTGTCAATCCAAACATTTCAACTTCAAACTTAATGAGTCAGTTGGCCATCAAGCACCCTTCTCTAGCTACTCCTATGATCCCTACACCTGGTCCAAAACAAGCAAATCTTCTCAGAAGAGTAAAATCATACCATGAGGTTTTTTTATTTTTTTTTAAAAATATATAATCTTTTTTCTTGTTCTTAGGAAACCCCAAATAGACCCTATTCTGCAATGCCTTCAACTCCTTGTGTTTAATTCTTGATCCCAGATCTGGAAGAAGATCCATTCTGCGCCATTCAAACTAGTGCTATATTTTCACCTGCCATCATGAGCAAAGTTGCCTGGTGTGAGAACAAGACCACTCCTCCACCTACTATACTCTGAAATTGGGTAACTACTCCCCCCACATCAATAAACTAGCCAATTGTATAAATGTGAATAGTGAGGAATTAATGATTGACAATGTGCTTAGGGAGTTTGATGGTGTAGATAAATTTGGTAAAAAAGAGGTTGGAGAAGAAGTGGTGTATTATGATGAGGATGGTGTAATTGTGTGGGATAGTAGTAAATTGGTGAATGGTGTATATTTGAATTAATAGATAATTAAGTTTATGAGAGGTTGGGTGAATGTAAAAGTTAGTTAAAAAGAGGATGGAAGAAGAAGAAAGTGATTCTGAAAGGGGTTTTGATGAGGTTAAAGAAAATTTGGTTAAAGAGAGGTTGAAAGGTTCAGTGAATGATGATTCATAAACTTATATCACCACACAATATTTGGGGGGGGACTTTCTAGCAAGTCCCCAACTTGAATTCAGATGGAAATCAGATGGAACTCAGACTGAAGTGATACTTAACTTTCACTTGAAGTATCACACAAATAATAATGGATCTATATTGAAAACATAGTGAAAGTGTGAGGATAACTGAATGGAAGCCAGAAAAAATTGTTCAATGTGTCTACTCAATGTACAGTATTTTTTGAAGCAACTTATTTAAATAATACTTTATTAAATTAAGTTGATCAATAAAAATAGTTTGACAATATCACAATTCTTAAATACAATAATTTTATTAAAAACTTTCAGATTACATATAAAAAAAATCAGTGACTATTTCTATTACCTAAAACTGTTTTTACAGAATTGAAAACTATGTTTCAGCTAATATTTTATGGAAGTGAACTCTGTTCTTTTCCCAAAGAACAGAGTTCATCCTCCTATTTTCACACACTGTTTGAACCAATCCCCTTCCCTTTCAATTCTATCAACACATGCTTGTCTTCCCTCCCCACACCTTTTGCTATCCTCCCAGCCCCATTGTATGCCATCCTCTTTTGATCCCCATTTCACCCCTCTCAGCCTCTCTCCAACACTTTTCTTCATTAAAAATGCCTTGGAACCCTTAATCTTCCCTTTAAGCTCTTTCTCAACCTTTTCGTTACCTCATATACCCTTCCTCACCCCTCTCTCCAGCTTCCCCAACCCTTGTAGCCCCATTCCTCCCCTTTACCTTGCCTCCACAATCCTTGAACCCCAATTTCCTCCCTTTCAACTCAGTCCCTATTTCTGTATATAAAAATAAAGTGTTAGGGAGAAATTAAGAGGTAAGCAAACTGGAAGGAGAGGATTGGAGAGGGGTAGAGAGGTGTGGAGAGAGAGAGGAAAATGTGGATAGGGGTTGAAAATAATTACAAAGGGAGTGAAAAGGTTGGGGAGAAAGATGAGGTGAGGATACAGTATTTCAAAGGGAAGAGAGTGGGGTATTCTTGAGAGGGAGTAAAAAAAGACAATAAAAGAAGATAGTAATACAAAATAAATATACAAAAAATATAAAATATATGAAATATGTTACAAAGAGTGGGAACAGAAATTCCTTGAATCCTAAAAATTCACAACTCCTATACTGTTATTCTCTTCATTTACTTAAATGAAATAAAAATCTACATTTTAATATTTTGAAAATTTTGAAGAAGGGGGGAAATTAATTTTAATAAATATTAGTATGAAATTTTTATATATTTAATAGTGAAATATAGTATGTCAATTGAATTTGAAAATTATGTGTCTAAGTAAAGTCTTTTTAACATCATTTTTAAGATTTTTGCACCTTCTTTAGATATTTTAATGATTTATAATATTCAATATTATCTATTCATAAAATAAGTATATAATTTTTTCCATTCTTGAAAATAATACAATAAATAATATAAATACACAAAATAACCTTTCATAAACAAATTGACATATTTCAAATTTTAGTTTCTCCATGTATTTCTGGCCAAAGAAACTTATATAATAATGTCAGATGGTATCTTGCCGGATCTATATATTGGTGTTCTTTTTTTTAAAAAATTGAAAAGAAAATGCTTAAATAGTTTAAAATATGTATTTTTCTGATTAATTTGAGTGTGGTCTGTACTGTATTAAAATTTCTATAAAAAAATCTCATTCTGCATATCTCAAGATTTGTTCAAAGTATTATTACCTATGTTTCATTAATTGTTCAAGTTGTGTTCATATTGAGCTCACCAGAAATTCAATATTTTTTCTTGGTGGTTTCATCACTAATTCAATGTGGGCTCAAAAAGATATGAATCAGGGTTCAAGGTTGCGGACTTGCTTTCAAGTCTGCCCCCCATATTGCGTGGTGTATGGTAAGTAGGCAAATTCAAGGACAAAAATTATTGGCTCATTCATGTTCAGGTTATTTTTGGTGATAGGGAAGTTCACATTGATGTGGTATTGATGGAATTTAATGATGAATTCTGGGGACAGACAGGATTTTATTTGAAGATGGTTAAATATTTTTTAACTCTGGAAAGGACAGAGAATTGTGATGATGATGATGATTGTGTGACTATCAAAAGGAAGTAACCAGGATTTTATTTATCTTGTTGGAGGATTATGAAAAGGAGGTATTCAAATCCTCAAGTTTTTTTAACTCACAGAAAAGTGAAAGAGTTGGTTATAAAATCACTACATGAAGATCTTGGGCATATAGGTGTTGGAGAATCTTATAGACAAATTTCTGATAGATTTGGTGGTCTGGTATGAAGTTGGCTGTTAAACAGTGGGCTCAGTAATGTGAAGAGTCTCAAAGAAGAAGCTATTTAAGGCCAAAAGAACCTGGAGATGCAACCAGTGATAAAACACTCTTTTTGGTAGGGATAGTTTGGATGCTGTTCATATTAAAGAGGGACATTATAAGTATTTAATTGTTTCCAGAGATGATTTATCTGAATGGATAGAGGCAGCACCTCTTATTAATCTGAATTCCAAAAGTGTGGCAGATTTTTTGATGAAAGAATGGGTATATATGTCAGCCAGGCTACTAGACATACCCAGTAAAATAATTAATTATTTACTGGGATAAAGCCACACCTTTTAATTCTTATTTTATTATATTTACTTTATAACTACTTTAAATAAATTAATTAATTAAAATAAGTAAATTTAGTAAATATTTAAAATTTAAAATGTCCCTCATATTTTTATTCCCCAACACCATCCTCATGACAGGTTAGAAGTGAGATAAAAATATATTGATACTATAAATTAAAAAATTCAAATTCTTTTATTTAAAATGTTAAAATTATATTAATACAAAAATTTAATCCAAATTATTTTATTCTAAGGGTCACATTTACAGTAAACTTTAAAATATATCAAATAAATTGATATATATAGTAAATACTTTTTATTGATGCACTCTTTAGAACAATTTTATTACTTAAAACATTTTATTCTGGAATTTTCCTCCTCTCACAATGCTGTATGTAGGCTTCTTAACTCTGTGTTCTCTCTCTCCTTTTTGCCTATAAAAGGCCTTCCATTTGTGCTGTTTTTATTCATTCCTTACTACTTACATTTTTATTATATACAATCAATAACATCTTTATTACTACCATTGTTGCTTTAGTACTTACAAATGTGTTATTCTAAACCATCCGAGTGATAATAATAATATTTTTTATACCTTTTAATTGAGTAATAAATTTTAAAGATAAAATCTACATACCTTTACTTTGAAATCCTTGAGTATCCACCTTTCACTGCTGTTTGACCTCCGTTAAAATCTTCTAGAAGATTAGGAAACCTAGACAATATAGGTATGGAGTGATGAAGTTGGTGACTGTTGATGGAGGTTATTGGCGCGGTTGTCTAGAAGGTGGAAGAAGAAAGAAGAAAAAGAGAAAGAAACACAAGAAGACAAAGAATGAAAAGTAGGAAAAGAGGGAAGGACGCAAACAAGGGAAAAAAGTTTAATATATAAAGTGAGTAGTCTTAATATTATTTTAATGTAAGTATTTTAATTTCAATGCGCAGCAGTCAAGTATTATAGTTTAATGTTCTTACCGCAACCTTAAGATTTTGTATATAGTATTTATTTATTTTATTTCAACTAAATGTATTACTAGTTAAAAGAAAAGTAATCAATACGTGTATAAAAATATATAAGTGTAAATAAATTGTAATAATGTAAGTGATGCAGCTGAAGGGGGTTCCCAAGGCCCTTATATAGCCAAGGGGCCCTCTGAAGCGCCACAAAAGTAAGTACAATAATTTATGAGTAAATGTAAGGGGTGAGAAATCAAAAATGTACTAATTTGTTAAAATGCAGTAGTCAATATTTCACCAGTATTAATTCCCCCTGGATATTACACATAAATAATTACAAGACATATAAAAAATAACTAATATAATTTAAAATAAGTATTATGCAGTACTATTTTAAAGTGGAATGTAATATATTACTATTTTAATTCATACAATTAATATAAGTAATTATTTTAGATTAAAATATGAGAATGTAATTAGTTTAAATGTTTTAATATATTTAATTACATAATTTTGAGCCACAGAAGCGCCCAAAAATCAGGGATAATAATGTATAAATTATTATAAGGGTCTAATAATTAATTAATATTATTATAAGTCAACATTTTGCCTTATAAGTATAATATAATATTATAATTAATTAATTATTATTTTATAATTATTTAAATACATAAAAATGCGCCCAATTTTTTATAGAATATAATGTAATTTATGTTTATTTTAATATTATATAATTAATAAAATAATAAAATAAATATAACCCTTATTTTAATTTTATTTAATAAGGTAATTTGTACTTAATTTTATTATGCAGTATAATATTAATTTATATACATAAAAAGAATAAATTTTCGCCCTCTTTCAGGTCCAATAACTTAACATAAGTTTTACTGGGCTCCTGGTACAGCCTGGCTGACAGAGGTCCTGAGTTTGGGGCAGAGTTTAGGGAAGCTATATCAAAAGTTGGATCAAAGGTTAGGGTAGAAATCCCATATTCTCCTGAAGCCAAAGGAATGGTAGAAAGAGGGCATCAAGCTATTAATGATGCTTTGGTTAAAATGTGTGAGAAAAATTCTGAAAAATGGAGGCACTATTAACCATTGGTTTTATTTTCTGACAGAATCACGCCAAAAAGACAACTGGAGATTCACCTTAAAAAGTAGTTTTTGCTCAAAAAGCAGTTTTACCAGTTGATTTAAAAGCTGAATCATATCTTGGAGTAGATTGGGATACTTTCAGCCTTGATATTTTCAGGACTGAGTAAAAATATGTATAAATTATGTTAAACACATGTAGTACACATGGGAAAAATAAATAAAGGTACACAAGTTGTATACATAAGTGAAATAAATGATTAATTACAATATATGACATTTTAATAACTTATATACACACATATATCCTCCTTTTATAAGTCTTATATAATTAATATTAAGTTTCAGTATATCAGGGAAATATCAAGAACCTTAAAATTAAGGCTAAATAACTTTTAAGTAGACTTAAAGCTTTTGTTTTCATTGTTTTATGGAAAAAACAAGAATTGCACATTAAATCACTTAAAAGTTGAGTATATGTGCTATAAATTAAAAAAGATTAAAAATGCGCCTTTACAGATTAATTTGTATTAATTAGAACTATTGATTTGGCTACTAAAATGCATAAAAATAACACTTTCAAATTTGGTATTTTTTATGCCAGAAATGGCTTCTGTGTACTAGCCACATACTGCCTGCATTTTTCTCACATGAATAGCTTCATTTTATACAAAGTTATAATTTTCACACTATAATTACCCCACATTGTATGCCCACTATGGGGAAACACACTAAAATAGGTGACAGGTGCTTATTTAGTGTCCTAATTTAATTAAGAGGGCATTGACCCCATTATATGCACCAATTTCATTTATAATCTCAAGATTGGTGCCAAAACTTCACTACCACACCTAAATTTGCCTAAATTAGTCAAGATTTTCCATGAAAGCACCTGTCAAGGACTGCATTCAGTTGCCCCACATCTCACATACTTTTTTTGGGTTTCTCAGTGGTTTCTCAGTCAATATTGGCCAGCATTGGATGGGGATTTCACATAGTAATTTGGAATAATTATTCCCTTCATTTCTACTGCTAATACTACATAATTTTTTGTAATAACTAGTGTTATTTTTCCTTTTTTAGTCCTTTATTTTAAGATATAACATGCATATACCCTCTTTTTGCTTATTCTTTTATTTTTGATAGATTATCCCTATTACTCCAGGATTTTGGCAGGTGATAACATTCTATAAATATTATTTTTCATTCCTTATTTTTATGGATAGGGTTTTTAGCTAGAATGAGGCATCATTGGCCGTGTATAGGATTGGTAAAATTAGGAGGATAAACTGGAGAATAATTGGGTATAAAAGAAGGGTGGTTTTTGGTCTTATTTTCAATGTTCTTTATCATTACAATTATAATATATAACCATTAAAACTACAATACATGTCAATAGTACTTTTAGATTCTTTGAATAGTATTTGAATTACTACATATATTTCTCTACCAACTATAAGATTGTAACCCATTTATAATTAGTGAGATTAAAGTTACTGATACCCTTATATTGAGTTATACTTTAATACTTATTGGATTTGTACTAAAGTATTCATATAGGAACATTAAAATCTTCTAGAAAAATAACTAATAAAGCTATTTATGTCTCTGTACTTGAACTCAGCCTGACAGATACCTTCAAATCTACTGAAGATTTATTATGTGCAAGAATGATACAGCTAGAGAAGGAAAAAAAGACTTTAGAAAAGGAATATTCAAGGATGATCAAGATCTGAAGTCAGTCAGTCAGATTTGGGGTAAGCAGTTGGCTCATAGACTCAGAAAACCTTTGAAAACTGGTAATATGGTTTCAGTGTATAAAAGAAGTTTGGAAAGTCAGTGGGAGAAGATATTTTCAGATAGTTGGAATGGACAATATAAGGTCAGAGAAAAGGGTTTTGGAAATTCTTATGTTTTAGAAGAGTTAAATGGTGTTTTGTTCAAGAAAAGGGTAGCAGTCAATCAAGTCAAGAAGTTATATCATAGGGGCCCCAGGAGTTCTGAAGCATATCTCCAAAATGAGGATAAACTACCTACTATTGTTCATGAACATTTCCCCCAGAATGAGGATAAACTATTTCCATAATTATGAAGAAAAGGATCATTGAATTTTATGTCAAAATTTTATGGTGAATATTGTCCTGGAATATAATTATTTTGGTAGAAGTGTTGACAGGTGAACCTTCTAAATTTAATATTGGCAATTTAGGGTGTAACTGATGGGCTGGCTTCTCTATACACAATTACCCCACAATGTTTATTAAAACAGTTTCCATTTTTCTAGTTGAATCCTGGCTTTTTTTTGCTATATAAGTAGGCCTCTAGGACTATAAAATGGATCAATAGAACATCCACAGAATATGCTCATTTGAATGTGGAATTCAAGATTTATTATAAATATATATATTTTATGTTTTATTTTATATTTTATTTTTTTGATATTTTATGTTTAAATTTTTATGTTTTGAATTTCATGTTGTTTCAATTTTAAATTTTACTTCTAATTAAATTTTTCAGTGATAATGCTCACTGGTGGTCTCCAATCATTTTTGTAAAAATTGGAGGGAGCCCACCCAGTGATCATTTCTCTTTTCTGTTATTTTATGTTTTTCACAAAAATTTTCAAACATTATTTATGTTTAATTTTCAATTTTGTTCATGTGTATCCCACATCAAGATCCAATTGGATGTGGGTATGATGTCAGGTGTAAAGCTAATCAAATGGCTGGGGGGCATCTTTAAATTTTTAATTTAAATTTTCAAATTTAAGGACATCTTTTATTTTAAATTTTGAAATTTTGAAAATAGCTTTTTAATTAATATTTTCATTTTAAATTTTAAATTCATTTATAGAATTTTTTATATTTTTATTTTAAATTTTATTAGTACATAAATATTAAAATTGAAATAAATAAAAATCAATTAATTAAATTATCATTACTAAAATTTTTTATAATATATAAAATTAAATTTTCATTTTACTATATTTTATTTTATTCTAATTATTTCATTTCCATTTATTATATTTTGAGATGGGAGTTGGGGTTTACCAAAGTTTGATGATTACTAGATTTTATGTCAAGATAATGTTTAGTCCTCCAAGACTTTAAACTGGCTGGTTTATGAGCTTCCTTCAAGATTTTTGTTTACTATTGGATCTGCTAGTCTTCCAAGACTTTAAAATGAATAGTTTTTAAGATTTTTCCAAGATTTTTTTGGGATTTTTCCTTTTCAGATCTTTTAGTCCATCTAGAATTAAAAATGAATATTTAAGAAGCAATTTCAAGAATTTATAATTGATTTGTATCTTTGGTGCACTATGACCTTAAACTGGAAAATTAAGCAATAAATTGGGGTCCACCATGACCTTAAACTAGAACATTTTTGATTTGGTCCACCATGACAATAAACTGACAATTCATTCATTATTTGGGCAATTCAAGTAGGGATTTACAAAAGGTTTAGTCCACCAAGACTATAAGCTGGTAATCTATTAAATTTTTGTTCCTCCAAGAATTTAAACTGGAAATTTCAAAATTTTTGGATCTTCAATTCAATCTTTATAACTTATCACTGTTTCATAAGTATTAAAACTGAAAAATCACTCATTAGAAAAACTCAATTATTGATGCATACAGTGCAGATTATCTTTAGTAAATGAAGATGTCATAAAATGTGAACAAGTTTATTGTGACTAAAGAAAATCAGAAAGTTTAAAGGATTATTGGAAAAGATTGTTAAGGTGGATATGGTTTCCCCTGCAATATTTATAGTGTAGAGGTGTTGGATAATAGGTTGCAGAGATTGGATGCACTCAAAGGCTTGAAATAATGGTGCTTAGAAGGTCTGGATAAATATGAAAGGTTCTGACAATTTTAAGGCAGTTGAAAGGGTTGGAAATTTATTTGATTGTTGTGACTATAAATCTTTTGAAGGTGGATTAGGTAGTCAGAATTGTAGTGTGCCTCATGATAGGCTATATTGAAGTAAGCTTGGAGGACCTTATGGCAGAAATTGAATGAAAGTATTCAGCCCAGTTGGGGTAGATCCTACTCTCTCCTGCTGTTCCAGAAAGAGACTGGTAGAGGGGAGTCTAAAGGGATTCAAACCTTTCTCTCAGTAGTGGAATCATTACAAGGAAAATATGGTTTATTTCAGTTTATATCAATAAAAATCAGAAAGAAAATAGGATCAACCAGACAGCATGTTTAACAGCAATAAAGAAAAAAATTTAAAAGAAGAGGAGAAAAATCAAAACAAATAATTTCTTTGAAATATTTCTACATCAGCATAAAAACTTTGCATCAACAGTCTTCTCTTCATAATATCCTCATTATTGTTGGCTGCAGTTTCTTTAAAATAAGTTAAAATTTTTCTCTTCATATCATCAAAAATGTCTAGGAAGAGATTTCTATGAAGTTTTGGATAATGATTAATATAATCAATTTGTACCTGGCCAAAATCATCACTATTGGTGATTTAAATGGCTTAAAATAAAAGAGATGAATTAATCAGTATCAAGGATTAATGAATCTAAATTAATAGAAAAACTTTAAGATCCAGGAAATAAAGTTTCAGTAAAGCTGAAAAGAGAAACTGGAATAACGGGATTAGGATCTTGAGAAGGGTGAGGTAGTTTAGTATCAGGAATAAGTTTTTTGGATGATGAAGCTGCTTTGGCCTTAATGTTTCTGAAGAAAGTTGGAATTTTTAATAATCTCATTTTAGGTATAGAAGGATCAGTTAAAGCTGCTGGGCCTGTGTAGAAATTTTTCTGGAAGTATATATTGGACAAATACATTTAACTTTTTTTAGCCTTCAGAGGTCACAGGCAGTTATTCCAGGGAGGCCAGGATTGGAAATTACACAAGGAGCTTGGTATCTGGCACATAATATGCAGGGAACAGTTAAATATTTTGAAGACATTATGATGTTGATAAAGTTGAAGCTTGGTTGACAAGGAAATTTGGTGATGAGGATAAAATTGAAAGGTGATGGTTGAATTGGATAAAGAGGAGATGAATATGAGATTAATCAATTATGCATATTTAAGAATGAGGACATTCTTCACTGGAGGGAGGATGTGGAAGTCTAAAGTTTATTATAGCACTTAAAAATTCTTAGAAATTATTATAGGTCACTTATTATGAAGATTTGAAGGGCTATTTTAATTTAAAATAATTTTATTATAAAAAAAATTGCTGGTTTTATGGTGAAAGTTGGTCTAATAACTGCATCAAAATGAAATATTTAATTAACAGTCAAAAAATGCTGCTATAGGCTTAAATATTTATGGAAATAACAGTTTACGAGTCTCAAGAAACTTTGGGAATTTTTAGGTAATTTTTACTATTTTTCCTATATTTTTAATTATTTTATCAAGTATTTTTAATTATTTTTGATTTTTGATATTTTACTTAAATTTAATAATTTTTAGATCAGTGAATAGAATTATTCAAGCTACCAAAATTAGATGGGATTTTTTACAGATGTAAAATTATCATTTTTAATTTTTGTAGATTTTTTGTTAAGTTTTAAAGGTACTTATTGAGTCTGGAAGTTCATGTAAGCACTGGAAAAGTCCAGACAGTCTCTGTACAAACTCCAGGAATGTCCAGATGGACTCCAATAGGGAAAAAGGAGGCACATGAGTGGAAGATGCATAAAAAGGCTGTATAATTGAGATTATACCTATCAGATAGCAATATAATAAAACATAATAACAAAAAACAACTGTCAATTTAATATACTATTTCACAATTTGTAATACCCATATAAATACAACATTTTTATATAACACTTCATATATTTTACACAAAAACTCAAAAAAAATACATATAGGGTATCATTAAAGAGTTCACAACTCCAGGGAAAAAATTTAAAAAACTTTTCACAAAAATATAAACTTTATAAAAACATATAAATTCAATCATTTAAATAACTTTTCTCAGTACAACTTTAATGTTGTATTTTTTTATCCTAACTTAAAGAGCACAGATTCTACATATAAAAGCCCTCAAAAAATGGCCAGAAAATTATTTTATTATCAAGTAGAAATATGATCTTAGTTAATTGTGAACTCTCTATTTACCTAAAGGGAAAGGGCTTCCTCAGGTTTATCCAAATTCTTTAGATTCTGTTTACAACAAGGTGATTGTAAGAGTCTTTCTACACCACTTTGGAAAAATCAACATGAGCCAGACACTGAATCTTCCATTTATATTGTGTTGTCTTAATACCTGTTTTGGGCCTTCAAGGAGGATTTTTAGGAATATCAGGTTTTGCTCCTGGCATTTCTTCCACCAATACAGCTCTTCTCTGAGATACTTCACGCTCATTCATCAATGGTTGGTCCTCAACCCATTGATTCATATCATAGAACATTTTATTCACAGATTAAACTTCCATTTCTACATCCTTAAGTGGTGCTGGTGTATTTTCACTAGTAGTATAACCTACTTCTTCAAGATCCTCCGGATTTTTATATTGAGAACCAGCTCTTACTGGCCTTTAAATAGTTGGAGGATCCATCTTTATATTTTTGGCTTCAAACATATCCAACTGTGCTGTAGTAAGTGTTGATGCAACCACACCTTCTTTAACCTTAAACTTCAACACAGCACACATTTATTTCAAAGTTAATTGACTTTGAGTCCTTGCTTTTCTCCTAGGACTCAGGCTCTTTCCCTTTAGCTGACCTGACTTACATAGCTTTTTATTAATATTATTGATGAATTTAGCCCACATTCCTCAATCCTTATCCACTGTAAGTTTTTTTCCATCTTTAAGAATTAGCCTATTTCTGTCTTCATAAAACACCCTATCCTCTTTGTCCTTTTGAATTGAATTACACCTAATCCTAGTGTGCCCTTCTTTGTTACAATAATAACACACCATACTAGCAAAGTGCAAAGTTTGAGGAGAGTATATAGGCTTAAAGGATTCCTTCATTTTTTCCACCTCATTTATATTTTTCTCCATTAGAAACTCTGGATCCTTTCTTGACACCTTCACTTTTGGAATCAAGACTGAAGAAGGTGAATCTTCTTTTACCTCCATTTTCTCCAGAGATGAACTTGCTTCCCTGTGCTCAACTCAATGCAGCTTCATTTAAGATTTTAATTCTCCTTCTAGCTCCTCCAATACAGAATAATTATAATTCCTGTCTTGTTTTTTAACCAGTCTCCCTTAATTATCTAGGTGCCTATTTTCCCAGTCCTCTGCTTCTGGTGCTAACAGCTCACAAAACCAAGGTAAAGATGGAATAAACGTCATCAAAATACTTGTTACTAACCAAATACTCTACTATCTGGTAAAACTCATCTCTAAAATTTTTGAAATACTTAGGATCTTGAATACCTCCTATTGCTTTAGCTCTTTTTACTAGAGCATCCAGATTTTGAAGTGTAAACCTAGTTTCCTCTGTAATCTTGGGCCATCTTTTAAGCATTTGTGCCTTCAGCGCTGACAAGTCCTGAGTCTTATGACCATCTAGTTCCTGTATATTGTCTTTACACTCTTCTGCTACAAAAAATAATACCTGGCATACCATATCATATTCTTAAGCCCCATTAACTTCTTCTGCTTGTTCAAACCTTTTAAAGAGCTTCTTAGTATTAATTCCAGTAAAATTCAAGCTTTCATCTTTGCATCTCATTATTGTCAACACTGTAGGTGGTAAAAATGCTGTTGAGTTTGACAATTTTTCCCTTTCCTGAGTAGCCTTGGAGGTAGTTAATTCTGGCTCTATACTACCTTTATAGAATTAAAATGATTTTAAACACAAAAAGAGCACTAAAAAATATGGCAAATATAATCTTTAATACATCCCTAAGCTATCCTGTGATAACTTTTTATTTATCCAACCATTTTATATCCTATAACTCTTGAAGTTCTGGCTTGATTAAATCCTCTCTTAAAAAAACCTCAAAAAACAAATAACCAAACTTACAATCTGGCCACTGTCGGGAATCTAATTGTAGAAAGATAGTTCTATAATACAATGCTATAGACACAATCAAATATGGGTTGGTTCTCTTTTCTAAACTAATTTGAAAAGAAGCTCCTTCCACTCTAATATATAAAGACAGTGGAAAAAAGTATGTAACTGTGGTGGGAGAAAAAAGAGTAGAAAGAAGTTTCTCTAAGAATCTAAGGAAAGAAAGAATATATTTTTTAATATAGGTAATCTTTCTGATGGCTAGATATATTCTCAGTAAGAACTAGTTTTCTCAGTCACTCCCACTTTGAAGTACTCCTCTCTAATACTATTGAAACTGTAGTAATAAAGCTACTCCACAGTGCTACTTCTGGCTATGTACACATCATTATGCACACAAAAGATAATATATATAAAAAATAATTCTTGTAAAGCTCTTATTCTACTAATATACTATTATTAGTATTTTTTTTATATTTCTATCAATCTCCTCCCCCCTTTTATATAAAAAAAAGAGTGTGTTCTCTTTTCATATAACCTATATGATCTGCACCCTTCCCCTAAGCTCACATACCCTACTGGCTCTCCTGAAAAAGTCCAGTGCTAGTCTAAGTATGTCAAATGGTAAACTAATCATCCCAGAAATATAGGTACACTTTTAGCATAAATATACTTCAATAGAATCTGAAAAATTTATGCAAAATCAACTATTAGTGCATTACACCACACCTATCTTTACATACCCTACACTTCCTTAGACCCCCAACTGCATAATAAGTACTGTACTTCCTTCCATACTTACTATAGAAAAACAAGCGCTTACCATGTGAGTATTTACTTCCTTTATTATCATTGAGAACTGCATATTTTTTATTTTTTTAAGTCACTTATTTACCTAGTGCCATGGTTAATCATCCTTTAAAGTTTCTAGACTACCACAAATAGATACCTGCAAACTGTGGTTATGTACCATTTCAACTATCTTAGGGTGAAACCTGTACTATCACTTGATGCTTCTTCCTAAACCTATACAATGTCTTTAGTGATAGCCATTTTCTCCTCAAGTACATACTGTGGTCTTTTCCCATAGTCTAATATGCACTTTTCTCTAAATTCTACTTGCTGTGGCATGCATATCCATATCAGACTAAAAACTGTGCACAGAGAGTCTACTTTTTCTGAACTTTTGAATACCCTTTTGGTCCACTTTTTTAACCATCCTTCATAGAAACTCCTTTGTAACACTTGCTAAAAACAGAGACAAATTCTGTGTTTCTGAAAGATTTGTACCACAATGGCACTATGGGTAATGAAAATTTAGTTCTGCTAACTGATGTGTAATTTTTCTCACTAAGTTATTGGATTGTACTCAAACATTCCAAAACAAAAATAACATCATCATCATCATAATATAAAGCGCATTCACACTCAAAATTATGAACCTTGTATTCCTTACATTTTAAACACCTACTCATTGAATCCATATACAAAATGGAGAACACACCTTAATCTTCTACTTACAAATGATAATGAGCCAAAGATGCTGCAGAAAAAATTTATCTTCATCAAATGGGTATCAAAGCTATTTTTAAAGGAGAAAAATACTATAAATATGAGGATCAAACTTGTAAATGAGCAGAGAGTGGAGCCATCTTATCTTCCAGTGAAGAAAAATTTCTACATTGGCAACAAGACTTGTCTTTGGAATTAAATACTTACTTATGAGACCCTTATTATCTCCTCAAGTCAATTGCAACAAAAATTTTTGATAGAGGTATTGACAAAATGGCACATGTTGAAACTTACAATTCTCTGTCTAATGCTCACAAAGATCTAGTAAAATCAATGTGTCCAGCTCACTCAGCATATCAATTTCTATGCAGTCAATTCAACATGAAATCAATAAGTTCCAAATTAAGCTCTTTGAAAGACATAATACTGATGAGATTCAATCCTGAAAGTATGATTTATGCTGAGAATGCCTTTTCCTTCAGAAATTAACTGTATGAAATATTTTCCAATGGTTTTAAATTCAAAAAAGAGTTGTTGCACAACTAATTAAATTCCTTAAATATTGAATCACCTCACAAGTTTTCAACAGATTTAACTAATAATATTGAAAAAAGAATGAGTATTTCTGACAATGACATGAAACTTCTTAAAATTGATCAGATTGTGAGCAACTTTCAAAAGTCTTTGAAACTAGCAAGTAGAACATTAAAACCAAATATATTCACCACAATGAATTTAAAATCAACAGATTATGATAAAAATGAAGCTGATACAGATATTGAAGAAGTTATTTCACTAAATGCTTCCTTAACTAACTACAATGGAGGAGGTTTTTTCAATTGTGGAAAAAGAGGTCACTGGAAGGTAAGTTCTCCAAATATATTTTAACATCAAACAAAAATATACATTCTGGTTGCCAAGGAACATCTAGTATTAAATTTTATTTTAATACACAATGCCAATATAACACTCCCAAAAAATTAGATAGTAATAAAGCTCAATCTGATATCTACAAGCCTGTGTACCCAAAAGCAAAAAATAAATCTTGGTTCATTGAAATTAAAAAATATGGTAATACAAAGAAAAAATTCACTGTTCCCCAGAGTTATGCTTTTGGAAGAAAATAATTGGAAATATGAAGGATCCATAGCATTGATTGATACTAATGCTACAGAGCATGTGAGTGGTGATAAGACTTATGTTCTTTGGCTTACCACATTTAATTTCTCAATCGCTTTGACTTTTGTGACTAAATCTTTAAATAATAGTTACTTGACCCAAATAGAAGCAATTTCATTAAGAGGCGTTAGTAGTAATGTGTTAAACAGGCAGGTTTTATACTTCCCTAATTCTACTGGAACTTTAATCTTTGTGGCATCACTTATTAGACAAGGAGCTAGAGTGGAATTTGATGTAAAAAATAATTTAAATATTAAAAAAATAATATCATCCACTTTAAAGGCTTTATTAAATTATAATACTTGGAGATTAAAGGCTGTTAGTGTCAGTCAGTTGTCTAGAAGAGGGAAAGAAAAGGGGCAGAAAAGAAGAGAAACAAATAGGAAAAGGTACTAAAGGTAAATAGAAAGATAAAAGTAATAAAAGAAATAATTTATTTAAAATGAAGCAACGACAAGTGAGTTGAGAGATGAACAAATTGAGGTTTTATTTAATGATATATTTATTCAAGTAAGAGTTCTGCGCGGCAAACACTATAATTCCTATCAGACTTAAGGCAACCTTTAAATTGTTATTTAGAATTTTTAATTAGATTGTAATACTAATAAAAATAATAATAAACGTAATAAAATTATCTTTAAATTGTTGAGTGTATAGTAAGTGATGAGGCTACAGGGGATTATCCAAGGCCCTTTTATAGGCAATGGGTCCTCTGAAGCGCCACTATATTTGTAAATACAATAATTATAATAGGATAAAACAAGTATATCAAAGAGTAAGTGAAACATAACAATGTAGAGAAAAATATGAAACAAATAATTAAAAACCCCAATTAAGAAACCAATTTTCCCACCATTGATTCCCAAATCAGTAAGTAAATATAGTGAATAACTAAAAAAGCCTGGAAAATAGGAACTATGAGAAAAATCATTCAAAACAGATGGTACAGTCTTATTTAAGGATTTTTAAGTGAAAAAAAAATATTCTGACGCAACAAATATGTAGTTTATTTCAATTCAGTACTAATTAGTTTTTCCTGAAACAATTATAGGTCAAAAGAAGCGTCATTATTTATTGTTTAATACTATAAAAAATGATATTTAATATATAAATATAAATAATTAATTTAATTATATTATAAGTAAATTTTACACTTATAATTATAATATATGTTTTTAATTAATTAAATATAAATTTATAATTATTAAATACATAAAAAATGCGCCATTATTTGTATAATATAATATATTATGTTTAATTTATATGTATAAAAAATTTATATAACCAATAAAATTAATATAACCCTTATATACTTATATAATTTTATTATGCAATAAAATATTCATTTATATACATTAAATACAATTCTTACACCCTCTTTCAGGTCCTATAAGTTAACATATCATTTAATGGGCTCCTGGAACAGCCTGGCTGACACTCCCTCACTCTAAAAAAAAACAATAAAAAAAATGCTAAGATTTTTTCTTTTTGTACTTTTTCAACAGAGTAGGCAGATTTGAAATCTCCTTGCCAGGTATCCATGCATCATGTTCAGATGATTTGTTCTTATATCTCAATAAATATTCAGTACCTCTTTCAGAAGTGATTATTCTATCATTGAGAATTTTATCAATTTCTGCTGTTTCTGTGACTTCCTGAGGGTTTTTCTTAGGTCTTCCCCTTCTTTTGGGAAATAAGTCACTGTTGGAAGTATAAGGCTTAAGCAAAGAAATGGGAAAAACAGGATGTTTCCTATCATATGGAGAATACAATACAACTTCTACTGCATTATCACCAACCATTCTTTTAACAACAAAAGGTCCTACAAAAGGATCTTTTAATTTGTGGTTACCTTGTAAATTGAAATGGACAGTAGAGATCAACACTTCATCACCCTTGTTAAATGTGTATTCTTTATGGGATTTATCCCATCTTTTCTTTCCATATTCAAATGCTTTATCAATACAGCTCTGAGCATGTTTTCTGCATAGATGTTGCATTTGCATGAAAGATTTTACACCAGGGTGTAGTTCCAACTTAGGTAATTTATTATTGAGAATCTGAGCAGGAGTGTTTGGGACATAACCTAACCAAAGCTCAAAAGGCTTTTTCTCAGTGACAGAATGAACAGTGCTATTATATGCAAATTCAAGACCAGGCAAAAGAGTGACCCAATCATGAGTAAATCTGTCATTGTCTTTATAATCTAAACCAAAGGCACAATACCTTCTAATCATATCTTCCAGAGTTTGAATCATTCTCTCAGCTAGACCATCAGTCTAAGGATGGTGAGCTGTAGACAATTTTAACTCACAGCCACAAATATCCATCAAAGAGGTCCAAAACTCAGAAGTGAATTTTGGATCCCTATCAGAGATAATGGCTTTTGGAAAACCAATAATATTAAACATGTAAGACCACCATAAGAAAGCTAATTCTTTGGTGGATACATCTTTGTGGGTTGGAATAAATTTGCACATTTTTGTGAATCTATCCACTATTACCCAACAAGAGTTAAAGCTGTCTTTACCTGCAACAGGAAGACCAGTGACAAAATCCATATTAATGATTTGCCAGGGAGCATTAGGTGCTTCAATATGTTGTAATAACCCTGCTCTCTTACCTGTTAACCTTTTAGATTTTTGGCAGGAATCACAAGATTCAACATATAATTTTGTGTCTTCAGACATATTAGCCCACCATGCAGTGTTTTTGATTCTAATCAATGTTTTTTCAAGATCAAAATGACCAGCTAATATGTCATCATGACAAAGTTTGAGGATAGTTTCTTTCATAGAAAGAGGAATTAAAATTACATTAGTAAGCTTCCTTCTATAATATATATAACTATCTTCAATAGAGAACTTTCCTTTATTTAAAGCATTTTGATACTTTGCAGGAAGAGTTTTTATTAATGCTTGAATTGAAGCATTCTTAGGATCATTTAAGATAGTAACCAATTTATTTAAATCAGAATCCTTATCATATGAATCCAGTATTAATTGTAATGACTCCTCATCCATATCAACTATAAATATACCATGGATATGAACAGTATCATCTTCAGGTACATAAGCAGGATTTGAGTCATTATTTGGCAGAGGCAATCTGGAGAGCATATCAACATTGGAGTGAACATTTCCAGCTCTATGGATAATTGTCATCCGTCCTCTGTATTCTTGAACAGAAAGTTGCCACCTGAACATATTTCTGTTAGTTGTCTTTAGGTTTAAGAGGGACTTCACAGCACTACAGTCAGTTACCAACTCAAATTTTTGGTCATCCAAATAGTAATGAAGCTTCTCAAGAGCCCAAACAACTGCTAAGCACTCCAATTGAGTGGCACCATATTTCAATTCACTATTTCTTAAGGTTCTTGAAATATAACAAATTACAACCTCTGAGGATTTATCATTAATAATTTGCTTCTGGTGAAGGGCAGCACCCAGACCAATAAAGCTAGCATCTGTATAAAGGACAAATGGCTTGTTAAAATCTGGAAGAGCCAATATAGGGGCTGTCATTAAGCAACCTTTTAATGTATCAAAAACTTTTTGACAGTAATTATTCCAGAGAAAGGCAACATCTTTTCTGGTCAGTTTTGTAAGAGGTAAGGCTATGACCTGATAATTCTTAATATATTGTCTATAATAGCCACACATACCCAAAAAACTTTGGATTTCTCTTACAGAAGTTGGTGCTTTCACATTTTGAATGGCAGCAACTTTGTTATGGTCTACACAAATTTGTAAGCCTGACACAACATGGCCAAGGACTTTCAAAGATTGAAAACCAAATTTACACTTTTTTAAAGATAAGATCATATTGATTTCATCCATTTTTTGGAAAACTCTATTCAAGTGAATCATATGTTCATCAAAATTTTTAGAAAAAACAATAATATCATCAATATAAACCATGAGCCAACCTTCAATAATTTCTTGATGGAAAGTGTTATCCATAACTTTCTGGAAAACTGAAGGAGCATTTTTAGGGCCAAACGGCATCCTAACATTTTGTTTTTGCTAGGTGGTCCATGCGTTTGTCGTTCGTCGCCAGGCTCAATCGTCGTCGTCATTTGGAAAGGCCCTCAGTTGTCGGTCAGTTGTCTAGAAGAGGGAAAGAAAAGGGGCAGAAAAGAAGAGAAACAAATAGGAAAAGGTACTAAAGGTAAATAGAAAGATAAAAGTAATAAAAGAAATAATTTATTTAAAATGAAGCAACGATGAGTGAGTTGAGAGATGAACAAATTGAGGTTTTATTTAATGATATATTTATTCAAGTAAGAGTTCTGCGTGGCAAACACTATAATTCCTATCAGACTTAAGGCAACCTTTAAATTGTTATTTAGAATTTTTAATTAGATTGTAATACTAATAAAAATAATAATAAAAGTAATAAAATTATCTTTAAATTGTTGAGTGTATAGTAAGTGATGAGGCTACAGGGGATTGTCCAAGGCCCTTTTATAGGCAATGGGTCCTCTGAAGCGCCACTATATTTGTAAATACAATAATTATAATAGGATAAAACAAGTATATCAAAGAGTAAGTGAAACATAACAATGTAGAGAAAAATATGAAACAAATAATTAAAAACCCCAATTAAGAAACCAATTTTCCCACCATTAATTCCCAAATCAGTAAGTAAATATAGTGAATAACTAAACAAGCCTGGAAAATAGGAGCTATGAGAAAAATCATTCAAAACAGATGGTACAGTCTGATTTAAGGATTTTTAAGTGAAACAAAAATATTCTGACGCAACAAATATGTAATATATTTCAATTCAGTATTAATTAGTTTTTCCTGACACAATTATAGGTCAAAAGAAGCGTCATTATTTATTGTTTAATACTATAAAAAATGATATTTAATATATAAATATAAATAATTAATTTAATTATATTATAAGTAAATTTTACACTTATAATTATAATATATGTTTTTAATTAATTAAATATAAATTTATAATTATTAAATACATAAAAAATGAGCCATTATTTGTATAATATAATATATTATGTTTAATTTAAATGTATAAAAAATTTATATAACCAATAAAATTAATATAACCCTTATATACTTATATAATTTTATTATGCAATAAAATATTAATTTATATACATTAAATACAATTCTTACACCCTCTTTCAGGTCCTATAAGTTAACATATCATTTACTGGGCTCCTGGAATAGCCTGGCTGACAGTTAGCTTATCAATACTAAATTTCTGAAATGCTACAAAAATTTTCCCTCCATGAAAGATAGTCAAAAGTGCACAAGTCCCAATATCCTTAAATCCACTGTGTGGTCTTAGCTCTGAGAAAATAAATAATAACATTCCAGTTATTATGCATTGTCACAGAGAGTTAGGTCATGTTACTATGAGGGTAATAAGGAGATTAATAATTCATAAATCAGCACTGGGATTACCTGATTCTCTACCACTGGGAGATGTAAACTGTGATTACTGTTAAATTTCTAAAAGCATATAATTTTCTACTTTAAATAGTTCTGGAAAATCACCTGAGCCATTAGAAATAATAGTTTCAGATTTCATGGACCCCTTTGAGGAATTGAAGTTTGTAGGAGCTCTATATTTTTTCTCTTTACAAGACTTTACTACAAGCTACACTGTATTAAAACCACTCACAGCTAAAAATCAGGTACCTGATGCCTTTGTCAGATACCAAGTAAAAATGGAACAATTAAAAGGAAGAATTATAAGAATAATTTGTTCTGATAATGGAAGAGAATATGTGAATCAAAATTTTCAATCATACTTGACTGAATTTTGTATAATTTGGGAGAATGAAATGCCTTATCAACATGAACAAAATGGGATAGAAGAGCACCTAAATAGAGCCATTGCTGACATAGGCTATACATTAATTTCTAAAAGTGGACTTGACAAATAATTCTGGGTAGCTTCCTTCTAATAGGTGGAATTCTTACATAATTGTCTACCTAAAAAAATTAAGAATACACTGACACTGTATCAATAACTCCTAGGAACTAAACCACAGCTAGATATTATAAGAATACTTGCTGAGAAAGCTTTTTTTTCAAATAAATAAAGAAGTAAGACAGAAATTGAACCAGAGGGCTATAAAATTCAGAGTGATTGGTTATGTCAAAGGTGGTAAGGTCTGATTATTCAGGGATGAAAATAAGAAAGTGTTAATTCAGTCAGCAATTGCAATATTTTCTTCATTTAAAGATAAAAATATAGTTCCCATAGACACCAATCAACAAAAAAAGGGTTCTATCATGTTCATCTTCAACTCTCTTTAAGTTGACCACTTCTTGATAGAAAAAGAGCTTGAAGAGTAAGATAAATTGGCCTTCAAAATTTATAACAAATGTAGACCTGAAGATGTACCCAAAACCTTTAAAAAAGTGATAAAATCAGTTGAAACCAATAAATAAAAACAATCTTTCCTTGCAGAAATTGAAAATTGGAAAGAAAAAGAATTTTGGTAACTAGTACCACTAATTGAAGGAAAGTCAGTCATTGGAAGAAAGTGGGTATTCACCTTTGAAAACGATGCAGATTGGAAGGTGATAAAACAAAAAGCCATATTTGTTGCGCAGGATTTTTTGCAACAGTACATTGAAAATTTTGATGAAACTTTTGCACCTATGGCTACTTTCACATCTCTAAATCTGATATTCACATTAGCTTAAAAATTTAATTGGAATTTAAGTTCTATCAATGTAGTTGGGGCATACCTCAAAAGTCCAATTACAGAGGAGGTCTATGTCAAACATCCTGATGGGTTTGAAGAAAATAAAAACCTAGTATGTAGGTTAAAAAAATCCCTTTATGGCACCAAAAAAGCAGTACACATCTAGTGGAAGTTCATATTAGAAAAACTCAGGGATATGGGCTACACCGCAAGTTTTTTTGATTCTTTGGTATATGTTCTACAAACTATTGATTCTTTGGAAATAATTTGGTTGCATATGGATGATAAAATTTTTTCAAGAAAGAGCCTTAACACTTTGACTGAATTAGAAAAAGATTTAAAAATTTTTATGGACATAATGTGGGAGGAAAAAATAAACCAGATTGTTGGATTAAAAGTTGAAACCAAAGGAACCAATTACTTACTTTTGCAACATAAGCTGGTAGATTGAATCATCAAGCATTTTAATCCTTCCCTTAAGATATCAAATACTCCTTTAACATCAAAATTCAATCTTGAAACAAAAAATAAATCAAAACCAGCTGTTAAATCACCAGAATTTTTATCATGAGTAGAAGCATTAATTAACATTTTACAAGGAATCCAGCCAAACATCTGTCATGGGGTAAAATTTATAGAAACATTTGCAAGTCACCCAAATGATGACTATTGGAATTCCTTTCAAAATCTCGTTCAGTCTTTAACAAAAAAAAAGACCAAAAATTTAAGATATCACCTAAAAGTAATAATTTTTTAAAAATTAAAGTGTTTGCAGATTCTTCTTTGAGAGGGGAAAGGTAGAGGTCTGGAAGCTGTAATGTAATTATGGTATGTTGTGTACCAATCAGATGGATGGAAAAGCAACAGAAAATGTTGGCTTAGCTACCTTTCATGCATAGTACATGGCATTTAGAATGGGAGCTAGGATGGATTTATGGAAAAGGAATTTTGAGGAAGATTTTATGGGTTATGGAATAGAATTCATTCTAAATTATAACAATAGTACAGAAGTAGATATTGTTTATAATTTACCATCATTGAGGGACATGCAAAATTCAAAACAGGATTTCAATTTCCTAAATCTACTAATCTACAGAAAAAATTTAACTCTAACATGGATTCCAGGATTAAAAAAAGTTGCTGGTTGTATGACAAAAGAATTAAACAGCATAAATCTAAGAAAGGTAATTGATAAATTAGATTTATCCATTTGATTTTTTTGCTTTAAATATCTAAATTAAATTTTTATCTCTATCTTTCATTAATAATATATACATATTGGTCATTATTGTGTAGGGGGGTTTTAGTACATATAGATTAATGATAATAGAAAATTAGGTTAGGGCACATTAAAAGCCTGTCTTTATATATTCTACCTGCCGTACCCTGTCAGTCTTCATCCATTCTAGATAATACAGCAACAAGACTGACCTGATACACTTCAGGTCACTGCACTATAACCACAGCCCACTGTTTCATTCAGTGAGTGTGTCACCCAATTTGAATTTTTTTGATGGTCTCTGTAATGCATTTAACTATCTTTTATAAAAGGACTCACTAGATTTATGAGTTGATGAAAACTAAAGTTTCTTCTTGTTGGCTGCCCATAATAGTGAAAGTGTGGGGGTTTTTTTTACTGGACTCCAATTGGGAAAACAAACTTTTTTTTTTCTTTTTCTTTTTCTTTTTCTTTTTCTTTTTCTTTTTCTTTTTCTTTTTCTTTTTCTTTTTCTTTTTCTTTTTCTTTTTCTTTTTCTTTTTCTTTTTCTTTTTCTTTTTCTTTTTCTTTTTCTTTTTCTTTTTCTTTTTCTTTTTCTTTTTCTTTTTCTTTTTCTTTTTCTTTTTCTTTTTCTTTTTCTTTTTCTTTTTCTTTTTCTTTTTCTTTTTCTTTTTCTTTTTCTTTTTCTTTTTCTTTTTCTTTTTCTTTTTATTTTTATTTTTATTTTTATTTTTATTTTTATTTTTATTTTTATTTTTATTTTTATTTTTATTTTATTTTTATTTTTATTTTTATTTTTATTTTTATTTTTATTTTTATTTTTATTTTAATTTTAATTTTAATTTTAATTTTAATTTTAATTTTAATTTTAATTTTAATTTTATTTTTATTTTTATTTTTATTTTTATTTTTATTTTTATTTTTATTTTTATTTTTATTTTTATTTTTATTTTTATTTTTATTTTTATTTTTATTTTTATTTTTATTTTTATTTTTATTTTTATTTTTATTTTTATTTTTATTTTTATTTTTATTTTTATTTTTATTTTTATTTTTATTTTTATTTTTATTTTTATTTTTATTTTTATTTTTATTTTTATTTTTATTTTTATTTTTATTTTTATTTTTATTTTTATTTTTATTTTTATTTTTATTTTTATTTTTATTTTTATTTTTATTTTTATTTTTATTTTTATTTTTATTTTTATTTTTATTTTTATTTTTATTTTTATTTTTATTTTTATTTTTATTTTTATTTTTATTTTTATTTTTATTTTTATTTTTATTTTTATTTTTATTTTTATTTTTATTTTTATTTTTATTTTTATTTTTATTTTTATTTTTATTTTTATTTTTATTTTTATTTTTATTTTTATTTTTATTTTTATTTTTATTTTTATTTTTATTTTTATTTTTATTTTTATTTTTATTTTTATTTTTATTTTTATTTTTATTTTTATTTTTATTTTTATTTTTATTTTTATTTTTATTTTTATTTTTATTTTTATTTTTATTTTTATTTTTATTTTTATTTTTATTTTTATTTCTATTTTTATATTTATTTTTTATTTTTTCTTCTTATTTTTTTATTTTTGAGTGAGATAAGATAGTAAGAGATAAGAATATAGTATGATTACTTTTTTCATTTATTTTTTTAATTTTTAATTATTTATTTTAATTATTTTTTGTAATTTTGTGAATGAAACAAATAAAATTGATGGGGTTTCAAATTAATAAAAAAAATAAAAAAAGAGTGATGACTTTTCAAAGATTCAGCTCAGCAAGAGGAAGAAAATAGTGGTCACATATCTTTCTCATTATTTTTGTCAGTGTGTGCTAGTATCTAAGTATGATTTAATAGAAAATATTAATGTTACTACTACTTATTGATAAATGATTTAGTGATTAAACCTCAGGGGAAGACTAATAAAATAATTATTCTCAATATAAACTCACAATACTTGGATTTTTATGCATGCTAGTGGTGAAAAATAGACCAATAAAATATAGTTATAGCTTATATAAAGATAATATCAATTTATAACTGCTTTATAATATATTTATATATGATAATAATTGTGTTATAGTGTTTGTTTAATTACTACTAAGTAAGTGATGTCTAATAACCCATCAAATCCTCCCTTACTTATACCAAAGTCCACTGGAGTGCACAGAACTTCAATCCAGATGATGTCACTGCTATCCCTGGCAATTACAGCACTTTGAGGGCCCATAACCTCCCCATGGTGTCCGCTTCAAGCAGTTTCAACAACCAAACCTCCAGTAAGGACCCTCCATCACAATTAATGATACCACAGACCCATACCATAAATAGAATAAACAGATAAAAGCAGATACCATAAAGAAACAGGTAAAATAACTCATCCAAAGAGTAAATAATGAAACCCAAAGAATATAAAGGAGCCAAATTAACTGTCCAAGCATCCATATTGACCCAGTAATGATATCCCAACCCATAAATCCTTGAAAATCCATCCAAGGAAGCAGATTAAGTTGTCCAAACTGGATATATGCGCCTGAATTAGGTGTATATGCTTGTGTAGGAGTTGTGAGTCCACTGAATACTTCTATATGACCTAAAAAAGCAGAATAATAAAGGTTAAAGGCTATTGTGAGTTTAAAACCCACTTATAGACTTAAATATACATAATATAACTACATATTTCAATGAATATGAGGTTTATGTATACATATAAGCTTATGATGTCTATAATTACTTATTATCACTTAAGATAAGTATATTGAGACTCCATTAACACCTTGAAAAGTGTTATTAGGCTATGGATAAACTCTTTAAACTACTATAAGCCATATAATAGTGTAATAATTATATATATATGTACTATAACCATATATATGTCACGCGCCACGTGACACTCGAGGCGAAATTAACTCAATAAATCAATAATATCAAGTCCTAAATCTATACTCGAAGCGCAGAAAGCAATTCTCCATAGCAACTGCAATTTTCCTTTGTGTACTTACTATTTAACTGCGCTAGCCTAAACTCTAAATCTAAATTAGTCAATCTCCCAATAGGGTACCTTAGTCCTTTTCAATAAGCGACGCACAGCGCTAGGATCAACGAAATAGTATAGTAGTAGTTTTTTCATTAAAGTTTTGTTAATTAATTAAAAGGGGTAAATTGAGCATGGACGGATATTTAGTGGAGAGGGTCTAAGTGTATGTTAGTAATGGTCAATGGAATGGGAATGCTGCGATGGAAGGGAGGTCAATGCAAGGAGGAACAAAGGATATAAAAGGAGTTGGGTATTTTGGTTCGATATTCCTTAGAATTAAATTATAATATCGTATTTACATTAATAGTGGTAAATCCTTAAAAGTTAAATCATTGTTATTGTATCTTTCTTTTACTTTCTCAATATTCATTTCTAAATCCTAAATCTTTGATTATTGAGTTTCCAACCCTTCGTGAGATTTTAAGAATTATTATTACCTTGGAACTAGTTTATAATTCTTCTCGAACGAACCTCGAACCTATAGCTATTACTTTGAGTAACCTTCGAATCATTTCCTCGAATCATTCCTCTGTGCTTCGAAAAAGTTTCTAAAATCCCTCATCTCTCTTGCAGGAACATCCTCGACCTTGTGCGTAGGTCGTCCGGTGACAGTATAATTTAATTCTCCGTAGTTCTCATTCTTTGCACTACTACGTCCTTTAGGTGTTTCTAAAATTTTAAATGGCACCTGTTCAACGCACTCCTCCTACGGGCGCTACTACTAGAGCTCGCGCTAGAGGCAGGCCAACAGCCACAAGGTCTGTTTCTCGCACTCACTCTTTGGAACCACTCGACCTTAGGGAACGGCAACATTCAGTTCAATCTGTAGAAGACATTCCACAAGATTTTGAGGATTCTAGTGATGAAGAAGAAGGGGAGGATACAATGCATGAGGCACCATCCGCCCCTGCCAATCACCCTTCTGGCCAATCCTCAGAACCGGGACCATCTAACTCTCTGGAAGACTTCATGAGACTTTTTATGAAAACCCTTTCAAATCCAACGTCTTCAGAGGGATCTAAGTTCAAAACTCCTTCTATGAAATCTCCTGACAAATTTGACGGAGATTACCCCGACAGATTGCGACCCTTCTTGCAAACCTGCAAGCTACTGTTCCATAATGACCCTCGAACCTTTAACAGCGACCGATCAAAGGTTGTTTACGCTTCTTCATTCCTAGCCGGGAAAGCAGCAAGATGGTTCGAACCTTATCTACTCATGCTTTCTTCGACAGAAACCCACTTACTTATCAATAATTGGGAAAAGTTTGAAGACCAACTTTTTACGTTGTTTGGGGACCCTAATGAAACGGACAACGCAGAAATTGAACTTAATTTTCTTCGCATGAGTGATAATGGTAAAGCCTCTGAATATATCTCAAACTTCAGAGCACTTCAAACTCGAGTAGGTTGGAATGATGCTGCCCTTAAGTATCATTTCAGGAAAGGACTTCCTTTGAGGATTCTGGATCAATTAAATCTTCACGGTCAGAAGATGACTAATTTAACGGATTTAATGGATCAAACCCTCGAACTTGACGGCGTTTATCAAGGACGACTTCAAAATCGTCGATATGCCAACAAATCTCAAGGCCTAAATTTTAAATCGGGACCTTCTTCACACCCACGACCAAATCAATCCTCCTCGACTCAATCCAAACCCAATAAGGGAAAGGATAAACCTCGACCAAAAGGCTCGACCCCAGGCGATATCAGCAAAGTACTGGATCCTAAAGGGGAACTTAAAGAAGCTGAGAGGAAGAGAAGAGCAGATAATGGGTTATGTATGTATTGTGGGGGTAAGCACAAGTTGGAAGACTGTGTAAAGTTGAAGGAAAGAGAAGGTACTAGTTCGAAGTCAAAAAACTAGTAGATAGTTTACTTGTGTGCAAAGCAAACTATCTTATCTCTCCCAGTGCACAGAACCTCCATGTCTTAAGGACTGGAGTTGCCTTAAACCGCTTGAGATTCATTCTTTTTAAGGAGGATATCCCCTTCAGTTGTCTTATAGACTCTGGAGCTTCAATTTCTTTTGTTAATTTATCTTTTGCCGAGAAGCTTCAACTAACATTTACAGATATCAATCGAACTCCCATCTATTTGGTCAAATCAGAGGAGCCCAAATATTGGGTAAGTAAGAAAGTTTTATGGGTTTTCAACTTTCCGAATTTTCCCCCCTTCGAGTGGGAATTATCAGTCTTGGACGCCCCAAGGATGGACGATACCATTCTTGGCCATGACTTTTTAACGCATTGGAATCCCGAAATTGATTGGACTAGGGGATTGATCACCCCACGCTCTAAGTATATTTCTGATTCTTCAATGCAGGTCAATAGGGAGTTAAACAACCTGCCTGACAACGTCCTGCTAGAGGACAAGTCTCTGCCAGATGACTTGCAAGCATCTGTACCTTCTTTAAATGAGCAATTGGCTAACCCTTCTAGCTCGATGACTTCACTCGAAGAGGATTTAAATTGCCTCAAAGTAATCGAATTCTGCTCTCTCAATACAGGTATCCCCTCGACAGATTCTCTCGAAGATGAAGAGGATGACCAAATAAACGTTGAAGCCATCAAATCAACTCTACCGGAAATCTACCACGATTTCCTCGATGTTTTCTCAATCCGCAAGGCTGATAAGTTACCACCTCATCGACCCTACGACCATCAAATAGAGTTAATAGGCCCAGTACCTCCGGCAGGTCCTGTCTATTATTTATCGAAGGACGAATCTCAAGTTCTTCGAGACTACATTGCAGAGAATGTAGCCAAAGGTTTCATCAGAGCCAGTAAATCTCCAACCGGCTCTCCTGTCCTCTTTGTAAAAAAGAAGGACGGTAGTCTTAGGTTGTGTGTTGACTATAGAAAGCTCAACACAGTCACGAAGAAGAATGCATATCCTGTTCCTCCTATGTCATTACTTCTTACCCTTTTCAATGGTGCTAATTTCTTTTCTAAAATTGATCTTAGAGGCGCTTACAATCTTATTCGCATTGCGGAAGGTCATGAACCACTGACTGCAATGTGGACTAGATTTGGTAGTTTTGAATATTTAGTTATGCCTTTTGGATTATGTAACGCACCTTCAACTTTTCAAACTTTTGTTAATGATATCTTTCAGGATGTTGTTGAACAATTTGTAGTCGTCTATTTAGATGATATTTTAATATTCTCGAAAACACTGGATGAACATATTCATCATGTTCGACAGGTCCTAAATCGTCTTCGAGATCATGGTCTCTACGCCAAGCATAATAAATGCGAATTCCACCTCAAATCAATTGATTTTTTGGGTTTTACGATGTCCACTGACGGTTTAGTCATGGATGATAAAAAAATCCAGAAAATCCTGGAATGGCCTGAGCCCAAAAACATTAAATCACTCCAAGGATTTTTGGGTTTTGCAAACTTCTATAGAAGATTTATTAAAGATTACTCTAAAACTATTTCCAATCTTACTTCTCTTCTTAGAAAAGATATTCCTTTTGTTTTTACTTCTACAGCACGAAAGGAATTCGAAGCACTAAAAACGGCGTTCACCACAGCCCCAATTCTTCGACATTTTGATCCTTCAGCCTCGACAATAGTTGAGACAGATGCGAGCGATTATGCTATTGCAGGGGTCATCTCCCAATTAAATCCTGAAACAAATTTGTTTCATCCTGTTGCTTTTGAGTCACGCAAACTCATAGCTGCGGAATTAAATTATGAAATTCATGACAAAGAGCTTTTAGCTATTATCTATTGTCTTAAAAAATGGCGTTCTTTTCTTCTCAGCCTAGATAGTCCTTTTCAAATTTTAACAGATCATAATGCTTTGAAATACTTCATGTCTTCTAAAGTGTTAACCAGGCGTCAAGCCAGGTGGGCTGAATTTTTGTCCGAATTTTCTTTCTCTATTTCCTATCGCCCAGGAAAAAACTGCATTGTCCCAGATATCTTGTCACGTCGGGACGACGTTTACCCACAGCGGGGGGACGCATTTGCTGACAAGAACCCAGCAAATGTGCAATCAATCTTCAACGAATCAATGTTAACAACTCATCAACTTAATTCGATGACAATTCAATCTTTTCGAAATCCACTATCCAACATCCTCAAAGCTCAGTCGAAGGACGATTATTGTTTAGGGTTAAAAGACAAAATACTCTCGAAGCAAGGGGCCAAAAGATTTAGTATTGAATCAGGTCTATTAGTCTTCGAAGGTAGAGTAGTCATACCCGACAACAATGAGATAAAATTATGGATTTTCAACAGTCGACATGATTCTCCGTTAGCTGGTCATTTTGGGGTTGATAAAACCTACCAGTTAATAGCGAGGGATTTCTTCTGGCCAGGTATGACCAAGGAAATCAAGGCCTATATAAAAGCTTGTTACGAATGTAATAGGAATAAGGCTCCCCGTCACCGGAAGCATGGGTTGCTTCAACCACTTCCTATTCCCTCTAAACCTTGGGAATCTTTATCGATGGATTTCATTTCTCAACTTCCTATTTCTAATGATTTTGATGCTATATTAGTAATAGTAGATAGATTTTCAAAAATGTCTATTTTTATTAAAACCACTACTACTGCTACAGCAGAAGATTTGTCAAAATTGTTTCTAGAATATATATTTTCTAAACACGGCTTACCAAATGATATTATTTCAGATAGAGGCTCATTGTTTGTATCCACATTCTGGACCCAACTGTGTCGACAACTCAATATCACGAGGAATCTCTCCACGGCCTATCACCCTGAAACTGATGGTCAAACAGAAAGAGTTAACCAAATCCTCGAACAATATCTTCGAATGTATGTCAGTTACCAACAAGACGATTGGACCACATGGCTACCATTGGCCGAATTTGCTTATAATAACTCGACTCATTCTTCGACACAACAATCTCCCTTCGAAACCATTTATGGACGACATCCTCGATTCAACTCAATTCATGTAGGAACTAATCATCCTGCGGAACATTATCTTCGAACTATATCACGACTCCAAGAAGAACTTAAAAAAAATTTGGAATCAGCGATTCGAAGATACAAGGAACAGGCCGACAAACATCGACAATCTGCTCCTTCCTTTAAACCAGGCGACAAAGTATGGCTTGACGCACGAAACATTCAAACAACAAGACCATCAAAGAAACTGGCTGAAAAGCGCTTGGGACCATTCGAAATCGACTCTGAAGTCTCTAAAACTGCATTTCGACTCAAGTTACCTCCTAAATGGCAGGCGATTCACCCTGTTTTCCATGTATCTCTCCTGGAACTGGCTCGAGAAATATACCCGGGCAAGAACCAACCCCCTCCGGAACCGGTCGAAGTAGAAGATCATCTAGAGTGGGAAGTAAGTCGTATCCTTGATTCAAGAATACGCAAGGGGAAACTTCAATACCTCGTGGAATGGGAAGGCTTCCTCAATGACTCAGACAAAACATCCTGGGAACCAGCCATCAATGTTTCTAACGCTCCTGAACTCCTAAAATCTTTTCATTCGAAATATCCTTTAAAACCAAAACCTTAAAATTTCTTTATTTAAAATTTTCTTTTCTTTTTCTTTCTTTCTTTAAAATCTAAAACACCTCTTAAATTTCTTAGCCTTGTTTTCTTTTTTCTCTCTTCTTTTTTCTTTCTTCTCCTTCTATAAATTTCCTCCAAAACCAACTAAAAATAAAATCAAAAATAAAATTAAATACAATAAAATAAAATAAAATAAAATCAAAATTAAAATTAAATAAAATAAAATAAAATAAAACAAAATAAAATAAAATAGGATAAACATAAATAATAAAATAAAATAAAAAAACTCATAAATCTCTCTAAATATTTTCTTTCTTTTCTTCTTCAATTCTTTAAATACATTCTTTTCTTAAATTTAAAATTCTCTTCAAAAATTTCTCTTTCAAAAAATTTATTCTCTCTTTTAAAGACTTTCTTTCCTTCGAATCATCAAATCCTGTATGGCACGACCATTTCCTCGAACTTAACTTCAACCCCTGAATCTCCCTATAATAATTCTTCGAAACAAATAAATCTTCTTTTCAAACTCTCTTAAATTCTACACTTTGTTTTTTTTCTTTTCTTTCTCCTCTTTTTTCAAACTAAAATTTCTTAAAAAAAAAAAAAAAAAAAATTTAAAAATCCTCAATTTAACAAACTTATCTCAATCACAAAACCGTTTCTTTTTCTCTCTCTTTTCTTACATAAAAATTTTTCTTTTAAAAACACTAAAACTTCCTTCAATTAAAACAACCTTTTTTCTTTCTTTAAAATTCTTCTTTCAAATTCTAAATTTTTTTATTTAAAACTTCTTTTTTCTTTTTTTTTTCTCTTCTTTTTCTCTCTCTCAAATCTTGTAAAATTAACAACATTCCCCTACAATAAAAAAAAATAATACTAATAATAAAATAAAATAAAAATAAAATAAAACTAAAATACAATTTTTTTTCTACTTCTTTCCATCTCCTTTTCATTTCAAATTTTTTCTTTTAATTTTTCTCGAACCAATCTTTTCATTTTCTCCAAAACTACCCTTATCTCCTTCCTGCATTTATCAAATACCTCCTCCTCTCCTACCGGAACCACCTCTCCAATCTCCAAGAGCTCCTCCGCCACGTCGAAGGAAGCAGCATCAATAATAGCGTCAACCTCCCCACATAGTTCTTCCGCGAACCTTACTCGTCGACCTTGACGAGGTTTCTTCGACCACACCTGGTCCAGGGTGTCTTCGGGCTCTTCAACTACTTCCGTGGCTGGAGGGTTTGCCTCAGTTGGTATAACCGGCGCAGGCTCCGCAATCGGCTCTTCCAGGTTATTCGATGTCTAAAACAAGACTCATCAGTAACTTCATCCTTGAAATAAAACAATTAAAACTTACCTCGAAGATGGGATCAGGCTCCAGAAATAACCTGGGCGCCACTTCGACTTCTGCCTCTCTCTCTTCCTCATCGTCCTCGATGACCACCCGTCGTTTCTTGGGTGCCCGCCCTGGAACAGGGACTTCATCTTCATCCTCCCCCACCAATTTGTCGACCTCTTCCTCGACACCTCGCTTTGAACTCATGGCCTGGGTTACCCAGGTTGAGATCTCGTTGTTCATCTCCTTATCATTTTCCCCCACCGATTGTTCATCTTCGATCGAGACATCCCAAATTTCTTCAACCACCTCTTTGGTCTTCTGAACTACCCAAAATTTTGTTTTTGTAAATTGTTTTTCGATTTCCGCGTTCTTTGTCAACGCATCGCACGCCACTCGCCGCCAACGGCAAAACTCGCATTTCTGGCGAGGGCCTCGAGTCGCCGTACTTTCGACACAGAAATATTCCATGCTTTCACAAGCTGTGCAAGTCTGTGAAAACTGTCGTGTGATTATTCCCCCATCCGCTTTAGGGTGTGGAGGCGTGGGTGTGGGAGTAGGGCAGTTCATTATAAAATAAATAATTGAGAGATGAGGGAAAAAGTATTAGACAAGGGAAATTAGTGTGGGAAGATGGTTCAAGCTCAACGGAGTTCGCATTTTTTATACCCGGGCATCTGTCACGCGCCACGTGACACTCGAGGCGAAATTAACTCAATAAATCAATAATATCAAGTCCTAAATCTGTACTCGAAGCGCAGAAAGCAATTCTCCATAGCAACTGCAATTTTCCTTTGTGTACTTACTATTTAACTGCGCTAGCCTAAACTCTAAATCTAAATTAGTCAATCTCCCAATAGGGTACCTTAGTCCTTTTCAATAAGCTACGCACAGCGCTAGGATCAACGAAATAGTATAGTAGTAGTTTTTTCATTAAAGTTTTGTTAATTAATTAAAAGGGGTAAATTGAGCATGGACGGATATTTAGTGGAGAGGGTCTAAGTGTATGTTAGTAATGGTCAATGGAATGGGAATGCTGCGATGGAAGGGAGCTCAATGCGAGGAGGAACAAAGGATATAAACGAGTTGGGTATTTTGGTTCGATATTCCTTAGAATTAAATTATAATATCGTATTTACATTAATAGTGGTAAATCCTTAAAAGTTAAATCATTGTTATTGTATCTTTCTTTTACTTTCTCAATATTCATTTCTAAATCCTAAATCTTTGATTATTGAGTTTCCAACCCTTCGTGAGATTTTAAGAATTATTATTACCTTGGAACTAGTTTATAATTCTTCTCGAACAAACCTCGAACCTATAGCTATTACTTCAAGTAACCTTCTAATCATTTCCTCGAATCATTCCTCTGTGCTTCGAAGAAGTTTCTAAAATCCCTCATCTCACTTGCAGGAACATCCTCGACTTTGTGCGTAGGTCGTCCGGTGACAATATATAAGTATTTTAACCTTATTTTTAATTAATAAGCTAAATTTAATTAAGGTTATCTTATTTTAAACATAAGAATTACTCAGTCCTAGAGATACCTAGGCTGACACTCCCTCACCCAAAAAAAACAATAAAAAAAATGTTAAGAAATTTTAATGAATAAGTAAGGAGTGAAAATAAAAATAATTTTAAAATTTCTATGATAAATATACTGAATTTTAACAGTATTATTTGGTAATAAATTTTTCAAGAGATTTTTAAGATCAGAGATTTCATTTTCTGGAATCCACTGGTCATATTCACTTGATTTATTTTTAAGCCTTAATAGATACTCAACTCCCTTTCCTTTAGTAAGGTGTCTATTTTTTAGTATCTTTTCAATTTCTGGCTTTTCAACTATTTCTTCAAGTTTCTGTTTATGCCTTCCTGATCTTCTTGGAAATAGAGCAGTATCATTAGAATTCTATGGTTTTATATGAGAAATAGGAAATACTGGATGTTTTCTATCATATGGTGCATATAGAATAACTTCAACAGCATTGTTACCAAACATCTTTTCTACTACAAATGGTCCAATGAATGGATACTTCAATTTAACATTACCATTTAAATTGAAATGTGGTGTAGAAATAAGGACTTCATAACCCTCTTTGAACATTTGAACTTTATGGGATTTATCCCATCTTTTCTTCTCATACTCAAATGCCTTATTTATACATTCTTGAGCATGCTTTCTGCATAATTCTTGCATCTGAAGAAATGATTTTGTACCTGTATGGATATCCAATATAGGTAATTTTTTAAGAGTTTTAGCAGGGGTATTAGGTACATAACCCAACCATAACTCAAATGGATTTTTGCCAGTGACAGAATGTACTGTACTATTGTGTGAAAATTCTAAACCTGGGATAAGGGTTACCCAATCATGTGTGAATTTTCCATTGTATTTAAAGTCAAGACCAAAAGCACAATATCTTCTTATCATATCTTCTAAAGTTTGTATCATTGTTTCTGCTAGCCTATCAGTTTGTGGATGGTGTGCTGTAGAAAGTTTTAATTGACACCCTGAGAGATCCATAAGTGATGTCCAGAACTCAGAAGTAAATTTTGGATCTCTGTCTGAGACTATTGCTTTGGGGAAACCTGCTATATTTAACATTTGTGTCCACCATAAAAAAGCTAAGTCATTTGCAGAAAACTTTTTGTGGATTGGAAAAATATACAAATTTTTGTAAATCTATCTACAATTACCCAGCAGGAGTTATAACTCTTATGCCCTTCTATTGGCAAACCTATTACAAAGTACATGTTAACTGTTTACCATGGAGTTTTTGGTTGCTCAATTTGTTGTAATAAACCAGTTTTTTTGCCTTTTAATCTTTTAGATTTTTGACAAGAATCACATGTCTCAACATAGTTTTGAACATCATAAGACATGTTAATCCACCAAGCTGTATTTTTTACTCTGGTTAATGTTTTATGGAAGTCAAAATGACCTGCTAATATATCATCATGACATATATTTAACATTAACTCCTTCATTGAAGGGGGAATTAAAATTACATTGCTTAATTGCTTCCTGTAATATATAAAGCCATCCTCAATGGAAACTTTTCCTTTTTCTAATGCTTCTTTATACTTATGTGGCAATGTTTTAATTAAAACACTCATTGAAGAATTAGATTGATCATTTAATATTGTAGTAAGTTTACTAAAGTCAGGATCTGAAGCATAATTATCAAGAATTGATTGCATAAATTCATCCTCAATATCTACAATATAAATTCCATAAATGTTAATAATCTCTGTTTCAGGAACATAAGCAGGATTATCATCATTATTTGGTAGAGGTACTCTAGATAACATATCTACATTAGAGTGTAAGGCTCTTGCTCTATGTGTAATAGTCATCTATCCTCTGTATTCTTGTACAGCAAATTGCCATCTAAACATATGTCTATTAAGAGTTTTCATGTTTAAGAGTGACTTAACTGCACTACAGTCAGTTATTAACTCAAATTTTTGGTCTCCAAGGTAATAATGTAGCTTCTCAAGAGCCCATACTACTGCCAAACATTCAAGTTGAGTAGCACTGTATTTCAATTCACTACTTCTTAGAGTACGTGAAATATAGCAAATTACTACTTCAGACATTTTTCCTTCAATAATTGTTTTTGATGCAAAGCAGCACCCAGACCAATAAAACTTGCATCTGTATACAGTACAAATGGCAGTTGGAAATCTTGTAATCCCAATATAGGAGCTATCATCAAACATTCTTTCAATTTAACAAAAGCCTGTTGTCTTTCATAATTCCAAATTAAAGTTTCTGATCTCTTAATCAGTGTGTCCAATGGTGCAGCTATTTATTGGTAGTTCTTTGAATATTGTCTATAATAACCACACATACCAAAAAAAGATTGTACGTCCTTTTAATTTTCAGGAATTCCAATATTCTTGATTGCAGCCACCTTATTTTGGTCTACACATATTTGTAAGCCAGATACAATATGACCAAGCACCTTTAAAGACTCAAACCCAAATTTACATTTTTTCAATGCAAGGGTCATTTTTATTTCAGCCATTTTTTGAAATAACTTCTTTAAATGGATTAAGTGTTCATAATATGTCTTAGAGAACACTATGATGTCATCAATGTATACCATTAAACATCCTTCAATCATTTCATTATGGAATGTTATATCCATTAACTTCTAAAATACTGAAGGAGCAGTTGTTGGTCCGAATGGCATCCTGACATATTTATATATTCCCATATGTGTTGTTATCAACAAAAAGTTCTCTGAATTGGTTTCTACAAGAATCTGATGGTACCCTTTATCTCCATCTAGGCAACTTATATACTTAGCACCTTTAAGGGTAGCATGTATAGAGGCAATCCTTGGAAAAGGATAAATATCATCTACTGTAAATGTATTTAATTCTCTATAGTCACCACACAGTCTTGCTTTATATTGTTTATAAGAAATTAGCACTGGTGATATTACACAATATTTTGGTGTAGTTTCAACCTTCTCAAGAATTTTCATTTTTAATAACATCTTAATATTTTCCTTTATGTCTTTCCTCTTCATTGGTGAAGAAGGGTATTGTTTCTTTTTAAGACTAGCAGGAATATTATCCATATGACAGGTTAAACTAATTTTCATCTCATGATCTTTTACAAGGCCAAGTTCATTGGTCCCATGAGCAAAAGCCATTGGAAATGTTTTAACAAAGTCCAAAATATTTTTTTCTCAGCCTCACTTATCTGAGTGCCAAATGCTTCTTTTGAAATTTCTATTTCCAGAAGCTCCATTTCATTGGATTCTCTTCCTTTGCATGGAAAATTTATCACTGACACAATGTGTAAGAGGGTGTTAAAAGAATTTATTCGAAATATTATTTTACCATTCATGTCAATTGTAAAACTATTATTAGAAGGGTCTAATTTCACACCAAACTTAGTCAGAATGTCATTTCCAATAATAAAACAGTTACTAAAATTAGTATTATCCATTACTACAAAGTCACAGTTTACTCTAACATAACCATGTTGATGTTTAAAGAAAACTGCAGCTTTTTATTTACCAATGAGGTGTAGTACTGATCCAACACCTCTCCAATTTTTACCTTGAAGGGGTTAAAGCTTTGACTTATACTCACTATCAATTTTCTGTAATGTATTTGTAGAAACAACAGAACCAGAAGCTCCTGTGTCCAATACTATATTTACATTTTCTCCAGAAATGATAGCTGGAACCATGATAGGTGTCATTTTTAAGTTATCAGCTTGTATATCCTTAATGATTTCAGCATCCTCAAATCTCATTAAAGATTCATTTGAGTTCATATTTAATATTGGAGTTTCAAAGATGGAAAAATCATCTTACAGCATACAGACATCATTTTCATCACTATATGAGATATGTCAGGCTAAGGTCAAGTACAAGGACGTGAACTAGCTTGAAATAGTCAGTTGTCTAGAAGATTTTAATGGTCCTATATGAATACTGTAGTTCTAATCAACTAAGTTGTAAAATATAATCAAATATAAAGGTCTCAGTAATATAATTCTCACTATTCTTATATATGGCTTACAATCTTTATAGTTGGTAGAAAAATAGATTATATAAATTCAGATACTATTCAAAAGTCTTATAAAAGTACTAATTTATATGTATTGTAATTGGTTTGGTTATATTGGGTAAATTGTAATGATAAAGAATGAAGAAATACAACCCAAAAACCTCCTCCTTTTATACACACTGAGTTCCCCAATGATTCCCTTGATGTACCACCCAATACACAGTTAATAACGCCTCTAAACAACTAATAGACATTCCCATCAACATTCCCAGTGACCCATGACATAATTAGAAGAGTAATAACCGCCAAAATCCTGAAATAATAAGGGAAATCCATCAAAATTAAAGAAAAAGACAAAAAGAGAGTATATGCGTATAAAACAATAATATTAAGGACTAAAGGAGACTTTTTAAGGTTAATAATAGCTTAATAATAAGGGGGATTGACTGTAGAAATAATGGGGCTAATCCTGACATTATACTACGTGAAATTCCCATTCAAAAATAACAAAATTGACTGAGAAACCACCCAAAAACTTAAAAAAGAGCGTGAGATGTGGGGTAACTACATGCAGTTCTTGGCAGGCTCTTTCACGGGTAAATCCTTGACTAAAATTAGGCGAATTTAAGCGTGGTGATGAAATAAAGTGCCAAGAGTGAGGTTATTAATGAAATTAGTGCATATAAACAGGGTCAATGCATTATTAATTAAGCTAGGACACTAAATAAGCGCCTGTCGCCTATTTTAGTGTGTTTCCCCACAGTGGGCGTAGAATGTGGGGTAATTATAGTGTGAAAAAGCTAACTTTGCTAAAAATGAAGCTATTCACACGGGAAAAAAGCAGGCAGTATGTGGCCAGTACACAGAAGCCATTTCTGGCATAAAAAACACCAAATTTGAAAAGTGTTATTTTTATGCATTTAAATAGCCAAATCAATAGTTCTAAATGAGCCCAATTGATCTGTCAAAGCGCAATTTTGATATTCTCAATTTTATAGCGCATATAGTCAACTTTTAAGTGAAATAAAGCGCATTTCTTGTTTTTTGCATAAAACAATAAATATAACAGCTTTAAGTGTACTTAAAAGTTATGCAGCCTTATACTTAAGGTTCTTAAGATTACCCTAACATATTCCAACTTAATATTAAGTACATAAGACCTATAAAAGGTGGATATATGCGTGTATATAAGGTGTTATAATGGCATTTTTTGTGTATTATCATAATTTTACTTATGTATACTATTTGTGTACTCTCATTTATTATTCCCATGTATAGTTCATGTGTTTAACATAACTTATAGTTACTTTTTACTCAGTCCTGGAGATATACAGGCTGACAAGATATTACTGTCATATTTGCTTGAATCCTTACTTTATTCTGTGTCATTTTCTGATTCATGCTGATTATCAACAATATTTATATTCTTCTCACATTTGTGACCTTTAACTTAAGGCTTATTACACTTATAAAAAGTATTAGTTTCATACTTTTTAGGTACTACAGGTGAAGTAGGATTTTTCTGCTTCTCCTGAAGTATTTTTGAATTCTGATTTCTCACAGGTTCATTATTTTGTTTATAAGCGGTGTACCTTGCTTCATACTTATGGTTTAATAATATTTAATTAAAAATATTAATAAATTCAGGATATTCATTAACCATTGTTGTTCTAGCTACAACAATGTCTCTGACAGATATAGGTAATTTATATATTATCTTATCTTTCCATAAGTTAAAATCCATGTTTGGCTCAATGGCTTTTAATATTTTATTCAAGTTCATTAAAAATACCATAATTTTGTTACCATTCAATGGATTATACCAAGTTTTCTCATATAATCTTTGCTGAGTGAGCCTGAATTTAGAACCTCCAAATGGTTTTTCAATTAGTTGCTTCCATTCAGCCCAAGAGTAATCTTTACCCTCACTCAATACAGCTTCAAACCATAGTAAAGCAACATCCTTAAATAGAGAAATTAATTTTGATGTTATTTCTTCATCTGGTAACTTATATGAGAATTTTAAGTTGTCAATTCTTTGAATAAAATGTTGCCAATCAGAGCTGGCTTCCCCATCATAAGTTGGATACTGATCAATCTTTGGCCAGTTCTTCTGAATGGATTTTGTTTCACTAATCTTAGGTGAGTTCAATAACTCATTTACTCTGGATAAATTGTCTTGTATTTCCTCTTGCACAAATTCGTGACTTACATTTGTTTTCTCAGACTTGACACTACCACCATGTCACGCGCCACGTGACACTCGAGGCAAAAGCAGCTCATTAAATCAATAATACAGAGGTCTAAATCCATACTTGAAGCGCAGAAAGCAATTCTCCATAGCAACTGCGACTTTCCTTTGTGTACTCGCTATTAAACCGCGCTAGTCTAAACTCTAAATCTAAATTAGTCAATCTCTCAATAGTGTGCCTCAGTCTTTTCTTCAATAAGCGAAGCACAGCGCAATAGTCAATGTAATGGTGCACTAAAAGGTTTATTAAATGTCTGTGAATTATTAAAAGGGGTAGTGAGCATGGACGGAATGGATAGTGGGGGATAAAAGGGTTAACGGATGTTAGTGAGGAGGTTCCAGGTGTAATGGATGTATTTTTTAATGGTCTGAGGTGTGCGGAATAGTGGATAGGTATGAGGTCAATGCGAGGAGGAGTAAAGGATATAAAAAGGGTTGGGATTTTGGTTCAACATTCTTTAGAATTAAATTATAGAACGTATATATAGTTAATAGTGGTAAAGCTTTAGGTTAAATCATTATTATTGTATCTTTCCTTATTTTCTCAGTAATCATTTCTAAATCTTAAAATCTTTGATTATTGAGTTTCCAACCCTTCATGAGATTTTAAGAATTTTAATATTACCTTTAAATTATATTAGAATTCTCCTCGAACATATCTCAAAGCAGTAGCCCTTCCTTTGAGTCATCTTTGAATCACTTCCTCAAACATTTCCTCTGTGTCTCAACAAAGTTTCTAAACTCCTCTCTCCATCTCACTTACAGGAACACTCTCAACCTTGTGCGTAGATCGTCCGGTGACACACCAGATGGTTTTACTTGTGGTGGTATGGGAAATGATTGAGATTCATTTTTGCCAATGAAAGGATTATTATTATACTGTGTATACTTATGATTATCCTGATTCATTAGTAGATTAGAAGTTTCAGTCTCAGATTTAGTTAATCTTTGTAACATATCAGAGACACTCTGATTTGTTTGTGCAAAAGACAACTTGGTTCTTGATTCAGATTTTAATAAATGTGCTTCATGAAATTTTTTTAACTCACAGAATTTGTTTGAAAGTTCACTATATTTATTACTCAATGAATCATACTTAAGAGTTAGAGACAGATGTTAATTCTCTAATTCTTTATTTCTTGTTGCCAGTTGAGAAATTTTCATTGTTAAGGATGAAATTGTATCCCTTGTGAGATTAGCTGTCTGTTCCTCACAATCAGTCATTCTATTCCACAATGCTTAAACAATTCTATGGACAGTTGGATTATTGTTAAAATACTCCATGTCTTTCTTCTCAATTCTCTCACTATCTTGTGAACTTCTCATCTCACTAGTAAGTGATGGCAACTGAGGATTAACTGTATTATTATTATGAATAGTACTGTTTTTATTGACAAAAGACAAGTCAGGTGTATCTACATCAAAACTTAATTTTCTTAATTCCTCCTCTATTCTCTGTACAGATTTTAAATCAATAACATTACCTATATTTTAATCGTCAGTATTGTGTTCAATCTGAGAGGGTAATCAACTTACCATGGGATAGGAGAAAGCCCTGACTTTGGCGCTTTTTCTTTCCTTTGTAAGGGTGAGCTGAGGCAGTCTGATGAGGGGGTGGATCCCTGTTGCAATTGTGGCTAGACCACTGGTGATGGAACCAATACCACTTCCATTTCTCTACCAAGATTTTTTCCTGAGAATGATGTGACCCTTCTTGGGTAGCGGGTTGTTGGTTTGGCTTCCCTACCTTTAACTCTGCCAAGGTTTGATTCATTTGTTGGAACACCACCTTGCAGTTGTTTTGCAACTTCTATACCTCCTTTAGCATGGTAGACTTTGCTTCCTTTGGTTTCAGAGCCTTCCTGACCAGATGGGACAGTTGATCCTGAAAATGAGGTGAAATCTTTTTGAATTTAATCTTTTTTAAAAGGGCGTCCTTTCCCTCTATGCTCATAGACTCTCGTTGTGGGTAGGATAGACCCTCCATGGTGATGTCCTGGAGCAATGTTTTTAGCTTTAGACCTGGTGTTATAAGCAGGTTTTTCACTTAAATTGTCCTGTGGAGCACTAATTGTATCTCAAATAAAAAATTTTCACATCTACAAAAGGGAAAACTTATATGGTAATTAGTAGACAAAAAATATTAGCAATACAATCACTAATAAAAGCACTGGATCTTACCCTGAATTTATATCTTTATTTATTTAAATAAAATATAAGACAAATTTGAAAAAATCTGTTAAAAATATAATAATAATTTTGAATAGACTTTTATAAGGGTTAATAATTAGCTTAACAAGCTTAAAAAAATACCTATTTAATTGGGTGTTATATTGGTGACAAAATACCAAGTGAAATTGGGTTTATATTGAGTACATTTACTACTGTAAATACCTAATTTTTATTATAAAAAATTATTAAAATTATTATAAGGGCTCTTTTCCGCAATCACTGAGTTATGATGAACCACTAATGTGCTGCAGATCCAACTATTTAGTTTTTTTGAGATATTCTAGAGTAAAAATTATGTCCTAAGGCTTATACTAAATAAAAAGTAATAATTAAGGAAAGACCCCCTATTGTCAGTGTGTGCTAGTATCTAAGTATGATTTGATAGTAAATATAAATTTTCCTACTACTTATTAATAAAGTATTTAGTGATTAAACCTCTGGGGAAGACTAATAAAATAGTTATTCTCAATATAAACTTACAATACTTGGATTTTTATGCGTGCTAGTGGTGGAAAATAGATCAATAAAATATAGTTATAGCTTATATAAAGATAATATCAATTTATAACTGCTTTATAATATATTTATATATGATAATAATTGTGTTATAGTGTTTTTTTAATTTGTAGTAAGGAAGTGATGTCTAATAACCTGGAAAATCTTCCCTTACTTATACCAAAATCCACTGGAGTGCACAGACCTTCAATACAGATGATGTCACTGCTATACCTGGAAATTAAAGCACTTTGAGAGCCCATAACCTCCACATGGCGTCCACTTCAAGAAGTTTCAACACCCAGACCTCCAGTAAGGACCCTCCATCACAATTAATGATACCACAGACCCATACCATAAATTGAATAAACAGATAAAAGCAGATACCATAAAGAAACAGGTAACATAACTCATCTAAAGAGTATATAATGAATACCAAAGCATATAAAGGAACCAAATTAACTGTCAAGGCCCCCAATAACATCCCCATGCATCAATATTAAACCAGTCATCATATCCCAACCCATAAATCTGTGAAAATCCATCCAAGGAAGCAGATTAAGTTGTCCAAACTGGATATATGCACCTGAAATAGGTGTATATGCTTGTTTAGGCTTTGTGAGTCCACTGAATAATTCTATATGACCTAAAATAAGCTAAAAAATAAGGTTATAGGCTATTAAGAGATTAAAACCCACTTATAGACCTAAATATACATAATATAACTACATATTTCACTGAATATGAGGTTTATGCATACATATAAGCATATGTATGTCTATAATTACTTTATATCACTTAAGATAAGTATATTATGACTCTATTAACACCTTAATAAGTATTATTAGGCTATGAATAAGCTATTTGAACTACTATAAGTCATAAAATAGTGCAATAATTATATATATATGTATTATAACCATATATATAAATATTTTAATCTTATTTTTAAGTAATTAGCTTAATGTAATTATGGTTATCTTATTTTAAACATAAGAATCACTCAGTCCTGGAGATACCAAGGCTGGAAATTTTCATCCAATTTTTTTATTTTTTTTAAAACGTGTTGGCTACAAAAAATGAATGATGAATGACAATGGAATCTGCTTTTTTTGGCTGAAATAGTTGATGATTTTTCAGGGTTAGTCTAGTGGTTAATTTATCAAAACTCCCAGAAATATAGATAGAGATGGTAATATGTATATTTAAACTGATAAAAACTTGTAAATTTTGTTTGTTTTCTTCATTAGAGGCGTGATGTTAAATAATGAGATTTATTTAAGCTATAAAGTAGTACTAGATAAAAGAGTTTAAGTAAAAAATGATTACTGTAATAAGCCAATCCCCTTCTTCCAAGTACCCCTCCCTTTTATAGGCAAAACACAGAGGAACTTATACCTGACTTTTACTACTAAAGAAATAATAGAAGAGAGAGAAATAGAAAGAAAAAGGAATAATTTAGAAAAATAGTAAATACAGTATAAATAAAAAACTAACAGATATGAAAAGTAGAACAGAATTAAATTGTCAAACAACCCATTTGAACCAATATTTCTCACCCAAGGAATATATTAAAAGAGTACAAAGAGTTCAATTGTAAACCCAACCAAATTCATTAATTCTTCTTCACACTCTAAGGAAAGTAACTCATTTTTTAGAATATATCCACAAACATTTTCACACTCAAGGCTGTAATCTGATGCCACTCAAATTGTCAAGGAGTTCTTTTAGTCTGGAAGAATTTCTAATGGTCCAATGGCAGTGATAGGTGAAGGAAGACCTAAGGATAAAAGTTGTCAGCCAGGCTGTACCAGGAGCCCAGTAAAACTTATGTTAAGTTATTGGACCTGAAAGAGGGAAAAAATTTATGCTTTTTATGTATATAAATTAATATTATATTGCATAATAAAATGAAGTACAAATTACCTTATTAAATAAAATTAAAATAAGGGTTATATTTATTTTATTATTTTATTAATTATATACTATTAAAATAAACATAAATTATATTATATTATATAAAAAATTGGGCGCATTTTTATGTATTTAAATAATTATAAAATAATAATTAATTAATTATAATATTATATTATACTTATAAGGCACAATGTTGACTTATAATAATATTAATTAATTATTAGACCCTTATAATAATTTATACATTATTATCCCTGATTTTTGGGCGCTTCTGTGGCTCAAATATATGTAATTAAATTTATTAAAACATTTAAACTAATTACATTCTCATATTTTAATCTAAAATAATTACTTATATTAATTGTATGAATTGAAATAGTAATATATTACATTCCACTTTAAAATAGTACTGCATAATACTTATTTTAAATTACATTAGTTATTTTTTATATGTCTTGTACTTATTTATGCGTAATATCCAGGGGGAATTAATACTGGTGAAATATTGACTACTGCATTTTAACAAATTAGTACATTTTTGATTTCTCACCCCTTACATTTACTCATAAATTATTGTATTTACTTTTGTGGCGCTTCAGAGGGCCCCTTGGCTATATAAGGGCCTTGGGAACCCCCTTCAGCTGCATCACTTACATTATTACAATTTATTTACACTTATATATTTTTATACACGTATTGATTCCTTTTCTTTTAACTAGTAATACATTTAGTTGAAATAAAATAAATAAGTACTACATACAAAATCTTAAGGTTGCGGTAAGAACATTAAACTATAATACTTGACTGCTGCGCATTGAAATTAAAATACTTACATTACAATAATATTAAGACTACTCACTTTATATATTAAACTTTTTTCCCTTGTTTGCATCCTTCCCTCTTTTCCTACTTTTCATTCTTTGTCTTCTTGTGTTTCTTTCTCTTTTTCTTCTTTCTTCTTCCACCTTCTAGACGACCGCGCCAATACTTGAGGGCCTTTCCGAACGACAAATCGAAGCTTGACGACCATTTTGGATGAACCTCAAAACGCACTGACCACTCGCGCAAAAAGGTGAACTTTTTTGGCGACCATGAATCAAACCGGGGAACTAAATATAAGGTTTATATATTTTCAAAAGTCCTATATATTGTAAGTGATATAACAATCACTACTGTAAGTCAATCTCTGCCACCTTCAACTATTATACAAGATTTTTTATTGCAATAACAGTGTTTTTGGCTTAATTGCTGAAACAATGAGTGTAAGTGTTCATATTTTATTTTTTTTATTCCTAGTTGACCATAATAGAGTATATCTCTTAGTCCTAGAAGCCATTTACTTTATTTAAATTATTTAATTAATTATCTTAAATATTTGGTATTATTGGTTGACCAAAATAGTATTTTATACTTAGTCCCAATAAATATTATTAATTATTTTTGGTTGACAATAATAATACTCAGTGTATTTAGTCCCAAATTTAATTCTATTATTGATTATTGTTTTATAACATAAATAATAATCTTTAAATATAAATTTTTATTGTTTTAATAAATTTGAAAGAATAAATTAAAGTTTGATTATTTTAAAATAATACTTTTTATTTATTGTTTTTAGGATTTAAAAGAATAAATAATTTTATTATTACTTTGAGAAATTTTTTTTTTCTAATAATAATAAATTGTTTATTGTTGATAAATTAAAAATAATAATAAATAAACATTTTTGTTTAAAGATTTTGAAATTTTAAATAAATTTTATTATCCAAATCAATTGAAATAATAAATTAAAATTTTATTTTTATTATCATTGTTGTGATTTCAAAATTAAACAGTATAATAAAGAAAAATAATTAATTACCTTTTGAATCAGTGATTTTATATTAACCACTTGATTTTTTTTTATCCCACAGATAAAACATGTCTTCCAAATTGAGTGAAACCATGGAAAATTTGAATGTGGATGAAATTGAAATTGATTATGATGCTGATACTGTGAGTTCTTCTAAAGTTGCACATAAAAAATCTTATGCTAACAAGAAAAATTCACATAATTCAGGATGTGGAAATGATAGGAGAAGTAAACAAATCAAACCCCCTTCCCCCATCACAACAGAAGGAAGTAAAGCCTCCAGTACCTCAAGAAGGTCTTCTAAAAAGCTTCAAAATAAAAAAACTTCCTCTTTCCCAGAAAATCAGCAATCTGTCCAGTCACATCAAAGAACTGAAGACAGAAAACATGAAATACAAGGCAAAAATAGACACCTTGTGGGATCAAGTTCAGGAACTCAGGACCCAAAATCAGGCCCAGGCCCCTCCTCAGTTGCCTCCCAGTCAGCCTCAGTTTCAGGCTCAACCTTCTCAGTCCCCCAGCTCCTCCACCCAAAATCAAAACACTCTACAAGTGGAACAGTGGAAATGGGATTACTTTATGAGCCATTACCAACAGAATGTTCAGCAGCCAGCAACTCAACACCCTGGCCCACACAGGACACAAACCTTCAAACCTACTCCTCAGCCCCATCCTTATCAGGGAGGCAGAAGAAAGAAGGCACAGGGGAAGTTTCCTCCTCTGCCATGGTAAGTGATTTGGTTGATAAACATTTTGGTATTTATACTAATAAGAATTCTTCTACAGGTAATCTTATTGACTATTGTGAAAGAACAGTTAAACCTATTAAAAGACAATTTCCTGTAATTAGTAGCCCTAATGATGTTCTAAGCAAACTTTCTTTTGATGAACCATTACATTTGACCTCTACTTCTTTAGTTAATCCTTCTCTTGCAATTAAAAATGATTCTGTTGCTCCTGAAATTTATGTTTTACTTGAGAAAACTTCTGAAGAAATATTGAAAGGCTCTCCTGATTTTAATGTTATCAAAGATAAAATTTTAAGAGATTTATTAAAACATGAGATTGATAGATTAAATAATTTACATTTACACTGCAAAGTGAGTTCTTCTGTCCAGGACACAGCTTATTTCAAATTGAAAGATACTTTAAATACTGTCCTTTCTCAGAAAAAGTATATTAGAAATGATCACAGATCACTCTCTGATAAAAATAATCATCTTAATAAACTTATCAATGATATGAAGCCACTTATGGATGAAAATACTTCCTTGAAAAATGACAATAAGCTTCTGCACAGTGAATTAAGAAAATTGAAAATTGATTTCCAGAATTTGGGTAATAAATGCTCAGTAGAAGAGGACAGAAATGTTCTATCTATTGCTAAAATTAATGATCAACTATCTTATATCCCTGAATTAAGGAATAAATTATCTGATCTTGAGAAAAAGGTTTCTACATTACAAGCTATTCATGATGACAATTGTGATGAGTAAAGAAATAATACTAAACTTTCTGTTAATTATAAAAATAAACAGCCTGAACAGGGTGTCTCTTCTCTCACTTGTAATGCCCCAATTGAACCAGTTGATAACTTGTCTGTGAAATCTGGTGCTTCAAACAAAAAGTATTTTGATACTCACAATGAGCCATCTGCCTCTGTAAGTAATGAAATATCTGAACACCTTTCAAGACTTCAAGAATTTATTACCTTGAATAATTCAAACCATAAGGCTGACCACCCTAGCAGTAATAAAAACTGGCCTAAACTGGACCAATACCCTAACTTTGATGGTTATTCTTCATCTGATTGGCAACACTTTATCCAAAGAATTGATAATTTGAAGAAGTCATATAAATTAGCAGATGAAGAAATTGTTTCTAAGTTAATTTCTTTATTCTCCAATGTAGCCTTAATATGGTATGAATCTGTTTTATTGGATGATATCCATTATACATGGAATGAGTGGAAAACCTTGATTGAGAATCAGTTTGGTGGTTCAAAATTTAGATTGGCTCCACAGAGATTGTATGAGAACTATAAATATATCTCTTCCTCTGTTGATAAAACAATTGTTTTTCTTATGAAAGTAACAAAAATCCTGAGAGCTATTGATCCAAAAATGGATTATGATATTTGGAGAGATAAAATTCTTTATATATTACCAAATTCTCTAAGAGATTTAATTGTGGCTAGAACTGAGCATGTAAAGGAACATTCTTCTTTTATTAATATCTGTAATGAAGTATTACTTAACCACATATATGAACCAAAGAATTATCCTATGAAATCCTATCATGATCAGAGTAAGCCCTCTACCAGACCTCCAGAAAAACCTGGTAAACCCTCTGCCCCAGTTGCACCCAAAAAATATGCAACTAATACTTGTTTTAAATGTAACAAACCTTGGCAGAAGGTCCATGTGTGTGACAAGAAAATTCATCTTGTTTAAAAAACTGCAGACAATGAGGATGCTGATGTTGATCTCAATGATTCTTCCAGTGACTGTGACAGTAATATCTCCTATGAAAATGACTCCCTTAAGGATGTCTTAATGTTGGAACAAGATGTGCAATATTTAGACAATATTTCTGAGGAGTGTAATTTAGATTTATCTTCAGTAGAAAATGCTGAAATCATTAAAGATATTACTGACAGCTCTATATCCATATCCCCTTTGAAGGCACCAGTTATCATTAATGGTAAAAATGTTGAGGTTGTTCTTGACTCTGGTGCTGGAGGAAGTGTGGTGTCTGAAAAGGCACTGGCTTCAGTGGATAAGGAGTATATGGATAAATTATTACCTATGACATGTGAAATATGGAGAGGTTATGGCTCTATTTTGTGTCCCATTGGCAAATACAAAGCCACTGTATTCTTCATATATAATGGTGGTTTTGTCAGAGCTGTTTGTGAATTTGTTGTCATGAGAAATGATAATTTGAGCAATTGGTTTATTATGGGTAATGACATTCTGACCATGTTTGGTGTGAAACTGGACCCAGCAAATAATTGCTTTACCTTAGGAATGAATGGGAAAAGGAAATTCAAAATTTCCTCTCCTAGAACTTCTGGGCATTTGTTGAAATCTTGTAACTCACTGATCCAGTGTAAAGGTAGAACAACAACTGAAATGGATGATTTATTAACTGAAATAAATACTGCTTCTTTTGGTGATCAATTAACTAGTGAGCAGAAGGATTCTATAATTGCCTCAATTACCTCTTTTCCTATGGCTTTTGCTCATGGTTCTCATGTCCTAGGAGTTGTTAAGGATGAAATGAAAATTACTTTATCCTGTAGCTTGAGTGATATTCCTCCTAGTCTTAAGAAAAAACCATATCCTGCTTCTCCAACAAAAAGAAAGGATATTGAAGATAATACTTCTACCTTATTAAAAATGAATATAATTGAGAAAGTGGATTTCACCCCAAAATATTGTGTCATATCTCCAGTCTTAATTTCTTATGAAAAAGATAAGTCTAGATTATGTGGAGATTACAGAGCATTAAACACTTATACTGTGGATGATATTTATCCTTTGCCCAGAATTAATTCAATTCATGCTACCTTACAGGGTGCAAAATTTATTAGTTGTCTGGATGGCAATAAAGGTTATCATCAAATTCCTGTTAAGAAAAATTCCCAAAATTTTTTACTAATTGATACTCATATGGGAATATATAAGTATTTTAGGATGCCATTTGGCCCTAAAAATGCTCCTTCAGTTTTTCAAAAAGTCATGGATAACACTTTCCATCAAGAAATAATTGAAGGATGGCTCATGATTTATATTGATGACATAATAATTTTTTCTAAAACTTTTGATGAACATATGATTCACTTAAATAGAGTTTTCCAAAAAATGGATGAAATCAATATTACCTTGTCCTTAAAAAAGTGTAAATTTGGTTTTCAATCCTTGAAAGTCCTTGGCCATGTTGTGTCAGGCTTACAAATTTGTGTAGACCAAAACAAAGTTGCTGCCATTCAAAATGTGAAAGCACCAACTTCTGTAAGAGAAATCCAAAGTTTTTTGGGTATGTGTGGCTATTATAGACAATATATTAAAAATTATCATGTCATAGCCTTGCCTCTTACAAAACTGACCAGAAAAGATGTTGCCTTTCTATGGAAAAATGACTGTCAAAAAGCTTTTGATACATTAAAAAGTTGCTTAATGACATCCCCTATATTGGCTCTTCCAGATTTCAACAAACCTTTTGTCCTATACACAGATGCTGGCTTTGTTGGTCTGGGTGCTGCCCTTCACCAAAAACAAATTATTAATGATAAATCCTCAGAGGTTGTAATTTATTATATTTCAAGAACCTCAAGAAATAGTGAATTGAAATATGGTGCCACTCAATTAGAGTGCTTAGCAGCTGTTTGGGCTCTTGAAAAACTTCATTACTACCTAGATGACCAGAAGTTTGAACTGGTAACTGACTGTAGTGCTGTGAAGTCCCTCTTAAACCTGAAGACACCAAATAGACATATGTTTAGGTGGCAACTGGCTGTTCAAGAGTACAGGGGAAGAATGACAATTATCCATAGAGCTGGAAATGTTCACTCCAATGTTGATATGCTTTCAAGACTACCCCTACCTAATAATGACTCCAATCCTGCCTATGTCCCTGAGGATGATAACATTCACATTTATGGTATATATATTGTGGACATGGAGGAATAATTGTTGCAATTAATTCTGGATTCATATGAAAAACATTCTGATTTGAATAAATTTGTTACTATCTTGAATGATCAAAAGAATGCTTCAATTCAAGCATTAATAAAAACTCTCCCACCAAAGTACCAAACTGCTTTGACTAAAGGAAAGTTTTCAATTGATGATGGTTATATTTATTACAGGAGAAAACTTACTAATGTAATTGTTATTTCTCCTTCAATGAAAGAAATCATCTTAAAATTATGTCATGATGACATATTAGCTGGTCATTTTGATCTAGAAAAAACTATGGTCAGGATTAAAAACACTGTATGGTGGGCTAATATGTCTGAAGACACAAAATTATATGTTGAATCTTGTGATTCTTGCCAAAAATCTAAAAGATTGACTGGTAAAAGAGCAGGATTAATGCAACATATTGAAGCACCTGATGCTCCTTGGCAAATAATTAATATGGATTTTGTCACTGGTCTTCCTGTAGCAGGGAAAGACAGTTATAATTCTTGCTGGGTTATAGTGGACAGATTCACTAAAATGTGTAAATTCATTCCTACCCACAAAGATGTTTCCACCAAAGATTTAGCCTTTTTGTGGTGGTCACATATGTTTAATATTGTTGGATTTCCAAAAGCCATCATATCTGATAGAGACCCAAAGTTTAATTCTGGATTTTGGACGTCTTTGATGGATATATGTGGTTGTGAGTTGAAATTATCCACTGCCCACCATCCTCAAACTGATGGACTGGCTGAAAGGATGATTCAAACCTTGTAAGATACTATTAGAAGGTATTGTGCCTTTGGATTAGAATTTAAAGAAAATGACAGATTTAAAAATGACTGGTTAACCTTACTTCCAGGTCTTGAATTTGCTTATAAAAGCACTGTTCATTCTGTCACTGAGAAAAATCCTTTTGAGCTATGGCTAGGTTATGTTCCAAGTACTCTTGCTCAAATACTCAATAACAAATTACCAAAGTTGGAACTACATCCTGGTGTGAAGTCTTTTCTCCAAATGCAGCAACTGTGCAGAAAACATGCCCAAAGTTGTATTGATAAAGCATTTGAATATGAGAAAAAGAGATGGGATAAATCCCATAAAGAGCACACTTTTAAAAGGGGTGATGAAGTTCTAATATCTACAGTTCACTTCAATTTACAAGGCAATAACAAATTAAAGGATCCATTTTTAGGACCATTTGTTGTTAAAAGAATGGTGGGAGATAATGCAGTAGAAGTTATATTGTATTCTCCTTATGACAGAAAGCATCCTGTTTTTCCCATTTCCCTCCTTAAACTTTATACTTCCAACAGTGACTTATTTCCTAAGAGAAGGGGAAGACCCAAGAAAAATCCTCAGGAAGTCACAGAAATTGCAGAAATTGATAAAATTCTTAATGACAGAGTTATCACCTCTGAAAAAGGTATTGAATATTTATTGAGATATAAAAATAAATCATCTGAGAATGATAAATGGATAACTGGAAAAGAGATTTCTAACCTTTCCACTCTATTAAAAAAGTATAAAAAGAAAAAATCTTAGCATTTTTTTTATTGTTTTTTTTTAGAGTGAGGGAGTGTCAGCAAGGCTGTATCAGGAGCCCAGTAAAACTTATGTTAAGTTATTGGACCTGAAAGAGGGTGAAAATTTATGCTTTTTATGTATATAAATTAATATTATATTGCATAATAAAATGAAGTACAAATTACCTTATTAAATAAAATTAAAATAAGGGTTATATTTATTTTATTATTTTATTAATTATATACTATTAAAATAAAAATAAATTATATTATATTCTATAAAAAATTGGGTGCATTTTTATGTATTTAAATAATTATAAAATAATAATTAATTAATTATAATATTATATTATACTTATAAGGCAAAATGTTGACTTATAATAATATTAATTAATTATTAGACCCTTATAATAATCTTTACATTATTATCCCTGATTTTTGGGCGCTTCTGTGGCTCAAAATTATGTAATTAAATTTATTAAAACATTTAAACTAATTACATTCTCATATTTTAATCTAAAATAATTACTTATATTAATTGTATGAATTGAAATAGTAATATATTACATTCCACTTTAAAATAGTACTGCATAATACTTATTTTAAATTACATTTGTTATTTTTTATATTTCTTGTACTTATTTATGCATAATATCCAGGGGGAATTAATACTGGTGAAATATTGACTACTGCATTTTAACAAATTAGTACATTTTTGATTTCTCACCCCTTACATTTACTCATAAATTATTGTATTTACTTTTGTGGCGCTTCAGAGGGCCCCTTGGCTATATAAGGGCCTTGGGAACCCCCTTCAGCTGCATCACTTACATTATTACAATTTATTTACACTTATATATTTTTATACACGTATTGATTCCTTTTCTTTTAACTAGTAATACATTTAGTTGAAATAAAATAAATAAATAATATATACAAAATCTTAAGGTTGCGGTAAGAACATTAAACTATAATACTTGACTGCTGCACATTGAAATTAAAATACTTACATTACAATAATATTAAGACTACTCACTTTATATATTAAACTTTTTTCCCTTGTTTGCGTCCTTCCCTCTTTCCCTACTTTTCATTCTTTGTCTTCTTGTGTTTCTTTCTCTTTTTCTTCTTTCTTCTTCCACCTTCTAGATGACTGCGCAGATAAAAGTTGTATGTAAGAATTTATTTATAAACTATTGTTCAAAATAAGTGGTGAAAAGATTTTATGATTATTATTTTCAAGTCTTAGAGATACAAAGATGTAAGTACTAAGAATTATAGATAGTAGTAATAGATTAATTGTTGTATACAAAATATAATAATAAGTAAGAATGGAAGGAATAAAAACAGCCAGTTAAAGAGGCCTTATATAGGAAAAAAGGAGAGAAACTACAGAACAACTATTCTATATACATGAGTATCAGAGAAAAAATGATTCCACACATAGAAATTTACAATACTTAAAGCTGTTCTTTAAAGAATGTACTCATATACGGTATTTGTCTGTAAATGTCAATATTAATTATAATTTATTTGATTTATTTTAATTTTCTGTAAATGTCAAAGTATAATAAAATAATTGATCTATTGTTTAGTATATTTATAGTTTAGTTTACTTTTCAGCTGTAATAAGGATGCTGTCAAGGAATAAAAAATGAGGGAACATTAAAATTATATATTTACTTCATTTTACTTATTAATTAGTTAAAATTATTATAAGTAATGTATAAAGTAAGAATAATTAAAAAAATAAGAGGTAAAGGTGTAGCTCTACTCTAGTAAATAATTTATAATTTCCTGGGTAAGTCTAGTAGCCTGTATGACACTCCGTCACTCTAAAAAAACAATAAAAAAATGCTATGATTTTTTCTTTTTATATTTCTGAAGTGGAGCAGGAAGGTTAGATATCTCTTTCCAAGGTATCCAAGAATCATATTCAGAATATTTATTCTTGAATCTCAATAATTATTCAGTACCTTTTCCAGCACTGACAATTCTATCATATAGAATTTTTTCAATTTCTGCTGTCTCAGTGATTTCATTAGGGGTTTTCTTTGGTCTTCCCCTCCTTTTTGGAAAAAAATCACTATTGGATGTGTAAGGTTTCAAAAAAGATATTGGAAAAATAGGATGCCTCCTGTCATATGAAGAATACAGAATAACTTCAACTGAATTATCACAAACCATTTTTCTGACAACAAATGGACGTACAAATGGATCTCTGAATTTGTTATTAATTTGTGAATTGAAGAGGATTGTAGTAATCAGTACTTCATCACCCTTCTTAAAAGTGTATTCTTTATGGGATTTTTTCTAACCTCTTCTTCTCACATTCAAATGATTTTTTAATACATTTTTGAGCATGAATTCTGAAAAGTTTTTGCATTTGAAGAAAAGATTTTACACCAGGATGTAAATCCAATTTAGGTATTTTATTATTGAGAATTTGGTCAGTGGTATTTGGAGCATATCCAAGCTAGAGCTCAAAAGGCTTTCTCTGAGTAACAGAATGAAAAGTGCTATTATAAGCCATTTCCAAACCAGGAAGTAAGGTGACCCAATCACGAGTGAACCTGTCATTATCTTTATAGTCAAGTCCAAACGCACAATACCTTCTTATCATTTTCTCTAAAGTCTGAATCACCCTTTTAGCTAATCCATCGTTTTGAAGGTGATTGGAAGCAGAAAGCTTCAGATCACTACCACAAACATCCATCTGAGACATCTGAAATTCAGAAGTAAATTTAGGGTCTCTGTTAGAGATTATGGCCTTTGGGAAACCAGCAGTATTAAACATATGAGACCACCATAAGAAGGCTAATTCATTAGTGGAACCATCTTTGTGAGTAGGAATGAATTTACACATTTTCGTAAATCTGTCCACAATAACCCAGCAAGAGTTATAACTGTCTTTCCCAGAAATGTGAAATATTGTTACAAAGTCCATATTTATAATTTGCTATGGTGCATCAGGAGGTTCAATATGTTGCATCAATTCAGCTATTTTTCCAATTAATCATTTTAATTTCTGGTAAGAATCACAGGATTAAACATATAGTTTGGTGTCTTCAGACATATTAGCCCACCAAAAAGTGCTCTTTATTCTAATCATTGTTTTTTCAAGCTCAAAATGTCCTGCTAATATGTCATCATGACAAACTTTAAAGAATATTTCTTTCATAGAAGGAAGAATCACAATAAAATTACTAAACTTTCTTTTATAATAGAGATAGCCTTCATTAATTTAAAATTTATCTTTTTCCAAAGTATTTTGGTACTTTGGTGGACGGGTTTTAATCAATGCTTTTATTGAAGAATTCTTTAGATCATTGAATATAGTAAAAAGCTTTCTAAAGTTGGGTTCTTTATAATATGATTCCAGATTAATCTGTAATAGCTATTCCTCCATATCAACCACATATATCCCATGAATGTAAGCTATTTCATCCTCAGGATCATATGCAGGATTAGAAACATCATTTGGAAAAGGTAACCTTGAAAACATATCCACATTTGAGTGAACAATACCAGCACTATGAATTATTGTCATCCTTCCTCTGTGCTCCTGAACAGCCAATTGCCATCTGAAAATGTGCCTGTTTGGTTTTTTTAAGTTTAATAGGGACTTCACTGCACTGCAGTCAGTAAAAAGCTCAAATCTCTGGTCATCCAGATAATAGTGTAGTTTTTCCAGAGCCCACACAACTTCCAAACTGTAATCCGGTTGTCTAGAAGAAGAAAGAAATAAAAGGGAACTAGGATAAGGTGAGGAGATAGTAATTAATAATAAATGATATTTAAAATTTTAATTAAAAGAAGAAAGAGAAATAAAGAAATGCAACAACAATTGCCTGAGTAGAGACACAATGGGAGGTTCAATTAAAATATAATAATATTTATTTAAGTAAGTTATATCTCAGTGCACGGTTCACAATTATTATTATTAATAGACTTAGAGAAAACTTTAATTATTTATATAATATTTATATTAGAATTTTAATACTAATAAAAATAGAAATAAACGTATTATATTAAAATGATATGTTCAAGTTGAGTGTATAATAAGTGATGTAGCTACCAGGGATTATCCAAAGCCTTTTATAGGCAAGGGATCCTCTGAAGCGCCAAAATGAGTAATTTCAAAATAGCAATAAGGTAAAACAAGAATATAAAAGAAGATAACTAAAACATAGATATTGAGAGAAAAACATGAAACAATAAACTAACCCCATGAGTAAGTAACCAATTTTCCCACCATAAGTTCCCAAAAAAATTAATTAAAATAATCAGTAACTAAGTAAGTCTGAAACATAAGAACAGTGAGTAAAATAACCCAAAACAGATATTACAGTGAGATGTAAAGGGTTTAATTAAAGCAAATAGAATTATTTTCACGCAAAAATCCATGTAATCAATTTAATCCAGTATAAAGCAAATTTAATTAACTGTTTTAACTATGTAATTAATTCAATAACTAGTTTAAATGAAACAAATAATTAATTTAATGATATTTCTAATTTAAAGTGAGAATTTGACTACCATCTTATTAAATAAGTGTTTTAATTTATTTAATAATTTTACTGACACAATTAAGGGTCAAAAAATCACCCAATATTATTGTTTAATAAGATAAGTATGGCTTTATTTAATATATAATTTTAATTAATTAATCTAATTACATTATAAGTTAATTTTACACTTTTAATTTATAATATATGTTTATAATTAATTACTTATTAATTTATATCTATTAAATACATAAAAATGCGCCATAATTTATAGAATATAAAATATATCATGCCTAATTTAAATGTATAAATAATTCATATAATAATAAAATTAATATAATACTTATTATAATAAAATAATTATATCATTTCATTATGCAATATAATATTTATTTATATACATAATAAGCATATTTTTACACCCTCTTTTAGTTCCAGTAAATTGAAATAAAATATACTGGGCTCCTGGTATAGCCTGGCAGACACTCCCTCACTCTGAAAAACAATAAAAAAAATTCTAAGATTTTTTCTTTTTACACTTCTTTAACAGAGTAGGGAGGTTTGAAATTTCCTTGGAAAATATGGGGAAAATTGGTGGAATGTTGGTGGAGTAGGTAAGCAACTCAGTTTCATGCCTCCCAAAAAGTTTAACATACATAAAGACAGAATTTGAATCTCGCAAGTATTGCACTAAATATGTAATGACAAGCATGACAAGGGTCCCATAGTCTGTAGAATGTGCATCAGTAGTGTTTCTTTTAGAAGAATTGGAGCTAGTTAGATGTGCATTCTACACTCTATATACATGAGTCATGTGGTAGTTAAGTTACTCTATGTCTATGTACATAACACTATCAGGAGTAACCCAACAAAGCCAGACAAATTAAAAAAACCCATTAAATTTTCAAATACTCCAAGGCAAAATACTGAAACAACCAAAACAGACTCTCCTGCCTCATCCTCAAAAAAAATCTGATGCAAATGACTATGCATGAAGAACCTCAGGGGTTTGAGAAAACAAAAGAAAGTTATTTAGTTAAGAACTTTGGTTATTTTGCTCACAAACATACCTTCATGATTTTTTAGGATGCACTTTCTTTCATATTAGACTTTTGTGGGGCCTTTTTGAAACTTGTCCTGTTCCCCCATCCTCAAACCTAGCCAAGAAACAGGAATTCATGCACAGATTTTTTTCCACTGATCAAATTAAAAATACTCTTGCAAGCAATAAATCTGCTGAGCTAGTTTGAAAAGAAGAAATTCAAATATTTAAAGACTTGAAGGCTGTAAATAAGAAAATCAGAATTTGTATGGTTTATCTATCCAAGTTTTTTTTGATATACATGTGCTCATCTTTGGCAAAACTTGTAATCTGATTCTGGGAACCTGACTTTGATGAAAAGCCTAATTCACTCTAATGAAGCTTGCAGAAAAAGTGCACTGATAACCTTTTGTCTGTTAGTACATATAAATTAGGTTAGGGCACAATAAACACCTGCATGTATATAGTCTAGCTGCCATACCTGGTCTATTAACCGGTCAGCTAGAAGAAGGAGAAGAAGAAGAAGAAGAAGAAAAGAAGCGGAAGAAGGAGAAGAGAGAAATAAAGGAGGAATAATAAAATCTAGAAAGAAATAAAAGAATAGAAGAAGTAAAATAACTAATAAAAGAAAGGAAGGTGCAACAACACTTGTAAGTAATGACAAGACAATAGCTATTTGTTTAATAGAGATTTTTGATTAAGTAAGCTAATTATTTCTGCTTAAATACCAGTTATAATTACTAATAAACTTAAAGCAACCTATAGTAATTTATATAATAATTTTATTAGACTTTTAATGCCAAAAAAAAGTAAAGAAGTATTTAAAGTATTATAAGTAGTGTAATATAAGTGATGGCTGCCAAAGGGGAATTCCAAAGCCCTTTTACAGACAAGGATACCTCTGAAGTGCCTCAAATGTATATACAAAAGTAGTAACAATGTGAAACAAGATATTAAAAGAAATTAATTAAAACATACAAATTAAGAGAAAAAATTGAAACAACAAATAAAACCCATGATTATATAAATAATTTTCCCACCATAAAGTCCCAAAATAATTAATTAATATAATGAGTAATTAAATTAGTATGAAACCATGAGAACTGTGAGAAAAAACTATCCTAAAAAAGTATTATAATAAGATGTAAAGGGTTTAATTAAAACAAATAAAATTATTTCCACCTCAAAATTTATGTAGTCAATTTAATTCAGTTATAAAGAGAAATTAATTAATTGTTTTAAATATCTTAGTAATTTAATAACTAGTTTAATTGAAACAAAAAATTAATTTAATCATATTACTAATTGAAGGTGAGAATTTCAATATTGTTATATTAAATAAGTGTTTTAATTTATTTAATAACTTTACTGACACAATTAAGGGTCAAAAAAGGGACCAATATTTATGGATAATAATATATGATAAGTTATATTTAATATATAAATATTATTAATTAAATTGTAATCAAATTATAAGTTAAATTTATTATTATACTTATAATATATTTTTTATAAATAAATAATTTATTAATTTAAAAATATTAAATACATAAAAATGCACCATGATTTTATAGAATATAATATTTTTTTATGTAATAAAAATTTACTTAATAATAAAATAAATATAATAACTATTCTCCTTATTTATAAAATATTTATAAAATTTTATTATTTAATAAAATATTTTATAGTAAATACATAAAATACATAATTTTATTCCCTTAAATAGGGGGTATCAAATTTAGAGATTCGTAATTATTCAAAAGGTATTTTAAGGTATAAAAATAAAGGTAAAGAGTTGAAATTATTCCTCAGTAAAAAGGTTTTTTTGGGGCACAATATGCCATATATGAAAAACTAATCATGGTTGATTTGGTGGAAAAACGAGGTATTTTAATAAGGAAGATTTCTAACTTTGATACCCCCTAATGATTCAAATAAGTTATTATAACAATTTACTTGGCTCCTGAGATAGCCTGGATGACACTCCCTCACTCTAAAAAATGATAAAAAATTGCTAAGATTTTTTACTTTTTTACTTTTTTGACAGAGTAGGAAGATTAGAGATTTCTTTTCCAGGTATCCATGCATCATGTTCAGATGATTTGTTTTTATATCTCAATAAATATTCAATTCCTTTTTCAGAAGTGATAATTCTATCATTGAGAATTTTATCAATTTCTGCAGTTTCTGTGACTTCCTGAGGGCTCTTCTTAGGTCTTCCCCTTTTTTGGGAAATAAGTCACTGCTGTAAGTATAAGGTTTAAGCAAGGAAATGGGGAAAAGAGGATTTTTTCTATCATATGGAGAATAAAATACAAGTTCTACTGATTTATCTTGAACCATTCTTTTAACAACAAATGGTCGCACAAAAGGATATTTTGATTTGTTTTTTCCCTTTAGGTTGAAATGGACAGTAGATATAAACACTTCATCACCCTTGTTAAATGTGTATTCTTTATGGGATTTATCCCATCTTTTCTTTTCATATTCAAACACCTTATCAATACAGCTTTGAGCATGTTTTCTGCATAGCTGTTGCATTTGCATAAAAGATTTTACACCAGGGTGTAGTTCCAACTTTGGTAATTTATTATTGAGAATTTTTGCAGGAGTGCTTGGGAAATAACCTAACTAAAGCTCAAAAGGCATTTTCTCAGTGACAGAATGAACAATGCTATTATATGCAAATTCCAGACCAGGAAATAGAGTGACCCAGTCATGAGTAAATCTGTCATTGTCTTTATACTCTAATCCAAAAGCACAATACCTTTTAAGCATATCTTCCAGAGTTTGAATCATTCATTCAGCTGGACCATCAGTCTGAGGATGGTGAGCTGTAGAAAACTTTAACTCACAGCCACAAATATCCATCAAAGAGGTCCAAAACTCAGATGTAAATTCTGGATCTCTATCAGAGATAATGGATTTCGGAAACCCAACAATATTAAACATGTAAGTCCACCATAAGAAAGATAATTACTTTGTGGATAAATCTTTGTGGGTGGGTATAAATTTTCACATTTTGGTGAATCTATCCACTATTACCCAACAAGAGTTATAACTGTCTTTACCTGCTACAGGAAGACCAGTGACAAAATTAATGTTAATTATTTGCTAAGGAGGATTAGGTGCTTTGATATGTTGTAACAATCCTGCTCTTTTACCTGTCAATATTTTTGATTTTTGACAAGAATCACAAGATTCAACATATAATTTTGTGTCTTCAGACATATTAGCCCACCATACAGTGTTTTTAATCCTGACCATAGTTTTTTCTAGATCAAAATGACCAGCTAATATGTCATCATGACATAATTTTAAGATGATTTCTTTCATTGAAGGAGGGATAACAATGATATTGGTCAGTTTTCTCCTCTAATAAATATAACCATATTCAATGGAAAACTTTACTTTATTCAAAACACTCTGGTAATTTGGAGGAAGAGTTTTTATCAATGCTTGGATAGAAGCATTCTTTGGATCATTCAAGGTAGTAATAAATTTATTCAAATCAGAATCTTGATCATATGAATCCAGAATTAATTTTAACAGTTCCTCTTCCATATCAACAATGTATATACCATGTATATGTACTGTGTCATCTTCAGGTACATAGGCTGGATTTTATACATCATTTGGAAGAGGTAATCTGGACAATATATCAACATTTGAATGAAAATTACCAGCCCTGTGAGTAATAGTCATTCTACCTCTGTATACTTGAACAGCTAGTTGCCATCTAAACATATGTCTATTTGGTGTTTTCAAGTGTAAGAGGGATTTCACAGCACTGCAATCAGTAACTAATTCAACTTTTTGATCATCTAAATAATAATGAAGCTTTTCTAAAGCCCATAAAACTGCTAAGCACTCTAATTAAGTGGCACCATATTTCAACTCAATTTTTCTTAAGGTTCTTGAAATATAAAAGATAACTACTTCTGAAAATTTTTCATTAATAATTTGCTTTTGATGAAGAGCAGCTCCAAGGACAATAAAGATTGCATCTGTATAAAGAACAAAAGGATTATTAGAATCTGGATGGGCAAGGATTGGAGCCAACATTAAACATCTTTTTAATGTATCAAAAGCTCTTTGACTGTGCTCATTCCATATATAAGCTACATCTTTTCTTGTTAGATTGGTAAGTAGTAAAGCAATGACTTGATAATTTTTTATGTATTGTCTATAGTAGCCACACATTCCCAAAAAACTCTGTATTTATTTTACAGAATTTGGTGCTGAAACATTTTGGATAGCAGAAACTTTTCCTTGCTCTACACAGATCTGTAAGCCAGACACAACATGAACCAGGACTTTTAAGGATTGAGACCCAAATTTACACTTTTTTAAGGATAAAGTCATGTTAATTTCATCCATTTTCTGGAAGACTTTATTCAAGTGTTGTAAATCTTCATCAAAAGATTTAGAAAAACCAATGATGTCATCAATTTAAACCATTAACCAACCTTCAATTATTTCCTGATGAAATGCGTTATCCATCACTTTTTGGAATACTGAAGGGGCATTTTTAGGGCCAAAAGGCATCCTAACATATTTGTGAATTCCCATATGGGTTGCAATTAGCAAATAATTTTGGGAAGACTGTTCAACATGTATTTAATGATAACCTTTATTACCATCCAGACAGCTTATGAATTTAGCACCTTGTAAGGTAGCATGTATAGAGCTAATTCTGGTTAATGGGTAAATATCATCCACAGTATAAGTATTTAATGCTCTATAATCTCCACAAAGTCTAGCTTTATCTTTTTCATAAGAGATTAAAACTGGAAAGATGACACAATATTTTGGTGTAACATCTACTTTCTCAATAATATTCATATTCAATAAAGTGGAGATATTATCTTCTATATCTCTTCTCTTTGTGGAAGAAGCAGTGTAAGGTTTTTTCTTTAGGCTAGGAGGTATTTCATCCAAATTTCAGGATAGGGAAATTTTCATTTCATCTTTAACCAAGCCTAATACATGGGAACCATGAGAAAAAGCCATTGAGAAAGATGTAATTAAGGCCACTATTGAATCTTTTTGGTCATCAGTTAATTGATCACCAAATGAAGCTGTTTCAAATTCAGACAATAATACATTCATTTCCTCTGTTTTTCTACCTTTAAATTGGATCAAAGAATGACAAGATTTTAACAAGGGTACAGAATGCTTTTTAGAAGAAGAAATTTTAAATTTTCTTTTCCCATTCATTCCCAAAGTAAAACAATTATTTTCAGGATCCAATTTCATTCCAAACATGGTTAAAATATCATTTTCCATGATAAACCAATTGCTTAAATTGTCATTTTTCATCACAACAAATTCACAAATAGCTCTGACAAAACCACATTTATATTTAAAGAATACAGTGATTTTGTATTTGCCAATGGGACATAAAACAGAACCATAACCTTTCCATTTTTCAGATGTTATAGGTAATAACTTACATTGATAATCCTTATCTACAGAAGCAAGTGATTTCTCAGACACTACAATTCCTCCAGCACCAGAGACAAGAATAACCTCAACATGTTTACCATTAATTGTAACTGGTGCCCTTAAAGGTGATATTAAAATGAAACTGTCAGTAATATCTCTAATTAATTCAGCATTTTCTACAGAAGATAAGTCAAAATCACAATTATCAGACCAATTATCTAAATATTGGATATCCTTTTCTAAAACCAGGAATTCTTGAGAAGACTCATGGTCATAAGAGATATTGCTATTACAGTCACTGGAGGAATCATAAAGATCAGCTTGAGTATTTTCAGATTCCTCATTTTTTTCTACAAGATGAATTTTCTTGTCACAAATATGTCCTTTTTGCCATGGTTTGTTACATTTAAAACAAGTATTAGTTGCATATTTCTTTGGGGCAACTGGGGCAGAGGGTCTACCAGTTTTTTCTGGAAGTTTTGTGGAAGGCTTTTGTTGGTCATGATAAGATTTAACAGGATAATTCCTTGGTTCATATCTAAGATTTGATAGGAATTCATTATAGAAATTAATAAAGGAAGTATTCTCTCTCACATGCTCAGTCCTTGCTGCAATCAAATCTCTCAGAGAATTTGGTAATTTATAAAGAATTTTATCTCTCCAAGTATCATAATCCATTTTAGAATATATGGCTCTAAGAATTTATGCAATTTTCATAAGGAAAACAATAGGTTTTTCAGGAGAGGAGGACACATATTTAGCATTCTCATATAATCTCTGCCTGGCAAGCCTGAATTTGGAACCACCAAATTGATTTTCAATCAAGGTTTTCCACTCTTTCCAAGTATAATTCTGATTATACAATAAGACAGATTCATGCCACATTAAAGCTAGATTGGAAAATAAAGAAATTAATTTGGAGACAATTTCTTCATCTGGAAAATTATAAGAGTTTTTCAGATTATCAATTCTCTGAACAAAGTGTTGCCAGTCAGATGAAGAGTCACCATCAAAAGTTGGATATTGATCCAGTTTTGGCCAATTTTTCTGGATACTTGGATGGTCCATCTATTGGTTTGAATTATTTAAAATTAATAATTCGTGAAGCTTAGCCAGGTGTTCAAAAATTTCATCATTTACAGAAACAACTGGTACATGACTATTACAAGATTTTTTGCTAGTAGAAAAAGATTTTACAAACTCATTGTCAGTTTGTTTAATGGCTGAAATATGGGGAAGAAAAGAGCTTCTCTGTTCAGGTTCCTTTCCTTTATTCTTATGCAGCTTATGGGCAGCACTCTCATCTACGCCATAATTATTGATGGTAAAGGCTGAAAATGTTTCTGGAAGGTCAGACACATAGTTTCTTATCCTTGGAATTTCAGACATCTGGTCATTTATTTTTGCAAGGGATATAACATCTCTGTCCTCAAAAACTGTGTGTTTGGTACTTAGTGCATGGAAATCAGTTTTTAGATTTTTCAACTCATTGTGTAGAGATTTAATTTCACCTTTTAATGAATAATTTTCCTCAATAAGGGGTTTCAATTCACTCAAGGTTTTATGCAGACTGATATTCTTATCTGAGATAGCTCTATGGTCACTCCTTATTTGTTCTTGTTGGCTAAGAACAATATTCAAGGTTTCTTTGATTTTGAAATAAGCTGTATCTTGTAAAGAAGAACTTACTTTACAATGCAAGTGCAAATTATTTAATCTATCACTCTCATGTATTAAAACATCTCTAAAATGTTTGTATTTCACAACATTAAAATCAAGTGTATCTTTCAATATATCCTCAGAAGTTTTCTCAAGCAGGGTATTGACTTCAGGGGAAACAGAATCATTTTTAATTGCAAGAGAAGGATTAATTAAAGAAGTAGAAGTTAAATGTAAAGGTTCATCAAATGAAAATTTACTAATTACATCACTAGGGCTACTTATAAAAGGAAGATGTTTCTTTATAGGTTTCCTGTTCTTTCATCATTATCCACAATATTACCTGTGGGAGAAGATTTGTTATTATACATAACAACATTCTTATCAAACAAATTACTTACCACGGCAAGGGAGGAAATTTCCCCTGTGCCTTCTTTCTTCTTCCTCCCTGATAAGGATGGGGCTAAGGAGATGGATAGTAGGTTGGTGTCCTGGATGGGCCAGGGTGTTGAACTGTTGGTTGCTGAACATTCTGTTGGTAATGGTTCATAAATTAATCCTATTTCCACTGCTCCCCCTTCAGAGTGTTTTGGTTTTGAGTAAAGGAGCTGGGTGCCTGATGGGGCTGAGTTTGAGGCTGAGGCTGAGAGGCTGGGAAAGGAGGAGGTAGAGCCTGTTTGGGATTTAATAACTCCTGCATCTGTTGCCAGAGTGTGTCTACTCTTGCCTTGTACTTCATAGTTTCTGCCTTCAGTTCTTTTATGTGACTGGAAAGGTTGTTTACTTGTTGAGTCAGAGGTATCTTTTTTATTTTTATACCCTTTAGTGGATTTTCCTGATTTATCAGAGGTTTTTCTTCTTTCAGAGGTGTTTGGTGAGGGGGTTTGCCACTTCTCCTGACATTTCTACGTCCTGAAGGTTTTTTGTCAGCTTAATAATTTTTGTAAGTTAATTTAGAAGAACCTACAGATTCAGTGTCAACATCCACACCAATTTTATCCACATGTAAGCTATCCATGCTGTTAGCCAAACTACTGGACATTAAAACAGTGAACAAAGAATCAAAATTATTTTAATGATTCAAATTTGTATTTTCAAAAAAAATATAATTAATTGATTTTTTAACAAAACAAAAAAAAATTAAATTTTTATTAAAAAATCAATTAATTAACAAAAAATGTAATAAAAATATATGTAATTACAATTGTTTATTTAGAAATATCAATAATTATAATGGGAACAACCAACAAAGGTCTTATAAGTCAACCAAAAATAATTAATACTAAAAAAAATATATTGGAAATATTGGGACTAAGCACTGAGTACTATTATGGTCAACCAATAAATCAAAAAATATTTTAATAAAATTAATTTAATAATTTATTAAAAATTTAATGATCTTCTAGGACTAAGAGTATAACTCCATTATGTTCTACTAGGAATAAAAAAATTAAAAAAAATTTGAACACTTACACTCAGTGAATCAGCAATTAAGCCACAATCACTGTTATTGCAATAAAAATTTAATAATATAAGTGAGAGGTGCAAAGGTTGACTTACTATAGTGATCAAGAAATCACTTCAAAATTATCTAGTATTCAATTTAATATAAACCTAAAAGGTCGAACCCATGTTTGAAACACGGCCATGGCAAAAAAATTTCTTTTTGGCTTGGGTGATCCGTGCGCAATTTCATTTGTTGAAAGGTGGTGTATTGTTGTTGTTGTTTGGAAAGGCCTCCAATTGTAAGCCGGTTGTCTAGAAGAAGAAATAAATAAAAGGGAACTAGGATAAGGTGAGGAGATACTAATTAATAATAAATGAGATTTAAAATTTTAATTAAAAGAAGAAGAGAAATAAAGAAATGCAACAACAATTGCCTGAGTAGAGACACAACAGGAGGTTCAATTTAAATATAATAATATTTATTTCAGTAAGTTATATCTCAGTGCGCGGTTCACAATTATTATTATTAATAGACTTAGAGAAAACTTTAATTATTTATATAATATTTATATTAGAATTTTAATACTAATAAAAATAGAAATAAACGTATTATATTAAAATGATATGTTCAAGTTGAGTGTATAATAAGTGATGTAGCTACAGGGGATTATCCAAAGCCTTTTATAGGCAAGGGATCCTCTTAAGTGCCAAAATGAGTAATTAAAAAAGAGTAATAAGGTAAAACAAGAATATAAAAGAAGATAACTAAAACATAGATATTGAGAGAAAAACATAAAACAATAAACTAAACCCGTGGGTAAGTAGCCAATTTTCCCACCATAAGTTCCCAAAACAATTAATTAAAATAATCAGTAACTAAGTAAGTCTGAAACATAAGAGCAGTGAGTAAAATAACCCAAAACAGATATTACAGTGAGATGTAAAGGGTTTAATTAAAATAAATAGAATTATTTTCACGTAAAAATCCATGTAATCAATTTAATCCAGTATAAAGCAAATTTAATTAATTGTTTTAACTATCTAATTAGTTCAATAACTAGTTTAAATGAAACAAATAATTAACTTAATGATGTTTCTAATTTAAATTGAGAATTTGAATACCATCTTATTAAATAAGTGTTTTAATTTATTTAATAATTTTACTGACACAATTAAGGGTCAAAAAAGCGCCCAATATTATTGTTTAATAAAATATGTATGGCTTTATTTAATATATAACTTTAATTAATTAATTTAATTACATTATAAGTTAATTTTACACTTATAATTTATAATATATGTTTAAAATTAATTAATTATTAATTTATATTTATTAAAAATACATAAAAATGCACCATAATTTATAGAATATAAAATATATCATGCTTAATTTAAATGTATAAAAAATTCATATAATAATAAAATTAATATTATACTTATTATAATAAAATAATTATATCATTTCATTATGCAATATATTATTAATTTATATACATAATAAGCATATTTTTACACCCTCTTAAAGTTCCAGTAAATTGAAATAAAATTTACTGGGCTCCTGGTATAGCCTGGCTGACACAAACACTCAAGTTGAGTGGCACCATATTTAAATTCACTCTTTCTAAAGGTTCTTGAAATAACACAAAATACTACTTCTGATACTTTGTCCTTCATAACTTGTTTTGGTGGAGAGAAGCACCAAGGCCAAGAAAACTGGAATCAGTGTATAAAACACATGGTTGATTAAATTCAGGCAAAGCAAGAATTGGTGCTGACATCAAACAATGTTTCATAGTGTCAAAAGCTCTTTGTCTTTCACTTTTCCAGACAAAAGCAACATCTTTCCTAGTTGATTGGGTAAGGGGTAATGCTATGAACTGATAATTTTTAATATATTGTCTATAGTATCCACACATTCCCAAAAAGCTTTGGAGCTCTCTAACTGTAGTAGGAGCTTTTACCTGTTGTATGGCTCCCACTTTATTCTGGTCAACACCTATCTTTAATCCTGAGACAACATGACCAAGCACTTTCAAAGAATGAAAACCAAAATTGCATTTTTTCAAAGCAAGTGTCATATTTATCTCATCCATTTTATGGAAAACTTTGCATAGATGTTTAAGGTGGTCCTCAATTGTCTTTGAGAAAATTATGATATGATTAATGTAAACCATTAACCATCCTTCAATTATTTCTTGATGGAATGTGTTATCCATAACTTTTTGAAAAATTTAAAGGGCATTTTTGGGGCCAAATGGCATCCTAATATACTTATAAGTACCTATATGAGTAGCAATCATTAGAAAATTCTGTGAATTATTCTCAAAAGGTACCTGGTGATATCCCTTATTACCATCTAAACAGCTGATATATTTGGCACCTTGTAAGGTAGCATATATAGAGCTGATTCTGGGTAAAGGATAGATATAATCTACAGTATAAGTGTTTAATGCTCTATAGTCACCACATAACCTGGATTTTTCTTTCTCATAAAAAATTAGGATAGTTGAGATAACACAATGTTTAGGTGTTTCAACTACCTTTTCAATAATAATCATTTTTAAAAGGGTAAAGATATTGTTTAAAATATCTTTTCTCTTTGAAGGGGAGGCAGGATAAGGCTTCTTTTTTAAACTAGGTGGTATTTCAGTCAATGGTAAAGATAATGAAAGGTTCATCTCTTCTTTTCCCAATCCTAATTCATGTGACCCATGAGCAAAGGCCATAAGAAAAGATTTTATTAACTGAATGATGGAATATTTTTCCTCACTTAAAAGCTGTTCTCCAAAAGAAGCTGTTTCAATTTCAGACAGAAGGACAGGCATTTCTTTTGTTGATCTTCCTTTATATTGAACCACAGAATGAAATGTATTCAATCTTGGTGTTATTGATTTTTTGGCAAAAGAAATTTTAAATTTTCTCTTCCCATTAATACCCATTGTAAAGCATTGGTTTCTCCACTGAAGGTCTTGGGAATAGCTTCCTAGATTCTTACCTGTTATTTAAAATATCTTCATTGAAATTATTAATAAAGGAAGAAGGCTCCCTGGAGAATACAGTTATTGCAACAATTCAGTCTCTCAAAGACATTGAAAATTTATTAATGATCCTGTCCTTCCAGAGCTCATAATTCATCTTTGGATCCATTTCTCTCAAGATTTTTACTAGTTTCATCAGGAAGTAAATAGGTATTTCTGTAGTGGATGAGCTATATCTAGACTCCTCATACTGCCTTTTTTGGGCTAACCTAAACTTTGAACCACCAAATTGTGCTTTAATGAATTTTTTCCAATCCTTCCAAGAGTAATCATTATTATCCAAAAGGACAGATTCATACCACATCAGGGCAACATTGGAAAATAAAGAAATTAATTTAGAGTCAATTTCTTCATCTGGTAGTTTTTAAGAATACTTAATATTATCAATTCTACAGATGAATTGCTGCCAGTCAGAGGAAGAATCACCATCAAATGTTGGATATTGGTCAAGTTTGGGCCAATTTTTCTGAATTGAGTTAATTTCCTTCCGTTTTACTTGTTTCTGTGTAAGAAGAAGTTGTGATTTCTTAATTGAGCTGTAGTCTCATTATTTAACATATTTGCAGATAAACAGGGTTTGCAGATGAACATGGTGGGTGCATTATCAATTTTTGATGGAAACTCAGAAATATCTACAGTTTTCTCTTGTACTAATTCTTCTTTAGAGGAGCTTGGCTCAAGTACATGTGGAGTAGTCTGTGAAACAGTTTCCTTCTAAGAAGTGACAGAGTATTTTTGGTCAAAAAACAATGAATTTAATTGTTCCTGAATTTTTGTTAACCTAGTTTTTACCCTTGGAATAATAGTTAATGTTTCACTGATGGCTGAAAAAGATAAATGATTCCTTTTTTGAAGAGATGAATAATGGTCATTTAATTTTTTCAAATTTGATTTCTGACTTTCTAGCTCTTGGAAAGAGATAGAAATAGTCTCTTGCACTTTGGATAGATCATTCTTAATATTTTACCACAAAGCAAATTTCTTTTCATAATTTACTTTGTAGCTAACAATTCATCAGATACCCTATTCAACTCACCTTTCAATGCTTGGTAACCTTGTTCAGTTAACAAGCTATTAAATTTTTCATTCAATTCTAACTTATTCATTATCTTATTTTGTTTTGTGATGATATCTCTCAAACATTGATCATTAATAGTTGCTACATCAGGAGAATTTCTCAGGAGATAGATAGAGTAATTTTCAAGAGTCTCATAAGCTTCAGGATCAATTGATTCATCTATAATACTAATCTCTGGATTTATCATTGAATTAGCAATTAAAAATAAAGGAGTATTTACAGGACTATAAAATTGATTACTTTTTCTGATAGAACCTGCTTCTCATCTTCTCAAAATGTTATCTACCATCCCTGAGTTACCTGAAGGAACTGAATAAGTAGCAAGAAAAGGAACTTGAGATTCAATGGAATGATTTACCATGGTTTTGGCATTATTTGAATATGATTTTTTTTTCTTTCTTCTACCTCTTTGGTAAGAGTGAGGAGGGGTGGGATTGAAATTTTGGGGCGTGATGGGTCCTTCTTGAGGAGCCTGTTACATTTGCTGAGCCTGAAGGGTGTCCTATTGGGTGTTCAGCCATTCCCATTGCAATTTTTACACTTCCACTTTTTCTTGTTGTTGAGGAGCCAACTGTGGAAGGGGTTTTTCTACTTGTGGATGTTTCTCCTTCTCTTGAAGAAAAGTTTCCATGATTCTTTTTTTTTCTTCTAGGGACTCTACCTTTTCCCTTATTTTGAGGTTCTCTGACTTCAACTCCTTAATGTGAGTTAAAAGTTTGTTTACCTCTTGCTGAACTGGCATCTTTTTTATTTTGAAGCCTTTTGGAAGCTCTTCTAGGGGGAGTGCCTGGGACTTGGAGTTCAGGAGAGGATGTTCGTTCTTCATTTCCACCTCCTTAATTTATACATCCTGTTTGGTTTACTAATTGATTATTTTGAGAAAATTTTACAGTAAAAGGAGAGATTAAAGAATTTGCATCATAATAAGTAAGATCCAATTCCTCTTCATGGGCAGTAGAAAGATTTAATTCAGCCATGGTTTGTATAACTTGAGTTGAAAAAAAATATTAATTTTTTATCAGTTATTATTCTTTCTAGTTAAAAAAATAAGAAATAAATTAAAAAATATTTCAAGTTTATTATCAATTACCAGGACTACTAATAAACTGAAATAATGAAAATATATCAATTATCAGGACTAAAAACAATTTATATAATTAATTAATACAATTTTAAATCAATTTATTTTACTAAGATATTGATATTATTTATTACCAGGATTTTGAAAAATAAACTGAAATAATATAATAAAATATTAATTATCAGGACCAAAAAATTAACAGAAATAATTAATACGATTTCTTAATAAAATAAATAATTTATATATTGATATTTTTTAATTATCAGGACTAAATTTCAACTGGAATGATTTATTAATATAATTTTTTATCAAATAATTAATTTACATATTGTTATTATTTCAATTACCAGGACTAATTGTAACATGAAATAATAAAATAATATCTTAATTATTAGGACAATTTCTCAACTGAAATAATTAAATAATATAATTTTTTCAATTAAATAATTTAAATTAAATTAATTTAGGACTAAGTGAAATAATGCTCTATATTGGTCAACAAGGAAAAAAAAATTACATACCTGACACCTCCTCCTGTAATTTGAGCAATTTAATGCCAACTACAGAGTGCTGAGTAAAAAAAATATATGTATATAATGAAATATGAAGAGTTATACCTACAGATAAGAGCCTTTATAGTCAATACAAATATATAGGACAATTACACTTATATAAAACTTAAATTTGGAGTGAGTTTCAAAACCCAGTTGCAGAGAAAAAGTTAATAATGTGCCTTTAATGTTCATCGTTCATTGTTTGTCCAAAACTTTTCTATAGGTGTTGCAGTCAATGATCCCTTGGTCACCAGCATCAAGATAACCATGGGTCAACTAATATTCAGAAAGGGCCTCAGTTTTCAAGGGGTTCTTTTGGTCTAGAAGAATTTTTAACAGTTCAACGGCAGTGATAGGTGAAGGAAGACTCAAGATTTCAAAGTGGTATATATGAATTTATTTATTAATTCTTACTAAAAATAAGAGGTGAGAAGATTTTATTATTATTATTTTAAAGTCTTAGAGGTACACAGATGTAAGTACTAAGAATGGTAAATAGTAGTAATAGATTAATTGTTGTATATAAAATATAATAATAAATAAGAATAGAATGAGTGAACCAGCCAGTTTAAGAGGCCTTATATAGGCAAAAAGGAGAGAAACTACAAAAACAAAATTCTATATACATGATTATCAGAGAAAGAACAATTCCACAGATAGAAATTTAAAATAATTAAAGTTGTTCTATAAATAATGTACTCATATACAGAATTTGTCTGTACATGTTAATATTAATTATAATTTATTTGATTTATTTAAAGTTTCTGTAAAGGTCAAAGTATAATAAAATATTTGATCTAATATTTAGTATATTTATAGTTTATTTTACTTTTCAGCGGTTATGAGGATGCTGTTAAGGAATAAAAAATGAGGGAACATTAGAATTATATATTTACTTCATTTTACTTATTAATTAGTTAAAATTATTATAAGTAATGTATAAAGTAAGAATAATTAAAAAAATAAGAGGTAAAGGTGTAGCTCTACTCTAGTAAATAAGTAGTTATTTTACTGGGTAAGTCTAGTAGTCTGGCTGACACAAATTATACCAATAAATAACTTTCCCACTTCAGCAATAATGGAATTAAAATTAGTATTCTGAGTTTGTCAATATATTACTGTTATAAGGTTAAGTTATGACTTAAGTCATATCTTTAAGCACTAAACAATGTGAGTATCTAATAAGGGCAACATTCTTCTAGGTTTTTTGTCCTTATACTTAACACCTGGCTTACATAATGAATTTAAATGACATCATTGGGGAAGAAATGTTTTTATTTTTATTTTTATTTTTATTTTTATTTTTATTTTTATTTTTATTTTTATTTTTATTTTTATTTTTATTTTTATTTTTATTTTTATTTTTATTTTTATTTTTATTTTTATTTTTATTTTTATTTTTATTTTTATTTTTATTTTTATTTTTATTTTTATTTTTATTTTTATTTTTATTTTTATTTTTATTTTTATTTTTATTTTTATTTTTATTTTTATTTTTATTTTTATTTTTATTTTTATTTTTATTTTTATTTTTATTTTTATTTTTATTTTTATTTTTATTTTTATTTTTATTTTTATTTTTATTTTTATTTTTATTTTTATTTTTATTTTTATTTTTATTTTTATTTTTATTTTTATTTTTATTTTTATTTTTATTTTTATTTTTATTTTTATTTTTATTTTTATTTTTATTTTTATTTTTATTTTTATTTTTATTTTTATTTTTATTTTTATTTTTATTTTTATTTTTATTTTTATTTTTATTTTTATTTTTATTTTTATTTTTATTTTTATTTTTATTTTTATTTTTATTTTTATTTTTATTTTTATTTTTATTTTTATTTTTATTTTTATTTTTATTTTTATTTTTATTTTTATTTTTATTTTTATTTTTATTTTTATTTTTATTTTTATTTTTATTTTTATTTTTATTTTTATTTTTATTTTTATTTTTATTTTTATTTTTATTTTTATTTTTATTTTTATTTTTATTTTTATTTTTATTTTTATTTTTATTTTTATTTTTATTTTTATTTTTATTTTTATTTTTATTTTTATTTTTATTTTTATTTTTATTTTTATTTTTATTTTTATTTTTATTTTTATTTTTATTTTTATTTTTATTTTTATTTTTATTTTTATTTTTATTTTTATTTTTATTTTTATTTTTATTTTTATTTTTATTTTTATTTTTATTTTTATTTTTATTTTTATTTTTATTTTTATTTTTATTTTTATTTTTATTTTTATTTTTATTTTTATTTTTATTTTTATTTTTATTTTTATTTTTATTTTTATTTTTATTTTTATTTTTATTTTTATTTTTATTTTTATTTTTATTTTTATTTTTATTTTTATTTTTATTTTTATTTTTATTTTTATTTTTATTTTTATTTTTATTTTTATTTTTATTTTTATTTTTATTTTTATTTTTATTTTTATTTTTATTTTTATTTTTATTTTTATTTTTATTTTTATTTTTATTTTTATTTTTATTTTTATTTTTATTTTTATTTTTATTTTTATTTTTATTTTTATTTTTATTTTTATTTTTATTTTTATTTTTATTTTTATTTTTATTTTTATTTTTATTTTTATTTTTATTTTTATTTTTATTTTTATTTTTATTTTTATTTTTATTTTTATTTTTATTTTTATTTTTATTTTTATTTTTATTTTTATTTTTATTTTTATTTTTATTTTTATTTTTATTTTTATTTTTATTTTTATTTTTATTTTTATTTTTATTTTTATTTTTATTTTTATTTTTATTTTTATTTTTATTTTTATTTTTATTTTTATTTTTATTTTTATTTTTATTTTTATTTTTATTTTTATTTTTATTTTTATTTTTATTTTTATTTTTATTTTTATTTTTATTTTTATTTTTATTTTTATTTTTATTTTTATTTTTATTTTTATTTTTATTTTTATTTTTATTTTTATTTTTATTTTTATTTTTATTTTTATTTTTATTTTTATTTTTATTTTTATTTTTATTTTTATTTTTATTTTTATTTTTATTTTTATTTTTATTTTTATTTTTATTTTTATTTTTATTTTTATTTTTATTTTTATTTTTATTTTTATTTTTATTTTTATTTTTATTTTTATTTTTATTTTTATTTTTATTTTTATTTTTATTTTTATTTTTATTTTTATTTTTATTTTTATTTTTATTTTTATTTTTATTTTTATTTTTATTTTTATTTTTATTTTTATTTTTATTTTTATTTTTATTTTTATTTTTATTTTTATTTTTATTTTTATTTTTATTTTTATTTTTATTTTTATTTTTATTTTTATTTTTATTTTTATTTTTATTTTTATTTTTATTTTTATTTTTATTTTTATTTTTATTTTTATTTTTATTTTTATTTTTATTTTTATTTTTATTTTTATTTTTATTTTTATTTTTATTTTTATTTTTATTTTTATTTTTATTTTTATTTATATTCATATTTTTATTTTAATTTTAATTTTAATTTTAATTTTAATTTTAATTTTAATTTTAATTTTAATTTTAATTTTAATTTTAATTTTAATTTTAATTTTAATTTTAATTTTAATTTTAATTTTAATTTTAATTTTTATTTTTATTTTTATTTTTATTTTTATTTTTATTTTTATTTTTATTTTTATTTTTATTTTTATTTTTATTTTTATTTTTATTTTTATTTTTATTTTTATTTTTATTTTTATTTTTATTTTTATTTTTATTTTTATTTATATTCATATTTTTATTTTAATTTTAATTTTAATTTTAATTTTAATTTTAATTTTAATTTTAATTTTAATTTTAATTTTAATTTTAATTTTAATTTTAATTTTAATTTTAATTTTAATTTTAATTTTAATTTTAATTTTAATTTCAATTTTAATTTTAATTTTTATTTTTATTTTTATTTTTATTTTTATTTTTATTTTTATTTTTATTTTTATTTTTATTTTTATTTTTATTTTTATTTTTATTTTTATTTTTATTTTTATTTTTATTTTTATTTTTATTTTTATTTTTATTTTTTATATTTATTTATTTTTATTTTAATATTTATATTTAATTTGAATTTTTTTAAAAATTAAAGTATTTCTACCAGATAGATTTACAATCATGGTGGCGGACTCCCTATAAAATAAATGTAGAATAAAAAAATAAGAACTAAACAAAGAACAAGAATTTAATTTAATTTTTTAATTTTTTGAAAATGTGTTTTTTTTTCAAATATTAAATTTGGAAGCCAGTAAGATAAAATATCAAAAGAAAAAAAATTTCAAAGCTGAATATTAATTAGAGATATATGCATTATATATATATATATAACTCTTAATATTACCAACCAGTGGATTCAAAAAGGGGATATACAAACACTTGTATTTTTTCAGATATTGAGTCAATGACGTTTTCAAAGAGACATTCAAAAAGATAATCTTAATTTTAAGTTAGAGCCTCTTAAATTTTAACAAATACATGGAGGTCATATAGCTTTTGCAACTGATCTTTGAGCTTGTAAATTTTTTTCTTGAAGGGAAAGAGCACTAAGCAAGATTTGGTGGCATTGAGAATATGTTTACCACACACTAAAGAGCATCAAAGTTAGAAAACAACCACTGTACTTCAGTTCTAATATTAACCTAAATCTTCCATAACAAATCATCCACCAAAACAGGAGGAAATAAAAGTGCACTAGACATCTAGTGATATTTTTCTTTATTTTTTTTGGTTTCATGCAAAAGTTTTGTATGTGATTTGACTTATGGCTCAGAAAAAGCTTGGATAATTCTTTTATGAGAAGAAAGGGGGGGGAGTGAGGGAGGGGTTCAAGCAAGGTCACTGCATGGTTCAGAAAATAATTGTGGACTGAACTCAAACAGGGACTAAAAAAAACACTAGAAATCTAGTATTCTATTCCCCCCCCTTTGTGGAGTTTTCAAATAAGCAGAATATTTTAAAGATAATGAAACCAATTATTTTTTTGTGAAGATTGACTTGTTGGCATTGAAATAAAAAAGGATATTGTCTCAGCTTTGAATTTAAAACATTTTAGAATCATTTTGGATTATAATTTTCTTATTAAATAAAAGCTTAATTCATGAAAATTAAAGACTGAACTCTAAGTGCTCATTTACTAAGTTTTAAAATCCCTACTATTAATGAGGAGTAAATGTTAGCTTGAAAATAAATAAATTTATGCACATAAAGTACACAGGATCATATTTGTATTCATTTGAGAATATTTAAAGTGAATGAGAGAAAAGATGTTGAGGCTGCTTTAAAGATTCTATTAGGTGCAGAGGAATTATTTGAAAAATGTGATAAAGTTATTTCTTAAGTAGTTGGAACAAATAATTCAAGACTCTCTTCAAGATTTATAAAATATCTTAGAAGGAAGAAAACTAATTAAAAAGATGATGAAACTCTCAAATGGGTTCTAGAGCTCAATATATCTATCTAAAGATTGAAAAGGAAATATCAATTTAAATGGAATAAACTAATAAAGAAAGGGTGAGAAGGCATGAAAATAAAATTCTGAGAAATAAAGGAGAATAAAAAAGTGATTAAATTCCCATTGAGCCCATTAATGATTTGACTGTTTTTTAGACCAAATTCTACCGAGAGACATAAATAGAATAATTCAATAAATAATTCTAGCAAAAACGCTGGTAAAATCAGTAAACAAATGAGGAGGGGACTCATGCAAGTGTCCCTTCTTTATCCTGGTCTTAATTTTTAATCTTGAGAGATACTGAATTATGAGTTGAAAAATCATAAAGACTCATAACAGAATGGAGAAAAAAAAGAAACTCATTCCACTTTATGTTCTCAATTAAATAAACATACCACAAAATGATAAAAATTCACTAGTCCAGTTATTGAGTTATCTTTTAAAGTATTGAAAAAATAAACCACATTGAAGATGATTTACTACTTTTAAAAAAATTATGTGTCATGTCCTTTGAAAAAACAATAACTGAGGAATTTCAATCTGTGGTGAATAAATTTTTGAGTTTTTGGGTTTTGAGAAAGTCAAAATCCCAAATTTTGTGATGTAACTTGGGAGCAGGGATGCATGTCACCTTGATAAAGCTTGGCTGTATGTAAAAGATTAACTAATTTATCTCCATCTCCTCTATCAAATGTGTCTGAGATGATATGACAGATATGAAAATAAGATTAGAGCTAACAATACTATAGTGGCTATGCACAGGTATCTAACATCCCTCAAGAAAGTTAAGGGGTAGGATAAGAGAAATGGGGCTCTGAATACATCACAGAGTACTGAGGATAGCTACTAGAAATTGATTTTGAGATTTTACTTCCTGGAAAAATGTGTAGTAGAGGACAAAACATATTAATTTAAATAAGAGGGAATCTGGAAAGTTCCCAAGGATAAGTATGTAAAGAGAATTAAAATTAATCAAAGCCTATTTATAAATAAAAATATATTATTTCTCAATCTAATATTAAAAATAGAGTAATATTTATATTTGGTAGCCCCAGAGATTTTCAAAGAGAAATTTAGGCAAATTTCCAGCAAGTCACCTCACTGAGTACTTGTTAGTTATTAGACCAGGTTTTGGCCTACTTATTGAACTGAGTTGAAACTTGGTTGTGCGCAAAGGCATAAAAAGGTAAAAATTATTTTCTAACCATCTTCCAACCACATTCTGATCATTTCAACTGGGCATAAAAAGTATTGCACAAAGGGACTTGCTATAGCTATCCCCAAATTACCCCTTGGTTCTTGAGAATAAGAAAAATAAAAAAACATTTTTTTGTTGTGATACTGTAAGTTTCAGTAAAATTGATACATCCCACAAAAAAGGAACCAAAAAATGAAATTGAACTATGTTATAAAAACATATATCCCATTCAAATAACCTATCTAATGTAAAATAAATTGAAGGATAATAATTGAGTTATTATATTTTTATCTGCTATTAAAATAATTAGATATTGGAGAATTCATACACCCCTTGCTACTATTGTTTGAAATTTATCTAATCAGAACCATTGAGGAAATGATTAATTTAAGCTGAATGGTTACTTATAGAGAAAAAGGTATTCTAATTTTAATAGATATCAAAACCATCTCAAACTGTCTCTAAATCCTAGTTTAATAGTCCCTCCACACCATCACATATATACTTAATTTTCTACTTAAAATTAAGTGTCATGAAATTAGATTTTTCAAGTTATATTCAAACAGTACCTTTTTAGAATATTGAATGTCTGTACCCCATATTTATACATTAAGCCTCTTTTTAGCAACTGAGGTCTAAAAATTAAACCTTGTTCTTATCTTGAATTTGAGTTTCATACTTATCCCTTTCTCTGCTTTACTCACTTGGGACTTCCTATCTCCTTCAAACTCTCTATTTATTGGCACGTTGTCTAGAAAAAGGAGAAGAAGAAGAAAAATAAGGAAGAAGGAGGAGAGAGAAATAAAAAGGGAATAATAAAGATAGAAAATCAAATTAATTTTTTCACCTTATATCTTTCATGTTTCAGCTAATATTTTATGGCAATGAACTCTGTTCTTCGCCCAAAGAACAGAGTCCATCACCACACAATATAGGGGGAGGACTTGCTAGCGAGTCTTAAACATTGGACCCAAACTCACTACAGATTGAACACACATTGAGCTATTTAAAACAAAACCATGCAATCAGGGATGAACACCACTCAGCAGAGCAGTTTTAGGTGGGTGTTCAAGTATAGTTCAGTATGGGTTCATTATGAGTTCAGTCTGAGTTCCATCTGAGTTCAGGTTGGGGACTTTCTAGCAAGTCCAACCCCTATATTGTGTGGTGCATCCTCCTTTTTTCTGAAGTTAATTTTTTCACCTTATATCTTTCATGTTTCAGCTGATATTTTATGGCAGTGAACTCTGTTCTTTTCCAAAAGAACGCAGTTCATCCACTTATTTTCCAAAGTTAGTTTTTTCACCTTGTATATTTCATGTTTAAGCTAATATTTTATAGAAGTGAACTCTGTTCTTAGCCCAAAGAACAGAGCCCATCCTCTTATTTTCAGAAGTTAATTTTTTCACCTTATATCTTTCATGTTTCAGCTAATATTTTATTGCAGTGAGCTCTGTTCTTCGCCCAAAGAACAGAGTCCATCCTCCTATTTTCTGAAATTATTTTTTTCACCTTATATATTTCATGTTTCAGATAATATTTTATGGCAGTAAACTCTTCTTCGCCTGAAGAACAGAGTCCATTCTCTGATTTTCTGAAGTTAAATGTTTCACCTTATATATTTTATTTTTCAGCTAATATTTTATGGAAGTGAACTCTGTTTTTCACCCAAAGAATAGAGTCCATCCTCCTATTTTCACATTCAGTTTGCACCAATCCCCATACCTTTCAGTTCTATCAACAAATGCTTGTCTTCCCTCCCCACCCCTTTTGCTAACCTCCCAGCCCAATTGTATTCCATCCTTTTTTGATCCCCATATCACCCCTCCCAACCTCTCCTTGTCCCTTTTCTTCATTCAAAATGCCTTGGAAACCCTTAATCTTCCCTTCCAACTCTTTCCCAACCTTTTTTCTACCTCACATATCCTTCCTCACCCCTCTCTCCAGCCTTCCCAACCCTTGTAGCCCCATTCCTACCCTTTACATTGCCTCCACAATCCTTGAGCCCCAATTTCAGTTACATTAAGATAGATTAATGTTTTTAAATAATGTTGTGTCTGGCCTTAGGTCATTCTAATGGCTATTATATAAAATAGGAAAACATCATTGGGACTGGCAAAAATAATTGGTTGTAGAAATTTCCAATTTTCAATTTTTGTCATTTGATTTCTTTGATTCAATAAACTGTAGGGGGGGGGATTGCCAAATTTTCATATCAGACTTTAAAAAAAAATTTGACTTGAAAATTTGATGATACCATTTCCATAATTCAATAAAATACAGAGGTGGGTATTGCCAAATTTTTATATCAGACTTTAAAAAAATTTTTGACTTGAAAATTTGGTGATACCCTTCCCTTAATTCAAAAAAAATACAGGGGGTGTATTGCCAAATTTTCAAATCTGACATGTGAAATTGATGACTTAGAAAAATTATCATGATACCCACCCCTTGCTTCAATAAAATGAAGGGGAGGGTATTGCCAAATTTTCATATGAGACTTACAAAAAAAATTGACTTGAAATTTTGGTAATATCCATCCCTTACTTCAATAAAATTCAGGGGGGGGTATTGCCAAAATTTTATATAAGACTTGAAAAATTCTTTACTTGAAAGAATTTTGGTGATATCTGCCCCTTAGTTCAATCAAATTCAGGGGTGCAATTGGGAAAATTTCATATGTGACTTGAAAATTTAAACTAAAAATAAATTTTTAACATTAAAAATTCTTGAAAATTTTATTTAAAAGAGAATATATAATATTAAAATATGAAAATTCAACTAATGATGGATAGAGTAAAGAAATACAGGAAATGAAGAAAAATTTTTATGTACAATAAATTATGAACAGTTGAAGTGTGAGAGAAAAAAAACAAACTAGTCACCAAACAATTTCTTTAAACGTTCAATTTCCTCAACAGATTTGTTATCTTTAACACATTCTATCAAGAAATCTTTCTTTTTGAAATTTTCTTCATGATCAAGCTTATATTTCATCTGTTTCATGAGGTTTTGATGCTCAAGTGTTTTCTCCTCTTTCTTTGATTTTTCAATACTTAGAGATAACTTTAATTTCTTCTCCTCCAAGTCTTGTCCCCCATCATCTTTCCATAAAGAGAGTTTGTGCTTCCTCTCCTCCAAGATTTGTGTCCTACCATCCCTCTGTGAAGATAATTCAAAGTTCTTCTCTTCCAAATCATGTACCCTTTCATCCCTCCTTAAAGAGAGCTCGTATTTTTGCTTTTCAAACTTTAGAGACTCTTTAGAAACTTCCACTTGTTCTAGAGTGATAATAAATATTAACAAAAAGTAGAAGAAAAGTAGAGTAAAGTTTTAAGAGGTTTGGTATCACTTATCAGCATCACATTTCTCCAAAAATCTTTTGATAGAAGAAAAATGGGTTTGAGATTAAGTATCACTTTTTCTTCTTCTTTGAGAGTGGAAATTCAGACTACTTGAAGCCCTTTACTTTTTTTTCAATGTCACATTTTCCTCCTCTTCATTTTTTCTGGCTTCAGACTCAGTTGATTGTGGCTCCTGCATTAGTTCTTCAGCCCATTTATAAATAAGAAAATGTAAATAAAAAAGAATTGGTAAGATAAAAGAAAAAAATGTACTTGAGTTGGATCAGGTTGGTTTATATTGCCATAAGAATTTATTGAAAAGATATCTTGATTTGTGGAAGTTAAATTAGGGGAGGCTTGAGTTGCAGAAAAAGAAGGAAAAAGATTTCTTTCAACATCATGTTTGGAGATAGCATCTTCACCATCCAACATGTTTGCAAGATTAACATCAGCTTTCTCTCCAAAAATATAATCTATCTCTTTAAAGTAAGGACATAAAGAATCAAGTTTATCATCTATGGATTTGATGCCTTTACTGATATCTAGGTCATTCATACCAAAACCAGTAGAAGATGAAAGAGTCTTTTCCTTCTTGTACTTGGCTTGAGAAAGCTTGAAGTGTTCAGACATCTTTTTTGGGAAAAGATCTATCCTTCACTTAGTCTTATTCCGTAATTTGTTGGCCATTAGAAGATAACCATTAAATTTTGATGCCAGGGGCCGTCCTACTTTAGTTGCATACTCAGTACCAAAAAAAGAATCATAGTTAGATTTAGTTTTAAGCCGGTTGATAAGAATTAGATGATCATCTTTTTTTAGTTGAACGATTTTGGATTTCTCAGCAGAGTGGGGGAAAGAGGGAGTAGTGGGATTTGAAGAGAAACTTGGTGATGGCTGCTCTATCTTGACGAGGCATGTTAAGATAATTAAAGATGAAAAGGAGCAGAAACAAGCATACAAGATAGTGAGATGAAAAGGAGCAGAATCAAATAGATGAAATAGGGAGAAATTCTGAGAGGATAGAATGAACAGGATGGGATGAGAATGGGAGTGCACAGTAAGGTAGAAGGCATATCCAGAGAGTAGTCCAAGATGTGGTTATGGCAGAAAGTTGTGCAACATGTGGTTGTGACAGAAAGTTGTTCAAGATGTGGTTATGAAAAATTGAGTAGAAAAATGTCAGATAAGAGGTGAACATTGACACGTAAAGTGTTTAATAACCCAATTATTAGCAAAAATAATTGCGGAAGATAATTGGGGTATAAGTATTTTTATCCGCAATTAATTTAATTGCGGATCAGTCAACATTGATACCCCCCATTAAATAAATAAAAATGCGCCATGATTTCATAGAATATAATATAATTTTATGTAATAAAATATTTATTTAATAATAAAATATATATAATAATTATTTGACTTATTTATAAAATATTTATATAATTTTATTATTCAATAAAATATTTTGTTGTAAATACATAAAATACATAATGTTATTCTATTATATGATTCCAATAAATTGTTATAACAATTTACGGGGCTCCTGAGATAGCCTGGCTGACACTATTCCTCTATCTCTTTAACTAAATAATACTTTACTCACTATTAAATTCATTATTAAGCCTAGAAAATTTTATCCCAATTGGCTAATCCACAAATAAAAACAGCCGGCTAGTTCAAAGCTCTAAATTTGTTAGAAACCAAGGCTCTCAACATATCAAACTGGTGAAGTGTTTAAAAGTTTAAAATAAATTCAAGTCAAATTTCAAGTCATGTAATCAACAACCTAATAGAAAAAAAATCAGATGTTTTTTTTTCCAGATATATAAAGATTCATCTGCTTTAAAAAATTGAACCATGTTCAAAAGTGACAAATCAAATGTAAAAAGGGCCATTTTTTAATTTTAATAGTGCTATAAGTAAATTGGATAAAATTTTATCAAGCTCTTAACACACAAATATTACATTCTTCCTAAGAACAATTGGGTTAATAGTGCAAATTACCTTTTAATAAACTCTTAACACTTTTTATATGTTTTTTTGACCTCAAAATAATTATTCAGATTTCGTAAAAATCTTAAGATAATTGAACAATAACAAATATATAAGATAAGATGTTTTCTCACACTGTTAAATCTCATAATATATTGGAAGTTTGAACTCCAAAACTTGTGACTTTATCAAAATGAGACTAGTGTATTGAAAAGAGATGATTAAATATATTAATATTTTAAAAAGGAAGACTGAAAAAATTACATTAAAAAAATAAATTGACATATTTTTGGAGTATTTTGTTACTTTTAATGAATATTTAGTAGAGTAACCCATTAAGATAACAAAAAAATCTAAATATAATTCAATTTATTAAATATAAAATTTTTATTTCTCAATTTTTTTAATTAAAAATGGTGATTGTATCAAAATGAGACTAGAAAAGTTGGAAAAGGAGGGTAAAATATACTCATATTAAAGAATAAAGTGATTGTAAAGACTTTATTATTGGTCAAAGAGCCTGAAGCATAAGAGGGTGAAATAGTTAGATATTCATCACTTCAAAGTAAACCATTAATTTTGATCAAGGTAGTATTTAATTAATTTTATGTCTTTAAAACACAATGGAACGGAGCTGGTGTACTTTAAAACTGATATAAGATGCTGTTTTTATCCAAACTACTTTTCCACAAATTAAAATGGTTTCATTATCTTCAAAATAGCTTATTTATTTAAAATATAAATTTTGGTATGTGATAGCACATTTGGCTTGAAAAATTACTTAAATTAAGTGTGATTATTTAAATTTAAAACTCACTATGAGGGAGTCACAGAAGTGAAATATTTACACTTAAAAACTGTACTTATCAAAGTGGAATAACCAAAACACACCAGCCCCGATTCTGGTGTATTTTATTACCAAAATAAATCACTTATTTAACTCAAATATAAAAATTCTCAAAAATAAGTAGTGGTTCCACCATAAAGGTCCAGTTTCTTTATTTTAAAGCATCATTCCATTCATGTGAAAAACTCTTAGAAAAGCACTTTATTTTTTGTAAGTCAAAAAATTTTAAATCAATTATACTCTCATATCATATGGGAATCTTCATTTTCTTATTCTCAGAATATGATAAAATCCTTCTTGGAATAAATTTAAATTCACTTAATCTCCTCTTTTATTCTGATTTTTATTATTCTCTTTGGCAACACATGGTCTGTTTGATAAACACAGCTAAGAAATAATGCCTTCTCCCCCACAATAACCAAATACTTCATAAGTTCCAGTATGCCCTCCAAGTACTTTTAAATCTTTCTAAAACTAGCTTTACACAGCTATACTATACTTCCCAAGAGTTTTTTCTCAAATTATATTAGCTCATACAGGACTGCCCAATTTTTCACCATAACTCTCAAAATACTTAAAATAACCCATTGCTTCAAATAGCTATAGAGCTTTAGTGTTTAAGACCAAATGTTAATGTAGCTTCCTTTAAATTATTAGAATTTTTTTCTCTTACAGGCATGTATTAATTAATATTTATAGAAAAATGTGCATCATTAATATTGTTTTATTCCATTTCCAACTACTTTTCTGAATAAATAAAGAAGAGAGATTTGACTAATGTTATTTAATTCAAGCACAGTGATACTCAAGATATATTAGACTTTTTTATGAAACAAAAATCCTTTTCACCAGAAAGAACTTAAGAAAATTGATAGAAGATGCTAGGTTTTTTATTGTGATGATTGATTCAGAAACTTTCTCATTATGGAAGAAATTATTTTGACCAAAATAAGAGGTTGGATATTTCTTTTTTTTTATCTGAATAATTTCATTCTAACATATACTACTATATTATTTATATAGATATTTAATTACTTTCCAACATTTCTGTGAATTGAAAGAAGTTATATCATTTCTTATTGGCTGCTTAAGCTCATTTCAGAAATCTTAATTTTTTTAAAGAATAAATATCCAGAAATATACATTCATAAGGATGAATATTTTTTTAGCCAATTCTGTGTATGTGAGTGGGAAGTAAGCATTTCCTGATTTTGGGGGATCTGAATAAGAAAACAACTGAATTCTGGGAAGCAAAGAGTGGGTATTGAAAATTCCTATGTAGTCTTCAAATGCTTATTTTCTGGTCTCAAGAAAGTAGAAACTCTATAAAAGGAGTATATGAAATGGAAGCAATTGTCACCTGAATTCTGTATTATGTTATAATAAATAATCTTCTAGCCAAACCCAGGGATAAAGGGTCAAAATTTAATGAAATTTAAATAGTTTGACAACAATCTACTGTATCAAATACTTTCACTTAAAAATATTTGAAATAAGACTGAAAATTATTTTTACTGCACTGGCATATTTTCCAATAAGTATTAAATTAGTCTTAAAGTAACTACACACACTATTACCACAAAAAAAATCTAGCACATTCTAGAAGGCAGGTCCCAACCTCTCAATTCATTTTTTATTCAAAGGTAGCTCATATTTGATTTGGTGTGAGATGGAATATGAAGTGTTAGGTGCAGAGTATTCTTAGAAGAATTATTGTTAAGTTAAAAATGAATTGAATCAAAGATAGGGTTTGGAGCCTTTAATCAGTTGCCTAATTTTATTTATCTATTAATAATATTAGTAAAATAAATTCTAAACTATCTTTTTGATATGTTCATATAAAAACTTATAAGTACCCTTATATTTTTTTAAAGATAGTTGAACTGTTATATATACTTATCACTCACTACAGTACTAATATCCAATATCTTCTTTTCTTCACCTGTTTTCATACCTTCAACAATTTCAAAAATTACCTTCATAATTTGTTCTTAATTTTACCTCCTACTTTAATTTTTTCCTCCCTCAAAAACTCTCTTTAATCCATGATTCAATTTTTTTATGCCTCTTAATAATTCTTTACTATAAAATTTACTAACTAATTTTTTTTCCCTAGCTAATAAGTCAGGCTTGGAAATTAGTCTCTGTTTTGGATTTCTACAGTAATTCATTGTGCTCCAGTTTAAGTCATTCTCTAGAAAATTTTCTAAGTTTTGATACTTTTCTAGCTGATAAATTAGGCTTGATTATCATTCTAAATCTTATAATTATACAGAAATCCTTCAATCACACAAGGTTCTCTACTTCTTCAATTTAAACTTTCAAAATGTGTTCAATTTTTTCAGTATTCTTAGAGAGCTTATAGCTTTGTGTTGAATAGTACTTTCTAGTGCATGATGCTCTCCTTTAAAGAATATTGCTAATGATATAAAACTTAAAATTCAAATTTTTATAAAAAAAATGAAGGTTTACGCTTTTATTAAAAGTGTGCCCACCATTTTCTTCACCAGAAACCTTCAATGTACAGTGACCTACCAAAAGTCTGTGAGCAGAATTTTCATGAGTTTTGAATATTTCACAGTTAAATTTCTTTCCATTAAACTACTCGATTCATCTTCTTAAGAAAACCAGTAACCAGTCCTCATCCTTTTTTCTCTTCAAGAAATTTTCTTCCACTCCCTATCTTTATCACAGTTTCTTAAAAAAGAACCAAGCCTTTTGATTTCATGTAAAAACTACCAAAGTCTTCAATGCATGCAACTAAGCTTGTGACAAATTAAAAACACTCCTCCAATCCTTATCCTACCTCATATCTACCTACACTTACAAATATTTCTACTCAAAATCATTAATTTTGTCATCCTTTATTTTAAAGAGTAAAATTGAAAGAAATGTGATAATTCCCTTTGCATGATTGGGAAATTTGTGAACCATGGCACTTAGAGGGAATAAACACAAAAAATTGATCATCTTTTTCAAATTTTTTTTTTTAATTTTTGCTTTTCAGAAGTTGTTCACTTAACTCTGGGAAATGTTCAGGTATTATTCAACTATCTTGAAAAAATTTTTAGGTGTAGCTAAAACAATTGCATTTTGGTTTTTGATTTTTTGATTTTTGATTTTTCTTTATTTTATTCAAGTTACTTTTAAATTTTTATTACACTAGGGGGTATCAACATTAGACAATTCACAATTAAATTACTTGTAGATAAAAATCCTTATACTCCAATCATTTTTGAAAATAATTGGGTTATTGGAAATTTTACATGTCAATTATCATCTCTTATCTGACATTTTTATCCTCAGATTTTCATAACCACATCTTGTAAAACTTTCTGGATGTGCAAGTCTACCTACCTTGATACACTTTCCCATCCTGCCTACTCAATCCACCATTTGTATTCCTCCCCATTTCATATGCTTATTTCTGCTCCTTTTCATCATCATATATCTTAACATGCCTTGTTGTCACATATTTTCTCAAAGGCTTCCTTCCCCCACTTGTTCTTCAAATTCAGCTACTATATATTTCCCCTCCTCAGCTATATAATCAAACACCATTCAAATAAAGAAAGATGATCACTTCATACTTATCAACTGTCTGAAAACTAAAACTAATTATGATTTTTGTTTGATACTGAGAATGCAACCAAAGTAGGGTGGTCCCCTGCATCAAAAGTCAATGGCTATCCTCTAATTTCCTATGAGTTATGAAATAAGATAAAGAGAAGAATTGATATTTCTCCAAAAAAATATCTGAATTCTTAAAAAACTATCAAAAAATAATTGTAGGCTAAGAATCTTTCATCCTCCACTGTTTTTTGGTATTAATAAAATTGTTATCAGTAAGGGAAGAAAATCTATAGATGATAAGCTTGCTTATTTATGTCCTTACTATAAAAAGATGCATTCTATATTTGGAGAGAAACCTGATGTTAATCCTGCAAACATATGGGATAAAGATGATTCTCTCTCTGAAAATGATATCAAGAGAAATATTTTGAATCCTCTTCCTCCAGTCATAACTCCCCTCTTTTAGATTCAACCAATCAAGATATCTTTTCTATAGATCCTTATGGTTTTTTAAACTAACCCAATCCAACTCCAGAAATTTATTTTATTGAATATAGTTGACTTATTTCTTTTTTTGTTTTATTGATTAGTAGGTTCTTTCTTTCCCATTTCAATTGTTCTTAATTTTATGTACATGAAAGTATTTCATAACTTATAGTGTATTTAATTACTCTATCCATCATCAGTTGAATAAAATATCAATAAATTGGACAAATTCATTTTTAATTAGTCACAATGACAAAATTTGATGCAATCTTTTTTTTACTTCTTTGTGTTTTAATATCAAATTTTTCAAATTTACAACTCAAGTCAATAAATTTTTCATTTCATAACAGAGTTAAATCAACAAAATTCTATTTCTGTTTTGAATATTTGGCTATACCCTCCGCTGAATTTTATTGTGGTAAGGGGTGTTTGTCACCAAAATTTCTCCAAGTCATCAATTTTGCATTTCAGATTAAAAAAATTGGCAATATCCTATTCTGCATTTTATTGATTTAAGGGGTGCAAGTCACCAAAATTTGTTATAATTAAGTGAATGAATAAATAAATCAATGGGATATGTCAAATTTAAGAGTTTTAAAGTAATGCCAATTCCTCATGCCAAAATGCAGGTCATGTCTAGAAAAAAAGTTAGGGACCTTCCACAGGTGTATGCTAGTGGAACCTAATGAAAAAAATAAATTTTTTCATGATTAAAATGTATACAACACAAAGGTTGTTGGCCCATTACTCTACTTTAGAAAATTGAAATATCAGATTTATTTATTAAAAATTTGTAAAAGAATAATAAATATTTGATGACTTTAGAAAAACTTCATAATTTTTTGTTCTACCTAAAGTATTTTTAGATTTATTATTTATACCATCATATTTTACCTTGTTGATTTGTTGAATTAAATTTTGACTTATCTGAAAAGAGCAGCCAAAATGAGTGAAGGGTTATACATATGAAAATTGTAAGAAAAAGAAAAAACACACTTTGTTAAAAGGGAAGAGTAACTAGTAAATTGAAAGTTAGTTGAAAGAATCTGGAAGGCTAAATTCATGATTTAAGCATTATGAAATGCAATATGAAATAAATAAAAGTGAAATTACAAATAAAAGGCTTAACTTTAAAGTTAAATATCTCAGCAATCACTGAACCAAATTTAAATCCAATTGCAAGAACTGAAAGATATGCTTTAGGAAAATCCTCTGTCAAAAGGTAATTATATTTGAACAAGCCTAACCATAATTCTGAATTATATTTTGAAAATTTGACAAAAACTTGAAAAGTGATAATGAAAATGCCAACAAGAAGGAGCTGAAAGCCTATTTAATAATCATATAAGAGTTTCAGAAGCCTTATTCTCTAATTATGAAATATAAAAAATTAAATATATAAAGTGAAATTTGTAAAAACAGCTAAAATTCAAAGGTCAATATCTCAGCAACCACTGAAAAAAATTAAAATCTTTTTGTGTGATTTAAAAGATAGTCTTCAGGAAAATGCAAAGCTAAAAGAAAATTAGATTCAAATAAACCAAACCACAATTCCTACTTTGATTTTCAAAATTAAACAAAAACTTAAAAAGAGATAATGAAAATGATAACAAGAGGCGTTGAATAAGTCTCCTGTTATTTAGATAAGAGTCCTACATATATTTAAGTATGAAGTTCTCATAGAGATAAAGAGATATAATATAGGCATGAAAAAAAGTAAAATGAAAGTTACCTTGATTGGAAGGTAGGAAAAAAGAGTCAGAAAGAGTGATTTTGGAATTTGGGGGAAATTGAATATGGTAAAGTGAAATGCATAAAAAATGTGCAATTTATATGTTTCAATGACATGTAACCAAAAAAAAAGTGATATAGGGGAAAGGGGGGATAGTGACCATGCCAAGGACGAAAGAAGAGTAGGATGATGGAGAGAAAAAAAGAAGAGAGGGAGAGAAAAAAAGGTTAATTTTACCTTGAAAATAAAAAAAAATTCTTAAAAAGATTTAGATACAAAAAAGAAAATAAACAGAAAAAAATTATAATTAGAAAGCATTTAAGTAAAAATGAAAAAAATGACTTAACTGGAGAGATGAGTTGAGAAAACAATTGACTTCAAATTATTTGAGGGATGCAAGAGGGGAGGAAAAAATGGATTTGAGTGATGAAAGAAAAAAAGAATGAATGAAAAAATATGCAATTGCAGAAAATATTCAATTTAATTTTGAGCTCACCACAAGTAGTTTATGTGAGAACTGTTGGAAGTTCACCCTCTTTGAACTCCTTGGTGACCCAATTTTATTCCATATATTGAATCCACCATAAGTACCACATTAAGAAAAAATTATAATCACATTTATTCTGAGATTTTTGATTGATTGAAGCTCAGGTGTCCTACATTGAGCACAAGTTGATCCAACCAATACCTAACTTAGTAACTCATTGGGCACACATTGAGCACAGATTGGTCTAATGTAAGCATTATGTATGTGTACTCAATATGCATTATTCATGCATAGTAAATATTTGAAATTCAAACATATTCAGTATCTTTTATGTGTGCATATTTCATATTAATTATTCATGCATTATAAATAAAGTATAAAAATGAATATTGAATAAAGCATTAGCATGCATATTGAATATTTCATATTTCATATTACATTATGCACATTACATATTACATAGTAGATATTTCATATTTCATATTCTATGTAGCATCATGTATAATAAATAAAAAATATTTCATACACATATTCTATATTGCATATTACAAAATACATTTTACTTTTTTCAAACTTCATAATACATGATGAATAATACAAAATGAATATTATATTTTGCAAGTTAAATATTGCATATTTTAAATTGAATATTTTGTTTGAATTTTTAATAGTGTATAGTTAATATTGCATATAGATGTTTAATGCATATGAAACATGAAATATTCATTGATATGCAATCTAAAATTTAACCTAATATCAAAAAAAGTAAAAAAATAGATCATGTGACCTTTAATTTTAAAAAGGGATAAGAGAAATGATGACTTTCAGTTTTTATACAGTAGCTAAAGCTTTTGTAATATAATTAGAAAATATGATATGAAGAACTTTATTGAAAAAAACCATATATTTGGTTGGAAATTCTTCATCACATTGAGAAAAAAAGATTTCAACTAAAAGCATTATCTATGTAACTTGACTTATAGTTGAATTAATGTAAAATATGAATATCCCTAGTATTTTACTTAATTATACTCCATCTAATTTTTATTATCAGCTAAAAGCTTATGAGGAAAAAAATGTGTAAAAGATATCTATATCTTATCATGTCCAAGTGACACAAATTCAATGTGCAGAATTGTATTGAATATTCATTTGTTGGATTCAATTCTAGTATTGGGGGTTAAATGCAAAATGGGATTGACAACAGGGATACAAAAAATTTGGAATCCAATATGAAAATGAATATTGCATAATTATAAGTGGCATTCTAAATTTTAAATTTAAGTGATAGATTTTCATAATTGACTAGTAGTATGGGTGATGGAAGCAGTAGTCAAGAAACAACAACAAAAATTTTGCACTTATTTTTGAGCACAGGGTATTATAAGTGAAGAATTATGGAGCATTCCCATGATTTATTTTTATTCCTTAATTTTATAGAATAATTTTAATTATTGAAAATTACTCTTTGTTGGAGAGTATGTGATCTAGCTGTACTAGAGTCTATTCTTGATAATAATGTTACTTTTTAAAATCATTGAATACTTTTATAAATGAAGACTTGAATATTTTCAGCCGGTTGTCTAGAAGAAGGGGAATAAGAGGGAAAGATGAAGAGGAGAAAAAGAAGAATATAAAGAAAAGGGTTTACAAAGGGTAAAAGAAATAAATTAATAAAAGGATTGAGTTATTTTTAAAAAAAGGCAACAACTATTTCTTGAGATTGACGCAACAGGGAGGGTTTATTTAATTATAATAAATTTGTTTTAATAAGTATTTATATTCAATGCATGGAAAACAATTACTATTATTAATAGACTTACTGCAGCCTTAGATTATTTATTTACCTTTTAAATTAGATTCATAATGCTAATAAAAATAAAATAAACATATTGTATTTAAAAAATTTAGTTAATTTCAGTGTATAATAGGTGATGGGGATACAGGGGGTTACCCAAGGCCTTTATATAGTCAAGAGGCCCTCTGAAGTGCCATAAAAATATATCTACAATGAATAATAAAAACATAATAACTAATAACTAATTTTGAGTAAATTTAAGGAGAAATATGACACAATTAACTAAGACACATGAGTTAGAGCCCAGATATCCACCAATTTAAACCTAAAAAGTTAACATAGAATTAGTGAGTAATTAAATAAGTTTGAGACACATAAAAATAATTAATTTAACTTAAAACATGTCTTATAATCTTTAAATTAATAACCAATTTAAATGAAACATGAAAAAAAAACTTATTTTAACACGTAAAAATAATGTAATTAATGAATTTAGTATAAAAAATGAGTAATTAACCATTTTAATTAATTTTATTAGTGTAATATTTATTGTAAATTAAAACCAATACTTATTATAACAAAATTACTAAATTTTAGAATAAAACATTAATAATTTATTTAATGAAGTGTTTTAGCTTGTTTCATACTTTGATGACACAATTATGAATCAAAAAAGCGCCCAATATTATTTTTTAATAACATATGTAAGATTTTATTTAATATATAAATTTAATTACATTATAAGTTAATTTTATACTTATACTTATAATATATTTTTATAATTTATTAAATATTAATTTATATTTATTAAATAAATAAAAAAGCACATATTTTATAGAATATAACATGTATTATGCTTAGTTTAAATGTATATATAATTTATATAATAATTGAATTAATATAATACTTATTTTACTTATATTTAATAAAACACTTATATAATTTTATTATGCAATATAATATTAATTTATATACATAATTAGCATATTTTTATGCCCTCTTTTGGTTCCAGTAAGTTGAAATAAAATTTACTGGGCTCCTGGTATAGCCTGACTGACAATTATGGTGCAATTTGATGTTGGCTCTAATTTATGAACATTGAATTACAAAAATGCCTGATTAATTTTAATTCTAGTCAGGAAAAAAATTTAATGATGGTAGTAAATTACTTTTATAATAAGGGAAGGTTGGATTAATTATTGTATTTCTTTATGACTGAAAATTGTCATCCATAATTTTTTCAGCCACTAACTCATTAAATAATATTGATGATAGATAATATTTATAAGCAGTACTATAAAGAAAATTTTGGCTTGTGAATTTTTTTGTCAATGAAAACACTTTAGATATTTTTTAATCTTATAATTATTGGTTAACCAAAAGTCTGAAAACTGGTAAAAGATATGTGTTGTGTTTTTACTTTATATTTAAATTTTATAGTGGGATAAATTTTAAACTCAGTAGACCATGTCATAGATTTAATTATGCCAAAAAATATATATGGTGCTTATAATATTTCTTTCATGAGTTGGTAGTGTGGAAGAAATAAACCAATTATTGGTGATGAATATGTTGGCATTATCAAATATTTTCAGTGAGAGGCAGCTCTTTTGGGAAATTAGTACAATAATTGATACTTACAAAATATTCACATTCACAATAATTCTTTATGATTGTTTACTTTTATGTGATTTAAAATTAACTTTTTTAAGAATGCTGATATCAAGTAAATTTTGACACCCATTTTTAAAGAAACATAAACATGTATATAAAAAGTTCCTAGACAAGTGGTGTAAAAATTTTTACCCTATGTCTTTATATATATATTAATATTTATTTCTAGAAAAAGTATGAGTCAAATAATTTTTTGAAACATCAAATATGGTGTATACTTGTTAAAAAGACATTTTATTAACTCTTTAATTCTTGGTTATGTGTTTCCAGAAAGGACTTGAATGACAGTCAGAAAATATTTTGCACCAATATGTCAAATGGGGCATATACACAATTGTAATGGGTTTCAATTCAAATATCAGTAGGTTTTTGGAAATGTAAAAAAGAATTATATTAATTTTTATGTTTCAAAAATAATTAAGCTACAGTATGTTGTAGTTAATAAATCCATTTCTTACTTGCAAAAAATTAAATAAATTGTAAATGATAAGAAATGTTGAGCATTATTTTTCTACTAGTCCTTGGCTTTTTCTAAATAATATTCATATTAATGGGCTAAGTGAAGAAAATTCAAATATCATAGTCTGTACATATGTATAGGATAATATTTTTCTTTTCAAATAACAATTCAATAAATTTATCCTTTCCATTTTATTATAAATGACTGAGGTATAGTTGGATATTGCGTGATACATTAGTCCAGCAGAATGCTATACTTTTTGATCATAAAAATTAAAGGACATTTGGCAGTTTATTAGGGGGTCTCAAAAATTAATAAACACACCTAGCTTGTTTCATTTGAAAATTCCACACAAACACACTGTGAACCATGGTTGATTTTGTACTTGGGGTCTCAAACATGGGGTCAAATACATCCTATTTTGTGCAATTTTATTAACTACAATTCAGCCCACAAGTACCCACATCCTCCTGATCAGCTGCGCACAAACTTCCTTCCATCCTCACCCATTTAATCCATGTCAAAACTCTTCTACCCCAGTTCATTTCCAAATCAAATTTTTCTCTTTCAAAATACAGTAAGTCTATTACATTTTATTCTGTTTTTTTGAAAATTTTCCTGTTCAAATTTCTATACTCAGAACATCTTATTTTTATTCAGGGAATCATAAATATTTATAATCTTTGTTAGTTTCTCCTTTTTTTCAAAATTTTTTTCTTTTTTTTCACTAATTTCTTTTCATCCACAATCAAAGGAAGAAATTTTTTTTAGAAATTGAGAAAAATCATTTACATTTGGAGAGGAAGAAGGTTATGATTCAAAGAGGGGATGTTGAAAAATTTAAAAATAATCAATTTCAATTGGAACATGCTGAAATTTAGTTACAAGTTGATTAATTAAAAATGAAGCCACTTGATTATGAAACATCAAGAAATCAATTTTTTTTACTTGCCTGTGCCAATGCAAATAAGTCAGATTCTGATATTAAAGAGTTGCTTTCTTTTCTTAGTTAAGATTAATTAAAAATGAATAAATTTCTTTCTGAATTTCTTCTTTAATATTAGCATGAAATTCTTCCAACAATTAGTGTTTCTCCTTCCTTATATTTTTAAACTCTATAACATTTTTTGTCTAACTAAACTACTTATATCTAATAATCTTGATGCTGCTCTGTCAATCATACTTTCTATTTTTTCATCAATAACGTTTAGTAATTTTTCTCTTGTCTTGGATTTAACACTTTCTTTTATTTGTTCCCAAATAATATCATCATCCACAGATTCTTTTCTTTTGATTTTTTATGCAATCAACTACTTGAAGGATAGCCCTTGTTAGAATAGTCTTCAGTACTAGATGAGGTACTCATTTAAAATATTCTAGAGAAAACAAGACTTGAAATATACTTTGCTTGTTAGAGAAAATGGATCTTAGTTGACCAAGAATAATTACTGAAGTAAAGTATTTAAGTTTATTTTGGCAACAAATTAACCTGAAATTTACTATATTATGGGGTCCAGACCACCAAATTATTTATAAGTGAAAAAAAAAAATATATATCAAAAATTTTTTTTGACAATACTCTTCCCTTCTATTTACCATAAAAAGGGGTGGGGATCACCATTTTTTTTCTAAGTCAGAAAAAAATTTATGACAAAAAAAATGGCAATACCCTCCCCTGTGTTTTATTGAAGTAGGGGCATAGATTTCCAAAATTTATGTTCATTGCATAAATTAACATGAAGAAAGTCTTATAAGATAATTAACAGACTTAAATTAATGAAAATTCAAGTAAAAATGTGAGTGGAAATCATCTGTGACAAAAGTCAATGAAATCAAACACAAATGTGTACATGAACCCCATGAGAAAAACAAATTTCCTCATGATTACAGCTATACAACACATGTCAAATGGCTTATAAATTTAGGTAATTAGATTATCATACATTACTTGTAAAATGTTAATTTGCGAAATAAAAATAAAATCTGAAAACCTATATTACACCCCATACTTTTTTTCTACCTAATGGTTTTTGTTTTACCACACCTTTTTCTCTTATATTATCAATCGTATTGACTAGCTATCTATTTATTTGAAAAGAGCTGCCAAAGTGAGTTAATTTTTCATAGGATTCTAAGCCAGGTGGTGCTTTTGTTGTCTCATAATTGGATTAAACAAATTTAAAAAGCTCTTCTCAAACAATCTGAAAGAAATAGTGGTAAAAATTAACAAAAAAGTGTCCCAAAAGTTCAACAAATGAGCCCCAAAAGTTTCCAAAAAATGTATCCCAAAAGAGCCCAAAGAGTGTTCCAAAAGTTTCCAAAAAACTGTCATTAAAACACCCTAAAACCTCCCCGAAAATTCTAGAAAAGTGCCAAAAAGTCCAAAAATAAATTTTAAAAATTGTCCAAAAAAGGTGCCAAAATGACTTAAAAACACTTTGAGATGCTTTTATAATGTTTCTGAATGGTTTACAAAGGTTTCTGAGAGTTTCTAAATTGATTTGGTGAAAAAACAGACCCAAAATAGTCTAAAAAAACCTAGAGCTCACTGAGAAATTCTTGGAAAATGTTTCTGGAAGGTTTCACCACACAATATTGGGGGGGGGACTTGCTAGCAAGTCCTCAACTTGAAGTCAAATGGAAATCAGATAGAACTCAGACTGAAGAAATACTGAACTTTCACTTGAAGTATCACACAAATAATAATGGATCTATAATGAAAACATAGTGAAAGTGTGAGGATAACTGAATGGAAGCCAGAAAAAATTGTTCCATGAGTCTAATCAATGCACAGTATTTTTTGAAGCAACTTATTTAAATAATACTTTATTAAATTAAGTTGATCAATAAAAATTGATTGAAAATATCACAATTCTTAAATACACTAATTTTATTAAAAACTTTCAGATTACATATAAAAAAATCTTTGACTTTTTCTATTACCTACAACTGTTTTTAAAGAATTGAAAACTATGTTTCAGCTAATATTTTATGGAAGTGAACTCTGTTCTTTACCCAAAGAACAGAGTTCATCCTCCTATTTTCATACTCTGTTTGCACCAATCCCCATCCCTTTCAATTCTATCAACACATGCTTTTCTTCCCTCCCCACCCCTTTCGCTATCCTCCCAGACCCATTGTATGCAATCCTCTTTTGATCCCCATTTCACCCCTCTCAACCTCTCCCTGACCCTTTTCTTCATTCAAAATGCCTCGGGACCCTTAATCTTCTCTTCCAACTCTTTCCCACTCTTTTTGCTACCCCATTTACCCTTCCTCACCCCTCTCTCCAGCATTCCCAACCCTTGTAGCCCCATTCCTCCCCTTTACCTTGCCTCCACAATCCTTGATTCCCAATTTCCTCCCTTTCAACTCAGTCCCTATTTCTGTATTAAAAATAAAGTGTTAGGGAGAAATGGGGAGGTAAGCGAATTGGAAAGAGAGGAGTGGAGGGGGGTAGAGAGGCATGGAGAGGGAGAGGAAAATGTGGATAGGGGTTGAAAATGATGACAAAGGGAGTGAAAAGGTTGGGGAGAAATATGAGGTGAGGATAAAGAAATTTTTCAAAGGGAAAAGAGTGGGGTATTCTTGAGAGGGAGTAAAAAAAGATGATAAAAGAAGATAGTTAAATGTAATAAATATACAAAAAATATAAAATATATAAAATATTTTACAAAGAGTGGGCACAGAAATTCTTTGAATCACCAAAATCCACAACTCCTATACTGTTATTCTCTTCATTCACTCAAATGAAATAAAAATCTACATTTTAATATTTTGAAAATTTTGAAGAAGGGGGGAAATTAATTTTAATAAATATTAGTATGAATTTTTTTTATTTAATAGTGAAATATAGTATTTAAATTTTATTTGAAAATTATATGTCTAAGTAAAGTCTTTGTAACATCATTTTTAAGATTTTTGCACCTTCTTTGGATATTTTAATGATTTATAATATTCAATATTATCTAGTCATAAAATAAGTATATAATTTTTTCAATTCTTGAAAATAATACAATAAATATTATAAATGCACAAAATAACCTTTCATGAACAAATTGAAATATTTCAAATTGTAGTTTCTCCATGTATTTCTGGCCAAAGAAACTTATATAATAATGTCAGATGGTATCTTTCCGGATCTATACATTGGTGTTTTTTTTTAAGTTTCAAAGAAACTTCTTAAATAGTTTAAAATATGTATTTTTTAGATTAATTGGAGTGTGGTCTGCACTGTATTAAAATTTCTATAAAAAATCTCATTCTTCATATCTCAAGATTTGTTCAAAGTATTATTACCTATGCTTCATTAAATGTTCAAGTTGTATTCATATTGAGTTCACTAGAATTTCAATATTTTTTCTTGGTGGTTTCATCACTAATTCAATGTGGGATCAAAAAGATATGAATTAGGGTTCAAGGTTGTGGACTTGCTAGCAAGTCTGCCCCCCATATTGTGTGGTGCTTTAACAAAATAAAATACTAAAAACAGGCAAAAACACCTCAAAGTAAGTGGAAATTACTTGGAAAATGCTTCCAAATCATTTCTGAATGATTCCAAAGTGATTTAGCAAAGAGAAAAGCCAAAAAAGTGAAAATTCCTAAAATGACCAAAAAACACCAAAAAGTCAATAAATCATGAATAAAAATGATAGAGAACAAAAAAAAAAGGAAAAACTGGGGGGTTAAAGGGAAATAAGTAGAGATAAATCAGCAATCAAACAAAAAATATGATAAAAAAAAGAAACAAAAAAAATAGACAAGAAAAAAGACATTTTAATTAGCAATTAAATTTAAAAAAATGAGAAAGTGACTTACTCTGAGTGCTGTGAAGTGAGAAGTATCAGAGCCAACAATAGATGATGGAAGTTAGAGATGAAGAGAAGATGAAATATCTCAGTGAGACAGGATCTTAGAAATTTTATGTGATTTTAAGTCTGGGAGCTGAACCAAAACAAATGAAACTGAGAAACTGGGGAATTTCATTGTCAAAACTTATTACACAAAAAAAAAATTGTAAATCAGTTAAGCTAGGCCTCAAAATGAGAAGCTGCAGCAGTGATCTCAAGTTGATGGTGGACTGAAAGTGGCATGTTATGTTAGTGAACAGTGGCAAAGATCAAGAGTAAGTGCATGATTATGGGTTTGATTAAGTTCTGGTAAGTCATATACCTCACTCATATCAATAAACCCTTAAGGATTAGGTGAAAAAAATCTAGGTGTTGGCGCTTTTGTACCTAAGTTTTGGTGTCTTAGTACCTAGTGCTGACTAATAATGATGATTAAGGGAAGTGTTTTCATGACTTTTTTGACTCAAAAGAAGATGTGTCTGGGAACAAATACTCTGTTTAAATACACCTGTCAAGAGCAGGTGTATTTCATTTTTTGATGGTGGGTTTGGTACCTTTTTTGTGGTGTGTTTATGTGGTGTATTTGGTAGTTTTTGAGACCCCATATTATATCTATAATTATTTTAAGAAACTTTATTCTTGAATTTGATATATTCTTGTGTCTTAATGATATATTTTAAATATTTTTTTATGTTGGAATATGCTTTCCATTATATTACTAATGTTTGAGGTAGTTATACTTTATTTATAAAATGCATCAGTTAGATTGTTTTACCTTTAATAATATTAGGGGGTATCAATGTTGACCGATCCGCAATTAAATTAATTGCGGAAAATAATCTGCATACCCCAATTATCTTCCGCAATTATTTTTGCTAATAATTGGGTTATTAGACACTTTACGTGTCAATGTTCACCTCTTATCTGACATTTTTATCCTCAATATTTGATAACCACATCTTGGACAACTTTCTGGATATCCCAGCCTTCTACCTTGCTGCGCACTTCCATTCTCATCCCATCCTGTTCATTCTATCCGCTCAGAATTTCTCCCCATTTCATCTATTTGATTCTTCTCCTTTTCATCTCGCTATCTCATCTGCTTGTTTCTGCTCCTTTTCATCTTCATTTATAATAACATGCCTCGTCATCCTAGATCTTCTCAAAGGCAGCTATCACCCAGTTGTTCTTCAATTCCCACTACTTCCTCTTTTCCCCGCTCAGCCAAGAAATCAAAGACTGTTCAATTAAAAAAAGATGATCATCTCATTCTTATCAACTGGCTGAAAACCAAATCTAACTATGATTCTTGTTTTGGTACTGAGTATGCCACTAAAGTAGGACGGCCCCCCACATCAAAAGTTAATGGCTATCTTCTAATGGCAAATGAATTACGCAATAAGACCAAGGGAAGGATTGATCTTTTTCCTAAACAGATGTCTGAACGCTTCAAGCATTATCGAGCAAAATACAAGAAGGCAAAGGCTCTTTCATCTTCCACTGGTTTTGGGGTTACTGACATTGATATAACTAAGGGTATAAAATCCATAGACAATAAACTTGATTCTTTATGTCCTTACTTTAAAGAGATGGATGCAATTTTTGGAGAGCGAGCCGATGTTAATCCTGTAAACATGTTGGATGGAGAAGATCCTATCTCCGAACATGATGTCGAAGCAAATCTTTTCCCATCCTCTTCCTCCACTCAAGCCTCCCCTCTTCTAAATTCTACGAATCTAGATAGCTTTGCTATTGATCCTATTGGCGATTTAACCCAACCCAATCTAACTCAGGTCTGTTTCTTTTATCTTATCAATTCTATTTTTTTATTTACTTATACTTTTCTTATTTCTTAAAAGGCTGATGAACAAACCCAGGATCCTCAATCAACTGAGTCTGAAGCTAGTGACAATGATGAGGAGGAAAATGCTACGTTGAACAAAAAGAGAAGGGCTTCAACTAGTCTAAATTTCCTCTCCCAAAGAAGACGAAAAAGTGATACTTCATCACAAACACCTTTTTCTTCGATGGAACAGTTTTTAGAGAAACGTGATGCTGGTAAGTGATATCATACCTCTTATTACTTTACTCTGCTTTTCTTCTACTTTATGTTAATTTTTATTCTCACTCTAGAACAAGTGGAAATTGCTAAAGAGACACTGAGCTTTGAAAAGAAGAAATACGAGCTCTCTTTAAGGAGGGATGACAGAGTACAAGATTTGGAAGAGAGGAAGTATGAGCTCTCCTTACGGAAGGATGATCGGATCCAAGATTTGGAGGAGAAGAAGTTTGAGCTCTCTTTACAGAAGGATGGTAGGGCCCAAGATTTGGAGGAGAAGAAGTTTGAGTTAACTCTTAGTATTGAAAAATCCAAAAATAAGGAAAAAACACTCGAGCATCAAAACTTAATGGAACAGATGAAGTATAAGCATGATCTCCAAGAAAGTTCTAAAAAGAAAGATTTCTTGATCGAATGCATTAAAGCAAACAAATCTGTTGAAGAAATAGAACGTTTAATGAAATTTTTTGTTGACTAGTTTCTTTTATTTCTTTCACACTTCATGTGTTCATATTTATTTGTACATAAATTTTACAATTATTTTCTGTATTTCTTGAAATATTGTATTTTAATGATAAATATTCTTTTTTTAAATAAAATTTTCAAGTCTCCTTTGAAAATTTGACAATCCCCCACCCCTGGATTTTTTTGAAGTAAGGGGTGGGTATCACAAAAATTCTTTCATGTCATGAATCTTGAAAGTTTTATATGAAAATTTGGCTTTACTACCCCCTGCATTTTACCGGTATCCTAAAAATTCTTACATGTCAAGAATTTCACAAGTCTTATAAAAAATTTTGGCACAACCCCCCATGGATTTTATTGAAGTAAGGGACGGGTATCACAAAAATATTTACAAGTCAAAAAAATTCTATATCTGTTTAAAAAAATTGGCAATACTCTCCCCTGCATTTTATTGAAGCAAGGGGTGGGTATCACCAAAATTTTTCTAAGTCATCAATTTCACATGTCAGATTTGAAAATTTGGCAATACCCCCCCCCCTGAATTTTATTGAAGTAAGGGGTGGAAGTCATCTAAATTTAATATAATTACATAAATTATTAAATAAATATCTAATATATATCAATTTCCCTAGTTTAATGTAATGACAATCCCTCAAGCCAAAATGCAGACCAAGTCGAGAAACATAAGTTTGGGACTTTCTACAGGTATAGGAAAGAGGAACCCCATGAAACAAATAAATTTTATCATGATTACCTGTTATACAACACAAGGTCGATGGCTCATCACATTATTTGAGAAAATTGATATATAAAAAATATTTATTAAAAATTTATAAAAAAATATAAAATTTTCGATGACAACTCTAATCCCCATACTTTTTGGATCTAGATAAAGTTTTTTTAAATCGAATAACTTTACCTTCTTTCTTTACCTTATTGATTCTTTGTATCAACTTATTACTGATTTGAAATGAGCAACCGAAATGAGTGAAATCTTGACAGGATTTCAAACCAGGAGGAGCTTTGGTCATTTGATGATTATCCTTAGAAGAATTCCAAATAGTTTCGATGATACCATTTCCCAAACCAAAATCAATGATGCACCGGTGGTCTGGAAAATATAAACCATGTCCTTTGATTTTAGCTGGAGATGGTATTGGGTGGCCAGTTATCGGATTGATATATGAGAATATTCCAAAAGTAAGAAAATTGGCATCATTCCTATCGATATGAATCCTATTGTGGAATCCAGAATGAGTGATAATAACATTAGAAAATAAAAGATATTTGTGGCTGATATCTTCCCATTCAGAGTCACACCAATTCGGTATTCCAACTTTGGTTGCAAGGTCATGATTTTTTTCAAATGCCTTATTACAGAGCTTTTTGAGTCGAAGAGCAAGAAAAGAATTAAAGTAGGGTAGAGTGTCCCATAAGCGAAAATCTTCATCTTTTTGTGCTTTAGTGATATTATTGAGCAATGAATATATACCTATATAATTGAAATAAGTGAAATGATATTAAGAATGGAACAAAAATTATTAGACATACCAAGAGAATATCCTTTGACAAAACCAGGTCTCCAACCAAAACCAATCATGATACCACCCAACAAATTCTTATTCCTTATAGGTAATCGAACCAAAGCCATTTGATAAAGAGTTATGATAAGATCAGATAGTTGATTAAAAGCTTCATCTTTTACACCATCGAATGAATGAACTTCCAAAATGAATTGAGGCTTAAAAGCATTGCTGATAACTGCAACAACTCGATCATCTCCAAATTCTGTTAGATATTTGATATCTTCTGGTAATTTTTTCGGATATTGATTTTTTTTTATCTACTTTAGTTTTATAAAAAAAAATGTTTGGGATATGACGAAAATAACTTTCGCAGAGAGACTTTTTTTTAAATATCTTTTCTTCTGATGAGACTGATTATCTTTAATTTTTTTTGATGATTTAGAAGATGATTGTATGGAAGTTGATTTCAAAGAAGATGATAGAGTTGATTTCAAAGAAGATGATAGAGATGATAAAGATGAAGATGATAAAGAAGATAAAGATGAAGATAAGAGAGAAGTAAGGGGTGAATCAGAAGAAGAAGACATTTTTTTGATCTGAAAAAAAAATTAATTGTCAATAAAATTTTAACTCAAATTTTTTTTTAAAAAAAATTCCTACCTAATAATAAAAAAAGCTGTTTTTTTATTTTAAAAATAAAATTGAAAAAAAACCAAAAAATCAGTAAAAAATTTTCCAAAAAAAAAAATTATAAAAAAAAAACCTGAGGTTTTATTTTAAAAAACACAATCAAAGCAAAATCCTATTAAAAAAAATTAATAATTAAATTCATTCAAAAAAGAAAATTTCAGTATGAATTAAAACACACAAAAAAAAAAATTAAAATTAAAAGTGAACCTGAAGATTGGTTATTAAAAACCTTCTCACAAGATCATGAAAAAAAAAAAATCAGTAAAATCAAAATAAAAAATTAAAAAAATTATTTAATTAAAATCAAAATCACAAAAATTAATTATAGAAAAAATAAAAATAAAATTATAAACCTTTTTTGTATTGTAAATAAGAGGGACAGTCCTTATCAGCAAAAAAAATTTTTTTTTTCTATATTACTGCAAAAAAAATAAAAAAAATAATCAAAATTACAAACAAAAATTTGTTAGTATCTTTATTTGAAAGTTAGTAACCCATCTTTATCTCCCATTAAAGTCCCCTTTTCCCCCTCAAATGCTTTCCTTGCCTGCCTCAAAATCCCCCTGAAATACCCCCCTTTCCCCCCTCTTTAGGTCCCTCATCACCCTCCTTCCCCCCTCATTAGCTGCCTCAAACCCCCCCCATTCCCCCCTCTTTAGCTCCCTCAAACCCCCCCCATTCCCCTCACCTTAGGCGCCTCAAACCCCCCCCATTCCCCTCTCCTTAGGCGCCTCAAACCCCCCCCCCATTCCCCTCTCCTTAGGCACCTCAAACCCCCCCCATTCCCCTCTCCTTAGGTACCTCAAACCCCCCCCCTTCCAATCTCCTTACCCCCTCCCAAACCCTTTCCCCAACACCCACCCCCCCCCCTGTTTATTAACGAACGATGGTTACAAATCGTTCGCTAAGTAATCGAATCGTTAGCGATTCGATTACTTAACGACCGATCTGTAACGATCGTTCGTTAATAAACTGGGGGGGGGGGGGGTAGAGGAGGATATAATGATTAGGTAGGGGGGTAAAGTGAGTAGAAGGGGGGGAAGGGGGGGTGTTTGAGGCGCCTAAAGAGAGGGAAAGGGGGGGTTTGATGTGGGTAAAGAGAGGTGAAGGGGGGGGTTTGAGGCGCCAAAAGAGAGGTGAAGGGGGGGTTTGAGGGACATAAAGAGAGGGGAAGGGGGGAGTATTGAAGCACCTAAAAAGAGGGGAAAGGGGGTGATGAGGGACCTAAAGAGGGGGGAAAGGGGGGATTTGAGGCAGCTAAAAAGGGGGTAAAAAGGGGGTCAGAGACAGGTAAAGAGAGGGAAAAAGGGGGCCTTGAGGATCATAAAGAGAGGTGAAGGAGAGAAAAAAAAACAAAAAAATAAAAAGATAAAAAAGAGAAAAAAGCAAAACAAAAATTAGTTTACCCTAGAACAAAAATAATAGAAGCACTTACAAAAAAAACAAAAAAACCAAAAAAAAGCAAAAAAAAACCAAAAAAAAAAGCAAAAAAAAAGCAAAAAAAAAAAAATCATGATTAGCAAATAAAAAACCATGAAAAAAGAAAAAAAATGACCTACCTGGTGAGCTGAGTTGAGAAAATAAATGCAACCAAAATATTTGAGGGATGTTTGAGGAGAATAGGAAAAGGATATGAGTGATGAATGAAAAAAAATCACTGACAAAATATGCGATATAAGAAAATATGCGATTTCATGTTGAGGAAGTGAAAGAAAACCAATGAGCCATCCAAAAAAAAGATATTCACCGTAAATTCAAAAAAAAAATGAATATGCAACAAACCAAAATACAAAACCAAGTGATTAAAGTACACAAAGAGGACAATTGGAAAGTATGAAAACATAAAAATTAAAAATTAAAAGGGTGAAGAGAAATGTTGAAGAGTAATTGGCATTATAATGGGGCGTATGCCGGTTGATTGAATGATTTGTGAATCAAGGGAGGGGAGTGCCAGTGGTGGTTCAGGATCCTCTTCTTCATAAAGATCATTCCACTCATCCTTTAAATCAGCTAGAATATTGTGGAGTATTACGCAAGTCAAGATCCAATGATTTGCAGTTTTGATCTCCAATTTTTTTTGAAATTGGATTCTGAGCTCCCGAAGACTAGAAAATCGTCCCTTTAAAATACCTATAGCATGTTCAATTCGTACTCTTGATTGTGCAAGGTGATAATTAAATTTAGTTTTGGGGTCATTTTCTGAAGTTGCACCACGGAAAGCAGGTATAATGTACTTTCCACTTGCATATGCTGAGTCTGCAAGGAGGTACTGAGATTCGTCAAAGTATGATTCAGGGGATTGAGAAATCCTCATTCTTTGGAAGACGGAAGAGTCATGACATGATCCAGGGCAGCCACTGTGAAAAGCAATAAATTTTTTATTGACATCGCATACAAGTTGAACGGCAATAGAGTATCTAGAAAGAAGATTAAAAGTTAGATTGTGAAAGATGAGAACTTGGAGAAGATTTTGAAGAAACCTTTTTTTGCGATCAAAATAATGGTTGCCATCATGAGCAGGCTTTTGACTCAAAGGGATGGTTGTGCCATCAACAAAACCTATACAGCCAGGGAAACCTTCAGCTTGCATTACTTGAGAGGATTCAAGTCGCTGTTCTGGAGTTGGCCAAGCAAGAGTTTGAGACTTGAGGGAAAGGATAGCAATCATACAGCGCTTGGTGTATAATATCACGGTACCATATCCTATGTTAAAGAGATTATCCAAACGTCTTACGGTATGGTAAGGTAAACTCTTACAGTCGCCTTGCTGTAAGCAGAATCCGGAGGAGATATGTGGATTTAGCTGAAAACCCCGTCCTTCCAATAAAAAATAACAAAATGGGAATTCTAAATCACTAAGCTAACCAATCTACTTGAATCCGATTGATAAAATAATGAAACTCTAAAATAATTAACGCTTATTGAGATTAAAAGAAAGTGGCTGTTGAGAAAAGAAATACTGATAACAACAATTAAGGTGTACCAGTGAAAGATCTGAAAAGATTGACTTTTATGTTTTTGTAATATTTTAAATTTATATGAGACAGCAATAATCAAGTCCCAGCGATGAAGACCTTTCTAAAGATACCCTGTATGAAGTGTGATTTAAATTGTTGAGTAGTATTTCTAAAATGTTATATATAAAATATAATGTTATAAGGGTATTACAATTTATTTAATTTGTTGAGTAATAAAAAATGAGACTGTGGTGGTTAAAGATTAAGCTGTATGATCTGTCTCCCCCTCTCAATTTCGAGTTTGAGGGTTGCTTAAGTATTCCTAGTCACGTGCCTAAGTAGCTCTTCCAGAGTCAATCCGGAGCCCGTACGGAGTCCGTACGGAGTCCGTACGGAGTCAAAGCGGAGTCCGTACGGAGTCCGTACGGAGTCGAAACGGAGTCCGTCCGGACTTCCGGACTCAATTTAGAACCTTAAAACCATAATAAAAAATCTAGAAAAATTACACATAATAGAGCTACTTCCCTCTTACCTACCAAACTAATTTTCGTAGTCTGCGCAGCTCTAATTACCCCGTGAAAATTCATCAAAGTTAAGTAATTTTTGAAAACGTAAATATTTCTATAAAACTTTAAAATTCATTTAAAAATATAAGAAAAATAGTAAAAATTCTGGGAAAATTTCCCAAGGTTCTTGAGTGTCTTGACTTGATACTTATAATTTTTTTAGACCATAAAATAAGTTTTCTCCGTAAAATAAATTGTTTTTTTGTAGGCATTCGCTCGTGACCAATTTCTCCATATTTAAAACTCAAATAAATTAAATAAAACCCTTTTATAAAAAAAATAATAATGCCAATCTTGCACGCCGTAATAACTCCATTTACGTACTTAGGTGCCGTACTAAACTTTAGGCTACCACATCCTCCCTCCAATCGAGAATGTCCCCATTCTTATAACTTTGCATAAGTGGTTGAGCACAATATTCATCTTTAACCTTCAACCACCATCTTCTTTAATCAACTAAAAAATTCATCTTCATCAATATGTCTTCCAAAGAACTTGTCGCTCCATGTGAACTCTGCGCTCGATACCAGGTACCTTGTTTAATGTCCAACCCTAATCTTCCTGGCAGAACAGCTTGCGACTTATGCCGTGTGAAAAAAGTCAAATGAAACCGGCCAATAGTTCCTTCTAAAACAAACGTATATTTAGGACCAGCAGCTCTCCCTGATCCCTCAACTTCTAAAAAGCGATCCAAAATTCCTGTCTTCTTAAAACGAATAAGAACAAAAACAGCTTCAAAAGTTCAATCTTCATCAACGGATCCCGGCCTAATTTTGCCTTCACAAGATCCTAATCCTATAACGCCAGTACCCCCAACTAAGTTTGCTGAGACTATGTTTCCTGGCTCTAAATGTAAGACCCTATTTATCTTACTAAAAAAAACTTTTAATCAAAATTGACTAAACCTATGACTTAATAACATATTTGAACTTCTAGCTGTCGAAATAACCAACACTGATGATGTTGGTAGAGTGAAGACGGACTATATCAATCATTACCCAAATTTTCATCGCTATCTTTTTCTTGACTTTACTAATGAGTTGAAACGAAAAATGCTGGCCTATTTTCAAGAAACTCCAGCTAATAACCATGAAGACCTCATGAAAAGAAGAATTTTAATGCAAAGCTTTGATAATGATGTTGAACAATTTCAAAGAAATTATCTTTTCTAACAGTATAACTTGATAAAATTTTGTTTTTGCTTGGTCTTCTTAAACTTTCAACATAAATGATGTTTTCTTTCTTCTCTGGCTTGATATAACATAAAATAAAATAATATAAATCTTGTGATGATTCCACTACTGAGAGCAAGGTTTGAATCCCTTCAGACTCCCATATACCAGTCTTCCTTCTTGTCACAGCATTGAGAGAGTGGATCTTCCTATGAGCCGAATACTCCTGATTCCAACCTCATAGGGCCCCCCACTGAGCCGAATTCTATGATTGCAATCTCGCCATAAGGTCCTCCAAGCTTCACACCAAAAAAAATGGCCTAACTATGAGGCACTAAAAAAAAATCATTCCCTAAAATCCAACTACCATCCTAACTTCTGATTCCTTCATCACAATTTTCAAACTTTGCTATACAGCAAACCCATAAAATACTTTTGCCAGGCTTCCAATAATAATATTAACTTTAGACCATGTTAAAGCGCCACAAATTTTACCTAATTAACCATTATGCTTTCCTTAGCATCATCACCACCTAAAGTTTTAACCTCCTAAAGCTATCAGCACCCAATTCCAGAAATAATTGAATAACCAGTTTAGAGTCATAGTGGACAGTGATAAATTAAAAGATTGAATTGAGTTATCCAAACAAGATTGACATTCCAGTTTATAGTCTTGGTGGACCAAACGTATAATCGATTGCCAGTTTATGGTCTTGGTGGACCAAAGATCGTTTAAGTGCATAAATATCTTGATATATTCCTAAGTAAGGCCTAGGCTTGACCAAAGATTGAATAAATTTGATAATCCAGTTTGATGTCATAGTGGACCAAACATTTGATCGACAAGTAATCCAGTATAAGGCCATAGTGGTCCAATGAATGTTGAATTATCCTGCAGATATTAATTTTCCAGTTTAAAGTCATAGTGGACTAAACAATGAATGAACTACCAGTTTAAAGTCATGGTGGACCAAACATTTAATTGATAAGAAATCCAGTTTAAGGTCATGGTGGACCCAACAGCTTGATAACAGTCCAGTTTAAGGTCTTGGTGGACCTAACATTTGATTTATATAAAAGAAATATGTCTCCGAAAATATCCATAAAATCTTGATTATCCTTGAAATTCAGTTTAAAGTCTTGAAGGACTAACAGCTCCAATATAAAATCTTTAATGAAAGTCTTGAAAATTAGCCAGTTTAAAGTCTTGGAGGACTAATAGCTCCAAAATTTGTATAAAACCTTAAGGAAAGTCTTGAACAGTAGCCAGTTTAAAGTCTTAGAGGACTAACAGATGTCTTGAAGTAAAATCCCATAGGTATTGAGTTCCCCTAGACCCTGTTTCCTGTCTAAACTAAATGAATAAAACTAAAAAGAATGAAAACTAAAAAAAATAAAACTAAGAAATATAATAATGATTTTGATTTAATTAATAAATTTTAATTTTTTTTTTTTTTTTTTATTTTTATTTTTTTTATTTTTTTTATTTTTTTATTATTATTATTATTTTTATTTTTTTATTTATTTTATTTTTATTTTTTTTTTTATTATTTTTTTTTTTTTTTTTTTATTTTATTTATTTATTTTTTTTTTAAATTTTAATTTTTTTTTTTTTTTTAAATTTAAAATAAAAGATTTTAGAAAAGATAGTTTTGAAATAAAAGTTAAAATTTAATTTTAAAGAAAGATAAATGAATGTGAAAAGAAAGATAAAAAAAGTACTAAAAAAAAATTTTAAAATAAAATTTTAAAAGATGCCCCCCGGCCATTTGATGAGCCGTACCCTCAACATCATACCCACATCCAAGTGCAACTTGATGTGGTTACACAATTTTGAGAAATTGAAAAGAAAAGAAAATAAATGAAAAATTTTTTTTTTTAAAAGATAATTTTTATAATGATGATCACTGGGTGGGCTCCCTCCAATTTATAAAAATGATTAGAGACCACCAGTGAGCATCACCTTTACAATAATTCATAATATATATTAAAGAAAAGAAATCACAATCTAACATAAAAAAAATCAAAAACAAAATAAGAAAATCTTGAATCCGGCGTTGAGAGCGGTGTCTCTTGATTCATTCCAGTTTATAGTCTTAGTGGACTTCCTAAAATTAAAAGACAAAGCCAGGATTCAACTAGAAACAGGGAAAATTTTGGAAACGAACATTATGGGGTAATTGTGTATAGAGCAGCCAGCCCATCAATTACCCCCACACTTGCCAATATTAAATTAAGAAGGTTCCCCTGTGAACACTTCTTCCAATAAATTTTAAAATTTTTCCAACACTATCTTCACCCATATTTTAAGAATTTTAAATTTTGAAAATTTTCAATGAAGGTTTTCTTGCATTTCGTTAAGTTTCATCACAGTTTTGTTGCCCATATGCAGTGTAACGATAGTAAAGTATTTTTGATAAAAATAAGAAGATAGTTTATACTCGTTGCGGAGGAATAAATTTAATAAAAGTCATTAAAATTGTAGTTTATCCTCATTTCGGAGTTCGTCCATATAATTTCATAAATGTCATAGTTTATCCTCATTGCGGAGGAATCCATAAAATTTCATTGATATCATAGTTTATCCTCATTGCGGAGGAATCCATAAAATTTCATCAATATCATAGTTTATCCTCATTGCGGAGGAAGACTTCGGCACTCCTGGTGCCTCTAGGATAGAACCGTTTCACTTGATCGGCAGCTACCCTCTTCTTCAATACTACTCCATCCAACTCTTCTAGCACATATGAACCGCCGGAAACTTGCTCCTTGATTTTATACGGTCCATTCCACCTATCTGCAAACATTTTTCCCCACTGACTTTCCAAACTCCTATTATACACCAGGACCATATCTCCTGGGTTCAAAGGTTTCCTTAATCGATGTGCCAACCGCTCATCCCAATATCTAACTGATTGATTTCGGATCTTCATCATCCGCGAATATGCCTTTTCTAAATATTCTTCTTTCTTTTCTAGCTGCATCATTCTTGCACACAATAATTCTTCAGTAGTTTTGACCGTGTCCCAGTCAACTCCAAGATATGATTCAGCTTCTAAATCAACCGGTAAAACTGCTTTCTGTCCAAAAACAATTTCATAAGGTGAAAATCCGGTCGTCCTTTTGGCAGTGATTCGATCAGCAAATAAAACTAAAGGTAAATAGTGCCTCCACTTTTTGGCACTTGTCCCACAAATTTTAACTAAAGCATCCTTAATAACTTGATGCCCTCTTTCAACCATGCCTTCAGCTTCAGGATAATATGGGGTTGCTACCCTAACCTTTGATCCAACTTTCAATACGGCCTCTTTAAACTCTGTCCCAAATTCAGGACCTCCATCTACCGTTACCAACTTCATCACCCCATACCTATATACCCAATTATTCAAAAAAAATTCTGCCACATTTTTCGCAGTTAAATTAATAAGAGGCGCTGCCTCTACCCAACCAGATAAATCATCTCTGGCCACAATTAAATATTTATACCGTCCCTCTTTTATATGAACGGCATCTAAACTAACTCTTCCAAAGAGCGTATATTCACCGGTCGCGCGTCCAGGTTCTTTTGGCCTTAAATAACTTCGTCTTTGACATTCTTCACATGACTGAACCCACTGTTTAACAGCCATCTTCATGCCAGGCCACCAAAATCGATCAGAAATTCTTCTAAATGTTTCTCCAACGCCTCTATGCCCGAGATCTTCATGCAGTGATTTCAAAACTAATTCTTGCCCCTTCTGTTGAGTTATAACTACTTGAGGATTTGGATACCTCCTCCTCATTAAACGTCGACCAGATAGGTAAAACGTAGATGACTTCCTCTTGATAGCCACCCATTCATCGTCTTCACACTCTTCTGGCCTCTCTAAAGTCAACAAATATTTGACTAACAAAAAATAAAAACCAGTCTGACCCCAGACTTCATCTTGAAAATCGATTAATATAACATCAATAGGGACTTCTCTATCACCAATATCACCTGCACATGAATGAGCCAATAATCGTTGACCCCTAAATAAATTTTTAATCGAGCTATGTCGACGTTTTTCTTCTGAACCTTTGGATCCTTCGAAAACCGTATTTGAAAATACCTCTTTCTCTTTATCCACCTTTTTATTTAAATTCTCTAATTCTCCAACATATACACCATTCCTTAATTTACTACTATCCCACACTACCAATCCATTTTCCTCTACATACACCACATCTTCTTCTACCTCCTCTCTGCCGAATTTATCTACACCTTTTCCAACACCTTTATTAACATAAAAACTATTTTCCAGTTTATCCTCTTGGTGGAGGTCATCTTCATCATAATCTAAACACAATAGTCCTGCCAGTTTAACCTCATGGGGGAGGTATGGAAAGTCTTCAGCTCCTTTAGTGCTGGCTTTGATAATAGGTATATCTTCATCGAACTCTTCTGAGTCTGAATCTTCTTCAGTGGGTGGTCTCCTTGATAAACCATCTGGCATAGTAAAAGTTTTGCCAGGCTTATGAACTAAATCGAACGAAAAATGTTGAATAAAAGCTACACATCTCGTCATGGGTGCGTTCGGTAAACTTGGGGAATTAATCATCTGGATTAACGATTTCGCATCCACTTGCAACTCAAAATGTTGCCCCCACAAAATATGCTGAAGTTTCTTCAGTATTTTCGCCACACCACATAATTCCAATTTTGGTTGAGAATATCTTGATTCGACCTCAGTAAATACTACAGATTCATACCTAAATGGCCTGATGTAACCAGCTTTATCCATCTGAGACAGAACCGCCCCAGCTGCAACCTGACTTGAATCAACTTCTAAATAAATTCTGCCAGCATCTTTTCCATAATCCAACTTGTGCAGGACTAAATCCTTCCCTACAACCTCCTTCAACTTCACAAACGCCTTCTCACACTCTTCATCCCACTCCCAGTCTGCATCCTTTCTCGTTAACCGCCTCAATGGAGCTGCCAATGAAGAAAAGTCCTTGATAAACATTCTAACATATACGCAAACGCCTAAAAACCCTCTGACTTCGGTCGTATTCTTGGGTCTTGGCCAGGACTGAATTTTGTTAACTTTCTTCTTGGACATAATCCTACCCTCTCTACATACCACATGGCCTAATATTTCTAAGGCTGGCACACAACAGGAAAATTTTGAACCTGAAATAGTTAAACCAGCCTCTTCAATTCGAAACAAGATTCTTTCTAAAGTAATTGCAAACTCCCAAATGAATTTGCGTATCCCGGGATTCTCTTCCAACACCTGGTTATCATAGTCGGTTGTTGGTCCCTTAATTCCTCCATCATCTATAAAGATTCCAGCATATTGTGGAATTTCATCTTGAAGGATCCAAGCCATCTGAGCTTGATAAACTGCAACCGAATTTGTTGCTCCTTGAGGTAATCTTGTTAACTGTAAACGTCCAAGTGGCGTATCAAATGTAGTGAGAGGCCTTGAGTCCGGATGTAACTCTCTCTCATCATATCCACCCATAATATCTCCCAAACCATAGCACACTCTCCCTGCAAACGCTTCAACAAACTCCTCAGCACTAGGTGGTATCCCAGCATCCTTTATTGTAACCCTATTTAATTCCCTAAGATCATGAACAACTCTAAGCTTGCCATTCGGTTTCTTGATACAAAATACAGGACTAGAATAACTTGACGTTGATTGCTCATACAGTCCAGTGCGTATCCGTTCTCTGACAACTTCAATATAGGCTTCTTTTAATGCAGCCGGAATAGGAATCGGTTTCTGCTGCCACGGTTCATGACATACCACAGGAATCTTGTAAGGCTCCCCATAGGAATGCTTCAACACACCCCTCTCCTCTTCTACAAAAGCAATGGCCTTCTCTCGCTTGACCATCACATCCAACAACAACTTCTTCTCTTCTCCAGACAACCAACCATCAGGTCCAAAATTAACAACACCCAGTCTCTCAAAAGTGATTCTTGACGTCTCAGAAAATTCAGGCGGATTCTTTACCAAGGGACTTTGTCAGTACAGTCTAGTATATAAGTATGGCATAATAGTGTTATTTTATGGTCCTACTACTTATTAATAAATGATTTAGTGATTAAACCTCAGGGGAAGACTAATAGAATAGTTATACTCAAATTAAACTCACAATACTTGGATTTAAATGTGTGCTAGTGGTGGAAAATAGAAGAATAAAATATAGTTATAGCTTTTATAAAGATAATATCAATTTATAAGGGCTTTATAATATATTTCTGAATGTTAATAATTGTAGTGTAATGTTTGTTTGAAGTGTAGTAATTGAATGATGATAATAAACCGTCAAAATCCCTCCTTACTTATACCCAAATCCACTGGAGTGCACAGACCTTCAATCCAGATGATGTCACTGCTATCCCCGGCAATTACAGCACTGTGAGGGCCCATCACCTCCCCATGGCGTCCACTTCAAGCAGTTTCAACACCCAGACCTCCAGTAAGGACCCTCCATCACTATTAATAATAACACAGAGTCATACCATAAATAGAAATCCCAGATAAAAGCGGATACCATAAAGAAACAGGTAAAATAAAAGATCAAAAAGAGATTTAATGAAACTAAAAGCATATAAAGGAAACAAATAAAATGTCCAAGCCCCCAATAACATCCCCAAGCATCCACATTAACCCAGAAACATCTTTCCAACCCATAAATCCGTGAATAACCATCCAAGGAAGTAATTTTAGTTGTCCAAACTGGGTGTATGCGCCTGATATAGGTGTCTATGCTTCTGTAGGCGTTGTGAGTCCACTGATTTCGTCCATATGACCTAAAATAAGCAGAAAAACAAAGGTTATAGGCTATTAAGGGGCTAAAACCCACTTATATACCTAAATATACATAATATACTGCATATTTCACTGAATATGAGATTTATGTATACATATAAGCTTATGTATGTCAATAATTACTTCATATCACTTAAGATAAGTATATTATGACTCCATTAACACCTTAATAAGTATTATTAGGCCATGGATAAGCTATTTAAACTATTATAAATTATATAATAGAATAATAATTATATATATATATAATAAAATAATATATATTATTATTTTAACCTTATTTTTAAGATATAAGCTTAATCTAGTTAAGGTTATCTTATTTTAAGCATAAGAAATACTCAGTCCTAAGGATATTTAGGCTGACACTCCCTCACCCCAAAAAAACAATAAAAAAAATGTTAAGACATTTTAATTAATCTTAAGGAATGAAATAATAAAATAAAAAATAATTTTTATAATACATATACTGAATGAACAGTATTATTTAGATTTAAATTTTTTCAAGAGATTTTTAAGATCAGAGATTTCATTTTCTGGAATCCACTGGTCATATTCACTTGATTTATTTTTAAATCTTAGTAGATACTCAACTCCCTTTTCTTTTGTAAGGTGTCTCTTTTTAAGTATCTTTTCAATTTCTGCTTTTTCCACTATTTCTTCAGGTTGCTGTTTATGCCTTCCTGATCTTCTTGGAAAGAGAGCAGTATCATTAGAATGGTATGGTTTTATAAGAGAAATAGGAAATACTGGATGTTTTCTATCATAAGGTGCATATAGAATAACCTCAACAGCATTATTACCAACCATCTTTTTAACTACAAATGGTCCAATGAATGGATCCTTCAATTTAACATTACCATTTAAATTGAAATGTAGCGTTGAAATAAGGACTTCATCACCCTCTTTGAACATTTGTTCTTTATGGGCTTTATCCCATCTTTTCTTTTCATACTCAAAAGCCTTATTTATACATTCTTGAGCATGTTTTCTGCATAGTTCTTGCATCTGAAGAAAAGATTTAGTACCTGGATGAATATCCAATCTAGGTAACTTATTAAAAGTTTTAGCAGGGGTATTAGGTACATAACCCAACCATAACTCAAATGGCTTTTTGCCAGTGACAGAATGTACTGTACTATTATATGCAAATTCTAAACCTGGGATAAGGGTTACCCAATCATGCGTGAATTTGTCATTGTCTTTAAAATTAAGACCAAAAGCACAGTATCTTCTTATCATATCTTCTAAGGTTTGTATCATTCTTTCTGCTAGCCCATCAGTTTGTGGATGGTGTGCTGTAGAAAGTTTTAATTGACACCCTGAAACATCCATAAGTGACGTCCAGAACTCAGAAGTAAATTTAGGATCTCTGTCAGAAACTATTGCTTTGGGGAAACCTGCTGTATTTAACATTTGTGTCCACCATAAAAAAGCTAAGTCCTTTGCAGAAACCTCTTTGTGGGTAGGAATAAATTTACACATCTTTGTAAATCTATCTACAATTACCCAGCAGGAGTTAAAGCTCTTATGCCCTGCTATTGGCAAACCTGTTACAAAGTCCATGTTAATGATTTCCCATGGAGCTTTTGGTTGCTCAATTTGTTGTAATAAACCAGCTCTTTTTCCTGTTAATCTTTTAGATTTTTGACAAGAATCACATGTTTCAACATATTTCTGAACATCCTCAGACATGTCAATCCACCAAGCTGTGTTTTTTACTCTGGTTAATGTTTTATGGTAGTCAAAATGACCTTCTAATATATCATCATGACATATACTTAACATTAACTCCTTCATTGAAGGGGGAATTACAATTACATTACTTAATTTTTTCCTGTAATATATAAAACCATCCTCAATGGAAAATTTTCCTTTCTCTAATGCCTCTTTATACTTATCTGGTAATGTTTTTATTAAAACATTCATTGAAGCATTAGATGGATCATTTAATATTGTAGTTAATTTACTTAAGTCAGGATCTGAATTATAATTATCAAGAATTGATTGCATAAATTCATCCTCAAGATCTACAATATAAATGCCATAAATGTTAATAATCTCTGATTCAGGAACATAAGCAGGATTATCATCATTATTAGGCAGAGGTACTCTAGATAACAGATCTACATTAGAGTGCAAGGTTCCTGCTCTATGTGTAATAGTCATCCGTCCTCTGTATTCTTGTACAGCTAATTGCCATCTAAACATGTGTCTATTAGGAGTTTTCATGTTTAAGAGTGACTTAACTGCACTACAGTCAGTTATTAACTCAAATTTTTGGTCTTCAAGGTAATAATGTAGCTTTTCAAGAGCCCATACTACTGCCAAACATTCAAGTTGAGTAGCACCATATTTTAATTCACTACTTCTCAGAGTACGTGAAATATAGCAGATTACTACTTCTGACATTTTACCTTCAATAAGTTGTTTTTGATGCAAAGCAGCACCCAGTCCAATAAAACTTGCATCTGTATATAATACAAAAGGTAATTGGAAATCTGGTAATCCCAAGATAGGAGCTGTCATTAAACATTCTTTCAACTTATTAAAAGCGTGTTGTCTTTCATTATTCCAAATGAAAGCTTCTGATTTCTTTATCAGTGTGGTCAGTGGTGCAGCAATTGATTGGTAGTTTTTTATATATTGTCTATAATAACCACACATTCCAAGAAAAGATTGTACATCCTTCACATTTTGGGGAATGCCAATATTCTTTATTGCAGCCACTTTATTTTGGTCTACACATATTTGTAAGCCAGATACAATATGACCAAGCACTTTTAAAGATTCAAACCCAAATTTACATTTTTTCAATGCAAGGGTCATTTTTATTTCATCCATTTTTTGAAATATTTTCCTTAAATGGATTAGGTGTTCATCAAAAGTTTTAGAGAACACTATAATGTCATCAATGTATACCATTAACCATCCCTCTATCATTTCATTATGGAATTTTATATCCATTAACTTTTGAAATACTGATGGAGCATTCTTTGGTCCAAATGGCATTCTGACATACTTATAAATTCCCATGTGTGTTGTTATCAACAAAAAGTTCTGTGAATTCTTTTCAACAGGAATTTGATGGTACCCTTTATTTCCATCTAGGCAACTTATATATTTAGCACCTTTAAGGGTAGCATGTATAGAGGCAATCCTTGGCAAGGGATAAATATCATCTACTGTAAATGTATTTAATGCTCTATAATCACCGCACAGTCTTGCTTTATCTTGTTCATAAGAAATCAGCACTGGTGATATTACACAATATTTTGGTGTAGTTTCAACCTTCTCAAGAATGTTCATCTTTAATAACATCTTAATATTATCCTCTATGTCTTTCCTCTTCATTGGTGAAGCAGGATATGGTTTCTTTTTAAGACTAGCAGGAATATTATCCATGTCACAGGTTAAACTAATTTTCATTTCATGATCTTTTACAAGGCCAAGTTCATTTGTACCATGTGCAAAAGCCATTGGAAAAGCTTTAATTAATTCCAAAATATTATCTTTCTCAGTTTCACTTATCTGAGTGCCAAATGATGCTTTTGAAATTTCTGTTTCCAGAAGTTCCAACTCATTGGATTCTCTTCCTTTAGACGGGGAATTTGTTACTGACTCAATGTGTAAGACTGTGTTAAAAGAATTTATTTTAAATTTCCTTTTACCATTCATGCCAATTGTAAAATTATTATTAGCAGGGTCTAATTTTACACCAAATTTAGTCAGAATATCATTTCCAATGATAAAACAGTTACTACAATTTGTATTATCCATTACTACAAAGTCACAAGTTACCCTTACATAACCATGTTGGTGTTTAAAGAAAACAGCAGCTTTGTATTTACCAATGGGGTGTAGTACTGATCCAAAACCTCTCCAATTTTTATTCTGAAGTGGTTCAAGCTTAAACTTATATTCACTATCAATTTTCTGTAATGTATTAGTGGAAACAACTGAACCAGCAGCTCCTGTGTCCAATACTATATTAACATTTTCACCAGAAATGATAGATGGAACCGTGATAGGTGTCATTCTAAAGTTATCAGCTTGTATATCCTTAATGATTTCAGCATCCTCAAAATTCATTAAAGATTCATTTGAGTCCATATTTAATATTGGATTTTCAAAGATGGACAAATCATCTTCCAACATACAGACTTCATTTTCATCACTATATGAGATATTGCTGTCATAATCACTTGATTCTTTACTTTTTTCAGTTTCAGTTTCAGATTCACGTTGATTTTCAACAATATTTATGTTTTTCTCACATTTGTGACCTTTTACCCAAGGTTTGTTACACTTATAACAAGTATTTGTTTCATACTTTTTAGGTACTACAGGTGCAGTAGGTTTTTTCTGCTTCTCCTGAAGTGTTTTTGAATTCTGAGTTTTTACAGGTTCAACATTTTGCTTATAAGTGGAATACCTTGATTCATACTTATGGTTCAATAATATTTCATTGCAAATATTAATAAAGTCAGAATATTCAGTAACATTTAATGTTCTAGCTACAACAATGTCTCTGACAGATATAGGTAATTTGTATATTATCTTATCTTTCCATAAGTTAAAATCCATATGAGGCTCAATGGCTTTTAATATTTTGTTTAAATTCATTAAAAATACCATAGGTTTGTCACCATTCAACGGATTATACCTAGTCTTCTCATACAGTCTCTGCTGAGTAAGCCTGAATTTAGAACCTCCAAATTGTTTTTCAATAAGTTGTTTCCATTCAGCCCAAGAGTAGTCTCTACCCTCACTTAAGACAGCTTCAAACCATAATAAAGCAACATCCTTAAATAAAGAAATTAATTTTGATGTTATCTCTTCATCTGGTAACTTATATGAGAATTTCAAGTTGTCAATTCTTTGAATAAAATGTTGCCAATCAGAGCTGGCTTCCCCATCATAAGTTGGGTACTGATCTATTTTAGGCCAGTTCTTCTGATTGGATTTTATCTCACTAATCTTAGGTAAATTCAACAACTCATTTACTTTTGATAAATGGTCTTGTATTTCTTCCTGCACGGATTTGTGACTTACATTTTCAGATTTGACACTACCACCAGATGGTTTTAATTGTGGTGGTACAGGGAAGGAATGAGATTCACTTTTGCCAATGAAAGGATTATTATTATATTGATTATACTTATGATTATCCTGGATCATTAGTAGATTGGCAGTTTCAATCTCAACTTTAGTTAATCTTTGTAGCAACTCAGAGACACTTTGATTTGTCTGTGCAAAAGATAACTTTGTTCTTGATTCAGTCTTTAATAAGTGTGTTTCATATAATTTTTCTAACTCACAAAATTTGTTTGAAAGGTCATTATATTTATTACTCAATGAATCATATTTAAGAGTTAGAGACAAATGTTCTTTCTCTAATTCTTTATTACGTGTTGCTAATTGAGAAATGTTCAATGTTAAGGATGAAATTGTATCACTAGTGAGCTTAACTGTCTGTTCCTCACAATCAGTCATTCTATTCCACAATGCTGAAACAATTCTATGGACAGTTGGATTATTGTTAAAATATTCCATGTCCTCCTTTTCAATTCTCTCACTCTCCTGTGAACTTCTCATCTCACTAGTAGGTGGTTGCAACTGAGGATTAACTGTATTATCATTGTATATAGTACTGTTATTATGGATAAAAGACAAGTCAGGTGTATCTACTCTAAAACCCAAATTTCTTAAATCCTCCTCTATTTTTTGTACAGATTTAACATCAATAGAATTACCTACATTGTAATTATCAGTATTATGTCTAATCTGAGAGGGTAAGTTACTTACCAAGGGATGGTTGCCAGGCCTGATTTTTGGCGCTTTTTTCCCTTGTAAGGGTGAGCTGAGGAAGTCAGATGAGGGGGTGGATCCCTGTTGCAACTGTGGCTTGTCCACTGTTGGTGAAACCAGTCCCATTTCCATTTGTCTACCAGGATTTTCTCCTGGGAGTGAGTGGACCCTCCTTGGGTAGGGGGTTGCTGATTTGATTGACTGGGCTGGCCTCCCTTTAATTCTGCCATTGCCTGATTCATCTGCTGAAATCCTACCTTGCAATTGTTTTGCAACTGCTCTACTTCTTTGAACATGAGAGATTTTGATTCCTCTAGCTTCAGAACCTGTTTGGCCAGGTGGGACAGTTGATCCTGAAGAGGAGGAGACGTCTTTTTGATAGTTATCTTTTTTAAGAGGGCGTCCTTTTCCTCTATACTCATGCTTTCTGGCTGGGGGTACTGTTGTCCCTCCATGGTGATGTCCTGGAAAGTTTTTATTAGCTTTAGACCTGGTATTATAAGCAGGCTGTTCACTTACACTATCCTGAGGAGCACTCATATTGTTCAGAATAACAATATTTTACGTCTACAAAAGGAAAAAACTCTGTGGAATTAGTAGACAAATAATATTAGCAATTATATTACTAATAAAAAAGCAATGGAGCTTACCCTGAATTTATATCTTTATTTATTTAAATAAAATATAAGAAAAATTCGAAAAAATCTGTTAAAAATATAATAGTAAGTTTAACTAGACCTCTATAAGGGTGAATAATTAGCTTACCAAGCTTTAGCCAAATACCAATTTTATTGGGTGTTATATTGGTGTCCAAATACCAAGTGAAATTGGGTTTATATTGGGTACAGTTACTACTGTAAATATCTAATTTTTATGATAAAAAATTAGTACAATTATTATAAGGGTTCTTTTCCGCAATCAATGAGCTATGATGACCCACTAATATGCCGCAGACCCAAATATTTGGTTAATTTTGAGTTGTACTAAGGTAAAAATCACGTCCCAAGGCTTATACTAAATAATAAGTAAAATATAAGGAAAGACCCCCAATTGTCAGTACAGTCTAGTATATAAGTATGATATAATAGTGTTATTTTATGGTCCTACTACTTATTAATAAATGATTTAGTGATTAAACCTCAGGGGAAGACTAATAGAATAGTTATACTCAAATTAAACTCACAATACTTGGATTTAAATGCGTGCTAGTGGTGGAAAATAGAAGAATAAAATATAGTTATAGCTTTTATAAAGATAATATCAATTTATAAGGGCTTTATAATATATTTCTGAATGTTAATAATTGTAGTGTAATGTTTGTTTGAAGTGTAGTAATTGAATGATGATAATAAACCGTCAAAATCCCTCCTTACTTATACCCAAATCCACTGGAGTGCACAGACCTTCAATCCAGATGATGTCACTGCTATCCCCGGCAATTACAGCACTGTGAGGGCCCATCACCTCCCCATGGCGTCCACTTCAAGCAGTTTCAACACCCAGACCTCCAGTAAGGACCCTCCATCACTATTAATAATAACACAGAGTCATACCATAAATAGAAATCCCAGATAAAAGCGGATACCATAAAGAAACAGGTAAAATAAAAGATCAAAAAGAGATTTAATGAAACTAAAAGCATATAAAGGAAACAAATAAAATGTCCAAGCCCCCAATAACATCCCCAAGCATCCACATTAACCCAGAAACATCTTTCCAACCCATAAATCCGTGAATAACCATCCAAGGAAGTAATTTTAGTTGTCCAAACTGGGTGTATGCGCCTGATATAGGTGTCTATGCTTCTGTAGGCGTTGTGAGTCCACTGATTTCGTCCATATGACCTAAAATAAGCAGAAAAACAAAGGTTATAGGCTATTAAGGGGCTAAAACCCACTTATATACCTAAATATACATAATATACTGCATATTTCACTGAATATGAGATTTATGTATACATATAAGCTTATGTATGTCAATAATTACTTCATATCACTTAAGATAAGCATATTATGACTCCATTAACACCTTAATAAGTATTATTAGGCCATGGATAAGCTATTTAAACTATTATAAATTATATAATAGAATAATAATTATATATATATATAATAAAATAATATACATTATTATTTTAACCTTATTTTTAAGATATAAGCTTAATCTAGTTAAGGTTATCTTATTTTAAGCATAAGAAATACTCAGTCCTAAGGATATTTAGGCTGACAGACTTTCATAAGGATCTCTTGATAACCTTGGTCTTCTCAAAGGTGGATTTAATTCAGCAGGTAGCGGTTCATTAATGGGTCGAACTTTATTTGCTACTTTCTTATATTTGGCTGCGTCCACATCTAAATTAACTTGAGGTAAAACATCGCCATTAAAACTTTCATCAAATGAATCTTCTTCATCGTCAGAATCAGAATAAGAAAAATTAGAAAAATATTTTATTTCATTTTTAAATTTTACCCTTTTCTCCTTTCCCTCGTCTAATTTATAAACAGATTTTCCAACACCTTTGCTTCCCTTATCCAACAGTAAATCACCCGTAAAGAAAGTTGGCAGTTTACCCTCTTGCTGGAGGACCGGAATTGAATTTTCACAAAAATTATTTTTTTGTGTTTTAATTATACTGAGATTTTTAATCGGGTTTTGATAAGATTTTCGCAGTTTACCCTCTTGCTGGAGATCCGGAATAACATTTTCACAAAAATTATTTTTTTGTGTTTTAATTATACTAAGATTTTTAATTGGGTTTTGATACGATTTTCGCAGTTTACCCTCTTGCTGGAGGTCCAAAATAGAAGGTGATAATTGCAGTTTAACCTCTTGCTGGAGGTCCGGAATTGAATTTTCACAAAAATTATTTTTTGGTATTTTAATTATACTGAGATTTTTAATCGGGTTTTGATAAGATTTTCGCAGTTTACCCTCTTGCTGGAGATCCGGAATAACATTTTCACAAAAATTATTTTTTTGTGTTTTAATTATACTAAGATTTTTAATCGGGTTTTGATACGATTTTCGCAGTTTACCCTCTTGCTGGAGGTCCAAAATAGAAGGTGATAATTGCAGTTTAACCTCTTGCTGGAGGTCCGGAATTGAATTTTCACAAAAATTATTTTTTTGTGTTTTAATTATACTGAGATTTTTAATCGGGTTTTGATAAGATTTTCGCAGTTTACCCTCTTGCTGGAGATCCGGAATAACATTTTCACAAAAATTATTTTTTTGTGTTTTAATTATACTAAGATTTTTAATCGGGTTTTGATACGATTTTGGCAGTTTACCCTCTTGCTGGAGGTCCAAAATAGAAGGTGATAATTGCAGTTTAACCTCTTGCTGGAGGTTATAAAACATACCCTTCCAACCTTTATCCAACCTAATTTGGCCCATTTTGCCTTTTTCACCATTTTTAAATTTTATAGAAAAACAGGGTAAATCCAATAAACATATAGAAAAGTCCAAAACGTATTTGCACTCCAAAGTAATATTAACAGAAAATAATTGAGAATCCACTTGAATTATCTCCAAGTGAGCTGACCTATTGCAATCCGGGATCTCATCCTGAGGAGAGATTACAACATTAGAGCGATCAGCCCCTGCTACCCCAAAAAATGAGGGCATCCATCCTTTTCCAACAAACATAATTCACCAGAAGCCGTCCGTTTTATATGCCGCTTCTTGGTGCAAACACAACACTGGCACAAAGTAGTAATCCCTGGCCGTGTTTCCCAACCTTCATCTCCAGGAGGCGCTAACCGCATATGTAACCTCCGCATATCTTCACCAGTGATCTCCAAACTAATCCCCATGCCAGCTTGATACCCTATCCTGGCCTCAAAATCCATCAAAAAAGGACCACCAAGAACAGTTTTGACTGCTCCTCTGGCCACATAAAAGTGAACCTTACCAACAGATCCACCAATGCCTAACCTGACATGCTCAGCAGTACCCATCAGCTCTGTTGCATGCCCTCCAATACCTCTGAGGTTTCCCCCAGTTCCACTTTTAATTGGCAAGCCTATACTCGTTGCTTGCTCCAATGAAATTAAATTAATTTGAGACCCTGAATCGACCAAGGCCTTAACTTCTTTACCATTAAGAGTTACCACCAGGTAACCCAGGGGAGCGGAAAAATGTGTATCTACATCTTCCCCAAACTTTTCAGCATTTTCACAAATATATTCCACCTCTCCAGTGGAAACCTGACGCCTCGTCAAATGCTTCTTTTGCTTTTCAGCAAGCGCCGGACTAATCGTAAATAACTCCCCTAATGATAAGGGAATCTGCAGTTGATTCACCCTATTCAAAACTGTGTCCATCGCATTAGCTTGACCAGAAACTACTGGCCGCTCATACTGGACCTTTGATTTAACAACCTTGGCCCTGGGTACCTCTTGAGGTCCAACCGAGCCATCTTCACCCCCCATTATAACATCTTCACTTTCTATAACCCTAACTCCGTCACCAGCTTCTTGCACTAATCCTGATCCATCGCTAGTCCTTCTTACTCCCTCCATTGGGATGGGACCGCTAAAACTTGGTCTGGGTAGAGACGCCAACGGTACGTCCTCCTCAGAATCCGAATCATCCTCTGGCATAGGCTCACCATTTAAATCAAACTTGCCATAACTAGGGGGCCCCATATCAGCAATCCCCTTCTGCATTTTATATAATTCGTCCTTAGAGTAAGGGTTCAATTTGTTGGCGGCAGTTTGAGCGCTAGAATTCTTGTCCTTAGAGTAAGGGTTCACTTTGTTATTGGCCTTGCCAGGATTAGCCCTCAATTGGCTCTGAATGCTACTTTTCGCCTTAGTAGCAGCTTCTCTTCTAGCAGCATTAACATCGTATTCGCCAGCCATACAGCTACCCTCCACCTGAGCAACCGTCACCAGCTCTAAACCACCAAAAGAAGTAGAAAATGTGGCTTTACTGACCTCTTTCTCTTTACCTTTGTCAGCTTTTCCACCATTACCGTTACCATTTTTGCCACCCTTGGCTTTAACATCTTCATCCGTCACCTCTTCAAATCTGGCTCTTCTTTCAGCCGTTAAACTTCTTCTGACCAAATCAGAAGGAGACTGTCCATCACTGGGCTTGATGAACGAACCATCGGGAAATTTATAAACTTTACCATCAAATAAAACTCGCCCAGCATCCATATCCTTATCAAGAGCAAAACAAACTGTTGCTCTATGCCCCCTCCTATTACAATAGGAGCACACCTTTGGCTCATCATAGCCACCTCTATAATTACTACCACCATTCCCACCATTTCTCCCATTGCCTGGGAAGCGGTTACCGTTGTTATTGCCATTATAATTTCGACGTTCATAACCTCTGGACTGATAAGAAGTCGACGTCGACGAAGAAGCGATTGGGGCCTTGTTGGCCTTCTGGGTTTCTTGAACAAATATTTTTAATTGTTTAGTTAAATTGGCCAGGTGATCGACCATCTTATTATCCACATTACCCTCAACTTTAGCAGCAGGTAATCCCATTTGAGCCTTTTTGGCCTCCTGGGCTTTGACCATAATATCGTTATTGTCGGCCAAAACTTCGCTAACCTTGCTAACATATTGAGTGCATGACTCTTGATATTTGTCCAAAGCCAATAACTTTAGATGGGCCTGAATGTTCTCTTTGATAACCTCCAGAGCCGGCAGTTTCTGCTCACCATTAGGCAGTTCCTTCATCAAATCTTTTCTTGAAAGATCCTTCAAGACGTCCATACGAATATCCCTGCTGCATGCTGACCAAAACAAATCTTTTGCTTGGTTCTCATGCACTAACTCGTCCACCAAAATAAGATATTCTACCACTTCTTCAAACTGAACACAAAGTTTTTTGAAGTCCACCATTGAAGAAACACCACCTTTAGCTTGCCAGTCACCTACAATTTTATTGAGGTCCATCATTGTAAACCTAACACCCCATCTATCAATCATAGCTTTAGAAAGCTTAACCCAATCCTTGTCCTTAAATGCCTGCATAGCAATAACCTCTTTTTCCACCTCCCTATCGGCAATAAAAAATCTAACTTGCTTCACCATATCCACATGGGAAGCACCATCAACAGCAGCAGCAGCTTCATACCTGCTAATGAACCATTTAACCTCCTCCCCATCAAACTTTGGGCCATCCCAAGAAACAATTCTAACTGAGGGAGTAAGAGGGTTAGAAGATCCAGAAGCAACAGCAGACGAAGACATCCCAATAAGTAATGAAAAGCGTTAACAATCGATAAAATAACAAGCCTCTTGCAGGCCAATAACAAAAATCCAATTAGAGTTCCAGAAAATAAGCCTCTTGCAGGCTAATAACGTTCTTGATCCAAGTAAGTCTTTTAAAGAAAGCTAGAGAAATCGAACACCCCACGTTGGGCGCCAACTATGGTAAGGTAAACTCTTACAGTCGCCTTGCAGTAAGCAGAATCCGGAGGAGATATGTGGATTTAGCTGAAAACCCCGTCCTTCCAATAAAAAATAACAAAATGGGAATTCTAAATCACTAAGCTAACCAATCTACTTGAATCCGATTGATAAAATAATGAAACTCTAAAATAATTAACGCTTATTGAGATTAAAAGAAAGTGGCTGTTGAGAAAAGAAATACTGATAACAACAATTAAGGTGTACCAGTGAAAGATCTGAAAAGATTGACTTTTATGTTTTTGTAATATTTTAAATTTATATGAGACAGCAATAATCAAGTCCCAGCGATGAAGACCTTTCTAAAGATACCCTGTATGAAGTGTGATTTAAATTGTTGAGTAGTATTTCTAAAATGTTATATATAAAATATAATGTTATAAGGGTATTAAAATTTATTTAATTTGTTGAGTAATAAAAAATGAGACTGTGGTGGTTAAAGATTAAGCTGTATGATCTGTCTCCCCCTCTCAATTTCGAGTTTGAGGGTCGCTTAAGTATTCCTAGTCACGTGCCTAAGTTTTCCCCTCCAGAGCTCTTCCAGAGTCAATCCGGAGCCCGTACGGAGTCCGTACGGAGCCGGAACGGAGTCCGTACGGAGTCCGTACGGAGTCCGTACGGAGTCGAAACGGAGTCCGTCCGGACTTCCGGACTCAATTTAGAACCTTAAAACCATAATAAAAAATCTAGAAAAATTACACATAATAGAGCTACTTCCCCTTTACCTACCAAACTAATTTTCGTAGTCTGCGCAGCTCTAATTACCCCGTGAAAATTCATCAAAGTTAAGTAATTTTTGAAAACGTAAATATTTCTATAAAACTTTAAAATTCATTTAAAAATATAAGAAAAATAGTAAAAATTCTGGGAAAATTTCCCAAGGTTCTTGAGTGTCTTGACTTGATACTTATAATTTTTTTAGACCATAAAATAAGTTTTCTCCGTAAAATAAAATGTTTTTTTGTAGGCATTCGCTCGTGACCAATTTCTCCATATTTAAAACTCAAATAAATTAAATAAAACCCTTTTATAAAAAAAAATAATAATGCCAATCTTGCACGCCGTAATAACTCCATTTACGTATTTAGGTGCCGTACTAAACTTTAGGCTACCACAACGGCAGCACCATTTCCATTTGAGCCAAAGCGACATAGAGCAACAGCAAGTTGGATGGCAGGATTACGCTGTTTGTTATGAGAATTGTTATGGAAGATAGGATGATTGGAGATGAGTTGATAAAGTTTGAAGAAAGAATCGGGAGAAGTTCTAAAAAGTTGTGTGAAGTTTAAATGAGGAATGTTGAGAATGGAGGCCAGATCATATCGGGGATCATGATAAAGATTTGGCCCCCTGGTGATGATGTAACGCTTTTTGGAAAGAAAACACATATAAGCTAAAGCATCTTCCAAATCAGAGTCAGATTTATAGTAAAGAACTAAAAGAAAAGTGATAGCATTCATTGTTGAGTGATGTAGATTCCTAGTAGAGAGGTGTTTCATTGTTGCTGGTGGAAGGGTTATGTGATGAAGGAAGTGGGAATTCACCGCCAAATGTGCAGTTGGGGTGTGTAGATAGCAAAAAAACTTAAGTGTTCGCCACCAAAATTAAGTAGCATAGAGTGAGGAAATACTTAAGGATGGCATCAGCAATTATAAGTCATGTGACTTTCTTATAAATCCATCATGGATGAGATGAGTTTGGGATCAGGAATTAGGAATGGAAATTGGGGTATAAGAGGCGGGATAATGCATTATTGTGGATTTCTTATCCACTAGCCCTGGGGCTAGTGGATAAGAATCTTCCGCAATTAATAATGTCTGATCCCGGGAAAAAAAATTCCTGATCCCTAATTGCGGATCCCTGAACATTGATACCCCCTATTATTTTAATGAAACACATTTTTCAAATACAGGTTTAATAATTTAGTTCATCTAAAAATAAATTGTGGTATCTGGCTAGAAATGTTCCAAAATGTCTTTCTGAGAATTGGCAGATGCTGAGAAAGACAGTCTTACAAGGCGTATAAGTGAGGGTAGAGTCTGTAAAATATAGGTAGTTAAAATAATAAAAGTGTCCATCTAAAATATGGACTATTGCTCAGATGGACACTTTAAATACTGTGTAAGAAGATGGCATAAGCTTTTCCAATGATCAAGGTATTTGCTTTTTGGTTAATCACAAAATTGAAGGTGTGACAGACTTGGTCAAAGGTGTCCTCATGAACAATGGTCCAATGTTGAGAAGGAAATTTTTATAATAAATTAAAGATACACTGGTATATTTATGGTAACTAAATGATATGAATTAAAAAAGTGTCCTTTTCAAAGTTAGAGTTTCCTTCAAGTGGACATTTTTAACCAATTCTAAGACACCATTAATTTTATGGCTGGCCGATTTCCAAGTACCAAGGCTATTATAAGAGCTTATTTGATAGCCAGTAACAGAAGTGTCCACCTGAAGGACAGTCTATTTCTAAGAGGGACACTTTTAAAATTTTTAAAAAATACACTGATTACATATAATACCTAGATGATGTGCATTATAACTGTGTCATTCTCATTGAAAGACTGTCCTTTGAATGGCTATTTTTGACCATGTATGGTGGTGCACTTAAACTTTATTGTGATCAAAAAAATAGTGTGGCCATTAGAGTAGTTTATTTGATCTGATTACACATTAACCAAAGTGTCTATCTGAAAAATTGTCCAATGCTGATTGAACACTTTATAATGCATATCTTTTAGGTATCATATGTATATCTGTGTATATTTTATGCAGTATAAAAGTTTCCTTTTCAGAAATTGACCATCCTCAAAGTGGAGACTTTATATAATGTGTAAGAGAATAATGAGAATTTCTGATTACTATGATATTTGGTTCCTGGTAAACCATAAAATTGAAGTAATCCCAGGCATTTTCAAAAGTGGTAACTTGAAGTTCAGTGAGATTATCAGAATGAAACTTTTAAAAGTTATTTCATCTAGATATTAATTTTAAACTATGTATATTTTATTAACTTTTTTTCTAGATTTCTGACCGTCTCTCAGTTTGACACTTTTGGCACTGTATATGAAATGAGCCTTTTTACCAGCTTTGGTGCATGAGAATTGACTAGCCATAAAATTGAATTTTTTCAGAATTTTTTATATTTTTCCACATGAAGTACTTACTGTTGGTGGGTCTTCTAGAAAAAGGAGAAGAAGGAGAAGAAAATAGAAAGAAGTAGCAGGAAATAAGAATAATGGAGTATAAAAAGGAAATGATAAAAACTAAAATTTAATAAATTTAAGAAAATAAGAAAAAGAAATAAAGAAATGCAATGACACTTTATGAGGAGAGACAAAATAGAGAGGTTTAATTTATTTACAAAATAGTTATTTTAATTAAGTCAAATTTTCTGTGTGGATAACAATTATTATTACTAATAGACTTAAGGTAACCTTTAATTAATTAATTAATATTTAAATTAGAATTATAATACTAATAAAATAACAAATAACGTGTTTGTATATATTTTAAAATATTTTAGAATATGAGTAATAAGTGATGAGGCTACAGGGGGTTACCCAAGACCTTTATATAGGAAAGGGGCCCTCTGAAACGCTACATTAATGTATATAGAGTTAAAAAACATGTAACAAAATATGAGTAAGTGCAAGGGAACCTATGAAAAAATTAACTAACACACATGATTTAGAGCTTAAAATTCCCCAAAATAATCCTAAACATTTAAAATAAGATTAGGAAGTAATTAAATAAGTTTGATACGCAACAAAACAATTATTTTAATTTAAAACATGTCTGATAACTCTTTTAAAGAAACCAATTTTAAGTGAAACATAAAAATGAAATTATTTTAACACATAAAAATAGTGTAATTGATTAATTTAGTATAGAAAATGAGTAATTAATTATTTTAACTACTTTTATTAGTGTAAAAATTATTTAAAAGTTAAAACAAATACTTATTATAATAAAATTACTAATTTTTAGAATAAAACATTAATAATTTATTTAATAAAGTGTTATAACTTGTTTAATACTTTGATGACACAATTATGAATCAAAAAAGTGCCCAATATTACTGTTTAATAAGATATGTTAGGCTTTATTTAATATATAAATTTGATTAATTAATTTAATTACATTATAAGTTAATTTTGAACTTATAATTATAATATATTTTTATGATTAATTAATTATTAATTTATATTTATTAAATACATAAAAATGCGCCATAATTTATAGAATATAAGATATATCATATTAATTTAAATGTATAAATAATTTATATAATAATAAAATTAATATAATACTTATTTTACCTATATAATTTTAATATGCAATAAAATATTAATTTATATACATAACATGCATATTTTTACACTCTCTTTCAGGTCCAATAAATCAACATAACATTTACTGGGCTCCTGGTACAGCCTGGCTGGCACTCCCTCACTCTAAAAAAACAATAAATAAAATGCTAAGATTTTTTCTTTTTATACTTTTTTAACAGAGTAGGAAGATTTAAAATGTTTTCTCCAGGTATCCATGCATCATGTTCAGATGATTTTTTCTTATATCTTAATAAATATTCAATACCTCTTTCAGAAGTGACAATTCTATCATTGGGAATTTAATCAATTTCTGCAGTTTCTGTGACTTCCTGAGGTTATTTCTTAGGTCTTCCCCTTCTTTTGGGAAATAAGTCACAGCTGTAAGTATAAGGTTTAAGCATAGAAATTGGAAAAGCATGATGTTTCCTATCATATGGAGAATGCAATACAACTTCTACTGCATTATCTCCAACCATTCTTTTAGTAACAAATGGTCCCACACAAGGATCTTTTAACTTGTTGTTTCTTTTTAGATTAAAATGGACAGTAGATATAAACACTTCATCACCCTTGTTAAATGTGTATTATTTATGGGATTTATCCCATCTTTTCTTCTCATATTCAGATGACCTTATCAATACATCTTTGAGCATGTTTTATGAATAGCTGTTGCATTTGCATAAAAGATCTTACACCAGGGTGTAGTTCCAACTTAGGAAATTTATTATTGAGAGTTTGAGAAGGAGTGTTTGGGACATAACCTAACAAATGCTCAAAAGTCTTTTTCTCAGTGACAGAATGAACAGTGCTATTATATGCAAATTCAAGACCAGGAAATAGAGTGACCCAGTCATGAGTAAATCTGTCATTGTCTTTATATTCTAATCCAAAGGCACAATACCTTCTAATCATATCTTCCAAGGTTTGAATAATTCTTTCAGCTATACCATTAGTCTGAGGATGGTGAGCTGTAGACAATTTTAATTCACAGCTACAAATATCCATCAAATATGTCCAAAATTCAGATGTCAATTTTGGGTCTCTATCAGAGATAATGCCTTTTAGAAATCCAACAATATTAAACACGTAAGACCACCATAAGAGAGCTAATTCTTTTGTGGATACATCTTTGTGGGTAGGAATAAATTTGTACATTTTGATGAATCTATCCACTATCACCCAACAAGATTTATAACTGTCTTTACCTGCTACAGGAAGACCAGTGACAAAATTTATGTTAATGATTTTCCAAGGAGAATCAGGTGCTTCAATATATTGCAACAATCCTGCTCTTTTACCTGTCAATCTTTTAGATTTTTGACAAGAATCACAAGATTCAACATATAATTTAGTGTCTTCAGACATATTAGCCCACCAAGCAGTGTTTTTAATTCTGATAATGGCTTTCACAAGATCAAAATTTCCTGCTATTATGTCAACATGACAAAGTTTTAAGATGGTTTCTTTCATGGAAGGAGCGATAACAATGATATTGGTCAGTTTTCTCCTGTAATAAATATAACCATCTTCAATGGAAAACTTTCCCTTACTCAAAGCACTCTGGTACTTTGGAGGAAGAGTTTTTATCAATGCTTGAATAGAAGCATTCTTTGGATCATTAAAGATTTTAACCAATTTATTTAAATCAGAAACTTGATCATATGAATCCAGAATCAATTGTAACAGTTCTTCTTCCATATCAACTATATATATACCATGTATATGAACAGTATCACCTTCAGGCACATAGGCAGTATTTGAGTCATTATTTGGCAGAGGCAGCCTTGAAACCATATCAACGTTGGAGTGAACATTTCCAGTTTTATGGATAATTTTCATTCTCCCTCTGTACTCTTGAACAGCAAGTTGCCACCTAAACATACGTCTATTTGGTGTCTTTAGGTTCAAGAGGGATTGGACAGAACTAAAGTTAGTTACCAATTAAAATATATGGTCATCTAGGTAATAGTGAAGCTTCTCAAGAGCCCAAACAACTTCTAAACACTCTAATTGAGTGGAACCATATTTCAACTCACTATTTCTCAAGTTTCTTGAAATATAACAAATTACAACTTCTGAGGATTTATCATTAATATTTTTTTTTGGTGAAAGGCAGCACCCAGTGCAGCAAAGCTAGCATCTGTGTAAAGGACAAAAGTTATGTTGAAATCAGGAAGAGCCAAGATAGTGTCTTTCATTAAACAATTTTTCAATGTATCAAAAGCTTTTTGACAGTCATTATTCCAGATAAAGACAACATCTTTTCTGGTTGGTTTGGTAAGAGGTAAGGCTATGACCTGATAATTCTTAATATATTGTTTATAATAGCCACACATACCCAAAAAACTTTGGGTTTTTCTCACAGAAGTTGGTGCTTTTACATTTTGAATTGCAGCAAGTTTATTCTGGTCTACACAAATATGTAAGCCTGACACAACATGGCCAAGGACTTTCAAGGATTGAAAACCAAACTTACACTTTTTCAAATACAAGGCCATATTAATTTCATCCATTTTTTGGAAACCTCTATTTAAGTGAATCATAAGTTCATCAAAAGTTTTAGAAAAAACTATAATGTCATCAATATATACCATGAACCACCCTTTAATTATCTCCTGATTGAAAGTGTTATCCATTACTTTCTGAAAAACTGAAGGTGCATTTTTAGGGACAAATTGCATCCTAACATAATTTTATATTCCCATATGAGTAGCAATAAGTAAGAAATTCTGTGAATTTTTTTCAAAAGTTATTTGATGATAGCCTTTATTATCATCCAGGCAACTAATAAATTTTGCACCTTGCAAGGTAGCATGTATTGAATTAATTCTGGGTAAAGGATAAATATCATAAACAGTATAAGTGTTTAATGCTCTATAATCCCCACATAATCTAGCCTTATCTTTTTCATAAGAAATCAAAAATGGGGAGATGACACAATATTTTGGGGTGACATCAACCTTCACAATGATATTCACTTTTAATAAGGTGGAAATATTATCTTCAATATCTTTTCTCTTTGTTGGAGAAGCAGGATATGTGTTTTTCTTAAGACTAGGAGGAATATAATTCAAATTACAGGATAAAGTAATTTTCATTTCATCCTTAACAATTCCTAAGACATGAGAACCATGAGCCAAAGCCATAGGGAAAAATGTAACTAAGGCTATTATTGAATCTTTCTGATCAACCGTTAATTGATCATCAAATGAAGCTGTTTTAATCTCAAAAAATAATACATTCATTTCCTCTGTTTGTCTACCTTTACATTGGATCAAAGAGTGACAAGATTTTAATAAGGGTGGAGACTGCTTCTTAGAAGAAGAAATTTGAAATTTCTTTTTCCATTCAAGCCCAAGGTGAAACAATTGTTTGCAGGATCCAACTTAATTCCAAACATGGTTAGAATGTCATTTCCCATGATAAACCGATTGCTTAAATTGTCATTTTTCATCACAACAAATTTGAAAATAGCTCTGACAAAGCCACCATTATATTTAAAGAATACAGTGGTTTTGTATTTGCCAATGGGACATAACACAGAACCATAACCTTTCCATTTTTCAGATGTCATATGTAATCATTTGCATTGATCATCCTTATCCACAGAAGCTAGTGCTTTCTCAGACACTACACATCCTCCAGAACCAGATTCAAGAATAAACTCAACATTTTTACCATTTATGATAACTGGAGCTCTCAAAGGTGATATTAAAATGGAACTGTCAGTAATATCTTTAATTACTTCAGCATTTTCTACAGAAGACAAGTCAATATCACAATTATCAGACCAATTAACTAAATATTTGATACCCTTTTCTAAAACTAGAACTTCCTGAGAATACTCATCGTCATAAGAGATATTGCTATTACAGTCACTAAAGGAATAATCAAGATCAGCTTGAGTATTTTTAGATTCCTCAGATTGTTCAACAAGATGAAATTTCTTGTCACAAATATTTCCTTTCTGCCATGGTTTCTTACATTTAAAACAAGTGTTTGTTGCATATTTTTTTGGTGCAACTGGGGCAGATGGTCTATTAGTTTTGTCTGGAAGTTTTGTGGAGGGATTTTGTTGGTCATGACAATATTTAACAGGATAATTCCTTGGTTCATATCTAAGATTTGATAGGACTTCATTATAGAAATTAAAAAAGGAAGAATTCTCTCTTAAATGCTCAGTCCTTGCCACAATCAAATCTCTCAGAGTATTTGGTAATTTATAGAGAATTTTATCTCTAAAAACATCATAATCCATTTTAGGATCCATGGCTGTAAAAATTTTTGTAATTTCAATAAGGAAAACAATAGGTTTTTCAGGGGAGGAAGACACATATTTAGAATTCTCATATAATCCCTGCTGGGCAAGCCTGAATTTGGAACCACCAAATTGATTTTAAATCAAGGTTTTACACTCTTTCCAGGTATAATGTTGATTTTCCAGTAAGACAGATTCATACCACATTAAAGCTACATTTGAAAATAAAGAAATTAATTTAGAGACAATTTCTTCATCTGGTAATTTATAAGATTTTTTTTTTCAGATTATCAATTTTCTGAACAAAGTGGTACCAGTCAGATGAAGAGTCACCATCAGAAGTAGGATATTGATTCAGTTTTGGCCAATTTTGCTGGCTACTGGGATGGTCCATCTTTTTATTTCAAAAATTTAACATTAATAATTCTTGAGGTTTAGCCAGATGTTCAGAAATTTCATTATTTACAGAAACAGCTGGTTCATGACCATTAAAAGATTTTTTGCTAGTGGAAAAAGATTTTACAGACTCATTGGTAGTTTTTTAATGGCTGAAATATGGGAAAAAAAAGAGCTGCTTTGTTCAGGCTCTTTTCCTTTATTTTTATGCAGCTGATGGGCAGCATTTTTATCCACACCATAATGATTAATGGTTAAGGCTGAAAATTTTTTGTGTAGTTCAGACAAATGATTTCTTATCCTTGGAATTTCAGACAGCTGGTCATTTATTTTTGCAAGGGATAAAACATTTCTGTCCTCAAAAACTGTGTGTTTGGTACTCAGAGCTCAGAAATCTTTTTTCAGCTTTTTCAACTCATTTTTTAGAGACTTAATTTCACTTTTCAATGAATAATTCACCTCAATTATGGGTTTTAATTCACTCAAGTTTTTATGCAGATGCATATTTTTATCTGGGATAGCTCTGTGATAACTTCTTATTTGATTTTGTTGGCTAAGAATAATATTCAATGTTTCTTTTATTAAAAATAAGCTGTATCTTGTACAGAAAAACTCACTTTACAATTTAAGTGCAAATTATTCAATCTATCACTTTCATGTACTAAAACATCTCTCAAATTTTTGTCTTTTACAACATTAAAATAGGGTATCTTTCAATGTATCCTCAGAAGTTTTTTCAAGCAAGGTATAGACTTCAAGGGAAAAAGAATTATTTTTAATTGCAAGAAAAAGATTAATTAAAGAAGTAGAAGTCAAATTTAAAGGTTCATCAAATGATAATTTACTAACTAAATTATGGCTACTCATCAAAGGAAGTTTTCTCTTTATGGGTTTAACTGTTCTTTCACCATGATCCACAATATTACCTGTGGGAGAAGATTTTTTATTATGCATACCAACATGTTTATCAAAAAAATTACTTACAATGGAAAGGGAAGAAATTTCCTCTGTGCCTTCTTTCTTCTGCCTCCCTGATAAGGATGGGCCTGAGGAGATGGATGGTAGGTTGGTGGCCTGGATGGGCCAAGTTGTTGAGCTGCTGGCTGCTGAACATTCTGTTAGTAATGGTTCATCAGGTAATCCCATTTCCATTGTTCCACTTTCAGAGTGCTTTAATTTTAAGTGAAAGGGCTGGGTGCCTGATGGGACTGAGGTTGAGGCTGAGACTGAGACTGAGAGGCTGGGAAGGAAGGAGGTTGAACCTGCTTGTGATTTAATAGCTCCTGCATCTGTTGCCAGAGCATGTCTACTATTGCCTTGTATTTCATGCTTTCTACCTTGAGTTCTTTTATGTGGCTGGACAGGTTATTTTTTTGTGTCAGAGGGATCTTTTTTATTCTTATACCCTTTAGAGGATTTTCCTAATTTATCTGAGGTTTTACTTCTTTCAGAGTAGTTTGATGAGAGTGGTTTGCCACTTCTCCTGACATTTCAACATCTTGAAGGATATGAATTTTTTTTTTCAGCTGAAAAATTCTTGTAAGTTAATTTTGAAGAACCTACAGATTCATTATCAACATCCACTTCAATTTCATCCACATGCAGATTATCCATGCTGTTTTCCAAACTACTGGACATTAAAACTGTGAAAATAAAAATCAAAATGATTTTAATGATTCAAATAAGTATTTTCAAAAGAAAAAAGTAATCAAATTTTTTTTAAAAAAAATAAATTTAAATTTAAATTAAAAATCAATTAATTAACAAAAAAAGTATTCCAAAAAATATGTAATTAAAAATTATTTTATTAAGAAATAACATCAATTTTTATGGGAACAAAAAAATGGTATAATAAGTAAACCAAAAAATAATTAATACCCAAAAATTTATTGGTAATATTGGGACTAATCATTGAGTACTATAATAGTCAACCAATAAATCAAAAAAAATTATAAAAAATCAAGTTAATAATTTATTAAAATTTTCAATGATCCTCTAGGAATAAGACTATAACTCTATTATGGTCAAATAGGAAAAAAATTTTAAAAAAAGATCACCTACACTCAGTGATTCAGCAATTATGCCAAAATTACTGTAATTGCAATAAAAATTTAATAATATAATTGAGAGGTGCAAAGGTTTCCTTACTATAGTGATCAAGAAATCACTTTAAAATATATAAAATTTAATATAATATAAACTAAAAATGTGGAACTCAAGATTGAAACATGGTCAATGCAAAAATTGTTATTTTTTCTTTAGGTGGTCTGTGTGTTATGTAGTTCATCAAATAATTTTGTATTGTTTAGAAGGGCCTCCAATTGTCAGAAGGTTGTCTAGAAAAAGGAGAAGAAGGAGAAGAAAATAGAAAAGAGTAGCAGAAAATAGGAATAAGGGAGTATAAAAAGGAAATGATAAAAACTAAAATTTATAGACTTAAGAAAAAAAGAAAAAGAAGTAAAGAAATGCAACGACACTTTATGAGGTGAGACACAATAGAGAGGTTTAATTTATTTTTAAAATATTTATTTTAATTAAGTCAAATTTTCTGCGTGGCTAACAATTTTTATTACTAATAGACTTAAGGTAACCTTTAATTAATTATTTAATATTTAAATTAGAATTATAATACTAATAAAATAATAAATAATGTGTTTGTATACATTTTAAAATATTTTAGAATGTGAGTAATAAGTGATGAGGCTACAGGGGGTTACCCAATGACGCATGACATTAAGCTTTTTAGAAACAGTATTAGTTCCAATCTCCAAATCATCACAATTAATACCAAATCCAGTGGAAGAGGTTGAAAAATGAGCCTTTTCATAATTGATTAATAAATTTAATTTTCTTAGGATTAATGTTGATTATTCCTATTGTTTTCTTCTTTACTTTATTTTCCATCAACAAGAATTGATTGACTTTTGATGAAGGTAGATTTCCAATGCAGGTGGACTTCTCACATCCACAACATCCATTGTAATTTGTTTTCATTTTAAGTAAGTTGATGATGATGAGATAATATTTCTTTTTTAGTTGCCCAGACATTGATTTTTCAGTTGAAGGGCTTGCTTTACAAGGAGACTTTTGTGATGAAGAGTTTCTTTGATTTTACTTTTGAGTATTTTAATTTCTGTAAGGTATTATGAAACCTGTACATCACTAGAAAAAAGATTAAGAGGTGGAAAAAATAAGTAAAAAAGAAGGGAAACATGCCTGGTCAAAATTTCATAATAAAATGTTGTGAATTCAAGTGAAGGGTGTGTTCTGAGAATTGGTGAGGGGATGGAGGTCATTGTGTCACATATGACAGGGATGAGGTGGTTATGGAAGTGATTTTATGGCCAAAAAGTGTTTGTAAAAAAATCAGGAAAAAAGTGATGATTTGAGCTCATAACTGAAACCCATTTTTGAAATAAGTAATTTTCTTGCAAACATTAAGTGCTGATTTGCTTTGAAATATGCAATTAAGTTAAGTGCCAATTTTGGATAAATTGCCCCCCATTGTATTGATTAGAAACATTTTTTTGCACCAGAATACAAAAATAGATGTTTTTCAAAGATATATTGAGTGAGGTACTTTAAAAAAATCTGTTAAAAGACTTTTAATTGGGCAGTTTACAACAGTTATTTATTTTATCTTTTATGAGAATATTTTTTTAAGTAAATGTAATTAACCAAAAAAAACTAGGTAGGAAGTTTAACTTTTGATTTGGATATAAAAATATGAATTTTAGTTAAAAAAATTGTACATGTCAAATTTTTATCACAAAAAATTTACACATCCTCTACTTCTGTATGTATAATTTTTATTTTATTTATAAATTAAAATTTAAATGGTAATGTAATGAAAATCAAGAAGCTAAATTAATGGTAATGCATCATACTAAATGTGGATGAAATTGTCTGTGACCAAAGTCAATGAAATTGCCTGAAAAATCACCAGAAATGAACGTCACCTACTAGCAGATTTTTATCCCTGACTGAATTATGGTTTTTTAATTGGAGGGAGCCAGCTACTATAAGGTGCAGAAATGTTTTTCTCATGAATAATTTAACTTATGAACTCATGAAAAAATTTATTTTTTCATGAATCCCTCTTACACAGCATGGATTGAAGGTAATTTACTTTAAGTAAATAAATTATTCTAAATGACTTGTAAATTTTAAACTTTTACTTAAAAATGAAACATAAAAATTCTCTTAAAACCCATACTTGAAATGTCTATCTCTATATTTGGTATCAATAAAGCCTTCCTTTCTTAACATATTTTCATGTTTTATTAATTATTTTTTTATGGAAGGAAACATTAAAGTTTTGAAAGATTTAAAAAATGGGAGCAGCTTATGTTATTATTATTATTCCTAAAAAAACTTCAGATTGCTTCAAAAGGGGGTTTCAAACCTTACAAAACAGGACTAGCATGTTTCATTTGAAAAACGCTGCATAAACACACCATGAAACATGGCTGATCTGGTACTTGGGGTCTCAAAAATGGGGTCAAATATGTTCTAATTTTGTACAATTTCCTCAACTACAGTTCAACCCACCAATATCCACATCCTCCAAAGAGACTGCACATCACCTTCCTTCCATTCTAACTCATATACCCCACCTCACATCTCTTCTCTCCCAGTTATTTTCAAAATTAGGTTTTTCTCCTTCACAACCCAGTAAGTCAATTAATTTTTTTCCCTTCTTCATAAAGTTTTTCTACTCAAATTTCTATCCTTGAAACTTCTTATTCTTATCTAAGAAATCATAAGTAGAATTGAGCTACAAAAATATCTGAATCTCATTTAAATAATCAATAATTTGGTTTAGATCCTTTGCTTGAACCTCAAAAATTGAAGAACACAATGAATATTCTGAAATTGAGCTTGATGAGCCCATGGCAGTAAGATTAAACTTTTATCATCATAATTATTTTCTTTTGTATTACTTATTTACTCCCCATGTATTAGACAGAGCCAAGGCTAATAAAATCAAAAAAAAATTCAAGGATTTAACTGAAAAAAAGTTTAGAAGATAAAGAATTAACTTCTCCTAGAAAAAGACTCAATAATAGGTCTCCTTTTAGTTTTGAGATGACTAAATCTATGCAAAAGGCTGCTTTTTCTGTTTATGGGGATATTTCAAAAAAATATGAACAAGGTTTTTATTTTTTAAATAAATAGATTTTAAAAATTAATTCTATTATTCTTTAAAGTTGAAATTTTTGTTGAAAAAGAAAAATCTTACATCCAAATTATGAGCTGGAGTCTCAAGAGAAAACTGCATAACATCAAAAAGCTTTTGAGTAAAAAAAGTGGCTTCATTCACAATAAAAGGATGAAATAATTTAAAAAATTGAGGGAGATTGTTTAAATTTAAAAAGCATTCAGATTATATTTCAAAGAGAGGACAATGAAAACTCAAAAATCAATCAATTTAGTTGGGAAATGTAAAAATTCAGCTACAAGTTAATGAATTGAAAATGATGAAACTTGATACTTTATAATGAAGATATCAAGGTTTTTTATTTTCCTGTTGTAATTCAAATAAATCAAATGCTGATATTAAAATTTTTCTTTCTTTACTTGGTTTAGTTTAAATAACTACTAGTACATTTCTTTCTAAATTTCTTCTTGAATATCAATGTCACGCACCACGTGACACTTGAGGCAAAAGTAGCTTATTAAATCAATAAAATAGAGGTCTAAATCCATACTCAAAGCACAGAAAGGAATTCTACATAGCAACTGCGACTTTCCTTTGTGTACTCACTATTCAACCGCGCTAGTCTAAACTCTAAATCTAAATTAGTCAATATCTCAATAGTGTGTCTCAGTCTTTTCCTCAATAAGCAATGCACAGTGCAATAGTCAATGTAATGGTGCACTAAAAGATTTATTAAATGTCTGTGAATTATTAAAAGGTGTAGTGAGCATGGACGGAATGGATAGTGGAGGATTAAAGGGTTAACGGATGTTAGTGAGGAGGGTCCAGGTGTAATGGATGTATTTTTTAATAGTTTGTGGTGTGCCAAATAGTGGATGGGTATGAGGTCAATGCAAGGAGGAGTAAAGGATATAAAAGGAGTTGGGATTTTGGTTCGACATTCTTTAGAATTAAATTATAAAATGTATATATAGTTAATAGTGGTAAAGCTTTAGGTTAAATCATTATTATTGTATCTTTCCTTATTTTCTCAGTAATCATTTCTAAATCCTAAATCTTTGATTATTGAGTTTCCAACCCTTCGTGAGATTTTAAGAATTTTAATATTACCTTTAATTTATATTAGAATTCTCCTCAAACATATCTCAAAACAGTAGTTCTTCCTTCGAGTCATCTTCAAGTCACTTCCTTGAACATTTCCTCTATGTCTTGACGAAGTTTCTAAACTCCTTTCTCCATCTCACTTCCAGGAACACTCTTGACCTTGTGCGTAGGTTGTCCGGTGACAATCAATATGATATTCTTCAACTAATTAATATAGCTTGTTCCTAAGATTTTTAAGTTTTTCAAAAAAAAAATTCTAACTCAACTACTGATATCTAATAATCTAGATCCTAATACCTAAATCATACTTTCTATCTTTCTATTAATTAAATTTAAGAATTAGCCTTTTTGTACTTGATTTATCACTGTATTTAATATCTTCCCAAATTATTTTTATCCTCAAATTGATTTCTGGGTGTAGATCACCAAATTTTTTCTGTGTCAAAAAATATTTATGTAAAAAAAATAAGTTGGAAATAAACTCCCATGCTATTCATTATAGAAGTCGGTCACCAATTATTTTTAAGTCAAAAAATATGATGATAAATGAAGATTTGAAATGTCCTCCTCTGTATTTTATTAAAGTAGGGGTCTAGATTTCAAAATATTAAGTTCATTCCATAAATTAAACTGGAGGCCTCTAATATCAGGTGACTAATTTTTTTTCTTTTGAGTAGAGTGAGGAGAGGCTAAAGAGTGATTTTAAGAAAAAAGATTAAAATAAAATAAGAAATACATTTATTTATTTGGTGAGTATCTATTTGAATGATTAAAGGTTAGAATAAAATTTTTATGGACTTGAAAGCTGTTAGTATATCTTGTAGACCTTTTGGAATTTAAAGAAGACTAGATGGCATTGGTTTCAAAATTATCAATTTTTCCAAAATGATGGTGGTTTAAAGAAAAGAAGAAGGATGAAAAACAAAAAATATTAAGGGGGGATAAGAATATGTTTTTGGGAAAAATAAATCTTCAGTATCCTTGTTTGTGACCCTCTATTTCATATTTTGAGACATCTTGTGTTCCCAAAAGAGGTTTATAAGAAATATTTCTTCTTTGAAGCAAAAAAATACCATCCAAAGAATATTTTGATCCAGAAAATAGGTGCCAGAAGCACAATCTTCTCCTGGAAATGAAAAACAAAATTATTTTAGGTAAAATTTAATTTCACTGAAACTGACCTTCCAATGCTCCTTGGAAGATTTTCCATACCCAATGCTTCTAAATTTCACCATGACATCCTATAAAACTGTATTCTTCATATCCTCAGATAATAATTTTTTTCTTGTTGGTGAGTTTCACAAATTTAATCCAAATCATATAGTTTAATTTTATCTTTAATGAAGATTTTGACATATTGTAGTGCTCTATTAAAAAATATTCATTGGTGCCATTATCAGAGGTTCCAAAGGTTAATTAAAGTAGAGAAGAAGCAATTGGTTTTTCTGTTGATAACAAAAATTGAACATAAAAGTCTTTCAGGAAAACAATTCAGATTAAAAAAAGACTATTGTATGTTAGTTGACTTACACTTTTTTAAACCCAAAAAGTATTATTTTCTTGAAGATATTTAGATGGCTCTTGAAATATTTTGTTAATAATTAAGAAATTTTAGTTGAAGAGATATTTTTTCATGTAAAGTGAGAAGCAATTTATTTTAGTCAATTTCACATGTTTTTAATTCTCAAATAGCCATGAAGTTGCTAGAAAATTTTAATATGATAAATTAAATCTTTAGCTCATAAATCAACAAGTTGCCACAAAAAAATGAGAATATTATCATCAAAAAGAGAAGCTGAAATATAGTCACAATCAAAAAAATAAAGAAAAAATATTCTTTTTTGGTAGTATATTTTGACAAAATGCTGAGATGTTTTGCTAATTTTGGTGTATTTATAGTTAATTCAGCCAAAATTATAAGAAAAAAAGCTTAAAATAATGTCAATTTATTTCACAAAAAATCATATTTTTTTTCTAACTTTTTTTTGAATGTGAAAATATTTCAGTTTCTCTTTCCAATCGAATTTCAAAAAATAGAAGTTATATTTTAATTTTTTAATTTTTAATAATGAATTAGGGGACCTTATTTTATTATAGTTAAATTTTAAGGTCATTTTTGTGATAATTAGAAAATTAAACACATGTGAAAAAAACCAATATTCATTGCCTCCAACTTTAAAGTGCATATAAAATTGTATATGCAACTTTTTAATCTTATGGAAAAACTCAAGAATAGCTGGTCAGACAACAAATATAAATTTATTCCCACTAAACAAGCCTTGTAGACTTATAATATATCATTAAAAATACCAAAGTCATCCTAGTTTATTTTATTTTAATTTTTTCATGGGAAAAAAATACAAGAGCAAAAAAGCTAGCACAAAGTATAATGGAGGAGCTAATAAATCATATTCTAAAAAATTAATTGAGAAAAAAAATTAAAAGGTTTATAAATGAAAAACAATAGGTAAGGGGTCACCAAAATATAGGACCACTTTTAGAAGCAATAAGAGGCTTCATCCTGAAAGGTGAGAAGTAAAAAAAACATCTCTAAGACATTTTCAGGGTCACTCTCCTGAGCTAGATGCAGATTGTGATGCATTTAGCTCATATTTATTGGCTAATACAATTCCTGAAGGTTGGCCTTACTTTTCTACTCTACATGCTCAACTTGATTCAGGAATGGTGATTGAGATGGCTAATTATGCAACCTCTTGAGATCAAGAGAAGCTTTGAAGTCTTTTGTTTTATATAAGGAATGCACTGAAGAATTTCACTCCATAATCTTAGGGTCTTTTTTTAGGGTTTTTGATCAAGGTAAGGAAGGAGGTGATCCTAATAGATGTCCTTAATAAATTTGGCCTATGAACATCTATTAGGTGAAAGAAGAAGGAGGCAAAACTTCTTTTGTTTAAAAAAATTACTCCAAGCAATTGCTAATGATTTTTTTACCTTTAAATGTTGGTTGGAGGAATGATAGTTTGATTTTTTAATTTTTCTGATTCTATAATTTTTATAATTTCACATACTCACCTATTTCAAATGATGACTTTTTAGTCCAGATTAGTTTCTTCCTGTCATCTATTTTCAAGTTTTTTATGCTCACAAGAAATTTTGAGTCAAAAAAAGTGGTGAGTTTTGTTCATAAATGTATTTTTTCACCCTGGAAATTTTTGAATCTCAGAGAACGTTAATTTTCTCAAATCTTTTTAAGTGACTCCTGGGTTGTTATATAATCTTAAATATCTTTTATAAAGTATTTAAAATGGCATGAAAGAGCTCTACAAACTTCTTTCTCATCCTGAGAGTTTAATTTTGGTGGGTGATCATATTGAGAGATGGTTTTAATTCAGCCTTTACTGGACCATCTATTCAAAACATCATGAATGGCTCAATGTGGTATATTCATTTTTGGAGATATTTGGAAAAGATCCATACTTACCATCTTCCAGTTTATAAATATACCACTTTTAATGGTCAGGAAAATACCTGTGAGGATATCTAGTATGTTTTACCTAGGAATAGAAAGAAAAGAGAAAAAATATTTTATCAAAAAAAAGAGTGAGACACAATAAATAAAGTAAAAATATATTTATAAAATGAAAAAAGAGATAAGATAGAAAAAATAATATTTACTAATGATTTTATCATTAAGTTTATGGTTGTAATAGGGAAATGAATAAACAGAAAGATTACAAAATAATGCATTAAACATAGCATAAACATATTTGTATTTCATGTGCAATTTGTATTATAATAATCCTTCATTAAACAACTATTTCCTTCATAATACTTTAAATTTATGATTTTACCTTAGGCTGATTTGTGTTATAAAATCTTAGTAATTTAATAAATATAATTAATTCTTCCTCAATTGTGAAAACTTCACAAATTATGTTTTTTTTCATCTGAAAAATTAAGGAAAATAATTTGACTAGTGAAAATTAAAGAAAAAGAAAAGTGGAGTTTACTGAATGTGTAATTCAGTGCAAGGGAATGAAAATTTGTACACTTTTTCCAAAAGTTATTTTCTCATATTTCAGAAAAAAATCACTCTCCATGCATATGACCCACAACTCTTATTACTCATACAACCATGTAGAAGAATATTAAGGGGTATCAAAGTTGTAATTACTTCATTTCAAAATAACTCTTTAATCCACAAAATAAACCATGATTATTTTTAAAATTTCCCATATTGTTCACAAAAACAATTTTTTTACTAAGAATTAATGTCAAGTTTGTGGCTTTTTTTTGTTGTAAAGTAAATTTTCATTAATAAAAAATTTCTAAATTTTATACCCACTATTAGGGGGTGTCAGTTCTGGCAAATCCGCACTTAAATTAAGTGCGGATTTCAAACCAAATCAGCACTTACAAATCAGCACTTAAATTTTGCAAAAAAGTCACTTATTTCAAAAAAGGGTGTCAGTTATGACCTCAAATCAGCACTTTTTTCCCGTTTTTTTTCACAACCACATTTTGGCCACAAAACATCCCTTCCTTTCTTACCCCATCCCTGTCACATGTGACACACTGACCTTCCTCGCTACCTACCCATCAATCCTCAGCACACACCCCTTCCTGACATTTTCAATATTTTGACCAGGCATGTTTACATTCTTTTTTACTTATTTCTTCTACTTTTTAATCTTTTTTCTTGTTATGTGCCAGTTTCATAATGCCTCCCAGACATTCCAAATCTCAAAAGGTAACTCAAAAATCTGCTTCGTCACAAAAGTCTCCTTGTAAAGCAAGCCCTACACCTGAAAAATCAAAGGCAGGTTCAGGTCAGCTTAAAAAGGATGATTATCTCATCATAATCAACTTCCTTAAAATAAAATCAAATTTTGAAGCATGTTTTGGATGTGAAAAGTCCACTCGTATTGGACGTCCACCTTCTTCAAAGGTTAATGGCTACTTGTTGATGGCCAATGAAGTAAGGAAGAAAACAAGGGGGAGAATCGATATCAATCCTAAACAAATGAAGGAGAGATTTAAGAGTTACCATTCAAAATATAAAAAGACTCATCATTCTGTAAATGAAACTGGCTTTGGTATTGACGATGATGATTTGGAGATTGGAATTACTACTGTTTCCGAAAAGCTCAATGTCATGTGTCCTTTCTATGAGGAAATGGATAATCTTTTTGGCACCCGAGTTGATGTAAACCCTTGGTTTCTACACGATACTACTAAGCATATACCCTCTGGATCCAAACCTTCCTATAATCCTCCCAACACACCTTTACTTGAAGAAGATCAATCCCCTCCACCTTCTAACCATAGTTCAGCTGAAGATGATCCCAACTATCAAGCAGAACAATTATATCGCAGAAGATCTGAATCCTCAGAGGCCCAAAATTTAAATGTATGTTTACTTTTTGTTTTTTCTTCAATTCTTCTCTGAATTTCTCTTTCTTTCTAGTCTCCTCCTACTCAAACTCAATCTCCATTAAATAATCTCAATTCTGGAAATGTGAATACCTCTTTAGAAGCTGCTTTAGAAGAACTTCCTGAAGCCTCTTGTTCAAACTCCAAACTAAAGCGTTGAGCCTCAACTTCAATGAACTTGAACCATCTATTAAAACGTGGTAATACTTCAACAAGCTCATTTGGCTCCCTTGAGGATTATTTTGAAAAAAAAGATATAAGTAAGTTTTTTTTACTATATATCTTAATCATTAACTCATTTATTTATTTATTTCAATTTAATTTTCTCAGCGAAATCAACTATTGCAAATAATGCCCTTGACTTTGAGAAGATGAAGTTTGATCATATGCTAAGGAAAGATCAGCAAGCCTTAGATTTGGAAGAAAAAAAATTTGAGGTAGAGCAGATGGAAAGAGTAAATGACTGTCAATTTCAAAGAGAAATGGCTACTTGTGAATTGGAAAAACAAGAGAGTTTTAAAAAAAAAGATTTCATTATGGAATGTGTTAAAAATGGCCAATCTTATGAGGACATTAAAAAATTACTTGACCTTTTCAATTGATAAATTGTTTTTCTAGTTAATTTAATTTTGGTAATATTTTCTTATATGCTGACTTATAAAAGGAAAAGAATATAGTACGTTATTTTTGACAAAAATTTGAATGTATAATAAAAATTTTCTATCTTTACTTTCTAGTCAATAAGTTTGCTTATCTAAATTTTTCTAAGTCATCAATTTCACATGTCAGATTTAAAAAATTGGCAATGCCCTCCCCTGCATTTTATTGAAACAAGGGGTGGGTACCACCAAATTTTTCTAAGTCATCAATTTCACATGTCAGATTTAAAAAATTGGCAATACCCTCCCCTGCATTTTATTGAAACAAGGGGTGGGTACCACCAAATTTTTCTAAGTCATCAATTTCACATGTCAGATTTAAAAAATTGGCAATACCCTCCCCTGCATTTTATTGAAGTAAAGGGTGAAAGTCATCAAAATTTAAAATAATTACATAAATTAATTAATATATAAATAAGATATGTCAAGTATACTACTTTTAAAGTAATGACAATTCCTTAAGCCAAAATGCAGATCAAGTCTAGAAACTAGGTTTGGGACTTTCCACAGGTATAGGCTAGAGGAACCCCATGAAACAAATTAATGTTATCATGATTACCATTTATACAACACAAGGTCATGGGCCCATTACTTTAATTTCATAAATTGAAATATCATATTTATTTATTAAAAATTTATGGAAGAATATTAAATATTTGGTTATTTTTTTGTATATATTACTTGATTGAGTTACTAAGAGGGGCAATAATGCTCTAACAACATGCTTGCTGCATTAGAACTCAATCATGTAATAATACAAAAAATTTTAAAGAATTTTCTTTGATGGAAAAACAATAATTTTACATTTTCAGCTAATATTTTATGGAAGTGAACTCTGTTCTTCGCCCGAAGAACAGAGTTCATCCTCCTATTTTCACACTCTGTTTAAAAAGAATAAAATGACTTACCTGGAGAGATGAGTTGAGAAAAAAGAAATATAAGTGAATGGAAGTGAACTCTGTTCTTCGCCCGAAGAACAGAGTTCATCCTCCTATTTTCACACTCTGTTTAAAAAGAATAAAATGACTTACTTGGAGAGATGAGTTGAGAAAAAAGAAATATAAGTGAATGGAAGTGAACTCTGTTCTTCGCCCGAAGAACAGAGTTCATCCTCCTATTTTCACACTCTGTTTAAAAAGAATAAAATGACTTACCTGGAGAGATGAGTTGAGAAAAAAGAAATATAAGTGAAATTGATTGAGTGATGTAGGAAGAGAGGAGAAAACGGATATGAGTGAAGAAAAAAAAGAGAGTGACTGAAAAAATATGCGTTTGCTGAAAATATGCAATTTCATTTTTGTTGGCCAGGTGAGAAGTTGAGATTCCAAGGAGTTGATGGCAGTGATACATCGTTTGGTAGAAGTGTTAACTGAACCATACCCTAAATCAAAGACATTTTCTAAACGTTTCAAAGCGGCTCCATTACCATTTGAACCCAAACGACATAGTGTGATGGCCAATTGAATTGAAGGATGTCGTTGTTCTTTTTGAGAATTATTGTGAAATATGGGATGATCCTGAATAAGCTCAAGCAATTTAAGGAAACATTCCTGAGAAGTCCTGAACAGCTGTCTAAAACTGGGTGTAGATAGGTTGAGAAGTGTTTGGATGGTGTACTTGGGGGTATGAAGTACTTGAGGCTTTCTGGGAAGAAGGTAACGTTTCGTGGCCATTTTTGATAAAAAGACAAAATCTTCTTCTAGATCAGAATCAGAATCGCAATCAGAGTCCAAGAGCAGTTCAAGAGCCATGAAAGTCATTGCTTTATGTAATTTATTACGATTTGAAAGTGAGGAAGGCATAACTCTTATATGATATGATATGAAGATGTAAGTGATGTACGATGTTTTGAGTTATGAAGTGTTATTCTGCGGAGTGCTGCGTATGAATGGGATGATGCTGACAAATCAGTGAAATGGGACTTGATGGTGAAATCAGCACTTTTGGTTGAGAAAGTGCGGATTTGAGTGAAATAAGTGACTTATTTCATTTTGAAATCCACCAGTATTGGGGCTAGTGTGTTTTGGAAATCCGCACTTATTTAAGTGCGGATTTGGTCAAATTTAAGTGCGGATTTGTAAGTGCGGATTTGCCAGAACTGACACCCCCTATTATATTGATATCAAATTAAATTGAATTTTTTTTTATTAAAAAAATTTCAAATTTTGAAAAATTTTAAAGTTTGTAATTCACAACAATGAGGCTTCCAAAACAGCACTCTTCCTCAATGGAAGTGGTAGGATAAATAAGGAAATGTAAAAAAGGAAAAATTATGAAAAAAGAACGAGATTAAAAAATTCTCACCAGATAAAAAAATGACATCAGTCAAGTTTTTCTTTAGAAATGTGCACTAACTTGTGTAAAAACTGTGTAGAACCAATGAAGGAAAAATTTCTTTATAAAAGATGTCAAAACATCAAAATTATGAGAATATAATGTAAATTTTAATTTCAAATTGACCTCTAGGTACCCAAATATTAGAATATACATTCTCAGAATTGTAATAAATTTTTATTAAAAAAAATAAGTAAAATATTGAAACATGTTTTAATTTTAAAAATCTCAATTACTTGTGAGTTAAGGAAACAATTCTGCTTAATTTAAAGCCTGTAACAATAAGTTAGATAGGGAGTTCTTCAAGCTCTTACACTATGATCCTGAATAAGAACTTTATGATAAAAGTAGATGCACTAATTATCTATATATAGAAGCTTGAAGCTCACATATCTAAGTTAGAATTTAATAGGGATTGGTGTGAGTTAAGATTTAATTTTTAGTTATTTAAGATCCTGTTACTATATGTAGGAGAAATATTTTCGAAGTTACTTTTAAACATTATAACTGATTTTAAATGAATGAAATTGGTGAAACATTAGAGGTATGGATATTTGAAGCTCACACATCTGAGTAATCAAGGATGAATTATTGAGTGTAACTCAAGGAAGCCTTTTACATTATTTCAAATCCTATAAATTAATTAAAAATGCAATATGTCAAGCATCCTTTTTCTATGAAATCAAATTATTCCTGTATCACTAAATTAAATACAATATTAATGTAGTTATGGTTTTTTCAAGTCCAAAAATCTGACTCAACTGTGACCTAAGGCCACATGTTGGCTTAATTCACACTTAATATCCAGAATTCACAAATTAAGTTTAAAATTCCTGTTTTATAGGTTTTAATTTTACCCTAGAGTGTAAAAATCTCTGCAATATTTACAGAGTTATGATTGATTGAAGTCTACATATCTGAGTCAAGTGTGACTTAAGGCAAAATTTCAACTTAAGTCGCACCTAATATCCACTAACAACTAGCTTAGTTAGAGTATGTGAATTAAGGTGAAAAGGTTAAATTTTACCTTAATTTAAACCTAATAAATATTAACAGATGACTCATACATGTGAACTTTAATATCCATAACTCCATCATTATTGCATTGATTCTAATCACATAAAACACATCTGAAAGCTGATGATATAGAATTTCATATTATGATTATACTTATCGTGACTATAGTATGAGGTATGTCCATTATTCAAAATGATTAATAAAACTCTTTTTATTTTTCATCTTGGAAGTGCAACATCCTTGAAAAAAAATGACTTAAACTATAAAACAATATTTTATACTTTTTTCAATTGTCGATTTTTAGATATATATAGTAAAAGAAAACCTGAAATTATTTTGATTTTAATATAAAGTTCTATGAAAAAATTAGATTTTATTAAAAATTGGGGAATAATGGGGAATTTTCACATAATAGTTCCTCAATGTTTCCTACACATGTTCCTACTTTAGTACCTAAAAAAAAATTGAGTGAAAAAAGTAATTTTTTATCTGGTTTTTTTTGTCTTCAATCATCCAGATACTATGCACCATATAAAAAAGGAGGAGAATTAAAATAACCAATATGATTTTTAAATATTTTGAAAAGGTTATTGAATAAAAATATTGAGCTGGAAAGTTACCCAAAGCCAAAAGTATAAAAGTCAAGAATAAAGAAAAATTGTCATTATGTCAGTCTTCAAGATAAAAATGATGATGAAACTGCTGAAAACAAATATCAAGTCAAAAAAACAACAGATTAAAAAAAGAAATTTTTTTATTAATTCAAATTAATAATTTAAAGATGTGTATAAAAGCTAATAAGCTGATTTAGTCAAAATTTGAGTTTCACTTCATTTGGTAGAACACTCATTAAGTGGTGTTACCTGGGAAATATTAGAGCCACATTTCTTCAACAGGATAAAGTAAGAATTCTAAATATGTTGAGATAGTTGTGTTATTTATATTCTTTTTATCTAAACCCTCTGCTGTGTTGTTCTATGCCATTTGCACTTCTTTAAACTGTTATATGTAAACCAAATTGACAAAAAAGCAAAGCAACTTTATTCAGCACCTGAATCCAAAAGTTTTACAAGTAAAAGAAAAGAAATATATGACTCAAAGTATAAAATGAAAAAGAATTAAATAGACAATAATTAAGAAAGTTTTATGGTAGTAATGCTTGTAACAAAAGGAGGTTCAGAAGGATAAAACAAAAGTTATAAGCATCAGAAAAAGAAATCTGTCACCTAATAGAAGATTCCCAACCCTGACTGAAATATAGTAGAAAAATTGGGGGTAGGTGCCTGTTAGCAGGTTCCAAAATTTCTTTTCTTATTGAAAGGCTTCAACACTCATTTTAATAAAAATGGACATGGAAATTTCAAAATAATTTACTAAAACACTACTGTATTGGATTTAGATTCATTAATAGGGGGTGTCAAAGTTAGAAATACTCCATTTCAAAACCCTCTTTTTTCCTTCAAATCAGTAGGATTTTTTTATGCTTCATATTTTTTTCTAGAGCCACCTTTTTAATAATAACTAAATACAACTTTTTGCTTTATTTTTTGTGTTGTGAAAAACCTTTTGAATAATTTCAGATTTCTAACTCTAAAGCCCCCTAATCAGTATTTATTCATGTTTGTGGAAGCTTAATAGTTCTAATAAACTTCATTTATATATATTAAACATAATACTCCATAATCTTGATGTTGATTATGTGCATGCAAAAAGGTCATTTTTTCTACAACTATATTAGAGATTCTTGGTACAGCTTCAGAAATTTTTCAAGAATTTTCAACCAGCAACCTTGTGGTTAATCATGATGGATCTGGGCTGATTTAAGGCCATTTTTAATTACATGATCTTACCCCTGAGCTCTCTAGGCCATAAATTATTGTCTGAAATGCCTCCATTTAATTCTTGGCTGCCCTTCCCCCATCCTTTCACCTCCATCCCACTTTCTCTGTACAACATTTCAAGGACTCCTAGAGATCTATTAATTTCACCATTAAATAGGGGGGCAGACTTACTAGAGAATCCACAACCTTGAGCCCAAATTCATATCCAATTGATTAAAAATTGAGGAAGTGATGAAACAATCATGAATAAATAGTGAATTTACTTCAAAAACACTTTGAAGATAAGGTGAAAATTTTTTTGAGCATGGGGAATAATCAGAAACAATAATCTTGAGGCTTGAGCTACAAGAATTTTTGAATTAATATTTAAAAAAATGAATGCAACCATCCAACCAGGCTGGCACATGCAAGATATTACAAATATTTTTGTAATCTTATAAAAAAATAAATTTCTCATATTAATTGAACTAAGAGACATTTTAAATATTTTTATATTATTTTTTTAGCTCTAAATATATAGATAAATCATCCAATATTATAATAAATTATTCATGAAAAAACTCATTGAATTGATAATGTCAATCAAATTTTTATCAGTAAAAATTTTCAAAAATATATTTTTGTTCTTATTGTTTTAATAAATAATCTTTAAAAATCTTCAACCTTGAAAATATTTGTGCAGGGTTCAGAAATATTTAAAACTGATTTATAATAGATTTATTTAAGGTTATAATTTTAAAATTTATATCCATAAATATTTCAAATGTTTAAAAAATATATGGGTACTACTTTAAAAAAATTAAATTATAATTATCTTCACTATATCAAACAATTAAGTGTAAAATTTTTATAAGAATAAAAGCATGGCTATTATGAAGGGCCCAGTAATTATAAGCTTCTCCTTTTGTTTCAAACCATTTCACTTTCCATTCCATATATTTTATTGTATATTTATATTATTTATATTTTTTAAGATTATTCTTCTCACTACTTTGTTCCCTTCTCTTGTGCATACCAATCACTTACCCTCTAGCACCCACTCCATCTCTAAGATTTTGATTTAATATCCCCATTCCTCTCCCCTCCTCTACACTTGTGCCCCCTTTCTTCATAACTCTCCCTCATTATTCAACCCACCTTTCTTGTTTGATACCCATTCTCCCCCTTTTACTCCCCTCTATTCCCCTCTACTCCTGTCTACACCCCTCTACACTCCAGCTCACTGAACCCCACATTGTTCACTTTTGTTGCCACATTTTTTACTTCATACAGAGTGAAATTGGTGATTTAGTAAGCGAAAGGGGTGGAGTGAGAAGAAATAGGGCTGGATTGAGTTGAGGAGAAAAAGTTGAGGTTTAGAGCAAAAAAAGTACATATACAAGTGAGAGGGATGTGATGGGGTAAAAAAGGGCTGTTATGGGAATGAATGAAAACAGAAGGCACAAAAGCAATTAAAAGAAGATGGCTTTGTGTATGGAGGAATTTGAAAGGGGTATGAATTTATGAAAAGAAAAGAAAAAGAGCTCAGGTAGGTTAAAGAGTGAGTGGGAAGGAGAGGATAGGGGGAGAAACATTGTAAAATAGGATGGAGAGGGCTGTACATTACAGCAAGATTATAATGATAGTTTTTGAAAGAGGAGGGATGTGAATCAAACTGAAATGGGTGAACAATCAGTAAAAAGTAAGGAGATGTGAAAAGTGTGTCAAATGAGGCAGCAATAAACTGAAGGTGTATTCTATTCTTTGGCTGAAAAATAGAGTTCACCCTGTCAGTTTTCAGTAATTTTGTTCTTTCTTTTAAAATAATCAATACCTCTACTGTATTAAAATATGTACAAATTTATCCACAAACAATACAGATTTATTGGCTGCTGGTATTTTAGGCTTCAATAAATGATAGAATATTTATTAGTATATAGATGTTAGTTATATAGTGAAATTTCACTTTTTTACAAACTATCTTGCAAAATAATTCTGATAACAACACATTGGATAGAAAAAAAACAAAATGGCAAAAATTTCCAAAAAAAATCAAAAGAATAAACACAACCTATGTTAAAATTTTAAATTGATGCCATTTTTTATTTCATGAGATGAGTGTATTTAGATTTTAATTAAATTTTGAATTCTGTTGATGATATTCCAAGTAGCTTTAGACTAACTTACTGTATTCAAATATAGATTCAACACACAATACATTTAAATATTTAAAGAAAATTTTTAAATTTTTAAATATTTTATGTAAGATTTTCTAATGTAATAATAGGGAGTCTCAAACATTACCAAATAAACCACAAAGATACACCACAAAAAAGGTACCAAACCCGCCATCAAAAAATGCAATACACCTGCCCTGGAAAGATATATTTAAAAAACATATTTTTTCCCAGAATTATCTTCTTTTGGGTCTAACAATTCATCAAAAAAATTCCCTTCATAATCATGATTAGTCAGCACTAGGTACAAAGACACCAACACTAGGTAAAAAAGTGCCAACAACTAGATTTTTACACCTAATCCTTAAGGGCTTACTCATATAAGCAAGGTATATAGCTTATTAGAACTTAATCAATACTATAATCATAAACCTACCCTTAATCTTTACCACTGTTCACTAACTTGACATGCCAATTTCAGTCTGCCATCAACTTTAGATCACTGCTGCAGCTTTAGCTATTGATCTAATGGTTAACTCTGATACCAAATCTGATTCAAGAAAATTGACTTGGATTTCATTTGTGACATGTTGGAGAACCACTACTTATTTCTTAGAACACCTTCCATATAACACCAACCTTGATATCACCTTGATGTTTTTGCCAACATTCCTGAAGCTAGCTTTCAACAGATGTTTTTTACAGCTTTTCCTGAAGCTAGCCTTCAACAGATGTTTTGTACAATTTTCTTTTCTTTCTTAGTTTACTTGAATAATTCAAGATCAAGTTTCTGTAGACTGAATTACTGCTTGTCTTGTATTCCACAATCTTCTTTCTAACTTAAAAGATGGATGGAATGAGATTTATGAAGATGAGATTCCTGATCCACCTCCATCAATAGAATCTAATAGTACTTCATCATCTCAACCCAGTTTTATGCATGCTAAAATACTACCAATCACCCTTTCTCATTTTGAAGGCCTAGCTTAACTGATTTACAATTTTGTTTTTTGTGTAATTATTTTTTCCAATGAATTCCCCCAATTTCTCATTTTGATTTGATTTGGTTCAGCTCCCCAACTTGAAATTGCATAACATTTTCAAATGCATAAAAATTCTAAGATTCTGTCTCACTAAGATATTGCATCTTCTCTTCATCTCTAACTTCCATCATTCATTTCTGGTTCTGATACTTCTCACTTCACAGCACTCAAAGTAATTCACTTTCTCATTTTTATAAATTTAATTGCTAATTGAAATGTCTTTTTTCTTGTCTCTTTTTCTTGTTTCTTTTTTTTATCATCTTTTTTGTTTTGATTGCTGATATATCTGTTCTTATTTCCTTTCCCCCATTTTTTTCCTTTTTTTCTTGTTCTCCATCATTTTTATTCTTGGTTTATTGAATTTTTGGTGTTTCTTGGTCATTTTTAGGAATTTTCACTTTTTTAGCCTTTTTATTTTCTAAATAACTTTGGTTACACTTGGAAACAGTTTAAAAGCATTTTCTGAGAAAGTTCCACTTACTTTGAGGTGTTTTTGGCCTTTTTTGGTGTTTTATTTTGTTAAAACTTTCCGGAAATATTTCCAAGAATATCTCAGAAAATTTTAGGTGTATTTTTTCACTAAATCGAGTCTGAAATACTTGGAAACTATCAGAAACCATTTAGAAACATTTTGAAATAAAATTTTTAATGTGATTTAAGGTTATTTTGGCAAATTTTGGCATTTTTCTTGAAATTTTTGTGGAGGTTTTAAAGGACTTTTAGGACTCTTTTTTGGAAACTTTGGAAACCTTTTAGGAGAATTTAGGGACACTTTTTTTTTGAAAAACTTTGGAAAAACTTTTGGGTAATTTGGGACTCTTTTTGGGCAACTTTTGGGACCCTTTTGTTGAATTTTTGGGACTTTTTTTTGACATTTTTGGGACTTTTTTATTCAGGTAGTTTGAGGAGAGCTTTTTAGGTAATTTTTATCCAATTTCAATTATGTAGGGGGGTAATATGGGTTTTCAACTCTTGATTTTATTTCAAAAATTGATATTTTATGATTCATATATGATAATCTACTTACGTAAATTAATGAGCCATTTGGCTCTTTGTCGTATAATGATAATCATGAGGATTTTTTTTTCTCATGAGGTTCATGTATACATTTGTGTTTGATCTTATTGACTTTGGTCACAGAAAAATTCCACTTTCATTTTTACTTGAATTGTCATTTATTTAGGTTTGTTAGATATCTTATAAGACTTTTTTACATGTTAATTTATGCAATGAACAAAAATTTTGGCAATCTATGCACCTACTTCAATAAAACACAGGGGAGTGTATTTCAATTTTTTTTTGTATTAAATTTTTTTTTGATGTAGAAAAAAAATAATGATCCCCACCCCCTGCTATGGTAAATAGCAGGGGAGGGTATTTCCAAAAAAAAAAAAACTTTCATTAATTTTTTTGACTTAGAAATAATTTGGTGGTCAAAAAAAGCAAAAAGAAAAGAATCTGTGTATGATTATAGTATTTGGGAACAAATAAAAGAAAGTGATAAATCCATTTGTGCTTGTTCTTTTTCTTAAACAAGTTTAACTTTAAAGAGTAAGAGAAATAAATTAAGAAAAAGTCTTTAGTCAAAAAAAAAGTAAAAAATAAAATCTTGTTTGCATTTAATAAAAATCTCCCCATAAGCAGAAAAAACAGCCTTTGATGTTGATTGAGCTGTCCCAAAACTAGAATATGCTCCTTGCTAGAGTCTGTTGCTATGAGGGGTTAATTCTTTGTTATCTAATCTTTTATTGTCTGATACTTCTTTTAAATTTTCTAGTTTTGATTAGGCTTGGGTCTGATTTATACATGGGGAGTAAATTAGAACTATAAAAGAAAAAACAGTAGCAAAAGTAGTTTAGTCTTACTACCATGGGCTGTTCAAGCTCAATGCCAGAATACACAGATGGTCTGCAAATTCTGGAGAGTCAAGTGAAGTATCTAAAGGAAAATCTTGACTATTTGTATGAGACTTAGAGATTCTTGGGCCTTGATTCATGTGCAAGGGGTTGACATAGGGCCTTTTTCCAAAGAGTTTGTCCATTTGATTATAAAGAGGACACATAGAGTTGAGTTTTTTAGAAACTGATCTGATTCCATGCTTTTCATCATCTTTGGTAACTCCAAACCCAGTTGAAGAAGAAGCCATCTTTGCTTTTTTTTATTTTGTTTTATAGTTTTTGAATTTTTCCCTCATTTTTTTGTTGTCAAATCCATCTTACTTTTAGTTTTTGATTTCAACTGCACTGCCATTTGATTAAAGCCACTCAATTTTGATGCAGATGGACAACCAACTTGAGTGGAATTTACACAGCCAAAACAGGCATCAAAATTAGAATTAATTTTCAGCCAGTTAATTACTATCTGAATGTCAGAAAGTTTCAATCACTATGCAATATAGGGGGTGGACTTGCTAGAAAGTCCTCAACCTGAACTCAGATGGAACTCAGACTGAAATCATACTGAACCCATACTGAACTCTACTTGAACACCCACCTAAAACTGTTCTGCTGAGTGGTGTTTATCCCTGATTGTATGGTTTCTTTATCAATAGCTCAATGTATGTTCAATCTGTGGTGAGTTTGGGTCCAAGGTTGTGGACTTGCTAGCAAGTCCGCCCCCATATTGTGTGGTGAAGTGAGTAAATTTTTGAGAAGTAGATTTTGGGCAAGGCATGATAAATTAACACTAAACAAAGAAATTAGTGAAAAAAGAAAATTTTGTTGAAAAAAAGGAGAAACTAACAAAAATTTTTAATATTTATGATGCCTTGTATAAAAATAAGAAGTTTTGAGTATAGAAATTTGAGCAGGAAAATTTTCAAAAAAAAGAATAAAATTTAATAGACTTACTGTGGTGTGAAAGAGAAAAATTTGATTTGGAAATGAACTTTGGAGAAGAGTTGTGACATGGAGTATATGGGTGAGGATGGAAGGAAGGTGATGCACAGCTGATTGAAAGGATGTGGGTACTTGTGGGCTGAGTTGTGGTTAAGAAAATTTTACAAAAGTAGGACATATTTGACCCCATGTTTGAGACCCCAAGTACCAAATCATCCATGTTTCATGGTGTTTTTGTGTGGCGTTTTTCAAATGCAACATGCTAGGTGTGTTTGGTAATGTTTGAGACCCCCTATTATATGCATATTACAAGTGTAACATTTTATCTTTTAAGAATTTTAATGGTTTTGTTCACAGAAACAGCCTTTCTTTCAAGTGAACAATTTTTACCAAGTCAGTTACACCTTCACTTAAATGGTAGGCAATATTCAAGTACCAATTCTATAAGAAGAGAATTTTTTACAAAAGGTGCATAAGTGTCCACCTGAATAATTCTATACTACTGAGAAAGAATCTTTGTATAATTGATTCAATATATGTTACACAAGCTTACAGCTTGACTTCTCTTTATTTTAAAACTATTCCCCTTTCCAATTAGTATTTCTATTCTGAAAAATTTGTGCCATTACTAGATACAATACATGAGCTCTTGATATATGAATTCTTACTTAAATTAAGTTATCCTTATATTGGAGGCAACTACAAGTGACTTGAGGTGTTATATTCAAAGTGGCTCTTATTAAGGAGGTCACTTTTACAATTAATACTATCCATTATGAAGTTAGATATTTACCTTAGAGTCTTAAATAATATTGTACATTAAATTCATTTATTAAACTTTTCTCAAACTGGGTCAAAATGATTATCAAAGCAATCTTGATACTCTTCTCAACCTGACTATAAGTCAGGGTAAATTTATGTTCAATCTATGACCATTTTTTTTTTCAATCTGTTTTCATCTAATTCTTCAACAGTCCTCTAACATAGACAAAACCATTTCCCAACCATTTCAAAGGGGGGGGAACTTCTAGAAGTTCACCCTTCCATTCCCCGTGGTGAGAAAAAGTAAAATAGATACAACTAATAATGCTTTATGACTAAATATTAAGAATAACTGTTGTATTTCAACAACAATGAGCACGCTAGCTTGCATAGCATCAACTCTGAGTCACTCTTGAATCAAAGATGAATTGAGGGATTGGTACCTGCTAACAGTTGCCAGAAATTTTTTTGTGGTGAATAGCTGGTATACTTTTAAAGTGATCTGTGTTGTTTTCATTTAACGAATAAGTGGTTGAAAATATTTTCAATTGCCAAATTCTTTAATGAAATCTAATCTGAAGATCAAATATGATAAGCAGTTGAACTTGACTTAAAAAAGAAAAAAATACCCGCAACAAAATGAAAGTTACATTGATATCGGAAAGAAAATATGAGTTTTTTCAAGTGAGAAACAAGTAAAGAAACAGTTTGTGATTTAACTTTATCTGACCAAAAAATGGTAGGCTGGAAAGATACGGGGTGTCATTACATTTCTCTAGAAAGAAAAATATTGATGAATAATCTTTTACTTGAGAAACCACAACTAGATTTTCGATATTGTCTGTACCAATTAACTAATGCTATAGGTCTTTTTATTTTTTATTTTTTATTTTATGAATAAATGAACTCATAGACAGGTAAATGATAACCATACAATTCTTATTTTTTTTCTTTAATGTTTCTTGTGGACAACACGGAAAGATTGAGCAACGTGGCTGTGTAAGTAATAAGAAGATAAATATACACCAATATTTAGTATTTGAATAGATGTTTTTCAAAGTATGGCTATATTTCATCGGGAAAGTATAAGACTTTTTGAATTTAAGCTAATAAAAAACTTACTAGTTTTCTGGCAAAGCGCATTCCTTTTTTCCAAGATTAGTTTTATGACTGGATCCAGTGATAACAATCAACAGATTGTGTTAGTGGACTAGAGGACTTAGGACACGGGACAAGTGTGGACGAGGGAGTAGGACAGACGAGCAAGGACAATAGAGAAAGAAATAAAGTTTACCTGATAACAATCAACAGATTGTGTTAGTGGACTAGAGGACTTAGGACACAGGACAAGTGTGGACGAGGGAGTAGGACAGACGAGCGAGGACAATAGAGAAAGAAATAACTAAGAATGTAAAGTGGGATGAGTGGACGATAGGAGAGAAAATAAGTAAAAGGGTAGAAAGTGAATACATTGCAGTCGTAGAGCACATACAGTTTACCTGATAACAATCAACAGATTGTGTTAGTGGACTAGAGGACTTAGGACACGGGACAAGTGTGGACGAGGGAGTAGGACAGACGAGCGAGGACAATAGAGAAAGAAATAACTAAGAATGTAAAGTGGGATGAGTGGACGATAGGAGAGAAAATAAGTAAAAGGGTAGAAAGTGAATGCCGAATCACAAGTTGATGGGAATTCTTAAATACATTAATGTTAGGGTATGGATATAATTGATGATATATATAAGTGCTCTACTAATAGGTTAATCAGTTCTATGGCTAAATATAAGTATGAATATAGTATATAAAGTATAGATATTATGCTTGTAGAATATTGACACCCACCCGTGCTCAAGACGGCAATGGGCCTAAGTTCATTTTTGACAGAAATTCATGATGCTTAATTCTAGGTAAGGGTTTTGTAAGGATATCGGCAGTCATAAGATTGGTTGGAATATACTTGATATCGAGTTGTTGGGTATCAACTAGTTCTCTCAGCCAACACACTTTTGTGTTTATGTGTCGAGTTCAATGTTGAAATAAGGGATTCAGAGCTCGATTGATGGCACCTTGATTGTCGCCATGAAGTTTAGTTGAGGTGAGGGGGATTGAAAAATCATTGAATAGTTCCTTGGTCCATAGTAGGTCTTGGCCGCACTCGGTCATAGCGTAGTATTCAGATTCAGAGGTAGATAGAGATACCGATTGTTGTTTGCATGAGCGCCAGTTGAGCAGTCCTAAGTGAAAGACCAGTGATCCGGAAGTTGATTTAGAATCGTGGGATTTATTGTAATCTGAGTCAGCGAAACCAAAGAGTGTGCCAAGTTCACTGTCAGGGACAGCACCTAAAGTAAGACCGAAGTTCTTGGTCAGCTGAAGATACCGTAATATATGGAAGAAGGCCACTATTTGCTCGTCAGTGGGTTGATTAAGATATTGAGCTAAGGAACTAGCAGCGAAGGCAAGATCAGGTCTGGTACACAGGACTAGATAATTCAGCAATCCAATGGCCCTTCTATAGTTAAATAAATGAGTTAGTTTAGTTTCGCTATTTTGTGAAAATTGCAAGTTAGGAACAAGTGGTGTTGTTGCTGTTCTGCAGTTGGAGTGATTAAATTCGTTGAGTAGTTTTTGAACATATAATTGTTGGGTGAGAGTAATTGTTCTTGCAATTAGATTTCTGATCACTTTCATTCCAAGGACCCAATTTAAATCACCTTGGTCACCAATATCGAAAGCTTTTGAGATTTTTGTTTTGAAATCATCGATGAAGGTGCCCCCAATGATAAGATCGTCTACATGGATGAAGACGTAGCATGGGCGAGTGTGGTCAGTATGATAGAACAGACAGGGGTCAGCTACGCTGGCTTTGAAATTTATACTTTTGAAGAAGTCAACTAATTTGTTGTACCAGCATCGTGGGCTCTGTTTCAAGCCGTAGAGAGACTTTTTCAGGTGAAGGCATTGATTGTCATTTTTGGTAGAGTAACCAAGAGGATATCGTAGATAAATATCTTCATCCAAGTTTCCATGAAGAAAGGCAGATCGTACATCCATTTGGCAGAGATCCCAATCCTTGTATGCTGCTAGACCAAGTAGGAATCGGAGAGTAGCTAATCGGCCGGTGGGAGCGTAAGTTTCATTGTATTCAATGCCCTCTATTTGTGAGAAGCCTTGAGCACAAAGTCGTGCTTTGTATTTGACAATATTCCCTTCAGAGTCTGTTTTCCTCTTGAAGGTCCAGGTCGATCCTATTAGGTGATTATTGGACGGTAGAGGTGATTCTTCCCAAACTCCATGTTTACTAATACTGCTCAGTTCGGCGTTTATGGCAGCGGTCCATTCGTCACTTTCGGGGGAGTTGATCGCTTCATGGTAGTTTCGCGGTGTATCGAAAGGGGTGACTACCATGCATGCAACGTTGGCTCTTCGTTTGGAGGTTAGTATATTGGAAGTGTCAATTTGTGAGGATATTTCTTTTGGGGGTCGAGTTTCAAAAGGAACATAGTCATAGTTTTTGAATTTGTTTGGTGGCGGAGCTTCATCGACTGGCTCTGATAAATCAGGAGGTTCAGGCAAGGGAGTTGAGTGTGAAAAACTGAATTGATTATCAATAGTGATGTCAGGAAACTGAAGCGAATCAATGGAAACCCCTTTTGATAATTTGTTTGATAAGTTGAAAGTGTTTAAGAATTTGACATTGTGAGTGGTGACTATTGAGTCAGAAGTTGGAGAATAGATTCTGTAGTTGACATGACCATCACAGTATCCAATAAAAATTCCGTCTTCTCCGCTATTGTTGAACTTTCCAAGGCGTTGATGTTTTTGGAGATAGAAGACAACGTCCGAACCAAAGGGGTGCAGTTTGGATGGTGGTTTGACATTTTTGTGCCATAATTCCCAGGGAGACTTGTTTTCCAGAGAAGAGGATGGTAGGATATTGAGCAAGTAGGTGGCAGTGTTTACGGCTTCAGCCCACCAGTGAGCATCCAATCCTGATTCAATGAGTAGGCATTTGGCCTTTTCGACAATGGAATGGTTGCCTCTTTCAGCGATTGGGTTCTGTTGAGGGGAATAGGGAGCAGTACGTAGATGGACAATCCCTTTATTTTTGAAGTGATTCCTTGTAGATGAATTGACGAATTCGCCACCGTTATCAGATACTATACATTTGACTTTACGTTCCAGTTGATTTTCGACCAGTGTCTCGAAGTCTTTATAGTTTTCAAATGTTTCAGATTTGAGTTGTAAAAATTTAGTGTATCGAAATCTGGAGTGACCGTCTACAATTTGAAGGAAATAGGATTTACCCCCTGGTAGTATTTTTGCCATGACTTGATTATTGGGATGTCCATAATTATGATGGAGGAGTCTTAGTTTCTTGTCCGTTGAATTGATGTTGTTGATAGAAGTGAAGAGTGAGTTCTTGATTAATGGAAAAGTTAGGATACGTCCTTTTGCGGAGCACTCGATAAGGGTAGTGTTCTGGTCCTTTATTTTGAATTGTCCTTTTTCATTGATGATGCTTCGTCCGTCTGAAAGTATGTCCACTAGAGAAATCAGATTTGCTTTAACATCGGGTGCATAGAGGGCGTTCTCAATATAGAATTTATGTCCTGAGCTTGATGAAAACAGAGCTTTGCCTTGTCCAAGGGCAGTCAACTTGTCCCCATTGGCCATTGATAGAGAAGTTTTTGTGTTGTGATAGGTTTCAAAGAAATCTTGATTATTGAAGATGGAAAACGAAGCGCCACTGTCCAGTATGGCATGATCGTTCGGTAGATTATTGATGACCGATAGTACTTTGTGTGAGTTTTCGTTGCTGCGACTCTCCCTTTCCTTTTTCCTTTTGAGAAATTCGTCACGTTTCTCTGGATGAAGGTGAAAGCAGGAAGATTCAGGATGAGGTGCTAAGGGATTATGTTTGCCCTTCGAGCAGAGTTGTTTAGTCTTGGTGTCCACAGCCAAAACTGAACCTGAGTTAGATAAATTTAGAGCTTTTCGTCGCGTAACTTCAGTTTCAATGTCGGAGAAGATGTTCTCGATTGTAGGTCTTTGATTAGTGATGTCATATTTGCTCAGGATGATTGTTGCAGAAGTTTGATATGATTCTGGAAGAAGATTGAGTACGTAGTTCCCCATGATGTAAGATAGTATATTGTCCTTAAATAAATCAGGCGCCACCTCACGAAGCAGTTTCATTGTCCCTCTAAAGTCATTCATGGATTCAAGTAGGTTTCCTTCAGTAAACTTGATCTTAAATAATTGGCTGACGACGTAGGAGCAGTTTTGAGTGGATTTGGAAGCGTAGTGATCCCTAACACGTTTCCAAAGTTGAGCCGGCTCTACTGCGTCATCATCTAAAATGAATTTATGCTGATTTGGCCTATCCATGAACATCTTAATTATAGTGTTCGTTTGTCTTTGTCGAATGTTGAAGACATTGAGGAGATCAGGATCGGTAGGGATAGGGCAATCTTCAAGCAGAAACTGATCGAGGTTTCGCACAGTAAGAGCATATTTAATGTCCGTCTTCCAAGTGCTGTAGTTTTTGTCATTCAGTTTCTCGATGCCTTTGATTTCAGAGTAATTAGAGGAATCTTGAAGGTAAGAAAAATTGGGAGGTGGAGCAGGTGACGTCATTCTGGGAGTGGAAGTATGAGAAGAATGAAAAGGACTTGACGGAGGGGACGATGTGTTAGTTGATTGGGGTGTTGCCAGTTTAAATTAGATGCAGGGGCGCTGGGCCCATAACCCTGATAACAATCAACAGATTGTGTTAGTGGACTAGAGGACTTAGGACACGGGACAAGTGTGGACGAGGGAGTAGGACAGACGAGCAAGGACAATAGAGAAAGAAATAAAGTTTACCTGATAACAATCAACAGATTGTGTTAGTGGACTAGAGGACTTAGGACACAGGACAAGTGTGGACGAGGGAGTAGGACAGACGAGCGAGGACAATAGAGAAAGAAATAACTAAGAATGTAAAGTGGGATGAGTGGACGATAGGAGAGAAAATAAGTAAAAGGGTAGAAAGTGAATACATTGCAGTCGTAGAGCACATACAGTTTACCTGATAACAATCAACAGATTGTGTTAGTGGACTAGAGGACTTAGGACACGGGACAAGTGTGGACGAGGGAGTAGGACAGACGAGCGAGGACAATAGAGAAAGAAATAACTAAGAATGTAAAGTGGGATGAGTGGACGATAGGAGAGAAAATAAGTAAAAGGGTAGAAAGTGAATGCCGAATCACAAGTTGATGGGAATTCTTAAATACATTAATGTTAGGGTATGGATATAATTGATGATATATATAAGTGCTCTACTAATAGGTTAATCAGTTCTATGGCTAAATATAAGTATGAATATAGTATATAAAGTATAGATATTATGCTTGTAGAATATTGACATCCAGTACAGTTACGGCCAGAGTAAACTGACACTTGAGCATAATTTTCTGCAAAGATAAAGTTTATGTTTATTTTTAAAATAGTAGTATGAGTGTTCCTGATAAAGGAGAAACATACGACGATGATTAAGTCTGATAAGGACGCTTCTGAAGCTGCCTTCAGTTGGAGCATCTACACACTTTCCGTACGAACTTTTGGTGGTGATGGGAGGAAGTTTTCCAATTATTTTAGGAGTGGTGCAGAATTCATTTGCATAGAATTTGTATAAAAAATCACTGGCATGTACAGAAAGGACAAGAGCGAAGAGAGTAAAAAAGAGCTTCATTTTATTGAATAACTAAATCTAAATTTATATCTAGAAATGTGCGGTGCAAGTATAGAAAACTAATAGTCAAGTAGTGAGTAGAGGATTTTGTGGATGACCAAGAGACTAAGGACAACGGCTGATATTTATACGTTGGAGTTGGACCCCATAGCTATTCTGCGTCTATTAACACACCGTCAACAAACAGAGGGTTGCAAATGCTGTGTGTGCATTGTCTCAAGCTTTTACTGATCTTGAACATGGCATCCTGTGTAGGCTTCATGGGCAGTTTGGTAAAAATTATCAAAAAGAAATACATACTCCTGGGTAGTTTTTCATGCGAGATATAAAAACAATTATACAGCTAAATTGAAAAAGGTTGGTGCAGCTTTTCAAAATTTTGCTCAATTTACCCAGCATTTTTGGTGGGCAACAGGCTAGCGGGATGGAATAATGAGGGGAAATGCTGGGTAAGTTAGGCAGAACTGTAGAAAACTGCACCAATCATTTTCAATCTAGCTGTATTTGTCTTCAGAAAGTAATTACATATACTGCGCCAAGATATTTTTTAAAAAATTGAAAATTTAGCTTTTGATATATTTATCTATTATTTCCGTTAAGTAGATATCGTGTGAGCTAACTACAAAATAATAAAAAGAGGCCAAAAGGGCAAACGTACACTTCTATTAGAGAGAATGGATATACACGCTGCATACTTGTGGAATAGCTGTAACACAACATAAAAGGTTTTGGGGGAGATAATGAAACGTGATTTAAATAAATCGAGAGCAAAAAAGCTGCAGCTGCTGCAAGAAAATTTAGGGTACAGCTATATCGGACATGGTTTGTGCAAAATGAATTTTTTTTGAAAATTTTCTGGGTTATTTAATTGGCCTGCTGTCATTTCTTGCAAATCGGCCCAACTTCCCAGCCATTGACTGAGCATCTACTCAAAAGATGCATCACCCCCTGGCAGTCCGCAATTTCCCCCATTCCCCATCAATTTGGATCTTTCCCTCGCTCTCATCCTCATTGGTCAATTCAGGTGAGCTCTTTTTCTTATTTTTTTTTTTCTCTTTTCTTTTTTTTTCTATGTTTCATTTTTTTTTCTACTTTTTTTTCTATTTTCTAGTAACATGCGTCAACCTATGCTCCTGACGAATATGTTGGACTCACCCCCCTCAGCCTCCCCTATTCATGATTGTCATATCAGGTAATCAATGCTAATACAACAATGTCTGAGTTCATGGATTCTGCTTTTGTGAATGGTAATAACCGGGAGCTGCAAGGTTTGAATGACCTGATGATTACTCATTGGTATTTGTTTCAAAATTATTCTGTTGAGGAATTAATAAATGCTGGAATTCCGGATCCTTTTGCCAGAGATTGTGTGCGCATTTCTAAAATGTACAGCTAATTTGAAAAAGGTTGGTTTTCTCAACATAGCCAGAATTTCCGGTGGGCAACAGGCTAGCGGGATGAAATAATGAGGGAAAATGCTGGGTAAGTGGGGCGAAATTGTGGAAAGCTGCACTGTCGGTCAATCGTCTAGAAGAAGGTAAGGAAAGGGGAAAAAATGGAGGAGGAAAAGGAGAAAAATAAAAGCAATAAAATATAAAAGTTTATTTAGTTTATTTAAAGGAAAGCAACGACGAGTAACTTGAGAGATGACACAAAATGAGGTTCTTATTAAATAATAATATTATTCTAATGTAAGGGCTATGCGCGGCAGACACTGTGATTACTATCAGACTTAAAGCAACCTTTAAATTGTTATATAGAATTTTAATTAGAATTTTATTACTAATAAAAAGAATATAAACGTAATGTAAAAGTATATTAAATTTGTTGAGTGTATAGTAAGTGATGAGGCTACAGGGGATTATCCAAGGCCCTTTTATAGGCAATGGGTCCTCTGAAGCGCCACTATATTTGTAAATACAAGAATTAGAATAGGATGAAACAAGAATATAAAAGAATAAGTGAAACATAACAATGTAGAGAAAAATATGAAACAATTAATTAAAAACCCCAATTAAGAATCCAATTTCCCCACAATTAATTCCCAAATCAGTAAGTAAAAATAGTGAATAACTTAACAAGCCTGGAACATAGGAACTATGAGAAAAATAATTCAAAACAGATGGTACAGTCTGATTTAAGGATTTTTAAGTGAAACAAAAAATATTTTGACGCAACAAAATATGTAATTAATTTCAATTTAGTATTAATTAGTTTTTTCCTGACACAATTAAGGGTCAAAAGAAGCGTCATTATTTATTGTTTAATACTATATAAAAAATGTTATTTAATATATAATTATAAATAAATAATTTAATTATATTATAAGTCAATTTTACACTTATAATTATAATATATGTTTTTAATTAATTAAATATAAATTTAAAATCATTAAATACATAAAAATGCACCATTATTTGTAGAATATATAATATATTATGTTTAATTTAAATGTATAAAAAATTTATATAAACAATAAAATTAATATAACACTTATATGTAATAAGATACTTATATAATTTTATTATGCAATAAAATATTAATTTATATACATTAAATACAATTCTTACGCCCTCTTTCAGGTCCTATAAGTTAACATATCCTTTACTGGGCTCCTGGAATAGCCTGGATGACATGCACCAACCATTTTCAATGTAGCTGTATAGTAGTGTGCAAAGAAGGCCCAGCATAAATTAAGAATTTTTAATCTAATTCTTTCTTTATTATTATTGAAAATAAACTTTGTCAAAATTTATATTTTTTACAAATGAAAAATGAAATATGATGCTATGAATATTAGGGGGTATCAAGGTTAGAAATCTTCCCTTACAAAATACCTCTTTTTTCCACCAAATCAACCATGATTATTTTTTAAAATATGCCATATGGTGCCCCAAAAACTCCTTTTTAATGATAATTAATGTCAATTTTGTGGCTTTCTTTTTTTTTTGTAAAATGACTTTTAAATAATTTTAAATTTAAAACTTTGATACCCCCAATTATTAATAAAATCTAATTTGTTCAAAATTTAATTTTTTTTACGAAAGAAAAACGAAGAAGTGTGAAGTGGAGTGGCTCTTAAAAATGGTACAAAGGATATTATTTGGTGCTCGCACAGAAAATGTGCATCCTGAAGATTGGGAAAAAGGAAATTGTCAGCGAACATAATTTTTTTTGAATAATCTCAAACCTTTGGGCCAAGTGATTTTATATTTTTAAATTTATATTACCAATTTCAATAAAATATTTCAGAGAAATTTCAAAAACTAAGTATAATATTTTTCTAATAGTTAACTTTGTAAATATTCTTGAAATTTTCGGACAGAAACTATGACATTTGACATTTAAATCACCAAATTTATAGAAACTCAGGCAAATTTTATGTTACCTGTTAGAATTTCGGACAAGAAATCTCTAGAATTTTTGTAAAAAAACTGTAAGACTTCCTATCAGGCTGATTTTGTTATGTGGTTAGGCACCTTATGTACATAGTCATTTAGGATATAGTCTGTACTAGCAGTGTCCACTGTTCTCCAGTTCTTTCCGGTGTTCTACAGGCTGACACTGTGCTACAGGTTATGGGCTGTATTTGCGGGCACTGAAACGTTAGACGTAAAAATTCCACAACATTAGTAGCAGAAAGACCCCCAGTGCATGTCTGAAAAAGATTTACCTTCAACCCATGCTGGTAAATCTAACCTCACCCGCTAAATCTCTAACTGGGAACTAAAAAGCCTTGGAATTACTTCTATAAACCCTGCCTCTTCCAATACTACCCCATGCATAACTCTCTCCTCTAATAATTCATGCACACTATCTACCACCCTTGAACCTACACTCACTCCCATTTTGGGCTCCACATCCTCTTTGCTTACACTGACCAAACCCACCTCTCTCACCAAAACATATCCCTCACCCCTTGCTAAATCTTGCAATTCACCCCCAGATTTACCCCTTGTTGATCCTCCCCCTATCAAGCACCCTCTCCCCCTACCTCTACCCCTTTTGCATAATCCCTCCCCTCACCTTGCATGCCCCCTCCCTCTTCCCCTTTTCCATCCTCCCTCCCTTCCACTCATGCACCCTCTCTCACTTGCAACCATGTGCATATACAGAAACCTGATGTACTTGGCAGAAAAATGTGTTAGTATATACAAAAATCTCATTTTTTATCTTTATTTAGTGTATTTCAAATGACTACTGCATTACTTGCCCTGAAGTAGAATAATGTCATCTGTATGTAGAAGGAAGAAATGTATTTGAGCATAGTGTGAGAAGTCATAGTAACAGTATATATATCTCTATGTAGTAGTGTTTATTCCTCATACTTCTTTTTCTTTTGCTCATAATATTGTCTCATCTTCCTAAATTTCCACATTTGACATACAGGTTAGCGCACCATAGTCATTACTTTCAGCTCCATCCCAGTTTTACTAGAGGAGGAGACTTACATTTGATTTAAAGGTGTGCTTCACTTATATACTACAATTATATATTATTAGTTTTACATTTATTACTTACTGTAGGTCAGCACATCACTGTTTTATGTGTGTATTCTGGATCATTGACGAGATTCAACTGCACTATTTAGGTGTGCTTATTTCTGCAATATATACTTCTTTTTCTTTTTCTCATAAAATTGTCTCATCTTCCTACGTTTCCACATTTGACATACAGGTTAGTGCACCATAGTCATTACTTTCAGCTCTATCCCAGTGTAAATAGAGGAGGAGACTTATATTTGATTTAAAGGTCAGCACATCACTGTTTTATGTGTGTATTCTGGATCATTGACAAGATTCAACTGCACTATTTAAATTAGCACACCATAGTCATTACTTTCAGCTCCATCCCAGTGTTACTAGAGGAGGAGACTTACATTTGATTTAAAGCTTCCTGTTTTCCAACACATTTTCAGTACCAGCTCAATACAGAAGCATAAAAAATTAACTAGTAACATAATAAAATGGACAATGATAGCATTCGTGAATTAATATCAGCACTCCAAAGTAAAAATGATACTAAACTCAGAAACAACAATTATTTCTCTTGGGCCGCCCACATGGAAGGACTTCTTTTTGAAAACAACTTGTGGTAGGCAATGGAAAATGAGTTTATTATAACAACTACTGAGAAGGAAGATGGCTCAACGATAACTTCTTTGAGTGCAAATGAAATCAAGAAACTTCAAAAGATAAATATGAAAGCTAACTCAATGATCCTTTGACACCTTGATCATCAAAACACAATGCTAATCTGCAACTGTCCGGAGCTTAAAGGGGATCCATATAAAACCTAGAGGTAACTAAAAGCAAAACATGCCAATGTCAATCAATTTAGTAAAGCGGCTGCATTCAAGTCACTAAATGAGCTGAAATATAATATGGACCTCAAAACATTCATTACTGATATTCAAACTGTACTTCAAAATCTAAGAAATGCAAATTCAGCTACAAAGGTGATACTGTGGCCACACAAATCATCATAAAACTACCTAATCAATATCAAGCTGTGGCCCAACATATACTTGCCTTGGGAAAAGTGAATATGGGAAACGTTCTAGCAATACTCAAGCAAACAAACAAATTCCACAATCTTCAGAATGATCAACTGAGTGAAGAGAAAACTAATAGAGCCTTGATAGCTGAATCAAAGTCTAGAGAGAAAAAACCCAGAAAGAAGTGCGCTAACTGCAAAAAAACTGGGCATCTTGAAAGCAAATGCTGGGAAAAGATTGGAAAGCCAAGTTGGGTGGAACAACAAAATAAATGGAAAAAGGAGATAGCTGAAAGAATAAGAAGCCAGAAAAATCAGCTATGACGGCATACAATCAGTATTTACTCATGTCTTCTATTGATAAAAACTACAACCTGAAACCCATCCTTGACTCAGGAGCCACCTCGACAATGATTAGAGATCAAAAGTACTTCTGGACTTATAGAAGAACAAAATTTGATATTGTCACTGGTAATGAAAACACTGAATGTGTTGGTATAGGGACAGTTAAGTTAGTTGAAGGGGATAATGTTGAAACTCTTGATGCACTTCATGTACCTAAATTACCGTATGATCTAGTACCTACAATTGAGTTCTGGAGGAAGAATTATCAAGTTAATTTTTTAAAAAATCCTGAAAGATGCATCATCAGCAATAAAAACTCAAAATTTAATGCCAACATTGAAAATAATCTGTGTAAAATGCAAGGAAATTTCAAAGCTGTTGAGTCTGCCCTAATTTGTTCAGTTAAAACATGGCAGGATAGATTGGGACATCCAAATTCAAAATATACAAAGTCAACTGCGGATGAGAGTTTAGATGACAGTCAGTTTTTCTGTGAAATATGTGAAATGACGAAAGCAAAAAAATTACCATTCAAAGGTCACTTCCTGACGCCAATGAAGCCAATGGAGGTTATTCACACTGACCTAAGCGGGAGAATAAATCCACCAACTAACAGTGGCTACAAATATTAGATGAAAATCACAGATGGAGTGACGTTGACCAAAGCTGTGTAGCCTTGATGAAGTTAATAGAGCTCAAGTCAAAGTACAAAAATATGTGTGATTAAAAAATAAAAGTTATTGTAACTGATGGCGGAGGAGAGTATTTTTCTAATAAATTCAAAGCTTACCTGAAAGATAATGGAATAGTGCATCAAATTACAGCTCCTTACACACCAGAACAAAATCTGATTAGTGAGAGAGGAAATAGAATTACCACAGAAAAAGCACGTGCTATGCTATTTCAGTCAGGCCTACCACTCAATTACAGGTGAGAAGCTGTGACTACGGCTGTATACCTGGAAAATCTAATAGTAAGAAAAGCAGCAAATATAGTTTCACCATATTAAGCTCTTACTGGTCGTAAACCCAAGATCTCACACCTTCATCCTTTTGGTTGTTTAGCTATTGCCAACATTCCCAAACAACTTAGAAAAAGCAAGTTTGCACCAACAGGCACCAAATGTATTCTTCTGGGATATTCTGAAGGAAACAACAACTATAAGCTCATGGATATAAGAACAAAAAGGATATTCTACACTCACAATGCCACCTTTAACAAATCAGTTTTTCCAATGAAAGACCAAACGAGCCCAAAGAAACTATTTACAATTATTCCAATACAACAACCAGCTGAAACAACTGTTACTCAAAATAATGAGAATGATGATGAGTTTCATGATGCACTGGACGAACAAGTGGAAGAATATACCTCCAACGAAAACATAATTTCTTGACAACTGATCCTACAACTTGGGCCACCGCCCTCAGAAGACAGTCAAGCGCAGCAGTCAGGACCTACTCTAAGGTCTCACACACAAGGTTTAATAGCTGAATTGGAAGGAAACTATAACGCTCTTATAAACTTTGTCAAACAACAAAGTACTGATCCAGAAAATTATAAAAAAGCAATTAATGGAGCTCAAAAGTCTTATTGGATCAGTGCAATTAAAGAAGAATTAGACTCACTGCATGAAAATCATGTATGGTGCACAGTTCCAAACAATCAACAAAAAACACTACCAATGCGCTGGATTTTTAAAACAAGTAAGATAAAAATGGTATAATAAATAAATTCAAAGCTCGGTTAGTTATCAAAGGATACCTTCAAAGACACGGTATAGATTTCAATGAATCCTTTGCACCAACTGGTAGAATGGCCACACTACGCACCATCTTCTCTATTGCCGCCATCGAAGGACTTCCAATACATCAACTCAACATAAAAACCACTTTTCTGAACAGTAAACTAGATGAAGACATATTCATCCAAACTCCAGAAGGATTTACTGAGTGGCTAGATAGATCAAACCTGAACTGTAAAACTGAAATTGAACAACTAAACAATGGAAGTCAAATATTGAAACTGAAGAGAGCACTATACGGTTTAAAAAATTGCCAAGAGCATGGTACCAAGAAGTGTCAAAGTGGTTTCATAAACATAAATTCAAAACCAGCAACAGTGACCCATGTTTATTCATTAGAAAAGTGTCAGCCTAAATATCCTTAGGACTGAGTATTTCTTATGCTTAAAATAAGATAACCTTAAGTAAATTAAGCTTATATCTTAAAAATAAGGTTAAAATAATAATATATATTATTTTATTATATATATATATAATTATTATTTTATTATATAACTTATAATAGTTTAAATAGCTTATCCATGGCCTAATAATACTTATTAAGGTGTTAATGGAGTCATAATATACTTATCTTAAGTGATATGAAGTAATTATTGACATACATAAGCTTATATGTATACATAAATCTCATATTCAGTGAAATATGCAGTATATTATGTATATTTAGGTATATAAGTGGGTTTTAGCCCCTTAATAGCCTATAACCTTTGTTTTTATGCTTATTTTAGGTCATATGGACGAAATCAGTGGACTCACAACGCCTACAGAAGCATAGACACCTATATCAGGTGCATACACCCAGTTTGGACAACTAAAATTACTTCCTTGGATGGTTATTCACGGATTTATGGGTTGGAAGGACTTTTCTGGGTTAATGTGGATGCTTGGGGATGTTATTGGGGGCTTGGACACTTTATTTGTTTCCTTTATATGCTTTTGGTTTCATTAAATCTCTTTTTTATTGTTTATTTTACCTGTTTCTTTATGGTATCTGCTTTTATCTAGGGTTTCTATTTATGGTATGGATCTGTGTTATTATTAATAGTGATGGAGGGTCCTTACTGGAGGTCTGGGTGTTGAAAATGCTTGAAGTTGACGCCATGGGGAGGTGATTGGCCCTCACAGTGCTGTAATTGCCGGGGATAGCAGTGACATCATCTGGATTGAAGGTCTGTGCACTCCAGTGGATTTGGGTATAAGTAAGAAGGGATTTTGACGGTTATTTATCATCATTAAATTACTACAACTCCAAAAAACACTACTATACAATTATTAACATTTAGAAATATATTATTAAGCGTTTATCAATTGATATTATCTTTATATAAGCTATAACTATATTTTATACATCTATTTTCCACCACTAGCACGCACTTAAATCCAAGTATTGTGAGTTTTATTTGAGTATAACTATTTTATTAGTCTTCCCCTGAGGTTTAATCACTAAATCATTTATCAATAAGTAGTAGGACCATAAATAAACACTATTATATCATACTTATATAATAGACTATACTGACAAAAAGACTCTAACGACAACTATCTATATGCTTTTATCTGGGTGGATGATATGGCTATTATTGGTCATGGAGCTCACCAATTCCACGATGAACTGTCAAAGGACTTCAAAGTTCACAATTTCTCTAAAGCAACTTACTTACTTGGAATAAAAATTAATTGTCTAAACTCCACCACAATCCAACTACATCAAAGTCAATACATAACCGACCTACTGGAAACATTTGGTATGACAGACTGTAAAAGTAATCCCACACCAATGCAATCAAAAATTCAACTACTTCCATCAGATGATGAACAACACAATCAGTTTTCAAAAACAGGAAATTGTTATTGCAGTATTATTGGTAGTCTAGGATACTTGGCCCAGTGTACCTGACCAGACATCACTCATGCAGTCAACTATTTATCACAGTTCCTTATAAAACCTAATCAACATCACTGGCAAGCGGCACTCAGTATTTTACAATTTATCAAGGGCACAATTATTGTAGGTTTGATATACTCACAAGATTTCAAGATGTTAACACCCACAAAAACAAATCCGATTAATCAAGCACCCACTGGCTTCAGTGATGCTGACTGGGCAGGCTGTAATCTGACTAGAAGATCAACTAATGGCTACCCCTTTTACTTGGTGGAGGTGCAATATCATGGAAAAGCAAGAAACAAAATACTGTCTCAACCTCAGCTACCAAATCTGAATACAAATGTTATCTTGATGCTGGCCTAGAAGGTTTTTGGTTGCAAAAACTATTGAGTGAGCTAGGCTATGAAAACAATCAAGGAACTCTACTGTATGGAGACAATCAAGGGGCGATAGCACTATCAAAAAATCCTATAGCACATAAGAGAAACAAACATATTGAAGTTCATTTTAATTGGGTTAGAGAAAAAGTATTAGATGGAGAATTGAACCTCAAGTATTGTTCTACCAATGATATGGTTGCAGATATCATGACCAAGTCACTAGATCGCTCAAAGTTTGAAAAATTCAGAACAGATCTTTGATTAAAGGAATGCCGACTTACTATTGGGTAAAGTAATGAGGCAGAGTGTTAGTATATACAAAAATCTCATTTTTTATCTTTATTTAGTGTATTTCAAATGACTACTGCATTACTTGCCCCAAAGTAGAATAATTTTATCTGTATGTAGAAGGATGAAATGTGTTTGAGCATAGTGTGAGAAGTCATAGTAACAGTATATATATCTCTATGTAGTAGTAGTTGTTCCTCATACTTCTTTTTCTTTTGCTCATAATATTGTCTCATCTTCCTACATTTCCACATTTTACATACAGGTTAGCGCACCATAGTCATTACTTTCAGCTCCATCCCAGTGTTACTAGAGAAGGAGACTTACATTTGATTTAAAGGTGTGCTTCACTTATATACTACAGTTCTATATTATTAGTTTTACATTTATTACTTACTGTAGGTCAGCACATCACTATTTTACGTGTGTATTCTGGATCATTTACGAGATTCAACTGCACTATTTAGGTGTGCTTATTTATGCAATCTATACTTCTTTTTCTTTTCCTCATAATATTGTCTCATCTTCCTACGTTTCCACATTTGACATACAGGTTAGCGCACCATAGTCATTACTTTCAGCTCCATCCCAGTGTTACTAGAGGAGGAGACTTACATTTGATTTAAAGGTGTGCTTCACTTATATACTACAATTCTATATTATTAGTTTTACATTTATTACTTACTGTAGGTCAGCACATCACTGTTTTACGTGTGTATTCTGGATCATTGATGAGATTCAACTGCACTATTTAGGTGTGCTTATTTCTGAAATATATACTTCTTTTTCTTTTGCTCATAATATTGTCTCATCTTCCTACGTTTCCACATTTGATATACAGGTTAGCGCACCATAGTCATTACTTTCAGCTCCATCCCAGTGTTACTAGAGGAGGAGACTTACATTTGATTTAAAGGTCAGCACATCACTGTTTTACATGTGTATTCTGGATCATTGACGAGATTCAGCTGCACTATTTAGGTTAACCCACCATAGTCATTACTTTCAGCACCATCCCAGTGTTACTAGAGGAGGAGACTTACATTTGATTTAAAGGTTAGCGCACCATAGTCATTACTTTCAGCTCCATCCCAGTGTTACTAGAGGAGGAGACTTACATTTGATTTATAGCTTCCTGTTTTCCAACAAAATGCAAGCTGTCAGAAATAAATCCTTCCCACTTAGATGTTCTCACTCAAGTGATTGAGAGCCTATCTATCAATCCCAATCTTCCCCCTCTCCTAAGCCCTGCCAAGCCCCTGTCAGAGATATGAGTGAGGCCAAAACTACAATTCCAGCTGGTAGATCAGTCTCACCCTTTAGACAGACTGATCCCCCTGGTAATTTACATCCCTTAACACCTCACATGCAGCCACATCAACATCAGCTTCATTTCAGCATGGCTGAAAGACAACAGACTTTGAAAAATGTCATTGAAATCACTAAATAGATTTCTAGCCTTGATGCAAGTGGATGTAACTACTCTGAGTGGCATTTTAATGTCCTAGCCCTAATTAAAGACTTTGTTGGCACAAGATCCTATGCTCTAAATGACAGTAATAAACCTGATGAATTTGAAGATAGAGTCACCCACTTAATTCTTGTACACTCCATCTCTTCAAGTTTAAGACATGAAATTTCAAATGATTGGAAAGCACACCAAGATTATCTCCATATGAGCAAAAAATTTACCAGATCCAATCATACCTCTGCAATGACAGCAATTTGCAACTTCCTCAATCTAAACCAAATTCCATTCACATCACATAGTGAGTACTTAGTCAAATTCAACAAACATTTTGAGGCAATAAAGCAAAAAGGCATTGTTTTCAATCAAAAGGGTTTCAAAGCTCTTATATCCAATTCTTTACTACCATCATCCCTGAAAGACCTTTACATTAATTTTTGTGTTTCTCTGGATAGCTGCCCTGACTCAAAATTGGTCACTTTTGAGGATTTCTGCCAAATTATGTGCAGTCTAGTCAAAAATAGAGCTGATTTAGAAGGCATTTCATCACCACCTAGTGCAACTCTCTCTGTTGAACCCACTCTCCATGCCACCACCCAACCTCAGAGGCAAACCAATTCTTACCAGCATCCTGGTACATGACAAAACTGTTGTGAATGCCATTCCACTGCTGGTGTTGTGGTTCATTGTCCATACAATCCTCAGTCTGAAAACTTCTCAGCTAAACTATACATTATGCATGAATGTGAAACTGCTTTTGCTTCGGATCTCAATGTGAGAAACAGAAAAGTCTAAATTTCCTTCAAACATCCCCAACATGGTCCCATCTGTGCTAGAGATGTTCAAATTGAAGCCAATGTAGTCACCATATTTGAACAAAATATTGAAGCCCTATATGAAATGGTTGAATATATGGATCTGAATATTGCTGAATTTTCCCCTGAAGCAATGGCTGATTACTATGATATCCTGGAAAGTGGAGAAACTCATCATGTTACTGGAAATGTGAGCCTTCTAAACAACTTCAGACTTCTTAAAAAACAAATCCCAGTCAAAGTGGCCACTAACAGTCTTTCTTCCTTCATCACTGGTATAGGAGATCTAAAAATTAAAGGGGATGGAAAAATAGTCACTATTACCAATGTTTTCTATTGTCCAGATGTTTGGACAGCTCTTATTTCTTTATTTGATTCAGTTAACTGTGGTTTCTGTTTTGGTTTGTGTTCTTAAAAAAAAATTTAGTGATTTATTTGAAAGAAGATCAGATTATGACTTGCCAGGTAGAAAATACCAGAAGAGGATGGGTTTTGGAAGTAATTAGTATTAGTAACTGCCATCCAAATGATGTTCCTTCTTCCTGCTACACCTTGCACCCCTCCCTTCTTTGCACAGTTAAAAAGAATCATCACATCAACTGTCCAACTTCAGCAAAAGGCTCCCTAATGGACTGGAATAGAAGACTAGGCTATATCAGCATCAACACCATCAGAAAATAATCAATTCTGGTATGGGCACTGGATTATTATTATCTATGCCTTCAGGTAAGATTGATTGTGAAGATTGTTTAATTGAAAAGAGAACTAAGAAATCATCAGCCACCCGTGAATCAAAGCTTGAATTATAAATGAGCTTAATTGTTGGAGATCTTGTTGGTCCCATGGATGCCATTATTCATGGTTCTAGGTGGGAAGCAATGTTCAGGGAAAGCTTGACTTCCTATGGTGAGGTATTTTTACTGAATTCCAAATCTGAGGCAACTTCTTTTTTTGTTTCTTTTTATAAGAACTTAGAAAATATAACTGGGAAGAAGCTTCAATTTTTATGCACTGATAGAGGTTAGATTCACAGCAATAAAATGGCTCAGATCTTTGCCAATATTGATGCTACTCACAAAGTCAACTTCCCCCACAATCACAAGAAAAGTGGAACATCTGAAAGGTTCAACAGAAAAGTTGGTCACATTTCAAGAACCATACTACTTGCAAGCAACTTACCATAATTGTTCTGGGGTTTAGCATACAAATGGGTAACTCATGTTCACAAACAGATCCTCAATGTTAAAACAGATGACAAAACTCCTATTCAGCTGATGTACAATGCAACTCCAAACTAATCCAATTTTTGAATTTTTGGTGAAACAGCATTTGTTCATATTCACAAGGAGACACACCAAAAATTAGATAAACGTGCCTTGATTTGTAAGTGTGTAGGTTATTCCTTAAATAATGCTGGTTTTATTTTTTGGAATAAAAAATCAAACACTTTTTTCAAATCCGCCATGGCTGTTTTCCCTGGTTATTGCCTTCCCACTCATGAAGCTGCTCTCCAAGATCAAATGACAACACCATCAAAGGGTTCTCTTCAGTCTATTCTCAACAATCTGAAATTAGGTGATCTCAAAGATGAAGAAGCATTTCTGTCACAAGAAAAAGCTGTTTCAGAGATTGTCAAAAAAGGTTTCTCACTCTCTGATATTATCCCTAGAACTCATCTACAAGCCATGCTATCTCCTGACTGTCAAAAATGGGAGCTGGCATGCAGAAGAGAACTAGCTGAAATGAAGAACATGGATCTTTGGTATGAAGAAAAAGTCCCACAAGGCAGTAAAATCACCAATGCAAAATGGGTATTCACCATCAAAAATCTGTCTTCAGACTCACTAACATACAAGGCACGCTATGTAGCAAAAGGCTTCCTTCAACAATATGGTTTTGAATTTACTAAAAATTTTCTCCCATTGCAACTTATGCTTCACAGTGTGTTCTCTTGACCCTTTCAGAATATCAAAAATGGCCTGTAAGGTCTTTTGATGTCATAGCAGCCTATCTTCACAGTACAATTGACAAAGCTATATGAGTACATCCTCTTGAAGGCTTTCAACTGAAGGATAAAGAAAGTGATCTCCATCTGAAGAAAGCTCTATATGGCACCAAGCAGGAAGAAAGATGTTGGTGGTTAAAAATTGCTAAAAAACTTGACTCTCTAGGATATAAAGCTAGTCAATATGACAAAATTTTATATGTATTAAGGAAGAAAGGTTGTCTGGGTGTGGTTCAGATAAATTTTGATTATGGAAGTATACATGGCAGTAGTGAGGAGGTGTTGAAGGAGTTGGAGGATGGTTTAGATGGATCTTTAAAGGTAAAAAGGAATGAAAAGTTGAATGGCATTTTGGGCATAGGTATTGAAGAGGTCCGTGAAAGCTTTAATCTCAACAATTTTCAATTTATTAACAAGATATTAAGAGAAAACAATCCTTCAGGACTAGTCACAATATCTCCATTACCTCAGCAACTAAAAATCAGGACAGCAACTGATGATGTGGAAGTAATTTTTACTACCAAGTATCTTTCTATTCTAGGTGCTCTCAGCTACGTAGCAGTGGCAACTAGGCCTGATCTTTCTTTCCCAGTAAATTTCCTGGATAGATTCTCTTCAAAACCATAAGCTACACATTGAAGAGATCTCTATCACCTCTTACGCTATGTACAATAGACCACTAAACTTTCATTTCAAATTCATCCTGAGAGAGCCAGATCCCTTGAATTATTATCTTACACTGATGCCACATGCAACAACAAGGAGTTTTCCAGAGCCCAAACTGGTCATCATTTACTGCTCAATGGCTGCCCTGTTGTCTGGACATCAACACATCAACTAACTGTAAGCAACTCATCTATGACAGCTGAATATGTCTCTCATAGTAATGGGATGAAAGATGCAATTTGGATCTCTAATTTTCTTCAAGACCTTTACCCAGATTTTCCACCTGCCAGGCTCCATTGTGACAATAAAAGGGCTGTCTCCAATTCAAGAAATAATCCTGGGAAAAAGAGGACAAGATATATTAGTAGGTGCTATTAATTGGTGAATGAAAAGCTCTTCCTTAAGAAATCTTTTCTAGAATGGGTTCCAACTGCAAAAATGCATGATGATATTCTTACCAAAGCACTGGGCCCATATCTAACTTTCAACAAAAGAAAAGATGTCTGTGTGTTGTAATATATGGTGAAATGGAGGGGATTATTTCTTATTATTTCTTATTATTTCATATTATTTCTTATTATTTCTTATAATTTCTTATTATTTCTTATTATTTCTTATTATTTCTTATTATTTCTTATTATTTCTTATTATTTCATATTATTTCATATTATTTCTTATTATTTCTTATTATTTCTTATTATTTCTTATTATTTCTTATTATTTCTTATTATTTCTTATTATTTCTTATTATTTCTTATTATTTCTTATTATTTCTTATTATTTCTTATTATTTCTTATTATTTCTTATTATTTCTTATTATTTCTTATTTTTTTTTATTATTTCTTATTATTTCTTATTATTTCTTATTATTTCTTATTATTTCTTATTATTTCTTATTATTTCTTATTATTTCTTATTATTTCTTATTATTTCTTATTATTTCTTATTATTTCTTATTATTTCTTATTATTTCTTATTATTTCTTATTATTTCTTATTATTTCTTATTATTTCTTATTATTTCTTATTATTTCTTATTATTTTTTCTATTTCTCTTTTATCTATCTTTTCATTTTCTTATTAATTTTTAATGGTTAATGGTAAATAGGGAGGATATTTATGCTGGAATAGTTTAAATGAACATGTGGGGGGGATATAATGTGCTTAGGAACCTTATGTAAATATTCATTTAGGATATAGTCTGTAGTACAGGAGCTCCCTGTTCTCCGGTTATTTCCAGAGTTCTACAGGCTGACACTGTGCTACAGATTTCAATTCCAGAGACATGAATAATTTGATTAGATAATTGACTAGAAGATTTAAATGGTCAAGTATAAAACCATTTTCAAACAGCCAACACAATCACCCCCACATTGCTCCGAATTTGGGCTGATGTGGGAGAAGGGTGCTATCTTGGCTAAAATATGGGTGGCTGCCAAGTTGGCTGAAGCAAGGTTCATATGGAACTATGTGGGATAAATTCATGTCATCATACCTTGAAATCAATTTATTACCTGTATAAATAAAAAAGAGAGGTCTTAAAGGCATTAACTTTTTTAGCTGAAACAGAGACCACCAATTTATTTTTAGTATTTCATCCCCATTAGTTAGCAGTATCTCTTACTTGTGGCTTCCCTACACTGATGATAGTGTTGGATTACCCTAGCACTTTCCTGCTGTAAAGGTTCTCTATCACCATTTCACTCCATAGAAGTTAGAATTAGGTTGCCATGTCTCTTTGATATGTCTGAAGTTAGCATTATTATTCTGGTAGCCGGTTAGGGTGAAAATGGCCTAATGAAGCTAAAATTAGGGTGGTCTTGATGCAGCTCAAAAGGTGGTCCCTTTGCAAGTAATAAATTGATTGTAAAGTATGATTACCTGAAGCCATACCACATAGTTTGATATATACTTGGCTTGAGCTGACTTGGTGGCAACCCAAATTTTAGCCAATGTAGCAGCCTTCCCACAATTTGGCCCAATGTTGGAGCAATGTGGGGGTGATTTTGCCAGCTGATTATACGTAGTGTGAATAGTGTTGCCTAAATTCAATTAAGTATTGAAATATAATTTAATATAATGGTCTCAATAATTTAATTTCTTTTAATACAAATAATTTACAGCTTAAAGTTGGTAGAGAAATATGGAAATGATTATAGCATTATTTCAAAGACTTCAACAGTACAAATGAACTTGTATTGTAATGGTATAGCTATATGTTTGAATTTTAATGGTAAAAAATTCAGAAAAAATTCCCAACCTTCTTATAAACCCATGAATTTCCACAATGATCCCCCTTGTCTTTCCAGTCCTTTTCATGGCCAATGACACATCATTCTAGCAAATCCAAATGCCCATCAACTCCAGGGCCATCCAATAACAAAAGGAGAATCAAATCACATTCAAAAAAACAAAATAACAAGTTAATCCCTAAAAATAGTGTAATGATTCAAAAAATGAGTATATTCATATAATTCTTAAAATAAAAGACTAAATACAAGAATAAAAGGTCCAAAAAATAATGTCTAATAAAAGGATATCAACAGTAGAAATGAACAAATTAAATATAACAATTGTAACCATGAAATTCACATTCAAAAATAACAAATATAGTTTGAGAACCCATTAAGAAAGCCAAAAGAAGGTGTGAAATGTGGGGTGAGTGAATGCAGACTCTTGAAAGGCACTTGCATAGGTAAATCCTTGACTAAATAGATGATTTTTAGTGTAGTTGTGAAATTTGGGCACCAATATTGAGTTTATAAATTCAATTAATGCATATGAAGAGATCAATGTGTTATATATGAGATTAGTACACTAAATAAGAGCCTCCTGCTTATTTTAGCTTGTTTGAACATATAGAGCATACAATTTGGGGTAATTTTAGTGTGCAATTACTAACTTTCTTAATAATGAAGCAATTCACGTGGGATAAATGCAGGCAGCATAAGGCAAGTACACTTAAGCTATTTCTTGCATGAAAAACATCAATTTTTAGAAGTATTTCTTTTAAAAATTTAAATAGAAAAATCAAGTGCTCTAGTAAGGCAAATTGATCTCTCTAAGAAGAATTTTAATATTATTAAATTTACAGCATATATATCCAGCTCTCAAGTGATTTAAAGTGCATTTATAAATTATTCCACTATAATAATGAGAAAATAACTTATAAGAACACTTAAAAACTATGTAAAATTATTTATAAGGTACTTAATATTACCATAAAATATTCCAACTTAATATAAAGTACATAAGACCTAGAAAATGTGGGTATATGTATGTATTTAAGGTATTCTAATGGAATATACTGTAGTATACGACTTATTTCACTTATATATATATATTTTATACAATTAAATATTATACCCACATCTAATACATGTATCTAGAAAACTTATTATTCTTTTTTTCTTGGTCCTCAAAATATCCAGGCTGAAACCTTCCCACCCAAAAAAATCAAGAAAAAAATAATAATATAAACATTTTTATTTTTTTGTTTTTTAGGTCTTCAGAAAAATCTGTAACATAAAAAAATAATTCTATAAAAAATAAAAAATAACCAGATATTATGAGTATTGGTTTTAAACTCTCAGAAGGTTGGAGAGAAAATTATTTCTGTTTAAATTTTTTAAGAAGGGAGGATAGATTTGAAATTTCTTTCTCAGGTATCCACCTACCAATTCACTTGACTTAACCTTGTATTTGAATAAATACTAATTTCATTTCTCTTTAGTAAGGATTGTTTTCTTGAGTATTTTTTTCAATATCTGATTTTTCCATGATTTTTTCAGGATCATTTTTAGGCCTTCCTTTTCTTTTGGAAAAAAAAACATGATCATTTGAATGGTAAGGTTTTAAGAATGAGATATGTAAAACTGGATGTTTCCTATCATACGGGGAATATAGTATCACTTCCACATCATTATTACCAACAATCTTGTTGACTACAAATGGTCCCACAAAAGAATATTTAAATTCAACATTATCATGCAAGTTAGAATTTAGTGTTTAAATAAGAACTTTATCTCCTTTTTTAAATTAAAATTATTTATGGGACTTATCCCATCCTTTCTTTTCATACTTAAATTTTTTTGAATTAATTCTTCAGTATTCTCTCTATGCAACTGTTGCATATGAATGAAAGATTTAGTACAAGGGTGTGTGTTTAAAATTGGTAATTTTTTTAAAAGATTTACTGGTCTATATGGAACATACCCCATCCAGAGCTCAGATGGTTTCTTCTTTGTTACAGAATGAGTTGTGGTATTAAAAGAAATTTCAAGGCCAATGATCAATTTTATGCCGTCATTTGTAAATCTCTAATTGTGTTTTTATTCTAATCCAAAGGCACAATATCTTTTGATCATATCCTCCAGAGTCTGTATCATTCTCTCAGCTAGCCCATCAGTTTTCAGATGCTGTGCTGTAGAAAATTTCAACTGAAATCCTGAAAATTCAATCAAAAATTTCCAAAATTCTAAAGTAAATTTTGGGTCTCTATCAGACATGATGGATCTAGGGAACCCTGCAGTATTCATCATTTGAGTCCACCATATCAATAGAAAATCTTTTTTGGACACATCTTTATGGGTAGGAAGAAGCTTACACAGTTTTTTTAGTCGATCCACAATTACCCAGAAAGAATTAGATCTTTCTTTTCCTGCTAGTGGCAAGCCAGTCACAAAGTCCATGTTTTTAATTTCCTATGAAGCTTTTGGCTGCTCTATTTATTGTAACACCCCAGCTCTCTTCCCAGTTAATCTTTTAAATTTTTGGAAAAAGTCACATTTTAGACAATCCTATAGTGCTAGCTATAGGCCTTGACCAAGGGAGTTGGAGTAAAACTAGAGAGAAAAACCCCTTTCCCTTTGAGAAAATACCAGGTGAGACTTATTTGCTACAGCAAATTAGAGACTGTTACTATACCCGTTCCAAAACACTTCTTGACTGCTTAACAATTCAAGACAGTAGTTAGTAGCAGTACACTGAGAACCAAAGAACCAGAAACCAGAAATTCAGAAATATCCACACCAGAAAAACAAAACACAGTGAACTTGTTGCATAGAAAAAAGCAGTAATACTTGATGCAGGTTGCAAAGCTACACAAGAGAAACCAGTTTCCAAAGTTGAGTTAAATGAAGAACTAACCTTTCAACAAACACAGCCAATTGTGGCCAAAAAACAGTGAAAACTGAGTGAGGAACAATGATATCACCTTCAGATGGTTGTATGATAATTAAAGTTGCCCCAAACTGTCTTATTCAGTATGTAAACACAGACCACCATCTAAAAATCAATGCACAGCAACGAATTTAGTGCTTTTGGCAGCCAAATTGAGAAAAAACCCTTTAGAAGCCCTCCCCAGCCTTCTATAACCAATGCAGGAAGGCTTCCTAGAAGTGGCCAGACCTCCCTGAAGTCAAAAAACCATCAAAAACCTCCAATAAAGCCCAAAATACTTAGAAAAATCCACCACAAATACTAAAACCCTTAAAACACAAAATAAGCTATGAAAACATTGGGACATAAAATATAGAGCCAAATCAGCTCTACTTAATGGTACTAAGCACTTAACCCTAAGACTTAAGGTTAGCATGTAAGACACAAAAAACAAAATTAAACAGCTATCTTTTATAAATGAAAAATGAGCAAATGACCCTTTCAAACCTAGAATATAAAAACTTTCAACAAGACATTAAAGATAGAGAAAAACCGGGGCTATCCAATGGTAGCACCCACATACCCATAGTCCCAATATTCACTGAATAAAACCAGAAAAACACCCATTCATTTAACCAATGTCAATTCAGACATACCAAAAAAGTGCCAAACAGACCAACAAAGGCCTCTTCCAATGTTGGAAGACCAGAAAATCCCTCCAATTGAGAATTTCTGCATTCTGCATTCTCCTTCACCAAAACCACCATGTTCACACATTTTTCAAAACCCATCTCTGAAATGGGTCCCTGTCAATACTGTATTGACCATAACTGTCAGCCAGGCTATCTCAGGAGTCCAGTAATTTATACAATAAATTACTGTAATCATATAGAGAAATAACTTTATGTAATTACAAAAAATTATTAAAATAAAATTATAAATATTTTATGAATAAATAAAATAATAATTATACTTAATTTTATTATTAAATAAATTTTATTACATAAACAAATATAATATTCTATAATATCATGGCGTAATTTGTGTGTATAAATAAATTATTTAAAATAACATTATAATTTTAAATTTAACTTACACTGTAATTAAAATTTTAATAATAATATTTATATAAACTAAGTACAACTCATCATATAATAATATCCATAAGTATTTGGCGCTTCCTTGACCCTTAATTGTATCACTAAAATTTCTAACTTAATTAAAAAAATTTATTTAATATGATTAGATTTATTTTCTCATGTTAAATAAGTTTCTTTATTAAATTAATTAATTGTTTCAATTAATTTAATCATTAAATTACTTGGAATAGTTAAAATAATTAAATTACCTTTACTTATACTGAATGAAGAATATTTAAAAGCGTAAAAATAATTCCTTTTATTTTAATTATACTTTTTTAGCTATTTTTATTCCCTCTTTAGAATTTTTTCTCATAGTTCTCATTTTCCATCTTCACGTAGTTATTTGCTATATCAGTTCTATTCTTTTTTAGGAATTTCTGATGGGAAAAGATATTTGTTTAATCACAGTTCAGACAATCCTATAGTACTAGCTATAGGCCTTGACCAAGGGAGTTGGAGAAAAACCTGAGAGAAAATCCCCTGTCCCTTTAGAAAAATAGAGTGAGATTTACTTGCTAAAGTAAGTTGGTTCCTGTTTTGCTAAAGCCCCTTTTCAACACACTTGACTGCTTGATGAGCCAAGAAAGTAGTCACCAGACAGACTACCAGACCAAAGAACTTAAATGTAGACCAATTTCCACACCAGAGAGAGCAAAGATACTTGATGTAGGCTTCAAATCCACACCAGAGACAGCAATAATACTTGTTATAGCTTGCAAGACTATACCAGAAAGCCTGTTGCTAAAGTTGAGTTAAATGAAGAACTCACTTTCAACAAACACAGCCAAATTGTGGCCAGAAAACAGTGAAAACTGAGTGAGGAAGAAGGATATCACCTCTGGATGGTTGTATGATAATTAAGGTTGCCCCAAACTGCCTTATTCAGTATATACACACAGACCACTATCTAAGAGCCCATGCGCACCCACCAAATTAAATAAAAAACCCTCCTGAAGTGCTCCCCAACCTTCTAAAACAGAGGCGGGAAGGCTGCCCAACATTGGAGGTGCCGCCTGAAGCGGCCCGGCCCCCCTGAAGCCAGAAAACCAATAAAAACAACTAATCTACTTAGAAAAATTAGCTACAACTACTAAAACCTTTAAAACACGGAATTTCACTAGAACAACATTGTGACATGAAATATAGAGAAAAATTAGCCCTATCCAATGGTACTCAGCACTTAACTCTAAGACTTAAGGTTAGCCCGTAAAACACAAAAAACAAAATTAAACAGCTATCTTCTATAAATGAAAAATGAGGAAATGACCCCTTAAAACTTAGAATATGAAAAATGTCTTCAAGAAATAAAATATAGAGAAAAACTGGGGCTATCCAATGATAGTACCCACATACCCGCAGACCCAATATCCAAGGAATAAAGCCAGAAAAATACCCAATTCCTTAACAGATGTCAATTAAGACATGCACAAACAGCGCCAAATCACGCAACAAAGGCCCCTGCCAATGTTGGAAGACCACATCCTCCCTCCAATTGAGAATTTCCACATTCTTTCTTCATCAAACCACCATGTTCAACCTTCTTCCCAAATCTGCCTCTGAAATGGGTCCTTTCCAGTACTGCATTGACAATAATCTAATCTGCACCATCAAACCTCCTGTCCATCCATACAGAACGTCCTGTGATGTCTGAAAATCCAGAAAGAAGACCTGCTACAGACCTGGTCCATTATCTTCTGCAACAGATTCACCTTCACCTCAACCTGGTCCATCTTCTACCAGCACCAAAAGATCTAGGCCATCCATTCTTATACCCAGATTAATCAAAAAGCTTCACCATTCCCAGAAGAGTGCCACAACCCGTAAAACAACTAGTTCCACCATCCCTGGTCCATCTGATGGTAAAGAACTTTCATTTCTTCCTTCAACTTTAAAACTTATGACTTCTCAGTTCCTCCATCTTCTGATAGTGATGATAACAATGTAGGGTCCATTGCACCACCAACACCAAACCACTTACCCACTATCAAGGCCAAGTTCCAACAACACACATCTCAACAGAAACAACTTCTGCTTCACTACTTCCAATCCACTCCTGCTAGAGATCCACAGGACATTGAGAACAGATGACACCTCATTCACCAGTTCAAGGCTAATTCTGAACACTTCATTTCATCTCTTGATTCCCTCTGTGATTCCACTAGTAATTGAGTTTGATTCAGAAAAGAAAAATTGACAACACCCTCTATAGGATGTAACCACAAAAAACACTCAGTTTTAAGTCTTGGGGGACCATCCTCATTTTATAGTCTTGGGGGACTCAAAAACACTCAGTTTAAAGTCTTGGGGGACTCAAAAACCTAAATCATAAACCCAGAACCAGAGATCAACCACATTAAGACACAGAGAAAAAACTAACATTCTGGGGTAATTGTGAATAGAGCTTCCAGCCCATCAATTACCCCCAAAATTGCCTTTTCTAAATTCGGAGGCTCCCCCTGTGGATACCCTCCACCAATCTTTCAAAACCAACTCCAACAACAAAACACATTCCTCAGTTTCTAGTCTTGGGGGACTGTACCAACAACAATCCTCAGTTTAAAATCTTGGGGGACTAACACAGTGTTCAGTTTAAAGTCTTGACGGACTAATCTTGATAAAATATTGAAACCAGCCAGTTTAAAGTCTTGGAGGACTACCAGAAACCAGATTTCAGTTTAAAGTCTTGATGGACTGACAGAATTTTGCATAAAATAGACGCATCCAATTTAATACAGAGCACCTCTACAGCCAACCTTCTGAACTTCCACCTTCACTTCATCATCTACCCATCACTGACAAAAAAATCTCCTCCTATCCCTTTCCATCATCATTTCTCACCACAGATCATGGCTGGATCTCCTGATTTTAACCCTTCTACTCTTCCTTGATTCACTGCTCCCAAGGACTATGCCTGCAAACAGTGCATCCACATGTGAAGACCTTGCACCTTCACTCTTCCAACTCCTGAAGCCAAATTCTACAACAGGGCTTGTGATTCTTGCTACTCCAAAAAGAAAAAAATGTGACAGAGATGCTAACTACCCTATTCCTCCTCCTTCACCTTCTCATAAATACATCTCCAGATCCCCTAACAGATCCCCAGATCTTGGTCCTTCTTCTTCCTCTTTATCTTCAGCACCTTCCAGAAGATCCAGAAGCTCAGCTTCCAGAACTCTTCCCAAAAGACCAGCCTTAGCCACCCAATAAACTACTTTTATCTCTGCTAAATTAGCTCCAAAAGCTTCAAAATCAGCTCCTATGCTTCTAGACCGCGTCCAGGCAGCCCGCTTGCCTCACTAGACAGTGAAAATCAGGCTCAAAACCTCCAAAAACAACCAGAAAACAGCCAAATTCAACCAATCAACGAAAACAACTCTACGCAATCACCTCCCACTGCTCCCAGAGCAATGAAGCCAACCCTTCCAAGGTCCAAAAACTCCGAATTTTCCCAAACTTCTAGGAGACCTGCCAGAGGACCCCAAGAAGAAACCAGAGCATCCACCACTGCACCCAAGCAACAAATTTATCCCCAGCTAAGACAAAGAAACTACACCTCTCCTCTGTCAGCCAACTATTCTTCTGACAGTTCCATCCCTTAAAAAGCCCCATCCAGAAGAGATCAATCCGCTTCCAAATCACCCTCTCCTGCTCCATCTTTTAACAACCCTGGTACTCCATCACCAGCACCTCCTCCAGCTGAATCCAACAGAAATAACAACCACAACAACAACAAAAATCCCGCTGCTCCAACTAGGCCCCAGGAACATCAGCCTCCTAGTTCACCTTCTCAAAATCTTTCAGAGGAAGACCAAGAGAATCCATATCTTTCCCTGGTTGATCCACCCACTATGACCATTCAAAAATCTTCAGAGATCCAAATTCCGGCTGGTTACAAATTTGATGAGCTTCCAATCTGTAAGTACCAAATTAATTCATCTCATTTCTTCAACAAAAATAATTACTGATCCAATTCTTCTTGTCTAGTTGGCACCCCTCCTCCTGAATCTACTATTGGAGTTGGCCAACCTCTAGAAACTTCTTTGGCACTGGATTATGGAGACATGAAAAAACACCTAAGCACCATGTGTTCCAACATGCTAAAAGCCTTTGCCCTCCATGGACCTTTGAATGACTTTGAAAAATCCCTGAGAAAGCGCCTGTTGGACAACCACTGGAAGATGTCTAGGATCATTAAGCATACCTTCCAGCACTCCATTCCTGCCACTTCTTCTTCCTCCTCTGAACTTCCCTCTAATCCAATACCTGCCATTACAATCCATATAATCTCCCCAGCAGGATGCACTTCAAAGAACACAGTGCTTCCCACAATCCCAACAAAAAACAAAAACGACATCACAATCCGGACCAGCCTCCAGAAGCTTCATCATCCAGACAATGAGCTCCTGCAAAAAGATTAGAAACATAATAATAATATAAAACAATTAATAAAAATAATTTCAGAATTTTTTTTTTTTTTTTTTGTATTTTTTTTTGTATTTTATGATCTACTAATATACTAAAATTAAAAATTTATAAATAAAATGAAATAAAAATAAATGAAATAAAATATAATATAAAAAATAATACAAATGGTATCCCCCAGCCAATTGATGAGCTGATCCCCTGATACCTTGCCCACATCCAAGTGCACCTTGATGTGGATACACCTTAAACCATTTTAAAAAATTTGAAATAAGAAACATAAATTAAGGGTAAAAATGAGAATAAATAGAAAAAAATAACAAATAATAATAATAAAAAAATGAAATTAAAGAAAATAAAAATAAAATAAACTAAAATGATAAAATAGCATTGCCCGGCCAATTGATGAGCCTTTCCCCACCAATGCTTGCCCACATCCAGGTGACCCTGATGTGGTAACACCCTATATTTTTTGATTTTATAACTTTAAACAACCCCCATAAAAAAATTAAAAGAAAAAAAGAGAAAAAAGAAAATAATCTAAAACTACTATCTAGCAAAAACATAACTACAAAATCAATAACAGTCCAGCTCCATAGATGGACCAATAAGAGAAATTCCGGTCCATAGAAATGATCACTGGGTGGGCTCCCTCCAATAAGTAAAAATGATGGGAGACCACCAGTGATCCACCACCAATCTGAAAGAACCGAAGATAAAGAAGCCAGTCCAAAACCAGTTTAAAGTCATAGTGGACTTGAAACCTGAATAATAAACAACAGAACTAGAATTCAACTAGGAAAACAAAAGACTTGAGACAGACATTCTGGGGTAACTGTTCTACAGAGCAGCCAGCTCATCAGTTACCCCCACACTTGCCAAAATAAAATCTAGAAGCCCCCCCTGGGTACCTTCTAACAAAAACACAACATCCAACACAAAAAAAACCAAAACCAATAAGAGTGAAGAGTCCAGCACATGAAAACGAAAGGAAATTCCAGTTTAAAGTCATAGAGGACTAAAACCTGTGAAAAGAAACCAATACTAGGGTTCAACCAAATTAAGAGAAAAGGTTGGAAACAGACAATCTGGGGTAACTGTTCTACAGAGCAGCCAGCCCATCAGTTACCCTACCCTTGCCAAGATCAAATCTAGAAGCCCCACCCATGGGTACCTTCCAACAAAAGGTTTCCAACACAAAAGTTGCTCTGAAACACCATTAAAAAAATTCCAAAACATAAAGAAAATTCCATAGTTTATCCTCATTTCAGAGTCAATCTTCTTTATGCCTAGTGCCTCTGGGATAAAACCTCTTCACCTGGTCTGCAGCCAATCTCTTTTTCAAGACTGCACCATCCAACTCTTCCAAAACATAAGAACCTCCAGACACCTGAGATCTGACTCTGTAAGGTCCATTCCATCTGTCAGCAGACATTTTCCCCCACTGACTCTCCAAAATTCTATTATACACCAAAACCAAACAACCAGGTTTCAAGGGATTCCTGAGTCTATGAGCCAACTTCTTGTCCCAGTACCTGACTGATTGATTCCTAATCTTCATCATTCTAGAGTATGCCTTCTCTTGATATTCCTCTCTACATTCCAACTGTTGCATCCTGGGACAGAGCAATTCTTCTGTTGAGTTCACATCATCCCAATCAATTCCAAGATAAGAGACAGCTTCTAAGTCCACTGGTAGAACCACTTTTTGACCAAACATTAATTCATAAGGAGAATAGCCAGTTTTCCTCTTCACAGTGACTCTATCAGCAAATAACACCAAGGGTAAATAATTCCTCCACTTTTCAGCACTATCTCCGCACATCTTCACCAAAGCATTCTTGATAACTTGATGGCCTCTTTCAACCATGCCTTAAGCTTCAGGATAATAAGATGTAGCCACTCTTACTTTAGAGCCTACAATAGCCACAGTTTTATTAAATTTGGCACCAAACTCTGGCCCACCATCAACAGTCACCAACTTCATCAACCCATACCTATAAATCCACTCCTTCTTCAAAAACTCTGCCACATTCTTGGCATTCAAATTAACCAGAGACACTGCCTCAACCCAACCAGACAAATCATCCCTAGCAACAATCAAGTATTTATACCTGCCCTCTTTAATATGGACAGCATCCAGACTGACCCTTCAAAAAACAGTTGATTCACCAGTAGCACGGCCCACCTCTTTAGGTTTCAAGTGACTTCTTCTTTGACATTCTTCACAAGATTGAACCCAACCCTACACATCCAACTTCATACCAGGCCACCAAAATATGTCAGCTACTCTTCTATAAGTCTCCCCGAAGCCTCTATGAACAAGGTCTTCATGCAAAGACTTCAAAACAAATTCTTGACCCTTCTTCTGAGTCACCACCACTTGAGGATTTGGATGTCTCCTCCTCATCAAACGCCTTCCTGACACATAAAATCCAGGACTCTTCTTCTTGATTGCCAACCAATTATCATCATCACAACTATCTGGCCTCTACAAGATCAACAGATATTCCACCAAAATAAAATAAAACCCAGACTGTCCCCAGGTCTCATCTTCAAAATCCAACAAAACAACATCCAAGGGTATAATTCTGTCATCAAAATCACCAGTATGAAAATGAGCCAATTGAGCAGCCCAACCAGGACACCAATCCTTAACTTTTTGCACGTCCTTCTCTTTCCACTGAACCTTGTGAGAATCCAGTTCACTAACAAAAACACCCTTTTACAAATTTGAGCTGTCCCAAACAACAACTCCATCTTCATCAACAAAAACATCCTGATCACCAGAATCAAGCTCAGATCCAGCCAGTTTAGCCTCTTGGGGGAGGTCAGAAAAATCTTCAGCACCCTTTGTGCTGGCCCTAACCACTAGAACATCTTAATCAAACTCTTCAGCATCAGAATCTTCATCTGTAGGTGGCCTACTTGATAATCCATCAGGCATTGTAAAGGTTTTGCCTGGTTTGTGTACCAGGTCAAAAGAAAAATGTTGAATAAATGCCACCCACCTAGTCATTGGAGCATTTGGAAGACTAGGTGTATTGATTATCTGAACCAAAGATCTTGCATCCACCTGCAGCTCAAAACTCTGCCCCCACAAAACCGTCTGTAGCTTCTTTAAAATTTTTGCTACACCACACAATTCCAACTTAGGTTGAGAATACCTAGATTCCACCTCATTAAACACCACAGACTCATATCTTACTGGCCTGACCCTCCCAGTCTTATCCTCCTGAGATAAAACAGCACCAGCAGCAATATAGCTTGAGTCTACTACCAGATTAATTTTTCCAGCACCAACACCATAATCCAACTTGTGAAGAACAATATCTTCACCAACAACCTTTTCCAACTTCTGAAAAGCCTCTTCACACTCTTCAGTCCATTCCCAATCTGCATCTTTTCTGGTCAACTTCCTTAAAGGTGAAGCCAACAAAGAAAAATCTTTAATAAAAATCCTGACATATACACATACACCCAAAAATCCCCTGACTTCAGTAGTATTTTTAGGCCTTGGCCATGACTGGATTTTATTAATCTTCTTCTTTGCCATAATCCTTCCCTCTTTACATACCACATGACCCAGAATTTCCAAAGCAAGAACACAACAACAGAATTTTGACCCTGAAATGGTCAAACCAGCCTCTTCAATCCTAAACAACACTCTCTCTAGACTTATTGCATATTCCCACACAAACCTCCTTATGCCAGGGTTCTCTGCTAGCACCTCATTACCATAATCAGTGGATGGTTCATTAATTACACCATCATCAATAAAAATACCAGCATGAGTAGGAACTTCATCCTGCCAAATCCAAGCCATCTGTGCTTGATATACCGCCACTGAATTAGTTTCTCCCTGAGGCAACCTAGTGAGTTGAAATCTTCCCAAAGGAGTCTCAAAAGTTGTGAGAGGCCTTGAATCTGTATGAAGTTCCCTCTCATCATAACCACCCATAATATCACCCAAACCATAACACACCCTTCCAGCAAAAGCTTCAACAAAATCCTCTGCACTTGGTGGCATACCAGCATCCTTGATAGTGACTCTATTCAAGGCTCTAAGATCATGAACCACCCTCAACTTTCCATTCTGCTTCTTTACACAGAGAACCAGACTTGAGTAGCTGGATGTCGATTGTTTTTATAACCCAGTCCTGACTCTTTCCCTAACAATCTCCACAAAATCCTCTCTGATAGCAGCTGGAATCGGAATAGGTTTGATTTCCCAAGGTTCATGACAAACCACAGGAATCAAGTAAGGTTCCCCATAAGAGTGCTTCAAAACACCCCTTTCCTTTTCAACAAACTCCACAGCTTTTTCCCTTAGCACAATAAAATGCAACAACAACTTCTTTTCTTCTTCAGACAACCACCCATCAGGACCAAAATTAACAACTTTCAACCTTTCAACAGTCACCCTAGCCGTCTCTACAAATTCTGGAGGATTCTTCACCAAAGGAGGTCTTTTCAAGGTTGGATTCTCACCCACAGGCATAGGCTCATTGAAAGGCCTAATCTTCTGCACTATCTTCTTATACTTTGCCGCTCCACCTTCAACTCGAGGGATCTTCAGGAAATCTTCACCACCAGACCTGGAACAAAAACCAAGGGTTTCCCCATTTCTCACATGTGTGGCCAAGGTAATGTTTTTGAAAGGTGTAGAAGAAACCCTTGCGGTGCACAATTGGGAGGACTTACTTTTAGACCCCAATCTAACCACTCCAAAACTTTTCCGCAATACCAAATCTTCATCTTCACTTCCATCTTCCAAATCTTCAAATCTTTATTCATCTTCAGAATCAACTCTTCTAAAATTTTGCAGTTTATCCTCATGCTGGAGGCCCAAAAATAGATCTTGATGATCTTATTACTTCATAATTTTCTGCAGTTTAACCTCATGCTGGAGGCCCAAAAATTGATCTTGACAATCTTCACAAAAATATTTTGCATCTTCTTTCTTCAATATCTTCAGATTTTTTTCTTAATTTTCTTGAATTATCTTGAAATTTTTATCTTCTTTTCTTGAGTTTTCTTCTGACCTACAAAAATAACCAGGGGTTTCCCCAATGCTCACAGGTGTGGCCCAGGTAATGTTTTTGAAAGGTGTAGAATAAACTCTAGCAGTGCAAAATTGGGAGGACTTACTTTTAGACCCCAATCTCACCACTCGAAAAACTTTTCCGCATATCTTTCAATAAAGATATATAACCAATCTTCTTCCTTGAGCTTGAGTTAAAAAGAATTAAGAATCTTGAGAGAGAAAAGAGACTTGATAAAAAACTTGATGAATACTTGCAGAGAAGAGAAACATTAAAAAGAGAAAGTTGAAAATCCACTTGGTATATCGCCAAGGGAGCTTACCTACTACAACCTGGGATTTCCTAATCATCGGGAGAGGTTGTAGCACTAGGGTTATCATCCCTCATTACTATAAGAAAGACAGACTCTCAATAGAGCCTGAGCCGCACTCCAAAAAACCAGAAGCAGCACCCACTTCCTTCCTTCTCCTGCAGCAGTCCATGCACTGGCACATTGAAGATAAACCAGGCCTGGTCTCCCAACCATCCTCTCCAGGGGATGATAACCTCATGTGAAGTCTCCTTTTGTCTTCACCAGTAAACTCCAAACTGATTCCAAAATAAAATTGATAACCAATTCTTGCCTGAAAATCCATCAAGAATGGCCCACCCAAAACTGCTTTTACATTACCTTTAGCAATGTAAAAATGAACCTTCCCTGAGGCTCTGCCAACATCTAACTTCACAAACTCAGAAGTTCCAACCAATTCAGTGACATGACCACCAATCCCTCTCAAATTCCCTCCAATACCAGTTTTGATGGGGAGGCCCAAATGAGTTGCCTCAAACAAAGAAATCAGGTTTATCTGAGAACCTGAATCCACCAATGCCCTTGCCTCCCTGCCATTCAGAGTGACATTGAAATATCCCAGAGGAGCAGAAAAATGAGTTTCCAACCCCTCACCAAACTTTTCAGCAGAATCACAAATGTATTCTACCTCCCCAGAAGAAACTCTTCTCCTGATCAACAACTTTTTCTGTCTATTAGCCAACCCTGGACTGATAGCATACAATTCCCCATAAGATAGGGAAACATGACCCTGATTCATCCTTTCCAGGACAGAGTCCATAACATTAACTTTACCAGAAACTGATGGCCTCTCAAAGTGAGCTCTTTGCTTCACCACCTTGGTCCTAGAAGATTCTTGAGGACCAGCACCACCAACAGATTTAACATTAACAGGAACCAAACCAGATCCCTCACCTGAACCTCTAACTCCAACAGGCTTTGGAAATGAAGCCAAAGGGACATCCTCCTCAGAGTTGGAATACACCTCCATTGGCATTGGCTCACCATTCATGTCCAATGCACCAAAACTAGGGGGGCCCATGTCAGCCATACCCTTCTTCATCTTGTACAGCTACTCTTTGCTGTACCTTTTCCTAGCAGCACTCAGCTTAGGGTCCACCTTTGAAGCATTTGGCTTTGGTTGGGCCTGAGAACTGCTCTTAGGCCTTCCCACGTTTCCTGCTTCCACACCATAAACACCAGCCAAGAATTCACCACTTGACTGTCCACCACAAGAATACAACTCCAAACCACCAAAGGAAGTAGAAAAAGAGACCTTATTGACCTCCTTCCCCTTTCACTTGCCATCCTCATCCTCCTTACCAGAAGACTTCCCTTGATCAGGAATCTCCTCAAACCTTGGCCTCCTTTGATTGAGACCTCCCCTTCTCCTGACCAAATCAACAGGAGCCTGCCCCTCACTGGGCTTAACAAAAGAACCATCAGGGAGCTTGAAAACCCTGCCATCAAATTCCACCTTTCCTTCAGACACATCCCTGTTCAATGCCCAACAATCATTGGACCTGTGCCCCCTCATGCTGCAATAAGAGCAGACCCAAGGATCACTCCTACCAGCCCTCCTATCAAAATCTCTAGGCTGAGAAGGTGACTTATTGACCTTCTTAGCCTCCTGAACAAAAATATGCAGCTGCTTTGTAAGATCAGCCAACTTCTCCACCATTGGGTCCCTCTCCTGTTTTGGAACCTGCACCAAATTCTCCTCCTCCTTCTTCTCCCTAACTTCCTCTTCAGCCAAAGCCTCACTGACTTTGCTGACATATTTGGCACACCCCTCCTGATAGGTGTCCACAGCCAATAACTTTAAATGGGCCTAAACAGCCTCCTTCACCTTATCCAAGGCAGGCAACTTCTGGTCCCCATTAGAAAGAGTCTTCATCAATTCCTTTCTTGACAACTCCTTCAACACATCCATCCTGACATCTCTAGCCAGGGAAGACAAAAAAACATCCTTGGCAGCATTTTCATGTGCCAGCTCCTCCACTTCCACCAATTATTCCACCACAGGATCAAACTGTAGCGGAAACTTCCTTTAACTATGCAAGTTACCAACAACACCATAAGATTGCCATTCACTGACAACCTTGTTCAGATCCACCATGGTGAACCTGACACCCCATCTATCCACCATTTCCCTACACAAAAATTTCCAATCCCTCTTCTTGTAGCCAGGCATGGCCACAATCTCCTTCTCCACTGACCTATTACCAATGAAGAAGATAATCTGCTTCACCATGTCTAGGTAGGAAGCACCATCCACTCCAGCAGCAGTTTCATACTTCTCTAGAAACCACTTGACATCCTCCCCATTAAACTTGGTACCATCGTAAGTTTTAATCCTTACACACTTCTTGACCATCACAGCAGGAGGACCATCCCCCCACTAACAGTCACCACAGGAATAGCAGAACCAGAAGCCATTCTTCCAGTCCAAAACACCAAAAAGAGCCAACCAAAGAAAGCAGAGATTCCAAAGAACTAGCAAGTCCTACCCCATGTTGGGCGCCAGAAATGTCGACAATCTTATAGTACTAGCTATAGGCCTTGACAAAGGGAGTTGGAGAAAAACCAGAAAGAAAATCCCCTGTCCCTTTAGAAAAATAGAGTGAGATTTACTTGCTAAAGTAAGTTGGTTCCTGTTTTGCTAAAGCGCATTTTCAACACACTTGAATGCTTGATGAGCCAAGAAAGTAGTCACCAGACAGACTACCAGACCAAAGAACTGAAATGTAGAACAATGTCCACACCAGAGACAGCAAAGATACTTGATGTAGGCTTCAAATCCACACCAGAGACAGCAATAATACTTGCTATAGCTTGCAAGACTATAACAGAGAAACCAGTTGCCAAAGTTAAGTTAAATGAAGAACTCACTTGCAACAAACACAGCCAAATTGTTTCCAGAAAACAGTGAAAACTGAGTGAGGAACAAGGATATCACCTCTGGATGGTTGTATGATAATTAAGGTTGCCCCAAACTGCCTTATTCAGTATATACACACAGACCACTATCTAAGAGCCCATGCGCACCCACCAAATTGAATAAAAAAACCTCCTGAAGCGCTCCCCAACCTTCTAAAACAGAGACAGGCGGGCCGCCCGACGATGGAGGTGCTTCCTGAAGCGGCCCGGCCTCCCTGAAGCCAGAAAACCAATAAAAGCAACTAATCTACTTAGAAAAATTAGCTACAACTACTAAAACCTTTAAAACACGGAATTTCACTAGAACCACATTGTTACATGAAATATAGAGAAAAATTAGCTCTATCCAATGGCACTAAGCACTTAACCCTAAGACTTAAGGATAGCCCATAAAACACGAAAAACAAAATTAAACAGCTATCTTCTATAAATGAAAAATGAGGAAATGACCCCTTAAAACTTAGAATATGAAAAATGTCTTCAAGACATAAAATATAGAGAAAAACTGGGGCTATCCAATGATAGTACCCACATACCCGCAGACCCGCAGACCCAATATCCAAGGAATAAAACCAGAAAAATACCCAATTCCTTAACAGATGTCAATTAAGACATGCACAAACAGCACCAAATTACGCAACAAAGGCCCCTGCCAATGTTGGAAGACCACAACGGGTTTATTTTTTATTGTTTATAATTAAATTCTTTTAATTATTTCTTTCACTTTATTTTACCTTTTTGTAATTATATTTGGAACGCTCTAGAAGCTCCTCTCGCCTATAAAAGGGCTTTAGAAACCTCTCTGGTAGTTCATCACTTATTATACACTCACTTAACATATTTTAAATATATTACTTTTATTTATTATTTTTATTAGTTCTATATATCTAATTAAAATACTATCTAAATAACTATAGGTTGCTTTAAGTCTATTATTACTATCATTGACTGTTGCACATTGAATAATAACTATTAATTATAATATACTACAATTTAAATAAGTCTTTACAGTTTTTGTCAACTCTTCAAAACTCTCTCGTCGTCCTCTCTTCTCAACTACAAATAATTTATTTTTATTACTCATAATTATAATATATTATAGTTTTCCCCTCCTCTTGTCCTTTTTCCTTTTCATTTCCTCCATTATTCTAGACGACCAGCCGATAATTGAGGACCTTACCGAACAACGACGACAAAAACTTGCAATGAATGACAAAGTGCACAGACCACCTAAGCCAAAAAGTAAACTTTTTGCTGCAACTGTGTTTCTAACTTGGGTTCGATAGTTTAGGTTTATATTAAATTAAATTATATATTATTTTGAAGTGATTTTACGGTCACTATAGTAAGTTCACCTTTGCACCTCTCACTCATAGTATATATTTTTACTGCAATAACAGTGTTTGTGGCTTAATTTCTGACTCACTGAGTGTAAGTTTTCATTATATTAAATTTTTTTTTCCTAGTTGACCATAATAGAGTAATACTCTTGGTCCTAGAAGACAATTAATATTTAATAAATCATTAAATTAATTTTATAATTATTTTTTGTATATTGGTTGACCATAATAGTACTCAGTGCTTAGTCCCATTTTACCATTATATTAATTTTTGTATTAATTATTTTGGTTGACTTCTTAAACCTTTATTGGTTGGTCCCATTTTAATTATTGTTAATTCTTAATAAACATTGAAATTTCATTTATTTGTATTACATTTTGTTTTATAATTAATTGATTTTTAATAAAAAATTTTTTTAATTCAATTGATTATGTTTTATTTTGAAATAAAAATTTGAATCATTGATTAATTTTGATTCTCCTTTTCACAGTTTTAAATGTCTAGTAGTTTGGCTAAAAGCATAGATAACTTACATGTGGATGAGACTGAAGTGGATGTTGACACTGAATCTGTAGGTTCTTCTAAAGTAACTTACAAAAATAATTCAGCTTAAAAAAAACCTTCAGGACGTAGAAATGTCAGGAGAAGTGGCAAACCCCTCTCACCTAACAACTCTGAAGGAAGTAAACCCTCAGGTACATCAGGACAATCCACTCAGAGGTATAAAAATAAAAAAGACTCCTCTAGCACAGCAGGTAAACAATCTGTCAAGCCATATAAAGGAACTGAGAGCAGAAAGCATGAAGTACAAGGCAAAGGTAGACACTCTGGCAGCAGATGCAGGAGCTTTTAAATCCAAAACAGGGTCAACCTCCTCATTTCCCAGCTTCCCAACCTCCGCCTCAACCTCTGGCCGTTCAGGCATTCAGATCCCTCAACCAAAATCAAGGCATTCTGCAAGTGGAACAATGGAAATGGGATTACTTGATGACCCACTACCAACAGAATGTTCAAAAACCAGCTCAACACCCTGGCCCATCCAGGAAACCAAACTACAATCCATCTCTTCAGCACCATCCTTATCAGGGGGGCAGAAGAATGAAGGCACAGGGGAAGTTTCTCCCTTGCCATGGTAAGTAATTTGTTTGATAAGCACGTTGGTATATATAATAACAAAGCTTCTTCAGGTAATAATGTGAACCCTGAAAGAGCAGTTAAACCCTAGAAGAAAGAACTTCCTTTAATAAGTAGCCCCATTGATGTAATTAGCAAATTATCATTTGATGAACCTTTACATTTGACTTCTACTTCTTTAATTAACCCTTCTCTTTCAATCAAGAATTATTCTGTTTCCCCTGAAGTTTAAACTTTACTTGAGAAAACTTCTGAAGAAATATTGAAAGATACACTTGATTTTAATGTTGTGAAAGATAAATATTTGAGAGATTTGTTAATACATGAGAGTGATAGATTAAATAATTTGCATTTACATTGCAAAGTGAGTTCTTCTGTCCAAGACACTGCTTATTTCAAATTGAAAGACACATTAAATATTGTCCTGGCTCAACAGAAGTCTATTAAAGCTGACCACAAATCACTTTCAGATTAATATAATCACCTACGCAAAACTGTTGATAATCTAAAAGATGAAAATACTGCTTTAAAGAATTACAATATGCTTTTGCACAGTGAGTTAAGAAAATTGAAAATTGATTATCAGAACTTAAGTAATAAATGCTCTGTAGATGAGGACAGAAATGTTTTATCTATTTCTAGAATTAATGATCAACTATCTTACATTACTTATTTGAGAAATAAATTATCTGAACTTGAGAAACTATTTTCTGCATTACAAACTGTCCAGGCTACTCAGTATCATGAATTAAAAAATATTGCTCATACTGCTGTTAATCATAATAATAAACAGCCTGAACAGAGTAGTTCCTCTCTCCCTTGTAATGTACCAATTTTACCAGCTGAACTTCATTCTGAAAAATCTATTGCATCAAACAGAAAGAAATTTAATGCTCACCATGAGCCAGCTGCCTCTGTGAATAATGAAATATCTGAGCACCTTTCAAGGCTTCAAGAACTGATAACCTTGAATAATTCAAACCATAGAATGGAACATCCCAGTAGCCAGAAAGATTGGCCTAAGTTGGATTGATATCCTACCTTTGATGGTGATTCTTCATCTGATTGGCAACACTTTATACAAAGGATTGATAATTTAAAGAGATCTTATAAACTACCTGATGAGGAAATTGTTTCTAAGCTAATTTCTTTATTTTCAATTGTAGCCTTGTTGTGGTATGAATCTGTTCTATTAGATAATAACCATTATAAATGGAGTGAGTGGAAATCCTTGATTGAGAATCAATTTGGTGGTTCAAAATTTAGGTTGGCTCAGCAAAGACTGTATGAGAATACTAGATATGTATCCTCCTCTGTTGAAAACCCCATTGTTTTTCTTATGAAATTAACAAAGATCCTGAGAGCAGTTGATCCAAAGATGGATTATGATATTTGGAGAGATAAAATCTTGTATAAATTGCCAAATTCTCTTAGAGATTTTATTGTAGCTAGAACTGAGCATGTGAGGGAACATTCTTCTTTCATTAACATTTGTAATGAGGTTCTACTCAACCATAGATATGAACCTAAGAATTACTTTGGTAAACCTTATAATGATCAGAATAAACCCTCTACAAAGCCCCCAGAAAAATCTGGTAGACCCTCTGCCCCAGTGGCACCTAAAAAATATGCAACAAATACATGTTATAAATGTAACAAACCATGGCAAAACGGTCATGTTTGTGACAAGAGAATTAATCTTGTTGAACATAATGAGGACACTGATGAGGGTGAAATGGATGTCAATAATTCTTCTAGTGACTGTGAAAGTAATATCTCCTATGACAATGAATCTGCGAAAGATGTTTTAATGTTGGAACAGGATGTCCATTATTTAGATAATATATCTGAAGAATGTTTATTGGATTTATCTTCAGTAGAAAATGCTGAGATAACTAAAGATATTACTAACAATTCTATAGCCATATCCCCTTTGAAGGAATCTGTTATCATTAATGGTAAAAATGTTGATGTAGTTCTTGATTCTGGTGCTTGAGGAAGTGTAGTGTCTGAAAAATCTTTAGCTTCAGTAGATAAGTATTATTTGAGTAAATTATTACCTATAACTTCTGAAAAATTGAGAGGGTATGGTTCTATCTTAATTCCTATTGGCAAATGTAAACCCTCTGTATTCTTCAAATATAATGGTGGTTTTGTCAGAGCTATTTGTGAATTTGTTGTCATGAAAAATGATAATTTAAGCAATTTGTTTATTATGGGTAATGATATTTTGACCATCTTTGGTGTGAAATTGGACCCAGCAAAAATTGCTTCTCCTTGGGATTGAATGGAAAAAGAAAATTCAAAATTTCCTCCCCTAGAAATCCTTCTGGGCATCTGTTAAAGTCTTGTAACTCACTGATCCAGTGTAAAGGCAGACCAACAATTGAAATGGATGATTTATTAAATGAAATAAATACTGCTTCTTTTGGTGATCATTTAACTAGTGAAGAAAAGGATTCTATTATTGCCTCTATTACCTCTTTCCCTTTGGATTTTGCTCATCGTTCTCATGTCTTAGGAAGTGTTCAGGAAGAAATGAAAATTACCTTATCCTGTAACTTGAATAATATTCCTCCTAGTCTTAGGAAAAAACCATATCCTGCTTCTCCAACAAAAAGAAAGGATATTGAAGATAATATTGCCACATTATTAAAAATGAACATCATTGAGAAAGTGGATGTCACCCCCCAATATTGTTTCATCTCCCCAGTCTTGATTTCTTATGAAAAAGATAAAGCTAGATTATGTGGAGATTACAGAGCATTAAACACTTATAATGTTGATGATATTTATCCTTTACCCAGAATTAATTCAATTCATGCTACCTTGCAAGATGCAAAATTTATTAGTTGTCTGGATAGTAACAAAGGGTATCATCAAGTTCCAGTTGAGAAAAATTCTCAGAATTTTTTGCTTATTGATACTCATATGGGAATATATAAGTATGTTAGAATGCCATTTGGCCCCAAAAATGCCCCTTCAGTTTTCCAAAAAGTCATGGATAACACTTTCCATCAGGAAATCATTGAAGGATGGCTCATGGTGTATATTGATGATATCATAATCTTTTCTAAAACTTTTGATGAACATATGGTTCACTTGAATAGAGTCTTTCAGAAAATGGATGAAATCAATATGACCTTGTCCTTGAAAAAGTGTAAATTTGGTTTTCAATCTTTGAAAGTCCTTGGCCATGTTGTGTCAGGCCTACAAATTTGTGTAGACCAAAACAAAGTTGCTGCGATTCAAAATGTGAAATCGCCAACTTCTGTAAGAGAAATCCAAAGTTTTTTGGGTATGTGTGGCTATTACAGGCAATATATTAAAAATTATCAGGTCATAGCTTTATCTCTTACCAAACTCACTAGGAAAGATGTTATGGTAAGGTAAACTCTTACAGTCGCCTTGCTGTAAGCAGAATCCGGAGGAGATATGTGGATTTAGCTGAAAACCCCGTCCTTCCAATAAAAATAACAAAATGGGAATTCTAAATCACTAAGCTAACCAGTCTACTTGGATCTGTTTGATAAAAATAATGAAACTCTAAAATAATTAACGCTTATTGAGATTTAAATAAAAGTGGCTGTTGATAAAAGAAATACTGATAACAACAATTAAGGTGTACCAGTGAAAGATCTGAAAAGATTGACTTTTATGTTTTTATAATAATTTGAATTTTTATGAGACAGCAATAATCAAGTCCCAGCGACGAAGACCTTTCTAAAGATACCCTGTATGAAGTGTGATTTAAATTGTTGAATAGTATTTCTAAAATGTTATATATAAAATATAAAGTTATAAGGGTATTACAAATTTATTTAATTTGTTGAGTAATAAAAAATAAGACTGTGTTGGTTAATGATTAAGCTGTATGATGTGTCCCCCCTCCTCAATTTCGAGTTTGAGAAGCGCTTAAGTATTCCTAGTCACGTGCCTAAGTTTTCCCCTCCAGAGCTCTTCCAGAGTCAATCCGGAGCCCGTACGGAGTCCGTACGGAGTCTGTACAGAGTCGAAACGGAGTCCGTCCGGACTTCCGGACTCAATTAGAACCTTAAAACTATAATAAAAAATCTAGAAAAATTACACATAATAGAGCTACTTCCCCTTTACATACCAAACTAATTTTCGTAGTTTGCGCAGCTCTAATTACCCCGTGAAAATTCATCAAAGTTAAGTAATTTTTGAAAACGTAAATATTTCTATAAAACTTTAAAATTCATTTAAAAATATAAGAAAAATAGTAAAAATTCTGGGAAAATTTCCCAAGGTTCTTGAGTGACTTGACTTGATACTTATAAATTTTTCAGACCATAAAAATAAGTTTTCTCCGTAAAATAAATTGTATTTGTGTAGGCATTCGCTCGTGACCAATTTCTTCATATTTTAAACTCTAATAAATTAAATAAAACCCTTTTATAAAAAATAATAACGCCAATCTTGCACGCCGTAATAACTCCATTTACATATTTAGGTGCCGTACTAAACTTTAGGCTACCACATCCTCCCTCCAATTGAGAATGTCCCCATTCTTAAAACTTTGCATAAGTGGTCGAACACAATATTCATCTTTAACCTTCAACCACCATCTTCTTTAATCAACTATAAAATTCATCTTCATCAATATGTCTTCCAAAGAACTTGTCGCTCCATGTGAACTCTGCGCTCGATACCAGGTACCTTGTTTAATGTCCAACCCTAATCTTCCTGGCAGAACAGCTTGCGACTTATGCCGTGTGAAAAAAGTCAAATGCAACCGGCCAATAGTTCCTTCTAAAACAAACGTATATTTAGGACCAGCAGCTCTCCCTGATCCCTCAACTTCTAAAAAGCGATCCAAAATTCCTGTCTTCTTAAAACGAATAAGATCAAAAACAGCTTCAAAAGTTCAATCTTCATCAACGGATCCCGGCCTAATTTTGCCTTCACAAGATCCTAATCCTATAACACCAGTACCCCCAACTAACTTTGCTGAGACTATGTTTCCTGGCTCTAAATGTAAGACCCTATTTATCTTACTAAAAAAAACTTTTAATCAAAATTGACTAAACCTATGACTTAATAACATATTTGAACTTCTAGCTGTCGAAATAACCAACACTGATGATGTTGGTAGAGTGAAGACGGACCATATCAATCATTACCCAAATTTTCATCGCTATCTTTTTATTGACTTTACTAATGAGTTGAAACGAAAAATGCTGGCCTATTTTCAAGAAACTCCAGCTAATAACCATGAAGACCTCATGAAAAGAAGAATTTTAATGCAAAGCTTTGATAATGATGTTGAACAATTTCAAAGAAATTATCTTTTCTAACAGTATAACTTGATAAAATTTTGTTTTTGCTTGGTCTTCTTAAACTTTCAACATAAATGATGTTTTCTTTCTTCTCTGGCTTGATATAACATAAAATAAAATAATTTAAATCTTGTGATGATTCCACTACTGAGAGCAAGGTTTGAATCCCTTCAGACTCCCATATACCAGTCTTCCTTCTTGTCACAGCATTGAGAGAGTGGATCTTCCTATGAGCCGAATACTCCTGATTCCAACCTCATAGGGCCCCCCACTGAGCCGAATTCTATGATTCCAATCTCGCCATAAGGTCCTCCAAGCTTCACACCAAAAAAAATGGCCTAACTATGAGGCACTAAAAAAAATCATTCCCTAAAATCCAACTACCATCCTAACTTCTGATTCCTTCATCACAATTTTCAAACTTTGCTATACAGCAAACCCATAAAATACTTTTGCCAGGCTTCCAATAATAATATTAACTTTAGACCATGTTAAAGCGCCACAAATTTTACCTAATTAACCATTATGCTTTCTTTAGCATCATCACCACCTAAAATTTTAACCTCCTAAAGCTATCAGCACCCAATTCCAGAAATAATTGAATAACCAGTTTAGAGTCTTAGTGGACAGTGATAAATTAAAAGATTGAATTGAGTTATCCAAACAAGATTGAAATTCCAGTTTAAAGTCTTGGTGGACCAAACATATAATCGATTGCCAGTTTATGGTCTTGGTGGACCAAAGATTGTTTAGGTGCATAAATATCTTGATATATTCCTAAGTAAGGCCTAGGCTTGACCAAAGATTGAATAAATTTGATAATCCAGTTTAATGTCATAGTGGACCAAACATTTGATCGACAAGTAATCCAGTATAAGGCCATAGTGGTCCAATGAATGTTGAATTATCCTGCAGATATTAATTTTCCAGTTTAAAGTCATAGTGGACTAAACAATGAATGAACTACCAGTTTAAAGTCATGGTGGACCAAACATTTAATCGATAAGAAATCCAGTTTAAGGTCATGGTGGACCCAACACTTGATAATAGTCCAGTTTAAGGTCTTGGTGGACCTCCAAAATTCGTATATAAAAAAAACCTTAAAGAACGTCTTGAACAGTAGCCAGTTTAAAGTCTTGGAGGACTAACAGCTGTCAAGATAAAGAAAATTATCCTTAATGAAAGTCTTGAAAAATAGCCAGTTTAAAGTCTTGGAGGACTAACAGCTCCGAAATTCGTATAAAACCCTTAAGGAAAGTCTTGAACAGTAGCCAGTTTAAAGTCTTGGAGGACTAACAGATCCAAAATACATATATAAAAAAAAACCTTAAAGAACGTCTTGAACAGTAGCCAGTTTAAAGTCTTGGAGGACTAACAGATGTCTTGAAGTAAAATCCCATAGGTATTGAGTTCCCCTAGACCCTGTTTCCTGTCTAAACTATATGAATAAACTAAAAAGAATAGTGACTGAAAAATAAAACTAAGAAATATAATAATAATTTTGATTTAATTAATTAATATTTTTTTTTATTTTTTTGTTTTTTTATTTTATTTTATTTATTATTTTTTTATTTATTTATTTTTTATTATTTATATTTTTTTTTTTTTTTTTATTTTTTTATTTTTTTTATTTTATTTTTTTTTTTAATTTAATTTTTTTTTTTAATTTTATTTTAATAAAAGATTTTAGAAAAGATAGGTTTGAAATAAAAGTTAAAATTTAATTTTAAAGAAAGATTAAAAAAGGTAAAAAGAATTATCAAGATTTAAAATTTAAAAGATGCCCCCCCCGGCCATTTGATGAGCTGTACCCTCGACATCATACCCACATCCAAGTGCAACTTGATGTGGTTACACAATTTTGAGAAATTGAAAAGAAAAGAAAATAAATGAAAGTTTTTAGAAGCTAATTTTTATAATGATGATCACTGGGTGGGCTCCCTCCAATTTATAAAAATGATTTGAGACCACCAGTGAGCATCACCTTTACAATAATTCATAATATATATTAAAGAAAAGAAATCACAATCTAACATATAAAAAATCAAAAACAAAATAAAATAAAAGAATCTTGAATCCGGCGTTGAGAGCGGTGTCTCTTGATTCATTCCAGTTTATAGTCTTAGTGGACTTCCTAAAATTGAAAGACAAAGCCAGGATTCAACTAGAAACAGGGAAAATTTTGGAAACGAACATTATGGGGTAATTGTGTATAGAGCAGCCAGCCCATCAATTACCCCCACACTTGCCAATATTTAATTAAGAAGGTTCCCCTGTGAACACTTCTTCCAATAAATTTTAAAATTTTTAAAACACTATCTTCACCCATATTTTAAGAATTTTAAATTTTGAAAATTTTCAATGAAGGTTTTCTCGTATTTCGTTATGTTTCATCACAGTTTCGTTGCCCATATGCAGTGTAACGATAGTAAATTATTTGATAAAAAAAAGATAGTTTATCCTCGTTGCGGAGGTATTCATAAAATTTTGTTGATATCATAGTTTATCCTCATTTCGGAGGTATAAATTTAATAAAAGTCATTAAAATTGTAGTTTATCCTCATTTCGGAGTTATCCATAAAATTTCGTAGATATCATAGTTTATCCTCATTGCGGAGGTAAATAAAATTTGATAAATGTCATTAAAATTGTAGTTTATCCTCATTTCGGAGTTAGACTTTGGCACTCCTGGTGCCTCTAGGATAGAACCGTTTCACTTGATCGGCCGCTACCCTCTTCTTCAATACTACTCCATCCAACTCCTCTAGCACATATGAACCGCCGGAAACTTGCTCCTTGATTTTATACGGTCCATTCCACCTATCTGCAAACATCTTTCCCCACTGACTTTCCAAACTCCTATTATACACCAGGACCATATCACCTGGGTTCAAAGGTTTCCTTAATCGATGTGCCAACCGCTCATCCCAATATCTGACTGATTGATTTCGGATCTTCATCATCCGCAAATATGCCTTTTCTAAATATTCTTCTTTCTTGTCTAGCTGCATCATTCTTGCACACAATAATTCTTCAGTAGTTTTGACCGTGTCCCAGTCAACTCCAAGATATGATTCAGCTTCTAAATCAACCGGTAAAACTTCTTTCTGTCCAAAAACAAGTTCATAAGGTGAAAATCTGGTTGTCCTTTTGGCAGTGATTTGATCAGCAAATAAAACTAAAGTTAAATAGTGCCTCCACTTTTCAGCACTTGTCCCACACATTTTAACTAAAGCATCCTTGATAACTTGATGCCCTCTTTCAACCATCCCTTCAGCTTCAGGATAATATGGGGTTGCTACCCTAACCTTTGATCCAACTTTCAATACGGCCTCTTTAAACTCTGTCCCAAATTCAGGACCTCCATCTACCGTTACCAACTTCATCACCCCATACCTATATACCCAATTATTCAAAAAAAATTCTGCCACATTTTTGGCAGTTAAATTAATAAGAGGCGCTGCCTCTACCCAGCCAGATAAATCATCTCTGGCCACAATTAAATATTTATACCGTCCCTCTTTTATATGAACGGCATCTAAACTAACTCTCCCAAAGAGTGTATATTCACCGGTTGCGTGTCCAGGTTCTTTTGGCCTTAAATAACTTCGTCTTTGACATTCTTCGCATGACTGAACCCACTGTTTAACAGCCATCTTCATTCCAGGCCACCAAAATCGATCAGAAATTCTTCTAAACGTTTCTCCAATGCCTCTATGCCCGAGATCTTCATGCAGTGATTTCAAAACTAATTCTTGCCCCTTCTGTTGAGTTATAACTACTTGAGGATTTGGATACTTTCTCCTCATTAAACGTCGACCAGATAGGTAAAACGTAGATGACTCCCTCTTGATAGCCACCCATTCATCGTCTTCACAATCTTCTGGCCTCTCTAAAGTCAACAAATATTTGACTAACAAAAAATAAAAACCAGTCTGACCCCAGACTTCATCTTGAAAATCGATTAATATAACATCAATAGGGACTTCTCTATCACCAATATCACCTGCACATGAATGAGCCAATAATCGTTGACCCCTAAATAAATCTTTAATCGAGCTATGTCGACGTTTTTCTTCTGAACCTTTGGATCCTTCATAAACCGTATTTGAAAATAACTCTTTCTCTTTATCCATATTTTTATTTAAATTCTCTAATTCTCCAACATATACACCATTCCTTAAATTACTACTATCCCACACTACCAATCCATCTTCCTCTACATACACCACATCTTCTTCTACCTCCTCTCTGCCGAATTTATCTACACCTTTTCCAACACCTTTATTAACATAAAAACTATTTTCCAGTTTATCCTCTTGGTGGAGGTCATCAACACCATAATCTAAACACAATAGTCCTGCCAGTTTAACCTCATGGGGAAGGTATGGAAAGTCTTCAGCTCCTTTAGTGCTGGCTTTGATAATAGGTATATCTTCATCGAACTCTTCTGAGTCTGAATCTTCTTCAGTGGGTGGTCTCCTTGATAAACCATCTGGCATAGTAAAAGTTTTGCCAGGCTTATGAACTAAATCGAACGAAAAATGTTGAATAAAAGCTACCCATCTCGTCATGGGTGCGTTTGGTAAACTTGGGGAATTAATCATCTGGATTAACAATTTCGCATCCACTTGCAACTCAAAATGTTGCCCCCACAAAATATGCTGAAGTTTCTTCAGTATTTTTGCCACACCACATAATTCCAACTTTGGTTGAGAATATCTTGATTCGACCTCAGTAAATACTACAGATTCATACATAACTGGCCTGATGTAACCAGCTTTATCCATCTGAGACAAAACCACCCCAGCTGCAACCTGACTTGAATCAACTGCTAAATAAATTCTGCCAGAATCTTTTCCATAATTTAACTTGTACAGGACTAAATCCTTCCCTACAACCTCCTTCAACTTCACAAACACCTTCTCACACTCTTCATCCCACTCCCAGTCTGCATCCTTTCTCGTTAACCGCCTCAATGGAGCTGCCAATGAAGAAAAGTCCTTGATAAACATTCTAACATATATGCAAACGCCTAAAAACCCTCTGACTTCGGTCGTATTCTTGGGTCTTGGCCAGGACTGAATTTTGTTAACTTTCTTCTTGGACATAATCCTACCTTCTCTACATACCACATGGCCTAATATTTCTAAGGCTGGCACACAACAAGAAAATTTTGAACCTGAAATAGTTAAGCCAGCCTCTTCAATTCGAAACAAGATTCTTTCTAAAGTAATTGCAAACTCCCAAATGAATTTGCGTATCCCGGGATTCTCTTCCAACACCTGGTTATCATAGTCGGTTGTTGGTCCCTTAATTCCTCCATCATCTATAAAGATTCCAGCATATTGTGGAATTTCATCTTGAAGGATCCAAGCCATCTGAGCTTGATAAACTGCAACCGAATTTTTTGCTCCTTGAGGTAATCTTGTTAACTTTAAACGTCCTAGTGGTGTATCGAATGTAGTGAGTGGCCTTGAGTCCGGATGTAACTCTCTCTCATCATATCCACCCATAATATCTCCCAAACCATAACACACTCTCCCTGCAAACGCTTCAACAAACTCCTCAGCACTAGGCGGTATCCCAGCATCCTTTATTGTAACCCTATTTAATTCCCTAAGATCATGAACAACTCTAAGCTTGCCATTCGGTTTCTTGATACAAAATACTGGACTAGAATAACTTGATGTTGATTGCTCATACAGTCCAGTGCGTATCCGTTCTCTGACAACTTCAATATAGGCTTCTTTTAATGCAGCCGGAATAGGAATCGGTTTCTGCTGCCACGGTTCATGACATACCACAGGAATCTTGTAAGGCTCCCCATAGGAATGCTTCAACACACCCCTCTCCTCTTCTACAAAAGCAATGGCCTTTTCTCGCTTGACCATCACATCCAACAACAACTTCTTCTCTTCTCCAGACAACCAACCATCAGGTCCAAAATTAACAACACCCAGTCTCTCAAAAGTGATTCTTGACGTCTCAGAAAATTCAGGCGGATTCTTTACCAAGGAACTTTCATAAGGATCTCTTGATAACCTTGGTCTTCTCAAAGGTGGATTTAATTCAGCAGGTAGCGGTTCATTAATAGGTCAAACTTTATTTGCTACTTTCTTATATTTGGCTGCGTCCACATCTAAATTAACTTGAGGTAAAACATTTTCTTTTGTATCGCCATTAAAACTTTCATCAAATGAATCTTCTTCATTTCCAGAATCAGAATAAGAAAAATTAGAAAAATATTTTATTTCATTTTTAAATTTTACCCTTTTCTCCTTTCCCTCGTCTAATTTATAAACAGATTTTCCAACACCTTTGCTTCCCTTATCCAACATTAAATCACCTGTAAAGAAAGTCGGCAGTTTAACCTCTTGCTGGAGGACCGGAATTGAATTTTCACAAAAATTATTTTTTTGAGTTTTAATTATACTGAGATTTTTTATTGGGTTTTGATGAGATAATTGCAGTTTACCCTCTTGCTGGAGGTCCAAAATAGAAGGAGATAATTGCAGTTTAACCTCTTGCTGGAGGCCCAAAATAGAAGGAGATAATTGCAGTTTAACCTCTTGCTGGAGGCCCAAAATAGAAAGAGATAATTGCAGTTTAACCTCTTGCTGGAGGCCCGAAAACATACCCTTCCAATTTTTATCCAACCTAATTTGGCCCATTTTGCCTTTTTCACCATTTTTAAATTTTATAGAAAAACAGGGTAAATCCAATAAACATATAGAAAAGTCCATAACGTATTTGCACTCCAAAGTAATATTAACAGAAAATAATTGAGAATCCACTTGAATTATCTCCAAGTGAGCTTACCTATTGCAATCCGGGATCTCATCCTGAGGAGAGATTACAACATTAGAGTGATCAGCCCCTGCTACCCCAAAAAATGAGGGCATCCATAATAATTTGAATCCTGAATAAATTGAAGACATAACGATAAAAAAAAAAAAAAATCAGCCGAGTTTAGGTAGTTTATCCTCATTTCGGAGGAATTATATTCTTGATATCCCCTGGAGATAATCCATAATTTTGCCCCAAGGGCTTATCCACGGATTCCATAAAACCCAAAAATAAACCCCCATAATTTGTCCTACCATTGGACATAAAAAATAAACAACCCTTTTCCAAAATATGAGTGCATCCAATTTATGCACTCTATTATCAAATACCACTACACTCTTTATTAGTGCAGGGAAAACCATATCCTCCTTAACAATCTCTCCCTGAGATTGTAACAAATCCACCATATCCATATCTTCATTGCAGACAGTCTCTGCTTCTGAAGACAAAAACTGAGGCGAAAAATCCTCTAAATCCGATTCCAAATCATTCAACACAAAATTATCCCCATCATCCAAAATTTTGTCATTAATGACAACAATATCTTCATCTTCAAAAATCTCTTCTTTCCAAACAGAAGAGTCAACAAAAATAATATCTTCAGGCTGGACGAAATCTTCAGGAATGGATGAATCCAAAATTTCATCAGAAACTAGTTCTTTTAAACCATCCTTTTCTATCTCTTGAGCGACCTCAGTGTCTTCTCCAGAGTCCAAATCAACAGAGTTATGAGTATCCAGATGTTCCAAAATAACCATCTTTAGCACCTTCATACCAGGAATCCTAGTTTCTCCATTGGGAAGATCCTTCATTAAATTCACATTAATAAGCACCATCAAAACATCTTTCTTAACCTTTTCCCCCATAGCATCCCAAAAAATATACTTTGATGCATTATCATGAAATAAAATTTCATACTCCAACAAATAATCCAGAACCACCTGAAATTCAACCATAAACTGATGATACTGATGCAAAGATGTTACACCACCTTTTGATTCCCATTTCCTAGCTATATCCTTTAGATCCTCCAATGAATAAACTTTTGGCCACCTTTTTCCCATTTCCATCTTGAGCTTTCTCCAATCTTGATCTTTATAACCATCCATAGAAATAACCTCCTTTTCCACCTCTCTGTCCAAAATAAAGAACCTAATCTGCTTCACCATATCCAAAGGTAAAGCACCATCAATCGCAGCTGCAGTTTCATACCTATGTAAAAATCCTTCTAAATCATCTCCAGAAAACTTGGGCCCAACCCAAGATACAATCCTTACTGATGCCCTAACAGGTACACCAGTAGCCAACACAGCAGTTCCACTAGTAGAAGACATCCCAAAACATAAGAAAAGCGTTAACAACCGTTAAAATAACAAGCCTCTTGCAGGCCAATAACAAAATCCAATTAGAGTTCCAGAGAATAAGCCTCTTGCAGGCTAATAACGTTCTTGATCCAAGTAAGTCTTTAAAGAAAGCTAGAGAAATCGAACCCCATGTTGGGCGCCAACTATGGTAAGGTAAACTCTTACAGTCGCCTTGCTGTAAGCAGAATCCAGAGGAGATATGTGGATTTAGCTGAAAACCCCGTCCTTCCAATAAAAATAACAAAATGGGAATTCTAAATCACTAAGCTAACCAGTCTACTTGGATCTGTTTGATAAAAATAATGAAACTCTAAAATAATTAACGCTTATTGAGATTTAAATAAAAGTGGCTGTTGATAAAAGAAATACTGATAACAACAATTAAGGTGTACCAGTGAAAGATCTGAAAAGATTGACTTTTATGTTTTTATAATAATTTGAATTTTTATGAGACAGCAATAATCAAGTCCCAGCGACGAAGACCTTTCTAAAGATACCCTGTATGAAGTGTGATTTAAATTGTTGAATAGTATTTCTAAAATGTTATATATAAAATATAAAGTTATAAGGGTATTACAAATTTATTTAATTTGTTGAGTAATAAAAAATAAGACTGTGGTGGTTAATGATTAAGCTGTATGATGTGTCCCCCCTCCTCAATTTCGAGTTTGAGAAGCGCTTAAGTATTCCTAGTCACGTGCCTAAGTTTTCCCCTCCAGAGCTCTTCCAGAGTCAATCCGGAGCCCGTACGGAGTCCGTACGGAGTCTGTACAGAGTCGAAACGGAGTCCGTCCGGACTTCCGGACTCAATTAGAACCTTAAAACTATAATAAAAAATCTAGAAAAATTACACATAATAGAGCTGCTTCCCCTTTACATACCAAACTAATTTTCGTAGTCTGCGCAGCTCTAATTACCACGTGAAAATTCATCAAAGTTAAGTAATTTTTGAAAACGTAAATATTTCTATAAAACTTTAAAATTCATTTAAAAATATAAGAAAAATAGTAAAAATTCTGGGAAAATTTCCCAAGGTTCTTGAGTGACTTGACTTGATACTTATAAATTTTTCAGACCATAAAAATAAGTTTTCTCCGTAAAATAAATTGTATTTGTGTAGGCATTTGCTCGTGACCAATTTCTTCATATTTTAAACTCTAATAAATTAAATAAAACCCTTTTATAAAAAATAATAACGCCAATCTTGCACGCCGTAATAACTCCATTTACATATTTAGGTGCCGTACTAAACTTTAGGCTACCACAATGTTGCATTCATCTGGAATAGTGACTGTCAAAAAGCTTTTGATACTTTAAAAAGTTGCTTAATGACAGCCCCTATCTTAGCTCTTCCAGATTTTAACAAACCATTTGTCCTGTATACAGATGCTAGCTTTATTGGTCTGGGTGCTGCCCTACACCAGAAACAAACTATTAATGATAAATCCTCAGAAGTTGTAATTTGTTATATTTCAAGAACCTTGAGAAATAGTTAATTGAAATATGGTGCCACTCAATTAGAGTGCTTAGCAGTTGTTTGGGCTCTTGAGAAACTTCATTACTATCTAGATGACCAAAAGTTTGAATTTGTAACTGACTGTAGCGCTGTAAAGTCCCTCTTAAACCTGAAAACACCTCATAGAAATATGTTCAGGTGGCAACTTGCTGTTCAAGAGTACAGAGGACGGATGACAATTATCCATAGGGCTGGAAAGGTTCACTCCAATGTTGACATGGTGTCCAGACTGCCTCTGCCAAATAATGACTCCAATCCTGCTTATGTACCTGAAGATGATACTGTTCATATCCATGGTATATTTATAGTTGATATGGAAGAAGAGTTATTACAATTAATACTGGATTCATATGAGAAGGATTCTGATTTAAATAAATTGGTTACTATCTTAAATGATCCTAAGAATGCTTCAATTCAAGCATTAATAAAAACTCTTCCTGCAAAGTATCAAAATGCTTTGAGTAAAGGAAAGTTTTCTATTGAAGATGGTTATATATATTATAGAAGAAAGCTTACTAATGTAATTGTAATTCCTCCTCCTATGAAAGAAACTATCCTCAAACTTTGTCATGATGACATATTAGCTGGTCATTTTGATCTTGAAAAAACATTGATTAGAATCAAAAACACTGCATGGTGGGCTAATATGTCCGAAATCACACAATTATATGTTGAATCTTGTGATTCCTGCTAAAAATCTAAAAGGTTGACAGGTAAGATAGCAGGGTTATTACAACATATTGAAGCACCTAATGCTCCCTGTCAAATCATTAATATGGATTTTGTCACTGGTCTTCCTGTTGGAGGTAAAGACAGCTTTAACTCTTGTTGGGTAATAGTGGATAGATTCACAAAAATGTGCAAATTTATTCCAACCCACAAAGATGTATCCACCAAAGAATTGGCTTTCTTATGGTGGTCTTACATGTTTAATATTATTGGTTTTCCAAAAGCCATTATCTCTGATAGGGATCCTAAATTTACTTCTGAATTTTGGACCTCTTTGATGGATATTTGTGGCTGTGAGTTAAAATTGTCTACAGCTCACCATCCTCAGACTGATGGTCTAGCTGAGAGAATGATTCAAACTCTGGAAGATATGATTAGAAGGTATTGTGCCTTTGGTTTAGAATATAAAGACAATGACAGATTTACTCATGATTGGGTCACTCTATTGCCTGGTCTTGAATTTGCATATAATAGCACTGTTCATTCTGTCACTGAGAAAAAGCCTTTTGAGCTTTGGTTAGGTTATGTCCCACATACTCCTGCTCAGATTTTCAATAGTAAATTACCTAAGTTGTAACTACACCCTGGTGTAAAATCTTTCATGCAAATGCAACAGATATGCAGAAAACATGCTCAGAGCTGTATTGATAAAGCATTTGAATATAAAAAGAAAAGATGGGATAAATCCCATAAAGAATACACATTTAACAAGGGTGATGAAGTGTTGATCTCTGCTGTCCATTTCAATTTACAATGTAACCACAAATTAAAAGATCCTTTTGTAGGCCCATTTGTTGTTGAAAGAATGGTTGGTGATAATGCAGTGGAAGTTGTATTGAATTCTCCATATGATAGGAAACATCATGTTTTTCCCATTTCTTTGCTTAAGCCTTATACTTCCAACAGTGACTTATTTCCCAAAAGAAGGGGAAGACCTAAGAAAAACCCTCAGGAAGTCACAGAAACTTCAGAAATTGATAAAATTCTCAATGATAGAAATATCGCTTCTGAAAGAGGTATTGAATATTTATTGAGATATAAGAATAAGTCATCTGAACATGATGCATGGATACCTGGAAAAGAAATTTCAAATCTCTCTACTCTGTTAAAAAAGTATAAAAAGAAAAAATCTTGACATTTTTTTATTGTTTTTTTAGAGTGAGGGAGTGTCAGCCAGGCTATCTCAGGAGTCCAGTAATTTATACAATAAATTACTGTAATCATATAGAAGAATAACTTTATGTAATTACAAAAAATTATTAAAAGAAAATTATAAATATTTTATGAATAAATAAAATAATAATTATACTTAATTTTATTATTAAATAAATTTTATTACATAAACAAATATAATATTCTATAATATCATGGCGTAATTTGTGTGTATAAATAAATTATTTAAAATTATATTATAAGTGTAAATTTAACTTACACTGTAATTAAAAATTTAATAATAATATTTATATGAACTAAGTACAACTCATCATATAATAATATCCATAAGTATTTGGCGCTTCCTTAACCCTTAATTGTATCACTAAAATTTCTAACTTAATTAAATTTTTTTATTTAATATGATTATATTTAGTTTCTCATGTTAAATAAGTTTATTTATTAAATTAATTAATTGTTTCAATTAATTTAATCATTAAATTACTTGGAATAGTTAAAATAATTAAATTACCTTTACTTATACTGAATGAAGAATATTTAAAAGCGTAAAAATAATTCCTTTAATTTTAATTATAATTTTTTAGCTATTTTTATTCCCTCTTTAAAATTTTTTCTCATAGTTCTCATTTTCCATGTTCACGTAGTTATTTGCTATATCAGTTCTATTCTTTTTTAGGTATTTCTGATAAGAAAAGATATTTGTTTAATCACAGGTTTATTTTTTATTGTTTTTAATTAAATTCTTTTAATTATTTCTTTCACTTTATTTTACCTTTTTGTAATTATATTTGGAATGCTCTAGAAGGTCCTCTTTCCTATAAAAGGGCTTTAGAAATCTCTCTGGTAGTTCATCACTTATTATACACTCACTTAACATATTTTAAATATATTACTTTTATTTATTATTTTTATTAGTTCTATATATCTAATTAAAATACTATCTAAATAACTATAGGTTGCTTTAAGTCTATTATTACTATCATTGACTGTTGCACATTGAATAATAACTATTAATTATAATATACTACAATTCAAATAAGTATTTACAGTTTTTGTCAACTCTTAAAAACTCTCTCGTCGTCCTCTCTTCTCAACTACAAATATTTTATTTTTATTACTCATAATTATAATATATTATAGTTTTTTCCTCCTCTTGTCCTTTTCCCTTTTCTTTTCCTCCATTCTTCTAGACAACCGGCCAATAATCACCTCATCTGTACCATAACACCACCAATCCATCCATACAGAACTGCTTGCGACTCCTGCTATTCCAGAGAGAAATCATGCTCCAGACCTGGTCCATTATTGTCGGTCAGTCGTCTAGAAGATATAAGAGAAGAGGGAAGAAAAGAGAGGAGGACAAGAAGGAGATAGTAGTTTAGAAATAAAGGAAATAAAAAAACAATTGAAATTATTTAATTTATTTGAGAGAAAGCAATGACGAGTGATTTGAGAGGTGACAACAAATTGGTTTTATTAATATTTAATATTGTTTAAGTAAGAGTTCTGCGCGGCAAACACTATAATTACTATCAGACTTAAGGCAACCTTTAAATTGTTATTTAGAATTTTTAATTAGAATTTAATACTAATAAAAATAATAATAAGCGTAATAATTTTATTTTTAAATTGTTGAGTGTGTAATAAGTGATAATTCTACAGGGGATTATCCAAGGCCCTTTTATAGGCAATGGGTCCTCTGAAGCGCTACAAGTGACTATATACAAAATAGTAATGAAGTAAAACAAGAAGATAAAAGAAGACATTTGTAACATAGTAATTAAGAGAAAATTATACGAAAAATAATAAGAATCCCAATTAAGAATATAAAATTCCCATCCCAAATTTCCCAAATCAGTTAATACAAAATAGTGAGTAACTAAACAACCCTGTGATCTAAGAACTATGGGAAAAACAGATCAAAACAAGTATTACAATCTGTTTTCAGCATTTCTAAGTGAAACAAATAACATGTTTTGACGTAACAAGGCATGCAATCATTTTAATTCAGTGTAAATTAATATGTATTAATTGTTTTCACTATGTAATTTAATAACTAGTTTAACTGAAACAATTAATTAATTTAATTTGAGAATTTATAATACTATTTTATAAAATAAGTATTATAATTTATTTGATTTTCTTCCTGACACAATTTAAGGGTCAAAAGAAGCGCCACTAATTATTGTTTAGTATCATATGAGAGGTAGTATTTAATATATAAATTTAAGTAATTAATTTAAATATATTATAAATCAATTTTACACTTGTAATTATAATATATGTTTTTTTCTTTTTAATTAATTAAATATAAATTTATAATTATTAAATACATAAAAATGCGCCATTATTTGTAGAATATATTATATTATGCTCAATTTAATTGTATATAAAAATATATATAACCAATAAATTTAATGTAACACTTGTATATAATAAAATTCTTATATAATTTCATTATGCAATAAAATATTAAGTTATATTCATTAAATACAAGTCTTACCCACTTTTTAAGGTTTTATAATTTATATATCATTTACTGGACTCCTGGAATAGCCTGGCTGACACTCCCTCACTCTAAAAAAAACAATAAAAAAAAATGCTAAGATTTTTTCTTTTTGTATTTTTTCAACAGAGCAGGCAGATTTGAAATTTCCTTGCCAGGTATCCATGCATCATGTTCAGATGATTTGTTCTCATATCTCAATAAATATTCAGTACCTCTTTCAGAAGTGATAATTCTATCATTGAGAATTTCATCAATTTCTGCTGTTTCTGTGACTTCCTGAGGGTTCTTCTTAGGTCTTCCTCTTCTTTTTGGAAATAAGTCACTGTTGGAAGTATAAGGTTTAAGTAAAGAAATGGGAAAAACAGGATGTTTCCTATCATATGGAGAATACAATACAACTTCTACTGCATTATCACCAACCATTCTTTTAACAACAAATGGTCCTACAAAAGGATCTTTTAATTTGTGGTTACCTTGTAAATTGAAATGGACAGTAGAGATCAACACTTCATCACCCTTGTTAAATGTGTATTCTTTATGGGATTTATCCCATCTTTTCTTTTCATATTCAAATGCTTTATCAATACAACTTTGAGCATGTTTTCTGCAGAGCTGTTGCATATGCATAAAAGATTTTACACCAGGGTGAAGTTCCAACTTAGGTAATTTATTATTGAGAATCTGAGCAGGAGTGTTTGGGACATAACCTAACCAGAGCTCAAAAGGCTTTTTCTCAGTGACAGAATGAACAGTGCTATTATATGCAAATTCAAGACCAGGCAAAAGAGTGACCCAATCATGAGTAAATCTGTCAATGTCTTTATATTCTAAACCAAAGGCACAATACCTTCTAATCATATCTTCCAGAGTTTGAATCATTCTTTCAGCTAGACCATCAGTCTGAGGATGATGAGCTGTAGACAATTTTAACTCACAGCTACAAATATCCATCAAAGAGGTCCAAAACTCAGAAGTGAATTTTGGATCCCTATCAGAGATAATGGCTTTTGGAAAACCAATAATATTAAACATGTAAGACCACCATAAGAAAGCTAATTCCTTGGTGGATACATCTTTGTGGGTTGGAATAAATTTGCACATTTTTGTGAATCTATCCACTATTACCCAACAAGATTTAAAGCTGTCTTTACCTGCAACAGGAAGACCAGTGACAAAATCCATATTAATGATTTGCCAGGGAGCACTAGGTGCTTCAATATGTTGTAATAACCCTGCCCTTTTACCTGTTAACCTTTTAGATTTTTGTCAGGAATAACAAGATTCAACATATAATTTTGTGTCTTCAGACATATTAGCCCACCATGCAGTGTTTTTGATTCTAATCAATGTTTTTTCAAGATCAAAATGACCAGCTAATATGTCATCATGACAAAGTTTAAGGATAGTTTCTTTCATTGAAGGAGGAATAACAATTACATTGGTAAGCTTCCTTCTATAATATATATAACCATCTTCAATAGAAAACTTTCCTTTATTTAAAGCATATTGGTACTTTGCAGGAAGAGTTTTTATTAATGATTGAATTGAAGCATTCTTAGGATCATTCAAAATAGTAACTAATTTATTTAAGTCAGAATCTTTATCATATGAATCCAGTATTAATTGTAATAACTCTTCTTCCATATCAACTATAAATATACCATGTATATGAACAGTGTCATCCTCAGGTACATAAGCAGGATTGGAGTCATTATTTGGCAGAGGCAATCTGGAGAGCATATCAACATTAGAGTGAACATTTCCAGCTCTGTGGATAATAGTCATCCTTCCTCTGTATTCCTGAACAGCAAGTTGCCACCTGAACATATGTCTGTTAGGTGTTTTGAGGTTTAAGAGAGATTTCACAGCACTACAGTCAGTTACCAACTCAAATTTTTGGTCATCCAAGTAGTAATGAAGTTTCTCAAGAGCCCAAACAACTGCTAAGCACTCCAATTGAGTGGCACCATATTTCAATTCACTATTTCTTAAGGTTCTTGAAATATAGCAAATTACAACCTCTGAGGATTTATCATTAATAATTTGCTTTTGGTGAAGGGCAGCACCCAGACCAATAAAGCTAGCATCTGTATAAAGTACAAATGGCTTGTTAAAATCTGGGAGAGCCAATATAGGGGCTGTCATTAAGCAACTTTTCAATGTATTAAAAGCTTTCTGACAGTCATCATTCCAGAGAAAAGCAACATCTTTTCTGGTGAGTTTTGTAAGAGGCAAGGCTATGACCTGATAATTTTTAATATATTGTCTATAATAGCCACACATACCCAAAAAACTTTGGATTTCTCTTACAGAAGTTGGTGCTTTAACATTTTGAATGGCAGCAACTTTATTATGGTCTACACAAATTTGTAAGCCTGACACAACATGGCCAAGGACTTTCAAAGATTGAAAACCAAATTTACACTTTTTTAAAGATAAGGTCATATTGATTTCATCCATTTTTTGGAAAACTTTATTCAAGTGAATCATATGTTCATCAAAAGTTTTAGAAAAAACAATAATATCATCAATATAAACCATGAGCCATCCTTCAATAATTTCTTGATGGAAAGTGTTATCCATGACTTTCTGGAAAACTGAAGGAGCATTTTTAGGGCCAAATGGCATCCTAACATACTTATATATTCCCATATGAGTAGCAATAAGCAAAAAATTTTGAGAATTTTTCTCAACTGGAACTTGATGATAACCTTTATTACCATCCAGACAACTAATAAATTTTGCACCTTGAAAGGTAGCATGTATTGAATTAATTCTGGGTAAAGGATAAATATCATCAACAGTATAAGTATTTAAAGCTCTTTAATCTCCACATAATCTAGCTTTATCTTTTTCATATGAAATCAAGACTGGGGAGATGACACAATATTTGGGGGTGACATCCACTTTCTCAATGATATTCATTTTCAATAATGTTTCAATATTATCTTCAATATCTTTTCTTTTTGATGGAGAAGCAGGATATGGTTTTTTCTTAAGGGAAGGAGGAATATCACTCAAATTACAGGATAAGGTAATTTTCATCTCTTCCTGAACAATTCCCAAGACATGAGAACCATGAGCAAAAGCCATAGGGAAAGAGGTAATAGAGGCAACAATAGAATCCTTTTGTTCATTAGTCAAATGATCACCAAAAGAAGCGGTATTTATTTCATGTAATAAAGCATCCATTTCAGTTGTTGTTCTACCTTTACATTGGGTCAGTGAGTTACAAGATTTCGACAAATGCCCAGAAGGTTTAGGAGAAGAAATTTTGAATTTTCTTTTCCCATTCATTCCTAAGGTAAAGCAATTATTTGCTGGGTCCAGTTTCACACCAAACATGGTTAAAATATCATTTCCCATAATAAACCAATTGCTCAAATTATCATTTTTCATGACAACAAACTCACAAATAGCTCTGACAAAACCACCATTATATTTGAAGAATACAGAGGTTTTGTATTTGCCAATAGGAAATAAGGTAGAACCATACCCTCTCCATTTTTCAGAAGTTATAGGCAATAATTTACTCAAATATTCCTTATCCACTGAAGCCAAAGCTTTTTCAGATACTACACTTCCTCCAGCACCAGAATCAAGAACTACATCAACATTTTTACCATTAATGATAACAGGTGCCTTTAAAGGGGATATAGGAATAGAATTGTTAGTAATATCTTTAATTATCTCAGCATTTTCTACTGAAGATAAATTCAATACACAATCTTCAGATATATTATTTAAATAATGGACATCATGTTCCAACATTAAAACATCTTTAACAGATTCATTGTCATAGGAGATATTACTTTCACAGTCACTGGAAGAATTATTGACATCAAGTTCAATTTCATCAGTGTCTTCATTTTGTTCAACAAGATGAATTTTCTTGTCACAAACATGACCCTTCTGCCACGGTTTGTTACATTTATAACAAGTATTTGTTGCATATTTTTTAGGTGCAACTGGGGCAGAGGGTTTACCAGATTTTTCTGGGAGCTTTATAGAAGGTTTATTCTGATCATTATAAGATTTACTAAGGTAATTCTTTGGTTCATATCTATGGTTGAGTAGTACTTCATTACAGATATTAATGAAAGAAGAATTTTCCCTTACATGCTCAGTTCTAGAAACAATCAAATCCCTAAGAGAATTTGGTAATTTATACAAGATTTTATCTCTCCAAATATCATAATCCATCTTTGGATCAATTGCTCTAAGGATTTTAGTTATTTTCATCAGAAAAACAATGGGCTTTTCAACAGAGGAGGATACATATCTAGTATTCTCATACAGTCTTTGCTGAGCTAACCTGAATTTTGAACCACCAAACTGATTCTTAATCAAGGATTTCCAATCATTCCATGTATAATGATTGTTATCTAAGAGTACAGATTCATACCACATCAAGGCTACATTGGAAAATAAAGAAATTAGCTTAGAAACAATTTCCTCATCAGGTAGTTTATAAGATCTCTTTAAATTATCAATTCTCTGGATAAAGTGTTGCCAATCAGAGGAAGAATCACCATCAAAGGTAGGATATTGGTCTAACTTAGGCCAATTTTTCTGACTACTGGGATGGTCCACTTTTTGGTTTGAATTATTCATTAGTAATAATTCCTGAAGTTTAGCCAGGTGTTCAGAAATTTCATTATTTACAGAAACAGCTGGTGCATGACCATCACAAGATTTTTTGCTAGTAGCAAAAGATTTTACAGACTCATTGTCAGTTTGTTTAATGGTTGAAATATGAGGAAGAAAGGATGAACTTTGTTCAGGTTTTTTCCCTTTATTTTTATGCAGCTTATTTGCAGAAATCTCATTTAATTCATTATTGATGGTTAAGGTTGAGAACTTTTCCTGTAGGTCAGACACATAGTTTCTTATTCTTGGAATTTCAGACATCTGGTCATTTACTTTTGCAAGAGATAGAACATTTCTGTCCTCAGAAACTGAGTGTTTGGTACTTAGTGCATGGAAATCATTTTTTAGCTTCTTAAACTCATTTTGTAGAGATTTTATTTCATTTTTGAATGAATAATTTTCCTCAATAAGGGGTTTCAATTCACTCAATGTCTTATGTAGACTGATATTTCTATCTGAGATAGCTCTATGGTCACTTCTTATTTGTTTTTGTTGACTAAGAACAATATTTAAGGTTTCTTTGATTTTTAAATAAGCTGTATCTTGTACAGAAGAACTCACTTTACATTGCAAGTGTAAATTATTTAATCTATCATTTTCATGGATTAACACGTCTCTCACATGTTTGTCTTTCACAATATTAAAATCAAGGGTATCTTTCAATATTTCCTCAGAAGTTTTTTCAATTAAGTTATAGATTTCAGGGGGAACAGAATCATTTTTAATTGCAAGAGAAGGATTAATTAAAGATGTAGAAGTTAAATGTAAAGGTTCATCAAATGACAATTTGCTAATTACATCAATAGGGCTACTAGTTACAGGAAGCTGTCTTTTAACAGGTTTAACTGTTCTTTCACCATGTTCAATAATATTACCTGCAGAAGAAGATTTATTAGAAAACATACCCAAGTGACAATCAACAAAATTACTTACCATGGCAGAGGAGGAAACTTCCCCTGGGACTGGGTTTGGGAATGTGCTTGGGCCTTCTTTCTCCTGCCTTGTTGGTAGGGATGAGGAGGTGGATGGAAATTGGGTGTTCTGGATGGGCCAGGCTGATGATGAGGCGGGTGTTGCACATTCTGTTGGTAGTGACTCATTAGATAATCCCATTTCCATTGCTCTACTTCCATAGTATTTGGATTTTGGATGGTTGAGCTGGGTGGCTGTGAAGGTTGAGCCTGAAATTGAAGCTGATTGGGAGGCAATTGAGGAGGGGCCTGGGCCTGAATCTGGTTCCTGAGTTCTTGGACCTGATCCCACAATGTGTCTACCTTTGCTTTGTACGTCATATTTTCTGTCTTCAACTCTTTTATATGACTGGATAGGTTGCTGATTTGTTGTGGCAGAGGAAGCTTTTTTATTTTGAAGCCTTTTGGAAGACCTTCTTGAGGCACTAGAGGCTTTACTTCCTTCTGTGGTACTGGGAGAAGGGGGTTTGGTTTGTTTGCATTTCCTGTCATTTCCACATCCTGCAGTATGTGAATTCTTTGTGTTAGCATAAGATTTTTTATGACCAACTTTAGAAGAACTTACAGTGTCAGCATCATAGTCAATTTCTATCTCATCCACTTGCATGTTATCCATTTTTTCTGCCAAATTGTTGGACATACTAGTGGGAAGATTTATATTTTACTTTGTACTTTATAAAAAAATAATCAAAGTTAGTCAATAATTGCTCCAAATAATATAAAAAAAAATTTTTAATTAATTAAATTATAGAAAAAATAATTTTCAATATAAAGTAATAATTAAAAAATTAATTTTAAAAAAAAATGGATTGCAAGGTTAAATTGGGAATAACAAGTAAGTTAATTCAACCAATTAATTACCAATATTAAATATGGCAATATATTGGGACTAAGCACAATGTACTTTTAAGTCAACCAAAATTAACAATAATTAATAATAAAAAAAAATTAAATTAATAATTCAATTTGTATTAATAATAATATCAATTCTTCTAGGACTAAGAGGATTTAACACTCTATAATGGTCAACTAGGAAAAAAAAATTTTAAAAATTGAACACTTACACTCAGTGAATCAGCAATTAAGCCACAATCACTGTTATTGCAATAAAAATATAGTAATATGAGTGAGAGGCGCAAAGGTGAACTTACTATAGTGATCGAAAAATCACTTCAAAATAATATAAAAATTAATATTATATAAACCTAAGATGTCGAACCCAAGTTTGAAACACAGTCGCGGCAAAAGTTTTGTTTTGCTAGGTGGTCCGTGCGTTTTGTCGTTCGTCGCCAGGCTCGATCGTTGTCGTCGTTTGGAAAGGCCCTCAGTTGTCGGTCAGTCGTCTAGAAGATATAAGAGAAGAGGGAAGAAAAGAGAGGAGGACAAGAAGGAGATAGTAGTTTAGAAATAAAGGAAATAAAAAAACAATTGAAATTATTTAATTTATTTGAGAGAAAGCAACGACGAGTGATTTGAGAGGTGACAACAAATTGGTTTTATTAATATTTAATATTGTTTAAGTAAGAGTTCTGCGCGGCAAACACTATAATTACTATCAGACTTAAGGCAACCTTTAAATTGTTATTTAGAATTTTTAATTAGAATTTAATACTAATAAAAATAATAATAAGCGTAATAATTTTATTTTTAAATTGTTGAGTGTGTAATAAGTGATAATTCTACAGGGGATTATCCAAGGCCCTTTTATAGGCAATGGGTCCTCTGAAGCGCTACAAGTGACTATATACAAAATAGTAATGAAGTAAAACAAGAAGATAAAAGAAGACATTTGTAACATAGTAATTAAGAGAAAATTATACGAAAAATAATAAGAATCCCAATTAAGAATATAAAATTCCCATCCCAAATTTCCCAAATCAGTTAATACAAAATAGTGAGTAACTAAACAACCCTGTGATCTAAGAACTATGGGAAAAACAGATCAAAACAAGTATTACAATCTGTTTTCAGCATTTCTAAGTGAAACAAATAACATGTTTTGACGTAACAAGGCATGCAATCATTTTAATTCAGTGTAAATTAATATGTATTAATTGTTTTCACTATGTAATTTAATAACTAGTTTAACTGAAACAATTAATTAATTTAATTTGAGAATTTATAATACTATTTTATAAAATAAGTATTATAATTTATTTGATTTTCTTCCTGACACAATTTAAGGGTCAAAAGAAGCGCCACTAATTATTGTTTAGTATCATATGAGAGGTAGTATTTAATATATAAATTTAAGTAATTAATTTAAATATATTATAAATCAATTTTACACTTGTAATTATAATATATGTTTTTTTCTTTTTAATTAATTAAATATAAATTTATAATTATTAAATACATAAAAATGCGCCATTATTTGTAGAATATATTATATTATGCTCAATTTAATTGTATATAAAAATATATATAACCAATAAATTTAATGTAACACTTGTATATAATAAAATTCTTATATAATTTCATTATGCAATAAAATATTAAGTTATATTCATTAAATACAAGTCTTACCCACTTTTTAAGGTTTTATAATTTATATATCATTTACTGGACTCCTGGAATAGCCTGGCTGACAATTATCATCTGTACAGATTCACCTCCCCCTCAACCTGGTCCATATTTCAGTGAAACCAAAAGATCTAGGCCTTCCATCTTGATACATAGATAATCAACAAGTTACACCCTCCCAAAAAGAGTTCCAACACCACTAAAACCACTAGCACCACCATACATGTTCCTTCTTATGGTAAAACCAATGCTTCTCCATACTTAAATTTAAACTGATGAATTTCCAGTTCATTCCCATCCAGACAGTGATGATGACAATGTGGGAACCATTGAAACACCACCACCCAATCAATTGCCCACCATCAAGGACAAATTCTAACAACACTGTTCTCAACAAAAACATCTCATTCCAAACTACTTCCAATCCACTCCTGCCAAAGATCCACAGGAAATTTAGAAAAGAAGACACCTCATCCACCAGTTCAAGACTAATTCTGAACACTTTGTTTCATTTCTTGATTCTCTTCTGTAATTGATTCTTGCCTGAAATTCTTGACATAGAAATAAAATAATAAACAATTCCTCAGTTTAAAGCCTTGGGGGACTCATCCACAGTTTTAATTCTTGGGGGACTAACAGCCCTCATTTTATAGTCTTGGGGGACTCAAAAACCCTCAGTTTATATTTTTTGGGGACTCAAAACCTTAAACATAAAAACAGAGCCAGAGATCAAACCATTAAAGACCAAAGTGAATAAACTAATATTCTGGGGTAACTGTTCTACAGAGCAGCCAGCTCATCAGTTACCCCCACACTTGCCTTAACTAAATTCAGAGACTCCTCCTTGGGATTCCCTCTGCCTGAATCACATCAAAATCACATTATCAGTTTATATTCCTGAAGGACTTAACCATCAAATCATCCTCAGTTTATAGTCTTGGGAGACTCAAAACCTAAATCATAAAAACAGAACCAGAGATCAAACCATTAAAGACCAAAGAGAAAAAACTAACATTCTGGGGTAGCTGCTCTACAGAGAAGCCAGCTCATCAGTTTCAACCACACTTGCATTAACTAAATTCAGAGACTCCTCCTTTGGATGCCTTCTTCCAGAATCACATCAACATCACATTATCAGTTTATAGTGCTGAAGGACTCAGCCATCAAACCATCCTCAGTTTATAGTCTTGGGGGACTATACCATTTTTCAGTTTAAAGTCTTGATGGACTGACCACAGTGATCATTTTAAAGTCTTGAGGGACTTATCCACACTTTGCATAAAAAATACAGAGCCAATTTCATGCAAAACACTCCACAACCACCCTACTAAACTTCCAATTTCTCTTCATCATCTACACATCACTCATAAAAATTTTTCTTTTATCTCTTTTCTCTTCATTCTTATCCCATCACAGATAATGGACAGATCCCCATATTATGACCCATCAGACCTTACTGTTTCACTTCTCCCAAGGACTATGCTTGCAAAAAGTGTATCCACATGTGCAAACCTTGTACCTTCACTCTTCCAACTCCTGAAGCCAATCTCTACAACAGGGCCTGTGATTCTTGCAACTTCAAAAAGAAAAAATGTGACAGATACCCAAATTATCCTATATCACCACCTTTACCTTCACACAAATACACCTCTAGATCTCCTACCAAATCCCCAGAACTAGGTCCTGCTTCCTCTTCTCTATCTTCAGCTCCATCCAGAATATCACACCGCTTCATTCCCAGAACTCTCTCCAAAAGACCTGCTTTATCTCAGCAAATACAGCTAAAAAATTTTTAAAATCCACTCCCAGGCTGCTAGACAGCAACCAGGTGGCCCTCCTGCCTTGATAGGAAGCAGAAATCAGGCTCAAAACCACAAAATTCAACCAGAAAACAGCCAAAATCCACCAGTAAACAACAACAACTCCACACAACCACCTCATAGTTCCCCCAGAGCAATGCGCACAACAATTTCTTCAACAAAAACTACCAAATACTCTAAACCTTCTAGAAGACCTGACAGAGGACCTCAAGAAGGCACCAGAGCACCCAAACAAAATTCCCCCTCTCAATCAAGAAGAGTTAACTAGACCTCTCCTCTAACAGCCAATTACTCTTCTGACAGTTCCATTTCTTCCAGATCTTAATCCAGATGATCCCAATCAGCTTTCAGGTCACCTTCTCCTGGTCTATCCTACAAAAACCCTGGTATTCCACCACCAGTGTCCAACCCAACTGGGCCAAGCAATAATATCAACAACAAAAACAGCAGCCCTGCTGCTCCAACCAGGCCACAGGAATGTACCTCTTCTAGTCCATCTCCCCAACAACATTTAGAGAATAATCATGAGAATCCATACCTCCATCTGGTTGATCCTCCTACAAGATGCATTCAGAACTCTTCAACAGCTCAAATCCCAGCTGCATAAAAATTTGATGAGCTCCCAATCTGTAAGTACCAAATTAATAATTCTAATTTGTTTAACAGAGAACAATTACTGATCCAATTCTTCTTTATAGTTGGAAACCCGCCTCCTAAAACTGCAATTGGTATTGGCTTACCTCTAGAGACTACCTTAATGCTGGATTAAACCTACATGAAACAAAATCTAAGCATGATGTGTTCTAACATGCTAAAGGCATTTGCTTTTCATGGTCCATTGAATGAATTTAAAAAGAATATGAGGAAACAGCTCCTTGATGACCACTGGAAGATGTCTAGAATAATCAAACACACCTTCCAACACTCTATTTGCGCATCTTCCACTTCTTCCCACAAACTCCCTTCTAATCTGGTTTCTGACCATTACAACCCATATACTCTTTCCAGCCGCCTACACCACAAAGAACTCAGTTCTTCCTTAGATTCTAACAAAAAAAAACCACCATAATTTGGACCAACCACTGGAGGCTTCTTCTTCCAGAAATTAAAATAAAAAAGGAAATTAGAAATTCACTAAATAGAGAGAAAAATATTAATTAACAGATATATATATATAATTTCTTTTATTTTTATTTTTAATTTTTATTAATTTTTTATTTATTTTTAACTTTATTTTTATTTTTATTTTTTTAGTTTTTTTTATATTTATATTTATATTTATATTATTATTTTTATTTTTATATTTTTATTTATTTTTATTTTTATTTTTATTTTTATTTTTATTTTTATTTTTATTTTTATTTTTATTTTTATTTTTATTTTTATTTTTATTTTTATTTTTATTTTTATTTTTATTTTTATTTTTATTTTTATTTTTATTTTTATTTTTATTTTTATTTTTATTTTTATTTTTATTTTTATTTTTATTTTTATTTTTATTTTTATTTTTATTTTTATTTTTATTTTTATTTTTATTTTTATTTTTATTTTTATTTTTATTTTTATTTTTATTTTTATTTTTATTTTTATTTTTATTTTTATTTTTATTTTTATTTTTATTTTTATTTTTATTTTTATTTTTATTTTTATTTTTATTTTTATTTTTATTTTTATTTTTATTTTTATTTTTATTTTTATTTTTATTTTTATTTTTATTTTTATTTTTATTTTTATTTTTATTTTTATTTTTATTTTTATTTTTATTTTTATTTTTATTTTTATTTTTATTTTTATTTTTATTTTTATTTTTATTTTTATTTTTATTTTTATTTTTATTTTTATTTTTATTTTTATTTTTATTTTTATTTTTATTTTTATTTTTATTTTTATTTTTATTTTTATTTTTATTTTTATTTTTATTTTTATTTTTATTTTTATTTTTATTTTTATTTTTATTTTTATTTTTATTTTTATTTTTATTTTTATTTTTATTTTTATTTTTATTTTTATTTTTATTTTTATTTTTATTTTTATTTTTATTTTTATTTTTATTTTTATTTTTATTTTTATTTTTATTTTTATTTTTATTTTTATTTTTATTTTTATTTTTATTTTTATTTTTATTTTTATTTTTATTTTTATTTTTATTTTTATTTTTATTTTTATTTTTATTTTTATTTTTATTTTTATTTTTATTTTTATTTTTATTTTTATTTTTATTTTTATTTTTATTTTTATTTTTATTTTTATTTTTATTTTTATTTTTATTTTTATTTTTATTTTTATTTTTATTTTTATTTTTATTTTTATTTTTATTTTTATTTTTATTTTTATTTTTATTTTTATTTTTATTTTTATTTTTATTTTTATTTTTATTTTTATTTTTATTTTTATTTTTATTTTTATTTTTATTTTTATTTTTATTTTTATTTTTATTTTTATTTTTATTTTTATTTTTATTTTTATATTTATATTTATATTTATTTTTATTTTTATTTTTGTTTCATTTAAACTACTAACATACTAAAAAGAACTTGAAAAATAATTAACAAAATTACCCAAAAAATATGATAGCTGAAAAATTAAAATGTAATGAATAATTATAATAAGATGAGATAGATAATAGTTACAAATGGTATCCCCCAGCCAATTGATGTGTTGATCCCCTGATACCTTACCCACATCTTAGTGAACCATGATGTGGATACACTTTTAAATAATTTTTAAATGAATTGAGATAAAAAATAAATTAAGAAAAATAATATCAATAAGGAAAAGATGAAATAAATAGAAATCAAAGAAGATAATAAAAAATGAGATAGAGATAAAAAAGAAAATAGCATTGCCTGGCCAATTGATGAGCCTTTCCCTATCAATGCTTGCCCACATCCAGGTGACCCTAATGTGGTGACACCATATAATATAATTTGTGATTTTTCTGCTTTTACATCCTAATAACTTCCATAAAAAATTAAAAGAAAAAAAGAGAAGAAATAAAATTATCTAAAACTACTATCTAACACAATCATAAACACAAAAATTAAAGAAAAGAAAAAGAAAAAGTCTGGCTCAATAGAAATTATCACTGGGTGGGCTCCCTCCAATAATTAAAAATTATGGAAGACCACCAGTGATCCACCACCAATACAAATAGACCAAAGGAGCCAGTCCCAATCCAGTAAGCCAGTTTAAAGTCATAGTGGACTTGAAACCTAAATAACAAAAACCAGAACTAGGATTCAACTAGGACAAACAAAAACTTGAAGCAGACATTATGGGGTAACTGTTCTACAGAGCAGCCAGCTCATCAGTTACCCCCTTACTTTCCAAAATGAAATCTAGAAACCCCCCTGGATACCTTCTAACAAAAACACAACATCCAACACCATAAACCAAAACCAATACGCGTTGTAGGTAGACTCTTACAGTCACCTTGCCGTAAGCAGAATCCGAAGGAGTTGGATAAACCGTAGAAAACCCTGTCCTTCCAAGTAAAATAAGGGTTGCTCAACTAACTAAACTTAGTATTCTACTTGAATTGATTTAAAATATAGATGAAACTCTGATTTTATGAACGCTTATTGATATTTAGAAATAGAAGCTGTTGGAAAAGAAATACTGATGACAACAATTAAGGTGTACCAGTGAAAGATCTGAAAAGATAGACTTATATATTTTTATAAAGATTTTATTTTAATGATTTAAAAATAAAAAAAAAAAAAAGTCCCTGCAATGGTGACCTTTCCAATGATACCCTATATGTGATGAAAATATAATTTTTGTATTGTATTTCAACAGTGTTATGAAAAATATAAATTTTGTAAGGGTATTATAATTTTATTTAATTTTGTTGAGTAATTAAAAATATGAAAGTGGTTCTTAATTATCCAAAAAAGACTCTCAATATCGAAACTAAAAGACAAAAAACATCTAGAAGACTAAGATTTCTGCTTCTATCTGATTCTCCTACTCCAGACCTTTCCAACAATACCCTACATGCATAGGCTCTACAATAAACTATTGATCTAACAAGCATAATAAATTCTAACCAGATTTTGCCACAATAGCCGGACTTTGCAGTGGTTATCAGACTTCTCTACAAGGACCAAACTTTGCACTGGTGAGCAGACTTTTCTACAGTGAACAAACTTTACCACAGTGCCCAGACTTTTCTGAAGTGACCAAACTTTTCACTGGTGATCAGATTTTTCTATAGTGACCAAACTTTTCACTGGTGATCAAACTTTCCCATTGTGAGCAAATTTTGCCACAATGAGCTATATTTGCCATAATGAGCTAATTTTTCTATAATGAGCTAATTTGGCTAGAGTGAGCTAAATTTGCCACAGTGAGTTAATCTTGTCACCATGACCAAACTTTGACACAATGACAGAATTTTTCCAGTACACTTCACTTTTGCACCGGAGCAAACCGGAGTGCACTGGAGCGCACCAGAAAAAAGTGGCCATTCCAAGAGCACACTTCATTCACCAAAAATACAAATCCATAAAACCATCATATAACAAAAGAAATACCACATATAACCATTCCAAAACACCAAAAATCAACCCAAAAAAGATTTAGTTAACTCCCTTCAACCAAATTAACACCTGGTAACACCATGTCTTTCTTCTAACCAAGTTCCAATCAAATTTTCACCTAAGTGGCATACCCAGATTTAGAATGCCACAGCGTGAAGAGTCCAGCAATTAAAGAACAAAAGAATTTCCAGTTTTAAGTCATAGAGGACTAAACTGTGAAGAGAAACCAATAATAGGGTTCAACCAAATTAAGAGAAGGGGTTGGAAACAGACAATCTGAGGTAGCTGCTCTACAGAGCAGACAGCCCATCAGTTACCCCTACACTTGCCAAGATCAAATCCAGAAGCCCCACCCATGGGTACCTTCTAAAAAAAGTTTTATAACAAAGCAGATGCATGGCATCACCAAAAATCCAAAATTAAAGAATGTTCCATAGCTTATCCTCATTGCAGAGTAAATCTTCTTCACTTCTAGTGCCTCTTGGATAAAATATCTTCACCTGATCTGCAGACATTCTCTTCTTTAAGACTGCATCATCTAACTCCTCCAAAACATAAGAAACTCCAGACACCTGAGATCTAAATCTGTAAGGTCAATTCCATCTGTCAGAAAACATTTTTCCCCACTGACTCTCCAAACTTCTATTATACACCAAAACCAAACAACCAGTTTTCAAGGGATTTGTAAGTCTATGTGGCAACTTCTTGTCAGGGTATGTGACTGATTGATTTCTTATCTTCATCATTCTAGAGTATGTCTTTTCTTGACATTACTCTCTACATTCCAACTGTTGCATCCTGGAAAAGAGAAAATCATCTGTTGAGCACACATCGTCCCAATCAATAACAAGATAAGAGACAGCTTTCAGATCTACTGTTAGAACAGCTTTATGCCCAAACATTGATTCATAAGGGGAATAGCCAGTTGTCCTTTTCACAGTGACCCTATCATCAAATAACATCAAGGTTAAATAATGCCTCCATTTTTCAGCACTATCCCCACAAATCTTTACCAAAGCATTCTTGATAACTTGATGGCTTCTTTCAACCTTGCCTTCAGCTTCAGGATAATAGGGTGTATACACTCTGACTTTAGAGCCAATACTTGCCACAGCTTCTTTGAATTCAGCTCCAAACTCTGTCCCACCATCAACAGTCACCAACTTCATCAACCCATACTTAAACACCCATTCCTTCTCCAAAAATTCTTCCACATTTTTAGCAGTCAAATTAACTAGAGGCACTGCCTCAACCCAACCAGACAAATCATCCCTGGCAACAATAAAGTATTTATACCTGCCCTCTTTGATATGGACAGCATCCAAACTGACTTTTCAAAACACAGTTGACTCACCAGTAGCACAGCCAGCCTCTTTAGGTTTCAAGTGAACTCTTCTTTTACACTCTTCACAAGATTGAACCCAACCCTGTACAGCCAACTTCATCCCAGGCCACCAAAAATCTATCAGCTACTCTTCTATAAGTCTCCCCAAAGCCTCTATGACCAAGGTCTTCATGCAAAGACTTCAACACAAATTCTTGACCCTTCTTCTGAGTCACAACCACTTGAGGATTTGGATCTCTCCTCCTCATCAACCTCCTTCATGTCACATATGAGCCAGGACTCTTCTTCATGTTGCCACCAAAGTATTATCATCACAAATATCTAGCCTCTCCAAGGCTAACAGATATTCAACCATAATAAAATAAAAACCAGTCTGCCCCCAGGTCTCATCTTCAAAATCCAACAAAACAACATCCAAGGGTACAACCCTATCATCAAAATCACCAGCGTACACATGTGGAATACATCCAGCACACTCAGGACACCAATCCCTAATTTTTGGTACCTCATTTTTCTTCCACTAAATCTTAAGAGAATCCAGTTCACCAACAAAAACACCATTCTTCAATTTTGAGCCATTGCAAAAAACAGCCCCATCTTCATCAAAAAAAAATCCTGATCACAAGAATCAAGATCACAACCAGCTAGTTTAACCATTTGGTGGAGGAGAGAACAATCATCCAATTTAGCCTCATGGGGAAGGAGAGAAAAATCATCCAGTTTAGCCTCTTGGGGGAGGAGAGAACAATCTTCAGCACAATTTGTGCTGGCTCTAACCACTGGAACATCTTCATCAAATCTTTCAGATTTTGAATCTTTATCAATAGGTGGTCTCCTTGATAATTCATCTGGCATTGTAAAGGTTTTTCCTGGTTTCTGTACCAGGTCAAAAGAGAAATTCTGAATGAATGCCACCCACCTAGTCATTGGAGCATTTGGAAGACTAGGTGTAATGATCATTTTAACCAGAGATTTTGAATCAACCTGCAGCTCAATATTCTGCCCACTCAAAACAGTTTGCAGCTTCTTCAAAATTTTTGCTACACCACACAATTCCAACTTAGGTTGAGAATATTTAGATTTAACCTCATTAAATACCATGGACTCATACCTTACTGGCCTGACCCTCCCAGTTTTATCTTCCTGAGACAACACAGCACAAGCCACAATATAACTTGAGTCAACTTTCAGATAAATCTTTCCAGAACCTACACCATAATTCAACTTGTGAAGAATAATATCTTCACCTACCACCTTTTAAAACTTCTGAAAAGCCTCTTCACACTCTTCATTCCTTACCCACTCTGCGTCTTTCCAGGTCAGCTCACTTAAAGGTGAAGCCAACAAGGAAAAATCTTTAATGAAAATTCAGAGGTACAAACAAACTCCCCGAAATTCCCTGACTTCAGTAGTATTTTTAGGCCTTGGCCATGACTGAATTTTATTTACTTTCTTCTTTGCTGTAACCCTTCCCTCTATACATAACACATGACCCAAAATTACCAGAGCAGAAACACAACAACAAAACTTTGACCCAAAAATGTTCAACCCAGCCTCTTCAATCCTAAACAATACTTTCTCTAGAGTAATTTCATATTCCCAAAAATATCTCCTTATACCTGGGTTCTCCTTCAGCACTGCATTCCTATAATCAGAAATGGTCTTTTGATTCCAACATCATCAATAAAAATACCAGCATGAGTAGGATCCTCATCCTTGAAAATCCAAGCCATTTGTGCTTGATATACTACTATTAAGTTAGTTGCTCCTTAAGGCAAACTAGTGAGCTGAAATATTCCCAGAGGAGTCTCAAACATTTTAAGTGGCTGCAAATCAAGGTGAAGGTCCCTTTGATAATAACCACCCATCATATCTCCCAAACCATAGCACACACTTTCAGAAAAAAGTTCCACAAAATCCTCTGCACTTGGCAGCATTCCTGCATTCTAGATAGTGACTCTATTCAAGAACCTAAGAACATGCACCCCCCACAGATTCCCATTATGCTTCTTTACACAAAAAACTGGACTTGAGTAACTAGATGTTGATTGTTTGTATAAACCAGTCCTGACCCTTTCCCTAACAATCTCTACAAAATAATCCCTAATAGCAGCTTGAATTGGAATAGGTTTGATTTTCCAAGGTTCATGAAAAACAAACGGAATCAAAAAAGGTTCCACATAAGAGTGTTTCAACACACCTCTTTCCTCCTCAACAAATTCCAACGCTTTCTCCCTCAGCAAAATGACGTGCAACAATAAATTCTTTTCTTCATCAGAAAACAATCCATAAGGACCAAAATTAACAACTTTCAACCTTCCCACAGTCACCCTAGCAGTTTCAAAAAAATCAGGAGGATTCTTTACCTGAGGAGTACAGTACAGATCTCTTGACAAAGGAGGTCTCTTCAAAGGAGGATTCAAACCTAAAGGCAAAGACTCATTGACAGGCCTAATCTTCTGCGCTACCATCTTATACATTGCAGCTCCACCTTCAACTTGAGGGATCTTCAGAAACTCTTCACCACCAGACGTGGAAAAAAAACCAAGGGCTCCCCCTTTGCTCACATGTGTGGCCAAGGTAATGTTTTTGAAAGGTGTAGAAGAACCCCTAGCGGTGCACAATTGGAAGGACTTACTTTTATTCCCCAATCTCACCACTCCAAAACTTTTCTGCAATTCCACATCTTCATCCTCACTTCCATCTGTTAAATATTCAAATATTGATTCATCTTCTGCATCACATCTTCTAAAATTGTGCAGTTAATACTCATGTTGGAGGTCAAAAATTGATCTTGCTGATCTTCTTTCTTCAAAAACTTGTGCAGTTTAACCTCATTCTGGAGGCCCAAAAATTGATCTTGCTTATCCTCACAAAAATAATTCTTTCTTCTTTCTTGATTATCTTCAGATTTTTTTCTTGATTTTCTTCAGTTATCTTGAAATTTTTATTTTATTTTCTTGAGACTTCTTTTATCCTACAAAAATAACCGGGCGTTTCTCCAATGCTCACAGACGTGGCCAAGGTAATGTTTTTGAAAGGTGTAGAAGAAAACCTAGCAGTGCACAATAAAGAGGAATTAATTTAGAACCCAATATCACCACCCCACAGCTTATCTGCATATCTTTCATTAAAGATATATAACCAATCTTGTTTTTTGAACCTGAATTAAAAAAAATATAAAATTTTGAGAGAGAAGAGATACTTGATATAGAAATTGAAGAATAATTTCAGAGAAGAGAAACATTAAAAAGATAAAGTTAAAAATCCACTTGGTGTATCTCCAAGGGAGCTGACCTACTACAACCTGGGATTTCCTCATCTTGGGGAGAGGTTTCAGCACTTGGGTAATAGCCCTCATCACTCTAAAAAAGACAGACTCCATCTAGATCCTGAGCCACACTCCAAAAAACCAGAGGCTGCACCCACTTCTGTTCTTCTCCTACAAAAATCCATGCACTGGCACATTGAAGACAAGCCTGGCCTGGTCTCCTAACCATCCTCTCCAGGAAATGATAACCTCATGTGAAGTCTCCTTTCATCTTCACTAGTCAACTCCAAACTGTTTCCAAAATCAAACTGATAACCAATTCTTGCTTGAAAATCCATCAAGAATGGCCCACCCAAAACAGCTTTTACAGATGCTTTAGCAATATAAAAAGAACCTTCCCTGAGGCTCCACCAGCATCTAACTTCACAAATTCAGATATTCCAACCAAATCAGTGACATGGCCACCAATCCCTCTCAAATTACCACCAATACCTGTCTTGATGGGGAGGCCCAGATGAGTAGCCTCAAAAAAAGAAATCAGGTTAATCTGAGAACCTGAATCCACCAATGCCCTAGCCTCCCTTCGGTTCAGCATGACATTGACATACCCCAGAGGTGCAGAATAAATGAGTTTCCAACCCCTCATCGAATCTTTTAGCAGAATGACAAATGTATTCTACCTCCCCAGAAGAAACCATTCTCCTGGTCAACAACTTTTTCTGCCAAGAAGCAAACCCAGGACTAATAGCATACAACTCCCTATAAGTAAGGGAAACCTGATGCTGATTCATCCTTTACAGGACAGAGTAAATAACATCAACTTGGCCAGAAACCACTGGCCTCTCAAAGTGAGCTCTTTGCTTCACTACCTTGGTCCTGGAAGATTCTTGAGGACCAGAACCACCAACAGATTTATCATCAACAGGAAAAAAACCAGATCCCTCACCAGACCCTCTAACTCAAGAAAGCTTTGGCAATGAAGCCAAAGGGGAATTCTCCCCAGAGTCAGAATCAACATCCATAGGCATTGACTCACAATTCATTTCCAATGCTCCAAAACTAGGGGGGGGCATATCTTCCACACCCTTCTGCATTTTATACAGCTCCTCTTTACTGTACTTCTTCCTAGCTGCACTCAACTTAGGATCCACCTTTGAAATCTTAGGCTTTGAGTGAGCCTGAGAACTGATCTTAGGTATTCCCACCTTTCCTGCTTCTACATCATAAACACCAGCCAAGCATTCCCCACTTGACTTTCCACCACAAGAATACAACTCAAAACCACCAAAGGAAGATGTAAATGAGACTCTATAAGCATCCTTTCCCTTTCCCTTCCCATTATCTGCATCTTTACCAGAAGAAGAAGCCTCATTTGGAAACTCTTCAAACCTTGGCCTCCTTGAGTTGACATTATGTCTCCTCCTCACCAAGTCCACTGGAGCCTGACCATCATTAGGCTTCACAAAAGAACCATCTGGGAACTTGAACACTTTCCCATCAAATTCCACTTTCCCTTTAGACACATCTTTATTCAGTGCCCAAAAATCATTGGACTTGTGGCCCTTCCTGCTGCAATTAGAGCAGACCCAAGGATTACTCCTACCAACCCTCCTATCAAAATCACTAGGCTGAGAAGGATCCTTATTTGCCTTCTGAGCCTCCTGAACAAAATTATGTAGCTGTTTTGTCAGATCAGAAGACTGCTCCACTAGTGGATCAACCTCTTTAGGCTTCTCAGGAGCCTTCCCCTAGTTCACACTTTTCTTCTTCCTAGATTCATCCACATTTTCAGAAAAATCTTCACTGATCTTGCTAACATACTTGGTGCTAGCTTCTTGGCAAGAATCAACTTCCAACAGTTTCAGATGTCCCTCTACAAACTCCTTAACCACAGAAAGAGAAGGAAATTTTTGATTGCCATTAGGAAGAATCTTTATCTTATCCTTCCTTGCCAACTCCTTTAACACATCAATCCTAACATTCCTGGCCAAAGAAGACCAGAAAATATCCCTTGCAGAGTCAGTACTCCCCAACTCCTGCATATCCACCAAATAATCCATCACTGGCTCTAACTGAACCAGAAACTTCCTATAAGTATGGAAGTTGTCCACACCTCCATAAGATTACCATTCACTTGCAATCATATTGAGATTCACCATAGAGTACCTTGATCCCCACCTGTCTGTCATCTGCAGACACAAATTTTTCCAATCTTTCCTCCTATAACCCTCCATAGAGGAAACTTCCTTCAACAGAGCCCTGTCACCAATGTAGAAGATGACTTGCTTTACCATGTCCAAGTGAGAAGCCCCATCCATATTCACAGCAGCCTCAAACAGCTTAAGAAACAACTTTACATCCTCCCCCATAAATATAGGCCCCTTCCAAGAGTTGATCCTGTTAGAAGGCCTAACAGAAATAGGAGGATTACTATCCTCAGCAGCACCAACAGTGCCACTAACACCACTAGAGAAAGAGGGTCCAGAATCCATGGTCCAATAGATTCCATAAAACCTATTTCCAGCCACAGAAGAGAGTCCAAAAGTAACAGAAAATCCAAAAAGCTAACAAATCCTCACCCCATGTTAGGTGCCAGAAATTTTAACAATCCTATAGTACTAGCTATAAGCCTTGACCAAGGGAGTTAGAGTAAAACTGGAGAAAAAGCCCCTGGCCCTTTGAGAAAATACCAGGTGAGATTTATTTTCTACAGCAAATTATAGACTGTTACTATACCCCTTCCTACACAATTCTTGACTGCTTAACAAGTCAAGACAGTAGTTAATAGCAGACCACTGAGAACCAAAGAACCAAAAACCTAAAATACAGAAAGATCCACACCAGAAAAATAAAACACTGTGCACTTGTTGCACAGATAACAGCAGTAATACTTGATGCATGTTGCAAAGCTACACCAGAGAAACCAGTTGCCAAAGTTGAGTTAAATGAAGAGCTAAACTTGCAACAAACACAGCCAATTGTGACCAAAAACAGTGAAAACTGAATGATGAACAATCATATCACCTCCAGATTCTTGTATGATAATTAAACTTGTTCCAAACTGTCTTATTCAGTGTGTACACCTAGAGCACCATCTAAAAAATCCATGCACAGCAATGAATTTGGCACTTTTGGCAGCCAAATTAAATAAAAACCCTCTAGAAGCGCTCCCCAGCCTTTTATAACCAAGGTGGGCAGCCTTCCTAGAAGTGACCAGACCTCCCTGAAGTCAGAAAACCACCAAAAACCTCCAATAAAGCCCAAAATACTTAGAAAAATCTGCCATGACTACTAAAACTCTTAAAACACAAAATTAAGCTATGAAAAAATTGTGGCATAAAATATAGAGACAAATTAGCTCTACTTAATGGTACTAAGCACTTAACGCTAAGACCTAAGGTTAGCACGTAAAACACAAAAAACAAAATTAAACAGCTATCTTTTAGAAATGAAAAATGAGCAAATGACCATTAAAAACTTAAAATATGAAAAATGTCAACAAGACATGAAATATTGAGAAAAACCAGGGCTATCCAATGGCATTACTTACATACCCATAGTCCCAATATTCACTGAATAAAACTAGAAAAACACCCAATTATTCAACCAATTTCAATTAAGACATACCAAAACAGCTTCAAACAGACCAACAAAGGCCTCTGCCAATGTTGGAAGACCACAACATGTGTCAATGTATTTTTTACATATTCCTTAATTTTTATTCACATGTCTGTGTTTTAAACTTAAGTTATGCTTTATTAAAATCTAAATTATCCTCTAAAATATCATCATGGAGAATACTTAACATTAACTCCTTCATAGATGAAGGTATACCTATTACATTAGGAGGTATCAATGTTGACTGATTCAAAATTATATTAGTCACAGATAAAAACTATTATACCCCAGTTACTGTCAGCCAGGCTATGCCAGGAGTCCAGTAAATGATATATAAATTATAAAACCTTAAAGAGTGGGTAAGACTTGTATTTAATGAATATAACTTAATATTTTATTGCATAATGAAATTATATAAGAATTTTATTATATACAAATGTTACATTAAATTTATTGGTTATATATATTTTTATATACAATTAAATTGAGCATAATATAATATATTCTACAAATAATGGCGCATTTTTATGTATTTAATAATTATAAATTTATATTTAATTAATTGAAAAACATATATTATAATTACAAGTGAAAAATTGATTTATAATATATTTAAATTAATTACTTAAATTTATATATTAAATAATACCTCTCATATGATACTAAACAATAATTAATGACGCTTCTTTTGGCCCTTAATTGTGTTAGAAAAAACAAATAAGTTAATTTGGACTAAATTGAGATTAATTGCTTGTTTTGTTGCGTCAAATTATTTTTTTGTTTCACTTAAAATGTCCTTTAATCAGAATGTACCATCTGTTTGGAATTATATTTCTCATAGTTCCTATGTTTCCAATCTTGTTTAGTTATTCACTATTGTCACTTACTGATTTGGGAATTAATGGCGGGGAAATTGGATTCTTGATTGGGCTTTTAATTATTTGTTTCATGTTTTTCTCTATATTGTTATGTTTCATTTATTCTTTTGATATGTTTGTTTTATTCCATTCTAATCATTGTATTTACAAATATAGTAGCGCTTCAGAGGACCCATTGCCTATAAAAGGGCCTTGGATAATCCCCTGTAGCCTTATCACTTATTATACACTCAACAAATTAAATACTATTTTACTACGTTTATATTTTTTTTTTAGTAATACAATTCTGATTAAAAGTCTATATATCAAATTAAAGGTTGCCTTAAGTCTGATAGTAATTATATTGTTTGCCGCGCAGAAATCTTACTTAAATAATAATAATATTTATAAAACCAATTTGTTGTCACTTCTCAGATCACTCATCGTTGCCTTCTCTCAAATAAATTAAATAATTTTAATTGTTTTTATTTCTTTATTTCTAAAACTATTATCTCCTTCTTGTCCTCCTCTCTTTTCTTCCCTCTTCTCTTATATCTTCTAGACGACTGACCGACAACTGAGGGCCTTTCCAAACGACGACGACGATCGAGCCTGGCGACGAACGACAAAACGCACGGACCACCTAGCAAAACGAAACTTTTGCCGCGACTGTGTTTCGAACTTGGGTTCGACATCTTAGGTTTATATAATATTAATTTTTATATTATTTTGAAGTGATTTTTCGATCACTATAGTAAGTTCACCTTTGCGCCTTCTCACTCATATTACTATATTTTTATTGCAATAACAGTGATTGTGGCTTAATTGCTGATTCACTGAGTGTGAGTGTTCAATTTTTAAAAATTTTTTCCTAGTTGACCATTATAGAGTGTTAAATCCTCTTAGTCCTAGAAGAATTGACATTATTATTAATACAAATTGAATTATTAATTTAATTTTTTTTTTTATTATTAATTATTGTTAATTTTGGTTGACTTAAAAGTACATTGTGCTTAGTCCCAATATATTGCCATATTTAATATTGGTAATTAATTGGTTGAATTAACTTACTTGTTATTCCCAATTTAAACTTGCAATCCATTTTTTTAAAAAATTAATTTTTTAATTATTACTTTATATTGAAAGTTATTTTTTCTATAATTTAATTAATTAAAAAATTTTTTTATATTATTTGGAGCAATTATTGACTAACTTTGATTATTTTTTTATATAAAGTACAAAGTAAAATATAAATCTTCCCATTAGTATGTCCAACAATTTGGCAGAAAAAATGGATAACATGCAAGTGGATGAGATAGAAATTGACTATGATGCTGACACTGTAAGTTCTTCTAAAGTTGGTCATAAAAAATCTTATGCTAACACAAAGAATTCACATACTGCAGGATGTGGAAATGACAGGAAATGCAAACAAACCAAACCCCCTTCCCCCAGTACCACAGAAGGAAGTAAAGCCTCTAGTGCCTCAAGAAGGTCTTCCAAAAGGCTTCAAAATAAAAAAGCTTCCTCTGCCACAACAAATCAGAAACCTATCCAGTCATATAAAAGAGTTGAAGACAGAAAATATGACGTACAAAGCAAAGGTAGACACATTGTGGGATCAGGTCCAAGAACTCAGGAACCAGATTCAGGCCCAGGCCCCTCCTCAATTGCCTCCCAATCAGCTTCAATTTCAGGCTCAACCTTCACAGCCACCCAGCTCAACCATCCAAAATCCAAATACTATGGAAGTAGAGCAATGGAAATGGGATTATCTAATGAGTCACTACCAACAGAATGTGCAACACCCTCCTCATCATCAGCCTGGCCCATCCAGAACACCCAATTTCCATCCACCTCCTCATCCCTACCAACAAAGCAGGAGAAAGAAAGCCCAAGCACAATCCCAAACCCAGTCCCAGGGGAAGTTTCCTCCTCTGCCATGGTAAGTAATTTGGTTGATAGTCACTTGGGTATGTTTTCTAATAAATCTTCTTCTGCAGGTAATATTATTGAACATGGTGAAAGAACAGTTAAACCTGTTAAAAGACAGCTTCCTGTAACTAGTAGCCCTATTGATGTAATTAGAAAATTGTCATTTAATGAACCTTTACATTTAACTTCTACATCTTTAATTAATCCCTCTCTTGCAATTAAAAATGATTCTGTTCCCCCTGAAATCTATAACTTAATTGAAAAAACTTCTGAGGAAATATTGAAAGATACCCTTGATTTTAATACTGTGAAAGACAAACATGTGAGAGACGTGTTAATCCATGAAAATGATAGATTAAATAATTTACACTTGCAATGTAAAGTGAGTTCTTCTGTACAAGATACAGCTTATTTAAAAATCAAAAGAAACCTTAAATATTGTTCTTAGTCAACAAAAACAAATAAGAAGTGACCATAGAGCTATCTCAGATAGAAATATCAGTCTACATAAAACATTTAGTGAATTGAAACCCCTTATTGAGGAAAATTATTCATTCAAAAATGAAATAAAATCTCTACAAAATGAGTTTAAGAAACTAAAAAATGACTTCCATGCACTAAGTACCAAACACTCAGTTTCTGAGGACAGAAATGTTCTATCTCTTGCAAAAGTAAATGACCAGATGTCTGAAATTCCAAGAATAAGAAACTATGTGTCTGACCTACAGGAAAAGTTCTCAACCTTAACCATCAATAATGAATTAAATGAGATTTCTGCAAATAAGCTGCATAAAAATAAAGGGAAAAAACCTGAACAAAGTTCATCCTTTCTTCCTCATATTTCAACCATTAAACAAACTGACAATGAGTCTGTAAAATCTTTTGCTACTAGCAAAAAACTTGTGATGGTCATGCACCAGCTGTTTCTGTAAATAATGAAATTTCTGAACACCTGGCTAAACTTCAGGAATTATTACTAATGAATAATTCAAACCAAAAAGTGGACCATCCCAGTAGTCAGAAAAATTGGCCTAAGTTAGACCAATATCCTACCTTTGATGGTGATTCTTCCTCTGATTGGCAACACTTTATCCAGAGAATTGATAATTTAAAGAGATCTTATAAACTACCTGATGAGGAAATTGTTTCTAAGCTAATTTCTTTATTTTCCAATGTAGCCTTGATGTGGTATGAATCTGTCCTCTTAGATAACAATCATTATACATGGAATGATTGGAAATCCTTGATTGAGAATCAGTTTGGTGGTTCAAAATTCAGGTTAGCTCAGCAAAGACTGTATGAGAATACTAGATATGTATCCTCCTCTGTTGAAAAGCCCATTGTTTTTCTGATGAAAATAACTAAAATCCTTAGAGCAATTGATCCAAAGATGGATTATGATATTTGGAGAGATAAAATCTTGTATAAATTACCAAATTCTCTTAGGGATTTGATTGTTGCTAGAACTGAGCATGTAAGGGAAAATTCTTCTTTCATTAATATCTGTAATGAAGTACTACTCAACCATAGATATGAACCAAAGAATTACCTTAGTAAATCTTATAATGATCAGAATAAACCTTCTATAAAGCTCCCAGAAAAATCTGGTAAACCCTCTGCCCCAGTTGCACCTAAAAAATATGCAACAAATACTTGTTATAAATGTAACAAACCGTGGCAGAAGGGTCATGTTTGTGACAAGAAAATTCATCTTGTTGAACAAAATGAAGACACTGATGAAGTTGAACTTGATGTCAATAATTCTTCCAGTGACTGTGAAAGTAATATCTCCTATGACAATGAATCTGTTAAAGATGTTTTAATGTTGGAACATGATGTCCATTATTTAAATAATATATCTGAAGATTGTGTATTGAATTTATCTTCAGTAGAAAATGCTGAGATAATTAAAGATATTACTAACAATTCTATTCCCATATCCCCTTTAAAGGCACCTGTTATCATTAATGGTAAAAATGTTGATGTAGTTCTTGATTCTGGTGCTGGAGGAAGTGTAGTATCTGAAAAAGCTTTGGCTTCAGTGGATAAGGAATATTTAAGTAAATTATTGCCTATAACTTCTGAAAAATGGAGAGGGTATGGTTCTACCTTATTTCCTATTGGCAAATACAAAACCTCTGTATTCTTCAAATATAATGGTGGTTTTGTCAGATCTATTTGTGAGTTTGTTGTCATGAAAAATGATAATTTGAGCAATTGGTTTATTATGGTAAATGATATTTTAACCATGTTTGGTGTGAAACTAGACCCAGCAAATAATTGCTTTACCTTAGGAATGAATGGGAAAAGAAAATTCAAAATTTCTTCTCCTAAACCTTCTGGGCATTTGTTGAAATCTTGTAACTCACTGACCCAATGTAAAGGTAGAACAACAACTGAAATGGATGATTTATTACATGAAATAAATACCGCTTCTTTTGGTGATCATTTGACTAATGAACAAAAGGATTCTATTGTTGCCTCTATTACCTCTTTCCCTATGGCTTTTGCTCATGGTTCTCATGTCTTGGGAATCGTTCGGGAAGAAAGGAAAATTACCTTATCCTGTAATTTGAGTGATATTCCTCCTTCCCTTAAGAAAAAACCATATCCTGCTTCTCCATCAAAAAGAAAAGATATTGAAGATAATATTGAAACATTATTGAAAATGAATATCATTGAGAAAGTGAATGTCACCCCCAAATATTGTGTCATCTCCCCAGTCTTGATTTCATATGAAAAAGATAAAGCTAGATTATGTGGAGATTACAGAGCTTTAAATACTTATACTGTTGATGATATTTATCCTTTACCCAGAATTAATTCAATACATGCTACCTTGCAAGGTGCAAAATTTATTAGTTGTCTGGATGGTAATAAAGGTTATCATCAAGTTCCAGTTGAGAAAAATTCTCAAAATTTTTTGCTTATTGCTACTCATATGGGAATATATAAGTATGTTAGGATGCCATTTGGCCCTAAAAATGCTCCTTCAGTTTTCCAGAAAGTCATGGATAACACTTTCCATCAAGAAACTATTGAAGGTTGGCTCATGGTTTATATTGATGATATTATTGTTTTTTCTAAAACTTTTGATGAACATATGATTCACTTAAATAGAGTTTTCCAAAAAATGGATGAAATCAATATGACCTTATCTTTAAAAAAGTGTAAATTTGGTTTTCAATCTTTGAAAGTCCTTGGCCATGTTGTGTCAGGCTTACAAATTTGTGTAGACCATAATAAAGTTGCTGCCATTCAAAATGTGAAAGCACCAACTTCTGTAAGAGAAATACAAAGTTTTTTAGGTATGTGTGGCTATTATAGACAATATATTAAAAATTATCAGGTCATAGCCTTGCCTCTTACAAAACTAACCAGAAAAGATGTTGCTTTTCTCTGGAATGATGACTGTCAGAAAGCTTTTAATACATTGAAAAATTGCTTAATGACAGCCCCTATATTGGCTCTCCCAGATTTTAACAAGCCATTTGTACTTTATACAGATGCTAGCTTTATTGGTCTGGGTGCTGCCCTTCACCAAAAGCAAATTATTAATGATAAATCCTCAGAGGTTGTAATTTGTTATATTTCAAGAACCTTAAGAAATAGTGAATTGAAATATGGTGCCACTCAATTGGAGTGCTTAGCAGTTGTTTGGGCTCTTGAGAAACTTCATTACTACTTGGATGACCAAAAATTTGAGTTGGTAACTGACTGTAGTGCTGTGAAATCTCTCTTAAACCTCAAAACACCTAACAGACATATGTTCAGGTGGCAACTTGCTGTTCAAGAATACAGAGGAAGGATGACTATTATCCATAGAGCTGGAAATGTTCACTCTAATGTTGATATGCTCTCCAGATTGCCTCTGCCAAATAATGACTCCAATCCTGCTTATGTACCTGAAGATGATACTGTTCATATACATGGTATATTTATAGTTGATATGGAAGAAGAGTTATTACAGTTAATACTGGATTCATATGATAAAGATTCTGACTTAAATAAATTAGTTACTATTTTGAATGATCCTAAAAATGCTTCAATTCAAGCATTAATAAAAACTCTTCCTGCAAAGTACCAAAATGCTTTAAATAAAGGAAAGTTTTCTATTGAAGATGGTTATATATATTATAGAAGGAAGCTTACCAATGTAATTGTTATTCCTCCTTCAATGAAAGAAACTATCCTTAAACTTTGTCATGATGACATATTAGCTGGTCATTTTGATCTTGAAAAAACATTGATTAGAATCAAAAACACTGCATGGTGGGCTAATATGTCTGAAGACACAAAATTATATGTTGAATCTTGTGATTCCTGCCAAAAATCTAAAAGGTTAACAGGTAAGAGAGCAGGGTTATTACAACATATTGAAGCACCTAGTGCTCCCTGGCAAATCATTAATATGGATTTTGTCACTGGTCTTCCTGTTGCAGGTAAAGACAGCTTTAACTCTTGTTGGGTAATAGTTGATAGATTCACAAAAATGTGCAAATTTATTCCAACCCACAAAGATGTATCCACCAAAGAATTAGCTTTCTTATGGTGGTCTTACATGTTTAATATTATTGGTTTTCCAAAAGCCATTATCTCTGATAGGGATCCAAAATTCACTTCTGAGTTTTGGACCTCTTTGATGGATATTTGTCGCTGTGAGTTAAAATTGTCTACAGCTCACCATCCTCAGACTGATGGTCTAGCTGAAAGAATGATTCAAACTCTGGAAGATATGATTAGAAGGTATTGTGCCTTTGGTTTAGAATATAAAGATAATGACAGATTTACTCATGATTGGGTCACTCTTTTGCCTGGTCTTGAATTTGCATATAATAGCACTGTTCATTCTGTCACTGAGAAAAAGCCTTTTGAGCTTTGGTTAGGTTATGTCCCAAACACTCCTGCTCAGATTCTCAATAATAAATTACCTAAGTTGGAACTACACCCTGGTGTAAAATCTTTTATGCAAATGCAACAGCTATGCAGAAAACATGCTCAGAGTTGTATTGATAAAGCATTTGAATATAAAAAGAAAAGATGGGATAAATCCCATAAAGAATACACATTTAACAAGGGTGATGAAGTGTTGATCTCTACTGTCCATTTCAATTTACAAGGTAACCACAAATTAAAAGATCCTTTTGTAGGACCATTTGTTGTTAAAAGAATGGTTGGTGATAATGCAGTGGAAGTTGTATTGAATTCTCCATATGATAGGAAACATCCTGTCTTTCCCATTTCTTTGCTTAAACCTTATACTTCCAACAGTGACTTATTTCCAAAAAGAAGAGGAAGACCTAAGAAGAACCCTCAGGAAGTCACAGAAACAGCAGAAATTGATAAAATTCTCAATGATAGAATTATCACTTCTGAAAGAGGTACTGAATATTTATTGAGATATAAAAACAAATCATCTGAACATGATGCATGGATACCTGGCAAAGAAATTTCAAATCTGCCTGCTCTGTTGAAAAAATACAAAAAGAAAAAATCTTAGCATTTTTTTTATTGTTTTTTTTTAGAGTGAGGGAGTGTCAGCCAGGCTATGCCAGGAGTCCAGTAAATGATATATAAATTATAAAACCTTAAAGAGTGGGTAAGACTTGTATTTAATGAATATAACTTAATATTTTATTGCATAATGAAATTATATAAGAATTTTATTATATACAAATGTTACATTAAATTTATTGGTTATATATATTTTTATATACAATTAAATTGAGCATAATATAATATATTCTACAAATAATGGCACATTTTTATGTATTTAATAATTATAAATTTATATTTAATTAATTGAAAAACATATATTATAATTACAAGTGAAAAATTGATTTATAATATATTTAAATTAATTACTTAAATTTATATATTAAATAATACCTCTCATATGATACTAAACAATAATTAATGACGCTTCTTTTGGCCCTTAATTGTGTTAGAAAAAACAAATAAGTTAATTTGGACTAAATTGAGATTAATTGCTTGTTTTGTTGCGTCAAATTATTTTTTTGTTTCACTTAAAATGTCCTTTAATCAGAATGTACCATCTGTTTGGAATTATATTTCTCATAGTTCCTATGTTTCCAATCTTGTTTAGTTATTCACTATTGTCACTTACTGATTTGGGAATTAATGGCGGGGAAATTGGATTCTTGATTGGGCTTTTAATTATTTGTTTCATGTTTTTCTCTATATTGTTATGTTTCATTTATTCTTTTGATATGTTTGTTTTATTCCATTCTAATCATTGTATTTACAAATATAGTAGCGCTTCAGAGGACCCATTGCCTATAAAAGGGCCTTGGATAATCCCCTGTAGCCTTATCACTTATTATACACTCAACAAATTAAATACTATTTTACTACGTTTATATTTTTTTTTAGTAATACAATTCTGATTAAAAGTCTATATAACAAATTAAAGGTTGCCTTAAGTCTGATAGTAATTATATTGTTTGCCGCGCAGAAATCTTACTTAAATAATAATAATATTTATAAAACCAATTTGTTGTCACTTCTCAGATCACTCATCGTTGCCTTCTCTCAAATAAATTAAATAATTTTAATTGTTTTTATTTCTTTATTTCTAAAACTATTATCTCCTTCTTGTCCTCCTCTCTTTTCTTCCCTCTTCTCTTATATCTTCTAGACGACTGACCGACAGTTACCTTCTGCAATTAATTTTGCTAATAATTGGGTTGTTAGACCTTTTGAATGTCAATGTGTACCTCTATCCTCAATTTTTATCCTCAATTTTTCATAACCACATCTTGGAAAACTTTTTGGTTATCCTAGGCTTCCTGCCTTGCTGTGCACTCCCATCCTGTCATACTATACATTAAGAACCCCTCCCTGTCTCATCTGCTTGTTTTTTCTCCTTTTCATATTCAAATATCTTAACATTCTTTGTCATAATAGATATTCTCAAAGTTAGCTCTCCCCCTGTTTTTCTTAAAATCCCACTACTCCCTTTTTCCCCTGCTCAGCTGAGAAATTAAATACCATTTAACTATAAAAACATGATCATCTCATACTTATAAAATGGCTGAAAATTAAATCTAATTATGATTCATATTTTTTTACTGAGAATGTCACTAAAATAGGATGGCCCCCTGCATCAAAAGTCAATGGATATCTTCAAATGGCCAATGAATTAAAAAATAAGAAAAAGAAGAGGATTGATCTTTTTCCTACACAGATGCTTAGATGCTTAAAGAACTATTAAGCCAATACAAAAAGTGTCAGCCTGTATCTTCCAAATACTGAGGAAAAATCTCTTATAAAATATTTTAAATACATATAGTACACATGGGAACAATAATTAAAGGTATACAAGTTGTATACATATGTGAAATCAATGATTAAACACAATATATGCCATTATAATATTTTATATACATGCATATATCCACCTTTTATAAGTTTTATGTAATAAATATTAAGTTGGAATATTTTAGAGTAATCTTAGGAACCTTAAACATAAGGCTAAATAAGTTTTACATAGACTTAAAGCTGTTGTTCTTATTGTTTTATGGAAAAAACCAGAATTGTGCTTTAAATCATTTAAAGTTTGAATATATGAACTATAAGTTTAATAATATTATAAATGCGCCTTGAAAAATCAATTTTTCTTAAAAAGGAATATTGATTTGTCTATTCAAATGCATAAAAATAACTCTTATCAAATTAGGTGTTTTTTATGCGGGAAATGGCTTCTGTGTACTGGCCACATACTTCCTGCATTTCTCCTACATGAATAGCTTACTTTAAGCATTTTTAGCATTTTAAAACTATATTTACCCCTTATTGTATTCCCACTATGGGGAAACACACTAAAATAGGCAACAGGCACCTATTTAGAATCCTACTTCAATTATAAGTGCATTGACCTCATTATATGAACTAATTTTATTAAAAACCACCAGATTGGTGCCTTTAATCCACTAACACACTTAAATTCACCTAAATTAGTCAAGGATATACCTTTTCAAGCGCCTTCCAAGGACTGAATTCAGTTACCCCCCATCTCATGTCCTTTTTAGGTTTCTCAGTGATTTATCAGGTAAGATTGGTCATCATTGGATGGAGATTTCATGTAGTTATTTGGAATAATTAGCAGCTTCATTTCTACTGTTAACCCCCCCTTAATATTTTTTAATATTTAGTCTTATTATTTCCCTTTTCAGTCTTTTATTTTAAGGTGTTACATGTGTAAACTCTTATTTTTGATGGATTATCTCTATTACTACAGGATTTTTTCAGGTGATATCATTCTAATTATGTTATTGGTTACTCTTTATGCTGTTGGAAAGGTGTATTAGCTTTAATGGGGCTCCATTATCAGTATATAGGGCTGGTAAATCAAGGGGTTCATTGGAGGAATTATTGGGCATAAAAGGAGTGGGGTTTTGGTATTTTTTTCTACATTATTTATCATTAAAATTAAAACATATAACCATTACAACTCTAATACATATAAATATTACTTTTAAAGTCTTTGAATAGTGTTTGAATTATTACATTAATTTTTATACAAACTATAAGATTGTAACCCATTTATACTTAGTGTGATTAAAATTTCTGAGACCCTTATAATGAATTATTTTTAAATAAATATTAGATTTGTACTAGAGTATTCATATAGGAAAATCAAAATCTTCTATAAAACTGACTTATAAAGCTATTCACATATCTGTACCTCAACTAAGCCTGAAAAGAAAGCTAAGACTTGTTCATCCTCCACTGGTTTTAGTATCACTGACCTTGATATAAGTAAGTGCATCAAATATATAGATGATAAACTTTATTCATTATGTCTTTAATATAAAAAGATGTATTTTATATTTGAAGATTGACCTGATTTTTATTGGGCAAACATTTTGGATAGAGAAGATGATATCTCTAAAGTTATGTCAAAATAAATCTTTTTCTTTCCTCTTAGACTCAAACCTCCCTGCATTTAAATTTCATAAATCTAGCTATATTTTCAATAGATCCTTATGGAAATATAAACAAAAATAATCTTGCTTAGGTGGGATATTATTTCTTGTCTTGTTGGTTTAATTTTTTATTTACATCTCTTTTTCTTATTTCTTTAAGGGTAAATGAGCAATCCCAGATGCTACAATCAAGCAAGTATGAAGCTAGAGTTGATGATGAAGAGAAAATGGCTACCTCAAAAAAAATCAAGACCATCAACTACTCTGAATTTCAACAGTCAAAGAAAACAAAAAAGAGATAGTTTTTCCCAAACCCCTTTTTCTTCCATTAATGATTTTTTGGAGAAATGTGAATCTGGTATGTGATAGCATACCTCTTAGTAATTAAGTGAGATTTTAATTTCTTTTTTTAATATTCTATTTCAATTTAGGTAAAATTGAAGTTGAAAGAGATACTCTTAACTTTCAAAAGAAACTATACAAGCTCTCTTTACACAGGGATGATAGGACACAAGACTTGGAAGAGAAGAAATTCAAGCTCTATTTTAAGAGGGAAGAGAGGGCAAAAGAGTTGGAGGAGAAGAAATTCAAGATTTCTTTACAAAGGGATAAGAGGGCTCATGAATTTGAGGAGAAGAAATTTGAGATAAAGAAAGAGGAGAAGGCTCTAGAGTACAATTTCCTATTTGATCAGATGAATCTCAAGTATCATCTTGAAGATGGTTCAAAAAAGAATGTTTTCTTGATTTTATTTGTTACAGCTAATAAATCTGTTGAGGAAATTGAATGCTTAATAAAAATTTTTGATGACTAGTTTTTTTAACTTCATTCATATTTCATTTGTTCATAATTATTTCTAGATGAAAGTTAACTAGTAAAATCCTTAGTCTGTGTTGTTAATTAGACTGAAAATCAATTTTTACATACTATTTTACTCTTCATCTGAAAAGATTTACAAAAAACCCCACATATTGTTTTTCAACTGTTGCCTTATTATTGTACCCCATTGCATAACAAACATGTGCTGTAATGAAAAGTGCTTTGGTTGTATCAAAATTGACTTTTTTTTCTGGATAAATTTTTTTGATTAAATCTAGCACTTCTTTCCATCAGAGATCTTTATATAACCTTAAAAGTAATTTTTTCTTGCTCAAAAGGGTCCTCATGTTCTTCCACAGTAGTAAAATTGGCTAGCCAGGAGTACATCAGCTAATTATGTGCTACAAAGTTTATCATAAAAGGTTCTGATCTTTGAAAGGAACTAAAAAAAAATGGTGTAAAAGGTCAAAATATTCTTAAAACTCCCCATAGAAGGAAGTATAAGTCATCATAAAAATATATGACTTTTTTTGAATTATTATTGGAACACATTTACAAGCCTTTTTGTACCCTACTGTTATGATTTCTGATGTCAACTTGGTTGACCCTTGACTCAATGGTGGCTCCCTAATTAATCAAGTGGAAGATAATTTTTCAGTGCAACAGAAAAAGACTTGATCAATTCCAAAGAAATTCTCAACACTCAGCTGTTCCAATTTTCTCAAGAATCAGGCTCCCCAAATTTGATGCTTGGGGAAAATTGTAACCATTTGGAGTTGTTGGTGAACAATAGAGTTCACTCTAAAGAGCCTCACAAGATATTTTTCTTTGAATATAAAAGAAAAAAAAAGATAAGATAGATGAGATATTCCATCTCATCTATAAAAATTTAAACTGCATTAAAAAAAAGATAGCATATATTTTTTTTGGTGAAGTAAAAAAAACTTAGCTATGGATTTTAGTTATTCACAGTTTTGTGGACTCAATGAAAGTTTATTATTGTACACAGACAATCAATATTTTATTTCCATTTTGGAAAGTATTTATATTGAAAATATAATTCCAGAATTTAACCCAAAAAAACAGAAAAATGCAGCAATTGCATGGTTATCTAAGTTCAGGGGAGATCCTACTGATTTGACTCTCTTGAAAACCAAAATAAAAAGTTTTAAAAAATCAGTTTTCTTAGCCAAAAACATGCATAGGAAGCTTCAGCTGGCTTTTTTAAAATTTTATCAATGACTCATCAAGATAGTGCAGTTAATATTGAAGATTTAAAATTTAACAAGTGGAAGAGGTTTGAATTTTGGAATTTTAATGGTAAGTCAAGAGATGTCAAGCAGTAGAATTTAGTTTTTTATTTCACTTAACACAGTTTTTTAGAACAGGTTATTGGAAAAAATTGTGATATTCTAGTGTTGTTAAGAAAAATATCCAGCTTCTTTTGAATCAAAGAGATTTCAGTTTGATTGTAATTTAAGTTTGACTTTGTTTCAATCTTGAAACATAAATTTGATTTTCTGACTTGACTTATTTGAAGGAAGCATTGACTCCCAGCCAGGTCTTTCCTGGCTGGGAGAGAACAAAAAATGAAAAAAGGAATAAATAAAACTCACCATTAATTACTGAAGTTGCTATAACAAGAAGCAACTTTAATTATCTCGCATACAGGAAGAACCTGGATGGGAGAGAAGAAAAAGTAAATAAAAAAATAAGTTAAAAAAAAGGGCCCACTTACCTTTAACAAATAAGTTCACTGCAACAAGCAGCGAATTTGGTTCTCTCCCAGCCAGGAAGGGCCTCTCTGGGGGAGAATAATTTTTGTTAAAATAAAATAAAATAAGTTTAAAAAAGGTGCCCCAAACAACTTTAACAACTGAGGTCACTGCAACCAGCAGAAACTTTGGTTCTCTCCCAGCCAGGTTCTTCCTGGATGGGAGATAGCTAAAAAAAAGTATAAAAAAAGAAAAAAAAAAGCACCAAAAAAAAGAAGTCACACATTTAAAGAACCAAGCCAAAAAATAGTGGAATAAGAGAAGGTGAAAAATTTGAAGGAAAGAAAAATAACAATGTGGCCTTCCAACAATGGCAGAGGCCTTTTATGGGCTGTTTGGTGCTATTTTGGTATTTCTTAATTGACATTGTTTGAATAATTAAGTGTTTTTCTGGTATTATTCAGTGAATATTGGGACTATGGGTATGTGGGTACTACCATTTGATAGCCCCCGTTTTTCTCTATATTTTATGTCTTTTTGACATTTTTCATATTCTAAGTTTTAAAAGGGTCATTTGCTAACTTTTCATTTATAAAAGATAGCTGTTTAATTTTTTTTGTGTTTTAGAGGCTATCCTTAAGTCTTAGCGTTAAGTGCTTAGTACCATTAAGTAGAGATAATTTGTCTATATATTTTATCTCAAAATGTTTTCATAGCTTAATTTTGTGTTTTAAGGGTTTTAGTAGTTATGGTGGATTTTTCTAAGTATTTTGGGCTTTATTGAAGGTTTTTTGGTGGTTTTCTGGATTCAGGGAGGTCTGTCTACTTCTAGGAGGGCCGCCTGCCTTGGTTTAAGAAGGCTGGGAAGCGTTTCTAGAGGGTTTTTTTCAATTGGGCTGTAAAAAGCACCAAATTCATTGCTGTGCATGGATTTTTTAGATGGTGGTCTGTGTTTAAATACTATATAAGACATTTTGGTGCAACTTTAATTATCATACAAACATCTGCTAATTATATAATTCTTGTTTCTAACTCAATTATCACTGTTTTTTTGGCCACAATTGGCTGTGTTTGTTTCAAGGTTACACTATGCTATATAGGGGGTAGACTTGCTAGCAAGTCCCCAACCTGAACTGAGATGGAACTCAGATGGAACTCAGACTAAAGTCATACTAAACCCAAACTTAACTCTACTTGAACACCCACCTAGAACTATTCTTCAGAGTGGTGTTCATCCCTGATTGTATGGTTCCTTTGTCAATGGCTCAAAGTGTGTTCAATATGTAGTGAGTTTGGGTCCAAGGTTTCAGACTTTCTAGAAAGTGCGCCCCCCATATTGTGTAGTGTTAGTTCTTCACTTAACTCAAGTCTGGCAACTGGTTTCTGTGGTGTAGAATTAAAACCTGCATCAAGTATTATTGCTATTTTCTGTGCAACAAGTGAACAGTGTTTTGGTTTTCTGGTGTGGATCTTTCTGCATTTCAGGTTTCTGGTTCTTTGGTTCTCAGTGATCTACTATTATTTAATGTCTTAACTTTTTGAGCAGTCAAGATGTGTGTTGGAAGGGGTATAGTAACAGTCTCTAATTTTCTGTAGCAAATAAATCTCACCTGGTATTTTCTCAAAGGGACAGGGGTTTTTCTCTCCAGTTTTACTCCAACTCCCTTGGTCAAGGCCTATAGCTAGAACTATAGGATTGTCTACGTTTCTGATACCCGATTTGGTGAGAGGATTTGTTAGCTTTTTGGACTTTCTGTTACTGTTGGACTCTCTTCTGTGGTTGGAAATTGTTTTTCTGGAATCTATTGGACCATGGCTTCTGGAAACTCTTTCTCTAGTGGTGGTAGTGGCACTGTTGGTGCTGCTGAGGATGGTAATCCTCCAGTTTCTGTTAGGCCTTCTGTCAGGATAAAGTCCTGAAAGTGGCCTATGTCTATGGGGGAGGATGTGAAGTTGTTTCTTGAGCTATTTGAGGATGCTGGGAATATGGATGGAGCTTCTCACTTGGACATGGTAAAGCAAGTCATCTTCTATATTGGTGACAGGGCTCCGGTGAAGTAGATTTCTGCTACAGAGGGTTATAGGAGGAAAGACTGTAATAAGTTGTGTCTGCAGATGACAGACAGGTGGGGATCAAGCTACTCTATGGTGGATCTCAATATGATTGAAAGTGAATGGAAATCTTATGGAGGTGTGGACAACCTCCATACTTATAGGAAGTTTCAGGCTCAGTTAGAACCAGTGGTGGATTAATTGGTGGATATGCAAGAGTTGGAGAGTACTGACTCTGAAAGGGATATTTTCTGGTCTTCTCTGGCCAGGAATGTCAGAATTGATGTGCTGAAGGAGTTGTCCAGGAAGGATAAAATGAAGATTCATCCTAATGGGAATCAGAAATTTCCTGCTCTTTCCGTGGTGAATGAGTTTGTGGAGGGACATCTGAAACTGTTGGAAGTTGATTATTACCAAAAAGATAGAACCAAGTATGTTAGCAAGGTCAGTGAAGCTTTTTCTGAAGATGTGAAGGAATCTAGGAAGAAGTAAAGTGTGAAAAAAGGAAAGACTCCTGAGAAGCCTAAAGAGGTTGACCCAGTAGTGGGCAGTTTGCTGATCAGAAAAAACAGCTACATATATTTGTTCAGGAGGCTCAGAAGGCCAATAAGGCTCCTTCTCAGACTAGTGATTTTAATAGGAGGGTTGGTATAAGTGAACCATGGGTCTTCTCATATTGCAACAGAAAGGGACACAAGTCCAAAGATTTTTAGGAACTGAATAAGGATGTGTCTGAAGGGAAGCTGGAATTTTATGGGAAATTTTTAAAGTTTCAAGATGGTTCTTTTGTGAAGCCTTATGATGGTTGGGCTCCAGTGGACTTGGTGAGGAGGAGACATAATTTCAACTCAAGGAGGCCAAGAATTGAAGAGTTGCCTAATGAGACTTCTTCTTCTGGTAAAGGTGTAGATGATTGCAAGGGAAAGGGAAATGAGGCTAATAGAGTCTCAATTAAATCTTCCTTTGGTGGTTTGGAGTTGTATTCTTATGGAGGAAAGTGAAGTAGGGAATATTTGGCTGGTGTTTATCATGTGAAAGCAGGAAAGGTGGAAAGGCCTAAGAGCAGTTCTCAGGACCAACCAAAGCTTAAGGCTTTAAAGGTGGATCCTAAGCTGAGTGCAGCTAGGGAGAAGTACAGCAAAGAGGAGCTGTATAAAATGCAGAAGGGTATGGAAGATATGGCCTTCCTAGTTTTGGAGAATTTGAAATGAATGGTGAGCCATTGAATATGGATGTTGATTTTGACTCTGAGGAGGATGTCCCTTTGGCTTCATTTCCAAAACTGCTGGAGTTAGAGGTTCTATTGAGGGATCTGGTTTGGTTCCTATTTATGGTAAATATGTTGGTGGTTCTAGTCCTAAAGGCTCTTCCATGAACAAGGTAGTGAAGCAAAAATCTCACTTTGAGAGGCCAGTGGTTTCTGGCCAAGTTAATTTTATGGGCTCTGTCCTGGAAAGGATGAATCAGGGTCAGTTTTTTCTTACTTATGGGGAGTTGTATGCTATCAGTCCTGGATTGGCTGATAGGCAGAAAAAGTTGTTGACCAGGAGAAGGGTTTCTTCTGGGGAGGTAGAATACATTTGTGATTCTTCTGAAAAATTTGAAGAGGGGTTGGAAACTCATTTTTCTGCAATTTTGAGTTATTTCAATGTCACTCTGAATGACAGGGAGGCTAGGGCAATGGTGGATTCAGGTTCTTAGATTAACCTGATTTCTTTGTTTGATGCTACTCATCTGGGCCTCCCCAACAAGACAGGTATTGGTGGAAATTGGAGAGTGATTGGTTGCCATGTCACTGAATTGGTTTCACCATCTGAGGTTGTAAAGTTATATGATGGTGGATTCTCAGGGAAGTTTTATTTTTACATTGCCAAAGGGACTGTAAAAGCCGTTTTGGGTGGGCCATTCTGGATGGATTTTCAAGAAAGAATTGGTTATCAGTTTGATGTGAGAATCAGTTTGGAGTTGACTGGTGAAGTTGAAAGGAGACTTCACATGAGGTTATTATCTCCTGGAGAGGATGGTTGGGAGACGAGACCTGGTTTGTCTTCAATGTACCAGTACATAGACTGCTGTAGGAGAATAAGAGAAGTGGGTGCTGCCTCTGGTTTTTTGGAGTGTGGCTCAGGCTCTAGAAGGAGTCTGTCTTTTTTAGAGTGATGAGGGCTGATCACCTAAGTGCTACAGCCTCTCCCCAAGATGAGGAAATCTAAGGTTGTAGTAGGTCAGCTCCCTTGGAGATATACCAAGTGGATTTTCAACTTTCTCTTTTTAATGTTTCTCTTCTTTGCAAGTATTCCCAAGTTTTTTATCAAGTATCTGTTCTATCTCAAAATTCTCAATTATTTTTAATTCAAGTTTAAATTAAAAAAATTGGTTATATATCTTTATTGAAAGATATGCAAAAAATTGGTGCAGTGGTGATATTGGCTGCTAAAAGTAAGTCCTCCCAATTGTGCACTGCTAGGTGTTTTTCTACACCTTTTAAAAACATTACCTTGGCCACGTCTGTGAGCCTTGGGGAAAATCCTGGTTATTTTTGTAGGATAGAAGAAGTCTCAAGAAAGAAAATAAAAATTTCAAGATAAAAGAAGAAAATCAAGAAAAAAATAATAAGATAATCAAGAAAGAAGCAAAGAATTATTTTTTTGAACATCATTAAGATCAGTTTTTGGGCCTCTAGCATAGGGTTACACTGCAAAAAAGTTTGAAGAAAGAAGATCATCAAGATCAATTTTTGGGCCTCCAGAATGAGGATAAGCTGCACAATTTTAGAAGATGTGATTCAGAAGATGAATCAAGATTTGAAGATTTAGAAGATGGAAGTGAGGATGAAGATGTGGAATTGCAGAAAAGTTTTGGAGTGGTGAGACTGGAGAATTAAAGTAAGTCCTCCCAATTGTGCACCACTAGGGTGTCTTCTACACCTTTAAAAAACATTACCTTGTCCACACATGTGAGCAATGGGTAGACCCTTGGTTATTGTTTCAGGCCTTGTGGTGAAGATTTTCTGAAGATCTCTCAAGTAAAAGGTGGAGCTACAAAGTATAAGAATGTAGCGCAGAAGATTAGGCCTGTCAATGAGCCTATGCCTTTAGGTTTGAATCCTCCTTTGAAGAGACCTCCTTTGTCAAGAGCTCTTTACTGAACTCCTCAGTTTAAGAACCATCCTGATTTTGTGGAAACTGCTAGCTTGACTATAGGAAGGTTGAAGGTTGTTAATTTTGGTCGTGATAAGTGGTTGTCTGATGAGTAAAAAAATTTTTTTTGCATGTTGTAGACTGTTATAAAGTACTAAGCAGTAGACACAATGCAAGATGGGTTGGTTCTCCTCTTCAATTTCTAAGAAGAAGCGCCTGCCACTCTTATTTTTAAAGACAGCGCAATAATGTGTAACACTAATATTTGATTAGAAAGTTTATAAGATGAGAGATGAGTTTTAAAGATCAGGAAAAAAAAGTATTACTATCTGGATATTTCTATTCATAATAAGCGCTAATATCCACAGCTACTCCCTCTTTAAGCGCTCTCTTTGAATATGCCTTATTATAGCAATAAAATAGCTATAATAATGGTCAATCCTACTAAATCTATATATTCCCTCTATGTTGCGCTCTTTCACTTATGCTATATGAAATACACACACAGACGCAAAAATGATAAAATATTCAGAAATATCTCTAATTTACTATTATATATCTCTTTATATATTCTACTTACTACCAGACTCCCTATCTTTATCAAATTGTCCTTCTTTTTATATTTTTCCAGTACTCAAGACACAGTTCCCTAGTGGATCTTCAGTGCTGGCTCTAGCGCCACATTAGTAAAACAATAACTAATCTATTAGTAAACTACGTACACTGCTTGTAACAACTACGGCGCCTAAAACATACTCTATGATTACTAATTCTAGTATTAACTTGTTTCACTCATACTCCACATATGCGCTTTTGACTATACCTTTGTTTTTGTTTCAGCGCTATTTTCAGGTTTGACCCATTCTAACATTGATCCTAGTCGCCTTGACTCTTGGGTAGTTTTTTGATTGAGTCCCCACTCTCCTTTCTTTAATACTAAGTTCATAGTCCTAAAAATTCATTTAACTAGTTAGCCTCCCTTATTACCTGTTTCAGTAAGTTACCCAACTAGCCGCGGTACAGTATACTATGCACTTGGGTCATCCTTAAGCCATAACTCTTTCCTTAATGTGTAACACATAATTATTCGAAAGTCCAAATCCATATTTTTTAGCGCTTTAAAGTCCTAAATCAATAACACACAATTCCCCATTGTGCAGCACATCTTGCTGCACAGACCCTCAATCCTTTTCCACACTTCCATTTCCTTTGTTCTTTGAAACACAAAAATACATATTATATTTTAGCACTACCTACTGAGCTAACTTCCTTTGTTCTTCCTGGACTACGCGCGCTGATTGGTCTAAAATTATACTTCCTTCCAGGCGCATACCACATCCTCCCTCTACTCGCGACTGTCCCCAGGAGCCCATAAATACCTGCGTCTTGCAGTGTTCCCTTCCTCCATCTTCTATCTTCTTCTCTTATCTGTCATCCTTCATATCTATCAATAAATACCAGAAGAACTAATCCTAAAACTGAAAATACTGCCAATGTTGTGGATGCAATTTGACAGTTCGTGCACGCTCAGCCCCCTGCTGCTCCACCAACAACACCCATAACTACACTGATGGGTGGGACAAGATGCACCCGCTGCATTGAAAATGGCATAACTCCCTTTCAGTTCTCAAAAGCCCGCCATGGCAATAATTTCTTCACTTTCCTTCCTTGTTGTTACTAATCTTTCATTTCTTTCCCCTTTTTTTCAGTCATGCGATTACTGCAAGAAACGCAAAAAGAAGTGTAGTTATGATGGGCCGCCCACCGTTGCACACCTGGACCTTAACACTTCAACCACTAATATGATGAGTCAAATGACCATCAAGCGCCTGTCACCTGCTCCTATTACCCCACCTGGCAACAAACGAGCCAAGGTTGGTTACCGCGAATCTACACCCAGTAGCATTGCTTCTGTCCCAAGATCTCTCTTTTCAGAGACTGCCGTAAGTCTTCCTTTTCTAATGCTAACATTCTCTCTTTTTTTTAGAATGTGCCAGGAACACCTTACGCTTAAACGCCTCTGCCTCCTTATGTTCCTCTATTCCTTCCAGCCTTGGAAGAAGATCCCGTCTGGGATACCAAGCCTATTCCGGAGTGTACTCCTCAAATACCCACCCCTGACTAGACAACTATGCAGCCAGTCTTCAATACCATCATCCCGGAAAAATGGCCCATAAAACCTTTTCCGGACTTCAATGATGAAGAGCCCCCCATGGCTCAAAACTGGAAATTCGTTGAGCAAATTGCCTGCGCTCCATATGATGCGACCATGCGTCGTATGAACAACATGTTAACTGCCGTTGAAGAATTCCTTGAGGTGGTCCCGGTTTATACTTGCGCCGAATATGATAAACAAAAACAGCTAATAACCACCTTGCAACAAAACATGCAAGAGGCTGTTAATGACTGGGATTTCTGTGTTCCAATCTTTGATGACGCAGAATACTAAAAAATCTTCCTTGTATATATTCCCTGTAGATTGTATATTACCTTGTAAAAAAAACTGTAATATTATAATTTTTTTTTATTTTCCCTTAATTTTCTTGTGAGAACTCTACAACTGCAAGATGAGTTGCCTTCAAAAAAATATCATCCTTTTTCTAAGCAGCGCACCCTTCTACTAAGTGCTTATGAATGATGAAACAACAAAAAATAACAACTTGAGATTGTTGCTACTTTCTATAGCAGCAAATACTTCCCCTGCATCGTATATGCATGTGCTCTCTTTTAATCTTCAGATCTTCACAATATATGACTTTTCCTTGACCGTGACAGATTTACCTTTCCTTGGGTAATTAATTATGACAAAAATTTTTCACTATCTTCTTAGAAACCATCCAGTTCTCAAGTCAGACATGGCGCAACTGATGACTCCTCTATGATGCCATTGTTATCTTATAAATAGCCTTTCTCATAACCTAGATCTCTTTCATCCAAATATTATGACTCAATACCGTACGGTTCCCAAAGATCTAGCGTGCTTGTTTTGTAAACGCCGCAACTTTCATTGTACATTTTCTAAACCTTGGTGGTATGCCTCCTTTAGAGCTGCCTGTGACAATTGCTTCAGATACCACAAAACTTGAAATATCTCTTTTAACCAGAATACTCCTCAGCCTACTGGTTATATTCGCTTTCCACCTAGCTCTACTAGTAGGGCTCCCATAGTTACAACCACTAGTCCCACAATCTCCACTAATAATAATGTTCCTTATGAATCACCATCGCTTCCTAGTTTTCCCAGGCGCGAAATATCTATTCAGCCTAGCGCTACACCTTCTTTCACTCCGATCTCTAATGCTTCTATGCTCTCAGGCTCCACTGCAGCTGCTCCTGACGTGGTTACCATTACTTCGCCATCAGCCCGCCCACAAAACTTATTAGCAAGTAAGTATCCTTTATTATACTTACACTCTCCTTGCCCACTGACTCCTTGTCAGGCTTCAATGAATCCATCTCCCTGGGATGGTTTCCTATTCCTTTACCATTTGTCCATTCCATGCGAATGTTTTCCAGAATTTGTCTTATATATGACGCTATGTCTCTATCCTATTCTAATGCACCAGCTTTTTCTGATGCTGAACTTGAAGGTTGCTATACCCATATAGAAATGATAGGTCAACTAATGAACAAAATAAGCTCATCAACTATTCTTGGATTCCCTGCCAATCCCCATCGCTTCGTCATGCCTGAAGACTGGAAAGGATATCCTATTAGCTTTCACCCTGATACCAAATAGCCCACTAGCGCATCTCATTATGAGCCTCCTCTGTCCATTCTCCCTGTACATAGTCTTCATATATTTTTCATGCTATGCCTTCAAAGAATCTTTTTAGAAATGGAGCTATTTTATTACACCTGTCTTCCATACTATTGAGCACCTAACTTTGCTACCTCTACTTTCTTTAAAAAACTGTAAACCCCTAAAAAATAATAAGTAAACTTTTATATCATAAAAATCTACCACCTTTACTGTGATACAGCAATATACCATGTAAAATAAGAATTGAACTGTAGAGCACCCCATCCATAAATCTCTATTCCACTCCTGGTTTGTTAACCCATTAGCTGAATTCCCAGCGTCTTTTAAGTTTACATGGAACACATCTCCTTTAATCCAATTACCTATTTGGTCAAGTCCACTCTAACGATCAAGAAATATATATAAGATTTCATTTTCCTCTACGCCCTCATCTTAGCGCTTATGCCATTTGCCTGTTCAGCCATAGTCCGCCTAACTTTCAGTTAGCGCCCTCTATCCGTCACAACTTTGTCAAAGCCTCCTGTGAGTCCTCTTAGAAAAACAAAACTTAACATAACTTGTTAGTTTAACCTCTTCACAGAGGTAACATAAAAAACATAAAAAAATCATTGATAGTTTAACCTCTTCCTGGAGGTATTATTCTGGTAGTTTTTCCTCATTCCGGAGGTTATCTTGTATCACTGGAACACCCTTTGGGTAGAATCTTTTGATCTGATCTGCAGCCACACGTCGCTTCCACTCAGTACCATCCAATTCCTCCAGTAAATAAGACCCTCCAGTTATCTGCTTTCATATCCTATATGGACCATTCCATCTGTCAGAAAACATCTTGCCTCATTGGCTTTCTAAACTTCTATTATAAACCAAAACTAAATCTCCCGGATTCAATGGCTTTCTTAACGTATGCGCTAAGCGCTCATCCCAATATTTAACTGACTTGTCCCGGATCTGCATCATTCTTTCATATGCCTTCTCCACAAACTCGTCTTTCCTTTCAAGCTGCGCTAACCTTGCTAGAATTAAATCTTCATTTGAGCGCACTTAATCCCAGTCACATCCTAGAAAAGATCCAGCCTCCAGATAAATAGGTAATACCGCCCTTTGACCAAACATAAGTTCATACAGTGAAAACCCTGTTGTTCTTTTAACTGAAATCCTGTCCACAAACAAAACTAATGGCAATTAGTTCTTCCACTTTGCCCCATTATTTCTACATAATTTAACTAGCGCATCCTTTATAACTTGATGCCCTCTTTCTACCATTCCCTCTGCTTCAGGATAATATGGTGTTGCAACTTGTAACTTTGCGCCAATACCTTTTACTACTTCTTGGAATTCTCCAGTAAATTCAGCGCCACCATCTATGGTTACCATCTTCATTACCCCATACCTTTAATTCCATTCTTTCCTCAAAAATTCAGCTACATTACTTGACTTGAGATTTACCAACGGCGCTGCTTCAACCCATCCTGATAGATCATCCCTGGCTACTACCAAGTATTTAAAGCGACTTTCTTTTATATGAACTGCATCTAAACTGACCCTACCAAAAACAGTATCTTCGCCCGTCGCTCTACCTTTCTCTTTTGGCTTTCTGTAACTCCTGCCCTGAAATTCAGGACAAGATTTAACCCAATCTCTTACTTCATTTTTCATATTGGGCCACCAGAATCTTTCCCTAACTCTGTAATACGTCTCATCTTGACCTCTATGTCCTAAATTCTCATGTAACTCCCTGAATATATTCTCCTTCCCTTCCCTAGTTTGAACAACTAACTGAGGAGACAAATTTCTATTCTTCCATAACTTCCCATTTTTAATAAGATAAACTTTAGGGCGCTTCACAATATTGCGCCAATCCTTTTTATTGCAATAATTTGGTTGACTATTACCTTCCAAGTATAGCCTTAACAACTCTACTCCCTCATCAATAGATGTGTCGCCTTCAGAATACTCCCCTTCTTCGAGATGAGTACTACTGTCTTGACTTCCCCTTGAATCATCTTCATCATCTGACTCTTCCAATACCTGGCCTTGCACACTCCTTGTAGCTACGTTAGCTTCAGCATCCCCTAAATCCAGTTGCAGACTACCCTTGCTACAAAAATCCTTTGCATCATCAATATCTAGTTTTATGTCTTTTAAGACATTCCACACTACTAGTTTATTGTCATCACGGACAATACTGCCTGCTAGTTTATTGTCATTGCGGACGTTACTGTTAAATCTTTCATAACAATAATCTCTCCCATTTACCCATTTCTTATCTTCTTCAAATTCTTCCGCTTCCGAGTCTTCTTCACACAACGGTCTTCTTGACAATGAATCCGGCATAGTGAAAGATTTTCCCAGTTTATGGACTAAATTGAAAGAAAAAAAATTAATCTGCGCTACCCACCTCATCATGGGCGCATCTGGTAAACTCGGGCTACTAATCATTTGCACCAACAATAGTGCATCCACCTGCAGCTCAAAATGCTGCCCCAAAAGCATCCATTGTAGCTTCTTAAGAATTTTTGCTACTCCACATAACTCCAGCTTGGACTGAGAGTATCTGGACTCCACCTTGGTAAAAGTCTTAGACTCATAAAGGACAGGTCTATCATTACCTTCCTCATCCTCCTGCATCAAAACTGCACCCACGGTGGGCACACTCAAATATACCACTAGAGTAATTTTCCCAGCACCTGGTCCATACTCCAATTTCTTCAAAAGAATATCTTTCCCTACAATCCTTTTCAATAACTCAAATTACTCCTTGCATTCCTCCGTGAAATCCCATACAACATCTTTTTTCATTAAGCGCCGTAAAGGTGAAGACAAAAAAGCAAAATCTCAAATAAACATTCTTAAATATGTACAGATGCCTAAAAACCCTCTAACTTCCTTAGTATTTCTTGGTCTGAGCCACGTAAGCACCTTATTCCTCTGTTTTTCAGAAACGATTCTCCCTTCCTTGCATACCACATGTCTCACTATATCTAGCGCTGGAACACAACAAGCAAATTTGGACCCAGAAATCATTAATCCTGCCTCCTCTATCCTAAATAGCACTCTTTCCAAAGTAATCACATATTCCCAAACAAACTTTCAAATATACGGATTCTCTTCTAACATTTCCCTATCATAATCACTGGCTGGTCCTTTTATAACACCATCATCAATGAAAATTCCCACATGTTCTGGAATTTCATCCTGCAATATCCACATCATCTGTGCTTGATATACCGCCACAGAATTTGTTGCGCCTTGCGGTGTGGTAGCCTAAAGTTTAGTATGGCACCTAAGTACCTAAATGGAGTTATTATGGCGTGCAAGATTGGTGTTATTATTTTATAAAAAGGGTTTTATTAAATTTATTTGAGTTTTAAATATAAAGAAATTTGGTTAAAAGCAAATGCCTACACGAAATCAATTTATTTTACGGAGAAGACTTATTTTTACGGTCTGAAAATTTTATAAGTATCAAGTCAAGTCACTCAAGAACCTTGGGAAATTTTCCCAGAATTTTTACTATTTTTCTTATATTTTTAAATGAATTTTAAAGTTTTATAGAAATATTTACGTTTTCAGAAATTACTTAACTTTGATGAATTTTCACGGGGTAATTAGAGCTGCGCAGACTACGAAAAATAGTTTGGAATATAAAGAGGAAGTAGCTCTATCATGTGTATATTTTTTAGATTTTTTATTATAGTTTTTAAGGTTCTAATTGAGTCCGGAAGTCCGGACGGACTCCGTACGGACTCCGTTTCAACTCCATATGGACTCTGTACGGGCTCCGGATTGACTCTGGGTGAGCTCTGGAGGGGAAAACTTAGGCACATGACTAGGAATACTTAAGAGCCTCTCAAACTCGAAATTGAGGGGGGGGGAGACATCATACAGCTTAATCATTAATCACCACGGTCTTATTTTTTATTACTCAACAAATTAAATAAATTTGTAATACCCTTATAACTTTATATTTTATATATAACATTTTAGAAATACTACTCAACAATTTAAATCACACTTCATACAGGGTATCTTTAGAAAGGTTGTCATCGCTGGGACTTGATTATTGCTGTCTCATAAAAATTCAAATTATTATAAAAACATAAAAGTCAATCTTTTCAGATCTTTCACTGGTACACCTTAATTGTTGTTATCAGTATTTCTTTTCTCAACAGCCACTTTTACTTAAATCTCAATAAGAGTTAAATATTTTAGAGTTTCATTATTTTTAACAATCATATCCAAGTAGACTGGTTAGCTTAGTGATTTAGAATTCCCATTTTTGTTATTTTTATTGGAAGGACGGGGTTTTCCACTAAATCCACACATCTCCTCCGGATTCTGCTTACAGCAAGGCGACTGTAAGAGTTTACCTTACCATAGCGGTAACCTTTTCAAGCTGAAGTGCCCCAGTGGTGTTTCAAAGGTTGTCATGGGTCTGGATGATTTGTCCAATTTGCACTCATTGTATCCTCCCATAATATCCCCTAATCCATAACATGCACGTCCCGCAAAAGAATCCACAAACTCCTCTGGCTTTGGTGGCATCCCTGCGTCTTTTACTGTAACCTTGTTCATCTCCCTAAGATCATAAACAACCCTTAATTTACCATTATGTTTAGCAACACAAAACACTGGACTTAAATAACTAGACATAGACTGTTCATACAAGCCAGAATTTAACCTTCCCCTAATTAATTCCCTATACTCTTCTCTTATAGCCGCTGGTATTGGAAAATCCTTCTTCTGCCACGGTGCATGAGGTATAACTGGAACAATATAAGGTTTACCATAAGAGCGTTTCAACAAACCTCTTTCCTCTTCTAAAAACGCAATAGCATTTTCCCTAAGAACCATAACATGTAACAACAACTTCTTTTCTTCCTGTAATAACCAATCCTCTGGTCCAAAATTAACCATCTGAAGCCTTTCCATTGTAATCTTACTAGTAGGCACAAAATCAGGCGGAAACTTTGTTAAAGGGGTATCATAAGGATTCCTAGACAGCGCCAGCCTCTGCAAAGGAGGATTCAAATCAGGCATCACTAAATTCACTTGTTTAACCTTAACAGCTGCTAGATTATACTTTGATGCAAAACAGCTCTTGCTGCTTCCTTCATTAATTAAAATAAAACCCTTTCTAATATAACTACGGGTTGCACCTAAATGCTGTTTTTGTCTTTTCTTTTTAATATAAGTATAACAATATCCATAATCAAAGAAATTAAAAAGATTAGGTAAAATACATTCTACAGTAGTATTCCCAAGACACCTATAAAGTACCGCTTTACTTATACCTTTTGTTGGACTGACTGGTCACTATCCGGGTTCCACTCATCCTGGGAGATAGTAACACCTAAAATGCCAGTCCCTAATAAAAATTTTGGCGCCTTCCTGGCTGTCGCCCTATCTTGTCATCTGAGACTTCCCAATCAAATTCTCTTTCTTTCTCTAACCGCGCAGCTCCAAAGTACTTAGTTTCCCAGCCACCATCCTTGGGCGCAACTAAGACTGCTGTTACTGGAACACCATAATCACCAATAATACTTATTCCAATAGTCTTATTCAAAAATAATCTATAGTTGCAGAATAATCCATTAAAAATGGCATGCCTAAAACTGGTTTAACTACACCCATTGGAACATAAAAATGTATATCCCTCTTTGCTCCCGCAACTCTAGTGCGTACACTCTCTGCTACACCTATAACAGGTAACCTACCTCCACCAATTCCTGCGACAGTGCCTTCACCATCTTTAACAGGAAGACCTAACTCCACTGCATCATCCACTGACACCACATTGATTTGTGAGCCTGTATCCACTAACGCTTTAATTTTCTTACCATTTACAGTAATTGTTAAATACCCTAAGGGTCTTGCATAATGTGGTGCCCTAGGTATTCAAACGACCAGCTGAAATGACTGCTGTTCAAAATCAAACTCAGCGCAATTAGCAATCCTTTGTTTCCTGCACTTATCCACAATTCCATTTGCTACATCCGGCGCTACTGCTGTCAGCATCCCCAATGGAACAGAAACTGTAGTTTTCAAGCATTGCGCAACTAAATCCTCAGCCGCTTTAGGAAAATCAGAGTGAACTGGGCGCTGAATTTTCCATTTAGGTTGAGTCGCCTTCGCACCAGCTTTTGCTCTTCCAGGTAGGTTTTTTGGAGTATTGTGCCTTGCTCCTGGCATTCCTTCAGCAGGTACCGCTCTTTGCTGTACTACCTCTGACTCCTCCAACATTTCTGTTTGATCTTCTACCTGGTGATCCACACTATAACCTCCTGGTTCCATACCATCCATTTTAACATCCTTGATAGGCGCAGGTGTATTTTCTCTAGTAGTATACCCTACTTCCTCCATATCCTCTGGATTTGCATACCTAGCGCCAGTCCTTCTTGGCCTAGTAACTGTAGGTGGGGCCATTTTCTTGTGCTTTGCTGCCAACATCTCCAAACGTGCTGCGGTGAGTGGCGCTGCAACTGCTCCCTCTTTTACTTAAAAATACAGCACTGCGCAAGTAACTGAAAAATTGACTTACTTTGTATCCTTGCCTTTCTCTTTAATTTCAGGCTCATTTCCCTTGTTTGACCTGCCTTCCGTAGACTTTCTATAAATATGATCAATGACCATGGCTCGCATCCCTCGATCCTTGTCTTTAAAAAGCTTAGTGCTGTCTTCCAACATAAGCGTAGTCCCGTCCTCGTAAACTACCTTTTCCTCTTTATCCCTTTAAAGCGCATTACACCTCATCCTAGTATGCCCCTCTTCATTACAATAATAGCACACAATAGCAGAAAAAGGCGAAGGTTGAGGAGAACTCTTGGGCCTAAACGACTCTTTTGCCTTTGCCGCTTCAATTATCTTTTTCTTCAACTCATCAATCCTTGCCATAACTGAATCTGTCTCCTTAGTAAAAACTTTAACTTTAGGAAACGACATCTGAGGAGGAGATCGTACGCCAGACGCATCTTTGTTCATCTCCTCATTATCCAAAGCAACCCTAGCTGCGCAACGCTCAACTTGATGCAACTTCATTTCAGCTTCCACTGCCATTTCTACTTCTTCTAATTCAGGGTACTTATAATTTCTGTCCCTTTTTTAACCATCTTTTCTTCGTTATCCAAGGGCCTTTTTGCCCAGTCTTCAACTTCTGGCCCTAACACTTCATAGAGCCAAGGTAAAGACGCATTAGCATCACTAAAATCTTCATTACTAACTAAATATTCCATTATTTGGTCGAAGTCTTCCCTAAAACTTTTAAATTCTTTAGGGTCCCAAACACCCCCTTTAGCTTTTACCCTTTTTACCAAATTATTCAGGTCCTTCATGGTATACCTAGTTTCCTCGGTAACCTTTGGCCATCTCTTGAGCATCTGTTCTATTAGCACTGGCCAATCTCAATCTTCATGCCCTTTTAGATCCTCTAAATTGTCTTTGCACTCATTAGTTACAAAGAATAGTACTTGACGCACCATATTGTATTCAGTCTCTCCATGAACTTCAGCTTCCTGTTCAAACCTGCTTAAAAACATCTTGGTATTAATGCCTGCAAAATGCAAGCTTTCATCTTTACACCTAATGATCGTAGTTACCCTCTTTGGCAACGATTCTGAATAATTGGGCGATTTAACCCTCTCCTGACATCTCCTAGATGTGGTCGCAGTAGGATCCATTCCCAAAATATAAAATCAAATCAGAGATCACAAAAATACACACTTGGTAATTAAACCTGACTATATTCACGATAAAGCCCTACGCTATCTTCTGATAATGGCTATTAATCCACTTGTTGTAGACCCTAAAACTCTTCCGCTGAAGCGCCGGCTTGATTACTTCCTCTTGACAAAACCCTAAAAACCAAACAATCTAATCAAAAACACTAGTTACAATTATGCCACTGTTGGGACACCAATTGTAGACTGTTCTAAAGTACTAAGCAGTAGACACAATGCAAGATGGGTTGGTTCTCCTCTTCAATTTCTAAAATGAAGTGCCTGCCACTCTTATTTTTAAAGAAAGCACAATAATGTGTAACACTAATATTTGATTAGAAAGTTTATAAGATGAGAGATGAGTTTTAGAGATCAGGAAAAACAAGTATTACTATCTCAATATTTCTATTCTTAATAAGAGCTAATATCCAAAGCTACTCCCTCTTGAAGCGCTCTCTTTGAATATGCCTTATTATAGCAATAAAATAACTCTAATAATGGTAAATCCTACTAAATCAATATATTCCCTCTATGTTGCCCTCTTTCACTTATGCTATATGAAATAAACACACAGATGAACAAATGATAAAATATTCAGAAATATCTCTAATTTACAATTCTATATCTCTTTATATATTCTACTTACTACCAGACTCCCTATCTTTATCAAATTGTCCTCCTTTTTATATTTTTCCAGTACTCAAGACACAGTTCCCTAGTGGATCTCCAGTGCTGGCTCTAGCGCCACATTAGTAAAACAATAACTAATCTAATAGTAAACTACGTACACTGCTTGTAACAACTAAGGCGCCTAAAACATACTCTATGATTACTAACACTAGTATTTACTTGTTTCACTCATACTCCACATATGCGCTTTTGACTATACCTTTGTTTTTGTTTCAGCGCTATTTCCAGGTTTGACCCATTCTAACGTTGATCCTAGTTGCCTTGACTCTTGGGTAGTTTTTTGATTGAGTCCCCACTCTCCTTTCTTTAATACTAAGTTCATAGTCCTAACAATTCACTTACCTAGTTAGCCTCCCTTATTACCTGTTTCAGTAAGTTACCCAACTAGCCGCGGTACAGTATACTATGCACTTTAGTCTTCCTTAAGCCATAACTCTTTCCTTAATGCGTAACACATAATTATTTGAAATTCCAAATCCATATTGTTTAGCACTTTACAGTCCTAAATCAATAACACACAATTCCCCATTGTGCAGCACATCTTGCTGCAAAATCCAAGCGCACAGACCCTCAATCCTTTTCCGTGCTTCCATTTCCTTTGTTCTTTGAAACACAAAAATACATATTATATTTTAGCACTACCTACTGCACTAACTTCCTTTGTTCTTCCTGGACTATGGGCGCTGATTGGTCTAAAATTATGCTACCTGCAAGGCGCATACCACAACGTTATTGTGCTGAGGAAGAAAGTGGTGGAATTTTTTGAGGAGAAAAGGGGTGTGTTAAAACACCATTATGGGGAACATTATTTTATTCCTGTGGTTTGTCATGAACCTTCAAAAATAAAACCTATTCCAATTCAAGCTGCTATTAAGGATGATTTAATAGAGATTGTTAGGGAAAGAGTAAGGACTGGTTTATAAAAACAATCAACTTCTAGTTACTCTAGTCCCATTTTTTGTGTAAAGAAGCCAAATGGAAAGCTGAGAGTGGTGCATGATATTAGATCCTTGAATAAAGTCACTATCAAGGATGCTGGAATGCTGCCAAGTGCAGAGGACTTTGTCGAAGCTTTTTCTTGAAAGGTGTGCTATGGTTTGGGAGATATTATGGGTGGTTATGATGAAAGGGACCTTCACCTTGATTTTCAGCCACTTAAAATGTTTGAGACTCCTCTGGGAAGATTTCAGCCCACTAGGTTGCCTTAAGGAGAAATTAATTTAGTAGCAGTATATCAATCACAAATGGCTTGGACTTTATATGATGGGGATACTACTCATGCTGGTATTTTTATTTATGATGGTGGAATCAAAGAACCATCCACTGATTATGGGAATGAGATGCTGAAGGAGAAATTAGTTATAAAAAGATTTTTTTGGGAATATGCAATTACTCTAGAGAAAGTATTGTTTAGGATTGAAGAGGCTGGTTTTACCATTTCTGGGTCAAAGATGTGTTGTTGTGTTCCTGACCTGTAAATTCTAGATCATGTGGTATGTATGGAGGGAATATTATGGCAAAGAAAAAAGTTAATAAAATTCAGTCATGGCCAAGGCCTAAAAATACCACTGAAGTCAGGATATTTTTTGGGGCTTGTGAGTATGTCAGAATTTTTATTAAAGATTTTTCTTTGTTAACTTCACCTTTAAGGAGATTGACCTGGAAAGATGCAGAGTGGGATTAGTCTGAAGAGTGTGAAGAGGCTTTTTCAAAGTTGAAGAAGGTGGTAGGTGAAATTATTATTCTTCACAAGTTGGATAATGGAGTGGGAGCTGGAAGAATATATCTGGCAGTAGACTCAAGTTACATTTCTGCTGGTGCTGTTATGTCTCAGGAAGATAAAACTGGGAGGGTCAGGCCACTAAGGTATGAGTTTTGGTATTTAATGAGGTTGAATATATATATTCTCAACCTAAGTTGAAATTTTGTGGTGTAGCAAAAATTTTGAAGAAGATGCAAGATGTTTTTTGGGGGCAGCATTTTGAACTGCAGGTGGATGCAAAATCTCTGGTTCAAATGATCAATAAACCTAGTCTTCCAAATGCTCCAATGACAAGGTCGGTGGCATTTATTCAGCATCTTTCTTTTGACCTGTTACACAAACCTGGAAAAACTATTACAATGCCAGATGGATTATCAAGGATAACACCCACAGATGAAGATTCAGACTCTGAAGAATTTGATGAAGATTTCCCAGTGGCTAGGGCCAGCACAAAGGGTACTGAAGATTGTTCTCTCCCCCCCCCATAAGGATAAACTGGATGATTGTTCTTTCCTCCTCCATGAGACAAAACTGGATGATTTCTCTCTCCTCCACCAGGAGGTTAAACTGGCTGATTCTCTTCTTGATTCTGGTGATTAGGATGTTTTTGTTGATGAGGATGGGGCTATTTTTTGGGAGGGCTCATAATTGTAAAATGGTGTCTTGTTTGTGAACTGGATTATCTTAAGACTCAGTGGAAGAAAAAGAATGTACCAAAATTTAGGGATTGGTTTCCTGGTTGGGCTGGTCAAGTGGCTAATGTTAACACTGTTGATTTTGAGGATAGGGTTGTACCCTTAGATGTTTTTTGTTGGATTTTGAAGATGAGACCTGGGTTCAGACTGGGTTTTATTTTATTATGGTTGGGTATCTGTTAACTTTGGAGGGGCCAGATTTTTGTGATGATGATACTTGGGTGCCAATCAAGAAGAAGAGTCCTGGCTTCTATGTGTCAGGAAAGAGGTTGATTAGGAGGAGACATCCAAATCTTCAAGTAGTGGTGACTCATAAGGAAGGTCAAAAGCTGGTTTTGAAGTCTTTGCATGAAGAACTTGGTCATAGAGGCTTTGAAGAGACTTATAGGAGAGTAGGTGATAGATTTTGGTGGCCAATTATGAAGTTGGCTTTAAAGGGTTGGGTTCAATCTTTTGAAGAATGTTAAAGAAGAAGTCACTTGAAACCTAAAGAGGTTAGCCATGCTACTAGTGAATCAACTGTGTTTGGAAGAGTCAGTTTGGATGCTTTCCATATTAAAGAGGGTAGATATAAATACTTGATTATTGCCAGGGATGATTTTTCTGGTTGTGTTGAAGCAGTGCCTCGGGTTCATTTAACTGCCAAAAATATGGCAGAAGTTTTGAAGAAGGAACTGGTGTTTATAAATGGGTTGATGAGGTTGGTGACTATTGATGGTGAACCAGAGTTTGGAGCTAAATTTAAAGAAGCTGTGGAAAGTATTGGTTTGAAAGTCAGAGTGGATACATCTTATTATCCTGAACCTGAAGGCATGGTTGAAAGAGGCCAACAAGTTATCAAGAATGCTTTGGTGAAGATGTGTGGGGATATTGCTGAAAAATTAAGGCATTATTTACCCTTGGTATTATTTTCTGATAGGGTCACATTTAAAAGGACAACTGGATATTCACCTTATGAGTTAAATTTTGGGAAGAGAACTGTTCTACCAATATATCTGGAAGCTTTCTCTTATCTTGGAATTGATTGGCATGATGTGTGCTCAATAGAAGTTTGGCTCTGTGCCAGGATTCAACAGTTGGAATGTAGAGAGGAATTTCAAGAGAAGGCATACTCTAGAATGATGAAGATAAGAAAATAATAACTCAGATACTAGGGAAAAATGTTAGCTCATAGACTCAGGGATCCCTTGAAATCTGGTTGTTTAGTTTTGGTGTATAATAGAAGATTTGAGAGTCAGTGGGGAAGAACATTTTCTGAAAGATGGATTGGACCTTTAAGAGTGAGATCTCAGGTGTCTGGAGGTTTTAAAGTTTTAAAATAATTAGATGGTTCAGTCTTAAAGAAGAGATTGGCTGCTGGTCAGGTGAAGGTATTTTACCCAAGAGGCACTAGAAGCAAAGAATATTGACTCCACAATGAGGATAAACTATGGAACATTCTTTAAATTTTGGATTTTGGTGATGCTGCCCATCTGTTTTGTTGGAAAATATTTTTTTAGAAGGTAACCATGGGTAGGGCTTCTTTATTTGATCTTGGAAAGTGTAGGGGTAAATGACAAGCTGGCAGCTCTGTAGAGAAGTTACCCCAGATTGTCTGTTTCCAACCCCATCTCTTAATTTGTTTGAACCCTAGTATTTGTTTCTCTTCACTGGTTTTAGTCCTCTACCACTTAAAACTGGAAAATCTTTTGGTCTTTAAGTGCTAGACTCTTCACACTTATTGGTTTTGGTTTATTGTGTTGGAAATTGTGTTTTTGTTAGAAGGTACCTGTCACGTGCAACTTGACACTCGAGGTAAAAGCAGCTCATTAAATTAATAATACAGAGATCTAAATTTATACTCGAAGCGCAGAAAGCAATTCTCCATAGCAACTGTGACTTTCCTTTGAGTACTCGCTATTCAACTGCGCTAGTCTAAGCTCTAAATCTAAATTAGTCAATCTCTCAATAGTTTGTCTCAGTCTTTTCTTCAATAAGCGACGCACAGCGCAATAGCCAATGTAATGGTGCACTAAAAGGTTTATTAAATGTCTGTGAATTATTAAAAGGGGTAGTGAGCATAAACGGAATGGATAGTGGAGGATTAATGGGTTAACAGATGTTAGTGAGGAGGGTCCATGTGTAATGGATGTATTTTTAATGGTCTGTGGTGTGCGGAATAGTGGTTGGGTATGAAGTCAATGCGAGGAGGAGTAAAGGATATAAAAGGGGTTGGGTTTTTTGGTTTGACATTCTTTAGAATTAAATTATAGAACGTATATATAGTTAATAGTTGTAAAGCTTTAGGTTAAATCATTGTTATTATATCTTTCCTTATTTTCTCAGTAATCATTTCTAAATCCTTATATCTTTGATTATTGAGTTTCCAACCCTTCGTGAGATTTTAAGAATTTTAATATTACCTTTAACTTATATTAGAATTCTCCTCAAACATATCTCAAAGCAGTAGCTCTTTCTTCAAGTCATCTTCGAATCACTTCCTCGAACATTTCCTCTGTGCCTCGAAGAAGTTTCTAAACTCCTCTCTCAATCTCAGTTCCAGGAACACCCTCGACCTTGTGCGTAGGTCGTCCGGTGACAGTATAATTTAATTCTAAATAGTTCTCATTCTTTGCACTACTATGTCCCTTTTTCAGGTGTTTTTTCTCTAAATTCTTAAAATAACACCTGTTCAACGCACTCCTCCTATGGGCGCTACTACTAGAGCTCGCGCCAGAATCAGGCAAACAGCCACCCGGCCAATTTTCCACACTCACTCCTTGGAGCCACTCAACCTTATGGAACGGCAACATTCAGTCCAATCTGTAGAAGACATCCCACAAGATTTTGATGACTCTAGTGATGATGAAGAAGGAGAGGATACAATGCACAAGGTACCATCCGCCCCTGCTAATCACCCTTCTGGTCAACCTTCAGAACCTGGACCATCTAATTCTCTGGAAGATTTCATGAGACTTTTCATGAAGACCCTTTCAAATTCAAGGTCTTCAGAGGGATCTAAATTCAAAACTCCTTCTATGAAATCTCCTGATAAATTCAATGGAGAACATCCAGACAGATTACGGCCCTTCTTGCAAACCTGCAAGCTCCTGTTCCATAATGACCCTCGAACCTTCAATAACGACCAATCGAAGGTTGTTTACGCTTCTTCATTCCTAGCCGGAATATCAGCAAGATGGTTCAAACCTTATCTTCTCATGCTCTCTTCGACCGAAACCCACTTACTTATTAAAAACTGGGAAAAGTTCGAAGACCAACTCTTCACATTGTTTGGTGACCCTAACAAAACTTACAACACAGAAATTGAACTTGACTTCCTTCGCATGAGTGATAATGGTAAAGCCTCTGAATATATCTCGGACTTCAGAGCACTTCAAACTCAAGTAGGTTGGAATGATGCTTCCCTCAAGTATCATTTCAAAAAAGGACTTCCTTTGAGGATTCTGGATCAGTTAAATCTTCATGGTCAGAAGATGACTACTTTAACGGATTTAATGGATCAAAACCTCGAACTCGGCAGCGTTTACCAAGGACGACTTCAAAAACGTCGATACACCAACAAACCTCAAGGCCTAAATTTTAAATCGAGACCTTCTTCACACCCACGTAGAACTCAATCTAAACCCAATAAGGGAAATGACAGGCCTCGACCTAAAAGCTTGAACCCTGGCGATATCAGCAAAATAATGGATCCTAAAGGGGAACTCAAAGAAGCTGAGAGGAAGAGAAGAGCGGATAATGGGTTATGTATGTATTGTGGGGGTAAGCACAAGCTGGAAGATTGTGTAAAGTTGAAGGAAAGAGAAGGTACTAATTCGAAGTCAAAAAACTAGTAGATAGTTTACTTGTGCGCAAAACAAACTATCTTATCTTGCCCAGTGCACAGAACCTCCATGTCTTAAGGACTGGAGTTGCCTTAAACCGCTTGAGATTCATTCTTTTTAAGGAGGATACCCCCTTCAGTTGTCTTATAGACTCTGGAGCTTCAATTTCTTTTGTTAGTTTATCTTTTGCTGAGAAGCTACAACTAACATTTACAGATATTGATCAAGCTCCAATTTACTTGGTCGAGTCAGAGGAACCCAAATATTGGGTAAGTAAGAAAGTTTTATGGGTTTTCAACTTTCTGAACTTTCCCCCCTTTGAGTGGGAATTAACAGTCTTGGACGCCCCAAGGATGGAAGATACCATTCTTGGCCATGACTTTTTAATGCATTGGAATCCTGAAATTTATTGGTTGCGGGGATTGATCATCCCACCCACTAAGTATATTTCTAATTCTTCAATGCAGGTCAATAGGGAGTTAAACAACCTTCCTGACAACGTCCTTCTAGATGACAAATATCTACCAAATGACTTGCAAGCATCTGATCATTCTTTAAATGAGCAATTGGCTAAACCTTCTAGCTCCATGACTTCACTCAAAGAGGATTTAAATTGCCTCGAAGTAATCGAATTATGCTCTCTCAATTCTGGTCTTCCCTCGACAGATTCTCTCGAAGATGATGAGGACAACCAAATCAATGTTGAAGCCATTAAATAAACTCTACCAGAAATCTATCATGATTTCCTAGATGTTTTCTCAATCTACAAGTCCAATAAGTTACCACCTCATCAACCCTACAACCATCAAATAGAGTTAATAGGTCCATTACCTCCAACAGGTCCTGTCTATTCTTTGTTGAAGGACAAATCTCAAGTTCTTCAATGCTACATTGAAGAGAATGTAACCAAAGGTTTCATCAGAGCTGGTAAATCTCCAACCGGCTCCCCTTTACTTTTTGTAAATAAAAAGGATGGTAGTCTTAGGTTGTGTGTTGACTATAGAAAGCTCAACACAGTCACTAAGAAGAATGCATATCCTGTTCCACTTATGTCATTGCTTCTTACCCTTTTCAATGGTGCTAATTTCTTTTCTAATATTGATCTTAGAGGCGCTTACAATCTTATTGGCATTGCGGAAGGTCATGAACCACTGACTGCAATGCACACTAGATTTGGTAGTTTTGAATATTTAGTTATGCCTTTTGGATTGTGTAATGCACCATCAACTTTTCAAACCTTTGTCAATGACATCTTTCAAGATGTTGTTGAACAATTTGTTGTCATCTATTAAGATGATATTTTAATTTTCTTGAAGACACTGGATGAACATATTCATCATGTTTGACAGGTTCTAAATTGACTTCGAGATCATGGTCTCTACACCAAGCACAATAAATGCGAATTCCATCTTAAATCAATTGATTTTTTGGGGTTTACGTTGTCCACTGATGGTTTAGTCATGGAAAACAAAAAGGTCCAAAAAGTCCTGGAATGGCCTGAGCCCAAAACCATTAAACCCCTCCAAGGATTTTTGGGTTTTGCAAATTTCTATAGAATATTTATTAAAGATTACTCTAAAACTATTTCCAATCTTACTTCTATTCTTAGAAAAGATATTCCTTTTGTTTTTACTTCTACAGCATGAAAGGAATTTGAAGAATTGAAGACAGCGTTCACCACAGCTCCAATTCTTCAACACTTTGATCCTTCTGCTTCGACAATTGTCCAGACAGATGCGAGAGATTATGCTATCGCAGGGGTCATTTCTCAATTAAATCCTGAACCAAAATTGTTTCATCCTGTTGCTTTTGATTCACACACACTCATTGCAGCAGAATTAAATTATAAAATTCATGACAAAGAGCTTTTAGCTATTATTCATTGTCTTAAAAAATGGCGCTCTTTTCTTCTCAGCCTAGATAGTCCTTTTCAAATTTTAACAGACCATAATGCTTTGAAATACTTCATTTCTTCCAAAGTGTTAACCAGCTGTTAAGCCAGGTGGGCTGAATTTCTGTCTGAATTTTCTTTTTCTATTTCCTATCGCCCAGGTAAGAACTGCATTGTCCCAGATATCTTGTCACATCAGGAAGACGTTTACCCACAGCGGGGGGACGCATTTGCTGACAAGAACCCAGCAAATGTAAAATAAATTTTCAATTAATCAATGTTAACTACTCATCAACTTAATTTGATGGAAATTTAATCGTTTCAAAATCCATTATCCAACATCCTCGAAGCTCAGTCAAAGGACAACTATTGTTTAGCGTTAAAAGACAAAATACTCTTGAAGCAAGGGGCCAAAAGATTTAGTATTGAATCAGGTCTATTAGTTTTCAAAGGTAGAGTAGTCATACCCAACAACAATGAAATAAAATTATTGATTTTCAACAGTTGAAATGATTCTCCATTAGCTGGTCATTTTGGGGTTGATAAAACCTACCAGTTAATAGCGAGGGATTTCTTCTGGCCAGGAATGACCAGAGAAATCAAGGCCTATATTAAAGCTTGTTACGAATGTAATAGGAATAAGGCTCCCCATCACCGGAAGCATGGGTTGCTTCAACCACTTCCTATTCCTCTAAACCTTGGGAATCTTTATAGATGTATTTTATTTCTCAACTTCCTCTTTCTAATAATTTCGATGCTATATAAGTAATGGTAGATAGATTTTCAAATATGTCTATTTTTATTAAAACCACTACTACTGCTACAGCAGAAGATTTGTCAAAACTTTTTCTAGAATATGTATTTTCCAAACATGGCTTACCTAATGATATTAATTCAGATAGAGGCTCATTTTTTGTATCCACATTCTGGACTCAACTGTTTTGACAACTCAATATCATGAGGAATCTCTCCACGGCCTATCTCTGGAAACCGATGGGAAAACAGAAAGGGTCAACCAAATACTAGAACAATACCTTTGAATGTATGTCAGTTACCAGCAAGACGATTGGACCACATGGTTACCATTGGCCAAATTTGCTTATAATAACTCGACTCATTCTTTGACATGACAATCTCCTTTAAAAACTGTTTATGGAAGACATCCTCGATTCAACTCAATCCATGTAGGAACTAGTCATCCTGCTGAACATTATCTTCATACCATATCACGACTCCAAGAGGAACTTAAATCAAATTTTGAATTAGCGATTTGAAGGTACAAGGAACAGGCCGACAAACATCAACAATCTGCTCCTTCTTTTAAACCATACAACAAAGTATGGCTCAATGCACGAAACATTCAAACGACCTGACCATCAAAGAAAATAGCTGAAAAGCGCTTGGAACGATTCGAAATTGACTCTCAAGTCTCTAAAACTGCATTTTGACTCAAGCTACCTCCTAAATGGCAGGCTATTCACCCTGTTTTCCATGTATCTCTCCTGGAACTGGCTTGAGAAACATACCCGGGCAAGAACCAACCTCCTCTGGAACTGATCAAAGTAGAAGACCATCTAGAGTGGAAAGTAAGCCATATCCTTGATTCAAGCATGCGCAAGGGGGAACTTCAATACCTTGTGGAATGGGAAGGCTTCCTTGATGACTAAGACAAAACATCCTGGAAACCAGCCATCAATGTTTCTAACGCCCCTGAACTTCTAAAATCTTTTAATCTTAAATATCCTTTAAAGCCAAAACCTTAAAACTCTCTTTTTTTTCTTTTCCTTCTATTTTTCCTTCTTCTCTTTATAATCTAAAAACATCTCTACCTCTAAAATTTCCGTATTCTTTGTTTTCTTTTCTTCTTTCTTCTTTTTTCTTTCAACCTTTTTTAAAAATAAATTAAATTAAATTAAAATAAAATAAAATTAAAAATAAAACAAAATAAATAAAATAAAACTATCTAAAATTTCTTTAAATTTTCTTTTCTTTTCTTTTCAATTTTCTACATACATTCTTTCCTTAAAAAATTCTCTTCCTCAAACTATCAAAATTTTTACAAACGCTACACGACAATCTTTCTCGAATTTAACTTCTATCTCTAAATATCTCATTTAAAAATTTCTTCAAACAATTACTTCTTTCTTTTAAATTCTTTGTTTAAAAAAAAATTATTTCTTTTCTTCTTTTTTTCCTTTCTTTTTCAAATAACTAAAATTCCTCAAAACTTCAATAAAAAAACTTTCACAAATAACAAATTTTTTTTCTTTCATTTAATTTTCATTTCCAATAAAATTAGTTCAATCAACTATTTCTTTTTCCTACTTAAATTTTTCTTTCAAAAAATTAAACTAAAACTCTTTCAATTAAAATTTCTTTCGTTTCTTCTTTCATTCAAAATCCTTCTTTCAAAATTTAAAACAAAATTTTATTTAAATTTTTTCTTTCTTTTTTTTTCTTTTTTTTCTCAAAATCTTATAAAATAAATATTAAAATTTTAAATTAAAACAACAAAAATAAAATAAATACAAATTGTTTCTACTTTTCTTTTCCTCTTTCTTTCTTTTCCTTTCTCCTTCAATTTTAAATTTTCTCTTTTATTTTCTCTTGAACCAATCCTTTCATCTTCTTCAAAATCACCCTTATCTTCTTCCTACATTTTTCAAAAACTTTCTCCTCTCCTACTGGTACCACTTCCCCAATTTCCAGTAGTTCTTTGGCCACGTCAAAGGAAGCAGCATCGATAATTTTATTGGCTTCACCACTTAAATCTTCAGTAAACCTGGTTCATTGACCTGGTCAAGGTTTTTTCCACCATAACTGGTCAAGAGTCTCTTCAATATCTTCCCTCGAATCAACCACTGGTTGATTTGCCTTGACTGGCAGCAACGGCCCAGCTTCCACAATTGGAACTTCTGCGATGATATCTGGATTCTAAAACAAGATCATCAGTAACATAATTTCTAAAAACAACAGAAGAATGGACTTACTTCAAATATGGGGTCAGTCTCTAAGAAGAATTTTGGAGTAACCTCCACGGCCACTTCTTTCTCCTCTTCGTCATCCTCAATGACCACCCATCGTTTTTTTGGAGTTTGCCTTGAAATGAGAACTTCTTCCTCATCTTCCTCCACCAACTCATCCACCTCCTCTTCTACCCTTTGTTTCTTACTCGTGGCCTGGGTTACCCAGGTTGCTACATCATCTTCAACTTTCTCCTCATTCTCTCCCACCAATTGATCATCCCGAATTGAAACATCCCAAATATCCTCGACTACCTCTTTTGTTTTTGGTATCACCCAATATATGTTCTTTGTGAATCAACGCTCAATGTCCGCATTTTTTGACAAGGCATCACACCCCACCCGTCTCCAGTGGCAAAACTCGCACTTCTGGCGAGGACCTTGTGTCGCTGTACTTTCAACACAAAAGTACTCCATTGATTCACAGGCCGTGCAGGCCTGGGAATATTTCCGGGTAACGATTCCCCCATCCGCTTTAGGGTGTGGAGGCGTGGGAGTTGGGGTAGGACAATTCATCATAGTAAAGTATAAAGTAATTAAAATAAAAGGTGAGGGAAACTAGTGTGGGAAGTATGTCTCATGCTCAACAGAGATCACATTTTTTATACCCGGGAATCTGTCACGCGCCACGTGACACTTGAGGCAAAAGCAGCTCATTAAATCAATAATACAGAGGTCTAAATCCATACTTGAAGCGCAGAAAGCAATTCTCCATAGCAACCACGACTTTCCTTTGAGTACTCGCTATTCAACCGCGCTAGTCTAAGCTCTCAATCTAAATTAGTAAATCTCTCAATAGTGTGTCTCAGTCTTTTCTTCAATAAGCGACGCACAGTGCAATAGTAAATGTAATGGTGCACTAAAAGGTTTATTAAATGTCTGTGAATTATTAAAAGGGGTAGTAAGCATGAATGAAATGGATAGTGGAGGATTAAAGGGTTAAAGGATGTTAGTGAGGAGGGTCCATGTGTAATGGATGTATTTTTTAATGGTCTGTGGTGTGTGGAATAGTGGTTTGGTATGAGGTCAATGCGAGGAGGAGTAAAGGATATAAAAGGGGTTGGGTTTTTTGGTTTGACATTCTATAGAATTAAATTATAGAATGTATAGATAGTTAATAGTGGTAAAGCTTTAGGGTAAATCATTATTATTATATCTTTCCTTATTTTCTCAGTAATCATTTCTAAATCCTAAAATCTTTGATTATTGAGTTTCCAACCCTTCATGAGATTTTAAGAATTTTAATATTACCTTTAACTTAAATTAGAATTCTCCTCAAAAATATCTTGAAGCAGTAGCTCTTCCTTCGAGTCATCTTTGAATCACTTCCTCGAAAATTTCATCTGTGCCTCGACAAAGTTTCTAAACTCCTCTCTCCATCTCACTTCCAGGAACACCCTCGACCTTGTGCGTAGGTCGTCCGGTGACAGTACCCAGGGGGGGCATCTAGGTTTTATTTTGGTAAGCATGGGGGTAACTGATGAGCTGGCTTCTCTGTAGATTAGTTACCCCATAATGTCTGTTTCAAGTATTTTTTTTGTACTAGTTGAATCATATTTCTTGTTTTTGTAATTCTGGTTCCAAGTCCACTATGAATTTAAACTGGCTTGGGACTGGATTCTTTGGTCTATTTGGATTGGTGGTGGATCACTGGTGGTCTCCAATCATTTTTATTTATTGGAGGGAGCCCATCCAGTGATCATTTCCTTGGAATCAACTTTCTATGGAGCCAGACTTTTTCTTTTTCTTTCTTTGATTTTTGTGTCTATGGTTGTGTTAGATAGTAGTTTTAGATTATTTTCTTTTTTCTCTGTTTTCTTTTAATTTTTGATGGGGCTTATTAGGATATAAGGGGGGGGAAATCACAAATTATATTATATGGTGTCACCACATCAGGGTCACCTAGATATGGGAAAGCATTGGTGGGGAAAGGCTCATCAATTGGCCAGGCAATGCTATTTTCTTTTTATCCTTAACTCATTTTTTATTATTTATTTTAATTTCTATTCATTTAATCTTTTCTTTATTGATATTATCATTCTTAATTTACTTTTTTATCTCAATTTATTTAAAAATTATTTAATAGTGTATCCACATCAAGATGCACTTGGATGTGGGTAAGGTATTGGGGGATCAGCTCATTAATTGGCTGGGGGATACCATTATTTAGCTTAATTATTTTATTTTCAAGTTTTTCTAGTATGATAGTATCTTAAGTAATAATAAATAAAATTTTAAAATAAAAATAAAAAATATAAGTAATAATAAAAAATAAAAATAAAAATAAAAATAAAAATAAAAATAAAAATAAAAATAAAAATAAAAATAAAAATAAAAATAAAAATAAAAATAAAAATAAAAATAAAAATAAAAATAAAAATAAAAATAAAAATAAAAATAAAAATAAAAATAAAAATAAAAATAAAAATAAAAATAAAAATAAAAATAAAAATAAAAATAAAAATAAAAATAAAAATAAAAATAAAAATAAAAATAAAAATAAAAATAAAAATAAAAATAAAAATAAAAATAAAAATAAAAATAAAAATAAAAATAAAAATAAAAATAAAAATAAAAATAAAAATAAAAATAAAAATAAAAATAAAAATAAAAATAAAAATAAAAATAAAAATAAAAATAAAAATAAAAATAAAAATAAAAATAAAAATAAAAATAAAAATAAAAATAAAAATAAAAATAAAAATAAAAATAAAAATAAAAATAAAAATAAAAATAAAAATAAAAATAAAAATAAAAATAAAAATAAAAATAAAAATAAAAATAAAAATAAAAATAAAAATAAAAATAAAAATAAAAATAAAAATAAAAATAAAAATAAAAATAAAAATAAAAATAAAAATAAAAATAAAAATAAAAATAAAAATAAAAATAAAAATAAAAATAAAAATAAAAATAAAAATAAAAATAAAAATAAAAATAAAAATAAAAATAAAAATAAAAATAAAAATAAAAATAAAAATAAAAATAAAAATAAAAATAAAAATAAAAATAAAAATAAAAATAAAAATAAAAATAAAAATAAAAATAAAAATAAAAATAAAAATAAAAATAAAAATAAAAATAAAAATAAAAATAAAAATAAAAATAAAAATAAAAATAAAAATAAAAATAAAAATAAAAATAAAAATAAAAATAAAAATAAAAATAAAAATAAAAATAAAAATAAAAATAAAAATAAAAATAAAAATAAAAATAAAAATAAAAATAAAAATAAAAATAAAAATAAAAATAAAAATAAAAATAAAAATAAAAATAAAAATAAAAATAAAAATAAAAATAAAAATAAAAATAAAAATAAAAATAAAAATAAAAATAAAAATAAAAATAAAAATAAAAATAAAAATAAAAATAAAAATAAAAATAAAAATAAAAATAAAAATAAAAATAAAAATAAAAATAAAAATAAAAATAAAAATAAAAATAAAAATAAAAATAAAAATAAAAATAAAAATAAAAATAAAAATAAAAATAAAAATAAAAATAAAAATAAAAATAAAAATAAAAATAAAAATAAAAATAAAAATAAAAATAAAAATAAAAATAAAAATAAAAATAAAAATAAAAATAAAAATAAAAATAAAAATAAAAATAAAAATAAAAATAAAAATAAAAATAAAAATAAAAATAAAAATAAAAATAAAAATAAAAATAAAAATAAAAATAAAAATAAAAATAAAAATAAAAATAAAAATAAAAATAAAAATAAAAATAAAAATAAAAATAAAAATAAAAATAAAAATAAAAATAAAAATAAAAATAAAAATAAAAATAAAAATAAAAATAAAAATAAAAATAAAAATAAAAATAAAAATAAAAATAAAAATAAAAATAAAAATAAAAATAAAAATAAAAATAAAAATAAAAATAAAAATAAAAATAAAAATAAAAATAAAAATAAAAATAAAAATAAAAATAAAAATAAAAATAAAAATAAAAATAAAAATAAAAATAAAAATAAAAATAAAAATAAAAATAAAAATAAAAATAAAAATAAAAATAAAAATAAAAATAAAAATAAAAATAAAAATAAAAATAAAAATAAAAATAGAAATAAAAATAAAAATAAAAATAAAAATAAAAATAAAAATAAAAATAAAAATAAAAATAAAAATAAAAATAAAAATAAAAATAAAAATAAAAATAAAAATAAAAATAAAAATAAAAATAAAAATAAAAATAAAAATAAAAATAAAAATAAAAATAAAAATAAAAATAAAAATAAAAATAAAAATAAAAATAAAAATAAAAATAAAAATAAAAATAAAAATAAAAATAAAAATAAAAATAAAAATAAAAATAAAAATAAAAATAAAAATAAAAATAAAAATAAAAATAAAAATAAAAATAAAAATAAAATAAATATTAAAATAAAACAAATTATATATATATATATCTGTTATATATTGTTGTTCTCTCTATTTAGTGAATTATTAATTTTTTTATTTAATTTCTGGGAGAAGAAGCCTCTGGCGGTTGGTCTTGATTTGTTGGCATTTTTTCTTTTTGTTGGGATTGGAGGAAGATCTGTGTTCTTTGTGGTGTAGGTGGCTGGAAAGAGTATATGAATTGTAATGGTCAGGGACCAGATTTAAAGGTAATTTTTGGGTAGAAGTAGAAGATGCTGGGATATTGTGTTGGAAGGTGTGCTTGATTATTCTAGACATCTTCCAGTGGTCATAAGGAAGTTTTTTCCTCAGATTCTCCTCAAATTCATTCAATGGACCATGATGAGCAAAGGCTTTAATCATTTCTGAACACATCATACTTAGGTGTTGCTTCATATTGGTGTAATCCAGTGTTAATGTGGTTTATAGAGGTTTGCCCATCCTAATAGCAGTCTCAGGAGGCGGGGTGCCAACTAAAAAGTAGAAGTGGATCATTAATTGTGTTCTGTTGAAGAAATTGTATCTATTAATTTGGTGCTTACAGATTGGAAGCTCATCAAATTTGTATGCAGCTGGAATTTGCGCTGTGAAGAATTTTGAATAAATGAAGTAGGAGTATTAACCAGATGAAGGCATGGATTTTCATTGTCATCCTCTAAATGGTGTTGAGAATATGAAATAAAATGAGGAAGCTCCTGTGGCCTTGTTGGAGCAGAAGGGCTGCTTTTGTTGTTGTTGATATTGTTTCTTAGCTCAGCTTGGTTGGATACTGCTGGTGGAGTACCAGGTTTGTTGTAGGATGGACCAGGAGTAGGTGACCTGGAAGCTGATTGGGATCTTTTGGATGAAGATCTGGACGATATGGAACTGTCAGATGAGTAATTAGCAGGCAGCAGAGAGGTTTAGTTAACTCTTCTGGTTTGAGAGTGAGATTTTTGTTTGAGAGCAGTGTTTGGTGCTCTAGTGCCTTCTTAAGGTCCTCTGGAAGGTCCTCTACAAGTTATGGAATTTGTGGAAGTTTTTGATAAAGAAATTGTAGTGCGCATTTCTCAGGGAGCACTAGGAGGTTGTTGCATGGAGTTGTTGGTGTTAACTGGTGCAATGTGGCTGTTTTCTGATTGAATTTGGAGGTTTGGGGCATGATTTTTGCTCTCCAGAGAGGCAGGAGGCCACATGCACACAGTCTAGCAGCCTGGGAGCAGATTTTGAAGCTGTTTTAGCTTAATTGGCTGAGATAAAGGCTGTTTCTTGAGATGATAATGTAGATCTTTTGGAGAGTGTTTTGGGGACAGAGCGGTGTGATATTCTGGATGGAGCTGAAGATAGAGAAGAGGAAGAAGAAACTAGTTCTGGGGACCTGGTAGGAGATCTAGAGATGTATTTGTGTGAAGGTGAGTTTGGTGGTATTGGATAATTGGGGTCTCTTTCACACCTTTTCTTTTTGGAGTTGCAAGAATCACAGGCCCTGTTGTAGAGTTCGGCTTCAGGAGTTGGAAGAGTGAAGGTGCAATTTCTTCACATGTTGATACAATGTTTGCAAGCATAGTCCTTGAAAGCAGTGAAAAAAGGAAGGTCTTATGGGTCAAAATTAGGAGATCAGGCCATTATCTGTGATGGGACATTAATGAAGAGAAAAGAGATAAAAGAAAATTTTTATCAGTGATGTGTAGATGATGAAGAGAAAGTGGAAGTTCAGTAGGGGGGTTGAGGAGTATTGTGCATGGAATTGGCCCTGTCTTTTTATGCAAAGTGTGGAAAGTCCATCAAGACTTTAAAATGAACACTGTGGTCAGTTCATCAAGACTGTAACCTGAAGAAAAGTATTGTCCCCCAAGACTATACCGTGAGGATGGTTTGATGGTTGAGTCCTTCAGGACCATAAACTGATATTGTGATCACCACAGAAAATTTGGGGGGGTATTTCTAGCAATACCCTTTGTGTAAACTTCATTGAGCCACAAATATATGCCTGAATTATGCACACATCATCACCATGGAGGAAATTGTTTGTCCTTACATTTAGTCAGAGATTTGTCACAAATTTAGTCCAAGATGAACCTACATTGATCACTGTTTGATCTTAAATAATCCTAATTTGATCATGTTTTGAATTCCCTTTGAGGTCACTTTGATCTAACATAAGCTTTTCCATATTCAATATGTCAACTTTTCACTTTCAAAAAGAATTTGTAATGAATTTCACATGGATTATCAGAACCAAAACCAGTAATGTTGAGTAAATGGCTCCTCAACATGATTAATCTACAATAAAATACCATCAAAATTTAATCTGATTACTGAAAACTTTTGTTAAAATGACTAATAGATATTTAAATTGGAAAATAATATTCAATTTATCAATTTCAAATTCAAAATATAAATCCTCATTTCAAATGTGAATTTTTTAAATTCCTTACCTTACTATATTATGAGTAATATTTGAGGTATTGTACACCTTTTTAAATATTGTGTTTTACTGCTAGAAATTATCTCTGTTTTCAAATACATATTTTATAACAATTTTGAGAAAAAAGTCACTAGTAATGAATTTAGCCTTTTATATGTTCTTTATTAAACCTCACTTAATCCTACTTAAATCCAAATTGATCCAAAAAAACCTTATTAAAGATCTTTTTTAGCCCAGGTTTATTCAAGATTTGAGAAAAATATTATTTTGCATGTCCAATATGCCTATTTATTAAATTTCTTCAAGCTTTCTTTAAATTCCCATTAACATTAAACTTCACTGGAAATAATAAACACAAATCTTGAAAATATAGTATGTAGAATCAAAATAAATCTAATATAATATGCTTAAAACAATTTTTTTTTCTGGATTTATTTAAACAAAAAATTTTTCATTTGTGAAAATAGAAAAAATACTATCCATACTGAATTTAGAATTTATTTTTAAAAATTTAATGCCCCCTCACTTTCAAGTTTATCATGTATTTCAAAAATTATAGTTTTAATAATTTAGTGAATAGTACACCTGAAATATAAACCTTGGGGATATCAAAAACTAAAACATCAAGAAATTAAAAAGTTTTTTATTGATATGAATGGAAATAATAATTGAAAAACACCATTAGAGAAAGTTTTATTTTGAATAATAGGCATACTTTCTCATCTAAATTTAAATTTAAATAATTATTATTCTTACATAAGTTGCAGTAGATACATTATAGCTCAAAAAGAATTAAAATTTACAGAATGAGACTTCTATAATTCATATTAAAATAAGAAATCAACCTTCATTATCTACCTGTAAACTATTTTAAATTAAATAATTTCAAAGTCAGTATATACTGATGTTATTTTTTCTTCTAAAAAAATTTATTATATAGATTAATAGTCATAAACAGTTGAAATAGATGTTAATTTTATATAAGCAAAATTTAATGCATAAAAAGATAAAACTATCTTTTATGTAAAAAGTGATGTAGGAAAAAAATATTATTATAGTTTTGATGCACTATCAATTAAATTGAAGATAGAGAATATCAAAAGTTTAAAATTAATTTCAATTTTGATATCATCATTTTATTTTTTTTACTTGAGTAGAAAACAGATTTTAAATCTCAATATAATTTTAAATCCCATTAGTTTGTAGATTTAAACATTTGAAACTAAGAAATAAATATTTATTAAAGAATTTTAAAATATTTGCCCTTCTAAAAACTCATAAATCCAACTTCAAATCTTCTAACCTTCACAAGTAACCACAATGCATTCTGAAAATAGTCTATATTTAAATAATTATAGGTAAAAAAAATTATTTTTTTATTTTTTATTTCTATTTTTGATAAAAAATATATATATATATATATAATTGCTTAAAAAGTCTATGAGGGAACTTAATAGTGGTTTTGGCAGTAAATATATAAATTCAACTTTCAAAAAAATTGTTTGGAATAAATTACAAAGACAAAAAGGTTATATTTTGATGAAAGAATAATGATTTAGGTTCTTTTAAAATTAAATTAACCATTTTTATGGAATATCAATTCATGGTTATTATTGTTCATGATATTATCATAGAATTTTTAGCTTTTTTAAAATAATGATTTTCTATTGTGTGGTATGTAGGTTAAAATAAGTTTAAGGGTTTTATTGAAGATATATATACCAGAAACAATAAAATCTGTAGATTTAAAATTATAACTTGCTTTTCTGATGTTTTACATCCTTGATAAGTAGCTCATGCATTACAAAAGTAAAAAATTATAGTCACTGGAAATAAGTCCTTGTAAATTCCAAATTTTTTGTTATTATTAAAATAATTACTTAAATAAACTGAATATTTCTTCAATCACTAATTGAAAGAAGGAGTTTCAAAATCTTATTTTGTAGTTATAAAAGTTTGAGTTATTGTTCATATTATCAAATATAATGAACATTTGTAAATTTTTAATTCAAAACTAGTGGTCATAGCAAAGTAATACTGGAACAATCAGATAAACAGGGTGGAATAAAGTCATATCACAACAGGAAATGATAAAAAATTGTTGATTTTCTGCTCACAAAATTCAACATATTTTTGACATATTTTTCCACTTTAGATAATGTTTAGTGGATTTTAACATTATTATAACAAACAAGCTTAACAATGTTTTTAATTTTTTTAACAAAAATAAATATTTTTAGATCATTTTTTTTTGAAAAAATGACTTATTTTTATGCTTTATCTATAATAGTTAGTATTTTTTTGCAGAAATCACTTGTTTTGATATTCTCTTTTTTAATTTTTTAAGAAAGTTCATTGCATTAAAGTTTTGTATAAAATTTTCATTAAAAAATCATATTTTAAATCTAGAGATTTGGTTTTGAAATAATATATATTTTTATGTTAATTGACTTATTATTCTTGGATTGATCAATTATGTTAAAATTGGGATTTATTATTTCTAGTGAGTGTACATCATAGTTGGTTTTCAAATTAAAGATCAATAAATGTTGAAATTTTGTAAAATTCTAAATATCTTTTAAAATTTTTTACTTTAAATAATGTTTAATGTTATTTAATCATTCTATAAGTAGAACACAATTAAAATCATATAATGCTACATTTCTTTCAATTACTAATACTACATTTCTATTCTACTTGAAACAATGGAAACTAAAGCTTGGTATCTCATATAAGAGACTCACAATTTTCAAAAATAATATTTCCAACTTTTTAAACATGATACACATTAAAATATATTTTTAGAATAATTTCCTAATTAGTTTCAAATACCAGAAAATAATGACCTCAATTTATTTTAATACCTAAACCATTCTGATGAGTGAATTTCACAATCCTCTAAGTAACATATGGTTATCATTTATACACATATGCATGATTTCTCCTTTTGTTTAATTTTAGCTGAATCTAAAAAGGAAAATCACATGTTGAATATCATCTATAGATAAACTTCTTATATTAGAAGCTAATATTTCATATGAGAAATTTGTTATTGAGTTTGGGAAAGATTAATAAGTGTTGGGAATTATAATTGAGCCATTTATTCAAGTAAATAAAAAAGGATGACCTTGTAAATATTTCATATATATATATATGTATATATATATATATAATAAAAATTAATTATATAGTATCATTTAACCATGGTTTTATACTAATTTCATATAAAAAAGGGATTGAACTAAAAATTTCAGTAAAGAAAATAAAAATAAGATAAGTTAATATTCTTGTTAATATTTTCATATTTTTGATATGGCTTACTTAAGGGAGAAAATTTTTTGGTTTTAGAGTACAAGAATTTCTAGATAAAAATCTTCACAATATAGTTTGACCCTCTCAAAAAGAAAATTCTAAAAATTTTACTATCACATTTTATATATCTGTTAAGTAATAGAAAATGGAGTGGTGTCTTTGACAATGAAGCTTTAGAAAATGAAATAAATGATTTAAATTTATAATATAATTTTTGAAAAAAAAATCATGTATTCAAAAAAAATTATATATCTTACAATCAAGATAGCAGTATTAATTGAAAAACTGTAAAAACTTTGGAAAGAAAACAAGAAAAAAATATTTAGTAAAATGCATAAGTTATTTTTAGAATTTAAGGAAACTTTATATCTTTACCTGTAAACTAGCTTTAAAGCAGGTTTATATTTAACATGTGGAAATTCATACATGGTAACCTTGCATCATGAGAGCAGAATAAAAGTTATGTAGTTTTATTTTATTAATTTATAATAGTATTTTTATTTTTAGCTTTTTCATTAGTATCACCACACAATATGGGGGGAAGACTTGCTAGCAAGTCCGCAACCTTGAACCCAGATTCATATTTAATTGAGCACATAATGAGGCAGTGATGAAAAAACCAACAATCAAGCTTGGAACCTCTCTGAAATAAGCTCAAAGACAAGTTAAATACTTATTGAAGCACAGTTGATCATTATTGAAAAAAGACTTGTAATCTGACTTACTCTAACTATAAAAGGAATATTGATATGAGTGAAGTTCATAACATTAACAGACTGGAAAATGCATAAGATTTTAAAAATAATGTGCCTCTGCTTTATGAATTCATATGTAAAAGTAAATTTCTCATGTAAATAAAATCAAAAGCTTTTTGAAATCTTCACATAAGTTTGTGGATCTATCAACATATAGAGAAATTACTTAATATCATAATAAGTTTTTGAGGAGAAATAATGTAGTTTACTGATGTTTTTTATTGGATTTCATCATTAAAAGTTTTGTAAATATATATTTATTCTAATATTATGATCAGGAATTATCAATTTTTTCAAGCTTTAAAATATTTTTGAAAGCTAAAAACTTCTTTCAAATATAATTAAAATACATTAATTTAGAGGCATCATTTACATAATTGTAAAATATCATTTTTTTAATAAAGTGAAAAAATGATATGGCCACTATTATTTTTAAATAATAAATTTACCTCTTCTTCAATAAATCAAAATATTAAGGGTGGAATTTTATGATGATGAGCCATATGTCTCATAATTAGTACACTAGAATTTGGGTTTTTTTTAGTTTCAGGATATATCCCATTCCCACTCCCTGTTATGTTACATATATATATATATATATATTATTTACTTTATTTTGAAATTCTCCTTCCTTATTTTTTCCTTCAATTTCTGGACCATATCATGTTCTTCCCCTATTAAGTCTTCCCCCTTATGATCATTTTAATTCTCTCTTACCTGTTATATTTCATCTTCACACTTTGTGGTTGCCTCTCCACACCTCTCCATCCCGCCTCCCTTGAGCTCACTCCTTTCACTCCCTTCTCCACCCCCTTTTACTCCCTTTAGAGTGAAACAGGTAAGGTAGAAAGTAAAAGGGAGTAGCTTGAAAGTGTGGGGGGTGGATCTTATTGAAGAGAGATAGAGTCAGGGTGAGAAGAAAAGAGATGGGGAGGATAGAAAAAGAGGTGGTGTGGGATAAAAAAGGTTAGCAAGGGGGTGGAAGTGGTAGTGAGTGGGGTATGGTGGTGTGGACTGGGAGCCCAAAGGGTGTGGTGGGGTAATGTGGCGATCAGAAAGGGTGGGGAGGGTAGAAAGAGGAAAAAGAAAGAGTTAGAAGGGTCAAGATATGAGATAAAGGGGTGAAATGGGCTGAAACGTGAAAGGGAAGAGGATGGAGTGTTAGCAAAACAGGTGAGGAAGGTTGAGAAGAGTAAAAGTTCAGTTTTGAAGGCATCAAAAGCAAAACAAAGTTAAAATGATGATGATAAAAGGAAAAGGGGAGGGAATAGAAATGAAACAGGTGAAGAGTCAGAAAAGTATGTACAAAGGGGTCAAGTTAGTGTAAAAAAAGTTGGTGAAAAACAGAAGATGAACTCTATCTTTAGGCCGAAGGATAGAGTCCACCCTGCAATAATATGATGTTTTGCTTCCACTTATAAAAACAATACTTAAACATGTTGTATAACTATTTTATATCCTTAATCAATTCAAAATACAAATATATTGGCTGTTTGTAATAAATACTTGTATTCAAAGTAGAAGATTTATAAAAATATAAAAACTATCCATAAAGCCCTAGTACATTTTATAAAAAATTTTTTTATGGAATAATTGTGATAGTTATACATAAGATAAAAAATGAATTTTACAGGTAAATTTTAGAAAAAAATTGAAAAGTGGAAAAAAGTGCCTATGATGTTAAAAATCAAAATCTCTTTTCTATATTATGAGGTGAAATTTTTTATCCTTTAATTTAATATTAAAAGCTGTTGGTGAGATGAAAAATAGCTATGGCTTTCCTTATAGAGTGAAGATGAGACTTGAACAAAAAATAAATTGCTATACTTTACCTTCTATATTTTTTTGTTTGTTCTATCATTAATATAAATATCTGAATAATTATAATTAATAAATATAAATTTAAGAAAATTAAATAATAAAGATGTTCCAATATATTTTATTATATTGATTTAGTAAATTAATAAGCCCCTTGAGCCCTTTTCATTGCTTAAATTTTTTCCCACATAGAATTATATAAAATTTTATAAACATAAAAATCTTAGTTGTGATGGGACTTGGATTGAGCTCTCAATGAGATTCTGTTCCTGAAAACTGTTCAAGATAAGTTAATTTGTGAAATTTTTTTATTTTATTTAAAATTTGATTTTAAATTCCTTAAATCATTCCCAGGTTTATCTTTTTATTGAAAAGATTTATACCAAATACTAAGAAACACTGAACATAAATAAAATTTTTGAATTATTCTGATTTTTGTTTTAATAATAAATTTTTTAAGATTCTTCCTAATTATTATAATGTGAGTTTTCTCATATGATAGATTAAAAAAGCTTATAAATTTCAATGCTTTTATCTACAATTCACATGAAAAGACAGAACTTTTTCTTTTTTTATTTAAACTAAATTTGAGGAATATTGTTTTTGTATTTATTAAACATTTTTTATCTCCTTTTGATTATCAAAATCTTTTTTCTTAGATTTTTACTTCAAATTTTATAGAAAACCTCAAGTTATGAATTCAGATAGTTTAAAAATAAGAAAAAAAAATTCATCAATTTGAGATTGAAGATGATTTCAACTTAAAGCCTTAAATTGTTCTTTTGAAATTATATGAAAATTTCAAAACCTATTTCATTAAAATTCATTTTTATAAAAATTAATTTATTTAAGTATATATTCTTAATAAGGAGGATAACTTAAAAGATGCATGAATTTTTACTGTTCAAAAAAATCTCAAATTATATTTATTTTTTATATTTGCTAATAAAGAACATATTTTTATTTTTTTTAATATTGGTAAAAAAATAATATTACTAAAAAAGCATCAATAAATTATTAATCTGTATTTTTTCACTTGAATATAATGTTTACATTTTGTATTGTAAATTAACATGTTCAATACTCTTGTTCTTGAAAAAAAAGGTATTTCTGCACTACTATACTCAATTTAAAGGACAAAAAGAAAAAATTGAAATATTTCATGCTTCTCTTTAAAATATTTTCTTAACTTTTAATCAATAAAAATTCAATTATTCTAATATTAGCCTTTTCTATGAGTATCACTATAAATATATAATTTTTCTCATTTCAAACTATACTCTCATATATTGACTCTTCAATAAATATGATCATGCATTGATACATAAAAATTCACTTTAATACATAATATAGAGTCTGTGAAAAATAGTAGAACTTAATATTTAAATTTAAAAACACTCATAGTGCATGATAGAAATCTTTTTAGTTTGTGCTGTGTATTCCCAGGTGAAAAATATTGATGTCTTTTATTATTAAATTCAAGAAAAATAAGGCATTCAGCTTACATTTCTAAAGATTATTTGGTGATTTATATTAATTTCACCATTGATATTTTGTATTATGAAAAAATGGATTTTTTCTACATTAAGAAGTCCTGAAATATTTTTTAAATTTTTTGAAAAAGATGTAGTATATTTTTTAGAATGATTAAAATTTATACTTAAGAGAAAAGAATTAAATTTCATGTATTTTTATTCTTAAATTTTTATTCAAAAAGATGGTCTGATTAAATTTCTTAAAAAAGTATTTTTATTGAGAAGATTTCAAAAGCTTTTTTAAATTCTTATTTTCATTCAGATTTGAATAGTTTTTCATAATGCTTTCAATAAAAAATCACCCATGTTTTGTGAGTATTTCAAGCTTATTTCAGGAAGATTTCAGTCTGAGTTCAGTGTGAGTTCATTCTGAGTTCCACCTAGCTTCAAGTTGAGAACTTGCTAGAAAGTCCCCCCCCAAATATTACATGGTGTATAACTATATATTTTTTAATTTTTTTGTTTTTCAGAATATAAGCTCAAAGTTGCCCATCACTACTTCAAGTTGAAGCTCCATATGATATAATAAATGAATGATATATTTTAATGAATTTTTCTAAAGAATTTTCAAAAATAATGATTAAGAATACTTATTATAATTTTTTTAAATTTTTTTTATTCTATCTCTTGAAAGGAGATGACCATATCTCAATTTTATTAGTTTTTCCTCAGAAAAATTTATTCTTGATCTAAATAAAATTGCATCACTATTAAATAGATATTATTATAAAATATTACCAATTAATTTATCTGAACATAGTTGAAAGTATGTATAAATTAAAGTGTTTCAACATAGTCTTACTATTATTCCATCATTAATTTCACATTTAGATTTCATTATAATTGTAAAATAAGTTTTTCAATAATTTTAATAATACCTTAATATTTAATAATTTAGTAACATAATAGATTTTTTTCCTTTTTTTTATATGAGGCTTATTATAAAAACACCACTTCTAGATCTTTTCCATTTTGAAGTCTGATAAATTTAAATATTCATTTAACTACCCAAATTATATAAAAAATAATTCAAAAGTGTATTTTTTTAATGTACTCTTTTTGATAAACTTATTTTTTATTATATGTTATTCTTCAACTATTTATTGTAATTAATTACCCACTCATTTATGGTCTGTTCTTGTTGTAATTACATCCAGACAAAATAAGGATACTCTGATATTATATTAAAGTTCTAAATTAAAAACTAAATACTAGTGGCTGGTATTAAATATGAAGCTTTTATAGCTAAGTTGAACAATAATTAATGATTAAATGGAATTATATATTACAAATTTTATTGAGTGTATATAAAAACACTCAAGAAATATATATTAGATATACATATAACCATCGAATATCAAAAATGAAGTACTTATCAACATCATCTTTTTTAATGATTTTTAAATTTACTTAAAGAGACATTAATATTAACAAATCAAATTTTATATCAAATATAACAATATTATTATTTCAGTTTTCATTATTTTACCAAAAATTTGAGTTGCAAAATAATTTAATTCAGTATTTAATAAATTATTTTGAAAAATATTTACAAAAATAGTAATAACCCCTCACAAAATAAATATAATTTTTTTTACTTAAAATTTGCACAGTATTTCTAGCCTTAAAATATTGGTATTCCTCTAGCAAAAATATTTTTAAAAAAAATTTAAAAAAATTTTCATTAATTTATTACAAAATTTCAAATTTATAATTTACTTTACCTTACTAAAAAATTTAGTTGAAAATTTAATTTTTAATTTCCAAAAAATTAACTCAAAAGTCAAAAATTAAAAAACAAAATTATAAATATAATTATGAGAAAGGGGTATATTAAATTTATAATATTCATTTAGAAAAATTTCATATATTTTAGGGTTTTTGAAATTTAAATTTAATGTATTACAAAATTTTTATTAAATAACCAAGCCAAGTGTAATTGGCTTGGGTTTTTTGTATCTCTAGCACTTATTTTTTTTCTTATACTCATGTTTTATTTTTATTTATTTGGTTTTCTAACTTTCTCATTTTTTTTTCCAATATTCCCTTTTTTTTATGTGTTTAAAGTTTTTAAGACTGAAGTTGCTTTCAAACAACTTTGGTCTAACTTATATCTCACTTCCCCACCAGATTTCACCTGGTGGGGAAAATAACTTACCTTTTAGAAACCAAAGTCTCTTGTAGAGACTTTGGTTTCTCTGTGTTCATTGAACAGCCATAAAAAAACTGGCTGTGCAATGCACTGCATGCAGCACATGCAGCTGATTTCAAGTCAGCTGCATGAAATATGGAAGCAAGTGTGAAATGCGCATTTCTTGCAGTAGCAACACACATTTCATACATATTTGGCCATTTCCCATACTAGTAAATTGGGTGGGAGGGTAGAGAATGTAAAAGCGAGCAACCAAATATTCTGAAAGCGACTTTGGTTGCCCAAAAGCAACACTTCCAGCCAGGTTTCCCCTGGCTGAAAGTACTATATTGAAATTTAAGGGACCCAAGCTAATTTCAAAGGCTTGAGTCATAAATTAAGGTTTCCAAAAAGCAGCCAATATAAATCTGGCTGCAATAAAAAGTAAATTTTTTAAATAAAATAAAAAAATAAATAAACATGTGTTCAAATAAGATATACAAAAATCTGCAGCTGGTTATAAACAGCCTTCCATTGTTACAGATAAAAACAAAATCCTGTGTTGCTTTCAGCAACATTGGTCATGTTTCAATATTTTGAGCCAAGTAAGATCAGGAAAAAGGTCAAGGCAAAAAAATTGCATAATTAAAACTCTACCGATTTAATATGGTGGGAAGGTTCATATTTTAAAAATAGGTGGTGCACATTATAGTTCCCTTTAAAAAAATTTAAGAATGAAATAATTTTGATGCAATGTAAATTTAAATGTGATGAGTGTATTTTTTTAAGCTACATGAAACATGGTAGCTAGAATTTTGTGGTGTCATTTTTTTTTAGATGTAAAATGCAGCATGCCACAAACCTTCATCTGTACAACATGCAGCTAAGTAAATTCTAGCTGGAATTAGTATATGCATAGGAAAAAATGATCATTCTGTGTACAGTGCCTTAGCAACATTTTTCTTGGAATTTAGATGAAGTTAATCATATGACTGGGAGAGCTGCATTTTCTTGAAAAAGAGATCACTAAAAATTCAAGATATCCAAATTTTTTTGCCACTGAATTTATTTTATCTTTCTCTGTATCACTTACCTTTTTCAAAAATTATTGATCATATTTTTGCTTTATCATTTTGAATTATTGGTACTATTTTCTTGACCTTATCTGATTACCAGTAAGCAATTTTTTCTTGCTATTGTATTTCATATAGTTTTTGTAAGGCTGAGGTCTAGTACAGAGACATGAAATATCATGAATGGTTAGTTTTCTGGAAGATTTTTCTGGTCCTATATGAATACTGTAGTACAAATCCAATAAGTATTAAAATATAACTCAATATAAGGGTCTCAGAAATTTTAATCTCACTAATTATATATGGCTTACAATCTTATAGTTGGTAGAAAAATAGATTTAATAAATTCAGATACTATTCAAAGACTTTATAAGTACCATTGATATGTATTTTAATTGTATTAGTTAAATGTTTTAACTTTAATGATAAAGAATGCAGAAAACAAGACCAAAAACCCCCTCCTTTTATACACAATAACTTCCCCAATGAAAGCCTTGATTTACCAGCTATATACATGATTAATGATTACTCATTCCAACTAATAGAAATTTTCAAAAACATAAAGAGTGACCAATAACATAATTAGAATGATATCACCCGCCAAAATCCTGCAGTAATAGGGATAATCCATCAATAATAAAAAATAAGCAAAAAAGAGTCTATATGCGTGTAATACATTTAAAATAAAAGACTAAAAGGGAAACTTAAGGCTAATTATTACATAATATTAGGGGGATTAACAGTAGAAATGATGGGGCTAATCATGAAATTATACTATGTGAAATCTTCATTCAAAAATAACCAAAATTGACTGAGAAACAACTTAAACACCCAAAAAAGGGCATGAGATGTGGGGTAACTACATGCAGTCCTTGGCAGGTGCTTTCAGGGGTAAATCCTTGACTAATTTAGGCAAATTTAATCATGGAAGTGAATTAGAGTTCCCAGCTTGAGGTGATTAATAAAATTAGTGCAAATAATAAGGGTCAATGCATTTATAATAAAGCTAGGACACTAAATAAGCACCTGTTGCCTATTTTAGCGTGTTTCCCCACAGTGGACATAGAATGTGGCGTAATTATAGTGTTAAAAAGCTAACTTTTCTAAAAATGAAGATATTCACACAGGAAAAATGCAGGCAGTATGTGGCCAGTACACAGAAGCCATTTCTAGCATAAAAAACACCAAATTTGAAAAGTGTTATTTTTTTGCATTTGGGTAGCCAAATAAACAACTCCAATTAAGAAAAATTTATCTGTCAAAGCCCATTTTCAATATCATTAAATCATTATTTTTCAGGTATTCAGAAAATTCTGTAGCATTAAAGATTAATTCTTTAAAGAAATAAAACATAATAAAATATTATGAGTACTAGTTTTTTAGCCCCTCAGCTGTTTGAACAGAAATTTATTTCTATTTAAATTTTTTAAGAAGCAAGGATAGATTTGAAATTTCTTTTCCAGGTATCCATTTATCAAATTCATTTGATTTCCCCTTACATCTTCATAAATACTCAGCTCCTTTCTCTTTAGTAAGAAATCTTTTCTTGAGTATTTTTTCAATTTCTGTTTTTTCCACAATTTCTTCAGGTTGATTTTTAGGCCTTCCTCTTCTTTTTGGAAATAAGTCAGGATCATTTACATGGTAAGGTTTTAATAATTAGATAGAGAAAAAATAATGATTCTTATCATATGGGGCATATAATATAACTTCCACAGCATTATTTCCAACCGCTTTTCTGACTACAAAAGGTCCTACATAGGGATCTTTCAATTCAACATTACCTTGTAAGTTAAAATGTAGTGTTGAAGTTAGGACTTCATATCCTTTTTTGAACTTAAATTCTATATGAGATTTATCCCATCATTTCATATTCAAATACTCTATGAATGCATTCCTCTGCATAATTTCTACACATTTGTTGCATATGAATAAAGGATTTAGTCCCAGGGTGTATATCTAACCTTGGTAATTTATTTAAATGATTAAATGGGTTATTTGGTACATATCCCAGCCAGAGTTCAGATGAGGTTTTCTCTTTTACAGAATTAGTTGTGCTATTATAAGCAAATTAAAGGCCAGGAATAAATGTTAACCAATCATGTGTGAATCTCTCATTGTCTTTGTATTCCAATTCAAAGGCACAATATCTTCTGATCATATCTTCCAGAGTCTGTATTATTCTCTCAGCCAGCCCATCAGTTTTTGGATGGTGTTCTGTAGAAAATTTCAATTGACAACCTGTTACTTCCATCAAAGATGTCCAGAACTCTGAAGTAAATTTAGGGTCTTTTTCAGAGATTATGTCTTTGGGGAACCCAGCAGTATTCATCATCTGAGTCCACCATGATAATGCCAAGTCTTTTTCAGATACCTCTTTATGGGTAGGGATAAATTTACACAATTTTGTTAATCTTTAAACAATTACCCAGCAAAAATTGAAACTTTCTTTTCCTGCTAATGGCAAGCCAGTGACAAAATCCATGTTTATAATTTCACATGTAGCTTTTGGCTACTCTATTTGTTGTAATAACACAGCTCTATTTCCAGTCAATCTTTTAGATTTCTGAAAAGAGTCACATGTTTCAATGTATTTTTGTACATCTTCTATCATGTTCATCCACCAGGCTGTGTTTTTAACTCTAGTTAATGTTTTTTTAAAATTAAAATAACCAGCTAGGATGTCATTATGATAAGTACTTAACATTTAGTCTTTCATAGAATGTGGTATAACTATTAGATTACTTAGCTTTTTCCTGTAATATATGTACCCATCTTCAATTGACAGTTTACCTTTCTCCAAGGAAGTTTTATACTTTGGAAGAAAGGTTTTAATTAATGCACTCATAGAGGCTTTAGTTATATCATTTAAAATTATAGATAATTTAGACAAATCTTTATCAGATGAATAATTTTCTAATATAGTTTTTATAAATTCTTCCCCTAAATCCACTATATAAATCCCAAATATATGTACAACCTCATTTTCAGGTACATATGCTGGGTTGTAAGTATCATTTGGCAAAGTGCTTCTGGATAACAAATCTGCATTAGAATGCAATTTTCCTGCTCTATGAGTGATTTTCATTCTTCCTCTATAATCTTGTACAGCTAGTTGCCATCTAAACATGTGCCTATTAACTGTTTTCATGTTTAGTAATGATTTTACTGCACTGCAATATGTTATTAATTCAAACTTCTTGTCTTCCAGATAGTAATGAAGTTTCTACAGGGCCAGAAAAAAAAGCTAAACATTCCAGTTGGGTGGCGCCATACCTTAATTCTGTCTTTCTTAAGGTTCTGGATATATAACAGATAGCTATTTCAGATAATTTCCCATTTATTATCTGTTTCTGCTGTAAAGCAGCACCTAAACCTGTGAAAATTCAATCAGTTTACAAGATAGAAGGGAGATTAAAATCTGGCAGTCCAAATATTAGAGCTGACATTAAACATTCCTTCAATTTATCAAAGGTGTGTTGTCTTTCATTATTCCAAAAGAGAGCCTCATTTTTCCTGATTAATGTTGTTAAAGGGGCTTCAATGGATTGGTAGTTTTTTATATACTGCCTATAATATCCACACATACCTAAAAAACTTTGAACATCTTTCACATTCTTAGGTATACTAATTTTTTTTATTGATGCCACTTTGTTCTGGTCAACACCAATTTGTAATCCAGATACAACATGTCAAAGTACTTTCAAGAATTGAAACCCAAACTTACACTTCTTTAATACAATTGTCATATTAATTTCATACATCTTTTGAAATACTCTTTTTGGGTGATTTAATTGTTCATCATATGTTTTTGAAAACACTATGATGTCATCAATATAAACTAAAAGCCATCCTTTAACCATTTCCTTTTGAAAAATACTATCCATCAATTTTTGGAAGATTTAAGGCACATTTTTGGGCCAAAAGGCTTTCTCACATATTTATATATCCCCATGGATGTGGTTATGAGTAAGAAATTCTGAGAATTTTTTTCCACAGGAATCTGGTGGTAACCTTTGTTTTCATTCAGACAGGAAAAATATTTTTCTCCTTAGAAGCTATTCTTGGTAGAGGGTAAATATCATCTACAGTGAATGTATTCAGATCTCTGTAATCACCACATAATCTTACTTTATCTTTTTCATAAGAGATTAAATTTGGTGAAATAACACAATACTTAGGTGTTGTGTCCAATTTTTCAACAATACACATTTCTAACACCATTTGAATGTTGTCTCCAATGTCTTTCATTTTTGCAGGAGAAGCTGGTTAAAGTTTATTTTTTAAGCTGCCAGGAATATTAACCAAATCACAACTTAAAGAGATTTTCATCTCATGGTCTTTGACCAATCCTAGTTCATTTGAACCTTGAGCAAATGCCATAGGATAATAGTTTATCATTCTCAAAAATATTGTTTTCTTCAAATATTTGAGAGTTGAGGACTGAGAGAGGTTTTTGGATTTCATTTTCCAATTCTACCACTTCAGAGGTGGCTCTTCCAACTTGCAGTTTTTCTTCTTAAAGGAGAAATGGAATGAACTGAATTTTCAGAGAAAATCTTGAATTTTCTTTTCCCATTTACACCTATAGTGAAGCAACTATTTTTAGGATCTAGTTTAATGCCAAATTTGGTCAATAAGTCATTTCCAATAATAAAAAAATCACTACAATTATTATTAAACATTACTACCAATTCACACACTGGTCTTACATATCCATTATGATATTTAAAGAATACAGCAGTTTTGTATTTTCCAATCGGATTTAATAATGAACCAAAACCCCTCCAGTTAATTGCCTGTACAGGTTCTAATTTTTACTTATACTTACTATCTAGTTTCATTAAAGTGTTAATAGAAATTACACTACCTGCAGCCCCAGTTTCAAGAACAGCATTCATTTCTTTTCCACATATAATAACAGGCGCTCTAATAGGTGTAATTTTTTAAGTATCATGAGATACATCTTTGATAATTTCAGCTTTTCAAATGGAAGTTAAAGATGTATCTATATAAGGTATTGCATCATTCAGGAATACAATATCCGGTTCTAATACAATATTTGGTTCTAATACATATATCTCATTTCCATCATCACTATAAGAAATGTTACTTTGAAATCCTCACTAGATTCCTCCTTTTCATCTTCATGATTACTTTGTTAAGAATCTTGTGATTTCTAAATAACATTTATTTTTTTCTTATAAGTATGAACTTTAGCCCCAAGGTTCATTACATTATTAGCAAGTGTTAGTTTCTTGTCTTTTAGGGACAAGGGGAGCTGAAGGTTTTTTCTTCTCCACTGGTAACTTATTTGTAGTAGGTTTTACCACCTCAACACTTTTCTTCTAATTATTATACTTGGTTTCATATTTGTGGTTCAATAATATTTCATTGCATATATTAATAAACCCAGAAGTATCTCTGATGGTTTCAGCTCTAGCTACAATAATGACTCTGACTGATATAGGCAATTTATATAATATTTTTTCTTTCCACTCATCATAATCCATTTTTGGATCCATGGCTTTCATGATTTTTATTAAATTCATTAAAAATACTGTGGTTTTATCTCCAGCATTTGAATTATAACTGGCTTTCTCATACAATATTTGTTGAGTGATTCTAAATTTTGGGCCACCAAATTGCGTTTTAATTAGTGCCTTCCATTCATTCCAGGAGTAGTTAATTCCCTCACTCAATACAGATTCAAACCATAATAAGGCCACATCTGTAAATAAAGATATCAATTTCGATGTAATTTTTTCATAAGATAATTTGTATGATAACTTTAAGTTATAAATCCTCTGAATGAATTGTTTTCAATCAGAATTTGAATCCCTGTCAAAAGAAGGGTACTGATCTAACTTAGGCCAGTTCTTTTGGTTAGTTTTTGCTTCCATAATATGGGGAATATTAAGTGATTCACTTACTTTAGAAAGATGATCATTTATTTCATCCTTTACTGATTTTATATTCTCAGTGCCCATGACACTATTTTCATGTTCAATCATTGGTTTATCATTTGAGTGCTTCATAAAAACTGATAATCTTTCCACATAGGAGGTATTATCTTTTACTTTATCAATATTTTTCAAAATTTTAGCTATTTAAATTTTTACTCTTTGTAACCTATCCTATATTACAGGTACATGTTTTAAGGCATAACTCACATTTGAAAAAGACAATTTTAAATTTCCTTCTATGGTAGCCATAATTATCTGAGAATTTTTTAATTTATTTTGTAAAATTCTTAATCTCAGAGTTTAATCTTTTTTTTTCATTGGTTAATTCACTATTTGAATTTCCAATAATTTTTAACCTATTTGCTGTGGTACTCAATGATTGTGTGAGGCATAATAATACACTTTCTGTATTATTTTTTGACTCTCTAGAGAATTCTTCTAATTTTTCAATTCTTAATTATAATTTGCTGATGATTTTTGATTTCATTGGATTTTATTTTAGAAAATATTCAATTTTTTCTGTGTCCAATTCAGAAGATTCATCATCAGGCTCAAGATTTACTTCATTTGGTTCCATTTTAATGTGACTAGTAATATCATGGTGATCAATAAAGATATGTACATTGTCATCATGTAAAGACAAGTTTACAATGCTATTTTTAAAAGAATAATTTTTTAAATCTTTATCAATTATATTCAGTAACTCTCTATCAATCTCATTACCTATAAGTAATTAATTGTTAGTATTATATAATTGATTGTGAGAAGATGGATGACTTACCAAGGTCTTATTCCGTTTCCCTTGCTTCTCCTTGGCTTTCTCCTGTAAGGGTCACTTCTGGAGCCCTGTTGTTAAGGGTTGTTGTAGTTCTGGGCAAAACAGTCCCACTTCCATTTTCTTATAGTAATATTTTGGTCCTCCTCTTGGCCTGGAGGTGTGGCTGTGGAATTTCTGGGTGCAACTGTTGTTGATTGAGACTTTATTTCTACTAAAGCTTGATTGAATTCAACCAAACCCTGAGCAGCTCTTTTCTCTGGATTGTTTATCTAGTCTACTATTTTGTTGAATCTTATTGTAAGGGTGTTTAGAAGAGTAGATAGGGAGTTAATTTGTTCTTTTAAAGTATTTTTTGTTTTCTTTGTTTATACTTGTTTTAACAGTTTTTCCCTTTCCTCCAGCGACATCTGTGGAGTGTTGCTGTTATTAGGAGAATCCTTTCCCTCCATTTGAATGTCCTGTAACAGGTATTTCAGCTCTAAGTCTTAAGCTATAAGATTTTGCCTTATTACTCACAATATCATTGTTGCTGTCACACATTTTTACGTGCAATTTAAATCAAAAATTAATATTTGAATTTTAAAACTGCAAAAAGGAGTTTTCTCAGTGTTAGTTAACACTACTTTTAGTCACTTAATTGCTTACTAGTAGGTTTAAGTGATTTAATAACTTCCAAAAGTCAAATATGCTTTTATGTGGTAACTTGATTTAAGTGGTCTACAATATGTAGCTGTGTTTTTATATTTAAAAAAGAAAATTTGTAAGTAATATTATTTCTAAATATTTAATGAGTTTTACAAACCAAGAAAAAAGGGATTAAAAGTCTTGTTCAAAAAAACAATTAATCAGTTTTTATTATCTGGTTTATTTTCTGCCAAGATCACAATATTTATTGGTCTATTGACAGACTCCCACTAAGAACAATTTTTATGTTAAATTAGTGGTAAAATTGTTTATTCAATATCACAATTTTATTATATAAAAGGGCTTTTTTTTCTGAAAAAAATATATTAGTGACACCAAGCTGTTTTAAATATCTAAATATTTCTATAGGTAATTTCTTTTTGTGTATCCTCTTTTTGGATCTGTTAAAGCACATTTTTAATATTATTTAATTTATAGCGCATATACTCAACTTTTAAGTGATTTAAAGGGCATTTATTGATTTTTACATAAAACAATGAAAACAACAGCTTTAAGTCTACTTAAAACTATGTAGTCCTTTAGTTAAGGTTCTTAAGATTACCCTAGCATATTAAAACTTATTATTAAGTACATGTGACTTATAAAAGGTGGATATATGCGTGTATATAAGGTGTTATAATGGCATATTTTGTATTTTATCATTAATTTACTTATGTATACTATTTGTGTACTCTAATTTATTGCTTCCATGAATAGTCCATGTGTTTAACATAACTTATAAGAGCTTTTTACTCAGTCCTAGGGATATCCAGGCTGAGGATTTTGTTTTGTTGCTCTTTTTTACACTTTTGACAAGTTAATATAATGATTCTAATTCTGAATTTTTTTTTAGGTATCTTTTACTGTACCCTTTCAAATCATTGTCAAAAAATTCTTTTTTAGTTAAAATAAATTTTTTTTACTTGTTTTTCAATTTAATTTTCTTTACTACTTATCAAAAATGTTCAATTTATTTATCTAACTATTTATTTTTTAAAACAGTGATTATAAAATAAACTTTATAATTAATTTTGATCAATCAGCCACAAATGGAAGAAAATTTTATAGACACGTAAGTTCATGTTTTGCTTATCATTTTTCTATATTTCTTTAATACTATCTCAACCATTATATTATTAATATGAGATGTAAAACATGATCTTGTACTTGCTGAAAGCATACAGGATTATGTTTTGCTTTTCATAATAATAATTAGATTGTTTGTACTTTACCCTTAATTTATTGATTTTCAAGTTTTTTCAAGGTCTTGTACTTGCTGAAAGCATACAGGACAATGCTACAATTTAAAAATTAATAATTTATTGAAGTATAACTTTCTAAGTCAATATATTGGTCATAGCAAAAAATTTCATTTTATATATGTGGATATGATAATTCTGTAAACTTTTTTAATCTTACTAGTGTATTGGAGTTATACTCTCATTTTATTAATAATATTAAGTGTAGAGCCAAATATCATACTTGCTGAACCCATGCAGGATAATGCTATACTCTTTATATGTATAATTCAATAAAGTATACATTTGAAAAACTTTCTTAATATTTGAAATAAAGAGAAAGTATATAAATTTACTAATATTTAGATATGCTAATTTTATATTTTTAATATTGAAGATATGATAAAGTTAAAGGTATCATTAAGTGATGATTGAAATTCTGTTACAATTTTCTAATTTTTAATTTTTTTTATTTTAAATCCTAGTTTTATTCTCTTAGTATCAAACCATCAATAAGTAAAAATTTTAAAATAAAAACGTTGTGGTACGCGCCTTTCAGGTAGCATGATTTCGGACCAATCAGCTCGCGTAGTCCAGAAAGAACAAAGGGATTCATAGCGCAGTAGGTAGTGCTTAAAAATAATATGTATTTGTGATTTTCAAAGAACAAAGGGAAATAGAAGCGCCGAAGAAGATTCAGGGTCTGTGGGCTCAGATTTTGAAGCAGGATACGCTGCACAATGGGGAATTGTGTGTTATCAATTTAGGATCGCAAGAGTTGAACAATATAGATTTTTATTTTCCAATAATTGTGTGTTAAGCATTAAGGAAGGACTCAAGTGCATAGTATACTGCACCACTGCTAGTTTGGTAACTTACTGAAACAGGTAATGTAGGAGGTTAAATAGTTAAGTGAGTTGTCAGAACTATGGACTTATTAATTTAGTAAGGAGAGAGGGGACTCAATCACAAAGCTACCCAAGATTCAAGGCAACTAGAATCAGCAATTAGAAGGATTGAAAACTTGGAAGTAGCACTGAAACAAAACAAAGGTACAGTCAGGAGCCCGCATGTCAAGTATGAGTGAAACAAGTTAATACTAGTGTTATTAATCATAGGGTGTGTTTAGGTGCTGTAGTTGTTACAAGCGGTGTACATAGTTTACTAATAGATTGGTTATTGTTTTACTAATGTGGTGCTAGAGTCAGTGCAGGAGATCCATTAGGTAACTGTGTCTTGAGGGCTGATAAAATATAAAAAGGAGGACTATTCTATAGGTATAGGGTGTTGCATCTAGTAAGAAAGTAAACATAACAATTTAAAAATAATTAGTTAGCATACAAGTAGTTAATAATTGTGGATTCAAGTATAAGAAATTAGATTTTCTGCGACCAATTTTTTGAGAATATATTAGAGATATTTCTGAGTCTTTTTTCATTTTTACGTCTGTGTGTGTAGATTTCATATAGTATAGTAAAATAATGCAACATAGAGAGAATATATAGATTCAGTAGGATTGACTATTATTAGAGTTATTTTATTGCTGTAATAAGGCATATTCGAAGAGAGCGTTTTAAGAGGGAGTAGCTGTGGATATAAGCGCTTGCTAAGAATATAAATATCCAGATAGTAATAATTGTTTTTCTGATCTTTTAAACTCATCTCTCAACTTATAAACTTTCTAATCAAATATTAGTGTTACACATTATTGCACTGTCTTAAAAAAGATGAGTGGCAGGCGCTTATTTTTAAAAATTGAAAATAAGAACCAACCCATCTTGCATTGTGTCTACTGCTTAGTACTTTAGAACTCTCTACAATTGGTGTCCCAACAGTGACCTAATTGTAACTAGTGCTTTGATTAGATTGTTTGGTTTTCAGGGTTCTCTCAAGAGGACGTGATCAAGCTGGTGCTTCAGCGGAAGAGTCATAGGGTCTAAAACAAGTGGATCAATAGCCGTTTTCAGAGGATAGCATAGGGCTGTATCGTGAATATAGTCGGGTTTAATTACCAAGTTTTTGTTTATTATTTTTGTGATCTCTGTTTCATTTCATATTTTGTAAATGGATCCTACTGTGACTACATGTAAGGAATGTCAGGAGAAGGCTAACTTGCCTAATTTGACAGCATCAATGCCACAGACAGTAACCACAATAATTAGATGTAAAGATGAAAGTTGGGTTTTGCGGGTATTAATACCAAGAAGTTCTTACAAAGGTTTGAACAAGCAGCTGATGTGCATGGAGCCACCAAGTATGATATGGTGCGTCAAGTGCTTTTCTTTGTCTCTAATGAGTGAAAAGTCAATTTAGAGGATTTAAAGGGGCATGAAGAGTGTAATTGGTCAGCGCTAAAAGAACAGATTCTCAAGAGATGGCCAAAGTTTACCAAGGTAACTAAGTATACAATAAAGGATCTGGATGTCTTGGTAAAGAGGGTCAAAGCTAAAGGGGGTGTTCTGACCCTAAGGAATTTAACAGTTGAAGAGAAGATTTTTATTTAATAGTGGAATATTTAGTCAGTAACAAAGATTTTAGCAATGCTAATGCGTCTTAACCTTGGTTTTGTGAAGCGTTCACTGGGAGAAGAGGCGCTTGGATAATGAAGGAAAGCTAGTCAATAAGAGGGACGGTAATTATAAGTACCCTGGATTAGAAGAAAGAAACGAAAGAGGAAGCTGAAATGAAGTTGCATCGAGTTGAGTGTCGCGCAACTAGAGTTGCTTTGGATAACAAGGAGATAGACTAAGATGCGTCTGGCGTGTGATTGCCTCCTCAGATGTTGTCTCCTAAAGTTAAAGTTTTCACTAAGGAGCCGGATTCAGTTATGGCAAGGATTGACAAGTTGGAGAAGAAAATAATTGAAGCAGCGAAGGCAAAAGAATTGTTTAGGCCCAAGAGTTCTCCTCAACCATCAAATTTTGCTACTATGGTATGTTACTATTGTAATAAGAAGGGACATACTAGGATGAGGTGTAATGCGCTTCAAAAGGATGAAGAGGAGAGGGTAGTTTAGGAGGATGGAACTATGCTTATGTTGGAAGATGGAACTAAGCTTGTCAAAGACAAGAATTGTGGGATGCAAGCCATGATCATTGATCATATTAATAAAAAATCTATGGAGGGAAGGTCAAGAAAAGGCAAGGAGCCTGAAGCTAAAGAGAAAGGTAAGTATGCCAAGTCAGTCAATTTTGCAGTTACTTGCGCAGTGTTTGATTTTAAAGTAAAATAAAGAGCAGTGGCAGCACCACTTACTACAGTGAATTTGGAAATTTTTGCAGCGAAGCACAAGAAAATGGCCCCACCTACAATTAATAGGCCGAGAAGAGCTGGTGCTAGGTATGTGAATAAAGAGGATATGGAAGAAGTAGGGTATACTACTAGAGAAAATACACCTACTCCTATTGAGGATGTTGAAATGGATGGTATGGAACCAGGTGGTTATGGTGTGGATCATCATGTAGAAGACCAAACAGAGATGATGGAGGAGTCAGAGGTAGTGCAGCAAAGAGAGGTACCTGCTGAAGGAATGCCAGGAGCAAGGCACAATACTCCAAAGTATCCACCTGGAAGAGAAAAGGCTGGTGCAAAGGTAACTCAACCTAAATGGAGGATGCAGCACCCAGTTAACTCTGATTTTCCTAAGGCAGCTGAGGATTTAGTTGCGCAATGTTTGATGACTACAGTTTCTGTTCTATTGGGGGTGCTGACAGCAGTAGCACCGGATGTAGCAAATTTAATTGAGGATAAGTGCAGGAAGCAAAGGGTTGCTAATTGCGCTGAGTTTGATGTTGGAGAGAAGTCATTTCAGCCAGTTTTTGGATTACCTAGGGCGCCACATTATGCAGAACCCTTACGGTATTTTACGATTACTGTAAATGGTAAGCAAATTAGAGCATTAGTGGATACAGGCTCACAAATCAATGTGGTGTCAGTAGATGATGCTGTGGAGTTAGGTCTTCCTGTTAAAGATGGTGAGGGTACTGTTGCAGGAATAAGTGGAGGTAGGTTACCTGTTATAGGTGTAGCAGAGTATGTACGCACTAGAGTTGCGGGAGCGCTGAGGGATTTACATTTTTATGTTCTAATGGGTGTAGTTAAACCAGTTTTAGGCACACCATCTTTAATGGATTATTATGCAACTATCTTTTATTGTTTGAATAAGACTATTTGAATAAGGATGATGGGTTATGATGGTGTTCCAGTAACAGCAGTCTTAGTAGCACCTAAGGATGGTGGCTGGGAAACTAAGTACTCTGGAGCTGCGCAATTAGAGAAAGAAAGAGAGTTTTATGAGGAAGTCTCAGATGATGAGATAGGGAAACCGCCAGGAAGGTGCCAATATTTTCATTAGGGACTGGCATTTTAGGTGTTACTATCTCCCAGGATGAGTGGAACCCGGATAGTGACCAGTCAGTCCAACAAGAAGGAATATGTCATGTGGTACTTCATAGGTATCTTGGGAATACTACAGTAGAATGTATTATACCTAAGCTTTTTAATTTCTTTGATTATTGATTTTTTATACTTATATTAAAAAGGAAAGACAAAAACAAGATTTAGGTGTAACCCATAGTTATATTAGAAAGGGTTTGATTTTAAGTAATGAAGGAAGCAGCAAGCGCTGTTCAGTATCTAAGTATAAACCAGTGGCTTTAAATGTTAAACCAGTAAATTTACCGATGCCGGATTTGAATCCTCCTTTGAAGATGCTAGCGCTGTCTCAGAATCCTTATGATACTCCTTTAACAAAGTTTCCACCTGAATTTGCGCCTACTAGAAAAATCAAAATGGATAGCCTCCAGATTGTTAATTTTGGACCAGAGGATTGTTTGTTTCAGGAATAAAAGAAGTTGTTGTTACATGTTATGGCTCTTAGAGAAAAGTCTATTGCATTTTCTGAAGAGTAAAGGGGTTTTTTGAAACACTCTAATTGTAAACCTTATATTGTTCCAGTTATACCTCATGTGCCATGGCAAAAGAAGGCTTTTCCAATACCAGCGGCTATAAGAGAAGAGTATACAGAATTAATTAGGGGAAGGTTAAGGTCTGGCTTGTATGAACAGTCTATGTCTATTTATTTAAGTCCAGTGTTTTGTGTTGTAAAACATAATGGTAAATTAAGGTTTGTTCATGTCTTAGGGAGATGAACAAGGTTACAGTAAAGGATGCAGGAGTGCCAAAAAGGCCAGAGGAGTTTGTGGATTCTTTTTCATGACGTGAATGTTATGGATGAGTTGATATTATAGGAGAATATTATGAGCCCAAATTGAGCAAATCATCCAGACCCATGACTACATTTGAAACCCCACTGGGTTGCTTCAGGTTGACAAGGTTACCGCAAGGCACGAAAAATTCTGTGGCGGTATATCAAGCACAGATGATGTGGATATTTCAGGATGAAATTCCAGAAAATGTGGGAATTTTTATTGATGATGGCGTTATAAAAGGACCAGCCAGTGATTATGATGGGGAGGTGTTAGAGGAGAATCTGTATATTAGAAGGTTTGTTTGGGAATATGCAATAACCCTGGAAAGTGTGCTATTCAGGATAGAGGAGGCAGGATTAACAATCTCTGGATCCAAGTTTTCTTGTTGTGTTCCAGTGCTAGATATAGTGGGACATGTGGTATGCAAGGAAGGGAGGATCATTGCCGAAAAGCAGAAAAATAAGGTGCTTACATGGCCAAGGCCATGAAATACTACAGAATTTAGAGGGTTTTTAGGCATTTGTACATATGTAAGAATGTTTATTCAAGATTTTGCTTTGTTGTCTTCACCTCTAAGGCACTTAACGAGATAAGATGTTGTATGGGATTGGACGGAGGAATGCGATGAGTCATTCAAGTTGTTGAAAAGGATTGTAGGAAAAGATATTCTTTTGAAGAGATTGAAGTATGGACCAGGCGCTGGGAAAATTACTCTAGCATTGGATTCTAGTGTGTCTGCAGTGGGCGCAGTTTTGATGCAGGAGGATGAAGAAGGTAATGATAGACCTATCCTTTATAAATCTAAGACTTTTACTAGAGTAGAGTCTAGGTACTCTTAGTCTAAGCTGGAGTTATTCAGAGTAGCAAAGATTGTTAAGAAGCTACAATGGATGCTTTGGGGCAACATTTTGAGTTGCAGGTTGATGCACTATTGTTGGTGCAAATAATTAGTAGCCTGATTTAACCAGATGCGCCCTTGAAAAGGTGGGTGGTGCAAATTAATTTGTTTTCTTTTGATTTAGTCCTTAAGCCAGAAAAGTCCTTCACTATGCCAGATTCATTATCTAGAAGACCATTGTGTGAAGAAGACTTGGAAGTCAAAGAATTTGAAGAAGATAAGAGATGGGTAAACGGGATAGATTATTGTAATGAAAGATTTGTAAAGGTTGTCCGCAATGATGGAAACTAGCAGGCAAGGTCATCCGTGATGACGATAAACTAGTAGCATGGAATGTCTGTAAAGACATAAAACTAGGTGTTGATGATGCAAAGGATGTTTGTAGCAAAGGTATTCTGCAACTAGATTTGGGGAATGCTGAAGCTAATGTGAAGACAAAAAGTGCACTAGGCAAGGCAGTGGGAGAGTCAGATGACAAAGATGATTCAAGGGGAAGTCAAGATAGTAGTACTCAGCCAGAAGGGGGGAGTGTTTTTAAGACAATGCATCTACAGATGAGGGAGTAGAGTTTTTAAGGTTATATTTGGGAGGTAATAGTCAACCAGATTTTTGCAATAAAAAGGGCTGGCACAATTTTGAGAAGCGCGCTAAAGGCTATTTTATTAAAGATGGGAAGTTATGGAAGAATCAAGCTACGTTCCCTCAGTTAGTTGTTCAAACTAGGGAAAGGAAGGAGAAGATACTTAGGGAGTTACATGAGAATTTAGGACATAGAGGTCAAGAAGAGACGTATCACAGAGTTAGGGAAAGATTCTGGTGGCCCAATATGAAGAATAAAGTAAGAAATCAGGTTAAATCTTGTCCTGAATGTCAGCGTAGGAGTTAATGAAAGCCAAAAGAGAAAAGTAGAGTGACGGGTGAAGATACTGTTTTTGGTAGGGTAAACTTAGATGCAGTTCATATAAAAAAAGGACACTTTAAATACTTGGTAGTAGCCAGGGATGATCTATCAGGATGGGTCAAAGCAGCGCCTTTGGTAAATCTTAAGACGAGTAATGTGGCTGAATTCTTGAAGAAAGAATGGCTTTATAGGTAAGGGGTAATGAAGATGGTTACCCTAGATGTTGGCGCGGAATTTTCTGGAGAATTGCAAGATGTAGTCAAAGGCATTGGCGCAAAGTTACAAGTTGCAACACTATATTATCCTGAAGCAGAGGGGATGGTAGAAAGAGGGCATCAAGTTATAAAGGATGCGCTAGTTAAATTATGTGGGAATAATGGGAGAAAGTGGAAGAACTACTTTCCATTATTTTTGTTTGCAGACAGGATTTCAGTTAAATGGACAATAGGGTTTTCACTGTATGAACTTATGTTTCGTCAAAGGGCGGTATTACCTATTGATCTGGAGGCTGGATCTTTTCTGTGATGTGACTGTGATCAACTGTGCTCAACTGAAGATTTGATTCTAGCAAGGGTAGCGCAGCTTGAAAAGAAAGACAAGTTTGTGGAGAAGGCATATGATAGAATGATACAGATCCGGGACAAGTCGGAAAATATTGGGATGAGTGTTTAGCACATAGGTTAAGGAAGCCATTGAACCCAGGAAGTTTGGTTTTGGTTTAACAGAAGTTTAGAAAGCCAATGGGGGAAGATGTTTGCTGACAGATGGAACGGTCCTTATAGGATAAGAAAGTAGATATTTGGGGGGTCTTACTTACTGGAGGAGCTGGATGGTACTGAATGGAAGTGATGTGTGCCTGCAGATCAGATCAAAGGATTCTACCCAAGGGGTGTTCCAGTGATACAAGATAACCTCCGGAATGAGGAAAAACTACCAAAATGACCTCCGGGAAGAGGCTAAACTATCAATGTTCTTTATGTTTTTTTATGATATTTTATCTTTCCTCCAGGAAGAGGTTAAACTAACAAGTTATGTTAAGCTTTGTTTCTCTAAGAGGACTTACAGGAGGCTTTGACACAGTTGCGACAGATAGAGGGCGCTAACTGGAAGTTAGGTGGACTATGGTTGAACAGGCAACTGGCATGAGCGCTCAGATGAGGGCATAGAGGAGAATGAAATCTTATATTTTCATTGTTCAAGGAGATATGACAAGATAGGTAATTGGATTAAAGGAGATGCATACCATGTAAATGCAAAAGACACTTGGAATTCAGATAATGAGTTAACTAACCAAGAGTGGAATAATGATCTATAGATGGGGCGCTCTACAGTTTGATTCTTATTTACATTGTGTATTTCTGCATCACAGTAAAGGCGGAAAAGTTTTATGATTTAAAGTTTATTTATGAATTTTTTATAGGGTTTACAGTTTTTAAAGAAAGTAGAGAAAGCAAAGTTAGGCGCTCTAAATTTAGAAGACAAGTAGTATGGAAGACAGGTGTAAAAGAATAGCACCGTTTATGAAATGATTATTTAAAGGCATGGCAAAAAAAAAAAAAAAAAAAAAGAGATGAAGACTATGTACAGGGATAATGGACAGAGAAGGCTCATATGGAGAGCGCTAGTGGACTATTCAGTATTGTGGTTAAAGCTATTAGGATATCCTTTCCAGTCTTCAGGCATGACAAAAAGACAAGGATTGGCGGGGAATTCAAAAATAGTTGATGAGCTGATTTCGTTCATTAGTTGACCTATCATTTCTATATGGATTTAGTGAGCTTCAAGTTCAGTGTCAGAAAAAGCTGGTGCACTATAATAGGATAGAGACATAGTGTCATATATAAGGCAAATCCTGGAAGCCATTCACATGAAATGAAAGAAGGGTAAAGGAATAAGAACCCATCCCAGGGAGATGGATTCATTGAAGCCTGAAAAAGAGTCAGTGGGTAAGGAAAGTGTAAGTATAATGAAGGGTACTTACTTGCTAATAAATATTTTGGGTGTGCTGATGGCGAAGTAACAGTAACCGCATCAGGAGCAGCTGTAGTGGAGCCTGAGGGCATGGAAGAATTAGAGCTTGGAGTGGAAGAAGGCACAGTGCTAGGCTGGATAGATATTTCACGCCTGGGAAAACTAGGAAGCAATGGTGATTCATAAGGAATTTTATTATTGCTGGAATAGTTGGGGCTAGTGGGACTAGTGGTTGTAATTATGGGGGTGCTACTGGTGGATCTAGGTAGAAAGCAAATATAGCCAGTAGGCTGAGGAGTATTTTGGTTTAGAGAGATATTGCAAGTTTTGTGGTATCTATAGCATTTTTCACAGGCAGGTCTAGAGGCATACCCCCGAGGTCTAGAAAATGTACAATGAAAGTTGCAGTGCTTACAAAATGAGCATGCTTGATCTCTGGGAACTGTACGGTATTGAGTCATGATATTTGGATGAAGATGATTTAGGTTATTAGATGGGCTATTTATAAGTTGATAATGGTGTTATAGAAGAGAAATCAGTTGCGCAATGTCTGACTTGAGTGCTGAATTGTTTCTAAGAAGGATGTGAAAGATTTTCGTCATAATGAAGGGCCCAAGGAAAGGAGAATCTGTTGCGGTCAAGGGAAAGTCATATATGGAAAAGATCTGAAGATTTAAAGAGAAAACATGCATATATGACACAGGGGATGTATTTGCTGCTATAAGGAGTAGCACTGATCTCAAATTTATTTTGTGTTTATTTTTTCATCTTTCATAGGCACCTAGTAGTAAGGTGCGCTGTCAAGTTTGGAAAAAGGATGATTTTTTGAAACTCATCTCGCAGTTTTAGGGCTCTCACAGAAAAGTCAGGATGAGCAAGGAAATTTTTCTATTTTTTTTTATTTTACAGGCTATGTACAATTTATAAGGAATTTATACAAGGAAGATTTTCTTTAGTACTCTGCATCATCAAAGATCGGGACGCAGAACGCCCAGTTGTTAACAGCCTCTTGCATGTTTTGTTGCAAGGTGGTTATTAGCTGTTTGCGTTTATCATACTCGGAACGAGTATAAACCAGGACTGACTTGAGAAATTCCTCAACGGCACCTATCATGTTGTTCATACGACACATGGTTGCATCGTATGGTATGCAGGAAACCTGCTCTGAAAATTCCCAGTTTTGAGCCATGAGGGGCTCTTCCTCATTGACGTTAGAAGGAATATTGGTTGGTCAATTATCCAGGATGATGGCTTTGTAAGTTGGCTGAAGGGCAGTCCAGTCGGGAGTTGGCATACAAGGAGTACACTCTGGAATAGGTTTGTATCCCAGACAGGATCTTCTATTGGGGGAAGCGGTTGACTGAGTTACTACTCTACAGATTGAGTGGCTATATTCTGTCATCTTCTACTTCTGCTTAGCACGTTGATTAATTCGTTTCTGTGTAGAAATATATACTTATTTTGTGATCAAGATGTAAGGGTGAATAATGATAATATGAGTACTTATATAGTGGATAGTTTTTTATTCTTTCGCTATCAAATCTCTATTTCTCATTACAAAACTAAATACTGATTGATTGCAATTTTCTTTTCTTATCTCTTTATATTACATTATTATTTATCGTTAATGTATAAATCGATTCGCTGTCCACTCATCAATCACTGGGGACAGGTGATTGACAATACTTGATAACAGCGAGGGGCTTTTTACTAACCATTGATAACTAATAATATAACATAAAGGTGATTTACAATACTTGATAACAGCAAGGGGCTTTTTACTAACCATTGATAACTAATAATATAAAATAAAGGTGATTGACAATACTTGATAACAGCGAGGGGCTTTTTACTAACCATTGATAACTAATAATATAACATAAAGTTTTGATATCTTCTTCCAAGGCTGGAAGGAATAAAGGAGTGACAGGAGGCGGAGGCGTTTCAGCATAAGTTGTAGCTGGCACTTTCTAAAAGAGGAAAGAGAGAATTTTAGTTTTAGATCAGAAGAGGGAGAAGAAGGAAAAGAAGACTTACTGTACTCTCCTCTGAAAAGAGAGATCTAGGGGTAGAAGTGACGCTACTGGGTGTAGGTGCACGGTAACCAACCTTGACTTGTTTGTTGTCAAGTGGGGTTGAAGGAGTAGGTGCAGGGTTCTTGATGGTCATCTGAATCATCATATTCTTAGTAGAAGTGTTGGGGTCCAGGCACGCAGCAGTGGGTGGCCCGTTGTAACTACACATCTTTTTGTGTTTTTTACAGTAATAGCATGACTAGGAAAGGAAGAAATAGAAGTTAGTAATAGGAAGAAAGGAAATAAGGGAAGTGAAAAAAATTTACATGAAATAAATTATTGCCACAGAAGGCTTTTGAAAAGTGGCAGGGAGTTATGCCATTCTCAATGCAGCAGGTGCATCTTGTCCCACCCATCAGCATAGTTACTGGTGTCACAGGTGGAGCCGCAGTGGGCTGTGTGCCTACAAACTGTCGGATTGAGTCCATGACTTTGGCGGTATATTAGGTGTTAATGGAAGTGTTTCTAGTATTAATTGAAGGATATAAATAAGAAGGTAAAGATGATGATTGGTAGTGAGTGAGGGAAGAAGTTGGAAGATAGAGGAAGAAAACGCTGCAAGACGCAGGGTACTTATAGGATCCTGGGGACAGTCGCAAGTAGAGGGAGGATGTGGTACACACCTCACAGGTAGCATGAATTTGGACCAATCAGCTCATGTAGTCCAGGAAGAACAAAGGGATTCATAGCGCAGTAGGTAGTACTAAAATATAATTTGTATTTGTGAGCTTCAAAGAACAAAGGGAAATAGAAGCGCAGAAGAGGATTCAGGGTCAATGCGCTCGGATTTTGCAGCAGGATGCGCCGCACAATGGGGAATTGTGTGTTAACAATTTAGGATTGCAAGTACTGAAATTTATGGATTTGTATTTTCCAATAATTGTGTGTTAGGCATTAAGGAAGGAATTATGGCTAAAGGAAGGACTCAAGTTCATAGTATACTTCACTGTGGCTAGTGTAGTAACTTACTGAAACAGGTAATGTAGGAGGTTAACTAGTTAAGTGATTTGTCAGAACTATGGACTTAGTAATGAATTAAAAAGAGCAGGGACTCAATCACAAAGCTACCCAAGAGTCAAGGCGACTAGAATCAGTGATTAGAAGGAGTGAAAACTTGGAAGTAGCACTGAAACAAAAGAAAGGTACAGTCAGGAGCCTGCATGTGGAGTATGAGTGAAACAATATAATACTAGTGTTAGTAAGCATAGGGTGTGTTTAGGTGCTGTAGTTGTTACAAGAGGTGTATGTAGTTTACTAATAGATTGGTTATTGTTTTACTAATGTGGTGCTAGAGTCAGAGCAGGAGATCCATTAGGGAACTGTGTCTTGAGCACTGATAAAATATAAAAAGGAGGACTATTTGAAAGGGATAGGGTGTTGCATCTAGTAAGAAAGTAAACATAAAAATTGACAAATAATTAGTTAGCATACGAGTAGTTAATAATTGTGGATTCAAGTATAAGAAATTAGATTTTCTGTGATCAATTGTTTGAGAATATATTAGAGATATTTCTGAGTCTTTTGTCATTTGTACATCTGTGTGTGTGGATTTCATATAGTATAGTAAAAGAACGCAACATAGAGAGAATATATAGATTCATTAGGATTGACTATTATTAGAGTTATTTTATTACTGTAATAAGACATATTCAAAGAGAGCACTTCAAGAGGGAGTAGCTGTGGATATTAGTGCTTGTTAAGAATAGAAATATCCAGATAGTAATACTTGTTTTTCCTGATCTTTTAAACTCATCTCTTAAATTTTAAACTTTCTAATCAAATACTAGTGTTACACATTATTTCCCTGTCTTAAAAAATAAGAGCGGCAGGCGCTTCTTTTTAGAAATTGAAAAGAAGAACCAACCCATCTTGCATTGTCTCTACTTCTTAGTACTTTAGAAGTCTCTACAACGGCCAGGGAAAAACTCTAAAAATAGGTTGGCGAAGGACATTGCTACAAAAAAGAAACTTTTAAATGCTCTTGGAATGGATACAAACGGGAAGAAACCACATTTCTATGTACAATTATATGCAAATAATATGACGGATTGCAATAATTGTTACATTTTTTTTCTTCTTGTAGTATTTTCAAACCAGAAGGTGTCTTAATACCTAATGTTCTTGTGAAGAATTTTGAAATTCATGAGCTCAAAGAACTAGATATTTTAGAAGCTACAGTACAATGCATTAAGGATCTTTCTTACTGAAAACATGAAATTACAAATAATGGTCCTCATCAAAGAGCTGGTGGTTTTGGAAAATTTTTTGGTGGTGGCTTTATTTTGGATAGGATTAAATCTTTATATATTTATAATTATCACTTTTTTAATTTAAATACTTAATTTTTGAATGCTTTTCCTTGAAGATGAATACACTGATGATATTGTACACATGGATGAATATAAAAACCCAATGAAGAGGATCCCAATGTACTTTGAATATTTTTTTTAAAAAATATCATATGTAAAGTACAACCAGGCAACTAATCTTTGTGCCAAACTTGGTATTCCTGGATTTTCAAATGATTCTAGTGAAGAAGAGGGTGTATCATTTGCTAGTAATTTAACTTGGACATCTGGAGAAAATGGTAATTGGTTCTCCAATGAGGTTCATCTTGATAAGCATGCGAGTGAGTATACTTTAGGAATATTTTTCCTAAAGATACAGAAAACAATACCATTTGTATGAAGGATGATAAGACCTAACCACAACACACAGGTGGAGAACTTATGTTTCTCAAAATTTGAGTAAAATAAATTTTGATTTAAAATATTGGAATAACAGTGACATTATGGCCTTCCAATCAACTGAGGCATTTTCCCCCAAGATGTCACAAAATTCCTGGCTTCACAAGGATATGTTCTTCTATTCAAATCAGCACTAGAATTTTTCATGCTATAGAAAAATTTAATGTTTTTGATATTGATATTTAAGAATACTTGGAAATTAACATAGAAAAAGATAGGTTTGGTTATTTGATTAGTGCTTTGAGAGATTTTTTGAAAAGAGATGACTTAATGGAGGAAGAAATAGTATCAGCAAAGTATTATTTATCTAAAGTTAAGACAAATCTAAAAAATTTAAAAATTTAAATATTAAAAATTTTTATCATATATACACAAATTAATAGTGGGTATCAAAGTTAGAAATCTTCCATTTTAAAATACCACTTTTTTCCACAAAATCAACCATGATTATTTTTTATAATATTCCATATTGAGCCCCAAAGCACCTTTTTACTGAGAATTGATGTCTAGTTTTTGAATTTCTTTTTGTGTTGTGAAATACCTTTAAAAAATTATGAATTTATAGCTTTGATACCCCCTAATGCAAAATTAAACATTTTAAATACTGGTAGTAGCTGTAAAATTTTCAGATTATAGTATTAGCTATTTTATTATTTGTGAAATAGAATAATTCTTTTTTCATAATATAATATGAAAATTTGATTTAATTTTGAATAAATATATAAGTTGTGAGATCTTTAAATGTCATTTTTATTAACTTGGTAGCAAAGTTTCTAAAAAAAACTATAATTAAGAATTTGAAATATATTAGCCATGAAAATGTGCTTTTGATGCTACCAAATTAACTGTATCGTTTTTTAGGTTAAACAGGCTTATTAATAAAAAAAAGTTAATAATAAAGAGTTGAAGAAAGAAATTTGAATCAATAATAGATTAAATTGTATTTTTTTATAAATAAACTCGTATAATTATTTAAATTTTTCTACTTCTGATTAAAAATGTAAAAAACAATGAAAAAATTTGTAAAAATTAATCTATTATTCATTATTAAAGGTAAAGTAACAAAACTAGAGCAGTTATCATATTTTTGTATAAAAAATAAAATATTTAAAAATTTAATACAAGTATTTGAAATCATATAAGTAGATTTTAAATTCTTCCTTATTGTTGGACTTGCAATAATTTTTTTAATGATTAATTTAGAAAATCATGTCAAAGGTTTCTTAATAAATTTCAAAGATGGTCACATTTTTGATTTATCTGAAGGAAAATAACTTGAATTATTCAAGAAAAATCAAGTACAGAGAGCTTTATCTATTTATATTTTGCAATATTAATTTATTGAAAGGCTATTTTTAGTAAAAAAAGGTGATACTGGATGAATGGAGCTCCAGTGATTAAGAAAATCTGAAAAAATTGCCCTAGCAATTCCCAGAGGACTTGTGGTATCAAAATTTAAAGGTAATTGATCAAACTTACATTTGAGAGGTTTTATTAATGTTGAAATAAAGTTATTTAAATTTTTCCAAATTGTTTCTTCTATTGAATGATTTTTTTATGTAAATTAAGAAACTTAGATTCTGATATCACCTCCAAGTAATCAGCTACTGAAGCCAACTTATGAACTTGAGAACTCAGAAATAAACCATGGACACCATTGATTATATAGAACTTGAAAGATTGATATTGATGGGGAGAGTATTCAGAACTTATCTTGTTTAGCACAGCTTTTTTTTTCTGTTTCATTATAGTCAGTTGAGTATTTTTATTTTTCTGACTCAATTGTTGATATTTTCTAGTCTTGCCACTTAATAATTTTGCAGAACTATATCTTGATTTAAGAATGATAATTGACATAATTATATAAATGATAATGTTTCAGACTTGAAGAAGAGTTGAAATTGATATATCACAGGTTTGAAGTGCAGTGAGACCAACTTTTAAACCATCAGGAATTGGACTCTTAATATTTAAAAGGTGATATAGAAGCTGAAGACCATGTTCAATTGGACAATCTGAGTTAATGTTTTGATGTTATGGAAGCTGGATGACTTCATATGCGGTCAGATGAAGTGAAGATGATATAAGAGATACCCATGAAGAATGGCAGTGATAACTTGGGATCATTAATCTCATGAGCATTTAGATAAGATTGGGTTCAGGGTGATCTGTTTTCTTTGTTGAGGAAGTAATTATTGGTATTTAAACCATCAGGATCACATATATCTTCCATTTTTTTGAAATCAATATTATATAGTACCCATAGTTGTGAGCTATCAATCTCTAAAAAAATATTTGCTACAAAAGGAAAAAAAAAAATAAGTAAAAGAAAAAAGCCAAGACTAAAAATTATGGTAAATTACATAACTCAGTAAGCTTTAAAAGCCAATCTTCTCCACAATATCTTTCCCAATGAAAAGTAAACATTGGAATATTTAACATGGGTTCTTGGGAAAAAGTAGAAGAGCATAATTCTAGGAGAGTAAAAATCTCCAACCATCACCACACAATATGGGGGGCGGACTTGCTAGCAAGTTGGCAACCTTGGACCCAAACTCACCACAGCTTGAACACACATTGAGCTATTGATAAAGTAAGCATATAATCAGGGATGAACACCACTCAGAAGAACAGTTTTAGGTGGGTGTTCAAGTAGAGTTCAATATGGGTTAAGTATGATTTCAGTCTGAGTTCCATCTGAGTTCCATCTGAGTTCAGGTTTAGAACTTGCTAGCAAGTCCACCCACTATATTGTGTAGTGCATGACCTAAGGACCTTTGCCATGCTGATTCTACCTTCATAAAATTTATGAATTTTACAGAATTCCTCCTGCACATCAGAGTCTTTTAGAACTGAGGGTGAATAAGTTAAAGGTTTGTTTGATATCTTGATTGGAGTTGTTTTCATTGGTAGAGAAGCTTTCAAAGAGGTGAAAGTAGGTAATTTACAAGGTGATGGGTATTGCTTCTTAGAAATGAAGGAATTTGAAAATGAGTTGTTTGAATCATCATCTTTATCAAACATATCTTCATGTTTTTAAGAAGATTTTAAAGTTTGCTGGTTTCAATGAGCAAGCATAGATTCATCTTCTGACAGTTCATAATTACTATTTTCATTGCTCTTTTCATCATCTTCATCAGGGAGAGGGCGTTTATGGATGGAAAAATCTATACTAGGTAATTTTCTGGTACAAAATATCAAAAGAAATATAAAAAGTAAAATATGTAAGCAAAAAAAGAGATATATGATAGAATTTTAAAGATAAAAGAATAAAAAAATAGAACAAGAACATACAGATTACCAAAGCATTTTCTTTTTTGTTGAGATTTATTATTTGATACATCAGGAAAACTATTAGCAGAAGCTGGTTTAATACATCAAAAAAATGAGGATCCTTGAGATAATTTATTTTTCTTGGAGTGGATAACAGCTGTTTCAATATTTTCATTAGATGTTGAAGCATGAGTTGAAGCTGATGGTTCATCTGTCTAATCATCATCCCTTATGAATGTAAGCCTGGATAACCCCAACAATTAGTAAAAAGTACTTATAAGTTATGTTAAACCCATGGACTATACATGGGAGAAATAAATTAGAGTACACAAATATTATACATAAGTAAAGTTATGATAATATACAAAATATGCCATTAAAACACCTTATATACAAGCATATATCCACCTTTTATAAGTCTTATGTACTTAATATTAAGTTGGAATATGTTAGTGTAATCTTAAGAACCTTAAATATAAGGCTACATAATTTTTAAGTGCACTCAAAGGTGTTTTTTTCATTGTTTTATGTAAAAAACAAGAAATGTGCTTTAAATCACATAAAAGTTGATTATATACACTATAAATTTAATAATATTAAAAATTCACTTTGACAGATCAATTTTTCTTAATAATGAATATTGCTTTGGCTACTCAAATGCATAAAAATAACACTTTTTAAATTTGGTGTTTTTTATGCCAGAAATGGCTTCTGTGTACTGGACACATACTGCCTTCATTTTTACCATGTGAATAGCTTCATTTTTAGCTAAGTTAGCTTTTTCACACTATAATTACCCCACATTCTTGGCCCACTGTGGAGAAACACACTAAAATAGGCAACAGGCGCTTATTTATAGTCCTTGCTTAATTATAAATGCATTGACCCTCTTTATATGAACTAATTCCATTAATAACCTCATTCTTGGCGCTTTATTTCACTACCATGCTTAAATTTACCTAAATTAGTCAAGGATTTACCCATGCAAGTGCCTGCGAAGGAATGCATGTAGTTACCCCACATCTTACGCCCTTTTTTGGGTTATTTGTGGTTTGTCAGTCAATTTTGGTTATTTTTGAATGGGGATTTCATGTAGTATAATGTCATTATTAGCCCCAAAATTTCTACAGTTAATACCCCTTATTATTAAGTTCTAATTAGTCCTAATTTTCCCTTTTTGGCCTTTTATATTAATGTATAATATGAATATACTCTCTTTTTTTCCTTATTCTTTATTTTTAATGGATTATCCTTATTACTACAGAATTTTGGCAGGTGATATCATTCTAATTATGCTACTAGTCACTTTTTTTGATTGTGAAAATGTCTATTGGCTAGAATTAGGCTTCATTAACTGTGTATTGAGCTGATAAATTATAGGGGTCATTGGGAAAATAATTGTGTATAAAAGGAGGATGTTTTTGGTCTTATTTTCTACATTCTTTATCATTACAATTAAACATATAAACAATATAATTACAATACATATCAATAATACATATAAAGTCTTTGAATAGTATCTGAATTTATTAAATCTATTTTTCTACCAACTATAAAGATTGTGAGCCATATATAATTAGTGGGATTAGAGTTACTGAGACCCTTATATTGAGTTTTATTTTTAATATTTATTGGATTTGTACTACAGTATTCATATAGGACCATTTAAATCTTCTAGACAACTTACCATTAAAGCTAGTTCACATCTTTGTACTTGACCTCAGCCTGAAAATGACAATGACTTCATCAGGAGTAATCACACCCTCCACATAAGCTACAAATATATATGAAGAAAAAAAATATTAATAAAATTATCTACTAATTTAAAAGGAGACAAAAAATTGAAGAACACAAATTTTTCAAGGCTTTTCACATATTGGAGATTGTTGTTACAAGGCTTAGATAAATGTGAAGGAGAAGGATTATTTTTAAGGATCTTGAAAAGTTCTTCTGTTTTATCTCTAGCAAATTCAAGTAATTTGCAATACTGAACTCTTGTTATTTCCTGCCTCTAAGTGCCAAGTACAGGAGGGTTAGGTGCCATGCCAAGTGGCGGAAATGGTGCAAGCTCAATGGCTTCAAAGTGAGCATCAATCAGAGAGTGGGTTGGAAAAAATTCAGGGGCTTAAAAATCAATTTTTTGAAAAAAATATATAGAACATAAGTGAAATATATAAATTAAGAGAGAGGAACATGATGCACATACAAAGTAAGGGTGTAGGATTTTGAATACTAGACATATTGTTTGATGATTATTAAGATAAAGTATTTGATATCAAAAAATTATGATGTAATATGATGAATAATTATAAGAAACTCTATTCTAGAAAATGGAAGTAAATAATTTAATAGGATAAATAATTGAATAAGATTTAAATTAAAGTGAGGATGAAAGAAGAAGAAAACATAAAGAGGGGGATTATATGTTATTTGAAATTTTTTTTAACATGTATTATTCATAGTGGGGTAAACTGAGTAACATTCTAAATCACAATCTGTTTATATTGAGGCAAAATTTGATGTAGCTAACAGAAAATATTAGGAATTCTTTGGGGACTTTTAGTGTGAAAAACAAATAATAACAAATTCATATTCCATTTGTAAATTGCCATGGGTAAATACAAAATTTTTTAAATTAGAATTTACTCCTAAACAATGGAGATACACTTAATTAGTATATTATATGAAAACAAAGGATAATGCTTTATAACTATTTGGTAGATTTACTTTCAGATAACAATGAGAGATTCAAGAATATACTAGTATGCCTCACCATACAAGAAATGAATTATAAATATAAAATTGGTAAAATTAGAATTTAAGATAAGAATTTATTTTTTAAGTTACAGGAGGAGTGTCAGGCAAGGGTGTGGGCCCAGTGACCAAACCATTGTTAAACTTGGATGCAACTAAGGGATAAAAGTGAATAGTTTAATTTTACAATATATCTTAGTGTGCACAAGATATTTCATTGTTGTCCCTAACTATACCAATAATCTTACTTTTCAAAATTTATAGGGCTACTAAGTTGATAAATTATTATTTCAAATCACCCAATAAAATACCTTAAGCAAAATTCAAAACTATAAATACATTAATATTTAATTTGAGATTTGGATTATGTAATTTTTCACCAACTACCACAGTTTTGATTAATATAATAAAACTTGAAAAAATTGTTAAAATAACCTAGAAATGTGTGTAATAAAATGATAAAACATATGACTTGAAACTTAACTCATACACCATTGATAAACTTCATGGATCCTGATTAATTTATATTCATATTAATTATGAGACTGGCATATTGAATTTTAGCTATGACCAAGTACTGTAAGTGCCATAGTTTGTATTAAATATATTGGTGCTCAAATTAACTTTGATAGGAATTAACAAGTATCATATGTGTCAGCCAGGCTACTAGACCTACCCAGTAAAATCGTTAATTATTTACTGGATGAAGCCACGCCTTATTATTTTAATTATTTAATTATAAATTAGTTACATTAAAATTACCCAAAATAAATTTACTAATTACAGAATGGTAAAATTGAATGAATAATAAAAATTAAATATAATAATGTCCCTTATATTTTTATTCTCTAACACTGTGCTCATTGAAAGGTTGGAAGAAATAAAACTTTATATTAAAAAATAGATTTCAAATTAAAATAAAATTTTAATATTCAAATAAAAATAAATATATACAAAAAATTCAAATTTCTTATTTAGAATTGACTTCTACAGTAAATATTAAATAAATTAATGTATTTCTGGCATACTCTGTAAATACATCTTTTTGATGCCTTCTTTTCAGAACAACTTTATTATTTTAAAATACTCCTTCTGGAATATTCTTTTTCTCTCTCTCTCATACTACTGTTTTTATAATTTCATTTCCCTGATTTTTCCCTCCTTTTCCTATATAAGGCCTCTCTTTTGGTTGTTTTTCATTTATTCTATTACTTACTTATTTTACCAATTCTGTCAGCCGGGCTACTAGACTTACCTGTTAAAATAATTAATTATTTTACTGAGGTGAAGCCACGCCTTTTTTAAAAATACTTATTAATAATTAATTATTTAACATTTACTTATACATTACTTAAAACTAACTAAGCTAATTATATTAAGTAGTGTAAATAATTAATTTAAGTAAGTGTCCCATACATTTTTACTCCCTAACACCGTGCTCAATAGTGCAGTTGATTGGGAATAAAAATTAATGATAAAATTATAATAAAAAAACCTTAAAAATATTATATTACTTCATTGAGAGATCTGGAATTCTGTGAAATCAATATAATTAACTTAAATGTGTTGTAATTAATTGTGACAGTCCAAGGGAACTCATACTTTATTACCAATAAAATTGATGCCCTTGTTGATGTACCAATTAATTTATTTTTTCTTATGTCATATATATACTCCTTCTTAGTCATCTTCTTTCTCACATTCTTACAGTAGATAGTTTAAATTCTGTGTCTTTATTTCCCTCATGTTTGCTAATAAAAGGCCCTCACTTCTGTGCTTTTCAAAACATTCCTTTTTTTCTTACATTACTATAACTACTTACAATAACTATTTATTATTATTTTAGTATTTACATTAACACCATAATTCTAAACTTTTAAATATAATAGAAATATTCCCTTTACCTCTTATTAATTGAGTAAAAAGTCTTTAAAAGATAAGGAAAATAGGTACAAAGTTTGAATTCCTCTTAAACCCAGTTTTGCTGTCCTTGGATCTCCTAGAGAAATCTTCTAGACTTGAAGGACCACCCAACAAATTCACAATATATAAATTAGAACTTTTATTACTATATTTTATAACATTAGTATTTACACGTATGTAATTCTAAAATATAAATTATACTAGTATCTGAAACCACCTCTTATTATTTGAGTAATTAAATCAAAAGATTAAGAAAATCTGTACATTAATTTTGAGCCCATAAATCCCATTGTTACTGCCATTGGACCTCCTTGAAAAACCTTCTAGACTTGAAAGACCCCTTGACAGTTGGGAACCTTTCCAAATCGTCGACGGCACATCGTTATCTTGAGGACAGGAGAACGTGGGACCATTGCCATCAAGGTACCTATAAGGACGAGTGGAAGACAAAAACAATGAACATCATATATGATGTGACTTTTTTTTTTCTGAAAACAGGAGTCAAACCACGCTCCAAAACTTAGGCTTATATATTAACTATATTTATATATTTTGTGGTAATTATTGATTACTATTCTTGGTTCACTTTGCACTCTTCATAATCTATTTATTTCCTTTTACTTAGCACTCTTTAAGTGGCATTAGTTTGCTCACTTTACAGGGGGAGGTGTCTGGTAAATTTAAATTTATTTTTTTTATTTATTTTCCTAGTTCACACAGATAGAGAAATTCTTTTCTTAGTCCTAGAAGTAATAATTTTTCTAATTCATTATAAGTTTCAGTTGACCTTGTCCTGATAAATTAAAAAATTTCTTTTTTTGTTCCAGTTGAAAAATTGTCCTGGAAATAAAATTTTAATAATTAATAAAAAATAAACTATATTAAATTATTTCAGTTGAAATTGAGTCCTGGTAATTAAATATTTTTAAGTGGATTTAAATCCTGATAATTATCATAAATTAATTTGTTAAATTAAAATTTATTTTTATTTCTTTAGTTGATATCTTTTAAATCCTGGTTATAAAATTATTTTGAATTAATAAATAATTGATTATTATTTTCAGTTGATTTTTGTCCTGAAGAATTTTATATTCTTTTTATTATTATTTTTCTTTTAAAAAGCAAAAATAAAAGTAATTCATCTTATTGTTTCCTTCCCTCACTTCAGGTTAGATTTAAAACAATGACTGACATACCACCTAGTTTGAAGAAGAAGCCTTACCCTGCTTCTCCCACAATGAGAAAAGATATTGAGGATAATATCTCTACCCTTTTGAAAATGAATATTATTGAAAAGGTAATTGAAACACCTAAATATTGTGTTATCTCACCTGTCCTTATTTCTTATGAGAAAGATAAAGCCAGGTTATGTGGTGATTACAGAGCATTAAATACTTATACTGTTGATGATATCTAACCTTTACTTAGAATTAGCTCTATACATGCTACCTTACAAGGTGCTAAATATATAAGCTTTTTGGATGGTAACAAGGGATATCACCAGGTACCTGTTGAGAAGAATTCCCAGAATTTTCTGATGATTGCTACTCATATGGGTATTTATAAGTATATTAGGATGCCATTTGGCCCTAAAAATGCCCCTTCAGTTTTTCACAAATTTATGGATAACACATTCCATCAAGAGATAATTGAAGGATGGCTGATGGTTTATATTGATGATTTCATTATATTCTCAAAAACATTTGAGGACCATCTCAACCACCTGTGTAAAGTTTTCCACAAAATGGATGAAATAAATATGAAACTTGCTTTGAAAAAATGTATATTTGGTTTTCATTCCTTAAAAGTGCTGGGTCATGTTGTTTCAGGGTTACAGATATGTGTTGACCAAAATAAAGTGGCAGCCATACAGCAGGTGAAGGCTCCTACCACGGTTAGATAGCTCCAGAGTTTTTTGGGAATGTGTGGATACTATAGACAGTATATTGAAAATTACCAAGTCATAGCTTTACCCCTTACCCAACTTACTAGAAAGGATGTTGCTTTTGTCTGGAATAGTGAAAGACAGAGAGCTTTTGACACTATGAAACACTGTTTGATGTCAGCACCAATTCTTGCTCTACCTGACTTTAATCAACCATTTGTTTTGTACACTGATGCCAGTTTTATTGGTCTTGGTGCTGCCCTCCATCAAAAACAAATAATGAATGATAAAGTATCAGAAGTAGTAATTTGTTATTTTTCAAGAACCTTGAGAAATAGTGAATTGAAATATGGTGCCACATAGCTTGAATGTTTAGCTGTAGTGTGGGCTCTAGAAAAGCTACATTATAACTTAGATGACCAGAAATTTGAACTTGTCACTGACTTCAGTGCAGTTAATTCCCTTTTAAACTTGAAAAAACCTAACAGACATATGTTCAGATGGCAGTTAGCTGTTCAGGAATACAGAGGGAGAATGAAAATTATTCATAGGGCTGGTATTGTTCACTCAAATGTGGATATGTTATCATGGTTACCTTTACCAAATTATGACTCTAATCCTGCTTATGATCCTGAGGATGAAATTATTAATATTCATGGGATATATGTGGTTGATATGGAAGAAAAGCTATTACAGCTTATTCTTGATTCATATGATAAGGACACTGACTTAAAATAGTTATGCACCATATTAAATGATCCAAAGAATTTTTCAATACAAGCATTAATTAAAGCCCTTCCAACAAAGTACCAGAAGGCTTTGGAGAAAGGTAAATTTTTAATTGATGAAGGATATCTATATTATAGAAGAAAGTTGAGTAATGTCCTTGTTATTCCTCCTTCTATGAAAGAAATCATCTTGAAAATCTGTCATGATGACATATTTGCCTGAAATTTTGATCTTAAAAAACAATTATCTGAATTAAAAACACTGCTTGGTGTGTTAATATGTCTGAAGACACCAAATTATATGTTGAATCTTGTGATTCTTGTCAAAATTCTAAAATATTGACAGGTAAAAGAGCAGGATTTTTACAACATATTGAAGTACCTGATGCTCCTTGGCAAATCATTTAAACATATTTTGTAACTGGTCTTCCTGTAGAAGGTAAAGCCAGTTATAACTCTTGTTGAGTAATAGTCGATAGATTCACCAAAATGTGCAAATTTATTCCCACCCACAAAGATGTATCCACAAAAGAAATAGCTTTCTTATGGTGGTCTTAAATGTTTAATATTATTGGATTTGCAAAAGCCATTATCTCTGATAGAGATCCAAAATTTACATCTGAGTTTTGGACTTCTTTGATGGATATTTGTGGCTGTGAGTTAAGATTGTCTACAGCTCACCATCCTAAGACTGATGGTCTAGCTGAAAGAATGATTAAAACTCTGTAAAATATGATTAGAAGATATTGTGCCTTTGGATTAGAATAAAAAGACAATGACAGATTTACTCATGGCTGGATCACTTTTTTGCCTGTTCTTGAATTTGCATATAATAGCACTGTTCATTCTGTCACTGAGGAAAAGCCTTTTGAGCTTTGGTTAGGTTATGTCCCAAACACTCCTGCTCAAATTCTCAAAAATAAATTACCTAAGTTGGAACTACATCCTGCTGTAAAATTTTTTATGGAAATGCAACAGCTATGCAGAAATCACACTCAAAGCTGTATTGATAAAGCATTTGAATATGAAAAGAAGAGAAGGGATAGATCCCATAAAGAATAAGCATTTAACAAGGGTGGTGAAGTGTTGATATCTACTGTCCATTTCAATCTACAAGGTAAAAACAAATTAAAAGATCCTTTTGTGGGACCATTTTTTGTTAAAAGAATTGTTGGAGATAATGCAGTAGAAGTCTTTTTTTATTCTTCATATGATAAGAAACATCCTGTTTTTTTCATTTCTTTTCTTAAACCTTACACTTTTAACTGTGACCTATTTCCCAAAAGAAGGGGAAGACCTAAGAAAAACCTTCAGGAAGTCACAGAGACTGCAGAAATTGATAAAATTCTCAATGATAGAATTATCACTTATGAAAGAGGTCCTGATTATTTATTGAGATATAAGAGCAAATCATCTGAACATAATGCTTGAATACCTGGAAAAGGAATATCAAATCTTCCTACTCTGTTAAAAAGTATAAAAAGAAAAAATCTTAGCATTTTTTTTGTTTTTTTTAGAGTGAGGGAGTGTCAGCAAGGCTATACCAGGAGCCCAGTAAATGTTATGTCAATTTACTGAAACCAAAAGAGGGCATAAAAATGTGCTTATTATGTATATCAATTAATATTATATTGCATAATGAAATGATAAAATTCTTTTATTAAATATATATAAAATAAGTATTATATTAATTTCATTATTATATAAATTATATATACATTAAAATTAAGTATAATAAATGTTCAATTCTATAAATTATTGCGCATTTTTATGTATTTAATAAATATAAATTAATAATTAATTAATTATAAAATTGTATTATAGTTATAAGTATTAAATTAACTCATAATGTAATTAAATTAATTAATTAAATTTATATATTAAATAAAATCTTACATATGTTATTAAACAATAATATTGGGCGTTTTTTTTATTCCTAATTGTGTCATCAAAGTATTAAACAAGTTAAAACACTTTATTGAATACATTATTAATGTTTTATTCTAAAATTTAGTAATTTTGTTATAATAAGTATTTGTTTTAATTTAAAATAATTATTAAACTAATAAAAGTAATTAAAATAATTAATTACCCATGTTTTATACTAAATTAATTAATTAAATTATTTTTATGTGTTAAAATAAGTTTATTTTTCATGTTTCATTTAAATTGGTTATTACTTAAAAGATTATAAGACATTTTTTAAATTAAATTAATTATTTTTATGTCTCTCAAACTTATTTAATTACTCACTAATTTTATGGTAACTTTTCGGGTTTAAATTGGTGGATATTTGGGCTCAAGCTTATGTGTCTTAGTTACTTGTGTCATATTTCCCCATACATTTACTCAACTTTAGTTATACGGCCCTTTAGTTATTTGCTTCCTTATCCTACAAGGACCATTCCATTTGTCATAAAAAACTTTACCCCATTGGCTTTCTAGACTTCTGTTATAGACAAAAACCAAATCTCCTGGGTTCAATGGCCTCTAAATCTATGCGCTAAGCACTTATTCCAATATTTAACTGAATTTACCCGAATCTGCATCATTCTATCATATGCCTTCTCCACAAACTCATCCTTACTTTCAAGTTGTGCCACCCTTGCTAAAATTAAATCTTCAGTTGAGCACACTTTATCCCAATCACATCCTAGAAAAGATATGGCCTCTAGATTAATAGGTAGTATCGCTCTTTGAACAAATATAAGTACACATGGTGAAAACCCAGTTGTCCTTTTAACTGAAATTTTATCTGCAAACAAAACTAATAGCAAATAGTTCTTCAACTTTGCACCATTATTTCCACATAACTTAATCAGTGCATCCTTTAAAACTTGATTCCCTCTTTCTATCATTCCTTCTGCTTCAGGATAATATAGTGTTGCAACTTGTATCTTATCACCTATATCTTTGACTACATCTTGGAATTCTACAGAAAATTCAGAGCCTTTATACACAGTTACTATTTTCATTACCCCGTACCTATAAATCCATTCTCTCTTTATGAATTCAGCTACATTACTTGCCTTAAGTTTTACCAATGGCACTGCTTTGATCCATCCTGATTGATAATCCCTGGATACTACCAAGTATTTAAAGCACCCTTCTTTTATATGAACTGCATCTAAGCTGATCCTGCCAAAAACAGTATCTTTGCCCGTCACTCTACTTTTCTCTTTTGGCTTTCTGTAAGTTCTGCACTGACATTCCGGACAAGATTTAACACAATCTCTTACCTTTTTCTTCATATTGGGCCCCCAGAATATTTCCATGATTCTCTAATACATCTCATCCTGACCTCTATGACCTAAAATCTCATGAAACTCCATGAGTATTTTCACCTTCCTTTCCCTAGTTTGAATGAATAACTGAGGAAACAAAGACTGCTTCCTCCATAACTTCCTATCTTTAATAAAATAGCTTTTAGTGTGCTTTTTGATATTGTGCCAAACCTTTTCATCACAAAAATCTTGTTGAATACTAACTTCCAGATATAACCTTAGCAATTCTGCTTCCTCATCATAAGGCGCCTCATCTTCAGAATACTCTCCATTCTCTGAATGAGTATTACTATCTTGACTCCACCTTGATTTGTCTTTGCCATCTGACTCTTCCGCTGTCTCATCTAGTGCACTCCTTGTTGCTACATTAACTCCAGCATTCTCTAAATCCAGTTGCCTACTACCTTTGCTACAAACATCCTTTTTTTCATAATTACCTAGTTTATTTTCTTTGCGGACACCTCTATCAAATTTTTCATAACAATAATCTATCCTTTTTACCCATCTTTTATCTTCTTTGAATTCCTTGGCTTCAGAGTCTTCTTCACACAATGAATTTCCAGATAACAAATCTGGTATTGTGAAGGACTTCCCTAGCTTATGCACTAATTCAAAAGAAAATAAATTTATCTGTGCCACCCAACTAGTCATGGGGGAATCTGGTAAACTCAAGCTACTAATCATTTGCACCAACAATAGCGCATCAACCTGGAACTCAAAATGTTACCCCCAAAGCATCCACTGTAGCTCCTTAAGTATTTTCACTAATCCGCATAACTCCAGCTTAGACTGACAGTACCTAGACTCCACTTTAGTAAAAGTTTTAGATTTGTAAAGGACAGGTCTGTCATTACCTTCCTCATCCTCCTTTATCAAAATGAGCCTAATTAATACACACTAGAATCCACCCCTAGAGTAATTTTCCCAGAACCTGGTCCATATTCCAATCTTTTCAAAAGGTTATCCTTTCCTACAATCCTTTTTAATTACTTGAACAACTCTTCACATTCCTCCATCCAATCCCATACAACATCTTTCCTTTTTAAGCGCCTTAAAGGTGAAGACAGAAAAGCAAAATCTTGAAAAAACATTGTTAGATATGTACAGATGCCTAAAAACCCTCTAAATTCTGCAGTATTTCTTGGTCTTGGACATGTAGGCACCTTATTCTTCTGATTTTCATAAATGATCCTCATTCACTTACATATCACATGTCCCACTATTTCTAGCGCTGGAACACAAAAAGCAAACTTGGAACCAGAGATCGTTAATCCTGCCTCCTCTATCATAAATAGCACTCTCTCCAAGGTAATTGCATATTCTCAAACAAACCTTCTAGTATACAGATTCTCCTCTAACACTTCCCCATCTTAATCACTGGCTAGTCCTTGTATACAGCCATCATCAATGAAAATTCCCACATGCTCTGGAATTTCATCCTGCAGTGTCCACATCATCTGCGCTTGGTATACCGCCACAAAATTTGTTGAGCCTTGTGGTAACCTTGTGAACCTGAAATGTGCCAGTGGCGTTTCAAACTTAGTCATGGGCCTGGATGATTTGTCCAATTCACACTCATTTTATCCTCCCATGATATCACCTAATCCATAACATGCACGCCCCACAAAAGAATCTAAGAACTCTTCTGGCATTGGTGGCATTCCTGCATCTTTTACCGTAACCTTGCTCATCTCCCTAAGATCATGAAAAACCCTCAGTTTACCACAGTGCTTAACAACAAAAAACACTGGACTTGAATAACTAGACATAGACTTTTCATACAAGCCATACCTTAGTCTTTCCCTAATTAATTCCGTATACTCTTCTCTTATAGCCACTGGTATTGGAAAAGCCTTCTTCTGCCACAGCGCATGAGGTATAACTGGAAAAAAAAAGGTTTACCGTAAGAGTGTTTTAACAAACCTATTTCTTCTTCAGAAAATAAAATTGCCTTCTCCATAAGAACCATAACATGTAACAACAACTTCTTTTCTTCCTGAGATAACCAATCCTCTGGTCCAAAATTAACCATCTGTAGCCTTTCCATTTTGACTCTACTAGTGGGCATAAATTTAGGCCAAAACTTTGTTAAAGGAGTATCATAAGAATTTTTAGACAGCGCCAGCCTCTGCAATGGAGTATTCATATATGGCATTGGTACATTTACTGCTTAAACCTTGACAGCTACTGGTTTATAACTTGATGCAGAACAGCACTTTCTGCTTCCTTCATTACTTAAAATCAAACCCTTTCTAATATTACTACAGGCTGTACCTGAATCTAGTTTTTTCCTTTTCTTTTTAATATAATTATAACAAAATCCATAATAAAAGAAGTCAAAAAGCCTAGGTGTAATACATTCTACAGTAGTATTACCAAGACAACTATGAAGTACCTCTTTACCTGTCCCCTCTTGTTGGACTGACTGGTCACTATCAGGGTTCCTCTCATTCTGGGAGATAGTAACACCTAGAGTAACAGCCCCTAATGAAAATGTTGGCCCCTTTTTGAAGGTCACCCCATTTCATCCTCTGAGACTTCCTCATAAATCTCTCTTTCTTTCTCCAATCTCGCAGCTCTAGAGTACTTAGTTTCTCAGCCACCATCCTTAGGAATTACTAAGACTTCTCTTACTGGAATACCATGATCACCCATAATCCTTATTTCAATATTCTTATTCAATCAATAATAAATAGTTTCAGAATAATCCATTAAAAATGGTGTGCCTTAAACTGGTTTAACTACACCCATTGGAACATAAAAATGAATATCTCTTGTTGCTCCTGAAACTCTAGTGCATTCATACTCTTCTACACCTAAAACAGGCAACCTACCTCCACTGATTCCTGTGACAGTGCCATAACCATCTTTTACAAGAAGACCTAGCTCCACGGCATCATACGCTGAAACCACATTGATTTGTGAACCTGTATCCACTAACGCTCTTATCTGCTTACCATTTACAGTGATCATCAAATATCCTAAGGGTCCTGCATAATGTGGAACCCTAGGCAATCCAACAACTGGAAAAAATTACTTCTCCCCTACATCAAATTCAGGGCAATTAGAAATCCTTTTCTTCCTGCACTTATCCAAAGTTCTGTTTGCTATATCTGGCACTACTGCTGTCAGCATCCCCAATGGAAATGAAACCCTAGTTTTTAAACACTGCGCAACTAAATCCTCAGCTGACTTGGGAAAATAAGAGTGAACTGGGAGCTGCATTTTCCATTTAGTTTGTTTCACTTTTGAACCAGCTTTTGCTCTCCCAGGTGGGTTTTTTGGAGTATTATGCCTTGGTCCTGGCATTCTTTCAGCAGGTACCGCCCTTTGCTGTACTACCTCTGGCTCCTCCATCATCACAGAATGTTCTTCTCCCTTATGATCCACACCATACCCACCAGGTTCCATACCTTCTATTTAAACATCTTCCGTAGGTGCAGGTGTATTTTCTCTAGTAGTGTACCCTACTTCCTCCATATCCTCTGAATTGAAATACCTAGCACCAGCTCTTCTTGGCCTACTAATCATTGGTGTGGCCTTTTTCTTGTGTTTTGCTGAAAACATCTCCAGAGGCGCTGCAGTAAGTGGAGCTGAAAACACTCCTTCCTTTACTCTATATCCAACACTGCGCAAGTAACTGCAAAATTAACTGATTTTGCATCATTGCCTTTCTCTTTGCTTCAGGCTCTTTGCCCTTGCTCAACCTTCCTTCCATAGACTTTTTATTAATATAATCAATGACCTTAGCTCGCATCCCTTGATCCTTGTATTTAACAAGCTTAGTCTGATTTTTCAATAAAAGTATAGTTCCATCTTTGTAAAATACCTTCTCTTCTTAATACTTTTGAAGTGCATTAAACCTAATCCTAGTATTCCCTTCTTTATTGCAATAGTAACATACAATAGTAGCAAAGCATAACAGTTGCAAAGAAATCTTGGGCCTAAACACCTCCTTTGCTTTTGCTGCTTCAATTATTTTCTTCTCCAATTTTTCAATCCTAGCAATAACAGAATCTGGCTTCTCCTTAGTTAAAGCTTTAGCTTTAGGAGAAAACACCTGAGAAGACAATCAAACATCAGACGCATCTTCCTCCATTTCCTAATTATCAAAAACGACTCTAACTGCGCAGCACTCAACTCAACACAACTTCATTTTGGCTTCCACTGCTGTCTCTACTTCCTCTAATACAGGGTACTTACAATTACTGTCCCTCTTCTTGACTACTTTCCCTTCATTATTCAAGTGCCTCTTCTCCCAGTCTTCCAACTCTGGTGCTAATGCTTCACAAAACTAAGGTAAAGATGCATTATTAACACTAAAATCTTCATTACTGACCAAATACTTAACCATTCAATAAAGCTCTTCCCTGAAACTTTTACATTCTTTAGGGTCCCAAGCATCCCCTCCAGATTTGTCCTTTTTAACCAAGACATCTAGATCCTTAATTGTGTACCTAGTTTCCTCAGTAATCTTTGGCCATCTCTTAAGCATCTGTTCCTTTCTCACTGACCAATCACACTCTTCATGACCATTTAGATGCTCCAGATTGTACTTGCACTCATTTGATACAAAGAACAATACTTTGCTCACCATATCATATTTGTTGCTCCATGAACTTCAGCTGCTTTTTCAACCTATGTAAGAATTTCTTGGTATTCATTCCCACAAAACAAAAGCTTTCATCTTTATACCTGATAATTGTAGTTAAACTCTGTGGCAACAACTATGCTTAATTGGGTGATTTAACCCTCTCCTGACATCCCCTAGATGTAGTTGCTGTAGGTATCATCTTTGAAATAAAAGAATTGAAACAAAATCCAAAAATAAAGGCACACTTGATAATTTAGCCCAACTATATCCACAATACAGTTTTAGGCTATCCTCTGATAATTGCTATTGATCCACTCTTTGTAGACCCTACAACTCTTCCACTAAATCTCTGGCTTGATTATGCCTTCTTGAAAAACCCTGAAAACCAAAAAATATAATCCAAGTACTAGTTACAATTAGGCCACTGTTGGGACACCAATTGTAGAGAGTTCTAAAGTACTAAGCAGTAGACACAATGCAAATTGGGTTGGTTCTTCTTGTCAATTTCTAAAAGAAGCGCCTGACACTCTTATTTTAAAGACAGCGCAATAATGTGTAATACTAGTATCTGACTAGATAGTTTATGAGTTGAGAGATGAGTTAAAAGATAAGGAAAAATAAATATTACTATCTGGATATTTATATTCTTAATAAGCGCTAATATCCACAGCTACTCCCTCTTGCAGCACTCTCTCTGGATATGCCTTATTATAGCAATAAAATAACTCTAATAATAGCTTATCCTACTGAATCTATATATTCCCTCTGTGTTGTGCTTTTTCACTAAACTATATGAAATACACACACAGACACACAAACTTTTTATTAGAGTAATCAAAAAATAAACAAAATCACTATATATCACAATATATTTCAAAATTATATAATATGAAGCTCTCATGTTTGTAATAAAAATGACTGATCTCAATAATAATCTTTTTACCTCACTCTTCTCCTTACTCCTATAAGATAGCCTGTCCTTCTAGTATTTTTCAGTGCTCCAGACACAGCTCCCTAGTGGATCTCCTGTGCTGTCTCTAGCACCACATTAGCATAACACTATCTAATTCATTAGTAAACTAAATACACTGCTTGTAACAACTATAGCACCTAAACATACCCTAAGCCCACTAAAACTAGTATTTACTTGTTTCACTCATGTTCCACATGCCTGCTTATGATTGTACCTTTAATTTTTTTCAGCTCTAATTCCCCCATTTTCACCTTTCAGCGCTGATCCTAGTCTCTTCTACTATTGGGTAATTTTGTGATTGATTCCCTATTCTCCTTGTCTCATTACTAAGTCCATAGGTCTGAAAATTGACTTAACTAATTAGCCTCTGCAAATTACATTACCTATTTCAGTAAGTTACCACACAAGCGGCAGTGCAGTATACTATGTACTTGAGGCCTTCCTTTTGCCATTATTCCTTCATTAATGCATAACACACAATTATTTTAAAATACAAAATCTTAATGTTCAGTGCTTGCACTCCTAAGTTGATAATTACTTTATGCAGCACATCCTGCTGCAAAATTCAAGTGCATAGACCTTAAATCCCCTATCATTCTTTTCTTTTGCTTTGATATTTCAAAACTATAATTAAATACTTATAATAGCACTATCATCTGTGCTATGCTCCTCCTTTGTTCTTCCTGGGATACACAAGCAGATTAGTCCAGAAGATAAGTTACTTGCAATGCGTGTACCACAATTCTAAGCTCATAATTCTTTCACATGTATTATTATTATCTTTTTAAAAAATATTGGAAGTAAATCAATGATAACTGAAATGAATAATATGGCTTAAAATTAAATCTTGAGCCTATGGAGTAAATTTGTGTTTGTGGAAGAAGAAAAATTTTCTTAATAAAAATGTGCTTTATTGTTACATTATAATCAGAAAATAGAATAATTTCACTCTTATTACACTTATTTATGTTTCTGTATAATAGTAAAATGCATTACATGGGAGTTCAAAATCTAAATTGAAACTACTATCTAGAACAATGTCTTGATACTAAAATACTTTTTGTAAGTCTTTGGACAGACACTTATGGTGATCTTGATAATATAAAAATTGATTTGAATTGTATATTTTATCAAATATTTATATAGTCTAATGTAATAATTGAGATACTACAGTTTAACCTTCTGTTACCAACTTGACAAGAAAATATCTGTAGATATTCTTAGGCCAAATATCAATTTTTTTCAACAAGCTGGAAAGTGAATATTATGATATTTTAAGTGATATGTTCAAGCTTTGCTCAATCTGTGCTCAGCTGAATATCAAAGTAATCACCAAGCTCCAAGAGACCTGTGATTGAGTTGGGTTGAACCTAGGTCTAACTTGTTACCAAATCTTTGTCCAATTGATTTAAATCTGGTTTCACAATGAATTCAAAACAGCTTTCAAACAGCTTTCCAACCACTTCCCAACATTTATAAATGAGGTTTATTGCTAGCAATACCCCCCAAATTCTCTGTGGTGACTATTTACCATTAGTTTTATTTTCTGACAGAATCACTTCCAAAAGAACAGCTGGATATTTACCATAAAGACTATTTTTTGGACAAATAGCAGTTGAAACTATTGATTCAGAGTCTGAATAATATCTTGGAGTAGATTGGGATGTGGTTAGAAATACTAAAGAATTTTTATGTGCAAGAATGGTTCAATTAGAAGATAAAGAAGAACCCCTAGAAAAGGCATATTTGAAAAATATAAATATTAGGAATCAGTCAGTCAGCTATTGGGATAAGAGGTTGGCACATAGGTTACAGAATCATATAAACCTAGAGATTTTTTCTTGGTGTATAATAGGAGTTTGGAAAGTCAGTGGGAAATAATGTTTGCAGATAAATGGAATGGTCCCTACAGACTTAGAGAACATGTATCTGGGGTTTCATATGTGTTAGAAGAGTTGGATGGAGTATTTTTGAAGAAGAGGGTAGCTGCTAATCATGACAAGCAGTTTGATCCTAGCTGCACCTGGTGTGCCAAAGTCTGACTCCAAAATGAGGATAAACTACCTATCATTGTTTATGAAGATTTCCTACAAAATGAGGATAAACCACTCTATTATTGTTAAATAAGATTTACTCCACAAGAGAGCATAAACTAAAACAATAATTAAAATTATCAAACATTAAACTCAAAAGTTAAAGGTTGATGGTGAAGAATTTAGTTGAATTGTATTTATTTTTGGCAGAAGTGTTCACAGGAGAACCTTCTAAATTTAATATTGGCAAGTTTGGTGGTAATTGATGGGCTGGCTGCTCTTTACATAATTATCCTACAAGGTTTGTTATTATAGTTTCCCTGATTTATTTGACTTGTGGTTTTGTTTTTTTATATAGGAAGTCCACTAATACTATAAATTGGAACAACACAATGTCAAATGATTACGCTCATTCAAAGCCAGATTGAAGGATTTTTTTATGTTATTTTTGATTTATTAAATTTTATTTTTGAATTTTTTTCATGCTAGAATTTTATTTTATTTTATTTTTATTTATAATTTTTTAAAAATAATTGATTCAGAGATAATGATCACTGGTAGTCTCCAATAAATTTCATAAATTGGAGGGAGCCCACCCAGTGATCATTTCTATTTTTTTATTATTTTTTTAAAAAAATTTAAAAATCATTTATGTTTATTTTCAATTTCTTTTCTTTTGTATCCCACATCAAGGAGAACTTGGATGTGGGTATGATGTCAGGGGTACGGCTCATCAAATGGGTGGGGGCCATCTTTTAAAAAAAATTTAATTTTAACTTTAAAACTTTAGGAATTTTTTTTAATATATACATAAATTTTTTATTTTCAAATTACAAATTTCATATATAATATTTAAAAAAATTAAAAATAAAATAAATAAATTAAAATTAAATGAAGATTATAAATAAAAATAAATTAAATAATAATAATAATAAAGTAAAATAAGTTGTATGTAGTTTTTAGGATCTTATATATTTAGTTTTTTTATAGTTTTTTTCAAATTTCTAGAAGGAGCCTGAAGAATTAAGGAAGTTTCTTTTTTGATGAAGATGGCACAGTGAAGTTTTCAGGAGAGGCTCTATGAAATATTTCAATTTCTTAAAATTTGTAACATTGTTTATAGTCCAGCCAAGTGGCTAACTTAAAGTGACATTTCAAAAGTTTCTCTCTGGAAAAAATATCTATGTGTTCTTTTAGTGGATAATCTTTGTAATGGGCCAACTTGACATTGGAAATATAATACAATTGTTGAGAAACCATGTTAAATTCACTGTAGTTGAAGTGGGCTCTGTATCAGGGACAAAATATGCAGATGGAGAATAAAAATGTGCAGAAGAATCTAGATAATGTTATCAGTAAAATAATCAAGAGAACAATTATATAGAAAAAGGAAAATATTAAATTCTTACTAGACTCAACTGCATCAATCTCAAGATTTAAAGGCAGGCTTGGTAGAAATTTTGATTCAAGAAGGAAAGAGTATGGATTTTGAAAGTTGTGATATGAATGTGGGTTTAGGAAATTAAGGATGTCTCTGAAAGGAGCAGGAATTGAAGATCCATTAACTGAAGGAATATTTTTTTTCTTACAGAAAGTATTGGAAGACTAAGAGATCTGGGTCTTTTTGATGATGATGAGGGTTACTGGATTTAGGTTTATTAGGAAAGGGCTCTGTTATAGGAAGTGGAGAGAAAGAAGAATGTGAAGGAGAAAGAACTAGAACTTATTTAGGAGGATTTAACAACCCTTTTGGAGAAGTTTCATTTCTAGGGATGACAGAAGGGAGTCTGTATTGGAGAGAAGGAGCAGCATAAAGAGTAGAAGGAGGTAGACCCAGAGACTCAGGGTCAGAGGGAATATTTAAAAAGGCTGATAATGTGAAAGTGGTTGGTTTTTTTTGAGGAGGATGATTATGAAGAAGGATTATAAGGCTTGCAATGGAAGGCAAAGCTGGTAGCAGGAAGGGGAAATGAGCCATATTTGAGGCCAGAGAATTTTCTCTTCTTTTCAAAGCTGTTTAAAAAGGCCCTGTTGTAGGTATATCTTTCTGTTTAAAGGTGTAGGTGCATTCTTTATGGGTAAAGGAGCAGTAATCACAAGCTTGATCACTAGAAGAAGTGAAGTTGGAAGGAGTCACCTTCAAAATTTGAAAATTAGAAGGGAAAATGTTAACCTAGATTTGAAAATAGGAAACGGAGAAAAATGTGTTGAAAATTGGCTCAAGGATAGTAAGAGGAAGTTTTAATTGAAACAATATTTTATCCACTATTACCTAAAACTGTAAATTAACTGTAGGCTTTGCTCCTTTATGATGTTAAACTGGTGAAAACAGAGAAATTTCAATCATTGGTTCCTATGACCTTAAACTGGTAACTTACCTTCACTTTGTTCCACCAAGACAAAAAACTGGCAATTAATTAAATGTTTGAATCTTACAGATTTTAGGAGGGAATGTTAATCTAGGAGGATATTCAATTCAATCATTTTTAATTTACCACTGGTTCATTAGTACTAAAACTGGTACTCACTCATTTGAAAAACTCAGTGATTAATGAAAGCAATCCAACTTACTTCAGGCAATTGAGATTTCATTAAATGGATTTATTTAGGATTAAAAGGAAAATGGAAGTTTTAAAGGTTATTTATGAAGATTAATGAAAAATTTAAAAATAAAGGTGCTAAGAATGTCTGGATAATTATTATTAATGGTAAAATTAGGAGAATTTTAAAATAATTCAAAAAGTATTTGAATGTTGTGATTCTGAATAATAGAAAAAGGAAAGGATTTTGATTAAGTGGGTCTCTTTGGTAGACTATTTAGGAGGAAGCTTGAAGGACCTTATGGCAAGAATAGAAGCAATGTATTTGGCTTTGGGAGAAGCCCAATGGAATGGAATCAAAAGTAATTGGCTGATTTGAGAGGCCCACTTTCAGATGCTGTGAATAAAAATGGAGATTGGTAGAGGAGAGTCTGAAGGGATTCAAACCTTTCTCTCAGTAGTGGAATCATCACAAGGCAAATACAGTTATAAAAACTGTCAGCCAGGCTATACCAGGAGCCCAGTAAATTTTATGTAAATTTACTGGAACCAAAAGAGGGTGTAAAAATATGCTTATTATGAATATAAATTAAAACTATATTGCATAATGAAATTATATAAGTGTTTTATTAAATATAAGTAAAAAAAGTATTATATTAATTTTATTATTATATAAATTATATATACATTTAAATTAAGCATAATAAATTCTATATTCTATAAATTATGGCGCTTTTTTATGTATTTAATAAATATAAATTAATAATTAATTAATTATAAACATATATTATAATTATAAGTATAAAATTAACTTATCATGTAATTAAATTAATTAATTAAATTTATATATTAAATAAAACCTTACATATTTTATTAAACAATAATATTGGGCGCTTTTTTGATTCCTAATTGTGTCATCAAAGTATTAAACAAGTTAAAACACTTTTTTAAATAAATTATTAATGTTTTATTCTGAAATTTAGTAATTTTGATATAATAAGTATTTGTTTTAATTTAAAATAATTATTAAAGTAATAAAAGTAATTAAAATAATTAATTACTCATGTTTTATACAAAATTAATTAATTACATTATTTTTATGTGTTAAAATAAGTTTATTTTTCTTGTTTCATTTAAATTGGTTATTACTTACAAGATTATAAGACATGTTTTAAATTAAACTAATTATTTTTATGTGTCTCAAACTTATTTAATTACTCACTAATTTTATTGTAACTTTTTGGGTTTAAATTAGTGGATATCTGGGCTCTAACTCATGTTTCTTAGTTAATTGTGTCATATTTCCCCATACATTTGCTCAACATTAGTTATTTGTTATTATGTTTTTATTATTCTTTGTATATAATTTATTGTCCCGCTTCAGAGGTCTCCTTGCCTGTATAAATGCCTTGGATAACCCCCTGTATCCCCATAACTTATTATACACTCAACTTAAATACATTTTTTAACTAAAATATGTTTATTTTATTTTTATTAGCAATATGTAGCTAATTTAAAAAGTAAATAAGAAATTTAAGGTTGCAGTAAGTCTATTAATACTATTAATTGTTTTCTGGGCATTGAAGGTAAATACTTATTAAATAAATATATTATAATTAAATAAACACTCACTGTTGTGTCAATCTCAAGAAATAGTCTTTGCCTCTTTTTTAAATAACTCAATCATTTTTATTAATTCATTTATTTTACCCTTTTTAAACCCTTTTCTTTACATTCTTCTTTCATCCTTTTTATCTTTTCCTCTTATTACCCTTCTTCAAGACAAGTGGCCAAAAATTGAGGGGCTTTCCAAACAACAACCACAATACGCCTACTTGCAACAAAAGAAATTGCCCACGGAACACCTAAAACAAGAAAGCAAATTTTTGCTGTGGACGTGTTTCGAACTTGTTTTCAAACTTTTGTGTTTATAATATATTAAATAATATATAATTTTGAAGTGATCTCTTAATCACTATAGTAAGTTAACCATTCAAACTCTCACTTATATTATTAAATTTTTATTACAATACCAGTGATTGTGGCTTAATTGCTGAATTAATGAGTGTAAGTGTTCAAACTTTTTATTAATTTTTTATTCCTAGTTGAGCATAATAGAGCTATACTCTTAGTCTTAGAAGATTATTAAATTTTTAATAAATTAATAAATTAATTTTTATTAAAAATTTTTTGATTTATTTGTTGACCATAATAGAACTCAGTGCTTATTCCCAATATTGCCAATAAAATTTTTGGTATTAATTACTTTTGGTTGACTTATTAAACCCTTTTGGTTGGTACCATAATAATTATTGGTATTTCTTAATAAAAAATTGTAATTATATATTTTTTGTATTACATTTTTTGTTAATAAATTGATTTTTGAATAAAAGATTAAAAATTTTGTTTTTGTTAAAAAATCATTTGATTATATTTTATTTTGAAAAAACTAATTTGAATCATTAAAATCATTTTGATTTTTTGTTCACAGTTCTTATGTCCAGTTGTTTAGCTAACAGCATGGATAACATACATGTGGATGAGATTGAAGTGGATGTTGACACTGAATCTGTAGGTTCTTCTAAATTAACTTACAAAAATTATTCAGCTGACAAAAGACCTTCAGGAAATGGAAATGGCAGGAGAAGTGGCAAAACCCCCTCACCAAACACCTCTTAAAGAAGCAAAACCTCATATAAATCAGGAAAATCCACTAAAGGGTATAATAATAAAAAAGATACCTCTGACTCAACAAATAAACAACCTTTCCAGTCACATAAAAGAACTGAAGTAAGAAAATATGAAATACAAGGCAAGAGTAGACACACTCTGGCAACAGATGCAGGAGTTATTAAATCCCAAAAAGGCTAAACCACCTCCTTTCCTAGCCTCTCAGTCTCAGCCTCAACCTAAGCCTCAACCTCAGCCCCATCAGGCACCCAGCTCCTTCACTCAAAATTAAAGCACTCTGCAGGTGTAGCAGTGGAAATGAGATTACTTGATGTACAATTACTAACAGAATGTTCAGAAACCAACAGCTCAACACCCTGGCCCATCCAGGACACCAAACTACCATCCATACCCTCAGCCCCATCCTTATCAGGGAGGAAGAAGAAAGAAAGCACAGGGAAAATTTCCTCCCTTGCCATGGTAATATAGTGGATCATGGTGAAAGAACAGTTAAACCCATAAAAAGACAACTTCCTTTAATGAGTAGCCCCAATGATGTAATTAGCAAATTATCATTTAATGAACCTTTACATTTGACTTCTACTTCTTTAATTAATCCTTCTCTTGAAATTAAGAATGATTCCATTTCTCCGGAAGTCTATACCTTACTTGAGAAAACTTCTGAGGAGATATTGAAAGATACACTTGATTTTAATGTTGTGAAAGACAAACATTTGAGACATGTATTATTACATGAGAGTTATAGATTGAATAATTTGCACTTGAATTGTAAAGTGAGTTTATCTGTACAAGATAGAGCTTATTTTAAAATCAAAGAAAATTTGAATATTGTTCTTAGCCAAAAGAAACAAATATGAAGTGACCATAGAGCTATCTCAGATAAGAATATCAAACTGCATACAACCTTGAGTGAATTAAAACCCCTTATTGAGGAAAATATTTCATTGAAAAGTTAAATTAAGTCTCTACACAATGAGTTGAAAAAGCTAAAAAATGATTTCCATGCACTGAGTACCAAACACACAGTTTTTGAGGACAGAAATGTTTTATCCCTTGCAAAAATGAATGACCTGATGTCTGAAATTCAAAGGATAAAAAACTATGTGTCTGACCTACAGGAAAAAAGTTTCAGCCTTAACCATCAATCATTATGGTGTAGATGAATATTCTGCCCATAAGCTGCATAAGAATAAAGGAAAGGAACCTGAACAGAGCAGCTCTTTTCTTCCCCATATTTCAGCCATTAAACAAACTGACAATGAGTCTGTAAAATCTTTTGCTACTAGCAAAAAATCTTTTAATGGTCATGAACCAGCTGTTTCTGTAAATAATGAAATTTCTGAACACCTGGATAAACTTCAAGAATTATTAATGTTAAATAATTCAAGCCATAAGATGGACCATCCCAGTAGCCAGAGAAGTTGGCCTAAACTGGATTAATATCCCACTTTTGATGGTGACTCTCATCTGTCTGGCAACACTTTGCTCATAGAATTGATAATCTGAAAAACTCTTATAATTTTCCAGATGAAGAAATTGTCTCTAAATTAATTTCTTTGCTTTCCAATGTAGCTTTAATGTGGTATGAATCTGTCTTACTAGAAAATCAACATTATACTTGGAAAGAGTGAAAACGTTGATTGAAAATCAATTTGGTGGTTCCAAATTCAGGCTTTCCCAGAAGAGATTATATGAGAATTCTAAATATGCATCCTCCTCTCTTGAAACACCTATTGTTTTCCTTATAAAAATTACAAAAATTCTTAGATCCATGGATCCTAAAATGGATTATGATATTTGGAGAGATATAGTTCTCTATAAATTACCAAATTCTCTGAGAAATTTGATTGTGGCAAGGACTGAGCATGTGAGAGAGAATTCTTCCTTTATTAATATCTGTAATGAAGTCCTACTAAATCATAGATATGAACCAAGGAATTATCCTGTTAAATCTTATCATGACCAACAAAAACCTTCCACAAAACTTCCAGAAAAAACTGGTAGACCCTCTTCCCCAGTTGCTCCAAAAATATCCAACTAATACTTGTTTTAAATGTAAAAAACCATGACAAAAAGGACATATTTGTGACAAGAAAATTCATCTTTTTGAACAAAATGAGAAATCTGAGAATACTCAAGCTGATCTTGATGATTCCTTTAGTGACTGTAATAGCAATATCTCTTATAGCCATGAGTTGTTTCAGGAAGTTCTGGTTTTAGAAAAGGATATCCAATATTTAGATAATTGGTATGATAATTGTGATATTGACTTATCTTCTGTAGAAAATTCTGAAGTAATTAGAGATATTACTGAAAGTTCCATTTTAATATCACCTTTGAGAGCACCAGTTATCATTAATGGGAAAAGTGTTGAGGTTATTCTTGACTCTGGTGCTAAAGGAAGTGAGGTGTCTGAAAAAGCACTTGCTTCTGTAGTTAAGGATTATCAATGCAAATTATTACCTATAACATCTGAAAAATGGAAAGGTTATGGTTCTGTTTTATGTCCCATTGGCAAATACAAAAACACTGTATTCTTTAAATATAATGGAGGTTTTATCAGAGCTATTTGTGAGTTTTTTGTGATGAAAAATGTCAATTTAAGCAATTGTTTTATCATTGTAAATGATATTTTAACCATGTTTGGCATTAAATTGGATCCTCCAACAATTGTTTTACTTTGGGAATGAATGGGAAAATAAAATTTAAAATTTCTTCTTCTAAAAAGCATTCTGAACCCTTATTAAAATCTTATCATTCTTTGATCAAATTCAAAGGTAGACAAACAGAGGAAATGAATGTATTATTGTCTGAAATTGAAACAGCTTCATTTGGTGATCAATTAACTGATGACTAAAAAGATTCAATAGTAGCCTTAATTACATCTTTCCCAATGGCTTTTGCTCATGGTTCCCATGTTTTAGGCTTTTTTTAAGATGAAATGAAATTTTCTCTATCCTGTAATTTGAATGATATTCCTCCTAGCCTAAAGAAAAAACCTTACCTTGCTTCTCTTACAAAGAGAAAAGATATAGAAGATAATATCTCAACTGTCAGTTTATGCTAGTATATAAGTATGATTTACTAGTAAATATTAATGGTCCAATTACTTATTGATAAATGATTTAGTGATTAAACCTCAGGGGAAGACTAATAAAAAAGTTATTTGCAATTTAAACTCACAATATTTGGATTTTATGCATGCTAGTGGTGGAAAATAGAATAATAAAATATAGTTATAGCTTATATAAAGATAATATCAATTTATAAATGCTTTCTAATATATTTATATATGATAATAATTATGTTGTAGTGTTTATTTGATTTTTAGTAAGTAAGTGATGTCTAATAACTGTCAAAATCCTCCCTTACTTATACCAAAATCCACTGGAGTGCACAGAACTTCAATCCAGATGATGTCTCTTCTATCCCCAAAAATTACAGCACTGTGAGGGCCCATCACCTCCCCATGGAATCCACTTCAAGCAGGTTAAACACCAAGACCTCCAGTAAGGACCCTCCATCACAATTAATGATACCACAGACCCATACCATAAACAGAATAAACAGATAAAAGCAGATACCATAAAGAAACAGGTAAAATAACTCATCAAAAGAGGATAAAATGAAACTCAAAGCATATAAAAGAACCAAATTAACTGTCCAAGCTCCCAATAACATCCCCAAGCATCCACATTAACCCAGTAGTCATATCCCAACTCATAAATCCGTGAATATCCATCCAAGGAAGCGGATTAAGTTGTCCAAACTGGATATATGTGCCTGAAATAGGTGTATATGCTTGTGTAGGCATTGTGAGTCCACTGGATACGTCCATATGACTAAAAATGAGAAGAAAAATAAAGTTTATAGGCTATTAAGATGTTAAAACCCACTTATAGACCTAAATATAAAAAATATAACTACATATTTCACTGAATATGAGGTTTATGTATACATATAAGCTTATGTATGTCTATAATTACTTTATATCACTTAAGATAAGTATATTATGACTCCATTAACACCTTAATAAGTATAATTAGTCTATGGATAAGCCATTTAAACTACTATAAAATATATAATAGTGTAATAATTATATATATATGTATTATAACCATATATATAAGTATTTCAACCTTATTTTTAAGTAATAAGCTTTATGTAATTAAGGTTATCTTATTTTAAACATAAGAATTACTCAAACCTGGAGATACCTATGCTGAAACTCCCTCACTCAAAATAAAAAAATAAAAATTTTTTTAAGACTTTTTAATTAATAAGTAAGGAGTGAATAGAAAAATAATTTTAAAATTTCTATGATACATATACTAAATTTTACAGTATTATTTGGATTTAAATTTTTTCAAGAGATTTTTAAGATCAGAAATTTTATTTTCTTGAATCCACTTGTCATATTCACTTGATTTATTTTTAAATCTTAATAAATAATCAACTTTCTTTTCTTAAGTAAGGTGTCTCTTTTTAAGTATCTTTTCAATTTCTGCCTTTTAAACTATTTCTTCAGGTTGCTGTTTATGCCTTCCTGATCTTCTTGGATATAGAGCAGTATCATTAGAATGGTATGGTTTTATAATAGAAACAGGAAATACTGGATGTTTTCTATCATATGGTGCATATAGAATAACTTCAACTGCATTGTTACCAACCATCTTTTTTACTATGAGTAGTTCAATGAATGGATCCTTCAATTTAACATTACCATTTAAATTGAAATGTAGTGTATAAATAAGGACTTCATCACCCTCTTTGAACATGTGTTCTTTATGGGCTTTATCCCATCTTTTCTTCTCATGCTCAAATGCCTTATTTATACATTCTTGAGCATGCTTTCTGCATAATTCTTGCATCTGAAGACATGAATTTGTATCTGGATGAATATCAAATCTAGGTAATTTATTAAGAGTTTTAGCAGGGGTATTAGGTACATAATCCAACCATAACTCAAATGGCTTTTTGCCAGTGACAGAATGTACTGTACTATTGTATGAGAATTCCAAACCTGGGATAAGGGTTACCCAATCATGCATGAATTTGTCATTGTCTTTAAAGTCAAGAGCAAAATCACAGTTTCTTCTTATCATATCTTCTAAAGTTTGTATCATTCTTTCTGCTAGCCCATCTGTTTGTGGATGGTGTGCTGTAGAAAGTTTTAATTGACACCTTGAAACATCCGTAAGTGATGTCCAGAACTCAGAAGTAAATTTAGGATCTCTGTCTGATACTAGTGCTTTGGGGAAACCTGATATATTTAAAATTTGTTTCCACCATAAAATAGCTAAGTCCTTTGCAGAAACCTCTTTTTGGGTAGGAATTAACTTACACATTTTTGTAAATCTATCTAAAATTACCCAGCAGGAGTTATAACTCTTATGCCCTGCTATTGGGAAACCTGTTACAAAGTCCATGTTAACTATTTCCCATGGAGCTTTTGGTTGCTCAAGTTGTTGTAATAAACTAGCTTTTTTGCCAGTTAATCTTTTAGATTTTTGACAAGAATCACATGTCTCAACATATTTTTGAACATCATCAGACATGTAAATCCACCAAGCTGTATTTTTTACTCTGTTTAATGTTTTATGGAAGTCAAAATGACATGCTTATATATCATCATGACATATACTTAACATTAACTCCTTCATTGAAGGGGGAATTACAATTAAATTGCTTAATTACTTCTTGTAATATATAAAACCATCCTCAATGGAAAATTTTCCTTTTTCTAATGCTTCTTTATACTTCTGGGGTAATGTTTTTATTAAAAACACTCATTGAAGAATTAGATGGATCATATAATATTGTAGTAAGTTTACTTAAGTCAGGATCTGAAGCATAATTATCAAGAATTGATTGCATGAATTCATCCTCAAGATCTACAATATATATACCATAAATGTTAATAATCTCTGTTTCAGGAACATAAGCAGGATTATCATCAATATTGGGTAAAGGTACTCTAGATAATAGATCTACATTAGAGTGTAAGGTTCCTGCTCTATATGTAATAGTCATCCATCCTCTGTATTCTTGTACAGCTAATTGCCATCTAAACATATGTCTATTAGGAATTTTATGTTTAAGAGTGACTTAACTGAACTACAGTCAGTTATTAACTCTAATTTTTGGTCTTCAAGGTAATAATGTAGCTTCTTAAGAGCCCATACTACTTTAAAACATTCAAGTTGGGTAGCACCATATTTTAATTCACTACTTCTTAGAGTATGTGAAATATAGAAAATTACTACTTCTGAAATTCTTCCTTCAATAAGTTGTTTTAGATGCAAAGCAGCACTCAGACCAATAAAACTTGCATCTGTATACAATACAAAAGGCAATTAGAAATCTGGTAATCCCAAGATAGGGGCTGTCATTAAACATTATTTCAACTAATCAAAATCCTGTTGTCTTTCATTATTCCAAATGAAAGCTTCTGATTTTTTTATCAGTGTGGTCAATGGTGCAGAAATTGATTGGTAGTTCTTTATATATTGTCTATAATAACCACACATACCAGGAAAAGATTGTATATCCTTTACAATTTGAGGAATTACAATATTCTTGATTGTAGCCACCTTATTTTGGTCTACATATATTTGTAAGCCAGATACAATATGACCAAGCACTTTTATAGATTCAAACCCAAATTTACACTTTTTCAATGCAAGAGTCATTTTTATTTCATCCATTTTCTGAAATACCTTCTTTAAATGGATTAAGTGTTCATCATATGTCTTAGTGAACACTATGATGTCATCAATGTATACCATTAACCATCCCTCAATCATTTCATTATGGAATGTTATATCCATTAACTTCTGAAATACTGAAGGAGCATTTTTGGGTCCGAATGGCATCCTGACTTATTTATAAATTCCCATATGTGTTGTTATTAAAAAAAAGTTCTGTGAATTGTTTTCTACAGGAATCTGATGGTACCCTTTATTTCCGTCTAGGCAACTTATATACCTAGCACCTTTAACGGTAGCATGTATAGAGGCAATTCTTGGCAAGGGATAAATATCATGCACTGTGAATGTATTTAATGCTCTAAAATCACTGCTCAGTCTTGCTTTATCTTGTTCATAAGAAATTAGCACCGGTGATATTACACAATATTTTGGTGTAGTTTCAACCTTTTAAATAATGTTCATTTTTAATAAAATCTTAATATTATCCTCTATGTCTTTCCTTTTCATTGGTGAAGTAGGATATGTTTTCTTTTTAAGACTAGAAGAAATATTATCCATATCACAGGTTAAACTGATTTTCATTACAAGGCCAACTTCATTGATTCCATGTGTCAAAGCCATTGGAAATGTTTTAATTAAGTCCAAAATATTTGTTTTCTCAGCTTTACTTATCTGAGTGCCAAATGATGCTTTTGAAATTTCTGTTTTCAGAAGTTCCATTTCATTGGATTTGTTATTGGAAAACCTACGCACAAGGTCAAGGGTGTTCCTGGAAGTGAGATGGAGGAAGTAGTTTAGAAACTTCTTTGAAGCACAGAGGAAATGTTTGAGGAAGTGATTCAAAGATGACTTAAAGGAAGAGCTACTTCTTCAAGATATGTTTGATAAGAATTCTAATATAATTTAAAGGTAATATTAATATTCTTAAGATCTCAAAAAGGGTTGGAAAACTCAATAATCAAAGATTTAAGTTTTTAGAAATGATTACTGAGAAAAATAAGGAAATGTATAATAATAATGTTTATCCTGAAGCTTTACCACTATTAACTATATATATGTTTTATAATTTAATTCTAAAGAAATATTTAACCACAATCCAACCCCTTTTGTATCCATTACTCATCCTTGTATTGGCCTCATACCCATCCATCATTCTGCACACCACAGACCTCCAACAAATACACACGTTACACCTGGACCCTCCTCACTAACATCCGTTAACCCTTTAATCTTCCACCAACCATCCCTTCCATGCTCACTACCCCTGTTAATAACCCACAGATACTTAATAAACCTTTTAGCAGAATACTACATTAACTATTGCTCTGTGAGTTGCTTATCGAAGAAAAGACTAAACACACTATTGAGAGATTGACTAATTTAGATTTAAAGTTTAGATTAGTGCAGTTGAATAGTGAGTACACAAAGGAAAGTCGCAGTTGCTATGTAGAATCTTTTTCTGTGCTTTGAGCATAGATTTAGACCTCTGTATTATTGATTTATTGAGCTGCTTATGCCTTGAGTGTCACGTGGCACGTGAAAGATGCCCGGGTATAAAACGCGAGCTCCGTTGAGCGTGAGACATATTCTTCCCACACTACTTTCTCTGACTCCTTCATTTATTAATTATTATTTTTTCTTGTTTGATGTTGAACTGCCCTACTCCAACTCCCATGCCTCCACACCCCAAAGCGGATGGTGGAATCGTTACACGGAAATATTCCCAAGCATGCACGGCCTGCAAATCAATGGATTATTTTTGCGTCGAAAGCATGGCCACAAGAGGTCCTTGCCAGAAATGCCAGTTTTGCCACTGGAGACGGGTGACGTGTGATGCTCTCTCAAAAAATGAGGACATCAAGCTAAGATTTACCAAGACTAAGTACTGGGTAATCCCTAAGACCAAAGAGGTGGTCGAAGATATTTGGGACGTGTTGGTTTGGGAGGATCATTCGGTAGAAGAAGTTGAGGAAGAGGTTGACGATACTGTGGCGACTTTGGTAACCCAGGTCACAGATAAAAAACGAGGGGTGGAAGAGGAGGTGGATGAACTGGTTGAAGAGGATGAGGATGAAGTTCCCATCTCTAACCGGACTATGAAGAAGCGGCAGATGATCATGGAAGATGATGAAGAGGAGAAGGAAGTGACAGTAGAGGTCACCCCAAGGCTATTCTTAGAGCCTGACCCAGTTTTTGAAGTAAGTCTGCCTTTTCTTGTTTCAAGATTCTGTAACTGATGACTGTATGTTTTTAGAATTAAGATGTCATCACGGAAGCTCCAATTGTGGAAGCTGTGTCATCACTGCCAATCGAGGCAAGTCAACGGGCGGTTGATTTGAGGGAGGATAACAAGGAAACCCTTGACCAGGTATGGTCAAAGAAACCTCGGCAGGGTCAACAAGCTTGATTCATTGAAAATATAAGTGATGAGATCTACAAGATTTTTTATGCCGCCTCCTTAGATGTGGCAGAGGAATTACTGGAGATTAAAGAAATGGTACAGGTAGGAGAGGAAGAGGTATTTGAAAAATGCAAGAAGGAAATAAAAGTGGTATTGGAAAAAATGAAGAAATTGGTTTGGGAGAAAATACAGGAGAAAATTTGAAATTGAAAGAGAAAAAAGAAAGGAAGGAAAAAAGAAAAAATAGAAAGTAATTTGTGTATATATTTTATTTATTTTATTTTGTTGTTTTAATTGAAATTTTAATATACATTTTATAAGATTTGGAAAAAGAAAAAGAAATAAAAAAATTTTTTTGAATAAAACTTTTGTTTTAAATTTTGAAAGAAGAAAAGAAAAAATATTTAACTGAGAAAATTTTAGTTTAAGTTTTGAAAGGAAAAAAAAAAATTAAGTAAGAAAAAAAATATAGTTTATTGAAACAATGTCGTTTGAAATGAAAATTTAATGAGAGAAAAATTTGTTATTTGTGAAAGTTTATTTATTGTAGTTTTGAGGAATTTTGGTTATTTGAAAAGTAAGAGAAAAAAAAATAGTTTTGAAAAAAGAATTTGAAAGAAGGAAGTAATTTGTTTGAAGAATTTTAAAAGAGAGATTTAAAGGTTGAAGTGGAGTTTGAGAAAGATTGCTGTATTGAGCTCATGAAATATTTAGATAGTTCAAAGAAAAAGAAATAAGGGAAAGGAGAAAAGAATGAAAATTAAAGGAATTACTGATTTTTTAAGATTTTATTTTAATGAATTTTAAGACTTTATTTTTATTATTTTATTTTATTTTATTTAATTTAATTTTAACTCTTTAATTTAATTTAATTTAATTTTAGTTTATTTTATTTTATTTTATTTTATTTTATTTTATTTTATTTTATTTTATTTTATTTTATTTTATTTTATTTTATTTTATTTTATTTTATTTTATTTTATTTTATTTTACTTTATTTTATTTTATTTTATTTTATTTTATTTTATTTTATTTTATTTTATTTTATTTTATTTTATTTTATTTTATTTTATTTTATTTTATTTTATTTTATTTTATTTTATTTTATTTTATTTTATTTTATTTTATTTTATTTTATTTTATTTTATTTTATTTTATTTTATTTTATTTTATTTTATTTTATTTTATTTTATTTTATTTTATTTTATTTTATTTTTTTTTTATTTTTTTTATTTTATTTTATTTATTTTTTAAAGAAGGTTGAAAAAAGCTTTTGAAAAGAAGAAAGAAGAAAAGAGAAAACAGAGTAAGGATTTTTAGAAGAGAAGAAGTTTTAGAATTTTAAGAAAAGAAAAGAAAAGAGAAAGAAAAGAAAAAAGAGAAGAGAAGAGAAGAGAAAAATAAAAGAGAGTTCTAAGGTTATGGCTTTAAAGGATATTTAAGATGAAAATATTTTAGGAGTTCAAGGGTTTTAGAAACATTGATGACTGGTTCCCAGGATGTTTTGTCTGAGTCATCGAGGAAGCCTTCCCATTCCACGAGGTATTGAAGTTTTCCCTTGCGCATTCTTGCATCAAGGATACAGCTTATTTCCCACTCTAGATGGTCTTCTACTTCAACCGGTTCTGTAGGAGGTTGGTTCCTGCCTGGGTATGTTTCTCAAGACAGTTCCAGGTGAGATGTGTGAAAAACAGGGTGAATAGCCTGCCATTTAGGAGGTAGCTTGAGTCAAAATGCAGTTTTAGAGACTTCAGAGTCGATTTTGAATGGTCCCAAGAATTTTTCAGCCAGTTTCTTAGATGGTTGAGTCGTTCAAATGTTTTGTGCGTTGAGCCATACTTTGTCGCCTGGTTTAATGAAAGGAGCAGATTTTAGATGTTTTTTAGCCTGTTCCTTGTACCTTCAAATTGCTAATTACAAGTTTGATTTAAGTTCTTCTTGGAGTGATGATATGGTTTGAAGATAATGTTCCGCAGGATGACTAGTTCTTACATGGATTGAGTTGAATCAAGGATGTCTTCCATAAACAGGTTTGAAGGGAGATTGTTGTGTCAAAGAATGAGTTGAGTTATTTTAAGCAAATTCGGCCAATGGTAACCATGTGGTCCAATCGTCTTGTTGGTAACTGACATACATTCGAAGGTATTTTTTGATGATTTGGTTGACCCTTTTTGTTTGCCCATTGGTTTCAGGATGATAGGCCGTGGAGAGATTCCTTGTGATATTGAGTTGTCAACACAATTGAGTCCAGAATGTGGATACAAACAATGAGCCTCTATCTGTAATAATATAATTAGGTAAGCCATGTTTGGAAAATAAATATTCTAGAAACAATTTTGACAAATCATCTGCTGTAGCAGTAGTATTGGTTTTAATGAAAATAATTTTTTTTGAAAATCTATCTACTATTACTAATATAGCATAAAAATTATTAGAAAGAGGAAGTTGAGAAATAAAATACATCGATAAACATTTACAAGGTTTAGAGGGAGTATGAAGTGGTTGAAGCAACCCATGCTTCCTGTGACGGGGAGCCTTATTCCTATTACATTCGTAACAAGATCTTATATAGGATTTGATTTCTATGGTCATTCCTGGCCAGAAGAAATCCCTTGCTATTAACTGGTAGGTTTTATCAAACTCAAAATGACCAGCTAATGGAGAATCATTTTGACTGTTGAAAATACATAATTTTATTTCATTGTTGTTGGGTATGACTACTCTACCTTCGAAAACTAATAGACCTGATTCAATACTAAATCTTTTGGCCCCTTGCTTTGAGAGTATTTTGTCTTTTAACCCTAAACAATAATTTTCCTTTGACTGAGCTTTGAGGATGTTGGATAGTGGATTTTGAAAAGATTGAATTGTCATTGAAAAGAGTTGATGATTTGTTAACATTGATTTGTTGAGGATTGATTTCACATTTGCTGGGTTCCTGTCAGCAAATGTGTCCCCCCGCTGTGAGTAAATGTTGTCCCAACGTGACAGGATATATGGGACAATACAGTTCTTACCTGGGCGATAGGAAATAGAAAAAGGAAATTCAGAAAAAAATTCAGCCCACCTGTATTGATGCCTGGTTAACACTTTGGAAGACATAAAGTATTTCAAAGCGTTATGGTCAGTTAGGATTTGAAAAGGACTATCTAGTCTGAGAAGAAAAGAGCACCATTTTTTAAGACAATGAATAATATCTAAAAGCTCTTTGTCATGAATTTCATAATTTGATTCTGCCGCAATGAATTTGTGTGACTCAAAAGCAACAGGATAAAAAAATTTTGTTTCACAATTGAATTGAGAAATGACCCCTGAAATAGCATAATTGCTAGCGTCTGTCTTGACTATTGTCAAAGAAGAAGGATCAAAGTGTCAAAGAATTGGAGCTGTGGTAAACGCAGTCTTCAATGCTTCAAATTCCTTTCATGCTGTAGAAGTAAAAACAAAAGGAATATCTTTTCTAAGAAGAGAAGTAATATTGAAAATAGTTTTAGAGTAATCTTTAATAAATATTCTATAGAAATTGGCAAAACCCAAAAATCCTTGGAGGGATTCAACGGTTTTGGGCTCAGGCCATTCCAGGACTATTTGGACCTTTTTTTTGTTCATGACCAAACCATCAGTGGAAAACTTAAACCCCAAAAAATCAATAGATCTGAGATGGAATTGGCATTTATTGTGCTTGGCGTAGAGACTGTGATCTTGAAGGCAATTTAGAACCTGTCAAACATGATGAATATGTTCATCTAGTGTCTTCAAGAAAATTAAAATATCGTCTAAGTAGACAACAACAAATTTCTTGACAACATCTTGAAAGATGTCATTAACAAAATTTTTAAAAGTAGATGGTGCATTACATAATCCAAAAGGCATGACTAAATATTCAAAACTACCAAATCTAGTGTGCATTGCAGTCAGTGGTTCATGACCTTCCGCAATGTGAATAAGATTATAAGCGCCTCTAAGATCAATTTTAGAAAATAAGTTAGCACCATTAAAAAGGGTAAGAAGAAATGACATAGGAGGAAAGGGATATGCATTCTTCTTTGTGACTGTGTTGAGCTTTCTATAGTCAACACACAACCTAAGACTACCGTCTTTTTTCTTTACAAAAAGAACAGGGGAGCCGGTTGGAGATTAACTGGCTCTGATGAAACCCTTGGCTACATTATCTGAAATTTAGTCTTGAAGAACTTGAGATTCGTCCTTTGAAAAGGAATAGACAGGACCTTCCAAGAGGTACTGGACCTATTAACTCTATTTGATGGTTGTAGGTTCGATGAGGTGTTAACTTATTGGCCTTGCAGATTGAGAAAACATCGAGGAAATCATGATAGATTTCCGGTAGAGTTGATTTAATGGCTTCAACATTGATTTGGTTGTCCTCATCATTATCGAGAGAATCTTTCAAGGGAAGACCAGAATCGAGAGAGCATAATTTGACTACTTCAAGGCAATTTAAATCCTCTTTGAGTGAAGTGATTGAGCTAGAAGGGTTAGCCAATTGCTCATTTAGAGAAAGATCAGATGCATGCAAGTCATCCGGCAGAGATTTGTCCTCTAGCAGGACATTGTCAAGCGGGTTGTTTAACTCCCTATTGACCTGTATTGAAGAATCAGAAATATACTTAGCGCGTGAGGTGAGCGATCCCCATGACCAATCAATTTCAGGATTCCAATGCGTTAAAAAGTCATGGCCGAGGATGGTATTGGTCATTCATGGGGCATCCAAGACTGAGAACTCCCACTCAAAGGGGGGGAAATTTGGAAAGTTGAAACCCCATAAAACTTTCTTACTTACCCAATATTTGGGTTCCTCTGATTCGACCAAATAAATTTGAGTTTGATTGATATCTGTGAATGTCAGCTTTAACTTCTCAGCAAAAGATAAACTTACAAAAGAAATTGAAGCTCCAGAGTCTATAAGACAACTGAAGGGGTATCCTCCTTAAAAAGAATTGTAGGAGGAGTGCGTTGAACAGGTGCCATTTTAAAAAATTTAGAGACACATTGTAGAAAATCCTATAGTACTAGCTATAGGCCTTGACCAAGGGAGTTTGAGAAAAACCAGAGAGAAAATCCCCTGTCCCTTTAGAAAAATAGAGTGAGATTTACTTGCTAAAGTAAGTTGGTTCCTGTTTTGATAAAGCTCCTGTTTAACACACTTGACTGCTTGATGAGCCAAGAAAGTAGTCCCCAGATAGACTACCAGACCAAAGAACTGAAATGTAGAACAAAGTCCACACCAGAGACAGCAAAGATACTTGTTGTAGGCTGCAAATCCACACCAGAGACAGCAATAATACTTGCTATAGCTTGCAAGACTATAACAGAGAAAACAGTTGCCAAAGTTAAGTTAAATGAAGAACTTACTTGCAACAAACACAGCCAATTGTGGCCAGAAAACAGTGAAAACTGAGTGAGGAACAATGATATCACCTCCGGATGGTTGTATGATGATTAAGGTTGCCCCAAACTGCCTTATTCACTATGTACACACAGACCACTAACTAAGAGCCCATGCGCACCCACCAATCTGGCGCCTGTACCCGCCAAATTGCATAAAAAACCCTCCTGGAGCGCTCCCCAACCTCCTAAAACAGAGGCAGACGGGCCGCCCGACGTCGGAGATGCCGCCTGAAGCGGCCCGGCCTCCCTGAAGCCAGAAAACCAATAAAAACCACTTATCTACTTAGAAAAATTAGCTACAACTACTAAAACCTTTAAAACACGGAATTTCACTAAAACAACATTGTGACATGAAATATAGAGAAAAATTAGCTCTATCCAATGGTACTAAGCACTTAACCCTAAGACTTAAGGTTGGCCCGTAAAACACGAAAAACAAAATTAAACAGCAATTTTTTATAAATGAAAAATGAGGAAATGACCCCTTAAAACTCAGAATATGAAAAATGTCTTCAAGACATAAAATATAGAGAAAAACCAGAGCTATCCAATGATAGCCCCGAAATACCCGCAGACCCAATATCCACGGAATAAAACCAGAAAAATACCCACTTCTTTAACAAATGTCAATTAAGACATGCACAAACCACGCCAAATCACACAACAAAGGCCCCTGCCAATGTTGGAAGACCACAGCGTGAAAAGGGACGTAGTAGTGCAAAGAATGAGAAATAGGGAGAATTAAATTATACTGTCACCGGAAGACCTACTCACAAGGTCAAGGGTGATCCTAGAAGTGAGATGGAGGGAGTAGTTTAGAAACTTCTTCAAAGCACAGAGGAAATGTTTGAGGAAGTGATTTGAAGATAACTCGAAGGAAGAGCTACTGCTTTGAGATATGTTTAATAAGAATTCTAATATAATTTAAAGGTAATATTAATATTCTTAAGATCTCACAAACGGTTGGAAAACTCAATAATCAAAGATTTAAGTTTTTAGAAATGATTACTGAGAAAAATAAGGAAATGTACAATAATAATGATTTAACCTGAAGCTTTACCACTATTAACTATATATAAGTTTTATAATTTAATTCTAAAGAAACTATGAACCACAATCCAACCCCTTTTGTATCCATTACTCCTCCTTGCATTGGCCTCATACCCATTCATCATTCCACACACCACAGACCTCCAACAAATACACCTGTTGTAGAAAATCTTATGGTACTAGCTATAGGCCTTTACCAAGGGAGTTGGAGTAAAACCAGAAAGAATAAACCCTGTCCCTTTAGAAAAACAAGTGAGATTTACCTGTTTCAGCAAATTGGAGATCTGTTTGCTAGACCCTCTAATTAAACACACTTGACCCCTTTAAAAGTGAAGATAATAGTCCCAGACAGACTACCAGAAAGAGTTGAAATGAACAGTAATATATTCCAACAAAACACAAGCCAATGAGTCAGTGAGGAACAGAGAGGCAATGAGTAAAGAGATAAGATGCTTCCCCTACAAATTTTCCCACACACGCATCATACAGCCAGTGCACAGACCACCCTGACCGATTCCCCACCCAAAATCCAGCTTTCCCAGCCTTTTTCATGCATAAAAGTGCATTTTAGCGCCTCCCCAGCGCCCAGGCTAGCAGTCCTCTTGGAGGCCGCTCCGCTTAGGAGTGGGAGGGCCGCTTCTAGGCCCTAAAACACCCATACAACCAATAAAAACCCTAAAAACCCTAAAAACCCATAACTTCACTAATAAACAAGATAAACACACATAAGACATACAAAAATCAAAAGAAAATGAAGGAAAATAAGCTGAGACATAATAAGTGACCCTAGCTTAAGCCTACATAAGCACCACTAAGCAATAAACATCCGATAAATACCAATAACAACACCATAACTACCCTATAAAACAAGGTAACCACCCATAAGGGATACCGAAATGAAGAGAAAAGAAAGGACATTAAGCTAAGACATAATAAGTGACCCTAGCTTAAGCCTCCATAAACACTACTAACTACCACCTAAAGATGAAAAAATCCCCTAATAACACCCTACATACCAAATACCCCCAAATATGCACTTCAAAGGCCTACCCAGGTTTGGATCACCACACCGTTACACCTGGACCCTCCTTACTAACATCTGTTAATCCTTTAATCCTCCACTAACCATCCCGTCCACTCTCACTACCCCTGTTAATGACCCACAGATACTTAATAAACCTTTTAGCAGAATATTACATTAACTATTGCGCTGTGCGTCTCTTATCAAAGTAAAGACTAAACACACTATTGAGAGATTGAATAATTTACATTTAAAGTTTAGACTAGCGTGGTTGAATAGTGAGTACACAAAGGAAAGTTTCAGTTGCTATGTAGAATTGTTTTCTGCTCTTTGAGTATGGATTTAGACCTCCGTATTATTAATTTAATGAGCTGCTTTTGCCTCAAGTGTCACCTGGCATGTGACAGGATTTTCTTCCTTTGCAAGGAATATATATTACTGACTCTATGTGTAAGACCGTGTTAAAATAATTTATTTTAAATTTCCTATTACCATTCATGCCAATTGTAAAATTATTATTTGCATGGTCTAATTTAACACTAAACTTTGTCAGAATGACATTTCCAATGATAAAACAGTTACTAAAATTCATATTATCCATTACTTAAAAGTCAAAAGTTACTCTAACATAACCATGTTGATGTTTAAAGGAAATAGCAGCTTTTTATCTACCAATGGGGTGTAGAACTGATCCAAAACCTCTCCAATTTTTATTTTGAAGGTGTTCAAGCTTTGACTTATATTCACTATCAATTTTCTGTAATGTATTTGTTGAAACAACAGAACCAGCAGCTCCAGTGTCCAATACTATATTTACATTTTCTCCAGAAATGATAGCTGGAACCGTGGTAGGTGTCATTTTCAAGTTATCATCCTGTATATCCTTAATGATTTCAGCATCCTCAAAATTCATTAAAGATTCATTTGAGTCCATATTTAATATTAAAGTTTCAAAGATGGACAAATCATCTTCCAACATACAGACTTCATTTTCATCACTATATGAGATATTACTGTCATAATCACTTGAATCTTTACTTTTCTCTGTTTCATTTTCAGATTCATGCTGATTTTCAACAATATTTATATTCTTCTCACATTTTTGACCTGTAACCCAAGGTTTATTACACTCACCATGGGAAATCTTGGGGTGAATTGCTAGCAATCCCCTCTCTTGAAATTTAGAGTGTCCCTTAAATATGCCAGGTTTATAAATACTTTATAAACATAAGTAAATTAGAGTTAGATTTACATTTATTCTCAGATTGATTATAGACAGAATATCAACTGATTCCAAATTATGCACAAGTTGATCCTCCAGAACTTGATTTTGGTCCTCTGATGAGAACAAATTGAGCACAAATTGATCTAACCTAAGCTTATGCATATATAATAATTCAGGATACTTGCTCTATTAAATTTGATAATAAAATAAAATATTGATGAATTTATATAAAAAAAATTATTATGTAAGATATTAAATTATAAATTTAGGCATCATAGGAGGGCATGTAATAGAACTTAATTATACTATGTGACACCTTAATCCTGTATCACGCAGTTTGAAACATTTAAAACAAAATGAGTCATGATGGGAAATGAAATTGCTTGGACAGACTCTTTCAGAATTAATACTGACCATAATACACAAGTATGAAACCTTGGCATCTATCCAATAAAAGATTTTCCTTCTGATAAATGGATTTTTCTCAATTACTACCTGCTAAAAAGTGTCCTTCTGAGGTTTGTCTGACCTTCAGGGGGGTAATTTGGCCACATCACACTACTTCTATTTCCATGATTGACCAAAACATTATCCTCATTCCCATCTAAAGAGTTGATCTCATCTGACTGTGGCTGATAAAAGGGGTCCACCACAAGTTTAGCCAAAATTTTGGTGAACACTTTTTTGATGGATAGTGACTAACTGGTGCTTTCCAAAATTGTCCACCTCAAGTTAAGATAAACTTCAGGAGGATAAATTTATTATGAATACCAAATTAACTGAAGAATACTTTTTCCCTAGCTACTCTGCATCATAAAAGTGTCCAACTGAGGTTTAGCCATAATTCAGGTAGACACTTTTGGAAAGGCACAGTCTGATGGGTTTAATATCTATATATGGCAATAAGTATCAGTTTTTTATCAACATGTAACTAGAATTAATTTAATATGGCCAAAGTGTCCACCTGAAGTTTGGCCAAAATACAGGTGGAAATTTTTATGAGGATTACTTGATGAAATGAAGAAGACTTGCAATTACTTTCCATCATAAAATTTTCAAACTTAAGTTTATCAAAAATTGTGGTGACACTTTTGCCAGATCCAGTCATATGGGATCAACTCTCTATATGGCAATGAGAATCAATTTTTAGTCAATCATGGCATTAGAAGTAATTTTATATGGAAAAACTTTCCACCTGATTTTTGGCCAAAAATAAGTTGGAAATTTTTATGAGGAATACTAGATTAACTAAAGAAGACTTGCACCCTACCACTGTCCATCATAAAAGTGTCCACCAGAAGAATTCTCAAACTTGTGGTTGACACCTTTGGCCTGGTCCAGCCATATGGGATCAATTCTGCATATGGAAATGAGGATTTAATTTGGTCAATCATGGTACTAGAAGTAATTTGATATAGATAAAGTGTCCAACTAAATATTGGGAAAAAATCAGTTGAAAACTTCATTTAGTTTTTCAAAAAATCAAATTAAGTAAAATTTTATTCCTGATGATGCCCATTTTATCCAACATCTCTTCTGAGCCTTGAAAGTAGGCATTTAGCTTGAATTTTGAATTTCATATAAAATCCCTATTATTCAACCTATTTCTTTTTATCGCTTTTTTTTCTTTTAGATATCAATTAATTTTATGTGAAACAAATCATTTTCATAATTTTTTACCTGTATTTAATAGAATTATTAAAGGTTTAACATCACCCTGTAAGCATTTGGCACATGGTTTTTTGCTATACTAATAAAAATAATAATATACTGGTAACAAAAAATTGATCAAATGATAAAATATTAATAAAACAGAAAGATCAAATACCAGTGGATATGTTTTAAAAAAATACCAGTTGCACTGAAGAAGAGCTGCACCCTAGATACTCACCATCAAAAAAGTGTCCAGCACAAGTTCGGCCGAACTTGTGCTGGACACTTTTGGTCAGTTGCAGTCATATGAGATCAATTCTCGCTATGGCAATGAAAAAAAATTTTTGGATAAAAAACTTCACTAGAAGTAGTTTTACATAGCCAAATTTTCTACCTAGATTTCATCCAAACCACAGGTGCACAATTTTTTATCTTTGAAAAAAAGTCAATTTAGTACAATTTATCCCTGATGGCTCTCATTCGCTTCAACACCTCTACTGGCCTTTGATAGTAGGAATATTACTTGGATTTATTTTTTCATATTTGATCCCTTTAACTAAATTTTTTATTCCTAATATTTCTTTTGGATATCAATTAATAATTTTTAAAATAAACTATTTTCATATTTTTATACATTTATTTAATAATATGATAAATGGCATTAAATCACCTGGTATGCATTTGGCACATGAGTTTTTTCTATACTTATAGAATTAATAATATAATGGCAACCAAAAATTAATCAAATGATATTAATGAGTGAGGAACAAATATAAAATACCAGTAGACATGTTTGTAAGAAATACTAGATGAACTGAAGAAAAATTCTACCCTAGCTACTCTCCATTATAAAAGTGTCCAGCACAAGTTCGGCCGAACTTGTGCTGGACACTTATGGTCAGGTGCAGTCAGATGGGAGCAATTCTCTCTATGGAAATGAAGATAAATTTTTGATATAAAATTACACTAGAAGTAGTTTGATATGGCAAAATTTTCATGCTGAAGTTTTGGTAAAGCTCAAGTGGATTTTTTTTTTATTTTAACAAAAAAGAAAATTTAGTGCAAGTTTAGCCCTGATTTTTCTAATTTAATTCAACATCTCTTTTTTCTGTTTATGGCAGGAATTTAACTTGGATTTTAATTTTCATCTTTGATTTCTTTTATTTTACTTTATTCCTCTCATATTGCTTTTGGATAGAAGTTTATTTTTTGTAAAATAAATCATTTTCATATTTTTTTACCTTTATTTAATAATATTATAAAAGGTGTAACATCACCCAGTATTCATTTGGCACACAATTTTTTGCTATACTGATAATATTAATAATATTATGGTGACAAAAAATTAATTAATTGATAAATATGAGTGAGGCACAAAGATTTAATAACAGTGGAAATGTTTATAAAAAATTTCAGACAATTAAAAACGACTTGCACCCTGGCTACTCTTCATGATAAAAGTGTCCAGCACAATTTTTGCCAAACTTGTGCTGGACACTTTTGGTTGCATGCCGTCAGACGCAATCAATTCTTTTTATGGAAATGAAACTGAATTATCACTCCATCATTGCACTGAAAGTAGTTTTATATAGACAAATTGTCCCCTGGAAGTTTGTTCAAACCTAAGGTAGACAATTTTTTACTTTGGTAAAAAGTAAATTTGATCCATGTTAATCTATGATGGTGCCAATTTTTTCTGAAGCCTCTACTGGCTCATGATAGCAGAAATTATACTTAATATCTTTATTTCATGTTTGATCTCTTTAATTTTAATCTTACCCTTTTATTTATCCTTTAGCTTTTAAATATCAATTTTATTTTGGTAAAACTGATAACTTTCACATTTTTTTATATTTATTATATTATATTATTAAAGTTGTAAAATCATCCAGTGTAAATTCATTACACATTTTTTTGCTATACTAAAAACGTTAATAATATAATGGTGACTAAAAAATAATCAAATAATAAATATGGATGACACAGAAAGATCAAATACCCATAGACATTTTTAAAATGAATATAAGATTAACTGAAGAAGACTTGCACCCTAGCTACTCTCCATCATAAAATTGTCCAGCACAATTTCAGCTGAGCTTGTGCTGGAAATTTTTGGTTGCATGCAGTCAGATGGGATAAATTTACTCAATGGAAGTTAAAATGAATTTTTGCTCAATCATTGCACAAGAAGTAGCTTTATACTGCTATACTATCCTCCTGATTTTTTGGAAAACATCAGGTGGACACTTTTATTAATTTTTAAAAAAAGAAAACATATTCCAAATCTAGAATTGGTGGTGCAAATTTGGTCTGAAAACTCAAATTATCTTTGATGGCAGAAATTTTATTTGAATGTTTAATTTCATATTTAATCACTTTTATTTTACTTTTTTATTCCTGTTTTTGCTTTCAAATATCAATTTATTAATTGTAAAACTAATAATTTTCATATTTTTTTTACTTTTATTTAATAAGATTATGAAAGATGTAGCATCTCCCAGTATGCATTTGGCTTACAAATTTTTTCAATACTAATAACATTAATATTATAATGGTGAAAAAAAATGAATCAAATGATAAATATGAATGAAACAGAAAGATCATATACAAGTTGATTTGTTTATAAGGAATACCTGATGAACTGAAGAAGACCTGCACCCTAGATACTCACCGTCATAAAAGTGTCCAGCATAAGTTTGGCTGAACTTGTGCTGGACACTTTTGGTTTCATGCAGTCAGATGGGATAAATTTACTCTATGGAAATGAAAATGACATTTTGCTCAATCATTGCACAGTAAGTAGTTTGATATTGCCAAAATTTCCTCCTGATGAATTTTCAAAACTCATCAGGACACTTTCTTTGGTTTAACAAAAAAGAAAATATAGTGCAAGTTTAGCCCTGGTGGTGCACATTTGATCTAACACCTCTAGTTGTTATTTATAGTGGGAATTTTCCTTAGATTTTTTTTTCTTATTTTATCCCTTTTATTTTACTTTTTTATTGCTCATATTGCTTTGGATATCAATTTTTAATTTTTAAAATAAATAATTTTCATACTCTTATACCTTTATTTAATATTATATGATTAAAGGTGGAACACTCCCTGGTATGCATTTTTCACACAAGTTATTACTATAGTAATAATGTTAACAATATAATGATGACAAAAAATTATTCAAATGGTAAATTTAAATGACACTGAAAGATCAAATTCCAATGGAAATGTTTATAAGAAATCCCTTTTGAGTTTAAGAAGATTTGCTGTATGCCTACTCTCAATTATAAAAGTGTCCAGCACAAGTTCGGCCGAACTTGTGCTGGACACCTTTGGTTGCATGAAGTCATATGAGATAAATTCTCTCTATGGCAATAAAAATGATATTTCACTCAATTATTGAAGTAAAGAATGTTTAATATTTTAAAATTGTCCCCTGGAAGTCTGTCCAAACCTCAGTTCAAAATTTGTTAGCTATACATAAAAGTAAGTTTAGACCAAGTCTTGACCTAGGGGTCCCCAACTGTCCCAACACCACTTCTGGCTCTTGATAGTAAAAATTTTACTTGTATTTTTTATTTTGTATTTGATCCCATTTATTTTCATTTTACTTTTCTATTACTCTTTTTAATTTTAAATATCAATTTTTTTTTTAAAAAACTAAACATATTCATATTTTTTTAACTTTATATAATAATATTATTAAAGTTGTAACATCATCAATTTTGCATTTGGCATGCAGGTTTTTGCTATACTATAAACATTAATAATATATATGGTGACAAAAAATTAATTATAAGATAAATATGAATGATAAAAAAAAGTTAAAAACCCAATAGAAATGTGAAAAACAATAAACTGATGTACTGAGAAACACTTCCACCCTAGCTACTCTCCATCATAAAAGTGTCCAGCACAAGTTTGGCTGAACTTGTGCTGGACACTTTTGTTCAGGTGCAGTCAGATGGGATCAATTCTCTCTGTGGAAATTAAATTAAAAAAAATGCTAAATAATTACATTAGAAGTAGTTTGGTATGGCTGAATTATCCACCTTGAGTTTTTCCAAACCTCAGGTGAAAAATTTTTTATCTTTAAAAAAAATTAAATTTTATCAAATTTAGCCCTGATGGCACCCATTTGTTTCAACACCTCTACTGGCTCTTGAAGGCAGGAATTTTTCTGGAATTTTTCTTTTTCATATTTTATCTCTTTTACTTTACTTTTTTATTACTCATGTTACATTTGGATATTAATTTATAATTTTGGAAAAGAAATCATTTTCATATTTTTTTAACATATTTCAATAATATTATAAAAGGTGTAATATAATATGGCATGCATTTGGCGCACAAGTTTTTTCTATACTAATAAAATTAATAAAATTCTAATGACAAAAAATTAATCAGATAATAAAATATGAATAACACAGAAAGATCAAATGCCATTTGACATGTTTTTAAAAAATAACAGTTGCACTGAAGAAGACCTGCACCCTAGCTACTCTCCATCATAAAAGTGTCCAGCACAAGTTCGGCCAAACTTGTGCTGGACACTTTTGGTCAGGTGCAGTCAGATGGGATCAATTCTCTCTATGGAAATGAAAAAAATTATTTGATAAGAAACTTCACTAGATGTAGTTTGATATAGCTGAATTATCCACCTAGAGTTCATCCAAACCACAGGTACAAAATTTTTTATCTTTAAAAAACAATCAATTAAGTACAATTTATCCCTGACGGCTCTCATTTGCTTCAACATCTCTACTGGCCTTTGATATTAGCAATAATACTTGGAGTTCGTTTTTCATATTTGATCCCTTTAAATTAATTTTTTATTCCTCATATTGCTCTTGGATATCAATTAATAAATTTTAAAATAAATTATTTTAATATTTTTATAAATTTTTTTAATAATATTATAAAAGGTGTAACATCACTCAGTATGCATTTGGCACACAATTTTTTGCTATACTTATATAATTAATAATATAATTAAGACAAAAAATTAATCAAACAATATGTATGAGTGAGGCACAAAGATAAAATACCAGTAGACATTTTTGTAAGAAATACCAGATGAACTGAAGAAAGTTTCTATTCCAACCGCTCTCCATCATAGAAGTGTCCAGCACAAGTTTGGCCGAACTTGTGCTGGACACTTTTGGTCATGTGAAGTCAGATGGGTTCAATTCTCTGTATGGCAACAAAAAAATTTTTTTATCAAATTTCACTAGAAGTAGTTTGGTTTAGCTGAATCATCCACCTGCTTTTCTGCCCAATATCAGGTGTATAATTTTTTATCTTTAAAGAAAAGGTCACTTTTTACAATTAAGCCCTGATGGCTCCCATTTGCTTTAACACCTCTACTGGCTCTTGATAGCAGGAATTTCACCAGTATTTTTTTCATATTTTAACTCTTTGACTTTTATTTTACTCTTTTATTCCTCTTTTTACTTTTAAGTTTCTATTTAATTTCTGTAAAAGTAATCCTTTCCATATTTATTTACGTCTATTTTAAAAAATTATTGAAGGTATAACTTCACATGGTATGCATTTGGCACACAAGTTTTTGCTATACTAATAACATTAATAATATAATGGTGATAAAATATTAATCGGATGATAAATATGAAAGATACAGACTGATCAAATACCAGTAGACATGTTTATGAGAAATACAAGATGAACAAACTAAGAAAATTTCCACCCAAGCTACTCTCCATCATAAAAGTGTCCAGCACAAGTTCGGCCGAACTTGTGCTGGACACTTTAAGTCACGTGCAGTCAGATGGGATCAATTCTCTATATGGCAACAAAAAAACATTTTTTTATTAAACTTCACTACAAGCAGTTTTGTTTAGCTGAATCATCCACCTGTTGTTCTTCCCAACCTCAGGTGTATAATTTTTTATCTTTAAAAAAAAGTTCACTTATTACAATTTAGCCCTGATGGCTCCCATTTTTTTCAACACTTCTACTGGCTCTTGAGAGCAAGAATTTTACTAGTATTTTGTTTTTCATAATTGATCTCTTGGAGATCAATTTTACCTTTTTATCCCTCATATTGCTTTTGTATATCAATTTATTTTTTGTAAAACAAATCATTTTCATATTTTTTTACCTTTATTTAATAATATTATAAAAGGTGTAACATCACCCAGTATGCGTTGGGCACACGAGTTTTTGCTATACTTATAATATTAATAATATAATGGTGACAATAAATTAATCAAATTATATATATGAGTGAGGCACAAAGATCAAGTACCAATGGACATGTTTATAAGAAATACCAGATTAACTGAAGAAAAATTCTACCCTAGCTACTCTCTGTCATAAATGTGTCCAGCACAAGTTCGGCCGAACTTGTGCTGGACACTTTTTGTCACATGCAGTCTGGTGTGATCAATTCTCTCTCAATCATTGAACTAGAAGTTGTTTGATATGGCTAAATGGTTATGCTGAAGTTTTTTTAAACCTCAGATTGGCACTTTTTTGTTTTTCAAAAAAGCAATTATAGTCCAAGTTTAGCCTCACTGGTGGAAATTTGCCCCAACATGTCTACTTGCTCTTGATGGCAGTAATTTTATTTTAATTTTTTATTTCATATTTGATTACTTTAATTTTACCTTTTTATCCCTCATATTGCTTTTGTATATCAATTTATTTTTTGTAAAACAAATCATTTTCATATTTTTTTACCTTTATTTAATAATATTATAAAAGGTGTAACATCACCCGGTATGCATTTGGCACACCAGTTTTTGCTATACTTATAATATTAAAACATAATGGTGACAAAAAATCAATCAAATGATAAATATGAGTGAGGCACAAAGATCAAATACCAGTGGACATGTTTATAAGAAATACCAGATGAACTGAAGAAAAATTCCACCCTAGCTAACCTCCATCATAAAAGTGTCCAGCACAAGTTTGGTTGAACTTGTGCTGGACACTTTTGGTCACATGCAGTCTGATGTGATCAATTCTCTCTATTGCAATGAAAATGAATTTTTCTTCAATAATTGCACTAGAAGTTGTTTGATATGGCAAAATTGTCATCCTGAAGTTTTGGTAAAGCTCCAGTGGATTTTTTTTTATTTTTACAAAAAAGAAATTATAGTCCAAGTTTAGTGCCACTGGTGGGTGTTCACCCCATCATGTCTACTTGCTCATGATGGGAGGAATTTCACTTTAATTTTTTATTTCATATTTGATCCCTTTAATTTTACCTTTTTATCCCTCATATTGCTTTTGGATATCAATTTATTTTTTGTAAAACAAATCATTTTCATATTTTTTTACCTTTATTTAATAATATTATAAAAGGTTTAACATCACCCGGTATGCATTTGGCACACCAGTTTTTGCTATACTTATAATATTAAAACATAATGGTGACAAAAAATCAATCAAATGATAAATATGAGTGAGGCACAAAGATCAAATACCAGTGGACATGTTTATAAGAAATACCAGATGAACTGAAGAAAAATTCCACCCTAGCTAACCTCCATCATAAAAGTGTCCAGCACAAGTTTGGTTGAACTTGTGCTGGACACTTTTGGTCACATGCAGTCTGATGTGATCAATTCTCTCTATTGCAATGAAAATGAATTTTTCTTCAATAATTGCACTAGAAGTTGTTTGATATGGCAAAATTGTCATCCTGAAGTTTTGGTAAAGCTCCAGTGGATTTTTTTTTATTTTTACAAAAAAGAAATTATAGTCCAAGTTTAGTGCCACTGGTGGGCATTCACTCCATCATGTCTACTTGCTCATGATGGCAGGAATTTCACTTTAATTTTTTATTTAATATTTGATCCCTTTAATTTTACCTTTTTATCCCTCATATTGCTTTTGGATATCAATTTATTTTTTGTAAAGCAAATCATTTTCATATTTTTTTACCTTTATTTAATAATATTATAAAAGGTGTAACATCACCCGGTATGCATTTGGCACATGAGTTTTTGCTATACTTATAATATTAATAACATAATGGTGACAAAAATCAATCGAATGATAAATATGAGTGAGGCACAAAGGTCAAATACCAATTAATCAATAGTTCTTTTTAATATTATAAATTTTTTGATTAGATAAAATGGTAATAATGAATTATATTTTTCATCCACAATTCCACTCTAATGATTCCCACTGCACAAAAAGGGTTCACTTGGTCCTTTCTTTACTGCTTGTGCATATATTTTATTGCCCACAGTACTACAATTTTTTGTAGTGATTATCCCACATCTGATTCAAGAATATTTTTAAACAATATAAGTTTTTTTTACAAAAGACCTTATCATATCCAATATCCCACAAAAAATACAACCTGTTTTTGTATTAAAGCCTGTTAATTATTAAGAAATTGTTAAAATAATTAGATTAGACCCTGGCACAGCTAGATCCATACCAACCGACCTAAAGTCTTTTCAATATTGAAAACAATTAAATAAAATTATGATATCATACTAAATTATGGGCACCAACCATAATTCAGCACTTCTCATTTGCTCTGCTACAAAATGAGTGCATGTAGCATTTTTCTAACGTCGGACTGTTTTTCTTCCTTCCCTCACACCTTTAGTCCAGAATGAAAATTTAGTATGAGTTTTGGTCAAAATGGTTTGCCAGTGTTATCTGTATGCAATATGAATTCATATTGCATATTTCTATTTATGCATAAAATATACTCGTTAAGCATCATTTTTTTGCATTTTTCAATCATTATGCATACTTATGCATATTCATATGCATATTCATTATACAGATTTATATGCATATTAATATATTTTATTCATATACGTATATGCACCTTTTTTTGCATATTCAATATGCATATTTTTTATGCATATTTATTCTTCATAGTCATTATGCATACACTTTGGATAGGCAATTCACATCAATTTTTAGCATGCAATAAGTATCCACCATGCAAATTCAAATGCATATGCATCTATATCATACACGCAACATATATTCAAGTTTAATATTTGAATATTAAGGTATGCTAAGTGATGTTGTTCAACCTTTTGCCAAACCTGAGATTAACTGATGTTCAATGTGGTTCTTAAGCTCTTCTCAAGGAGGGATTGTTCTGGATTCAATCTGTGACAGTTTATTTTTTCAATGTTTTTTCATCAGATTTAAAAACATCTTTCTGACAGTTTCAGGATGGTTTCCCAACAGTTTCCTGACAAATTCCTAATATTTTCAAAAAGAGGGAACTGCTAGCAGTTCACCCCCAGATTTCCCGTGGTGACTTATAACAAGTATTATTTTCATACTTTTTAGGTACTACAGGTGCAGTAGGTTTTTTCTGCTTCTCCTGAAGTGTTTTTGAATTCTGATTTTTCACAGGTTCATTATTTTGTTTATAAGTGGTGTACCTTTCTTCAAACTGATGGTTTAATAATATTTCATTACAAATATTAATTAACTCAGAGTATTCATTAACCATTATTGTTCTAGCTACAACAATGTCTCTGACAGATATAGGTAACTTATTTATTATCTTATCATTCTATAAGTTAAAATCCATGTTTTGCTCAATGGCTTTTAATATTTTATTTAAATTCATTAAAAATACCATAGGTTTTTCACTATTCAACAGATTATACCTAGTTTTCTCATATAATCTTTGCTGAGTGAGCCTGAATTTGAACCTCCAAATTGTTTTTCAATTAGTTGTTTCCATTCAGCCCAAGAGTAATCTTTACCCTCACTCAATACAGCTTCAAACCATAATAAAGCAACATCCTTAAATAAAGAAATTAATTTTGCTGTCATTTTTTCATCTGGTAACTTATATGAGAATTTCAAGTTGTCAATTTTTTGGATAAAACATTTCTAATCAGAGCTGGCTTCCCCATCATAAGTTGGGTACTGATCTATCTTAGGCCAGTTCTTCTGATTGGATTTTGTTTCACTAATCCTAGGTATATTCAATAACTCATTCACTCTGGATAAATGGTCTGGTATTTCCTCTTGCACAGATTTGTGACTTACATTTGTATTTTCAAACTTGAAACTACCACCAGATGGTTTTACTTGTGGTGGTATGGGGAATGATTTAGATTAATTTTTGCCAATGAAAGGATTATTATTATACTGAGTGTACTTATGATTATACTTATTCATTAGTAGATTAGTGGTTTCAACCTCAACTTTAGTCAATCTTTGTAGCAGCTCAGAGACAGTCTGATTTTTCTGGGAAAAAAATATCTTTGTTCTTGATTCAGTTTTCAATAAATGTGCTTCATACAACTTTTCTAACTCAAAGAATTAATTTGAAAGTTCACTATATTTATTAGTCAAAGAATCATACTTAAGAGTTAGAGCCAAGTGTTCATTCTCTAATTCTTTATTTCTTGTTTCCAGTTGAGAAGTGTCCACTGTCAAGGACAAAAATGTATCACTTGTGAGCTTAACTGTCTGTTCCTCACAATCAGTCATTCTATTCCATAATTCTGAAACAATTATATGGACAGTAGTGTTATTATTAAAATACTCCATGTCTTCCTTCTCAATTATTTCACTGTTTTGTGAACTTCTCATCTCACTAGTAAGTGGTGGCAACTGAGGATTAACTTTATTATTATTATAAATAGTACTGTTGTTATTGACAAAAGATAAGTCAGGTGTATCTACATCAAAACCTAATTTTCTCAAGTCCTCCTCAATTCTCTGTACAGATTTTACATCAATAATATTCCCTATATTGTAATAATTAGTATTGTGTTCAATCTGAGAGGGTATTCTAATTACTACGGGATTTGTGAAAGCCCTGATTTTTGGCGCTTTTGCTTTCTTTGTAGGGGTGAGCTGAAGAAGTCTGATGAAGGGGAGGATCCCTGTTTCAATTGTGACTTGACCATTGTTGGTGGAACCAATCCCACTTCCATATCTCTACTAGGATTTTTTCTTGGGAATGATGTGACTCTCCTTGGGTAGGGGGTTGTTGGCTTGGCTTTGCTACCTTTAACTCTGCCAAGGTTTGATTCTTCTGTTGGAAACCCACCTTGCAGTTGTTTTGTAACTGCTCTACCTCCTTTAGTATAAAAGACTTTGATTCCTCCAGTTTTGGAGACTGCTTTTCCAGATGGGACAGTTGATCCTGCAGAGTAGGTGAAGTCTTTTTTATTGTTATCTTTTTTAAGAGGGAGACCTTTTCCTCTATGCTCATTGAATCTGGTTGTGGGTAGGATTGGCCCTCCACAGTGATGTCCTGGAGCAATGTTTTTACCTTTAGACCTGGTGTTATAAGAAGGTTTTTCACTTACATTGTCCTGTGGAGCACTCATTGTGTCTTTAAATAACAATCTTAGACATCTACAAAATGGAAAACCTATATGGTAATTAGAAGACAAAAAATATTAGCAATATAGTTACTAATAAAAGCTCTGGAGCTTACCCTGAATTTATATCTTTATTTATTTAAATAAAATATAAGAAAAAATTGAAAAAATCTGTTAAAAATAAAATAATAAATTTAACTAGACCTTTATAAGGATGAATAAATAGCTTACTAAGATTTTACTAAATACCAATTTAATTGGATGTTATATTGGTTCCCAAATACCAAGTGAAATTGGGCGTATATTGGGTAAAGTTACTACTGCACCAGGTCAAAAGTTAGACGACTTGCAGTCAAGTGGTTTTTCAAGTATCTTAAAGTAACATCAGAAGTAACCTTTGAAGGAAATTTTATGCTTAAAGTAGTTACAAGCCAAACCAAAACTGTGAATGTCACTGTACCAAAAAAAAAAATTAGAAAAATTATATCTCAATGCTTATTGTTGAAGCTGTCTATCTGATTTGAACTTGAGTAATTTTCAAAAAATTTGCCTTAGTTCTATATTAGCTTCATTTTCCAGGCAAGAAGTCCTTCATACTAAGCTCCTTTACAACATTTATTTCAGGCCATGCAATACCTTTTCATAATTTTCTTTCTGCAGGCTGGAAACATAGACTTTACCAGGACAAAATTCAATGAAAGAACATATAAAATTCTCACACCCTGTTTTTGTGAAGGAAGTGTGAGTTTAATTTAATCATTGAAAATTTTACTACATGAAATAATATAATATTATTAATTTTACAATATTTTCAAAATGAATTCTAGAAAATAATGTGAAATTTTTTAAATTACTTGCTGAATTTTTTATGGTATAAGAGTTAGAATCTCAATTTAAAAATAGACTTATACTTGAAATTTCATAAATATATATATATATGAAATAATGCACTCATTCAGATTAATCTGAAACCTGTAATTTTTAAAATTGAATCATAGTTTCAGGAATATACTTCACCATAATCTAAAAAAAATAGATGAGTTGATCATTTGAGGTTTTACCCTATAGTGATAAACAAAAGGATTTGAAAAAAAATATGAAAGAGCAGATAAAAATATAAATAGGCAAGAAAAAAGTGTACTTTCACCAAACATAACTAGCTAATCAAGCACCTTATAGTACTCAATCTGATTTTATTTATACTTTTTAATAATTATTTTAGTTAAAGGGTAATTTTAGAAACTTAGGGAGGGGAAATTTAAAGTATTTAAACAGATTACATGTATGCTCTATTCTATGATAAAAAATAAGGATTAAAACTAGAATTCTTTTTTGTTAAAAACAGTACAGCTGCAGTTAGTATAAATAAATGAGACAATTTATCCTTCTGTAAAAACTCAAGCTGTTCTGCTTTCAAACTAGCTTGACTTTAACAATAGTAAAGTTCTATAAAAGTTGATAAATCTTTCAAAATGACCTTTTTCTCAGTATCAAAAATGAACTACTCTGTCACAGACAAATTATAATTGTGTGTTTCTTCTAGAAAGACTTTTGGAAGTTTCCCAGTAAAATATTCTTCAACAATATCCATCCATAGGAAAACTCCTGGGCCCTGAAAAAGGCTGAACACCTTCCATTTCTGGGGGTTTAGGGACCTTCAATTTTTGATCAACCTTTTCCTGATAGCTTACTTATATGTTTGAGATTGAAAACTTGAAAGAAATTAAGACATCCACCCTTTTTTAAGTTTATTTAAACGTCAAGTAAAACAAGCACTCCTCCATAGGATTGGAGTTATGACACTACTCCCATCCTGTCTTTCCTCAGTATCAGACTGAATACAGATATCTTAAAAAAATCTAGTAATTTCAGGGATCAAAAAATATGAATAAATTTTGATTATTCCATCACACAACTTAAAAAATGTGATGTTAATTTATAACAACTATTTTAGAGCTATATAAACAATACTATTAATTCTCTTCTTTTAGAAATTTTAACTTCAATTTTTTCAGATTCACCTTTTCTATCTTTTAAGAATAGGTTTATTTATCATTAGCTATATAAGAAAATTTATTAGCTTCTCATGTGCTGTACCTCTGAAGAGATCTGAAAACTGCCTCATCTATAATACTTTCATCTAAAATTGAAAAGTTCTCCAAACCCTTCCCATAATAGCATTTCATCCATCCAATCACAATATAATTTACTATTCAAGATATTTAAAATATGAGGCAACATGCTGCTAAATGTTCTCCTACATATGCTAACCAATATGTTTCAATCCAACATAGTACCTTAATGATATGTTGGCACACTTTTGTACATACAAAATATCTACCATGTCCTCATGACATGATGCAGGGCATTTATTCATATCGCCAGGACATGGTAAATTAGCCTAAAGATGGGGTGGCATGTTGCATCATCTTTTACTTTCTGGAAAATAGTGAAGGTAGTGGGTAGTGTAGTTGCTTACATGCATACATGAGGCAACATGTCGCCTCATGTATGCATGTGGGCAACTTGCTTTCTCACATTGTAAAAATAAAAATTATACAAAATAAAATTGAATAGTTTAATAGCATACATGAGGCGACATGTCGCCTCATGTATACAATAACAGAAGCTCAGAAAAAAAAACAGGCAAAAGATGAGGCACCATGTTGCCTCATCTTTTGCTTGTTGGTCAAAGAAAGATGCTACATACACTAGGCCATATTTGCATAAAGATGAGGTGGAATTTTGTGTCATCTTTTTCTTTCTGGAAAATAGTGAAGGTAATGGGTAGGGTAGTTGTTTACATGCATACATGAGGCGACATGTTGCCTCATGTATGCAATTATAATATTATGTTTTTTTTTTGTATTTTTTTTAAATGTGAGAAAGCAAGTTGCCCACATACATACATGAAGCAACATGTTGCCTCATTTATGCATGTAAACAACTGCCCTACCCATTACCTTCACTATGTGCCAGAAAGAAAAAGATGAGGCAACATTCCACATCATCTTTTTGAGAAAATATGTCCTAGTGTATGTGGCAACTTCCTTTGACCAACAAACAAAAGATGAGGCAACATGGTGCCTCATCTTTTGCCTGTTTTTTTCTGAGCTGCTGTTTTTGCATACATGAGGCAACATGTTGCCTCATGTTTGCAATTACAATATTTAATTTTATTTTGTATAATTTTTATTTTTACAATGTGAGAAAGCAAGTTTCCCACATGCATACATGAGGGGACATGTCGCCTCATGTATGCATGTAAGAAACTACACTACCAACTACCTTCACTATTTACCAGAAAGTAAAAGATGAGGTAACATTCCACCTCATCTTTATGAAAATGCACACTAATGTATGTCACATATGCCTTTGACCAACAAGCAAAATATGAGGCAACATGGAGCATCATCTTTTGCCTCTTTTTCTTCTGGGCTTCTGTTATTGCATACATGAGGCAACATGTCGCCTCATGTATGCAATTAGAATATTAAGTTTTTTTTCATTTTTTTTCAATGTGAGAAAGAAATTTGCCCACATGCATACATGAGGTGACATGTTGCCTCATCTATGCATGTAAGTAACTACCCTACCAGATAGCTTCACTATTTTACTGGAAGCAAAAGATGAGGCAAAATGCCACCTCATCTTTATTCCTATGCACCCTAGTGTATTTCACATCTGCCTTTGACAAACAAGCAAAAGATGAGGCAACATTGTGCCTCATCTTTTACCTCTTTTTTTTTCTGAGATTTTGTTATTGCATACATAAGGCGACATGTTGCCTCATGTATGCAAAGTAAATATTCAGTTTTTATTTGAATTTTTATTTTCAATGTGAGAGAGAAAGTTGCCCACATGCATATGTGAGGCAACATGTCGCCTCATGTATGCATGTAAGCAGCTAACCTAGCCATTGCTTTCATTATTTACCAGAAAGCAAACAATGAGGCAGCATGCCACCTCATATTTATGCAGATGAACCCTAGTGTATGTCACATCTGCCTTTGACCAAAGAGTGAAATATGAGGCAACATGGTGCCTCATATTTTGCCTCTTTTTTTTTCTGAGCTGCTTTTATTGAAAACATGAGGCAACTTGTTGCCTTAAACTTTTGTCGAAAAGCTTATCTGATTCATTTTAAAACTTCATTCTATGAAAAAATTCAGAGTATATGATAAAAAGATGCTAAGTAAGAATGAAAAAATTGAAGTAAGTAAGTTTTATTTTGAGAGGCTTGTGCAAGGCCTTGTGGCTGCCAAAAGGGGGGCAGGGTGGGGCACCCCAGGGAATGACTGTAGAGCACTTCAAGTTGCTGAAGTTTTTTGTAAATATATATTTTTGAGTATCTTTATGAATTTCTTTATTTGTACTGGAACTTGAGTTCAGTCAATTAAAATCTGGTTTTACTATTTAAAACTTTTTTAAGTGAATTCCAGAGGAAAAATATAATATAATATTTATTATTAAAAGAAAATTATTTTATTAGATAGACTTAATCTCATAAACTTACTAACACCTTTTTGACTATAAGAAGTTGAACCTGTGCTATGGTTTTTAAACAGAAATCAAGTAAGATTACAAGGCATGTGCAATAATAGATTTTTCATATACTTTGAATGAGATCCACTTTTATTTTAACTCATTTTTGAGCAGTTTTTTAAAAAAGGACTTTAAAGTAAGAGCATATTCCAGGCCCTTCAGATCCTGCATTTTTATTTCAATACAAGATAATAGAAATATGAGAAAATTACTGGATGTATTTATGTGTCCATAAGCATTTTTCACAAGTCAAAAATTTGGTTTCTTCTTTTGTAAAAGTGGAAGTTTCAGTATTTTTTTACTTTTCAATTTTTCCTAATCTATTCTTTTAATTTGGGAGAAAACCTTAATTCATATTTTAAACAAATGGAGTTCAAATTATACATGAAAAAACCAATCATTAATTTTTCAAATTTTCATTGGTCAAGTGGGACCTCTTGTGACTTCAATCTATGTACAAATTATAATTCAGTTAATATTAGCTTCTGACATATTTCCTGATGATTTATCTCAACCTAGAGTGATTGAAAAATCTCTGAAAATTATTGGAAATCTGTTCATCATTCAAATCATGTGACTTACTTTTCCAAGAAATGTTTTTAGTCTTTTATAAATAGTAATTTCTTCCTGAATTATTGTCTTTCCTCTCATAATTAATTTATATTCAAGATGGAATCATTGTATAATTCCTCTCCCATCTGTATTAGCTTACTTCAATTTCACATATCTGACTTCAGAAGCTTCCCAGGTTTTATTGAGAAACCTTTTTCACTTCATCTCTCTCATACAAAACATAATATCAGGGCTAGGGCATATTCAACTCATATTAACATTAGTAAACAATGCCCTTCTAATTCCCACATCCTCTATGTAATAATTGGCCTCTCAGGATATCAAACTTTATTTTCTATTGTTGGGGGTTTAGCTTCTAGGGCAGGATTCATCCTCTATATGAGTTGAAGATAGATTATTACCCCAAAAAGATACCAACTTCTTCCTACTAATTAATATTTTGAATTTCTATCTTTCTAATTACCTAATAACTATCTCCCAAGGACTTGAGTCACTCCCCAACATAATTAATCTTATTCCTGACTATAACCGATTGATTAATTTGGGCTTTTCTGTGAAAGATATATTCAATCAAAACAATTAAATATCCTCTATCTCCCCTGATTCTTTATTTCTTATCAGACCTTATCATTCTATAAAAGAAATCAATGAAGATTTTTTAGAACAGGGGAAGGTGAAAAACATTTCAATGAGAAACTTTTCACCTTTCAAAAAGAAACTACAACAAAGAATGTGATAAAAATGGAAAGAATACTCTATTCTCCCCACATGGTGCAAGTACTGTCAGATGCAGCCAAGGGGGAAGAATTTAACAGGAGGGATCAATTCAGGGGATAAAGATAATAGAGGTAAAAATACTTGTATATCATTTCAAAAACAAACATACCTAAAAATAGGTCAATCAGCAACTGTGAATCTTACAACAACTACAAAAAAGCATGTTATGAAATAAGAAGGTACAAAAAGATGAGTTTCGGTGGTTAGGATTAAAATAATAAGCAGAAAGTAAAAGGAAAGAACCTGGAAAAAGGACTCTATTATCCCCAAAAAATTCAAGGAATGTAAGTTTCAGCCAAGGGGGAAACAGTGTACAGGAGGGAGAAATGGAAGTGATAAAGAGAATAGAGAGAAAAAAATTTTGATGGGGAAAATGGAAACAGCAAGAAGAGGCTTGATTATATGACAAATCGCACCATATAAAACAATAGAAAACAACACAATGTTGACTAAGACTACTAAACTACATTACAGAGAATGAGAAAGGTTCACACTCAAAGACAGAATTCTCACAAAAGGAATTTTTTTTCAAAAATACCATCTTTCCCCTCAAATTATTCCTCTCATGACTCAAGTGAAAGAAGAAAAAAGAGATTACAGTTTGCATAGTGATACCACCACTGAGAACAGACCTCAAGCAAAAATTATCTTATGATGAAATTTGTTGAGAAAAGGCAAAAGAAGCTCTAAAAATTGTTGGGCCATCAGGAAGTTCTAATCCACTAGGTGTTGGACCCAGCTCATATAATGAAAAATATAGTTCTGATGTAGATAGTTCAAGTAATTATAGCTGAATCATCATTAGATAAAATTTTCCCTAATAAATATCTTCCTTAGAGTCCACATTTCAGGAATTTTCTGCCTGTTTTAGACCTTAAATCAAATGGGGATCAGTTGCAACACCAAATGATTTAACTTCTTATTTGAATCATAGTACTAAGGATTTAATGATGGCTCAAAATTTTATTTTTCATACACTCATTACCTCATGGTTCAACTGTGTTCCACACCATTTAGGGAAGACTGGAACAAATCTCAAGGCAGAATAATAAATTTTGCTAAAAAAAAATTATGATGTGGTTTCTTTGTTTCTAGTTGTGAATATAGAAAGTTCTGAAAGTAAAGAGAAGAATTTAATTAAGTGTATTTCCATTTTTGTATCAATAAAAAAACTTTTAACTTACTTTTAAATCAATGAAGATGAAATTATATCTCTTCATGATTAGCTGAAGGAGTATAAAAATTCCATGGAAAATTTTTGCCACAAATTCACATCAAGCCTAATGTCCACTTAGCCCAAAATTTTTCTGAAGTTCGGCAAATATTTGGCACAGCATCATCAGAGGAAGCTTGTGATCATGAGAGTATGAATAAAATTTTAAGATCTATCCCACATAATATTAATAAACTCATTTTTTCATAATTCTTTTAATTACCCATAATTTTCTTCATTATTTTTTTGTTTTTATTTGAAATGGAAAAAATGTTAATGGAAATTTTCATCATGATAGCAAATCTTCAATCTCTTCTTGAGATGAATGAGAATTGATTTAAAATACAAATTAAAGATTTTTTCAATATAGAAAAAGGAAAGACTTCAAAATAAACTGTTATATTGCTCTGTGAAGAATATGATATATGGCCGGAATATTTAAACAAGATTTATAGAAAAATGTCTTTTTTAAACATTTTTTAAAAAGATAAATTCATTTGTGCTTTAAAATTTCTACAATCTAAAATTACTGATCTCCAATACTAAAACATTTGTAGTAAATACTTCTCATTATACTCAAAACAACAAGGTTATGGGAATATCAAGAGGCAACAAGATTGGAGTTTTTTTTTTCGAGAATGTGGAAGTCACTGAATTTTACCTGATCAAATCTTTATTCTAGTTAAATTGTATGATGCTGTTGAAAAAAAAAATAGAAAATCCTTTCTCAAAAGCAGGATTCAAAACATTTTGGTGCTACAATTGATGGTCTAAAAATGTTATTACTACTCATAAAGATATTATTGGACATGATTCAAGAACTCTCAATCCAAGTGGCTTTGGTGGTGTTTTATCAGATACTGTCTGTATAATGTCATTAAGTAATATAGCTGGTGCATATTAGTCACCTTTGTAATATCCATTATGAATTCAATATATTTATTTTAGACACCAAAGTATGATCTATTGCCTGTTGGAAATTATGCAAGCAGCACTATATGAAGAATTCAAATTGGTCTTAATGATTCAGCTATGAGCTATGTGTCATGATGAAAAATTGTCCCATCAAAGTTCCAACACAGGTTTGACTCAGGTTAAACCACAGGTACTAAACAACCACTTGACTGCAAGTTGTCTAAATTTTTACCTGGTGCCTTTGCTTCCTGCACTTATCCACAATTCCATTTGCTACATCTGGCGCTACTGCTGTCATCATCCCCAATGGAACAGAGACTGTAGTCTTCAAACATTGCGAAACTAAATCCTTGGCTGCTTTGGGAAAATCAGAGTGAACAGGGCGCTGCATTCTCCATTTAGGTTGAGTCGCCTTTGCACCAGATTTTGCTCTTCCAGGTGGGCTCTTTGGAGTATTATGCCTTGCTCCTGGCATTCCTTCAGCAGGTACCACTCTTTGCTGTACTACCTCTGACTCCTCTAACATTGCGGTTTGATCTTCTACCTGATGATTCACATCATAAACACCTGGTTCCATACCATCAATTTCAACATCCTCGATAGGTGCAGGTGTATTCTCTCTAGTATTATACCCTACTTCCTCCATATCCTCTGGATTCGCATACCTAGCGCCAGTCCTTCTTGGCCTAGTAATTGTAGGTGGGGCCATTTTCTTGTGCTTTGCTGTGAACATCTCCAAATGCACTGTGGTAAGTGGTGCTGCAACTGCTCCCTCTTTTACTTTAAAATCCAGCACTGCGCAAGTAACTGCAAAGTTGACTGACTTCGCATCCTTGCCTTTCTCTTTTATTTCAGGCTCTTTGCCCTTGCTTGATCTGCCTTCCATAGATTTTCTATTAATATGATCAATGACCATGGCTCGCATCCCTCGATCCTTGTCTTTAATAAGTTTAGTGCCATCTTCCAACATAAGTGTAGTCCCGTCCTCATAAACTAACTTTTCCTCTTTATCCTTTTGAAGCGCATTACACCTCATCTTAGTATGCCCCTCTTTATTACAATAATAGCATACCATAGCAGAAAAATGCAAAGGTTGAGGAGAACTCTTGGGCCTAAAAGATTCTTTTGCCTTTGCCGCTTCAATTATCTTTTTCTCCAACTCATAAATTGTTACCATAACTGAATCTTTCTCCTTAGTGAAAACTTTGACTTTAGGAGAAGACATCTGAGGAGGTGATCATACGCCAGACACATCTTCATTCATCTCCTCATTATCCAAAGCAACCCTAGCTGCGCAACGCTCAACTCAACACAACTTCATTTCAGCTTCCACTGCCATTTCTACTTCTTCTAATCCAGGGTACTTATAATTTCCGTCCCTTTTTTTAACTAGCTTTCCTTTGTTATCCAAGCACCTTTTTTCCCAGTCTTCAACATCTGGCGCTAACGCTTCACAAATCCAAGGTAAAGACGCATTAGCATCACTAAAATCTTCATCACTAACTAAATATTCCACTATTTGGTAGAAGTCTTCCCTAAAACTTTTAAATTCCTTAGGTTCTCAAACACCCCCTTTAGCTTTGACCCTATTCACCAAGATATACAGGTCCTTCATTGTATACCTAGTTTCCTCGGTAACCTTTGGCCATCTCTTGAGCATCTGTTCTTTTAGCACTGACCAATTTTGCTCTTCATGCCCCTTTAGATCCTCTAAATTGTCTTTGCATTCATTAGTTACAAAGAATAGTACTTGACACACCATATCATATTCGGTTGCTCCATGAACTTCAGCTGCTCGTTTAAACCTGCATAAAAACTTCTTGGTATTAATGCCCAAAAAACGCAAGCTTTCATATTTACACCTAATAATTGTAGTTACTGTCTTTCGAAACAATGCCGAAGAATTGGGAGATTTAACCCTCTCCTGACATCCCCTAGATGTAGTCGCAGTAGGATCCATTCCCAAAATATAAAATCAAAACAGAGATCACAAAAACACACACTTGGTAATAAAACCTGACTATATTAACGATACAGCCCTACTCTATCCTCTGATAACGGCTATTGATCCACTTGTTTTAGACCCTACCACTCTTCTGCTGAAGCACCGGCTTGATTACATCCTCTTGACGAAACCCTAAAAAACCAAACAATCTAATCAAAAAATACTAGTTACAATTATGCCACTGTTGGGACACCAATCGTAGACTGTTCTAAAGTACTAAGCAGTAGACACAATGCAAGATGGGTTGGTTCTCCTCTTCAATTTCTAAAAAGAAGCGCCTGCCACTCTTATTTTTAAAGACAGCATAATAATGTGTAACACTAATATTTGATTAGAAAATTTATAAGATGAGAGATGAGTTTTAAAGATCAGGAAAAACAAGTATTACTATCTGGATATTTCTATTCTTAATAAGCTCTAACATCCACAGATACTCCCTCTTGAAGTGCTCTCTTTGAATATGCCTTATTATAGCAATAAAATAGCTCTAATAATAGTCAATCCTACTAAATCTATATATTCTTTCTATGTTGCGCTCTTTTCACTATACTATATGAAAATACACACACAGACACATGAATGATAAAAGATTTAGAAAAATATCTCTAATTCACTTATTCTATTCTTCTTATATTCTACTTACGAAAAAGTCTCCCTATCTCTATCAAATAGTCCTCCTTTTATATTTGTCCAGTACTCAAGACACAGTTCCCTAGTGGTTCTTCAGCGCTGGCTCTAGCGCCACATTAGTAAAACAATAACTAATCTATTAGTAAATTACGTACACTGCTTGTAGCAACTACAGCGCCTAAAACATATCCTATGATTACTAACACTAGTATTAACTTGTTTCACTCATACTCCACATATGCGCTTTTGACTATACCTTTGTTATGTTTCAGCGCTACTTTCAGGTTTGACCCATTCTAACGCTGATCCTAGTCACCTTGACTCTTGGGTAGTTTTGTGATTGAGTCCCCACTCTCCTTTCCTTAATACTAAGTTCATAGTTCTGATGATTCACTTAACTAGTTAGCCTCCTTTATTACCTGTTTCAGTAAGTTTACCCAACTAGCCGCGGTGCAGTATACTATGCACTTGAGTCGTCCTTAAGCCATAACTCCTTCCTTAATGTGTAACACACAATTATTTGAAAATCCAAATCCATATTTTTCAGTGCTTGCAGTCCTAAATCAATAACCCACTATTCCCCATTGTGCGGCATATCTCACTGCAAAATCCGAGCGCACCGACCCTTAATCCTTTTCTGCGCTTCCATTTCCTTTTTTCTTTGGGACACACAAATACATATTATATTTTAGCACTACCTACTGCGCTAACTCCCTATGTCCTTCCTGGACTACACGCGCTGATTGGTCTAAAATTATGCTACCTGCAAGGCGCGTACCACAAAGTCACCCATCTCCAGCAGTAAAACTCGCATTTCTGGAAAGGACCTCGTGTAGCCGTGCTTTCAATGCAAAAATATTCCATCTATTTGCAGGCCATGCAGGCTTGAGAATGTTGCCGGGTAACGATTCCACCATCCACCTTGGGTTGTGGAGGCGTGGGAGTTGGGGTAGGACAAGTCAACATAATAAATATAAAATAATTAAAAGAAGAGTTGAGAGAAAGTAGTGTGGGAAGAATATGTCTCACACTCATTGGAGCTTGAATTTTATACCCGGGAATCTGTCACGCGCCACGTGACACTCGAGGCAAAAGCAGCTCATTAAATCAATAATACAGAGGTCTAAATCCATACTTGAAGCGCAAAAAACAATTCTACATAGCAACTGCGACTTTCCTTTGTGTACTCACTATTCGACCGCGCTAGTCTAAACTTTAAATCTAAATTAGTCAATCTCTCAATAGTGTGTTTTAGTCTTTTCCTCAATAAGTGACACACAGCGCAATAGTTAATGTAATATTCCGCTAAAAGGTTTATTAAGTATCTGTGGGTTATTAAAAGGGGTAGTGAGCATGGACGGGATGGTTAGTGGAGGATTAAAAGGTTAACAGATGTTAGTGAGGAGGGTCCAGGTGTAGCGGGTGTATTTTTGGTGGTCTGTGGTGTGCAGAATGATGGATGGGTATGAGGTCAATGCGAGGAGGAGTAATGGATATAAAAGGGGTTGGATTGTGGTTTGATATTTCTTTAGAATTAAATTATAAAACATATATATAGTTAATAGTGGTAAAGCTTTAGTTTAAATCATTATTATTGTATCTTTCCTTATTTTTCTCAGTAATCATTTCTAAATCTTAAATCTTTGATTATTGAGTTTCCAACCCTTTGTGAGATCTTAAGAATATTAATATAACCTTCAAATTATATTAGAATTCTTATCGAATATATCTCGAAGCAGTAGCTCTTCCTTCGAGTCATCTTCAAACCACTTCCTTGAACATTTCCTCTGTGCTCCAAAGAAGTTTCTAAACTACTCTCTTCATCTCATTTCCAGGAACACCCTTGACCTTGTGCGTAGGTCGTCCGGTGACACTTACTCATGTATCTTAGTTAATTGTGTCATTTTTCACTTGCATTTTATTAAAACTCTTTATTAGTTTATTTATAATTTGTTTTATCTTGTAATTAAATGATTGTGGTTCATCAGAGGGCCCCTTGCCTATACAAAGGCCTCAGGTAACCCCATGTAGTCTGATCACTTACATTACTCAAAAATATTACAATATTATTTAATTATAATGTTGCTTTAAGAATATTTAGTATTTTTAGATTTTATTTAAGCCAAAATAAAAGTAAACTACTTACACCTTGAACTCCTTGTCCATAAGTCATAACTGTTTCAAACTTTTTTACTTTTGTTACCTGTAATTTATTCTTTTTAGGGGGTCTCAAGCCTTACCAAATACACCCCTGAAACATGCCAAAAAAAGGTACCTAACCCATCATCAAAAAATGAAATAAACCTGCCCTGGAGAGGTAGGTTTCATCAGTGAATTTTTGCCTAAACATGTCTTCTTTTGGGTCAAAAAATTCATCAAAACAATTCGCTTCTTCATTATGATTAGTCAGCACTGGGTACAAAATCACAACACCTAGATTTTTCTTAACCTAATCCTTAAGGGCTTATTCATGCAAATAAGGTATGTGAGTTACTAGCACTTAATCAATACTTTTATCATAAGCTTACCCTTTATCTTCATCACCTTTAACTAAAATAACATACCACTTTCATTCCACTATCAACTTGATATCACTTCTGCAGCTCCATCTCTTGATATAATGATTAATTCTGATACTGATTCCAATGCTGAACTACCCCTACCAATAGAATCTAGAAGTAATTAATCATCTAAAACTAGTTCTTTTAATGCTAAAACACTATCAATCACACTTTCTCATTTTAAAGGCCTGGCTTAGCTAATTTACAATTTTGTGCAATGAAATTTCCCAGTTTCCCAGCTTCATTTGTTTTGATTCAGCTCCCAGACTTAAAATTGAAAAACTTTTTTCAATTGAATAAAATTTCTAAGATTCAGTCTAATCTTCTCTTCATCTCATATTTCCATTTCTCATTTTTAGTTCTGAAACTTATCACTTCCTAGCTCTCAAGGTAAGTCACTTTCTCATTTTTGGAATTAAATTGCTGATTGCCATGTCTTTTTTTTGTTTTTTTTATCATTTTTTGTTTTAATAACTAATTAAACTTTCCTTTTTGCCACTTTTTTCATTTTTCTTTGTTATGCATCTTTTTTATTCTTGATTTACTAACTTTTTGGTATTTCTTGGCGTTTTTTGGTCATTATTAGGTTTTTTCTAATTTTTGTCCTTTTTTTATATATTGCTTCAAAATCATTTGGAGAAAATTCATCAGTTTTTTTCCAAGAATTTTCCACTTATTTTCAGGTATTTTAGGCAAATTTTGTTCTTTTTTCTTTCTAAAACAATTGGGAAAAACTTTCCAAGAATTTACAAGTGAGTTTTAGGTGAGTTTTGGTTGTTTTAGATTTTTTTCATTAAAACCATTCAGAAAAATTTGTAAACATATTAGGAAACAATTAGGAAACGTTTTGAAAACATTATAAGGTGATTTTAAGGCAATTTTTGGCACTTTTCTGGAGTTTTTAGGCACTTTTTTGGGGACTTTTGGGGTATTTTGCAAAAATATGTGAAGCACTTTAATGAAAATTTAGGACACTTTTTTTTGGGTCTTTTTAGAACACTTCTGGGAACCTTTGGAGACTTTTTTGGAGACTTCTGGATCCTTTTTTTAGGAAAATTTTTCAACTTTTCTGGAAGCTTTTTTTAACTTTTTTAGTGATTTTTTGAACAATTTAAGGTATTTTTTATCCAATTTTACTATTTTTGTATTTACATTGAATATATTTGCATTTTTTAGATGAAAATGACTGAATATCTAGTGTTGGTCAACCAGATTCATAAGGTAAGAAAAAATGGTAATGTAAGAAATAAAATATCAGGTAGCCAACAATAGTATGGGGTCTAATAAAGGTTTTCAAGATTTAATTTTATTTCATTAATTAACATTTAAAAAGTCATTTATGATACTCTACATACTAAAATTAATAAGCTTTCAGGCCATGTGTTGTATGAGGGAAATCATGGGGAATGTTTTTACCTCATGAGGTTCATGTATACAAATGTGTTTGATTTCAGTTTCTTTGGTCATAGATGATTTCCACTCACATTTTTACTTGAATTGTCATTAAGTTAGATTTTTTAATCATCTCATATGACTTTTTTACATGTTAATTTATGGAATGATCTTAAAATTTGGCAATCTGGGCCCCTACTTCAATAAAACACAAGAAAGTCTATTGCCATTTTTTTTATCAAAATTTTTTTTGACTTAGAAATAAATTTGTGATCCCCAATTCATTTAATGGTAAATAGCATGAGAAGGTATTTCCAAAAAAAATAACATTAATATTATTTGACTTATAAAAAATTTGGTGATCTGAAACAAGAAAAAAATCTGATGATGAAGATAGTACTTGAGAACAAATGTAAGAGAGTGATAAATCAAAGGTAAAAGATAAATTTATAGATTTATTTGATAGTAAGATTGAAAGTATGATGGTGGGAGTAGGATCTAGATTATTAGATATAAGTAGTTTAACTGGACAAAAGAACTTTGAACAGTTTAAATCTCAAATTTTACATTGTCCTCTCTTTGATTCCTAACCTTATCTTTATCTTAATCTAAAAAATCTATCATCCTTTGATTTTGAATGAAGCCACAAACTAGAAGAAGCCACTTGATTGACTCTTTTTCTAGGAGGGTTTGATTCTTTATCATCTAAACTTTTATTGTCAGTTACTTCCTTTAAAATTTCTTAACTTGAAAAGCCTTGGTTCTGGTTAATACATGGGGGGTAAATAGGCAATAAAAAAGTTAAAAAAGTTAAAAAAATTAAAAAAGAAGTAGTTTAAGCTTACCACTGTGGGCCCATCAAGCTCAATGTCAGAATACACAGTTGTTTCTTCAAATTCTGGAGAGAGTCAATCAAATTATCTAAAGTAAATTCTTGATTATTTGTGTGAGATTCAGAAAGTTTTAGACCTTGATTATATTTATTATTCCTTAGAAATTGTGAGGATAGAAATTTGAGCAGGAAAATTTGAAAAAAAAGGAATAAAAAGTAATTGACTTACTTTGGTGTGAAGGAGAAAAATATGATTTAGAGAAGAGCTGGGAGGAAGAGATGTGAGGTGGAGTATATGGGTTAGGATGGAATGAAGGCAATGTGTAGTTGATTGGTAGATTGATGGTATTGGTGGTCTGAATTTTGTTTGTGAAAATTGTACAAAATTATGACATATTTGACCCCAAGTTTGAGACCTAAAGTACCAAATTGGCCATATTTCATGGCATGATTATGTGGTTTTTATCAAAGGAAACACACTAGGCATGTTTGGTAAGGTTTGAGTTCCCCTATTATAAAAGTCCTTTTATTCCTTTATTTCCTTAACTCAACTTTTTTTCTCCTTCACTTCTATTTTTCCTTCCTCCTCTTTTCCCTCTTCTTCTTTTCCTTTCCTTCCATCTTATAGACAAATCAACCAATAGAATCATAGAAATTTTATGTGATTTCTAGTGTGGGAGCTGAACAAAACCAATGAAACTGGCAAACTGGAGAAATTCATTTCAAAAAATGGAAAAGTGATGAAGATTAAGAGCAAGTGTATTATAATGGGATTTATTAAGTTCTGGTAAGTTAAATACTTCACTTGTATGAGTTATCCCTTAAAGAATAGGTGAAAAACATCTAGGTGTTGGTGTTTTTGTACCTAGTGCTGACTAATCATAAGGAAGATGGAAGTGTTTGATGACTTTTTTGAACCAAAGGAAGACATGCTTGGAAAAAAATACCCTTTTGAAATAAATATGCTTAGGGAAGGTGTATTTCATTTTTTGATGGCAGGTTTGGCACCTTTTTTGTGGCATGTCTATATGGGGTATTCAGTAAGGTTTGAGACCCCTATTGTATTAATTTTGAGAAAATAATTTCATAAAATAGTATTTATGTAGAACAACAGAGTCAAAAACAGTGATTTTATACACACTTTAATACTTCAAACTGGATGTGGTTCCCATTTCCTTCAACCAGTACTCAAAAACCCTCAATCACATTCTCTTTTTCCTGGAAGATGCATGTCTTCCAATTATCTATTTTATGTCCACTTCAGGAGGAGATTTACAAAATCAGTCAAAGATATAATGATTCAAAAACCACAACTCCTTCATTTTCATCCCCTCTTTCCAAAGTGTTTGTGTTTTTTTCAGGGTCAAAATTCTTTACTTCCAGAATTATAAGCTGAGAGTAAGAAATTCTTTGTTAGGATTTGAAGTCTATGACAAATTATCAGGCAATGAAATCATTTTAAATGGAACATGAATATGAAAAGTATAGTTTTACTTTGATCCAATAAATAATTGAGTTCATTTTAGTCTTGGATAAGAATCTGTATCTGAGTAGTAAGTAGTAATAAATACTACTGCTTGTGGAAAATTAATATTGTTAAAATGAAATTCATCCATAGTTTTCAATGATAGCTCTGGCTATGAAAGTTACAGAATTTTCAAGCAAAAATGCAGTAGAGACATAGTATGGGGAAAATATCTAAGGTAAGACATTCATGGGACTCTTCTTCAAATGAAACAAAAGTATATGCAAGGGCGGTTCAGAAGCAAAATATAAAAAAACCACAAATCTAATGATAAAACTTTTTTCTCAAACTATAAAAATTCTTTTCCCTTTTCTTCAAGCTATATTAAATCTTGTCATTAATTGTTAAGGAAATGAGACTTTGCGTTAAAGCAGAAAAGAAAAATGATGTTGTGGTGATCCAAACCTGGGTAGGCCTTTGGAGTGCATATTTGGGGGTATTTGGTATGTAGGGTGTTATTGGGGTTATGGTGTTATTAGTGGATTTTTTCATCTTTAGGTGGTAGTTAGTAGTGTTTATGGAGGCTTAAGCTAGGGTCACTTATTATGTCTCAGCTTAATTTCCTTTCTTTTCTCTTTATTTTGGTATCCCTTATGGGTGGTTACCTTTTTTTATAGTGTAGTTATGGTGTTGTTATTGGTATTTATTGGATGTTTATTGCTTAGTGGTGCTTATGTAGGCTTAAGCTAGGGTCACTTATTATGTCTCAGCTTATTTTCCTTCATTTTCTTTTGATTTTGGTATGTCTTATGTGTGTTTATCTTGTTTATTAGTGAAGTTATGGGTTTTTAGGGTTTTTATTGGTTGTATAGGTGTTTTAGGGCCTAGAAGCGGCCCTCCCGCTCCTAAGCGGCCCTCCCGCTCCTAAGCGGCCCTCCCGCTCCTAAGCGGCCTGCCCGCCTGGGCGCCGGGGGGCGCTAAAATGCACTTTTATGCATGAAAAAGGCTTGGAAAGCTGGATTTTGGGTGGGGAATCGGTCAGGGTGGTCTGTGCACTGGCTGTACGATGTGTGTGTGGGAAGATTTTTAGGGAATCATCTTATCTCTTTACTCATCGCCTCTCTGTTCCTCACTGTCTCATTGGCTTTTGTTTTGTTGGAATATATTACTGTTCATTTCAACTCTTTCTAGTAGTCTGTCTGGGACTATTATCTTCACTTTTAAAGGGGTCAAGAGTGTTTAATTAGAGGGTCTAGCAAACAGATCTCCAATTTGCTGCAACAGGTAAATCTCACTTATTTTTCTAAAGGGACAGGGGTTATTCTTTCTGGTTTTACTCCAACTCCCTTGGTCAAGGCCTATAGCAAGCACTATAGGATTGTCTACAATGTGAAAATTTGTGAGCACTTATTGAATTAATTTGTTTAAAGGAAATAAAAACATCTATTAAGGTTAAGAGAATCATCATTCCTACCTTTGCCTAAACCTTCATGGGTTATTTTATAGAAAATATGATTGTGTTCTACACCTCTGGCTAAGAGTTTTTTTTTTTTTTACATTTCTTGAATTTTATTCTCCTTCACAATGGAGCCCATGCACTTTTTTTCTAAATTTTCATGATTGTAATTTTTTTAATTCAAGTTTAAAATGTTAAATTTATATTTCTTATATTCGAGACTGTTGTAAAACTGCTAAAGACTATTCAAGCTTAGAAAATACGTTTACTTTGTATCCTATCCCCAAAAACCCATACCCTCTTACATTCTCTTTTTTATTTTTATCTTTACTATATTTCATTAACCTCCTTTGAGTTTGATATATTTTATTTGAAAAATTTGTTTATGAATTGATAAATTAATGAATACTTTCATTGAATTTTATTCTTCTTTTTTTCTTCGATTTTTATTGCTGAATTATATTTTCTTTTACCTCTTATTTCCCCTTTATTAACGGAACTCCATTCCAATTCTTTTTTTTTTTTGGTTGCCCAAGGACTATCTCTCAAGTTGCCGGAAGTATTCTCGATTTTGACAAAATCGCTGCAAGCACCCTCAAGACGGCCTAAGTATCTCATCATATTCTCTTCTATATCTTGCACTTCCACTACAATTATACAGATGTTAGGAAAAAGAGTTACTTTTTTGTGAATTCTGAAATTAGACCCACCAGCCGTAAGGATCAAATTGTCCGTTTTTAAGCCAATCATTTTTCGAAGTATCAGGTTAACGTGCAACTCAAAGTAAAGCCTTTGCATAGCTAGCAGAGTAAGAATATAGTTTGAACAGTAAATCGATTGAAAATTTTCTTTTTCTAGAGCCAAAAGATATTCAATAGTGACAGATTCTTCTAAAACTAGGAGAGCCATCAGTAAATAGTCAGTTTTATCTTTATCTATCTTTCGATAAAAAGTCAAATAAGAAAATAATAGTAAAATAATCGTAATAAAAATGATTCATTTACAAGCTTTTGAGTTTTTGGAATTTCTGGAATTTTTATAATGTAATTCTTGGATTGAGGCTTCTACCATACTCGAAACTTGTGCCAAATTTTGTTCTAGTCGATCTCTAAGGAGAGAGAAATTTTTCAACTCCGCAGGATCAGGCGTTTCAAAATATTTTACATAACTATCTGTTATGGAAAATACTTCTTTCTCTGGATCTTCAACTATTTGATAACTTAAAACGAGACTATAAAATAAAATTTTCTCTATTGGTTCTGGAACTGCATATATCAAAAAAATAATAAGTTAAGTTTTAAACGTTAGCTCTCAGATAGAAAAACAATAATATTTATCTTGTATAGCTGTACAAGACTAAAAAAGTGGAAAAGAGCAAGATAAAACAACAAATGAAAAAAAAGACTTTACAATATTTTTTCACAATAGCTTTAAACCAACGGATGTGTTTTTCGTAAAACATATTCCCGGGAAGAATGGGAAATTCATTTACACGCACTACTCTAGAAGATTGATAATTATCTTGAAAAAAATATCTCTTATCGTTAAGAAATCTAAGCCATCTCTCCATATAACTTATTTCTGAAAATAGATGTCATGAGACATATTATTTATACCGAAATCGAGTTTTGAGTATTTTTTCCACGAGTAGAATAATTTCTGAACATACCATTCAAAAACTTCCCTCGCATATCAGTATAATGTCTCAAATCGTCCTGAGTAAGAGATAGACTGTCGATTCTCCAAAAAGAAGGATCACCACTTTCATACCAATTAAAATAAGCTTTTACTATTTTCTGGTGTCGCCGGGTTTCAAACTTAAACATATCTTTTTTCCATTCTTCTTTGAGGTTTGCAATGCTTAATAGTGACCCTTGGTTGGTGGTGGATTCTTCTCTATCATTTATAGTACTTTTTAATAAATAATTGGTGGGAAATTCGTTAGGAATCTTACTTCGTCGTTGGCTTAAATGATAATTCGTAGGGCCAAAAGATTGATAAGGCCAAAGATCAAGTAGAAGTAATTTTTGCTCTTTTAATGTTGATATTTGTGTTTCAAACCAATGGCAAGGTTGCTGTGTTTTTAAAAAGTGCACTCTGTTGTTTGAGATAAATTTCTGCAATGAAAAATCTTCTTGGAATCCAGAAAAAAAATCAAAAAATGTAGCCTTTTGAGCCTCTGTCAATAATTTCATTGTTAAATCCTGGAGCGATGTATACATAAATTTATAATTGGCTAGATTTTATCGACACGTTTTATGATTAGTTTTAATGTTTTTGTTTTTGTTTTTTTTTAAAAAGAGAAAAAAATGGAGTTGTGAGACTCCAGTAAGTAAATATGATTATGTGGATTTTGAAATCCCAAAAAAATCAATCAAACGTCTTCTCTTTTTTTCTTAGAAAAAAACGTATTCATTGAAATTCGCCTTTCCACAGTTCATCACTAACATCAAGTTTTTAAATCTCACCTCGGGAAAGATTTTCCTGATCTTTATCAAGCTTGAGGACTAGCTTGCGAAAAAAGTGTTCTAAAAGAAATCTTGAACGGTTAATATTAAATACATTATCATGTACATCTTCAACCAAAAACCCATATAACTTGTTTTTCTTATAATAACGCAAGAATTCAAAATATCCATTTATTTTCATGCTGTCGGAAGCTGTGTAATTGAAAGAAAAAAAAGATAGAAAAAATGTGTTTTTTATGTGATTTATTCTATGCGCTTATTAAATAATTATTTGTTTTTTCTGAAATGAAGTCCTACCTAAAAAATCAAACGTTGAATACAGGAAATTTCGGCTCCCTTTACCTAGTTTCCAGCTTGTTTCTGCTATTATGGAAAACTTCATGCAAAACCTTTCTAATAGTGGAGATTTTTTAAGATCCCAGAAATCTTTAGGGCTCTCGTTATGTTCACTTCGGATCTTATAACCCAAAATAATCATAGCTAGACTTATCTCTGTCCATAACTCAGGACCTGTGGTAACGAGGAAAATTTAACTGATTTGCGCTACATTTCTTTATAACTTAAATAGATAAGAATCACCATCAGGTTCCAAGATTCTCTGAAACCATAAAAGCTTTCCAGGAGTAAGAATCCACTTAGATTTTTGAAAAATATTCGGGAGTTTATATTGTTCAAGAACCATATTGTAATTCAGGTGATATTTTTCATTCCCCAAAAAACTGAGGAAGCTGGCTAAATTCGCAATACCTGAATCATTTTTATAAGTAACATCAAAATTCACCATATAGTTCTTTTTGAAATAATCACCCGTAATCAATGGATTTTTCCCAGTTTCTTCTGAAACTTTTGTGAACAAAAATTCGAAATGAAGCCATAGAGTCGGGTCACCAGAAAGATAATTATTATATGCCTTGACAATTTTTTTAAAATCAGACTTTTTCAGTGCTTCGTTTTCGGATGAGAGAGAGTTGAGCTTTTGCAATTCGAAATTTTTGTTTATATTTTCCAAGTGGTCAGGATTTTGAAGCTCTGGAGGGAACTGATGAGGTATAAAAGGGCTAGCTATTGATAAAGTCTTGAAGACTGAATCATCTTGTTCCTGCGTAAGTCGTATGATACTATGTCTTCTTCTCACGGTATCGGTAATATAAGGTACTGTATCATGATTCAGTATAGCAAAATGTTCACTCGCATCAATCGCAAGAGGCCACAGTTGAAATATAATTTGAAGAATTTTCAAGCAGCGAGAATAATTCATATGGGACCAAGGAAAAACAAGAGGGAAGATATCAATATGCACACATGAAATCAATGAAATAGTTTGAGTACAAACAAAAACCCAACATGTAAAAATTATAATTCGAAATAAACTCCGACATTATTAATCCAAACGTGAAACATGAACATATTTTGGACATCAAAAGACTGTATCTACATATATACATACATACAATGCGTAAAACCAGGGCATATCTGTTTTAAGGATATAATAATTGTTCATTTTGGATACAGTATATGATAATCGCTGCAAGATTGACACAGATAATAAAACTGATTCACCCCCAAAAATCTGTTTCATGCGCTTTGAAGTTGAATCACCGTAGTAAAACGATGTATGCCGGTAAGATACTAATCACAGGGGGAAAAAAGTGGCAACCAGACGTCGGGTTTGTCGTGAGAGATAGGTTACACACAACTACGCCGCAGCAACCCTATATACTTGTTTATATATCTGACACTAATCATTTAGTTAAAGTACCAGTAAGAGAGATAAGTAAATATAAATCATATATTCAAACCCTTTGCCTCAATAGGTTATGGGCTCCTATTAGTGCTTCTTTTATTTAGGATATAATTCAAAAATATATCTCTCTCTTATTGGCTATTGTTTTTGTTTGTTTCTTTTCTTTTTTTCTTTTCCCTAAAATATAATTTATTTATTTTTTCGCCTTTTCTTCTTCTCTCTTCTTTTTTTCTCTCTCGCTTTGTTTTTGTCTCTTTGAATGATTAGGTCAAGATCTTGGCCAGATCCTGAATTTTAAGTGCGGACGCACATTTAATCCAAAAGTTTCTTTTCTCTCCTAGTTCTCTTTTTTTCTCTCTTTCCTTTTTTTCCTTTTTTCCTTTTTTTCTTCTCTTTTTTATCCTCTTTCAATTTAAAATCATATAATAATAATAATAATCAAAAAAAAGAACAAAGAACAAACAAAAGCAAATCAAATCATGGCTTCCAACAAAACCCCAACTCCAGCACCACAGGACCTTCCACCGCATCAATCAACCACCAATACTCAAGCCTCAACATCAGCAACTAACCAACCAATAGCTGGACAATTGTCAACAATTTGACCCCTCCCAACATCAACATCCACTGCAGCATCTACAACTCCCCTTTGTTGCAGCAAAAGTTGGGTTTCTGGGATAGCAACAAACAATGACACATTGCTCAATCAATTGTTAATGCCAAACAAGAACTCAAGTTGTGGACTAATATACTAAAAACAGATGGATCCAATTTTGATGCATGGTTCAGCAATGTCAAGATAATTCTGGATGAATACATTGATGACAGCCTATACCTCCTATGCACTTCTTCAGAAACCAATTCATCAAAAGAAAAGATTTCTCAGACAATAGTTCTCAATTCTATAGCACCTGAAATCCAATCACTGGTTATAGATTCCAAACCAGCATCTGTCCTCTACCAAGAACTCAATTTGTGTTTCAATGTCCTGAGCAAAGCATCTCAATTACATGCCTAGGACCAACTTGCTGGACTTAGCCTCAGATATTTTGCCAACACTAATCTCTTAATAGCAAAATTTAAAGAATGTGTTAACAAATTCAAGAATCATGGTCCATGTATCAATGAGAATACAGTCTTGGGTATTCTCCTCCAACAGGTCATCAAGAGTGATCCTTTATTTTATGAAAAGGTTCTTGAGGACTAGGAACTCAGCATCAAATGTTCTGGAAAATATCCTTCATACATAGAGATTCAACAAGTAATGGCAAATGTATGGGACTGTCTCATGATCAGAAGAGCTTTGACTTCACAGTCACTTTCTGACTCACCCAATAATATAACTTCCCAAATGGCTGAAGTCAACTTGAAAATTGAAACAAGTATTCCAGATCAACCACCTCTGGCCATGGCGTACAGACAACCTTTGTGCTGGAATTGCAATCCTCCCAATCATGTACAAGCTAATTGTTGTCAACCTCCTGCCTTTGGTAATAACAGAAGACCTGCCATTCCCAGCTCAGCCCCCTCTCAAACATACAAGGCCTTTTACCCGGTCCTTGCACCTGTACCCATGTCCACTAAATTTCATTGTCAACTACTTGAGTCTAGGTAACCAAGTGGAATAATGGATAGCTATAGGCCAACTTACCCACAAAGACTCTATAGAACTATAGTTCCACCTCAAACGACTCAGAACAAATTAGTGGCCAATCAAGCCCAGATTGTTGAAGTTATTGATGAACAACCTATGGCCGCATCCATTACAGTCAAATTTCCTCCAGCGTCTACATCAAATGAATTGGTCATGTAAGACACTGGTGAAACTCACCATCTTACTGGTAACAGTGAAAGGTTAGTTGATTTCAAACACTTGCTCAACTTATCCCTTTAACTGAAGCAACTAATAGCAAAACAAACTTTATTACAGGAATGGGGATCATGTGCTTTATTGGGAAACATGGGGAGATTATTTGTGTTGGTCCAGTACATTACTGTCTGGAAGCAATAGGTACACTCATATCTCCTGTGGCTCTAATAAACGGCAAAATGCTGATGAGCACTTCAGGTTATATTTTTAGCTTCTGGAAGGATGGATTAGAGCGTCTACAAGACAAAGTGTAAATAGAACTTGGTTATTTTCTTCTCCACTGATACCACAAACATCAACAATTAATACTTGTGCCTCAGAACACACAATTTCTGTTATCAACACTCCTTCCACAACCAAACAACAATTACAAGAAAAATCTTAAATTCCTATCAGCATTCCGGATGTCCCCTTTCTTGTAATAGTACATAACAAGAATGAGTCGTAACTATATGACTGGCACTTCAAGTTTGGTCACACCAGCCTCAGACAATTGAAACATATTATTGCTGGTAAAATGGCACATGGCCTTCCAGACAGGCTACCTCTGCAAAAATTAGTATGTTATTCTTGTAAAATTTTCAAAAGCAAGAGAAGGCTCTTACTTGACTCTTCAGTTCAAAACCCCAAAAAACTAGACATAATAACAGCAGATCTAATTGGCCCCCTAGAATAGAACACCTTTTGAAATGGCTTGTACGCCCTCATGATCAGAGACATTGCAAAATTGTATGGTGAATGCCATATCCTCACATAGAAATTGGAGGCTCTGCATATTATCATTAAAGCAATTACTTTCCTGGAAAACCAAACAAATAAGAACTTCAAAGTATTCCGCTTGGATAATGGTGGTGAATTTAAAAACAAAAAGTTGGCCACCTTCTTTGAGTCCAAGGGTATTTTGCATGAACTGATGCTAACATATTTTAATAAACAGAATGGTAGAGTTGATTGTTTCAACCAAAGCATTGAGGAGATGGGTTGCATGGTATTGCACAAAAGCAGACTTCCAAAATTCTTTTGGGGCTTTGCTTATCAATGGGCTGCCTATATCCTTGACTGCCTTCCAAACATCACATGTCAATCCACAACCCCTTTTGAAGAAATTTTCAACACCAAGCCACAACTTGACCTGCTTAGGAAATTTGGTGAAAATGCATTTGTTTATATCCTGAAAGAATGGCAACAAAAATTAGACAACCAGGCTATGCCATGTTTTGTAGTTGGTTATCCACAAGGCTCTAAGGGTTAGCTCTTTTGGGACCTGTCCCAAAAAAAACTTCTATCATCTGCTTGTGAAACTTTTATAACTACATCAAATCCAGATACCATCAACAAGATTTCAATTGATCACCTATTTAATGCAATGAAAGCTAAACCATCAACTTTGGAACTTGGTGACTTCACAAAGGATAAAAAGTTTTCAGAACAGGAATCTCTTACACATGAAATTGAATGCAACTTTGCTTTCTTTACTTTGCCAACTCCCAAGACCTACACACAGGCAATGAACTCCAAACAATTAAAAGAATGGCAAGAAGCTTGTGTATTGGAAATTAAGAATTTAACCAACATGGAATTCTGGGAGAGGGCCAAACTTTCGGAAGGTGCCCATATACTTGATTCCCAATGGGTTTTTGCTGAAAAACAAGATGCCAATAATATAATTGAGAAAAGAAAAGCCCAATATGTTGCTAAGGGCTTTAAAAAGATTCCTGGCCTTGATTTATGGATACCTTTGCTCAAATAGCTACGTTTGTCTCTCAGCATCTCATTTTATCTATTGCATCTATCAACAGCTGGCCAGTTCATTCCTTCAATGTCACAGCTGCATACCTTCACAGTCCACTAAAAGAAGAGCTATGGGTTAGCAATCTTCCTGGATTTGAAAAGAATGATGGCCTTTTTCTAAAGCTAAAAAAGGCATTATACATAACATTTCAAGCAGCCAGATTTTGGTGGAAACACTTTAGTGGGACCCTACAGATTGCCAGTTATCAGGTTTCAAATTATGATAATAGTGTATATTTCTTAACCAAAAACAATGTTAAAAAATTTATCTGGATTGACGTAGATGATGGCCTAGTCACAGAAGATTCCATAGAAAGTCTAAGAACACTAGAGCTCTGTCATATGAAACCTTATCCATCAAATGGAAAAAATTTCTAGAATCAATTGTGGGGATATCAACAACCAGAATGGAAACAGGTTTCTTACTTCACCAAACGCATCTTATATAGCACACCCTAGACGTGCACAGTAGCCCAATATTTGGAAAAGAAACTCCCTTACCAACTCATTACAACTTAACTTCCCCATCTGAAGATGCATTAACAGTTCAACCTAAAGAGTTTCTCTCTATAATTGGATTGTTAAGCTACATAGAAACAGGAACAAGACCATATATCTCTTTTTCAGTGAATCTGCTATCTTGCTTTGCAAAATATCCTCAACAAGAAAATTGGAATGCATTGGAGCATCTATTGGGCTATTTATCGACCAAAAAACACAAAAAATTATTTCTTGGAAGACAGTCTAATCTTACTGGTAAACAGGAGGCATATTCAGACTCAAACTGGGGCAGTGACACTTCAGGATCAACTGGTGGAATGGTCATCCTTCTACAGGAGTCCCTCATCTTTTAAAGCTAAAAAAGCATGTTTTGTGTGGCCACCTCTACAAGGCACGCAGAACAAATGGCACTAAGTGCAACAAATAGAATTGGTATATGTATTAGAAATTTATTGCACAAACTTATTGGCTTCATTGAACCACTTCACCTCAAATGTGACAACCAATCTACTGTGAAAATATCTTCAGATCAATCCTTGAAAAAAGAACAAGACATGTTGAGTGTGACTTCTTTCATATTAATGATCAACTATTCAAGAAGAAGGCAGATCTTTTATAGGTAGAGACTAGTAGCCAATGGATCGATGTTTTAACTAAGAGTTTAGGTGAAATTCTACATAATACAACCTGTATTAGAGTGGGACTTAGATGAATTAGTATAGGGGGAGGATATATATATATTTTCTCTTTCTTCTTTCTTTCATTTACTGTTTATCTTTCCTCCTTTCTTTATTTACTTAATATCTACCGTAAAACATGTAACCTTTTAAAGTACATATTTAAGCATTCATGCTCTGCATCTTGTTGAGGGGGTGGGTGTTGTGAGAGATAAATTACACTCAAATACACCACAGTGACCCTATATACTTGTATATATATCTGACACTAATCATTAAATTAAAGTACCAGTAAGATAGATAGATAAATATAAATCATATATTCAAACCCTTTGCCTCAATAGGGTTCAGTTCACATACTGAATTGATTCAATTCAGTATGTGAACTGAACCTGACGTCTGGTTGCCATTTTTTCCCCCCTGTAAATGAGATAATATTCAATTCAAAATTTTTTTTTTTAATTTTTCATTTTCCACCCTCTTTTTTTCTTTTAAAAATAAATATATTATTTGGTGTTTGAATCTATTTCACAATTTTGTTTTTTTATGAAATCCATCATGATGGTTGAAAATTGGAATATTAAAGCAAAATAGGGGATCTAAAACATGGCAAATGTGGAAATAGATCAAATTCATTTTTAGCCATGAAGGAATAGGTATCTCCTCCATCTTAAGTCATCTAAAGATAGGATTCTAGGAGTAAAAACAACATAATTGAAATTTTTTACCTAATTTTTTTCTCGAAAAAACTATGATTTTTTTTAGAATATTTTTTATTCTGTTTCTAATTGTATCTAATCCTGAGAGTATAGTTAAATCAGTTTCTCCTAACTTATAATTAGTTTATTCTGCAGTACCTGTATTTATTGTATAAAGAGGTGCCTTCCTGTCTCTATTGTTGGCATCTCTTTTGCTACTCATTTATCACTTGTTCAAACTTTCTCTAACTCTTACTTTTTACTTTTCTTCTCTCTTTTTTGCACCTTTGGTGCTCTTTCTTATTCTAACAGCTCTTATCACTTTTTACCTCTTATCTCAATATTTCCACTTACTGAAAGGACTCACTGGTTTAGGTAGTGTCTCATCTTTTATAATTTTTTTCTTATCTTGATATTTCATCTTATTGATGGGACTCACTGGTTTAGCTTAAAAGTTTATGAGCCCAGTGCTCTGCTAAACCTATCAATGTTTTTACTTCCCCAAATATATAACTCCAAAAACATTTTTGACTCCATTAAAGCTTAATTCTCTACCAACGTTCCCCTTCCTGCTTCACCTATTCCTCATTGTCCCTCTTTTGTTATGGATCAAATTTTCTCTGAAGTCAAAGGAGTTGAAATACTCACCAACAAGAACTATTCCAATTGGAAAAACAAGATGTACTATGCCTTGGGAATTGGAAATCTTGATTTTTTCCTTCTTAAAAGTACTTTACATCCCTCCAAACCTGATCTCCTTGAAAAATTAAAGTTCACAAAAACGATAACATCTATGATAATTTGTTTGTTTTTGGATCACAAAAATCATACTTGGTTTTTCCCTGATAAATCATCTTTTGAACCTTCTAAACTATGGGAACTCATTCAGGAACATTATTATTTCTCCTCTTCCAAAAACTGTGCAAGTATCATCTCCAAATTAATAAAAATTCAATTTGATACAGCCAACATTTCTGGCTCTATAAAAAAATTTAAATCAACACAGCAACTTCTTCAAGAAGTTTCTCCTTTTTTATTCAAGGGTGAAGCACTCTGTACTGTGATAGACTTCTATATCCTTTATGTTCTCCCTGAAAAATACAGGAGTGTTTCCACAATCATCTTCAACAACATGCAAGTGACTAAGAAGACACCTACCATCATAGAAGTCCTTACTGAAATTGAAAAAGACTCTAAAAGAAGAAAAAATGATTCCTCTAAAAACGTTATTGCCTTCAACTTCAAGAATAGAGCCCTCTGCTTCAATGGGAAACATAATCCTGCTGTTCCACATCCTGAATCCTCTTGTTTCCAACTCCATCGTGAGAAACAAGAAGAATTCAATAGAAGAAAGAAGGAAAGAGAAGCCTAAGGAAAAGATCTATCTGTAACTAGCCACTCCAGAAGCCTCCTTATCATTCTAGACAGTGAGGCCTCATTCTCTCTCTTCAATAATTCCTCCTTCTTAAAGGAATTAACTCCCACTTCAAAAACCTTACTCATTGCTAACAGTAAATCTCTCAACACTCATTGAGTGGGTAAAGTGGCTGTAAACTTGAACAATTAAACTCTGATCATTCCTCACTCTCTTTTTCTACCAGAAGTACAATCAAACCTTATTTCTGCTGCCTGGTTTCTCTTACTCCACTACTAAATTAAGGGATAAAGAGACTATTCTGTACTTATGGACCAAGAAAACAACCATTCTCTCACCTGTTCTTTGGATAACAATGTTCTCCCCTTCTCAACATACAATGGTGTAATCAACTCTGTATCAAATGATACCATCACCCTTCTCCACATTGCACTTGGAAATCCAAAAAACACCACTGCCAGTCTGTTGATACCTGAAAAAATTTCTTGTCATTGGAGTGAATCCCTTTCCTTCTTTACAAATCTCATTGTATTCCTTTTCATGGGAAATTTACCACTCCTGACAACACGCTGAATGTTATCCATATGGATATATGAAAGCCTATCACTCCGGTATCAAAAGGTGGGAGTAAATTCTTTATTCAAATCCTGGATGGTCTCTCCAGATTTTGATCAGTCTATTTTGTTTCTTTAAAATATGACTCCTTCAGTCTCTCCAAAAGCTTTCAAAACTTTTCTGAAACAAAAAAAGGACAAAAAATCAAAGTCATGGTATCAGATAATGGCCGGGAATTCTTTAATTCTTCCTTTGACTCCTTTTTTAATGAAAAAGGAATTGAACTTCTGAAGAATTCCCCCTACACACCGCAACAGAACCCATTTGCTGAAAGAGGCCATCAAAAAATTGTTGAAAAGGCCAGGGTACTGCTTGTCACTTGTGGCTTGGATGGACAGTGGTGGGCAGAAGCAGAAAACACTGCTATTTTTCTCTTAAATGGTACTCCTTCTCAATCAATTGGAAATAAAATACAACTTGAATTATGGGATGCTAAGGCTAAAATACATAAGGGGGTATCAAAGTTGACCAGTCCACAATTAAATTAATTGCAGATAAAATCCTTATACCCAAATTATCTTCCGCAATTATTTTTGCTAATAATTGGGTTATTAGACCTTTTATGTGTGAAAGTTGACCTCCTATCCAACATTTTTTTACTCAATTTTTCATAACCACATCTTGGCCTACTTTCATTCATAAACGCATCTTTGACTACTCTCTGGATATGCCTTCTACCTTGCTGTGCACTCCCATTCTCATCTCATCCTGACTATTCTCTCCATTCATAACACCTTGCCATCTCATCTACTTATTTTCGATCCTTTTCATCTTCAATTATCTTAACATGCCCTGCCATCATAGATCTTCTCGAAGGCAGCCTTCCCCCAGTTGTTCTTCAGAATTGCACTACTCCCTCTTTTCCCTGCACAGCTGAGAAATCAAAGACCTCTAATTCAAAAAAAGATGATCATCTCATTATTATCAACTGGCTGAAAACTAAATCTAACTATGATTCTTGTTTTGGTACCGAAAATGCAGCAAAGTAGGACAGCCCCCAGCATCAAAAGCTAATGGTTATCTTCTAATGGCCAACAAAGTATGGAATAAGACCAATGGAAAGTTAGATCTTTTACCTAAAAAGATGTCTGAATGCTTCAAGAATTATTGAGCCAAATACAAGAAGGCAAAGACTCTTTCATCTTCTACTGGTTTTGGTATTACTGACCTTGATATCAGTAAGGGCATCAAATCCATAGACAATAAACTTGACTCTTTATGTCCTTAATTTAAAGAGATGGATGCTATTTTAGGATAGAAAGCTGACATTAATGCTGCAAACATGTTGGATGGTGAAGATTCTATCTCCAAACATGGTGTCAAATGAAATCTTTTTCCTTCTTCTTCTACTCAAGCCTCCCCTCATTTAACTTCCACAAATCAAGATATCTTTTCAATAGATCCTTATGACAATATAAACAAACCTGATCTAACTCAAGTATGTTTTTTTACTTTTATCTTACCAATTCTTTTTTTATTTACATTTTCTTATTTCTAAATAGGCTGAAGAACAAAGGCAGGAGCCACAATCAAATGAGTTAGAATTCAGTGATAATGATGAGGAGGAAAATGTGACTTTGAACAAAAAGAAAAGGGCTTCAAGTAGTCTAAATTTCCACTCTCAAAGAAGAAGAAGAAATGATACTACATCTCAAACCCCTTTTTCTTCTATCAAAGAATTTTTGGAGAAACGTGATGCTGGTAAGTGATAGCAAACCTCTTAATACTTTACTCTGCTTCTCTTCTACTTTTTGTTAATAATTCTTATCACTCTAGAACAGGTGGAACTTGCTAAAGAGACTCTAAATTATGAAAAGCAAAAATACAAGCGTTCTTTAAGGAGGTATGACAGGGTACATGATTTGGAAGAGAAGAAATTCAAACTCCTTTTACGGAAGGATAATAGGACACAAGTCTTGGAGGAGAGGAAGTAAAAACTCTCTTTACAGAAGGATGATAGGTTACAAGACTTGGAGGAGAAGAAATTTGAGTTATTTCTAAGTATTGAAAAATCAAAGAAAGAGGAGAAAAAACTCAAGCATCAAAACTTTATGGAACAGATGAAATATAAGCTTGATTGTGAAGAAAATTCCAAAAAGAAAGATTACTTGATAGAATGTGTTAAAGCTAATAAATCTGTTGAAGAAATTAAACGTTTAAAGAAATTGTTTGATGACTAGTTTGTTTTATTTCTCTCATGCCTCAACTGTTCATAAATAATTTTACATAAAATTTTATCTTAAGTTCCTGTATTTCTTTACTCTATCCATCATTAGTTGATTTTTCATATTTTAATGTTATAAATACATTTTTAAATAAATTTTTCATGAATTTTTAATGTTAAAAATTCTTTTTCAGTTAAAGTTTTCAAGTAAAATTTGAAAATTTCCCAATCCCACCCCTGCTTTTATTGAACTAAGGGGCCGGTATCACCAAAATTCTTTCAAGTAAAGAATTTTGCGAGTCTTATATGAAATTTTGGCAATACTCCCCCCTGCGTTTTATTGAAGTATCGGATGGGTATCAACTAAAATTTGAAGTCAATTTTTTTTTGCAAGTCTAATATGAAAATTTGGAAATACCGCCTCCCCCCTGTATTTTATTGAATTAAGGGAAAGGTATTATCAAATTTTCAAGTAAATTTTTTTTTAAAGTCTGATATAAAAATTTGGCAATACCCCCCCCCTATATTTTATTGAATTTAGGGAAGGGTATCACCAAATTTTCAAGTCAAAATTAATTTTAATTCTGATATAAAAATTTGGCAATACCCCCTCCCCTGCAATTCATTGAATCAAAGAAATCAAATGGAAAAAAATTGAAAATTGAAAATTTCTACAACCAATTATTTTCACCAGTCCCAATCAAGTTTTCCTATTTTATATAATAGCCAGTAGAACAACCTAAGGCCAGATGCACCATTATATAAAAACAGTAATCTATCTTGATGTAACTTTAAAAAATAATTGGAAGAGACAAATGTAAAATTAAATGAAAAAAATTTAAAATTTAAAATTTCTACAACCAATTATTTTCACCAGTCCCAATAAGGTTATCCTATTTTATATAATAGCCGGTAGAACAACATAAGGCCAGATTCAATATTATATAAAAACGGTAATCTATCTTGATGTATCTTTTAAAAATAATTGGAAGATACAAATCCAAATTTAAATGAAAAAAAATTCTGAATGAAAATTTCTACAACCAATTATTCTCACCAGTCCCAATCATGTTTCCTATTTTATATAATATCCAGTAGAACAGCCTTAGGCCAGATTTGCCATTATATAAAACAGTAATCTATCTTGATGTAACTTTAAAAAGTAATTGGAAGAGACAAATCCAAGATTAAATGAAAATTTCTACAAGCAATTATTTTCACCAGTCCTAATCAAGTTTTCCTTTTTTATATAATAGCTAGTAGAATAAACTAAGGCTAGATTCACCATTATATAAAAATATTAAACTATCTTGATGTAACTTTTAAAAATAATTGGAAGATACAAATCCAAAATTAAATGAAAAAAAATTCAAAATGAAACTTTCTACAACCAATTATTCTCACTAGTCCCAATCATGTTTCCTATTTTATATAATAGCCAGTAGAACAACCTTAGGCCAGATGCACTATTATATAAAAACAGTAATCTATCTTGATGTAACTTTAAAACATAATTGGAAGAGAAAAATCCAAAATTAAATGAAAAAAATTAAAACAGAAAAAAAAATTGAAAAAAAGGAAAATAAAAAGAAAAATTTAAAAAAATTAAAAAAAATAAAAAAAATTAATAAAAGAGAAAAAAAAAGAAAAAAAATTGGGACAATATATTTAATTATAGAAAATTTTTTATAATATTTTAGTTACCATACTTGACAGATCTACTAAGAATAATATTTTTTAATTATTAGTACAATTAATAAGACCTTCATTTTTTTGGAATGAAAATCCAAAATGGGTAAATTCTTGACAATAAACTAAATTTGGAGGTGCTTTAGTTGCTTGATTCCGATGTTGAGAAGAATTCCATATAGCCTCAACTATTTCTTTGCACTACCACCATGCAATATTTGGGGGGGACTTGCTAGCAAGTCCTCAACTTGAATTCAGATGGAATTCAGACTGAACTCAGACTGAACTCAGACTGAACTTTACTTTGAACTCATCTTGGGCTCTTAACCAAACATGGATGAGTCTGTGCTTGAGTAATAGTGAAAGTTTAATAAATAATTTATAGAAATAATAACAAGGGAAGATTAATAATCTGATCCATTCACAGAATTTTTTTCACAAAACTCATTTTCATTTTCATTTTGAATTTCACCTGATCACTTAAAAGACTGAAAATTATACTATTTATTTCAAAAACATCACTTTTAACCTCTCTAATTATTTTATTCTATTTTTTTTGAAAAAATATAAAATAATATCAGTGGTTCTCTTTAATGATAACTCCTTTTAACCAAGAATTTGGAGCTTTTATTTTTTAATTTAAACCATATTACCTGATATTTTTTTTTGTATTTTTATTATTTCTTATTATGCAATATAATTATTTTAAACTCAATAGAATTATTTAATAAAAATATTGAACCATAAAAATTCTCAAGTTTCTACTCTAGAATACTGTGAAAAGACTCATAATTAAGAAAAATAAAAGATAGAAATATGTTTTCATAATTTGTGTTTCAATGAAGTTCTCTAATATCTTCTTTACACTTAGCACTAATAATTGATAAATTGTTTAATTATATGTCTAGAAAGAAGTATAATTCTTATACAAGTGAATTTTAATCCAGTTTTTTCCATTTTTGTATGCAAGAAGATGATTAAAATTAAAAGGAAATATCTTTTTGCTCTTTTTTTTTCTATCGAATATTCAACTACTAAGAATTTTCACAATATTAATTTATTCAATGTAATACACATATGATTTTCTGGAACTCTTCATGATGTATTTCATCAAAATTCAATGTAAATATGGTTATTTGGTAGAGTAATCTCATGAGTTGAAATAATTAATCACTACTTAGTGAATTTTTCATATGAAAGACTGAAATTCAAGCTAGATGTAAAAATTTAAAGATAATTAAAACAAAGTAGTATAAATTTATTTAAACTTTAATTTTAGTACTTGATTTTGCTTCAATGCTGTATTGTGGGATAATTTCAGTGTCAACCTGGGAATAAGCACCATATAATTTGAAAAGTGATCTCATGTTAAAAAATGTGCTTCAGGTAGATATTTTGATTGTATTATTGTTCAAGAACTGAATTAAATAGGTAAAAGTGGTAATTTTTCATAATTCTATCAGTTTCAAATTAAAAAACTATTATATGATATTCATTTTGTAAAAAAGACACAATAGGTAATTTAGATTATACCCATGTAGAAAAGCAGCTGTAAAGGCAATCATCTTTTTATTAAAAATAATATTATTCCATGTTTTAAATGAAAAGAAAAAATATTTCAATTCTATGGTTTTGAAAAATAAATTAAATGAAACATTTCAGGTACGCTTTTTTAGTCATTAGAATCAAAGTTTTGATAGGAGTAATTCACAACTGAACGCTTACACGCAATTGTAAAATTATATATATGGGTTCAAGATTTATCAATGATTTATTGGAATTATGATATTTATGCTGATTGGTAGATCTTATATGATGTTTCTATTCAGTTTCTAAGTGTATGAAAAACAATCCCTTTGATATTTTATTTAAACAGAAGAATTTAAAAATTTTCTTGAAATTGGCCTTATCACAAAGCAATACTGGAATGGTTATATTGTTATAAAAATTAATTTAAATAGCAATATTTCAAATCTTCATAACAGATTTTAAACTAAACATAAATATTAAAATTTGACTTTTTATAAAAATATATATTGATTTAAAAGATATTTACTTATTTTTTTTTTACAAAATGACCAATTTTATCCTGTGAGGCTTCCATTCAACTTAAATGTGTAAGTCTAAAAAATTAATATGATGCTCTGAATACTCTTTATAATGTGTACCTAAGGCAAAAATAATGTTTTTTTGAAGTACTTTAAATCTAAGCAGAAGAGCTGATATCTTTTTTATGTAATATAGTTGTATAAAATTGATTTTTAGGTAGTTTCGTAATACGTAATATGGAAAGAAATCATATCATAATAATATATAATCAACTTAAAACTTTTTTTAATATAATATTATCTAAAAATAATTCTTAATATGTACTTATTTTTAGAACTTCAAAGTGTTTAATAAAAATATTTTGATATAAAAATATAATTATTTTTATATTTAAAAGTAATTAATAAAACTTCTAAAAAAGTATAAATTTTTTCATGGCTTAAATTATTATGAACCACACTTGGAAACAAGATTGCATTGAGAGTTCAATCTAAGTTCCACCAAAAACATGATAAATAATTTTTTTGAAAATGTATATAGTCATTGAAATGAAAAAAATTAGTAAAAGAAAGGACTCAGATATTTTATTCTGTTACTGAATAGATTATCATAAATATATTGAGGTAGATAACTTATTGAAGTTTTTTAAATTTGCAGTTATTACAGTCAATTATCCAGTTATATATAGCAATCACAAAACAAGAAATAAGCCTAAATGGTTATATATGTGGATAAATCTTTTCCTCAACCTTTACCCTAATTATTTAATTTAATTCAAAGCTATTTTTAATCTAACCAACATATTTTACTATTACATTTAAAAATAAATACAATAAACTCAAAAAATACATAAGTTCAATAGTTTAAAATTTCTTTAAATGTTTTATTCTAGTTCTTAACTTTTTGCTACAATTTTCCTATTATATTATTTATTTATATCATGTATAGTTATCAAAAGAATTCTGTGAATTATTGTGTAAAAAAGCAAAATAGTATTTCATTATCAATTATTTTACTATATTACTTTCTTAGTCTTAAAGTGCATTGTAAATCAAAAATATAAAATAAAGACGTATAAACTATAGGTTTAAGTTAAAAAATATCAATAAAAAATAATTATCAATCATTTTCCATATCGGCAGAATAGAGCTGTAGATTGAGGGGGTGGACTCTGATGTTCGCCCAAAGAACAAAGTTCACACTCCATTTTTCACTACCTCAATGGACAACCTCTCAATCTCTCCACACAAATTTTTCTGCTTTTTCATTTCTGTTAATTCTATTACCACTCACCACCCTTTTATTGCCCTCCTGATACATTTGCTACACCCTTTAAGCTTCAAAATCTATGTTTAAGCCCTCCTCACTACTCCCCTCCACTCTATTTTCACTTTTAACACAACTACACCCCTTTTGCAACCTCTCGCTCACCTCCCATTCCCCTCACTCACCCCACTCACCTCCATTAGCCCTCACCAGCCTTTCTCTCACATTCTAAAACTATTACTCACCTCCCCAGTTTATTGTCCACATCCCCCAGCTCTCGCTTACCTCCCCTAGCCCTTTCTCACCTTCCCAATCTTTCCAGCCCTTCACTCACCTCTTCCAGCCTCCCCCAGTCCCTTACTTTGGCTGGAGATGTGAGCGAGGTGCTGTAAAGACTAAGGAAGGCTGGGAGAAGTGAGTGAGAGGCTTTTATTACCTCCCACAGACTTTCAAAGCCCCTCGCTCACCTCCCCCAGCTTCCCAAGTCCCTTAATTTGGCTGGAGATGTGAACGAGGTGCTGTAAAGACTAAGTAGGGCTGTGAGTAGTAGGTGAGAGGCTTTTATCAACTCTCCTAGCCCTTTAAGGACCCTTGCTCACCTTTTCCAGCCTTCCCGAAGTGGGTTAGGGGATTTTATAACCTCTCCCAGCCCTGTAAAGCCCCTCTCTCACCTTCCCCAGCCCTCCCCAGTTCCTTTATTTTTCTGGGGGAGGTGAGCGATGAGATTGAAGAGGTGAAAAAAGTGTTGGGGAGGCATGCAAGGGCTTGGGAAGTAGCCAACTTTTTATAAACTTGAGAATAATTAATATGTATAAATTAGAAATAACAAGGAATAAAATTTTGAGGAATTATAACCCATTCCAAGTGGTAAATAATGTAACTAAATACATATTTCAGAATTTGAGTTGCTTGTGTTTACTAAAAAAATGTGGCCAATCGTTGAAAAAGGAAGATTTTTGTAGGGAAGAAACATGAAAAATGAAAAAAATACAAAGTAAAATAAAACTAAATAATGACAGTGGGCTGGGAAAGGTGAGTGAGGGTCTGGGGGAGGTGTGAGAAATGAAGAGAAGAGAAGGGAGAGGGGGGGAAGGAGAGGAGAGTTGTTTTCTCACTGTGAAGGAAAGGAATAGGGAAAATGGGTAAGTAGATGGCAAGTTTAGAAATGAGATAAGGGGGTAGGATAGGAAGTCAGATTGAAGATAAGGGAGAATTAGGGGAGGGAGGCATCAGATGGAAGTCCCACTTGTAATTCTACCAGGAATCAATTCAGGAAGCAAAAAAAAGCACTAGACATCTAGTGCACACTTTTTTCCTGCTGTGAATATTTTTTGAACTATTAATCAACTGTGGTTCAATGAAGGTTCAAATCAGTTTCAAGGTGTTTTCAAAGTAAATTCAATATTTCTTCATGATTGTTTCATCACCACCTCAATGTGTGCTGAAAAAGATATGAATTAGGGTTCAAGGTTGCGGACTTGCTAGCAAGTCCGCCCCCCATATTGCGTGGTGTACTAAAATCAATAATACATTTATGGTCAGGAAAATAAAGGCCATGTCCCTCATCAGAAGAGGGTGATGGATTAGGAATACCAGTCTCTGGATATATATAAGAGATAGTTCCAAATTTTAGACAATTCTTATCATGTTTATCTAGATGAAAATTATTGTAGAATCCTTTATAAGTGATGATAACATTAGAACAATAAATATAAGCATTTATTGCTTCTTCCCATTAAGGATCAGAACAATTTGGTAAACCAGATTCTAAAGCAAGTTGATGGTTTTTTTGAAAAGCTTGAGTACATTGATTTTCAAAGAAAATATTTAATGATCCTAAAGAGTTCCATCTTTCAGATCTTCTTCCATTTGCTCCTGTTTCAAATTTTCCAATAAAGAATAAATTCCTGAAATATATGACAAAATTAAAAATTACTTATGATAAAAAAAATTTACATACCAAAAGAAACTCCTTGATCATATCCTGGTTGCCAACCAAAAACCTTTCATGACACCAGATATCAGATTTTTATTTGATAAGGGTTGCCAAACCAAAGCCCTTTGATGGAGAGTAGAAATTAAATCAGAAAGCTGGCAAAAAACTTTATCCTTTTTCCTTTTAAATGAATGAACTTCTAAGAAGAATTGAGGTTTGTATCTATTATTGAAAACTACCACAATGAGATCTATACTGCCTTCTGTAAGGTTTTTGATGTTTTTTTAAAAACTTTATTCTTAAGATTTGATATTGAAGTCTTATAAAATTTGAGATTGTCTTAGTTTCCAATGAATGTTTTGCAAAATATCTTCATCCTAATCAATTTTCTATTTCAATAAAATTTCTTCTTTGAATTGCCTTCTGATTGTAAAACCAATACTTCTCCATACTGAAATTTAAGTTGATGAATTTCCAGTTCATTTCCTTCCAGACAGTGATGATGACAATGTGGGAACCATTGAAACACCACCACCCAATCATTTTCCCACCATCAAGGAAAAATTACACCAAAACTCTTCTCAACAAAAATATCTCATTCTAAACTACTTCCAATCCACTCCTTCCAAAGATCCACAGAAAATTGAGAAAAGAAGACACCTCCTCCATCAGTTCAAGACTAATGCTGAACACTTTGTTTCATCTCTTGATTCTCTTCTGTAATTGATTCTTACCTGAAATTCTTGACTTAAAAATAAAATAATAATAAAAAACTCCTCAGTTTTAAGTCTTGGGGGACTCCTCCTCAGTTTTAAGTCTAGGGGGACCAACAAACCTCATTTTATAGTCTTGGGGGACTCAAAACCCTCAGTTTATAGTCTTGGGGGACTCAAAACCTAAATCATAAAGACAGAACCAGATATCAAACCATTAAAGACCAAAGAAAAAAAATAACATTCTTGGTTAACTGTTCTGCAGAGCAGCCAGCTCATCAGTTACCCCCACACTTGCCTTAAATAAATTCAGAGACTCCCCCTTTAGATGCCCTGTCCCAGAATTACACCAAAATCATATTTGAAGGACTCAACCATCAAACCATCCTCAGTTTATAGTCTTGGTGGACTATACCATTTTTCAGTTTAAAGTCTTGATGGACTGCCCATAGTGTTCAGTTTAAAGTCTTGAAGGACTTTCCACACTTTGCATAAAAAAGACAGATCCAATTTCATGCACAATACTCCGCAACCGCCCTACTGATCTTCCACTTTCTCATCATCATCAACACATCAATGATAAATTTTTCTCTTTTATCTCTTTTCTCTTCATTAATTTCCAATCACAGATAATGGCCAGATCCCTAGATTTTGACCGATCAGATCTTCCTTGTTTCATTGCTCCCAAGGACTATACTTGAAAACAGTGTATCCATATGTGCAGACCTTGCACCTTCACTCTTCCAAATCCTGAAGCCAAACTCTACAACATGGCCTGTGATTCTTGCAACTCCAAAATGAAAGAATGTGACAGAGACGCCAATTATCCTATACCACCACATTCACCTTCACACAAATACACCTCTAGATCTTCTACCAGATCCCCAGAACTAGGTCCTGCTTCATCTTTTCTATCTTCAGCTCCATCCAGATGATCACGCTGCTCCATCCCCAGAACTCACTCCAAAATACCTGCTTTATCATCACAAGAAACAGCCTGTATCTCAGCAAATATGGCTAAAACAGCTTCAAATTCAGTTCCCAGGCTTCTAGAACGCGTCTAGGCGGCCTGCCGGTGTCACTAGGAAGCAGAAATCAGGCTCAAAAACACCAAATTCAGCCAGAAAACAGCCAAAATCCACTGGTAAACAACAACAGCTCCACGCAACAACCTCCTAGTGCTCCCAGAGAAATGCGCACAACAATTTATTCATCAAAAATTATTAACTCTAAAACTTCTAGAAGACCTGCAAAAGGACCTCAAGAAGACACCAGAGCACCCAACACTGCTCCCAAACAAAAATCTCCCTCTCAATCAAGAAGAGTTAACTACACCTCTCCTCTGCCAGCCAATCACTCCTCTAAAAGTTCCATTTATTCCAGATCTTAATCCAGAAGATTCCAATCAGCTTTCAGGTCACCTTCTCCTGGTCTATCCTACAACCAACCAGGCACTCCTCCACCAGTGTCAAACCAAAATGGGTCAAGAAACAATGTCAACAACAACAACAGCAGCCCTGCTGCTCCAACCAGGCCACAGGAACGTCCATCTTCTCAACACCATTTAGAGAATGATCATGAGAGTCCATACCTCCATCATCTGGTTGATCCTCCTACAACATGCATTCAGAATTCTTCAACAGCCCAAATCCCGGCCACTTACAAATTTGATGAGCTCCCAATCTGTAAGTACCAAATTAATAAATCAAATTTCTTTAACAGAGATCAATTACTGATCCAATTTTTCTATTTAGTTGGAACCCCGCCTCCTGAAACTGAAATTGGGATTGGCCGACCGCTAGAAACTTCTTTAAGGCTTGATTATGCCGACATGAAACAAAAACTAAGCATGATGTGCTCTAAGATTCTTAGAGCCTTTGCTCTTCATGGTCCATTGAATTAATTTGAAATAATCTGAGGAAAAAGCTCCTTGATGACCACCGGAAGATTTCTAGAATAATCAAGCACACCTTACAACACTCTATCCCTGCTTCATCCACTTCTTCCTAAAAATCACCTTCTAATCTGGTTCCTGACCAATACAACCCATATACTCTTTCCAGCCGCCTACACCACAAGAAACACAGTTCTTCCTCCAATCCTAACAAAATCCAAAAATGCCACCATAATCTGGACAAGCTGCCAGAGGCTTCTTCTTCCAGACATTAAAATAAAAAAAAGAAATTAATAATTCACTAAACAGAGAGAACAATAATAATTGGCAGATATATATATATAATTTGTTTTATTTTTATTTTTATTTTATTTTTATTTATTTTTATTTTTATTTTTATTTAAACTACTAACATACTAAAAAAAACTTGAAAATAATTAAACAAAATTACCCAAAAATATATGAGAGCTGAGAAATTAAAATGAAATGAATAATAATATTAAAATGAGATAAATAATAATTACAAATGGTATCCACCAGCCAATTGATGAGCAGATCCCCTGATACCTTATCCACATCCAAGTGCACCTTGATGTAGATAAACCTTTAAATAATTTTTAAGTGAATTGAGATAAATAAATAAATTAAGAAAAACAATATCAATAAAGAAAAGATGATACAAATAGAAATCAAAGAAAATAATAAAAAAGAAAATAGCATTACCCAGCCAATTGATGAGCCTTTCCCAACCAATGCTTGCCCACATCTAGGTGACCCTGATGTTATACAACCATATAATATAATTTGTGATTTTTCTGCTTTTGTATCCTAATAACCCACATAAAAAATTAAAAGAAAAAAACAAGAAAAAAATAAAATAATCTAAAACTACTATCTAACACAAAAATAGACACAAAAATCATGGAAAAGATAAATAAAATTCCAGCTCCATATATAGTCACATCCAAGTAAATGATCACTGGGTGAGCTCCCTCTAATAAGTAAAAATTATGGGAGCCCACCAGTGATCCACCACCAAAACCAAAGGAACCAGTCCTGAACCAGTAAGCCAGTTTAAAGTCATAGTGGACTTGAAACCTGAATAACAAAAACCAGAACTAGGATTCAACAAGTATAAACAAAAACTTGAAACAGACATTATAGGTTAACTGTTCTATAGAGCAGCCAGCTCATCAGTTACCCCCACACTTGCCAAAATAAAATCTAGAAGCCCCCCCTGAGTACCTTCTAATAAAAAAACACAATCCAGCTCAATAAACCAAAATCAATAAGCGTGAAGAGTCCAGCACTTGAAGACCAAAATATTTTCCAGTTTTAAGTCATAGAGGACTAAAACCTGTGAAGATAAACCAATACTAGGGTTCAACCAAATTAAGAGAAAGGGTTGGAAAAGACAATCTGGGGTAACTGTTGATAGGGCAGCCAGCCCATCCGTTACCCCTACACTTGCCAAGATTAAATCTAGAAGTCCCACCTATGGGTACCTTCTAAAAAAAATTTTTTCCAACAAAACAGATGCACAGAATAACCAAAATACAAAATTTAAAAAAATGGTCCATGGTTTATCCTCATTGTGGATTTAATCTTCTTCACTTCTAGTACTTCTTGGGTAAAATCTCTTCACCTGATAAGCAGCCACTCTCTTCTTTAAGACTGGACCATCTAACTCCTCTGAAACATAAGTACCTCCAGACACCTTAGATCTGACTCTGTAAGGCCCATTCCATCTGTCAGAAAAAAATTTTCCCCACTGACTCTCCAAACTTCTATTATACACCAAAACCAAGCAATCAGGTTCCGAGGGATTCCTGAGTCTATGAGCCAACTTCTTGTCCCAGTATCTGACTGATTGATTTCTTATCTTCATCATCCTTGAGAATGCCTTCTCTTTACATTCTTCTCTACATTCCAACTGTTGCATCCTGGCACAGAGAAAATCTTCTGTTGAGCATACATTATCCCAATCAATTCCAAGATAATAGACAGCTTCCAAATCCACTTGTAGAAATGCTTTCTGCCCAAACCTTAATTTATAAGAAGAATAGAAAGTTGTCCTTTTCACAGTGACCCTATCAGCAAATATTACCAAGGGTAAAGAATGCCTCCACTTTTCAGCACTATCTCCACATATCTTCACCAAAGTATTCTTGATAACTATATGGCCTCTTTCAACCATGCCTTCAACATCTGGATAATAAGTTGTAGCCACTCTAGCTTTAGGACCAATACGTACCACAGCTTCTATAAATTTAGCTCCAAACTCTGGCCCACCAACAACAGTCACCAACTTCATCAACCCATACCTAAACACCCATTCCTTCTTCAAAAATTCTGCCACATTTTTGGCAGTCAAATTAACCAGAGGCACTGCCTCAACCCAACCAGAAAAATAATCTCTTTCAGCAATTAAGTATTTATACCTTCCCTCTTTAATATGGACAGCATCCAAACTGACTCTTCCAAACACAGTTGATTCACAGGTAGCGCGGCCAGCCTCTTTAGGTTTCAAGTGACTTCTTGGTTGAAATTCTTCACAAGGTTGAATGCAACCCTGTACAGCCAACATCATACCTGGCCAACAAAATCTATCAGCTACTCTCCTTTAAGTCTCCCCAAAGCCTCTATGAGCAAGGTCTTCATGCAAAGACTTCAACACCAACTCTTGACCCTTCTTCTGAGTCACCACTACTAGAGGATCTGGATGTATCCTCCTCATCAACCTCCTTCCTGACAGGTAGAAGCCAGGACTCTTCTTCTTGATTGCGGCCCAAGTATCATCATCACAAATATCTGGCCTCTCCAAGGTTAACAGATATTCAACCATAATTAAATAAAACCCAGTCTGACCTCAGGTCTCATCTTAAAAATCCAGCAAAACAACATTCAAAGGTAAAACCCTATCATCAAAATTACCAGTGTACACATGAGCCACTTGACCAGCTCAAACAGGACACCAATCCCTAAATTTTGGTACATCATTTTTCTTCCACTGATATTTAAGAGAATCCAGTTCACCAACAAAAACACCATTTTTTAATTATAAGCCATACCAAAAAACAGCCCCATCATCATCAACAAAAACATCCTTATCACCAGAAGGAAGATCAGAACCAGCCAGTTTAACCTCTTGGTGGAGGAGAGAACAATCATCCAGTTTAGCCTCATGAGGGAGGAGAGAAAAATCTTCAGAATCTTTGTGCTAGCCCTAACCACTGGGACATCTTCATCAAATTCTTCAGATTCTGACTATCCATCTGTGGGTGGTCTCCTTGATAATCCATCTGGCATCATAAGAGTTTTCCCAGGTTTGTGTACCAGGTCAAAAGAAAAATGCTGAATAAATGCCACCCACCTAGTCATTGGAGCATTTGGAAGACTAGGTGTATTGATCATTTGAACCAGACATTTTGCATACACCTGCAGCTCAAAATGCTGCCCCCATAAAACAGTTTTCAGCTTCTTAAAAATTTTGGCTACACCACACAATTCCAACTTGAGTTGAGAATATCTAGATTCAACCTCATTAAATACTAGGGACTCATACCTAACTGGCCTTACCCTCCAAGTTTTATCTTCCTGAGACAAAAAAAGCACCAGAAGCAATATAACTTGAGTCCACCAACAGATAAACTCTTTCAGCGCCAGCACCATAATCCAACTTGTGAAGAATAATATCTTCAACTACCACTTTTTTCAACTTCTGAAAAGCCTCTTTGCACTCTTCAGTCCATACCCACTCTGAGTCTTTCCTGGTCAACTTCCTCAAAGGTGAAGCCAACAAAGAAAAATCTTTAATAAAAATTCTGAAATACACACAAACCCCCAAAAATTCCCTGACTTCGGTAGTATTTTTAGGCCTTGGCCATGACTAAATTTTATTAACTTTTCTCTTTGCCATAATTCTTCCTTCTTTACATACCACATGTCCCAGAAAATCCAGAGCAGGAACAAAACAATAAAACTTTGACCCAGAAATGGCCAAACCAGCCTCTTCAATCCTAAACAATACGCTCTCTAGAGTAATTGCATATTCCCAAACTAATCTCCTTATATCTGGGTTCTCTTTCAGCACTGCATTTCCATAATCAGTGGAGGGTCCTTTGATTCCACCATCATCAATAAAAATACAAGCATGAGTAGGGACCTCATCCTGTAAAATCCAAGCCATTTGAGCTTGATATACTGCTACTGAATTAGTTTCTCCTTGAGGCAAGCTAGTGAGCTGAAATCTTACAGGAGTCTCAAACGTTGTGAGTGGTGGTGAATCAGTATAAAGTTCCCTTTCATCATAACCACCCATAATGTCTCCCAAACCATAACACACCCTTCCAGAATAAGCTTCCACAAAGTCCTTTGCACTTGGCAGAATTCCAGCATCCTTGATAGTGACTCTATTCAAGCCCTAAGATAATGCACCACCCTCAGCTTCCCATTCTGCTTCTTTACACAGAAAACTGGACTTGAGTAACTAGATGTTGAATGTTTGTATAAACCAGTCCTAACTCTTTTCCTAAAAATCCTTACAAAATCATACCTAATAGCAGCTGGAATTGGAATATGTTTGATTTGCCAAGGTTAGTGGCAAACCACAGCAATAAAGTAAGGTTCCCCATAAGAGTGTTTCAACACACCCCTTTCCTCCTCAACAAATTCCACCGCTTATTCCCTCAGCACAATAACGTGCAACAACAACTTCTTTTTCTCATCAGACAACCACCCATCAGGGCCAAAATTAACAACTTTCAACCTTTCCACACTCACCCTAGCAGCTTTCACAAAATCAGGAGGATTCTTCACCAGAGGAATACAGTATGGATCTCTTGACAAAGGAGGTCTCTTCAAAGGAGTATTCAAACCTACAGGTATAGGCTCATTGAAAGGCCTTATCTTCTGTGCTACCTTCTTATAATTTGCAGCTCCACCTTCAACTTGAGGGATCTTCAGGACGTCTTCACCACCAGACCTGGAACAAAAACCAAGAGTTTTCCCCATTGCTCACATGTGTGGCAAAGTTAATGTTTTGTAAGGTGTAGAAGAAACCCTAGCAGAGCACAATTGGGAGGACTTACTTTTAGACCCCAATCTCACCACTCCACAGCTTTTCCGCATATCTTTAAATAAAGATATATAACCAATCTTCTTTTTTGAACTTGAATTACAAATAATTGAAAATCTTGAGAGAGAACAGATACTTTATAAAAAACATGAAGAATACTTGCAGAGAAGGGAAACATGAAAAAGAGAAAGTTGAAAATCCACTTGGTATATCTCCAAGGGAGCTGACCTACTACAAACTTGGATTTCCTCATCTTGGGGAGAGGTTGTAGCACTTGGGTTATCAGCCCTCTTCACTTTAAAAAAGACAGAATCCCTCTAGAGCCTGAGCCACACTCCAAAAAACCCGAGGCAGCACCCACTTATTTTTTTCTCTTACAACAATCCATGCACTGGCACATTGAAGACAAATCAGGCCTGGTCTCCCTACCATCCTCCCCAGGAGATGATAACCTCTTTTGAAGTCTCCTTTAATCTTCACCAGTCAACTCCAAACTGATTCCTACATCAAACTGGTAACCAATTCTTTCTTGAAAATCCATCATAAATGGTCCACCCAAAACAGCTTTTACAGTGCCTTTGGCAATGTAAAAATGAACCTTCCCTGAGGCTCCACCAACATCTAGCTTCACAAACTCAGATGTTCCAGCCAATTCAGTTACATGGCCACCAATACCTGTTTTGATGAGGAGGCCCAGATGAGAAGCCTCAAACAAAGAAATCAGGTTAATCTGAGAACCTAAATACACCAATGCCCTATCCTACCTGTCATTAAGAGTGACATTCACATAACCCAGAGGTGCAGAAAAATGAGTTTACAACCCCTCACCAAATTTTTCAGAAGAATCACAAATATATTCTACCTCCCCTGAAGAAACCCTTCTCCTGGTCAACTACTTTTTCTGCCTATCAGCCAACCCAGGACTGATAGCATACAACTCTCCATAAGTAAGGGAAACCTGACCCTGATTAATCCTTTCCTGGAAAGTTTCCATAACATTAACTTGTCCAGAAACCACTGGCCTCTCAAAGTGAGCTCCTTGCTTCACTACCTTGGTCCTAGAAGATTCTTGAGGACCAGAACCACCAACAGATTTATCATCAACAGGAATCAAACAAGATACCTCACCAGAACCTCTAACTCAAGCAGTCTTTGGAAATGAAGCCAAAGGGGCATCTTCCTTGAAGTTAGAATCAACATCCATAGTCATTGGCTCACCATTAATGTCCAATGCACCAAAACTAGGGGGCCCATATCTGCCATACCCTTCTGCATTTTTTACAGCTCCTCTTTGCTGTACCTTCTCCTAGCTGCACTCAGATTAGGATCCATCTTTGAAACCTTAGGCTTTGGTTGAGCCTGAGAACTGCTCATAGGCCTTCCCACCTTTCCTGCTTCCACAGCATAAAAACCAGCCAAGCATTCCCCACTTGACTTTCCACCACAAGAATACAAATCCAAACCACCAAAAGAATATGTAAATGAGATTATATTAGCCTCCTTTCCCTTGCCCTTGCCATCATCTCCACCTTTACCAGAAGAAGAAGCCACATTATGCAACTCTTCAAATCTTGGCCTCCTTGAGTTGACATTATGTCTCCTCCTCACCAAGTCCACTGGAGCCTGACCATCATTAGGCTTCACAAAAGAACCATCTGGGAACTTGAACATCTTCCCATAAAATTCCACCTTCCCTTCAGACACATCTCTATTCAGTGCCTAACAATCATTGGACTTGTGGCCCTTCCTACTTCAATAAGAGAAGACCCAAGGATCACTCCTACCAACCCTCCTGTCAAAATCTCTAGGCAGAGAAGGAGCCTTATTGGCCTTCTGAGCCTCCTGAAAAAAAATAGGTAGCTGTTTTGGAAGATCAGCCAACTGCTCCACCACAGGGCCAATCTCTTTAGGCTTCTCAGGAGCCTTCCCCTTGTATACACTTTCTTTCTGCCTAGATTCCTCCACATCTTCAGCAAAAGCTTCACTGTCCTTGCTAACATACTTGGTGCTAGCTTCTTGGCAAGAATCCACTGCCAAAATTTTCAAATGACCCTCCGCAAACTCCTTCACCACAGAAAGAGCAGGCAATTTTTGATTGCCATTAGGAAGAATCTTCATCTTATCCTTCTTTGCCAACTCCTTTAACACATCAATCCTAACATTCTTGGCCAGAGCAGACCAGAAAATATCCCTTGCAGAGTCAGTACTCTCCAGCCCCTGTAAATCCACCAAATAATCCACCACTGGCTCCAACTGAGCCAGAAACTTTTTATAAATATGTAGGTTGTCCACACCTCCATAAGATTTTCATTCACTTGAAATTATATTGAGATCCACCATAGAGTACCTGGATCCCTACCTTTCTGTTATCTGCAGACACAACTTCTTCCAATCATTCCTCCAATAACCCTCCATAGCAGCCATCTTCTTCACCAGAGCCCTGTCACCAATGTAGAAGATGATTTGCTTCACCTTGTTCAAGTGAGAAGCTCCATCCACATTCCCAGAATCCTCAAAAAGCTCCAGAAACAACTTCACATCCTCCTCCATAAACATAGGCCCCTTCCAGGACTTGATCCTGACAGAAGGCCTAACAGAAACAAGAGGATCACCATGCTCAGAAGCACCAACAGTGCCACTACCACCACTAGAGAAAGAGGGTCCAGAAGCCATGGTCCAATAGACTCCATAAACCAATCTCCAACCAAAGAAGAGAGTCTAAAAGTAACAGAAATTCCAAAAAGCTAACAAATCCTCACCCCACACTGGGCACCAGAAATGTAGACAGTCCTATAGTACTAGCTATAGGCCTTGACTAAGGGAGTTGGAGTAAAACTGGAGAGAAAATCCCCTTTCCCTTTGAGAAATACCAGGTGAGATTTATTTGCTACAGCAAATTAGAGACTGTTACTATACCCCTTCCAACACACTTCTTAACTGCTTAACATGTCAAGAAAGTAGCCTAAATAGACCACAGAGACCCAAAAAGCCAGAAACCTGAAATGCAGAAAAATCCACACCAGAATACCAAAGCACTGTGCACTTGTTGCACAGAAAACAGCAATAATACTTGATGCAGGTTGCAAAGCTACACCAGAGAAACCAGTTGCCAAAGTTGAGTTAAATGAAGAACTAACCTTGCAACAAACACAGCCAATTGTGGCCAAAAAAACAGTGAAAACTGAGTGAGAAACAACAATGTTATAATTACCAGATGGTTGTATGATAATTAAAGTTGCACCAAACTGTCTTATTTAGTATTTACACACAGACCACCATCTAAAAAATCCATGCACAGCAACAAATATGGCGCTTTTGACAGCCAAATTGTTAAAACCCCTCTAGAAATGCTTCCCAGCCTTCTATAACCAAGGCAGGTGGCCTACCTAGAAGCAGCCAGACCTCCCTGAAGCAGCCAGACCTCCCTGAAGCCAGAAAACCTCCAAAAACCTCCAATAAAGCCCAAAATACTTAAAAAAATCCACCACAACTACTAAAACTCTTAAAACACAAAATTAAGCTATGACAACATTGAGACATAAAATATAGAGCCAAATTAGTTATAGTTAATGGTACTAAGCACTTAACCCTAAGACTTAAGTTTAGCTTGTAAAACACAAAAAACAAAATTAAAAAGCTATCTTTTAGAGATGAAAAATGAGAAAATGACCCCTTAAAACTTAGAATATGAAAAATGTTGTCAAGACATAAAATATAGAAAAAAATTGGTGCTATCAAATGGTAGTACCCACATACCCATAGTCTCAATATTCACTGAATAAAACCAAAATGACACATAATTATTTGACCAATGTCAATTAAGACATACAAAAACAGCACCAAACAGACCAACAAAGGCCTCTGCTAATGTTGGAAGACCACAAAATGTATAATGAAATATGCAGAGTGAGACCTACAGATAATAACTTCTATAGTCACTACAAAAATATAGGACAATTTCGCTTATATAAAACTTAAATTTGGGGTGAGGTTCAAATCCCAGTTGCGGCAAAAAAACATTAAACACATGCCTTTGACGTTTGTCATTTGTCTTTGTGCAAAATATCAATATTGGTGTTGGAGTAAATGGTCCTTTGGTTTCTGGCATCAAGATAACAATTTTTTGACGACTATTCAGAAAGGCCCTCAGTTTTTACGGGGTTCTTTTGGTCTAGAAGATTTTTTGGTGGTCCAAAAGCAATGAAAGGTGGGGAAAACTCTTGATTTCAAAAGTGGTACATATTTTTTCTTTATAATTTAATACTAAATAAAAAGGTAAAAAGATTATTATTATCATTACTTTAAAGACTTAGAAATATGCAGTTGTAAATACTAAGATGGTAATAGTAGTAATAGAATAGGTTTTAAATATAATTTTGTTTTTAAAATAATTAAGAATGGAATTAATGAAAACAGCCAGATTGAGAGGCCTTATATACACAAAAAGGAGAGAAACTACAGAATCAAAAAATTCTATATACATGAGTATCAGAGAAAGAACAATTCCACAATTAGACATTTCAAATATTAAAGTTGTTCTATAAGGAATGTACCCATATTCTGTATTTAACTGTATATGTCCATTATATTTAATTTATTTTAATTTTCTGTAAATTTCAAAGTAAAAATAAAAATAAAAATATTTGGTTTAATATTTATAATATTTAGTTTTCTCTTCAGCTGTCATGAGGACTCTGTCACAGAATAAAATATATTAGGAACCAATAGAATTATATCTTTACTTATTTTTACCTATTATTAGTCAAAATAGTATATGTTATTTATAAAGTAAGTATAATTCCTTAAATGAGAGGTAAATTTGTATCTCTACTCTAGTAAATAATTAATTATTTACTGGGTAAGTTTAGTAGCCTGGCTGACAGAACTAAAGTCGCTGCTTGCTGCAGCGACCTCCGTTTTTAAAGGTGAGTGTTGAGCTTACTTACTTTTTTTATCTTCTCTTGAGGGTCTATAAACAAAGACAATTGTGTTTGAGTGAATGAGAGAATTAATAAGTGAGTGAGTGTCAGCCAGGTTAAACTTAGAGTAAAGTAAAATCTTATTTTAAGTCGCAATAAGATAAAAATTGGATTTAAATGTATACAAATTAGATATTATATTAAAATAAAATTATATAACAATATTTTTAAATAAATTTTTATATTAAATTTATTATTATTTATACTTTATATACATTTAAATACAATATAAAAATATATTCTATACAATATTTATTATATTTTTATGTACTTAATGATTATAAATTAATAATTAATTAATTATAAAATATTATAAGTAATAACAACAACTTATAATGTAATTAATTAATTATTTAACTATATATATTTAATCATAAAAGTTAAAGTACTTTACAAAGTTATTGAGCACTCTTTGTACTCACAATGGGGTCAATAAATCATAAATAAATTCATTAATTAAAACAAGTAAAACATTTGATTTGATTATTTTAATAAAATAGTGCTTTTATTAAAACACTTACTTGTTTAAATTTAAATGATTATTATACTATTACAAGTTTTTAAGTTACTTACTCAATATTATTGTAAACTATATTAACTAAGTATAAAAATTTGTATGTCAAAATTTAGTATAATTTTCTTGTTTCACTAAAAATTGAGTTTTTTAAAGTAAAACAAAATGTAATGTGTTTTGTGATTACTACTGTTAAATTGTTTCTATTGTTTATCAAATCATTATCCTAGTTAGTTTATTAAATTGTTTCAGGGTTTAAATGGATGGATATATTGGGTTCTTTTATTTTGTTTTTGTAAATAGTTACATTGCAATCCTTATTTCTTTGAAACACTTCATTTTAATTGTTTCCTTTCTTTTATACACTTAGTAGCATTTCAGAGAGCCTCATTATCTTAATAAAGGCTTTGGTTTCTCAACTTCTAGTCTTCAACACTTACATTACTTAACTATTTAAAATTTGCATTCTTTTGTTTTAAATATATGTCTTTTCTATCAATTTTATTGTAGTGGTTAACATACAAAAATTTAGAAATAACTCTATATACAAGGTTTATTTGAGATTTTTTAAACTGTTTATAATTTGTTATTTCATATTAGAGAAAATAAAAATACTTACTTGTTGAAATCCAATTGTTGCATCCAATAAGTTGTTCTGGTTAAATTTTTTTTTCCTTATTAAATCTTGTAGTTACTTTCTGTTGTTCTTCTTTTCTTCTTTGTTTCTTTTTTTCCTTCTCTTTCTATTGTATTTTTTTATTATTCTAGATGATCTGCTGACAATTGGGAGCCTTTCATAATATCAATTTTTTTGAATTTTTCGGATGAACGACTCAATGCATGGACCACCCTCACATAAAAAAAAAAAAATTTCCACGGCCATGATTTGAACTGGGGTTTTAGAAAAATGGTTTATATATACTTAAATAGTATATATTTCAGTGTGATTTTACAATCATTATAGTAAGTTAACCTTTACTCCTAAAAAATTTGACTTTGAGCTTCTATTGCAATAACAGTGTGATTAGCTATTATGGTGAGTCACTTCATGTAAGTAATCAATTTTTTTAAATTTTTTCCTAGTTGAAAGTTATAGAGTAAGACTTTTAGTCCTAGAAGATCAGTTTTTTATGATCAATTGTTAATTTAATTACTATTAATACTTGATAACATTGGTTGACAATAATGACACTTAGTGTTTAGTCCCAATTAAAATTTTTGTTGGTTATTATTTTAATAAATATAATCAATTTAAAGTCATTGAAATAAAAATTTGTTTTGATTATTATTTTATTTTATAAATAATAATCATAATAAATATAATTTTGTTTTTTATATTTTGATTTAAAATATTAAATTGATAAATTGTATTTTATCTCACAAACTTGAATTTAAAAATTGTTGTTGATTAAATAAGATTACTTTTCATGTTAGTATACAGATTTTATGTCTAGAAACTTAAGTGATAGCATGGATAATCTACATGTTGATGAAATAGAGGTAGATGTTGATTTTAAATCTGTGGGTTCATCAAAATTAACTTATAAAGATTCATCAGCTGACAAAAAGAAATCAAATTCTTCAGGACATACACTACACAATATAGGGGGTGGACTTGCTAGCAAGTCCTCAACCTGAGCTCAGATGGAACTCAGACTGAACTCATACTGAACCCATACTGAACTCTACCTGAACACCCACCTAAAACTGTTCTTCTGAGTGGTGTTCATCCCTGATTGTATGGTTCCTTTACCAATAGCTCAATGTGTGTTCAATATGTGGTGAGTTTGGGTCCAAGGTTGCGGACTCGCTAGCAAGTCTGCCCCCCATATTGTGTGGTGATAGAAATGTCAGGAGAAGTGATAAAACTTCCTCCTCCAACAATTCAGAAAGAAGTAAAACCTCTAATAAATCTGAAAAATCTCTTAAAAAATATAAAAATAAAAATATCCCTCTTTCACAGCAGGTAAATAACCTATCAGGTCATATAAAATAAATGAAAGTAGAAAATAGGCAGAGTTGATAAACTTTGTGATCAGATGCAAGATCTGTTAAAGATAAGCCAAATTCATCATCAAACTATACAACAAAATCCATATCATCTTCAACAAGCTTCAAAGACTATGGAGGTATAACAGTTGAAATGGGATTATCTCATGAATCATTACCAGTGGAATGTGCAACCTCCTCTAGATCATCAACCTGTCCCATCTAAGACACACAACTACCATCCTCAACCTGTAAATCCTTACCAGGGAAGCAGAAAAAAGAAGGATCAGTTCCAGGGGAAGTTTCCTCTTTTGCCATGGTAAGTAACATTTTGATAAGCATTTTAGAATTTATAATACTAAATCTTCCTCTTCAAGTAATATTGTTGAGAGTAGTGAGAGAACTTTAAAACCTCTTAAAAAAAATTCCTGTTATGAGTAGTCCAAATGATGTAATCAGTAAATTATCATTTAATTAGCCTTTAAATTTAACTTCAACTTCTATACTTAATCTTTCTCTTGCAATTAAAAATGATTCTGTTTCACCTGAAGTTTATGTCTTATTTGAACACACTTCTGAAGAAACTTTAATAGATTCTCCTGATTTTAGTATAATAAAAGATAAAGTTTTGAAACAATTATTAAAGCATGAAAAAGACAGATTAAATAATTTGCATTTATATTCTAAAGTGGGTTCTTCTGTACAAGATACACCTTATTTCAAATTAAAAGACAGTTTAAATAATTTTTTGGCTCAAAAAAAATTTATAAAAAATTATCACAAATCACTTTCAGAAAAAAATCATCATCTGCATAAAGTTATTATAGAATTGAAACCCCTCATAGATGAAAACACTTCATTGAAAAATTACAATAAGACCTTACACAGTGAATTAAAAATTTGAAATTGATTTCCAAGCCTTCATTAATAAATTCTCAGTAGTAAAAAACATAAATGTTCTCTCTTTTGCAAAAATTAATGATCAACTTTCTTATATTCCAATTTTAAGAAAAAAATTATCAAATATTGAGGAAAAGTGTTCTACATTACCAGTTATTCCTGATGAAAATTATAATGTGGTAAAAAATACTATTACTAGAAATAAAGGTAAACAGCCTGAACAATGAGTCTCCTCTTTTAATGTGGCTATAATTAATCTAAAAATGAGTCTATGATATCTTTTGTGACCAACAAAAATATATTACTCATGATGAACCAGCTTTTTCTTTAAATAATATAATTTCTGAACACCTTTCTAGGTTTCAAGAATTTATTACACCACACAATATGGGGGGCGGACTTGCTAGCAAGTCCGCAACCTTGGACCCAAACTCACCATAGATTGAACACACATTGAGCTATTGATAAAGGAACCATACAATCAGGGATGAACACCACTCAGCAGAACAGTTTTAGGTGGGTGTTCAAGTAGAGTTCAGTATGGGTTCAGTCTGAGTTCAGTCTGAGTTCCATCTGAGTTCCATCTGAGTTCAGGTTGAGGACTTGCTAGCAAGTCCACCCCCTATATTGCGTAGTGTTACTATGAATATTTCCAATCTTAAAGTTGACAATCCTAGTAGCAATAAGAATTGGCCTAAAGCTGATCAATATCCTATCTTTGATGGTGATTCTTCATCTGACTGGTAATATTTTATTCAAATAATTAATAATTTTAAAGAGCTCTTATAAACTTCCAGATGATTAAATTGTTTCTAAATTAATTTCTTGATTTTCAAAAGTAGCCCTGATGTGGTATGAATCTGTTTTATTGGATAACAATCACTATACATGGAATAAGTGCAAGAAATTAGTTGTCAGCCTAGGTATCTCCAGGACTGAGTAATTCTTATGTTTAAAATAAGATAAACTTAATTACATTAAGCTTATTACTTAAAAATAAGGTTAAAATACTTATATATATGGTTATAATACATATATATATATGGTTATAATACATATATATATATAATTATTACACTATTATATGACTTATAGTAGTTTAAATAGCTTAACCATAGCCTAATAGTACCTATTAAGGTGTTAATGGAGTCATAATATACTTATCTTAAGTGATATTAAATAATTATAGACATACATAAGCTTATATGTATACATAAACCTCATATTCAGTGAAATATGTAGTTATATTATGTATATTTAGGTCTATAAGTGGGTTTTAACCTCTTAATAGCCTATAAACTTTATTTTTCTGCTTATTTTAGGCTATATGGACGTATTCAGTGGACTCACAACTCCTACACAAGCATATACACCTATTTCAGGCACATATATCCAGTTTGGACAACTTAATCTGCTTCCTTTGATGGATTTTCACTGATTTATGGGTTGGGATATGATTACTGGGTTAATATGGATACTTGGGAACGTTATTGGGGGCTTGTAAAGTTAATTTGGTTCCTTTATATGCTTTGGGATTCATTATATACTCTTTGGATGAGTTATTTTACCTGTTTCTTTATGGTATCCGCTTTTGTCTGTTTATTCTATTTATGGTATGGGTCTGTGGTATTATTAATTGTGATGAAGGGTCCTTACTGGAGGTCTGGGTGTTTAAACTGCTTGAAGTGGACGCCATGGGGAGATGATGGGCCCTCACAGTGCTGTAATTGCCAGGGATAGAGGTGACATCATCTGGATTGAAGGTTTGTGCACTCCAGTGAATTTTGGTATAAGTAAGGGAGGATTTGACTGTTTATTGGACATCACTTACTTACTAAACTTAAACTAAACATTATAAATCAATTATTATCATATATAAATATATTATAAAGCATTTGTAGATTGATATTATCTTTATATAAGCTATAACTATATTTTATTGATTTATTTTCCACTACTAGCACGCATAAAAATCCAAGTATTGTGAGTTTATATTGAGAATAACTAGTTTATTAGTCTTCCCCTGAGGTTTAATCACTAAATAATTTATCAATAAGTAGTTGGACCATTAATATTTACTATTAAATCATACTTAGATACTAGCACACACTGACATTAGTTGAGAATCAATTTGGTGCTTCAAAAAACAGGTTGTCACAACAGAGATTAGATGAGAATTCTAAATATATATTCTCCTCTGCTGAAAAAGCTATTTTTTCCCTAGAAAAATAACAAAAAATTTTAGAGCTATAGATCCAAAAATGTATTATGATATTTTGAGAGACAAAACTCTCTATAAGTTACCAAATTCTATCAGAGATTTGATTGTAGCCATAACTGAGGATGTAAGAGAACATTCTTCTTTTATTAATATCTGTAATGAAGTATTACTCAACCATAGATATGTACCAAATAATTATACAATAAAATCTTACAATGATCAGCAGAGACCTTCATCAAAACTCCCAGAAAAACCTGGAAACCCCTCTTTCCCAGTTTCACTAAAGATATATGCAACAAAAACTTGTTTTAAATGTAACAAATCATGGAATAAAGGACATGTTTGTGACAAGAAAATTCACCTAGTTTACAAAACTGAAGAAACAGATAATCTTGTACTTTACATTAATGACTTCTCTAGTGAATGTGATAGTAATATCTCTTATGGAAATTATTCTTTAAATGAATTTTTAATTCTGGAACAAGATGTCCAATATTTAGATAATTTATCTGAAGTTTGTAACTTTTATTTATCTTCAGTAGAAAATGCTGAAATTATAAAAGATATTACTGACAACTCTATATTAATATCTCTCTTGAGAGCACCTGTTATCATAAATGTTAAAAATGTTGAGGTTGTTCTTGACACTGGTTCTGGACGAAGTTTAGTGTCTGAAAAAGAACTAGCTTCTGTTTATGAAAATTATCATAGTAAATTATTACCTATGACATCTGAAAAATTGAGAGTTTATGGTTCTGTTTTATGTCTTATTGGAAAATACAAAACCACTGTATTATTTAAGTATAATGGTGGTTTTATCAGAGCTGTTTGTGAATTTGTTGTGATGAAAAATAACAACTTAATCGATTGGTTTATTATGGCAAATGAAATTTTAACCATTTTTGGTATCAAATTATATCTTAAAAATAATTTTTCCACATTGGGAAAGAATGGAAAAAGTAAATTTGAAATTTCACTCTCTAAAAAACCTTCTGCACACCTTTTAAAATCTTGTAATTCATTGATTCAATGTAAAGGTAGATCAACAGAAGAAATGGATTTTTTATTGTCTGAAATAAACACTGCTACATTTGGTGATCATTTAACTGGTGATCAGAAAGATTCTATAATTGACTTGATTACATCTTTTCATATGGCTTTTGCTAATTGTTCTCATTAATTAGCAGTTTTTTAGGAAGAAATAAAAATTTCTTAATCCTGTGACTTGATTTAAATCCCTCTAAGCCTTAAGAAAAATCCATATTCTGCTTCTCCAACAAAGAGAAAAGATAGTGAGGATAATATCACTACCCTCTTGAAAATGAATGTTATTGAGAAGGTTTATTATACCCCAAAATATTGTGTCATCTCCCCTATCTTAATCTCTTATGAAAAAGATACGGCTAGATTATGTGGGGATTATAGAGCACTGAATACTTATAAAGTGGATAATATTTATCCTTTACCCAGAATAAACTCAGTACATGCTACCTTAAAAGGTGTAAAATTTATTAGTTGTATAGATGGTAATAAATGTTATCATCAAATTCCTGTTGAAAAGAACTCTCAGAGTTTCTTGCTAATTGCTACACACATGGGAATATATAAGTATGCTAGAATGCCATTTGGCTCTAAAAATTCCCCTTCAGTTTTTCAAAAAGTGATGGGTAATACTTTTCATCAAGAAACAGTTTAAGGATGGTTAAAGGTCTATATTAATGACATTAGGGGGTGTCAGTTCTGGAAAATCAGCACTTACAAATCCGCACTTAAATTTGACCAAATACGCACTTATTTAAGTGCGGATTTTGGAAACACACTAGCCCCAATACTGGTGGATTTCAAAATGAAATAAGTCACTTATTTCACTCAAATCCGCACTTTCTCAACCAAAAGTGCTGATTTCACCATCAAGTCCCATTTCACTGATTTGTCAGCATCATCCCAATCATACACAGCACTCCGCAGCATAACACTTCATAACTCAAAAATTGTACATCTTTTACATTTTCATATCATATCATATAAGAGTCATGCCTTCCTCACTTTCAAATTGTGATAAATTACATAAAGCAATGACTTTCATAGCTCTTGAAGTGCTCTTGGACTCTGATTGAAATTTTTATCCTGATCTAGAAGAAGATTTTGTCTTTTATCAAAAATGGCCATGAAACATTACCTTCTTCCCAGAAAGCCTCAAGTACTTCATACCCCCAAGTACACCATCCAAACACTTCTTAACCTATCTACACCCAGTTTTAGAAAGCTGTTCAGGACTTCTCTGGAATTTCTCCTTAAATTTCTTGAGCTTATTCAGGATCATCCCATATTTCACAATAATTCTCAAAAAGAACAACAACATCCTTCAATTCAATTGGCCATCACACTATGTTGTTTTGGTTCCAATGGTAACGGAGCTGCTTTGAAACATTCAGAAAATGTCTTTGATTTAGGGTATGGCTCAGTTAACACTTATACCAAACAATGCATCACTTCCATCAACTCCTTGGAATCTCAACTTCTCACCTGGCCAACAAAAGAAGAGCGACTTGAATCAACTCAGGTTATGCAAGCAGAGGGCTTCCCAGGATGTATTGGTTTTGTTGATGGTACTACTATTCCTTTGAGCCAGAAACCTGCTCAAGGTTGAAACAATTACTTTAACTGTAAAAAGAGGTACATTATTTTCAACTCCTTTCATTCTCTTTTAAACACACAAACAACTGTATCTTCTTTAGAGATATTCAATTTCCGTTCAGCTTATATGTGACATTAACAAAAAAATTATATCATTCTTTGCTGGCTATCCTGGCTCATGTCATGATTCCTACGTCTTCCAAAGAATGCAAATTTCAAATGAACCTGAAAAATTCTTTGATGAAGATCAGTATCTCCTTGCAGATTCTGCTTATGCGAATGGAAATTATGTACTTCCTGCTTTTTGGGGAGCAGCTTCAGAAGACTGTCAAAATGCCAAGTTCAACAATCATTTGGCAAAGTCAAGAGTCCATATTGAACATTCTATTGTAATCTTGAAAGGAAATTTTTCTAGTTTAAGGGAATTAAGAATTCCTCTTAGAAATAAATCTGAAATGGAGGTGGTGATCAACTGAATTCTGTGTTGCACTATACTTCATAACCTACTTGCTGACCTCAAAGATCAATGGTTAGAGCTGTATGAAGATGAACAAGTTTATTCACCTCAGACTATATCCAACACTTCTATTTCTCAATCAACTAGTATAAGGGCAAAAATTCTTCCAATAACACTCCAACATTTTTCAACACAATTTTAATTTTTTTTCATACTCTTCAAATGATCAATTTACATGTTTTATTCACTGAGAACAGTAATTTTTTTTCCATATTTATTTTGTTTTTGAATTTTCTGTTAAAGTCTTATTTTTTTATCTCTCTGTGTTTTCTTTCATTAACTCAACATGAAATTGCATATTTTCTGAAAACACATATTTTTTCAGTTGCTCTCTTTTTTTTTCACTCATATCTGTTTCCTCCTCTCTTTTTACATCACTCAAACAATTTCAATTCTATTTCTTTTTTCTCAACTCATATCTCCAGGTAAGTCTTTTTTTCTTTTTTACTTAATTTTTTGCTAATTTTTTTTTTGGTTTTTTTTTTGGTTTTTTTTTTGGTTTTTTTTTGTAAGTGCTTTTTTTAAAATTTATAGGTAAAATGATCAATTTGAATGTTTTATTTACTGAGAATATTATTTTTTTTTGCATATTTATTTTGTTTTTGAATTTGCTGTTAAAGTCTTATTTTTTTATCCCTCTGTGTTTTCTTTCATCAACTCAACATGAAATTGCATATTTTCTGAAAACACATATTTTTTCAGTCGCTCTCTTTTTTTTCTTCACTCATATCCATTTCATCCTCTCTTCTTATATCACTCAAACAATTTAAATTGTATTTCTTTTTTCTCAACTCATCTCTCCAGGTAAGTCTTTTTTTTTTACTTAATTTTTTGCTAATTTTTTTTGGCTTTTTTTTTGGTTTTTTTTTGGTTTTTTTTTTGTAAGTGCTTTTTTTAAATTTGTAGGTAAAATTAACCTTTTTTTTCTCTATCCCTTTCCTTTTTTCTCTCATTCATCCTACTCTTTATCCCCCCTTGGCCTGGGCTTTTTCCCACCTTTACCCTCTCCTTGGAATGGATATATCCCCCTTTTCCCCCCTTTGGCTGCCTTATCCCCCCCTCCTTGGCTCACTCTAACCTCCCTTTTCTCCCTCTTTGGTCTCATCTCTCCCTTTCTCCCCCTTGTTGGCGTCCTCATTTCCTCCCCTCATTCATTCCTCTCCAACCCCCCTCCAAATCCCCCAAATCCCTCTCCAAAATAACCCTTAATTCCCCCCTCTTATCCCCCTCAGAACCCCCCCTATCACCCCCTCCAATCCCCCCTCCTTTCCCCCTAAGAACCCCCCCCAAACCCCCCCCCCTGCAATCCCCCCTCCTATCCCCCCCTCAAAACCCCCCTACCCCCCCCTCATTCCTCCTTAACGATTTGCTTACAAATTGTTAAGTTACTGAACAATTACAATTAATCATTCATTAAATTAATGATTCGCTAAAGAATCATTTAGAAAATCATTAAGTTAATGAATGATTACAATTAATAGTTCAGTAACTTAACAATTTGTTAGCAAATCATTAAGTTAATGAACGATTACAATTAATTGTTCTGTAACTTAACGATGTGTTAGCAAATTGTTAAGGAGGAATGAGGGGGGGTAGGGGGGGATCAGGGGGATTTTGAGGGGGATAGGAGGGGGGATTGGAGGGGGTGATAGGGGGGTTCTGAGGGGGATTGGGGGTTATTTGGAGGGGGGATTTGGGGGATTTGGAGGGTGATAGGAGGGGGGATTGGGGGGGGTTGGGGGGTTATGAGGGTGATTGGAGGGGGGGATTGGGGGGGTTTGTACAAGGGTTTTGGGGAGGTGGGAGGGGGGTATTGAGGGGAATAGGGAAGGGATAAAAAAAATTTCACAGTTTTTTTGAATTTTTTTTTTCTGAATTTTAGAGAAAAATATTCATCAAGTTCAAGTGAAATAAAAAAAATTCTTATTTGTCTTTTGAGGAATTTTTTTTCAATTTAAATTAAGTGAGTTTTTTTTTTAATATATAATTTTGGGTATTTGAAAAGTAACAACTTTTATTTAGAAAAATACATGTCTTTAACTTCAGATTCACCACTTACCTCACTCTCTTCTTCTTTAACTTTATTATCATCTTCAAATTCAACTTCTTTTCAATCATCATCTAAAAAATTGATGAAAAATGAAGAGTATTGAAATAAAAGATATTTAAAAAAAATTCACTTGGATCCAATATTTGGCTATATTTCAAAAATCAAGTACTATAAAACTAAAGTTGAAAAAAAAACAATTTTCCAAAAGTGTTACCTGAAAATACACATTATTTAACTGAAATTGGAGGTGATGAAGTTAAAGCTTCTATTAATAATACTTTTAAACCTCAATTTATTTACGAAAACCATTCTTTTAATGGTTTAAAAGATGACTCATTTAATCAACTGTGAAATCTCATCATAACACTCTATCAAATGGCTTTGCTTTGCTTATCTTTAAGGAATAAGAATTTGTTGGGTGGTACTATGATTGGTATTGGATGGAGACCTGGATTCGATAAAGGTTTTTCTCTTGGTATGTTTAAAAATTTTTCTGGATTTTTTAATGTCATATTACTGAATTTAACTATACAGGCATATATTCTTTACGCAGATCAATATCTAAAGCTGAATTAGATAATTATTTTCAAAAATGGAATACATTAACTTCATTTAATTCATTTCTTGCTCTTCGACTTAAAAAACTCTTCAATAAAGCTTTTGAAAAAAATCATGAACTTGCTACAAGACTTGGAATACCAAATTGGTGCAACTCTGAATGGGAAGATATTAGCAGTGATTATCTAATGTTTTCAAATGTTATAATCACTCATTCTGGATTTCATAACCAAATTCACACCAACTCAAATTATGCCAATTACCTTAATTATGGAATTTTCTCACATATTAATCCTATCACTGGACAACCTCTTCAATCACCTGCTAAAATTAAAGGACATGGACTATATTTCCCGTATCATAGATGTATAATCAATTTTGGATTAGGAAATGGAATCATAAAAACAGTTTGGAATTCTTCTTACAATAATCACCAAACCACAAAGGCTCCTCCAGGTTTGGAATCTTGTCAAGGCTTCACGCATTTTGGTTGCTCTTTCCAGATCAGTCAAAAGTTAATTTAATGAATAAACAAGTTAAAAATAGAAGAAAAAGGTAATAAATTTAAAAATTCTTTAGGTAGATATAAAAATTATGGGGATTTGTAGAGTCACCAAATATTTAATATTCTTCCATAAATTTTTAATAAATAAATCTGATACATCACTTTACTAAATTAAAGTAATGAGCCAATGACCTTGGGTTGTATAAAAGGTAATCATGACAACATTAATTTTTTTCATGGAGCTCCTCTAGCCTATACCTGTGGACAGTCCCAAACTTAGTTTCTAGACTTAATCTGCATTTTGGCATGAGGAATCGTCATTACTTTAAAAGTAGTAGATTTGACATATCTTATTTATATATTAATTTATTTATTTAATTATATTAAATTTTGGTGACTTTTACCCTTTACTTCAATAAAATGCAGGGGAGGGTATTGCCAAATTTTTAAATCTGACATGTGAAATTGATGACTTAGAAAAATTTGGTGGTACCCACCACCCCTTGTTTCAATAAAATTCAAGGGGAGGTATTTCCAAATTTTCAAAAGATATATAGAATTTTAATGACTTAGCAGTATTTAGATAAGCAAACTTATTGACATGAAAGTAAAGATAGAAAAATGGTATTATATTTTCAAATTTTTGTCAAAAAAAAAGTATAAGCAAACTTATTGACTTGAATGTAAAGATAGAAAAATAGTATGATATTTTCAAAAATTCATCAAAAAAAAGTACTATATTCAAGACCTTTTTTAAGTCATAATATAAGAAAATATTACCAAAAAAAAATCAAAAAAAATTAATTTAACTAGAAAAACAATTTATCAATTGAAAAGTTCAAGCAATTTTTTAATGTCTTCATAAGATTGGCCATTTTTTACACATTCCATAATGAAATCTTTTTTTTAAAACTTTCTTGTTTTTCCAATTCACAAGTAGCCATTTCTCTTTGAAATTGATGGTCATTTACTCTTTCCATCTGCTCTGCCTCAAATTTTTTTTCTTCCAAATCTAAGGCTTGCTGATCTTTCCTTAGCATATGATCAAACTTCATCTTCTCGAAGTCAAGGGAATTTTTTGCAATAGTTGATTTTGCTGAGAAAATTATATAGAAATAAATAATTAATTAATTTAATGAATAAGATATATAATAAACAAATCTTACTTATATCTTTTTTTTCAAAATAATCCTCAAGGGAGCCAATTGAGCTTGTTGAAGTATTACCACATTTTAAAAGATGGTTCAAGTTCATTGAAGTTGAGGGTCGTTTCTTTAGTTTGGAGTTTGAAAAAGAGGCTTCAGGAAGTTCATCTAAAGCAGCTTCTAAAGCGGGATTCACATTTCTAGAATCAAAATTATTTAATGGAGTTTGAGTTTGAGTAGGAGGAGACTAGAAAGAAAGAGAAATTTAGAGAAGAATTGAAGAAAAAAGAAAAAGTAAACATACATTTAAATTTTGGGGCTCTGAGGATTCAGATCTGCTGCAATATAATTGTTCTTCTTGATAGTTGGGATCATCTTGTGCTGAACTATGGTTAGAAGGTGGAGGGGATTGATCTCCTTCAAGTTAAGGTGTGTCGGGAGGATTATAGGAAGGTTTGGATCCAGAGGGTATATCCTTAGTAGTATCGTGTAGAAACCAAGGGTTTACATAAACTCGGGAGCCAAAAGGATTATCCATTTCCTCATAGAAAGGACACATGAAATTGAGCTTTACGGAAACAGTAGTAATTCCAATCTCCAAATCATCATCGTCAATACCAAAGCCAGTTTCATTTGAAGCATGATGAGCCTTTTTATATTTTGATTGATAACTCTTAAATCTCTCTTTTATTTGTTCAGGATTGACATCAATTCTCCCCCTTGTTTTCTTCCTTACTTCATTGGCCATCAATAAGTAGCCATTAACCTTTGAAGAATGTGGACGTCCAATACAAGTGGACTTTTCACATGCAAAACATGCATCATAATTTGATTTTATTCTAAGGAATTTGATTATGATGAGATAATCATCTTTTTTTAGCTGACCTGACTTTGATTTTTCAGGTGTGGGGCTTTCTTTACAAGGAGACTTTTGTGACAAAGCAGATTTTTGAGTTACCTTTTGAGATTTGGAATGTCTGGGAGGCATTATAAAACTGGTACATAACAAGAAAAGAGATTAAGAGGTAGAAGAATTAAGTAAAAAAGAATGTAAACATGCCTGGTCAAAATGTTGTAATAAAATGTTGAAAATTTTAGGAAGGGGTGTATGCCAATGATTGATGGTTAGGGAGCAAGGAAGGTCAGTGTGTCACATGTGGCAGAGATGGGGTAAGAAAGAAGGGATGTTGTGTCCAACATGTGGTTGTGAAAAAAAACAGGAAAAAAGTGCTGATTTGAGGTCATAACTGACACCCTTTTTTGAAATAAGTGACTTTTTTGCAAAATTTAAGTGCTGATTTGGTTTGAAATCCACACTTAAGTTAAGTGCGGATTTTCCAGAACTGACACCCCCTATTATAGTTTTTTCTAAAATCTTTGATGAGCACATGAATCACTTGAATAGATTCTTTTAGAAGATGGATGATATGAACATAACCTTATCCTTGAAAAAGTGTAGATTTGTCTTTCAATCCTTAAAAGTACTGGGTTATGTTGTGTCAGGTTTACAAATTTTTGTAGATCAAAACAAAGTTGTTTCAATTCAAAATGTGAAAGCACCAACTTCTGTGAGAGAAATCCAAAGTTTTTTGGGAATGTGTGGCTATTATAGACAATATATAAAAAATTATCAATTCATAGCCTTAACTCTTACTAAATTAACCAGAAAAGATGTTCCTTTATCTGGAATGATGAATCATAGAGAGCCTTTAATACATTGAAAAAATGTTTAATGTCTGCTCCAATTCTGGCTCTCCCAGATTTCAATAAACCTTTTGTACTCTACACAGATGCAAGTTTTGTTGGACTAGGAGCTGCTCTCCACCAAACCAAAATTATTAATGATAAAAATTTAATAGTAGTAATTGTTTATGTTACAAGGACCTTAAGAAATAGTGAATTGAAATATGGTGCCACTCAATTAAAGTGTTTAGTAGTTGTATGGGCTTTGGAAAAACTTCATTATTACTTAGATGACCAAAAAATTGAATTGCTTACTGATTTCAGTGCAGTTAAATCCCTATTAAACCTAAAAACACCAAACAGACATATTTTTAGGTGGAAACTAGATGTTAAAAAATACAGGGTATAATGACAATAATAAACAGGGCTAGAAATTTTCATCCCAACGTAGATATGCTTTCTAGATTACCTCTTCAAAATGATTACTCCAACCCAGCTTATGTACCTGAAGATGATACAATTCATTTACATGGTATATATATAGTTGAGATGGAAGAAGAGTTACTTCAATTAATTCTGGATTCACATAGAAAATTATTTTGATTTAAATAAATTAGTCACAATCTTAATGATTCAAATAATGCTTCAATCAAGAATTAATAAAAACTCTCCCCCCCAAATACCAGAATGCTTTGAATAAAGGAAAGTTTTCAATTGATGATGGTTATATTTATAACAGAAGAAAACTTACTAATGTTATTGTAATTCCTCCTTCTATGAAAGAAACCATCTTAAAAATTTGTCATGATTATATATTGGCAGGTCATTTTGATCTAGAAAAAACCATGGTCAGAATAAAAAATACTGCATGGTGTGCTAATATGTCTGAAGACACATAACTTTATGTTGAATCTTGTGATTCTTTACAAAAATCTAAAAAATTAATAGGCAAAAGAGTAGGACTATTCTAACATATTGAAGCACCTGATACTCCATGGAAAATAATAAAGATGGATTTTGTCACTGGTCTCCCTGTAGCAAGAAAAGATGGTTGTAATTCTTGTTGGATAATAGTGGATACATTCACAAAAATTTGCAAATTTATTTTCACCCATAAAGATGTTTCCACAAAAGATTTAGCTTTCTTATGGTGGTCATACATGTTTAAAATTATTGGTTTCCCAAAAGCCATTATCTCTGACAGAGACCCAAAATTTACATCTTAATTTTGGATGTCTTTAATGGATATATGTGGCTGTGAGTTGAAACTATCTACCTCTCACCATTCTCAAACTGATGGTTTAGCTGAGAGAATAATTCAAACTCTAGAAGATATGATTAGAAGGTATTGTGCATTTGGATTAGAATAATAAGATGGTGACAGATTTAAACATGACTGGGTTACTTTATTACCAGGCTTTGAATTTTCTTGTAGTAGCACTGTACATTCTTTAACTCAAGGAAAACCTTTTGAGCTCTGGCTAGGTTATGTCCCAAATACTCCTTCTCAAATTCTCAATAATAAATTACCAAAGTTGAAACTTCATCCTGGTGTTGAATCTTTTATGCAAATTCAACAAATATGCAGAAAACATGCTCAAAGTTGTATTGATAAAGTAGTTGAATATGAAAAGAGAAGATGGGATAAATCCCACAAGGAATACACATTTAAAAAGGGTGATGAAGTACTGATATCTAAAGTCTACTTCAATTTACAAGGAAATGAAAAACTAAACGATCCTTTTGTGGCACCATTTGTTGTGAAAATAATGGTTGGTGATAATTCAGTAGAAATAGTATTGTATTCTCCATATGATAGAAAACATCCAGTTTTCCTAATCTCCCTACTTATACCTTATACTTTCAACAGCGACTGATTTCCTAAAGAAGAGGTAGACCTAAGAAAAATCCTCAGGAAGTCACAGAAACTTCAGAAATTGTTAAAATTCTCAATGTTAGAATTATCACTTCTGAGAAAGGTACTGAATAATTCTTGAGATATAAAAATAAATCATCTGAGTATGATACTTTAATACCTGGGAAAGAAATTTCTACTTTCTCTACTCTTTTGAAAAATTTTAAAAAGAAAAAATCTTATCATTTTTTATTGTTTTTTTAGAGTGAGGGAGTGTCAGCCAGGCTAAACTGAGATTCAATTAAAATCTTAGGTTAAATTACAATAAGAGAAAAATTGGATTCAAATATTATATTATAATAAAATTATATAAAAATATTTTCAAATAATTTCTTATATTAATTTTATTATAATTTATACTGTATATACATTTAAATACAATATAAAAATATAATCTATAAAATAGTTATTATATTTTTAGGTACTTAATTAATTAATTATATATATTAAATCATAAAAATAAAATTACTTTACAAAGTTATTGAGCACTCTTTTTACTCACAATGGGGTCAATAAATCATAAATAAATTCATTAATTAAAACAAGTAAAACCTTTGGTTTGATTATTTTAATAAAATAGTACTTTTATTAAAATACTTACTTTTTTAAATTTGAATAATTATTATACTGGTACAATTTTATAAATTACTTACTCAATATTTAATCAAGCAATATTAACTAAGTATAAAAATCTGTATGTCAAAATTTAGTATAATTTTCTCTTGTTTCACTAAAAATTGAGTTTTTTACAATACAAAAAAAATTAATGTGTTTTTTAATTACTATAGTTACCTTTCTTCTCATATCCATAAGACATATTATCAAAATGATACATTATAACTTATGATATAAAAATATATAAAAGTTGATTAATTTAAAACTAAAAATCTGATCAACATTAGCCAAAATCAATGCATGCGTGGAATAAATCTTATTCAGTGAAATGAAAATAGTTAGTTTGGTTGACTTTCCATACATCCGTCTTTCCCTCAATCAAATAGTTTATTTTTCTATCTTGATTAAGTGTCTTAAGTATTGAATCCATAATTTTTCCACTTACTTTTACTTCTTTTTCATAAAATGTATATTCTATTTTCCCTCAAACCCCCATTTTTCAATTACTTACATCAATATATCTTACTTTCCCTTTTCTAATTAATAGCACAATTTATCTTAAACATCATAGTATTTTAATTTCCTTTCTGTTTGCCACCATGTAACTGCTTCTTTCTTCTTTTTGAATTCAGTTGTCTAATTTATGTACAGCTGATTCTAAAATGCTTGAGTCTTTCCAAAAGTAGTTCTCTCTCCTACTTCCCTTCAGATACAAGTGTAGGTCATCTAACCTTGAACAATATCAGTTTTTGTGCTACATGCTTGTTGATATGTGCAATTCTTTGTAATTCTTTGTCAGATGAAGAGTAAAAAAGTATGTACACATCAATTTGTGGTCTAACCAACAACACACAATAAGGGTTATACTAGATAAACTTCATGTGAAAAAAATTATAAACAAGTGAAATGGGAAATAAAGAAAAAAAACTTGTAATCAATCAAATATTGTCATTAAGAATTCAATTTCCTTGACATATTTATTAGCTTTAACACACTCTATCAATATAACTTTCTTTTTGGAATCATCTTCAAGTTGATACGTGAGTTTTATCTGATTCAATAGGAAATTGTACTCAAGAGCCTTCTCCTCCAAGTCATGTGCCCTCTCATCCCTCTGTAAATAAAGCTTGAATTTTTTCTCCTCTGATTCTTTTACTCTTCCATCCCTCTTTAAAGAAAGCTCAAATTTCTTCTCCTCCAAGTCTTGTTCCCTATCATCCCTGCATAAAGAGAGCTTTTATTTTTGCTTTTGAAAGTTAGGATTATCTATTTCAACTTTAAATTCACCTAGAGTGAAAAGGAATACTAACAAAAGAAAAGAAAGGCTCACTTAATTATTAAGAGGTATGCTATCACTTACCATATTCACATTTCTCCAGAAAATCATCAATAGAAGAAAAAGGGGTTTGGGAAAATCTATCTCTGTTTTTTTTCTTTGACTTTTGAAGCTCAGAGTAGTTGAAGGTTTTTTCTTTTTCTTGGAGGTAAAATTTTTCTCTTTATCATTGATGCTAGCTTCAGGCTTGATTGATTGTGGCTCCTGGGTTTGTTCTTTGGCCTTTTTAGAAATAAGAAAAAGATATGTAAATAAAAAAATAAGACAACTGGACAAGAAATAAAAGCTTACTTCAGTGAGATCAGGTTGTTTTATATCTCCATAAGTTTCTATTGAAAGGATATCTTGATTGGTGGAAGTCAAATGAGGGGAGGCTTGAGTAGAAGAGGAAGGAAAAAGATTTCTTTTTAAATTATGTTCAGAGATATCATCTTCTCCATCCAAAATGTTTTCAGGATTAATATCAGCTTTCTCTCCAAATATGGAAACCATTTCTTTATAGTAAGGACATAAAGAATCAAGCTTATTTTCTATAGATTTGATGCCTTTACTGATATCAAGGTCATTAATACCAAAAACAGTGGAAGATGAAAGAGTCTAAGCCTTCTTGTATTTGGCTCCATAGTGCTTAAAGCATTCAGACATCTGTTTATGCAAAGGATCAATCCTTACCTTTTCTTGTCTCTTAATTCATTGGCCATTACAAGATACCCATAGACTTTTGATGCAGGGGGGTGTCCTTCTTTATTTGCATTCTCAGTACCAAAACAAGAATCATAATTATCTTTAGTTTTTAGCCAGTTGATAAGTATGAGGTGATCATTATTTTTTAGTTGAACAGTCTTTAATTTCTCAGCTGAGCAGGGGAAAGAGGGAGTAGTGGGATTCGAAGGAAAATATGGGGAAGCCTGCCTTTGAGAAGATATATGACAGCCAGGAATGTTGAGATATATGAAGATGAAAAGGAAAAGAAACAAACAGATGAGATAGGGAAGGGTTCTGAATGGATATAATGAATAGAAAGGATGTGTTTATGACAGAAAGTAGTGCAAGATGTGATTATGACAGAATTTTTTCAATATGTGGTTATGAAAAATTGAGGATAAAAGTGTTGGATAGAGGTGAACATTGACACATTAAAGTTCTAATAACCCAATTGTTAGCAAAAATAATTATGGAACATAATTGGGGTATAATGATTTTTATCCACAATTAATTTAATTGCAGATCGGTCAACTTTGATACCCCCTAATATGTACCTTCCTTTAGTCCTTTGGATTCCTATCCAAAATGAGAAAATTCCAGAGCCACAATCAGATGAAGCTAAGGAATCATGGTTTAATCTTCTGTAAAACTGTAAAAATATGCTATGAGATGTTCAAAAAACATATGACAACAATTTAAAAAGCATTAAAATTACTTCAGCTCACAGAGAAATCCTAGTTGACATAGAGATTAAAAAAGTCAAACAATCTTTCACATCTTCATCTATCCACCTCTCACCTTCAGTAATCCTTCCTCTTACTCATTTAATTGAGGGCAAATGTAATTTTTTTGCTGAGACTTATCTTTCTTCTGCTGGAATTTCCTGTGCTCAGTTTGACTGGCTATCTTTCATTGTGAATGACTGGAAAGATAGATTTATTGATGCTGTTGTATCAAGTTGGTTCAAATGTTTTAAGTCAAGAGGGCTGAAATTATTCCCAATATTGGAATAAGATCTAACTTCTGGAAATGTGAAAAAATAGCAAATCACTGACTTTCAAATAAAATAAAAACTTATGATAAGAGCCACAAAATGACATCAGACAATCTATCTGACAGTACACTTTCAGTCAGTGAGGATATAAAGCAGAAAGGAAGAGTAACTAAATATCAGCATGATCCAAGTGTTTTGATTATTTTAAAGTTTAAAATATTGGTAATGTATAAGAAAAACCCTCTTTAGTTGCATGATATGCAAAAGAAAGAAGCAATTAAAATTCTAAATCTCAGTTACTCAAAGCTGATAAATAATATCAATATTCATTCTGATATGGAAATAGATGCAAAAGGTAATGCTGTCACAATTACTCAAAAATCTTGATGATCTATATTTGATGCAATTTTCTTCCCTAGCCATACAAGAAGTAACTGTAAAAAATGGAAAACTTAAGCTTTCATGTAAATCTAAACCTTTCTCTTCTCTGTAGAATTAGAATGGTGAAGGTCCATAATATCAAAAAAGGGAAGCTTGGTATCCTCCAAAAATACCTCCACAAGATTTCTACAATGATAAGTACCTAAATTTTTTGGTTGATATTGAGCTTGAAGCAGTTGGGGTAAAAAACAAAATTCAACTAAAGCATTTAGCTTGTTTTATTGGTAAAAAAGCTGGGATCCTCAGGGGGACTTCATTGAGGAAGAGGCAATTTTCTTCTTAAATTTATTGTTACAATTATATAAAAAATATTATCAGTGATGTATATAGACATATATTAAATTTTGTTATATTATTAAAATTATAAATACATGATTTTCAATTCACAAAGTGTATTTCACAGTCCCACCCTTAAGTATGAAAAATAATTGTTGCATAACTGTTATGAAACATCTGAGTGAATTTTACCTGGGGTAAATCAAATATTTCTTGCAGTTTATGGGTATTCATATTTTGGATATTGCATAAAACTAGCTGTACAAGACTTCTCATGTAGATTTCATTGGCTATTTTTTCTTTCTTTAAAATAGCTCAAAGAGGAAAAAAAATTTTAGCCACTACTTACTTCAAATTATATTCATTTGAAGAAAATTCCTGCTAATGAAAACTTTATTTGCACTGGCACCAAGTTTAAGCGCATATAAAATCAATTTATAAACTCTGATGGAGAATTAGTAAAAGAAAAGGTTTTTTCAAAGCTTTAATTTAATTTTAATACAATTTGAGCTGAGCTTATGAAAAGAGAAGTCAGTCAAGGTACTTCTAAATAAATATTGGAAGTTTATGATGCATATTTGGAGCAGAAATCACCTAAAAAAAATGGTAAGATATATCATAAAATAGTATTTCACAAAGCTGAAAATATATTTTCTTAATCTTCATATTTTTAGGGTATAAATTCTCCCCCATCTCATAGTAATTTTAGTCATTCCTCACGCTCAAATATTTATCTGCATACACCTTTAGAAAATAGTTAAGGATTTTATTTTGTTGATACTGAAGATTTCCAGCCACCAAAAATCAATCACTACTCATCTAAAATTCTACTCTTGCTTGTAAGTATTTCCCACAGCTTCTTAATATTAAAAATTCACAATATCAAATCAAACACCAGCTAAAAGTTGAGTGTTACTGTCTTAAACACTTATCTAACCAGGACCATTTCATAAAGCCTGGATATGGACATTAAAAGCTTCTTCCCAAATTCATTGAAACTGTTTTAAAATTACTTAATTTAAAGATCCCAATCAAAAAACATTTATGCTGTTCTTCTTGTTTCCATCAACCATTCCAAAATTATTAACAACTATAGCTTATCAAATCTCAAATGTGAGGAGATCTTATTAAATATTTCTAAAGCTAAAAGTATCAATCTCTCTCTGTGAAACATACCACTTTTCAAAAAAAAAATGATAAGAAAAACTGATTAAGGAAAAAAAGACAATTATTAGGAAGTCTTTTATTGACTGTATTTCTTGGCTTCTTCAGATTTTAGGATTTGAGGATGATCTTTATTCCTCACTAAAACACTTTCAGAACAATGGTGAAATTTTTACAGATTTCTGGGATGACTCAATGTGGAGCAAAATAGCTAATGATGATAGGAATATCTTCACCCATATAAATGGTAATATTGTTTTTAGTTTATACATGGACTGGTTCAATCCCTTTGGAAGTAAAAAAGTCCATATAATTGTATCATTTGGAGCACTTTTTTCTAGTCTTCCTAAGTCTTGATCCTTATATCCAATATACAACCAAGCATATGTTCCTTTCTGGAATAGCACCTGGCTCTCATGAGCCCAGCCTTGACTACTGTAACAATGTTATAGCTCCTTTGATTGAAGAGCAGAGATTTTTATGGAAGTGTTGTTTTTTCTCAAAGACTCATTGACATCCAAAAGGATTTTTAATAAAAATAATGATTTTTCCTCTTATTGGTGATTTTCCAGCAACAAGAAAAATATCTGCCTTCTCATCTCATTCCTCTAGTCTTCCTTTCTCTCCCTGTTAAATATATAACCCATAAAGCATTGAAAAAAGACCTCATTAGTGATTCAATAAAACTTCAAACAAATGAAGATCATATTTCAGCAGCTGAAAAGTGGAGAAAAGTATCAAATCCTCATGAGAGGCTTTCAATATTCCACTGATATGGGGTCCAATACTCAAATTTTTTGGAGCTTCCATACTGGGAGCCAATAGATTTTATAAGCATAGAAATTATGCATTGCTTGTTTTTAGGAATAGCTAAAGACTTTAGTTACAACTACCTAACTGTCTGTACTTCTGGAAAACAATTATCTACTCTTAAACCTGAGAAATAAAATAAAGGGTTCCCTTTTTAATCAGTATACTTCAAAAATCAAATGATCTCCTTCCAATTCTTCTCAAGAAAGTACAGCATCATCCTCATCCTCTTTTTCTTCTTATAATTCCCAATCATCCTCTGTATCTTCCAGTGAATTTCCCACATCTTTAAATCTAATAATGGTAGGAAGAATAAAGCAAATTCAGTAATCTCACCATCTGATAAAGTATCACAATCAAGTTTCAGCCCAAAAAACCTTAAAAAAATGATGAGGTAGATGAAAAAGAAAATAAATTTTAAAAATTAGAAGACTTTTCATTGTTCATAGTAGATTATTCTAAAAGGAAGGGAAAGATGAAAGAATTTTTTTTGAGAAAATCATCATCATTATCTCCTTCACCATCTTCAAATGATTCTACATCTAGCTCTGATGATACAATCTGTCAAAAAGGCACTAAAGATAAGAAAGAGGAATTATTTCCTGAAAAATATCTGAATATTCTAGTGATCTTTCAATGACTCTAGATGAGCTGATAATTGTTCAGAATGTTATTAGTAAAACTGACCTTTCCACCTGGATATCACCAATACCCACTAGTTTTAAAGAACCTGGATTTACTTTGAAGGCTTCTGAGTGGCTGTTTCTTTATAAAGCTCTTTAACTTGAGTCACTTATACCTCATTGGAAATTACAGACAGCTAGTGGTAGAGAAAAGAAGTTGGAATAATTCTTGGAATGTCTCATTAAAATTATTAACTTTGTACTTCATTTATTATACATAAAAATCAACTTTAGAAACTAACAAATATTCTCGAGAAAAATTTTCCAAACATAAATATGAATCCAAATATGCATTTTGCACAGAATCATCCACAGGTATTTTCTCTTTTAGGTCCACCATTATCCATTGCAGCTTGGACTCAAAAGTTAATTGAATAGCTTTTAAAATTCAATTCCAAATAAAAAACAAATTGGTGAGCACCATATTTCTTAATATTCACTTGAATAACTTTCTAAAATTAAAATATGAAAAATATAAAGCTAAAATGGATCAAAAAAAATGTTGTAAAAGTTTGGTGAAATAAGCCACTATAAATTTTTTATGGATAGGGTAAGTTTTGGTAGACAAGAAACTATCAAGAATCTATTCCCAATAATAAAAAATAAGAAAAAAACATTTTTAACAAAAACATTTGAAGAAGATATCTTTGACAATTGGAAATCATATTTTGGAAATGATGTAGTAAGTTCTATTCAACTTCTCATAATATTTTAATGCTTACATCAATGAATCTCAGATACTGAGTAATAAAGTCAAAGTCATAAAAGGCTGTTCCATCATTAAGAGAAGCTATAGTCCTTATAAGTATCATCATGGAAACTCATTTATTGAGTTTAATCATTTACAGGAAAATAAAATCAGGACAATACTAAAAATCTGGTATAGTAATGGCCTTTCAGAGAATATATACTTTTTAATTGGAATCTTTGAAGATATAGAAGAAAGAAATTTTGACAAAATTTATTCCCCTGATCAAGGTGCTTATTTTTGCTACAATACATGGAAGGAAAAGATATTTCTTTCAAAATAAAATATAAAAGGGCACATTTCACAATTAGTTCACCCATCAAATTTTTGTGGATTTACTAAAGAAACTGTGACACTCATATCTTTATCTTGGTTACATTATCGTTATGATTAAACGAAAGAAATTAAGTTACTCTAAAAACTTTAAATTAGCTCATTAAAAAAGCAATAAAACTTTTTGAACATTAACCCAAAATTTGTACAACATTATCCCTTCCATATTTCATCAAAGAAAGTTGAAATTTCTATTTATTTTCTTATTATTCCTAAAGAAAAGATGATTCAACAAAAAATTGTTGATTCCACTCATTATTTCTTTCTTATCATCTTTAAAATCAAGTTATTACTCAACAAAACATATTATATTGAAAATATGCTTCTAACTTTCCACCTATGATGAAAAATTTGGGAATATGCTTTTAGGTTGTGTAAGTGAAAGTAAATATTATTTTTACTAAAAATAAAGCAAGCCAAATTGAAACAGAAGCATTAAACATTGCCTTCCATGGCTTGAAAGAGGTTGCTTTGGCTCAAAATTAGTACCCATATTTCTCTGGAATAGAGTGCTATATTTTTACAATAGTTGTCTCTTTATATTAATATGTGACATGTTTCTTCTTTTTTCCACCTTTTTCACTTATTTATTATATTTTATATTTATTTATTAAGAAATATTATGCTAATAAAAACTTTTTCCTATTATTTAATTCTGCTTTTGTCTCTCATTATAAAGTGAACTCTTCTAGACATACCAATAATGGTTTTAATGAATCTTTGAGAGAAGTAACAGTGATATATTACAATAACTAAAAGCTCTAACCTTATTTTAATCAAAAAAATTATATTAGTGATGGCTGTCCTCGTAAAGTTGAATGGGAGGAGAGAAAAGAAAAAGGGAAGGTGATCATAGTGAGGTATAGTGGAAGCGAAGAAGGGGAGGATAAAAAGTAAAAGTGGAAGAGAAGAATAACAGGAGAAATTTGAAGAGGAGGATAATAAGGGAAAGTGGAGGGTGGATGATAACAAGGGAAATTTGAAGTGAAGAATAACAAGAGAAATTTAAAGAGGAGGGGGAGGAGAATGAGGGAAAATAGAAGGGAAGCAGAAAAAGAGAAAGTGGAGGATGAGGATAACATGGGGAAGTGGAGGGAAAGGATGAAAAGGTAAAGTGGAAAGAGAAGATAATGAGGTGAAGTGGAATGGAAAAATAACACACTAAAGTGGAAGTAAAAGATAAAGAGTTAAATTGGAAGAGGAGTCTAACGAGGAAAGAGAGAGGGGAAGGATAATAATGAAAAGTGGAGGGGGGAGACAACAAGAGAAAGATAAAGAGGAGGGGGAAAAGAACAAGGGAAAGTGAAAGAGAAGTATAACAAGGGAAGATAATGAGGTAAAGTGGAAGGGGAGGATAAACGAGGTAAAATTGAAGGGGAGGATAACAAGGTAAAATTGAAGGGGAGGATAATGGGGTAAAATGGAGGGGGGGGATAATGAGGTAAAGTGTAAGGGGAGGATAGCAATGTAAGGTGGAAGGGGAGGATGACAAGGTAAAGTAGAAGGGGATGATAACAAGGTAAAGTGGAGGGGGAGGATAACAAGGTAAAATGGAGGGGGAGGATAACAAGGTAAAATGGAGGGGGAGGATAACAAGGTAAAATGGAGGGGGAGGATAACAAGGTAAAATGGAAGGGGAGGATAGTCAGGTAAAGTAGAAGGAGAGGATAAAAGGGTAAAATGGAAGGAGAGGATTACAAGGTAAAGTGGAAGGGGAAGATAATGGGGTAAAATGGAGGGGAAGGAAAACAAGGTAAAGTGGAAGGAGAGGATAATGGGGTAAAATGGAGGGGAGGGGGGGGATAACAAGGTAAAATGGAAGGGTAGGATAACAAGGTAGAGTAGAAGGAGATGATAACAGGGTAAAGTTGAAGGAGAGGATTAAAAGGTAAAGTGGAGGGGGAAGATAGTGGGGTAAAATGGAGGGGGGGGGGATGACATGGTAAAGTGGAAGGAGAGGATAACAAGGTAAATAGGTTGTTGCCAGGTTGTAATATGCAGGCAATTACTATATTTAGCAGTTTAGGTAGTCGCCAGATAACTGCCCTTAATTTAAACCACTCCTTCACAAGAGAATTTGGTTTAATTATTATTTTTAAAATAGCTTCTTTATTTCAAAAATTAGAGGTTGGTATGTATGTAAACGCTAATTCACTAACTTTGATACCCCCTAATATACCTCTCAGTCACCTGCACCCTTCCCTCCTCCAAACCCAAACCCAAAGCAAAACTCAACCCCAACCATCTATTTAAAACTCATCAAAAAAAACACAGTAAAATAAACCCCCACAACTAAATTCAAAAATTCAATAAACCTTCAGCTAATTATTTTACACGCCATATATATATATCTATTACTCTTCATATATCCCTATACATACATACATAGGTAAACCCCACCACGCCATAAATAATAATACCCCCTTCAATCTGATACCTCTGTTCCCACCTTTTAGGATCTTAAAAGTATACATGCATCGAAACACTATCTTTAGGAACAAAACTATTATTCTAACAAACCCCCTTCTCCCAAAAAATTTACCACAAAAAAAATCTTATAAAAATTAAAAAAACAATACTATATATTCATATATCTATATATATATATATATAATAAAACATGCTACAGTATAGCTTTCAAATCTAGCTATATATAGAAGAGAGAGAGAGAGAAAAAAAAATTAAACTTTAATAGATTAGGGTAATTCAGGGCAATAGAAAGAGAAATAAAAAAAGTCAATAATATTTATAAATGTATAGGCAATGGCAAATAAAAAATCGCCAAGACAAACTACAAAGACCCACTTTCAAGGCAATAATTAGGCATATAACAAGGAAAAAGAAAAAAAAGAAAAAAAGTTCTTCCAAATTGAAAGCATTTGAGCTGATCAAGATGCTGTAAATCGACAATGCGAGACTTCTTTAATTAGATGCGGTTCTTACTTTGATCACGTTCTTGTCTCGTCTTTCACTTGACGAAACTTCATCTAATCAATGCAAAAAAAAAAAAACAGGTTTCGATTTTTTTTTGTTTTTTTTTTTTTTTTTTCAAAAAGACCTCCGTGGAAGCGCGCGCTCTATTTTTAAGCCATGGAAGATGAAGCAGATCTCAAGTAAAAAAAAATCAATCGGGAAGTTCTCTTGCGACCAGCCGATCCCACAAAGCTTCATTCCAACTGAGTTCATTCAAATGTCGAAACACGTTTTCTTCATCACAGCCCATTTCTTCATAGGCCTCATCGATGCCTACATCATCCACAGTTCGGTCGCCTGCAACATGAGCCGTTGACCTAACAACAATCGCCCGTGCACCTTTGTCTTCTCCTTTGAAAACATCCATTAATTCTTTAGCATCTGGATTGAACAACCTAGCTTCTAGGGATTGGAGTAAAGCCAAGGCTACTCTAAACAGAAATGAATCACCCTCCAAGACAAACACATCCATTATTCGAGTTGCAAGTTGGAAAGGTAGATGAGAAATATATACAGTCGTTATCCATGGCAAAAGATAAATCGCAGGCCGGATCTGCCTTTGCTGGAAATTGCGAAACACCTTGGGCATTGAATCAGCTAGGAGGGTATCGAAGATGCGATAAAAAGCATCCATCTCATCTTTTTTTGAATTGTAAAAGTAAGAAAGACAGCTTTTGCGAGTGATATTAATTAAACATAAAAAAGCATCTTGAGGTGGCATGTTGACCAGAAATATAGCAGCAAGATACGATGAGCCTCGTGGATAATACGGCCGTTCGCGCCAAAACACTGACCAAGCCAGGAGAATTTGACGCAAGTCATTATGCATCGGTCGATCTGGCTGGAAGAGCTTGAGACGGGGGAGAGTTTTCGAAATGTCTTGGTCAATGGAGTGTATGACATCTGAAGGGAATCGAGTGGGAGTAGCATTGATGAGCGAACGAGCCAAAGCGACTGATTTGACGTAAGCGGCTGAAAAGGGAAACATGGATAAATGATTTAGTAAGGAGCAGGTGGAAACAAAGGGACCAATACTGCTCACATCGTCCAACTGCGCCAGCATTGCCGATGCATTGATGCCAAAGTCGGCCTCGATGGCGTGGAGGCATGGTTCCCTGCCACCACATACTTCGCAACGTTTTTCCGTGAGCGTCTTCTCTTAGAACAGCTGATCAAAGGGGGAAAGTCATTAATGAAGAGATGAGGGAGAAAACGAATGAGAACAATAGAAATGCACATTACCTTTCCAATTAGGAAGCACATCTTTTTCCCAAGAGGCTTGATGGGCAGCCATAAGGCTTTCGCGGGCAGCCCGTCGCTGCTCAAGCTGTTCAGTTTTCTTCTTTTCTGGAGTGGTCAAACAAAAAGAACAGTTACACACACAAGACCACAATCAAACGACAACAGAAGAACTTGTCAACCCGAGAAGAGAAGGACTTACGCATTTCTATGCTCGCGGCCATCATCTGGCTATATTCTTTGAGATGTTTGCGCTGGAGAGAGCGGACATGATAGATAATGAGGCAAGTTGCGACATTGCGAGGAGAAGGGCATAAGAAAGACTGACATCTTCTTGAGGTGGTTTAGGAGGCAAATCTCTCTGACGAGTTTTGCTCATCACCTTTTGCAAGACATTAGTTTTTCCATTTTTGGGGCCCAGTCCACCTCCACCCTTGATCGCTGCGACCGCCTGTCGTCCGGCCTTGGACTTTTCAGCAGGCTGTGGCGGGGGGGCCATAGGAGAGGGAGTGAAAGCAGGGCCGGGCGGAAGATGGTTGGTGGAGACAGCCTTGCTGCCAGTTGAGGCACTGTTTGCCTGGCTTGCAATTTGGCTGAGTGTCTGAGAGGGACTTGTAAGAGACACAGACTCAAACGGTCGGGGAGTGTGGTCGATGGCAGGTTGGATATCGATGTGAGGCTGAGAGATAGCGAGGTTTTGGGGAGTGGAGGAATCGAGCTGGCCATCCTCGTCGGCGGGGACGATAGGCAGCAGATCAGCGGGACGGAGATGGGGAAGAGGAGCTACAGGCGAGAGGGGCGAAGGAGGCGAAAGAGGCGAAAGAGGAGGAGCGGCATCCTGTCTGGAAGACGCCATCGTTGTTGGTGCTGGGTGGGGGCACTCACGCCTAGCAAGCAGTCCAGCCGGCGACGGACAGCGGGCATCGTCTGGCGCTCATCGACGCCAACCGAGGACTCATCATTTACACACACTCTCACTCATCGCCATCCAACAGTTGATCAGTCTTCGTCAACGGAAGTGTCTCTAGCAACTTGCTCTGGCAGAGCCTCCCAAGGATGTGGTTTGTGGAAATAGTAAATCAAAATAGACAAAAAAAGTTATCAACATTCTCTTGGTCATCTAATCCTTTTTTATTACAAAGACTAGTAAGCATCTTCAAACCATGTTCTGCATTAGTCTTAAAATCAAGCCACATCAAAGGCAATGCTGCTTCTGCATTCACCCGGGCTTCCGCAAGTGGACACAGAGTAGCCCACCCCTAGATCAGTTGAGAATTTCAATTTAAGAACATTCTGTATTTTCCAGTCTTTTGCTAGTAAGTACGTACACAAAATTTACATCTTTCTTACCTCTTTCTTGTTTAATTGTAATTGCGATTTCACGTTTTGGTCAAATTATTTGGGTGCTCTTTATAGCTCCATGATTTTTATCGTTATTTTTAGATCGCTTCATAATATTTTTTGTTATTGATTTTCCTCAATTTATTTGCTGTTGAGACTAGTACAGTAGAAATTCGTCTTTATTATCAAAGGGTTAATTTGGCAATGATGGTCTGCTCATTTTCTTTGCAACTTCATGCCAAACAAATACCATCATTCACTTTTGTTATGTACATAGACATTAAGTAACTTAGCTACCACGTGATATGTGTATATAGTCTGTAGTAGTGCGTCCGACTAACTCCGATTTCTCTCGGAGTCTGCTGCTGACGCACTACTACAGGTTATGGGACCCTTGCACTTGTCATTAAATAAGTAAAGTGATATACTCACGAGAAAGAAATCCTGCCCAACATTGGCATAAAAAAATTTCCCCAATTTCCCCACCTTCCCCTATATCCTGAATGTCCAGACCGCAAACCCGCTCTCATACTAGAGCTTCATCCGTCTCATCAGATATGTCCAACAATCAAACTTTACATCCTCGTACTACTGCTTCACCCCCCCCCCCTCAACTGAGATCCTCCTCCTCACTTACCAAGGATGGAAACATTCAACACTCAAAACTCCTCTCACCATTGTCTGGCCCCATTATCTCTTGATGAACTGGAGCAGTGCCAAAAAGCCATTAGCAGTGTGCAAAAAGCGGCCAGTGGAATCCAAAAACTAACTGTGAATGGAACAAATTGGAATGACTGGGATTGGAACACGCAAGCAGTTATAACTGACTATGTTGGTTCATCATCCTACATTCTTGAAGATTTTCAAAGAGATTCTGGGGACATCGCCGACCTTCTAGCGAGAACAATAATCTCTAACTCCATTGACATTCAGCTACAATGCCTACTCCCTCCCAAATGTTCATCTTGAGAGGCATATCTCATTTTATTCAAAAAATTTAATTGTTCTACTCACACCTCCCATCTTTCACTCTTCAAAAACTTACTTGCCATTCCCCTCCAACCATTTGTCTCAGTCACTAAGCATTGGGAATCTGTCAGCCAAACTATTGATGCGATAATTAGAACGGGGTATAACTTTACCAATGACACCTTCAAAGCCATAATGGTTCAAGTGCTATTACCTTTATCCGCGGCTGATCTGTCAAATGATGTGAGTAGAGTAATCAAAGCACATGGCAACTCACTCATAATGACGGGCGACAACTACCTCACTGAAATCCTGAACGCTGAATGCAACCTCTCCCATTTGAAGAAATCCTATGAATCTCCAAATGTCTCAAATATTTCCCTGAACGCTTTTCGTGGAAAGCCTCACAGACAACGCCAAGTTGACTCTTATCGCCCTGCTGATGCTCAAGCTCATTGTTTTGACTGCAAATCAATAAAACACATGCAAAACAATTGTCCATACAATCCGAAATCAGTGTTCTTTTCACCTTCCTTGAAAATGTTTTTTGATCTACAAGGGCAAATAAACCAGTTACGTAAAACTTTTCCTATTGGTGATATCAAAGGAAAAATTTGAGTAAATTCAGTGGAAGCCAAGGACAAGTTCATAGAGATTGATTCTTCATCACTTGAAGCACTTGCCACAACCATTGATGATATTGATCTAAACAGTGTGGAATGGCAATCAGAATCCTCATCTTCTACTAGTAAAGCAATCCTTGATTCTGGCGCCACTCACCATGTCACAGGAGATGTGAGTATGCTCTTGAACTTCAAAGCCATTACTCCATATATCCCAGTCAGAGTGGCTACTAATGGTAACCCTTCTTTTATCACTGGCATTGGCAATATTAAACTTGCAGGAATAGATAGTACCATCATAGTTAAAAATGTGTTCTTCTGTCCCCAGGCTAGAACAACCCTCATCTCACTTTTTGATTTAGTCTTTGCAGGCATGAAATTCACTATGACATCTGACAAACACTTTGTCCTTACTAACCATGGTGTTCATATACTTCGAGCTGATATTGATACTGATGCTAGGAGATGGAATGTAACTAATATTAGAGATACTGTAAAAGTTCCTGATGAAAGAAATATAAATTCTGTTTCAAACTATGTCCCTGCTGCGTCAGATGAATATATTTCTTTTTCTAGTCTTTTTATTGACAATGTCAACTCATCTTCAATTCATTGCCCATACACAGCTCCTGGATCTCTTCTGGACTGGCATTGACAACTTGGTCACACCAGCAATCGTGTACTCTGAAAACTTATCCAACTCAATTTGGGGATCGGTCTACCCTCTGAATGCCCTAAAGGGAAGATTGACTGTGCCAACTGCATCATAGCAAAAAGTGTCAGGAAGACAACTGCACAAAGAGAAGTGGCACCCGAATCAATGTTATCCCTCATTTTTGGGGATCTCATTGGTCCAATAAAGGATGAGGCTATCAGAGGATATAGGTATGCGGCCCTGTTTAGAGATTCTTTTTCTACATATGGAGAAGTCTTCATGTTGAAACATAAGAATGATGCACTCAATGCTTTTCGCACTTTTCACAGAAAATTAACTACCATAACCGGCAAGAAATTACTGGTCCTCAGAACTGATGGTGGTGAATTACACAGCAATGCAATGAAAGCCTATCTCTCCTCAATTGGCGCTACACACGAAGTCACTATGCCTTATCACGTGGAACAAAATGGCACTGCCAAAAGATTCAACAGGACTGTCGGCGATATTGCTTGGACTTCTTTGTTGGCCAGTGGTTTACCAAAATCATTCTGGGGTCATGCTTATCAATGGGCATCTTATGTTCATAACAGATTGCCTAACACAAAATTCACCAAATCGACTCCACTCGAAACTGTTTTTGGCACCAAACCAAATTTTAACAATATGCGCATTTTTGGCGAAAAGACATATGTACACGTTCATCAAGAAGTGCACACCAAACTAGACAATCGCGCAATTGAATGTAAAGCGGTGGGTTACTCATGCAACAATTATGGGTGGATATTCTGGCATGAAGGCAGTGGAAAATTAATTGAGTCAGCTATGGTTAAATTTCCAGGTGAAAGTTCTGATGCACATATCGTTGCACGCCAAGCCCCGTCAACTCCTTCTAAAGGTTCCCTGGAGATGATTCTCAATACTCTCTCTTTTGGCAATTTCACAGCTGAACAAACGCTAGATGAGCAAGATGCATGTGTTGAAAGCATGCAACTTACTACATCTCGTTCTCCTATTCCAATACCAACAACTTACTTGCAAGCTATGAAATCAACGGAATCCCTAAGCTGGAGGGAAGCATGTGTCAATGAGCTGAATAATATGCAAAGACTTCAAGTATGGTCTGAAGTCACACCACCTGAAAATTTTATACCCTTAAAAGGTAAATGGGTCTTTACTGTCAAGAATGCTTGTGTCACCGGATGATCTACACACAAGGTCGAGGGTGTTCCTGGAAGTGAGATGGAGGGAGGAGTTTAGAAACTTCTTCGATGCACAGAGGAAATGTTTGAGGAAGTGATTTGAAGATGACTCGAAGGAAGAGCTACTGCTTCAAGATATGTTCGAGAAGAATTCTAATATAATTTAAAGGTAATATTAAAATTCTTAAAATCTCACGAAGGGTTGGAAACTCAATAATCAAAGGTTTTAGGATTTAGAAATGATTACTGAGAAAATAAGGAAAGATAAAATAATAATGATTTAACCTAAAGCTTTACCACTATTAACTATATGTACGTTCTATAATTTAATTCTAAAGAATATAAAACCAAAAACCCAACCCCTTTTATATCCTTTACTCCTCCTCGCATTGACCTCATACCCATCCACTATTCCGCACACCACAGACCATTAAAATACATCCGTTACACCTGGACCCTCCTCACTAACATCCGTTAACCCCTTAATCCTCCACTAACCATTCCGTCCATTCTCACTACCCCTTAATAATCCACAGACATTTCATAAACCTTTTAATGTACTATTACATTGACTATTGCGCTGTGCGTCGCTTATTGAGAAAAAGACTAAGACACACTATTGAGAGATTGACTAATTTAGATTTAGAGTTTAGACTAGCACAGTTGAATAGCGAGTACACAAAGGAAAGTTGCAGTTGCTATGGAGAATTGCTTTCTGCGCTTCGAGTATGGATTTAAAGCCTCTTATTATTGATTTAATGAGCTGCTTTTGCCTCGAGTGTCACGTGGCGCGTGACAGCTTGCGACAATCCCCCAATGAAGTTCAAAGCAAGATTTGTAGCAAAAGGTTTTAAAAAGCGGTCTGGAATAGACTACAATGAAACTTTCGCCCCTACTGCTACATTTGCCTCTCAAAGTATTATTCTAACTTTAGCAGCTATGTTTGGATAGAAGGTCCTGTCTTTTGATGTAATGGCAGCTTATTTACACAGCAAACTGGAGGAAGACCTATGGATTGTACCACCACCTGGTATGAAGTTAGCTCATCCAAAAAATCTCCTAAAATTACATAAAGCCCTATATGGTACAAAACAGGCTGTGCGCTGCTGGTGGCTACACATTGCTGATAAACTGAAGACACTGGGTTTCCATGCTAGTCAATATGATACCAGTTTGTACATAATAAAAGATACATTGACTACTGGTATAGTTTGGTTGCATGTAGACAACGGAGTGGTGACTGGTAGTGATGATGACGTACTGAAAAAGTTAGAATTGGGACTGAATGGGGGGCTGGAGGTGAAATGGTTTGAGGGATTGGAAAGTATTGTTGGAATGCGTGTGAACAGGGTCAAGCAGGGTTTTGAACTGGATTGTCATAAACTTATAGGTAAAGTGTTATCTGACCATAATCCTGGTAATCTCAAGAGCAAAACCCCGCTGCCATTAGATATTCCCCTCAACTCAGCTAAACCAGACAACATAGGGATAAAAACAAATGAATACCTCTCAATTATTGGAAGTCTGAACTATATCGCTATCTCTACAAGGCCCAATTTATCATTTGCTGTCAACTTCCTTGCCAGATTCTTGTCAAAACCACTAGAAAATCATTGGAAAGCATTGCACCACTTGCTAAGATATGTAGAAGGGACAAAAGATTTGAAACTGAGGCTTTATCCTAGCAGTATAGCAACCCCAACTTTAACAACATATTCAGATGCATCATGGGGGGGTGAGTGGGCCAGATCAACTAGCGGCCATGTTATATATTTAAATGGCTGTCCCATTTTATGGTCTTCAAAACGACAGGCGACTGTAGCAGACTCTACCTGCTTTGCAGAGTGTATCTTGATGTGTATGGCAACAAAAGACAGTATTTGGCTCAGAAATCTGCTGACTGATATATGTGGGCCTATTCCTAGTGTGACTCTCCGCTGTGATAATGATAGTGCTGTAGCATCTGCCAAACACAACCTGGCAAACAAAAGAATGCGACATTCTGATTGATATTTCTTTGTAAATGAAAAATTATACAAGAAAAACATGACACTAGAATGGGTTGCCAGATATGAACAATATGCTGATCTTTTGACAAAAAATGTGGGACCTGTTCTGACTGTAGCTAAATGTTATCATTTAGGGGTAGCTTAATTTTTTTTTGTCATTTCTCTATCATGTTTTCCTCTTCATGGTGGTAGCGAAGTGGGGGGCTGTTATGTACATAGACATTAAGTAACTTAGCTACCACGTGATATGTGTATATTGTCTGTAGTAGTGCGTCCGACTAACTCCGATTTCTCTCGGAGTCTGCTGCTGACGCACTATTACAGGTAAAGTAATGCAATATTGATTTCTCTCGGAGTTTGCTGCTGATGCACTACTACAACTTTTTCATATATCATTGGTTATGCTTGGTACACTTTGTCTATAAAATTACTTTATTATAATTAATCACCCTCAAATTACTGTCATAGAATAATTAACATGTTCAATAGTTGTGTACTTTAGTTTGCGTATCATACTTGAATAGGAGTTTAAAGTTTGCAAGCAATCTAAATTGCTTACCTTTTTACTGGTAAAGCTACATAAAATATAAACGTCACACCTTTTCCATTTGAATATAGATTCAACTAGAGTTTAGTTTAGTTTTTGGTTCATTCTTGGGCCCAAGCTGGGTGAGCAGTAAGGACACAGGGTAATTATTAATATTTTGGTTTGGGCACAGACTTGGGCGCCACAATCAATTCAAATTTTTTTTTGAACTGCAACCTCTGTACTACGTCCCGAATTTCCATCAAATACTTGTAACTAGGTTGTCAACTGTCAACTTTGTAGCCGAGCTTCAAACCTCTAAATTTGAATGGCGACGCCGTATCGGCATTCCTCCCTTTCTTCCTTTCCTCCTTCCCTCCTCTTATTTGATAGCTTTCACTTGTGCCTTTCTTTATCTTTCAGAAAATCTGGCCATGTCATTTACGATCCCTGAAACTAAAATTTATGAAACTTTAAGTGAAGCTGAGAATGCAGCTAGAGAGTTTGCTGCTGGTCAAGGTGCCAGCCTCGTACGCTCTCGTTCAACCAAGGATAGTCATGGGGAGCTTGACCAAGTGTGGATTACATGCATTCATTCCGGAATATATAGAGATAGTCGGCCATACATAACAGAGGAGACACGTATTCGAAAAAAAACAATTAAACAATGTGATTGTCCTTGGAAGGCCAATCTGAAATGTTACAGAGTAGAAAAATTAAATATACAAGACTCTGAAAAATCCTTTTATGGAGAATTTGAAAGTGATCCACTAGCCCAAAATGGGTGTTTTTGTTTTTAAATACTATTTGGCATATAAACTTATTTCCTTTATAAAGCAGTTTTATTTTCACTCTTCCTTTTGTCACAAGGACAAAATTCATCCTGAAGCTCATGAATTTATGTGGAAGTTGATTTATGGTTGTGTTTCTCATAATCATGCTTTGGATTCAACTCTTGTTGCTTATTCCCGGGACAGGACCCTCACAAAAGAGCAACATAATACTGTTGAAGCTTTGTACCAAGCTGGAGTAAAGCCTAATGGCATACTTGCAGTATTACGATCACAGGAATCCTAATGTCAAAGCCACTTCCCAAGATATCTACAATGTAGTCAAAAATGTTCCTAATAAGAAGCTAGATGGTCGGACTCCCGTTGAGTTTTTATTAGATTGGCTTCAAAAGGAGGATATCAGTCACAAGTATCAACTTGATGAAAACCATCGAATTACTCATCTGTTTTTTGCTCCTGGAGCCGGAATTAGTTTGGTTCAAAAATTCCCATATGTGATGCTAATAGACTGTACTTATAAAACTAATAAGTGAGTTGTAATTTCAATTCACTCAGCTCTTTGTCCCACCTAATGGTATTTTTTAAATTTCAGATATAAAATGCCTCTGCTTCATGTTGCTGGAAGCACCTGTACTGGGAGGACATTTTCTTTATGTTTCAGCTTTTTGAAACATGAAAAAGAAGAAGATTAATCTTGGGCACTGGAACAAGTAAAGAAGCTTATTCCTCAAGGCCAAATTTTCAATGTTATTGTAACTGATCGTGATAGAGCACTCATGAATGCTGTGGCAACAATTTTTCCTTCATCAAAGCATTTGCTGTGCCAATGGCATATCAACACTAACATCATTGCTAACTTGAAAAAAAAAATTCCGAGTGAAACTGAATGGGAGCAATTCCTTCAGCATTGGAAAAATATTGTCGCGTCAGTTGATGAAGTTGAGTATGAAGAACTTCAGTGCAAAATGTACATGCTATACTCTCATGATATCACTAATTACTTGGAAACACAGTGGCTTATGTTCAAAGATCATTTTGTGAAGGCATACATTAGTCAGGTTCCTCATTTTGGTCACCTTGTAACATCATGGATAGAGGGGCAGCATGGGGTCATTAAAAATTGGATCCAAGGGTCCACAGGTGATTTACAAGTTGTAGTTTCACGGCTTATGCTTGCAACCACAAGCCAACAGAATGAAATACAGGCAGAAATTCTATACAATGGCTTGACTGATCCATCAATTTAACATCAAAGTAACTTTTGGAGTCAGGTATCATTTTTATGTTGTACCATCTTTATATTATATTTTAATTGATCAAAATTACTCTTTTGCTCTCAGGTTCGCCGTAAAATTTCTCATAAAGCACTGAGAAAAGTTCAAGAAGAATACACCAAATCACTCCATCTCAATTCTGCATCACCATGCACAGGAACTTTCTGCACTACCATGGGCTTACCATGCTCTCATCAAATCAAGCAACTAAGGCGAAATGATAAAGTTCAACTTATCATGGAATATTTTCATAAGCATTGGTGGCTGAACAACTCTACTGTTTCAACTAAACACAAAGACCCTGAACCAGTTTCAACTAACAGTACACTCATGCGATTCATTGATTATTTTACAAATTTACCTCTTCGACATCAGCAAGACATAGGAGATGTACTTAATAAAATTGTTGAAACTGAGATTGTTCGAGAAATCCAAGAACCAGCTTTAGTTCAAAGCTCTCAAGGTCGGCCCCAAAAGCAAAAACGAGAAAAGCGAGATCCATCTGGTTTTGAGTACCATCTCAACACTCTGACTCACACCGAAACTTGTTCACAAAAATGCCAAGCTTGTGGAAAAACAGGCCACAACATTAGGACCTGCTCTAAGAACAAGCTCTCACAAAATAACGAAGTACAGCAGTTCTATCAACTACCAACTCCTAAACCAGTAAATATAGTCAGCTCATCAATGAAAAACTATCCAGAACTTCAGTTTTGTCTGCAAGATATTCAAGATGTTGCTCCTGATGAAAATTGTGGGCTTTCAGCTCTTGCAACTGCCCTGGGCTCTAGATGGTCATGGATTTCAGTTTGCAAATCAATGGTACGGAAAATTGTCTCCAACATGGATTATTATATAGCACTACTTGGGAAAGGTGAGACAGACAAAATACTTGATCAGATTGATTCCTTTAACTCTCCAGCACCTCAAGATAAATGGTTTACAACACCAATTCATAGCTTGATTGCGGCTCACACTTTCATGCAACCAATCACTGTGCTCCAGGCAGGACATTATGTAAAAAACACTTCTCTTACATCTCTGCCAAACAAGTTTACCAGCTGTGTAGAGCCATTAGTAATAGTTTTTGATCCTTTAGCTTGCCACTTTCAAAGGGGGGTTTTATTGAAAATTTTTTCCCTTTCTCCATTAAATCGTGATTGTTATTCTTACAAAGAAGAGTCATCAGAATTTGTTGCTTGGTGTGAGGCTTTAGATAGAAATTTAAGACTTTGGTTTCCAGCTGAGGCAGCTGAAGAACAACGAAAGCGAAAGTATGTAATTGATATTGATTGATTTATATGCAGGACACTTATGTTAAAGTAATATTTATTTTTAATTTATGTACAAGATATCATCCACTGGATGATGGGGAACAGTCTGTAGGGGAGCATAGACGGTGAATATGAGAGATAATAGGGTGAGGGAGTACAATGTGCTACCAAATAAGAGAAGGAAAGGAAGAAAGGGAGGAATGCCGATACGGCGTCGCCATTCAAATTTGGAGGTTCGAAGCTCGGCTGCAAAGTTGACAGTTGACAACCTAGTTACAGCCATATTGGCAACTCTTGGTGCAGCAAGCCAACAAAAGGGCGAGTTAGGCACAGCATTTTTGACTGACAGAGACTGACATATCTGACATTTATTACAGATCTGTCAGTGTTCGGCGACCAGTCTACAATCAATCCACACCACCATGCTGCCAAAATGTCAGATATGTCAGTCTCTGTCAGTCAAAAATGCTGTGCCTAACTCGCCCTTTTGTTGGCTTGCTGCACCAAGAGTTGCCAATATGGCTGTACAAGTATTTGATGGAAATTCGGGACGTAGTACAGAGGTTGCAGTTCAAAAAAAAATTTGAATTGATTGTGGCGCCCAAGTCTGTGCCCGAACCAAAATACTAATAATTACCCTGTGTCCTTACTGCTCACCTATGTTAATTATAAATTTATTGTATAAACTACTACTTCACTGTATGAAAACTTATTGAAATATATTCCAGCTATTTGGGAAAAGCTTGCTGTCTTTTTGCCTTCCACTCCCCGCCAAAGACATGAGTTTGAGCCGCTTTTGGCGGGGGATGAGGGGCGAAAAAAGAGCAAGCTTTTCCCAAATAGCTGTAATTATAAATCATTCACATCTATAAATGCGTTATCTTTCGACATTTGACGTCTGCAAAAGAGGAACTGTAACCGCAATAATATCATACCTGGAAGTCCAAAACCCAAAACCCATATTGGATTCTAACTTCACCCTTAATTTTGATTATCTAATCAGAAGTTTGAAGAATTGCAGAAGCTTTTCAATATGAAGGGAGATAAACTGAATATTGCATAAGAATCCAGTGACAAAATAAATCCACAGTTGCTCTTCTGAATTTTATCTTTGGTATAATAATACGTCCGACAACTCGTGTAAAACAGTTACAAGTCCTGCAACAATGCTTGTATGGTATGTTTTGTGAGTGCCGGAGTAAACAATGTGGATGTTGGCAGGTCAACTGACTGTAAATATTACTAACTGTAGTCTTGGTGGGCTAGTATGGCAGACACTGATGATTGGAATGGCTATGGTGGGAGCATGGATTGCGTGAGTGTGCAAGTGTATTTTTAGTGGAGATTTGTAGCTGAACTGTTATTTTGAATCTAGCCATTGTCGGTACCGATCAAATCCAAAGCCGCCAGGACCTTCTAATTATTCCTCTGATAATCCTTGTCCTGGGGTTTCAGTGCTGCGGCCTTTGTGTGGAAGTGATGGGCATCTATACAAAAACTTGCGCTCATCATTCACTATTGACTGGCCACATGATTGTCTTGAGCTTATATTTTCTGTTTCCCGGGCTGATGATCCTGCCATCCCTATTGTGTGCACTCTCATGGAACAATATCCAGCTCACAAGGCCCAGTTAATCATAGGTCAGTTTTTTATGATTCACTTTACTTTCCTGCCGGGTGACTCATTTTTTTCCTTGTCTTCAAGGAAGTGAACAAGTGAGCGCTAATCCAAAAATCAACAATCTCATCAAATCCTATCGCTCAGCTTCTCACGATCTACTTTGGATCATTGACTCCAACGTCCAAATTCATCCACTTACTCTATCACGTGCTGTTGGAACATTAACATCTTCATCTTTTAAATCTACTTTATCTGCCCGTCGGATTGGACTCATTCATCATGTTCCTGTTGCAATTCTTCCTGATATGAGTTATTGGGGATCGTGGATAGAGTTTGCTTATCTTAATGGTACACATGCCAGACAATACCTTTGTATCAATGCTGCTGCTGTGGATAGCTGTTTGGTTGGCAAATCAAATTTATTTAGTAGAAAAGACCTTGAACAAGCTACTTGTCTTCATAACGCCCGTTTTATTGCCTCATCTAATTCCTCCCAAAGTCTCAAAAATGATCAACCTCATTATAATGCTCTTCAAACTTATGGACAGTATCTTGGTGAAGATAATATGATTGGATCTGTTCTTTGGCATGAATTAGGTCTCAGACACGCTTCAACAATAGATGTTGCTGGGAATGTGGTTGGTTCTATGAGCTTTTATCAGTATCTGCAACGAAGAATAAGATGGATTCGTGTGAGAAAGTACATGGTCACGTCAGTGAATTTTTCTTATATGAATTAAATATATTGGTGCAATATTTCTTAATATTTTATTTTTTCTGAATTTATTTTAGTGCCTCAACACTTGCAGAACCATTTACAGAATCAATACCTCTCAGTCTTATTACTTATACCTGTCTCTGTCAACTCGAACTGCTTTCCTCTTCGCTCTCTTATCTTTACTTTCTTTTCCATTTTGCTTTATACTTTACTCTTGATTATTCAGTTTACTGTTCATTATATCATGCACCTTTATTCAATTCTTTTTCAAGTGATTCAAATCTTGATTTTTCTACTCCACATTCAACATGTCCTTCTAAAAAGTATATCTCACATTCATCTTCTTCTCATGAGATTCTTGATCATCTTTCAATCTCCGGTTTAAGTTTATCTCAATTTTTCATAGCTTGGTGTATTCGAGAACTTGTTGCTATACCAATATGGATTTGGGCAATGATTGGCAATCGAATCAGTTGGAGAGATAATAAAGAAGTATATCGCGTTCTTTCCGATGGTAAAGTTGTCTTGGATAATATCAAAAAGTCATAAAATTAGTCTAGTTTGTTTATGCTACTTCTTGTTTACGATTCTTCCCCCCGCCCCTCTTAATATAAAATCATTTATTTATCTAAATGCTATATATTATTTATTTATTTTTTAATTTCATACAATCTCACCCAACAAGGGGCATGAAGGAGACGCAAACCACATAAGCAAGTAAGTCCATATTTGAGAGAGACAGGAATACTAGGGAGAAAACAAATGGAAATTTAATGGTAACACTTTGAGAAAAAACTACTGGGATGAAGGCAAGTTATTAGGAAATCTAAGAGTATCTACTAAAAATTTTGCCACGGCAGCCATGACTGGAGAATTAGAAAGGAGGGCAGAAGTAGTGAAAGGCATTTTGTGTTTAGTAACTATTCTAATAAGAGTATCACGAATTGTAGCATAGTGTCAGCCTGTAGAACTCCGGAAAGAATCGGAGAACAGGGGACGCCGCGACTACAGACTATATACAATACTACATAACTAAGTACACATCCTCTTAACATAACATCCCTCTCAATTAGTTATGAAAAATATTTCTGATATCCCCCCCCCCCCCCACATTGACATATTACCAACTCCAAAACAGAATAAAAAAAAAGGAATAAAATTAGAAATAAAGAATAATAAAAAAGAAAAGAAAATATAACCCCATCACCACACACAGACATCCTCCCTTCTAAGCATTGTAAGAGTTGGGCCCAGTGATTTTGTGAGTATATCTGCATGCATTTGAGAAGTGGGAACCCATTCCAAAGTTGCTTTTTTTAGGAAGAGCTGTTCATTCACAATATAGAAACACCTATCCACATGCCATGTCCTCATGTTTCCTGGATTGTCTTTTGTGTTGGCTACTGCTCCTTTGTTGTTGCAGAAGATTTTGATTGGGGAAATATCAGGAAATATGTCTTTGAGGAGATTTGAGATCCATATGGCATCCTTCATACCACCACCAAGTGCCACATATTCAGCAGTGCATGATGAATCACTGACTGTCAATTGGTGTCTTGATGTCCATACAATAGGGCAAGAGTTAAGGAGCAGGAGGTGTCCACTTTGAGCCCTTGAGAATTCTTTATTATTCCAAGTGGAATCAGAAAACAATAGGAGTTCAAGTGGGGAATTTTGTTCAGGATGAATGTTAAGACAGAGGTTGGAGATGTGTTGAACATATCTGAGCAGGTGGTTTAGAGCAATCCAGTGAGTGGCAGTGGGCTTAGAGGAGAATTGTACTAAAAAATTGACAGGGAAAGACAGATCCAGCCTAGTTGCTACTGCCACATAACTGAGAGCACATAGAATAGAGAGGTATTTAGTTATATCAATAGCTATCTCTTCATCCTTGGCTGTGGTAATTTTTAGATTAGTTGGTAGGGGGGATCTTGCTGTCAGTCCAGCAGGGTTATGAGTCCTCAGAATCTTGTCAATGAGCTGAAAATTGTGCAGAACAAAACCTTCTGGAACTTCTTTGATAGCAACACCTACAATACCATCCACCTTATCACTCCATTTTACCTTCAAACTACCATCCAATCCATCCTCCAATTCCTTCAACACCTCTTCACTACTTCCAGTAACTATACCATCATCAACATGTATCCAAATCAAACCCACACATCCCTTTTTTCTAAAAACATAGAAACTTTAATCATATTGAATTGCCTTATACCCCAGAGCATCCAATTTTCTGGCTATGTGAAGCCACCAGCATCTTGCTGCTTTTTAGTGCCATAGAGGGCCTTTTTCAAACGTTGGGCAGTTCCAATGTCACACAACTGGCAACCTTCAGGAGTGCAGACCCATATTGCTTCACCGATTGGACTGTGAAGGTAATAAGCAGTGACATCAAAAGATTTTACAGGCCATTTATGATAAGAGCTAAAGTGAAGAGAATTCACTGTGAAGCAAAGGTGGCAGTGAGAGCAAAAGTGTCAGTGAAATCAATACCATACTGTTGCAAGAAAACTTTGGCAACATATTGTGCTTTGTAGTTTGGTGATTTGGATAATGGATTTCTAATGGTGAACACCCATTTTGTGTTGGTTAGTTTGGAGCCAGGAGGAAGTTTTTCCTCATATCACACATCCATATCTTTCATGTTAGATAGCTAGTTTTTGCATGCTTGTTCCCACTTTTTACTGTCAGGTGAGAGCATAGCTTGAAAATGAGTTTTGCTGATAATGGATGATTGGGTCAAACCTTTCTCTATCATGTCATGTACAGCTTTTTATTGGGAAATAAGGGTTTTTTCATCCTTGAAATCACCTAGTTTCATGAAATTAAAGATATGATCAAGAGAAACTTAAGATGGTGGTGGTTGATAAGCAGCTTTATGAGCAGGAAGTTGATTACCAGGGAAAACAGCCATAGCAGATTCAAAAAAAGAATTTGATTCTGGATTCCAAAAAATACAACCTGCATTATTTAAAGATTACCTAAAACACTTACAAATCAAAGCACATTGGTCCAGTTTGCGTTGAGTTTCTTTGTGGATGTAGACAAAAGTTGTTTCACCAAAGATTCTGAGGTTGGAGTAGGTTAGATCACAGTTGTACATGAGCTTCAGGGGAGTCTTTTTGTCACCAGTCTTGACATTGGGGAGTTGATTGTGAACATGAGCTTCCCATTTGTATGACAGGAACCAGAAACATTCAGGTAGTTCCCTTGCTAGTATAATTGTCCTGAAAATTTCACCAACTATCCTTTTAAAATGTTCAGCAGTTCCTTTTTGTTCATGGTGGTGCAGACAAGTAAATTTATGAATAGCTCCAAACTCATTTAGGATTTGAGCCATCTGCCTGATGTGCAACCCCCTCCCCCCATCAGTTAGTAATGCTTGAAGATTCTTTCCATTGACGTTCTAAAGCTTCTTATAAAAGGTTACTGGCACAGATGTGGCTTCATATTTTGCATTGAGTAAAGACACCTCACCATAAGAAGTTGAACTTTCCCTGAACATAGCTGCCCATCTGGCTCCATGAATGGTAGGATCCATAGGGCCAACCAAGTCTCCAAAAATAAGGCTCATCATTGATTCAGGTCTTTCTTTGCAAGTAGCTGAAGGTTTTATGTTAGTTTGTTCTATCAGAAAATCTTCACATTCAATCATACCTGGTGGAATAGAAAGGGGTAAACCAGTACAAATTCCAGTTCTGATGATATTTCTGATTGTGTTTTCACTGGTATGACCAAGTGTTCTGTTCCAATCCATAAGGGAGCCTTTTGCAGCTGGAGGTTGGTTGGTATTCTTATTCTTTTTTACAGTACACAAGAGAGAGGGATGCAAGGAATAATGGTAAGGAGAAACATTATTTGGATTGTAATTACTAAACCTAATTAAATCTAGGATCCAGAACCTCCTTGTGCTTTCTAAATGCCCTGTCATAATCAAATCATTTTTAAAAAATATCCCTAAGTTCTTGTCTTCAGAAAATAAAGCAAAACAAATACCACTATCCACCAGATCAAAAAGAGAAATAAGAGTATTTCTAACATCTAGACAGTAAAAAACATTGGTAATGGTAACAAATTTTGCATCTCCTTTTATTTTCAGGTCCCCTATACCAGTAATAAATGAGGAAAGACAATTAGTTTCTACTTTAATTGGGATTTAATTATTAAGAAGTTTGAAATTGCTTAGATGGCTCACATTACCAGTGACATGATGGGTTGCTCCAGAATCCAAAATTGCCACATTTCCCACAATTGCTTCAGGTGACTGTTCCACACTGTTTAGATCAATATGTGCAGCTTTCTTAAACAAGGCTTCAATATTTTCCTCAAAAATAGTGACTTCATTGGACTCAACCTGAAAATCTCTGACTCTAATCTTCCTGCGTTAGGGTCTTTTGTAAGGGATGTAAATTGGTTTGTTTTTCACATTTGGATCAGATGCAAAAGCTGTGGCACATTCTCTCGTAATGTAGAGTCTTGGGGAAAAATGTGGATGAGTAAAGGTTGTAAGAACAGTGAGAAAAAACATGGTCAGTTGATTTTAATTCATGACATAGTCTTTGAGCACCAGGAGGTCTGTAAAAGTCTGTTTGACACTGTGGGTGAGCATCTGCATTAAAAATTGGTTCTGTTGACAAAGAAGCAGTAGGACTTGAGGAGACAGTCTTCATATCTGCTCTATTCTGAGCTAAGGTCCGCATGAGCTTACAGAAATCTTCAAAGGTGACCAATTTTGAGTCAGGTCAATCATCAAGAGCAACACACACCACACAATATGGGGGGTAGACTTGCTAGCAAGTCTGCAACCTTGGACCTGAACTCACCATAGATTTAACACACATTGAGCTATTAACAAAGTAACCATACAATCAGGGATGAAAACCACTTGGAAGAACAGTTTTAGGTGGGTGTTCAAAAAGAATTCAGTATGGGTTCAATATTATTTCAGTCTGATTTCCATCTGAGTTCAGGTTGGGGACTTGCTTGTATGTCCACCCCCTATATTTCATAGTGACAGAGATAGACCTAAAGGTCTTTCAGAGATGACAGTAATAGAGCATGAGAAATTAGAGCTTTAAAAACTTTCTGGTTAAACACAACACCTTTATATTCAATTACATCAAAGTATTTGTTAAAGGACTCCAAGTATTCACTATGCAATGCAAATGGAGTTTGTTTAAACTGATAAAATGCAGATGGCTGTCATGATGTACATATGATTAGACCTAGTAAATTTATTACTAATATGAAGGTAAGTTTGGTGAGCCTTCCAATCTATCAATATTTCATGTTGCAAATTTGGTTAAATTGATTGTAAGAGAATCAAGTGAGTAACTCTGTCTTAAAATTCATCTGGTCCATTATCATCATTTAAAGCATAGGCTCTAGTGTCAATAAAATCTTTGATTAACTCCAATACATTTCTATGCCAGTCTGAATATTTTCTGCCATTTGTGTCAAGGTTTGGTATAGATTTATTGAATTATATGACATTACACAACATGCATTGTCTCTCTATCATACTAACAGGGGCCCCTTGATGTTGAATAGACATATGAGGTGGTTTTGGGTGTGAACAACCAATGGTATTGGCCTTCCTAAAGGGGGAGACTGATCTCCCATTTGGTGTTTCCCTATTAGTCTTGATCATATTCTCAAAAAAGGGTGTGGGTTTATGGAAAGAGGGGGACCAGAGGCGCAGGTATACCAATGGTGAGGTGACCTATTTCTTGTGTCAGGTCCTCTATGATATTGGGGGCCTGCATTAAAAAATTTTGTGCAGTTGGCTCACAAGCGGGAATTAGTCCTACTTTAGGAGAGGGGGAGAAAGCAGTTAGCTCACAGGCAGGGATTGATTCTGCTCTAGGAGAGAGGGAGCAAGCAGTTTGAGTTATGGAAGGGGGGTTTTTAGGGGATGATTGCTAGCAAGGGTATTTTCAATTGGGGAGGAGGGTAAGGAGGTGAGTTTTGGGGAAGAGGTTATAGATGAGGTGCGATTCATGCAGGATTGAGTTTCATGGTTGGTAGTGGGATGTCTAGATATAAGAGGGTTGATTCTAAAGCTGCGTAGCTCTTGGTTGGATATCTAAAAGGAGCTCTGCGATAGTTTAGTTTCACCAGAAGAATGTAGGTCTTTCTCAGACATGTGCTGGGGGTTTTTCAGCTACTAAATCTCCTGGTATCGCTAATGTTTCAATGCCTATTGGTACAGCCCATACCCTGTAGCATGTTGTCAGCCTGTACAAATCTGTAAAGAACCAGAGAACAGGGGAAGCTGCAACTACAGACTATATAAAATACTACATAACTAAGTACACATCCTCATAACATAACACAAATAACATAATGATAAGGTAAAAAAAGTAAAACATGTTCTAGAGTATCATTTTCACCCAAGGGGAAGAGGGTGAAAAATGGAGAGTTGGCTGCCTTGAAACAAAAGAGGTAGTTTCTTAGGGGGGAGTGAATGGAAAAACATTGTGAAAAAGCCATTGCCAGTGGTCTTGGGAGAATTGAGAGTGAATTGAAAATTTGAGAGGGCTCATTTTTTCCTCTGAGTTTCCTAAGAACATCTGGTGATGGACAGGAAAGGAGGAGAGAAGATTTTTGTGATCCTAAGAAGTATTTTAAATTGGATACTGAGGGAGGGAAAAGGGCAAGAGAAAATGAAGACTTAGCAAAAGTGGCCAGAGAGTAATCCACCTCATTGCCTGGGTTACCATATATCCTGGGCACTATTTCAGTCTCACTTTCAGAGTGGGGTTATGTTTGAAAATTTGGTGAACTGCTTGCTCTATATCAATAAGTACCAATGTGTTAGGGAAAGGAGAGGATGGAGCATATAACCTCTTGATTTCTGCTTGAATTTCTAAAAGAATTGTGACTGAAAGGAGGATTCTATGGAATAGATTAGTTAAAAAGAGCTTGAACCCTAAGAGAACAACCACCAGATCTGCATATAAAACTGAGTAGAGTTGAGAATCTCCTAGTCTGGTAATAAAAGGAAGAGGAAGGCCCAGATCAAAGGTAGCTGAAAAAAATCCCTCCTTTGATCTTGAGCCATCAGTCTAGATATAGTGTAAATGTAAGGGTTGAGATGAGAAGGAGTGGTAAACATTCTCAATGACCATTTCCTTGGTTGAATCAATGACCTTCTCAAAAGGGGACCATGGAGGGGAATTCACTAATGTTTGCAAGTCCATGGAAGTGAGGGGAAAGAATGAGGGGAAGAAGTGGGGATATGATAGAAAGTGATGGGGATGAAGGTGAAATTTTGGTAAATGGGAGTTAAGGATAGATTTGACAAGCCATGCCATGGGGCTGGAAGAGGTAATGGTGAGAAGTCTTACCTAGGCTTTGCATACCACACTATCTAAGTGTTTTTTACTTGAAAGAGAAGCTGAATCATAGAGGAGTAGGCATGCTGGTGTGGAAAAGAAACAACCAAGTGCTCTTTGGATGGCCTTATTATCAACAACTTTTAAAATCCTTGTGGTACATGGTGTTTTATTTGGGTTGTGCTAGACAATAAAATTATAGTCTGTTCTAGAATGAATGAGAGAAGAAATGAGAAGCTTATATTAACAGAGTGTGATACCCCAGAAAGATGATGCAAGTCAGTGGATAGTAGAGGCAGTTTGAAGGCCTTTGGAAAAAAGCTTTATGCTGTTGGGCTTGAAGGAGAGGGTAGAGTCAAGCTCCATTTGAGGGGACAGGTAAAAGGAAGTGGAAATTGAAAGTAAGGAAAGGAAGAGACTTTAAGAGGGGAAAATGTTTAGTTAGTAATAAACTTTTGGTTTTATATACATTAAACACAACTGCATGAGAAAGACACTAGATGAGGATCTCATCATCTAAATTTTACAGAATTTCAGTCACATTATGTGGGTTCTTGTCAGCTGTAAGGAATATAACATCATCAATGTATCCTATTGTTAAGCTGTACCCAGAGAGAGGAGAGAGAGTGAGTAAAGTGGAATTTTAGATAATGTATAGGAGAGGAGATAAAGACAAGCCTTGAGGGAGGCCCTTAGGGAAAAAAGTATGTGAAGACTCATATGTGGAGAAGGAAATACTGGTGTTGTGACCCTCAAGGGAATTAATGATAAGTTCAATCAATTCTCAAGGGAGTGGGAGTGAGAGAAGAGTGTGTCAAAGACATTGAATATTCACTGATAAAAAAGCACCTTTGACGTCTAGAGAAAGAGCACCAACAACATTACCTTTCCCTGACTGGTCCTTTTTCCACACAGTGAGGTGAAGTAAAGCATCTGATGTGCTTCTCAGGGGTCAACCACCTTAGTGGTTTTCAGAGAGGAGATTACCTGATTCCATATAGAAAGATAAATGGTTGGGAAGCAAGGAATCCAACAGATTACCCACAGTGATGAGAAGTGCAATTGGGTAGAAAGAACTGGGGACAAAATAATTAGGGAGACCAGGTTTGGGAATAATCACTCATCTGGCACATTTACAAGTAATAGGATAGTGCCCTATTTTCAAACATTTATTAAACAGGGGTAAGAGAGTATCAGCTACAGCATGAGGATTAAAATGAAGAATACCATCATGAATCCTGCCAGGACATGTGGCTCTGCCCTTTATGATTTTGAGTAGGGTGGCAATCAGCTCATGCTTGGTAAAATGTGAGGATCTATGAGGAGGAGAGGGGAAGGGAGGAGGAATTGAAGACAAATTGCATGAAATTGAGGCAAAATATGTGCCCTCAATAAGAATGGAAGCTTTTAAAAGATTTCAAGTGATAACAGCACCCGACTAGTCTGGTAATGAAGGGTTAGAATGCAAATCAGAGGAGAGAGAAAGGTACTTAGAACATTTGTGAAGTGTGAGGGGAGTGAGAGTGGACAAGAATATTTGCCAATGTGATTGTTATAGGAATTTTATTTTAGACTGGAAAGTTTTGTGTGCTGAAAGAAACTTGTCTGTGTTGTGGGGAGTGGGGAAGGAGTGCATTCTTCTCCGTTCTCTGTAACAGGATTTCTTAAGGGGATCAAAGATTTCTCTATCCCACCATACACAAGAAAATAAGCCGGGATGCTTCAGCGGGACAAAGCAATACTTTAGTTTGATAAAATGGGAAGTGACAAGTTTGGCAGCCTGATCAATGTCAGAGGGAAGGGGGAGGGAGATGGGGGATATGGAGGAAAGAGAAGAAGAAAGAGAAGACTCATCAAACTTCCTCCAGTTGAAAAATGGTTTGAAAATCTTTGGGAGAGGGGCAAGGAGGAGACAGATAATCAGTGATTGATAATCAGAAAGATGAGAGGAGGATACATCACAAGCTGTAACACAGCTGATCACCAAATCCTGGGATAAACTATTTGAAAAAACAAGATCAATAGACAAGGTGAAATTCCTGGAGTTGAAAAAATTTGGAACCCCTGGTTGGGAAATAAGCATCATGTTTAGATCAAAAATGGAATCTAAGAAGGGAGTCTCTGCGGAATTATCATAGGTGTGGTTCTTTTCACAGGCCCAAAAATCATGATGAAGGTTAGAGTCAGTAAAGAGGAAGGTGGTGATTTTAATAAATGTGGAGAGAGAGAGAGAGAGAGAAAAAAAATATGCTGTGTGAATGTAAATGTTTGAGATGGATTATAAATATTGAGAAGAAGAATGGGAAGGGGGTCAAGATCAATGAGAAGGAGGGTGAGATCAAGTGAAGGGGAGGGGATAGAGGTAAAAAACTGAAGGTAAAGTTTTTTGTTAATATAAAAACAAAAATGAATGGGATTAGAGTGGTGAGGAGAGGAGGTAGTCAACAGAATGACTAGATGTCAGCCTTGTGCAGGGGATGGAGTGAAGTGATCCATGACAGGAAAGGCTCTTTTATTGCAAAGACATTGTAAGAGGGAGCTTCAGGGTCATTAAAGAGATAATGAAAGAAAATAAAACTAGAGATGACAGTTTAATTGAAAAACAGTAAAGGGATTGTTAGGTAAAAGGTTGGGCTGCCCTATCATATGGGTTTATTGAGAGGACAGGGGGGAAGATGGGGGAGATGAAAAAGGGTAGGTAAATTTGGCTCATCAAGAAGCGTATGTAGTGACCTTTTAGAATTTTTGATTAGGTGATCATGGGGCAAGGCATTAATACATCTGAAAAAAACAGGTGAAGATAGTTTCTGTGATTAACATGACTTTGAGCTATGGTGGCCAGTAAAATTGGAGAATTGAGGTGGAAGGGCACAGTGAATGGATAGGTGACCCTTACCCCAACACTTGAAGAAGGTTTTTTGCTCATTATTGATAGCTTCTGCGAGGAAAAAATGGCCTTCAATGTATAATGGAAAAGGAGGTGGGGGGAGGATAAATCATCAGAAACATGTATTTCAAGAAGATGAAGCACTGCAGAGGAATGGTTTTTTCCCTCTCTGACTTCAGGCCTTTTTAACCATGTGAATTGGTATAAAGACTTGAGGTTATCAGTGTTATCACCAATCAAAGTGTTGATACTGGTTTGGCTATCAAAGTCATAGTAAGTTGGAACCCCATGAACCACCACTGAGTAAGTAGGGGCTTTGTGGATAAGACCTTGAGGGACCCAGAACTTCCATGCACATGTGATAGTATTGAAATTTCTAGGGGTGGCCACAGTTATTTTGAAGTCATTAGACTTGTGTCTAATTGTCCCACAGATATGTATGGCTGAGTTGGAGGAATTATTATGAATATTTTTGGCATTAATTTTGTTTTTGAGAATGGTGAGGAGTTGAGCATTGGATAAATCTGTGAGGAGTGGAGAAGAAGAATTGGACCGTTTCAAGGTGAAGTGAGGGGGACCTGATGAATCTAGAGAACCATGGGCTGAGAAATTCAACCCAACAGAAGCAGCTTGGGAGAAGGATGGGTGGGAGAAGGGGATGTTCTTAGGAGGAAATGAGGAAGGAATTGGAAGAGGTGGAATGTGGGTGAGAAGGTCATTAATCTTGTTGGTGAGGGAGGAGATGTATGGGGGAGAAGAATTTGGTGGCTCTTGGTGGAAACCTGCTTGATTTGCGTGATCAGAGATGGCGCAATCCAGGGATTTGATGTCTGACAGAAAAGCCTTGTGGACTTTAAATTTAGTCCCTTTGCACAGAAGCTTTTTGATGGTTTCCAGTAGATTGGAGAGACAGGAGGACAGTGAAGCAGAATTTTTGGCACAAGATATACCCACCAGAAAGATGAATTGTGATGCCAGAGAGTCAGGGTTGACTGAGGATGGGAGTGGAACACGGGGAGCAGAGGTGAGACCCAAATCCATAAAAGGGTTGTCTGGGGTATGACATGAGTTGTTGAGGGTTTGGGATTGGGAGAAAGAAGGGTGATCTGGGGAGGATGCAGTGGGTTCAAAGAGGAGCTTGGGGTGAGGAGCTTTAGCTTCCTCCAAGGTTCTAGGAGAGTCATATCAAGGGGGCCTATAGAGAGCAGGGGGAAAAGAGAACCTGTATTTTTTTGGGTGATGTATGGGTTTGGGAGAGGGTGGGGTGATTGGCTGAGTAGGAGGTTCAGGATTAATTTCAGTAGGGAAAGTAGGAGGGATAGAGGATGGCAGAGATGGGGATTATGATTCCAGAAGGAGGTTGGGAGGGGAGAGAAGGTGGTGGTGCTTCACTCTCATCAATTTTCATAAGATCATTGTTCTGGTCATAATCCATTATATATTATTTCTGTGAATTATCTTTCTTCAATTTTTACAAATATTGTTTTCTTATCTAACAATAAGAACAGTTAACTAAACTCTTTTTTTTCTATCTTTCTTTCTTCCCTTCTTTTATTTATTTTTATTTTAATTTTATTTTATTTTATATTCTTGTCTAGCATGCATCTATAATTACCTCTATCCACCCTTTTACCAAAAAAAACAAACAAACAAATCTTTTTATTATTATTATTATTATTATTTTCATCTCTTGAGTTTGTTTGTTTTTTTGTTAGTTATTCCAGTAGTTAGTCTTTTTTTGTGTTTTATTTGTTTGTTTATTTTTTGTTGATCAACATATAGTCTTTCATTTCCAACAATAGTAAAATAATAAATATATATATTCTTTTGGTTTTGATTCATTTATTATTTTTCATAAATGTATAACCTTTCATTTCTCACAATAGCTCAATAATAATACATAAATATATATACCAAAACCATAAATTCTTGGAATTTTTTTATTGAAAAATTTCTTTACTATCTTTTCCTTGTCTGGATCAGCAATATTTTGCCCTTGAATAGGGGTTTTTAGGCTTTTTTTTGAGTGATACACTCAACAAAAAACATTTCACACAAGTAAAAAAAGTGCACAAAAAATGGCAAAAGGGCCAAGAGTTGTTTTTCTTTCTTTATATAAATATATAAATATACTAACATATAGATAGATATGAGTGCACAATTATGATTCATATAAGAACAAGATTTTCTTTTGTTTTAAAAAAAAACTGTTTAGAATTTAATTAAATTTAACTTTTTTATAAAAAGAAAATTGAAAATTAAATCAATCAATAAAACAATAAAAAATGGGAAAAATAAAAATAAAATAGAATAAAAAATAAAAAATGAAACCAAATGCTTAAAGGTAATAATATTAATAATAATATTAAAAATGAAAAAACGAAAAAAATGAAAGAAAATGAAAAAAAGAAATTTTATTTTAGTTATAATTCTCCCACTTTTCTAATTTATTTTCAAATCCCTTTCCATTCTAATAAACATCTATATTAATAATTGCAATCCAATAACCTAAATCCATATTTTAAGGCATTCATGCTGGGGCCCTAACTGACCCCACTGACCCCATGCCTCCAACAAATCCACCCACTTCCTTTCCCCAGTACCCCCAACCTTGCCCAGCCATTCACCACCTGAATACCTGTTATGACCTAAGAGGATGGACTACTAATATCACTAGCAATATTATAAGACATGAATGAATATTCTGAAGACAGAAGTGAGACTTACTGAGACTGAATATGTTGGGGCTGCCAACAGTGTGGGTTATAATTGTGGAAGACTAAGCAGTAACTGGATTAATAAATAAGTTTTCCAATGAGGAGCATCCCACAGCCCTTTCCCCATAAAACCCCCTTACGAAATGTCCCTCTCTCCAGTCTATTACAATGCATAGTGCCTATAATGCTCCTCCTCCTTGAATCTCAACCCAAACCCTAACTTTAACCCCTTTTACCCTTTGTTCCCCCTTTTCTACCTCTTGAACTCCTATTCTTGCCCTTGGTGTTACCTAAGTTCTTCAATGGTTCCCAAGACCAATCTCCTACACCATAACCTTTCCAGTTCACAAAATACTGAACCTTTCCCCTATACACCCACTTAGCAATAATAATTTCTACTTCAAGATCCTCTTAATTTATTACATAGACTGGGGCCAGTGGTTCTTCAGGTTGCCCTGGTATTGTATCTTATTGGCCCTTTTTGATTAGTAAAATAATCAACACTGGGTGTGCTTGTCTCATTGAGATTGATTGTTCCAATTCATATGCTGATTCAGACATCTTGTTCTTGATCTTAAAAAGGCTTAATTGCTTGTGATATAATTTGGTTCTTGAGCATCATGTTGAAAGTAATTGTGAGCTTAACAAAAGCTCATCACCTACCTGTAGCATATAATGTTGATTTCTCCCTTGATAATGGTGACACTTCATTGAATTTTGGGATAGTTTAAGTTCTTCTTCTAACTCTAAAAACATAGTCAGTATTCTATGAATATGTTCTTCATATTCTGGAACCTGCAAAATTAATGGGGTACCAATTGAGAATTTTAGGTGGTATCCATATTTGACATAGAAAGGTGACATACCAGTTGCAACATGTGTCTGATTGTTTTATAAGAATTAAGCCAATGGTAGCAGCAGCACCTAATCATACTGCTGATAGTTATTGAATCGGCATAGGTATTGTTTGACTGCCTTATTCACTATCTCAGATTTCCCATTTTTCTGTGGATGCCATGCTGTTGAAAAGATGGGTTTAATGTTTAGTTGCTCATACATTTACTTTACCAGCTTATATTTACAAGTACTTGCCATGTCGGATACTATACTTTCAGGAAATCCATGTAGCTTCCAGAAATGTCTCACCATTAAGTCTGCAAGAACTTTTGATGTGACCTCAGTAGTAGTGGGGAAAAAGTGCACCATCTTGGTGCAGTGTTCAGCTACTGTGAGGATAGTGTTCTTTCCTTTCAACTTGGGTAACTCCACTATAATATCATAAGAGAGTGCCTTCCATGGCTGCTTGGGTATGATTAGCAGGGTTAGTTGTGTGGTTGTTAGGCTGACTTTGTTCCTCTGGAAAGAGTCACAAGCTGCTACAAAGTGCTGGACATATTCCTTCATGGACTTCCAATAAGAGTTGTGACTTAACAGCTCCACTTCATTTAGGGGTCCTGGGTTTCCTTCCATTGGAGAATCGTACCTTTATTTGACAACCTACCTTTTGAGATCTTCATCATTTTGTACCACTATCCTCCCATTCCAAGTGATACTACTCCAATTGGTTCCTTACCAATACCTCCTTAGATAGCAGTCCCTTCACCAACTCCTGCCCTCTCCTTACCCATTCCATCAAATCACCATATGCCAATCACACCTCATCCAGGATTACCCCTTTCAGTGTATGCTATTATTAATTATGATTTAATAGTAAATATCAATGGTCCTACATCTTAATAACAAATGATTTATAGATTGAACACTTTTATACTCAATTTTTAACTCACAATATTTGGATTGGTGTGGACTAGTGGTGGAAAATAGGCTAATAAAATATAGTTATGGCTGATATAAAGATAATTTCAATTTATAAGGGCTTTAAAATATATTTATATCTGTCAATAATTGTTTAATAATGTTTATTTTATGTTTAGTAAGAAGTGATGTCCAATAAATCACCAAATCCTCCTTAATTTACACCAAAATCCACTGGTGTGCACAAACCTTCAATCCAGATGTCACTGCTATCTCCAGCAATTACAGCACTGTGAGGGCTCATCAACTTCCCATGTCTATCACATCAAGAAGTTTAAAACCCCAGACCTCCAGTAAGAGCCCTCTATCACAATTAATGATATCATACAACCATACCATAAATAGAGAAAACAGATAAAAGCAGATACCATAAGGAAAAAGGTAAAATAACTCATCCAAAGAGAATAAATTGAGACTCAAATCACATAATGGAACTAAATAAACATTCCAATCTCCCAATAACACCCCCAAGCATCCACCGTAACCCAATAATCATATCCCAACCCATAAATCTGTGAGAATCCATTTAAGGAAGCAAATTAAGTTGTCCAAACTGTATATATGCCTCTGAAAAAGGTTTATATGCTTGTATAGGATTTTTTAGTCCATTGAATATGTCCATATGACCTAAAATAAGCAGAAAAATAAAGCTTATAAGCTATTTAGAGGGTTAAATCCCCATATAGACCTATATATACATAATATAACTACAAACTTTACTTAATATTAGGTTTATGCATACATATAGGCTTATTTATGTCTAAAATTACTTAATATCACTTAAGGTAGGTATATTATGACTACATTAGCACCTTAATGAGTATTATGAGGCTACTGATTAGCTATATAAATTCTTTTAAGTCATATAATAGTGTAATAAATATATATTTAAGAATAATAACCATATATATAAGTATTATAAACATAATATAAACTTATAAGCTTAATGAAATTAAGGTTATCTTATTTTAAACATAAGAAATACTCAGTCCTGGAGAAACCTAGGCTAAAACTCCCTCACTCAAAAAAAAACAATAAAAAAATTCTAAGACATTTTTGATTTTTTAAAGAAGAAGTTGATAGAAAAATATTTTATACATTTCTATATTACATATACTATGTTTATTGCAGTATTTTTTGGTTTAAAATTTTCATAAGAGTTTTTTAAGATCAGATATTTAATTTTCAGAAATCCACTGGTCATATTTACTTGATTTATTTCTAAACCTTAATAGATACTCAACTCCCTTTTATTTGGTAAGGTATCTCTTTTTAAGTATCATTTCAATTTCTGATTTTTCAACTATTTCTTCAGGTTGCTGTTTATTTTTTCCTGATCTTCTTGAAAGTAGAGCAGCATCATTAGAATAGTATAGTTTTATAATAGAAATAGGGAATACTGGATGCTTTCTATTATATGGTGCATATAATATAAATTCAACAGCATTGTTACTGTCAGCCTAAATATCCTTAGGACTGAGTATTTCTTATGCTTAAAATAAGATAACCTTAAGTAGATTAAGCTTATATCTTAAAAATAAGGTTAAAATAATAATATATATTATTTTATTATATATATATATAATTATTATTCTATTATATAATTTATAATAGTTTAAATAGCTTATCCATGGCCTAATAATACTTATTAAGGTGTTAATGGAGTCATAATATACTTACCTTAAGTGATATGAAGTAATTATTGACATACATAAGCTTATATGTATACATAAATCTCATATTCAGTGAAATATGCAGTATATTATGTATATTTAGGTATATAAGTGGGTTTTAGCTCCTTAATAGCCTATAACCTTTGTTTTTCTGCTTATTTTAGGTCATATGGACGAAATCAGTGGACTCACAATGCCTACAGAAGCATAGACACCTATATCAGGCGCATACACCCAGTTTGGACAACTCAAATTACTTCCTTGGATGGTTATTCACGGATTTATGGGTTAGAAGGATGTTTCTGGGTTAATGTGGATGCTTGGGGATGTTATTGGGGGCTTGGAAATTTTATTTTTTTCCTTTATATGCTTTTAGTTTCATTAAAATCTCTTTTTGATCATTTATTTTACCTGTTTCTTTATGGTATCCGCTTTTATCTGGGTTTTCTATTTATGGTATGACTCTGTGTTATTATTAATAGTGATGGAGGGTCCTTACTGGAGGTCTGGGTGTTGAAACTGCTTGAAGTGGACGCCATGGGGAGTTGATGGGCCCTCACAGTGCTGTAATTGCCGGGGATAGCAGTGACATCATCTGGATTGAAGGTCTGTGCACTCCAGTGGATTTGGGTATAAGTAAGGAGGGATTTTGACGGTTTATTATCATCATTCAATTACTACACTTCAAAAAAACGCTACAATACAATTATTAGTATTCAGAAATATATTATAAAGCCCTTATAAATTGATATTATCTTTATAAAAGCTATAACTATATTTTATTCTTCTATTTTCCACCACTAGCACGCATTTAAATCCAAGTATTGTGAGTTTTATTTGAGTATAACTATTCTATTAGTCTTCCCCTGAGTTTTAATCACTAAATCATTTATTAATAAGTAGTAGGACCATAAAATAACACTATTATATCATACTCATATACTAGACTATACTGACAGTTACCAACAATCTTTTTCATTAAAAATGGTGCAATGAATAGATCTTACAATTTAAAATTACCATAAAAATTGAAATGCAGTGTAGAAATAAGGACTTCATCACCCTATTTGAAATTTTGTTCTTTATGGGCTTTATCCCATTTTTTCTTCTCATACTCAAATGCATTATTAATAAATTCCTGAGCATTATTTCTGCATAATTTTTGCATTTGAAGAGAATATTTTGTACCTGGATGGATATAGAATCTTGGTAATTAATTAAGAGCTTTAGAAGTGGTAGTAGATACAGAGCCCAACCATAACTCAAATGGCTTCTTTCCAGTGAAAGAATGTAATGTAATATTGTATGCAAAATCTACATCAGGGATAAGGGCTACCCAGTCATGAGTGAATTTCTCATTGTCTTTAAATTCAAAACAAAAATTAAAATATCTTCTTATCATGTCTTCTAAAGTTTGTATCATTCTTTCAGCCAGCCCATCAGTTTGTGGATAGTGTGCAGTAGAAAGTTTTAATTGACAACCTGAAACATCCATAAGTGATGTACAGAACTCAGAAGTATATTTAGGATCTCTGCCTGAAACTATTTCTTTGGGGGAACCTGCTGTTTTTAACATCTGTGTCCACCATAAGAAAGCTGAGTCCTTTGCAGAGACCTCTTTGTGGGTGGGAATAAAGTTACACATTTTTTAAACCTATCTACAATTACCCAGCAGAAGCTATAGCTCTTATGCCCTGTTATTGGAAAACCTATTAAAAATTACATGTTAACTATTTCCCATTGAGCTTTTGGTTGCTCAATTTTTTGTAACAAACCAGCTCTTTTTCCTGTCAATCTTTTAGAGTTTTGACAAGAATCACATGTCTCAACATATTTTTGAGCATCATCAGACATTTTAATCCACCAAGCTCTGGTTTTTACACTGTTTAATGCTTTATGGAAGTCTAAATGACCTGCCAATATATCATCACAACATATACTTAAAATTAGCTCCTTCATTGAAGGGGGAATTAAAATTACATTACTTAATTTTTTTCTATAATATATAAAACCATCCTCAATGAAAAATTTACCTTTTTCCAATGCTTCCCTGTATTTTTGTCACAATGTTTTTATCAAAACACTCATTGAAGCATTAGATGGACTGTTTAATATTGTAGTCCGTTAACTCAAGTGAGGATCTGAAGCATCATTATCAAGAATTTTTTGCATAAATTCATCCTCAAGATCTACAATAAAAATGCCATTAATGTTAATAATATCTATGCATGAACATAAGCTGGATCATCATCATTATTAGGTAGAGGTACTCTAAACAAAAAATATTCATTAGAATGTAAAGTTTCTGCTCTATGTGTTATATTCATCCATCCTCTGTACTCTTGCACAGCTAATTTTCATCTAAACATATGCCTATTAAGAGTTTTCATATTTAAGAGTGACCTAACTGCACTACAGTCATTTATCAACTCTGGTTTTTGGTCATCAAGGTAATAATGTAGCATCTCAAGAGCCCATACTACTACCAAACACTTAATTTGAGTAGAAACATATTTCAATTCACTACTTCTGAGAGTTCTTGAAATATAGCAGATCACTACTTCTGACACTTTATCTTTAATATGCTTTTTTTGATGCAAAGCAGCACTCAAACCAATAAAACTTGCATCAGTATACAAGACAAAAGGTAGTTGGAAATTTGGTAATCCCAAGATGGGAGCTGTCATCAAAAAAAATTTTGACTTATCAAAAGCTTTTTGTCTTTCATTGTTCCAAATGAAAGCTTCTGATTTCTTTATCAGTGTGGTCAATGGTGCAGCAATCAATTAGTAGTTCTTTATATATTTTCCATGATAACCACACATACAAAGAAAATATTATACATCCTTAAAATTTTGAGGGATTCCAATATTCTTGACTGCAGAAACTTTGTTTTTGTAAACACAAATTTTTAAGCTGGATACAATATGACCAAGCACCTTTAGCAACTCAAACCCAATTTTACTTCAATCCAATTCAAGGATCATTTTTATTTCATCCATTTTACGAAATACCTTCTTAAAATGGAGTAAGTGTTCATCATATGTCTTAAAGAGCACTATGATGTCATCAATGTATACCATTAACCACCCTTCAATAATTTCATTATGGAATGTTATATCCATTAATTTCTGAAATACTGTAGGAGAATTTTTCGGCCCAAATGGCATCCTGACATGTTTATAAATTCACACATGTGTTTTTATCAATAAAAAGTTCTGTGAATTATTTTAAACATGAGTTTGATGGTACCCTTTATTTCCATCTAAGCAACTTATGTACTTAGGGCCTTTCAGGGTAGCATGTGTAGAGGCAATGCTTGGCAAGGGTAAAATATCCTCTACTGTGAATTTATTCAATGCTCTATAATCACACCACAGTCTTGAATTATCTTTTTCATAATAAATAAGCACTGGTGATATCACACATTATTTTGGTGTAGTTTCTACCTTTTCAATAATGCTCATTTTCAAAAAAATCTTAATATTATCTTCTATGTCTTTCCTCTTCATTGGTGAATCAGGGTATGGTTTTTTTAAGTCTAGAAGGGATATTATCCATTTCACAGTTCAAACTAATTATCATTTCATGATCTTTCACAAATCCATGTTCATTTTTCCCATGTGCGAAATCCATTGGAAATTCCTTAATTAAGTCCTAAATATTAATCTTCTCAGTTTCACTTATCTGAGTACCAAATGATGCTTCGAAAATTTATGTTTCCAGAAGTTTCATCTCACTGGCTCTCTTCCTTTGAAAGGAATATCTACTACTGACTCAATGTTCAAGATTGTGTTAAAATAATTTATTTTAAATTTCCTTTTACCATGCATGCCAATTGTAGAACTATTATTGGCAGGGTCTAATTTTACACAAAACTTTTTCAGAATGTCATTACTAATAATAAAACAGCTACTACAATTAGTATTATCCATTACTAAAAACTCACAAGTTACTCTAACATAACCATGTTGATATGTAAAGAAAACAGCAGCTTTGTATTTACCAATTGGGTGTAGTACTGATACAAACCCTCTCCAATTTTTAATCTGAAGGGTTTAAAGCTTTGAATTGTAATAACTATCAATTTTATGTAATGTACATGCAGAAACCACAGAACAAGCAGCTCCTGTGTCCAAAACTATATTTAAAGCTTCTCCAGAAATTATTGCTGGAACTGTTATAGGTGTCATTCTTAAGTTATCGGCTTGTATTACTTTAATGATCTCAGCATCTTCAAAACTCATTAATTAATAATTTTAGTCCATACTTAATATTAGATTTTCAAAGATGGACAAATCATCTTCCAACATACAGACCTCATTTTTATCACTCTTTGAGATATTACTGTCACAATAACTTGAATCTATAATTTTTTCTGTCTCATGTTCAGATTCTTGCTGATTTTCAACAATATTTATATTTTTTTTCAAATTTGTGACATTTAAACCAAGGCTTATTACACTTATCACAAGTATTTGTTTCATGCTTCTAAGGTACTACAGGTGCTGGAGGATTTTTCTGCTTTCCTGGAGTGGTTTTGAATTTTGAGTTTTTAAAGGTTCATTATTCTGTTTATAAGTGGTGTACCTTGCTTCATACTTATGGTTTAATAGTATTTCATTACAAATAGTAATAAATTCAGAGTACTCATTTACCATTATTGCTCTAGCTACAACAATGTCTCTGACAGATATAGGTAATTTATATACTATTTTATCTTTCCATAAGTTAAAATCTATATTTGGTTCAATGGCTTTTAATATTTTATTTAAATGCATTAAAAATACCATAGGTCTGTCACCAGTCAACAGATTATACCTTTTGTTCTCATATAATTTTGGCTGGGTTAGTCTAAGTTTAGAACCTCAAAATTGTTTTTCAATTAGTTGTTTCCATTCAGCACAAGAGTAGTCTTTACCCTCACTTAATACAGCTTCAAACCATAATAAAACTTAATCCTTAAATAATGAAATTATTTTTGATGTTATTTCTTCATCTGGTAACTTATATGAGAATTATTAATTGTCAATTTTTTGAATAAAATGTTGCCAATAAGAGCTGGCTTCCCATTATAAGTTTGGTACTGGTCAATTTTTTTCCAATTCTTCTGATTGGATTTAATCTCACTGATCCTTGGAAAATTCAATAACTCATTTACTTTAGATACATGGTCTTGTATTTTGTCTTTTAATTATTTTTGAATCACATTTGTTCTTTCAGACTTGACACTTCCACCAGATGTTTTTACTTTTGGAGGAAATGGAAATGATTGAGATTCATTTTTGTAAATTAAAGGATTATTAATATACTGTGTGTACTTTTGATTATCATGATTCATTTGTAGATTAGAGGTTTCAATCTCAACTTTAGTTAATATTTGTAACAAATCAGAGACATTTTGATTTGTTTGTGCAAAAGATAATTTTGTTCTTGATTCATATTTTAATAAATGTGCTTCATACAATTTTTCTAAGTCACTGAATTTGTTAGAAAGTTCACTATGTTTATTACTTAAAGAATCATATTTAAGAGTTAGATCCAAGTTTTCTTTCTCTAATTCCTTGTTTCTTGTTACCAATTGAGAAATATTCAGTGTTAAGGATGAAATTGTTTCACTAGTAAGCTTAATTTCAGTCATTCTACTCCACAATGCTGAAACAATTCTATGAACAGTTGTATTTTTATTAAAATACTCAACATTTTCCTTTTCACACTCCTCAATATTTAGTGTAGCTCTCATCTCACTGATATGTGGTTGCAACTGGGGGTCAACTGTATTATTATTATAAATATTTCTATTTTAATTGAAAAAAGATAAATCAAATGTATCTACATCAAAGCCCAATTGTCTTAAGTACTCCTGAATTTTCTGTATGAAATTTAAATCAATTAAATTATCTGAAATATGATAATTAGTATTACTTAAAATATTATAACATGATTTACTTACAAAGGGATGTGAGAAAGCCCTCGCTTTTGGTCCTTTTGTTTTGGTTTGTGGGGGTTATCAGAAGTTCTCTAGTGAGGAGCTGGCTCCCTGTTGCAGATGTGAGTGGCCCATTGTTGGTGAAACCAACCCCACTTTCATTTTTCTACCAATATCTTGTCCTGGGACTGATTTGATCCTCCTGGGGTAGGGGGTGGCTGGTTTTGTTGTTCTCCCTTCAATTCTGCCAGTGTTTTATTCAACTGTTGGAATCCCAACTTGCAATTTTTCTATACCTTCTCCACCTCCATGATGATGGCAGACTTTGATTTTTCCAGCTTCAGGACTTTTCTGGAAAAGTGGGACAGTTGATCCAGAAACGGAGGTTATATTTTCTTTATAGTTACCTTTTTTAGGAGGGCTTCCTTTTCCTCCATGCTTAAATTTTCTAGCTGAGGACAAGACTGTCCTTCCATAGTTATATCCTGGTACATTGTTTTTAGCTTTACACCTGGGATTAAAAGCTGTTTTATTACTTAAATTGTCCTGTGGAACACTCATAATGTCTAAAAAACTATTTAATATGCCTACAAGAGGGAAAACCTACATGGTAATCAGTAGAAAAAAATATTAGTAATATAAATACTAATAAAAGCACTGGAGCTTACCCTGAATTTATATTTTTTTATTTATTTAAATAAAATATAATAAAAATTAAAAGAATCTGTTAAAAATTAAATAATAAGTTTAACAAGACCTTTATAATGGTGAGAAATTATCATACTAATATTTAACCAAATACCAATTTAATTGGGTGTAATATTGGTGACCAATTACCAAGTGAAATTGGATTTATATTGGGTACAATTATAATTGTAAATACATAATTTTTATTTAATAAAAATTAGTACAATTAATATAAGGGCTCTTTTCTACAATAACTGAGCTATTATGGCCCACTAATGTTCTGAAGACCCAAATATTTAATTTATATGAGCTATAATATAGTAAAAATAATGCCCTAAGGTTATACTAAAATAATAAATAATAAATTAAGAAAGACCCCCAATTGTCAGTGTATGATAGTACTTAAGTATGATTTAATAGTAAATATAAATTCATTACTACTTAATAATAAATTACTTAGAGATTTAACCTCAGTGAGAGACTAATAAAACTATTACACTCAATTTTAAACTCACAATATTTAGATTGGTGTGGACTAGTGGTGGAAAATAGGCTAATAAAATATAGTTATGGCTGATATAAAGATAATTTAAATTTATAAGGGCTTTTAAATATATTTATATATGTTAATAATTGTTAAATATTGTTTATTCTATGTGTAGTAAGTAATTGATGTCAAATAACCCACTAAATCCTCCTTTATTTATACCAAACTCCACTGTAGTGCACAGACCTTCAATCCAAATGATGTCACTGCTATCCCAGAAAATTAAAGCACTTTGAGGCTCATCACCTCCCCATGTCTTCCACTTCAAGAAGTTTCAACATCCAGACCTCCAGTAAGGGCCCTCTATCGTAATTAATGATATCATACACCCATACCATAAATAGAGAAAACAGATAGAAGCAGATATCATAAAGAAACAGGTAAAATATCTCATCCAAAGAGAATAAAATGAAACTCAAAGTATTTAAAGGAAAAAAATCAACTGTTCAAGCCCCCAATAACATCCTCAAGCATCCACCTTAACCCAGTAATCATATCCCAACCCATAAATCTGTGAAAATCCATTAAAGGAAGCAGATTAAATTGTCCAAACTGGATATATGTGTCTGAAAAAGGTGTACAAGCTTGTATAGGAATGTTGAGTCCATTTAATATGTCCATATGACCTAAAATAAGCAGAAAAATAAAGCTTATAGGCTATTTAGATGGTTAAATCTGCATATAGACCTATATATTCATAATATAACTACATATTTTACTTAATATGAGGTTTATGCATACATATAAGCTTATGTATGTCTATAATTACTTAATATCAATTAAGATATGTATATTATGACTACATTAGCACCTTATTGAGTATTATGGGGTTATGTATAGACTATATAAACTCTTATAAGTCATATAATAGTGTAATAAATATATATTTAAGCATATTAACCATATATATAGATAGGTATTATAACAATAATATTGAACTATAGGTTTAAGTAAATTAAGTTTATCTCATTTTGAGCATAAGAAATACTCATTCCTGGGGATATCTAGGCTGAAAAACCTTTCTTCAAGATCCCCCTTCAGTAATGTTGCACCAACAGTATGTAACAGGTTCAACCCTGGGTGAAAGTAAGGTCATTGTGATAGCGCATCAGGTTTTTAACTCTTTTTTCCTGGAAAGAATTGAAAAATAAAGTTAATGCTACTTAAAAGCTTGGCCCAGTGCACTTTCCCCCATTTAAGCTTTTTAGTGGTTAGGAATGTTTCAAAGTTTTTGTTATCACTATAGATGACAGCTTGAAAACAGTGAAGCCTCCCTTCCAAGTAGTGGCTCCAGGTGTGTTCAGCTTCTACTAATGTAAGTAGCTCTTTATCATATATTTTAGAGTTCAATTCATCACCCAATAGTGTACATGAGAAATACGCTACTGGGTGTAAGACATTTTCAGCATCATATTGGGATAATACAGCACCTAGTGCAAAATATGAGCAGTTACATTCCAGAACAAATGGCTTTAGTAAGTCTGGGATCACAAGAATAGGGGCTGTCACAAATTGCCTTTCCTGGTAATATAAATTATTTTGTTGGCTACTTTTCCATATAAATTTATCTTCCTTTTTTGTGAGGTCATTTAGTGGTCAGCGGATGTGAGACTAATTCTAAATAAAGTGGTGGTAAAAATTTTCAAAGTTTAAAAATGACTGGAGCTCCTTTACTGATTCTGGTGTTGGCCACTCTGTTACTGCCTTTACTTTCTCCTGGTCAATCTGAACCCTATCCTTCAAAATTATCATTCCCAGATAGGGGATTTCCTTTTCTTAAAAGACACATTTTTTCAGGTTCAACCATACCTGTGCCTCTCTCAAGCACTGAAAGTAATCATTCACTCCCATATGGTGTTTCTCCACTTATCTAGGGTGAATAAAGATGTTGTCTAGATAAACTACCATATCTATCCCTGTTCTATCTCTATAGATGCTATTGGTGAAGTTCTGGAGTGTATAAGGTGAATTATATTTACCAAAACGCATTACCAAACATTCAAAATGACCAAATTTAGTTCAAAATTCCAGCTTGTGTTCATTTCCATTTTTTGAACATATGTTGTCATACCCTGCCCTGAGATCTAGGGATGTGAAAATATCTGCACCCTGAATACTGTAAATCATCTCACTAGTCAGAAGAATTGGGTATCTGTTCTTAAATTTCAGTGCATTTAACCTTCTGAAATACATGCATGGTCTCAACAATCCATTCTTTTTACCTGAACCAATTACAGGGGCCTCCAAGGGAGATTCTGATTCTCTAATGAAGTCATTCTTCAAGTTTTCATAAATCATCTCTTTTAGGTCAGTTTACTCAAAGGTTGAAAATGGGATTAAAAAACTAAATTGATGAGTTGCACCTGATATCAGTTTAATGGCAAAGTCATATGGTCAATGAGGTGGAAGGGCCTTAACTCCTCTCTCTTAAAACAGTGGTAAGAATTCCCAAAAGGCTTCAGGGACCTTTTACTTGAGACTTTTTATTGGCTTTGATGACTGGTCCTTGGCTGAAATCTTGTCAGATATTTATAAAGCTGTTGTGTCACATTCCAGCTCCTCCTCTTCCTTCAGCTCCTCCTCAAATCCTGAAACTTAGCATCAAGAGAAAGTGTCAGCTGTTGTGAAAAGTCTACTGATAATTACAAAACACAAGGAGACTTTCTGGGAGGGGAAAGGGGGCCAATGTTTTTGCTGAGCCCTTACCCCTTCTCTTTTGCACCTTCTCCTCCTCTTTCTGCACTTCATCCCCTCTCTAGTCCTCAATGGTTCTCCCCATTGGTTCCCCATTCCCAGCCTTTTTCTTAGAATCAAGAGAAAGCATTAGTTCTGGTAGAAAGTAAGCTGATGATAACATAAAATCAGAAGAATTGCAAGGATGGGCCCCTGACCCCTGAAAGCTCCAGGGGGTAAATACTTTAGCACCAGTTTCACTTTTCCTTCCAGTCATTTTGTGGGTTATATTGGCCCAGCCATGTCATCCCCAGTACCATTTAATACTAGTCTCTCAAGTTTGTTGTGTATGACTTGCATTGAGACTCCCTTCCATTGCACCAGAATTTACAAAAAAACTTCTCTTTTACTTCTCCTCTCAAAGCTGGGGATCTGTTAAACATAATTAGATTCCTGGGGTGTTCCATTTTTACTTTTTATTTCTCTGTAAATAACTGTTGGAAATATAACAGTCTGTGGCCCCACAGTCCAGCAAGGCTCATATACATTTTGTGGTGTCAAGGGTCATCAAAGGAAAGTTCAGTATAATACAATGATAATTTACTTCAAGTGGCTTACACACTGATAGTTTTACTACTACCTCTCCCTTATCTTTTCCCTCCAATCTGCTCAAGGAGGGCACAACATTCACTCCTGAGAACTGTCTTTTAACTGTGCCTTTTCTGTGCTATCCTCCACTTCACTAACCCTTATTTTCCCTCTAAACTCCTTTTCTAAATGGCCACTACTCCCACATCAGAGGCACAGACCCTTTCTCATATGCCTCTAATATTCCTCATCAGATAAAATTCTCCTCCCACTAGCACTGTGTGAATTTACTGGATCAATATCCATGGTGTTTGGGTCTTGGGTTCTGGTCCCACTTGATGAGACATAGCTGCACCAATGACAAGCACTACTCCCACCATACATTCACCAATTTGTGAAATTGTTATCAATCTGAATGGAAGATCCATGAGTGCTTGGAGAGAGTTTTGAAAAGGTTTACTTATTAGCAAATTCCTGATATTTAGTGCTATTACATTCTTGAATTGAAAAATGAGTGCTCCTTCTCCCCATGTTGTGATGTAGCTGGTGTGGCCCTGGAGTTCTGACACATACCCAGCAGCTGAGTGTTTTTGGTGTAATTGCTTTAGTGAATTTTCCAAGGGTTTTACCACATCAGGATCACCAAAGGCTGGTTAAAATGCTGCCTTGAACTGGAAAAAAGATGGGTCTGAGTTAGTGCTTTCAAGGAGCTCCTTGGTGTATGGCCTTACCCAGTGTGTTTCTTCATTTCTGAGGTATGAAATTGAAAACAAAATTTTTGATTTCTCTTCTGGGAATTGATGACCATTAAGCAGGACATAAAGGTTTACCTACAACACATATTGATCTGCCTGGGGGCCTTGTTTTCCATTAAAGATTCCTGTGACAGAAATTTTTGGGCCCTTGAAAAGTGGCACTGGTGTGGTAGGCAGTGCTTATGCTTTGACTTCAGCAGAAACCTGCTCTGCTTCTTTTGGGCTGAAATATTAGAAATTTTCATCTTCTAGATTTTCCATGAGTATGGTATTCTGCTCCTTCAATCAGAGCATTTTCTCTGGCATCACAGTGAAAAGTGTTGCATCAGGCTAGCCTGAGGGGTTCAGGGCTCTTCTGTAGTGTGCTGGTCATAAATGAGACAAAATGTTAAGAACTAAAAGGAAAGACTACTACTAGCCCTAAAACTAGTCCAAGACATGACTGACTATGCTTAAGATAGAAGTGAAACTAACTGAGACTGACTATTTTGGGGCTGCCAACAGTGCAGGTTATAGCTGTGGGAGACTAAGAAGTAACTGGATTACTAAATAAGTTGTCCAATGAGGAGCATCCCACAGTGCTTTCCCCATAAAACCCTCTTATTAAATATCCCTCTCTCCAGCCTATTAAAATGCATAGCACCCATAGTGCTCCTCCTCCTTACCTCTGAATGCAAATACTAACACTACCCCCTCCACCCCCATCCTCACCCAACCATCCACCACTAAAGTACCCCTTCCATCCCCTTAGCTATACCCTTCGTGCCTTTATACCCCTTTCACTTCCCAACTCTCCACCACTGTCCCTCACTCATTCCCTACACCCCCTTGACTTCCTAACTATTCACTACAACCCCATACACCTCTAAAATACCCAACACTACTACCTTCACCTCCCAAATACCCACTTCTACCGCCTCCCTTACCCAAATACTCACCTGCACCCTCTCCTCCACTCAAAACCTAATCAGAATTGCCTCCCATCCTTACACTAGCTGACTAAGTTTATTTATTCTGCTTCTTATTATTCTTCAATATCATCATCATTATTATATCAATAATTTTTATAATTGCATTATAATAATAAATATTTATTATCGATTCATAATCATTCTTATGATCTTCATCATCATCAAACATAAATTTATCATATTTAATATATATCTTAAATCACCTATATATATAAAGATCATTATCATCATTATAGTTGTCTTGATGATCTCCATTATTGATGCAACACATAATTGGTCTATTCCATAGTAACAGCCCTTACCTGGGTTATATTTTTAAACATAGAAAAAATTATGTTTGATGATCAATCATCAATGATCATGTTTCTTCATTTAATTTTAAAAAATTCATATTGTATTTCAAGATTTAACTTTTGGATTAATTTGATTAATTTTTATATTTCATTCATGAAGAAAAATAAATATTTGTTTATCCATAAAAAAATTTAATCACAACTTTCATTGAAATGAATATTCTCCATGAGAATATATAATAAAACTTATGTCACTGTAGTTTAATAAAAAATTTATGTAAAATACTTATATATAATGCATATAAACTCATTCTTTATATTTAATTATCCACATTCATCATAATAATGGGTCATACATTAAAACTGCTGATGATTCTCACCAATTAATGACACTTGATCAATTTCATGTTTGTTTGTATAGTCATCATAGAAGCTCTCTACTTCAGATCTCTGCAATGCAACCATATGACTCCCATGGCCACAATCTACACAGAGGAAATACTATAGATTTCATAGTACAATGATTTTCACCTACACTTGGAAAAAAAGTTCTGAAAAATTTACTCAAAAGGGGAAAACTTCCTGAACCACATACAAATAGTCCACTTAAAAGATAAAGAACAATTTTACCTGAAAATGAGCCTTTTTCTGAATCTCATCCACCAGGTGTCCAAAGGACAACTGAATCCTCTCACTTGACCAAAAAGTTGGAACACCTACCTGTAAAAAGGTGGCCTTTGACTCATTCATTCCCTAAAACACAGCCACACTATTTAAAGAAACATGACATAATTTTTTCCTACTGTGGGGGATTTCATTAGATAGTACCAAAAGTTTCAAAATTATCCATTAGTCAACCAAGATTCTTCACTTTCTGCAGTGAGATTAAGGTCCAAATCCTTGAGCTTCAGGATCCCCCAGAAGCATTGAGACACCTTCTAATCAACTTGAATTCTGGTTAGTTTTATTTCTCATTTTATCTTGATAAATTTGTTTGTCATCTGATATATTCAAGAATTTTATGTTCAGATGCTAAAAACTTCAAGAAAATAATATGCTCTTACAACAACTCATTGGGAATGAAGTCAATGAATGTGCAAGGATTGATTTCTCAACCAGAGGAAAAAAAGGAATCTTCACATTTTGAATATCAGAAAGACTACTGGATTATATTTCTTCACTTCTGTGACCTCTGGATGAGACTGAAAGATTTTATCAAATATATGTTTCTGAAAGTGACCCTCTTTTACAAGCTCAACAGCATCAGCTTCATGCCCATGGAGAAATACTACTTCCTGTCAATCTACACTTGCAAGACATGTTGAAGAGATTTAATTCATATGTAAATTTATTAAAAAAAACTTAAGAAAGGATTGTAAAGGATGGTGAACACATAAGACTCTAACTCACCAGTACTGTTCCCAGAAATTTGGATCTTGGATGGTATAAAATTGCCACAGTTTCTGATATTGAAGTTATTATACAAGGAAGTGGTGAGCAGTTTAAGGGTTTAGAGGATATCATTCTGGAAAAATAGGATGAATCTTTTTAATGGATCAATTAGATTCATCGCAGCTAATACCCCCTGAACTTCCTCCCTGTTATTCCTCATTTGGAGATTTTGTATGGAAATTGGGTATTCCCCTAACTCAATAAACTCATGCTGAAAATAGTTAAGTTGAATCAAATGAAGATGATGAAAACTTGGATTTTGAAAGAGATAATAGACATGTAAATGGTATGTTTTTTTTCATATCCTTCCTTTTTTTTAAAAAAAATCGATCCATTCAGTTGATAATCATGCTCTAAGTTGTACAGGGTAAAAAGGGGACTCAAAAATTGTGTCACTGAAGCAATACTATTCTTATTGATATCACTTCTGTCATAAAGGGTTTCATTTACTTCACTCTTCTGGCTCACTATTTCAGGAATATAGGGTTAAATCTTTTTCTCAGGTTGAAAAAAATCTGCCTGCGCTGGATTGAAGACCATCCAGCTGAACTCTGCACTAATCTGTATGGAAGCATTGTAAATGTAATAAATAGTGAATTTATTTTTAATTAGATTGAGAATTGAATACTATGAACTTCCAATTTTGTTGGAAGACCATGAATCATGATGAAACTATATTATAATGCTATTTCTATTGTGAAAAATCAATAAATTATAGAACAGATCTATTTATGACAGTCACATGCAATCAAAACTAGAAGGAAATCAGTGAAATTCTTTTTGAAGGTCAAAATTTGAAAGATTGTCCTGACATATTGAAAATTAATTCAAGTTGAACCATGATGTTATACTGAAACAGTTTTTTAAAAGAGGAAAAAACAGAACATAGGTTGTGTATTCTTGGGGGGGGGTTAGCATATGTGTATTTCATTGAATTCCAGAAGAAGAGACTACCTCATGCACAAATTCTCATTTAATTAGATCAAATGGATGAGCCTCTCTCAGCAAAAGAGATTGATTCCATTGTTTTTTCTGAGTTTCTCAAGTTTATAGAAGACCCAATACTTTAAAAAATTTTTTACCAAATACATGCTTCATGGAACCTATGGCTCTTTTAATCCCCACTCTTCTTGCATGAAAGATGGAAAAAGTTTTAAGTAATATCCATAAAAATATAGTGATTCAACTTTAATGGATGAAGATGTTTATCCTTTATATTGAAAGAGGAGAAATGGGAGGACTTTTTTCCTAGTCTGAAGAAAGCTTTAACAACACCAATCAAAATGTGGTCTCTTATCATTCCTATTTATTTTTTTGTTTCAATTGCCATATCAATGTTGAAATAGAAACAGCTATTTCTGTAGTCAAGTATCTTTAAAATAAGATGTCTATCAAGGTCATGATTGTAAATCAATACTTTTAAAGCCTGTTGAAAACATCTTGGAGGAGAGAAAAAAATAATTGGATGGTAGATATGTTTCTTCTTCTAAAACATCTAAGCAAATTTTTAGATCCTCCATTCATGGACACAAGCTAACTATTATTAGAATTCAGCCCCACCTTCCAGGAAAACCATTGGTAATAGCTAATCCTGAAAGTAATGGAAAAGAGGTAAGTAAATGTAAAGCTATTCTTACAGAGTAGGTTACTGCTTTTCCAGATGCAACACTTCTGAGGTGAGAAAATTGGTTAAGTACCATGATACTCCATCAATATTTGTGTGGAATAGGTAAGTCTGTATCTTCATGACTCATATTTTAATTGTAAAATGACTGGCTTATCTTTCTAAACAGAAATCATAATAAAAATGTGGGTTTTGAGAGAAAAATAGTCATTTCAATGACAAAGGGTTGCCTTTTGTCAAGCCAGTTCTAAAAAAAAAAAAATTCACTTGTGATAGATTCTATATGATGTGGCTGATCTAAAATACTATGAAGATATAAAAACAGTGAATGGGGTCCTACATCATAACTTCAAAGCTGCATGCTTGAAACTGGGACGTCTTGAAGATGATTTTGAGTAAAAAAAACATGTCTATCAGAAGCTTCTTTCATAACAACAGATCATCAATTGAGGTAAATCTTTTGTTAAAAATCTTATTTGAAGTCAGCCCTCTGATCCAGTGGTTCTCTATGAATCATATCCCATGGCACTTGGGAATGACTGAAGACATCCACTATAAGCTAAGTTTCTTATTGAAATTCCTTTAGATCATCAAATTTAAGACTATATTTTAAATCTTATTTAGATTCTTCTTGATAAGAATGCATCTTCATGATCAGAATATGAACTTTCAGAAACATTGCAGCATTTCTTCTCATCATCCAGACAACTTATCTTAGAGGAATAGTCTTATGATCAACAAAGACTTTTCAAATTTTTGGGAGGAAAAAAGCCAGTATAATTACTTCAAACATGGACCAAAAGAATGCTTTTAATAGCATCAAGAAATCTTATGAAGCAGAAAAAAAAGGAGGGAGGAGGAAGAGGAGGAGGAGGGGTATGTTTCTTAGATGGATCAGGTGGTACTGGAAAAAACATTTGTCGAAAACATGCTTCTGGAATGGTGTCAAGCTCAAGCTCATGTTGGTCTTTCAGTGGGATCTTCTAAAATAGCCTCAATACTTTTTTCAGGGAGGATGAATTGCTTATTCAAGACTCAAGATTCTAAAATATTGTGAACATGACTTTTCTTTGTCTAATAGAAACTCAAAGTGACCTAGAAGAATTACTATGAAGGAAAAGGGTTATTATATGAGACAAGACTCCTGTTCAGAATTTTCATTGTGTTGAGACAGTGAATAGGACTTTGAGAGATATCCAAAACAAAGAGACTCCTTTTGAGGGAGTTGTGATACTTTTTGTAGGTATGATCATTTTTTGAATGTTATGATTATTATAGGGTTACAAATTTACATTATTGAGTCTTATACTAACTTGGGTCTCTCTTAGGTGACTTTAGACAACACTTTCCATTGATTCCAAAGAGTTAATGAGGTGACATAAGTGCATCAACTCTCATTGAATAGCTCCTTCTGAAAAAAAAAGATTCTTCACCTCACTATTAATATGCAACTTGAGCAATCAGGAATGGTTTTGGAACAACTAGAAGATTCCAATTCAATTTTTTTGATTGGATTCTAAAATTAAGTAAAGAAAAAGAAAAGGAAATGGAAAAGGAAAAGGAAAAGGAAAAGGAAAAGGAAAAGGAAAAGGAAAAGGAAAAGGAAAAGGAAAAGGAAAAGGAAAAGGAAAAGGAAAAGGAAAAGGAAAAGGAAAAGGAAAAGGAAAAGGAAAAGGAAAAGGAAAAGGAAAAGGAAAAGGAAAAGGAAAAGGAAAAGGAAAAAGGAAAAGGAAAAGGAAAAGGAAAAGGAAAAGGAAAAGGAAAAGGAAAAGGAAAAGGAAAAGGAAAAGGGAAAAGGAAAAGGAAAAGGAAAAGGAAAAGGAAAAGGAAAAGGAAAAGGAAAAGGAAAAGGAAAAGGAAAAGGAAAAGGAAAAGGAAAAGGAAAAGGAAAAGGAAAAGGAAAAGGAAAAGGAAAAGGAAAAGGAAAAGGAAAAGGAAAAGGAAAAGGAAAAAAAAAACAATAACAACAACAACAACAACAACAACAACAATGTTCCCCAATTTCTATAGTTATCCCCTTTAAACATTGTGTTACTCCAGGCTCTGAAGGTTTGAAAAGATGGGTATCAACTGTTTACTTAGGGTGTTACTTCACTTATTTATTTAATCTAATACCAAACTCCCAACTTCAGTAGTTCAAAAATAGAGTTGTTCTAGCTTCTAGAAATGTGAATATGAATGAAATGAATATGTTGTTTTTGTGAACATGCTACCAGGAACTACCACAACATTTCAACAATTCAGATTGAGAAGTGGTAGAAGATGGAACCATTAAGAATCTGTTTCCAATGGATGACTTAAAAAAAAAAATACTTTCAATCCTTTAGGTTTTTATTTTTTATTTTTTTTTTTAAAAAAAAGAAACACATACTGCTCTTGAAGAAAGAAAAGTCCTGCCCCCCCCCCCCCCCCCCCCCCCCCCCGCCCCCCCCCCCCCAAAAAAAAAAAAAAAAAAAAAAAAAAAAAAAAAAAATCATCTTACTTTTTTGTAATCTCGATCCCTCTTTAGAACTTTACAATAGAACAAGACTGGTGATCACTAGATTGGAGAAAATAGGTTGATAAAAGTATGTATTTTATCAAGGCCATATGAAAGGAAGAGAGAGTGTTGATCCTTCGGATTGAACTGAACTGTTCAGATAGGACAAATGACACTACCTTTTAAAACTGAGGTCATTTTAATTAAACTACCAATCAGATATAGCATTTGGGGATGATCATAAACAAAGCTCAAAGTCAATCAATGGATATTTTAAGTCTGAATTTATTATCACCAGTTTTGGGGGCATGCTCAGTGCTGTAGGTTGGTCATCTAAAGTGGCAAAGTATAATAGTGGTAATGACCATGTACTTTTTTTGGCTGAAAAGGTTAAAAGTAAGACAAATAATGTGGTATACAAAGGAGTACTCAATAGAAATGATGAATAATATGATGATAAAGTGAATAAAAAAAATAGGTAGTTCTGAAAACTCTTAAAATTGATTACTTACTTGACCCTGCTACAAACTTAACTTTAACAAGATTCACGATTCTAAATATATATATAAGTTATAAAGATATTTAATTTAATAAACCAGGTGGAACCACCAGTAAAACTGGCTTGACACTATATCTCATATTCTGATTCCACATTGAATCCCATGCGGAGCATGGGTCACTTATGCTTGTATCTTAATGACATCATATCAAAATCATCCAATAACCACTAATACATCTATATACTTCTATCTTTCTATCTATATATGTGTGTATGTCTGTATGTATATATACATTTACATTTACATTTTTTTATATAAAAATTTTATCCTCCTTATCACAATTTCTTTCCCGCCCCCCACCTTTCCCTACTTCTCCCCTTATCTAATTTTATTCCACGTTTAACTGTACCCGTTTCGAATGATCCAAAAGTTCATCTAACAACTCTTTATTGTTCCTAGCCACCTCTTTACCACAAGGTTGTAATACTTTTTCAATTGTCTCAACTAGTACACATTCCCTTTGTTCTTTTAAACTCTTCTTCTTCCTCTTCCCCTTCTCCTGCTTGTTATTATTGTCATTCGTATTGACATCATGGTGTTCTATAGGAATCTTATCTGAAACATCTGAAGATGATTCAACAGATACTAACAAATAACTCCTAATAATTGAACAAATGGTACATCGAATTAACTGTTGTTCTTCCTATCAGAAAAAAAAAAAAAAAAAAAAGGATTGGTTTATTACAAAACATTTACGTTTTGAATTAAAAAAATATCCAAATAGAAACATGGTCAGTTACAAAAATCAAAGATAAAATATGAAACCATGAAAAAAAAAAAAAAAAAAAAAACGATTCATCCATGCATCCATCCAGACAAATAAACACAAAGTGCAATGAATTTTATGAAATCTACCGAACCAAAATAGACCAATTTATAAGTAAAAATGGGGTCAATCAAAACTTACTGGAGCCGAACATAAAGGGTCCAAATATAATTCAACAAGTTCAGATATAGGAGTCACCGATATTGAATGAGGATTGGTTTCAAGAGCAGATTCTAAATAAAAAATAAATAAATGTACGTATATTCATTAAGAAAACAAATGAAAATTGATACGTAACAATTTAAACAAATTAGTTAAGAATTCGGATGACGAGTGTAAAATAATATACGAATGATTGTCTGATCTTGAACACGAAACAAACCTAATGAGAGGAACATCTGACCAGGATCCGGCAGACGCTCAACGAGATTGACTAGTAACCCAAGTGAAACACAAATCATATCAAACATGACTTCTGCTTCTAGAGTTTTACATGTTTCATCTTTAGAAACACAGTCCCCAGAAAGACTTAAGTTGTCCTCGGAATGTGAATCCTCAAGATCGATTGAATCCATGTCGTGATGAGGAGCGGATGATTTGATGATCGATCGAACTCGAAACAAGGTCGAAAAAAATGAAACAGTGGTAAGTTGGGTACACCATAGATGACTGAAATTCGTAACATTAACTAAAGCGCGCGACAAGCTGATGAAAATTTTGAGACCTGTGAGGAGATGAAGTTAAGGAAAGATATAAAGGAGACAATTGAAGGTGACATGAGCAAAATGTTTTTTTAAAAAAATGAAAGGGGAGGGAGACAGAAAAAAATAACCTAAGGAGGATAAGCTAGGGTGGGACGTTTTGGCCAGACAGAGGCAGTTGGATAGAAGTGTAGGAATACAAGGTGCTAGAAGATCGCAGACACCATCTAGAGCAAAGATGGCGTCTTCTTCACAAAGAGTGCAAGCTTCTATGACATTGGCACACAAGCTGATGATCCTTAAGTTAGCCTCCATTTTGAGTTCAAACTCGCGTTCAATGCGCTCCTGATATGAGTCATCTTTGTCAAATATAACCAAATAAAATAAGAAAGAACAAGATAGATACAAAAAGAAAGTGTACAGAGATGGTAGAAGTGAAAATAGGTACTGACATTGGAATCAAAGTAGGAAATAACTTGAGGACCAAGATTTTGGGCAATCTCATGCAGGCACGAAATTGTCACTTGAAATGTGCCAGATTGTACCAGAGAGCGTTGAGGTAGCCATCCTGATCTAGGTAAATATGCTGATACAGAGGCAAGGCTAAAAAGAGCTAGTGAGGTAGCTGATATCTGAAAACAAAGAGAAAGTTCTACTTTAGGAAGAAAAAAATTCATCATGATAGTACATACAATGAGAAACACAGAGGGGTTGGTATGAGCGGCAAAACCTAATTAACATACACAAAGTCCCAGCCTGGGCTTTAAAATTGATTGGTGGATGAGAAGTGAGATATCTACTAACTAATTTTTGTTTGCGGTCAATTAAAATAAACAAAACCATGATTTAGTCAGAAATATATGACAAGATGCATGAAAAAGGTACCAGTTATGACACATCAACCTACAAATTGATTTGGATGCTTTTCTTTGGAGGGACCAGAAGAACAAGGGGGATGGTGAGGATTAAGCATGATTTGATTTGAGGGAGAAAGATCTTGAGCAGTTGAAGTGAGCCAAAGCAAACAGTCAGACTGAGTTGACATTGAATGATGAAGGTGTTGTGGAATGGGTCTTAAGATGGGTTGAGATAACTTCTGATTTGTAGATAAGAGAGCGACATAGAACAAACAGGCAAGATTTATAATTTGATCGCCCTGATGTTTTGATGCCATACGAAGACGATTATAAACCTGAGGGATCATGTCATGATGTTGAAGCTTGCTAATAAAGCAAGTGTCTAACAAATGACGACTGAGTTTGATCGCACTTGATCTCCTGACATCAAGAGCTTGGTCATGATTTAAACCATCTAAAATAAAGTGGACGTCATCCATGAAGCGTTTTGAGGAACCTAAAAGTCGTTGTTCTGAAAGGGATTTTAAAGTAAGGCAGGGTAATGAGGCAGGATGACTGATATCCTCTAGTGGAAGAGTGAACTTGCTGGGAGGTTGAGATGGATGGGATTGAAAGGGATTGAAAGGTGAGGATGGACCATGAGAAGAAGATTGAGAATTGAGATGAGAAAGATCAGGCATGAGTGATTTATTTGAGCCGTAGGTAGAAGTGATTTTAGGATAAAAATCAGCAGCATAGACTCTAGGGAAAGAAGAGTTTTGGTGAAAATGAGAAGGAAGAAGATCAACTGAGAGATGACGAGTGAGGGGTTTATGAGGAGCGGATAGTTGGGTGGGAGAAGGAGGATGAGATTGAGGGAGAGGATTGGGCTGGGAGAGACAACAAGGGGGTGATGAAGGGGATGAAGATGATGAAGAGGGAAAGGTTGAAGATTTGATGAGATTGATTTTGAGGGATTTTGAGGGATGGTTAAGAAGAGCAGAAGAAGGAGAAGGAGAAGAAAAGATATCAAAGAGAGGGGTAAGATCTTTGGGAGGGAGATGGGGAGATGCTGGATGATGATGATGATGTTGTTGTTGTTGATGATGATGAAAAAGATGAAGGTTTTTAGAGGGAGAGTGATTGATGGAAGGAAGAGTTCTGCGCTGGACATAAGAAGAACGTTTTGAGTAGGTGATTTTAGGTTTTCTGTGTGGCTGTGGAAAGTGAAGATTGTGTTCCATGGATGAAGGATGATATTATAGTTGATGTCTGCAGGACTGTATATGCATAGGGTGGATGCATAGGGTATATGCATAGAATGCATCCACCGTATGCATAACCGTATGCATAGAATGCATCCACCGTATGCATAACCGTATGCATAACCGTATGCATAGAATGCATCCACCGTATGCATAACCGTATGCATAGAATGCATCCACCGTATGCATAACCGTATGCATAACCGTATGCATAACCGTATGCATAACCGTATGCATAACCGTATGCATAACCGTATGCATAGTTGACCGCTATTCATTTTCCCCTTCCTCCCCCTTTCGCCTGTGGCCCAACCCTGAAATGCAGTCAACCATCACGCCCCACAACATCCAACACGCTTCTCTTTCCTCTCGTTTGCTGTCCTTCAAGCCCAAGAAATCTTCTCAAAAACTACTCAAATGGCCTCACGATCTCTCCTTGACCACGGATATCGCCGCTGCTGGCTATTTCTATGATCCCCTCAAATCTCTCCCCGATCAAACCACTTGTTGGATGTGTGCTCATCAAGTCGTCAATTGGTCTTCCATCTCCTTATCTCCTTTTGATTTCCATCTCAACTTTGGTATCCTTCCGTTCTCTACCTTACCTTATCTTATCGGCTTTCTTTTTTTTCTTTATTCAAAAAAATATCTTTTAATCTTCCCTTCTTCTTCTTCCTCTCTTCTACCTCTCAGCCCCCCATTGTCCCATTGCTCTGATCTCTAAAATAGAAGCTGAGCGCGATCTCAATCAGCCCTCTTGGTCCGATAGTCCAAACCATCCTTGGGGCTCTTTGCACACTTCTTTTCCCCGCGGTCCCCTCCTCTTAAGTGCTAGACTGGCTACCTTTTGCACTCAATCCGATATTTGGCCTCATCTAAATGAACCCGGCGTCCCTAGTCCTAAAGATGTATTCTAATGCTTTCCTCTCTCATCTTTGTCTCTGTTTAACTATAATCTGCACCCTGTTCCTCTACTTTTTAGTTGGCTGCAGCCGGATTTCACTATGCTCCCAATCCAACCAAAAAAGGAAGATCTATCGTACTCGATGACACAACTACTTGTTGCTACTGCAATAGAAAAGTTACGGAATGGGAACCAAATGATAACCCCATGTTGGCTTATTTTTATTAGTATTTACTACTCAATCCTTTCCACCCGTCACTTACTTTATCCTTGATCTGTTCATGTTACCTATATATCCAGAGTCGTTCATCTTAAAAAAGGACCCTGCATTTTTTTTACTGCTATCGAAAACAATCTTCCTCATCAACAACAATCGTCTAAGACTGAAAAGAATGAAACTGTCAGTATCATAGGGCTTTCGTTATTGTGACCTTGTCTCATATGTCTTTTCTTTTCTTTTTAATTTTATTTTCCTTCATCTTCCCTTCCTCTTTCCAGGACCCCAATGCGACTCAAACTTCGTTGGCAACCGCACCTAACAAAGCACCAGTCTCCCGCACCTCTAAAAGGTTCCTCTTTTGTTTATTATACGTTACCATTTTTTTTTATTCATTTGTTCCAACTCTTTTCATGTCTTTGTTCAGATCTACAACTACTAGCAGAAGTAATCATTCAAAATGTGATAGTGCGGCTGACGAAAATACCCTTGATGACTCTGTCCTGGTATCAATGGCACCAAGAGTGACGCGTAGCTCACGCTCCAACCTCAATACGCGACATGCATTAGCTGACGCGTCTGGACAATCACTTTTGGTACATTCAAAACCGCCTTCAGCAAATTCTCACAAAATCGCTGCACGCCTCAAAGCTGACTCTTCTAACTCTGTGGATCTCACCAATTCTCGGTCTAAGTTGTACTCCGCTCACAATCAGTCTTTTGTTGATCATTCAAGTGTTCTGGAGGATGATGTCACCAATCACGCTCAAGTTAGTTTTAATGAAACAGTACCTGTCAAAAAGAAAACTTCCAAGAAGCTTAAAAAGGTTTCGTCTACTCAAACTTCATCTGAATTGAATTTTACTCCAAATGATAATGCTCACCCACTCAAGTCTCACAGTTCCCAGAAGGGAGAAGATCATCAAGAAAGTCAACCAACTAATATCTTTCAAATCCTTGATAATACCACGGTTTCTATCGAAAAGTCAAAACCCAGAGTTATCGTTCCTCGACCTAAAAAATCTTCTGTTTTAAGTTCTCGTCCGAAATCAATTTCCCAGTCTCAACCAAAAGACCCAGTAAATGCAGCCAAGAGTAAATTGTTCCCTGGATTAGATGTCAAATCTCCTCAACTTTTCGAAGGGACTCTACCCATTGCACCAAAAATAGGTACTCCTGGACCATCGAAGCCTGCTTCACATGACCCAGTAACCGCAAAGAATCCAAATCAAGATATTATCAGTGAATACATGGGAGATAATAAAGCTCCAACACCTATTCCTCCTAACTGGATACCTAATCCACTTAATCCTAATAGGCCGTTGCCACCATTAACGGAAGAAGAAAAACAAATGAAACTTCCTGAGTTTTTTAAATATTTAGCTGATAAAGAAGAAGAAGCATTTTTAAATTGGGTTGAAAGTCATGAAATGGAACCTTGGCTTGATAAAGTTGAGAAAGGTAGAAGAATGATTGTCGCTTTAGGGTTAAGGAATAGGAAAACTAGGACTAACCCATGAGATGGTTGTTTCTTGATTTATCATTTGAGGATTTTTATGTTAATAATAATACATAGGGTGGATATACAGCTAGATATAGATATATATAAATTTACGTATGTATGTGTGTAAGTTTGTTATTGATATGTTATTATTGGTTTTGCTGCTCAATGCAATGGGTTAGGATATGTCATGATGATTTATGATTAGTGACAGAATTGGCAGAGAGAAAGGAGAAGGAGATATGTGGGATTGTTGGATTATGTTATATTTTAACTTTTTTTTCTTTGTTCTTACAGGGGAAAGGAGGAAGGAAAGAAAAGAAAAGAAAAACCTGATTGTTGTGTTGTTATTGGGGGGGGGGGGGGATGGAAATATGTGTTTGGTGATGAATGGAAATTGATTGTTTATATATATATTTTAAAGGTTTTTTGGATCTTTTGTTAGTTAATATTAATTATTCTCTTATATTTATTTTCTGTCCAAAAAAAAAGTATATGTATTTATATATATATACAAGCATACATGACCCATGCTTTCCTCTCTGTATGAGGATTTTTAGTGGAATCAGAATATGTAACCTATAGTGAAATGAAAATTGGGAGTGGAGGCTGATGCATCTTCTAGTGACATGCAGCCCCATGGTTGGTTGGGGTCAGTTAGGGCCTTGATGTGAGAGTGCCAGAATATAGGAATAAGTCAAAAACCACAACTTATTATTAGGGAGTATCAATGTTAAGGGATCTGCAATTAAGGATCAGGAATTTTTTTTTTTTAGTGGGATCAGACATTATTAATTGTGAAAGATTCTTATCCAATAGCCACAGGTCTAGTGGATAAGGATTGCACAATAATGCATTATCTTGCCTCTTATACCCCAACTTCCATTCTTAATTCATGATCCCAAACTCATCACATCCATGATCGATTTTTAAGAAAGTCACATGACTTATAATTGCTGATGCCATCCTTAAGTCTTTCCTCACTCTATGCTACTTTATTTTTTGGTGGCAAACACATCACTTTTTTTTTTTTTTTTTTTTTTTTCTATCTACACACCCCACCTACTCCTTTGGTGGCAAATTCACACTTCCCACTCATCACCTAAACCTTCTACCAACAACTTTTTCTAACAACTATCATGGAGCACCTCTCTACTAGAAAGCAACATCATTCAGCTAAGAATGCTATCACTTTAACTTTAACTTTTGACTCTGGTTTGGAAGACACTTTAGCTTATATGACTTTTCTTTCCAAAAAAAAAAAAAAAAAACATCATCCCAAGGGAGACACATCTTTATCATGATCCAAGATATAATCTTACTTCAATTCTTTAAATTCATTATTTAAACTTCTCCTGATTCTTTTTTCAAACTTCATCAACTGATCTCTGATCATCCTATCTTCCATAGCAATTCTCATAACAAACAGTGTCATCCTGCCTTTCAACTTGCTGTTGTACTATGTTGTTTTGGCTCAAATGGAAAGGGTGCAGCTGTAAGATGTTTAGATAATCTCTTGACCATAGAATATGGTACCATCATATTATACACCAAGCACTGTATGATTTCTATCCTTTCTCTCAAGTCTCAAACACTTGCTTTCCCAAATCCACAACAGCAACTCAAATCCTCTCAAGTAATGCAAGCTGAAGGTTTCCCTAGCTGTGAAGGTTTTGTTGATGGTACAACTATACTGTTGAGTCAAAATCCTGCTCATTACAGCAACCATTATTTTGATTGCAAAAAAAAAAATGGTTCTTCAACATGTTCTCCAATTTCACATCTTTCATAAACTAACTTTTTATCTATCTTCCTTCTAGATACTCTATTGCCTTTCAACTTGTGTGCAATGTCAATAAAAAGTTGATTGCTTTTCACAGTGGCTTCCCTGGATCATGTCATGACTCTTCTGTCTTCCAAAGAATGAGAATTTCTCAAATTCCTGACTCATACTTTGACAAAATCTCAGTACCTCCTTGCAGACTCAGCATATGCATAGTAGAAAGTACATTATACCTGCTTTCCAAGGTGAAACTTTAGAAAATGATCACCAAACCACTTGTCATGATCTCCTTGCACAATCATGAGTAAAAATTGAACATGCTATTATGATTTTTAAAGGAAAGATTTTTTAGTCTCCAGGAACTCAGAATCCAACTTCAAAAAAAAAAATATAAAATAAAATAAAATTGGAAATCAAAACTGAAAAATCATTGGATAATGAATTATGTTACACTCTACAATATCCTAGCAGATTTAAAGTATGAGTGGAATGATCTCTATGAAGACAAGGATCCTGAACCTGTTCCAGCTCTTCCCTCCCTTAGATCACACACCATTCTTTCCACCAGCATATGCTCTGTCATTAGACGAATCACTCACTAACATTTTGAAACACAAACCTTTTGATTTTTTTTTTTTTCATACTCTCCAAATGTTCAACTTGTGCATTTTATTCACTTGGTTTGGTGTTTTTTTTTTTTTTTTTTTTTTTTTTTTTTTTTTGCATATTTGTCACCAGACAACCTATGCACAAGATTGAGGGTGTTCCTGAGTAAGTGAGATTGGAAAAAGTAAAATTAGAAATAATTTGAAGAATTGAGTCAAAGATATGTCAAAGAGAAATTGATACTACTTTGAGAAAGGTTCAATAGAATATTAATGTGTTTTTTAAAGTGACACTAACTATTATGGATAATCTCACAAAGGGTTAGAACTTAATAATCAAAGGAAGGATTCTGGATTTTAGTATTGATCAAAATTGATTATTAAGAAAGGTAGGAAACAATAATAGCCTAATATAATTTCAACTACTATCATAAAAATATTATAATTTAATTATAAGGAATGTAAAACCCACCCAAAAAATTATATAGATCACTTCACCTTGCATTTAACTCTTTAATAAACCATTATTACTTTATCACTGACCCTCCAATAGAACCCACAGATCCTTTAACTATAATGTTATTCCTACTCACAGACACTTAATTATCCTCAGATACACAACAACCCACATTAAGAATATTGTATTGACCATAGCACTAATGTATTGCACTTTTCTTAAGATTAAAAAGTATAAGAATATGATTGAATAATTTATAATTTAAGATTTAGATTGCACGGTGTGGAGAGACTCTTACATTTGCCTTGCTGTAAGCAGAATCCAAGGGAGTTGGATAAACCAAAGAAAACCCTGATAAAGAGTTCAAAATTAATTAAGCTATAACCTCTGCTTAATAGGGAGTTTCAGTTCTGGCAAATTGGCACTTATTTAAGTGTGGATTTCCAAAACACACTAGCCCCAATACTGGTGGATTTCAAAATGAAATAAGTCACTTATTTCACTCAAATCTACACTTTCTCAACCAAAAGTGCTGATTTCACCATCAAATCCCATTTCACTGATTTGTCAGCATCATCCCATTCATACGCAGCACTCCACAGCATAACACTTCATAACTCAAAACATTGTACATCATTTACATTTTCATATCATATCATATAAGAGTCATGCCTTCCTCACTTTCAAATTGTGATAAATTACATAAAGCAATGACTTTCATGGCTCTTGAACTGCTCTTGGACTCTGATTGCAATTCTGATTCTAATCTAGAAGAAGATTTTGTCTTTTTATCAAAAATGGCAACAAAACGCTACCTTCTTGCCAGAAAGCCTCAAGTACTTCATACACCCAAGTACGCCATCCAAACACTTCTTAACCTATCTACACCCAGTTTTAGACAGTTTTTCAGGACTTCTCTGGAATTTTTCCTTAAATTGCTTGAGCTTATTCAGGATCATCCCATATTTCACAATAATTCTCAAAAAGAACAACAACATCCTTCAATTCAATTGGCTATCACACTATGTCATTTGGGTTCCAATGGTAACGGAGCTGCTTTGAAATGTTTAGAAAATGTCTTTTATTTAGGGTATGGCTCAGTTAACACTTATACCAAACAATGCATCACTGCCATTAACTCCTTGGAATCTCAACTTCTCACCTGGCCAACAAAATAAGAGCGACTTGAATCATCTCAGGTTATGCAAGCAGAGGGCTTCCCAGAATGTATTGGTTTTGTTCACGGTACTATTATTCCTTTGAGTCAGAAACCTGCTCAAGGTGGAAACAATTACTTTGACCGTAAAAAGAGGTAGATTATTTTTAACTCCTTTCATTCTTTTTTAAACTAACACAAACAACTGTATCTTCTTTATAGATATTCAATTTCTGTTCAGCTTATATGTGACGTTAACAAAAAAATTATATCGTTCTTTGCTGGCTATCCTGGCTCATTTCATGATTCCTATGTCTTCCAAAGAATGCAAATTTCAAATGAACCTGAAAAATTCTTTGATGAAGATCAGTATCTTCCTGCAGATTCTGCTTATGCGAATGGAAAGTATGTACTTCCTGCTTTTCGGGGAGCAGCTTCAGAAGATAGTCAAAATGCCAAGTTCAACAATCATTTGGAAAAGTCAAGAGTCCGTATTGAACATTCTATTGGAATCTTGAAAGGCCATTTTTCTAGTTTAAGGGAACTAAGAAGTCCTCTTAGAAATAAATCTGAAGTGGAGGCAGTGATCAACTGGATTATGTGTTGCACTATAGTTCATAACCTACTTGCTGACCTCAAAGATCAATGGTTAGAGCTGTATGAAGATGAAAAAGTTGATTCCCCTCCGACTATATCCAACACTTCTATTTCTCAATCAACTAGTATAAGGGCAAAAATTCTTCCAATAACACTCCAACATTTTTCAACACAATTTTTTTTTTCATACTCTTCAAATGATCAATTTGCATGTTTTATTCAGAGAATGGTATTTTTTTTTTCCATATTTATTTTGTTTTTGAATTTTCTGTTAAAGTCTTATTTTTTTATCCCTCTGTGTTTTCTTTCATCAACTCAACATGGAATCACATATTTTTTCAGTTGCACTCTTTTTTTTCTTCACTCATATCCGTTTCCTCCTCTCTTCTTACATCACTCAAACAATTTCAATTCTATTTCTTTTTTCTCAACTCATCTCTCCAGGTAAGTCATTTTTTATTTTTTACTTAATTTTTTGCTAATTTTTTTTTTTTTTGGTTTTTTTTTTTTTTTTTTTTTTTTTTGGGGGGGGGGTTTTTTTTTGTAAGTGCTTTTTTTTAAATTTATAGGTAACATTAACTTTTTTTTTCTCTCTTCCTTCCCTCTTTTCTCTCATTCATCCTATTCTTTATCCCCCCTTGGCCTGGGCTTTTTCCCACCTTTACCCTCTCCTTGGAATGGATATATCCCCCTTTTCCCCCCTTTGGCTGCTTTATTCCCCCATCCTTGGCTCACTATAACCTCCCTTTCCTCCCTCTTTGGTCTCATCTCTCCCTTTCCCCCCCTTTTCGGTGTCCTCATTTCCTCCCCTCATTCATTCCTCTCCAACCCCCCTCCAAATTCCCCAAATCCCCCCTCCAAATAACCCCCAATCCCCCCCAACCCCCCCAATCACCCCAATCCCCCCCAATCCCCCCCAATCCCCCCCAATCCCCCCCAATCCCCCCAATCCCCCCAATCCCCCCCAATCCCCTCAATCTCCCCCAATCCCCCCTTCTATCCCCCTCAGGACCCCCCAATCCCCCCTCCTTTCCCCCCTCCTTTCCCCCCAAATCCCCCCTGCAATCCCCCCTCCTATCCCACTCAAAATCCACCCAATGCCCCCCTCAAAACCCCCCTACCCTCCCCCCTCATTCCTCCTTAACAATTTGTTAGCGAATCATTAAGTTAATGAACGATTACAATTAATTGTTCAGTAACTTAACAATTCGTTAGCAAATTGTTAAGCAGGAATGAGGGGGGGGGTAAGGGGGTTTTGAGGGGGGGATCGGGGGGATTTTGAGGGGGATAGGAGGGGGGATTGCAGGGGGAGTTTGGGGGGGTTCTGAGGGGGATTGAATGGGGGGATTGGGGGGGTTCTGAGAAGGGTATTGGGGGGGTTATAAGGGGGATAGGAGGGGGGATTGGGGGGGTTATGAGGGGGATTGCAGGGGATTTGGGGGATGTGGGGAGGTTGGAGGGGGGATTTTTACAAGGGTTTTTGGGAGGTGGGAGGGGGGTTGGGAGGGGGAATTGAGGGGAACGGGGAAGGGAAAAAAAATTTACAGTTTTTTTGAATTTTTTTTTCTGAATTTTAGAGATAAATATTCATCAAGTTCAAGTGAAATAAAAAAAATTCTTATTTGTCTTTTTAAGAATTTTTTTTTAATTTAAGTTAAGTGAGTTTTTTTTAATGTATAATTTTGGGTATTTGAAAAGTAACAAATTTTTATGTAGAAAAATACATGTCTTTAACTTCAGATTCACCACTTACCTCACTCTTTTCTTCTTTAACTTCATTATCATCTTCAAATTCAACTTCTTTTCAATCATTATCTAAAACATTGACAAAAAATGAAGAGTATTGAAATAAAAGATATTTAAAAAAAAATTCACTTGGATCAAATATTTGGCCATATTTCAAAAATCAAGTACTCTAAAACTAAAGTTGAAAAAAAAACAATTTTCCAAAAACGTTACCTGAAAATATACATTATTTAACCAAAATTGGAGGTGATGAAGTTATAGCTGTTATTAATAATACTTTCAAACCTCAATTTATTTTTGAAAACCATTCTTTTATTGGTTTAAAAGATGAATCATTTAATCAACTCTATGATCTCATCATAACACTCTATCAAATGGCTTTGGTTCACTTACCTTTAAGGAATAAGAATTTGTTGGGTGGTATTATGATTGGTATTGGATGGAGACCTGGATTTGATAAAAGATTTTCTCTTGGAATGTTTAAAAAATTTTCTGGATTTTTTAATATCATATTACTAAATTTAATTATATAGGCATATATTATTTACTCAGATCTTTATCTAAAGCTGAATTGGATAATGATTTTAGAAAATGGAATACATTACCTTCATTTAATTCAGTTTTTTCTCTTTGACTTAAAAAACTCTTCAATAAAGCTTTTGAAAAAAATCATGAACTTGCTACAAGACTTGGAATACCAAATTGGTGCGACTCTGAATGGGAAGATATTAGCAGTGATTATCTAGTTTTTTCAAATTTTATAATCACTCATTCTGGATTTCATAACCAAATTTGCACCGACTCAGATGATGCCAATTATCTTACTTATGGAATTTTCTCATATATTAATCCTATAACTAGACAACCTATTCTGTCATCTGCTAAAATTAAAGGACATGGATTCTATCTCCTGGATCATAGATGTATAATAGATTTTGGATTAGGAGATGGAATCATTGAAACAGTTTGGAATTCTTCTTACAATAATCACCAAACCACAAAGGCTCCTCCAGGTTTGGAATCTTGTCAAGACTTCAAGCATTTTGGTTGCTCTTTCCAGATCAGTCAAAAGTTAATCCAAAAAATAAAAAAGTTAAAAAAAGAAGAAAAAGGTAATAAATTTAAAAATTCTTTAGGTAGATCTAAAAAGTATGGGGATTTGTAGAGTCACCAAATATTTAATATTCTTCCATAAATTTATAATAAATAAATCTGATATGTCACTTTACTAAATTAAAGTAATGAGCCAAAGGTAATCATGACAACATTAATTTGTTTCATGGGGTTCCTCTAGCCTATACCTGTGGAAAGTCCCAAATTTAGTTTCTAGACTTGATCTGCATTTTGGCATGAGGAATCATCATTACTTTAAAGTAGTAGATTTGAAATATCTTATTTATATATTAATTAATTTATGTAATTATATTAAATTTTGGTGACTTTCACCCTTTACTTCAATAAAATGCAGGGGAGGGTATTGCCAAATTTTTAAATCTGACATGTGAAATTGATGACTTAGAAAAATTTGGTGGTACCCACCCCTTGTTTCAATGAAATTCAAGGGGAGGTATTGCCAAATTTTCAAAACAGATATAGAATTTTAATGACTTAGCAGTATTTAGATAAGCAAACTTATTAACTTGAAAGTAAAGATAGAAAAATTGTATTATGTTTTCAAATTCTCGTCAAAAAAAAAGTATAAGCAAACTTATTGACTTGAATGTAAAGAAAGAATAATTGTATGATATTTTTGAAAATTTGTCAAAAAAAAAGTACTATATTCAAGACCTTTTATAAGTCAGCGTATAAGAAAATATTACCAAAAATAAATCAAACAAAATTAATTTAACTAGAAAAAAAATTTATCAATTGAAAAGGTCAAGCAATTTTTTTATGTCCTCATAAGATTGGCCATTTTTTACACATTCCATAATGAAATATATTTTTTTAAAACTTTCTTGTTTTTCCAATTCACAAGTAGCCATTTCTCTTTGAAATTGACGGTCGTTTACTCTTTCCATCTTCTGTGCCTCAATTTTTTTCTTCCAAATCTAAGGCTTGCTGATCTTTCCTTAGCATATGATCAAACTTCATCTTCTCAAGGTCAAGGGTATTTTTTGCAATACAGATTTTTGCTACAAAAAGAGAAATGAAAAAAATAAGTTAATAAATAAGATATATAGTAAACAAATCTTACTTATATATTTTTTTTCAAAATAATCCTCAAGGGAGCCAATTGAGCTTTTTGAAGTATTACCACGTTTTAAAAGATGGTTCAAGTTCATTGAAGTTGAGGGTCATTTCTTTAGTTTGGAGTTTGAACAAGAGGCTTCAGGAAGTTCATCTAAAGAATCTTCTAAAGCGGGATTCACATTTCCAGAATCGAAATTATTTAATGTAGTTTGAGTTTGAGTAGGAGGAGACTAGAAAGAAAGAGAAATTTAGAGAAGAATTGAAGAAAAAAAATAAACATAAATTTAAATTTTGGGGCTCTGAGGATTCAGATCTGCTGCAATATAATTTTTCTGCTTGATAGTCAGGATCATCTTCAGCTGAACTATGGTTAGAAGGTGGAGGTGATTGATCTCCTTCAAGTAAAGGTGTGTCGGGAAGATTATAGGAAGGTTTGGATCCAGAGGGTATATCCTTAGTAGTATTGTGTAGAAACCAAGGGTTTACATCAACACCGGAGCCAAAAAGATTATCCATTTCCTCATAGAAAGGACACATGACATTGAGCTTTTTGGAAACAGTAGTAATTCCAATCTCCAAATCATCATCCTCAATACCAAAGCCAGTTTCATTTGCAGCATGATGAGCCTTTTTATATTTTGATTGATAACTCTTAAATCTCTCTTTTATTTGTTTAGTATTGATATCAATTCTCCCCCTTGTTTTCTTCCTTACTTCATTGGCCATCAATAAGTAGCCATTAACCTTTGAAGAAGGTGGACGTCCAATATGGATGGACTTTTCACATCCAAAACATGCATCATAATTTTATTTTATTTTAAGGAAGTTGATTATGATGAGATAATCATCCTTTTTTAGCTGACCTGACTTTGATTTTCAGGTGTGGGGCTTGCTTTATGAGGAGACTTTTGTGACACAGCAGATTTTTGAGTTACCTTTTGAGATTTGGAATGTCTGGGAGGCATTATAAAACTGGTACATAACAAGAAAAGAGATTAAGAGGTAGAAGAAATAAGTAAAAAAGAATGTAAACATGCCTGGTCAAAATGTTGTAATAAAATGTTGAAAATCTTAGGAAGGGGTGTGTGCCAAGGATTGATGGGTAGGGAGAAAGGAAGGTCAGTGTGTCACATGCTGCAGGGATGGGGTAAGAAAGGAAGGGATGTTGTGGCCAACATGTGGTTGTGAAAAAAACAGGAAAAAAGTGCTGATTTGAGGTCATAACTGACACCCTTTTATGAAATAAGTGACTTTTTTGCAAAATTTAAGTGCTGATTTGGTTTGAAATCTGCACTTAAGTCAAGTGCGGATTTGCCAGAACTGACACCCCCTAATATGAAATGGCTAATAAAATATTTGTTATTAATGGTGTTGAGATGTAGAATCAGTGTGCTTTATAATGAGGTTGAGAAACACAACAGTGAAGCTGTATTTAGAAAAGTTATTTAAATGATTGAAAAATGTGTTTTTATGAAGCTTTTATTTTTATGAGAGTTAGTTGTTAAAATCAAGTCCTTGGTGATGAGACCTTTATAATGGTACACTATAAGTTAATATATATGATGATGAGTGAAGTTATTAAACTTTTATGTAAAAGTGGTATATTTATAAGGGTGTTACAATTATATGATTTGTTATGAAAATAATAAAAATTGTTATTAATTTATGTTATTGGAGTTTGTCCTCTGTATGATAATGATTGTTAAGATACAAGTTGTTAAATTCCATTGTTTCACCTCATGGATTCAAACCAGAAAAACAACCATATTCTTGTTGACAAGCCCAAAAACATGCCCACACCCACACCTTCCCCTCCAATTCCTCCCATCCCTCTGGTCCTTTAATCCACCCCTCCTTCACCCTCTCCCACTTTTTCATCTGACACAGTTTTCCCTCCTCCCTCCTCCTAAAGCTTGTTGACTGTCAAAGAGACATTGTTTTTCATTGCCTATGCCCCCCTATAGGCCCCCCCACAGCCACTCATCAAGCTTCATGGAAGAGTCTTGCAATTCCAATCCTGAACTCTTTTTTGCCTCCCCAGTCCCCTCCCCTCCTTCCCCCAAGAAAATTCTCTCAACACCTTGATACACAACCCTGAAAACCCCTTTGCAGACTTTGGACTCACTGCTGATCCCCTGGTCCCTCTTCCATAAGCCATCAACCCTGACTCTCCAGCTTCCAGAGTTGTTTACCTTGTTGGCTTATCTCATGCTACTGACATTGCCGCTCTCTCTTTGTACCTCATAAATCTGCTGGACATGGTTAGGGAACACCCTAGGAAAGGCTCCAAGGTCACTGTCCATCTGGCCACCCTGTCTGACATCAAATCTTTGGCGGCCTTCATTTCTCATCACACTGAACGGTCAGAATTCCACCAATTGCCTCCCTCCTCTCCCCCTCCATACATTTCCTCACTCAATAAGAAGATGGACAAAATTATCACCTGCCTCCCCCCTTCTTCCCCCTCCACCACTCCTACCACCTCTCCTCTGGCCACTACTCCTCCTTCACACCCATCATTTTCTCAGGCTGCTGCTTCCAACACCCCTCCCTTGTCTCCTCCCTCCCCTCACTCTGGTCCCAACTCCTCTGGCCTTCCTCACTTCAAACTTAAACAGGCTATCCCCTCAACTCCTGTCCCTGTTGATATTCCTAACTCCCAACTCCTCAATATGCTAAATAATAAAGTTAATGCTAATAAAATATTCAACCCAGAAATTAATTCTCCCATTTACATCCAAGGTATAGTTAGGCACAAATCTAATTATCTCAAGATCATCACTGCCAATAAAAGTGATCTTCATTCCCTCACTAGCATGTGGCAGTCCTGGATACATCAAGGCCTAATATACAAAGCCTCTTCTTATCTGGTGGTTTCTCATGGAATTCCAACTTAGCTGGACCTCAAAAATCAAGCAGATATCCAAACTCTCATAGATTTTTTGCATTAATGGTTTAGTCGCTTTTTGTAAATCTTTTCTTTGTAAATTAACATAATTTTCTGATCCTATCCTTTTCTCCTATTGCCACTAATTTAACCACAGCTAAAATCTGCATTGCTTCCCCTCCTTCATCTTCACTAAAAATCCCTTTCCTCAAATCCACCTTGATCTCCACCTCTTCTCCTCTAATAGACACTAAACCTCACCCTTTAAGTTCTACTTTCTGCCCAACCCCTCAAATTCACCTCGCTTACCTCCTATTTGTCTCCAATAGACATCCTACTCCTCAAAAATATCTTTCTCTCCATCCCTTCATCTCCACTGGAAACCCCAGCACACCCCTTCACCTCTAATTGATGCCCAACCCCTCAAATCCACCTTGCTTACCTCCCATTTGTCTCCAATAGACACCCCAACACACATTTTAAAATAAACTTGATTCCCCAACCATCAAATCCACCTTGCTCTCTACCCCTGCAGCTACACTAGAAGAACCACCCCTCTCCTACACCTCAAACTGAAACCCCATCACCCAAAATTAGCTGGCCACCCTCTCCATAGCCCCCAACCAAATTCCTTTACCTTTATATCCAATATTCTCCTTTTCACTTCACCTCCACAAAAAATGATAATCTTAAACTATATAATATAAAAATTGAAAAGATGGTTAAATAAAATTAATACAAAAATATTAAAATAAGCTAATGATACAGACTAATTTTTGAAAATACCTGAAATAATCTATGGGACTAGATATATGATTTAATAGCCCAAAAAATAAAATTAAAAATGAACATTATTTGAAGAAAAAATCTAATAAATAAATAAATTATGAACTGATGAATAAAGGAATTACTATATTTCACAGCATTAAGAATCTCTGTAAGAATAACTAAATTGCTGGCAAACAGTAATCTTTGTAGTCACAGTTTTATTTATTAAAATAATGATGTATATATGGGTTGTGGGTCACTTGAACAAAATTTTTATTAAAATCTACTAAACAGCTGTAATTATTTTAACATAATCAATTATATTTTAATTTACTAAGGTATAAACTTAATGGAGTTTAAAATCTGCACAAAATTAACATTATCTAGGTAGAAATCATATATTTTTACAATAATTCTCACAAAAATGTGGTACATGATGATATATGTTGCTTGGGGGTCACAATAACACTCATTTGCTGATTTAGTACCTTGAAAATATATTTAATTTGTCCACATAAATCAAGATTTAAAAAAAAATATTAATACAATTTATCACCTGAACCTTTACTCATACACATCATTATAGAAAAAAAAAGTATATTTCATAAATTTTGAATGTAACAGGACCATAATTTTTGTATTCAGGAGACTTAAAAAAGAATCAGGTCAAAAAGTTTTTAATATTTTTGGGGGATAAATTTACTTTTTTACATAGTTACAGCATAAATGATAACTCTTGGCCCTTTTGACATTTTTTGTGCACTTTTTATACTGGTGTGGTATCTTTTATGTTGGGTGTGTCACCCATAAAAGCATAAAAACCCCTGTTAAGGGCCAGAACAGAGCTGAGCCAGGAAAAAAAATTAGTACATAATTTATGACAAAAATTCCAAGAATTTAAAGTTTTTCTGCACATATAATTGTATAAATTAAAGTGACTTTTTGTCAGCTATTTTGTCATTTTTACCAAGATTCTTAATGCTGTGAAATATAGTAATTCCTTTATTCATCAGCTCATAATTTATTTATTTTTAAGATTTTTTCTTCAAATAATTTTCATTTTTAATTTTATTTTTTGGGCTATTAAATCCTATATCTAGTCCCATAGATTATTTTAGGTATTTCCAAACAGTAGTCTGTATCATTAACTTATTTTAAATTTTTTTTTAAATTTTATTTAACCATCTTTTCAATTTTTATATTATATACTTTAAGATTATCATTTTTTGTGGAGGTGAAGTAAAGAAGAGAATATTAGATTTAAAGGTAAAGGAATTTGGTTGGGGGCTATGGAGAGGGTGGCCAGCTAATTTTGGGTGATGGGGTGTCAGTTCAAGGTGTAGGAGAGGGGTGGTTCTTCTAGTCTAGGTACAGGGGAAGTGTCGGCAGGTTGTCTAGAAGATTGTGAGGAAAAGAAGAAAGGTAAATAAGAAGAGGGGGAAGTATAATAAAAAATAAAGAAATAAAAATAATAAAAAAATATAATGATTCTGAGATAGAGAGAGTCGACGAGTTTCTTTGGGAATTAACACAATGGTGAGGCTTATTAAATTATAATATATTTTGTTTAAAGTAAGTATTATTTTCTCTGCGCAGCCAACACTATTATTACTATTAGACTTAATGCAACCTGTAGTTAGTTATATAAAATTTAAATTAGAATTTTAATACTAATAAAAATAATAATAAACTGGTTATATTAAAATATGTTCAAGTTTGGAGTGTATAGTAAGTGATGAGGCTACAGGGGATTATCCAAGGCCCTTTTATAGGCAATGGGTCCTCTCAAGCGCCACTATATTTGTAAATACAAGAATCATAATAAGATGAAACAAGAATATAAAAGAATAAGTGAAACATAACAATGTAGAGAAAATTATGAAACAAATAATTAAAACCCCAAATAAGAATCAAATTTTCCCACAATTAATTCCCAAATCAGTGAGTAAAAATAGTTAATAACTAAACAAGCCTGGGACATAGGAACTATGAGAAAAATAATTCAAAACAGATGGTACAGTCTGATTTAAGGATTTTTAAGTGAAACAAGAAAAAATATTTTGACGCAACAAAATATGTAATCAATTTCAATTTAGTATAAAGAAATTAATTAATTGTTCCAACTATGTAATTAAATAATTAATTTAAATGAAACAAGTAATTAATTTATTACTAAATTAAGTTGAGAAATTTAATACTATTTTTTAAAATAAGTATTATAATTTAATTTTTTTTATTGATACAATTAAGGGTCCAAAAAACAGCGGCAATAATTATGGATAATAGTATATGAAAAAGGTATATTTTAATAATTAAATTTAATTAGTAAAGTAATTACAATATAAGATAAACACTTGAATATAATTATCTTATAAGTTTTAATTAATTAATTTATAAATATTAAATAAAAAATGTGCCCTTTGTTATGAAATTAAATGCTTTTAAATTATTTTATAATATAATCAAAATAATATTTACTTTATTTATATAAATAAAATATTAATATAAATTTATTATGTAATATAATATTAATTTAAAAATGAATACTCTGTAATTATTATGTCTTTATTTAACTCTAATAAATTATATGTTTATTTACTGGGCTCCTGGGACAGCCTGGCTGACAGGAAGAGAGTAAGGTGGAGTTGATGCTTTTGGAATCAAGTTTTGTTGAAAAGGTGTGTTGGGGTGTCTATTGGAGAAAAATGGGAGGAAAACAAGGTAGATTTGAGGGTTTGGGCATCTAGTAGAGGTGAAGGGGTGTACTGGGGTGTCAATTGGAGATGAAGGGATGGAGAGCAAGATATGTTTGAGGAGTAGGATGTCTATTGGAGAAAAATGGGAGATAAGCGAGGTGATTTTGAGGGGTTGGATAGAAATTAGAGTTGAAAGGGTGAGGTGGAGTGTATATTAGAGGAGAAGAGGTGGAGATCAAGGTGAATTTGAGGAAAAGGATTTTTAGTGAAGGTGAAGGGAGGGAAGCAATACAGATTTAAGTTATGGTTGAATTAGTGGTAACATGAGAAAAGGATAGGATCAGAAAATTATGTTAATTTACAAAGGAAAGATTTAAAAAAAGGGACTAAACCATGAATGCAAAAAATATATGACTTACAGTGCTTGGATTTATATTTCTACAGATGGAGGTGATGAAGAGAAAGATGAAAAAGAATAAAAAATGACTTACCATAAATGGAAGGGAAGTAGGGGCCATTAGAGAATCAGTGGGATGAGTGAGGATTCTGGTAGAGAAAAAAAATTCATCAAAGATGAACACAGGAAAGGGAAGGGATGAATGGGGGGAAATCAAATGTGAGAAAAGCATGTGAAAAAGTGGAAGTGGCTTGGATAGGGTCACTCCATGGTATCAAACAGAATCACAACCAGGATTAAAACAGTTACATAAAAAACATCTAAGCATTTAGTTAATGGTTTTTTTCTCTTGTGGAATGGTTGTATTTTTGTGAACAGTTGTTAAAATCAAGTCCCTGAAGCTGAGACCTTTACAATGCTACTATATAAGTATATTCAAATGTTTTGTGGAATAATATTTATGAAATGTTATATAAAGGTCTTACAAATTTTAAAATGTTATGTAAATATAAGATGGTAGTTGTTAGTATGATCACTTAATGTATGATGTCTAATATAATTTTGATTATACAGATTTATATTCATATTTAGGTCACATGCCCTGTTTTCCCTACCCAGAGCATCCCAGAGTTTGTACAGAGCTTGTCTAGAGTATTCCAGAGGGTGTACAAACATCTGGACTGAATAAGAACCTTAGAATGTTAGTAAAAAATCTAGAAAAATTACAGATGATAGAGCTATTTCCCCTCTACACTTATAACTAATTTTTGTAGTTCTCTTGGCCCTATAAATCTAATTATAAATAATCAAAGTTAAATAAATTATATTAAATCAAAAATAATCAAAAATAATTTATAAAATTATTAAAAATAGTAGTAAAATAGTAAAAATTCCCTAAAAATTTTCAAAGTTTCCTGAGACTCCTGAATTTCATTTATATACACCTTTGAGCCTATACTTAAATTTATTGACAGTTAAATATTCATTTAATCTTGACTTGTTTAATTATACCCTTTACAACATAAATACCATCCATTCTTTTAAATAAAAATTAATTAAAATTGGATTGGCCTTTCCAATCTTTATAATAACCTTCCAATATCATCCTTAAATAATCCTTAGTTCTTTACTAATCTTTAGGCTGCCACATCAGATAAACTGGATGGAAAACATCCTGAAAGATTGAAACCTTTTTTTCAAACCTGAAAATTATTGTTCCACAATTACCCTTAAACCTTGAACACAGATTTCTCCAAGGTAATTTATACCTCATCATTCTTATCTGGAAAAGAATCTTGATGGTTTGAACCATATTTTTTTATGATTTCTTTGACAGAAGCCCTTTTTTCATCAATAATTGGGAAAAATTTGAAGATCAACTCTTTACATTATTTGGTGACCTTGATGAAACTGAAAAAACATAAATTGAATTAGATTTCCTTTGCATTAATAATAACTGGAAAGCTTCAGAGCATACCTCAAATTTCATGGATCAAAAAACTTGAGTAGGTTGGAATCATGCAACCTTAAAGTATCATTTCAAAAAGGGACTTCCTTCAAGTATTCTTGACCAACTAAATCTTCATGGTAAAAAAAGGATGACCTTAATAGACCTAGTAGATAGGACCCTTGAGCTTGATGGTTTTCACCTGGGCCATCTTTGACAAAATTTTCATTCCAATAAATCTCATGGTTCAAACATCAAATACAGCACTTCCTTGAATCATCCTTGACCCACTCAATAATTGTTTTAAACTAAACCCAATCAAAAGGGTAAAGAAAAGGCTCAATCCAAAAGCTTGACCCCAGGCAATATCAGTAAGGTATTTTATACAAAAGGGGAATTAAAGGAAACTGAAAGGAAAATAAGAGAAAATAATGGGTTGTGTATGTATTGTGGTGTAAAAATAAGTTGGATGAATGTTCTAAAATAAAGGACCAGAAAAGTAACAGTTCCAAGTCAAAAAACCTGTGAATGGTCTACTTGTGTGCAAAGCAAACTATTTTTGCCCACCAGATTTGGTATTTTCAAATATTTAGTAATCCCTTTTGGATTGTTTAATGTACCATTGACCTTTCAAACTTTTTTCAATGATATCTTCCAAGATATTTTCAAAAAGTTTGTTGTTGTCTATATAGAAGATATTTTAATCTTCTTGAAGACCCTCAAAGAACATATTCAACATGTCAAAGGGTTCTTATTTAACTTTGAGAACAAGGCCTCTACACCAAGAACACCTAAAATCTATTGAATTTTTGGGTTTTTTATTTTCTTCTGATGGATTAGTCATGGATGATAAAATGGTTTAAAAAGTTTTGGAATGGCCAGAGCTAACAACACTAAATCCTTACAGGGATTTTTAGGTTTTGTAAATTTCTATATAAGATTTATTAAAATTACTCTAAAACTATTGAAAATCTTACTTCTATTCTTTAAAAAAATAATCCTTTTGTCTTCACAGAGATAGCACAAAAAGAATTCAAAGAATTGAAAACTGTGTTCACCACAGCTCCAATTCTTTGACATTTTGATCCTACAGCCTTGAAAATTGCCAAGACAGATGCTAGCTATTATGCTATAGCAGGGGCAATATCCCAATTAAATCCTAAAACAAAACTGTTCTGTCCTGTTGTGTTTGAATCACACAAATGAATAGCAGCAGAAGTAAAATAAGAAATCCTTGATAAAGAGTTACTTTCTATTATTCATTGTCTTAAAAAATGGTGTTCTTTTCTCCTCAGTATAATTAGTTCTTTTCAAATCTTAACTGATAGTAATGCTTTGAAATACTTCATCTCTTCCAAAGTACTAGCTATAAGTTAGGATAGGTGGGCTGAGTTCTTATCTAAATTTTATTTTACTAATACCTGCCATTCATTGAAAAGTTGAGCAGTTCCAGATATTTTATCACATCAGGACAACATTTATCCACAGTGGGGGGAGGAATTTGCTGAAAGAAATACAGGAAATGTAAAATCAATTTTCAACAAATAAGTGTTAACAACTCATCATCCTAATTCAATGAAAACACAATCAATTCTAAATCCACTATCCAAAATTTGACAAGCTCAGTCAAAGGATGATTATTGTTCAGGACTTAAAGACCAAATACTCCTAAGGCAAGGGGCCAATAGATTCAGTTTAGAATCAGGTCTGTTAGTATTCAAAGGTGGAGTAGTCATACCCAAAAATAAGTATGCAAAAAGATGGATTTTTAATAGTAGACATGATTCACTATTAGCTGGTCATTTTGGTGTTGATAAAACTTACCAGTTAATAGCAAGGGATTTCTTCAGGCCAGAAATTAACAGGGATGTTAAGGCCTATATTAAAGCCTGTTATGAATGTAATAGGAAAAAGAAACCTTGAAACAGGAATTATGGGTTTCTTTGACCACTTCCGATTCTCTCTAAACTATGAGAATTAATTTTGATGGATTTCATTTCTCAATTACCTCCATCAGATAAATTAAATACTATAGTATTCATAGTGGATAGATTCTCTAAAATGTCTATTTTTATAAAAACTAATACTAGTGCAAAAGCTGAAGATTTAGCTAAATTATTTATAGAATTTTTATTTTTCTAAACATGGCTTACCTACTGATATTCTTCCAGACAGAGGCTCCGTGTTAGGTTCTACTTTCTGGACTCAACTTTGTCAACAATTAAATATTATGAGTAAAATTTCTACAGCCTATTATCCAGAACTAGACGGGAAAACCAAAAGAATCATCCACATCCTCAAAAAATATCTTCCAATGTATTTCAACTACCAACAAGACAATTGGACCTCATAGTTACCATTGTCCAAATTTACTTATAAAAACTCAACACATTCTTTGAAAAAACAATCTCCTTTTGAAACAATCTATGGAACAAAATCCTTTATTCAATCCAATTCATGTAGGAATTAATCATCCTGCTGAAAATTATCTTCAAACAATTTCACAAATTCAAGGTGAACTTCAATCTAACCTCAAGGTGGCAAATCAAAGGTATAAGGAGCAGGCCAAAAAAACATCAAAAATCTGCTCAACTTTTTAAACCAGGAAATAGAGTATAGCTCAACTCAAAAAACATTCTAAAAACTTGAACATCAAAGAATTTATTTGAAAAGTGCTTGGGTCCATTTAAAATCAATGCTGAAGTCTCTAAAAATGCATTTCAACTCAAGTTATATTTCAAATGGCAATCAATTCATCCTGTTTTTTACATTTCTCTTCTGGAACTTTCTGGAGAAATATACACAGGCAAGAACCAACCCCCTTCCAAACCAGTTGAAGTATAATATCATCCAGAGTGGGAAGTAAGTTGGATTCTTTATTCAAGAAGGCACAAGGGGAAGCTTAAATACCTTGCGGAATGGGAATGCTACCTCAATTACTCAAATAAAACATCTTGGGATCCAGCCATTAATGTTTAAAAAGCTCCTAAACTTTTAAAATCTTTTCATTTAAAATATCCTAAAAACCTATACCTTAACCTCAATTTATTTTACTTAAACTTCTTACATTTTTTTAAAAATAAATTTTTAAATTTACTTATATTTTTTCTTTTTATTTCATTTCTTTTTTTTTCAAAAACCCTAAATAATTAAAACAAACTGAAATTTAAATTTAAATTAAATAAATTAAATTAACGAAATCTAAATAAATTATATATAAAAAAAATTAAAATTTTTTCTTTTCTTTCTCTAAATTTTATTACACCAAATTATTTTTTCATTTCTTTTCAATCTTATTCATTTCTTCAAAAACTTCAACTCAACCTCAATTCAATCCCTTATTTCTACCACATCAATTCAATTTAAAAATTTTACTTTACTTTTCTTTTTTTTCTTCTATTTAAACAGTTCTCAAACCTTCAACACCATCACAAAAAAACTTCAAAAACCATCTTATGCCTCAGTTATCTTCAAACTGGAGTTTTTTTTCTTTTAAAATTTTCTCTAAAAACAACCTTTTTCTTTTCTTTTTCTCTTCTGTTTATCTTAACTACTAAAATTTTAAAAAAAACTTTGAAGTAAAAAAAACTCAAATAAATTAAATTAAATAATGTAAAAATAAATTTTCTTTCTCTCTTAATCTCAATTTTCTTTTTCTTTTAAATAAATAAACCTTCAATTAAATAAGAAACAAAATAAATTTAACAAATATTCAAGGCCAAAATATATACAGTTTTTTTTTCTTTTTCCTTTCTTTCTACTTTAATATTCTTTCCTCTATTTCTCTTCAAATCAAATCCTTCATTTCTTCTACTACCTTTTGAATCTCTTTTATACCATTTTCAAATAATTCTCCTTACCCAGCTGGGACCACTCCTCCAATATCCAGAAACTCTTTGGCTACATCATAAGAAGCAGCATTGAAAATCTCATCAATTACATCACAAAGTTTTTTGACAAAAGTGGTTTGACAAGCCTAACCAGGCTTCTTCAACCACACCTGATCCAACTCAACTTCCCCAGTCAAATCATTTACCATTTTTTTGGGATTTTTAACCCTCAAAGGACCAGCCTCAGTTGATTTCTCAGCTTCTTGTTGATATTTGATGGTTGGGTTGACTACTTCTTCAATTGGAAATTCTTCAATGATTTCTGCTTTCTAAAACCACAAATCAGTTAGATATTAAATCAAAACTACTTAGTTCAAACTCAGGATCTACTTCAATGAACAAAGCAGGCTCAGTTGTTTAAACTACTTCCACCACCTCATCATCTTCATCCTAAACAATCAGTCAACATCATTTTGTGGTAGGAGCTAACTCAACTACCAGATCTGACCCATCCTTGACAAGTGTGTCAACCTCACCTTCTGGGGCCATTGGCCACTTCTTAATATTAAGGGCAGCCACCCAACCTGAAATATCCTTCCTTTCCTCCTGAGTAAGTGCATCCTCCACGCCATCCACAACTGATTCATTTTTGATATGCACCTCCCAGATGTCCTTGGCAACAGCCAGATCCTTAAAAATCAACCAAAATTTAGTCAAATTAAATTGTCCTTCAGTGACTTCATTCTTCTCTAATGCATTGAAGGCCACCCAACACCATTGAAAAAACTTGCACTTCTTGCAAGGAAACCAACAAGCTGTGCTCTCAATGCAAAACAATCCCATAGCTACACAAGCTTTGAAAGCTATCTTGAACTGTCATGTGGGTATACTGCCATCAGCATGGGGATGAGGAGGAGCTGGAGTCAGATCTTGATGTTCAGGAAATAAAAAAGATATTAAAGTATTTTTATATGTAAAAGAATTTATTAAAACTTCCAAGAAAACAAAACAAGGGATATAAGGTTAATGAAGAGTTCTCACACTCAAAGGAACTTGTGTTTTATACCTGGGGCATCTGTCATGTGCTACATGAAACTTGAAGTAAAATTCAATTTTTTGATCCATAAATCAGTACACAAATACATGCTCAAGGTGCAGAAGCAACATCTACATAGCAATTTCCTTTTTCCTTTGTGTGTTTTGATTTGACCACACTATCTGAACCTTAAGTCTAAGTTAGTCAATCATATGCTTATACTTTTCAATCCTTAGTGAATGCACAAAGTATTAGTGCTATGGTCAATGATATATTTTCAATGTTGGGTTATTGTGTATCTGAGCGTAATTAAAGGCCTGTGAGTAGTAATAGGAGAATGGTTAAAGGATCTGTGGGTTATATTGGAGGGTCAGTGATAAAGTAAGGATGGTTTATTAAAGAGGTCAATGCAAGGTGGAGTTATCTATATAATTGAGTGAATTTGGCTAGACACTCCTTAGAATTAAATTATAATATAGTTGTGATAGTTGTTGAATTTATATAAGACTATTATTGTTTCCTAACTTTCTTAATAATTGATTTCATTCAATCTTAAAACTCCTTAATCTCTCTTTGAATGTTTGGTTCCAACCCTTTGTGAGATTAACCTGAATACTTAGTGTCACTTTAAAATTACATTATTTTTTACCTTGAACTTATTGAGAAGCAGTATTAATTTATATTTGACTTATATTTGAACCACTCTCTTGAAGTATTCCTCTGTGCTTTGAAGGAGTCCTCAATCATCTTTTCCAATCTCACTTACTCAGGAACACCCTCAACCTTGAGCCTAGGCCATACAGTGACAGGAGACTTTCATACAAGTCTGTGTTAGCTAAATTTAATTGAGTAAAGACTTTCATAAAAGTATTTCCTTCCCCCCCCTATATTTTCTTAAAGTGCTACTGTTTTTCCAGTCATCAATGATATAAGAAAGATTTCCCAGAGTGATTTTTTGAAATAATTGGTGATAAAAATCAGGAAAAAACGGCTTTGTCTCTCAAAATCAAATGAAGAGGCTTATTTTATTGGCACACTTATTGAACATAAAGAGATAAATATGAGTATTTATTTTATCACATACCTGACTCAATGTTCTTACCTGGGTATATTCCATGGTCTGGACCTTCTCCCTTATGCCTTTCAGTGTCAACTTGCAGGGAAAAACTAAGTAGTGTGGTATTCTATAAATACATTTGAGTTTGGGAATGTATATTTTGGTGAAATAAAAAGGAATATTATCTATTAATAAATATCTACATTTATCTTTAAGCTTTTTAATTGCAAATCAATTGAATTTTTTCTGGAGTTTATGAATATATAATCAATAATTCTTAACTTTGATGATCTATCACAGAAGAAATATTACTTTTCTAGCTACCCAATGCATTGAAAGCTAAAAAATTATATCTCCTATACAACTTCTGGACTATTTCTGATAGTTTTTGGTGTAATTTGAGCTTAGAAACTTGTGCTAAACACTTGCTTCTCTGGTTAAAAAACTTCCATTTCATTTCAGTTTTCTCAGTTTCTGATCCATTGTTATCTTCATTTTTTGGTAACATTTTAAATCTTTCAAGATTTTGATTTCAAGAACTCCAAGTAGTTTCATAAAGCAAAACCCATACATTTTTCTCTAATTTTTCATCTCCTTTAGCTTTTTCTTACAGAAATTTCACTGTGGGAGTCTTTCTAAAGCAAGGAGAAGATTGATCAGGGCCATGATCCAAGAAATGATTGGTCCTTAAAAATGGTAGTATGAGGCAGTATTATTTCATAGATTACCTTTGAACTCTTTCTCCTTCTCCCAATAACCACACCAATTAACAAAAATCTTGTTTTTGCTGATTAGGTGGGACTTTTGAAGTCTTAAGACAGACATTGTTTGTCAGAAAGAAGAAAAAAAGCTCCTATACGTTTCAGTTCATATAAAAAACAATGCAAGATACAAAAAATAAACCTTACCTAATCACAGCAGAAAAACTGGGAAAAACTAAACTTAAGAAAGTGTATAATGAGTCTTCAGCACAGGAAAAATTGTGGGGAGGGGGGGGGGAGAAGGACTTTTTAATGAGTTGCCTGAAAATTGAATGAGGTGTATTGGATGGACTTGGACTTGCTAGCAAGTCTCCAACTGAACTCAATTGGACTAATTTAATTTGGTTCTGGATTTGCTAGCAAGTCACCCACTGACTTTTGTAGTGTATATATCTTGGATTAGTACTCACTCCTCTCTTTGTCATGTCTACTTTTCCATTTCAGATTCATATCATCATTTAACTGGAAAATATAGTGAAGGGGGGTGAATTGCATGCAAGTCATGATATTTGTTTGCTCTATTTCTACTTCTTTTTTTTAGTTGTCATCACCAGAAAAAAACATGGGCACCTTATAGCTGGTGCCAATCCCTATCTTTGTCTTAACTCAATTTCAGCTCACCTGTAATTCTTCTGGAAAGACTGTGCACTGAACAATGAGCACACTAGCTCGCGCAACATCAAATCAAATTTACCCTCAAATCAAAACTGAATATAGGGATAGGCACCTGCTAGCAGGTTCCACTTGATTTTTTGTGGTGCATGAGTATCCACTTCAATAATTTCATATAACATTCTCAATACATGTCATTTTTTTAAATTATTTATTTTATTTTATTTTTCTGAGGAGAGAGACAAATAATGTGGTATGTACATGAAATTTCAAATGTTTTGTTAAGTTTTATTTTCCTCTAAAAAAAGGTGCAAGTATAACATGATATCTTGACTCAATTTTTCCACTTCACATAATCAACTTCAACTAACTAAATAACAAAAGATAATCATCACTAAGTTAATATAGTACAAGAAACACATACATATAGATATGGATATGGATATGGATATATATATATAAATATAAATACATGCTAGAATGCATGAACAAAAGCATGTATTTTATGTGTGAAGGAGATTTACAACATCACATCTAAAAAAAAAGAGACAAACTTATTCTCAAAATATTTTTCCTGTGTTCCTTTCTTCTTTCTCTTTCATTTAGCTTTTCTTTGTGTTACACCAAACCAAACCCCCCCCCCCCAAAAAAAAAAAAAAAAAAAAAAGTCCAGTTTCATGACAATCATAAACTCGGGTGGAAAAAAAAGGAAAAAAAGAAAAATTGTAGAGTTTATTTAGGTTAGATAGTTAACTAGGTATCGACAGACATCATATATCAGCTATTTGAAAAAAAAAACTTTGCGGCTTTTTTAGTCTCTCATCCACCGCCAAAAGCAATTCGCACTTATGGTTTTGGCGGGGGTTGAGAGACGAGAAACTGGCAAAGTTTTGTTCAAATAGCTGTGTATGCGTGTATTTGTTTGTTTGTTTGTATATATGGGCGTGTTTGCATCTGAATGCGTGTGTATGTGCGCGCGTGGGTGTTGTGAATATATTCGGCTATTAAATTAGCCAACAAAGAAACACATTTAACCCAAACAAAGAAAATCCTGGAGCCAAATGATTGAAAGGTTTGGAAGTAATGAAATATGATAGATCCATAGTGAGTAGGAGAAAGAGAGGGCGAAGGGATCAAAGTTTAAAAGGGATGAAGGCGATGATCTAAATTGGGAGTGGTCAAGAAATGTTTGAAATTTGTACATGATAATATATGGTGGTTGGTATACATAAATTTAAAGAGTAAGTGATTTAGGGGGTGTAGTAAGAAGTGGATGTGGGGTTGGATCTTGGGAGGGAAGAGGGGGAAGAGGAGAAGGTAGAGAAGTTAAAGCAGAGGGAGAGGGTAGAGGTGTGAATTGGAACGGCGGTAGGACAGGAGGTTGTGGTGAGGAAAGTGGAACAAAAGACGAAAAATGAGAAGAAAGAGTGGTTGATTTATTGAATGGTATCTTTAAGGTAGAAGCAGAGGGTGATGATGATGATGACGATGAAGATGGTGGGAAAGATGATAAAGGTGAAGAAGCTGGGCCGGAATGTACAGAGAACGGAAGGGAGACGAGAGAGGCTGTTGATGACGCTGACACTGATGGACGGAGGGAACATTGATAGAGCGGGGGTGGTGATTGCGGTTCGAGCGATAGCCTTGAGACAATCCTAATTTCTGACGCATTTGGCTCAGCAGAACTGATACGTTCATCGACGCCCATCAAATCAACGCCATCCATCCAGCCGGCCATCGATTCCAGAGCAAAACAAGATACCATCCCAAGAAAAAAACAAATCAAGGGATTGATCAATTTAATTGATATCATTATGATTCATTTTTTTGAGTTATTTATTTAATAATTCATCCAACAATTTTTCCCATTATCGTCAGCAAAATTTTAAAAAGTCTGTCGATAGAATGAAATTTAAAAAAATAAAATGAAATGGAAGAAACTCAACTAAATAGGAACTGTTCTTAGACTATCGGCTCTTCGTCGTCTTGAGAGCTCTGATGGAACGGGAGAAGAAGACGGTAAAGAAAGCATTATGTTCAATTTAAGGGACCGTCTTCGCCAATAAATCATTGTGAGAAGCGAAATCAGGACGGGAACGATGACCAGTAATGCAATAAATCCAGGGGGAAATGACGAGTGATTCCCATCTGACATTTATTTAGAATCGAGGATATATATAAAAGAGAAATATAGAGTTTGGGAGGTTGGAGGTTGGAGTTTAACAAGCAAAGCAAAGCAAAGAAAATGAAGGAGAGGAAAATAAAATAAAACAACGTCAAGAATGCCAATCGGCAATACAATTAAACTATCGTTGCTGTTGTGATTCCAAGTATGGCCAATAAATCCTCTGTAATGGGGTGGAGGAGTTCATTCTTATTCCCCATTCTTCCAGCCAAAAGCCCTGAAGACAGATATCTTCCCTACCGCTCATCTTGCGCACCCTCTTTTCTCCTGGCCAACATCATGATCACCGTCCTTCCTCCCTCTTCCAGGCACTAAAAGAACGCCCACCGCTATTTCTCCTATGTGTGGTTGTTTCATTCAAATGCTTTGCCTACCATAATGCCCGCTTTGATCCCATTTCATCCTACTGCCCTACTGCCAGCCCATCAACGATGCACTCCGTATGAATGCTGGCTTCTCATTCTCTGCCTTACACACAGCTTCTGTGATATTGCTTTTGAGTGAGTACTGCTATATTGGAAATGCTTGATGCAGCTTTGAAAATATCCTTGCAACTTCCACAGTGAAATCTGGCTAGTCATGCTATGAAATGCCGTGTACTATCCGGTTTTGGCTGTGAAAAGTCAGGGAGAGTTTCTAAAAATTGCAAAAACCATTTCCAATATATCTGCACACTCATTAGCAAACCAGTCACTTCTAATTTACCTTCCTCACCACATAAATCAACTCTTCCCTCTGACAAATTTCCATGTCTTTTTCTATGAAACCTGCACAACCCATCTAAATCTTAAAACAAATCCGATCTGAAGTCCTTTAACTAGATTATTTCGTTTTTTGTGACACGTTCTTTGTGCATTCAAATAGCAATAATGATATTAGTGAGCTAGTAGCCAACCTAAAACACAATACCACCACCACCAACATCATCATTCCATCCCCCCTCTCCACTACAAACGTAGAATATCCAGTTTGTCTATTAAATAATTCTTCTTCTCCTTTTCTCTTGCATATATTAATCTTGTCCATTGGGGGGTAGTGGAGGGGAATGTCATATCCAACTCTAAACATTTGAAACACCATATCAATCTCAAACTCAAACTTAATCTCGTTTGACATCTCCATCTCCAATCTTTGTCAGAAGCCAATTTCAGTGAATAAGGTTTACGTTTCATATGCATCCAAACTCTTTTGTTCACTATTGTTTTCTCACTAACACCCACAAACACAAACAGCACATATCACCACGTGCAAACAGCCGACGAAATCTTTCTCACGTCGCACTGACTCTGGACCGACGTGGGGGAAGGGTGTACGTCGGCTGAAGCCAAGCTGATACAAACATTTGGGCTAACTTCATCTTATTGTAACAAGAGGATATTGCGCAATCAATGTATTGCTTGCATAAATAAAAATTCATGATCAAATTTCATTAGCACCAGTTATGTACATATGTAACTGAGAAAAACAATATGAGATTGACAAAAAAGTGAACTGCTTAACAACCCGACTAAACTATGTATCTAACATCCATTGAATTTAACATTATTATTATTTTTCCTCACTAGGATAACACATAAGAGCATCCACACTCGTTCGGTTGTGTAACTCCCGCTTACATGCATATTACTTCTGAGTTGCACAAATTTATGATATCATTCCACACTCATTTTTCGAAAAATTCACTATTTGCGAGTTACGCGAAATATTCATCACTCGTGTTTCTTGGTTTATTCAATAACATCACTGCTTCCACGGCACTAATTTCTTCTATCCCTCCTTCTACCATACTCATTTTTCTTCACTCAACTGTTACATTTCCCATGTATTTATATTTCCTTTATGATTTATTAGACATGGAAGAAGAAGATCTCCTTCTTACATATTTGTTAACTACCTATTGCAACAATCAATCATCTAATACAACTACACCAAGACCAAAGAAAAAAATGATACAACGAGATCGTTACACTGGTAATGCACGCTTAATGAAAGACTACTTGGTGCAAAACCCCGTTTACAACAATATTATTTTTGAGCGCCAATTTAGAATAAGCAAAGATCTATTTACAAAAATTGTTGAGGATCTACAGATGCACAATAAATATTGGGTTTTAAAATTTGTAAGTATAGTATTTTTTTAATAATATCCATCACACTTTTTCTCAATTTTTTACTAACTACATTACTACAGGATTGCTGTGGGAAACTTGGATTGACACCTCACCAAAAGTTAACTAGTGTACTTCACCAGCTTGCCTATGGGATTTCGGCTGACTCAACTGACAAGTATGTTCCCATAGCTGAAACCACTTCACTAAAGGGATTGAAAACTTTTGTTAAAGACATCATATCTTTATACAAAAGCAAGTATTTACGAGAACCAAATGCTGTGGAGAAAACCAAGATTTTGAGGGAGTACAAAGACAGGGGGTTTCCGGGATGTCTTGGCAGTATTGATGGGATGCACTGGGAGTGGAAAAATTGACCCACAGCCTGGGCTGGTCAGTTCCAGGGGAAGGAAAAAACTCCAACAATGATGTTGGAGGCTGTAGCAAGCAAAAACTTACAAATTTGGCACGCTTTCTTTGGATCACCTGGAGCTTTAAGCGACATCAATGTTCTTCATTGCAGCAACTTGTTTGATAAACTTTTGGGCGGTAGTCAAGATGGTGTAACATATAAAATAAATAATAGAATTTATAAAAATGGTTACTACCTTGCTGATGGTATTTACCCACCATGGTCAACACTGGTCAAAACAATTTCTCATCCACAAGATGAGGAAAGCCAATATTACTCTAAATTACAAGAAAGTGCTAGAAAGGACATAGAACGTGCTTTTGGGGTGTTGAAAAGTAGGTGGGGCATTCTAACCCAGCCATGTCATCTATGGCATATTGAAGAAGTGAAGGAGACAATGACCTATTGTATAATCTTACAGAACATGATAGTGGAAGCAAAATCAGAATCAGATCCTTACCTAAATGAACAATCCATTCAATGTCAACTTTCGACAAACCACCGAGATCCTTCTTTGACAAACACCTTAGTGAATTTTATTCAGAACAGCCAAGAGCTTCACAATTCCGACACACATTTTGAATTGCAAGAGAATCTGAAGAAACATATTTGGAAAAATAGAGGAAGATTTGAATATATACAAAGGGAATAATTTATGATTACAAAATGTTTATAACTATTGAGCAGTGAAACTAACCTAGCAATAGTATCAGGCCGCCCATATGCAACATATATTTCAGAATGAGATAAGTAGTAATACAAATGTAACCATACCTTTTATTTTATAAAATAGTCTTGGGATAAGTTTCCCAAGCCTTAAATATTGAGCAGTGCAACTAACCTATCACATGCGCACCCAATAGAATAACATGAGAATGTAACACTGTAGTACTAAAAAATAATAAAAACTTGAGATAAATTTATATTATATATATAAAGCTTGTAAGCAAGTGTCAGCCTTTTTTATGGTTGGTGATAGCTTTGATGCAGACTTTATATATTTCTTGGCTTCCTTGAACAAGAATATCTTGCCCAGGGAATCCTATATATCTGGACAGCCTTTACCCAAGATTTTTACTACACCTGGGAGGGAGTTGCAAAAGATATTTGGTGCAACTCCAAACTTTTTTTTATGCATCATTGATGATTAGCAGTTATTTCTGAAACTTTTATTTTATCTTTTACAAAGTCTCTTTTTTATTCCAAAATTCTCTGATTGTTTTATTTACAAGAACATACATCACACTATGCAATATAGGGGGTGGACTTGCTAGTAAGTCCTCAACCTGAACTCAGATGGAACTCAGACTGAACTCATACTGAACACATACTGAACTCTACTTGAACAACCACCTAAAACTGTTCTTCTGAGTGGTGTTCATCCCTGATTGTATGGTTCCTTTATCAATAGCTCAATGTGTGTTCAATCTGTGGTGAGTTTGGGTCCAAGATTGTGGACTCACTAGCAAGTCCGCCACCTTGAACCCAAATTCATATCTAATTGAGCACATATTGAGGTGGTGCTGAAACAATCACAAGGAAATATTGATTTTAATTTGAACACAACTTGAAATTACTTCAAACATTTAGTGAAGCACAGTTCATCATTAGAAAAACAAATCTTGATGCTTGACTTACCAGAATTTTTGTAGGAATATTGAAGTAAGTGAATCCCACTACCAAAAAAAAGTGGGCACATCAATGAGATTGTGAAAAATCACGTTTTTTGTTTTTTGTTTAAAAATATAAAAATTGTTGTATAAATTGAACTTAATCCGCTTTTCATGCTTTTACAAGATTTATTACTAATAAATTTATAAAGAAATCTCCCAATACTGTAAAAAGTTATTCAAGAAAAAAAATTATTAAAATGATACTTTTCATCAAAATTTTATTAGTAAAAATTTCCTGAAGTATATATTTGCTCTCATTTTATGAGTATATATTCTTAAGTATTTCTTAAGTTTTAAAGTATTAGTAGAAGCTACATAAAGTTCAAAATTGATGGTAAAAATAATTTAGTTAATTTTACAATTCAAAAAATTAATAGGGGGTATCAATGTTCAGGGATCTGCAATTAAATTAATTGCGGATAAAAATCCTTATACCCCAATTATCTTCCGCAATTATTTTTGCTAATAATTGGGTTATTAGACACTTTATGTGTCAATGTTCACCTCTTATACAACATTTATTTACTCAATTTTTCATAACCACATCTTGGACAACCTTCTGTAATAACCACATCTTGACCTACTTTCTGCCATAACCACATCTTGGACTACTCCCTGGATATGCCTTCTACCTTGCTGCGCACTTCCATTCTCATCCCATCCTGTTCATTCTATCCGCTCAGAATTTCTCCCCATTTCATCTATTTGATTCTGCTCCTTTTCATCTCGCTATCTCATCTGCTTGTTTCTGCTCCTTTTCATCTTCATTTATAATAACATGCCTCATCATCCTAGATCTTCTCAAAGGCAGCCATCACCCAGTTGTTCTTCAATTCCCACTACTTCCTCTTTCCCCTGCTCAGCCAAGAAATCAAAGACCATTCAATTAAAAAAAGATGACCATTTCATTTTTATCAACTGGCTGAAATCCAAATCTAACTATGATTCTTGTTTTGGTACTGAGTATGCCATTAAATTAGGACGGCCCCCCGCATCAAAGGTTAATGGATATCTTCTAATGGCAAATGAATTACGGAATAAGACCAAGGGAAGGATTGATCTTTTGCCTAAACAGATGTCTGAACGCTTCAAGCATTACCGAGCAAAGTACAAGAAGGCAAAGGCTCTTTCATCTTCCACTGGTTTTGGGGTTACCAACAACAATATAACTAAGGGCATAAAATCCATAAACGATAAAATTGATTCTTTATGTCTTAATTTAAAGAGATGGATGCAATTTTTGGAGAGCGAGCCGATGTTAATCCTGTAAACATGCTGGATGGTGAAGATCCTATCTCCGAACATGATGTCAAAGAAAATCTTTTCCCATCCTCTTCCTCCACTCAAGCCTCCCCTCATTTGAATGAGACATATCTAGATAGCTTTTCTGTAGATACTATAGGTGATTTAACCCAACCAAGTCTAACTCAGGTCTGTTTCTTTTTTCTTTTATCTTATCTTTTCTATTTTTTATTTACTTATCTTTTTCTTATTTCTTAAAAGGCTGATGAACAAACCCAGGATCCTCAATCAACTGAGTCTGAAGCTAGTGACAATGATGAGGAGAAAAATTCTATGTTTAAAAAAAAGCGAAGGGCTTCAAGTAGTCTAAATTTCCACTCCCAAAGAAGACAAAAAAGTGATACTTCATCACAAACACCTTTTTCTTCAATGGAACAGTTTTCAGAGAAACATGATGCTGGTAAGTGATATCATACCTCTTATTACTTTACTCTGCTTTTCTTCTACTTTATGTTAATTTTTATTTTCACTCTAGAACAAGTGGAAATTGCTAAAGAGACTCTAAGCTTTGAAAAGAAGAAATACAAGCTCTCTTTAAGGATGGATGACAGAGTACAAGATTTGGAAGAGAGGAAGTACGAGCTTTCCTTATGGAAGGATGATTGGGTCCAAGATTTGGAGGAGAAGAAGTTAGAGTTAACTCTTAGTATTGAAAAATCCAAAAAAGAGGAAAAAACACTCGAGCATCAAAACTTAATGGAACAGATGAAGTATAAGCATGATCTTCAAGAAAGTTCTAAAAAGAAAGATTTCTTGATCGAATGCATTAAAGCAAACAAATCTGTTGAAGAAATAGAACATTTAATGAAATTTTTTGTTGACTAGTTTCTTTTATTTATTTCACACTTCATGCGTTCATATTTATTTGTACATAAATTTTACAATTATTTTCTTTATTTCTTGAAATTTTGTATTTTAATGTTAAATATTCTTTTTTTAAATAAAATTTTCAAGTCTCCTTTGAAAATTTGACAATCCCCCACCCCTGGATTTTTTTGAAGTAAGGGGTGGGTATCACAAAAATTCTTTCATGTCATGAATCTTGAAAGTCTTATATAAAAATTTGGATTTACTACCCCCTGCATTTTACCGGTATCCCAAAAATTCTTACATGTTAAGAATTTCACAAGTCTTATAAGAAATTCTGGCAAAACCCCCCATGGATTTTATTGAAGTAAGGGATGGGTATCACCAAAATATTTACAAGTCAAAAAAATTCTATATCTGTTTTAAAAAATTGGCAATACTCTCCCCTGCATTTTATTGAAGCAAGGGGTGGGTATCACCAAAATTTTTCTAAGTCATCAATTTCCCATGTCAGATTTGAAAATTTGGCAATACCCCCCCTGCATTTTATTGAAGTAAGGGGTGGAAGTCATCGAAATTTAATATAATTACATAAATTATTAAATAAATATCTAATATATATCAATTTCCCTAGTTTAAAGTAATGACAATTCCTCAAGCCAAAATGCAGACCAAGTCAAGAAACAAAAGTTTGGGACTTTCCACAGGTATAGGCAAGAGGAACCCCATGAAACAAATAGATGTTATCATGATTACCTGTTATACAACCAAAGGTCGTTGGCTCATCACATTACTTGAGCAAATTGATATATAAAAAATATTTATTTAAAATTTATGAAAAAATATAAAATTTTCGATGACAACTCTAATCCCCATACTTTTTGGATCTAGATAAAGTTTTTTCAAATTGAATAACTTTACCTTCTTTCTTTACATTATTGATTCTTTGAATCAACTTATGACTGATTTGAAATGAGCAACCAAAATGTGTGAAATCTTGACAGGATTCCAAACCAGGAGGAGCTTTGGTCGTTTGATGATTATCCTTAGAAGAATTCCAAATAGTTTCAATGATACCATTTCCCAAACCAAAATCAATGATGCATCAGTGGTCTGGAAAATATAAACCATGTCCTTTGATTTTAGCTGGAGATGGTATTGGGTGGCCAATTATTGGATTGATATATGAGAATATACCAAAAGTAAGAAAATTGGCATCATTCCTATCAATATGAATCCTATTGTGGAATCCAGAATGAGTGATAATAACATTAGAAAATAAAAGATATTTGTGGCTGATATCTTCCCATTCGGTATTCCAACTTTGGTTGCTAGTTCATGATTTTTTTCAAATGCTTTATTACAGAGCTTTTTGAGTCGAAAAGCAAGAAAAGAGTTAAAGGAAGGTAGAGTGTCCCATAAGCGAAAATCTTCATCTTTTTGAGCTTTAGTGATATTCTTGACCAACAAATATATGCCTATATTAATGAAATAAGTGAAATGATATTAAGAATGGAAAAAAAATTATTAGACATACCAAGAGAATATCCTTTGACAAAACCAGGTCTCCAACCAAATCCAATCATGATACCACCCAAAAAATTCATATTCCTTATAGGTAATTGAGCCAAAGCCATTTGATAAAGAGTTATGATAAGATCCGATAGTTGATTAAAAGTTTCATCTTTTACACCATCAAATGAATGAACTTCCAATATGAATTGAGCCTTATAAGAATTACTGATAACTGCAACAACTTGATCATCTCCAAATTCAGTTAGATATTTGATATCTACTGGTAATTTTTTCGGATATTGATTTTTTTTATCTACTTTAGTTTTATGAAAAAAATTTTTTGGGATATGACAAAAATAACTTTCACAGAAATTTTTTTTTTCAGATATCTTTTCTTCTGATGAGAATGATTTTCTTTAATTTTTTTTGATGATTTAGATGATGATTTTTTTTTTTCAGATAACTTTTCTTCTGATGAGACTGATTATCTTTAAATTTTTTTGATGATTTAGATGATGAATTTTTCTTTTCAGATATCTTTTCTTCTTATGAGACTGATTATCATTATTTTTTTTTGATGATTTAGAAGATTATTGTATGGAATTTGATTTCAAAGAAGATGATAGAGATGATAAAGATGAAGATGATAAAGAAAATATTTTTTTTTGATGATTTAGAAGATGATTGTATGGAAGTTGATTTTGAAGAAGATGATAGAGATGATAAAGATGAAGATGATAAAGAAGATAAAGATGAAGATAAGAGAGAAGTAAGGGGTGAATCTGAAGAAGAAGACATTTTTTTGATCTGAAAAAAAATTTAATTGTCAATAAAATTTCAACTCAATTTTTTTTAAAAAAAAATTCCTACCTAATAATAAAAAAAGCTGTTTTTTTATATGAAAAATAAAATTGAAAAAAAAACCAAAAAATCAGTAAAAATTTTTCCAAAAAAATAATTTATAAAAAAAAAACCTGAGGTTTTATTTTAAAAAACACAATAAAAGCAAAATCCTTTAAAAAAAATAATAATTAAATTCATTTAAAAAATAAAATTTCAGTAAAAATTAAAGCAAAAGAAAAACAAAAAAAAATTAAAAGTGAACCTGAAGATTGGTTATTAAAAACCTTCTCACAAGATCCTGAAGAAAAAAAAAAAAAAAATTCAGTAAAATCAAAATCAAAAACCAAAAAAATTTTTAAATAAAAAAAAAACAGAAAAATTATTTACTAGAAAAATTAAAAATTAATTTAAAAACCTTTTTTGATTTGTAAATAAGAGGGACAGTCCTTAACAGAAAGAATTTTTTTTTTATTTCTATAATACTGCCAGCCAAAAAAATTCAAAAATTAATCAAATTTGCAAAAAAAAAATTGTTAGTATATTTATTTGAAAGTAGGTAACCCCTCTTTATCTCCCATAAATTTCCCCTTTTCCACTCCTTTATTTATTTGAAATCCCCTTACAAATCCCTCCCTCATTGCCTCAATAGTCCCCTCAAATCCTCTCCTTGCCTGCCTCAAAAACCCCCTGAAACACCCTACTTAATTCTCTCAAAACCCCCCAAAATCCCCCCCCTTCACCTCTCTTTAGCCGCCTCAAACCCCCCCATTCCCCTCTCTTTAGCCGCCTCAAACCCCCCCCTCCCCCCCTTCCACTCCCTTACCTCCTTTTTAATGAACGATTGTTGACTAAATAATTGAATCATTAGGGATTCAATTACTTAACAAACAATCATTAACGATCGTTTGTTAATTAAAAGGAGGGGGGGTAGAGGAGGAGGTAAGGGAGTGGGTGGGGGGGGGGAAGGGGGGGTGTTTGAGGCGCCTAAAGAGAGGGAAGGGGGGGGGTTTGAGGTGGGTAAAGAGAGGGGAAGGGGGGGTTTGAGGCGGCAAAAGAGAGGTGAAGGGGGGGTTTGAGGCGGCAAAAGAGAGGTGAAGGGGGGGTTGAGGGACATAAAGAGAGGGGAAGGGGGGAGTATTGAAGCGCCTAAAAAGAGGGAAAGGGGGGTTGATGAGGGACCTAAAGAGGGGGGAAATGGGGGATTTGAGGCAGCTAAAAAGGGGATAAAAAGAGGGTATTGAGACAGGTAAAGAGAGGGAAAAAGGGGGACCTTGAAGATGATAAAGAGAGGTGAAGGAGAGAAAAAAAAACAAAAAAAAAGAGAAAAAAGAGAAAAAACAAACAAAAAATTAGTTTACCCTAGAACAAAAATAAATGAAGCACTTACAAAAAAAACAAAAACAAAATCATGATTAGCAAATAAAAAACCAAGAAAAAAGAAAAAAAATGACCTACCTGGTGAGTTGAGTTGAGAAAATAAATGCAACCAAAAAAACTGAGTGATTTTTGAGGAGAGGATGAAAAGGATATGAGTGATGAATGAAAAAAAAAATCACTGACAAAATATGCAATATAAGAAAATATGCCATTTCATGTTGAGGCAGTGAAAGAAAACCAATGAGCCATCCAAAAAAAAGATATTCACCGTAAATTCAAAAAAAAATGAATATGCAACAAACCAAAATACAAAACCAAGTGAATAAAGTACACAAAGAGGACATTTGGAAAGTATGAAAACATAAAAATTAAAAATTAAAAGGGTGGTGAAGAGAAATGTTGGAGAGTAATTGGCATTATAATGGGGCATATGCCGGTTGATTGAATGATTTGTGAATCAAGGGAGGGGAGTGCTGGTGGTGGTTCAGGATCCTCTTCTTCATAAAGGTCATTCCACTCATCCTTTAAATCAGCTAGAATATTGTGGAGTATTACGCAAGTCAAGATCCAATGATTTTCAGTTTTGATCTCCAATTTTTTTTGAAATTGGATTCTGAGCTCCCAAAGACTAGAAAATCGTCCCTTTAAAATACCTATAGCATGTTCAATTTGTACTCTTGATTGTGCAAGGTGATAATTAAAGGCAGTTTTGGGGTCATTTTCTGAAGTTGCACCACGGAAAGCAGGTATAATGTACTTTCCACTTGCATATGCTGAGTCTGCAAGCAGGTACTGAGATTCGTCAAAGTATGAGTCAGGGGATTGAGAAATCCTCATTCTTTGGAAGACAGAAGAGTCATGACATGATCCAGGGCAGCCACTGTGAAAAGAAATAAATTTTTTATTGACATCGCATACAAGTTGAACGGCAATAGAGTATCTAGAAAGAAGATAAAAAGTTAGATTGTGAAATATGAGAACTTAGAGAAGATTTTGAAGAAACCTTTTTTTGTGATCAAAATAATGGTTGCCATCATGAGCAGGCTTTTGACTCAAAGGGATGGTTGTGCCATCAACAAAACCTATACAGCCAGGGAAACCTTCAGCTTGCATTACTTGAGAGGATTCAAGTCGCTGTTCTGGAGTTGGCCAAGCAAGAGTTTGAGACTTGAGGGAAAGGATAGCAATCATACAGCGCTTGGTGTATAATATCACGGTACCATATCCTATGTTAAAGAGAATATCCAAACGTCTTACGGAAGCACCATTTCTATTTGAGCCAAAGCAACATAGAGCAACAGCAAGTTGGATTGCAGGATTACACTGTTTGTTATGAGAATTGTTATGGAAGATAGGATGTTGAGAAATGAGTTGATAAAGTTTGAAGAAAGAATTGGGTGAAGTTTAAATGAGGAATGTTGAGAATGGAGGCCAGATCATATCGGGGATCATGATAAAGATTTGGCCCCCTGGTGATGATGTAATGCTTTTTGGAAAGAAAACACATATAAGCTAAAGCGTCTTCCAAATCAGAGTCAGATTTATAGTAGAGAACTAAAAGTAAAGTGATGGCATTAATAGTGGAGTGAAGTAGCCGTCTAGTAGAGAGGTGTTTCATTGTTGCCGGTGGAAGGGTTATGTGATGAGGGAAGTGGGAATTCACCGCCAAATGTGCAGTTGGGGTGTGTAGATAGAAAAAAAAATTAAGTGTTTGCCACCAAAATTAAGTAGCATAGAGTGAGGAAAGACTTAAGGATGGCATCAGCAATTATGAGTCATGTGACTTTCTTGCAAATCCATCATGGATGTGATGAGTTTAGGATCAGGAATTAGGAATGGAAATTGGGGTATAAGAGGCGGGATAATGCATTATCGTGGATTCCTTATCCACTAGCCCTGGGGCTAGTGGATAAGAATCTTCCGCAATTAATAATGTCTGATCCTGGAAAAAAAATTCCTGATCCCTAATTGCAGATCCCTGAACATTGATACCCCCTAATATTTATACCATAACTTTAGATTTAAAAATATTTTATTTTCACTATTTTTTCAAAAAAATAATTTGCCATTACCTTCTTTATAGAAATAAAAATACGTATCAAATTTCAAAAAGAATAAAATATATGGCTAGTAAGTTTTGCACAATAGTTATAAGTTTTTTTTTGTTTTGTGCCATTTCATTTTCAAATCTCTATAATTTATTATATATGTATATTATTTATTCTCTTTAAAAATCATCCTTCCTAATACTTCCCTCCCCTCTTTTTTGCTTTACATATGGTTCCCCTTGCACATTCTCTCACTCTCTTAAATTTAGCACTACTCTCCCCAGTCCTCTCCCCTCACCACCCGTTGTATCCCCCTTGTCCACCCCTCCCCCTACCACCTCACCTCACCTAAATCAATTTGTTACACATATCACCCATTTTGATCCCTTATTCACCCTTATATATCTCATATCTTTATGAATAAAATTAACTGATCTCCTTCTCACCCCTCTTCCTCTATATGGAAAAAAGGGTGAATTGACAAGCCAAAGAGGTTGGGTGAGCAGCAAAAGGATCAAGATTATTTCGAGGTTAAATGGTTGGGATGGGGAAAAAGAAGGTTGTATTTGGAAGCAAGATGTTTAGGATATCTTAAAAAGGGCTTGGTGGGCTAAAGGGTGGAAAGGAAAGGTTGAGGTGGGAGGTGAAAGAGGTGGGGTGGGGTAGGGAGGAGTGAGAAAGGGTTGAGTATAGATAAGGAGGGAAGCAAGAGTAGTGTTGTGGGGTGAAAAGTAAAAGAGGAGAAGAGGGGAGTGGTGAGGAGTATGAAACCTTACTCATGATTGTTTGATACTACAGTAAATGCCTTGGGATGTTTATTAAAAGAGGAGATATGGGAATGAAGTCAGAAGGAATACAAAGTCAGAGAAAGGAATGTATAGAGCTCAAAAGGATGTAAAATGAGGTGGGAAAAACTGAATGTGGACTCTATCTTTCGGCCAAAGAACAGAGTTCACCCTGTCTGATTTCAGCACTCAACTTCCACAATCAAAAACAACATGTAAAGGTGGTTTATTACTACTCATACCCCTCAACACATACAATCTATTGGTTTATTCAATGTTTGTAATAAATACTGAAAATTGAGACTGAAGATCTACAGGAGTTGCAAGACTACTTAATATTTGAGGAATAAACAAAACAAATAAAAGTTTAAAAATGAATTTCCTTTTGATTTTAATCATTGGATTGCATTTGAAAATTTCAAAAGTGGGATTAAAATCTACTATTATAAGAGATATACTTTTTTAAAGAATTATAATCAAATAATTTCTCAAATATTAGTGTTGAGTATAAGGAATTTATTAGAGTACTTCATTTAGTCAGAGATTGAGAAAACACATTGATAATTCTTTTTGTTTAGTTATATGTGGTTTAATGGTATTCTAGAAGTAAAAATATAAGAGATTTGATGGCTCAATATTTTTTTGATAACTCAACTGAATTGAAAATAATTATATTGAATGAACAAAAAATATAAAAATACATGAAATTAAGAATCAGGACATATGGATTAAACTTAAAAACCAAATCTTCACATTCTGGGTTAAAAAGAGTTTTCAACAAAAAGAGCCACATATATAATTTTATATTTTTTCTCAAAAAGTTAATTAACTCATTAGAAAGCTTAGAAGTAATAACTTTTTAATAAGTACTATGATTTTCAGTCTTTTTACTGATAAATTGAGATTCAAAATTAGAATTAAATTGTGTTTTATTAAAAAATACTGTGGATTTATCAGATTCTTAAGCTCCCCAACTTTTTATTTCTATTAATTTTTCATCAAACTCTCAATATTATCTCAGCACAGTATCATTCATCCTTGGTTAAGAGCTCAATATGAGTTCAAAGTAAAGTTCATTATCAGTTCATTATAGGTTCAGTCTGAGTTCCATCTGTGTTCCATCTATATTCAAGTTGAGGACTTGCTAGAAAGTCCCCCCCAAATTTTGTGTGGTGATAGTGGATTGAAAGCAACTTCAAAGCCAAATCAATATATTGTTCTTGTTGATGAGGTAAATTACAAGATATATATTTTATAATAATATATAAAAATAAAAAGAAGTGTGAGTTGAAAATAAAACTAAATATATGTAATACTTGTAAGACATTATGTAAATAATAATTAAAAAGAAGAAAATTGTGTCTAAAGGGATGGAACATACCAGTATATATATTATTTCTGGGCCTCCTAGCAAGCTCAAAGTGTATTCAGAAGAGCCATTTGCTGCTTGCCTGCAAGAAAGAAAAAAAAGAAAAAAAAGGGCAAGAGGAGAGAGGAGGGAAATATCTTACCAGTAACTAATCGGAAGAGCCATTTGGTGCTTGCCTGCAAGAAAGAAAAAAGTAAGAGGAAAAAAATAAATAGTAAGTAATTTCTCTCCTCTTGCCTATTTTGTTTTTGTTTTTGTTTTTGTTTTTTTCTTTCTTGTAGGCATGCACCAAATGGATCATCCATTTAATTTACTGGTAAGTTATTTCCCTCCTCTCTTCTCTTGCCCTTTTTTTTCTTTCTTGCAGGTGAGCAGCAAATGGCTCTTCCAACTACATTTTTGCCTCACATACTCCACACAGTAACCCAAAAGCCCTTGCAGCAAATGGCTCTTCCGACTAATTACTAGTAAGTAATTTTACTCCTCTCCATACAAGTAATAAATATATTTAGTTTTATTTTTGACTCACACTTCTTTTTATTATTACTGCTCTTTAATATTCATTTTGACTCACTTTTATTTTTCTTTAAATCATTATATATATTTTAAAATTCACAAATAAAACAATAATTAACAAACTAAATCAAGAGTTACTCTTTTCAATCCACCTCCTTTTCATTTCCTCCTTCATTTTTTGTAAAAGCTCCAAGTCTTCATCAGTACAACAATTATTTTCTTTAAATAGTAGAAGTTGTTTCATATCATTAACTCTCATTTCACTTAGATTTTTCTCTTTGTCCAGTTGGCAGCGCTCTTTTTGAATTGAAAGGTTCTCTTTTGTAAGTAGAATTTTCTGTTTGGTAAGCTCATTTTGTTTTTCCATTAACTTCATTGCTGATAATCCATTTTATGCCATTTTACCCATTTGCAAAGCCAGGTTAATTTGTTTCTTGAGATTTCTTGCTTCACTAATACAAAGTCTTTTTGAAGATTTTAGACCCAGAGGACGTGGAGAAAAGGCTGATTGTGGGGTGCCACTACGTGTTTCCACTTTGATGTTGCTACTTTCCTCTTCTACTCTATTGATATCACTTGAGTATGTGTTACTAGATTGAAGATCCTTACTTGTATTGAGTCTCCATTTAGTAACATGCCTAAGTTTGTCCCATGCAGTTAAGCTTTTAAAAGATGATTTAGTTTGTTCTTGATAAAGAGATAGTGCAAGCCTCATCCAGTCACTGGGTGAGCTTCCACTAGGTGGTTTTCTTACAATTGAGTTATAGATAGCACTAAAATTCAATGTGGATGTGTTAAGGGCTTGCCATCTAAGGTTGATTATTGAAAAATAATAAACAAGTTTTAATGAAAATGTAAGTCTACAAATTAAATAAAACTTACCGGATTCTAATCTGTTCATGATATCTATATTAGGGGGTGTCAGTTCTGGCAAATCCGCACTTAAATTAAGTGCGGATTTCAAACCAAATCAGCACTTAAATTTTGCAAAAAAGTCACTTATTTCAAAAAAGGGTGTCAGTTATGACCTCAAATCAGCACTTTTTTCCCGTTTTTTTTCACAACCACATTTTGTCCACAAAACATCCCTTCCTTTCTTACCCCATCCCTGTCACATGTGACACACTGACCTTCCTCACTACCTACCCATCAATCCTCGGCACACACCCCTTCCTGACATTTTCAATATTTTGACCAGGCATGTTTACATTCTTTTTTACTTATTTCTTCTACTTTTTAATCTTTTTTCTTGTTATGTGCCAGTTTCATAATGCCTCCCAGACATTCCAAATCTCAAAAGGTAACTCAAAAATCTGCTTCGTCACAAAAGTCTCCTCGTAAAGCAAGGATTACATATAAAAAAAATCAGTGACTTTTTCTATTACTTACAACTGTTTTTACAGAATTGAAAACTATGTTTCAGCTAATATTTTATGGAAGTGAACTCTGTTCTTCGCCCGAAGAACAGAGTTCATCCTCCTATTTTCACATTCTGTTTGCACCAATCTCCAACATTTTCAATATTTTGACCAGGCATGTTTACATTCTTTTTTACTTATTTCTTCTACTTTTTAATCTTTTTTCTTGTTATGTGCCAGTTTCATAATGCCTCCCAGACATTCCAAATCTCAAAGGGTAACTCAAAAATCTGCTTCGTCACAAAAGTCTCCTCGTAAAGCAACGATTACATATAAAAAAAATCAGTGACTTTTTCTATTACTTACAACTGTTTTTACAGAATTGAAAACTATGTTTCAGCTAATATTTTATGTAAGTGAGCTCTGTTCTTCGCCCGAAGAACAGAGTTCATCCTCCTATTTTCACATTCTGTTTGCACCAATCTCCAACATTTTCAATATTTTGACCAGGCATGTTTACATTCTTTTTTACTTATTTCTTCTACTTTTTAATCTTTTTTCTTGTTATGTGCCAGTTTCATAATGCCTCCCAGACATTCCAAATCTCAAAGGGTAACTCAAAAATCTGCTTCGTCACAAAAGTCTCCTCGTAAAGCAACGATTACATATAAAAAAAATCAGTGACTTTTTCTATTACTTACAACTGTTTTTACAGAATTGAAAACTATGTTTCAGCTAATATTTTATGTAAGTGAACTCTGTTCTTCGCCCGAAGAACAGAGTTCATCCTCCTATTTTCACATTCTGTTTGCACCAATCTCCAACATTTTCAATATTTTGACCAGGCATGTTTACATTCTTTTTTACTTATTTCTTCTACTTTTTAATCTTTTTTCTTGTTATGTGCCAGTTTCATAATGCCTCCCAGACATTCCAAATCTCAAAGGGTAACTCAAAAATCTGCTTCGTCACAAAAGTCTCCTCGTAAAGCAAGGATTACATATAAAAAAAATCAGTGACTTTTTCTATTACTTACAACTGTTTTTACAGAATTGAAAACTATGTTTCAGCTAATATTTTATGGAAGTGAACTCTGTTCTTCGCCCGAAGAACAGAGTTCATCCTCCTATTTTCACACTCTGTTTGCACCAATCTCCATCCCTTTCAATTCTATCAACACATGCTTGTCTTCCCTCCCCATGCCTTTCGCTATCCTCACAGCCCCATTGTATGCCATCCTCTTTTGATCCCCATTTCACCCCTCTCAACCTCTCCCAGACCCTTTTCTTGATTTAAAATGCCTCGGAACCCTTAATCTTCCCTTCCAACTCTTTCCCAACCTTTGAGTGACTGAAAAAATATGCGTTTGCTGAAAATATGCGATTTCATGTTGAGTTGATGAAAGAAAACACAGAGAGAAAAAAAAATAAGACTTTAACAACAAATTCAAAAACCAAAAAAATATGCAAAAAAATTTACCATTCTCAGTGAATAATACATGCAAATTGATAATTTGAAGAGAAAGAGAAAAAAATTAAATTTGCGTTGAGAAATGTTGGAGTGTTATTGGAAGGATTTTCGCCCTTATACTAGTTGATTGAGAAATAGAAGTGTTGGATATAGTCGGAGGTGAATCAACTTGTTCATCTTCATACAGCTCTAACCATTGATCTTTGAGGTCAGCAAGTAGGTTATGAAGTATAGTGCAACACAGAATCCGGTTGATCACCGCCTCCATTTCAGATTTATTTCTAAGAGGACTTCTTAATTCCCTTAAACTAGAAAAACGGCCTTTCAAGATTCCAATAGAATGTTCAATATGGACTCTTGACTTTGCCAAATGATTGTTGAATTTGGCATTTTGACTGTCTTCTGAAGCTGCTCCCCGAAAAGCAGGAAGTACATACTTTCCATTCACATAAGCAGAATCTGCAAGAAGATACTGATTTTCATCAAAGAATTTTTCAGGTTCATTTGAAATATGCATTCTTTGGAAGACGTAGGAGTCATGACATGAGCCAGGATAGCCAGCGAAGAATGATATAAATTTTTTGTTTACGTCACATATAAGCTGAACATTAATTGAATATCTATAAAGAAGATATATTTGTTTGTGTTAGTTTCAAGGAGGATGAAAGGAGTTAAAAATAATCTACCTCTTTTTACGGTCAAAGTAATTGTTTCCACCTTGAGCAGGTTTCTGGCTCAAAGGAATAGTAGTACCATCAACAAAACCAATACATCCTGGAAAGCCCTCTGCTTGCATAACCTGAGATGATTCAAGTCGCTCTTCTTTTGTTGGCCAGGTGAGAAGTTGAGATTCCAAGGAGTTGATGGAAGTGATACATCATTTGGTATAAGTGTTAACTGAACCATACCCTAAATCAAAGACATTTTCTAAACGTTTCAAAGCGGCTCCATTACCATTTGAACCCAAACGACATAGTGTGATGGCCAATTGAATTGAAGGATGTCGTTGTTCTTTTTGAGAATTATTGTGAAATATGGGATGATCCTGAATAAGCTCAAGCAATTTAAGGAAACATTCCTGAGAAGTCCTGAACAGCTGTCTAAAACTGGGTGTAGATAGGTTAAGAAGTGTTTGGATGGTGTACTTGGGGGTATGAAGTACTTGAGGCTTTCTGGGAAGAAGGTAACGTTTCCTGGCCATTTTTGATAAAACGACAAAATCTTCTTCTAGATCAGAATCGGAATCAGAGTCCAAGAGCAGTTCAAGCGCCATGAAAGTCATTGCTTTATGTAATTTATCACGATTTGAAAGTGAGGAAGGCATGACTCTTATATGATATGATATGAAGATGTAAGTGATGTACGATGTTTTGAGTTATGAAGTGTTATTCTGCGGAGTGCTGCGTATGAATGGGATGATGCTGACAAATCAGTGAAATGGGACTTGATGGTGAAATCAGCACTTTTGGTTGAGAAAGTGCGGATTTGAGTGAAATAAGTAACTTATTTCATTTTGAAATCCACCAGTATTGGGGCTAGTGTGTTTTGGAAATCCGCACTTATTTAAGTGCGGATTTGGTCAAATTTAAGTGCGGATTTGTAAGTGCGGATTTGCCAGAACTGACACCCCCTATTGTGTCTTGCTATACTCATTAAAATGGCTTTCGATTTTACTATAAAAATTCTCCCCAGATTGGTATGTAGAAAATTCCGGTTTCTCGCTAATGAAAATCCAAGATATAGTGAGTTGTTCCTCCTCATGTTGAGACCAATTCAGTGACTGTTTTCCCTTATTTTCAAATTTTCTGGAGCTTTGAGGTGTAGACATAGTTTAGAAAGTACTATAATATAAAAAAAGTGATAATTTTGGTGTGATGTGATGATGAGAAGTGAGAAAAGTTATTTTTGGTAAGAAAATAGCGAGTAATGAAGTGTTTGGTAAGAGTGAAGATTTAATGAATTGGAGGTAGTGAGGTGTCGCGAGGTTGACCAATTGAGATGAATTACTGAAAAAATGGCGGGGCAGAAAATGAGTTCCACTAATGATTCAATAATTTGTGGAAAGATCCACAATTTACTGAAAAAATTACTGATTTGACCCTTTACCAAAAGACTGAAAATAGATGAGTGTGGAATTTTAGCGGCTATTTTCTGTAAAATATGCATACCAAACAGGTTTACCAAGATGAGTGGAGATGCTCTAAGCAAGTATGTATATCTATATTTTCCAATTCAAAAGAGCAAACCAAATATCACTCAATCCTACTTTCTCCAGTACTTCATCCCAAAAACCTACAATTTTTTTCTTAAAAACTAATTAAATCTTGTTGGTTAAGATGGAAGGTGTTAGCCTAGGTATCCCCAGGACTGAGTAATTCTTATGTTTAAAATAAGATAACCTTTATTAAATTAAGCTTGTAAGTTAAAATTAAGGTTATAATACTTATATATATGTTTATGATTCTTATATATATAATTATTACACTACTATATGACTTATTGTGGTTTAAATAGCTTATCCATAGCCCTATAACACTTATTAAGGTGTTAATGGAGTCATAATATACTTATCTTAAGTGATATGAAGTAATTATAGACATATATAAGCTTACATGTATGCACTAACCTCATATTCAATGAAATATGTAGTCATATTATGTATATATAGGTCTATAAGCGGGTTTCAACCTCTAAATAGCCTATAAGCTTTATTTTTCTGCTTATTTTAGGTCATATGGATGTATTAAGTGGATTCACAATGCCCAAACAAGCATATACACTATTTTCAGGCACATATATCCAGTTTAGACAACTTAATCTGCTTCCTTGGATGGATTTTCACAGATTTATGAGTTGGGATATGATTACTGGGTTAAGATGGATGCTTGGGGATGTTTTTGGGGGCTTGGAAAGCTAATTTGTATCCTTTATATGCTTTGTGTTTCATTATATACTCTTTGGATGAGTTATTTTACCTGTTTCTTTATGGTATCTGCTTTTATCTGTTTTTTCTATTTATGGCATGGGTTTATGATATCATTAATTGTGATGGAGGGTCCTTACTGGAGGTCTGGGTGTTGAAACTGATTGAAGTGGATGCCATGAGGAGGTTATGGGCCCTCACAGTGCTGTAATTTCTGGGGAGAGCAATGACGTCATCTAGATTGAAGGTCTGTGCACTCCAGTGGATTTTGGTATAAGTAAGGGAGGATTTGACAGGTTATTGGACATCACTTACTTACTAAAACTCAAATAAACACTATAACACAATTATTATCATGTATAAATATATTTTAAAGCATTTATAAATTGATATTGGTTTATATAAGCTATAACTATATTTTATTAACCTATTTTCCACCACTAGCACACACAAAATCCAAGTATTGTGAGTTTATATTGAAAATAATATTTTATTAGTCTTCCCCTGAGGTTTAATCAGTAAATCATTTATCAATAAGTAATTGCACCTTTAATATTTACTATTAAATCATACTTAGATACTAGCATACACTGAGAGAAGGGCTCAATGGTTTTAACAACAACTAGTATAGTAGCCAACAATTACCAGACTATCAAGCCCAACAACTGCTTTCGCTCTAAGCAGGTTTATCCAAGCAGGATAAAATCATTGTGAAACTCATGGAAAAAGCTAATAATTTAGAGCTTCAACAATCTGCATCATCACAGGGAGAATAGAATGGAAATAAGAAGTCTTTTAACTCACTTTCCAAAAATCAAGAAAGTAGAAAAAGTAGAAAACATCATACTGCAGCTTTCACCTCTACTCCTATCACAAGTAACCCAACAAAGCCAGAAAAATTTAAAAAACCCATGAACTTGTCAAATACTCCGAGGCAAAATACTGAATCAGCCAAAGCAGACTCTCCTGCCTCATCCTCAAAAAAAAATCTGATGCAAATGACTATGCGTGAACAACCTGAGGGGTTTGAGAAAAAAAAAGTAAGTTATTTAGTTAAGCACTTTGGTTCTTTTTCTCACAAACATAACTTCATGATTTTTTAGGATGCACTTTTTTCATATTAAACTTTTGTGGGGCCTTTTTGAAACATGTCCTGCTCCCCCATCCTCAAACCTAGCCAAGCAACAGGAATTCATGCACAGATTTTTGTCCACCGATCAAATTAAAAATACTCTTGCAAGAAATAAATTTGCTGAGCTAGTTTCAAAAGAAGAAATTCAAATATTGAAAGACTTGAAGGCTGGAAATAAAAAAAACAGAATTTGTATGGTTTATGTATCCAAGTTTTTCTTGATATACATGTGCTCATCTTTGGCTAAAATTGGAATCTGATTCTGGGAACCTGACTTTGATTAACTGCCTAATTCATTCTAATGAAGCTTGCAGAACCAGTGCACTAATGACCTTTTGTCTGTTAGTACATATAAATTAGGTTAGGGCACAATAAACACCTGCATATATATAGTCTATGTCAGCCTAGGTATCTCCAGGACTGAGTAATTCTTATGTTTAAAATAAGATAACCTCAATTACATTAAGCTTATTACTTAAAAATAAGGTTAAAATACTTATATATATGGTTATAATACATATATATATAACTATTACACTATTACATGACTTATAGTAACTTAAATAGCTTATCCATAGCCTAATAATACTTATTAAGGTGTTAATGGTGTCATAATATACTTATCTTAAGTGATATTAAGTAATTATAGACATACATAAGCTTATATGTATACATAAACCTCATATTCTGTGAAATATGTAGTTATATTATGTATATTTAGGTCTATAAGTGGTTTTTAGCCTCTTAATAGCCTATAAACTTTATATTTTTGCTTATTTTAGTTCATATCGACATATTCAGTGTACTCTCAACTCCTACACAAGCATATACACCTATTTCAGGTGCATATATCCAGTTTGGACAACTTACTCTGCTTGCATAGATTTTCACAGATTTATGGTTTGGGATATGATTACTGGGTTAATATGGATGCTTGGAGATGTTATTGGGGGCTTTTGCAGTTAATTTTGTTCCTTTATATGCTTTAGGTTTCATAATATACTCTTTGGATGAGTTATTTTATTTGTTTCTTTATGGTATCCGCTTTTATCAGTTTATTCTATTTCTGGTATGGGTCTGTGGCATCATTAATTGTGATGGAGGGTCCTTACTGGAGGTCTGGGTGTTGAAACTGCTTGAAGTGGATGCCATGGGGAGGTGATGGGCCCTCACAGTGCTTTAATTGTCGGGGATAGCAGTGACATCATCTAGATTGAAGGTCTGTGCACTCCAGTGGATTTTGGTATAAGTACGGGATGACTTTGATGGGTTATAGACATCAATTACTTACTAAACTTCAAATAAACATTATAAAACAATTTTTATCATATATTAATATATTATAAGGCATTTATAAATTGAATTATCTTTATATAAGCTATAACTATATTTTATTATTCTATTTTTCACCACAAGCACGCTTAAAATCCGAGTATTTTGAGTTTATATTGAGAACAACTATTTTATTAGTCTTCCCCTGAGGTTTAATCACTAAATCATTTAACAAAAAGTATTAGGACCATTAATATTGATTATTAAATCATACTTAGATACTAGCACACACTGACAGTCTAGCTTCCATACCTGGTCTATTGGCCAGTTGTCTAGAAGAAGGAGAAGAAGAAGAAGAAGAAGAAGAAGAAGAAAAGAAGCGGAAGAAGGAGAAGAGAGAAATAAATGAGGAATAATAAAATTTAGAAAGAAATAAAATAATAAAAGTAAAATAACTAATAAAAGAAAGGAAGGTGCATTGACACTTGCGAGTAATGACAAGACAATAACTATTTATTTAATGGAGATTTTCAATCAAGTAAGTAATTGATTTCTGCTTAAATACCAGTTATAATTACTAATAAACTTAAAGAAACCTATAGTAATTTATATAATATTTTTATTAGACTTGTAATTCCAAAAAAATAGTAATGAAGTATTTAAAGTATTATAGGTAATTTAATGTAAGTGATGGCTGCCAAAGGGGAATTCTAAGGCCCTTTTACAGGCAAGGATACCTCTGAAGAGCCTCAAATGTATATAAAAAAGTAGTAATAATGTGAAACAAGAGATTAAAAGAAATTAATTAAAATATACAAATTAAGAGAAAAAATTGAAATAACAAATTAAACCTGTGAATAAGTAAATAATTTTCCCACCATAAAGTCCCAAAACAAGTATTTAATATAATGAGTAACTAAATGAGTATGAGATCATGAGAACTGCAAGAAAAAATATCCTAAACAAGTATTATAATAAGATGTAAAGTGTTTAATTAAAAAAAATAAAATTATTTCCATGTCAAAATCTATGTAATCAATTTAATTCAGTTATAAAGAGAAATCAATTAATTGTTTTAACTATCTTAGAAATTTAATAACTAGTTTAATTGAAAAAAATTAATTTAATCATATTACTAATTTAAGGTGAGAATCTAAATATTATTATATTAAATAAGTGTTTTAATTTATTTAAAAATTTTACTGACACAATTATGGGTCAAAAAAGGTCCCAATATTTATGGATAATAATATATGATAAGTTATATTTAATATATTAATATTATTAATTAAATTTTAATTACATTATAAGTTAACTTTATTATTATACTTATAATATATTTTTATAAATAAATAATTTGTTAATTTATAAATATTAAATACATAAAAATGCGCAATGATTTTATAGAATAAAATATGTTTTTATGTAATAAAAACTTAATTAATAATAAAATAAATATAATAATTGTTTTACTTATTTATAAAATATTTATATAATTTTGTTATTTAATAAAATATTTTATTGTAAATACATAAAATACATAATGTTATTCCCTTAAATAGGGGGTATCAAATTTAGAGATTTGTAATTATTTAAAAGGTATTTAAAGATACAAAAATTAGGTTACAGATTTGACATTATTCCTCAGTAAAAAGGTGTGTTTGGGGCACAATATTCCGTATATGAAAAACTAATCATGGTTGATTTGGTGGAAAAACAAGGTATTTTAATAAGAAAGATTTCTAACTTTGATACCCCCTAATGATTCAAATAAATTATTATAACAATTAACTGGGCTCCTGAGATAGCCTGGCAGACACTCCATCACTCTAAAAAAACAATTTAAAAAATGCTAAGATTTTTTCCTTTTATAATTTTTTAAAAGAGTAGGAAGATTGGAATTTGTTTTTCTAGGTATCCATGCATCATGTTCAGATGATTTGTTTTTATATCTCAATAAATATTCAATACCTCTTTTAGAAGTGATAATTCTATCATTGAGAATTTTATTAATTTCTGCAGTTTCTGTGACTTCCTGAGGGTTCTTCTTATGTCTTCCCCTTCTTTTGGGAAATAAGTCACTGTTGGAAGTATAAGGTTTAAGTAAGGAAATGGGGAAAACAGGATGTTTTCTATCATATGGAGAATAAAATACAACTTTTACTGAATTATATCCAACCATTCTTTTAAAAACAAATGGTCCCACAAAAGGATATTTTAATTTGTTGTTTCCCTGTAGATTGAAATGGACAGTTTATATCAACAATTCATCACCCTTGTTAAATGTGTATTCTTTATGGGACTTATCCCATCTTTTCTTCTCATATTAAAATGGCTTATAAATACAGTTTTGAGCATGTTTTCTGCATAGCTGTTGCATTTTCATAAAAGATTTCACACCAGGTTGTAATTCCAACTTTGGTAATTTATTATTAAGAAATTGAGCAGGAGTATTTGGGACATAACCTATCCAAAGCTAAAAAGGCTTTTTCTCAGTGACAGAGTAAACAGTGCTATTATAAGCAAATTCAAGACCTGGTAATAGGGTAACCCAGTCATGAGTAAATCTGTCATTGTCTTTATATTCTAATTCAAAGGCACAATACCTTATAATCATATCTTCCAGAGTTTGAATCATTCTTTCAGCTAGACCATCAGTTTGAGGATGGTGAGCTGTAGATAATTTCAACTCACAGCCACAAATATCCATCAAAGACATCCAAAATTAAGGTGTAAATTTCGGGTCTCTGTCAGAGATAATGGCTTTTGGAAATCCAACAATATTAAACATGTAAGTCCACCATAAGAAATCTAATTCTTTTATGGATACATCTTTGTGGGCGGGAATAAATTTGCACATTTTGGTGATTCTATCCACAATTACCCAAAAAGAATTATAACAGTCTTTACCTGCTACAGGAAGACCAGTGAAAAAATCCATGTTAATGATTTTCCAAGGAGCATCAGGTGCTTCAATATGTTGCATCAATCCTGCTCTTTTACCTGTCAATCTTTTAGATTTTTAACAAGAATCACAAGATTCAACATATAATTTAGTGTCCTCAAAAATATTAGCCCTCCAAGCAGTGTTTGTAATTCTGATTATGGTTTTCTAAAGATCAAAATGTCCTGCTAATATGTCATCATGACAAAGTTGTAAGTTGATTTCTTTCATTGAAGGAGGAATAAAAATGACATTTGTAAGCTTTCTCCTGTAATTAATATAACCATCTTCAATAGAAAACTTTCCTTTATTCAAAGCATTTTGGTACTTTGGAGGAAGATTTATTATCAATTCTTGAATAGAAGCATTCTGTGGATCATTCAAGATTGTAAATAATTTATTTGAATCAGAATCTTTATCATTGGAATTCAGAATTAATTGCAATAGTTCCTCTTCCATATCAACAATATATATACCATGTATATGTACTGTATCATCTTCAGGTACATAATCTGAATTGGATACATCATTTGCAAGAGGTAATCTAGACAACATATCTAATTTTGAATGAAAATTTTCAGCCCTGTGAATAATAGTCATTCTACCTCTGTATTCTTGAAAAGTAAGTTGCCACCTAAACATATGTCTATTTGGTGTTTTCAAGTTCAGGAGTGATTTCACAGCACTGCAATCAGTAACTAATTCAAACTTTTGATCATCTAGATAATAATTAAGCTTTTCTAAAGCCCATACAACTGCTAAGCACTCTAATTGAGTGGCACCATACTTCAATTCACTATTTCTCAAGGTTCTTGAAATATAACAAATTACTACTTCTGAAATTTAATCATTAATAATTGGTTTTTGGTGTAGAGCAGATCCAAGTCCAATAAAACTTGCATCTGTATAGAGGAAAAAAGGCTTATTAAAATCTGGAAGGGCAAGGATTGAAGCTAACATCAAACATTTCTTTAATGTATCAAAAGCTTTTTGAGTATCCTAATTCCATATATAAGCCACATCCTTTCTACTTAATTTGGTAAGTGGGAGGGCTATGACCTGATAATTTTTAATTTATTGTCTATAGTAGCCACAAATTCCCAAAAAAATTTGTATTTCCCTTACAGAAGTTGGTGCTTTCACATTCTGGATAGCAGCAACTTTACCTTGGTCTACACATATTTGTAAGCCAGAAACTACATGAACAAGGACTTTTAGGGATTGAAAACCAAACTTACACTTTTTCAAGGATAGAGTCATGTTAATTCCATCAATTTTATGGAAGACTCTTCCTAAGTGTTTGATATGTTCATCAAAAGTTTTAGAAAAAACTATGTTGTCATCAATATAAACCATTAACCATCCTTCAATTATTTACAGATGAAATGTGTTATCCATTACTTTTTGGAATAATGAAGGGGAATTTTTAAGTTCAAAAGCAATCCTAAAAAATTTATAAATTCCCATATGAGTTGCAATTAGCAAAAAAATTTGGGAGTATTTATCAACAGGTATTTGATGATAACCTTTATTACCATCCAGACAGCTTATAAATTTTGCACCTTGCAAGGTAGCATGTATAAAGCTAATTCTGGGTAAAGGGTAAATATTATCCACAGTATAGGTATTCAATTCTCTATAATCTCCAAAAAGTCTAGCTTTATCTTTCTCATAGGCAATCAAAACTGGAGAGATGAAACAGTATTTGGGTGTAATATCCACTTTTTCAATAATATTCATATCTAATAAAGTTGAGATATTATCTTCAATATCTTTTCTCTTTGTGGGAGAAGGAGAATAAGGATTTTTCTTTAGGCTAGGAGGTATTTCATTCAAGTTACAGGATAAAGAAATTTTCATTTCATCTTTAACCAATCCTAACACATGGGAACTATGAGCAAAAGCCATAGGGAAAGATGTAATCAATGCAACTATTGAATCTTTTTTATCATTATTTAATTGATCACCAAATGAAGCTGTGTCAATTTCAGACAATAATACATCCATTTACTCTGTTTGTCCAATTTTACATTGGATGAAAGAATGACAAGATTTAAATAAGGGTGCAAAATGCTTTTTAGAGGAAGAAATTTTAAATTCTCTTTTCCCATTCATTCCCAAGGTAAAACAAATGTTTTCAGGATCCAATTTAATGCCAAAAATGGTTAAAATGTCATTTCCCATAATAAAAAAATTGCTTAAATTATCATTTTTCATCACAAAAAATTCAAAAATAGCGCTGACAAAACCACCATTATATTTAAAGAACACAGTGGTTTTGTATTTGCCAATGAGACATAAAACAGAACCATAAACTTTCCATTTTTCAGATGTTGTAGGTAGAAATTTTCTCTGATAATATTTATCAACTGAAGCTAGTGCTTTCTCAGACACTACACTTCCTCCTGAACCAGAGTCATGAATAACCTCAACATTTTAACCATTTATGATAACTGGTGCCCTCAAGGGTGATATTAAAATTGAACTGTCAGTAATATCTTTAATAATTTCAGTATTTTCTACAGAAGATAAATCAACATCACAATTTTCAGAACAATTATCTAAATATTGGATATCTTTTTCTAAAACTAGAACATCTTCAGAAGAATCATGGTCATAAGAGATATTTCTATTACAGTCACTTGAGGAAGAATCAAGATCAGCTTGAGTATTTTCAGATTACTCAGTTTTTTCAACAAGATGAATTTTCTTGTCACAAATATTTCCCTTCTACCATGGTTTGTTAAATTTAAAACAAGTGTTTGTTGCATATTTCTTTGGTGCAACTGGGGCAGAGGGTTTACCAGTTTTGTGGAAGGCTTTTGCTGGTCATGATAAGATTTTAAAGGATAATTCCTTGGCTCATATCTATGATTAAGTAGGACTTCATTACAGATATTAAAAAGGGAAAAATTTTCTCTAACATGCTCAGTCCTTTCCACAATCAAGTCTTTCAGAGAATTTAGCAATTTATAAAGAATTTTGTCTCTCCAAATATCATAATCAATTTTTGGATCCATTTCTCTAAAATTTTTTGATATTTTCATGAGGAAAAAAATAGGTTTTTCAGGAGAGGAGAACACATATTTAGCAGACTCATATAATCTCTGTTGAACAAGTCTGAATTTTGATCCACCAAATTGATTTTCAATCAATGTTTTCCACTCTTTTCAAGTATAATTTTGATTGTCCAATAAGACAGATTCATACGACATTAAAGCTAAATTGGAGAATAAAGAAATTAATTTAAAAAAAATCTCCATCTGGAAATTTATAGGAGTTTTTTAGATTATTAATTCTTTGGACAAAGTGCTGCCAATAAAATGAAGAGTAACCATCAAAGGTGGGATACTGATCCAGTTTAGGCCAATTTTCTGGTTACTGGGATGGTCCATCTTTTCATTAGAATTATTTAAAATTAATAATTCTTGAAGTTTAAAAAGGTGTTCAGAAATTTCATTATTTATAGAAACAGCTGGTTCATGGCCATTAAAGTATTTTTTGCTAGTTGAAAAAAATTTCACAGACTCGTTGTCAGGTTGTTTAATGGCTAAAATAGGAGGAAAAAAAAAGAGCTGCTTTGTTCAGGCACTTTTCCTTTATGTTTATTCTGCTTATGGGCAGCATTTTGAGCTACACCATAATGATTTACAGGTAAGGCTGAGAGTTTTTCCTGTAGGTCAGACAAATGATTTTTTATCCTTGTAATTTCAGACATTTGGTCATTGATTTTTGCTAGAGATAAAACATTTCTGTTCTCAAAAACTGAGTATTTTTTACTCAGAGCCTGGAAATCAATTTTAAGCTTTTTCAACTCATTTTGTAGAGACTTATTTTTACTCTTCAATGAAGAATTCTCATCAATAAGGGGGTTTAACTCACTCAAAGTTTTATGCAGATGAATATTTTTATCTGAAATAGCTCTATGATCACTTCTTATTTGTTTTTGTTGACTAAGAGCAATATTCAAAGTTTCTTTTATTTTAAAATAAGCTGTATCTTGTAAAAAAGAACTCACTTTACAATGTAAATGCAAATTATTATTAAATCTGTCACTTCATGCACTAATACATCTCTCAAATATTTGTCTTTTACAACATTAAAATCAAGGGTATCTTAAAATATTTCCTCAGAAGTTTTTTCAAGCAAGGTATAGACATCAGGGGAAAAAGAATCATTTTTAATTTCAAGAGAAGGATTAATTAAAGAAGTTGAAGTTAAATTTAAAGGCTCATCAAATGACATTTTACAAATTACATCATTAGGGCTAATTATTACAGGAAGTTTTCTCTTAATGGTTTTAACAGTTCTTTCACCACTACAACAAGATTACCTGTGGAAGAAGATTTATTATTATACACACTAACATTTTTATCAAATAAATCACTTACCATAGCAAGGGAGGAAATTCCCCCTGTGCTTTGTTTCTTCTGCCTCCCTGATAAGGATGAGCCTGAGGAAGTTGATGGTAGGTTTGTGTCCTGGATGGGCTGGGGTGTTGAGCTGTTAGCTTCTGTAAATTCTGCTTTTAATGGCTCATCAGGTAGTCCCATTTACACTGTTCCACTTGTAGAGTGTTTTGACTTTGAGTGAAAGAGCTGGGTGCCTGATGGGGCTGAGGTTGTGGCTGAGTGGTTGATAAAGGAGGAGGTTGAACCTGCTTTTTATTTAAGAGCTCCTGCATCTGTTGCCAGAGTGTGTATACTCTTCCCTTGTATTTCATGCTTTCTGCCTTCTGTTCTTTTATATGGCTGTACAGATTGTTTATTTGCTGCGTCAGAAGGATCTTTTTTATTTTTATACCCTTTAGAAGTTTTTCCTGATTTATCTGAAGCTTTACTTCTTTCAGAGTAATTTGGTGAGAGGGGTTTCTCACTCCTCCTGACATTTATATGTCCTAAAGAATATCAAGGTTTTTTTTCAGCAAAAGAATTCTTGTAAGTTAATTTTGAAGAACCTACAGATTCATTATCAACATCCACATCAATTTCATCAACATGAAGATTATCCATGCTGCTTGCCAAGCTACTGGAAATAAAAACTGTGAAAAAAAATCAATTGGATTTAATCAATGATTTAAACTTATATTTTTCAAAATAAAAAAAATTATTCCAATTACAAATCAATTAACAATAAAAATGTAATACAGAAATATGTAATTAAAAATTATATATTTAAGAAATAAAAAATAATTATTTTGGGACCAACAAAAAAAAGGTTAAAGAAGTCAACCAAAAATAATTAATACCAAAAAAAATATATTGGTAATATTGGGACTAAGCACTGGGTACTATTATGGTCAACCAATAATATCAAAATTTTAATAAAAAATTAATTTAATAATTCTTTAAGAAAATAATGATCTTCTTGCACTAAGAGAATATCTCTATTATGGTCAACTAGGAAAAAAAAATTATTTAAAAAATTGATCACTTACACTCAGTGACTCAGAAAAATAGCCAAGGCACTGTTATTGCAATAAATATTTAATAATATAATTGATAGGTGCAAAGGTTTACTTACTATAGTGATCAAGAAATCACCTTAAAATATATATAAATTAATATATTATAAACTTAAAATGTTAAACCCAATTTTGAAACAAGGTAGCAGCAAAAATTTACTTTTTTGCACCACGTGGTCCATGCATTGAGTCAAAAGTCAAAAGTCATTGTCTTCATATGGAAAGGCTCCCAATTTTTGGCCGGTTGTCTAGAAGAAGGAGAAGAAGAAGAAGAAGAAGAAGAAGAAGAAGAAGAAGAAGAAGAAGAAGAAGAAGAAGAAGAAAAGAAGCAGAAGAAGGAAAAGAGAGAAATAAAGAAGGAATAATAAAATTTAGAAAGAAATAAAAGAATAGGAGAAGTAAAATAACTAATATAAAAAAAGGAAGGTGCAAAGACACTTGTGAGTAATTACACAACAATAACTATTTGTTTAATGGAGATTTTTGATCAAGTAAGTAATTGATTTCTGCTTAAATACCAGTTATAATTACTAATAGACTTAAAGCAACCTATAGTAATTTATATAATATTTTTATTAGACTTTTAATGCCAAAAAATAGTAATGAAGTATTTAAAGTATTATAAGTAATGTAATGTAAGTTATGGCTGCCAAAGGGGAATTCCAAGGCCCTTTTACAGGAAAGGATACCTCTGAAGCGCCTCAAATGTATATACAAATGTAGTAATAATGTGAAACAAGAGGTTAAAAGAAATTAATTAAAACATACAAATTAAAAGAAAAAATTGAAACAACAAATTAGACCCATGAATAAGTAGCTAATTTTCCCACCATAAAGTCCCAAAAAAAAGGTATTAATATAATGAGTAGCTAAATGAGTATGAAACCATGAGAACTGTGTGAAAAAATATCCTAAACAAGTATTATAATAAGATGTAAAGGGTTTAATTAAAACAAATAAAATTATTTTCATGTCAAAATTTATGTAACCAATTTAATTAAGTTATAAAGAGAAATTAATTAATTTTTTTAAACTATCTTTCTTAGTAATTTTATAACTAGTTTAATTGAAACAAAAAATTAATTTAATCATATTACTAATTTAAGGTGAGAATTTAAATATTATTATATTAAAAAAGTGTTTTAATTTACTTAATAATTATACTGACACAATTAAGGGTCAAAAAATGTCACAATATTTATGGATAATAATATATGATAAGTTATATTTAATATATAAATATAATTAATTGAATTGTAATTACATTATAAGTTAACTTTATTATTATACTTATAATATATTTTTATAAATAAATAACTTATTAATTTATAAATATTAAATTCATTAAAATGCGCCATGATTTTATAGAATATAATATTTTTTTATGTAATAAAAATTTACTTAATAATAAAATAAATATAATAATTAATTTACTTAACTATAAAATATTTATATAATTTTATTATTTAATAAAATATTTTATTTTAAATACATAATTTTATTCCCTTCAATGATTCCAATAAATTATTATAACAATTTATTGGGCTCCTGAGATAGCCTGGCTAACATGGTCAGTCTTCATCCATTCTGGATAATAGACTGATGGGACTGACCTGGTACACTTTGGATTATGGCACTATAGGTTAGTACTGAATACCTCATCAATTCTGGATAATAGACTGATGGGACTGACCTGGTACACCTAGGGTTGCAGCACTATAGGTTATGGGCATTTAGTTGCACTACCATCAGTGTAAATAGTCTCACTTTGTTATTGAATGGTGCTCACTCTATCAACCACAAAGCATCGTTCATCATCATCATCAACATCACAACACATCAAATCATCACCTACCAACTTAATTCTCAATATGGGAGACATACAACAACCATTGACTTCTAAAGGAAAAACAAAACCTGAAAACCCACAATATGTTCCTCTTCATTGTATGGGTATTGAAGCTCTATTAAAAGAAGAACATTATTATAAGTATGAAGAGAGATTGTGAAAAAGGGCTCAGAGTGGGACAATTTTATTTTCAAGTGGTGATAATTTCCTACATAGGCAATGAGATTTATTATCAGCTCTAAACACTTATTTAAGAGATCTAGATTATCTAAAAGCTCTAATTCCTACTTCACTTTTTGATAGAGATGTGGATGAATTAGCTCATGTTACAATCTACAATTCACTCTCAAATTCTCACAAGGATCAGGTCATACCTGTGTGTCCCACCCATTCAGTGTATTAGTTCCTATGCAACCAATTCAACATGAAATCAATGAGTTCACAACTAAGCTGTTTGAAAGATATTATCTCAATGAAATTCAACCCCAATACAATAATATATTCTGAACACGCATCAACATTCAGAATCAAAGTAGATGAATTGTTTGTGAATGGTTTTAACCTGACCAAGGAATCATTCCACAATTTATTTATAACCTTCACTATTGAATCTCCTCACAAACTTTTGACTGATTTCATTAATAAAATTTATAACTGCTTGAGAATATCAGATGGTGAATTAAAACCCATTGAAATTGACCAAATTGCTAGCAACCTACAAAAGCCATTAAAACTAAAAAACCGTTCCTTACACTCCAATATAATCACAGAAATGAGTGTAAAACCAACAAACTATGACAAAAATGAACCTAATCTGGCTGTTGATGAAATCATATCACTGAATGTGGCACTTACTAATTATAAAGGGGGCATATTTTTTCACTGTGGTAAACAAGGTCATTGGAAATTGAATTGTCCCAATTTACACATTCTGATGAACAAAATAGTCAATACTAGTAAAATAGGATCTTCAAGCATAAATTTATATTGAAATATGCCATGTCAATTCCAACCATAATTTTTTTTTGATAACAATAAGCTACAATCTGACAACTACCAACCTGTATACCTTAAAGCAAAATCAAAAGCTAGATTCATTGAAATTGAGGAATCTGATTTACCTACCAACAAGACTCCATTTACAAGTGCTATAAAGTTAGATTAAACATCATGGACATTTGAAGGTGCAAAAGATTTACTTGACACTGTGGCAACAGAGCATGTGAGTGGTGATAAGACTCTACTCCTTTGGCTTACCACATTGACTTGTCCGATTCCTTTGACAGTGGCAACAAAAAATTCAACTCCCAATTACTTGACAGGAATAGGAGAAATTTCTGCAAGAGGGGTAAATGGTGATGTTTTAATTAGAAAGGTATTCTACTGTCCAAACGCTATTGGTACCTTAATTTAGGTAGCTTCTTTAATTAGACAGGGTGCAAGAGAGGAATTTGATTTAAAAAACAATTTGAATGTAATAAAAAAGATGTCATCCTTTTTAGCAGTGTTTTTACAAATAAAAATTCCTGGAAATTAGATGTTGTCAGAAAATAAATGTTACCTACATGAAATTCCACATCAATTGTTACACCATACAAAATCAAGACAAATGCACAAGTCCCAATTCCCTTTGATCTGCCACATGGTACTAGTTCTTAGTGAATGAATAAGAATGATCCAATCTTATGCATTGGCACAGGGAATTAGGTCATGTCAGCATGAGTGTAATTAGGAGACTAATAAATCACAAAGAAAAAATAGGCTTACCATAATCTTTACCACCTGGCCATGTGGACTGTGATCATTGCAGAATATCAAACAGTACAAAATCGTCCACATTAATGAGTACTGAGAGAGCACCTGAGCTGTTTGAAATAATAGTTTCAGATGTAATGGGTCCATTTGAAACACCTACATTTGAAGCAGCATTATATTTTTTTTTGTACATAGATGTTGCTACAAATTATACAGTCTGAAAATTACTTACAGCAAAATCTCAGGTTCCAGATACTTTTGTCCGATACCAAGTAAAAATGGAAAAAATGACTTTAAAAAAGATAAAAATACTTTGATCTGATAATGGGAGTGAGTATTTCAACCAGCCCTTTCAATCATACTTGACTAAATTTCGCATAAACTGGGAACATGCAATGCCGTACCATCATGAAAAAAATGGAGTATTGGAGCGTCTGGATAGAAAAATTGCAGATATTTGGAAAACCATAATATTTGACAGAAGTTTAAACAAATCCTTTTAGGGAGCTGCATTCCTGTGGGCAGTATTTTTACACAATTGCCTACCAAAAAAAATAAAAAATACTTTAATGCCTTATCAATCACTTTTAGGGAATAAACCACAACTTGAAATCATCAGAATATTTGGCAAAAAAGAATTCATCCATGTTCACAAAAAAGTATGACACAAATTAGACCAAAGAGCAATTTAATGCCAAGTAATTGGTTATGTAGAAGGTGGAAAAGGCTGGTTATTCTGGGACAACAACATGAAAATGATCATACAATCAGCCATAGCCACTTTTGCTTGAACAAAAGAGAAAAATTTGAAACCTGTTAAAACTTTCAAAAAAAATGGGTTTGATAACATTAATCTTGATTCACTTAAACTTGGTGATTGTTCATTGGAACAAGAAATAGAAGAGCAAGATAAACTAACATTCAATATACATAACAAATGTGGACCATAAAATTTAGATTTTCTACTTAAATCTTTCAAACAGGCATTAAAATTTACAGAAGCTGAGAAATGGAAAGCTTCTTGTCAATCAGAAATAAACAGCTTAAAGAAGAAGGAATTTCGGGAACTAGTACCATTGCCAGAAGGTAAATCAGTGATTGGAGGTAAATGTGTTTTTGCATTAAAAAAGGATGCAGATGAAAAGATAACAAAACACAAGGCAAGATTTTTAGTGCAAGTTTTTGCACAACAATACAAAGAAAACTTCTATAAGACTTTTGCCCCCACCACAACATTCACCTCCCTGAGATTAAGATTTAAATTAGCTGCAAAATTCAGTTTGTATTTAAGATCATTCAATGTTGTGGGAGTGTACCTAAATAGTCCAATTACAGAGGAGGTGTATGCTAAACAGCCAGAAGGTTTATAACAAGGAAAAAAAACTTAGTATGAAAATTAAAGCAAGCACTGTATGGAAAAAAACAAGCCTCATGCTGCTAGTGGAAGTTCATTTCAAAAAAAGAAAGAGAATTGTGTTATACACCTAGTTGTTTGGATTCTTCTGTTTATGTATTGAATACAAAAGAATTTTCTGTGGTCATCTGGATACATGTAGATGATGGCATTGTGGAAATTGAAAATATTGATATGCTTACTAAATTGGAAAAGGATCTACAAAGTTTCATGAACATAAAATGGGAAGAAAATATCAGTCAAATATTTGGTTTAAAAGTGAAAAAGGATGGTATGAATTACTTACTTTAACAGCATACACTGATAGACAAAATTATCAAACAATTCAACTCTTTTAAAAATTTGTCAAACATGCCTTTACCAGCAAAATTCAAACTTGAGACTTCAGATAATTCTGGACCAGCAGTAAGATCACAAAATTTTTTGTAAAGAGTAGGACCTCTAAGTTATGTTGAACAAGGCACATATCCCAATATAAGTTATGTAGTAAATGTCCCAGCACAATTTGCAAGTCACCCAAACAACACACATTGGATTTTATTACAACATTTAATCCAATATGTAACCAAAACAAAAGACTTGAAATTCAAGATATCACCAAAGCTAAACAATGACATACAGGTGGAAATTTTTGCAGATTTGGAATGGAGGGGATAAGGATGGAGGGCTAGTCATGGAAATGTGATTATGGTATGTGGAGTACCAGTAAGCTGGATGGTAAAGCGGCAAAAATCAGTTGGCTTGGCTGCCTTGCATGCTGAGTACATGGCGCTGGGTATGGGGGCAAGGATGGGTGTGTGGGTAAGGAATTTAGTGGAGGATTTTTTAGGGTATGGTGTAGATGTTATTCTTAATTACAACAATACTACTAAAGTGGACATAGGCCACAATCCACCATTAAATAGGGACACCCAAAATGCAACCCTGGATTTTTACTTTCTAAATCAACTCATATATGAAAAAAATTAACATTAAGGTGGATCCCTTGTTTACAACAAATCACAGATTGTATGACAAAGTCATTGAATAAAATAAATTCAAATAAGTTAATAGATAAATAGTTTTATGTATTTAAAATATTATTACTACTAAATTCACTCTCATTTTTTTACTGATTATACATGATGATCATTATTACGTAGGGGGGTTTAGTACATATAAATTAGGGATAATACTAAATAAGGTTAGGGAAAAATAAACGCAAACATGTATATAGTCTAGCTGTTGTACCCAGCTGGTCAAAATCCATTCTGGATAATAGACTGAGGGGACTGAAATGGTGCACTTTGGGTTATGGCACTATAGTTTGGTAATAAATACTTCATCCATTCTGGATAATAAACCAACAGGACTGACCTGGTACACTTTGGGTTATGGCACTATATTGTCAAGCACTAATAGTGAATGCCTACAAATTTATGGATTTCAATAAAAATTACATGGAAAACTATGGCCTTCTTCAACAAGCCTACATTCATTATGTTCATTTTAAGATGGTTCAGTTTTATGTAACTGAAACAAAACATTGAGGCAAGCACAATCAAGATGAGGAGAGAAAATTTATACAAATGGCTCAAAAAATGGTAAGTATTCTTCCTAAAATCTAAAATTACTTACTTTTATGTTATCATACAGCTTCGTGAGGAATGCTTAATTTTACCAGTTGATACAAATTTTTCTCAATGATATAGAGAAATAATTAGCTGTCTTCAAGCTCATATTGATGATGAGTATCATCCTAAAAAATGCTTACTTTATCAAGTACTTGCCCTAACATTCTGAAGCTGCATATATCTTCCTTTTCTGTTTGGATTCTAAAATGAAAAAAATATGGGAAGATGGAAGGAAAAAGCCATCAATGTTGTACTTACTTTCAAAAAAAAGATCCTAAAGAGACTGTTTCTGAAAGCCCCAAAATGTTTACCAATAAAATTCTATGATTTGAATTGGTATAAAAAATTACTCCCAGCTCAAAGGGAAAATTTAGCCAAAATTTACAAGTTAGCATTTTTATCTAATCCACTCAAATCTATTTGAGGCAAGAAACATCCAGATTAGTAGATAATTGTATGAAGTTCACTGAAAAATACTGGGATACTGCTACACAGTATTACAATCTAGATCATGAAGAAATTAATGAAGAAGACTTTGAGGAATAAGTGGATGTAAATAATAGGGGGTATCAATGTTAAGGGATCTGTAATTAGGAATCAAGAATTTTTTTTCTGGGATCAGAAATTCTTAATTATGGAAGATCTTATCCACTAGCCCCAGGGCTAGTGAATATGGATTGAATGATAATGCATTATCCCTCCTCTTATACCCCAATTTCCATTCCTAATTCCTGATCCCAAACTCATCACATCCATGATTGATTTGTCAGAAAGTCATATGACATATAATTGTGGATGCCATCCTTATGGCTCTCTTCACTATATGCTACTTAATTTTGGTGGCAAACACATTACATTTCTTTCTATCTACACACCCCACCTTCTCATTTGGTGGCAAATTCACACTTCCAACTCATCAACTAAACCTTCTAGCAACAACCTTTTCTGCTGACAATAATGAAGCACCTCTCTACTAGAAAGCAACTTCACTTGGCTATGAATTCTTTCACTTTAACCTTAGCTGCTGACTCTGATTCTGATCCTGGTTTGGAAGACACTTTAGCTTATGTGTCTTTTCTTTCCAAAAAGTTTTCATCATCCCAAGGGGCCAAATATTTATCATGATCCCAGATATGATCTTACTAAATTCTTGAAATTCCTCAATTAAATATGAAGAAGAGGATCCCAAAACTGCATCAGTTCTCCCCTTTCTTCAATCACAAAACATTCTTTTCACCAGCATACACTCTGGTATTATGCCAATCACCTTCCAACATTTTGAAACAACCCTTTTAACTTTTTTTTTTCATACTTTCAAAATGTTCAACTTGTGCGCTTTATTTTATTCACTTGTTTTGATGTTTTGTCTTTTTTGCATATTCATTTTTATTTTGAATTTATGGTGAATGCTCTTTTTTGGATGACTCATTTGTTTTCATTCACCACTCTGTCGTTATGCCAATCACCCTCCAACACTTTGAAACACAACCCTTTTAACTTTTTTTTCATACTCTCCAAATTTTCAACTTGTGTGCTTTATTTGGTTCACTTGGTTTAGTGTTTTTGTTTTTTGCATATACATTTTTATTTTGAATTTACAGTGAATTTCTCTTTTTTGGATGTCTCATTTGTTTTCATTCACCAACTCAATATGAAATCACATAGTTTTTAAATGTTTTAATGTTTCATTCATCACTTATATCCTTTTCCTCCTCTCGTCAAACATTTCTCAAACAATTTAGTTTCATTTATTTTCACATCTCTTCTCTTCAGCTAAGCCATTTAATTCATTTTTTAGATTTTTAGATTTTTAGATTTTTTCTTTCTTTTTTGTATCTAAATTTGTTTTTTAGTGTTTTTTTGATTTTCAAGGTAAACTTAAACTTTTTTTCTCTCCCTCTTTTCTTTCTTTTTTCAGCTGTGTCATCCTACTCTTCAACCCTCCTTGGCATGGTTATTATCCCCCATTCCCCTATTTAACTTTTTTTTGGTTCCATGTCATTAAAACACATACATTGCACATTCTTTATGCATTTCACCTACTTCACATTCAACTTCCCCCAAATTCCAATGTAAATCTTTCTCACTCTATTTTTCCTACTTTTCAATCAAGGTAAGTTTCATCTCTTTTCTTCATGCCTATATGATATTTCTTTCTTTCTATAAAAATTTAATACTTAAATATATGTGGGACTCTTATCTGGATATAAGTAGACCTATTAAACTCCTCTTCTTGTCATTTCCATTATCACTTTTCAAGTTTTTGTAAAATCTTGAAAATTTGAATCTGAATGAGGGTTAGATTTATTTGAATTGAATGTCATTTTAACTGAAGATTCTCATAAAGTTTATGTTTTATTTCACACAAAAGGATTTGAATTTGGTTCAGTGGTTGCTGAGATTTTGGCCTTTAAAGTTGAGACTTTTTTTCAAAATTTCACTTTGTTTATTTCATGTTTTTATATTGCATTATTAGAGGATAAGGCTTCTGAAACTATTATCTGATTATTATATAGGCCTTTATCTCCCTCTTGTTGGAATTTTTACCATCACTTTTCAAGTTTTTGTGCAATTTTGAAAATCAGAGTCAGAATTAGGGTTAGATTTATTCAAATATAATGTCCTTCAGATCAATGTTGAAAAAAAAGATTATAATATTATTATGTTTGCACCTTTCTGTTATATTGATCCTATTACTGGAAGACCAATCCTTCTACCAGCTCATATCAAAGGCCATGGACTTTACTTTTCAGATCATAAATGTATCATGGAATTTGGTTTAGGAAATAGGATTATCAAAAAAAATTGGAATTCTTCAAGAGATAATCATCAAGCTACTAAGTGTTAGGACCTAATAGGGCACACTACTACTAGTGCTAATGCTAGCCTAAGACTGTGTAGATAGACTCTTACAGCCACCTTTCTGTAAGCAGAATTCAAGGGAGTTGGATAAACCAAAGAAAACATTGTCCTTTTAAGTAAATAGAGGGTTCACAATTAACTAAGCTAAAGTGTCTACTTGATATAAAGTGACAAGTTGACCAATTGAAAATAATGGTTCAGAGATGTAGGATTGGTGTTCTTAAAGATTAGAAGAAGAAATACAACAATAAAGTTGTACTAAGAAAAGTTGTCTAAATGATAGACTTATATATTTTTATGAAGTTTTTTATTTTAATTAAAAGATGTTAATTTTTAGTCCTTGAGGTTGAGATAATTCTACTGATACCCTATAAGTGTATATTTGTCAGCCAAGCTATCTCAGGAGCACAGTAATTTATATAATAAATTACTGAAATCATGTAAGGGAATAACAATATGTAGTTACAATAAATTATTTTATTAAATAATGAAATTATAAATATTTTATGAATAAATAATTACTATATTTAATTTTATTATTAAATAAGTTTTATTACATAAATTAATATTATATTCTATAAAAACATGGCGCACTTCTATGTATTTAATATTTCAAAAAAAAATTAAATTAATTATAATATTATAAGCTTAATTATATTTAACTTATAATTGAAGTAAAATTTATTTTATATAACTTAGACATTAAATTCAACTCATCATATAATTTTATCCATAAATATTGGGCGCTTTTTTGACCCTTAATTGTGTCAATATAATTAGTAAATAATTTAAAATACATATTTAATATATTAATATTAAATTCTCACTTTAAATAAGTTAAAATTAAATTAATTATTTGTTTCAATTAAAATATTTACTGAAAGTAGTTAAAACAATTAATTAATTTCTCTTTATAATTGAACTAAATTGATTATATAAAATTTTGTGTGAAAATAATTCTAGTTGTTTTAAATTAAAACTTTACATCGTAGTATAATACTTGTTTAGGATATTTTTTCTCACAATTCTCATGGCCTCATACTTATTTAGTTATTCATTACTTGTTTGGAGCTTTAATATGGGAGAGTTATTAATTTATTCACAGGTTTAATTTGTTGTTTCATTTTTCCCTCAACATGTATGATTTAATTAAGTTCATTTGGTTTTTTGTTTCGCGCACTATCATTTTTGTATATACATTGGAAGTGCCTCAGAATGTATTCTTGCCTATAAAAGGGTCTTGTAATTCCTCTTTTTTATCTATCACTTATTATACTCATACTTTTATTATATTTTAAATATCATACAAATTATTTTTATTATTATTAGTCTTACAGTTCTAATATAAATCTTATATAATTTCAAGGTTTCCATAAGTCTATTAATAACAATAATTGATTCCCGCGCATTGAGAAATAACTTACAAAAAAATATTAGATATTCTTTAAATCTACTGTAGTGTCATTAACTCATAAAATATTGTTGTATTACTCTCCATAAATCCAATTAGTATCTACTTTTAAAATACTACTTACAAATTAGTTTTTATCTTCCTATTATACCTCTACTTTTATCTTCTTTTCCTACTCCTTCTAGACAACCCACCAATAATATTTATGAATTGTTGAGTAAAATTTATGATGTGTTATATAAATTTGATATTTTATAAGGGTATTGAAAATTATGAAATGTTATGTAAAATAATGATGATTGTTGTTAATATTTGTTTTTAGACAGGTGGATAGATAAGATACCCCTACTAATTCTGAGTCTCAGCCTTTATATGCATATTCAAGTTGCATGCCCCACTTTTCCCTTCCAGAGTATCCCAGAGCTTTTCCAGAGCTTGTCCAGACTTCTTGACACAATTTGAACCTGAAAACCTTAATAAAAACTCATGAAGGATTACAGATCGTATATCTAGTTCCTCTCTACAATCCAAACTAGTTTTTGTAGTCTGCGCAGTCCTATTCATCCTGGTAAAAATTATCAAAGTTAAGAAAATTATCAAAAATCAAAAATATTTAGTAAACTTTGTAAAATAATTAAAAATATAAGAAAAAAGTAAAAATTATTGAAAAATTACCTAAGTTTTTTGAGCTTCTTGAAATTAATTTCCATATTTTTTCTGGCTTATAATAATAATTATTTTCCATCAAATAAATGTTTTTTTGACTCAATTAATAAACCCATTTTTTGCATTAAACCATCTGTTCTTTTAATAATAAAAAATATGTGATATTAGATTGGCATTTTCAATCTCTATAAAAATCAACACAGCTTCCAATAAAAGTATTATTAAGTGCCATACTAAACTTTAGACTTCCACATCCTCCCTCCAATGAAGAATTCTCTCATTCTTAAATTTGAATATTTGATCAATCATATATTTATCCTCTCTTTATCCTCTTCAACCATCTCCTCCAAAACATATATTTGGCTTCATCTTTCTTATCATAATTTTAAAATTTATTCAAAAGATTTAGCTTTCCCATTAAAATTATGTGCCAAATACTAGTTTCCTTGTTTGATTTCTAATCCTGGCCTTCCTGAAAGAACTACCTGTGATCTCTTCAAGATAAAAAAAGTTAAATGTATTTTTCCAATGATTCCTTCCAAAACCAATATCTACACAGGTCCAGAAGCTTTACCTGATCCTACTACACTGTTATGACCTGAGAAAGCAGACTACTACTAGCACTGGCACTAGCCATTAAATGGGACTGACTATTCTAATACATTAGTGAGACTAGAGACACCACAGGAAATTTGGGGGTGAATTGCTAGCAGTTCTCACTCTTTGAACTCCATGGTGACCCTAATTTATGCCATGTATCAGACCTACCATAAATTTCACATTGAGAATAAATTTGAGTCACTTTTAGTCTGAGATTTGTCCTTGATTAAGGCCCAGTTTGCCCTACATTCAGTACAAGTTGATCCAACAAAACTGTAATTTGATCCTTAGTTAAGCACCAATTGAGCACACATTGTTCTAACATACACATAATGCATGTGTACTCAAAATACATTATTGATGCATATTGAAAATTCATACATATTCATTACCAATTATGCATGTGTACTCAATATGCAATTCACATTATGCATAACACAAAATGCATATTGAATAACTCATGTTGCATATTTCATATTGCATATTGCATAATTTATATTGAATATTGCATAATGCTTAATGCTTAATGAATTTTGCATTTTGCATAATACATATTGCATAATGCATAATGCATAATTCATATTGGATATTGCGTAATGAATAATGCATAATGCATAATTTATATTATATAATGCATAGTGCATATAACATATTGAATATTGCATATGGATGCATAATGCATATGCAACATGAAATATTCATGCATACATAATGTAAAAATTAACCTTCTACTGAGAAAAGTGAAAAATAAGTCATGTGACCTATAATTTTGAAAAGGGAAAAGAGGAATGATGATTTGAGCTTTTTTTACAATAGCCTTAGTCACCACACAATATGGGGGGCGGACTTGCTAGCGATCTGCAACCTTGGACCCAAACTCACCACAGATTGAACACACATTGAGCTATTGATAAAGGAACCATACAATCAGGGATGAACACCACTCAGCAGAACAGTTTTAGGTGGGTGTTCAAGTAGAGTTCAGTATGGGTTCAGTATGAGTTCAGTCTGAGTTCCATCTGAGTTCCAGCTGAGTTCAGGTTGAGGACTTGCTAGCAAGTCCACCCCCTATATTGTGTAGTGAGTTTTCATTATATTGTTAGAAAATATGCCTTGAAAAACTATACTGAAAAAACCCATATCCTTGGTGAGAAATTCTTCATCAAGTTTAAATAGCAAATTTAAACTGTTAGCCTTATCTATATAGATTCAAATATGGAAGACTCTATGTAAAAAACTAATATCCTCAGTAGTTTACTTATATATTGTCAATCTCATTTTTATTCTCTGCATAAAGCTTTTGAGGAAAAAAATATATAAGAGATATGTATATTTTATCATGTGTATGTGCCCCAGATTCAATGTGCCAAATTGTGTTGAATAATCATTTGTTGTATTTGATTTGTGTATTTCAGGTTGAATGCAAAATAAGATTGCCAACTGGGATGCAAAAAAGTTGGCATGCAATATGAAAATGAATATTGCATAATTAACAGTGGCATTCTAAACTTGCAATTTTGCTGATAGATTTTCATACCCAGCTAGTAGTGTGGGGGGACTGGCATGCAAAAAAGTTGGCATGCAATATGAAATGAATATTGCATATGAAGACAGTGGCAAGAAAAATTTGCAATTCCACTCATGGATTTTCATTCTTTACTAGTAGTCTGGGGGTTGGTAGCAATGATCAAGCAACCACTAAAAAATTTGTGCACTCATTTTTGAGCAGAGGGTATCATGAGTGTAGAATTATCGAAGGTGCCTATAATTTATTATTATTCCTTAATTTTATTGAATAATTTTCAATATTGAAAATGACTTTTGGTTTGTTAGTATTTGATTTAGCTGTACCAGAGCCTTTCTCAATATTGATTTTACTCTTTAAAATTATTGAATATTTTCTATTATGAGGATTTGATTCTGGTGCAAGTTAATGTTGGCTCTATATTATGACCATTAAAAAACATAATTACCTGATTATAATTAATTACAGTCAGAAAAAATGTAGTTATGGTATCTGTTCACTTTCATTATAAGTGAAGGTTGGTTTAATTGTCATATTGACATAATGACTGAAAATTGTGGTTCACAAATGTTCAAGTAACTCACTCTTTGAATAATATTAAGAGTTGATAATAGGAATGGATAGTGCTCTAAAGTGAATGTTGGCTTGTGGGATCTTGTAATCACTGAAAATACTTTTCATATTTTTTAATCATGTAATGATCAGTTAACCAATGGCGTGAACACCAGTAAAAATATGTGTTGTGATATAACATCATATTTACATTTGATGGATGGATATTTGATCAACTCAGTAGCTCATGACATCTAGTAAAATATGTCAAAAACTATAGATGGCACAGATTATTTTTCTTTCACAAGTTGATAGTAAGGAAATGATGAACCAATGTTTTCAAGATGAAAATGCTGGTATTATCACGTCTTGTGGGTCAGAGATAGAATTTTTGGGTGATTTGTGTAATGAATTATATTTAAAAAGTCTGTGCATTCAATGTAATGTCCAATGATTGATATATTTATACATGATCCATCAGAAAAAGGTATAAATAATGCAGATTTTAGGTTAACTCTGACAACACTTTTTGATGGAACACAACAACTTATATAAAAAAGGCCTAGACATCTGGTTCAAATTTTTTCCCCTAGGCATTTATCTTTATCAAACTAGTTATTGCTAGGAATATTATGAGTCAAATTATTTCTCACCACATCAAATATTGTGTGGACTGGTTAACAAGATACTTGATTAATACTTTTATTCTAGAATATTGGCTTCCAGAAAGTACTTGACTGATGGTCAGATGCACATTTGCCCAAGTGGGTGAGATAAAGCATAAAAAAGGTTGTAACAGGTCAAATTTATACATTAATAGGTTTTTGAAACTTTGAAAAGCATAGTTATTAAATTTTTTGTCCCACCTATATTTGTGCTAAAGTATGTATTGATTAATAAATCAATCTGTTACTTAGGAGAAATTATATAAAATGCAAATGTGAAGAATTTTGAAGCATTATTATTTTAAATCATTTCATGTTAATGGACTAAGTGAAGAAAATTCAGATATCACAGTTTACATGTATGTATGGGATAATATTTATCTTCTCATAATATTAATATAATGAACTTGTTTTTACCAGTTTATTATCTATGATTGGGGTATTGTTGAATCTTGTGTGCCACATGCATCCAGCAGAATTCTATACTTTGATCATAATAATAAAAGGACATTTGGCAGTTAGATATATTTATTATATGTTAAGAGAATATTATTTTTTGCTTTTCAAAAATTCAATGGATTAATGCTATGTTTTTAATAATAACTGTGTGTTGAAATATGCTTTCCATTATATTATTATTTTTGAGTTAGTAATATTTTGTGTGCCTAAGAAATTGGCCAGAATTTTTTACCTTGAATAATGATAATTTAATAAAATGAATTTTTCAAATATGGGATTAATGTCTTAAATACAATTAAAAAAAGTGGTATCTGGCTTTACATGGCACCAAGTATCCTTCTGAGCATTGACAGATGCTGAAAAAGATACTTTTATAAAGAGCATCAGTAAGGATATAAGTCTATGAAAGTTGGGTAGTTGTAATTATTAAAGTGTCCTTCTCAGCAATGGACCATTACTCAGGTGGAAAATTTAGGTTCTGTGCAATAGGATGACAAGGGTTTTGCTAATTTCAATAGTATTTGATTGTTGGCTAACCATAAAAGTGAAGGTGTTACAGACTTGATAAAAAATGTCCTTCTGAATGACAGTTCAACCCTCAGAAGAAAACTTTTATAATGCATATTATCTAGGTGTTATATGTATTCATATCTGTCTTTTGTGCATTATATAAGTGTCCTTCTGAGCATTGTACCGTTGTGGTCTTCCAACATTGGCAGGGGCCTTTGTTGTGTGATTTGGCGCTGTTTGTGCTTGTCTTAATTGACATCTGTTAAGGAATTGGGTATTTTTCTGGTTTTATTCCGTGGATATTGGGTCTGCGAGTATGTGTGTACTATCGTTGGATAGCCCTGGTTTTTCTCTATATTTTATGTCTTGAAGACATTTTTCATATTCTGAGTTTTAAGGGGTCATTTCCTCATTTTTCATTTATAAAAGATTGCTGTTTAATTTTGTTTTTCGTGTTTTATGGGCTAACCTTAAGTCTTAGGGTTAAGTGCTTAGTACCATTGGATAGAGCTAATTTTTCTCTATATTTCATGTCTCAATGATGTTATAGTGAAATTCCGTGTTTCAAAGGTTTTAGTAGTTGTAGCTAATTTTTCTAAGTAGATTAGTGGTTTTTATTGGTTTTCTGGCTTCAGGGAGGCCGGGCCGCTTCAGGCGGCATCTCCAACTTCGGGCGGCCCGCCCGCCTCTGTTTTAGGAGGTTGGGGAGCACTCCAGGAGGGTTTTTTATGCAATCTGGCAGGTACAGGTGCCAGATTGGTGGGTGCGCATGGGCTCTTAGTTAGTGGTCTGTGTGTACATAGTGAATAAGACAGTTTGGGGCAACCTTAATCATCATACAACCATCCCGAGGTGATCTCATTGTTCCTCACTCAGTTTTCACTGTTTTCTGGCCACAATTGGCTGTGTTTGTTGCAAGTAAGTTCTTCATTTAACTTAACTTTGGCAACTGTTTTCTCTGTTATAGTCTTGCAAGCTATAGCAAGTATTATTGCTGTCTCTGGTGTGGATTTGCAGCTTACATCAAGTATCTTTGCTGTCTCTGGTGTGGACTTTGTTCTACATTTCAGTTCTTTGGTCTGGTAGTCTATCTGGTGACTACTTTCTTGGCTCATCAAGCAGTAAAGTGTGTTTAAAAGGGGTCTTTAGCAAAACAGGAACCAACTTACTTTAGCAAGTAAATCTCACTATATTTTTCTAAAGGGACAGGGGATTTTCTCTCTGGTTTTTCTCCAACTCTCTTGGTCAAGGCCTATAGCTAGTACTATAGGATTGTCTACATTTCTGGCGCCCAACGTGGGGTAGAACTTTCTAGTTCTTTGGAATCTCTGTTTTCTTTGGTTGGCTCTTTTGGTGTTTTGGACTGGAGGAATGGCTTCTGGTTCTGCTATTCCTGTGGTGACTGTCAGTGGGGGGGATGGTCCTCCTTCTGTGATGGTTAGGGAGTGTGTGAGAATTAAAACTTGGGATGGTACCAAGTTTAATGGGGAGGATGTCAAGTGGTTTCTAGAGAAGTATGAAACTGCTTCTGGAGTGGATGGTGCTTCCTACCTGGACATGGTGAAGCAGATTATCTTCTTCATTGGTGATAGGTCAGTGGAGAAGGAGATTGTGGCCATGTCTGGCTACAAGAAGAGGGATTGGAAATTGTTGTGTAGGGAAATGGTGGATAGATGGGGTGTCAGGTTCACTATGGTGGATCTGAACAAGGTTGTCAGTGAATGGCAATCTTATGGTGGTGTTGGTAACTTACATAGTTACAGGAAGTTTCTGCTACAGTTTGATCCTGTGGTGGAATACTTGGTGGAAGTGGAGGAGCTGGCACATGAAAATGCTGCCAAAGATGTTTTTTGGTCTGCCCTGGCTAGAGATGTCAGGATGGATGTGTTGAAGGAGTTGTCAAGAAAGGAATTGATGAAGACTCTTTCTAATGGGGATCAGAAGTTGCCTTCCTTGGATAAGGTGAAGGAGGCTGTTGAGGCCCATTTGAAGTTATTGGCTGTGGACACCTATCAGGAGGGGTGTGCCAAGTATGTCAGCAAAGTCAGTGAGGCTTTGGCTGAAGAGGAAGTTAGGGAGAAGAAGGAGGAGAAGAATTTGGTGCAGGTTCCCAAACAGGAGAGGGACCCAATGGTGGAGCAGCTGGCTGATCTGACAAAACAGCTGCACATTTTTGTCCAGGAGGCCAAGAAGGTTAATAAGGCACCTTCTCAGCCAAGAGATTTTGAAAGGAGGGCTGGTAGGAGTGATCCTTGGGTTTGCTCTTATTGCAGTAGGAGGGGGCACAGGTCTAATGATTGTTGGGCACTGAACAGAGATGTGTCTGAAGGAAAAGTGGAGTTTGATGGCAGGGTTTTTAAGTTCCATGACGGTTCTTTTGTGAAGCCCAGTGAGGGGCAGGCTCCTGTTGATTTGGTCAGGAGAAGGGGTGGTCTCAATCAAAGGAGGCCAAGGTTTGAGGAGATTCCTGATCAGGGGAAGTCTTCTGTTAAGGTAGATGAGGACGTCAAGGGAAAGGGGAGGAGGTCAATAAGGTCTCTTTTTCTACTTCCTTTGGTGGTTTGGAGTTGTATTCTTGTGGTGGACAGTCAAGTGGTGAATGCTTGGCTGGTGTTTATGATGTGGAAGCAGGGAAGGTTGGTAGGCCTAAGAGAAGTTCTCAGGCCCAACCAAAGCCAAATGCTTCAAAGGGTGATCCTAAGCTGAGTGCAGCTAGGAAAAGGTACAGCAAAGAGGAGCTGTACAAGATGCAGAAAGGTATGGCTGACATGGGCCCCCTAGTTTTGGTGCATTGGACCTGAATGGTGAGCCAATGCCAATGGAGGTGGATTCTGACTCCGAGGAGGATGTCCCTTTGGCTTCATTGCCAAAGCCTGTTGGAGTCAGAGGTTCTGGTGAGGGATCTGGTTTGGTTCCTGTTAATGGTAAATCTGTTGGTGGTGCTGGTCCTCAAGAATCTTCTAGGACTAAGGTGGTGAAGAAAAGAGCTCACTTTGAGAGGCCAGTAGTGTCTGGTCAAGTTAATGTTATGGACTCTGTCCTGGAAAGGATGAACCAGGGTCAGGTTTCCCTATCTTATGGGGAATTGTATGCTATCAGTCCAGGGTTGGCTGATAGGCAGAAGAAGTTGTTGACCAGGAGAAGGGTTTCTTCTGGTGAGGTAGAATACATTTGTGATTCTGCTGAAAAGTTTGGTGAGGGGTTGGAAACTCATTTTTCTGCTCCTCTGGGATATGTCAATGTCACTCTGAATGGCAGGAAGGCAAGGGCATTGGTGGATTCAGGTTCTCAGATAAACCTGATTTCTTTGTTTGAGGCAACTCATATGGGCCTCCCCATCAAAACTGGTATTGGTGGGAATTTGAGAGGGATCAGTAGCCATGTCACTGAATTGGTTGGAACTTCAGAGTTTGTGAAGTTAGATGTTGGAGGAGCCTCAGGGAAGGTTCATTTTTACATTTCTAAAGGTAATGTAAAAGCAGTTTTGGGTGGGCCATTCTTGATGGATTTTCAGGCAAGAATAGGTTATCAATTTGATTTGGGAATCAGTTTGGAGTTGACCGGTGAAGATGAAAGGAGGCTTCTCATGAGGTTGTCATCCCCTGGAGAGGATGGTTGGGAGACTAGGCCTGGTATATCTTCAATGTGCCAGTGCATGGATTGCTGCAGGAGAAGGAAGGAAGTGGGTGCTGCCTCTGGTTTTTTGGAGTGCGGTTCAGGCTCTATTGAGAGTCTGTCTTTTTTAGAGTAATGAGGGCTGATCACCGTAGTGCTACAACCTCTCCCTGAGATAAGAAAATCCCAGGTTGTAGTAGGTCAGCTCCCTTGGAGATATACCAAGTGGATTTTCAACTTTCTCTTTTTAATGTTTCTCTTCTCTGCAAGTATTCATCAAGTTTTTTATCAAGTCTCTGTTCTCTCTCAATATTTTTAATTATTTTTAACTCAAGTTCAAAGAAGAAGATTGGTTATATATCTTTATTGAAAGAAATGCGGAAAAGTTTTGGGGCGGTGAGATTGGGGTCTAAAAGTAAGTCCTCCCAATTGTGCACTGCTAGGGTTTCTTCTACACCTTTTAAAACATTACCTGGGCCACACCTGTGAGCATTGGGGAAACCCCTGGTTATTTTTGTAGGACAGAAGAAAACTCAAGAAAAGAAGATAAAAATTTCAAGATAATTCAAGAAAATCAAGAAAAAAATCTGAAGATAATGAAGAAAGAAGATGCAAAATATTTTTGTGAAGACCGTCAAGATCTATTTTTGTGCCTCCAGCATGAGTTTAAACTGCAGGAAATTTTGAAGAGAGAAGATCATCAAGATCGATTTTTGGACCTCCAGCATGAGGATAAACTGCACAATTTTAGAAGATGTGATTCAGAAGATGAATCAAGATTTGAAGATTTGGAAGTTGGAAGTGAGGATGAAGATGTGGAATTGTGGAAAAGTTTTGGAGTGGTGAGATTGGGGTGTAAAAGTAAGTCCTCCCAATTGTGCACCACTAGGGTTTCTTCTACACCTGTCAAAAACATTACCTTGGCCACACATGTGAGCAATGGGGAAACCCTTGGTTTTTGTTCCAGGTCTGGTGGTGAAGAATTCCTGAAGATCCCTCAAGTTGAAGGTGGAGTGGCAAAGTATAAGAAGGTAGCGCAAAAGATTAGGCCTGTCAATGAGCCTATGCCGTTGGGTTTGAATCCGCCTTTGAAGAGACCTCCTTTGTCAAGAGATCCGTACTGTACTCCTTTGGTGAAGAATCCTCCAGAATTTGTAGAGACGGCTAGGGTGACTGTGGAAAGATTGAAAGTTGTTTATTTTGGTCCTGATGGGTGGTTGTCTGAGGAAGAAAAGAAGTTGTTGTTGCACGTTATTGTGCTAAAAGAAAAAGCGGTGGCATTTGTTGAGGAGGAAAGGGGTGTATTGAAGCACTCTTATGGGGAACCTTACTTGATTCCTGTTGTTTGTCATGAACCTTGGAAAATCAAACCTTTTCCGATTCCAGCCGCTATTCGAGAGGATTTTGTAGAGATTGTTAGGGAAAGAGTCAGGACTGGGTTATATGAACAATCAACATCCAGTTACTCAAGTCTGGTGTTCTGTGTAAAGAAGCAGAATGGAAAGTTGAGGGTGGTTCATGATCTTAGAGCCTTGAATAGAGTCACTATCAAGGACGCTGGTATGCCGCCAATTGTGGAGGATTTTGTTGAAGCTTTTTCTGGAAGGGTGTGTTATGGTTTGGGTGATATTATGGGTGGTTATGATGAGAGTGAACTACATACGGATTCAAGGCCTCTCACAATTTTTGAGACTCCTTTGGGAAGATTTCAGCTCACTAGGTTGCCTCAAGGAGCAACTAATTCAGTGGCAGTTTATCAAGCACAGATGGCTTGGATTTTGCAGGATGAGGTTCCTACTGATGCTGGTATTTTTATTGATGATGGTGGAATTAAAGGACCATCCACTGATTATGGTAATGAGGTGTTATCGGAGAACCCTGGCATAAGGAGGTTTGTGTGGGAATATGCAATAACTCTAGAGAGAGTGTTGTTCAGGATTGAAGAGCCTGGTTTGACCATTTCAGGGTCAAAATTCTGTTGTTGTGTTCCTGCTTTGGAAATTCTGGGTCATGTGGTATGTAAAGAGGGAAGGATTATGGCAAAGAAGAAGATTAATAAAATTCAGTCATGGCCAAGGCCTAAAAATACTACTGAAGTCAGAGGATTTTTGGGTGTATGTTTATATGTCAGGATTTTCATTAAGGATTTTTCTTTGTTGGCTTCACCTTTAAGGAGGTTGACCAGAAAAGATGCAGATTGGGAATGGAATGACGAGTGTGAAGAGGCTTTTCAGAAGCTGAAAAAGGTTGTTGGTGAAGATATAATTCTTCACAAGTTGGATTATGGTGTTGGTTCTGGACAGATTTATCTGGCAGTGGACTCAAGTTATATTGCTGCTGGTGCTGTTTTGTCTCAGGAGGATAAGACTGGGAGGGTCAGGCCAGTAAGGTATGAGTCTGTGGTGTTTAATGAGGTGGAATCTAGGTATTCTCAACCTAAGTTGGAATTGTGTGGCGTAGCTAAAATTTTAAAGAAGCTACAGACGGTTTTGTGTGGGCAGCATTTTGAGCTGCAGGTGGATGCAAAATCTTTGGTTCAGATGATCAATACACCTAGTCTTCAAAATGCTCCAATGACTAGGTGGGTGGCATTTATTCAACATTTTTCTTTTGACCTGGTACACAAACCAGGTAAAACTTTTACTATGCCTGATGGGTTATCAAGGAGGCCACCTACAGATGAGGATTCTGATTCTGAAGAGTTTGACAAAGATGTTCCAGTGATTAGGGCCAGCACAAAGGGTGCTGAGGATTTTTCTTTCCTCCCCCATTAGGCTCAACTGGATGATTTTTCTGACCTCCCCCAAGAGGCTAAACTGGCTGGATCTGATCTTGATTCTGGTGATCAGGATGTTTTTGTTGATGAAGATGGAGTTTTTGTTTGGGACAGCTCAAAATTGGAAAAGGGTGTTTTTGTTAGTGAACTGGATTCTCACAAGGTTCAGTGGAAAGAGAAGGACGTGCCAAAATTTAAGGATTGGTGTCCTGGTTGGGCTGCTCAATTGGCTCAGGTTCACACTGGTGATTTTGATGACAGGGTTGTACCCTTGGATGTTGTTTTGTTGGATTTTGAAGATGAGACCTGGGGTCAATCTGGGTTTTATTTTATTTTGGTAGAATATCTGTTGACCTTGGAGAGGCCAGATAGTTGTGAGGATGATACTTGGTTGGCAATCAAGAAGAAGAGTCCTGGATTTTATGTGTCAGGAAGGCGCTTGATGAGAAGGAGACATCCTAATCCTCAAGTGGTTGTGACTCAGAAGAAGGGTCAAGAATTGGTTTAGAAGTCTTTGCATGAAGACCTTGGTCATAGAGGCTTTGGGGAGACTTATAGAAGAGTAGCAGACAGATTTTGGTGGCCGGGTATGAAGTTGGCTGTGCAGGGTTGGGTTCAATCTTGTGAAGAATGTCAAAGAAGAAGTCACTTGAAACCTAAAGAGGTGGGCCGTGCTACTGGTGAATCAACTGTTTTTGGAAGGGTCAGTCTGGATGCTGTCCATATTAAAGAGGGCAGGTATAAATACTTGATTGTTGCTAGGGATGATTTGTCTAGTTGGGTTGAGGCAGTGCCTCTGGTTAATTTGACTGCCAAGAATGTGGCAGAGTTTTTGAAGAAGGAGTGGATTTATAGGTATGGGTTGATGAAGTTGGTGACTGTTGATGGCGGTCCAGAGTTTGGTGCCAAATTTAAAGAAGCTGTGGCTAGTGTTGGTTCTAGGGTTAGAGTGGCTACACCGTATTATCCTGAAGCTGAAGGCATGGTTGAAAGAGGCCATCAAGTTATCAAGAATGCTTTGGTGAAGATGTGTGGAGATAGTGCTGAAAAGTGGAGGCATTATTTACCCTTAGTTTTATTTGCGGATAGGGTCACTGTGAAGAGGAAAACTGGCTATTCTCCTTATGAGCTAATGTTTGGTCAAAAAGCCGTTCTACCAGTGGACTTGGAAGCTGTCTCTTATCTTGAAATTGATTGGGATGACATGCACTCAACAGAAGATTTGCTCTGTGCCAGGATGCAACAGTTGGAATGTAGAGAGGAATGTCAAGAGAAGGCATACTCTAGAATGATGAAGATTAGGAATCAATCAGTCAGGTACTGGGACAAGAAGTTGGCTCATAGACTCAGGAATCCCTTGAAACCTTGTTGTTTGGTTTTGGTGTATAATAGAAGTTTGGAGAGTCAGTGGGGCAAAATGTTTGCTGACAGATGGAATGGACCTTACAGAGTCAGATCTCAGGCGTCTGGAGGTTTTTATGTTTTGGAAGAGTTGGATGGTGCAGTCTTGAAAAAGAGGGTGGCTGCAGACCAAGTGAAGAGGTTTTATCCCAGAGGCACTAGGCATGAAGAAGATTGACTGCGCAATTAGGATAAACTACCTACCATTCTTTAATTTTGTTTTTTTTGTGGTGATGCTATGCATCTATTTGTTTGAAACTTTTTGTTAGAAAGTACCCATGGGTGGGGCTTCTAGATTTGATCTTGGCAAGTGTAGGGGTGACTGATGGGCTGGCTGCTCTATCAACAGTTACCCCAGATTGTCTGTTTCCAACCCTTTCTCTTAATTTGGTTGAACCCTAGTATTGGTTTCTTTTCACAGGTTTTAGTCCTCTATGACTTTAAACTGGAATTTCCTTTGGTTTTCAAGTGCCGGACTCTTCAATCTTATAGGTTTGGGTTTTTTGTGTTGAATGTTGTGTTTTTGTTAGAAGGTACCCAGGGGGGCTTCTAGATTTTATTATGGCAAGTGTGGGGGTAACTGATGAGCTGGCTGCTCTGTAGAACAGTTACCCCAGAATGTCTGTCTCAAGTCTTTTGTTTTTCCTAGTTGAATTCTAGCTCTGTTGCTTATTATTCAGGTTTCAAGTCCGCTATGACTTTAAACTGGTTTGGGACTGGCTTCTTTATCTTTGGTTCTTTCAGATTGGTGGTGGATCACTGGTTGTCTCCCATCATTTTTACTTATTGGAGGGAGCCCACCCAGTGATCATTTCTATGGACCGGACTTTCCCTTATTGGACCATCTATGGAACTGGACTTTCTTTGATTTTGCAGTTATGTTATTGCTAGATAGCAGTTTTAGATTATTTTCTTTTTTCTCTTTTTTTCTTTTAATTTTTTTATGGGGGTTGTTTAAAATTATAAAATCAAAAATATAGGGTGTTACCACATCAGGGTCACCTGGATGTGTGCAAGAATTGGTGGGGAAAGGCTCATCAATTGGCCAGGCAATGCTATTTTCTTATTTTTAATTATTATTTATTTCATGTGTTTCTGTGTTTCATTATTTTTTATTATTTTCTGAATTTCTAAATTTTTTGAATTTTGTTTTCTGTTAACCATTTAAAAGAATTAATTGTGTATCCACTTCAAGGTGCACTTGGATGTGGGTAAGGTATCAGGGGATCAGCTCATCAATTGGCTGCGGGATACCATTTGTATTATTTTTTTTTATATTTTATTTTATTTCATTTATTTTATTTCATTTCATTTCATTTATTAATTTTTAATTTTAGTATATTAGTAGATACAAAGCAAAAAAAAAAAAAAAAGAAAAAAAAAAGAAAAAAAAAAGAAAAAAAAAAGAAAAAAAAAAAAAATTCTGAAATTATTTTTATTAATTGTTTTATATTATTATTATGTTTCTAATCTTTTTGCAGGAGCTCATAGTCTGGATGATGAAGCTTCTGGAGGCTGGTCCGGATTGTGATGAAGTTTTTGTTTTTTGTTGGGATTGTGGGAAGCACTGTGTTCTTTGAAGTGCATCCTGCTGGAGAGATTATAGGGATTGTAATGGTCAGGGATTGGATTAGAGGGAAGTTCAGAGGAGGAAGAAGAAGAGGCAGGAATGGAGTGCTGCAGGGTGTGTTTAATGATCCTAGACATTTTCCAGTGGTCGTCCAGTAGGCGCTTTCTCAGCGATTTCTCAAAGTCATTCAAGGGTCCATGGAGGGTAAAGGCTTTTAGCATGTTGGAACACATGGTGCTTAGGTTTTTCTTCATGTCTCCATAATCCAGGGTCAAAGAAGTTTCAAGAGTTTGGCCAACTCCAATAATAGATTCAGGAGGAGGGGTGCCAACTAGACAAGAAGAATTGGATCAGTAATTATTTTTGTTGAAGAAATGGAATAATTAATTTGGTACTTACAGATTGGTAGCTCATCAAATCTGTAAGCAGCTGGGATGTGGATCTCTGACGATTTTGTTATGGTCATAGTGGGTGGATCAACTAGGGAAAGATATGGATTCTCATGGTCTTCCTCTGAAGGATCCTGAGAAGGTGAACTGGGATGCTGATGTTCCTGGGGCCTAGTTGGAGCAGTGGGATTGTTGTTGTTTTTGTGGTTGTTATTTCTGTTGGATTCAGCTGGAGGAGGTGCTTGTGATGGAGTACCAGGGTTGTTAAAGGATGGAGCAGGAGAGGGGGATTTGGAAGCAGACTGCTCTCTTCTGGATGGAGAATTTGAAGATATGGAACTGTCAGAAGAGTAGTTGGCTGACAGAGGAGAGGTGTAGTTTTTTTGTCTTAGTTGGGGACGAAGTTGTTGTTGTGGAGCAGTGTGTGGTGTTCTGGTTTCTTCTTGGGGTTCTCTGGCAGTTCTCTTAGAAATCTGGGAAATTTTGGTGTTTTTGGATTTTGGAAGGGTGGATTGCATTGCTCTGGGAGCAGTAGGAGGTAGTTGGGTGGAGTTGTTATTGTTGTCTGGATGAATTTGGCTATTTTCTGGCCGTTTTTGGAAGTTTTGGCCCTGATTTTCACTGATTGGTGAGGCGGGCGGGCCGCCTGGAAGCGGTCTAGAAGCCTAGGGGTTGATTTTGAAGCTTTTGGAGCTAATTTAGCAGTGATAAAAGCAGTTTCTTGAGAAGCTAAGGCTGGTATTTTGGGAAGAGTGCGGGAAGCTGAGCTTCTGGATCTTCTGGAAGGAGCTGGAGATAGAGAGGAAGAGGATGGACCAAGTTCTGGAGACCTGGTAGGGGATCTGGAGATGTACTTGTGAGAAGGAGAAGGCGGAGGAATAGGATAGTGGGCATCTCTGTCACATTTCTTTTTTTAGGAATAGCAAGAGTCACAAGCCCTGTTGTAGAATTTGGCTTCTGGATTTGGAAGAGTGGATGTGCAAGGTCTGCACATGTGGATGCACTGTTTTCAGGCATAGTCCCTTGGAGCAGTGAAGCAAGGAAGAGTAGAGGAGTCAACAGCAGGGGATCCAGACATGATTTGTGGTGTGAAAGGTGAGGAAAGGGATAAGAGAAGATTTTGTCAGTGATGAGTGGAAGATGAAGTGAAGGTGGACGCTCCGTGGGTCTAGCTGTGTGTGTATTGCATGAAATTGGCTGGGTCAGATTCATGCAAGATTCTGACAGTCCTCTATGACTCTAAACTGGAAAATTTATCAGTCCATCAAGACTTTAAACTAAAATTTGGTTTCTCTTAGTCCTCCAAGACTTTATACTGGCTGGTTTCAAGATTTTATCAAGAAGTAGTCCGTCAAGACTTTAGACTGAACACTGTGTTAGTCCCCCAAGACTTTAAACTGAGGGTTGTAAGTCCCCCAAGACTATAAAATGAGGGAAAAGTTTTTGTTTTTGGAGTTGGTTTTGAAAGATTGGTGGAGGGTATACACAGGGGGAGCCTCCGAATTTAGCAAAGGCAAGTTTGGGGGTAATTGATGGGCTGGCTGCTCTATTCACAATTACCCCAGAATGTTAGTTTTTTCTCTGTGTCTTAATGTGGTTGATCTCTGGTTCTGGGCTTATGATTTAGGTTTTTGAGTCCCCCAAGACTTTAAACTGAGGGTTTTTGAGTCCCCCAATACTATAAAATGAGGATGGTCCCCCAAGACTTAAAACTGGGGGTTGTTTGTGGTTACATCCTATAGAGGGTGTGGTCAATTTTTCTTTTCTGAATCAAACTCAAGTGCTAGTGGAATTACAGAGGGAATCAAGAGATGAAATGAAGTGTTCAGAATTAGCCTTGAACTGGTGAATGAGGTGTCTTCTGTTCTCAATGTCCTATGCATCTCTAGCAGGAGTGGATTGGAAATAGTGAAGCAGAAGTTTTTTCTGTTGAGATGTGTGTTGTTGGAACTTGGCCTTGAAAGTGGGCAAGTGCGTTGGTGTTGGTGGTGCAATGGATCCTACATTGTTATCATCACTATCAGAAGAGGAAGGAACTGAGAAGTTATCAGTTTTAAAGTTGAAGGAAGGAATGCATGTTCTTAACCATCAGATGGACCAGGGATGGGGGAACTAGTTGCTTTATGGGTTGTGGCACTCTTCTGGGAAGGGTGGAGCTTTTTGATTAATCTGGGTATCAGGATGGATGGCCTAGATCTTTTGGTGCTGGCAGAAGAAGGACCAGGTTGAGGTGGAGGTGAATCTGTTGTGGAAGAAAGTGGACCAGGTCTGTGGCAGGTCTTCTTTCTGGAGTGGCAGACATCGCAGGACGTTCTGTATGGATGGATAGGTGGTGTGATGGTGTAGATTAAATTATTGTCGATGTAGTATTGGTAGGGGCCCATTTCAGAGGTAGATTTGGGAAGAAGGTTAAACATGGTGGTTGGATGAAGAAAGAATGCGGACATTCTCAATTGGAGGGAGGATGTGGTCTTCCAACATTGGCAGGGGCCTTTGTTGTGTGATTTGGCGCTGTTTGTGCATGTCTTAATTGACATCTGTTAAGGAATTTGGTATTTTTCTGGTTTTATTCCGTGGATATTGGGTCTGCAGGTATGTGGGTACTATCATTAGATAGCCCTGGTTTTACTCTATATTTTATGTCTTGAAGACATTTTTCATATTCTGAGTTTTAAGGGGTCATTTCCTCATTTTTCATTTATAAAAGATTGCTGTTTAATTTTGTTTTTCGTGTTTTATGGGCTAACCTTAAGTCTTAGGGTTAAGTGCTTAGTACCATTGGATAGAGCTAATTTTTCTCTATATTTCATGTCTCAAGGTTGTTATAGTGAAATTCCGTGTTTTAAAGGTTTTAGTAGTTGTAGCTAATTTTTCTAAGTAGATTAGTGGTTTTTATTGGTTTTCTGGCTTCAGGGAGGCCGGGCCGCTTCAGGCGGCATCTCCAACGTTGGGCGGCCCGCCCGCCTCTGTTTTAGGAGGTTGGGGAGCGCTCCAGGAGGGCTTTTTATGCAATCTGGCAGGTACAGGCGCCAGATTGGTGGGTGCGCATGGGCTCTTAGTTAGTGGTCTGTGTGTACATAGTGAATAAGACAGTTTGGGGCAACCTTAATCATCATACAACCATCCGGAGGTGATCTCATTGTTCCTCACTCAGTTTTCACTGTTTTCTGGCCACAATTGGCTGTGTTTGTTGCAAGTAAGTTCTTCATTTAACTTAACTTTGGCAACTGTTTTCTCTGTTATAGTCTTGAAAGCTATAGCAAGTATTATTGCTGTCTCTGGTGTGGATTTGCAGCCTACATCAAGTATCTTTGCTGTCTCTGGTGTGGACTTTGTTCTACATTTCAGTTCTTTGGTCTGGTAGTCTATCTGGTGACTACTTTCTTGGTTCATCAAGCAGTCAAGTGTGTTTAAAAGGGGTCTTTAGCAAAACAGGAACCAACTTACTTTAGCAAGTAAATCTCACTATATTTTTCTAAAGGGACAGGGGATTTTCTCTCTGGTTTTTCTCCAACTCCCTTGGTCAAGGCCTATAGCTGGTACTATAGGATTGTCTACACCATCCTTCAGAAGGACACTTTTGACCAAGTCTGTAACACCTTAAATATATTGTTTAACTAATGTTCAAGTAACAAGGCTATAAAAAGAGCTCATTTCATTTACAGTACTTAATGTGTTCACCTGAACATTGGTCCATAACTAAGAAAGAATTAGTTATAAACTTTAATGATAACATTGTTATATATTATACCTATATGATATGCAATATAAAAGTGTCCTTCTGAGCGTTGGACTGTCTTTCAGAAGGACATTTTTGACCAAGTATGAAACACCTTCACTATAATGATTAGCCAACAATCAAATACCATGGTCATTAGAATAATCCTTAACATCCTATTGCAAAGTACCTAAAGTGTCCACCTGAGCAATGGTCCGTTGCTATGAAGGACACTTTTAAAAGGCAGATTATTTTGGTATTAAATGTATATATGTGTATCATTTATGCATTATAAAAAATCATTTTACACCACATAAATATGGTGTGGACTGGCTAATAAGATGCTTGTTTAACCCCTTCAATCTTAGATTATTGGCTTGCAGAAAGTACTTGATGGATAGTCAGAAAATATTTTGTGCCGGTGTGTGACATAAAGCATCAACAAGGATGTAACAGGTCCAATTTGTACATTAATATGTTTTTAAACCTTTGAAAATCAAGGGCAATAATTATTTTTTCCCACCTATATTTGTGCTTGAGTATGTATTGATTAGTTAATCAATCTGTTTCTTGGAAAGAATTCTTTTAAATAGAAATGTGATGAAATTTAGATATTATTTTAAAAATTTTTTATTTTCCTAAATCATATTCATGTTAATGGCCTCAGTGAAGAGAGTTCAGATATAACACTTTTCAAAAATTTATGGGATAACATTTTTCTTTTCATAATAATAATATAATGAGCTTTTCCTTACCATTTTATTATCTATAATGGGGTATTGTTGAATCTAGTGTTCTAAATGTATCCAATAGAATGCTATACTTTGATCATAATAATTAAAGGCTATTTGGAAGCTCAACGTATCTATTATATGTTAAGAAAATATTATTCTTGGTCTTTATATATTTCTATGGCTTAATGCTTTGTTCCTAACAATAATTTTGTGTTGAAAATTTTTTTCAATTATATTATTATTTTTTGAGTTAGTATACTTTTGACGTCCAAAGGCATTGGCCAGAATGTTCTACCTTTAATAATGATAATTCAATAAAATGCATTTATCAAATATGAGATCAATTTTTTAAATACAATTAAAAAAAGTGGTATCTGGATTTACATGGCACCAAGTGTCCTTCTGAGCATTGGCTGATGCTGAGGAAGACAATTTTATAAAGCCTATTAGTAAGGGTATAAGTCTATGAGAGTTGGGTAGTTGTAATTATTAAAATGTCCTTCTCAAAAATCGACTATTTCCCAGGTGAACACTCTAGGTTCTGTGCAATAGGATGGAAAGGTTTTTGCTAATTTCCATGGTATCTGAGTGTTGGCTAACCATAATAGTGAAGGTTTTACAGACTTGGTCAAAAGTGTCTTTCTGAAGGACGGTCTAACGCTCAGAGGGACATTTTTATAATGCATATCATTTTGGTATTATATGTATACATATCTGTCTTTTATGCATTATAAAAAGTGTCCTTCTGAGTGTTTGACCATCCTTCAGAAGGACATTTTTGACCAAGTCTTTAGCACCTTCAATTTAATGTTTAACCAATTTTCAAGTACCAAGGCTATTAAAAGAGCTCATTTCATTTACAGTACCTAAAATTTCCTCCTTAAAAATGGTCCATCACTGAGAAAGATAATTTGATAAATTTTAAAGATAGAATTGTTATATATAATACCTGGATGATATGCATCACAAAGGTGTCATTCTCAGATACAGATCATCCTTCAAGTGTATAATTTTGAACAAGTATTGTGCAACTTCAACTTTATACTTAAACAATAATCTAATACCAGTGCCTTTAAGAAATTTCATGCCATATACTTACACATTTCCTATAGTTTCCTCCTAAAAAAAATTCTGTTGCTGATAAGGACACTTTAAAAATGCATATCATCTTGGTATTATATTTATACCTTATCATCTTTCATGCATTATTAACAATCATTTCTCACCACATCAAATACTGTGTGTACTGGTTAACAAGATACTTTTTTAACAATTTAATTCTAGATTATTGGCTTCCAGAAAGTACTTGACTGATGGTAAGAAACATATTTGTGCAACTGGGTGACATAAAGCATAAAAAAGGCTGTGACAGGTCCGATTCATACATTAATAGGGTTTTTAACCTTTGAAAAGCAAGGGTATTAATTTTATTTTACCACCTATATTTGTGATAGAGTATGTATTGATTAATAAATCAATCTGTTACTTGGGAAAAGTTATTTAAATTATAAATGTGAAGAAATTTTGAGCATTATTATTTTACAACTCTATAGATTTTCCCAAATTATATTCATGTTAATGGCCTAAGTGAATAAAATTCAGATATAACAGTTTCCACATATGTATGGGAAAGTATTTTTCATTTCATAAAAATAATATGATAAGATTTTCCTTATCAGTTTATTATCAATGATTGGTGTATTGTTGAATCTTGTGAGCCAAATGCATCTGGAAGAATTCTATACTTTGATTATAATAATTAAAAGATGTTTTGAAGCTCAATATATTCATTATATTTTAAGAAATTTTTATTCCAGATTTTTATATATTCTTATGTCCTAATGCTATGCTTTCAAAATAATTGTGTGCATGCAATATTCTTTCCATTATATTATTAATTTTTGAGGTAGTATTATTTTTTGTTCCAAAAAAATTGGACATAATTATTTACCTTAAATAATAATAATTTAGTAAAATGCATTTTTAAAATATAGGATCAATATTTTGAACAAAATTAAAAAGAGACTGTGTTATCTGGCCTTAAATGGCGCCAAGTGTATTTCTGAGCATTGGCTGATGCTGAGGAAGGCACTTTTATAAAGCATATCAGTAAGTTTATAAGTCTATGAAACATGTGTTTTTAGAATTGTAAAAGTGTTCTTCCCAGCAAGACTGCATTGCTCAGGTGAACACTTTAGGTTCTGTGCAAGAATATGGCAAGGTTTTTCCTAATTTCCATGGTATCTGAGTGTTGGCTAACCACAATAGTGAAGGTTTTACAGACTTGGTCAAAAGTGTCTTTCTGAAGGATGGTCCAACACTCAGAAGGGCACTTTTATAATGTATATCATCTAGGTATTATATGTATAAATATAAATATTATATGCATTACAAAAGTGTCCTTCAGAGTGCCAGACTTTCCTTCAGAAGGATGCTTTTTTCCAAGCCTGTAACACCTTCAATCTAATGTTTAACCAATGTTCAAGTATCAACAATATTAAAAGAGCTCATATCATTTACAGTACCTAAAGTGTTCACCTGAATAAAAGTCCATCACTGAGAAAGACACTTTAACAATTTTTGATAGATATAATTGTTATATATAATACCTAGATGATATGCATAAGAAAAGTTTTAATCTCAGCAACAGACCATAATTCAAGTGTATAATTTTGAACAAGTATGGTGCAACTTTAATTTTATGTTTAAAAAATAATCAAATACCGTGGCCTTTAGAAAACCTCATTCCACCTACTTACACATTGCCTAGAGTGTCTCCTTGAACAATTTTAAATTTCTGAGAAGTAAAATTTTATAATTAATATCAAATAGGTATCATATGTATACATGTGTATCTATTTTGCTATACAAAAGTGTCCTTTTCAGTAATTGACTGTTGTTCAGGAGGACACTTTAGGCAATGTGTAAATAGATAGCATGAAGTTTTCTAAAGGCCATGGTATATTTTTTTTGTTTAAATGTAAAAGTGAAGATGCATTAGAATTGCTCAAAATTTTTCACTTAAAGTATAGTCTGTTTCTGAGAAGGACAATTTTTTATTACCTATTGTATAGGTATTATAAATAATCAGTGCTACTTTTGTGCTTTATAAAAGTGTCCTTCTCAGTGTTGGACCATCTTTCAAGTAGACAATTTAGATATGGTGTGTAACCTGCGCACTTTTACTTGTCTTGTTACTCAAAAGTTGACTAACCCTAAAGGTGAAGGTGTTACAGACTTTTCCAAATGTGTCCTTCTGAAGGATGGCCTGTTGCTGAGAAAGAAACTTTTATAATGCATATCTTAAAGGTATTTTATGTATACCTATCTATCTTTTATGCATTAAAATGTGTCCTTCTCAGCTACAGACTGTCCTTCAGATGAATAATTTTGACAAGGCCTGTGATACCAATAATTTCATGGTTAGAAAAAATTGAAGTACCATGGCTACTAAAAGTGATCATGTCATACACAGTACATAAAATGTCCACTTGAAGGGTACTTTTATAATTGATAAAAGCTATGACTCACAGATTTAAATCCAGACCAAAATTTATTCTAAAATTATCCTCCTTACCAATTAAATTATTTTTGCAATAAACTTTTTGCCATTATTAGATAGATCTCATGAGTTCTTTATATTCAACTTATCACTAAATTAAATTCATCCTTTCATTGGGGGCCCCTAAAAATGACATGATGTATCATCATTGAATGTGTTAGTAACTAATGAGGGAATTTCTATAATGAATACTACACGCAATTCAACTATATATGTAAATTAGAAGCTTGAATAATATGGAACATTAAACTCAGTGCTTAACCTTTGATCAACCAAGGTTAAGATTATTTTCAACTTAACTTCATTGCTCTTATCAAGATGACTTCAAGTAAGGTTAAATATGGTTTCAATCATTGACAAATTTTTTTTTCAATTTTTTTTAATCAGATTTCCTAAAAGTTTTCCAACCTACTCCTGACCATTGCCTGATCATTTCCTAACCATTTCAAAGGGGGAGAATACCTAGCAGTTCACCCCCAAACTTCCTGTGGTGAGAGTAATTTGATTACTATATAAGTTTTCCAATGGGAAGTGCTCCACAGTGCTTTCCCCATATAGCCACTTTATGAAGTATTCCCTATTCTGTCTTCCAAAATACATAGCGCCCATAGACCTCCTCCTCCTCCTCACCTCTCAACCCAAATTCTAACATTACCCCCTCTTTTACTACTCCTGCCTTCTGTGCTCCTTCTCAAACTCCTTCAATTTTTTTTAGCATTCACCAGATTATCTATTGGTTCCCAGGACATATCCCCAACTCCATAACCCTTCTGATGCACCAAGTACTGAGCCTTTCCCCTATACACCCTCTTAGAAAAAACCTTTTCCACCTCAAAATCTTCTTCATTTTCCACCTCAATTGGCACTGGCAAAAATTCTGGATGTCCTGGAATCGTATCTTCCTTATGATTTGTGAGTAATGAAATGTTGAGAACTGGATGTACTTACCTCATTGAGATTGGTAGCTCCAGTTCATAAGCTGAGTCTGATACCTTGCATTTGACTTTGAATGGCCCCACTTTCTTGTGATATAACTTAACACTGGGGCGCAATGTGGAAATAAAACATGATATTAACCAAACCTTATCACCTACATGGAACATCTAGTTCTGAGCTTGTCCTTGATCATGATGGCGCTTCATTTACTTTTGAGATAATTTGAGCACTGCTTCTAGATCTTCACATATTTCCCTCTATGGTAAGGTAAACTCTTACAGTTGCCTTGCTGTAAGCAGAATCCGGAGGAGATGTGTGGATTTAGCTGAAAACCCCGTCCTTCCAATAAAAATAACAAAATGGGAATTCTAAATCACTAAGCTAACCAGTCTACTTGGATCTGATTGATAAAAATAATGAAACTCTAAAATATTTAACGCTTATTGAGATTTAATGATTGTGGCTGTTGAGAAATAAAATACTGATAACAACAATTAAGGTGTACCAGTGAAAGATCTGAAAAGATTGACTTTTATGTTTTTATATTTTGAATTTTTATGAGACAGCAATAATCAAGTCCCAGTGATGAAGACCTTTCTAAAGATACCCTGTATGAAGTGTGGTTTAAATTGTTGAGTAGTATTTCTAAAATGTTATATATAAAATATAAAGTTATAAGGGTATTACAATTTTATTTAATTTGTTGAGTAATAAAAAATGAGACCGTGGTGGTTAAAGATTAAGCTGTTTGTTCTATCCCCCCTCAATTTCGAGTTTGAGAGGCTCTTAAGTATTCCTAGTCACGTGCCTAAGTTTTACCCTCCAGAGCTCACCCAGAGTCAATCCGGAGCCCATACAGAGTCCGTACGGAGTCCAAACGGAGTCCGTCCGGACTTCCGGACTCAATTATAACCTTTAAAACTATAATAAAAAATCTAGAAAAATTACACATGATAGAGCCACTTCCCCTTTACATTCCAAACTAATTTTCGTAGTCTGCGCAGCTCTAATTACCCCGTGAAAATTCATCAAAGTTAAGTAATTTCTGAAAACATAAATATTTCTATAAATCTTAAAAATTCATTTAAAAATATAAGAAAAATAGTAAAAATTCTGGGAAAATTTCCCAAGGTTCTTGAGTGACTCGACTTGATACTTATAAACTTTTCAGACCGTAAAAATAAGTTTTCTCCGTAAAATAAATTGATTTCGTGTAGGCATTTGCTTTTAACCAAATTTCTTTATATTTAAAACTCAAATAAATTTAATAAAACCCTTTTATAAAATAATAACTCCAATCTTGCACTCCTTAATAACTCCATTTACGTACTTAGGTGCCATACTAAACTTTAGGCTACCACACCGCCACTTTTGAATTCTCTCTTGTGCTTCTGGAAAATGCAGTGTCAATGATGTGCCAATTAAAAATGTTGGGTGATATCAGTGATTGGTGTAAAAGGGTGACATTCCTGTTGACACATGCAGCTGGTTGTTGTATGAGAATTCAGCTAGTATTAGCAGTTGCACCCAATCATCTTGCTGATAGTTGATAAAGTGGCACAGGTATTGTTCAATTTCCTAGTTCACTATCTCATATTACACGTCAGTTTTTGGGTGCCATGCTGTTGACAATAATGGCTTAATGTTCAGTTGCTCATAAATTGCTTTCAACAGCTTAGAGCTGAAGTTAATTCCCCTATCTGATAAAATGCTGTCTGGAAAACAATAAAAATTCCAAAATTTTGCCACCATTAGGTCTGAAATCCCTTCTGATGTGACCTTGGTGGTGGTTGGAATGAAGTGCACTATCTTAGTGCAATGGTAAAATTCTGTGAGAATAACATTTTTTCCTTGAGATTTTGGTAATTCCATTATAAAATTGTAGGAGAGATCTTTCCATGGCTGTTTGGCAATGTTTAGTGGGGTCAATGGTGTTGATGTTGGACTGACCTTGTTTCTCTGGAAAGAGTCACATGCTGCTACATAGCGCTGGACATATGCCTTCATGGACTTTCAGTAAAAGCTGCAATTTAATAGCTCCATAATTTTCAGTAGTCCTGGGTGTCCTGCAATTGGGGAATCATGCCTTGATTTGACCACCTGTCTTTTGAGCCCTTCATCATTTGGAACCACTATCCTCCCATTCCAATACAGAGCTTCATCTTCTAGGTGGTACTCCTCCAATCCTTTTCTTACCAATAATTCCTTTGATACCAGCGCCTTCTCCAACTCCTGAACTCCATTATACTTTTCCTGCCCTCTTCTTACCCATTACAACAAATCCTCATCTTCCAATTCCACCTTGTCTAGAATTACCCCCTCTTCAAGGTCCCTCTTTGGTAGTTTTGTGCCAAAAAAATGCAGCTGGTCTGGCTCTGGGCACAAGTCAGGTTGTAATGACAGCACATCTGGTTTCCCACTTTTCTTCCCTGGGCGGAATTTAACCATAAACTTAATTCTACCAAGCAGTTCTTCCCAGTGGGCTTGATGGTGTGTCATATTTTTTGTGGTCAAGAAGGTTTCCAAGCTTTTATTATCTGTGTAAATAATGACTTGTAATCAGTGAGGTCCTCCTTCCAAATAGTGGTGCCAGGTGCACACTACTTCTAATAGTGCCAGTAACTCCTTATCATATATTTCATAGTTTAGTTTGACACCTAGCATTGTTTGTGACAAATATGATATGGGGTGCAGCACATTTTCAGCACTGTAATGGGATAATACTGCACCTAATTCAAAATCTGAGCAGTCACACTCCAGAACAAATGGCTTCAAAAAGTCAGGCATTTCAAGAATGAGGTCTGTCACAAATTTTCTTTTCAGGTAGTCCAATGCATCTTGTTGGCTACCTGTCAAGATAAAATTGGCTTCCTTTGTGGTGAGGTTGTGCAATGGTTGGCAAATGTGGGAGTTTTTTTCAATAAAACAGCAGTAAAAATTTGCAAAGCCTAGGAATGACAGGAGCTCTTTTACTGATGCTGGTGTTGGCCATTCTGTTACTGGCTTCATGTTCTTATTTTTCATTTTCACTCTATTCTTTGAAATGATCATACCCAGGTAGGGGATTTCACTCACTGAGAAGAAACATTTCTCTGGTTTTAACCATACTTGGGCCTCCCTCAAGCATATCTGGTGTTCTTCCATTGATCTGGAGTAAATAAAGATGTCATCTAAGTACACTTCCACATATATCCCTGTTCTATATCTGAAGATTCTGTTTGTGAAGTGCTGGAAAGTGGCAGGTGCATTACATGGACAAAATGGCATTACCAACCATTCAAAATGACCAAATTTAGAGCAGAATTCCAGTTTTTGTTCATAACCTTGTTTAACATGTATTTTGTGGTAACCTGATCTAAGATCTAGGGACATGAAGATCTCTGCACCTTGGAGGCTATCAATCAGCTCACTAATCAAAGTAAGGGGATATCTTTTCTTTACTATCAGCACTTTTAACATTCTGAAATCCATATAAGGTCTTAATGATCCATCCTTTTTTTCCTGAAAAGATTATAGGGGAAGCCCAGGGAGATTTTTATTCTTTAATAAAACCATTCTTTAGGTTTTCATCAATCATCTCCTTTAGCTCTGTAGACTCCAAGATTGATAGTGGGATTATGCAAATAAATTGAGGGGTTGCACCTGTAATCAGATCAATGGAAAAGTCTTATGGTTGATGAGGTGTAAAGGTCTTGACCTTTTTATCCTCAAAAAGTGGTAAATACTCCCAATAAGCTTTGGAAACCATCTCCTTGAGGATTTTTGTTGGCTTTAAGAACCGGATTTTATCTGCAATCTTGGCGGATATATTCCATGCTGTTGTTCCACATTCCAATTGTTCCTCTTTCTCCAGCGCCCCATCCAAGTCCTGAAACTTAGCATAAAGAGAAAGTGACAGCTCTTGCAGAAATTCTACTGATGATAATAGGATACCAGGAGACTTTTGGGGAGGGGCCCTAGACCCTTGAAGGGGCTAGGGAAAAAATGATTTCTCTGAGCCACCAACCTTTACATCTCCTGCTTTCCCTTATATTTTTTGTCCCTTCTCCTCTTCTTGTTGCACTTTATCTCTCCTCCAGCTCTCTTTGGCCCTCCCCATTGGTGGCCCATCCCCAGCCTGCTTCTTAGAATCAAGAGGAAGCATCAGTTCTGGAGGCAAGACTAATGATAATAACAAAACATCAGAAGACCTGCCAGGATGGGCCCCTGACCCCTGAAGGGGCCAGGGGGCCAATACTTTAGTTCCAGCATCCCCTTTCCTTTCCATCTGTAACTTCATTTCCTTCCAGTCAATGTGTGGGTTATATTGGTCCAGCCATGTCATACCCAGTACCATGTTGTACTTGTCCTTCAGGTTTGTTGCATATTCCCTGCACTGCAACTCCTTTCTATCACACCAAAACCTGATAAAAACCTGTTCTATTACTTCTCCTCCCCCACCTGGGGATCCATCAAACATAATTAGATGCCTAGGGTAGTCCAATTTTTTACTTTTCATTTTATTTCTCAGTAAAAAGTTATTAGAAATAAAACAGTCTGTGGCCCCACAGTCCACCAGGGCTCATAAATTTCTTGTAGAATTAAGGGTCATTAAAGGAAAGTTTAGTATAATATGATTATCATTTACTTCAAGTGGCTTACACACTGATAATTCTTCTATTGAACCCCCTTTTTTCTTTCCTTCTAATCTGCTCAAGGAGGGCACAGAATTTACTCATGAGTGCTGTCTTTTACCTGTGCCCTACCTGCGCTGTCCTCCACCTCACTAACCCTGATCTTCCCCTTACACTCCCTTGCAAGATGACTACCATTTCCACATTAAAGGCACAGCCCTCTACTCATAGGCCTCTGGTATTCCTCATCAGATAGCCTTTTCTTCCCATCAGCGCTGCATATGTTGACTGCATCAATGTCCATGGCATTTGGGTTCCTGGAACTTTCCCCACTTTATGAGGCATAGCTGTGCTGTGGTACAAATCTTGCAGTAATGCAGAAAAGGGCTCAGTTCTCAAATGTGCAACAAAGGGGTGGTCAGGTGGGATGGTTACAGAAGCGTAACTAAGGTATATTCAAAGAACAGGGAAAGTTAGCCTCTCAATGGACACTTTTTTTGGGGCAGAAAGGATACACAAGCGGCAGTGAGTAAAGAATAGAGGGAAATGAGTATCTGGACTATAGGATTAAAGGGTATGGTATGTACTTGCATAAACTATGGTTAGCACCAGAGACATACTACAGAATTAAGGAACAGAGATGAGAAATGGCATGAAAAATCACACCTAAGATAAGGATAATGTTTTTTAGGAAAAGTGGTGTTCACCCAGTGAGATGAAAAACATGTCAAGGAAAGAAGGTAGCACTCAAGAAAAGGATATCAGGTAAGATCTGGAATAGGGAAGTCAATTGCTTAGCACAGATGGTTTCATTATTATCATGTACTCAAGTGGAAAGAATGAGTTATAAAATAGGTATGAAGGCGGTACAGTACCTATTATTTAAGTTAGGAATCTTAGAAAGAGTAGGGTATTTACAGAAGAGTTGAGTTTCAGGTGCTATTAGAACCAAGACATACGCAATAAATGTACATAGAATAATGAGATACTTAGATACTGTTTGATATGCTTGTAGTAGTGCTGAACATGTGTAGGAAAACACAAAGGACAAGGAAACATAGTAAAGGGGTGCTGATCATATAAATGTATATAAGCACTCACTTGTAAATAGTGTAGGGAGAGTAGAAAAATATAGAATCAAAAAAGTTAGAAAATAAATAACAGTAGATATTTTCTTTTAAATAAAAAGGTGAAATAGATATATTTTTATTTTTTTGTACATATTGGGTGCGCATACCAGAAGTGGCGCTGTAGAGTTATTTTGTTGCTGTAGTAAGGATAGTATAAGATAGAGCACTTCAAGAGGGAGTGACTGAAAATACTAGCACTTACTGAGAATAGATCTAGCCAAAATTTTGATTTCTTATTTTAAAACATATTTCCCCTTTTCTTTTAAAAAATATCTCTAAAAATCTATTCTACTTTCTCCTCCATTGGAAGAATATAGATAACCATGACTTACAATTCATGATTCCACTGTCTCTAAATATTAAAAGGGCAGGCTCTTATTCTTAGAATTAGATTTAGAAAGGAGAACCAACCCATCTTGGAATTGTGTCGATAGCTTAGTATTATAGAACTCTTTTTTTTCTACAATTGGTGTCCCAACAGTGGCCTCCATATTGTAAGTACAGTTATTATTTTCTTTTTTTAGATTTTGGTCAAGAGGACATAATCAAGCTGGCACTTCAAGGGAAGAGTCTAAGGGTCTACAACAAGTGGAACAAGCCCTTATCAGAGGATAGCTATTTAAGAAAGGTAGAATGGATCCTACAGCTACTACATCTAAAGTCACTCAGGAGAGGGCAAAGTCGCCCAATTATATGTTGTCGGTACCACCTATAGTTTTGAAAATTAATAGGTGTAAAGATGAAAGCTTTTAATTTACCGGGATTAACACTCAAAAGTTTTTGAGGAGGTTTGAACAAGCAGTGGAAGTACATGGGGCATCAGATTATGATATGGTGCATCAAGTGTTATTTTTTGTTGCAAAAAATGTAAAGACAATCTAGAAGAACTTGATTGTCACAAGAATTGCCACTGGACGGAATTAAAAGCTTAAATATTAAAAATATGGCCTAAACTTACAGAAGAAACAAGGTACACAATTAAAGAACTGGATGTCTTGGTGAATAAGGCAAAGGCTATAGGGGGTATCAGCGAACCTAAATATTTTAAAAAATTTGATCAGGTCCTAGATTATTTGGTCAGTAACAAGGACTTAAGTGATACTAGTGCGTCATAACCTTGGTTTTGTGAGGTGCTAGCACCTGAGTTCAAAGATTGGGCAAAAAGGCACCTTGAAAATGAAGGTAAAATGGTTGGAAAGAGGAATGGAGACTATAAGTATCCAGGGTTTGAGGAAGTGGAAATGGCTGTAGAAGCAGAAATGAAGCTGTGTTGGGTAGAGCACCAAGCTGCTAGGGTTTCTTTAGAGGATGTAGAGGTATTAGGAGTTTTTCCTAGCACTGGATCACCTTCTTTTGAAACAACTCCAAAAGTTAAAGCAACATAACAGGATTCAAATTCTGTAATTTCAAGAATCAAAGAGTTGGAGAAGAATTTGAGAAAAGTGGATAAACCCAAGCCCCAATTTACTCCTCAATCATCACGGTTCTCTTCAATGGTATTTTGTTACTATGGTAAAGAAGGTCATACAAGGATGAGGTGTAATGTCATTCAACAGGATAAAGAAGATAAATTTATTTTAGAAGAGGGTAAAGCGCTGATGCTAGAGGATAGAACAAAACTTGTCATGGATAAGGATTGAGGGATGCGCTAAAAGTTCATAAATCATATTAATAAGAAAACTATGGAGGCCAAGTCTAGTAAGGGAAAGGAGCCTGCTGATGAAAATTCTAAGTCAGTAAATTTTCCAGTTAATTGTGCAGTTTTGGATTTCAAGGTAAAAGAGGGGGCAATTGCAACACCACTCACTAAAGCGTTGTTGAAAATTTTTGTAGCCAAACATAAGAAAATGGCTCCACCAACTATAAGTAGACCAAGAAGGGCTGGCACCAAGTATGCAAATCTGGAAGATATTGAGGAAGTAGGTTATACTACAAGGGAGAATACACCTGTTCTGTCACCGGACGACCTACGCACAAGGTTGAGGGTGTTCCTGGAAGTGAGATGGAGGGAGGAGTTTAGAAACTTTGTCAAGGCACAGAGGAAATGTTCGAGGAAGTGATTCAAAGAAGACTCAAAGGAAGAGCTACTGCTTCGAGATATGTTTGAGAAGAATTCTAATATAATTTAAAGGTAATATTAATATTCTTAAAATCTCACGAAGGGACGGAAACTCAATAATCAAAGATTTAGGATTTAGAAATTATTACTGAGAAAATAAGGATAGATACAATAATAATTATTTAACCTAAAGCTTTACCACTATTAACTATATATATGTTTTATAATTTAATTCTAAAGAAAGTCGAACCAGAACCCAACCCCTTTTATATCCTTTACTCCTCCTTGCATTGACCTCATACCCATCCACTATTCCGCACACCACAGACCATTAAAAAATACACCTGTTCCACCTGGACCCTCCTCACTAACATCAGTCAACCCTTTAATCCTCCACTAACCATTCTGTCCATGCTCACTACCCCTTTTGATAATCCACAGACATTTAATAAGCCTTTTAGCGGACTATTATGTTGACTATTGCGCTGTGCATCGCTTATTGAGGAAAAGACTGAGACACACTATTGAGAGATTGACTAATTAAGATTTAGAGTTTAGACTAGAGTGGTTGAATAGTGAGTACACAAAGAAAGTCGCAGTTGCTATGTAGAATTTCTTTATGCGCTTTGAGTATTGATTTAGACCTCTGTATTATTGATTTAATGAGCTGCTTTTGCCTCGAGTGTCATGTGGCGTGTGACAGATGCCTGGGTATAAAGACGCAAGCTCCGTTGAGCGTGAGACAAATAATTCCCACACTATTTTCCCTTTATTTAATTCTTGTTTATTATTATTATTATGTCAGCTTGTCCAACTCCAGCTCCCATGCCTCCTCACCCCAAAGCGGATGGTGGGCTAGTTACTCGACAGTACTCCCAAGCATGCACAGCTTGTGAAACAATGGAATACTTCTGTGTTGAAAGCACGGCTACTCGAGGTCCTTGTCAGCAATGCGAGTTTTGCCGATCGAGACGGGTGGCCTGCAATGCTTTAGCTAAAAATTCTGACATTGAACAAAGATTTACCAAGACCAAAGAAGTGGTCGAAGATATATGGGACGTTTCAATCAGGGATGATTAATCAGAAGCAGTTGAGGAGGAATTCAAGGACACCATGGCAACCTGGGTAACCCAAGCCACGGGTAAAAAATGAAGGGTAGAAGAGGAGGTGGATGAATTGGTGGAGGAAGATGAGGAGGAAGTCCCCATCTTAAGGCCAACACCAAAGAAGCGGTGGATGGTCATCAAAGATGATAAAGAAGAAAAAGAAGTGGCGGTGGAAGTCACATAGAAGTTATTTCTAGAGGCTGATCTGATGTTTGAAGTAAGTTTGGTTTTATTTTATTTTATTTTTGTTTTTTTCAAAGAAAATTTTTTACTGATGACCATATGTCTTAGAATTTAGATGTCATTACGGAAACCCCTATGGTGGAAACCTCTATTGTGGGAGATCCTATTGTGGAAACCACTGATGTGGAAGTGGCACCGTCAATCCCAATTGAAGAACATTTACCAGTGATTGCCTCGAGGGAGGACAATGAAGAAACTCTTGACCAGGTATGGTCGAAAAAACCTTGCCAGGGTCGAGGAGCTAGGTTTATTGAAGAGTTCAGTGGCAATATCAACAAGATTATTGATGCTGCCTCCTTCAACATTGCTGAAGAATTGCTGGAGATCAGGGAAGTGGTACCGGTAGGAGAGGGAGAGGTTTTTGAGAAATGTAAGAAGGAAATAAGGGTGGTTTTGGAGAAGATGAAGGGATTGGTTCGAGAGAAAATAAAGGAGAAAATTTAAAATGGAAGGAAAAAGGAAAAGAAAGAAAGAGGAAAAGAAAAGTAGAAACAATTTGTATATTTATTTATTTTATTTTGTCATTTTAATTAAAATTTTAATATTTTGATTTATAAGATTTGGAGAAAAAAAGAAAAAAAGAAGAAAGAAAAAGATTTGAATAAAATTTTTAAATTTTGAAAGAAGAAAAAATTTGAATGAAAGAATAAAAGAAAGAATATTTAATTGAAGGAATTTTAGTTTAAATTTTGAAAAGAAAAAAGAAGTAGTTAATTGAAATAATTTTGTTTGAAATGAAAATTTAATGAAAGAAAAAATTGTTATTTGTGAAAGTTTATTTATTGAAGTTTTGAGGAATTTAGGTTATTTGAAAAGAAAGAAGAAAAGAAGAGAAGAAATAATTTTTAAAAAGAATTTGAAAGAAAGAAGTAATTTGTTTGAAGAATTTTAAAAGAGAGATTTAAAGGTTGAAGTGAAGTTTGAGAAAGATTGTCGTACTGAGTTCGTGAAAAATTTTGATAGTTCAAAGAAAAAGAAATAAGGGAAAGAAGAAAAGTTTGAAAAGAGAAAAGAAAATTTAAAAGAATTTATTGATTTTTTATTTTTATTTTTTAAGATTTTAATTTTAATGAATTTTAAAGATTTTTATTTTATTATTTTATTTTTAATTTAATTTTAATTTTAGTTTATTTTATTTTATTTTATTTTATTTTTAATTTTAATTTATTTTAATTTTATTTATTTTAAAGAAGGTTGAAAAACTTGAGAAAGAAAAAAAAAGAAGAAAGAAAAAAAGAAAACAAAGAATAAGGAAATTTAGAGGTAAAGATGTTTTAGATTTTAAAGAGAAGAAGGAAAAGAGAAAAAAGAGGAAAAAAAAAGAGAGTTCTAAGGTTTTAGTTTTGAAGGATATTTAAGATGAAAAGATTTTAGGAGTTCAGGGGCGTTATAACCATTGATGGCTGGTTCCCAGGATGTTTTGTCTGAGTCATCAAGGAAGCCTTCCCATTCTACAAAGTATTGAAGTTTCCCCTTGCGCATTCTTGAATCAAGGATATGGCTTACTTACCACTCTAGATGGTCTTCTACTTTGACCGGTTCTGGAGGAGGTTGGTTCTTGCCCGGGTATGTTTCTCGAGCCAGTTCCAGGAGAGATACGTGGAAAACAGGGTGAATAGACTGCCATTTAGGAGGTAGCTTGAGTTGAAATGAAGTTTTAGAGACTTCAGAGTTGATTTCGAATGGTACCAAGCGTTTTTCAGCCAGTTTCTTTGATGCTCAAGTTGTTTGAATGTTTTGTGCATCGAGCCATACTTTGTGGCCTGGTTTAAAAGAAGGAGCAGATTGTCTATATTTGTTGGCCTGTTCCTTGTACCTTCGAATCGCTAATTCCAAATTTGATTTAAGTTCCTCTAATAATATAATTAGGTAAGCCATGTTTGGAAAATACATTTTCTAGAAACAATTTTGACAAATCTTCTGCAGTAGCAGTAGTAGTGGTTTTAATGAAAATAGAAATTTTTGAAAATCTATGTACTATTACTAATATAGCATCAAAATTATTAGAAAGAGGAAGTTTAGAAATGAAATTCATCGATAGAGATTCCCAAGGTTTAGAGGGAATAGGAAGTGGTTGAAGCAACCCATGCTTCCGGTGACGGGGAGCCTTATTCCTATTACATTCCTAACAAGCTCTTATATAGGCCTTGATTTCTCTGGTCATTCCTGGACAGAAGAAATCCCTCGCTATTAACTGGTAGGTTTTATCAACCCCAAAATGACCAGCTAATGGGGAATCATGTCGACTATTGAAAATACATAATTTTATTTCATTGTTGTTGGGTATGACTACTCAACCTTTGAAAACTAATAGAACTGATTCAATACTAAATCTTTTGGCCACTTGCTTCGAGAGTATTTTGCCTTTTAACCCTAAACAATAGTTGTCCTTTGACTGAGCTTCAAGGATGTTGGATAATGGATTTTGAGCAATTGAATTGTCATTGAGTTAAGTTGATGAGTCGTTAACATTGATTCGTTGAAAATTGATTTCACATTTGCTGGGTTCTTGTCAGCAAATGCGTCCCCCCGCTGTGGATAAATGTCGTCCCGACGTGACAAGATATCTGGGACAATGCAGTTCTTACCTGGGCCATAGGAAATAGAAAAAGGAAATTCAGACAGAAATTCAGCCCACCTGGCTTGAGGCCTGGTTAACACTTTGGAAGACATAAAGTATTTCAAAGCATTATAGTCAGTTAGAATTTGAAAAGGACTATTTAGGCTAAGAAAAGAGTGCCATTTTTTAAGACAATGAATAATAGCTAAAAGCTCTTTGTCATGAATTTTTATAATTTAATTCTGCTGCAATGAGTTTGCGTGACTCAAAAGCAACAGGATGAAACAATTTTGTTTTGGGATTTAATTGAGAAATGACCCCTGCGATAGCATAATTGCTTGCATCTGTCTTGACTATTGTCAAAGCAGAAGGATCGAAGTGTCAAAGAATTGGAGCTGTGGTAAATTCAGTCTTTAATGCTTCAAATTCCTTTTGTGCTGTAGAAGTAAAAACAAAAGGAATATCTTTTCTAAGAAGAGAAGTAAGATTGGAAATAGTTTTAGAGTAATATTTAATAAATCTTCTATAGAAATTTGCAAAACCCAAAAATCCTTGGAGGGATTTAACAGTTTTTGGCTCAGGCCATTCCAGGACTTTTTGGACCTTTTTGTTGTCCATGACTAAACCATAAGTGGATAATGTAAAACCCAAAAAATTGATTGATTTAAGATGGGATTCACATTTATTGTGCTTGGCGTAGAGACCGTGATCTCAAAGTCAATTTAGAACCTGTTGAACATGATGAATATGTTCATCTAGTGTCTTTGAGAAAATTAAAATATCATCTAAATAGACGACAAAAAATTGTTCAACAACATCTTGAAAGATGTCATTGAAAAAGGTTTGAAAAGTTCTGGTGCGTTACACAATCCAAAAGGCATAACTAAATATTTAAAACTACCAAATCTAGTGCGCATTGCAGTCAGTGTTTCATGACCTTAGGCAATGCAAAAAAGATTATAAGCGCCTCTAAGATCAATTTTAGAAAATAAATTAGCACCATTGAAAAGGGTAAGAAGCAATGACATAGGAGGAACAGGATATGCATTCTTCTTAGTGACTGTGTTGAGATTTCTATAGTCAGCACACAACCTAAGGCTACCATCCATTTTCTTTGCAAAAAGAGAAGGGGAGCCGGTTGGAGATTTACTGGCTCTGATGAAACCTTTGGCTACATTCTCTGCAATGTAGTCTTGAAGAACTTGAGATTCTTCCTTCAACAAAGAATAGACAGGACCTGCCGGAGGTACTGGACCTATTAACTCTATTTGATGGTTGTAGGTTTGATGAGGTGGTAACTTATTGGCCTTGCGGATTGAGAAAACATCAAGGAAATCATGATAGATTTCCGGTAGAGTTGATTTAATGGCTTCAACGTTGATTTGGCCGTCCTCATCATCTTCAAGAGAATCTGTTGAGGGAAGACCATAATTGAAAGAGCATAATTTGACTACTTTGAGGCAATTTAAATCCTCTTTGAGTGAAGTGATTGAGCTAGAAGGGTTAGCCAATTGCTCATTTAGAGAAAGATCAGATGCTTGAAAGTCATCTGGCAGAGATTTGTTCTCTAGCAGGAAATTGTCAGGCAGGTTGTTTAACTCCCTATTTACCTGCATTGAAGAATCAGAAATATACTTAGTGTGTGGGGTGATCAATCCCCGGGACCAATCAATTTCAGGATTCCAATGCGTTAAAAAGTCATGGCCAAGAATGGTATCGTCCATTCTTGGGGCGTCCAAGACTGATAATTCCCAATCAAAGGGGGGAAAGTTGGGAAAGTTGAAATCCCATAAAACTTTCTTACTTACCCAATATTTGGGTTCCTCTGATTCGACCAAGTAAATTGGAGTTCGATCGATATCTGTAAATGTCAGTTGTAACTTCTGGGCAAAAGATAAACTCTCAAAAGAAATTGAAGCTTTAGAGTCTTAAGACAACTGAAGGGGATATCTTCCTTAAAAAGAATGAATCTCAAGTGGTTTAAGGCAACTCAAGTCCTTAAGACATGGAGGTTCTGTGCACTGGGTGCAATAAGATAGTTTGATTTGCACACAAGTAAACTATCTACTAGTTTTTTGACCTTGAACTAGTACCTTCTCTTTCCTTCAACTTCACACAATCTTCTAGCTTGTGCTTACCACCACAATACATACATAACCCATTATCCGCTCGTCTCTTCCTCTCAGCTTCTTTAAGTTCCCCTTTAGGATCCAGTGCTTTGCTGATATCACCTGGGGTTGAGCTTTTTGGTCGAGGTTTGTCCTTTCCCTTATTGGGTTTGGATTGAGTCGAGGAGGATTGAGTTGTCCGTGGGTGTGAAGAAGGTCCTGATTTAAAATTTAGGAGTTGAGATTTGTTGGCGTATCGAAGATGTTGTAGTCCTCCTTGGTAAACGCCGTCTAGTTTGAGGGTTTGATCCATTAAATCCATTAAGGTAGTCATCTTCTGACCATGAAGATTTAATTGATCCAGAATCCTCGAAGGAAGTCCTTCTTTGAAATGATACTTGAGGGCAGCATCATTCCAACCTAATTGAGTTTGAAGTGCTCTGAAGTTTGAGATATATTCAGAGGCTTTACCATTATCACTCATGCGAAGAAAATCAAGTTCAATTTCTGCCTTTTCAGTTTTATTAGGGTCACTAATTGAGGGTGTGGAAATGGAAGATGATTCTGAAAACAAAATGGATTATGATATTGATCAGCGTGCTGAGGAGAGGCGTATCAAAGATGTTGTAGTCGTCCTTGGTAAACGCCGTCTAGTTCAAGGGTTCGATCCATTAAATCCATTAAGGTAGTCATCTTCTGACCATGAAGATTTAATTGATCCAGAATCCTTGAAGGAAGTCCTTCTTTGAAATGATACTTGAGGGCAGCATCATTCAAACCTAATCGAGTTTGAAGTGCTCTGAAGTTTGAGATATATTCAGAGGCTTTACCATTATCACTCATGCGAAGAAAATCAAGTTCAATTTCTGCGTTTTCAGTTTTATTAGGGTCACTAATTGAGGATGTGGAAATGGAAGATGATTCTGAAAACAAAATGGATTATGATATTGATCAGCGTGCTGAGGAGAAACTGTTAAAAGAGCCAGAGGTAGTTCAGAAAAGAGCGGTACCAGCAGAGGGAATTCCAGGAGCCAAGCATAGTACTCCAAAGAATCCGCCAGGTAGGGCCAAAGCTGGTGCAAAGGCAACTCAACCAAAATGGAGGATTCAGCATCCAGTTCATTCTGATTTTCCTAAAGCAGTGGAAGATTTAGTTGCACAGTGTTTGAAAACTACAGTTTTGTTTCCATTGGGGGTGCTGATGGTAGTAGTGCCAGATGTAGAAAATGGAATTGTGGATAAGTGCAGGAAGATAAATGTTGCTAATTGCGCAGAGTTTGAAGTTGGGGAACATTCTTTTAAACCAACTATTGGATTGCCTAAGGTACCACATTATGCAGGTCCTTTAGGATATTTAACAATTATGATTAATGGGAAGAAAATAAGAGCGCTGGTAGATACTGGCACTCAGATTAATTTAGTTCAGCAGAGGATGCTGTGGATTTAGGTTTTCCAGTAAAAGATGACAAAGGAACTGTTTCAGGTTTTTGAGGAGGTAGTTAACCAGTTATAGGGGTAGCTGAATATGTTAAAATGCGGGTTTTAGGAGTTAAAAGAGATTTAAATTTCTATGTTCCCATGGGTTTAGTAAAACCAGTTTTAGGTACACCATTTATAATGGATTATTCAGCTACAATAGATTATTGCTTGAATAAAACCATACAAATCAGGATTATGGGTGATTATGGAATTCCAGTAACAGCATTTTTGGTAGCACCTAAGGATGGTGGCTACAAAACTACATATGTTGGATTGGTGATCATAGAGAAGGAAAGGGAGTTTTATGAGGAGGAGGAAGATGGGTATCTTCAAGGGCTGCACCAATCTTTTTTTAGGGGCTGAAATTCTAGATATTACTATCTCACAAAGTAAGAGGAGCCCAGATAGTGATCAGTCAGTCCAAGAAGGGATACATAAAGTGGGGCTTCATAGGTGTCTTGGTAATACTACTATAGAGTGTATTGTGTCTGGATTTTTAAACTTCTTTTATTTTGGTTATTGTTATGCTTTTATTAAAAAGGAAAGAAAAAGAATTTGATGTAGGTACAACTCAAAGTTATATAAGAAAAGATCTAATATTAAGTAATGAAGGCAACAGCTGGCCTGCCTAGAGTCAAAGTATAAACCAGTCGTAGTTAAGGTTAAACCAGTAAATGTACCAATGCTGGATTTAAAACCTTCTTTTCAGAGGCCAGTGCTATCAAAGAATCCATATTACACACCTCTAACAAAGTTTCTACTGGAATTTACACCTACCAAAAGGATAACTTTAGAGAGAATTCAGATGGTTAACTTTAGACAAGATGATTGGTTGTTGCAGGAAGAAAAGAATTTATTATTACAGGTTATGGTACTTAGGGAGAAAGCTAGTGAGTTTTCAGAAGAAGAAAGAGGCTTATTGAAGAACTCTTATGGGAAACCTTATATTGTTCCAGTTATACCTCATGTGATGTGGAAAAAGAAAGTGTTTCCTATACTAGTGGAAATAATGAAAGAATATACGGAACTAATTAGGGAAAGGTTAAAGTCTGGCTTGTACAAAAAGTCAATGTCTAGTTACTCAAGTCCAGTATTTTTTTTTCAAGCATAATGGAAAGTTAAGCGCTGTTAATTATTTGAGAGAAATGAACATGGTTACAGTTAAGGATGCAGGGTTGCCAAAAACACCAGAGGAATTTGTGGAATCTTTTTCAGGAAGAGCATGTTATGGATTAAGGGATATAATGGGAGGATACACCAAGTGCATGTTGGATATGTTGTCAAGACCCATGACTATGTTTGAAACTATGTTGGGGTGCTTTAGGTTGACCAGGCTATGGCAGGGTGCTAAAAACTCTCTGGAAGTATATAAGGTGCAGATGATGTGAATATTACAGGATGAAATTCTAGAACATGTTGGAACTTTTATTGATTATGGCAGTATAAAAGGGACAGTAACTGATTATGGCCAGGAGGTTATAGAGGAGAACCCAAACATAAGGAGGTTAGTTTGGGAATATGCTGTTACTCTTTAACGGGTATTATTTAGGATAGAAGAGGCTGGTTTGAAAGTCTCAGGGACAAAAATTTCTTATTTTGTACCAGTGCTAGATATTGTTGGTCATGTCATATGTAGGAATGGATGAATTATTGCAGAAAAACAGAAAAACAAGGTGTTCACATGGCCAAGACCAAGAAACAATACGGAAGTTAGAAGGTTTTTAGGTATTTTTACCTATGTGAGAATGTTTATTTGTGATTTTGCCTTGTTAACTTTGCCATTAAGACTTTTGACAAAGAATGATGTTGCTTGGGATTGGACAGAGGAATGTGAAGAATATTTTGAATTATTAAAGAATATGGTAGGAAAAGATATTCTCTTAAAGAAACTAGAATATGGGCCAGTCACTGGAAAGATTACTCTAGTGGTAGATTTAAGTGTGTCTGCAGTAGGCACAGTGTTGTTGCAGATAGACAAGGAAAGAAATGATAGGCCTGTCCTTTATGAATCAAAGACATTTACCAAGGTGGAGTCAGTGTGTTCTCAATCTAAATTGGAGTTGTGTGGGGTTGCAAAGATTTTGAAAATGTTTCAGTGGATGTTATGGCAGAAAATTTTTTAGTTGAAGGTTGATGTGCTATCTTTGGTGCAGATGATAAGTAGTCCAGGTTTACCAGATCCACCAATGACTAGGTGGGTGGCGCAGATTAATTCATTTTATTTTTGATTTAGTCCATAAGCCAGGAAAATCTTTCAAAATGCCACATTCTCTGTCAAGAAGGCTGTTGTGTGAAGAATATTCTGAGGCGGAAGAGTTTGAAGAAGATAAAAGGTGGATAAATGGCATAGATTATTTTTATCAGAGTTTTGGGAATAAGAGGTCCGGGAAGACATAAAAAAGCAGTTAACCTCTTCAAAGACGTAAAACTAAGGGCTGGTGTCTATAAAGACGTAAAAACAAAAAATAATGGTAAGAAGGATGTTTGTAGCAAGGATAGTCTGCAACTGGATCTAGGGGACACTGAAGTAAATGTAGCAAAAAGGAGTGCGCTAGATATATAAGCAGAAGAATCAGATGACAAAGAAAACTCAAAGGGAATTCAAGATAGTAATACAACTACATGAGATGGGGAGTATCCTGAAGATGACATATCTGTGGATGAGGAAGCAAAATTTTTAAGATTATGTCTTGAAGGTAGTAGTCAAAAAGATTTTTGCAATGAGAAGGTTTGGTGCAAAATTGAGAAGCGCACTAAAAGTTATTATATTAAAAATGGAAAGTTATGAAAGAATCAATCTTTGTTTCCTCAGTTAGTGATTTGAACTAGGGAAATGAAGGAGAAAATTCATAGGGAGTTGCATGAGAATTTAGGACATAGGGGCTAAGATGAGACATATTTCAGAGTCAGGGAAAGATTCTGGTGGCCTAATATGAGAGCAGAGGTCAAGAATTGGGTTAAATCTTGCCCAGAATGTCAACATAGGAGTTACAGAAAGCCTAAAAAAAAGGGGAAAGCAACAGGTAAAGACACTATTTTTTAAAGAATTAGATTAGACAATGTTCAAATTAAAGAAGGATGCTTTATGTACTTAGTAGTAGCCAGGGATGATCTGTCAGGATGGGTCAAGGAAGCACCATTACTAAGCCTTAATGCAAGTAATGTAGCTGAATTTTTAAAAAAGGAATGGGTATATAGATACGGCGTAATAAAAATGGTAACTGTTGATGGGGGTGCTCAATTTTCTGGTGAATTCCAAGAAGTTTTTAAAGGGATGGAAGCTAAAATTTGAGTGTAAATACCATATTACCCAGAGGCAGAAGGAATGATTGAGAGAGGACATCAAGTAATTGAACATTTCCTTGTCAAGCTATGTGGAACTAATGGGGCTAAATGGAAGAATAATTTACCTTTAGTAATATTTTCAGATAGGATTTTAGTAAAAAGGACAACAGGTTTTTCACCTTATGAACTTAAGTTTGGTCAGAGGGCACTATTACCTATTGATCTTCAAGCTGGATCTTTTCTAGGATGTGATTGGGATCAAGTGCACTCAACTGAAGACTTGATTTTAGAAAGAGTAGAGCAGCTTGAAAGGAAGGATGAGTTCTTGGAGAAAGCATATAAAAGAATGATGCAGATTAGGAAGAAATCTGTTAAATATTGGGATGAGCGCTTAGTGCACAGATTAAGGGAGACATTGAAACCAGGGGATTTGGTATTAGTATACAATAGAAGTCTCAAACGTCAATGGGGAAAAATGTTTGCCGACAGATGGAATGGTCCTTATAGGATCAGGAAACAAATAACTGGAGGGTCTTACTTACTGGAATAATTGGATGGTACTGAATGGAAGCAACATGTAGTGGCCTATCAGATCAAAAGATTCTACCTAAGAAAGATATCAGTAACATAAGAATTACCTCTGGAATGAGGGTAAACTTACAATATTTTTAACCTCCACAAAGAGTATAAAACTATCAGCAGTATTTTTTTTAGGAGGAAATGATGCAACTGTGATGGATAGGGTGCTAGAAATGGCAAAGCAACTATTGCTGAAAAGGCAGTTGGCATTAGCGCTCAATGAAAGTTTTTTGGATTTCAGATGTTTTGTTGTTAGAGGGGATATGAGGCAATTGGTCAACTGGATAGAGGAATGGCTGTCTGGGTAAACCAGAAGGCTAAAGTACACTAAGCAGAAGGCGGGAAACTTAGTTGAAGAAGATTGGTAGATGGAGCACCCAATTCAGAGACTCAGGTTTTCAAAAATCACAGGAGTAACAATTGATTATAATTGGAAAAAGTTATTTAAAGAAAGTTGAGGGAGCACAGGCAGCGTTCTCCTCTCCTTTATGTGTTTTTCTTAGGAAACATCAAGTGTGTTACAAAGTGCTGTGCACTTTGCTTATAATGTTTATTATTTATGATGAGTTATGATTTATAAAAATCGCAAAGGGCAAGCATAGTTTAAACAAAACTGTGTACAAGAATGAAAGTACTAATCAATTAAAATTTAGAAGAAAGATCAGGACTAATTGTAGTCTTCTTTGAAACTAATAGGAAATCCTTTCAATTATTCTGACATAATGAAGTTATTGGGGTCAGCAGGAAAACCAGGAATAGAAGTAGAACTGATTTTGTTCATTAACTGACTAATCATTTCAATGTGGTTATAGTGGGTGTTAAATTTGTTGTCTGAGAACTCTGGAGCACAATTATAGGAGGATGAAATAGCTTTGCAAATAAGGCAAAGTCCCGAGAAGATTTGCATTGAATGAATGAAGGGAAGGGGTATGGGAACCCATCCTAAGGAAATGTATTTGTTAAAACCATAGGATAGAATAACATTAGGAATAATTAAATAAAAGAAATATATGATGATGAGCTTAATTGCTAGTAAATTCAAAGGCCGTGCTGAAGGTTAAAGCACTCTTACAGTGTTGGGCACAGGCTTAGAGAAAGATTGGATGGAGAATTCTTGTTCAGAGGAAAAAGGTGATTCAGCCTTAGGTTGAATAGAGATTTCCTGTTGAGAGCACACAGAAAGAGAAGCAGTATCAATGGGTAAGGTTTTATTAGATGGTAAAGTAGCGCTAATAGGTCTAACTAAAACAGTAGGAGCACTAGAAGTATCTACAGAAGGGAACTAGATGTAGCCATTAGGAGAACAAGGGAATTCATAAAAAAAGGTACAAGTCTTATGAATTTAAAGCATTTATTGCAAGCAGGTCTAAAAGCAGCATAACCATGAGGCTTAGAGAAAGTACAGTTAAAATTATGGTGGCAGAAAAAGCTGAAAGCTTGATCTTTTGGTAAAGTACAATATATGGTAATTTCTAATTAGAACATGTGAAGAATAATTGAATGGATAAGGTAGAAGAGCCTATTCAAGGCCTATTTATAATATTAAGGTACTGTAAGGATGCAAAGAAAAGGCAAGTGCTGAATAGTATCCAAGTGGGGGACACTAATCAGCAGATGAATATAGTATATTATGATTTATAGGAAAAGGAAGTTAGCACTAAGGAGTGCTGTTGGTAGACTCTTACAGTCGCCTTGCTATAAGCCGAATCCGAAGGAGTAGGATAATCAGAGAAAACCCTGTCCCTCTAATGAATTTTTGAGTTTTTTATATCAATAAGCTTAAAAGTCTACTTGATAATAAAAAAGAATGAAACCCTGTCTAATTAATGCTTTTTAGGATGATTGAGTGGTTCTTCTGTGAAAAACAACTGAAATGCAACAATAAAGTTACACCAGAAACAATATTTTAAAAGAATGAAGTTTTTATTTTTTTAGATTTTAATAGTTTTTGAAAAAAGATACTATAAATGAGTCCCTGGAGCTGAGACCTTTCTAATGATACCCTATATGTTAATGTTTAAGAGTTGTTGAGTAAAATATTTAAATTGTTATGTAAAATTGTTATTTTATAAGGGTATTATAAATGATTAATTATTTTGTTGACAAGAGAAAAAAAAATATGAATAATGGTTGTTATAATATTTTATATTCTTGAGTTCTCCCCCCTGAATAATTTCAAGTCTACAGCCTTATATGAATAATAATCAGTCACGTGCCCTTTTTCCCTCTGAAGCGCAGCCAGAGCTCTTCTGGAGCTTGTCCGGAGTTTGTCCAGAGCTTGTATGGAGCTCCTCTGGACCTCCAGACTAAATCTAAAACCTTAAATATATAATAAAAAATCTAGAAAAATTACACATGATAGAGCTACTTCTCCTTAACATTCCTAACTATTTTTTGTAGTCAGCACAGCTCTATTCACCCTATAAAAGTCATCAAAGTTAAATAATTTTTAAAAAATGTAAATAATTTAATAAATCTTTAAAAATCATGAAAAAAAAGAAAAAATAGTAAAAATTTGGGGAAAATCCACAAAGTTTCTTAAGCTTCTTGACTTTCAATAAATTTAATTTTGGGGCCGTAAAAAATCATATGACCCGTGAAATTAATAAATCTGACCAAACATTCATATCTTGACTTTTTCAGCTTCATTTTTTGTTTTAATAATAACTAATCCAGCTTCTACGATCATTGTCCTATTCCCAATAAAAATTCTAAATAAACTTTTAGAGCCGTACTAAGATTTGGAATGCCACATCCTCCCTCCAATGAAGAATGTCCTCATTCTTTGAATTTTGCATGTTCAATCAATATATAATCCTACTTTTATGTTCTCCATATTCATCTCTTCATCATTTCTTCAACATCCCACTCCAACTACATAAACTTATTTCTACTTTCAAGACACTCTTCCAATAATCATGAAGATTTAATGAGAGAAGAATTTTGATGCAGAGTTTTGATGATGATGTAGAAAAATTTCAGCAAAAATATTTGTTTTAATCTTATAGTAAGTGCTTTAGTAAACATGAATCCTGATCTTATCTTCCTATTAAATTGTTTTAAATAAATTTCTTCATGAATTCTTCATTTTGAAATAAAATCAATTGGCCTTGTGATGCTTCCACTTCTGAGATCAAGGTTTGAATCCCTTCAGACTCTCCTATACCAGTCTCTTCATATGCATTAAGAGAGTAGGCTCCACACCTACTGAGCTGAATACTTGATTCCATACTCATCAAATGAGCTGAATACTCCTGATTCCATTCTCTTTGATTGAGCCAAATACTTGATCCAATTCTTGCCATAAGGTCCTCCAAGCTTCATACCATTTAGCCTATTCAAGGCACACTACTTTTCCAACTACCATATCCTCCTTCAAAAGTTTCATCATCACAACATTCAAGTAGACCACCTTTTAATAACTCATCTTTGAAAAAATAATAATCATCATATTTTCACCATGTTTAGCACCACAATTATCATTCTTCATCCATAATTACATCATCCATCACCTTCACAATGTTAACCACTACATTTTCCAAATAAATCATATGCCATTTTTCAAAAAATTTGAGTACCGGTGATAAATTAAATAATTTTTTGATTGTTAATTGAATAGCCTTCATAAAAAATTTGCATTACCAGTTTAGATGTCTTGGTGGACAGTGATAAATTTAAATGAGTGCATAGAGTTGGATAGAATATTCCAGTTTAAGGTCATGGGGGAGCCATCTTGTAAATATCTTTTAAATTGTCCAAATAATGATTAAATTTCCAGTTTAATGTCATACAGGACAAAGAATAAGTGATTTTCCAGTTTAGGGTCATAGTGGACCAAAGGATGATAAACTTGCCAATTTAAGGTCATGGAGGACCAAACTTATGATTGATTCCAACTCCAACTTCTATCCTAAACCTTTCTCCAAAAATATCCATAAAATCTTGAATGTCCTTGAAAATTAGCCAGTTTAAAGTCTTAGAGGACTAACAGATCCAATGAGGAACCAAATTCTTGAAATAAAATCTTAAAAACTTAAAGAAAGTCTTGAAAATTAGCCATTTTAAACTCTTGGAGGACTAAACATTTTGAAGTAGGATCCAATTTTGCTCGAGCTCCTCTTGACCCTTTTTCCTATATAAAATATAATATATAAAAAATAAACCAAAAGAAAATCGAAAATTAAATTTAACAAAATTTTTAAAAAAATAATTGTATGTTATATATTTATTTTATTTTTATTTATTTATTTATTTTTTATTTTATTTTATTTTTTTAAATGATGAAAATAATAAAAGGTTATAAAAGAATTTTATGATATTAAATTTAAAATTTAATTTTTAAAAAAATGATAAACAAATTTGAAATATAAAATTTATGAAATGTTAAATAAAATTTAAAAGATGCCCCCCAGTCAATTGATGAGCCATTCCCTCAACATCATACCCACATCCAAGTGCAACTTGATGTGGTTACAAAATTTTGAGAATTTAAAAATACAAAATTAATAAATAAAAGTTTAGGAAAATAAAATTTTATGATAATGATCACTGGGTGGGCTCCCTCCAATTTGTAAAAATGATTAGAGACCACCAGTGAGCATCACCTTTAACAATATTTTATAGTATTATAAAAATTAAAATGAAAGAAAAACATATTTTATTATATTAAAAACTAACACAAAAGAAATAACAAAAAAAATAAAAAAGAATCTTGAATCCGGCAGTGGGAGCATTGCCTCTTCGTACGTTCCAGTTTATAGTCTTAGCGGACTTCCTATAGATCAAAAACAAAGCCAGGATTAAACTAGAAACAGGGAAAACTAGGTAACAAACATTGTGGGGTAATTGTGTATAGAGCAGCCAGCCCATCAATTACCCCCAAACTTTCCAATATTTAATTCAGAAGGTTCCCCTGTGAACACTTCTACCAATATAAAAAATTATCAATCCAACATATATCTTCCCCATATTTTTTGTCTCTTTTAAGAGTTTTAAGAACTTTAAAACAAATGTCTTCATAAATGTCGTAAATTTCATTAATGGTTTTGTCTCCCATACCATAGTAAAACGAAAGTAATATTTTTAATAAGAAAGTAGTTTATCCTCATTCCAGAGTTAACTTTCAGACGATTGTAGAAATAGTTTACCCTCATTTTGGAGTTTCACCTTCAAAAGATTGAAGAAATAGTTTACCCTCATTTTGGAGTTTCACCTTCAAATGATTGTAGAAATAGATTACCCTAATTTAGGAGTGAACTTTCAAAACGGTTGTAGAAATAGTTTACCCTCATTTTGGAGTTTCACCTTATGCATTCCTGGTGCCCCTGGGATAGAACCGTTTGACTTGATTGGCCGCTACCCCTTTCTTTAAATCTACTCCATCCAATTCTTCCAAAACTTATGAGCCGCCAGACACCTGTAATCTGACTTTATAAGGTCCATTCCACCTATCTGCAAAAATCTTCCCCCACTGGCTTTCCAAACTCCTATTATACACCAAAACCATATCTCCAGTCTTCAAAGGTTTCCTGAGCCTGTGTGCTAATCTTTCATCCTAATACCTTACTGACTGATTTCTGATTTTAATCTTTCTAGAATATGCCTTTTCTAAGTATTCTTCTTTCTTCTGCAGCTGCATCATTCTTGCACATAAAAATTCTTCAGTAGTGTTAACAGTATCCCAATCTACTCCAAGATATGATTCAGCCTCTAAATCAACTTTTAAAACTTCTTTTTGTCCAAAAACTAGTTCATAGGGTGAATATCCAGTCATCGTTTTGGCAGTGATTCTGTCAGCAAATAATACTAAGGGTAAATAGTGCCTCTATTCTTCAGCACTTGTTCCACACATTTTAACTAATTCATCCTTTATAACTTGATTCCCTCTTTCAACCATTCCTTCAGCTTCAGGATAATAAGGGGTTGCTACCCTAACCTTTGATCCAACCTTTGATATAGCCTCTCTAAATTCTGCACCGAATTCAGGTCCTCCATCAACCATTACCAATTTCATAACTCCATATCGATACACCCAATCCTTCAACAAGAAATTTGCCACATTTTTGGCATTTAAATTAATAAGAGGCGCTTCCTCTACCCAACCAGATAAATCATCTCTGGCTACAATTAAATATTTATATCTCCCCTCTTTTATATGAACAGCATCCAAACTAATCCTACCAAAAAGAGTGTTTTCACCAGTTGCATGTCCAGGTTCTTTTGGCCTTAGATAACTCCTTCTTTGAAATTCTTCATATGACTGAACCCATTTCTTAACAGCCATCTTCATACCAGGCCACAAAAATCTATCAGTAATTTGTCTATATGTCTTTCCCATTCCCCTATAACCGAGATCTTCATGCAGTGCTTTCATAACCAACTCTTGCCCTTTCTTTTGAGAAACTACTACTTGAGGATCTGGATATCTCCTTTTCATCAATCTTCATCCAGATATATAAAATGCTGGGGTCTTTCTTTTGATAGACATCCAGTCATCATCATCACATTCCTCTGGCCTTTCTAGAGTCAACAAATATTTTACCAAAACATAATAAAACACAGTCTGCCCCCAGACCTCATCTTTAAAATCGAAATAAAATAACATCCAAGGGCACTTCCCTATCACCTATATCACCTGCACTTGCATGAGCCATAAGCTTCTTTGATTGAGTTTGATCAATAAACGAATAAAAATTTTCATCTTCAAATTTTGAAACTTCAAGTATCTTTTGAACCAAATTTTTATCAACCTCTTTACCACCCTTTTTAGTATCTCCTTCTTCATAATCATTGTCCAACCTCCGCTTTACCAAATTTTCTAAACTTCCAACATATACACCATTAACCAAGCTATAACCATCCCATACTACCACATCATTCTCGTCCACATATACACTTTCATCTTCTTCTACCTCTTTACCAAATTTATTCACACCAATTTCATCAATTTTATCAACATAAAAATAATTTTCCAGTTTTTCCTCTTGGTGGAGGTCATCATCAAAATCATCTATACAAAATAGTCCTTCCAGTTTAACCTCATGGGGGAGGTATGGAAAATCTTCAGCTCCTCTAGTGCTTGCTTTAATTATAGGTATATCTTCATCAAACTCTTCTGAGTCTGAATCATCTTCAGTGGTTGGTCTTCTTGACAAACCATCTGGCATAGTAAAAGTTTTTCCAGGCTTATGAACTAAGTCAAAAGAAATATTTTGAATGAATGCTACCCATCTAGTCATAGGTGCATTTGGTAAACTTGGGGAATTAATCATTTGAATTAAATTTTGCATCTACTTGAAGTTTGAAGTGTTGTCCCCATAAAACATTTTGAAATTTCTTCAAAATTTTTGCCACTTTACACAGTTCCAATTTTGGCTGAGAATATCTTGATTTGACTTTGGTGAATACCACAGATTCATACCTAACTTGCCTAATGTAACCAGCCTTATCCATCTGAGACAAAACTGCCTCAGCAGCAACCTGACTTGAGTCAACTGCTAAATAAATCCTACCGGAATCTTTTCCATAATATAACTTGTGCAGGAATATATCTTTTCCCACAACCTTCTTCAGCTTCACAAACACCTTCGCACATTCTTGATCCCACTCCCAGTCTGCATCCTTACTCGTCAACCTTCTCAACGGAGCTTCCAATGAAGAAAAGTCTTTATAAAAATTCGAACATAAACACATATGCCTAAAAACCCCCTAACTTTGGTAGTATTCTTGGGTCTTGGCAAGGACTGAATTTTATTCATATTCTTCTTCGACATAATCCTACACTCTCTACATACCAAATGACCTAAAATCTCTAAAGCTGGCACACAACATGAAAATTTTGAACCCAAAATAGTTAAACCTGCTTCAATTCTAAACAAGATCCTCTCTAAAGTGATTGCATACTTCATGATAAATTTTTGTATCCCTGGGTTCTCCTCCAACACTTCATTATCATAATCTGTTCAAGGTCCTTTAATTCCTCCATTGTCAATAAAGATTCCAGGATATTAAGAAATTTCATCTTCAAGAATACAAGCCATCTGAGCTTGATAAACAGAAACTGAATTTTTTGCTCCTTGAGGTAATCTTTTCAATTGTAATTGCTTTAGTGGTGTATCAAAAGTAGTGAGAGGCCTAGAGTCTGGATGCAACTCTCTCTCACCATATCCCCCCATAATATCTCCTAAACCATAACACACTCTCCAAGAAAGTGCTTCCACAAACTCCTCAGCACTAGGTGGTATACCAGCATCCTTTATTGTAACCCTATTTAATTCCCTGAGATCATTAACTACTTTAAGTTTGCCATTTGGTTTCTTGATACAAAATACCGGACTAGAATAACTTGATGATGATTGCTCATACAGTCCAGTGCAAATATGTTCTCTGACAACTTCCATATAAGCTTTTTTTAATGCAGCCGGAATTGGGATTGGTTTTTGCTTCCACGGTTCATGAAATACTACAGGAATCTTTTAAGGCTCCCCATAGGAATGCTTCAACACACCCCTCTCCTATTCTGCAAAAGCAATGGCCTTCTCTTGCTTGACCATCACATCCAACAACAACTTCTTCTCTTCTCCAGACAACCAACCATCAGGTCCAAAATTAACAACACCTAATCTATCAAAAGTAATTCTTGACATTTCAGAAAATTTGGGCAGATTATTCACCAAGGCACATTCATAAGGATCTCTTGATAGCCTTTGTCTTCTCAAAGGTGGATTTAATTCAGCGGGTAGTGGTTCATTAATTGGTTGGATTTTATTTGCTACCTCCACATCTACATAAACTTGAGATAAAACATTTATTTTTGTATTGCCATACAAAATTTCATCAAAGGAATTCACTTCATTGTCAGAATCAGAATCAATATAAGTAGAAAAATATTTTATTTCAATCCTTTTCTATTTTTCCTTGTCTAGTTTATCAACAATTTTTCCAACACCTTTAATTCCCTTATCCATCATAAAATCACCAGTAAAGAAAGTTGGCAGTTTATCCTCATGCTGGAGGACTGGAATCGAGTTATCAAAAAATTATTTTTTTGTGTTTTAATTATACTAAGATTTTTTATAGAATTTTGATAAAATAATGGCAGTTAACCCTCTTTCTGGAGGTCAGAAAATAAAACTTTCCAATTTTTATTCAACATAATATTTCCCCTCTTCCCTCTTGATCCATTCTTGAATGTGATTGAAAAACTTGACAGAGAAGTGAGACAACCAAAAATTTGAAGATATGATAACAATTTAACGTATTATTAACAAAAAATAATTGAGAATCCACTTGAATTTTCTCCAAGTGAGCTGACCTATTGCAATCTGGGATCTCATCATGGGGAGAGATTTCAACATTAGAGTAATCAGCCTCTACTACTCCAAAAAATGAGGGTCTCCGAAATTCCCCCCTAAAAATAATTCACCAGAAGCGGTTCGTTTAATACGCCGCTTCTTGGTGAATACACGAAATTAACACATAGTGGTCACCCCAATCCTAGTTTCCCAACCCCATATGTAGTCTCCTCATATCCTCTCCAGTAATCTCCAAACTAATACCCATGCCAGACTGATAGCCAATCCAGGCTTCAAAATCCATCAAAAAAGGACCACCAAGAACAGTTTTAACCACACCTCTGGCCACATAGAAATGAAACTTTCCAACCAATCCGCCAACACATAACTTAACATGCTCTGCTGTACCCATCAGCTCAGTAGCATGCCCTCCAATACCTCTAAGATTACCGCCAGTGCAAGTTTTAATTGGCAAGCCTATGATTGTTGCTTGCTCTAAGGAAATTAAATTAATTTGAGACCCTGAATCGACCAAGGCCTTTACCTCTCTACCATTGAAAGTAGCCATCAAATAACCTAAAGGTGCAGAAAAAGGAGTTTCCGCTGTGGTAGCCTAGAGTTTAGTATGGCACCTAAGTACGTAAATGGAGTTATTACGGCGTGCAAGATTGGCGTTATTATTCTATAAAAGGGTTTTATTAAATTTATTTGAGTTTTAAATATAAAGAAAATTGGTTAAAAGCGAATGCCTACGCAAAAACAATATATTTTATGGAGAAAACTTATTTTTTTAAGGTCTGAAAAATTTATAAGTATCAAGTCAAGTCACTCATGAACCTTGGGAAATTTTCCCAGAATTTATACTATTTTTCTTATATTTTTAAATGAATTTTAAAGTTTATAGAAATACTTACATTTTTAGAAAAATACTTAACTTTGATGAATTTTAACAGGGTGATTAGAGCTGCGCAGGCTACGAAAATTAGTTGGGAATGTAAAGGAGAAGTGGCTCTATCATGTGTAATTTTTCTATATTTTTTATTATAGTTTAAAGGGGTTTAAATGAGTCCGGAGGTCCGGACGGACTCCGTTTGGACTCTGTACGGACTCCGGAGGCTCCGGATTGACTCTGGGTGAGCTCTGGAGGGGAAATTTAGGCACGTGACTAGGTATACTAAATAGCCTCTCAGACTCAAAATTGGGCATCATCCTACAATCATCAGACATCATACAGCTTAATCTTTAACCACCACGGTCTCATTTTTTATTACTCAACAAATTAAATAAATTGTAATACCCTTATAACTTTATATTTTATATATAAAATTTTAGAAATACTACTCAAAAATTTAAATCATACTTCATACAGGGTATCTTCAGAAAGGTCTTCATCACTGGGACTTGATTATTGCTGTCTCATAAAAACTCAAATTATTATAAAAAAATAAAAGTCAATCTTTTCAGATCTTTCACTGGTACACCTTAATTGATGTTATCAGTATTTCTTTCTCAACAGCCACTTTCTTTAAATCTCAATAAGCGTTAAATATTTTAGATTTTCATTATTTCATCCATCAGATCCAAGTAGACTGGTTAGCTGAGTAATTTAGAATTCCCATTTTGTTATTTTTATTGGAAGGACGGGGTTTTCAGCTAAATCCACACATCTCCTCCGGATTCTGCTTACAGCAAGGCGACTGTAAGAGTTTACCTTACCATAGTTGGCGCCCAACGTGGGGTTCGATTTCTCTAGCTTTCTTTAAAGACTTACTTGGATCAAGAACATTTTTAGCCTGCAAGAGGCTTATTTTCTGGAACTCTAATTGGATTTTTGTAATTGGCCTGAAAGATGCTTGTTATTTTATTGATTGTTAACGCTTTTCATTACTTATTGGGATGTCTTTTTCAGCTGTTGCTTCTGGATCTCCTCAAAATCTTACTCCCTCTGTTAGAATTGTTTCTTGGGATGGCCCAAAGTTTGACGGGGAGGAGGTTAAATGGTTCATTAGCAGGTATGAAGCTGCTGCTGCTGTTGATGGTGCTTCTCATGTGGATATGGTGAAGCAAGTTAGGTTTTTTATTGCTGATATGGAGGTGGAAAAAGAGGTTATTGCTATGCAGGCATTCAAGGACAAGGATTGGGTTAAGATTTCTAAAGCTATGGTTGATAGATGGGGTGTTAGGTTTACTATGATGGACCTCAATAAAATTGTTGGAGACTGGCAAGCAAAAGGTGGAGTTTCTTCTATGGCAGACTTCAAAAAGCTGTGTGTTCAGTTTGATGAAGTGGTGGAATATCTCATATTGGTGGACGAGTTAGTGCATGAGAGCCAGGCAAAAGATTTGTTTTGGTCAGCATGCAGTAGGGATATTCGAATGGACGTCTTAAAGGATCTTTCAAGAAAAGATTTGATGAAGGAACTGCCTAATGGTGAGCAGAAACTGCCGGCTCTGGAGGTTATCAAAGAGAACATTCAGGCCCATCTCAAGTTGTTAGCATTGGACAAATATCAAGAGTCATGCACTCAATATGTTAGCAAGGTTAGCAAAGTTTTGGCCGAAAACAACGATATTATGGTCAAAGCCCAGGAGGCCAAGAAGGCTCAAATGGGATTACCTGCTGCTAAAGTTGAGGGTAATGTGGAAAATAAGATGGTCGATCACCTGGCCGATTTAACTAAACAATTAAAAATATTTGTTCAAGAGACACAGAAGGCTAACAAGGCCCCAATCGCTTCTTTGTCGACGTCAACTTCTTATCAGTCCAGAGGTTATGAACGTCAAAATTATAATGGCAATAACAACGGTAATCGCTTCCCAGGCAATGGGAGAAATGGTGGGAATGGTGGTAGTAGTTATTGAGGTGGCTACAATGAGCCAAAGGTGTGCTCCTATTGTAATAGGAGGGGGCACAGAGCAACAGTTTGTTTTGCTCTTGATAAGGATATGGATGCTGGGCGAGTTTTATTTGATGGTAAAGTTTATAAATTTCCTGATGGTTCGTTCATCAAGCCCAGTGATGGACAGTCTCCTTCTGATTTGGTCAGAAGAAGTTTAACGGCTGAAAGGAGAGCCAGATTTGAAGAGGTGACAGATGAAGATGTTAATGCCAAGGGTGGAAAAAATGGTAATGGTAATGGTGGAAAAGCTGACAAAGGTAAAGAGAAAGAGGTCAGTAAAGCCACATTTTCTACTTCTTTTGGAGGTTTAGAGCTGGCAACGGTTGCTCAAGTGGAGGGTAGCTGTATGGCTGGCAAATACGATGTTAATGCTGCTAGAAGAGAAGCTGCTACTAAGGCAAAGAGTAGCATTCAGAGCCAATTGAGGGCTAATCCTGGCAAGGCCAATAACAAAGTGAACCCTGACTCTAAGGACAAAAATTCTAGTGCTCAAACTGCCGCCAACAAATTGAAACCCTTACTCTAATGACGAATTATATAAAATTCAGAAGGGGATTGCTGATATGGGCCCCCCTAGTTATGGAAAGTTTGATTTAAATGGTGACCCTATGCCAGAGGATTATTCGGATTCTGAGGAGTACGTACCATTGGCGTCTCTACCCAGACCACGTTTTAGCGGTCCCATCCCAATGGAGGGAGTAAGAAGGACTAGCGATGGATCAGGATTAGTGCAAGAAGCTGGTGACAGAGTTAGGGTTATAGAAAGTGAAGATGTTATAATGGGGGGATGAAGATGGCTTGGTTGGACCTCAAGAGGTACCCAGGGCCAAGGTTGTTAAATCAAAGGTCCAGTATGAGCGGCCAGTAGTTTCTGGTCAAGCTAATGTGATGGACGCAGTTTTGAATAGGGTGAATCAACTGCAGATTCCCTTATCTTTGGGGGAGTTATTTACGATTAGTCCAGCGCTTGCTGAAAAGCAAAAGAAGCATTTGACAAGGAGTCGAGTTTCCACTGGAGAGGTGGAATATATTTGTGAAAATGCTGAAAAGTTTGGGGAAGATGTAGATACACATTTTTCCGCTCCCCTGGGTTACCTAGTGGTAAACCTTAACGGTAAAGAAGTAAAGGCCTTGGTCGATTCAGGGTCTCAAATTAATTTAATTTCATTGGAGCAAGCGACAAGTATAGGCTTGCCAATTAAAAGTGGAACTGGGGGAAACCTCAGAGCCATTGGAGGGCATGCAACAGAGCTGATGGGTACAGCTGAGCATGTCAGGTTAGGAATTGGTGGATCTGTTGGTAAGGTTCACTTTTATGTGGCCAGAGGAGCAGTCAAAACTGTTCTTGGTGGTCCTTTTTTGATGGATTTTGAGGCCAGGATAGGGTATCAAGCTGGCATGGCAATTAGTTTGGAAATCACTGGTGAAGATATGCGGAGGTTACATATGCGGTTAGCGCCTCCTGGAGATGAAGGTTGGGAAACACGGCCAGGGATTACTACTCTGTGCCAGTGTTCTGTTTGCACCAAAAAGTGGCATATAAAACGGACGGCTTCTGGTGAATTATGTTTGTTGGAAAGGGATGAATGCCCTCATTTTTTGGGGTAGCTGGGGCTGATCACTCTAATGTTGTAATCTCTCCTCAGGATGAGATTCCGGATTGCAATAGGTCAGCTCACTTGGAGATAATTCAAGTGGATTCTCAATTATTTTCTGTTAATATTACTTTGGAGTGCAAATATGTTTTGGAATTTTCTATATGTTTATTGGATTTACCCAGTTTTTCTATTAAATTTAAAAACGGTGAAAAAGGCAAAATGGGCCAAATTAGGTTGGATAAAAATTGGAAGGGTATTTTTTATGACCTCCAGCAAGAGGTTAAACTGCAAGTATCACCTTCTATTATGGACCTCCAGCAAGAGGGTAAACTGCAAAAATCACATCAAAAACCGATTAAAAATCTCAGTATAATTAAAACGCAAAAAAATAATTTTTGTGAGAATTCAGTTCCGGTCCTCCAGCAAGAGGTTAAACTGCTAGCTTTCTATACGGGCGATTTACTGTCGGATAAGAGAAGCAAAGGTGTTGGAAAATCTGTTTATAAATTAGACAAGGGAAAGGAGAAAAGGGTAAAATTTAAAAATGAAATAAAATATTTTTCTAATTTTTCTTATTCCGATTCTGACGTTGAAGAAGATTCATTTGATGAAATTTTTAATGGCGAAACAAAAGTAAATGTTTTACCTCAAGCTTATTTAGATGTGGATGCTGCCAAATATAAGAAAGTAGCAAATAAAGTTCGACCAATTAATGAACCGCTACCTGCCGGATTAAATCCACCCTTGAGAAGACCAAGTTTATCAAGAGATCCTTATGAAAGTCCCTTGGTAAATAATCCGCCTGAATTTTCTGAGACTTCAAGAATCACTTTTGAGAGACTGGGTGTTGTTAATTTTGGACCTGATGGTTGGCTGTCTGGAGAAGAGAAGAAGTTGTTGTTGGATGTGATGGTCAAGCGAGAGAAGGCCATTGCTTTTTTAGAAGAGGAGAGGGGTGTTTTGAAGCATTCCTATGGGGAGCCTTACAAGATTCCTGTGGTATGTCATGAACCCTGGCAGAAGAAACCGATTCCAATTCCGGCTGCATTAAAAGAAGCCTATATTGAAGTTGTCAAAGAAGGGATACGCACTGGACTGTATGAGCAATCAACATCAAGTTATTCTAGTCCGGTATTTTGTATCAAGAAACCAAATGGCAAGCTTAGAGTTGTTCATTATCTTAGGGAATTAAATAGGGTTACAATAAAGGATGCTGGGATACCGCCTAGTGCTGAGGAGTTTGTTGAAGCGTTTTCAGGGAGAGTGTGTTATGGATTGGGAGATATTATGGGTGGATATGATGAGAGAGAGTTACATCCGGAGTCAAGGCCTCTCACTACATTCGATACGCCACTAGGACGTTTACAGTTAACAAGATTACCTCAAGGAGCAACAAATTCGGTTGCAGTTTATCAAGCTCAGATGGCTTGGATCCTTCAAGACGAAATTCCACAATATGCTGGAATCTTTATAGATGATGGAGGAATTAAGGGACCAACAACTGACTATGATACCCAGGTGTTGGAAGAGAATCCCGGGATACGCAAATTCATTTGGGAGTTTGCAATTACTTTAGAAAGAATTTTGTTTTGAATTGAAGAGGCTGGTTTAACTATTTCAGGTTCAAAATTTTCATGTTGTGTGCCAGCCTTAGAAATATTAGGCCATGTGGTATGTGGAGAGGGTAAGATTATGTCCAAGAAGAAAGTTAACAAAATTCAGTCCTGGCCAAGACCCAAGAATACGACCGAAGTCAGAGGGTTTTTAGGCGTTTGCGTATATGTTAGAATGTTTATTAAGGACTTTTCTTCATTGGCAGCTCCATTGAGACAGTTAATGAGAAAGGATGCAGACTGGGAGTGGGATGAAGAGTGTGAGAAGGTGTTTGTGAAGTTGAAGGAGGTTGTGGGGAAGGATTTAGTCCTGCACAAGTTGGATTATGGAAAAAATGCTGGCAGAATTTATTTAGCAGTTGATTCAAGTCAGATTGCAGCTGGGGTGGTTTTGTCTCAGATGGATAAAGCTGGTTACATCAGGCCAGTTAGGTATGAATCTGTAGTATTTACTGAGGTCAAATCAAGATATTCTCAACCAAAATTGGAATTATGTGGTGTGGCGAAAATACTGAAGAAACTTCAGCATATTTTGTGGGGGCAACATTTTGAGTTGCAAGTGGATGCGAAATCGTTAATCCAGATGATTAATTCCCTAAGTTTACCGAATGCACCCATGACAAGATGGGTAGCTTTTATTCAACATTTTTCGTTCGATTTAATTCATGAGCCTGGAAAAACTTTTACTATGCCAGATGGTTTATCAAGGAGACCACCCTCTGAAGAAGATTCAGACTCAGAAGAGCTCGATGAAGATATACCTATTATCAAAGCCAGCACTAAAGGAGCTGAAGACTTTCCATACCTCCCCCATGAGGTTAAACTGGCAGGACTATTGTGTTTAGATTATGGTGATGCTGACCTCCACCAAGAGGATAAACTGGAAAATAGTTTTTATGTTAATAAAGGTGTTGGAAAAGGTGTAGATAAATTCGGTAGAAAGGAGGTAGAAGAAGATGTGGTGTATGTAGAGGAAGATGGATTGGTAGTGTGGGATAGTAGTAAATTAAGGAATGGTGTATATGTTGGAAAATTAGAGAATTTAAATAAAAAGGTGGATAAAGAGAAAGAGGTATTTTCGAATACAGTTTACGAAGGATGCAAAGGTTCAGAAGAAAAATGTCGACATAGCTTGATTAAAGAATTATTTAGGGGTCAACGATTATTGGCTCATTCATGTGCAGGTGATATTGGTGATAGAGAAGTCCCTATTGATGTTATATTAATCGATTTTCAAGATGAAGTCTGGGATCAGACTGGTTTTTATTTTTTGTTAGTTAAATATTTGTTGACTTTAGAGAGGCCAGAAGATTGTGAAGACAATGAATGGGTGGCTATCAAGAGGAAGTCATCTACGTTTTACCTATCTGGTCGACGTTTAATAAGGAGAAGGTATCCAAATCCTCAAGTAGTTATAACTCAACAGAAGGGTCAAGAATTAGTTTTGAAATCACTGCATGAAGATCTCCGACATAGAGGTGTTGGAGAAACGTTTAGAAGAATTTCTGATCAATTTTGGTGGCCTGGCATGAAGGTGGCTGTTAAACAGTGGGTTCAGTAATGCGAAGAATGTCAAAGACAAAGTTATTTAAGGCCTAAAGAACCTGGACGCGCAACCGGTGAATATACGCTCTTTGGGAGAGTTAGTATAGATGCCGTTCATATAAAAGAGGGACAGTATAAATACTTAATTGTGGCCAGAGATGATCTATCTGGTTGGGTAGAGGAAGTGCCTCTTATTAATATAACTGCCAAAAATTTGGCAGAATTTTTGTTGAATAATTGGGTATATAGGTATGGGGTGATGAAGTTGGTGACAGTAGATGGAGGTCCTGAATTTGGGACAGAGTTTAAAGAGGCCATATTGAAATTTGGATCAAAGGTTAGGGTAGCAACCCCATATTATCCTGAAGCTGAAGGCATGGTTGAAAGGGGGCATCAAGTTATCAAGGATGCTTTAGTTAAAATGTGTGGGACAAGTGCTGAAAAGTGGAGGCACTATTTACCTTTAGTTTTATTTGCTGATCAAATCACTGCCAAAAGGACGACCGGATTTTCACCTTATGAACTTGTTTTTGGACAGAAAGCAGCTTTACCGGTTGATTTAGAGGCTGAATCATATCTTGGAGCTGACTGGGACACGGTCAAAACTACTGAAGAATTATTGTGTGCAAGAATGATGCAGCTAGAAAAGAAAGAAGAATATTTAGAAAAGGCATATTCGCGGATGATGAATATCAGAAACCAATCAGTTAGATATTGGGATGAGCGGTTGGCACATCGATTAAGGAAACCTTTGAACCCAGGTGATATGGTCTTGGTGTATAATAGGAGTTTGGAAAGTCAGTGGGGAAAGATGTTTGTAGATAGGTGGAATGGACCGTATAAAGTTAAGGAGCAAGTTTCTGGAGGTTCATATGTGCTAGAAGAGTTGGATGGAGTTGAATTGAAGAAGAGGGTAGCGGCCGATCAAGTGAAACGGTTCTATCCTAGAGGCACCAGGAGTGCCGAAGTCTTCCTCTGCAATGAGGATAAACTATGAAATTTATTAAATTTTATTGACCTCTGAAATGAGGATAAACTATGATATTGACGAAATTTTATGGATACCTCCGCAATGAGGATAAACTATGATGTTTATAAAAACCTTGTTGACCTCCGCAACGAGGATAAACTATCTTCTTTTTATCAAAATACTTTACTGTAGTTACACTGCCTATGGGCAACAAAACTGTGATGAAACATAATGAAATGCGAGAAAACCTTCTTTGAAAATTTTCAAAACTCAAAATTCTTAAAATATGGGTGAAGATAGTGTTGGAAAATTTTAAAAATTTATTGGAAGAAGTGTTCACAGGGGAACCTTCTTAATTTAATATTGGCAAGTGTGGGGGTAATTGATGGGCTGGCTGCTCTATACACAATTACCCCATAATGTTCATTTCCAAAATTTTCCCTGTTTCTAGTTGAATCCTGGCTTTGTCTTTTAATTATAGGAAGTCCACTAAGACTATAAACTGGATCAAATCAAGAGACACCGCTCTCAACGCCGGATTCAAGATTTTTTATATTTTTTGATTTTGATTTTTTATGATTAGATTGTGATTTCTTTCCTTTAAATATATATTATGAATTATTGAAAAGGCGATGCTCACTGGTGGTCTCTAATCATTTTTTATAAATTGGAGGGAGCCCACCCAGTGATCATCATTATAAAATTATCTTCTAAAAACTTTCATTTATTTTATTTTCTTTTCAATTTCTCAAAATTGTGTAACCACATCAAGTTGCACTTGGATGTGGGTATGATGTCGAGGGTACGGCTCATCAAATGGCCGGGGGGCATCTTTTAAAATTTTATTTTGAAATTTTTTTTATTACTTTTTTTATCTTTCTTTTCACATTTGTTTATCTTTCTTTAAAAATTAAATTAACTTTTATTTCAAAACTATCTTTTTTTAAAAATCTTTTATTTTAAATTAAATAAAAATATTAAAAAAATAAAATAAAATGATAAAAATGAAATAAAATAAATAATAAAATAACTATAAAAAAAATAATAATAATAAAAAAAAAAAAATTAATTAAAATAAAAGGTATTTTAGCTTTAGGTAGTTTAGATGTTTATATTATTATTTTTCAAACATTATTCAAGAAAGCTACGTACCAGGAAGAACACCATCAAGGGTTGTTATCTTTTGAAGAATTGAAATTAGAAAATTTAGAAGGACCTTGATCGATTTCCTGGGATTCGAATCTTATTTCACGGTCACGATAGTGTTGAAGCCAGTTGGCTATTTTGAAAAGGTCTCTTAACAGTTGCTCTCTCATCAAAGATTCTGATTTATCAGAGGGCGGGTATTGTTGGAAATAAGCGATAAGGTTATTAAAATTAGCAAAGAGCTTTTTAGACACTAGGTGAATTGGAACTCTAGGGAAGCTTGGATTAGGTTCTGGTAGTTCATAAGCTGAATATGGAATTGTAGAACCGGTGGACGCTTATCAAATTGAAATATCAGCAATATTAAAAACTGAAGATTAAGAAAATAAAAAGGGACAACTAACCTGTGTCAACACTATCAAGATCATAGATAAATGGCTTACTTGGTAATGGAGTGGGATTTTTTATGTTTAAAAAAGGATTTTTAATTTTTGATAGATGAGGAGGACTGGTGTTGGATGTGGTGTTTGAAGTAGATGTTCTGGGCTTTTTGGATGAAACAAGAGAAGATGAAGATTGCTGGCTATTATATGACCTTTTGTGCTTCAAGATGTTGGAAGTAGGAGAAGAATTGTTTGAAGGTTGAAGCATGGCCCTGGGAGCAGTAAGAGTTCTTGGGGGAGTAGCAGCAAGTCTAGATTGGAGAGAAGGACCCAGAGGATTAGATGATGAAGAAAGATTTAAATAGGCTGATGGAGAAAAAGGTATGGGATCTTTAGAAGTTGATGGAATAGGGGGTGGAGTAGAAGGTGAAGAAGAAGGAGGAGGTTTTCAGAAGGAGGCGAAGCTAGTAGCAGTAATGGGGAAAGAACAATAATTCAAGCCAGAACATTTTCTTTTCTTCTCATAACAGGATAAACAGGCCCTGTTATAAGTGTGCTTTTACCAGTTGAAAGTGAAGATACATTCCCTATGGGTTAAAGCACAATATTTTCAAGATTGATCAGCTGAAGCAATGAAGTCAGAAGGTTTCATCTTGTTAGGAGATATTTTTTTAAAAAAAGTAGAAAAACCTGAAACTAGGATGAAGAAAGCTGGTGGAAAAATCTGGGTTCAAGGATAGAGAAGTTGTTAGGTCCACCAAGACCTTAAACTGGACTATTATCAAGTTGTTGGGTCCACCATGACCTTAAACTGGCTTTCTTATTGATCAAATGTTTGGTCCACCATGACTTTAAACTGGTAGTTCATTCATTGTTTAGTCCACTATGACTTTAAACTGGAAAATTAATATCTGCAGGATAATTCAACATTCATTGGACCACTATGGCCTTATACTGGATTACTTGTCGATCAAATGTTTGGTCCACTATGACATTAAACTGGATTATCAAATTTATTCAATCTTTGTCAATCCTAGGCCTTATTTAGGAATATATCAAGTTATTTATGCACTTAAACGATCTTTGGTCCACCAAGACCAAAAACTGGCAATCGATTATATGTTTGGTCCACCAAGACTTTAAACTGGAATGTCAATCTTGTTTGGATAACTCAATTCAATCTTTTAATTTATCACTGTCCACTAAGACTCTAAACTGGTTATTCAATCATTTCTGGAATTGGGTGCTGATAAGCTTTAGGAGGTTAAATTTTTAGGTGGTGATGATGCTAAGGAAAGCATAATGGTTAATTAGGTGAAATTTGTGGCGCTTTAACATGGTCTAAAGTTAATATTATTAATGGAAGCCTGGAAAAAGTATTTTATGGGTTTGCTGTATAGCAAAGTTGAAAATTGTGATGAAGGAATTAGAAGTTAGGATGGTAGTTGGATTTTAGGGAATGATTTGTTTTAGTGCCTCAGTGTTAGGCCAATTTTGGTATGAAGCTTGGAGGATCTTATGGCGAGATTGGAATCATAGAATTTGGCTCAGCGGGGGGCCCTATGAGGTTGGAATCAGGAGTATTTGTCTCATAGGAAGATCCACTCTCTCAATGCTGTGACAAGAAGGAAGACTGGTATATGGGAGTTTGAAGGGATTCAAACCTTTCTCTCAGTAGTGGAATCATCACAAGATTTATATTATTTATTATTTTATTTTATGTTAAGCCAGAGAAGAAAGAAAACAACATTTATGTTGAAAGTTAAAGAAGACCAAGCAAAAACAAAATTTTATCAAGTTATACTGTTAGAAAAGATAATTTCTTTGAAATTGTTCAACATCATTATCAAAGCTTTGCATTAAAATTCTTCTTTTCATGAGGTCTTCATGGTTATTTGCTGGAGTTTCTTGGAAATAGGCCAGCATTTTTCAATTCAACTCATTCGTAAAGTCAAGAAAAAGATAGCGATGAAAATTTGGATAATGATTGATATAGTCCGTCTTCACTCTGCCAACGTCATCAGTGTTGGTTATTTCGACAGCTAGAAGTTCAAATATGTTATTAAGTTATAGGTTTAGTCAATTTTGATTAAAAGTTTTTTTTAGTAAGATAATAGGGTCTTACATTTAAAGCCAGGAAACATAGTCTCAGCAAAGTTGGTTGGGGGCACTGGCATTATAGGATTAGGATCTTGTAAAGGCAAAATTAGGCCGGGATCTGCTGATGAAGATTGAACTTTTGAAGCTGTTTTTGATCTTATTCGTTTTAAGAAGACAGGAATTTTTGATCGTTTTTTAGAATTTGAGGGATCAGGGAGAGCTGCTGGTCCTAAATATACGTTTGTTTTAGAAGGAACTATTGGCTGGTTACATTTGACTTTTTTCACACGGCATAGGTTGCAAGCTGTCCTAGGGTTGGACATTAAACAAGGTACCTGGTATCAAGCGCAGAGTTCACATGGAGCAACAAGTTCTTTGAAAGACATATTGATAAAGATGAATTATAAAGTTGATTAAAGAAGATGGTGGTTGAAGGTTAAAAGATGAATATTGTGTTTGACCACTTATGCAAAGTTTTAAGAATGGGGACATTCTCAATTGGAGGGAGGATGTGGTAGCCTAAAGTTTAGTATGGCACCTAAGTACGTAAATGGAGTTATTACGGTGTGCAAGATTGGCGTTATTTTTTTATAAAAGGGTTTTATTAAATTTATTTGAGTTTTAAATATAAAGAAAATTGGTTAAAAGCGAATGCCTACGCAAAAACAATATATTTTACGGAGAAGACTTATTTTTTTACGGTCTGAAAAGTTTATAAGTATCAAGTCAAGTCACTCATCAACCTTAAGAAATTTTCCCAGAATTTATACTATTTTTCTTATATTTTTAAATGAATTTTAAAGTTTATAGAAATACTTACGTTTTTAGAAAAATACTTAACTTTGATGAATTTTCACAGGGTGATTAGAGCTGCGCAGGCTACGAAAATTAGTTGGGAATGTAAAGGAGAAGTGGCTCTATCATGTGTAATTTTTCTATATTTTTTATTATAGTTTAAAGGGGTTTAAATGAGTCCGGAGGTCCGGACGGACTCCGTTTGGACTCTGTACGGACTCCGGAGGCTCCGGATTGACTCTGGGTGAGCTCTGGAGGGGAAATTTAGGCACGTGACTAGGTATACTAAATAGCCTCTCAGACTCAAAATTGGGAATCATCCTACAATCATCAGACATCATACAGCTTAATCTTTAACCACCACGGTCTCATTTTTTATTACTCAACAAATTAAATAAATTGTAATACCCTTATAACTTTATATTTTATATATAACATTTTAGAAATACTACTCAAAAATTTAAATCATACTTCATACAGGGTATCTTCAGAAAGGTCTTCATCACTGGGACTTGATTATTTCTGTCTCATAAAAACTCAAATTATTATAAAAAAATAAAAGTCAATCTTTTCTGATCTTTCACTGGTACACCTTGATTGTTGTTATCAGTATTTCTTTCTCAACAGCCACTTTCTTTAAATCTCAATAAGCATTAAATATTTTAGATTTTCATTATTTCATCCATCAGATCCAAGTAGACTGGTTAGCTGAGTGATTTAGAATTCCCATTTTGTTATTTTTATTGGAAGGACGGGGTTTTCAGCTAAATCCACACATCTCCTCCTGATTCTGCTTACAGCAAGGCGACTGTAAGAGTTTACCTTACCATACCGCCTCCTCACCAAACTTCTCTGCATTTTCACATATATATTCCACCTCTCCTGTGGACACTCTTCTCCTTGTCAGATGCTTCTTCTGCTTTTCTGCAAGGGCTGGACTAATTGTTAATAATTTGCCTAAGGATGAAGGAATTTGAAGTTGATTTAATCTTCCTAAAACCTTTTCCATTGAATTCTCTTGTCCAGCAACAATTTGCCTCTCATATTGAGCCATAGATTTTGTTACCTTGGCCCTGGGCACCTCTTGGGGACCCACATTACCATATTCACTATTAATAAGCCTAGCTCCATCACTGTCTACTTTCACTAATTCAGATCCATCAATGGCTCTCCTTACCCCTTCCATAGGAGAAGGACCACTAAAACCTGGACTGGGGAGAGATTCCAAAGGTACATCCTCTTCAGAATCCAAATCTTTGTCCACAGGCACAGGCTCACCATTTAAATCTAACTTTCTAAAACAAGGGGGGCCCATATCAGCCATCCCCTTCTGCATATTATAAATTTTGTCCTTAGAGTAAGGTTTCTTTTCCAACTTTTTAATTTCTGCCTTGCCCGGTTAAGCCCTTTATTGGCTCTGTATGCTACTCCTAGCTTTAGTAGCAGCTGCTCTTCCAGAAGCATTGACATTGTATTCACCCGCATTACAACTTTCTTATGCCCTAACTACAGAGGTTAACTCCAAACCACCAAATGAAGTTGAGAATGTGGCCTTATTGACCTCTTTACCTTTTCCTTTATCTATCTTTTCCACATCTTTACCATCATCATCTTTACCACCTTTATCCTTTTCTTCATCATCACCAGGTAACTCTTCAAACCTGGTTCTTTTCCCCAAATACATATTTCTCCTAACCAAATCTAAGGGAGTTTGACCTTCACTGGGATTGATGAAAGATCCATCAGGGAATTTAAAAACTTTTCCATCAAATTTTACTCTACCAGCATCAAAGTCCCTATCCAAAAAATAAAATTGTCCAGCCTTGTGTCCCCTCCTGTTACAATAAGAGCACACCCTGGACTCTCCATATCCACCATTACCATTAACATTTCCATTGCCATTACTACCACCATTACCATTGCCATTAAATTCATAATTCCTCCTCTCATAACCTCTAGATTGGTAAGAAGAAGAAGTTGAAGTTGAAGCCACAGGTGCTCTATTGGCTTTTTGAGTCTCTTGAACAAATATCTTTAATTGTTTAGTTAAATCGGCCAAGTGATTGACCATCTTGTTGTCTACATTTCCCTCAACTTTAGCAACAGGCTGTCCCATCTGAGCCTTCTTGTCTTCTTGGGCTTGAATCATGATATCGTTATTTTCAGCCAATACTTTACTAACCTTGCTAACATATTGAGTACAAGATTCTTGATATTTTTCCAGTGCCATGAGTTTTAAGTAACCTTGAATATTCTCCTTGATGATCTCCAAAGCCGGTGTAGACAATCCTATAGTACTAGCTATAGGCCTTGACCAAGGGAGTTGGAGAAAAACCAGAGAGAAAATCCCCTGTCCCTTTAGAAAAATAGAGTGATATTTACTTGCTAAAGTAAGTTGGTTCCTGTTTGCTAAAGCCCCTTTTTCAACACACTTGACTGCTTGATGAGCCAAGAAAGTAGTCACCAGACAGACTACCAGACCAAAGAACTGAAATGTAGACCAATGTCCACACCAGAGACAGCAAAGATACTTGATGTAGGCTGCAAATCCACAGCAGAGACAGCAATAATACTTAATATAGCTTGCAAGACTATGCCAGAGAACCTGTTGCCAAAGTTGTTTTAAATGAAGAACTAACCTTGCAACAAACACAGCCAATTGTGGCCAAAAAACAGTGAAAACTGAGTGAGGAACAATGATATCACCTCCGGATGGTTGTGTGATAATTAAGGTTGCCCCAAACTGTCTTATTCACTATGTACACACAGACCACTATCTAAGAGCCCATGCACACCCACAAATCTGGTGCCTGTACCCGCCAAATTGAATAAAAACCCTCCAGAAGCGCTCCCCAACCTTCTAAAACAGAGGCGGGCAGGCGGCCCGGCCTCCTTGAAGCCAGAAAACCAATAAAAACAACTAATCTACTTAGAAAAATTAGCTACAACTACTAAAACCTTTAAAACACAGAATTTCACTATAACAACATTGAGACATGAAATATAGAGAAAAATTAGCCCCATCCAGTGATACTAAGCACTTAACTCTAAGACTTAAGGTTAGCCCATAAAACACAAAAAACAAAATTAAACAGCTATCTTTTATAAATGAAAAATGAGGAAATGACCCCTTAAAACTTAGAATATGGAAAATGTCTACAAGACATATAATATAGAGAAAAACCGGGGCTATCCAATGATAGTACCCACATACCCGCAGACCCAATATCCACGGAATAAAACCAGAAAAATACCCAATTCCTTAACAGATGTCAGTTAAGACATGCAGAAACAGCGCCAAATCACACAACAAAGGCCCCTGCCAATGTTGGAAGACCACACCAGCAGTTTCTGTCCACCATTAGGCAGATCCTTCATCAAATTTTTCCTAGACAGTTCTTTTAACACATTCATCCTAATATCCCTACTAAAAGAAGACCAGAATAGATCCTTGGCCTGATTTTCATGGCCCAATTTCTCCACCAAAATCAGATATTTCACCACTTCATCAAACTGTCCACATAACTTTTTGAAGTCCACCATATTAGAAACACCACCTTTAGCTTGCCAATCACTGAAAATCTTCTTGAGATCCACCATAGTATACCTGACACCCAATCTATCAACCATCTCTTTTGACAACCTTATCCAATCAAACCTTTTATAACCCTCCATAGAAATGACCTCCTTTTCCACCTCTCTGTCAACAATAAAAAACCTGATCTGCTTTACCATATCCAGGTTAGTAGCTCCATGCAACAAAGAAGAAGCCTCATATCTGCTCAAAAACCATTTAAATTCTTCCCCATTAAACTTGGGCCCATCACAAGAAACAATCTTAACTGACAGTGTCATAGGAAGAGACACACCAGATCCAGAAGCAGAAGACATCTTAATAGATTAGATTAAAGATAAAGCATTCCAATAAGTGAGCCTCTTGCAGGCTAAGATAAATAAATTGATAAGAGTTTCGGAAAACAAGCCTCTTTCAGGCTAAAAGTCCAAGTATCAAGTAAGTTCTTTTAAAAGCTAAAGAAATCAAACCCTATGTTGGGCGCCAAATATGTAGGTAGAATCTTACAGTTGCCTTGCTGTAAGCAGAATCTAATGGGGTTGGATAATCAGAGAAAACCCTGTCCTTCTAATGAATGTGTAAGTTTTTTTTTAGTTCAATAAGCTTAAAAGTCTACTTGATAATAATAAAGAATGAAACCCTGTCTAATTAAAATTTGTTAGGATGATTGAGCGGTTCTTCTGTGCAAAACAACTGAAATGCAACAATAAAGTTACACCAGAAACAATATTTTAAAAGAATGAAGTTTTTATGTTTTTAGATTTTGATAATTTTTGAAAAACAATACTATAAATGAGTCCCTGGAGTTAAGAACTTTCTAATGATAACCTATATGTTAATGTTTAAGAGTTGTTGAGTAAAATATTTAAAGTGTTATGTAAAATTGTTATTTTATAAGGGTATTATAAATGATTAATTATTTTGTTGACAAAAGAAAAAAAATATGAATAATGGTTGTTATAATATTTTATATTCTTGAGTTCTCCCCCCTGAATAATTTCTAGTTTACAGCCTTATATGCATAATAATAAGTCACATGCCCTTTTTCCCTCTGAAGCGCAGCCAGAGCTCGCCCGGAGCTTTTCCGGACCTCTGGACTCAATCTAAAACCTTAAATCTATAATATAAAATCTAGAAAAATAATACATGATAGAGCTACCTCTTTTTAACATTCCTACTATTTTTCGTAGTCTGCGCAGCTCTATTCACCCTATAAAAATCATCAAAGTTAAGTAATTTTTGTAAAACGTAAATCATTTAATAAATCTTTAAGAATCATTAAAAAAAAGAGAAAATAGTAAAAATTTGGGGAAAATTCCCAAAGTTTCTTGAGCCTCTTTACTTTCATTAAATTTAATTTTGTGGCTGTGAAAAATCATATGACCCGTTGTAGACAATCCTATAGTACTAACTATAGGCCTTGACCAAGGGAGTTGGAGAAAAATCAGAGAGAAGATCCCCTGTCCCTTTAGAAAAATAGAGTGAGATTTACTTGCTAAAGTAAGTTGGTTCCTGTTTTGTTAAAGCCCCTTTTTAACACACTTGACTGCTTGATGAGCCAAGAAAGTAGTCCCCAGATAGACTACCAGACCAAAGAACTGAAATGTAGAACAAAGTCCACACCAGAGACAGCAAAGATACTTGATGTAGGCTGCAAATCCGCACCAGAGACAGCAATAATACTTGCTATAGCTTGCAAGACTATAACAGAGAAAACAGTTGCCAAAGTTAAGTTAAATGAAGAACTTACTTGCAACAAACACAGCCAATTGTGGCCAGAAAACAGTGAAAACTGAGTGAGGAACAATGAGATCACCTCCGGATGGTTGTATGATGATTAAGGTTGCCCCAAACTGTCTTATTCACTATGTACACACAGACCACTTACTAAGAGCCCATGCGCACCCACCAATCTGGCGCCTGTACCTGCCAGATTGCATAAAAAGCCCTCCTGGAGCGCTCCCCAACCTCCTAAAACAGAGGCGGGCGGGCCGCCCGACGTCGGAGATGCCGCCTGAAGCGGCCCGGCCTCCCTGAAGCCAGAAAACCAATAAAAACCACTAATCTACTTAGAAAAATTAGCTACAACTACTAAAACCTTTAAAACACGGAATTTCACTATAACAACATTGAGACATGAAATATAGATAAAAATTAGCTCTATCAAATGGTACTAAGCACTTAACCCTAAGAATTAAGGTTAGCCCGTAAAACACGAAAAACAAAATTAAACAGCAATCTTTTATAAATGAAAAATGAGGAAATGACCCCTTAAAACTCAGAATATGAAAAATGTCTTCAAGACATAAAATATAGAGAAAACCCAGGGCTATCCAATGATAGTACCCACATACCCGCAGACACAATATCCACGGAATAAAACCAGAAAAATACCAAATTCCTTAACAGATGTCAATTAAGACATGCACAAACAGGGCCAAATCACACAACAAAGGCCCCTGCCAATGTTGGAAGACCACATCCTCCCTCCAATTGAAAATGTCCGCATTCTTTCTTCATCCAACCACCATGTTTAACCTCCTTTCCAAATCTGCCTCTGAAATGGGCCCCTGCCAATACTGCATCAACAATAATTTAATCTGCGCCATAACACCACCTGTTCATCCATACAGAACGTCCTGCAATGTCTGCCACTCCAGAAAGAAGACCTGCCACAGACCTGGTCCACTTTCTTCCACAACAGATTCACCTCCGCCTCAACCTGGTCCTTCTTCTGCCAGCACCAAAAGATCTAGGCCATCCATCCTGATACCCAGATTAATCAAAAAGCTCCACCCTTCCCAGAAGAGTGCCACAACCCATAAAACAACTAGTTCCCCCATCCCTGGTCCATCTGATGGTAAAGAACATTCATTCCTTCCTTCAACTTTAAAACTGATAACTTCTCAGTTCCTTCCTCTTCTGATAGTGATGATAACAATGTAGGATCCATTGCACCACCAACACCAACGCACTTGCCCACTATCAAGGCCAAGTTACAACAACACACATCTCAACAGAAACAACTTCTGCTTCACTATTTCCAATCCACTCCTGCTAGAGATCCACAGGACATTGAGAACAGAAGACACCTCATTCACCAGTTCAAGGCTAATTCTGAACACTTCATTTCATCTCTTGATTCCCTCTGTAATTCCACTAGTACTTGAGTTTGATTCAGAAAAGAAAAATTGATCACACCCTCTATAGGATGTAACCACAAACAACCCTCAGTTTTAAGTCTTGGGGGACCATCCTCATTTTATAGTCTTGGGGGACTCAAAAACCCTCAGTTTAAAGTCTTGGGGGACTCAAAAACCTAAATCATAAGCCCAGAACCAGAGATCAACCACATTAAGACACAGAGAAAAAACTAAAATTCTGGGGTAATTGTGAATAGAGGTGCCAGCCCATCAATTACCCCCAAACTTGCCTTTGCTGAATTCGGAGGCTCCCCCTGTGGACACCCTCCACCAATCTTTCAAAACAACTCCAACAACAAAAACTTTTCCATCATTTTATAGTCTTGGGGGACTTACAACACTCAGTTTAAAGTCTTGGGGGACTAACACAGTGTTCAGTTTAAAGTCTTGACGGACTACTTCTTGACAAAATCTTGAAACCAGCCAGTTTAAAGTCTTGGAGGACTAACAGAAACCAGATTTCAGTTTAAAGTCTTGATGGACTGATAAAATTTCCAGTTTAGAGTCATAGAGGACTGTCAGAATCTTGCATGAATCTGACCCAGCCAATTTCATGCAATACACACACAGCTAGACCCACGGAGCGTCCACCTTCACTTCATCTTCTACTCATAACTGACAAAATCTTCTCTTATCCTTTTCCTCACCTTTCATACCACAAATCATGTCTGGATCCCCTGCTGTTGACTCCTCTACTCTTCCTTGCTTCACTGCTCCAAGGGACTATGCCTGCAAACAGTGCATCCACATGTGCAGACCTTACACATTCACTCTTCCAAATCCAGAAGCCAAACTCTACAACAGGGCTTGTCACTCTTGCTATTCCAAAAAAAAGAAATGTGACAGAGATGCCCACTATCCTATTCCTCTGCCTTCTCCTTCTCACAAGTACATCTCCAGATCCCCTACCAGGTCTCCAGAACTTGGTTCATCCTCTTCCTCTCCATCTTCAGCTCCTTCCAGAAGATCCAGAAGCTCAGCTTCCCGCACTCTTCCAAAAAGACCATCCTTAGCTTCTCAAGAAACTGCTTTTATCACTGCTAAATTAGCTCCAAAAGCTTCAAAATCAACCCCTAGGCTTCTAGACCGCGTCCAGGCGGCCCGCCCGCCTCACCAAACTGTGAAAATCAGGGCCAAAACTTCCAAAAACGGCCAGAAAATAGCCAAATTCATCCAGACAACAATAACAACTCCACCCAACTACCTCCTACTGCTCCCAGAGCAATGCAATCCACCCTTCCAAAATCCAAAAACACCAAAATTTCCCAGATTTCTAAGAGAACTGCCAGAGAACCCCAAGAAGAAACCAGAACACCACACACTGCTCCACAACAACAACTTCGTCCCCAACTAAGACAAAGAAACTACACCTCTCCTCTTTCAGCCAACTACTCTTCTGACAGTTCCATCTCTTCAAATTCTCCATCCAGAAGAGAGCAGTCTGCTTCCAAATCCCCCTCTCCTGCTCCATCCTTTAACAACCCTGGTACTCCATCACAAGCACCTCCTCCAGCTGAATCCAACAGAAATAACAACCACAAAAACAACAACAATCCCACTGCTCCAACTAGGCCCCAGGAACATCAGCATCCCAGTTCACCTTCTCAGGATCCTTCAGAGGAAGACCATGAGAATCCATATCTTTCCCTAGTTGATCCACCCACTATGACCATAACAAAATCGTCAGAGATCCACATCCCAGCTGCTTACAGATTTGATGAGCTACCAATCTGTAAGTACCAAATTAATTATTCCATTTCTTCAACAAAAATAATTACTGATCCAATTCTTCTTGTCTAGTTGGCACCCCTCCTCCTGAATCTATTATTGGAGTTGGCCAAACTCTTGAAACTTCTTTGACCCTGGATTATGGAGACATGAAGAAACACCTAAGCACCATGTGTTCCAATATGCTAAAAGCCTTTGCCCTCCATGGACCCTTGAATGACTTTGAGAAATCCCTGAGAAAGCGCCTACTGGACGACCACTGGAAAATGTGTAGGATCATTAAACACACCCTCCAGCACTCCATTCCTGCCTCTTCCTCCTCCTCCTCTGAACTTCCCTCTAATCCAATCCCTATAATCTCTCCAGCAGGATGCACTTCAAAGAACACAGTGCTTCCCACAATCCCAACAAAAAACAAAAACTTCATCACAATCCAGACCAGCCTCCAGGAGCTTCATCATCCAGACAATGAGCTCCTGCAAAAGATTAGAAACATAAAAATAATATTAAACAAATAATAAAAAAAATTTCAGAAACTTTTTTTTTTTTTTTTTTTACAATCTATTGATATCCTAAAATAAAAAATTAATAATTAAAATGAAATGAAATAAAATAAATGAAATGAAATAAAATATAAAATATAATACAAATGGTATCCCCCAGCCAATTGATGAGCTGATCCCCTGATACCTTACCCACATCCAAGTGCACCTTGATGTGGATACACAATTAAATCTTTTAAATGATTAATCAGAAAACAAAATTCAAAATTTACAAATTCAGAAAATAATAAAAAATAATGAAACACAAAAACACATGAAATAAATAATAAATAAAAATAAAATAGCATTGCCCGGCCAATTGATGAGCCTTTCCCCACCAATGCTTGCCCTCATCCAGGTGACCCTGATGTGGTAACACCCTATATTTTTGATTTTATAATTTTAAACAACCCCCTTAAAATAATTAAAAGAAAAAAAGAGAAAAAAGAAAATAATCTAAAACTGCTATCTAGCAAAAACATAACTGCGAAAATCAAAGAAAGTCCAGCTCCATAGATGGTCCAATAAGGGAAAGTCCGGTCCATAGAAATGATCACTGGGTGGGCTCCCTCCAATAAGTAAAAATGACGGGAGACCACCAGTGATCCACCACCAATCTGAAGAACCAAAGATAAAGAAACCAGTCCCAAACCAGTTTAAAGTCATAGCGGACTTAAAACCTGAATAATAAACAACAGAACTAGAATTCAACTAGGAAAAACAAAAGACTTGAGATAGACATTCTGGGGTAACTGTTCTACAGAGCAGCCAGCTCATCAGTTACCCCCACACTTGCCAAAATAAAATCTAGAAGCCCCCCCTGGGTACCTTCTAACAAAAACACAACATTCAACACAAAAAACCAAAACCAATAAGAGTGAAGAATCCGGCACTTGAAAACCAAAGTAAATTCCAGTTTAAAGTCATAGAGGACTAAAACCTGTGAAAATAAACCAATACTAGGGTTCAACCAAATTAAGAAAAAGGGTTGGAAACAGACAATCTGGGGTAACTGTTGATAGAGCAGCCAGCCCATCAGTCACCCCTACACTTGCCAAGATCAAATCTAGAAGCCCCACCCATGGGTACCTTCTAACAAAAGTTTCCAACAAACAGATGCATACCATCACCACAAAAAAAAAACCAAAATTAAAGAATGGTCCGTAGTTTATCCTCATTGCGGAGTCAATCTTCTTCATGCCTAGTGCCTCTGGGATAAAACCTCTTCACTTGGTCTGCAGCCACCCTCTTTTTCAAGACTGCACCATCCAACTCTTCCAAAACAAAAGAACCTCCAGACGCCTGAGACCTGACTCTGTAAGGTCCATTCCATCTGTCAGCAAACATTTTGCCCCACTGGCTCTCCAAACTTCTATTATACACCAAAACCAAACAACCAGGTTTCAAGGGATTCCTGAGTCTATGAGCCAACTTCTTGTCCCAGTACCTGACTGATTGATTCCTAATCTTCATCATTCTAGAGTATGCCTTCTCTTGACATTCCTCTCTACATTCCAACTGTTGCATCCTGGCACAGAGCAAATCTTCTGTTGAGTGCACGTCATCCCAATCAATTGAAAGATAAGAGAAAGCTTCCAAGTCCACTGGTAGAACGGCTTTTTGACCAAACATTAACTCATAAGGAGAATAGCCAGTTGTCCTCTTCACAGTGACCCTATCCGTAAATAAAACTAAGGGTAAATAATGCCTCCACTTTTCAGCACTATCTCCACACATCTTCACCAAAGCATTCTTGATAACTTGATGGCCTCTTTCAACCATGCCTTCAGCTTCAGGATAATACGGTGTAGCCACTCTAACCCTAGAACCAACACTAGCCACAGCTTCTTTAAATTCGGCACCAAACTCTGGCCCACCATCAACAGTCACCAACTTCATCAACCCATACCTATAAATCCACTCCTTCTTCAAAAACTCTGCCACATTCTTGGCAGTCAAATTAACCAGAGGCACTGCCTCAACCTAACCAGACAAATCATCCCTAGCAACAATCAAGTATTTATACCTGCCCTCTTTAATATGGACAGCATCCAGACTGACTCTTCCAAAAATAGTTGATTCACCAGTAGCACGGCCCACCTCTTTAGGTTTCAAGTGACTTATTCTTTGACATTCTTCACAAGATTGAACCCAACCCTGCACAGCCAACTTCATACCTGGCCACCAAAATCTGTCTGCTACTCTTCTATAAGTCTCCCCAAAGCCTCTATGACCAAGGTCTTCATGCAAAGACCTCAAAACCAATTCTTGACCCTTCTTCTGAGTCACCACCACTTGAGGATTAGGATGTCTTCTTCTCATCAAGCGCCTTCCTGACACATAAAATCCAGGACTCTTCTTCTTGATTGCCAACCAAGTATCATCATCACAACTATCTGGCCTCTCCAAGGTCAACAGATATTCCACCAAAATAAAATTAAACTCGGATTGACCACAGGTCTCATCTTCAAAATCCAACAAAACAACATCCAAGGGTACAACTCTGTCATCAAAATCACCAGTGTGAACATGAGCCGATTGAGCAGCCCAACCAGGACACCAATCCTTAAATTTTGGCACGTCCTTCTCTTTCCACTGAACCTTGTGAGAATCCAGTTCACTAACAAAAACACCCTTTTCCAATTTTGAGCTGTCCCAAACAACAACTCCATCTTCATCAACAAAAACATCCTGATCACCAGAATCAAGATCAGATCCAGCCAGTTTAGCCTCTTGGGGGAGGTCAGAACAATCATCCAGTTGAGCCTAATGGGGGAGGAGAGAAAAATCCTCAGCACCCTTTGTGCTGGCCCTAACCACTGGAACATCTTTGTCAAACTCTTCAGAATCAGAATCCTCATCTTCATCCTCACTTCCAACTTCCAATTCTTCAAATCTTGATTCATCTTCTGAATCACATCTTCTAAAATTATGCAGTTTATTCTCATGCTGGAGGGACAAAAATTGATCTTGATGATCTTCTCTCTTCAAAATTTTCTGCAGTTTAACCTCATGCTGGAGGCCCAAAAATAGATCTTGACGATCTTCACAAAAATATTTTGCATCTTCTTTCTTCATTATCTTCAGATTTTTTTCTTGATTTTCTTGAATTATCTTGAAATTTTTATCTTCTTTTCTTGAGTTTTCATCTGTCCTACAAAAATAAACAGGGGTTTCCCCAATGCTCACAGGTGTGGCCCAGGTAATGTTTTTGAAAGGTGTAGAAGAAACCCTAGCGGTGCACAATTGGGAGGACTTACTTTTAGACCCCAATCTCACCGCCCCAAAACTTTTCCGCATATCTTTCAATAAAGATATATAACCAATCTTCTTCTTTGAGCTTGAATTAAAAATAATTAAGAATCTTGAGAGAGAACAGAGACTTGATAAAAAACTTGATGAATAATTGCAGAGAAGAGAAACATTAAAAAGAGAAAGTTGAAAATCCACTTGGTATATCTCCAAGGGAGCTGAACTACTACAACGTGGGATTTCCTCATCTCAGGGAGAGGTTGTAGCACTAGGGTGATCAGCCCTCATTACTCTAAAAAAGACAGACTCTCAATAGAGCCTGAGCCGCACTTTAAAAAACCAGAGGCAGCACCCACTTCCTTCCTTCTCCTACAGCAGTCCATGCACTGGCACATTGAAGATAAACCAGGCCTAGTCTCCCAACCATCCTCTCCAGGGGATGACAACCTCATGTGAAGCCTCCTTTTGTCTTCACCAGTCAACTCCAAACTGATTCCCAAATCAAATTGATAACCTATTCTTGCCTGAAAATCCATCAAGAATGGCCCACCCAAAACTGATTTTACATTACCTTTAGCAATGTAAAAATGAACCTTCCCTGAGGCTCCTCCAACATCTAACTTCACAAACTCTGAAGTTCCAACCAATTCAGTGACATGGCCACCGATCCCTCTCAAATTCCCACCAATACCAGTTTTGATGGGGAGGCCCATATGAGTTGCCTCAAACAAAGAAATCAGGTTTATCTGAGAACCTGAATCCACCAATGCCCTTGCCTCCCTGACATTCAGAGTGACATTGACATATCCCAGAGGAGCAGAAAAATGAGTTTCCAACCCCTCACCAAACTTTTCAGCAGAATCACAAATGTATTCTACCTCACCAGAAGAAACCCTTCTCCTGGTCAACAACTTCTGCCTATCAGCCAACCCTGGACTGATAGCATACAATTCCCCATAAGATATGGAAACCTGACCCTGGTTCATCCTTTCCAGGACAGAGTCCATAACATTAACTTGACCAGACACTACTGGCCTCTCAAAGCGAGCTCTTTGCTTCACCACCTGGGTCCTAGAAGATTCTTGAGGACCAGCACCACCAACAGATTTACCATTAACGGGAACCAAACCAGATCTCTCACCAGAACCTCTGACTCCAACAGGCTTTGGCAATGAAGCCAAAGGGACATCCTCCTCAGAGTCAGAATCCACCTCCATTGGAATTGGCTCACCATTCAGGTCCAATGCACCAAATCTAGGGGGGCCCATGTCAGCCATACCCTTCTGCATCTTGTACAGCTCCTCCTTGCTGTACCTCTTCCTAGCTGCACTCAGCTTAGGATCACCCTTTGAAGCGTTTGGCTTTGGTTGGGCCTGAGAACTGCTCTTAGGCCTACCCACCTTCCCTGCTTCCACATCATAAACACCAGCCAAGCATTCACCACTTGACTGTCCACCACAAGAATACAACTCCAAACTACCAAAAGAAGTAGAAAAAGAGACCTTATTGACCTCCTTCCCCTTTCCATTGATATCCCCATCTACCTTAACAGAAGACTTCCCCTGATCAGGAATCTCCTCAAACCTTGGCCTCCTTTGATTGAGACCACCCCTTCTCCTGACCAAATCAACAGGAGCCTGCCCCTCACTGGGCTTCACAAAAGAACCATCAGGGAACTTAAAAACCCTGCCATCAAACTCCACTTTTCCTTCAGAAACATCTCTGTTCAGTGCCCAACAATCATTGGACCTGTTCCCCCTCCTACTGCAATAAGAGCAAACCCAAGGATCACTCCTACCAGCCCTCCTTTCAAAATCTCTTGGCTGAGAAGGTGCCTTATTAACCTTCTTGGCCTCCTGGACAAAAATGTGCAGCTGTTTTGTCAGATCAGCCAGCTGCTCCACCATTGGGTCCCTCTCCTGTTTAGGGACCTGCACCAAATTCTTCTCCTCCTTCTTCTCCCTAACCTCCTCTTCAGCCAAAGCCTCACTGACTTTGCTGACATACTTGGCACAACCCTCCTGATAGGTGTCCACAGCCAATAACTTCAAATGGCCCTCAACAGCCTCCTTCACCTTATCCAAGGCAGGCAACTTCTGGTCCCCATTAGAAAGAGTTTTCATCGATTCCTTTCTTGACAACTCCTTCAACACATCCATCCTGACATCTCTAGCCAGGGCAGACCAAAAAACATCTTTGGCAGCATTTTCATGTGCCAGCTCCTCCACTTCCACCAAGTATTCCACCACAGGATCAAACTGTATCAGAAACTTCCTGTAACTATGTAAGTTACCAAAACCACCATAATATTGCCATTCACTGACAACCTTGTTCAGATCCACCATAGTGAACCTGACACCCCATCTATCCACCATTTCCCTACACAACAATTTCCAATCCCTCTTCTTGTAGCCAGACATGGCCACAATCTCCTTCTCCACTGACCTATCACCAATGAAGAGGATAATCTGCTTCACCATGTCCAGGTAGGAAGCACCATCCACTCCAGCAGCAGTTTCATACTTCTCTAGAAACCACTTGACATCCTCCCCATTAAACTTGGTACCATCCCAAGTTTTAATTCTCACACACTCCCTAACCATCACAGAAGGAGGACCATCCCCCCCACTGACAGTCACCACAGGAATAGCAGAACCAGAAGCCATTCTTCCAGTCCAAAACACCAAAAAGAGCCAACCAAAGAAAACAAAGATTCCAAAGAACTAGCAAGTTCTGCCCCACTTTGGGCACCAGAAATGTAGACAATCCTATAGTACTAGCTATAGGCCTTGACCAAGGGAGTTGGAGAAAAACCAGAGAGAAAATCCCCTGTCCCTTTAGAAAAATAGAGTGATATTTACTTGCTAAAGTAAGTTGGTTCCTGTTTTGTTAAAGCCCCTTTTTAACACACTTGACTGCTTGATGAGCCAAGAAAGTAGTCCCCAGATAGACTACCAGACCAAAGAACTGAAATGTAGAACAAAGTCCACACCAGAGACAGCAGAGATACTTGATGTAGGCTTCAAATCCACACCAGAGACAGCAATAATACTTGCTATAGCTTGCAAGACTATAACAGAGAAAACAGTTGCCAAAGTTAAAATAAATGAAGAACTCACTTGCAACAAACACAGCCAATTGTGGCCAGAAAACAGTGAAAACTGAGTGAGGAACAATGAGATCACCTCCAGATGGTTGTATGATGATTAAGGTTGCCCCAAACTGTCTTATTCACTATGTACACACAGACCACTAACTAAGAGCCCATGGGCACCCAGCAATCTGGTGCCTGTACCTGCCAGATTGCATAAAAAACCCTCCTGGAGTGCTCCCCAACCTCCTAAAACAGAGGCAGGCGGGCCGCCCGACGTCAGAGATGCCGCCTGAAGCCGCCCAGCCTCCCTGAAGCCAGAAAACCAATAAAAACCACTAATCTACTTAGAAAAATTAGCTACAACTACTAAAACCTTTAAAACACGGAATTTCACTATAACAACATTGAGACATGAAATATAGATAAAAATTAGCTCTATCAAATGGTACTAAGCACTTAACCCTAAGACTTAAGGTTAGCCCGTAAAACACGAAAAACAAAATTAAACAGCAATCTTTTATAAATGAAAAATGAGGAAATGACCCCTTAAAACTCAGAATATGAAAAATGTCTTCAAGACATAAAATATAGAGAAAAACCAGGGCTATCCAATGATAGTACCCACATACCTGCAGACCCAATATACACGGAATAAAACCAGAAAAATACCAAATTCCTTGACAGATGTCAATTAAGACATGCACAAACAGCGCCAAATTACACAACAAAGGCCCCTGCCAATGTTGGAAGACCACACCGTGAAATTAATAAATCTGACCAAACATTCATATCTTGACTTTTTCAACTTCATTTTTTGTTTTAATAATAACTGATCCGGCTTTTCCAGTCACCGTCTTATTCCCAAAAAATATTCTAAATAGACTTTTAGAGCCTTAATAAGACTTGGAATGCCACAATGCAAGATCTTGGGGAGATCTGAGTTCACTTCAAGAATAATAGGTTGAAGAGGATATGGTGCTAGAAATTTAAAATATGTGGGAAAAATTTTAATTTTTTAAGGTTATTTCAGTAGGCACCACACAATATGGGGGGTGGACTTGCTAGTGAGTCGGCAAACTTGGACCCAAACTCACCACAGATTGAACACACATTTAGCTATTGATAAAGGAACCATACAATCAGGTGGAACACCACTCAGAATAACAGTTTTAGGTGGGTGTTCAAGTAGACTTCAGTATGGGTTCAGTATGAGTTCAGTCTGAGTTCCATCAGAGTTCCATCTGAGTTAAGCTTGAGGACTTGCTAGCAAGTCCACCCCCTATTTTGAGTAGTGAGGATTCAAGATAATAAGATTCACAGAAGAAATCTTATTATTTTTTAAGAAATTATGGTATTCTTTCACTCTCATCAAATTATCATGGGCAATTTTTCGCAAAGTTTTTTGAAGAATAATAAATTTTTTTATTATTACAAGAAAATATAATGATACACCAGTTACATAGGGGTACAACAAGAAATAATTTAGAGTTAAAAAGAAAAAAATTTTACTGAAAAAAAAAAGGAAAATTAGTATTTAAATAATGAATAAGGAAAAGGATTAAGACTTACTTTGACGTTTATTGAGGAAGGTGTACTCCCAGTTTCTGTAGATGTTATTATAATTTGAATTTAAGTTTTCAACTAGGGAAAAACAGTCTTGAGCATCCTGCTCATTGAGGGCCAGTGTGTTCTCAAGGTAAGTGAATACTGCATTGAAAGCAGTATTGATTTTGTCAACAGTGCAGTAATAAGGAGCCACAAACACTTGATTAAGAACTTTCCAGTCTTGAGGGCAAGGAAGGTGAATTTGAGGAGTGTCTTCCTTGAAGGTGGGATCCAATGCTGGTGGAACTGAGGACCAGTTATCAGGGGTAAAAGGAGGAGGAGTAGCCTCTTGAAAAGGCCAGGTGATTTTGGTTATGACAGTGGGAGAGAAAAGAGTGAGGTGTTACTGCCCAGTAGGGTTCTTCTTCTAGGTCTGGGATAGTGAAGTCCAGACAAAGAGCCAGAGGTGTAGCGGTGTAAGGAGTGTTGGGAGCCTCCTGCAGAAATTATAAAAATAGAGAAGAAGAAAGGAATATTATTTTAGAAATAAAAAAAGAAATTTGAAAGAAAGAAAGGACTTAAAGTATCAATTGACTCTTCAGAGAAGAGTGAGTGGTGCCTCGTGTTTGACGTGGTTCTCAGAGTTGAAAAGCAATGATTTTGTTGTGCTATCTTGGGAGCAGGGTGCTTGACAGAAATTTTGCTCATTAAATTTAATTTTGAAGCATTTGGATTGACAACAGTGGTTACAGCAGCTGCAGCAATGGTAGGGGGACCATTGAGGCTGCATTTCTTTTTGAGACTTTTGCAGAAGTTGCAAGAGTATCAAAAGAAGGAGAAAATAGAGATCAGCACTAGATTCTTAGGAATGAAGGAGAAGAAAAGAGCGTACTGTAAAGAAACCATTTCCACGACAGGCTTTTGAGAAGTGCAACGGAGTGATGCTGTTCTCAGTGCAGCCTTGGCAATGCTTGGCTCCAGTAAGAAAGGCTTTCATGGCAGGGCCAGCTGAAATAGAAGTTTTCTGAGCGTCAAAAGATTGAAAAATGGTGTTGTAAATTTTGTTGTTGGCATACATAATAAAGAGAAGACAGAGGAAAAAAACGAAAAATAGTATGGAAGATAGAGTGAGACTAGAGGTTGAAGGAATAGAAGAAGAAGGAATGAGGAAAAAGTTCAAGATATGCACCTGGTTCTATAGCGCCTGAGGACAGTTGTGAGTAGAGGGAGACTGTGGTACACATCTTGCAGTAACGCAGAAAAATTACCTGGAGCACAGCAAAAGGCTCAGTTTTTAAAGGTGCAAAAAAGGGGTTTTCAGGTAGGATGGTTACAGAATTTTAGGGAAAGTTAGACTCTCTGTGCACACTTTTTTGGGGCAGAAAGGATACACAAACGGCGGCAAGTAAAGAATAGAGGGGAATGTGTATCTGGACTATAGGATAAAAAGGGTATGGTTAGCGCCAGACACAAAATATGGAATTAAGGAATATAAATGAGCAATCACCACAGAAAAAATGGGGGGGGGTATTGCTAGCAATACCCCTTGCTTGAACTCCGTTGAGCCACAAATCTATGCTTGAATTATGCACACATCATCACCATGTAGGAAATTGTTTGGCCTTACATTTAGTCAGAGATTTGTCACAAATTGAGCTCAAGATGAACCTACATTGATCACCGTTTGATCTAGTAAAATCCTAATTTGATCATCAGTTAAACTCCCTTTGATCTCACTTTGATCTAACATAAGCTTTTGCATATCCAATATGTCAACTATTCACTTTCAAAAAGATTCGTAATGAATTTCACATGGAATATTAGAAACGAAACCAGTAATTTTGAGTAAATGTCTTATCAAAATGATTAATCTACAACAAAATACCATCAAAATTCAATCTGATTACTGAAAACTTTTGGTAAAATTACTAATAGATATTTAAATTGGAAAATAATATTCCATTTCTCAATTTCAAATTCAAAATATAAATCCTCGTTTGAAATGTGAATTTTGTAGATTCCTTGCCTTCCTATATTATGAGTAATATTTGAGGTATTTTACACCTTTTTAAATATGGTGTTGTGCTGCTAGAAATTATCTCTGTTTCAATTCAACTTTATTGAAGCTTAATTCCAGAATGATACATATTTTATAACTATTTTGAGAAAAAAGTCACTAGTAATGAATTTAGCCTTTTATCTGTCCTTTATTAAACCTCACTTAATCCTACTTAAATCCAAATTGACCCACAAAAACCTTATTTGGGATATTTTTTAGCCCAGGATGATTCAAGATTGGAGCAAAATATTATTTTAAATATCCAATATGCCTATTGATTAAATTTCTTCAAGCTTACTTTAAATTCACATTAACATTAAATTTCACAGGAAATATTAAACACAAGTCTTGAAAATATAGTATTTAAAATCATAATAAATATAATATAATATACTTACAACAAAATTTTCTTTCTGGATTAATTGAAACAAAAAATTGTTCATTTGTGAAAATAGAAAAAATACTATCCATCCTGAATTTAGAATTCATTTTTAAAAATTTAATGCCCCCTCACTTTCAAGTTTATCATGTATTTCGAAAATTATATTTTTAATAATTTTGTGAATAGTACACCTGAGATATAAACTTGGGGATATCAAAAACTAAAACATCAGCAAATTGAAATGTTTTTTATTGTTATGAATGGAAATAATGATTGAAAAACACCATTAGAGCAAGTTTGATTTTGAATAATAGGCATACTTTCTCATGTAAATTTCAATAAAAATAATTTTTATTCTTACATAAGTTGCGGTGGATACATTTAAGCTCAAAAAGAATTAAAATTGACAAAATAAGACTTCTATAATTCATATTCAAAAATGAAATCACCCTTCATTATCTACCTGTAAACTATTTTAAATTGAATAATTTCAAAGTCAGTATATACTGATGTTATTTTTTCTTCTAAAAAATTTATTATATAGATTAATAGTCATAAACAGTTGACATAGATGTTAAATTTATATAAGCAATCTTTAATTCATAAAATGATAAAACTATCTTTTATGTAAAAAGTGATGAAGGAAAAAAATATTATTAAATTTTTGATGCACTATCAATAAAATTGAAGATAGAGCATATCAAAAGTTTAAACTTAATTTCAATTTTGATATCATCATTTTATTTTATTTTACTTGAGTAGAAAACAGATTTTAAATCTCAATATAATTTTAAATCCCATTAGTTTGTAGATTTCAACATTTGAAACTATGAAATAAATATTTATGAAAGAATTTTACAATATTTGCCCTTCTAAAAACTCATAAATCCAACTTCAAATCTTCTAACCTTCACAAGTAACCACAATGCATTCTGAAAATACTCTATATTTAAATAATTAAAGGTAAATAAAATTATGTTTTTATTCTTTATTTCAATTTTTGATAAATAATATATATATATACATATATATATATATATAATTTCTTAAAAAGTCTAAGAGGGAACTTAATAGTGGTTTTGGCATTAGATATATAGATTCAACTTTCAAAAAATTTGTTTGGAATAAATTACAAAGACAAAAAGGATATATTTTGATGAAAGAATACTGATTTAGGTTCTCTTAAAATATTATTAACCATTTTTATGGAATATTAATCCATGGTTATCATTCTTTATGATATTATCATAGAATTTTTTCCTTTTTTAATATAATGATTTTCTATTGTGTGGTATGTAGGCTAAGATAAGTTTAAAAGATTTATTGAAGATATATATACCAGAAACAGTATAATCTGTAGATTTATAACTATAACTTACTTTTCTGATGTTTTACATCATTGATAAGTAGCTCATGCATTACACAAGTAAATAATTATAGTCTCTGGAAATAATTCCTTGTGAATTTCAAATTTTTTGTTATTCTTAAAATCATTACTCAAATAAACTAAAAATTTCTTCAAATATTGATTGAAAGAAGGAGTTACAAAATCTTATTTTGTAGTTATAAAAGTTTGAGTTATTTTTCATATTATCAAGTATAATGAACATTTGTAAATTTTAACTTGAAAACTAGTGATCATAGCAAAGTAATACTGGAAGAATCAGATAAAAAGGGTGGAATAAAGTCATAGCACAACAGGAAATGATACAAAATTGTTGATTTTTATCTCATAAAATTCAACTTATTTTTAACATATTTTACCACCTTTAGATAATGTTTAGTGGATTTTAACATTATTATAACAAGCAAACTTAACAATGTTTTGATTTTTTTAACAAAAATAAATATTGTTAGAACATTTTTTTAAAAAATATGACTTATTTTTATGCTTTATCTACAATAGTTAGTAGTTTTTTTTGCAGAAATTACTTGTTTTAATATTCTATTTTTGAATTTTTTAAGAGACTTCATTGCATTAAAGTTTTGTAATAATTTTTCATTAAAGCATCATATTTTAAATCTAGAGAATTGGTTTTGAAATAATATATATTTTCATGTTAATGGACTCATTATTTTTGGATTGATAAATTATGTTAAAATTGGGATTGCTTATTTCTAGTGAGTGTACATCATAGTTTGTTTTCAAATCAAAGATTAATAAATGGTGAAATTTGGTAAAATTCTAAATATCTTTTAAACCTTTTTGATTTAAATAATGTTTAATGTTATGTAATCATTCTATAAGTAGAACACAGTTAAAATCTGATAATGGTACATTGCTTTCAATTTCTAATACTAAAATTCTATTCTACTTGAAACAATGTAAACTAAAGCTTGGTATCTCATAAGAAACTCACAATTTTCAAAAATCATATTTCCAACTTTTTAAACATGATACACATTAAAATATATTTTTAGAATAATTTCCTAATTAGTTTCAAATACTAGAAAATAATGACCTCAATTTATTTTAATACTTAAACCATTCTGATGAGTGAATTTCACAATCCTCTAAGTAACATATGGTTACCATTTATACACATATGCATGATTTCTCCTTTTGTTTAATTTTAGCTGAATCTAAAAAGTAAAATCACATGTTGAATATCATCTATAGATAAACTTCTTATATTAGAAGCTAATATTTCATATGAGAAATTTGTTATTGAGTTTGGGAAACATTAATAAGTGTTGGGTATTATAATTGAGCCATTTATTCAAGTAAATAAAAAAGGATGACCTTCTAAATATTTCATATATATATATATATATATATATATATATAATAAAAATTAATTATATAGTAGCATTTAACCATGTTTTTATACTAATGTCATATAAAAAAAGGGATTGAACAAAAACTTTCAGTAAAGAAAATAAAAATAAGATAAGTTAATATTCTTGTTTATATTCTCATATTTTTGAAATGGCTTACTTAAGGGAGAAAATTATTTGGTTTTAGAGTACAAGAATTTCTAGATAAAAATCTTCACAATATAGTTTGACCCTCTCAAAAAGAAAATTCCTCAAATTTTACTATCACATTTTATATATTTGTTAAGTAATAGAAAATGGAGTTGTGTCTTTGACAATGAAGCTTTAGAAAATGAAATAAATGATTTAAATTTATAATATAATTTTTGAAACAATAAATCATGTATTCAAAAAAAATTATATATCTTACAATCAAGATAACAGTATTAATTAAGCAACTCTAACAACTTTGGAAAGAAAACAAGAAAAAAATAATTAGTAAAATGCATAAGTTATTTTTAGAATTTAAGGAAACTTAATAGCTCTACCTGTAAACTAGCCTTAAAGCAGGTTTGGATTTAACATGTGGAAATTCATACATAGTACCCTTCCATCATTAGAGCAGAATAAAATTTATGTAGTTTTATTTTTTTAATTTATAATAGTATTTTTATTTTTGGCTTTTTCATTAGTATAACTATATATTTTTTAACTTTTTTGTTTTTCATAACATAAGTTCAAAGCTGCACATCACTACTTCAAGATGAAACTCCATATAATGTAATCAATGAATGATATATTATAATGAATTTTACTAGAGACTTTTCAAAAATGGTGATTAAGAATACTTATTATAATTTTTTAAATTTTTATTATTATTCTATCTCTTGAAAGGAGATGGCCATATCTCAATTTAATTAGTTTTTCCTCAGAAAAATTTATTCTTGATCTAAATAAAATTGCATCACTATTAACTAGATGTTATTATACAATTTTAACAATTTTTTTATCTGAACATAGTTGAAAGTATGTATAAATTAAAGTGTTTCCACATAGTCTTACTATTATCCCACCATTATTTTCACATTTAGATTTCATTATAACTGTAAAATAAGTTTTTCAATAATTTTATTAATACCTTAATATTTAATAATTTAGTTACATAGTAGATTTTTTATCCTTTATTAATATGAGGCTTATTATATAAACACTACTTTTAGATTTTATCCATTTTGATGTCTGATAATTTAAATTTTCATTTTTTTAGGCTAGAATATGGGTTTGCCTGAATCAGATGGATAGAAGTCGAGAGTTAGATCAACAAAGTTATAAAAGATATGCCGCCACAAATATATGAAAAAGTACCTGAATCAGATGGATAGAAGTCGAGAGTTAGATCAACAAAGTTATAAAAGATATGCCGCCACAACTGTTAATGAGTAGATAAAGAAAAAGTAAGTAAAAGAGGTCAACTGTCTGAATCGACAGAAAAGAATAAAAGAGAGAAACAAGATCATTGCATTGCAGCATTAAGAGCACACTAACATATATGAAAAAGTACCTGAATCAGATGGATAGAAGTCGAGAGTTAGATCAACAAAGTTATAAAAGATATGCCGCCACAACTGTTAATGAGTAGATAAAGAAAAAGTAAGTAAAAGAGGTCAACTGTCTGAATCGACAGAAAAGAATAAAAGAGAGAAACAAGATGATTAAAAAGTAACAAAACGTCTCTCCCTTTTATAGTGCATAGGGCGACATACAATATACGAATCAGGTACGGAATCAAATGAAAGAAAATATAGGTACATAGAATAATGAATAAAGCTTAGTAACTAATGAACGGAACCATATTTAATCTAATACATTTAACTACCCAAATTATATCAAAAAAAATTCAAAAGTATATTTTTTTAATGTACTCTTTTTGATAAACTTATCATTTCTTATAGGTTATTCTTCAACTATTTATTGTAATTAATTACCCACTCATTTATGGTCTGTTATTGTTGTTCATTACATACAGACAAAATAAGGATACTCTCATATTATATTGGAGTTTTAAATTAAAAAGTAAATACTAGTGGCTGGTATTAAATATGAAGTTGTTGTAACTAAGTTGAACATTAATTAATTATTAAATGGCATTTTATATTACAAATTTTATTGAATGTATATAAAAATAACACTCAAGAAATATATATAAGATATATATATAACCATTGTATATCAAAAATGAAGTACTTATCAACATGGTCTTTTTAAATGATTTTCAAATTTACTTAAAGAGACATTAATATTACCAATTCAAATTTTATATCAAATACAACAATATTATTATTTCATTTTTAATTATTTTACAAAAAATTTGAGTTTCAAAGTAATTTAATTCAGTATTTAATGAATGTTTTTGAAAAATATTTTTAAAAATAGAAATAACCCCTCACAAAAAAAAATATAATTTTTTTTACTTACAATTTGCACCATATTTCTACCCTTCAAATATTTGTATTCTTCTAACAAAAATATTTTTTAAATAAATTTAAATTTTTTTTCATTATTCAATTACAAAATGTCAAATTTATAATTTATTTTACCTTACTAAAAAATTTAGTTGAAAATTTAATTTTGTATTTCCAAAAAATAAACTTAAATGTCAAAAATTAAAAAAACAAAATTATAAATATAATTATGAGAAAGAGGTAGATTAAATTTATAATATTCATATAAAAAAAATTCATATATTTTATGGTGTTTGAATTTTAAATTTAATGTATTAAAAAATAATTATTAAATAACCAAGCCAAATGAAATTGGCTTGGATTTTTGGTATCACTAGAACTTATTTTTTTTCTTATACTCACATTTTAATTTTTAATTTTTTTTTCTACATTTCTCATTTTTTTTTATGATTTTTAATGTTTTTAAGACCGAGGTTGCTTTCAAACAACTTTGGTCTAACGTTTCTCTCACTTTCCCACCAGATTGCACCTGGTAGGGAAAGTCGCTTCCATTTTAGAGACCAAAGTCCCTTGCAGGGACTTTGGTTTCTCTGTGTGCATTGCACAGCCAGAAAAAAAACTGGCTGTGCAATGCACTGCATGCAGCACATGCAGCCTGCATTGCTGCTGCATGCAACGCACGTTTCTGCTGCATGCAGCGCGCATTGCACATGCTGCGCATATCTCATGCAGCTGACTTGATATCAGCTGCATGAAATATGGTAGCGATTGTGCAACGCGCGTTGCACACTGCTTTGGCCACCTCCCAGCCTAGTAAATTAGCTGGGAGGGTGGCAAACATTACAGCAAGCAATCGAAGCCGCTTTTAGCCACTTCGATTGCTTGAAAGAGACACTTCCAGCCAGGGGAAACCTGGCTGGAAGTACTAAATTGCAATGTAAGGGACCCAAGCCAATTTCAAAGGCTTGGGTCATAAATTAAGGTTTCTAAAAAGCAGCCAGTATAAATCTGGCTGCAATAAAAAGTAAATTTTTTAAATAAAATACATAAAAAAATAAAAATTTGTTCAAATAAAATATAAAACACTCTTCAGCCAGTAAGAAACAGCCGTCCATTGTTACACATAGAAGCAAAATCAAATGTTTCTTTCATCAACATTGGCCATGTTTCAATATTTTGAACCAAGTAAGATCAGGAAAAAGGTCACGGCAAAAAAATTGCATAATTAAAAGTCTCCCAATTTAATATGGTGCGGAGGTTCATATTTTAGAAATAGGTGGTGCACATTATAGTTTCCTTTAAAAAATTCAAAAATGAATTAATTTTGGCGCAATGTAAATTTAAATGTGATGAGTGTATGTTTTTTAGCTACGTGAAACATGGTAGCTAGAATTATGTGGCGTCAATTTTTTTTAGATATGAAATTCAGTGTTCCACAAATGTGCATCTGTACAACATGCAGCCAAGTAAATTCTAGCTGGAATTAGTATATGCATAGGAAAAAATGATCATGATGTGTACAGTGCCTTGGCAACATCATTCTTGGAATTTAGATGAAGTTTATCATATGACTTGGAGAGCTGCATTTTTTTGAAAATGTGATCAGTGAAAATTCATGATATATACATCTGTTTGCCACCCAATTTATTTTTCCTTTCTTTTTCTCACTTACCTTTTTCAAAAATTATCAATCATATTTTTGCTTTATCATTTTGAATTATTGGTACTATTTTCTTGACCTTATCTGATTACCGGTTAGCAAATTTTTCTTGCTATTGCATTTCATATCATTTTGGTTTGTTACACTTTTTTACACTTTTGACAAGTTAATCTAATGATTCTAATTCTGAATTTATTTTTATGGTATCTTTTACTGTACCCTTTCGATTCATTATAAAATAATTCTTTTTCAGTTAACTTAAAGTTTTTTTATTTGTTTGTCAATTTACTTTTCTTTATTCCTTATCAAAAATGTTCAATTTATTTATCTAACCATTTATTTTTTAAAACAGTGATTATAAAATAAACTTTATAATTAATTTTGATCAATCAGCTACAAATGGAAGAAGATTTTATAGACATGTAAGTTCATGTTTTGCTTATCATTTTTCTATATTTCTTTAATACTTTCTCAACCATTATATTATTAATATGAAAAGTAAAACATCATCTCGTACTTGCTGAAAGCATACAGGATAATGTTTTGCTTTTCATAATAATAATTAGATTGTTTGTACTTTACCTTTAATTTATTGATTTTTAAGTTGTTTCAAAGTCTCGTACTTGCTGAAAGCATACAGGACAATGCTACAATTTAAAAATCAATAATTTATTGAAGTATAACTTTCTAAGTCAATATATTGATCAGAGCAAGATTTTTCATTTTATATATGTGGATATCATAATTCTGTAAATTTTTTAATATTACTAGTGTATTGGAGTTATACTTTCATTATATTATTAATATTAAGTGTAGAGCCAAATCTCGTACTTGCTGAATGCATACAGGATAAAGCTATACTCTTTATATGTATAATTTAATAAAGTATACCTTTGAAACGCTTTCTTAATATTTGAAATAAAGAAAAAGTATATAAATTTACTAATATGTAGATATGCTAACTTTTGTATTTCTAATATTGAAGATATGATAAAGTTAAAGGTATCATTGACTGATAATTGAAATTATGTTACTATTTTCTAATTTTTTGATTTTTTTCTATTTTAAATCAAAATTGAATTCTCTTAGGATTGAACCATCAATGAGTAACGATTTGAAAAAAAAACGGCCAGGGAAGAACTCTAACAATAGGTGGGCGAAAGACATTGCTACTGGAATGAAACTTGTAAACGCTCTTGGAATGGATACAAACGGGAAGAAGCCACATTTCTATGCACGATCTTATGCAAATAATATTACAGATTGCAATAATTATTACAATTTTTTTCCTGGATGTAGTATTTATAAACCAAAAGGTGTCTTAATACCTAATGTTCTTGTGCAGAATTTTGAAATTCATGAGCTCAAAGAACTAGATATGTTAGAAGCTACGGTGCGATGCATTAAGGATCTTTCTTACTGCAAACATGAAATTAAAAATAATGGTTATCATCAAAGAGCTGGTGTTTTTGGAAAATTTTTTGGTGGTGGCTTTATTTTAGATAGAAAGAAATCTTTACATATTCATAAGTATCACTTTTTTTAATTTAAATACTGAATTTTTGAATGCTTATCCTTGCAGATGAATACACTGATGATATTGTAAAAACGGATGAATATAAAAAACAAATGAAGAGGATTGCAATTTACTTTGAATATTTTTTTAAAAAAATATCATATGTAAAGTACAATGAGGCAACTAATCTTTGCGCAAAACTTGGTATTCCTGGATTTTCAAAAAGTTTCTAGTGAAGAAGAGGGTGTACCGTTTTCTAGTAATTTAACTTGGACATCTGGAGGGAATGGTAATGGGTTCTCTAATGAGTTTCATCTCGATAAGGATGCAAGTGAGTATACTTTAGGAATATTTTTTCCTAAAGATACAGAAAAAAACACCATTCATATGAAGTATGATAAGACCCAACCACGACAAATAGGTGGAGAACTTATGTTTCCCGAAATTCGAAGTAAAATCAACTTTGAAGCAACTAATGGAATAACAGTGACATTATGGCCTGCCAATCAACTAAGGCATTTCACCTCAAGATGCCATGAAATTCCTGGCTTCACTAGGATAGGTTCTTCTATTCAAATCAGCACTAGACTTTTTCATGCTATAGAAAAGCTTAATGTTTTTGATATTGATATTTCAGAATACTTAGAAATTAAAAAAGAAAAATTTAGGTTAGAATATTTGATTAGTGCTTTGAGAGTTTTTTTGAAAAGAGATGACTTAATAGAGGGAGAAATAGAATCAGCAAAGTATTATTTATCTAATGTTAAGACAAATCTAAAAAATCTAGATATATAAATATTAAAAATTTATATTGTATATACACAACTTAATGCAAATTTAAACATGATAAATACTGGGAGTAGCTGTAACATTTTCAGTTTTGATAATTATAGTATTATCTATTTTTTTTATTTGTGAAATAAAATAATTTTTTTTCATAATATTATAAGAAAATTTGATTTACTTTTGAGGAAATATATAAGTTGTGAAATCTTTAAATGACATTTTTATTAAATTGGTAGCAAAGGTTCTAAAATAAAAAAAACTATAATAAAGAATTTGAAATATATTAGCCATAAAAATGTGCTTTTAATGCTACCAAATTAACTGTATAGTATTTTAGGTCAAACAGGCTTATTAATAAAAAAGTTAATAATAAAGAGTTGAAGAAAGAATTTTGAATCAATAATAGATTAAATTGTATTTTTTTAAGAATGTACTCATTTAATTATTTAAATTGTTCTACTTCTGATTAAAAATGTTACAATCAACGAAAATATTTGTAATAATTAATAGATTATATAATATTAAAGGTAAAGTAACAAAACTAGAGCAGTTATCATATTTTTATATAAACAATAAAATATATAAGAATTTAATACAAGTATTTGAAATCATATAAGTAGATTTTAAAATCTTTGTTATTGCTGGACTTACAATAATTTTTTTAAAAAATTAATTTAGAAAATCATGTCAAAGGTTACTTAATAAATTTCAAAGATGGTCACATTTTTGACGTATTTGAAGGAAAATAACTTGAATTATACAAGATATATCATATGGACAGAACTTTATCTATTTACATGTTGGAATATTAATTTATTGAAAGGCTGTGTTTAGCAAAAAAAGGTGATACTGGCTGAATGGAGCTCCAGTGATTAAGAAAATCTGCAGAAATAGCCCTAGCAATTCCCGGAGGACTTGGGGTATCAAATTTTAAAGGAAATGGATCACACTTGCCTATAAAAGGTTTTATTAATGTTAAAATATAGTTATTTAAATTTTTCCAAATTATTTCTTCCATCAAATGATTTTTTTTTCATGTAAATTAAGAAACTTAACTTCTGATATTACCTCCAAGCAATCAGCTGCTGAAGCCAATCTATGATCTTGAGAGCTCAGAAATAAACCACGGACACCATCAATTATATAGAATGTGAAAGATTGATATCGGTGGTGGGAGTATTCAGAATTTTTTTTGTTTAGTGCAGCCTTTTGTTTCTCTCTCATTATAGTCAGTTCAGTATTTTCGTTTTTCTCACTTGATTGTTGAGCTTCACTAGTCTTGCCACTTGATATTGTTTCAGCACAATATTTTGATTTAAGAATGATAATTGACATAATTATATCAATGATAATATTGCTGATTTGAAGAAGAGTTGACATTGATATATCACGGGTTTGAAGTGCAGTGGGACCAACTTCTAAGCCATCAGAAATCGGACTCTTCAGATTTGAAAGGTGAGCTAGAAGCTGAAGACCTCGTTCAATTGGACAATCTGAGTTAATGTTTTGATGTGATGGAAGCTGGCTGAATTCATGTGCGGTCAGATAAAGTGAAGATGATATAAGAGATACCCATGAAGAATGGCAGTGGTCACTTGGGATCATTAATCTCATGAGCATTCGGATAAGATTGGATTCAGGGTGATCCGTTTTCTTTGTTGAGGAAAGAATTTCAGTATTTAAACCATCAGGATCACATAAATCTTCCATTTTTTTGAAATCAATATTATCGAGTACCCATAGCTGTGAGCTATCAATCTCTAAAAAAATATTTGCTACAAAAGGAAAAAAAAATAAGTAAAAGAACAAAATTCAAGACTAAAAATTATGGTAACTTACATAACTCAGTAAGTTTTGAAAGCCAATCTTCTCCACAAGATTTTTCCCAATGAAAAGTAAACATTAGAATATTTGACATGGGTTCTTGGGAAGAAGTAGAAGAGCATAATTCGAGGAGAGTAACAATTTCCAACCACGACCTGAGGACCTTTGCCGTGCTGATTCTTCCTTTATAAAAATTATGAATTTTACAGAATTCCTCCTGCAAATCAGATTCTTTTAGAACTGAGGGTGAATAAGTTAGAGGTTTTTTCGATATCTTGATTGGAGTTGATTTCATTGGTAGAGAAGCTTTCAAAGAGGTCAAAGTAGGTAATTTAGGAGGTGATGGGTATTGCTTCTTAGAAATGAAGGAATTTGGTGATGAGCTGTTTGAATCATCATCTTTATCAAACATATCAACATGTCTTGAAGAAGATTTTAAACTTTGCTTTTTTTGATGAACAAGCATAGCTTCATATTCTGAAAGTTGATCATCGCTATTTTCATTGCTCTTTTCATCATCTTCATCAGGGAGAGGGCGTTTATGGATGGAACAATCTACAGCAGGTGAGTTTCTGGTACAAAATATCAAAAGAAAGATAAAAAGTACAATATGTAAGCAATAAAAGAGATATATGATTGAATTTTAAAGATAAAAGAATAACAATAAAAAAAAGGAAACAAGAATATACTCATTATCAAAACCTTTGCTTTTTTTTTGAGATTTATTATTTGATACATCAGAAAATTCATTAGCAGAAGCCGGTTTAATACGTCGAACAAAAGAGGAGCCTTGGGATAATCTCTTTTTCTTGGAGCGGATAACAGGTGTTTCAAGATTTTCCTTAGAAGTTGAAGCATGAGTTGAAGCTGATGGTTCATCTGTCTCATCATCATCCCTAATGACAATGACTTCATCAGGAGGAATCATACCCTCCTCATAAGCTACAAATATATATGAAGAAAAAAAATATTAATAATCTTATCTACTAATTTAAAAGGAGACAAAAAAGGTGATGAACATACATTTTTCAAGGCTTTTCACATATTGGAGTAAGTCATTACAAGGGTTAGATAAATATGAAGGAGAAGGATTATTGTTAAGGATCTTGACAAGCTCTTCTGTTTTATCTCTAGCCAATTCAAGTAAATTGCGATACTGAACTCTTGTTATTTTCTGCCTCTCATTGCTAAGTACAGGAGGGTTAGGTGCCATGCCATGTGGCAGACATGGTGCAAGCTCAAAAGCTTCAAAGCAAGTATCAATCAGAGAGTGGGATGAAACACATTTGGGTGCTGGAAAATCAAATTTTTGAAAAAAAAATATATAGAACATAAGTGAAATATATAAATTAAGAGAGAGGAACATGATATACATACAAAGTGGAGGTGTAGGATTTTGTATACTAGACATATTGATTAATGAATATTAAAAAAAAGTATTCGATATCAAAAAATTATGATGTAATATGATGAATAATTATAAGAAACTCTATTCTAGAAAATTGAAGTTGATAATTTAATAGGATAAAAAATTGAATAAGATTAAAATTAAAGTGAGGATGAAAGAAACAGAAAACATAAAGAGGGGGATTTTATATTACTTGAGCTTTTTTTAACATGTATTATTCATAGTGGGGTAAACTGAGTAACATGCTAAATCACAATCTGTTTATATTGAAGCGAAATTTGATGTAGCTAACAGAAAATACTAGTAATTCTTTGGGGACTTTTAGTGTGAAAAACAAATAATAACAAATTTATATCCCATATGCAAATTGCCACGGGTAAATACAAAATTTTTTAAATTAGAATTTACTCCTAAACAATGGAGATACACTTAATTAGTGTATTATATGAAAAAAAAGGATAATCCTTTATGAATATTTGTTAAATTTACTTTCAGATGACAATGCAAGATTCACATATATACTGATATGCCTCATCAAACAAGAAATGAATTATAAATATAAAATTGGTAACATTAGAATTTAAGATAAGAATTTGTTTTTTAAGTGACAGGAGGAGTGTCAGGCTAGGGTGTGGGCACCGTGACCAAACCTTTGATAAACCTGGATACAACTAAGGGAAAAAAAAATTGAATAGTTTTATTTTGCAATATATCTTAGTCTGCACAAGATATTGCATTGTTGTCCCTAACTATACCAAAATTGTTACTTTTCAAAAGTTATAGGACTACTAAGTTGATAAAATATTATTATGAATCACCCAATGAAATACCTTAAGCAACATTCAAAATTATTAAAATATTAATATTCAATTTGAGATTTGGATTAGCTAATTTTTCACAACTTACCACAGTTTTGATTAATATAATAAAACTTGAAAAAAATTGTTGAGATAACCTAGAAATGGGTGCAAGAAAATGATGAAAAATATGACTTGAAACTTAACTCATACACTAATGATAAACTTCATGGATCCTGATTAATTTCTATCGAAATTAATTTTGAGACTAGCATATTGAATTTTAGCTATGACCAAGTACTGTAAGTGCCATGGTTTGTATTCAATATATTGGTGTTGAAATTAATTTTGATAGGAATCAACAAGTATCACATGGCACCATGCATGAAACACTGACAGAAACCATCAAATTTATGAGGCAATGAACCTCATAATTTCGATCGAAATTAATATAGACCCCTGCATATTGAATACAAGCCATTTCACATGGACTACACAGACATAGATAAAATTCAACATGCATGGCTTAAAATTAATTTTGATCGAAATTAACCAAGGCATTAAAACATCAATTTTTATATGGTGTACTTGATCAAACCAGTTTATCTAACTGCTTAGCTTACCTATACTTAGAGGATTTTATGCATAGTCCATGTCCATATTAATTTCAATCGAAATTAATGTTGACTAATACATAATGAATACATGCTATGCCACTTACACTTTCCAGGCATAGCTACCATTAAATATGCCAGTATCAAAAATTAATTTCGATCGAAATTAATGAGCATGATAATCATGAATTTCTGGAGTCAACTGCTTATTTTTATGCATGGTGCCTTACCAACATTAATTTCGATCGAAATTACTTTTGATACTGGCATATTGCATGTATATATGCCTGGAAAGTGTAAGTGGCATAGTGTGTATTCATTATGTATTGGTCAACATTAATTTCGATCGAATTTAATGTTGACATTTGCATATTGAACCCAAGCCAGAAAACAACCCAGAAGATTCTTCATAAAACTTCCCATTAATTTCGATCGAAATTAAGGCTGACCATATACATATTGAATGGTAGTTATATCTGGTCTGAGTAAGCAGAGATTACTTATATTCAATATGTATTGGTCAACATTAATTTTGATCAAAATTAATGAGCATTTTGATCATGAACTTTTTCAGTCAGTTAGTTGTTTCAATGCATAATGGCATGCCAACATTAATTTTGATCAAAATTAATGTTGAAATGATATAATGCTTTTTTGCATGACATGTAAAGGACGGCAAGTATTTTTAAGTATTGAAATTTACTATACATGTTGAGGGTAAATATAAAATTTACATATCCATATTAATTTCTATAAAAATTAATGTTGACCAATACATAATAAATAGTAGATATGCCTGGCTAGTGTAAGTGGCATAGCTTTTTTTCAATCTGCACTTGGCAACATTAATTTCAATCGAAATTAAGGTTCATGATTATCATCAATTTATTCAGTCAGTTGCTTACTGTTATGCATGGTAACATGTCAACATTAATTTTAATAAAAATTGAATTTGACATGCCACCAAGCATTTTTATGTAAGATGAAAAGTAGGGCACTCTATTCTTAAGTAAACACATTACAATGCATATTGAGCATGTAAATATCATTTACACATTAATATTAATTTCAATCAAAATTAATGTTGACCAATAAACATTGAACACAAGCTTTACAACTTACACACACCAGATATAACTACCATTCAATATGTATATGGTGCTCACTAATTTCGATCGAAATTAATGAGCAGTTTTATGAAGAATTTTTTGGGTCGTTTGCTGGTTTGGGTTCAATATGAAAATTTCAATATTAAATTCTATTGAAATTAATGTTGACCAATACGTAATGAATACACACTATGCCACTTACACTTTCCAGGAATAGACACCATGCAATATGCCAGTATCAAAAGTAATTTCGATCGAAATTAATGTTGGCAAGGCACCATGCATAAAAATAAGCAGTTGACTCCAGAAATTCATGATTATCATGCTCATTAATTTTGATCGAAATTAATTTTTGATACTGGCATATTTAATGGTAGCAATGCCTGGCAAGTATAAGTGGCATAGCGTGTATTCACTATGTATTGGTCAACATTAAATTCGATTGAAATTAATATGGATACATAAATGTGACATAAAGAGGTATGGACCATCAATTTGTTGAAAATACATTTTTATATCTCATACATTATTTGTTTTTCTTAAATAAAATGTTACTCTCTCTCAATATCACTTTATAACATTTACCAAGCTGCTTTGAAAAAAAACAGAATACATAAAATTCAATATAAGATAGCTATATTACACAGAAGATCACCGTCATACCTAAGTTATGATGATGTTGATGCTCTATTAATTGATTTCCGAATCTTTACCAGATCAATATCAGCTCCAACCCCAAGTGACTCACGTTCATTCACAGATAATCCTTGCAAAAATGTTGCTGAATAGCAATTCTTGGGGAGGTATTTTGGAACGGTTGGGGCAACAGACATCCCTTCAAAATTATCATCCATAATGAACTGTAATAAAATAAAATAAAATAAAAATAATCAGTTGTTAAAATTTATACCTATCAAAGCTAAAGTAAAAAAAGATACTATTTATATAGTCTTGTAAACGTGTATGTTCTCTTGTCGAAAAATAAAGTGAATAATATATAGCTATCAGCTAAAGTTGGAAGGTCAAACTATTTATAGTAGATTAATGAGCAAGAAGATCATTCATTAAGTAAAAATTTTATCATATTTCTCATTATCATGATTTTTTTTCTTTCATTCTTACATTTAAGATAAAAACGACTCATTGAAAGCATGGGTTCTCTCGCAATAAAAGCAACCAAAGTAATTGTTCACTGATTTATGATAAGGTAAGTTGGATGCATTGCATTTTTTAATCGAGCATTGAATTATTTCTTTCACCATTTACAAATATCACCAATCCTACAAATTTCCCCAATCCCAAATTAACACAAAGATGTTAGTCAACAGAAAATAAATTTGATTAATTTTTTCACTCACTACTGTCTGCAGTCCAATGGCAGTGACAACCTCTTCTTTGATTCCAAACATTCCTTTTTTGTGCTCGACAGTAGCTGCATGTCCAATTATTGCATCTTTCTTAATCACAATTTGAGTTGCTTTGGCTACTCTTACTAACCGACAATGCACTTGTGGGAAAAGCTCATAGGGATCCTTTGATGTTTCTTCTGGACAGAGCTCCTTGAAAGGACTTACTATTAAATATATTTGATCAATCTCTTCCTTTGATCTGAAAAGATCATCAATTTGCCCAAACTGGCTATCTTTTCCATAGTAGAATTCAATTGTTGAATTAGCAATGTGTCAATGGTAACTAGTAAACCTCTTTCCATGTATCAATATGCTTGCTACATTTTCAACTACCCAATCCCCACTTTTCTCCGATGGTGTCAAAGCCCGTCTTGAATTTTCTTTTCCCATTCGTGCCCTTACCCATTTAGTAAATAATGCCATACTTAGATGGATCCATTTGTTTTGTTTATCGAGATCAATATGGATTTTTTTAGTCTCACATTGATCATTATCTTCAGCTTCACCAAGATCTAATACCCTAGACTTCCGATACCAATGTTTGAGCATTATTAGCGGTATCTCTCCTGTGGTAAATATTAATAAATTAGCACAGCTGAGTTTTTAAATCATTGCTTACAAACATTACATACATGGATGGTGATTGTTTGGAATTTCAGATAATATATGATTCACCCGCTCTCCAGACCAAGTAGCTGTACCTGATGGTGGACCAAGACGCTTTATCATTTCAGTATAATGTTGATTGATATGCAGATTTAGCTTTGCATTAATATTCTTCCAACCCTCTTCAAGGCACTCACGATACTCTAACAGAAATTGATCTAGATCTTTAAGCTCATTAGTCTGTATATTTTTTAATGTCAAAAAATTGGTGATCGAGCATAATGTTACAAGTGACTTGAGAAGATAATATTCTCTTGGTTTATCAGCTGAGGAAGCTGAAGATTCAGATTCTTTAAATTTTTCAAACCAAAGGGGTATAAGTGACAAAGGGAAGTAGAGAGTATACAGCATGTGCCATTCTGCTGCCTTGAGGGATCCTGCCTTTTTAGATCCTACTGATTTTGGAACTCGTGTTAGCCAGGAAGGTCTTCTTACTTGATCAATAATCTTCCATACAACCTGTAGCTCTGCTGCTGTGATTCGTGGATTACTACTACCTTCATTTTCATTCTCCTTACCTTTCCTTTTATTTTCTTCATCTCTAGCTGTCTCATTTGATGAGTGAGATCCTTCACTCTGTGATATGCTAATGCTTCTTTGCCTTAAGTTATACAATGAATTCCTACTGTCACTGCTGTGAGACTGTATTGAGGCCACATCGCTATATGGAGGAATAAATTTGGAGCTGGATGACCTACTCTGGCTTCTTGATCGATTTGTTCCCAATCCTTCATTATCTAGTCCATGATGACTTGATGACTGTCTTGAACTCGTACGTCTTTGCCGCTTGTGCTGTCTCGTGTGTCCTGTATCATCATCATCATTATTCGTGGTGCTTAAGCTACTTCTACGTTTTTTCGAATGTTTGTGCAGTGAAGTATCAGAAAAGAAATCATCATCTTCTTCTCTTACATGCCAATTTTTATCCTTTTCCAGCTTTCTTTCTAGATCTTTTGCTGCATTTTGGATTTGAAAATAGCTTAGACTGTGATCTTTTAGGTTGCCAAGCATATGTGAATGCATAACATCAATTGAGCAATATTCAGTTGGACGCCAATATTCAAGGTTATTCAGCTCACTCCATCGTACCCCATGATTTTGAACAATTGATACACGCTCCCAATGTGACTTAGAATATTTCCACTTTGTTTCCCAGCACATATGATCCTCATGATTCTGTAATGAAAAATTTCCCACATTCTTTTCACTAATTTCATCTTTAGAGATATTACAGAAAGAGCAGAACATTTTTGCAGAGTGACTTGTGAAAAGACCCGAATTCCTTTTATAAGTGAAAATAAGGCAGTCGTTAATAAAAGTGATCTGCCCTTAGGATGGTCTTTGCTGCTGTTACCTTTTATAAGTGAAAATAAGGCAGTCGTTAATAAAAGTGATCTGCCCTTAGGATGGTCTTTGCTGCTGTTACCTAATAATCAAAAATAGATATTATTTGAGCGAGATAGAAAAGACCTATAGATAACAGCTAAATACAAAATCTACCTTTTATAAGTGAAAATAAGGCAGTCGTTAATAAAAGTGATCTGCCCTTAGGATGGTCTTTGCTGCTGTTACCTATATACATTAGTTGTAAAGATCAATAATTGTAATAATAAAATAAAAATTAAAGAGCACTTGAATCTGACCTAATAATCAAAAATAGATATTATTTGAGCGAGATAGAAAAGACGGGAAAAAGGAAAAATAGAACCCAGTATATAAGTCAGTATCTCGCTCAACAAACTAGGTCATGATTGAATAGCAGACTAGAAGAACGCCACAAAATACGTGAGCATGCCTCTACACATGTGAAAGTAACATCTATCTAAATAAGTATGGAAATAGAATAAAAATAGAATTAAAATAAAAAGTAGAAAATAAGGAAACAACTATTCGTTCTTACAACTTGAAAAGCCAGCCAATTTTCGTATTGCAGGAATGTCACCTTTCAAAGAGAACAATGCAACTCTTAATTTCCGGCCTCGTGGATAAAGATGTGTCTTTTCAATCAATATACCATCCCATAGAGTTTGTAGATCATTAACCAGTGGTTTTAGAAGGTGATTAAGCTGTTCACTTGTGGGTTCTGTTGGTCCGGGTATAATAGAATACAAAAAAAGATTTTCCATTTTGTATCTATCTTCTTGAGGTAGGTTCATACACACCATCATAATATTGCCTACAGACTTCTGATGACCTCCAATCCTATTGCCACCAGGCCTAAACCAGTCGACATATAAAGTAAACATTAAGTTGCCTGAAGTTATTGTATATTCATCATAATTGCTATCCAGAGCTGGAGTGGTTATGGGAAAGTTTTTCCAAATTGAACCATCACAAACATCCTTCATCAAATCACACTCTACACGTTCTGCCACAGGGGTTTTCTTCTCAATCAGAAGCTCAAATTTGAACAGTTTGATCTTTTCCTTAAGCCAGTCGATAAAAGAATGGTGATGAAATGTTTTAAGAGATAAGTATTTTGCATGTTCTTGATGTTCCTCCATCAAATACAGCCTTTCATCACATTTAACTGCAATTTTTCCTGCTCCAAACATTTTTAAATAGCGCTTTGATGATGAAAGAAACGGTTGATTGCAACATAGTATAGATGGTTGAGATTCAGAGTTATACTCATAAAGAGCAAAGCATTTAGGACAGCATGTTTTAGTGAAAAATGATTGATTGAGCTTTAATCGACTAAAAACTGTATCTATCGAGCGTGGGACCAGGCGGACAATGCTATCAGAATCCAGTATTCCACTATCACCTAGAATTTTGAGCTTCTTAATTTCTTCATCCAAAAATTGAGTACAACCTTCTTTGCTCAAATGATGAATCAGAGAAAGCTTTGCTGCCTGCCACATAATTATTTGGCTATACCGTTCCCCAAGATTTGAGTTTCTAGAGACTGTTGAAGATACTTCTGCCCCCAATAGCAACTGCCCCTATGTAATAAATCATTGAAACATCATAAAGACTTTAATTCTAACATTGAACTATAGATATACAGCTTACTGTTTCTGCGGAGCGGGAACTTCCAATGTTAAGTGGATTGTTGGAAGAAATAACCATCTGGGCCTTCCTATTTCTTTCCTCTTGATGTTTTGCATAAGAATTAGAGCTTTTGAAAGCCATACCAACTTCAAAGGACCCAGAAGAAGTTTGATACTTTCTATTGACACATCCAAGATCTTGACATTGACATACATGAAAAAATGGAGGCATTGTAATTGTGATAATTGTAGGAATAAGTTAGCTATTCGAAGTTACCGATTGAAGGTATTCCTTTTTTTGAAAGGCACTAGCTAATATAAGCTACATTTTTTTATCAAAAGAATATGATGGAATATGTGTTGAAATTATTTAAGTTTAAATGTTTAATTTTTAATCAGATAAATTATATATTAATTTAAAGTTATGCAGTCTACTTTATTTGTATTCTGTATACTCTCTGCATTTGTAAAACAATGCATGCATGTTTATCAGAATATTTTCTATCATAGAAAAAATTCTGTTGTACGCACAAGCATCTTAATTATTTTTCTATCAAATAACTTCTGAGTTATATCTAACTACCCTATAATTATTTGATTTTGATAAAAATTCTTAGTTATGGACTATAAGAAAAGTAATCCATATTTTTAACATAATTTTTAAAAAATTACCCCAAAAATCAAAGTTAAACCCAAAAATAAGTTTAATATTTTGTAAAAAACAATCACAAACATATTTCTTTCAATTTGAAAATTGGTCTGTACTAGGTAGAATTTTCTATAAAGAAAAAATCAAAAATACTCAAATAATAGATGCTACAAAAGTGTAAACCTTAAAGAATTACATAAAAGCTGAAACCTTGTATAACTTTTCATACATAAATGTGATGAAGTGATACTCTAGTCTATTTATTCAGGTTGAAAAAAATTACTCAATAGAATATGTATTACTATCATATTGGACCAAAAATAATTTTTTGGTAATCAAAAAATGAACATAGCCTCACATTTAACAAATTATTTTTGTGGAAGAATTTTTTGAAAAGAAAAAATAATCCGTTTCTTAAATGAGTCTGCTTTTATCACATAATCATTCTCTTTATTTTATACCATTCCTTTTGAGTTCAAGTTGCATATAAAAATATAATTTATGCATATTATAATTCCATAAAGTCGAAATATTTCTTATTCTTAATTTTTGTGATATTTCTCCTTAAATCAACTTTGATCATAAAGTTTTGGAGCTCAACAATTTATCCTTCCTCTTTGTTTAATTTAATTGAACACTTTCTTAATCTAATTATTTATGAACCCTAGTAGCTCTTACTTTCCTCATGGAAACCTGCCCACAAACACAAGAACACTTAATAGAATTTTTAATGAGACTTTGCCTCCATTCAATTCTCACTTTTGTAGATCTATACACAATTTTTGTCGTTCACTTTTGGATATGTCACCAGAATCAAATGGATGGAAACAAAACCCTACTGAAGAGCAATTAGACAGATTTTCATTATTAGACATGAATTCTTGCAACATTGCCTTTGAACTACCTCATCCAGAATCAAATTCAGCGGTTTCGGAAAAGTTTCCACCAATTTTCCGTGAATTTTTTATTGAGCACCTTCGCATGTGTGGTTTCCCAGGATCAACTTTCGCTTGGAACCTAGATTGGTTTGACAAATGGAACCAGGTCTTGGCAAATATTCTCATTAAACACTGGGACAATGCCTTAAAAACCAATAATTTGATTGCATATCCAATTGACTCAACTCAAATTAGCTTCTCAAATCAAATAGGAGTTCTTCACCGTTGGTTTTTAGGTCATACTGATAGATTAAGACTTGGGAAGGATTCTCATAGCTCTCAAGAAATAATCAAAGTGAGAAAGCATAAATATAGAATAAAAAAAAAGTATGAAAATCCCTTTTTTTTCAACCGTTTTTATTTATGACCTTTATTTCAAATAACAAAGATTCTTAAAATTCAGTTAACCGAACTAAACTTCTTAAACAACTTCCACATTGTGAAACTTATCACAACCTTTTCACAAACATCAAGTGTTGTTCAGACACCAAAATTGATAATGATGGATCGTTAAGACGTATCTTAATGCAATGGAGGTCTGAAGATTTTTCTAAAGTTGCACAATATCTTGACCAACAACACTTTGATATTCGAGATAATTCAACCTACTCTGGCAGTGTGCTAAAGGACTTGGCCTTGTACAAAAGAATCAGTTTGGTTTCAACATTATCCCCTAACCTTAATCCTTCTCATGTCCCCCGGGGTTTGCCGAATGACTGTTATTCTCCCTTATATCTTGCATCTCTAAATCCTCAACAACTCAGACTTTTAAATCCTCAAAATCCCATAAATTTACCTGCTCTCCTTGAAATTCTTTCTTCCTCTAATGTGAGTGATTGACAAACTCCCTTAATAATAGGTTTGCACACTCATACTCCTCATTTCCACTGTTTGGGACACTTAGCCTTGAAAACAAAAACATAATTTTAATGATTACTATTATCATTAAAATTTATAGAAATGAAATTTGGCTTACATTGTTAGCTCCATTTTTTTCCTTTGAATCTTATACATGCTGAATTCTATACTTCCTTGTACAAAATAATTCAAAACATTTACTTCATTTTGCTGCCCCATTCTATACAGCCGATCAACAGCCTGTTGCTCAACTGCTGGATTCCAATTTGGCTCCTATTTCAACATTGAACATATAAAAAATTTAATATTTTTGTTCTTAATATGAAATAAAAGACATTGAGCTCACCATTATATATACATTTTGAGCACACCTGAGATCTATACCCACTCCTGCAGCCTGAATCGTTCCAACCAAAACTTGGCAATTTTTATTAAAATGGAATTCATGCATATTTTTGTCTCGCTTTGTCCGGCTGAGTTCACCCGTAAGCTGGGTATACCTAATATTGTGGTCATCTAAAGCCATTTTTATTCTATTTTGAAATATTAGAAAATTGTTTTTAATAATACAACACAATTTTGTAAAACAATTCATTATAGAATCACTTACATCTGCAAAAAGTCTGCAAAGTTGGAGAATATAACAGCTTTTGGAAAATTTATATCCCTTTCACCAGACAAAAAGTTTTTTAAGTGGCCTATAAGATGACAAATCTTTGCGGAATGCTGCCAGGTGAAATCAAAAGTTGGAGTTTCATCCAGATTTTCGTAGATTGGATGGTTGCAGAATTTTCTTAAAATCATCAGCTCTCTTAGAAACTCAGATGAGTCCCAAGGGAAGTCAGTGCTTCTGGAGGGCCCATATCGCTCAGTGAATCCTTCTTGAAGCACATCAAGTTTAGACCTCCATGGATCTGCTAATTGAACCGATATCCCCCTTTGAATCTTTTTTGGAAGAGACAAAATTGCATCCTTTGTTCTACGTAGGCTTATGACTTTCATTAAGTGATTGATTGATTTAATAGAATTAGCCTTTCCTTTTTGCAAACCTGGAAAAAGGAAATTCTTCCATAAACAGTCTTCTTGCCACTTTTCGATTCTAAGAAAAAATATGAGACTTTGAAGGTCAGTGGGCCTGTTCTGAAGTGGAGTTCCAGTCAAGCATAGTCGGTGTTGGGATTCCAAGTCAAATATTGTTTGAGCCCTCTGCGAGTAAGGATTTTTAATGTAACTAAAAGAATATTTATAAAAATTGATTATAAAAATTAAGTTTTAAGTTTTAGATATAGAAATGGGCACTAACTGAGCTTCATCTAAAACAACTCTATACCAAAAGAGAATTTGAGTCACCGGTATCTTTTTTTGGCTTTGATTTTTTGACATCGTTGGGCTAGCTATTTCATAGGTCGTTAAAACATTAGCGGTGTCCTATAGCTCATTGACATTAGTATTTTGACAATCCTTCCCATAAAGAACCTTGAAAGGAAGGGCATTATCTTCAAAGCTCACACTTATTTCATTGATCCAATTCGATAGTGTTGCCAGGGGGCATATAATCAGTGTGGCTGAACTCCGATTAATACCTTCTTGATTTTCTGATACCTGGAATTGTCTTGCTTCACCTTGAGTTGCACTTATAAGAGAAAGAGTTGAAAGTGTCTTTCCCAAACCCATATCATCAGCAAGTATTGACCCGTTTCCTTCAGGCGTTAATTGATTGTTAGGAAACTGATCTTTATAGTCATCGAATCCAGTTCTAAGCCAATGGTTGTCCTGGTGCCTCCACATGATATCCAAATTTTCCTTTAACATTCGTTCATTGTCAATCATAAAATTTATTGCTTGAAGTTGATGTGTTTTGAGAACTGTTTTGATTCCTCGGATAAGTTGATCAGCTTTCCAATCTTGAGTACTCTGAGATATTTGGAAAGAGCCTTCAAAAATTACATGCGGGATATTAAAAAAGATAGTGGAGTCGTAGTTCAGGATTGGACATAAATCGATTTGTGCAGAAGAAAATGCTTCTTTAGCAAGACTGATTAGTGTACTTGAAGAAAAGAGGCATCCCCAAAGTTGATACTGATTACCAAAAACTGGAACCAAGTAAGCATGAAAATAGAAAGGCTTCATAGGATTCAAGGCACTTCTTTGGTTTAAATGGTGAGATCCAGAGCCAATGTCACCCAATAGTGGTCCAATGTGCTGAATCTGCACTTGAGAAAGATTACCGACAAGGGTTGGTTTTCTTTATTCAAATAGTCCAAAAATATGAACATTCGAATGGCCTCTCTGTAAAATCGTGGGGGTCGGTGAGTTTTAAAATCTTGAAATTACATTCATATAAATTTGATCGATTGTTATTGAGAACTGTCCAACACATCTGAGACTTGACATATTAAGTAAGAATAGTATCTGAAGATAGTGGTTGTTAAAAGATGAATTGAAGCAAAAAATGAAGAATCAGTTTTGAATAAAACGACAAAATAACTTTTTAGCATATGCTATGCTAAGCTCATAATTCTTTCACATGTTTTATTATTATCTTTTTAATAAATATTGGAAGTAAATCAATGATAACTGAAATGAATAATATGGCTTAAAAATAAATCTTGAGCCTATAGAGTAAATTTTGGTTTGTGGAGGAAGAAAAATTTTCTCAATAAAAATGTGCTTTATTGTTACATTATAATCACAAAATAGAATAATTTCACTCTTATTACACTTATTTATGTTTCTGTCTAATAGTAAAATGCTTTAGATGTCAGTTCAAAATCCAAATTGAAACTACTACCTAGAACGATGTCTTGATACTAACATACTTTTTGTAAGTCTTTGGAAAGACACTTATGGTGATCTCAATAATATTAAAATTGATTTGAATTGTATGTTTTATCAAATATCTATGTAGTCTAGTGTAATAGTTGAGATACTACAGTTTAACCTTCTGTTACCAACTTGGCAAGAAAATATATGTAGATATTCTTAGAACGAATATCAAATTTTGCTTTCCACAAGATGGGAAAGTGAATATTATGATATGTTAAGTGATATGTTCAAGCTTTGCTCAATCTGTGCTCAGCTCAAAATTAAAGTAATCACCAAGCTCCAAGAAACCTGTGATTAAGTTTGTTTGAACCTAGGTCTAACTGATTACCAAATCTTTGTCCAATTAATTTAAATCTGGTTTCACAATGAACTCCCAACAGCCTTCCAACAGCTTTCCAACCACTTCCCAACATTTTTAAATGAGGGGTATTGCTAGCAATACCCCCCCAAATTTTCTGTGGTTAATGACATGAAAAATCATGCCAAAGATAAGGATAATGTTTTTTAGGAAAAGTGGTGTTCACCCAGCAAGATGAAAAACATGTCAAAGAGAGAAGGTAGCGCTCAAAAAAGGATAGAAGATAAGATATGGAATAGGAAATTTAATCGCTTAGTGCGGATTGTTTCATTATTATCAGGGACTCATGTAGAAAGCATGAGTTATAGAATATGTATGAAGGCAGTACAGTATCTATTATTTAAGTTAGAAATCTCAGGAAGAGTAGGGTATGTACAGAAGAATGGAGTTTCAGGCACTATAAGAACCAAGACTTACAAAATAATTGTACATAGACTAATGAGATACTTAGATACCGTTTGATATGCTTGCATTAATGCTTAACTTGTGTAGGAAAACCCAAAGGGCAAGGAAACATAGGAAAGGGGCACTGATCATATAAATGTATATAACCACTCACTTGTAAATAGTGTAGGTAGAGTAGAAAAATATAGAATAGAAAAAGTTAGAAAGTCAATAAAAGTAGATATTATCTTTTAAATAAAAAGGTGAAACAGATATATTTTTTTTGTACATATTGGGTGTGCATACCAGAAGTAGCACTGTAGAGTTATTTTGTTACTGCAGTAGGGATAGTATTAGATAGAGTGCTTCAAGAGGGAGTGACTGAGAATGCTAGCGCTTACTGAGAATAGATCTAGCCAACAGTTTGATTTCTTATTTTAAAATATATTTCCCCTTTTCTTTTAAAAAAGATCTCTACAATTCTATTCTACTTTTTCCTCCATTAGAAAAATATAGATAACCACAACTAAAAATTTGTGATTCCACTTCCTTTAAGTAGTAGAGTGGAAGGCACTTGTTTTTAGAATTAGATATAGAAAGGAGAACCAACCCATCTTGGAATTGTGCCTATAGCTTTGTATGATAGAATTCTTCTTTTTTTTACAGCACCAAGGATGAGTGCCACTCCAACAATCTGTTTGTTGATGCATAAACTCATTGTCCACTTGGATGGCCAGTTCCATGAGTGCTTGGAGGGAGGTTGGGCAAGGGTGACTGATTAGGGCATTTATTATTTTTTATTAGAGCCCATTCCTGAATTGAAACATGAGCACCCCTTCTCCCCATGTTGTGACATAGCTGGGGTGGCCCTGGAATTCCGACACATACTCAGCAACCAAGTTTCTTTGTTGCAACTGATTGAGCGCATGCTCAGAGGTTTTGGTCACATCTGGGTTGCCAAAGGCTAATTAAAAAACTGCCATGAACTGACTGATAGTTTTTTCTTCTCAAGAGTTTTGGATGAGCTCCTTAGTGTATGGCCTTGCCCAGAGTTCCACCTCATCTGTGGGGTATGATATTTTGAACCCAATTTTTTCTCCCTTTTCTGGGAACTTATTTCCATTGAGCAGGACATAGAGGTTTACCTGAAACACATACTGATCCGTCCAGGGACATTGTTTTCTATCAAAGATTGCTGGGATCACAATATTTGGACCTTTGACAAGTGTTGCTCGTGTTGGGGGTGGTGCCTGAGTTTTGGCTTCAGCTTCTGCAGCATCCAATTCTGTTTCAGTGGGGCTGTGGTATGAGGGTTCTGCCTCTGCTAGGTACTCCATAGGCCTAGAATTATGCTCCATCAGGTATGCCACCTGCTCTTGCATTTTGGTAAGAAGTGCTGCATTAGATTGGCCTGTGGGGTTCATTCTTCTTTAGTAGTGTGCCAAATGGTATTGGACAAAATGTTATGACCTGAGATGGCAGACTACTCCCAGCCCTGGCACTAGCTTTTTAATGTGAATGACTATGCTAATACAGAAGTGAGACTAGAGAGTAATTGGATTACTATATATGTTCTCTGATGGGGAGTGCTCCACAGCACTTTCCCAATATAACCCCTTTATGCAGTATCCCCTATTCTGTCTTCCACAATACATAGGGCCCATAGAGCTCCTCCTACTCACCTCTCAACCCCAATCCTAACATACACCTAAAAGGAGACTATCCAAAATCTCAAATTTCTTTAGAAATATTAGGGCCAAAACAGCTTCCTCCTCCAAAAAACCTAAGCCTGATCCTGAGCTTCCACATCCTTCTCAAAATCCTAATCAGATTATTCCAGTTTCTATTTTTAGTTTTACTAAAACTCTATTTCCTGGCTCCAAAGTTTTGTCCATTTCTTTAAAAATTTTGAATCCACCTACTCGCTATCAACTAATTTATTTAAGGTATCAAAACCACCAATAAAGATGGTGTTGGACAGGTCAAAATTGATTATATAAATCTTATCCTAAATTTCATAGATATCTCTTTTTACATTTTTGTGATGATATGAAGAAAATTTTTCTTAACTTATTCTCAAGAGACTCCAGCAAATAATAATGAAGACATTATGAAAAGAAGATTACTAATGCAAAAATTTGATGCTGATGTAGAAAGAATTCATAGAGATTATTTGTTTTAATTGTTCTTCTCTTCTATAAAGTTTATTTCTTTAGTGCTGTTAAACATGCTTTCTGGATAATCCCATTTTCTGTCTGAATTTTATTTATATAAAATTCAAATAAACCATATTTGCCTTGTGATGATTAAAATACTGAGATAAAGGTTTGAATCACTCAGACTCCCCTCTACCATTTTCTAATTATCACAGCATGAGGGAGAGGGCTCTTGACCCACTCAGCCAAATACTATGATTCCATTTTACCATAAGGTCCTCAAAGCTTCCTCCAATATAATCTACCAATGAGAGCCACTACTAATGTAACTATCTTTAAAAATAAAAAAGTTTCAGCATCACAACATTAGAATGAATTTCCATCCCTTCAACCACTTTAAAACTGTCATAACTCTTCATATTTTTCCAGAATTCCTCAGCACCTTTGTTTCCAGCCTTTGAGGGAATTCTATTTCTGCACCATATTATCCAACACCTCTACAATTTCCATAGTGTAGGGTAATCATATCCACCTTGAAAACTCTCACAATAACCCTTTTAAATTTATACCTTTTTTTAACCATAATTTTCAGCCTAGGTATCTCCAGGACTGAGTAATTATTATTTTTAACTAAGATAACCTTAATTAAATTAAGATTATAACTTAAAATAAGGTTAAAATACTTATATATATGTTTATAATACATATATAAATAATTATTACACTATTATATGACTAATAGTAGCTTAAATAGCTTATCCATAGCATAATAATACTTATTAAGGCGTTAATGTAGTCATAATATACTTATCTTAAGTGATATTAAGTAATTATTGACATACATAAGCTTATATGTATACATAAACCTCATATTCAGTGGAATATGTAGTTATATTATGTATATTTAGGTCTATAGCACCACACAATATTTGGTAGGGACTTGCTATCAAGTCCTCAACTTGAAGTCAGATGGAACTCAGACTGAAACCAGGCTGAAATCAGATTGAGCTTTACTTTGAACTCATCTTGAAAAATTTACCAAGGATTTATGAATCTTTATTGAAAGCATTATGAAAGTTTATTCAAATCTCATTTAAATCAGAATAAGGAAATACTAACAATATTCTCAATCAAAAATACATTTTTTGATGAAATGTATTTAGATCATCTTTTAAATTAGAGTTGAAGAATAAGAAGATATAAAATTACTATATATCTTTCATCAGAATCACTTTTAAAATTTGTAATAAATTAAGTAAATATTACTGAGAATATTAAAAAACACCAGTGAATTCTTAATTAATAATCCATTTTTTCAGAATTTAAATCTTCAATCTTATTAATGATACCATAAAAAATGAAGTTTTCTTAGATGTATTACAGGAATTTTTAGCCAGTGCATGAATTTATTTTCTATTTAGATGAAGTATATCTCTAAAAAAAATAGAAATACTTCATCTCAAATATTATAATTTAGCATACTGTATTAAATACAAAAAACAATAAAAATAAAACATAGAATGTTTTTTTAAACATAATTGACTCAATGAGGCACTTTCACTTCTAATTTTATAAAATAATTAAATATTAACAGAATGTGATTATGTATCCTAAATAAACGTTAATTCTACTAGTATCAGGGTCCTATCTTCCTTATAAATGTTATAAATGCATAAAAAGGATTAAATCTGTGACAAAATTAATATCTATATTTTCAAGATTAAAATAAGTAACTAAATACATAAGCATTGTATCAGATATATTTTAGAAGTAAAATAATCACTTGAAATTCTGAAGCACTATTCATTCAATCAGCCAGTATTCAGTAAGCCTATTTTAATTTGGTTCAGAGATTCAAAAGAGTCATAAAAATTCAATGCTACTCAGTGAATTTGTGTTTTGAAGGAAATATGATTGAAGAAAATCTTAAATTTCAAAGGTAAAAATAATATAAATGACAAAATATTCTTGAAAAATTTAAACTAAATGCTTAATTTTGCATGAATTAAATCATTAAGGATAACAAAAGTGTTTAACTGAGAGTACCCAACAGATAATACAAATTTTAGTTCTTATTTTTATATTTTAAAGTTTAATTCTTTTTTATTTTGGGGGACTTTAATGATAGATTAAAGTGGACTTTTCTCTATCATCTTATTATTTGGTTCATAGAGATTATTATGTGAGAGATTTTATTGTGAAGTAAGTTACAATGGATATATAATTATATCCATTAAACAAGTTAATATTGTAATAATTGATTTTTAATTAATATGAAATTACAAAAATATTATAAGTAGAAAGAAAAAATATTTAAATTACTTAGTCTTGAGTAATAAATTAAATAAAATAGTGCAGGTTCAGAATCTGTTTTTCCAGAACAAGTGTGTTAAGCAATTTGATTGGCAACTCACAGTGCACACATTATTCTCAGGTGAAAAAACTTATAATAATAATTTATCAATTCCATATTATAATTATAATTATCATGTCAATTGTACATATATATATATAATGTGTCATTAAATTATTAAACCTAAATCAGAAAATTAATTTTTTATTTTGTGAAAAAATAAGGCTAAGTAGATCTTTTTGGTTCCCTTATAAAAAACTCTATGCTTTAATGAATTTATTCTCTTGAGATTTCAATCCAAAAGACTACATTTTAATTTTACAGAAAATATTAAAAAGAAATATTATGTTTGTAAGTTTGAATTCTATTAAAATTTGAATCAATGATTTTTTTTTATATTTTTAAATTATCCAAATTAGGCACTTGAGGCTTTGTGTAAACTTAGAAACAAAAAGCTAAAAAAAAGAATGTGATTCCTGGAAGGTGCTAGATATTTTTTATTAAAAACAAAAAAATCTTCTTTTAAAGTATTTTATGCATAACAAGAAAATTGCATGTCTTTTTTTTGTATTTATTAGGTTGAAAAAAAAAGTTTAGAACAGTTGGCTCTACACCATATGTAAAAAAATGAACATACAAATATGATAAAATAAAATTGAAGATTTTTGTATTTAAAATTAATTTAAAAAAATCCTTAAAACATATTTATTTTTAAAATTTCGAATTACTTGTCATAAATCTGTTCAATAAAAGAATACAACTGTACATATATTGAAAAATATAATATTAAAATTCAAAAAAAATAAAATAAATTCTCATGGATTAAGTCATCTTGAGCTACAGTTAGAACAGGATGTCATTAGAAGTTCAATCCAAGTTCCAAAAAATCTAAGATATATAGTTTTGAAAAAATGTTTATATTCATTGGTGTGAAGTATTTTAAGCAATGAAAGGACTCAAGAAACATTCTTCTTTTACAGAATATACTATAGTACATATATTGTGACAGATATCTTGTTTAATCTTCCAAAAATTCTATTTATTAAAAGTGGCTATTCAGTTATGTATAGCCATTATATAACAATAAATAAAGATAAAATTTTAAATATAATAATGTATTTTATGTTAAACTTTTGTTTGAATTCTATAATTCTGGTAGCAGAAATTTTGAATCCCACAAAAATTATATAACATTAAACTAAACTCTAATTAAAATTACTTAATATATAACATGGAAATAAAAGCTTAAAATATTAATATATTTTTAGTTCTTGTTACAACTTGTCTCCAAAATTTACTAATTTTTTTTCTTTTATCTCATTTATAATTATAAGAAGAATTATGTGAAATTATTTGTATAAATATTTACTAATTTTTCATGGTTACTCTTTATTTTTTAATTATTTTTCTGCTATAAATATCAGTATTTATTAAAAACAGTTAATCATGATGTATGTTTTATGTATTTAGGTTTACACATAGACATACACAATAGTCTCTGATTATTTTTTATAGTAGAGAAAATTTTGTGTAAACTGACAGTGTGAACACTATCTTTTTTCTGAAAGATAGGGTTCACCTTCAGTTTTTTACTGACTCACTTTATCCCCTCTCAACTTCTCTGAAATTTTTTTGATTTGTTTCCACATGCTTTGCTACTATTTTCTCACATCCCATTTTTCTCACAATCCCTATAATTTTTCTGAACTTGCCAATTCTCCCAGCCTAGTTCTCCAAACTCTTCACCCTTTTCCACTTGTTTATTCAACCTCCCTACATCTCCCTTGTAAATTTTCACCACATCCAACTCCTCTTGCTACCCTTATTACTAAAGCTAACCCCTTTTTTATCCCTCCCTGTCTCACTTCATTGTTCTTTATTGAAACACTAACCCATCTCACCTACCCCACTTACTACCCTCTCTAACCCACGCTACCCCTTTATCTCCTGATTCTACTTCTAGTTCTCTGAATACCACCACTTTGGATCTTAACCAAAATATATCTTTTAAATTTCCACGCCACCCATTTTAACTTCTATCTCACCCCATTAACTTGCTATTGGGAAAAAGGGGTGAGAAGGGGAGAGAAAATAGTTGTTTTCATTAAGAGAGGATAAAAAGGGGTGAAGAGGGGATACAACATGTGATAAGATAAAAAAGGGTGAGGGGGAGAAAAGATGTGAGAGGTGGGAAGAATAAGATATATGAGGGAGTAGAGAATTATAAAGAAGATGAGTTGTTAAACTAAATAAAAAATGTATGTATATATATATATATATATATAGTATTAAATGACAAGGAACAGTTAACAGCCTGAAACAAAAAAAACCACTAAAATAGTGCACTATTCATTGGCCATTTGTTTTATTATCATTAAATTCTCTCCCTTAAATTTTTGATATGTTGAAGATATAAATGAGTTTTTTTTTCAAATAATATTTCTGAATTTTTTTTTACTTAATTGTAAAAAGAATTTATCTATATTAATTACATAAATAACACCTGCATCCCAATTTATGTTGAATTCATTTAGAATAGTAATGTGCCTTACACATATATCTTATGGCTTGATGATATTTAATTATATGCAGTCATAAAATTTGAATAAATATTTATTTTTTTAAAAATTTTACTGATAAAATGCAATTAAATATATCTGTTCACTAAGTATTTTTCTTTAAATTTTTTTATGATATCAGGTGATTGCCCTATATATTGATTGGCAAAAAAACATGCATATTTATTTAAAACAGATTTTACTTCAGCTCATATGATATTTTTACTGTTTATCAATAAATAAAAAAAAACATGATTTTTTTAAGTCTTAACCATTTTCCAGCCATTGTGAGGCTGTGGGATATCCTTATTTTAATATTTCTTGAAAACTTCCTGTAAGTCAGATATCAAGATTTTTTGAAGTAATGTTCAGCTGCTTCTCCAATATATATTCAAGTCTTTTCAATACATTCTCAAAGTAGGTTCAAAATTTGTTCATTTTTTCATCACTACCTCATTTTGTGCTCAATTAGATATGAATTAGGGTTGAAGGTTGCAGACTTGCTATAAAGTCCACCACCCATATTGTGTGGTGTAAGTGAGTTTTACCCTATTAATAGCCTATAACCTTTATTTTTCTGCTTATTTTAGGTCATATGGAATTATTCAGTGGACTAATAACGCCTAAACAAGCATATACACCTTTTTAAGGTGCATATATCCAGTTTGGACAACTTAATCTGCTTCCTTGGATGGATTTTCACAGATTTATGAGTTGGGATATGATTACTGAGTTAATATGGATGCTTGGGGATGTTATTGGGGGCTTGGAAAGTTAATTTGGTTCCTTTATATGCTTTGAGTTTTATTATATACTCTTTGGATGAGTTATTTTACCTGTTTCTTTATGGTATCCGCTTTTATCTGGATTTTCTATTTGTGGTATAGATCTGTAGTATCATTAATAGTGATGGAGGGTCCTTACTGGAGGTCTGGTTGTTGAAACTGCTTGAAGTGGATGCCATGAGGAGGTGATGGGCCCTCACAGTGCTGTAATTGCCGGGGATAGCAGTGACATCATCTGGATTGAAGGTTTGTGCACTCCAGTGGATATTGGTATAAGTAAGGGAGGAGTTTGATGGGTTATTGGACATCACTTACTTACTAGACTTCAAATAAACACTAAAAAACAATTATTATCATATATAAAAATATTATAAAGCATTTATAAATTGATATTATCTTTATATAAGCTATAACTATATCTTATTGATCTATTTTCCACCACTAGCACACATAAAAATCCAAGTATTGTGAGTTTATATTGAGAATAACTATTTTATTAGTCTTCCCCTGAGGTTTAATCACTAAATAATTTATCAATAAGTAGTAGGACCTTTAATAATTACTATTAAATCTTACTTAGATACTATCACACACTGAAAATTGGGGATCTTTCCTTAATTATTACTTATTATTTAGTATAAGCCTTAGGACATGATTTTTACTCTAGTATATCTCAAAAAAAACTAAATATTTTGGTCTTCAGAACATTAGTGGGTCATCATTACTAAGTGATTGTAGAAAAGAACCCTTATAATAATTGTACTAGTTTTTTATAATAAAACTTAGGTATTTACAGTAGTAACTGTACCCAATATAAACTAAATTTCAATTGGTATTTGATCACCAATATAACACCCAATTAAATTGGTATTTGGTTAAAGCTTGGTAAAATAGTTATTCACCCTTATAAAGGTCTAGTTAAACTTATTATTTTATTTTTAACAGATTTTTTTGAATTTTTTTTTGAATTTTATTTAAATAAATAAAGATATAAATCCAGGGTAAGCTCCAGTGCTTTTAATTAGTAATTGTATTGCTAATATTTTTTGTCTACCAACTAACATATAGCTTTTCCCTTTTTTAGACGTTAAAAATTGTTATTTAAGGCACAATGAGTGCTCTACAGGACAATTTAAGTGCAAAAACTGCTTATAACACTAGGTCTAAAGCTAAAAACATTGCTCCAGGACATCACCATGGAGGGTCAATCCTACCCACAACCAGAGTCTATGAGTATAGAGAAAAAGGAATCCCTTCTAAAAATAATAAAAATCAAAAATACTTCACCTTCTATGCAGGATCAACTGTCCCATATTGCCAGGCAGGTTCTGAAACTAGAGGAACCAAAGTCTACTATGCTAAAGGAATTAGAGCTGTTGAAAAACAACTGGAAGGTGGGGTTCCAAAAAATGAATCAAACCTTGGCAGATTAAAGGTAGGGCAGTCAAGTAAACAACTCACTACCCAAGGAGGGTCACATCATTCCCAGGAAAAAAACTTGGTTGAAAAATGGAAGTGGGATTGGTTTCATCAGCAGTGGTCTAGCAACAATTGAAACAGGGATCCACTCCCTCATCAGATTGCCTCAGCTCACCCTTGCAAAGGGAAACAAAAGCACCAAAGGTCAGTGCTTGCTACTATCCCTTGGTAAGTAGATTACCCTCTCAGATTGAACACAATACTGATGATTACAATATAGGTAATGTTGTTGATGTAAAATCTGTACAGAAAATTGAGGATGACTTAAGACAATTAGGTTTTGATGTAGATACACTTAATTTATCTTTTGTTAATAACAATAGTACTAGTTATAATAATAATACAATTAATCCTCAGTTGCCACCACTTATTAGTGAGATGAGAAGCTCACAAAACAGTGAAAACATTGAGAAGGAAGACATGGAATATTTCAATAGTAACCCAACTTTCCATAGAATTGTTTCAGCATTATGAAATAGAATGACTGAGTGTGAGGAACAGAAAATTAAGCTCACAAGTGATACAATTTGTCCTTGACATTGAACATTTCTCAACTGGCAACAAAAAATAAAGAATAAGAGAATGAACACTTGGCTCTAACTCTTAAATATGATTCTTTAAATAATAAATATAGTGAACTTTCAAACAAATTCTGTGAGTTAGAAAAAATGTATGAAACACATTTATTAAAATCTGAATCAAGAATTAAGTTATCTTTTGCACAAACAAATCAGAGTGTCTCTGATCTGTTACAAAGATCAACTAATGTTGAGATTGAAACTGCTAATCTACTAATAAATCAGGATAATCATAAGTATACACAGTATAATAATAATCCTTTCATTGGCAAAAATGAATCTCAATCATTTCCCATACCACCACAAGTAAAACCATCTGGTGGTAGTGTAAAGTCTGAAAAAACAAATTTAAGTTACAAATCTGTGAAAGAGGAAATACAAGACCACTTATCCAGAGTGAATGAGTTATTGAATTTACCTAAGATTAGTGAGACTAAATCCAATTAGAAGAACTGGCCAAATATTGATCAGTACCCAATTATGATGGGAAAGCCAGCTCTGGTTGGAAACATTTTATTCAAAGAATTGACAACTTAAAATTCTCATATAAGTTACCAGATGAAGAAATAACATCAAAATTGACCTCTTTATTTAAGGATGTTGCTTTATTATGGTTTGAAGCTGTGTTAAGTGAGGGTAAAGATTACTCTTGGGCTGAATGAAAGCAACTAATTGAAAAACAATTTGGAGGGTCTAAATGCAGACTAACTCAGCAAAAATTATATGAGAAAACTAGGTATAATCTGTCAAATGGTGACAAACCTATGGTATTTTTAATGAATTTAAATAAAAAATTAAAAGCCATTGATCCAAACATGGATTTTAAGTTATGGAAAGATAAGATAATATATAAATTACCTAAATCTGTCAGAGACATTGTTGTAGCTAGAACAATAATGGTTAATGAATATTCTGAATTTATTGATATTTGTAATGAAATATTACTAAACCATAAGTATGAAGCAAGGTACACCACTTAAAAACAAAATAATGAACCTGTGAAAAATCAGAATTCAAAAACACTTCAGGAGAAGTAGAAAAAACCTGCTGCACCTGTAGTACCTAAAAAGTATGAAACTAATACTTTTTATATGCATAATAAGCCTTGGGTTAAAGGTCAAAAATGAGAGAGGAATATAAATATTGTTGAAAATAAGCATGAATCTTAAAATGACACAGAAAAAAGTAAATATTCAAGTGATTTTGACAGTAATATCTCATATAGTGATGAAAATGAAGTCTGTATGTTGGAAGATGATTTGTCCATCTTTGAAACTCCACTATTAAATATGGACTCAAATGAATCTTTAAGGACTTTTGAGCATGATGAAATCATTAAGGATATACAAGCTGATAACTTAAAAATGACACCTATCATGGTTCCAGCTATCATTTCTGGAAAAAATATAAGTATAGTATTGGACACAGGAGCTGCTGGTACTATTGTTTCTACAAATACATTACAGAAAATTGATAGTGATTATAATTCAAATCTTGAAACACTTCAAAGTGAAAATTGGAGAGGTTTTGGATCAGTACTAAACCCCATTGGTAAATACAAAGCTGCTGTTTTCTTTAAACATCAACATGGTTATGTTAGAGTAACTTGTGACTTTGTAGTATTGGTCAATACTGATTGTAGTAACTGTTTTATCATTGGAAATGACATTCTGACTAAGTTTGGTGTGAAATTAGAGCCTTCTAATAAAAATTTTACAATTGGAATGAATGGTAAAAGGATATTTAAAACAAATTCTTTTAACATGGTCTTACACATTGAGTCAGTAATAAATATTCCTTGCAAAGGAAGAGAATCCAATGAGATGGAACTTCTGGAAACAGAAATTTCAAAAGCATCATTTGGCACTCAGATAAGTAAAACTGAGAAAAAAAATATTTTGGACTTAATTAAAGCATTTCCAATGGCTTTTGCACATGGAAGCAATGAACTTGGCCTTGTAAAAGATCAGGAGATGAAAATTAGTTTAACCTGTGATATGGATAATATTCCTGCTAGTCTTAAAAAGAAACCATACCCTGCTTTACTAATGAAGAGGAAAGACATAGAGGATAATATTAAGATGTTATTAAAAATGAACATTCTTGAAAAGTTTGATACTACACCAAAATATTGTGTAATAACACCAGTGCTAATTTCTTATGAACAAGGTAAAGCAAGACTGCGCGGTGATTGTAGAGCATTAAATACATTTAAAGTAGATGATATTTATCCCTTGCCAAGGATTGCCTCTATACATGTTACCCTTAAAGGTGCTAAGTATATAAGCTTCCTAGATGGAAATAAAGGGTACCATCAGATTCCTGTAGAAAAGAATTCACAGAACTTTTTGTTGATAACAACACATATGGGAATATATAAATATATCAGGATGCCATTTGTACCAAAAACTGCTCCTTCAGTATTTCAGAAGTTAATGGATATAACATTCCATAATGAAATGATTGAGGGATGGTTAATGGTATACATTGATGACATTATAGTGTTCTCTAAGAAATATGATGAACACTTAGTCCATTTAAAGAAGGTATTTCAGAAAATGGATGAAATAAAAATGAACCTTGAATTGAAAAAATGTAAATTTGGGTTTGAGTCTTTAAAAGTGCTTGGTCATATTGTATCTGGCTTACAAATATGTGTAGACTAAAGTAAGGTGTATGCAATCAAGAATATTAGAATTCCTCAAAATGTAAAGGATGTAAAATCTTTTCTTGGTATGTGTGGTTATTATATACAATATATAAAGAACTACCAATTATTTGCTGCAACATTGACCACACTGATAAAGAAATCAGATGCTTTCATATGGAATAATGAGAGACAACAGGCTTTTAATAAGTTGAAAGAATGTTTTATGACAGATCCTATCTTGGGATTACCAGATTTTTAATTGCCTTTTTTATTGTACACAGATGCAAGTTTTATTGGTCTGGGTGTTGCTTTGCATCAAAAACAACTTATTGAAGGGAAAATGTCAGAAGTAGTTATTTGCTATATTTCACGAACTCTAAGAAGTAGTGAATTGAAATATGGTGCTACTCAACTTGAATGTTTGGCAGTATTATGGGCTCTTGAGAAGTTACATTATTACCTTGAAGACCAAAAACTTGAGTTAATAACTGACTTTAGTTCAGTTAAGTCACTCTTAAACATGAAAAATCCTAATAGACATATTTTTAGATGGCAATTAGCTGTACAAGAATACAGAGGACAGATGACTTTAACACATAGAGCAGGAACCTTACACTCTAGTGTAGATCTTTAATCTAGAGTACCTCTACCCAATAATAAAGATAATCCTGCTTATGTTCCTGAAGCAGAAATTATTAACATTTATGGCATTTATATTGTAGATCTTGAGGATAAATTTATGCAATCAATTCTTGATAATTATGCTTCAGATCCTGACTTGAGTAAACTTGCTGAAATATTAAATGATCCATCTAATGCTTCAATGAGTTTTTTGATAAAAACATTACCACAAAAGTATAAAGAAGCATTAGAAAAAGGAAAATTTTCCATTGAGGATGGTTTTATATATTACAGGAAGAAATTAAGCAATGTAATTGTAATTTCCCCTTCAATGAAGGAGTTGATTTTAAATATATGTCATGATAAATTATTAGCAGGTCATTTTGACTTCCATAAAACATTAACCAGAGTAAAAAATACAGCTTGGTGGATTAACATGTCTGATGATGTTCAATAATATGTTGAGACATGTGATTCTTGTAAAAAATCTAAAGGATTAACAGGCAAAAGAGCTGGTTTATTACAAAAAATTGAGCAAACAAAAGCTCCATGGGAAATAGTTAACATAGATTTGTAACAGGTTTTCCGATAGCAGGTAATAAGAGTTATAATTCCTGCTGGCTAATTGTAGATAGATTTACAAAAATGTGTAAATTTATTCCTACCCACAAAGAGGTTTCTGCAAAGGACTTAGCTTTTTTATGGTGGACACAAATGTTAAATATAGCAGGTTTCCCCAAAGCAATAGTTTCTGACAGAGATCCTAAATTTACTTCTGAGTTCTGGACATCACTTATGGATGTTTCAGGGTGACAATTAAAACTTTCTACAGCACACCATCCACAAACTGATGGGCTAGCAGAAATAAAAATACAAACTTTAGAAGATATGATAAGATGATATTGTGCTTTTGGTCTTGACTTTAAAGAAAATGACAAATTCATGCATGATTAGGTAACCCTTATCCCAGGCCTAAAATTTGCATACAAGATACAGTACATTCTGTCACTGGCAAAAAGCCATTTGAGTTATGGTTGGGTTATGTACCTAATACCCCTGCTAAAACTCTTAATAAATTAACTAGATTGGATATCCATCCAGGTACAAAATCTTTTCTTCAGATGCAAGAATTATGCAGAAAGCATGCTCAAGAATGTATAAATAAGGCATTTGAGTATGAGAGGAAAAGATGGGATAAATCCCATAAAGAACAAATTTTAAAAGAGGTTGATTAAGTCCTTATTTCTACACTACATTTTAATTTAAATGGTAATGTTAAATTGAACAATCCATTCATTGGACCATTTGTAGTAAAAAAGATGGTTGGTAACAATGCTGTTGAAGTTATTCTATATGCACCATATGATAGAAAACATCCTTTATTTTATATTTCTCTTATAAAACTATACCTTTCTAATGATATTAATCTATTTCCAAGAAGATCAGGAAGGCATAAAAAACCTGAAGAAATAGTTGAAAAGTCAGAAATTGAAAAGATAATTAAAAAGAGACACCTTACTAAAGAAAAGGGAGTTGAGTATCTATTAAAGTTTAAAAATAAATCAAGTGAATATGACCAGTGGATTCCAGAGAATGAAATCTCTGATCTTAAAAATCTCTTAAAAAATTTAAATCCAAATAATACTGGTTAATTCAGTATATGTATCATAGAAATTTTAAAATTATTTTTCTATTCACTCCTTATTAATTAAAATGTCTTAACATTTTTTTATTGTTTTTTTTGGGTGAGGGAGTGTCAGCCTAGGTATCTGCAGGACTGAGTAATTCTTATGCTTAAAATGAGATAACCTCAATTACATTACGATTATAACTTAAAATAAGGTTAAAATACTTATATATTTGGTTGTAATACATATATATATATAACTATTACACTATTACATGACTTATAGTAGCTTAAATAGCTTATCCATAGCCTAATAATACTTATTAAGGTGTTAATGGAGTCATAATATACTTATCTTAAGTGATATTAAGTAATTATAGACACACATAAGCTTATATGTATACATAAACCTCATAATCAGAGAAATATGTGGTTATATTATGTATATTTAGGTCTATAAGTGGGTTTTAACCTCTTAATAGCCCATAAACTTATATTTTTCTGCTTATTTTAGGTCATATGGACGTATTCAGTGGACTCACAATGCCTACACAACCATATACACCTTTTTCAGGTGCATATATCCAGTCTGGACATCTTAATCTGCTTCCTTGGATGGATTTTCACAGATTTATGAGTTGGGATATGATTACTGGGTTAATATGAATGCTTGGGAATGTTATTGGGGGCTTGAACAGCTAATTTGGTTCCTTTATATGCTTTGGGTTTCATTATATACTCTTTGGATGAGTTATTTTACCTGTTTCTTTGTGGTATCCACTTTTATCTATTTATTCCATTTATGGTATGGGTCTGTGGTATCATTAATTGTGATGGAGGGTCCTTACTGGAGGTCTGGGTGTTAAAACTTCTTGAAGTAGACACCATGGGGAGGCTATGGGCCCTCAAAGTGCTGTAATTACCAGGGATAGCAGTGACATCATTTGGATTGAAGGTCTGTGCACTCCAGTTGATTTTGGTATAAGTAAGGGAGGATTTTGATGGGTTATTGGACATCACTTACTTACTACACTTCAAATAAAAACTAAAACACAATTATTATCATATATAAATATATTATAAAGCATTTATAAATTGATATTATCTTTATATAAGCTATAACTATATTTTATTGATCTATTTTCCACCACTAGCACACACAAAAATCCAAGTATTGTGAGTATATATTGAGAATAACTATCTTATTAGTCTTCCCCTGAGGTTTAATCACTAAATTATTTATCAATAATTAGTAGGACCATTAATATTCACTATTAAATCATACTTAAATACTAGCAAACACTGACAATAATAACTTAGATCCATTTATAACATCTTCATTTGCTAAAGTTAGCTGCACCATATCCATCAATGATTAAGTTTTCTAAATGAGTGATTTAAGTTTCAGTACTATTAAAACAGTGATAAATTATAATGATTGAACTGATTTGACAAAAAAAATTAAAATCCTAAGTTCAAAGCCTCGGGAAACCAAAATTTGATTTATTGCCAGTTTATAGTCTTGGTGGACTAATCTATCTGAAAAACCCTACCTAAGTTGTCCATGTAATGAATGAATTTCCATATTAAGGTCATGGTAGACCAAAGACTTGTAGTTCATTTTAGTTTTAGATCATGGTGGACCAAAGCCTTGATTGATTTCAACTTCCTTATTCTGTCCTTGAGTCCAAACTTTGCCATTATCGCTTTTTTCCCATTTCTATTGTTTCTATACAGGCTTCTTAACCATCCTAATCATCAAATTTTCATGATGGCTTCTTACAACTTTACTTCTTTTAAATATCAAGCCTATTAATACTTCTCCTTCATTCACCAAGATAGCACCTCCATTTTTAACCTGAAAAGACACAACTACAATAGGGCATGTTCCAGATTTTATGATAAGAAAAAAAATGCTCTGGCCATAAATCTGGCTCATTTCCTTTTCCTGCTACCAGCTTTGCTTCCCACTGTCATCCATCTACTCAATCTCCTAAATCCTCCACTACTAAAAAGCCAAATTCTTTCACTTCATCAGCCTTTGTGAACATTCAATCTGACTCTGAACCCCTAGTCCCCCTAAATTTTCTGCTCCTCTTTCTGCTCCTTCTTTTCAATCTAGGCTCTCTTCTGCCATTCCCAGAACTCCTACTGCATCTAAAGCTATGCTACATTCATCTCCACCTAATCTTGTTCTCGATGTTTCTCTTTCTCTATCTACTTTCACTCCTCCTCCTTTAACTGGGCCCATTCTTCTTCACCCTAAACTTAAAAGCCCCCATTTTTCTTCTCCTTTCACATATTTTAAAAGACCCATATCTTCCAATCCTCCACCTTCATGTTGTAAGAGAAAGAGTAGTCAAACCATCAAATGTACACCGATCTACACCCAATCTTCTAACTCCCCCAAATTTCTCAAACCTCCATCCTATCACAACATCCAAAACCCATATACACCTCTTCTAGAGGAAAAATTTCTAACTAGCCTGCCTTTGAATTTCAATCTTGACACTGTTGACTCTAGTAAGTATTTCAAATTCTTCTTTTCTCTTTAAATTTTGAATCTTTGATGTTTTATTGATGACCTAATACATATTATTCTGGATCTCACTATTCTCCATCAACTTACTTTATCCCTGATTCAGAACCTAATTCTGCTACTTAAAAGTGTCGTGTGATTTCCCAAAAATTATATTCAATTTTCAATGTTAATCTATCCCATTATCAAGAGTATGCCCCTTAAGATTGAGTGAAAGTTTAAATTAGAGAGCAAGTATTAAAATGTCACTTCAACATGGCCACTTGGTGAGAGCATAAATTTTTTTATCAATTTAAATAAATTTTTATTTCACTATATCTGTTCCTGAACTGCTAAACATAGCTTCTTTGTCAAGAGAAAAACTTCCTAAGCACTTCTGGATCTTTGCTCAAATTTTTATAAGAAACCTAAAATATATATATATATATATATATAAAATCAACAAAAACTACTTTTTTATTTTTAATTTTTAATTTTTTAATGTTTTTTTAGTGTTACTATTATTATTATTATTATTTTTATATTTTTATCTTTTTAAAATTAATTATTTAATATTTATAAAATTTAAAACATGAAAAATAAATTTAAAATGAACTATTTGAAATAAAAAAATATATAAATAATTTAAAAGAGATTCTAAACTTTGAAAATTAAAATCAATATATATAAAGATGCCCCCCAGATGTTTAATAAGCCATACCATTGACATCATGCCCACATCCAAGTGCACCTAGATGTGGGATACACAAGAAAAAAATTGAAAATAAAACATAAACAGAAAAATAGAGAAATAATCACTGGGTGGGCTCCCTCCAATTTGTAAAAATGATTGGAGACCACCAGTGAGCATTATTACTTGAAAAATTAAATTAAATTAAATTTAACATTAGAATAAAATAAAATTATAGCATTTAATTTCCAAAATCAAAAATAAAATATATAAAATAAAATCTTGAATCAGGCATTTGAATGAGAGTAATTGTCTTGATGTCATATTGTTCCAGTTTAAAGTCTTAGAGGACTACCTATATAACAAAAACAAAGCCAGGGTTCAGCTAGGAAAAGGGAAACTTTGGTAAAAAAAACTGTGAGGTAGCTGTATACAGAGCAGCTAGCCAATCAATTACCCCAAACTTTCCAATATTTAATTTAGAAGGTTTTTCTGTGAACACTTCTACCAAAAATAAATAAATTCAAACAAAAAGTCTTCACCATATAATTTTTAAAATTTGAATTGAAAAATCCATTTCTTCTTAATAATTTTAGGCTGTTTAACATTAATCCAGAGTTTTCTTCTTATCAATATTTATTAGTTTATTCTCATTTAAGACTTAGCCTTAAAAATGACAGGTGGTAGTTTATCCTCATTTTGGAGTAAGACTTCAGCACTACTGGTACCCCTATGATAAAACCACTTTAATCTATCAGAAGCTACACTCTTTTTAACACTTACACCATCCAACTCTTCCAAAACATATGAACTGCCATTTAATATTTCTCTGACTTTATATGGTCCATTCAACCTATCTTCAAACATCTTCCCCACTGACTTTCAAAACTCCTATTATACACCAAAACCATATGTCTAGTTTTCAAAGGCTTCCTAAGTCTATGAGCCAACCACTTATCCCAATATATTACTGAATAATTTTGGATTTTAAGCATCCTAGAATATTCCTTCTCTAAGTATTCTACCTTCTTTTCTAGCTGCATCATTATTGCACATAATAATTCTTCAGTAGTTTTGACTGTTTCCCAATCTACTCCAAGATATGATCCAGCAGCTAAATTAACTGGAAAAAAGCCTTTTGAACAAAAAATAGTTTGTAAGGTGAATATACAGTTGTCCTTTTGGAAGTGATTATGCAAGCAAATAAAACTAATGGTAAATAAATTGTCACGCGCCACGTGACACTCGAAGCAAAAGCAGCTCATTAAATCAATAATACAGAGGTCTAATTCCATACTCAAAGCGCAGAAAGCAATTATCCATAGCAACTGCAACTTTCCTTTGTGTACTCATTATTCAACCACGCTAGCCTCTAAACTCTAAATCTAAATTAGTCAATCTCTCAATAGTGTGTCTCAGTCTTTTCCTCAATAAGTGACGCACAGCGCAATAGTCAATGTAATAGTACACTAAAAGGTTTATTAAATGTCTGTGAATTATTAAAAGGGGTAGTGAGCATGGACGGAATGGATAGTGGAGGATTAAAGGGCTGATGGATGTTAGGGAGGAGGGCCCAGGTGTAATGGATGTATTTTTAATGGTCTGTGGTGTGCGGAATAGTGGTTGGGTATGAGGTCAATGCAAGGAGGAGTAAAGGATATAAAAGGGAATGGGTTTTTGGTTTGACATTCATAGAATTAAATTATAAAACGTATTTATAGTTAATAGTGGTAAAGCTTTAGGTTAAAACATTATTATTGTATCATTTCATATTTTCTCAGTAATCATTTCTAAATCCTAAATCCTTGATTATTGAGTTTCCAACCCTTTGTGAGATTTTAAGAATTTTAATATTACCCTTAAACTATATTAGAATTCTCCTTGAACATATCTCGAAGCAGTATTTCTTCCTTTGAGTCATCTTCAAATCACTTCCTCAAGCATTTCCTCTGTGCATCAAAGAAGTTTCTAAAACTCCTCCCTCCATCTCACTTTCAGGAACACCCTTGACCTTGTGCGTAGGTTGTCCGGTGACAGTATAATTTAATTCTCCGTAGTTATAATTCTTTGCACTACTAAGTCCTTTTTCACGTCTCTCTAAATTTTTTAAAAATGGCACCTGTTCAACGCACTCCTCCTACCATTCTTTTTAAGGAGGATACCCCCTTCAGTTGTTTTATAGACTCTGGAGCTTCAATTTCTTTTGTTAGTTTAACTTTTGCTGAGAAGTTACAACTTATATTTACAGATATCGATTGAACTCCAATTTACTTGGTCGAATCAGAGGAACCCAAATATTGGGTAAGTAAGAAAGTTTTATGGGATTTCAACTTTCCGAACTTTCCCCCCTTCGAGTTGGAATTATCAGTCTTGGACGCCCCAAGGATGGACGATACCATTCTTTTCCATGACTTTTTAAATCATTGGAATCCTGAAATTAATTGGTCATGGGGATTGATCACCCCACGCACTAAGTATATTTCTAATTCTTCAATGCAGGTCAATAGGGAGTTAAACAACCTGCCTGACAACGTCCTGCTAGAGGACAAATCTCTGCCAGATGAATCGCAAGCATCTGATCTTTCTCTAAATGAGAAATTGGCTAACCCTTCTAGCTCGATGACTTCACTCAAAGAGGATTGAAATTGCCTCAAAGTATATGAATTATGCTCTCTCAATTCTGCTCTTCCCTTGACAGATTCTCTTGAAGATGATGAGGATGACCAAATCAATGTTGAAGCCATTAAATCAACTCTACTGGAAATCTATCATGATTTCCTTGATGTTTTCTCAATCCGCAAGGCTGATAAGTTACCACCTCATCGACCCTACGACCATCAAATAGAGTTAATAGGTCCAGTACCTCTGGCAGGTCCTGTCTATTCTTTGTTGAAGAAAGAATCTCAAGTTCTTTGAGACTACATTGCAGAGAATGTAGCCAAAGGTTTCATCAGAGCCAGTAAATATCCAACCGGCTCCCCTGTTATTTTTGTAAAGAAAAAGGACAGTAGTCTTAGGTTGTGTGTTGACTATAGAAAGCTTAACACAGTCACTAAGAAGAATGCATATCCTGTTCCTCCTATGTCATTGCTTCTTATCCTTTTCAATGGCTCTAATTTCTTTTCTAAAATGGATCTTAGAGGCGCTTACAATCTTATTCGCATTGCGGAAGGTCATGAACCACTGACTGCAATGCGCACCAGATTTGGTAGTTTTAAATATTTTGTTATGCCTTTTGGATTGTGTAACGCACCATCAAATTTTCAAACCTTTGTCTATGAAATCTTTCAAGATGTTGTAGAACAATTTTTTGTTGTCTATTTAGATGATATTTTAATTTTCTCGAAGACACTGGATGAACATATTCATCATGTTCAACAGGTTCTAAATTGACTTCGAGATCACGGTCTCTACGCCAAGCACAATAAATGCAAATTCCATCTTAAATCAATCAATTTTTTGGGTTTTACTTTATCCACTGATGGTTTAGTCATGGACAAAAAAAAGGTCCAAAAAGTCCTGGAATGGCCTGAGCCCAAAACTGTTAAATCCCTCCAAGGATTTTTGGGGTTTTCAAATTTCTATAGAAGATTTATTAAAGATTACTCTAAAACTATTTCTAATCTTACTTCTCTTCTTAAAAAATATATTCCTTTTTTTTTACTTCTACAGCAAGAAATGAATTCGAAGCATTGAAGACTGCATTTACCACAGCTCCAATTCTTTGACACTTCGATCCTTCTGCTTTGACAATAGTCAAGACAGATGCAAGCAATTATGCTATCGCAGGGGTCATTTCTAAATTAAATCCTGAAACAAAATTGTTTCATCCTGTTGCTTTTGAGTCACGCAAACTCATTGCAGCAGAATTAAATTATGAAATTCATGACAAAGAGCTTTTAGCTGTTATTCATTGTCTTAAAAAATGGCGCTCTTTTCTTAGCCTAAATAGTTCTTTTTAAATTCTAACTGACCATAATGCTTTGAAATACTTTATGTCTTCCAAAGTGTAAACCAGGCGTCAAGCCAGGTGGGCTAAATTTCTGTCTGAATTTCCTTTTTCTATTTCCTATCTCCCAGGTAAGAACTGCATTGTCCCAGATATCTTGTCATGTTGGGGTGACGTTTATCCACAGCGGGGGGATGCATTTGCTGACAAGAACCCAGCAAATGTGAAATAGATTTTCAACAAATCAATGTTAACAACTCATCAACATAATTCGATAACAATTCAATTTTTCAAAATCCATTATCCAACATCCTTGAAGCTCAATCATAGGACAACTATTTTTTAGGGTTAAAAGGCAAAATACTCTCGAAGCAAGGGGCCAAAAGATTTAGTATTGAATCAGTTCTATTAGTTTTCGAAGTTAGAGTAGTCATACCCGACAACAATGAAATAAAATTATGTATTTTCAAAAGTCGACATGATTCCCCATTAGCTGGTGATTTTGGGGTTGATAAAACCTACCAGTTAATAGCAAGGGATTTCTTCTGGCCAGGAATGACCAGAAAAATCAAGGCCTATATAAGAGCTTGTTACAAATGTAATAGGAATAAGTCTCCCCGTCACCAGAAGCATGGGTTGCTTCAACCACTTCCTATTCCCTCTAATCCTTGGGAATCTTTATCAATGGATTTTATTTCTCAAATTCCTCTTTCTAATAATTTTGTGCTATATTAGTAATAGTAGATAGATTTTCAAAGATATCTATTTTTATTAAAACCACTACTACTGCTACAGCAGAAGATTTGTCAAAATTGTTTCTAGAATATGTATTTTCCAAACATGGCTTCCTAATGATATTACTAGAGGAACTTAAATCAAATTTGGAATTAGCAATTTGAAGGTACAAGGAACAGGCCGACAAATATCGACAATCTGCTCCTCCTTTTAAACCAGGCCACAAAGTATGGCTCGATGCACAAAACATTCAAACAACTCGAGAATCAAAGAAACTGGCTGAAAAACGCTTGGGACCATTCGAAATCGACTCTGAAGTCTCTAAAACTGCATTTCAACTCAAGCTACCTCCTAAATGGCAGGCTATTCACCCTGTTTTCACGTATCTCTCCTGGAACTGGCTCGAGAAACATACCTGGGCAAGAACTAACCTCCTCCAGAACCGGTCGAAGTAGAAGACCATCTAGAGTGGGAAGTAAGCCGTATCCTTGATTCAAGAATGCACAAGGGGAAACTTCAATACCTCGTGGAATAGGAAGGCTTCCTCAATGATTCAGACAAAACATCCTGGGAACCAGCCATCAATGTTTCTAACGCCCCTGAACTCCTAAAATCTTTTCACCTTAAGTATCTTTTAAAACCAAAACCTTAAAACTCTTTTTTTTCTTTTTTTCTTTCTTTTTCCTTCTTCTCTTTAAAATCTAATACATCTTTACCTTTAAAATTTCCTTATTCTTTCTTCTTTTTTCTTTTCATAAGTTTTTCAACCTTCTTTAAAATAAATAAAATTAAACTAAAATTAAATTAAATTCAAATAAATAAAATTAAATTAAATTAAATTAAAACTAAATTAAATTAAAAAATTAAAAATTAAAACAAAATAAATAAAATAAAACCTTCTAAAATTTCTTTAAAATTTCTTTTCATTTCTTTTCAATTCTCTACATACATTCTTTCCTTAAAAAATTCTTTTCCTTGAACTATCAAAACTTTTCACAAACGCAACACAACAATCTTTATCAAATTTCACTACAACCTCTAAATATCTCTTTTAAAATTTCTTCAAACAATTACTTCTTTCTTTTAAATTCTTTTAAAAATTTATTTCTTCTCTTCTTTTCTTTCTTTCTTTTTCAAATAACTAAAATTCCTTAAAACTTCAATAAATAAACTTTCACAAATAACAATTTTTTCTTTCATTAAATTTTCATTTCCAAAAAAATTATTTCAATCAACTATTTGTTTTTCCTACTTAAATTTTTTCTTTTCAAAATTTAAACTGAAAATCCTTCAATTAAAAATTCTTTCTTTTCTTCTTTCATTCAAATTTCTCCTTCTTTCAAAATTTAAAATAGAATTTTATTTAAATCTTTTTCTTTCTTTTTCTTTCTCTCTTAAAATCTTATAAAAATAAATATTAAAATTTTAAATAAAACAACAAAATAAAATAAATAAATATACAACTTGTTTCTACTTTTCTTTCCTCTTTCTTTCTTTTCTTTTTTTTTCTTCCATTTTAAATCATCTCCTTTATTTTTTCTTGAACCAATCCCTTCATCTTCTCTAAAATCACCCTTATTTCCTTCCTACATTTCACAAAAACTTCCTCCTCTCCTACCAGTACCACTTCCCCAATTTCCAATAATTCTTTGGCCATGTCAAAGGAGGCAGAATCAACAATCTTATTGACTTCACCGCTTAACTCTTCAAGGAATTTAGCTTGTTGACCTTGTCTAGGCTGCTTCCACCATACCTGGTTGAGATTTTCTTCTTTGTCCTCCCTTGAATCAACCACTGGTTAATTTGCCTCAACTGGCAGCAATGGCGCAGCTTCCACAATCGGAACTTCTGCGATGACATCTGAATTCTAAACAAAGATCATCAGTAAAAAAATTTCTAAATTAACAGAAGAATGGACTTACTTTGAAAATTGGGTCAACTTCTAGAAATAACTTCGGTGTGACTTCCACTGCTACTTACTTTTCTTCCTCGTCATCTTTGATGACCATTCGCCGTTTTTTCGGAGTTCACCTTGAAATGAGAACTTCTTCCTCATCTTCCTCCACCAACTCATCCACTTACTCTTCTGCCCTTTGTTTTTTACCAGTGGCCTGGGTTACCCAGGTTGCTACATCATCTTCAACTTCCTCCTCATTCTCTCCCAGCAATTGAACATCCCCAATTGAAACATCCCAAATATCCTCAACTACCTCTTTTGTTTGTGGTATCACCCAATATTTGGTTTTCATGAATCGATGCTTAATGTCCGCATTTTTTGACAAGGCATCACATGCCACCCGTCTCCAGCGGCAAAACTCACACTTCTGGCAAGGACCTCGTGTTGCCAAACTTTCAACGCAAAATTACTCCATTGATTTTCAGGCCGTGCAGGCCTGGGAATATTGCCGGGTAACAATTCCCCCATCCGCTTTAGGGTGTGGAGGCGTGGGAGTTGGGGTAGGACAATTCATCATAGTAAATTATAAAGTAATTAAAATAAAAGGGGAGGAAACTAGTGTGGGAAGTATGTCTCACGCTATGGTAAGGTAAACTCTTACAGTCGCCTTGCTGTAAGCAGAATCCGGAGGAGATGTGTGGATTTAGCTGAAAACCCCGTCCTTCCAACAAAAAATAACAAAATAGGAATTCTAAATCATTAAGCTAACCAGTCTACTTGGATTTGATTGATAAAAATAATGAAACTCTAAAATATTTAATCCTTATTGAGATTTAAATAAAAGTGGCTGTTGAGAAAAGAAATACTGATAACAACAATTAAGGTGTACCAGTGAAAGATCTGAAAAGATTGACTTTTATGTTATTATAATAATTTGAATTTTTATGAGACAGCAATAATCAAGTCCCAGTGATGAAGACCTTTCTAAAGATACCCTGTATGAAGTGTGATTTAAATTGTTGAGTAGTATTTCTAAAATGTTATATATAAGATAAAAGTTATAAGGGTATTACAATTATTTAATTTGTTGAGTAATAAAAAATGAGACCGTGGTGGTTAAAGATTAAGCTTTATGTTCTATCCCCCCTCTCAATTTCGAGTTTGAGAGGCGCTTAAGTATTCCTAGTCACGTGCCTAAGTTTTCCCCTCCAGAGCTCTCCCAGAGTCAATCCGGAGCCCTTACGGAGTCTGTACAGAGTCAAAGCGGAGTCCGTCCGGACTTCCGGACTCAATTAGAACCTTAAAAACTATAATAAAAAATCTAGAAAAATTACACATGATAGAGCTACTTCCCCTTTATATTCCAAACTAATTTTTGTAGTCTGCGCAGCTCTAATTACCCCGTGAAAATGCATCGAAGTTAAGTAATTTCTGAAAACGTAAATATTTCTATAAAACTTTAAAATTCATTTAAAAATATAAGAAAAATAGTAAAAATTCTGGGAAAATTTCCCAAGGTTCTTGAGTGACTCGACTTGATACTTATAAGTTTTTCAGACCGTAAAAATAAGTTTTCTCTGTAAAATAAATTGTTTTTGTGTAGGCATTCGCTCGTGACCAATTTCTTCATATTTAAAACTCAAATAAACTAAATAAAACCCTTTTATATAAAAATAATAACACCAATATTGCATGCCGTAATAACTCCATTTACGTACTTAGGTGCCATACTAAACTTTAGGCTACCACATCCTCCCTCCAATTGAGAATGTCCCCATTCTTATAACTTTGCATAAGTGGTCAAACACAATATTCATCTTTAACCTTCAACCACCATCTTCTTTAATCAGCTATAAAATTCATCTTCATCAATATGTCTTCCAAAGAACTTGTCGCTCCATGTGAACTCTGCGCTCGATACCAGGTACCTTGTTTAATGTCCAACCCTAATTTTTCTGGCAGGACAGCTTGCGACTTATGCCGTGTGAAAAAAGTCAAATGTAACCGGCCATTAGTTCCTTCTAAAACAAACGTATATTTAGGACCAGCAGCTCTCCCTGATCCCTCAACTTCTAAAAAGTGATCCAAAATTCCTGTCTTCTTAAAACGAATAAGATCAAAAACAGCTTCAAAAGTTCAATCTTCATCAGCGGATCCCGGCCTAATTTTGCCTTCACAAGATCCTAATCCTATAACGCCAGTGCCCCCAACTAACTTTACTGAGACTATGTTTCCTGGCTCTAAATGTAAGACCCTATTTATCTTACTAAAAAAAACTTTTAATCAAAATTGACTAAACCTATGACTTAATAACATATTTGAACTTCTAGCTGTCAAAATAACCAACACTGATGATGTTGGTAGAGTGAAGACGGACTATATCAATTATTATCCAAATTTTCATCGCTATCTTTTTCTTGACTTTACTAATGAGTTGAAAAGAAAAATGCTGGCCTATTTTCAAGAAACTCCAGCTAATAACCATGAAGACCTCATGAAAAGAAGAATTTTAATGCAAAGCTTTGATAATGATGTTGAACAATTTCAAAGAAATTATCTTTTCTAACAGTATAACTTGATAAAATTTTGTTTTTGCTTGGTCTTCTTTAACTTTCAACATAAATGTTGTTTTCTTTCTTCTCTGGATTAACATAAAATAATAAATAATAAATCTTGTGATGATTCCACTACTGAGAGCAAGGTTTGAATCCCTTCAGACTCCCATATACCAGTCTTCCTTCTTGTCACAGCATTGAGAGAGTGGATCTTCCTATGAGCCGAATACTCCTGATTCCAACCTCATAGGGCCCCCCACTGAGCCGAATTCTATGATTCCAATCTCGCCATAAGGTCCTCCAAGCTTCACACCAAAAATGCCCTAACACTGAGGCACTAAAAAAATCATTCCCTAAAATCCAACTACCATCCTAACTTCTGATTCCTTCATCACAATTTTCAAACTTTTCTATACAGCAAACCCATAAAATACTTTTGCCAGGCTTCCAATAATAATATTAACTTTAGACCATGTTAAAGCGCCACAAATTTCACCTAATTAACCATTATGCTTTCCTTAGCATCATCACCACCTAAAATTTTAACCTCCTAAAGCTTATCAGCACCCGATTCCAGAAATGATTGAATAACCAGTTTAGAGTCCTAGTGGACAGTGATAAATTAAAAGATTGAATTGAGTTATCCAAACAAGATTGACATTCCAGTTTATAGTCTTGGTGGATAAAACATATAATCGATTGCCAGTTTATGGTCTTGGTGGACCAAAGATCGTTTAGGTGCATAAATAACTTGATATATTCCTAAGTAAGGCCTAGGCTTGACCAAAGATTGAATAAATTTGATAATCCATTTTAATGTTATAGTGGACCAAACATTTGATCGACAAGTAATCCAGTATAAGGCCATAGTGGACCAATGAATGTTGAATTATCCTGCAGATATTAACTTTCCAGTTTAAAGTCATAGTGGACTAAACAATGAATGAACTACCAGTTGAAAGTCATGGTGTACCAAGCATTTAATCGATAAGAAATCCAGTTTAAGGTCATGGTGGACCCAACAGCTTGTTAACAGCCCAGTTTAAGGTCTTGGTGGACCTAACAACTTCTCTATCCTTGAACCCAGATTTTGCCACCAGCTTTCTTCATCCTAGTTTCAAGTTTTATTCTTCAAAAAAATATCTCCTAACAAGATGAAACCTTCTGACTTCATTGCTTCAGCTGATAAATCTTGAAAATATTGTGCTTTCACCCATAGGGAATGTATCTTCACTTTCAACTGGCAAAAGCACACTTATAACAGGGCCTGTTTATCCTGTTATGAGAAGAAAAGAAAATGTTCTGGCTTGAACTGTGGCTCTTTCCCCATTACTGCTACTAGCTTCGCTGCCTTCTGCAAACCTCCTTCTTCTTCACCTTCTACTCCACCCCCTATTCCATCAACCTCTAAAGATCCCATCCCTTTTTCTCCATCAGCCTATTTAAATCTTTCTCCATCACCTAATCCTCTGGGTCCTTCTCTCCAATCTAGACTTGCTGCTACTCCCCCAAGAAATCTTGCTGCTCCCAGGGCCATGCTTCAACCTTCTAACAATTCTTCTCCTTCTTCCAACATCTTGAAGCACAAAAGGTCATATAATAGCCAGCAGTCTTCATCTTCTCTTGTTTCATCCAAAAGGCCCAGAACATCTACTTCAAACACCAAATCCAACACCAGTCCTCCTCATCTATCAAAAATAAAAAATCCTTTCTAAACATAAAAAATCCCACTCCATCACCAAGTAAGCCTTTTATCTATGATCATGATAGTGTTGACACAGGTTAGTTGTCTTTTTTTTATTTTCTTAATCTTCAGGTTTTAATTTGCTGATATTTTAATTTGATAAGCGTCCACCGGTTCTCCAATTTCATATTCAGCTTATGAACTACCAGAACCTAATCCAAGCTTCCCTAGAGTTCCAATTAACCTAGTGTCTGAAAAGCTTTTTACTAATTTTAATAACCTTATTGCTTATTTCCAACAATACCCGCCCTCTGATAGATCAGAATCTTGGATGAGAGAGCAACTCACCGCGCAATACGGGGGGCGGACTTGTTAGCAAGTCCGCAACCTTGGACTCAAATTCACCACAGATTGAACACACATTGAGCTATTGACAAAGGAACCATACAATCAGGGATGAACACCACTCAGCATAACAGTTTTTGTGGGTCTTCAAGTAGAGTTCAGTATGAGTTCAGTATGAGTTCAGTCTGAGTTCCATCTGAGTTCAGTCTGAGTTCAGGTTGGGGACTTGCTAGCAAGTCCACCCCCTATATTGCGTAGTGACTGTTAAGAGACCTTTTCAAAATAGCCAACTGGCTTCAACACTATCGTGACCATGAAATAAGATTCGAATCCCAGGAAATCGATCAAGGTCCTTCTAAATTTTCTAATTTCGATTCTTCAAAAGATAACAACCCTTGATGGTGCTCTTCCTGGTATGTAGCTTTCTTGAATAATGTTTGAAAAATAAAATATAAACATCTAAACTACCTAAAACTAAAATACCTTTTATTTTATTTTATTTTTTTTATTTATTTATTTTATTTTATTTTATTATTATTATTATTATTTTTTATATTTTTAGTTATTTTATTATTTATTTTATTATTATTATTATTATTTTATTTTTTTAATTATTTTTATTTTACCATTTAAAATAAAAGATTTTTTTTCTTAAAAAAAAAAAAAAAAAGATAGTTTTGAAATAAAAGTTAAAATTTAATTTTTAAAGAAAGATAAACGAATGTGAAAAGAAAGATAAAAAAAAGTAATAAAAAATTTTTTTAAAATAAAATTTTAAAAGATGCCCCCCGGCCATTTGATGAGCCATACCCTCGACATCATACCCACATCCAAGTGCAACTTGATGTGGTTACACAATTTTAAGAAATTGAAAAGAAAATAAAATAAATGAAAGTTTTTAGAAGATAATTTTTATAATGATGATCACTGGGTGGGCTCCCTCCAATTTATAAAAATGATTAGAGACCACCAGTGAGCATCACCTTTACAATAATTCATAATATATATTAAAGAAAAGAAATCACAATCTAACATAAAAAAATCAAAAACAAAATAAATTAAAAAGAATCTTGAATCCGGTGTTGAGAGCGGTTTCTCTTGATTCGTTCCAGTTTATAGTCTTAGTGGACTTCCTATAATTAAAAGACAAAGCCAGGATTCAACTAGAAACAGGGAAAATTTTGAAAACAAAAATTATGGGGTAATTGTGTATAGAGCAGCCAGCCCATCAATTACCCCCACACTTGCCAATATTAAATTAAGAAGGTTCCCCTGTGAACACTTCTTCAAATAAATTTTAAAAAAAAATTTCCAACACTATCTTCACCCATATTTTAAGAATTTTAAGTTTTTTTTTTGAAAATTTCAAAGAAGGTCTTCTTGAATCTCGTTAAGTTTCATCATGGTTTCGTCGCCCATATGCAGTTTAACGATAGTAAAGTATTTTTATAAAAAGAAGATAGTTTATCCTCGTTGCGGAGGTTGATAAGATTTTTATAAACATCATAGTTTATCCTCATTGCAGAGATATCCATAAAGTTTCATAAATGTCATAGTTTATCCTCATTGCGGAGGTTAATAAAATTTTCGTTGATATTATAGTTTATCCTCATTGCGGAGGTCAATAAAATTTGATAAATGTCATAGTTTATCCTCGTTGCGGAGGTAGACTTCGGCACTCCTGGTGCCTCTAGGATAGAACCGTTTCACTTGATCGGCTTCTACCCTCTTCTTCAATACTACTCCATCCAACTCTTCTAGCACATATGAACTGCCGGAAACTTGCTCCTTGATTTTATACGGTCCATTCCACCTATCTGCAAACATCTTTCCCCACTGACTTTCCAAACTCCTATTATACACCAGGACCATATCACCTGGGTTCAAAGGTTTCATTAATCGATTTGCCAACCGCTCATCCCAATATCTAACTGATTGATTTCAAATCTTCATCATCCGCGAATATGCCTTTTCTAAATATTCTTCTTTCTTTTCTAGCTGCATCATTCTTGCACACAATAATTCTTAAGTAGTTTTGACCATGTCCCAGTCAACTCCAAGATATGATTCAGCTTCTAAATCAACCGGTAAAACTGCTTTCTGTCCAAAAACAAGTTCATAAGGTGAAAATCCGGTCGTCCTTTTGGCAGTGATTCGATCAGCAAATAAAACTAAAGGTAAATAGTGCCTCCATTTTTCGGCACTTGTCCCACACATTTTAACTAAAGCATCCTTGATAACTTGATGCCCCCTTTCAACCATGCCTTCAGCTTCAGGATAATATGGGGTTGCTACCCTAACCTTTGATCCAACTTTCAATACGGCCTCTTTAAACTCTGTCTTAAATTCAGGACCTCCATCTACTGTTACCAACTTCATCACCCCATACCTATATACCCAATTATTCAAAAAAAATTCTGCCACATTTTTGGCAGTTAAATTAATAAGAGGTGCTGCCTCTACCCAACCAGATAAATCATCTCTGGCCACAATTAAATATTTATACCGTCCCTCTTTTGTATGAACGGGATCTAAACTAACTCTTCCAAAGAGCATATATTCACCGGTCGCGCGTCCAGGTTCTTTTGGCCTTAAATAACTTTGTCTTTGACATTCTTCGCATGACTGAACCCACTGTTTAACAGCCATATTCATGCCAGGCCACCAAAATCGATCAGAAATTCTTCTAAATGTTTCTCAAACGCCTCTATGCCCAAGATCTTCATGCAGTGATTTCAAAACTAATTCTTTCCCCTTCTCTTGAGTTATAACTACTTGAGGATTTGGATACCTTCTCCTCATTAAACGTCGACCAGATAGGTAAAACGTAGATGACTTCCTCTTGATAGCCACCCATTCATCGTCTTGACAATCTTCTGGCCTCTCTAAAGTCAACAAATATTTGACTAACAAAAAATAAAAACCAGTCTGACCCCAGACTTCATCTTGAAAATTGATTAATATAACATCAATAGGGACTTCTCTATCACCAATATCACCTGCACATGAATGAGCCAATAATCGTTGACCCCTAAATAATTCTTTAATCAAGCTATGTCGACATTTTTCTTCTGAACCTTTGCATCCTTCGTAAACTGTATTCGAAAATACCTCTTTCTCTTTATCCACCTTTTTATTTAAATTCTCTAATTTTCCAACATATACACCATTCCTTAATTTACTACTATCCCACACTACCAATCCATCTTCCTCTACATACACCACATCTTCTTCTACCTCCTTTCTACCAAATTTATCTACACCTTTTCCAACACCTTTATTAACATAAAAACTATTTTCCAGTTTATCCTCTTGGTGGAGGTCATCATCACCATAATCTAAACACAATAGTCCTTCCAGTTTAACCTCATGGGGGAGGTATGGAAAGTCTTCAGCTCCTTTAGTGCTGGCTTTGATAATAGGTATATCTTCATCGAACTCTTCTGAGTCTGAATCTTCTTCAGTGGGTGGTCTCCTTGATAAACCATCTGGCATAGTAAAAGTTTTGCCAGGCTTATGAACTAAATCAAACAAAAAATGTTGAATAAAAGCTACCCATCTCTTCATGGGTGCGTTTGGTAAACTTGGGGAATTAATCATCTGGATTAACAATTTTGCATCCACTTGAAACTCAAAATGTTGCCCCCACAAAATATGCTGAAGTTTCTTCAGTATTTTCGCCACACCACATAATTCCAATTTTGGTTGAGAATATCTTGATTCGACCTCAGTAAATACTACAGATTCATACCTAACTGGCCTGATGTAACCAGCTTTATCCATCTGAGATAAAACCACCCCAGCTGCAACCTGACTTGAATCTACTGCTAAATAAATTCTGCCAGCATCTTTTCCATAATCCAACTTGTGCAGGACTAAATCCTTCCCCAAAACCTCCTTCAACTTCACAAAAGCCTTCTCACACTCTTCATCCCACTCCCAGTCTGCATCCTTTCTCGTTAACCGTCTCAATGGAGCTGCCAATGAAGAAAAGTCCTTGATAAACATTCTAAAATATACACAAACGCCTAAAAACCCTCTAACTTTGGTCGTATTCTTGGGTCTTGGCCAAGACTGAATTTTGTTAACTTTCTTCTTGGACATAATCCTACCCTCTCTACATACCACATGGCCTAATATTTCTAAGGCTGGCACACAACATGAAAATTTTGAACCTGAAATAGTTAAGCCAGCCTCTTCAATTCAAAACAAGATTCTTTCTAAAGTAATTGCAAACTCCCAAATGAATTTGCGTATCCGGGGATTCCCTTCCAACACCTGGTTATCATAGTCGGTTGTTGGTCCCTTAATTCCTCCATCATCTATAAAGATTCCAGCATATTGTGGAATTTCATCTTGAAGGATCCAAGCCATCTGAGCTTGATAAACTGCAACCGAATTTGTTGCTCCTTGAGGTAATCTTGTTAACTGTAAACGTCCAAGTGGCGTATCGAATGTAGTGAGAGGCCTTGAGTCCGGATGTAACTCCCTCTCATCATATCAACTCATAATATCTCCCAATCCATAACACACTCTCCCTGCAAACGCTTCAACAAACTCCTCAGCACTTGGCGGTATCCCAGCATCTTTTATTGTAACCCTATTTAATTCCCTAAGATCATGAACAACTCTAAGCTTGCCATTCGGTTTCTTGATACAAAATACCAGACTAGAATAACTTGATGTTGATTGCTCATACAGTCCAGTGCGTATCTGTTCTCTGACAACTTCAATATAGGCTTCTTTTAATGCAGCCAGAATAGGAATCGGTTTCTGCTGCCACGGTTCATGACATACCACAGGAATCTTGTAAGGCTCCCCATAGGAATGCTTCAACACACCCCTCTCCTCTTCTACAAAAGCAATGGCCTTCTCTCGCTTGACTATCACATCCAACAACAACTTCTTCTCTTCTCCAGACAACCAACCATCAGGTCCAAAATTAACAACACCAAGTCTCTCAAAAGTGATTCTTGACGTCTCAGAAAATTCAGGCGGATTCTTTACCAAGGGACTTTCATAAGGATCTCTTGATAACCTTGGTCTTCTCAAAGGTGGATTTAATTCAGCAGGTAGCGGTTCATTAATAGGTCGAACTTTATTTGCTACTTTCTTATATTTGGCTGCGTCCACATCTAAATAAACTTGAGGTAAAACATTTTCTTTTGTATTGCCATTAAAACTTTCATCAAATGAATCTTCTTCATCGCCAGAATTGGAATAAGAAAAATTAGAAAAATATTTTATTTCATTTTTAAATTTTACCCTTTTCTCCTTTCCCTCCTCTAATTTATAAACAGATTTTCCAACACCTTTGCTTCACTTATCCAACAGTAAATCGCCTGTAAAGAAAGTTGGCAGTTTAACCTCTTGCTGGAGGACGGGAATTGAATTTTCACAAAAATTATTCTTTTGTGTTTTAATTATACTGAGATTTTTTATTGGATTTTGATGTGATTTTTGCAGTTTACCCTCTTGCTGGAGGTCCGTAATAGAAGGAGATACTTGCAGTTTAACCTCTTGCTGGAGTTCCGGAAATGAATTTTCACAAAAATTATTTTTTTGTGTTTTAATTATACTAAGATTTTTAATCGGGTTTTGATAAGATTTTTGCAGTTTACCCTCTTGCTGGAGGTCATAAAACATACCCTTCCAATTTTTATCCAACCTAATTTGGCCCATTTGGCCTTTTTCACCATTTTTAAATTTAATAGAAAAACAGGGTAAATCCAATAAACATATAGAAAAGTCCAAAACGTATTTGCACTCCAAAGTAATATTAACAGAAAATAATTGAGAATCCACTTGAATTATCTCCAAGTGAGCTGACCTATTGCAATCCGGGATCTCATCCTGAGGAGAGATTACAACATTAGAGTGATCAGCCCCTGCTACCCCAAAAAATGAGGGCATCCATCCCTTTCCAACAAACATAATTCACCAGAAGCCGTCCGTTTAATATGCCGCTTCTTGGTGCAAACACAACACTGGCACAGAGTAGTAATCCCTGGCCGTGTTTCCCAACCTTCATCTCCAGGAGGCGCTAACCGCATATGTAACCTCCGCATATCTTCACCAGTGATCTCCAAACTAATCCCCATGCCAGCTTGATACCCTATCCTGGCCTCAAAATCCATCAAAAAAGGACCCCCAAGAACAGTTTTGACTGCTCCTCTGGCCACATAAAAGTGAACCTTACCAACAGATCCACCAATGCCTAACCTGACATGCTCAGCTGTGCCCATCAGCTCTTTTGCATGCCCTCCAATACCTCTGAGGTTTCCACCAGTCCCACTTTTAATTGGCAAGCCTATACTCGTCGCTTGCTCCAATGAAATTAAATTAATTTGAGACCCTGAATTGACCAAGGCCTTTACTTCTTTACCGCTAAGAGTTACCACCAGGTAACCCAGGGGAGCAGAAAAATGTGTATCTACATCTTCCCCAAACTTTTCAGCATTTTCACAAATATATTCCACCTCTCCAAAGGAAACTCGACGCCTCGTCAAATGCTTCTTTTGCTTTTCAGAAAGCGCCGGACTAATCGTAAATAACTCCCCTAAAGATAAGGGAATCTGCAGTTGATTCACCCTATTCAAAACTGCGTCCATCGCATTAGCTTGACCAGAAACTACTGGCCGCTCATACTGGACCTTTGATTTAACAACCTTGGCCCTGGGTACCTCTTGAGGTCCAACCGAGCCATCTTCACCCCCCATTATAACATCTTCACTTTCTATAACCCTAACTCCGTCACCAGCTTCTTGCACTAATCCTGATCCATCGCTAGTCCTTCTTACTCCCTCCATTGGGATGGGACTGCTAAAACTTGGTCTGGGTAGAGACGCCAACGGTACGTCCTCCTCAGAATCCGAATCATCCTCTGGCATAGGCTCACCATTTAAATCAAACTTGCCATAACTAGGGGGCCCCATATCAGCAATCCCCTTCTGCATTTTATATAATTCATCCTTAGAGTAAGGGTTCAATTTGTTGGCGGCAGTTTGAGCACTAGAATTTTTGTCCTTAGAGTAAGGGTTCACTTTGTTATTGCCTTGCCAGGATTAGCCATAAATTGGCTCTGTATACTACTTTTTTCCTTAGTAGAAGCTGCTCTTCTAGCAGCATTAACATCGTATTCGCCATCCATACAGCTACCCTCCACCTGGGCAACCGTCGCCAGCTCTAAACCACCAAAAGAAGTAGAAAACGTGGCTTTACTGACCTCTTTCTCTTTACCTTTGTCAGCTTTTCCACCATTACCATTACCATTTTTGCCACCCTTGGCATTAACATCTTCATCTGTCACCTCTTCAAATCTGGCTCTCCTTTCAGCCGTTAAACTTCTTCTGACCAAATCAGAAGGAGACTGTCCATCACTGGGCTTGATGAACGAACCATCAGGAAATTTATAAACTTTACCATCAAATAAAACTCGCCCAGAATCCATATCCTTATCAAGAGCAAAACAAACTGTTGCTCTGTGCCCCCTCCTATTACAATAGGAGCACACCTTTGGCTCATTATAGCCACCTCTATATCCATTACTACCACCATTCCCACCATTTCTCCCATTGCCTGGGAAGTGGTTACCATTATTATTGCCATTATAATTTCGATGTTCATAACCTCTGGACTGATAAGAAGTCGACGTCGATGAAGAAGCGATTGGGGCCTTGTTGGTCATCTGAGTCTCTTGAACAAATATTTTTAATTGTTTCGTTAAATCGGCCTAGTGATCGACCATCTTATTATCTACATTGCCCTCAACTTTAGCAGCAGGTAATCCCATTTGAGCCTTCTTGGCCTCCTGGGCTTTTATCATAATATTGTTGTTTTCGGCCAAAACTTTGCTAACCTTGCTAACATATTGAGTGCAGGACTCTTGATATTTGTCCAACGCCAATAACTTTAGATGGGATTGAATGTTGTCCTTGATAACCTCCAGAGCCGGCAGTTTCTGCTCACCATTAGGCAGTTCCTTCATCAAATCTTTTCTTGAAAGATCCTTCAAGACGTCCATACGAATATCCCTGTTGCATGCTGTCCAAAACAAATCTTTTGCTTGATTCTCATGCACTAACTTATCCACCAATATGAGATATTCCACCACTTCATCAAACTGAACACAGAGCTTTTTGAAGTCAGCCATAGAAGAAACTCCACCTTTTGCTTGCCAGTCTCCAACAATTTTATTGAGGTCCATCATAGTAAACCTAACACCCCATCCATCAACCATAGCTTTAGAAAGCTTAACCCAATCCTTGTCCTTAAATGCCTGCATAGCAATAACCTCTTTTTCCACCTCCCTATCAGCAATAAAAAATCTAACTTGCTTCACCATGTCCACATGAGAAGCACCATCAACAGCAGCAGCAGCTTCATACCTGCTAATGAACCATTTAACCTCCTCCCCATCAAACTTTGGGCCATCCCAAGAAACAATTCTAACTGAGGGAGTAAGAGGGTTAGAAGATCCAGAAGCAACAGAAGAAGAAGACATCCCAATAATTAATGAAAAGCGTTAACAATTGATAAAATAACAAGCCTCTTGCAGGCCAATAACAAAGATCCAATTAGAGTTCCAGAGAATAAGCCTCTTGCAGGCTAAGAACGTTCTTGATCCAAGTAAGTCTTTAAATAAAGCTAGAGATATTGAAACCCACGTTGGGCGCCAACTATGGTAAGGTAAACTCTTACAGTCGCCTTGCTGTAAGCAGAATCCGGAGGAGATGTGTGGATTTAGCTGAAAACCCTGTCCTTCCAACAAAAAATAACAAAATAAGAATTCTAAATCACTAAGCTAACCAGTCTACTTGGATCTGATTGATAAAAATAATGAAACTCTAAAATATTTAACACTTATTGAGATTTAAATAAAAGTGGCTGTTGAGAAAAGAAATACTGATAACAACAATTAAGGTGTACCAGTGAAAGATCTGAAAAGATTGACTTTTATGTTTTTATAATAATTTGAATTTTTATGAGACAGCAATAATCAAGTCCCAGTGATGAAGACCTTTCTAAAGGTACCCTGTATGAAGTGTGATTTAAATTGTTGAGTAGTATTTCTAAAATGTTATATATAAGATAAAAGTTATAAGGGTATTACAATTATTTAATTTGTTGAGTAATAAAAAATGAGACCATGGTGGTTAAAGATTAAGCTGTATGTTCTATCCCCCCTCTCAATTTCGAGTTTGAGAGGCGCTTAAGTATTCCTACTCACGTGCCTAAGTTTTCCCCTCCAGAGCTCTCCCAGAGTCAATCTGGAGCCCGTACGGAGTCAAAGCGGAGTCCGTCCGGACTTCTGGACTTAATTAGAACCTTAAAAACTATAATAAAAAATCTAGAAAAATTACACATGATAGAGCTACTTCCCCTTTATATTCCAAACTAATTTTCGTAGTCTGCGCAGCTCTAATTACCCCGTGAAAATTCATCGAAGTTAAGTAATTTCTGAAAACGTAAATATTTCTATAAAACTTTAAAATTCATTTAAAAATATAATAAAAATAGTAAAAATTCTGGGAAAATTTCCCAAGGTTCTTGAGTGACTCGACTTGATACTTATAAACTTTTCAGACCGTAAAAATAAGTTTTCTCTGTAAAATAAATTGTTTTTGTGTAGGCATTTGCTCGTGACCAATTTCTTCATATTTAAAACTCAAATAAATTAAATAAAACCCTTTTATATAAAAATAATAAGACCAATCTTGCATGCCGTAATAACTCCATTTACGTACTTAGGTGCCATACTAAACTTTAGGCTACCACAACGGTCAACGGAGCTCGTGTTTTTATACCCGGGCATCTGTCACGCGCCACATGACACTTGAGGCAAAAGCAGCTCATTAAATCAATAATACAGAGGTCTAAATCCATACTTGAAGCGCAAAAAGCAATTCTCCATAGCAACTGCGACTTTCCTTTGTGTACTAACTATTCAACCGCGCTAGCCTCTAAACTCTAAATCTAAATTAGTTAATCTCTCAATAGTGTGTCTCAGTCTTTTCCTCAATAAGTGACGCACAGCGCAATAGTCAATGTAATAGTACACTAAAAGGTTTATTAAATGTCTGTGAATTATTAAAAGGGGTAGTGAGCATGGACGGAATGGATAGTGGAGGATTAAAGGGCTGATGGATGTTAGTGAGGAGGGCCCAGGTGTAATGGATGTATTTTTAATGGTCTGTGGTGTTCAGAATAGTGGTTGGGTATGAGGTCAATGCAAGGAGGAGTAAAGGATATAAAAGGGGTTGGGTTTTTGGTTCGACATTCTTTAGAATTAAATCATAAAATGTATATATAGTTAATAGTGGTAAAGCTTTAGGTTAAAACATTATTATTGTATCATTTCATATTTTCTCAGTAATCATTTCTAAATTCTAAATCTTTGATTATTGAGTTTCCAACCCTTTGTGAGATTTTAAGAATTTTAATATTACCTTTAAACTATATTAGAATTCTCCTCAAACATATCGTGAAGAAGTAGTTCTTCCTTTGAGTCATCTTTGAATCACTTCCTTGAGCATTTCCTCTGTGCATCAAAGAAGTTCCTAAAACACCTCCCTCCATCTCACTTTCAGGAATACCCTTGACCTTGTGCGTAGGTTGTCTGGTGACATGGAGCCTCCATTTTTCAGCACTTGTCCCCCACATCTTAAGCAAAGAATCCTTAATAACTTGATGCCCTCTTTCTAATATTCCTTCAGCTTCAGGATAATATGGGGTTTTGACCCTAACATTTTATCCGAAATTTGATATAGCTTCCCTAAACTCTGTCCCAAATTCAGTACTTCCATCAACCCTCACCAACTTCATGACTCCATAACTATATACCCAATCCTTCATTAAAAATTCTGCCACCTTTCTGGCATTATAATTGATAAAAGAGTCTGCCTCTATCCAATCAGATTAATAATCTCTTGCAGCAATTAAATATTTATATCTTCCATCCTTTATATGATCAGCATCTAAACTATCCCTCCCAAAAAGAGTGTTTTCACTGGTTGCATTTCCAAGTTATTTTGGTATTAAATAACTTCTTTTTTGAATTTATTCACATTAATGAGCCCAATTTTTAACAGTTATCTTCATACCAGGCCACCAAAATCTACAAGCAATTTGTCTAAAAATTTCACCAAAACCTCTATGCCTAAAATCTTCACACAGTGATTTCATAACCAGATATTGCCCTTTCTTTTGAAGAATTACAAATTGAGGATTTGAAAACCTCCTTTTCATAAGCCTTCTACCAGATAGATAAAATTCTAGTGACCTCCTTTTGATAGCAACACATTCATTACTATCACATATATCTGCTTTTCCAAGGTTAATAAAAGTTTAACCAGAATCATATAGAGTCAAGTCTGTCCCCAGACTTCATCTTTAAATTCTATTAATACTATATTGATGGGAAATTTTCTATCACCGAAATCATCTCCTCATGAATGAGACAGTAATTTTAAACCCTGACTTTCCCTACTTATTATAAATGATTATAAAATTTCCACCTCTGTACTTTCCAACCTTCCTTTACCCAAATTTTCTTCTAAATTTTTAACACTTCTTTCAGAATCAACCACTTCTTCATCATCCAACCTCCTATTAATCAAATTTTCACAATCTCCCAGTGTCTCTTTAACCAAATTATTCAATAATCACATATATAAACCATTCACCAATTTACTACTATCCCACACAATTTTTCCATCCTCATCATAATACACCACATCTTCTCCAACCTCTTTTTTACCAAATTTATCTACACCATTATCAAACTACCAAAGTACATCATTTTTCATAATTATACAACTAGCCAGTTTGACCTCATGGAAGAGGTCATCATTTTCATTATTTATGCATATTGATACAGCCAGTTAAGCCTAATGGGGGAGGTTGTCATTGTAATTATTTATACAAATTAAGCCCTCTACTTTAACCTCATGGGGAGGTAAGGGAAATCTTCAGCAAATTTTATGCTAGCCTTGATAACAGGTATATCTTCATTGAATTCTTCTGAGTCAGAATTCTCTTCAGTAGGTGGTCTTCTTGAATAACCATCTAACATAGTGAACGTCTTTCCAGGCTTATGAAATAAATCAAAAGAAAAATTTTGAATAAAAGCTACCCATATGTTCATGGGTGCATTTAGTAAACTTGGGGAATTAATCATTTGAATTAAAGATTTTGCATCCACTTGAAGTTTGAAGTTTTATCCCCATAAAAAATTTTAAGTTTCTTTAAAATTTTTGTCACTCCACAGAGTTATGATTTTGGTTGAGAGTATGTTGATTCTAACTAAATAAATACCACAAATTCATACCTTACTTGTCTAATATAGCCAGCTTTATCCATATGAGACAAGACTACTCCAGAAGCAATCTGATTTTAGTTAACTGCTAAATAAATCCTGCCTGCATCTTTTCCATAATTCAAGTTATGCAGGCCAATATCTTCTCCAAAAACCTTCTTCAATTTCCCAAACACCCTTTCACACTCTACATACTACTCCAATCTTCATTCTTTCTAGTAAACCTTCTCAAAGGAGCCGAAAATGGAGCAAATTCCTTGATAAAAACTCTAACATAAACACGTACATCTAAAAAGCCTCTGACATTGGTTGTATTCTTGGGTCTTGGCCAGGACTGAATTTTGTTAACCTTATTCTTTGAAATAATATTACCCTTCCTACATACTATATCACCTAGAATTCATAAAGTTGGTACGCAACAAAAAAATTTGAAACCTGAAATATTTAACCCAGCCTCTTCAATCCTAAACAAAATCCTCTCCAGAACAACAGCATATTTTCAAATGAACTTTTGAATCCCAGGATTCTTCTCCAACACTTCAATATCATAATCTGTTGAAGGTTCTTTGATTCCTCCATAATCAATAAATATATCAGAATATTGAGTAACTTTATCTTGAAGAATTCAAGCCATCTGAGCTTGATAAAACAAAACAAAATTTGTTGCACCTTGAGGTAACCTGTCAATTGTAATTGTCCAAGTGTAGTATCAAAAGTAGTGAGAGGCTTAGAATATGAATGTGAATCTCTCTCATTAAATCTCTCCATAATATCATTCAAACCATGACACACTCTTCCAGAAAACACTTCCACAAACTCCTCAGAGCCAGGTGGTATACCAGCATCTTTCATTGCAACCCTGTTTCATTCCCTAAGATCATGAACTACTCTGAGCTTGCTGTTCAGTTTCTTGATACAAAATACCAGACTAGAATAACTTCATGATTATCTCTCATAAAGTCCATTAGGAATCTATTTTCTAACAACCTCAATGTAATCCTCTTTTAAAGCAGAAAGAATTGGAGTTGGCTTCTACTACCACAGTTTATGGCTTACCACTATAATCTTCTAAGGCTTCTCATAAGAATGCTGCAACACACCTCTCTCCTCTTCAAAAAAAGCAATTGCATTTTATCTTTTAACCATTACATCAAGCAAAAACCTCTTCTCTTCTCCTAAAAACCAATCTTCAGGTCCAAAATTAACAACACCTAATCTCTTGAAAGTAATTCTTGATGTTTCAGAAAATTCAGGCCAATTCTTGACTAAAAGACAATTTTAAGGATCTCTTAATAAAATTGGTGTCTTCAAAGTTGGGCTTAAGCCAGCTGGTAGCAGTTCATTAAATGGTCTGACCTTATTAGCCACCTTTTATATTTTGCTGTATCAACATCCATTTTTACTTAAGGAATAATATCTCTTCTAGATCCACCATTAAATAAATTTTAATCAGAACTTTCTTAATCATCAGAATTAGAAACCAAAAGAATTTATAACATAATTTTTATCCCCTTTTCCTTCATCTATTTTTTTATTTAGTTTTATATTGCTGTAACTACCATTTTCCTCCACAATATTCTCAGTAAGTAAAGTTGGAAGCTTAACCTCTATCTGGAGGACAGAAATAAAATTATCACAAATATTATTTCTTTGTGAATTAATTTTAATAAGATTTTTTGTTAATTTTAATGAGTTAATTTCAGTTTATACTCTTTCTGGAGGCCATAAAATTTACCACCTGATTCAACACCACTATATTTCACCATATTATCCAAATTACCATTCCAAATTTTATCCAACACAATACAACCTATCTTTCCTCTTGAATAATTTTTAAAATTTATAGAAAATTTTGATAATGATAATAAAAATATAGAAAAATCCATCACATAATGAAATTCCAAAGATATATTAACAGAAAATAATTGAGAGTCCACTTGAATTATCTCCAAGTGAGCTGACCTATTACAATCTGGGAACTCCTCTTGAGGAGAGACTGCCATGTGAGAGAGATCAGCCTTTCCTACTCCAAAAAATGGGGGTCTCCAGAATCATCATTTTTAATTAATTCAACAGAAGCTGACCTTTTTATGTGTCTCTTCTTGGTGCAAACACAACACTGGCACATAGTGGTAATATTAGTTCTAGTATACAAACCTTCATCTCCTGAAGGTGAAAACTGCATATGTGAACAGAGCATATCTTCACCTGTAATTTTCAAACCAATTTTCATACTAGATTGATAACCAATCTTGGCTTCAAAATCCGTCAAAAAAGGACCACCAAGAGCTGTTTTTACAACCTCTTTGGCCACATGTAAATGCACCTTACCAACTGATCCACCTACACATAATTTTACATGCTCTTCTGTTCCCATAAGCTCAGTAGCATTTCCACCAATACCTCTAATATTACGACCTGTAGCAGTCCTGATTGGTAAGACTTTTAATCTAGCTTGCTATATAAAAATAAAATTATTTTGAGACCCAGAATCCACCAAGACCTTTACCTCTTTACCATTAAGAGTTACCATTAAATATCTTAGAGGAGCAGAAAAATGAGTTTCCACCTCCTCACCAAAATTCTCCACCTCTCCAGCTGCTACCAATCTCCTTTTCAGATGCTTCTTTTGCTTATCTGAAAGGGCAAGACTAAATTTAAATAATTCACTTAAAGATAGAGAAATCTGAAGTTAATTCACTCTACCCAAAACAATATCCATCACATTTTCTTGACCAGTCACTACTGGCCTTTTATATTGAAAATTAGGTATAATAAACTTGGCCGTGGGAACCTCTTGGGGACCCACATTTCCATCTTCACCCCCCATTTGAAATATTCAGAATCAATAACCCTAACTACATTGCCTACTGCTTTCACTAATACAGATACATCACTGTTCCTCCTCACACCCTCCATTGGAGTGGGAACACTGAAACTTGGTCTTGGAAGTGATGGTAAAGGTACATCCTCCTCAGAATTCAATTCTTTATCAAAAGGCATACATTCACCATTTCAATCCAAAGTACCAAAAATAGGAGGTTCCATATCAGCCATCCCCTTCTGTATTCAATTGGTTTCATATTTAGAAAAGCTTTTCTTCTCCAAAATTTTTGGTTACACCTTGACTGGCATAGCCCTAAGTTGACTTTGAATTCTACTCTTTTCTTTAGAAGAAGACTCCACATCATATTCTCTTTCCTTACAGTTATCACCCACTATAACAACCAAACACATTTTCAATCCACTAAAAGATGTAGAAAATTTGACCTTACTGACCTCCTTCTCTTTGACTATTTCAACTTTTACACCCCCATTTCCATCATCATTTTTCCCACCTTTACCATTATCTTTATTACCAGAAATATCTTCAAACCTGGCCCTCTTTTCAGCGGCAATATTTCTCCTAAATAAGTCCAGTGGAGCCTTCCTTTCACTGGGTTTGATATAAGATACATCAAATTTGACTCTACCAGCATGCAAGGCCCTATCCAAAGAATAAAAGTCACCAGCCCTGTGCCTCCTCCTATAACAATAAGAGCACAACCTGGGTTTTCTATAACCACCCCTAAAAAAATTTCCAACATTACCAGAAAATCAGTTATTGTTTCCATTAAAACAATATTTACTCCTCTCATAACCCTTATATTGATAAGAAAAATATGAAGAAGAAGAAGAAGAGGACACAGGATCCCTATTAGCCTTCTGAGTCTCTTGGAAAAAAATTATTAGCTGCTAAGTCAAGTCATCCAGGTGATTGACCATCTTGTTTTCTACATTCCCTTTAACATTTTCCACAGGCTTTCCCATTTGAGCCTTCTTAGCCTCTTGAGCTTTGGTCATAACATCATTATTTTTGGCCAAAACCTCACTAAACTTGCTGACATGATTAGTACAAGATTCTTTATATTTTTCAAGAGCCATAAGTTTAAGATACACCTGGATTTTCTCTTTGATAACCTCTAGAGCCAGAAGCTTCCATTCCCCATTCGAAAGTTCCTTCCTAAAAATTTTTCTTGAAAGTTCTTTTAATACATCCATTTTAACATCCTTACTAAATGATGACCCAAATAAATTTTTGGCCTAATTTTCATAGCCTACTCCTCCATCAAAGTTAAATATTTTACCACTTCATCAAACTTTCCAACAAGATTTTTGAAATTTACCACATTAGAAACACCACCTTTAGCCTGCAAGTCACTGAAAATTTTTTTGAGGTCCACTGTAGTATACCTAACACCTTATCTATCAACCATCTCTTTTGAAAACTTTAACCAATCCCAATTTTAATATCCATCCATAAAAATGATGTCTTTCTCCACCTCTCTGTCCAAAATAAAAATTTGAATTTGCTTCACCATATCCAAACATAAAGCCCCATCCACAGCAGCATCAGATTCATACCTTTTGGAAAACCATATAACGTCTTCACCATTAATCTTGGGGCAATCCCAAGATACAATACTTACCAATTCCATAACAGGAGAATAATCAAAAGCAAAACCAGATCCAGTAGCAGAAGACATACCAATAGTAATAGATTAAAAAGTGTTAAAGAAAATAAGTGTTCATTTAAATAAGCCTCTTTCAGGCTAGGATGGTCCAAGTACCAAGTAAGACTGTTAAAAGCCAAAAAAATTGAACCCCAAATTGGGCACCACCAATGTAGGAAGACTCTTACAGTTGCCTTTTTGTAAGCAGTATCCAAGGGAGTTAGATAAACCAAAGAAAACACTGTCACTTTAAGTTAATAGAGGATTCATAATTAATTAAGATAAAGCATCTACTTGATATAAGATTTTCAGTTGACCTATCAAAAATAGCAGTTCAGAGATTTAAAATTGTTGTTCTTAAACATCAGATGAAGAAATACTACAGTAAAGTTGTACTATGAAAAGTTATATAAATGAGAGACTTATATGTTTTTATGAAGTTTTTTATTTTAGTGAATAGATGTTAGATTTGAGTCAATGAAATTGAGACCTTTTTAATGATACCCTATAAGTGTTTATTCATAAGTTTCTGAGTAAAATTTATAATGTGTTATATAAAATTGTTATTTTTATTAGGGTTTTGAAAATTATGAAATTTTATGTAAAATAATGATGGTTGTTGTTAATCTTTGTTTTTATATAGGTGGATAGATAATATAACACTACTAATTCTGAGTCAATAGCCTTTATATGCATAGTCAATTAACACACCCCTCTTTTCCTTTCTGGAGTATCCCAGACACCACACATTATGGGGACAAACTTGCTAGCAAGTCTGCAACCTTGAACCTAAATTCATATCTAAGTGAGAACACATTGAGATATTGATGAAACCACAAGGAATAAAGTGTTAAAATACATTGAGCCTCTGATGAAGCTAGTTTGATTATTTATTGAAGTACAAGTGAAAACCTTTTGAAACAATTTTAAGCATTAAAAACACAAATTTGTAATGGTATGTTGAAATCAGCCCTTCCCACAGCTAAGCCAGTCTGGAAAGCTAAAAAATGTTTTAAATAATTTTATACTTTGTTGCATGTTAAATTATACACACCCCAATTTAAATTAAAAGAAAATTGATATTAAATGTTCAAATAATTTTACTTAATAGTTAATATATGATTAAATTATAAGGAACTATAGTAAATCATTCAAGAAAAATATTTTGGGAATTAATATCTTCCATTAAATTTCCACAGAAAGTATTTGAAAGAAAAAGTAAATTCTAATTATTAAAAAAGATTTGATTAACCATTATTGATATTTAAAATATCTGAAAAATTTAAAACACTTATAAAAATGAAAGGAATAATATTTCGTGATAAAATAAAGCTCTAATATATATATACATTCTGTTTTCTATTCAATCAATAAAAATGATATGCATTTAATAGTATTTTTACATATATATTAACGCTTTATATTTGAAATATTAAAAAAGAAAGACATAAAATGAAATTTTATTAGAATGAATAGTATAAAAATGGTTTGTTTGATTAATATTTTTTTTGAGTTGATTCCATTCCTTTTTCCATGCTATATAAAATATTTCTCATGTTTTATTGATATTTTATTTTTCAGAACACTATTACCTACCTCTACATTCCTACCTTCTGTCTTACAAAAAATTGCCTTCAATATTCTTCCCCTATCAAAAATTTCTTTTCTTTTCTCTTGATGTAATTATTTCCATGATTTTAAACCCTTTCTTCTGCCATCAAATGCTCTCTGACCCTTTAAAAGAATCCCTACCCCTTTCCAATTCTTCACATCACTATTTATCCCTTCCCACAACCTTAAAACCTGCTATAGATCATAGAAACCAAGATGGTTTTTTTGAGAAGGAAATTAAAATGGATTGATGAGAGGATAAGTGTAGCAAAAGGCAAATAGTGATGATAAAAATTGGAGATATGGGTTGAAAAAAGGGGTATAGAGTGAAGTAAAATGTGTTAAAAGTGGCTTTTAATACAATAAAGATAGAAAAAGGGATCAGAATGGGTTTAATTATTGATTGAAGGGTATTGGAAGGAGTGGGGATCAATTTTATAGGACAAGAAACAGGTTAAATTTGTGGGATGGGGAGTGAAAAAAAAGGAGGAGAGAAAATTAAAAGGTGAAAAGAAGGTAGAAAAACATTTTTTGAGCAAATATGATCACATATAAAGGTGCTAGTAAAAGTGAGAAAATTAGAAAAAGTGGTTGAGAAAAATTGAAGTAAAAGTTTTTAAAAATAAGATGGTGGATGCAATTGTATTACCAAATATCAGAATTCAACTTAATCTTATATTTCTTACTACAGAAGAAGCTTTACTTCAATCAAAAAAATACTGAGTTATGGCGTTAAATTCTTCACCCTGTTATACTAAATTGGAGACCTCCATTTAAAATTTAACTGAAAATAAATTCTAGTTTAAGGCTTTGTATATATCTTCAGTAGTTCAAGATAGATAAATTTTTACTACTGATATCAATAATAAAATTGAAAAAATAAAAATTAATGAAATATTGAAATTTATCAATACATAGTAATACATTCCTTCTTTTAAATAATTTCATTTAATGACAATAATAATTATACATATCCTTGAAAAATTAGTAAGATTTTAATAGGGGGTGTCAGTTCTGGCAAATCTGCACTTAACTTAAGTGCGGATTTCAAACCAAATCAGCACTTAAATTTTGCAAAAAAGTCACTTATTTCAAAAATGTGTGTCAGTTCTGACCTCAATTCAGCACTTTTTTTGTGTTTTTTTTTCAAAACCACATGTTAGCCACATCATCCCTTTCTTTCCCATACCATTTTGTACTCTACAAATGTCCTCTTTGTGTACTTCATTCACTTGGGTTGGTATTTTGGTTTGTTGCATATTCATTTTTTTTGGAATTTACAGTGAAAATCTTTTTTTTGGATGGCTCATTGGTTTTCTTTCACCAGCTCAACATGAATTTGCATATTTTCTGAAATCACATATTTTGTCAGTGATTTTTTTTTCATTCATCCCTCATATCCTTTTCCTATTCTCCTCCAACATCCCTCAAACAATTTGGTTTCATTCATTTTGTCATCTCATCTCTCCAGGTAAGTCACTTTATTCTTTTTTTTTGATTTTTTGATTACTAATTATAATTTTTTTTGTTTTTTTCTGTTTATTTTATTTTTTTATCTAAATTTTTTTTGTAAGTGGTTATTTTGGATTTAAATGGTATAATTAACCTTTTTTTTCTCTCCCTCTTTACTTTCTTTTTTAGCTCCATCACCCTACTCTTCATCCCTCCTTGACATGGTCATTATCCACCCTTTCCCATATTTCACTTTTTTTTGGCTCCATTTCATTGAAACACATACATTGCACATTCTTTATGCATTTCACTTACTCCATATTCAATTTCCCCACAATTCCAACATCAATCTTTCTCACTCTATTTTTCCTACTTTTCAATCAAGGTAAGTTTCATCTCCTTTTTTTCATGCCTATATGATATCTCATTCCTTTTATGAAAACTTGATATTTAAATATATGTATGAATCTTATCTGGATAACAGTGAACTTATAAAACTCCTTTTTATCTAATCTTCATTACCACTTATCAAGTTTTTGTAAAATTTTGAAAATCAGACTCGGAATTAGGGTTAGGTTTATTCAAATCTAATGTTCTTTTTACTGAAGATTCTCCTGAAGGCTACCTTTCATTTCCTACAAACAGATTTGAATTTGATTCAGTGGTTGCTGAGATATTGACCGTTAAAGTTGAGCCTTTTTTTCCAAATTTAAATTTTTATTTCATTTTTTTATGTAACAAATTAGAGTTAGGTTTATTTAAATCACATGTCCTATAACTGAAGATTATGCTAAAGCATATCTTTCATTTCCCACAAACAGGTTTGAATTAGGTTCAGTGGTTGCTGAGATTTTGACCTTTGAAGTTGAGCCTTTTTTCCATATTTCACTTGTCTTATTTCACATTTTTATATTGCATATTTAGAGGATAAGGATTCTGAAACTCTTATATGATTATTATCTTGGCATATATTCATTGCTCAAGAATATCACTAAAGCTCAAAAAGATGAAGATTTTTGCTTATGGGACACTCTACCTTCCTTTAACTCTTTTCTTGCTTTTCGACTCAAAAAGCTCTGTAATAAAGCATTTGAAGAAAATCATGAACTTGCAACCAAAGTTGGAATACCAAATTGGTGTGACTCCAGATGGGAAGATATCAGCCACGAATATCTTTTATTTTCTAATGTTATTATCACTCATTCTGGATTCCACAATAGGATTCATATTGATAGGAATGATGCTAATTTTCTTACTTTTGGTATATTCTCATATAACAATCCGATAACTGGCCAACCAATACCATCTCCAGCTAAAATCAAAGGACATGGTTTATATTTTCCAGACCACCGATGCATCATTGATTTTGGTTTGGGAAATGGTATCATCAAAACTATTTGTAATTATTCTAAGGATAATCATCTAAGGACCAAAGCTCCTCCTGGTTTGGAATCCTGTCAAGATTTAACACATTTTGGTTGCTCATTTTAAATCAGTCATAAGTTGATTCAATGAATCAACAAGGTAAAGAAAGAAGGTAAAGTTAATCAATGTAAAAAATTTTTATCTAGATCCAAAAAGTATGGGGATTAGAGTTGTCATCGAAAATTTTATATTTTTTCATAAATTTTTAATAAATATTTTTATGTATCAATTTCCTCAACTAAAGTAATGGGCCCACGACCTTGTTTTGTATAAAAGGTAATCATGATAACATTTGTTTGTTTCATGGGGTTCCTCTAGCCTATACATGTGGAAAGTCCCAAACTTTTGTTTCTAGATTCGATCTGCATTTTGGCTTGAGGGATTGTCATTACTTTAAACTAGGGAAATTGATATATATTAGATATTTATTTAATAATTTATGTAATTATATTGAATTTTGATGACTTCCACCACTTACTTCAATAAAATGCAGGGGGGGGGTATTGCCAAATTTTCAAATCTGACATGTGAAATTTATGACTTAGAAAAATTTTGGTGATATCCACCCCTTGCTTCAATAAAATGCAGGGGAGAGTATTGCCAATTTTTTAAAACAGATATAGAATTTTTTTGACTTTTAAATATTTTGGTGAAAATTTTTGACGAGAATGTGAAAGTAATTGTTTCCACCTTGAGCAGGTTTCTGGCTCAAAGGAATAGTAGTACCATCAATAAAACCAATACATCCTGGGAAGCCCTCTGCTTGCATAACCTGAGATGATTCAAGTCGCTCTTCTTTTGTTGGCCAGGTGAGAAGTTGAGATTCCAAGGAGTTGATGGCAGTGATACATCGTTTGGTATAAGTGTTAACTGAACCATACCCTAAATCAAAGACATTTTTTAAACGTTTCAAAGCGGCTCCATTACCATTTGAACCCAAACAACATAGTGTGATGGCCAATTGAATTGAAGGATGTTGTTGTTCTTTTTGAGAATTATTGTGAAATATGGGATGATCCTGAATAAGCTCAAGCAATTTAAGGAAACATTCCTGAGAAGTCCTGAACAGCTGTCTAAAACTGGGTTTAGATAGGTTAAGATGTGTTTGGATGGTGTACTTGGGGGTATGAAGTACTTGACACTTTCTGGGCAGAAGATAACATTTCGTGGCCATTTTTGATAAAAAGACAAAATCTTCTTCTTGATCAGAATCAGAATCGGAATCAGAGTCCAAGAGCAGTTCAAGAGCCAAGAAAGTCATTGCTTTATGTAATTTATCACGATTTGAAAGTGAGGAAGGCATAACTCTTATATGATATGATATGAAGATGTAAATGATGTACGATGTTTTGAGTTATGAAGTGTAATGCTGCGGAGTGCTGCGTATGAATGAGATGATGCTGAAAAATCAGTGAAATGGGACTTGATGGTGAAATCAGCACTTTTGGTTGAGAAAGTGTGGATTTGAGTGAAGTAAGTGACTTATTTCATTTTGAAATCCACCAGTATTGGGGCTAGTGTGTTTTGGAAATCCGCACTTATTTAAGTGCAGATTTGTAAGTGCGGATTTGCCAGAACTGACACCCCCTAATATCTATGAAATATTTTGGGAAAAAAACACACAATTAAACTCAAAAATCTCCAAGATATTTAGTAAAAAATAGAATAAGGCATTTACATTAAATAAAATCTAAAATTAAATATTATTTCACATACTTAAACATGATTTTTGGGATGAAGTTAATAAATTTTAATTTCCTATAGTGTGCTGAATGTCAGTTACAGATGTTGCTCCTAACCTCCATAAAATTACAATTCAAATTTCATACAAGAACTTTTTACATGTTTTCAATTTTAGTCTCAACTTTTAATTTTTATATAATCATCTACAAAAAATTAATTCAATTTATTTTCAATAAATTCAAATAAAATTTTTAAATATATTTTTTTAATTTTCATCCCGCTCTTGCCTTAATAATTTTTTTTTCAAAAAAATTTAGTTAATAGAATAATACCTTTATTAATTTTTTAATATCTTATCCTAAGTTTAATCTCAGTCTTGATGGATCTCTGATTGAACTCCCAATACAAATCTCATCATGAGAATTCTTCAAATTAACTTGAACATTAAACATATTTAATTTCTTTGAATTTTTTAAAAAAGTTTTAAAAATGAATAAGCTGGTATATGGTGTAAATGAGAAGCTATAAATTTAAGTACATAGGTATCTGGGAATAAAAAGACCTAATTAACTCATTTGTATTTATTTTTTTAAATGAGAGCTATAAGAGCCCTATTTATGAAGAAGTATTATATTTACCCCTATATATATTGATAAAAAGCTTATCAGGCTTCAAGGTCTGCCTGTAGTCTATACTCTAATACATTGGTATATCTATATTCTTTCAACTACATTAAAGAAACCTAGCTCATGAAAAAAATTAATTTTTTATGATAATGTTTTTTAATGAGTTATAAATTTTCTTTAATTTTTATGATGCCTTTAAAAAATATTAAATTTACTTAATTTTATTTTATTTGATATAATTTTGCTTTATTTTATTCTATCACACCATATAATACTATATTATATTGTGTTATATTTCATTTCATTTCACTTATTAATATTCTATTTAATTTAACTTGATTTATTTTAGTTTATTTTATTCCTTTACATCTTAATATAATTTTAATTCTCTTATTTTATTTCAAAGGTGATATATCATATGCAAATAACAGTATTTGAATTCCAAAAATGAGTTGTTGAACTCTGATGTAAACCCATATATCAGAGTACACAAACAAATTTAACAATTTGACCTCTTATCTACTGCTTTACATCAGAGTTCACCAACAATTTTTATGCATGTGTACTCTGATCTATGGCCATATATCACAGTACCACATCCACTTTTTTGTCTGTAAACTCTGATCTATGGCCATACATCAGATTCAGCACCTAATTTTAACCAGCCTAATGCTTCAACATGGATATACAAGAGCATCCATCAAATCTAATTAAATGAATTAAATGACATTAAGACTTATTATAATGTAATTGATAATAAATAAAAGAGATAGATGAGTATAATAGCTAGAATTAAAAAAAGATAAATACAAATGGAATAAAATGAGATAAAACAAAATAAATAATTATTATATTTTTTGAAAAGGAATGTAATTTAGTGAAATAAAGTAAAAAAAAATTATAGAATACATAACCAAATACAACTCAATGTAATAAAATAAAATACAATACAATGCACTTTAATTTAAGTTAATGAACTAAATAGAATGAGTGTATTAAAATATAATAAAATAAAATCAATTTAAAGAATTACATAATATAAATAAAATAAATTTATACTGAATTTTTTGTTGAATATTTTATTCAATATAAATTTTAATATTCATACAAAATTTTATTTTGTTATATGCATATTAATTATCTACTTGCAAAAAATATTCAATATGAATTTTTCATATTCATATTCATTATTTCATTGTGTATAAATATTCAATATGAATTTTTCATATGCATATTAATTATTTCATTGCATATAAATATTCAATAGAAATTTTTCATATGCATATTCAAGATGAATTATCATATGCATAATCAATATAAATTTTTATATGCATATTTTTTTTGGATGAATATTCCAAATTACTTTCATCATATATATGAATTATCAATTTACATTTACATACCAAATACCACTCAGCAACTGAATATTCAATTTCCTTTTCCTTGACTCAAAGTAATGTTACATGACTGGTAAATATCAAAAAGTTATTCAAAAAAATTCAATTTATAATAGTTATCTGTAATGCATAGTTTTGAAAATTCTGGTAATTTTTTTCAAACAATATTAAATATTTAAATATGATTTTTAATGTGTTTCAATCTACTTAAATAAGTAATAAATTAGAGTAAAAAATCACTTTAAAAGCTAAAAGTTTTAATTGAGTTTTCTTCTCCATCTTGAACTAAAATTTAAAATACTGAGTCAAAATTATGTGCTTAAGTTTTACAGTGTTTGGAATGATTACTGAAACTTTTTTCACTCAAAAATTAATATGAGTACATTTCAACTTCACAATGATACTACAAATGATTCAGATAGGATTGTACAATAGTTCAATTTGGTTTTCAAGCACAGTTCAGTAAGAGTTCCATCTGAGTTCCATCTAAATTCAAGTTGAGGACTTGCTAGTAAGTCCCCCCCAAATATTGTGTGGTGGGAGCTTGTCCGGAGCTTTTCCAGACTTCCAGACTCAATTAAAACCTTAAAAAACAAAATAAAATTTAAAAAAATTCAGATAATAGAACTTCTTCTCCTATAAAATCCCAAATAATATTTGTTGTCTTTGCAGCCATATTAACACAGATAAAACTAATCAAAGTTGAGTAAATTATAAAAAATAAAAAAAATTTAGTAAGCTTTGTAAAATAATAAAAAAATATAAGAAAAATAGTAAAAATTATTAGAAAATTTTCTAAGGTTCTTGAGCTTCTTTCCTTTCTTTCATATGTTGGGGGGTCCTATAAAAATATTTTTTTTCCATTAAATAAATGTTTTATTTTGACTTGATTAATCAATCCATTTTTTTGTTAACCCATTCATTCTTTTAATAATAAAAATATTTAATATTAGATTGGCCTTTAAAATCTCTATAAAAATCATACAAGCTTCCAATAAAAGTATTTTAAGTTCCATACTAAGCTTTTTAGTTCCATAACAGGACTGAATATGCTATAAGCAGTGAGGCTAACTAGACTGACTATGTTGGAATTACCAACATTGAGTCATGAATGAATACACTAAGACAGCAGTGAGACCAAGATATTAAAAGATTACTATATAATTTGTCCAATGAGGAGCACACCATAGTTCTTTCCCATAAAACCCCCTTATGCAATATCCCTTGACTCTACATAATTCTATGCATATTAACCAAAGTGCTCCTCCTTCACACCTCTCAACCCAAATCCAAAAATTACCCCTTTTTACCCCTCCTTTTTCCTGCTCTCCTTCTCAAAATCCTTCACCTTCTCATTAGCATTTCCTATGCTCCCTACTGGCTTCCAAGACCTATCTCCTACTCCTTAAACTTTCCAGTGAACCCGGTGTGGTCTTCAAACATTGGCAGGGGCCTTTGTTGTGTTGTTTGGCGCTGTGTGTGCATGTCTAAATTGACATCTGTTGAGGAATCGGGTGTTTTTCTAGATTTATTCAGTGAATATTGGGACTGTGGGTATGTGGGTACTATCATTGGATAGCCCCGGTTTTTCTCAATATTTCATGTCTTTATGATATTTTTCATATTCTAAGTTTAAAGGGGTCATTTCCTCATTTTTCAGTTACAAAAGATTTCTGTTTAATTTTGTTTTTTGCATTTTACAGGCTAACCTTAAGTCTTAGGGTTAAGTGCTTAGTACCATTAGATAGGGCTAATTTAGCTCTATATTTCATGCCCCAACGTTGTTATAGCGTAATTTTGTGTTTTAAGGGTTTTAGTAGTTGTAGTGAATTTTTCTAAGTAGATTAGATGTTTTTATTGGTTTTCTGGCTTCAGGGAGGCCGGGCCGCTTCAGGAGGCACCTCTGACGTCGGGCGGCCCGCCCGCCTCTGTTTTAGAAGGTTGAGGAGTGCTTCTGGAAGGTTTTTATTCAATTTGGCTGGTACAGGTTCTAAATTTGTTGCTGTGCATGGATCTTAGATGGGTGTTCTGTGTGTACATACTGAATAAGACAGTTTGGAAAAACTTTAATTATCATACAACCATCTGTAGGTGATATCCTTGTTTCTTACTCAGTTTTCACTGTTTTTGGCCACAATTGGCTGTGTTTGTTGCAAGTTTAGTTCTTCATTTAACTCAACTTTAGCAACAGGTTCTCTGGTATAGTCTTGCAAGCTATATAAAGTATTATAGCTGTCTCTGGTGTGAATTTGCAGCCTACATCAAGTATCTTTGCTTTCTCTGGTGTGGACATTGGTCTACATTTCAGTTCTTTGGTCTGGTAATCTGTCTGGGGACTACTTTCTTGACTCATAAGGCAGTCAAGTGTGTTGAAAAAGGGGCTTTAGCAAACAGGAACCAACTTACTTTAGCAAGTTAATCTCACTCTATTTTTATAAAGGGTCAGGGGATTTTCTCTCTGGTTTTTCTCCCACTCCCTTAGTCAAGGCCTATAGCTAGTACTATAGGATTGTCTACATTTCTGGCGCCCAACGTGGGGTAGAACTTGCTAGTTCTTTGGAGCCCCTGTTTTCTTTGGTTGGCTCTTTTTGGTGTTTTGGTCTGGAGGAATGGCTTCTGGTTCATCTATTCCTGTGGTGACTGTCAGTGGGGGAGATGGTCCTCCTTCCGTGATGGTCAGGGAGTGTGTAAGGATTAAAACTTGGGATGGTACCAAGTTTAATAGGGAGGATGTCAAGTGGTTTCTGGAGAAGTATGAAACTGCTGCTGGAGTGGATGGTGCTTCTTACCTGGACATGGTGAAGCAGATTATCTTCTTCATTGGTGATAGGGAAGTGGAGAAGGAGGTTGTGACAATGCCTGGCTACAAGAAGAGGGATTGGAAGTTATTGTGTAGGGAGATGGTAGATAGAGGGGGGGCAGGTTCACTATGGTGGATTTGAAAAAGGTTTTTAGTGAATGGCAATCTTATGGTGGTGTTGGTAACTTGCATAGTTACAGAAAGTTTTGGCTACAGTTTGATCCTGTGGTGGAATACTTGGTGGAAGTAGAGGAGCTGGCACATGAAAATTCTGCCAATGATATTTTTTGGTCTGCCCTGGCTAGAGATGTCAGGATGGGTGTGTTGAAGGAGCTGTCAAGGAAGGACTTGATGAAGACTCTTTCTAATGGGGACAAGAAGTTTCCTGCCTTGGATAAGGTGAAGGAGGCTGTTGAGGCCCATTTTAAGTCATTGGCTGTGGAGACCTATCAGAAGGGGAGTGCCAAATATGTCAGCAAACTCAGTGAGGCTTTGGCTGAAGAGGAAGTTAGGGTGAAGAAGGAGGAGAAGAATATGGTGCAGGTTCACAAACAGGAGAGGGACCCAGTGGTGGAGCAGATGGCTGATCTCACAAAGTAGCTTCATATTTTTTTACGGAGGCTATGAAGGTCAATAAGGCACCTTCTCAGCCTAGAGATTTTGATAGGAGGGCTTGTAGGAGTGATCCTTGGGTCTGCTCTTATTGCAGCAGGAAGGGGCACAGGTCCAATGATTGCTGAACATTGAACAGGGATGTGTCTGAAGGAAAGGTGGAATTTGATGGCAGGTTTTTTAAGTTCCCTGATGGTTTATTTGTGAAGCCCAGTGAGGGGCAGACTCCTGTTGATTCGGTCGGGAGAAGGGGTGGTCTTAATCAAAGGAGGCCAAGGTTTGAGGAGATTCCTGATCAGGGGAATTCTTCTTGTAAGAAAGATGATGATGTCTTGGGAAAGGGGAAGGAGGTCAATGATGTCTCTTTTTTACTTCCTTTGGTGGTTTGGAGTTGTATTCCTGTGGTGGACAGTCAAGTGGAGAATTTTCGGCTGGTGTTTATGATGTGGAAGCAGGGAAGGTGGGAAGGCCTAAGAGCAGTTCTCAGGCCCAAACAAAGCCAAAGGCTTCAAAGGTGGATCCTAAGCTGAGTGCACCTAGGAAGAGGTACAGCAAAGAGGAGCTGTACAAGATGCAGAAGGCTATGGCTGACATGGGCTTCTCTAGTTTTGGTGCATTGGACATGAATGGTGAGCCAATGCTAATGGAGGTTGATTCTGACTCTGAGGAGGATGTCCCTTTGGCTTCATTGCCAGAGCCTGCTGGAGTTAGAGGTTTTGGTGAGGGATCTGGTTGGGTTCCTGTTGATGGTAAATCTGTTGGTGGTTCTAGTCCTCAAGAAGCTTCTAGGACCAAGGTAGTGAAGCCAAGGGCTCACTTTGAGAGGCCAGTGGTTTCTGGTCAAACTAATGTTATGGAATCTGTTCTTGAAAGGATGAATCAGGGTCAGGTTTCCCTTTCTTATGGGGAATTGTATGCTATCAGTCCAGGGTTGGCTGATAGACAGAAAAAGTTGTTGACCAGAAGAAGAGTTTCTTCTGGGGAGGTGGAATACATTTGTGATTCTGCTGAAAAGTTTGGTGAGGGGTTGTAAACTCATTTTTCTGCTCCTCTGGGTTATGTCAATGTCACTCTGAATGGCAGGGAGGCAAGGGAATCGGTGGATTCAGGTTCTCAGATAAACCTGATTTCTTTGTTTGAGGCTACTCATTTGGGCCTCCCCATCAAAGCTGGTATTGGTGGGAATTTGAGAGGGATTGGTGGCCATGTCACTGAATTGGTTGGAACTTCTGAGTTTGTGAATTTAGATGAGGGTGAAGCCTCATGGAAGGTTCATTTTTATATTGCTAAGGGAAAAGTTAAAGCTGTTTTTGGGTGGGCCATTCTTGATGGATTTTCAGGAAAGAATTGGTTATCAATTTGATTTGGGAATCAGTTTGGAGTTGACTGGTGAAAATGAAAGGAGACTTCACATGAGTTTATCATCCCCTGGAGAGGATGGTTGGGAGACCAGGCCTGGTTTATCTTCAATGTGCCAGTGCATGTATTGTTGTAGGAGAAGAAGAGAAGTGGGTGCTGCCTCTGGTTTTTTGGAGTGCAGCTCAGGCTCTAGTGAGGGTCTTTCTTTTTTAGAATGAGGAGGGCTGATCACCCTAGTGCTACAACCTCTCCCCAAGATGAGGAAATCCCAGTTTGTATTAGGTCAGCTCCCTTGGAGATATACCAAGTGGAATTTCAACTTTCTCTTTTTAATATTTCTCTTCTCTGCAAGTATTCATCAAGTTTTTTATCAAGTCTCTGTTCTCTCTCAAGATTCTCAATTATTTTTAATTCTAGCTCAAGGAAGAAGATTGGTTATATATCTTTATTGAAAGATATGCAGAAAAGTTTTGGAGTAGTGAGATTGGGGTCTAAAATTAAGTCCTCCCAATTGTGCACCACTAGGGTTCTTCTACATGTTTCAAAAACATTACCTGGACCACACCTGTGAGCATTGGGAAACCCCTGGTTATTTATGTAGGTCAGAAGAAAACTCAGGAAAAGAAGATAAAAATTTCAATATAATTCAAGAAAATCAAAAAAAAATCTGAAGATAATGAATAAAGAAGATCATCAAGATCAATTTTTGGGCCTCCAACATGAGGTTAAACTGCAGGAAATTATGAAGAGAGAAGATCATCAAGATTAATTTTTGGGCCTCCAGCATGAGGATAAACTGCACAATTTTAAAAGAGTTGATTCTGAAGATGAATCAACATTTGAAGATTTGGAAGAGGGAAGTGAAGATGAAGATTTGGAATTGTGGAAAAGTTTTGGAGTGGTGAGATTGGGGTCTAAAAGTAAGTCCTCCCAATTGTGCACTGCTAGGGTTTCTTCTACACCTTTCAAAAATATTACCTTGGACACACATGTGAGCAATGGGGAAACCCTTGGTTTTTGTTCCAGGTCTGGTGGTGAAGATTTCCTGAAGATCCCTCAAGTTGAAGGTGGAGGGACAAAGTATAAGAAGGTAGGGCAGAAGATTAGGCTTGTCAATGAGCCTATTCCTGTGGGTTTGAATCCGCCCTTGAAGAGACCTCCTTTGTCAAGAGATCTGTACTGTACTCCTTTGTTGAAGAGTCCTCCAGAATTTGTAGAGACGGCTAGGGTGACTGTGGAAAGGTTGAAAGTTGTTAATTTTGGTCCTGATGAGTGGTTGTCTGAAGAAGAAAAGAGGTTGTTGTTGCACGTTATTGTGCTAAGGGAAAAAGCTGTGGCTTTTGTTGAGGAGGAAAGGGGTGTGTTGAAGCACTCTTATGGGGAACCTTAATTGATTCCTGTGGTTTGTCATGAACCTTGGCAAATCAAACCTATTCCGATTCCAGCTGCTATCAGAGAGGATTTTGTGGAGATTGTTAGGGAAAGAGTCAGGACTGGGTTATACAAACAATTGACATCCAGTTACTCAAGTCCAGTTTTCTGTGTAAAGAAGAATAATAGAAAGTTGAGGGTGGTTCATGATCTTAGAGCCTTGAATAGAGTCACTATCAAGGACGCTGGTATGCCACCAAGTGCAGATGATTTTGTTGAAGCTTTTTCTGGAAGGGTGTGTTATGGTTTGGCTGATATTATGGGCGGTTATGATGAGAGGGAACTTCATACGGATTTAAGGCCTCTCACAACTTTTGAGACTCCTTTTGGAAGATTTCAGCTCACCAGGTTACCTGAAGGAGCAACTAATTCAGTGGCAGTATATCAAGCACAGATGGCTTGGATTTTTCAGGATGAGGTTCCTACTCATGCTGGTATTTTTATTGATGATGGTGGAATTAAAGGACCATCCACTGATTATGGTAATATGGTGTTAAGGGAGAACCCTTGTGTAAGAAGGTTTGTGTGGGAATATGCAATAACTCTAGAGAGAGTGTTGTTCAGGATTGAAGAGGCTGGTTTGACTATTTCAGGGTCAAAATTCTGTTGTTGTGTTCCTGCTTTGGAAACTCTGGTTCATGTGGTATGTAAAGAGGGAAGGATTATGGCAAAGTAAAAGATTAATAAAATTAAGTCATGGCCAAGGCCTAAAAATACTACTGAATTCAGGGGATTTTTGGGTGTGTGTGTATATGTCAGGATTTTTATTAAGGATTTTTCGCTGTTGGCTTGACCTTTAAGGAGGTTGACCAGGAAAGATACAGATTTGAAATGGACTGAAGAGTGTGAAGACGCTTTTCAGAAGTTGAAAAAGGTTGTTGGGGAAGATATTGTTCTTCACAAGTTTGATTATGGTGTTGGTGCTGGAAAAATGTATCTGGCAGTGGACTCAAGCTATATTGCTGCTGGTGCTGTTTTGTCTCAGGAAGATAAAACTGGGAGGGTCAGGCCAGTAAGATAAGAGTCTGTGGTGTTTAATGAGGTGGAATCTAGGTATTCTCAACCTAAGTTGGAATTGTGTGGTGTTGAAAGAATTTTAAAGAAGCTACAGACTGTTTTGTGGGGGCAGCATTTTGAGCTGCAGGTGGATGCAAAATCTTTAGTTCAGATGATCAATACACCTAGTCTTCCAAATTCTCCAATGACTAGGTGGGTGGCATTTATTCAACATTTTTCTTTTGACCTGGTACACAAACCAGGAAAAACTTTTACAATGCCTGATGGATTATCAAGGAGGCCACCTACAGATGAAGATTCTAAGGCTGAAGAGTTTGATGAAAATGTTCCAGTTGTTAGGGCCAGCAAAAAGGGTGCTGAAGATATTTCTGACCTCCCCCAAGAGGCTAAACTGGCTGGATCTGATCTTGATTCTGGTGATCAGGATATTTTTGTTGATGAAGATGGAGTTGTTGTTTGGGACAGCTCAAAATTGGAAAATGGTGTTTTTGTTAGTGAACTGGATTCTCACAAGATTCAGTGGAAAGAGAAGGATGTGCCAAAATTTAAGGATTGGTATCCTGGTTGGGCTGGTCAATTGGCTCATGTTCACACTGGTGATTTTGATGACAGAGTTGTACCCTTGGATGTTATTTTTTTTGGATTTTGAAGATGAGAACTGGGGTCAGTCTGGGTTTTATTTTATTATGGTGGAATATCTGTTGACCTTGGAGAGGCCAGATAGTTGTGATGATGATACTTGGTTGGCAATCAAGAAGAAGAGTCCTGGATTTTATGTGTCAGGAAGAAGGTTGATGAGGAGGAGACATCCTAATCCTCAAGTTGTGGTGACTCAGAAGAAGGGTCAAGAAGTTGTGTTGAAGTCTTTGCATGAAGACCTTGGTCATAGAGGCTTTGGAGAGACTTATAGAAGAGTAGCTGACAGATTTTGGTGGCCAGGTATGAAGTTGGCTGTGCAGGGTTGGGTTCAATCTTGTGAAGAATGTCAAAGAAAATTTCACTTGAAACCTAAAGAGGTCGGCCGTGCTACTGGTGAATCAACTGTTTTTGGAAGAGTCAGTCTGGATGCTTTCCATATTAAAGAGGGCAGGTATAAATACTTAATTTTTTTCAGGGATGATTTGTATGGTTGGGTTGAGGCAGTGCCTATAATTAATTTGACTGCCAAGAATGTGGCAGAGTTTTTAAAGAAGGAGTGGATTTATAGGTATGGGTTGATAAAGTTGGTGACTGTTGATGGTGGGCCAGAGTTTGGTGCCAAATTTAAAGAAGCTGTGTCTAGTGTTGGTTCTAAAGTTAGAGTGGCTACACCTTATTATCCTGAAGCTGAAGGCATGGTTGAAAGAGGCCATCAAGTTATCAAGAATGCTTTGATAAAGATGTGTGGAGATAGTGCTGAAAAGTGGAGGAATTGTTTAACCTTGGTGTTATTTTCTGATAGGGTCACTGTGAAGAGGAAAACTGGATATTCTCCTTATGAGTTAATGTTTGGTCAGAAAGCTGTTCTACCAGTGGACTTGGAAGCTGTCTCTTATCTTGGAATCGATTGGGATGATGTGCACTCAACAGAAGAATTTCTCTGTGCCAGGATGCAACAGTTGGAATGTAGAGAGGAATGTCAAGAGAAGGCATACTCTAGAATGATGAAGATTAGGAATCAATCAGTCAGATAATGGGACATGAAGTTGGCTCATAGACTCAGGAATCCCTTGAAACCTTGTGGTTTGGTTTTGGTTTATAATAGAAGTTTGGAGAGTCAGTGGGGAAAAATGTTTGCTGAAAGATGTAATGGACCTTACAGAGTCAGATCTCAGGTGTCTGGAGGTTCTTATGTTTTGGAAGAGTTGGATGGGACATTCTTAAAGAAGAGAGTGGCTGCAGATCAGGTGAAGAGGCTTTATCCCAGAGGCACTAGACATGAAGAAGATTGACTCTGAAATGAGGATAAACTATAGAATGTTCTTTAAATTTTAGAATTTTTTGTGTTGCAGAGCGAATTTTGTGTTGGAAACTTTTTATTAGAAGGTACCAATGGGTGGGGCTTCTAGATTTGATCTTGGCAAGTGTAGTGGTAAATGATGGGCTGGCTGCTCTGTAGAACACTTTCCCCCGATTGTCTGTTTCCAAAACTTTCTCTTAATTTGGTTGAACCCCAGTATTGGTTTTTTTTCACAGGTTTTAGTCCTCTATCATTTTAAACTGTAATTCCCTTTGGTTTTCAAGTGCTGGACTCTTCACTCTTATTGGTTTTGGTTTATTGTGTTGGATGTTGTGTTTTTGTTAGAAGGTACTCAGGGGGGGCTTCTAGATTTTATTTTGGCAAGTGTGGGGGTAACTGATGAGCTGGCTGCTCTGTAGAACAGTTACCCCAGAATTTCTGTCTCAAGTCTTTTGTTTTTTCTAGTTGAATTCTAGTTCTGATTTTTATTATTCAGGTTTCAAGTCCACTATGACTTTAAACTGGTTTTGGACTGGCTTCTTTATCTTTGGTTTTTTTGGGTTGGTGGTGGATCACTGGTGGTCTCCCATCATTTTTATTTAATGGAGGGAGCCCACCCAGTGATCATTTCTATGGACTGGACTTTCTCTTACTGGACCTTCTCTTAATCTGGACAATCCATGGAGCTGGACTTTCTTTGATTTTTTTGTTATGATTTTGCTAGATAGTAGTTTCAGATTATTTTCTTTTTTCTCTTTTTCTCTTTTAATTTTTTATGGGGGTTGTTAAAATTATAAAATCAAAAATATAGGGTGTTACCACATCAGGGTCACCTGGATGTGGGCAAGCATTGGTGGGGAAAGGCTCATCAATTGACGGGCAATGCTATTTTATCATTTTATTTTATTTTATTTTTAGTTTCATTAATGTCATTTTTTATTTTTTATTCTCATTATTACCCTTAATTTATGTTTCTTTTTTCAAATCATTTAAATTATTTAAGGTGTATCCACATCAAGGTGCACTTGGATGTGTGCAAGGTATCAGGGGATCAGCTCATCAATTGGCTGCGGGATACCATTTGTATTATTTTTTATCTTTTATTTTATTTCATTTATTTTTATTTTATTTATCAATATTCAATTTTAGTATGTTAGTAGACAGTACAACCAAAAAAAAAATTAGAATTTATAGTTATTAATTTTTTTTATTTTTTTTATTATTATGTTTTTAATCTTTTTTCAGGAGCTCAATGTCTGGATGATGAAGTTTCTGGAGGCTGGTACGGATTATGATGTTGTTTTTGTTTTTTGTTGGGGTTGTGGGAAGCACTGGGTTCTTTGAAGTGCATCCTGCTGGAGAGATTATATGTATTATAATGGGCAGGAATGGGTTTTGATGGAAGTTCAGAATAGGAAAAAAAAGAGGCAGGAATAAATTGTTGGATGGTGTGCTTAATGATCCTAGAAATCTTCCAGTGTTTGTCCAATAGTTGTTTCCTCAAGGTTTTCTCAAATTCATTTAAAGGTCCATGGAGGGAAAAGGCTTTCAGCATGTTTGAACACATGGTGCTGAGGTGTTGTTTCATGTCTCCATAATCCAGGGTCAAAGAAGTTTCTAGAGGTTGTCCAACTCCAATAGTGGATTCAGGAGGAGGCTTGTCAAATAGACAAGAAGAATTGGATCAGTTTTTTTTTTTGAAGAAATTGGATGAATTAATGTGGTACTTGCAGATTGGAAGCTCATCAAATTTGTAAGCGGCCGGAATTTGGACTTCTGAGGATTTTGGAATGGTGATAGTAGGTGGATCAATCTGTGAAAGATATGGATTCTTTTGGTCTTCCTCTGAAAGGTTTTGAGAAGGTGAACTAGAAGGCTGATGTTCCAGGGGCCTAGTTGGAGCAGCAGGCCTGTTGTTGCTGTTGTTAATATTTCTGCTTGATTCAGTTGGATGAGGTGCTGGTGATTGAGTACCAGGGTTATTATAGGATGGGGCAGGAGAGGGTGATCTGGGAGCGGATTGATCTCTTCTGGATGGAGCTCTTGAAGTAATGGAACTTTCAGAAGAATAGTTGGCTGGCAGAGGAGAGGTGTAGTTTTGTTTCCTTAACTGGGGGCGAAGTTGTTGTTTTGGTGCAGTGTTGGGTGCTCTTGTGTCTTCCTGGGGTACTTTGGCAGGTCTCCTAGAAGTTTAGGAAATTTTGGAGTTTTTGGACCTTATAAAGGTTGGCTGAATTGCTTTGGGAGAAGTGGGAGGTGGCTGCGTGGAATTATTTTTGTTGATTGGAGGAATTTGGCTTTTTTCTGGTTGTTTTTGGAAGTTTTGAGCCTTATTTTCACCGTCTAGTGAGGCAGGCAGGACGCCTGGATGAGTCTAGAAGCCTAGGAGCTGATTTTGAAGCTTTTGGAGCTAAATTAGCAGAGATAAAAGCTGTTTCTTGGGGAGTTAAAGCAGGCCTTTTGGGGAGAGTTCTGGAAACTGAGTTCTGGGATTTTCTGGATGGTGCTGAGGATAAAGATGAAGAGGCTGGACCAAGCTCTGGGGATCTGGTAGGGGATCTGGAGAGGTATTTATGAGAGGGTGAAGGAGGAGGAATAGAGTAGTTTGCATCTCTGTCACATTTCTTATTTTTGGAGTAGCAAGAATCACAGGCCCTGTTGTAGAATTTGGCTTCAGGAGTTGGAAGAGTGAATGTGAAAGGTCTGAACATGTGGATTCACTGTTTGCAGGTATAGTCCTTGGGGGCAGTGAAGCAAGGAAGATTGGACGGGTCAAAATCAGGGGATCCAGCCATGATCTGTGTTGAGAAATGATTATGTAAAGAGATAAGAAGGGGATTTTGTCAGTGATTGGTAGATTATAAAGTGAAGGTGGAAGTTCAGCAGGTTTGCTGTAGGTGTATTCTGTATGAAATTGGCTGGGTCTATTTTATGCAAAATTCTGGTAGTCCATCAAGACTTTAAACTGAACACTGTGTTAGTCCCCCAAGACTTTAAACTGAGGATTGTTTGATGGTTTAGTCCCCCAAGACTATAAAATGAGGAATGGGTTTTTGTTGTTGAAATGGGTTTGAAAGATTGGCAGAGGGTATCCACAGGGGGAGCCTCTGAATTTAGCAAAGGCAAGTTTAGGGGTAATTTATGGGCTGGCAGCTCTATTCACAGTTACCCCAGAATGTTAGTTTTTTCTCTGTGTCTTAATGTGGTTGATCTCTGGTTCTGCATTTATGATTTAGGTTTTTGAGTCCCCCAAGACTTAAAAATGAGGGTTGTTTGTGGTTACATCCTATGGAGGGTGTGGTCAATTTTTCTTTTCTGAATCAAGCTCAAGTACTAGTGGAAACACAGAGGGAATCAAGAGATGAAAGGAAGTGTTCAGAATTAGCCTTGAACTGGTGAATGAGGTGTCTTCTGTTCTCAATTTCCTGTGGATCTCTAGAAAAAGTGGATTTGAAGTAGTTTAGCAGAAGGTGTTTCTGTTGAGATGTTTGTTGTTGGAACTTGGCCTTAATTGCGGGCAAGTGGTTTGGTGTTGGTGGTTCAATGGATCTTACATTGTTATCATCACTGTCAGGAGATGAAGGAACTGAGAAGTCATCAGTTTTATAAAGTGGAAAGAAGAAATGGAAGTTTTTACCATCTGATGGACAAAGGATGGTGGAACTTGTTTTTTTAGTGGTTTTGGCACTCTTCTGGGAAGGGTGTAGCTTTTTGATTAATCTGGGAATCAAGATGGATGGCCCAGATCTTTTGGTGCTGGTAGAAGATGGACCAGGTTCAGGTGGAGGTGAAGCTGTTTCAGAAGATAATGGACCAGGTCTGTATCAGGTCTTCTTTCTGGAGTGACAGACATCACAGGACATTCTGTATGGATGGACAGGAGGTGTGATGGTGCAGATTAGATTATTGTCAATGCAGTATTGGCAAGGACCCATTTCAGAGGCAGAATCGGGAAGAAGGTTGAACATGGTGGTTTGATGAAGAAAGAATTTGGACATTCTTAATTGGAGGGAGGATGTAGTCTTCTAACATTGGAAGGGGCCTTTGTTGTGTTGTTTGGTGCTGTTTGTGCATATCTTAATTGACATCTGTTGAAGAATTGGGTGATTTTCTGGATTTATTCTGAGGATATTGGGGCTGCGGGTGTCATCCAGGCCATACCAGGAGCCCAGTAAGTAATATGTTGATTTATTGGGCCTGAAAGAGGGTGTATGAATTGCATTTGATGTATATAAACTAATATTTTATTGAATAATAAAATTAAATAAGTGTTATATTAATTTTATTGTTATATAAATTATTTATACATTTAAATTAAGAATAATATACTTTATATTCTACAAATAATGGCACATTTTTATTTATTTAATAATTATAAATTAAAAATTAATTAATTACAAACATATATTATAATTATATGTGTAAAATTGACTTATATTGTAATTAAATTAATTAATTAAATTTATATATTAAATGAAACTTTTCATTTATTATTAAACAATAATATTGGGCGCTTTTTTGACCCTTGATTGTGTCAGAAAAATTATTAAATAAATTATAACACTTATTTAATAACATAGTATTAAAATCCCCACTTTAATTTACAAATATCATTAAATTAATTATATGTTTCATTTAAACTAATTATTGAATTAATTACTTAGTTAAAACAATTAATTAAAATTGCTTTAAACTGGATTGAATTGATTACATGAATTTTTGGCATGAAAATAATTCTATTGTTTTACTTAAACCCTTTACATGTCACTATAATGTCTGTTTTGGATTACTTTACTCACTGTTCTCATGTTTCAAACTTACCTGGTTACTAATTATTTTAATTTAGTGTTTTTGGGAAATTATGGTGGTAATATTAGTTACTTACTCATGGGTTTAGTTGAATGTATTATGTTTTCCCTCAGTCTATATGTTTTAGTTCTATTCTTTTTAATGTCTAGTTTCATGTTATTCCTTTTTGTAATTACTATATGGTGACACTTCAGAGGGTTCTTTGCCTATAAAAGGCTTTGGATTATCCCCTGTAGCTGGATCAGTTATCATACACTCAATTCAAATACAATTTTAAATATATTACGTTTATTTTATTTTTTATTAGCATTATAAGTCTAAATTTAAAAGTAAATAAATTATCTAAGGTTGTTAAAAGTCTATTAATAATTATAGTTTAGAACTGCGCACTTCTATATAACTTACAAGATTTTAATATTATAAATTGAACCTCACTGTTTTGTCACTGCTCAAATATTGTCGTAGCACTTCTTTGTTTTTCTCTCTCATTTTCTTAAGCTACCAATTATTATAAAAATCTATTTTATTATTTCTCTATTCCTTTCCTCCTTTTTCCTCCTCCTTCTAGACGGCCAGCCAATAGCAGGTATGTGGGTACTATCATTGGATAGCCCCGGTTTTTCTCTATATTTCATGTCTTGATGATATTTTTCATATTCTAAGTTTTAAGGAGTCATTTCCTCATTTTTCAGTTACAAAAGATTGCTGTTTAATTTTGTTTTTTGCCTTTTACGGGCTAACCTTAAGTCTTAAGGTTAAGTGCTTAGTGCCATTAGATAGTGCTAATTTAGCTTTATATTTCATGTATCAATGTTGTTATAGTGTAATTTTGTGTTTTAAGGGTTTTAGTAGTTGTAGTGAATTTTTCTAAGTAGATTAGATGTTTTTATTGGTTTTCTGGCTTCAAGGAAGCCGGGCCACTCCAGGTGGCACCTCTGATGTGGGGCGGCCCGCCTGCATCTGTTTTAGAAGGTTGGGGAGTGCTTCTGGAGGGTTTTTATTCAATTTGGCTGGTACACGTGCCAAATTTGTTGCTGTGCATGGATCTTAGATGGGTGTTCTATTTGTACATACTGAATAAGACAGTTTGGAAAAACTTTAATTATCATACAACCATCTGTAGGTGATATCCTTGTTCCTCACTCAGTTTTCACTGTTTTTGGCCACAATTGGCTGTGTTTGTTGCAAGGGTAGTTCTTCATTTAACTCAACTTTAGCAACAGGCTTTCTGGTATAGTCTTGCAAGCTATATCAAGTATTATTTCTGTCTCTGGTGTGGATTTGCAGCCTACATCAACTATCTTTGCTCTCTCTGGTGTGGAAATTGGTCTTTATTTCAGTTCTTTGGTCTGTTAGTCTGTCTGGGGACTACTTTCTTGGCTCATCAAGCAGTCAAGTGTGTTGAAAAAGGGGCATTAGCAAACAGGAGCCAACTTACTTTAGCAAGTAAATCTCACTCTATTTTTCTAAAGGTACAGGGGATTTTCTCTCAGGGTTTTCTCCAACTCCCTTGGTCAAGGCATATAGCTAGTACTATAGGATTGTCTACACCAGTACTGAGCCTTCCCTCTGTGCACCCGCTTAGAAATAATTTTTTTTACTTCAAAATCCTTTTCATTTCAAACATAGACTGGTTATGGTGGTTCTTCTGGGAACCTGTCTTTGTGTCTTCTTGGTTCTTTATGAGTAAGGAGTTATTGAATACTGGGTGAACTTGTCTCATTGAAATTGGTAGCTCTAAGTCATATTCTGAGTCAGATATTTTGAGGTTTATCTTAAATGGGCCAAACTTCTTTAAATATAGCCTGGAACTACGGCTTAATTTAGAAAGAAATCATGAACTTAGCCAAACCTTTTTACCTACCTGTAGCACCAAATGTTGAGCCTTACTTTGATCATGATGGTTCTTCATTTAATGTTGGGATAGCTTGATTGTTGCTTCAAATTCCTGCCATATACTAAGCATTTTCTGAATTTTCATTCAGCTTCTGGAACTTTCAATGTTTATAGGATACCTGTCAGTATAGTCTAGTATATAAGTATGATATAATAGTGTTATTTTATGGTCCTACCACTTATTAATAAATTATTTAGTGATTAAACCTCAGGGGAAGACTAATAGAATAGTTATACTCAAATTAAACTCACAATACTTGGATTTAAATGCGTGCTAGTGGTGGAAAATAGAAGAATAAAATATAGTTATAGCTATTATAAAGATAATATCAATTTATAAGGGCTTTATAATATTTTTCTGAATGCTAATAATTGTATTGTAGTGTTTTTTTGAAGTGTAGTAATTGAATGATGATAATAAACCGTCAAATTCCCTCCTTACTTATACCCAAATCCACTGGAGTGCACAGACCTTCAATCCAGATGATGTCACTGCTATCCCCGGCAATTACAGCACTGTGAGGGCTCATCACCTCCCCATGGCGTCCACTTCAAGCAGTTTCAACACCCAGACCTCCAGTAAGGACCCTCCATCACTATTAATAATAACACAGAGTCATACCATAAATAGAAAACCCAGATAAAAGCGGATACCATAAAGAAACAGGTAAAATAAATGATCAAAAAGAGATTTAATGAAACTAAAAGCATATAAAGGAAACAAATAAAATGTCCAAGCCCTCAATAACATCCCCAAGCATCCATATTAACCCAGAAACATCCTTCCAACCCATAAATCCGTGAATAACCATCCAAGGAAGTAATTTCAGTTGTCCAAACTGGGTGTATGTGCCTGATATAGGTGTCTATGCTTCTGTAGGCGTTTTGAGTCCACTGATTTCGTCCATATGACCTAAAATAAGCAGAAAAACAAAGGTTATAGGCTATTAAGGGGCTAAAACCCACTTATATACCTAAATATACATAATATACTGCATATTTCACTGAATATGAGATTTATGTATACATATAAGCTTATGTATGTCAATAATTACTTCATATCACTTAAGATAAGTATATTATGACTCCATTAACACCTTAATAAGTATTATTAGGCCATGGATAAGCTATTTAAACTATTATAAATTATATAATAGAATAATAATTATATATATATATAATAAAATAATATATATTATTATTTTAACCTTATTTTTAAGATATAAGCTTAATCTAGTTAAGGTTATCTTATTTTAAGAATAAGAAATACTCAGTCCTAAGGATATTTAGGCTGACACTCCCTCACCCCAAAAAAAACAAAAAAAACAAAAAATGTGAAGACATTTTAATTAAACTTAAGGAGTGAAAATAAAAAAATAATTTTTATGATACATATACTGAATGAACAGTATTATTTAGATTTAAATTTTTTCAAGAGATTTTTAAGATCAGAGATTTCATTTTCTGGAATCCACTGGTCATATTCACTTGATTTATTTTTAAATCTTAATAGATACTCAACTCCCTTTTCTTTAGTAAGGTGTCTCTTTTTAAGTATCTTTTCAATTTCTGCTTTTTTCCACTATTTCCTCAGGTTGCTGTTTATGCCTTCCTGATCTTCTTGGAAATAGAGCAGTATCATTAGAATGGTATGGTTTTATAAGAGAAATAGGAAATACTGGATGTTTTCTATCATATGGTGCATATAGAATAACCTCAACAGCATTATTACCAACCATATTTTTAACTACAAATGGTCCAATGAATGGATCCTTCAATTTAACATTACCATTTAAATTGAAATGTAGCGTTGAAATAAGGACTTCATCACCCTCTTTGAACATTTGTTCTTTATGGGCTTTATCCCATCTTTTCTTTTCATACTCAAAAGCCTTATTTATACATTCTTGAGCATGTTTTCTGCATAGTTCCTGCATCTGAAGAAAGGATTTAGTACCTGGATGAATATCCAATCTAGGTAACTTATTAAGAGTTTTAGCAGGGGTATTAGGTACATAACCCAACCATAACTCAAATGGCTTCTTGCCAGTGACAGAATGTACTGTACTATTATATGCAAATTCTAAACCTGGGATAAGGGTTACCCAATCATGTGTGAATTTGTCATTGTCTTTAAAGTTAAGACCAAAAGCACAGTATCTTCTAATCATATCTTCTAAGGTTTGTATCATTCTTTCTGCTAGCCCATCAGTTTGTGGATGGTGTGCTGTAGAAAGTTTTAATTGACAACCTGAAACATCCATAAGTGACGTCCAGAACTCAGAAGTAAATTTAGGATCTCTGTCAGAAACCATTGCTTTGGGGAAACCTGCTGTATTTAACATTTGTGTCCACCATAAAAAAGCTAAGTCCTTTGCAGAAACCTCTTTGTGGGTAGGAATAAATTTACACATCTTTGTAAATCTATCTACAATTACCCAGCAGGAGTTATAACTCTTATGCCCTGCTATTGGAAAACCTGTTACAAAGTCCATGTTAATGATTTCCCATGGAGCTTTTGGTTGCTCAATTTGTTGTAATAAACCAGCTCTTTTTCCTGTTAATCTTTTAGATTTTTGACAAGAATCACATGTTTCAACATATTTCTGAACATCCTCAGACATGTTAATCCACCAAGCTGTGTTTTTTACTCTGGTTAATGTTTTATGATAGTCAAAATGACCTGCTAATATATCATCATGACATATACTTAACATTAACTCCTTCATTGAAGGGGGAATTACAATTACATTACTTAATTTTTTACTGTAATATAAAAAACCATCCTCAATGGAAAATTTTCCTTTTTCTAATGCCTCTTTATACTTAATTGGTAATGTTTTTATTAAAACATTCATTGAAGCATTAGATGGATCATTTAATATTGTAGTTAATTTACTTAAGTCAGGATCTGAATTATAATTATCAAGAATTGATTGCATAAATTCATCCTCAAGATCTACAATATAAATGCCATAAATGTTAATAATCTCTGACTCAGGAACATAAGCAGGATTATCATCATTATTAGGCAGAGGTACTCTAGATAACAGATCTACATTAGAGTGCAAGGTTCCTGCTCTATGTGTAATAGTCATCCGTCCTCTGTATTCTTGTACAGCTAATTGCCATCTAAACATGTGTCTATTAGGAGTTTTCATGTTTAAGAGTGACTTAACTGCACTACAGTCAGTTATTAACTCAAATTTTTGGTCTTCAAGGTAATAATATAGCTTCTCAAGAGCCCATACTACTTCCAAAAAATCAAGTTGAGTAGCATCATATTTTAGTTCACCACTTCTCAGAGTACGTGAAATATAGCAGATTACTACTTCTGACATTTTTCCTTCAATAAGTTGTTTTTGATGTAAAGCAGCACCCAGTCCAATAAAACTTTCAACTGTATATAACACAAAAGGTAATTGGAAATCTGGTAATCCCAAGATAGGAGCTGTCATTAAACATCTTTCAACTTATCAAATGCCTGTAGTCTTTCATTATTCCAAATAAAAGCTTCTGATTTCTTTATCAGTGTGGTTAATGGTGCAGCAATTAATTGGTAGTTTTTTATATATTGTCTATAATAACCACACATACCAAGAAAAGATTGTACATCCTTCACATTTTGAGGAATGCCAATATTTTTTATTGCAGCCACTTTATTTTGGTCTACACATATTTGTAAGCCAGATACAATATGACCAAGCACTTTTAAAGATTCAAACCCAAATTTACATTTTTTCAATGCAAGGGTCATTTTTATTTCATCCATTTTCTGATATACTTTCCTTAAATGGATTAAGTGTTTATCAAAAGATTTAGAGAACACTATGATGTCATCAATGTATACCATTAACCATCCTTCAATCATTTCATTATGGAATGTTATATCCATTAACTTCTGAAATACTGATGGAGCATTTTTTGGTCCAAATGGCATTCTGACATACTTATAAATTCCCATGTGTGTTGTTATCAACAAAAAGTTCTGTGAATTCTTTTCAACAGGAATTTGATGGTACCCTTTATTTCCATCTAGGCAACTTATATATTTAGCACCTTTAAGGGTAGCATGTATAGAGGAAATCCTTTGCAAGGGATAAATATCATCTACTGTAAATGTATTTAATGCTCTATAATCACCGCACAGTCTTGCTTTATCTTGCTCATAAGAAATTAGCACTGGTGATATTACACAATATTTTGGCGTAGTTTCAACCTTCTCAAGAATGTTCATTTTCAATAACATCTTAATATTATCCTCTATGTCTTTCCACTTCATTGGTGAAGCAGGGTATGGTTTCTTTTTAAGACTAGCAGGAATATTATCCATGTCACAGGTTAAACTAATTTTCATTTCATGATCTTTTACAAGGCCAAGTTCATTTGTACCATGTGCAAAAGCCATTGGAAAATCTTTAATTAATTCCAAAATATTATCTTTCTCAGTTTCACTTATCTGAGTGCCAAATGATGCTTTTGAAATTTCTGTTTCCAGAAGTTCCATCTCATTGGATTCTCTTCCTTTAGACGGGGAATTTGTTACTGACTCAATGTGTAAGACTGTGTTAAAAGAATTTATTTTAAATTTCCTTTTACCATTCATGCCAATTGTAAAATTATTATTAGCAGGGTCTAATTTTACACCAAATTTAGTCAAAATATCATTTCCAATGATAAAACAGTTACTACAATTAGTATTATCCATTACTACAAAGTCACAAGTTACCCTTACATAAACATGTTGGTGTTTAAAGAAAACAGCAGCTTTGTATTTACTGATGGGGTGTAGTACTGATCCAAAACCTCTCCAATTTTTATTTTGAAGTGGTTCAAGCTTAAATTATATTCACTATAAATTTTCTGTAATGTATTAGTGGAAACAACAGAACCAGCAGCTCCTGTGTCCAATAATATATTAACATTTTCACCAGAAATGATAGCTGGAACCGTGATAGGTGTCATTCTAAAGTTATCAGCTTGTATATCCTTAATGATTTCAGCATCCTCAAAATTCATTAAAGATTCATTTGAGTCCATATTTAATATTGGATTTTCAAAGATGGACAAATCATCTTCCAACATACAGACCTCATTTTCATCACTATATGAGATATTGCTGTCATAATCACTTGATTCTTTACTTTTTTCAGTTTCAGTTTCAGATTCACATTGATTTTCAACAATATTTATGTTTTTCTCACATTTGTGACCTTTTACCCAAGGTTTGTTACACTTATAACAAGTATTTGTTTCATACTTTTTAGGTACTACAGGTGCAGTAGGTTTTTTCTGCTTCTCCTGAAGTGTTTTTGAATTCTGAGTTTTTACAGGTTCAATATTTTGCTTTTAAGTGGAATACCTTGATTCATACTTATGGTTCAATAATATTTCATTGCAAATATTAATAAAGTCAGAATATTCAGTAACATTTAATGTTCTAGCTACAACAATGTCTCTGACAGATATAGGTAATTTGTATATTATCTTATCTTTCCATAAGTTAAAATCCATATGAGGCTCAATGGCTTTTAATATTTTGTTTAAATTCATTAAAAATACCATAGGTTTGTCACCATTCAACGGATTATACCTAGTCTTCTCATACAGTCTTTGCTGAGTAAGCCTGAATTTAGAACCTCCAAATTGTTTTTCAATTAGTTGTTTCCATTCAGCCCAAGAGTAGTCTCTACCCTCACTTAAGACAGCTTCAAACCATAATAAAGAAACATCCTTAAATAAAGAAATTAATTTTGATGTTATCTCTTCATCTGGTAACTTATATGAGAATTTCAAGTTGTCAATTCTTTGAATAAAATGTTGCCAATCAGAGCTGGCTTCCCCATCATAAGTTGGGTACTAATCTATCTTAGGCCAGTTCTTCTGATTGGATTTTATCTCACTAATCTTAGGTAAATTCAACAACTCATTCACTTTTGATAAATGGTCTTGTATTTCTTCCTGCACGGATTTGTGACTTACATTTTCAGATTTGACACTACCACCAGATGGTTTTAATTGTGGTGGTACAGGGAAGGAATGAGATTCACTTTTGCCAATGAAAGGATTATTAATATATTGATTATACTTATGATTATCCTGGTTCATTAGTAGATTGGCAGTTTCAATCTCAACTTTAGTTAATCTTTGTAGCAACTCAGAGACACTTTGATTTGTCTGGGAAAAAGATAACTTTGTTCTTGATTCAGTCTTTAATAAGTGTGTTTCATATAATTTTTCTAACTCACAAAATTTGTTTGAAAGGTCATTATATTTATTACTCAATGAATCATATTTAAGAGTTAGAGACAAATGTTCTTTCTCTAATTCTTTATTACGTGTTGCTAATTGAGAAATGTTCAATGTTAAGGATGAAATTGTATCACTAGTGAGCTTAACTGTCTGTTCTTCACAATCAGTCATTCTATTCCACAATTCTGAAACAATTCTATGGACAGTTGGATTATTGTTAAAATATTCCATGTCCTCCTTTTCAATTCTCTCACTCTCCTGTGAACTTCTCATCTCACTAGTAGGTGGTTGCAACTGAGGATTAACTGTATTATCATTGTATATAGTACTGTTATTATGGACAAAAGACAAGTCAGGTGTATCTACTCTAAAACCTAAATTTCTTAAATCCTCCTCTATTTTTTGTACAGATTTAACATCAATAGAATTACCTATATTGTAATTATCAGTATTATGTTTAATCTGAGAGGGTAAGTTACTTACCAAGGGATGGTTGCCAGTCCTGATTTTTGGCGCTTTTTTCCCTTGTAAGGGTGAGCTGAGGAAGTCAGATGAGGGGGTGGATCCCTGTTTCAACTGTGGCTTGTCCACTGTTGGTGAAACCAGTCCCATTTCCATTTGTCTACCAGGATTTTCTCCTGGGAGTGAGTGGACCCTCCTTGGGTAGGGGGTTGCTGATTTGATTGACTGGGCTGGCCTCCCTTTAATTCTGCCATTGCCTGATTCATCTGCTGAAACCCTACCTTGCAATTGTTTTGCAACTGCTCTACTTCTTTGAAAATGAGAGATTTTGATTCCTCTAGCTTCAGAACCTGTTTGGCCAGGTGGGACAGTTGATCCTGAAGAGGAGGAGACGTCTTTTTGATAGTTATCTTTTTTAAGAGGGCGTCCTTTTCCTCTATACTCATGCTTTCTGGCTGGGGGTACTGTTGTCCCTCCATGGTGATGTCCTGGAAAGTTTTTATTAGCTTTAGACCTGGTATTATAAGCAGGCTGTTCACTTACACTATCCTGGGGAGCACTCATATTGTTCAGAATAACAATATTTTACGTCTACAAAAGGAAAAAACTCTATGGAATTAGTAGACAAAAGATATTAGCAATTATGTTACTAATAAAAAAGCAATGGAGCTTACCCTGAATTTATATCTTTATTTATTTAAATAAAATATAAGAAAAAATCGAAAAAATCTGTTAAAAATATAATAATAAGTTTAACTAGACCTCTATAAGGGTGAATAATTAGCTTACCAAGCTTTAGCCAAATACCAATTTAATTGGGTGTTATATTGGTGTCCAAATACCAATTTAATTGGGTGTTATATTGGTGTCCAAATACCAATTGAAATTGGGTTTATATTGGGTACAGTTACTACTGTAAATATCTAATTTTTATGATAAAAAATTAGTACAATTATTATAAGGGTTCTTTTCCGCAATCAATGAGTTATGATGACCCACTAATATGCAGCAGACCCAAATATTTGGTTAATTTTGAGCTGTACTAAGGTAAAAATCACGTCCCAAGGCTTATACTAAATAATAAGTAAAATATAAGGAAAGACCCCCAATTGTCAGTATAGTCTAGTATATAAGTATGATATAATAGTGTTATTTTATGGTCCTACTACTTATTAATAAATGATTTAGTGATTAAACCTCAGGGGAAGACTAATAGCATAGTTATACTCAAATTAAACTCACAATACTTGGATTTAAATGCGTGCTAGTGGTGGAAAATAGAAGAATAAAATATAGTTATAGCTATTATAAAGATAATATCAATTTATAAGGGCTTTATAATATTTTTCTGAATGCTAATAATTGTATTGTAGTGTTTGTTTGAAGTGTAGTAATTGAATGATGATAATAAACCGTCAAATTCCCTCCTTACTTATACCCAAATCCACTGGAGTGCACAGACCTTCAATCCAGATGATGTCACTGCTATCCCCGGCAATTACAGCACTGTGAGGGCTCATCACCTCCCCATGGCCTCCACTTCAAGCAGTTTCAACACCCAGACCTCCAGTAAGGACCCTCCATCACTATTAATAATAACACAGAGTCATACCATAAATAGAAAACCCAGATAAAAGCGGATACCATAAAGAAACAGGTAAAATAAATGATCAAAAAGAGATTTAATGAAACTAAAAGCATATAAAGGAAACAAATAAAATGTCCAAGCCCTCAATAACATCCCCAAGCATCCATATTAACCCAGAAACATCCTTCCAACCCATAAATCCGTGAATAACCATCCAAGGAAGTAATTTCAGTTGTCCAAACTGGGTGTATGTGCCTGATATAGGTGTCTATGCTTCTGTAGGCGTTTTGAGTCCACTGATTTCGTCCATATGACCTAAAATAAGCAGAAAAACAAAGGTTATAGGCTATTAAGGGGCTAAAACCCACTTATATACCTAAATATACATAATATACTGCATATTTCACTGAATATGAGATTTATGTATACATATAAGCTTATGTATGTCAATAATTACTTCATATCACTTAAGATAAGTATATTATGACTCCATTAACACATTAATAAGTATTATTAGGCCATGGATAAGCTATTTAAACTATTATAAATTATATAATAGAATAATAATTATATATATATATAATAAAATAATATATATTATTATTTTAACCTTATTTTTAAGATATAAGCTTAATCTAGTTAAGGTTATCTTATTTTAAGCATAAGAAATACTCAGTCCTAAGGATATTTAGGCTGACAATACCAATTAAGAATTTTGGGTGGTATCCATAGTTGGAATAGAAAGGTGACATGCTGGTTGCCACATGTGTCCAGTTGTTTTATGAGAATTCAGCCAATATTAGTAGTCTCACCCAATCATCTTGCTGATAGTTAATGAAATAGCGCAGGTATTTTCAATTACCTTGTTCACTTTCTCTGATTTCACATCAGTCTGAAGATGCCATGCTGTTGACAAAATGGACTTAATTTTTATTTTCTCATACATTTCCTTCAAAAACTTAGAGTTGAAAGTAATTCACCTTTCTGATACTATACTTTCATGTAATCCATGCAGTTTCAAGACATGTGAAACCATTATGTCTGAAATACCCTCTGATGTGACCTTTGTAGTAGTTGGGATAAGTTGCACCATCTTAGTTCAGCAGTCAACAACTGTGAGCATAGAATTATTTCATTTTCACTTGGGTAACTCCACTATCAGTTTGTAAGAGAGCTCCTTCCATGGCTGCTTTGAATTTTTTAGCGGGGTCAGTTGTTTTGTTTTTTGACTAACCTTATTTCTCTGGAAAGAGTCACATGCAGCTACAAAGAGCTGGATGAATTCCTTCATTTACTTCCAGTAAAAGTTGTGATTCACCAGCTCTACATTCTTCAGTGGTCCTGGGTGTCCAGCCGTTGGGGAATCATGCCTTGATTTTACTACCTGCCTTTGAGCTCTTCATCATTTGGGATCACTATCCTCCCATTCCAATACAGTGCCTCCCCTTCCAGGTGATACTCCTCTAATCCTTTCCTTACCAATAACTTGTTTGATAACAGCACCTTTACCAACTTCTTCACTCCCTCATCTTTTTCCAGCCCCATTCTTGCACATTCCATTAAATCCTTTTCTTCCAATTCCACTTCATATAGGATTACCCCCTCTTCAAGGTCCCTTTTCAAAAGCATTGTGCCAACAGTGAGTAGCTGATATGGAGTGTCACCGGATGACCTACGCACAAGGTCGAGGGCGTTCCTGGAAGTGAGATGGAGGGAGGAGTTTAGAAACTTTGTCAAGGCACAGAGGAAATGTTTGAGGAAGTAATTTGAAGATGACTTGAAGGAAGAGCTACTGCTTCAAGTTATGTTTGAGAAGAATCCTAATATAATTTAAAGGTAATATTAAAATTCTTAAAGTCTCATGAAGGGTTGGAAACTCAATAATCAAAGATTTAGGATTTAGAAATGATTACTGAGAAAATAAGGAAAGATAAAATAATAATGATTTAACCTAAAGCTTTTACCACAATTAACTATATATACGTTTTATAATTTAATTCTAAAGAATGTCGAACCAAAAACCCAACCCCTTTTATATCCTTTACTCTTCCTCGCATTGACCTCATACCCAACCACTATTCCGCACACCACAGACCATTAAAAAATACACCCGTTACACCTGGACCCTCCTCACTAACATCCGTCAACCCTTTAATCCTCCACTAACCATTCCATCCATGCTCACTACCCCTTTTATTAACTCACAGACATTTTAATAAACCTTTTAGCGTACTATTACATTAACTATTGCGCTGTGCCTCGCTTATTGAGGAAAAGACTGAGACACACTATTGAGAGATTGACTAATTTAGATTTAGAGTTTAGAATAGCGCGGTTGAATAGTGATTACACAAATGAAAGTCACAGTTGCTATGTAGAATTGCTTTCTGTGCTTAGAGTATGGATTTAGACCTCTGTGTTATTAATTTAATGAGCTGCTTTTGCCTCAAGTGTCACGTGGCAGGTGATAGATGCCCGGGTATAAAAACGCAAGCTCCATTAATCGTGAGACATATGCTTTTCACACTATTTTCCCTTTATTTAATTCTTGTTTATTATTTTTATTATTATGTCAGCTTGTCCAACTCCAGCTCCCATGCCTCCTCACCCCAAAGCGGATGGTGGGCTTGTTACTTGACAGTACTCCCAAGCATGCACGGCTTGTGAAACAATGGAATACTTCTGTGTTGAAAGCACGGCTACTTGAGGTCCTCACCAGAAATGCGAGTTTTTCCAATGGAGATGGGTGGCGTGCGATGCTCTAGGTAAAAACTCTGACATCAAACAAATATTTACCAAGACCAAATATTGGGTAATACGGAAGACCAAAGAAGTGGTCGAAGATATATGGGACGTGTCAATCGGTGATGATCAATCAGAATCAGTTGAGGAGGAAGCCGAGGACACCATGGCGACCTTGGTAACCCAAGCCACGGGTACAAAACAAAGGTTGGAAGAGGAGGTGAATGAATTGGTGGAGAAAGATGAGGAGGAAGTCCCCATCTTAAGGTGGATTCCAAAGAAGTGGCAGATTGTCATCGAAGATGATGAAGAAGAAAGAGAAGTGGCGGTGGAAGTCACATAGAAGTTATTTCTAGAGGCTGATCCAATGTTCAAAGTAAGTTTGGTTTTATCTTATTTTATTTCAATTTTGTTTTTCCAAAGAAAATAATTTTACTGATGAAAGTATGTTTTAGAATTTAGATTTCATTGCGGAAGCCCCTATGGTGGAAACCACTGCTGTGAAAGTGGCGCCGTCGATTACAACTGAAGAACATTTACCAGTGATTGCCTCAAGGGAGGATAATGAAGAAACTCTTTACCAGGTATGGTCAAAAAAACCTTGCCAGGGTTGACAAGCTAGGTTTATTGAAGAGTTCAGTGGCAATATCGACAAGATTATCAATGAGGCCTCTGTCGATGTGGCTGAAGAATTGCTGGAGATCGGGGAAGTGGTACCGGTAGAAGAGGGAGAGGTTTTTGAGAAATGTAGGAAGGAAATAAGGGTGGTTTTGGAGAAGATGAAGGGATTAGTTTGAGAGAAAATAAAGGAGAAAATTTAAAATGGAAGGAAAAAGGAAAAGAAAGAAAGAGGAAAAGAAAAGTAGAAACAATTTGTATATTTATTTATTTTTATTTTGTTGTTTTAATTAAAATTTTAATATTTATTTTATAAGATTTTGAAAGAAAAAGAAAAAAAGAAGAAAGAAAAAGATTGAATAAAATTTTGTTTTAAATTTTGAAAGAAGAAAAGAAAGAATAGTTAATTGAAGGAATTTTAGTATAAATTTTGAAAGAAAAAATTTAAGTAAGAAAAAGAAATAATTGATTGAAATAATTTTGTTTGAAATGAAAATTTAATGAAAGAAAAAAAATTTTTTTTGTGAAAGTTTATTTATTGAAGTTTTGAGAAATGTTGGTTATTTGAAAAGAAAGAAGAAAAAGAAGAGAAGAAATAATTTTTAAAAGAATTCGAAAGAAAGAAGTAATTTGTTTGAAGAATTTTACAAGAGAGATTTAAAGGTTGAAGTGAAGTTTGAGAAAGATTGTCGTATTGAGTTTGTGAAAAATTTTAATAGTTTGAAGAAAAAAGAAATAAGGGAAAAGAAAAAAAGTTTTGAAAAGTGAAAAGAAAATTTAAAGGAATTTATTAATTTTTAAAATTTTAATTTTCTTATTTAATTTTATATTTTTTTTATTTTTAATTTAATTTTAATTTTAGTTTATTTTATTTTAATTTTACTTATAATTTAATTTAATTTTATTTATTTTAAAGAAGGTTGAAAACTTTTGAAAGTAAAAAGAAGAAAGAAGAAAAGAAAACAATTTTTTTTTTTAGAAGAGAAGAAGTTTTAGAAATTTAAGAAGAGAAAAAGAGAAGGAAGAGAAAAAATAAAAGAGAGTTTTAAGGTTATGGTTTTAAAGGATATTTAAGATGAAAAGATTTTAGGAGTTCAGGGGCGTTAGAAACATTGATGGCTGGTTCCCAGGATGTTTTGTCTGAGTCATGGAGGAAGCCTTCCCATTCCACGAGGTATTGAAGTTTCCCCTTGCGCATTCTTGAATCAAGGATACGGCTTACTTCCCACTCTAGATGGTCTTCTACTTCGACCAGCTCCGGAGGAGGTTGGTTCCTGCCCGGGTATGTTTCTCAAGCCAGTTCCAGGAGAGATATGTGGAAAACAGGGTGAATAGCCTGCCATTTATGAGGTAGCTTGAGTTAAAATGCAGTTTTAGAGACTTCAGAGTCGATTTTGAATGGTCCCAAGCGCTTTTAAGCTAGTTTCTTTGATGGTCAAGTTGTTCAAATGTTTCGTGCATTGAGCCATTTTTTGTCGCCTGGTATAAAATAAGGAGCAGATTGTCAATGTTTGTCGGCCTGTTCCTTGTACCTTTGAATTGCTAATTCCAAATTTGATTTAAGTTCCTCTTGGAGTCGTGATATGGTTCAAAGATAATGTTCAGCAGGATGATTAGTTCCTACGTGGATTGAGTTGAATCGAGGATGTCTTCCATAAACAGTTTTGAAAGGAGAGTGTCGTGTTGAAGAATGAGTCGAGTTATTATAAGAAAATTTGGCCAATGGTAACCATGTGGTCCAATTGTTTTGTTGGTAACTGACATACATTCGAAGGTATTGTTCAAGGATTTGGTTGACCCTTTCTGTTTGCCCATTGGTTTCAGGATGATAGGCTGTGGAGAGATTCCTCGTGATATTGAGTTGTCGACGCATTTAAGTCCAGAATGTGGATACAAACAATGAGCCTCTATCTGAAATAATATCATTAGGTAAGCTATGTTTGGAAAATACATGTTCTAGAAACAATTTTGACAAATCTTCTGCTGTAGCAGTAGTAGTGGTTTTAATAAAAATAGACATCTTTGAAAATATATCTACTATTACTAATATAGCATCAAAATTAATAGAAAGATGAAGTTGAGAAATGAAATCCATCAATAAAGATTCATAAGGTTTAGAGGGAATAGGAAGTGGTTGAAGCAACCCATGCTTCTGGTGACGGGGAGCCTTATTCCTATTACATTTGTAACAAGCTCTTATATAGGCCTTAATTTCTCTGGTCATTCCTGGCTAGAAGAAATCCCTCGCTATTAACTGGTAGGTTTTATCAACCCCAAAATGACCAGCTAATGGAGAATCATGTCGACTATTGAAAATCCATAATGTTATTTCATTGTTGTCGGTTATGACTACTCTACCTTCAAAAAATAATAGACCTGATTCAATACTAAATCTTTTGGCCCCTTGCTTCAAGAGTATTTTGTCTTTTAACCCTAAACAATAATTTTCCTTCAACTGAGCTTTGAGGATGTTGGATAGTGGATTTTGAAAAGATTGAATTTTCATCAAATTAAGTTGATGAGTTGTTAACATTTATTCATTGAAAATGTATTTCACATTTGCTGGGTTCTTGTCAGCAAATGCGTCCCCCCGCTGTGGATAAACGTCTTCCCGACGTGACAGGATATCTGGGACAATACAGTTCTTACCTGGGCGATAGTAAATAGAAAAGGGAGATTCAGACAGAAATTCAGCCCACCTGGCTTGACGCCTGCTTAACACTTTGGAAGACATAAAGTATTTCATAGCATTATGGTCAGTTAGAATTTGAAAAGGACAATCTAGGCTGAGAAGAAAAGGGCGCCATTTTTAAAGACAATGAATAATAGCTAAAAGCTCTTTGTCATGAATTTCATAATTTAATTCTGCTGAAATGAGTTCGTGTGACTCAAAAGCAACAGGATGAAATAATTTTGTTTCAGGATTTAATTGAGAAATGACCCCTAAAATAGCATAATCACTAGCGTCTGTCTTGACTATTGTCAAAGCAGAAGGATCAAAGTGTCGAAGAATTGGAGCTGTGGTAAATGCAGTCTTTGATTCTTCAAATTCCTTTTGTGCTGTAGGAGTAAAAACAAAAGGAATATCTTTTCTAAGAAGAGAAGTAAGATTGGAAAGAGTTTTAGAGTAATCTTTAATAAATTTTCTATAGAAATTTGAAAACCCCAAAAATCCTTGGAGGGATTTAACGGTTTTGGGCTCAGGCCATTCCAGGACTTTTTGGACCTTTTTGTTGTCCATGACTAAACCATCAGTAGATAACATAAAACCCCTTAAATTGATTGATTTAAGATGGAATTTGCATTTATTGTGCTTGGCGTAGAGACCGTGATCTTGAAGTTGATTTAGACCCTGTCGAACATGATGAATATGTTCATTTAGTGTCTTCGAGAAAATTAAAATATCGTCTAAGTAGATGACAAAAATTTTTTTGACAACATCTTGAAAGATGTCATTGACAAAGGTTTGAAAAATCAATGGTGCGTTTCACAATCCAAAAGGCATAACTAAATATTCAAAACTACCAAATCTAGTGCCCATTGCAGTCAGTGGTTAATGACCTTCCACAATGCAAATAAGATTTTAAGTGACTATAAGATCAATTTTAGAAAAGAAATTAGCACCATTGAAAAGGGTAAGAAGCAATGACATAGGAGGAACAGGATATGCATTCTTCTTAGTGAATGTGTTGAGCTTTCTATAGTCAACACACAACCTAAAGCTACCATCCTTTTTCTTTACAAAAAGAACAGGGGAGCCTGTTGTAGATTTACTGGCTCTGATGAAACCTTTGGCTACATTCTCTGCAATGTAGTCTCAAAGAACTTGAGATTTGTCCTTGGACAAAGAATAGACAGGACCTGACGGAGGTACTGGACCTATTAACTCTATTTGATGGTTGTAGGGTCGATGAGGTGGTAACTTATTGGCTTTGTGGATTGAGAAAACATCAAGGAAATCATGATAGATTTCTGGTAGAGTTGATTTAATTGCTTCAACATTGATTTGGTTGTCCTCATCATCTTCAAGAGAATCTGTCAAGGAAAGACAAGAATTGAGAGAGCATAATTTGATTACTTTGAGGCAATTTAAATCCTCTTCGAGTGAATTCATCAAGCTAGAAGGGTTAGCCAATTGCTCATATAGAGAAAGATCAGATGCTTGCAAGTCATCTGGAAGAGATTTGTCCTCTAGCAGGACATTGTCAGGTGGGTTGTTTAACTCCCTATTGACCTGCATTAAAGAATCAGAAATATACTTAGTGCGTAGGGTGATCAATCCCCGGGACCAATCGATTTCAGGATTCCAATGCATTAAAAAGTCATGGCCAAGAATTGGATTGTCCATCCTTGGGGCATCCAAGACTGATAATTCCCACTCGAAGGGGGGGAAGTTTGGAAAGTTGAAAACCCATAAAACTTTCTTACTTACCCAATATTTGGGTTCCTCTGATTTGACCAAGTAAATTGGAGTTCAATCAATATCTGTAAATGTTCGTTGAAACTTCTTGGAAAAAGATAAACTAACAAAAGAAATTGAAGCTCCAGAGTCTATAAGACAACTGAAGGGGATATCCTCCTTAAAAAGAATGAATCTCCAGCGGTTTAAGGCAACTCCAGTCCTTAAGACATGGAGGTTCTGTGCCCTGTGGAAGATAAGATAGTTTGCTTTGCACACAAGTAAACTATCTACTAGTACCTTCTCTTTCCTTCAATTTTACACAATCTTCCAGCTTGTACTTACCCCCACAATACATATATAACCCATTATCAGCTCGTCTCTTCCTCTCAGCTTCTTTAAGTTTCCCTTTAGGATCCAGTAATTTTCTGATATTGCCTGGGGTTGAGCTTTTAGGTCAAGGTTTGTCTTTTCCCTTATTGGCTTTGGATTGAGTTGTCCGTAGGTGTGAAGAAGGTCCTGATTTAAAATTTAGGCCTTGAGATTTGTTGGCGTATTGATGATGTTGTAGTCATCCTTGGTAAACGCCATCAAGTTTGAGGGTTTGATCCATTAAATTTGTTAAAGTAGTCATCTTTTGTCCATGAAGATTTAATTGATCCGCAATCCTCGAAGGAAGTCCCTTTTTGAAATGATTCTTCAGGGAAGCATCATTCCAACCTACTTGAGTTTGAAGTGCTCTAAAGTTCGAGATATATTCAGAGGCTTTACCATTATCACTCATGCAAAGGAAATAAAGTTCAATTTCTGCATTGTCAGTTTCATTAGGGTCACCGAGCAACTTGAAGAAATGGTCTTCAAACTTTTCCCAGTTATTAATAAGTAAGTGGGTTTCTGTCGAAGAGAGCATGAGAAGATAAGGCTTGAACCATCTTGCTGCTTTTCTGGCTAGGAATGAAGAAGTGTAAACAACCTTTAATCGGTCTTTATTGAAGGTTCGAGGGTCATTATGGAACAGGAGCTTGCAGGTTTTCAAGAAGGGCCCCAATCTGTCTGGATGTTTTCCATTGAATTTATCAGGAGATTTCATAGAAGGAGTTTTGAATTTAGATCCCTCCAAAGACATTGTATTGGAAAGGGTCTTCATGAAAAGTCTCATGAAGTCCTCCAGTGAATTAGATGGTCCAGGTTCCAAAGGTTGACCAGAAGGGTGAGTAGCAGGGGCGGATGGTGCCTCATGCATTGTATACTCTCCTTCTTCATCATCACTAGAATCATCAAAATCTTGTGGGATGTTTTCTACTGATTGGACTGAATTTTGCCGTTCCCTAAGGTCAAGAGGTTCCAAGGAGTGAGTGTGGGAAACAGGCCGTGTCGCTGTTGGCCTGCCTCTGGTGCGAGCTCTAGTAGTAGCGCCCGTAGGAGGAGTGCGTTGAACAGGTGCCATTTTATCAGTTTAGAAAACACCTGAAAAGGGACGTAGTAGTGCAAAGAATGAGAACTACGGAGAATTAAATTATACTTTTACTGGACAACCTACGCACAAGGTTGAGGGTGTTCCTGAAAGTGAGATGGAGGGAGGAGTTTAGAAACTTTATCAAGGCACAGAGGAAATGTTTGAGGAAGTGATTTGAAGATGACTTGAAGGAAGAGTTACTGCTTCAAGATATGTTTGAGAAGAATTCTAATATAATTTAAAGGTAATATTAAAATTCTTAAAATCTCATGAAGGGTTGGAAACTCAATAATCAAAGATTTAGGATTTAGAAATGATTACTGAGAAAATAAGGAAAGATAAAATAATAATGATTTAACCTAAAGCTTTTACCACAATTAACTATATATACGTTTTATAATTTAATTCTAAAGAATGTCGAACCAAAAACCCAACCCCTTTTATATCCTTTACTCCTCCTCGCATTGACCTCATACCCAACCACTATTCCGCACACCACAGACCATTAAAAAATACACCCGTTACACCTGGACCCTCCTCACTAACATCTGTCAACCCTATAATCCTCCACTAACCATTCTGTCCATGCTCACTACCCCTTTTAATAATTCACAGACATTTTAATAACCCTTTTAGCGTACTATTACATTGACTATTGCGCTGTGCGTTGCTTATTGTGGAAAAAACTGAGACACACTATTGAGAGATTGACTAATTTAGATTAAGAGTTTAGACAAGCATGGTTGAATAGTGAGTACACAAAGGAAAGTCCCAGTTGCTATGTAGAATTGCTTTCTGCGCTTCGAGTATGGATTTAGACCTCTGTGTTATTGAATTAATGAGCTGCTTTTGCCTTGAGTTTCACGTTATGGTAAGGTAAACTCTTACAGTCGCCTTGCTGTAAGCAGAATCCGGAGGAGATATGTGGATTTAGCTGAAAACCCCGTCCTTCCAATAAAAATAACAAAATGGGAATTCTAAATCACTAAGCTAACCAATCTACTTGGATCTGATTGATAAAAAAATAATGAAACTCTATAATATTTAACGCTTATTGAGATTTAAATAAAAGTGGCTGTTGAGAAAAGAAATACTGATAACAACAATTAAGGTGTACCAGTGAAAGATCTGAAAAGATTGACTTTTATGTTTTTATAATAATTTGAATTTTTATGAGACAGCAATAATCAAGTCCCAGTGACGAAGACCTTTCTAAAGATACCCTGTATGAAGTGTGATTTAAATTGTTGAATAGTATTTCTAAAATGTTAAATATAAAAATATAAAGTTATAAGGGTATTACAAATTTATTTAATTTGTTGAGTAATAAAAAATGAGACCGTGGTGGTCAATGATTAAGCTGTATGATGTGTCCCCCACTCTCAATCTTGAGTTTGAGAAGCGCTTAAGTATTCCTAGTCACGTGCCTAAGTTTTCCCCTCCAGAGCTCTTCCAGAGTCAATCCGGAGCCCGTACGGAGTCCGTACGGAGCCGGAACTGAGTCCGTACGGAGTCCATCCGGACTTCCGGACTCAATTTAGAACCTTAAAACCATGATAAAAAATCTAGAAAAATTACACATAATAGAGCTACTTCCCCTTTACATACCAAACTAATTTTCGTAGTCTGCGCAGCTCTAATTACCCCGTGAAAATTCATCAACGTTAAGTAATTTTTGAAAACGTAAATATTTCTATAAAACTTTAAAATTCATTTAAAAAATATAAAAAAATAGTAAAAATTCTGGGAAAATTTCCCAAGGTTCTTGAGTGACTTGACTTGATACTTATAAATTTTTCAGACCGTAAAAATAAGTTTTCTCCGTAAAATAAATTGTATTTGTGTAGGCATTTGCTCGTGACCAATTTCTTCATATTTTAAACTCCAAAATAAATTAAATAAAACCCTTTTTATAAAAAATAATAACGCCAATCTTGCATGCCGTAATAACTCCATTTACATATTTAGGTGCCGTACTAAACTTTAGGCTACCACATCCTCCCTCCAATTGAGAATGTCCCCATTCTTAAAACTTTGCATAAGTGGTTGAACACAATATTCATCTTTAACCTTCAACCACCATCTTCTTTAATCAACTATAAAATTCATCTTCATCAATATGTCTTCCAAAGAACTTGTCGCTCCATGTGAACTCTGCGCTCGATACCAGGTACCTTGTTTAATGTCCAACCCTAATCTTCCTGGCAGAACAGCTTGCGACTTATGCCGTGTGAAAAAAGTCAAATGCAACCGGCCAATAGTTCCTTCTAAAACAAACGTATATTTAGGACCAGCAGCTCTCCCTGATCCCTCAACTTCTAAAAAGTGATCCAAAATTCCTGTCTTCTTAAAACGAATAAGATCAAAAACAGCTTCAAAAGTTCAATCTTCATCAACGGATCCCGGCCTAATTTTGCCTTCACAAGATCCTAATCCTATAACGCCAGTACCCCCAACTAACTTTGCTGAGACTATGTTTCCTGGCTCTAAATGTAAGACCCTATTTATCTTACTAAAAAAAAAACTTTTAATCAAAATTGACTAAACCTATGACTTAATAACATATTTGAACTTCTAGCTGTCGAAATAACCAACACTGATGATGTTGGTAGAGTGAAGACGGACTATATCAATCATTACCCAAATTTTCATCGCTATCTTTTTCTTGACTTTACTAATGAGTTGAAACGAAAAATGCTGGCCTATTTTCAAGAAACTCCAGCTAATAACCATGAAGACCTCATGAAAAGAAGGATTTTAATGCAAAGCTTTGATAATGATGTTGAACAATTTCAAAGAAATTATCTTTTCTAACAGTATAACTTGATAAAATTTTGTTTTTGCTTGGTCTTCTTAAACTTTATAATAACAATGTTGTTTCTTCTTCTCTGGCTTGATATAACATAAAATAAAATAATATAAATCTTGTGATGATTCCACTACTGAGAGCAAGGTTTGAATCCCTTCAGACTCCCATATACCAGTCTTCCTTCTTGTCACAGCATTGAGAGAGTGGATCTTCCTATGAACCGAATACTCCTGATTCCAACCTCATAGGGCCCCCCACTGAGCCGAATTCTATGATTCCAATCTCGCCATAAGGTCCTCCAAGCTTCACACCAAAAAAAATGGCCTAACTATGAGGCACTAAAAAAAATCATTCCATAAAATCCAACTACCATCCTAACTTCTGATTCCTTCATCACAATTTTCAAACTTTGCTATACAGCAAACCCATAAAATACTTTTGCCAGGCTTCCCATAATAATATTAACTTTAGACCATGTTAAAGCGCCACAAATTTCCCCTAATTAACCATTATGCTTTCTTTAGCATCATCACCACCTAAAGTTTTAACCTCCTAAAGCTATCAGCACCCAATTCCAGAAATAATTGAATAACCAGTTTAGAGTCTTAGGGGACAGTGATAAATTAAAAGATTGAATTGAGTTATCCAAACAAGATTGACATTCCAATTTAAAGTCTTGGTAGACCAAACATATAATCGATTGCCAGTTTATGGTCTTGGTGGACCAAAGATCGTTTAAGTGCATAAATATCTTGATATATTCCTAAGTAAGGCCTAGGCTTGACCAAAGATTGAATAAATTTGATAATCCAGTTTAATGTCATAGTGGACCAAACATTTGATCGACAAGAAATCCAGTTTAAGGTCATGGTGGACCCAACACTTGATAATAGTCCAGTTTAAGGTCTTGGTGGACCTAACATTTGATTTATATAAAAGAAATCCGTCTCCGAAAATATCCATAAAATCTTGATTATCCTTGAAATTCAGTTTAAAGTCTTGAAGGACTAACAGCTCCAATATAAAATCTTTAATGACAGTCTTAAAATTAGCCAGTTTAAAGTCTTGGAGGACTAACAGCTCCAAAATTCGTGTAAAACCTTAAGGAAAGTCTTGATCAGTAGCCAGTTTAAAGTCTTGGAGGACTAACAGATATCTTGAAGTAAAATCCCATTGGTATTGAGTTCTCCTAGACCCTGTTTCCTGTCTAAACTAAATGAATAAAACTAAAAAGAATGAAAACTAAAAAAAATAAAACTAAGAAATATAATAATGATTTTGATTTAATTAATAAATTTTAATTTTAATTTTTTTTTTTTTTTTTTTTTTTTATTATTATTATTTTATTTTTTTTTTATTTTTTTTATTTTTATTTTATTTTTATTATTTTTTTTTATTTTATTTTTTTTTTTTAATTTTAATTTTTTATTTTTTAAAATTTAAAATAAAAGATTTTAGAAAAGATAGTTTTGAAATAAAAGTTAAAATTTAATTTTAAAGAAAGATAAATGAATGTGAAAAGAAAGATAAAAAAAGTACTAAAAAAAAAATTTTAAAATAAAATTTTAAAAGATGCCCCCCGGCCATTTGATGAGCCGTACCCTTGACATCATACCCACATCCAAGTGCAACTTGATGTGGTTACACAATTTTGAGAAATTGAAAGAAAAGAAAATAAATGAAAGTTTTTAGAAGATAATTTATATAATGATGATCACTGGGTGGGCTCCCTCCAATTTATAAAAATGATTAGAGACCACCAGTGAGCATCACCTTTACAATAATTCATAATATATATTAAAGAAAAGAAATCACAATCTAACATAAAAAAATCAAAAACAAAATAAAATAAAAGAATCTTGAATCCGGCGTTGAGAGCGGTGTCTCTTGATTCGTTCCAGTTTATAGTCTTAGTGGACTTCCTAAAATTAAAAGACAAAGTCAGGATTCAACTAGAAACAGGGAAAATTTTGGAAACGAACATTATGGGGTAATTGTGTATAGAGCAGCCAGCCCATCAATTACCCCCACACTTGCCAGTATTTAATTAAGAAGGTTCCCCTGTGAACACTTCTTCCAATAAATTTTAAAATTTTTCCAACACTATCTTCACCCATATTTTAAGAATTTTAAATTTTGAAAATTTTCAATGAAGGTTTTCTCGTATTTTGTTATGTTTCATCACAGTTTCGTTGCCCATATGCAGTGTAACGATAGTAAATTATTTGATAAAAAAAAGAGATAGTTTATACTCGTTGCGGAGGAATCCATAAAATTTCGTAGATATCATAGTTTATCCTCGTTGCGGAGGACGTCCATATAATTTCATAAATGTCATAGTTTATCCTCATTGCGGAGGAATCCATAAAATTTGATAAATGTCATTAAAATTGTAGTTTATCCTCATTTCGGAGTACGTCCATATAATTTCATAAATGTCATAGTTTATCCTCATTGCGGAGGAATCCATAAAATTTGATAAATGTCATTAAAATTGTAGTTTATCCTCATTTTGGAGTACGTCCATATAATTTCATAAATGTCATAGTTTATCCTCATTGCGGAGGAAGACTTCAGCACTCCTGGTGCCTCTAGGATAGAACCGCTTCACTTGATTGGCCGCTACCCTCTTCTTCAATACTACTCCATCCAACTCTTCTAGCACATATGAACCGCCGGAAACTTGCTCCTTGATTTTATACGGTCCATTCCACCTATCTGCAAACATTTTTCCCCACTGACTTTCCAAACTCCTATTATACACCAGGACCATATCTGCTGGGTTCAAAGGTTTCCTTAATCAATGTGCCAACCGCTCATCCCAATATCTAACTGATTGATTTCGGATCTTCATCATCCGCAAATATGCCTTTTCTAAATATTCTTCTTTCTTTTCTAGCTGCATCATTCTTGCACACAATAATTCTTCAGTAGTTTTGACCGTGTCCCAGTCAACTCCAAGATATGATTCAGCTTCTAAATCAACCGGTAAAACTGCTTTCTGTCCAAAAACAAGTTCATAAGGTGAAAATCCGGTCGTCCTTTTGGCAGTGATTCGATCAGCAAATAAAACTAAAGGTAAATAGTGCCTCCCCTTTTCGGCACTTGTCCCACACATTTTAACTAAAGCATCCTTAATAACTTGATGCCCTCTTTCAACCATGCCTTCAGCTTCAGGATAATATGGGGTTGCTACCCTAACCTTTGATCCAACTTTCAATACGGCCTCTTTAAACTCTGTCCCAAATTCAGGACCTCCATCTACCGTCCCCAACTTCATCACCCCATACCTATATACCCAATTATTCAAAAAAAATTCTGCCACATTTTTGGCAGTTAAATTAATAAGAGGCGCTGCCTCTACCCAACCAGATAAATCATCTCTGGCCACAATTAAATATTTATACCGTCCCTCTTTTATATGAACGGGATCTAAACTAACTCTTCCAAAGAGCGTATATTCACCGGTCGCGCGTCCAGGTTCTTTTGGCCTTAAATAACTTCGTCTTTGACATTCTTCGCATGACTGAACCCACTGTTTAACAGGCATCTTCATGCCAGGCCACCAAAATCGATCAGAAATTCTTCTAAATGTTTCTCCAATGCCTCTATGCCCGAGATCTTCATGCAGTGATTTCAAAACTAATTCTTGCCCCTTCTGTTGAGTTATAACTACTTGAGGATTTGGATACCTCCTCCTCATTAAACGTCGACCAGATAGGTAAAACGTAGATGACTTCCTCTTGATAGCCACCCATTCATCGTCTTCACAATCTTCTGGCCTCTCTAAAGTCAACAAATATTTGACTAACAAAAAATAAAAACCAGTCTGACCCCAGACTTCATCTTGAAAATTGATTAATATAACATCAATAGGGACTTCTCTATCACCAATATCACCTGCACATGAATGAGCCAATAATCGTTGACCCCTAAATAAATTTTTAATCGAGCTATGTTGACGTTTTTCTTCTGAACCTTTGGATCCTTCGAAAACCATATTTGAAAATACCTCTTTCTCTTTATCCACCTTTTTATTTAAATTCTCTAATTCTCCAACATATACACCATTCCTTAATTTACTACTATCCCACACTACCAATCCATTTTCCTCTACATACACCACATCTTCTTCTACCTCCTCTCTGCCGAATTTATCTACACCTTTTCCAACACCTTTATTAACATAAAAACTATTTTCCAGTTTATCCTCTTGGTGGAGGTCATCATCATCATAATCTAAACACAATAGTCCTGCCAGTTTAACCTCATGGGGGTGGTATGGAAAGTCTTCAGCTCCTTTAGTGCTGGCTTTGATAATAGGTATATCTTCATCGAACTCTTCTGAGTCTGAATCTTCTTCAGTGGGTGGTCTCCTTGATAAACCATCTGGCATAGTAAAAGTTTTGCCAGGCTTATGAACTAAATCAAACGAAAAATGTTGAATAAAAGCTACCCATCTCGTCATGGTTGCGTTCGGTAAACTTGGGGAATTAATCATCTGGATTAACGATTTCGCATCCACTTGCAACTCAAAATGTTGCCCCCGCAAAATATGCTGAAGTTTCTTCAGTATTTTTGCCACACCACATAATTCCAATTTTGGTTGAGAATATCTTGATTCGACCTCAGTAAATACTACAGATTCATACCTAACTGGCCTGATGTAACCAGCTTTATCCATCTGAGACAAAACCGCCCCAGCTGCAACCTGACTTGAATCAACTGCTAAATAAATTCTACCAGCATCTTTTCCATAATCTAACTTGTGCAGGACTAAATCCTTCCCTACAACCTCCTTCAACTTCACAAACGCCTTCTCACACTCTTCATCCCACTCCCAGTCTGCATCCTTTCTCGTTAACAGTCTCAATGGAGCTGCCAATGAAGAAAAGTCCTTGATAAACATTCTAACATATACGCAAACGCCTAAAAACCCTCTAACTTCGGTCGTATTCTTGGGTCTTGGCCAGGACTGAATTTTGTTAACTTTCTTCTTGGACATAATCCTACCCTCTCTACATACCACATGGCCTAATATTTCTAAGGCTGGCACACAACATGAAAATTTTGAACCTGAAATAGTTAAACCAGCCTCTTCAATTCAAAACAAGATTCTTTCTAAAGTAATTGCAAACTCCCAAATGAATTTGTGTATCCCGGGATTCTCTTCCAACACCTGGTTATCATAGTCGGTTGTTGGTCCCTTAATTCCTCCATCATCTATAAAGATTCCAGCATATTGTGGAATTTCATCTTGAAGGATCCAAGCCATCTGAGCTTGATAAACTGCAACCGAATTTGTTGCTCCTTGAGGTAATCTTGTTAACTGTAAACGTCCAAGTGGCGTATCGAATGTAGTGAGAGGCCATGAGTCCGGATGTAACTCTCTCTCATCATATCCACCCATAATATCTCCCAATCCATAACACACTCTCCCTGCAAACGCTTCAACAAACTCCTCAGCACTAGGCGGTATCCCAGCATCCTTTATTGTAACCCTATTTAATTCCCTAAGATCATGAACAACTCTAAGCTTGCCATTCGGTTTCTTGATACAAAATACCAGACTAGAATAACTTGATGTTGATTGCTCATACAGTCCAGTGCGTATCCGTTCTCTGACAACTTCAATATAGGCTTCTTTCAATGCAGCCGGAATAGGAATCGGTTTCTGCTGCCACGGTTCATGACATACCACAGGAATCTTGTAAGGCTCCCCATAGGAATGCTTCAACACACCCCTCTCCTCTTCTACAAAAGCAATGGCCTTCTCTCGCTTGACCATCACATCCAACAACAACTTCTTCTCTTCTCCAGACAACCAACCATCAGGTCCAAAATTAACAACACCCAGTCTCTCAAAAGTGATTCTTGACGTCTCAGAAAATTCAGGCGGATTCTTTACCAAGGGACTTTCATAAGGATCTCTTGATAACCTTGGTCTTCTCAAAGGTGGATTTAATTCAGCAGGTAGCGGTTCATTAATAGGTCGAACTTTATTTGCTACTTTCTTATATTTGGCTGTGTCCACATCTAAATAAACTTGAGGTAAAACATCGCTATTAAAACTTTCATCAAATGAATCTTCTTCATCGTCAGAATTGGAATAAGAAAAATTAGAAAAATATTTTATTTCATTTTTAAATTTTACCCTTTTCTCCTTTCCCTCGTCTAATTTATAAACAGATTTTCCGACACCTTTGCTTCCCTTATCCAACAGTAAATCACCCGTAAAGAAAGTCGGCAGTTTAACCTCTTGCTGGAGGACCGGAATTGAATTTTCACAAAAATTATTTTTTTGTGTTTTAATTATACTGAGATTTTTAATCGGATTTAGATAAGATTTTCGCAGTTTACCCTCTTGCTGGAGGTCCGGAATAACATTTTCACATAAATTATTTTTTTGTGTTTTAATTATACCAAGATTTTTAATTGGATTTTGATGTGATATTTGCAGTTTACCCTCTTGCTGGAGGTCCATAATAGAAGGAGATACTTGCAGTTTAACCTCTTGCTGGAGGTCATAAAACATACCCTTCCAATTTTTATCCAACCTAATTTGGCCCATTTTGCCTTTTTTACCATTTTTAAATTTAATAGAATAACAGGGTAAATCCAATAAACATATAGAAAAGTCCAAAACGTATTTGCACTCTAAAGTAATATTAACAGAAAATAATTGAGAATCCACTTGAATTATCTCCAAGTGAGCTGACCTATTGCAATCCGGGATCTCATCCTGAGGAGAGATTACAACATTTGAGCGATCAGCCCCTGCTACCCCAAAAAATGAGGGCATTCATCCCCTTCCAACAAACATAATTAACCAGAAGCCGTCCGTTTAATATGCCGCTTCTTGGTGCAAACACAACACTGGCACAGTGTAGTAATCCCTGGCCGTGTTTCCCAACCTTCATCTCCAGGAGGTGCTAACCGCATATGTAACCTCCACATATCTTCACCAGTGATCTCCAAACTAATCCCCATGCCAGCTTGATACCCTATCCTGGCCTCAAAATCCATCAAAAAAGGACCACCAAGAACAGTTTTGACTGCTCCTCTGGCCACATAAAAGTGAACCTTACCAACAGATCCACCAATGCCTAAACTTACATGCTCAGCAGTACCCATCAGCTCTGTTGCATGCCCTCCAATACCTCTGAGGTTTCCCCCACTTCCACTTTTAATTGGCAAGCCTATACTCGTCGCTTGCTCCAATGAAATTAAATTAATTTGAGACCCTGAATCGACCAAGGCCTTTACTTCTTTACCATTTAGAGTTACCACCAGGTAACCCAGGGGAGCGGAAAAATGTGTATCTACATCTTCCCCAAACTTTTCAGCATTTTCACAAATATATTCCACCTCTCCAGTGGAAACCCGACGCCTCGTCAAATGCTTCTTTTGCTTTTCAGCAAGCGCCGGACTAATCGTAAATAACTCCCCCAAAGATAAGGGAATCTGAAGTTGATTCACCCTATTCAAAACTGCGTCCATCGCATTAGCTTGACCAGAAACTACTGGCCGCTCATACTGGACCTTTGATTTAACAACCTTGGCCCTGGGTACCTCTTGAGGTCCAACCGAGCCATCTTCACCCCCCATTATAACATCTTCACTTTCTATAACCCTAACTCCGTCACCAGCTTCTTGCACTAATCCTGATCCATCGCTAGTCCTTCTTACTCCCTCCATTGGGATGGGACCGCTAAAACTTGGTCTGGGTAGAGACGCCAACGGTACGTCCTCCTCAGAATCCGAATCATCCTCTGGCATAGGCTCACCATTTAAATCAAACTTGCCATAACTAGGGGGCCCCATATCAGCAATCCCCTTCTGCATTTTATATAATTCGTCCTTAGAGTAAGGGTTCAATTTGTTGGCGGCAGTTTGAGCACTAGAATTCTTGTCCTTAGAGTAAGGGTTCACTTTGTTATTGGCCTTGCCAGGATTAGCCCTCAATTGGCTCTGAATGCTACTTTTCGCCTTAGTAGCAGCTGCTCTTCTAGCAGCATTAACATCGTATTCGCCAGCCATACAGCTGCCCTCCACCTGGGCAACCGTCGCCAGCTCTAAACCACCAAAAGAAGTAGAAAATGTGGCTTTACTGACCTCTTTCTCCTTGCCCTTGTCAGCTTTACCACCATTACCATTACCATTTTTGCCACTCTTGGTATTAACATCTTCATCCGTCACCTCTTCAAATCTGGCTCTTCTTTCAGCCGTTAAACTTCTTCTGACCAAATCAGAAGGAGACTGTCCATCACTGGGCTTGATGAACGAACCATCAGGAAATTTATAAACTTTACCATCAAATAAAACTCGCCCAGCATCCATATCCTTATCAAGAGCAAAACAAACTGTTGCTCTGTGACCCCTCCTATTACAATAGGAGCACACCTTTGGCTCATCGTAGCCACCTCTATATCCATTACCACCATTCCCACCATTTCTCCCATTGCCTGGGAAGCGGTTACCGTTGTTATTGCCATTATAATTTCGACGTTCATAACCTCTAGACTGATAAGAAGTCGACATCGACGAAGAAGAGATTGGGGCCTTGTTGGCCTTCTGGTTTTCTTGAACAAATATTTTTAATTGTTTAGTTAAATCGGCCAGGTGATCGACCATCTTATTATCTACATTAACCTCAACTTTAGAAGCAGGTAATCCCATTTGAGCCTTCTTGGCCTCCTGGGCTTTGACCATAATATTGTTGTTTTCGGCCAAAACCTCGCTAACCTTGCTAAAATATTGAGTGCAAGACTCTTGATATTTGTCCAACGCCAATAACTTGAGATGGGCCTGAATGTTCTCTTTGATAACCTCCAGAGCCGGCAGTTTCTGCTCACCATTAGGCAGTTCCTTCATCAAATCTTTTCTTGAAAGATCCTTCAAGACGTCCATACGAATATCCCTGCTGCATGCTGTCCAAAACAAATCTTTTGCTTGGTTCTCATGCACTAACTCGTCCACCAGTATGAGATATTCCACCACTTCATCAAACTGAACACAGAGCTTTTTGAAGTCAGCCATAGAAGAAACACCACCTTTTGCTTGCCAGTCTCCAACAATTTTATTGAGGTCCATCATAGTAAACCTAACACCCCATCTATCAACCATAGCTTTAGAAAGCTTAACCCAATCCTTGTCCTTTAATGCCTGCATAGCAATAACCTCTTTTTCCACCTCCCTATCGGCAATAAAAAATCTAACTTGCTTCACCATATCCACATGAGAAGCACCATCAACAGCAGCAGCAGCTTCATACCTGCTAATGAACCATTTAACCTCCTCCCCATCAAACTTTGGGCCATCCCAAGAAACAATTCTAACTGAGGGAGTAAGAGGGTTAGAAGATCCAGAAGCAACAGCAGAAGAAGACATCCCAATAAGTAATGAAAAGCGTTAACAATCGATAAAATAACAAGCCTCTTGCAGGCCAATAACAAAAATCCAATTAGAGTTCCAGAAAATAAGCCTCTTGCAGGCTAAGAACGTTCTTGATCCAAGTAAGTCTTTAAAGAAAGCTAGAGAAATCGAACCCCACGTTGGGCGCCAACTATGGTAAGGTAAACTCTTACAGTCGCCTTGCTGTAAGCAGAATCCGGAGGAGATATGTGGATTTAGCTGAAAACCCCGTCCTTCCAATAAAAATAACAAAATGGGAATTCTAAATCACTAAGCTAACCAATCTACTTGGATCTGATTGATAAAAAAATAATGAAACTCTATAATATTTAACGCTTATTGAGATTTAAATAAAAGTGGCTGTTGAGAAAAGAAATACTGATAACAACAATTAAGGTGTACCAGTGAAAGATCTGAAAAGATTGACTTTTATGTTTTTATAATAATTTGAATTTTTATGAGACAGCAATAATCAAGTCCCAGCGACGAAGACCTTTCTAAAGATACCCTGTATGAAGTGTGATTTAAATTGTTGAATAGTATTTCTAAAATGTTAAATATAAAAATATAAAGTTATAAGGGTATTACAAATTTATTTAATTTGTTGAGTAATAAAAAATGAGACCGTGGTGGTCAATGATTAAGCTGTATGATGTGTCCCCCACTCTCAATTTCGAGTTTGAGAAGCGCTTAAGTATTCCTAGTCACGTGCCTAGCTCTTCCAGAGTCAATCCGGAGACCGTATGGAGTCCGTACGGAGTCCGTACAGAGTCGAAACAGAGTCCGTAAGGAGTCCTTCCGGACTTCCGAACTCAATTTAGAACCTTAAAACCATAATAAAAAATACAGAAAAATTACACATAAAAGAGCTCTTTCCCCTTTACATACCAAACTAATTTTCGTAGTCTGCGCAGCTCTAATTACCCCGTGAAAATTCATCAAAGTTAAGTAATTTTTGAAAACGTAAATATTTCTATAAAACTTTAAAATTCATTTAAAAAATATAAAAAAATAGTAAAAATTCTGGGAAAATTTCCCAAGGTTCTTGAGTGACTTGACTTGATACTTATAAATTTTTCAGACCGTAAAAATAAGTTTTCTCCGTAAAATAAATTTTATTTGTGTAGGCATTCGCTCGTGACCAATTTCTTCATATTTTAAACTCCAAAATAAATTAAATAAAACCCTTTTTATAGAAAATAATAACGCCAATCTTGCACGCCGTAATAACTCCATTTACATATTTAGGTGCTGTACTAAACTTTAGGCTACCACAACGTGGCGCGTGACATGGAGCTAGGCGCAAGTCAGTACATTGTGACAGTGCATCCAGTCTGCTGCTTTTCTTCCCTGGCCTGAATTGAACAACAAATTTAATGCTTCTTAGCAGTATTTCATAAGGTGCTTGCTGGCAAATCAACATTTTTGTAATCAGGAAGTTTTTCATATTTTTATGATCCATGTAAATAATATCTTGTAAATGGTTAGGTCCTCCTTCCAAATATTGGCACCAGGTGCATGCAGCTTCAACTACTTCCAATAACTCATTGTCATATATTTCATAGCTCAATTCAGTTCCTAAAAGTATATGTGAAAGATATGCTACGGGTTGTAAAACATTTTTAACATCATATTGTGATAATACTGCACCCATTTCAAAGTCTGAGAAGGTGAATTCCAGAAAAAATGGCTTAAGTAAGTCTGGGATAAAAAGAATAGGAGCTGCCACAAATTTTCTTTTCAGGTAGTCAAACATTTATTTCTGGATACTTGTCTAATTTAATTTTGCTTTTTTTTTGTGAGTAAATTAAGTGGTTAGAAAATGTGGGAGTAATTTTCTAAAAAGTGGTGATAAATATTGTCAGAGCTAGAAACTACTGGAGCTCCTTAACTGATTTAGGTTTTGGCTATTCTGTTACTGCCTTTACTTTCTCCTGGTCCATTTGTACCCTGTTCTTTGAAATGATCATACCCAGGTAGGGGAATTTCACTTCCTGAAAAGACACATTTTCCAGTTTTAACCATACTTGTGCATCTTTTAAGCACTTCAAAAAGTCCTTTACATATATCTGGTGTTACTCTTTTAATCTGAAGTAAATTAAGATGTTGTCAAGATAAACTGCCACATCTATTCCTATCCTATCTCTGAAGATACTATTGGTGAAGTGTTGGAAGGTTGACGGTGCATTACATGGATTAAATGGCATTACCAACCATTCATAATGAACAAAATTAGTACAAAAGGCAAGTTTTTGCTTATCACCTTCTTTCATGTGAATTTTATGGTTACTTGCTCTAAGATTTAGGAATGTGAAAACTTCTGCACTCTGGAGACTATCAATCAGCTCACTAGTTAGTGGAAGGGGGTATCTGTTTTTAACTTTCAGCACATTTAGCCTACTGAAATACATTCAAGTTCTCAATGAACCATCCTCTTTACCTGCAAAAATCTCAGGGGCTGCCCAGGTAGAATTTGATTCTCCAATGAAAAAATTCTTCAAATTTTTATCAATAATCTCTTTAAGTGCTTTTCACTCCAATATTGACAATGGGATTATGAAACTAAATTAAGGAGTTGCACCTGGCATTAGATCAATGGCAAACTCATATGTTTGATGATGTGGAGGGTTTTTGACTCCACCATTTTTAAAAAGTGGTAAGAACTCCCAATAGGCTTCAGAGATCATTTTGTTCTGGCTTTTTGTTTCCTTTAAGGACTGGAACTTAGTTGCAATCTTTAAAGATATGTTCCATGCTGTCAAATCACATTCCAGTTCTTCCTCTTCCTCCTGTTCCCCCACCAAGTCCTGAAACTTAGCACCAAGAGAGAATGTCAGTTTTTACAGCAAGAATACTGATGATAAAAAATGGGATATTCTCCAGAAGGGGCCAGGGGTAAAATGCTTTCTCTGCATCTTCCACATTTTTATCCTGCACCTCCCCCCTTCTCTGTTTGGCCTTTTTCTCTTCTTGGTGTGCTTGATAACCTCTCTGGTTTGCTCTGACACTCTCAATTGATGACTCATCCTCAGCCTTCTTCTTAGAATCAAGAGGAAGAATTAGTTCTGTCAGTGCAGAAAGACTTTTGCAGTAGCCTTTTTGTAAGCAGAATCCAATGGAGTTGGATAAACCAAAGAAAAAATTATCCCTTTAAGTAAATAGAGATTTCAAAACTAACTAAGCTTAAGTGTCTGCTTGATATAAAATGACTTTTTGACCAATTTTTTTAAAAAGTTTGAGACATAGAATTGGTGTTCTTAAAGTTATGATAAAGAAATACAATAATAAAGTTGTGCTGAAAAATGTTACTTAAACAATTGAATTTAAATGTTTTTCTGAAGTTTTTATTTTTGTGAAAAGATGTGCAAATTAAATCCCTGAAGTTTAAAACTTTCCAATGATACCCTATAAGTATATATATAAGAGTTGCTTAGTAAAATTTATTAAGTGTTATATAAAATTGTTTTATTTATAAGGATATTACAAAATTTGAAAATTTTATGTAAATATGATGATGTTAGTTTGTTATCATGCATTTTTTGTTGTAAAATAGATTTTAGTTATCTATTATTTTTTAGATTACACATTTATATACATATTCTATTCATGTGCCTTATTTTTGCTCCAGCGTATCATGGAGTTTGAATGGAGTTTTTCTGAAGTATCTCAGAGATTTTGCAGACTTCTGGAATCAACTAGAACCTTAAAACACTAATATAAAATCTAAAAAAGCTACATATAATAGAGGTACATCTGGAGTACCTCCCATTAAAGTTTGGTAGTCAGTTCAACCCTCTTCATTGAGCTACAATTCATTTAAGTTAAGTAAATTAATAAAAATATCAAAAATAAAAAAAAACTTTATTAAACTTTTAGGGGGTATCAATGTTGACCAATCTTCAATTGAATTAATTGCAGAAAAAATTCATTATACCCCATTTATCTTCCGCTATATTTTTTGCTAAAATCAGAATCAAGATCAGAACCATCCAGTTTAACCTCTTGGGGGAGGAGAGAAAAATATTACAGTTTAGCCTTATGGGGAAGGAGAGAACAATCTTTCAGTTTAGCCTCATGGGGGAGGAGAGAAAAATCTTCAGAACCTATTTTTCTGGCCCAAACCACTGGGAAATCTTCATCAAAATATTCAGAATCAAAATCTTCTCTGTGGGTGGTCTCCTTGATAAACCATCAGGCATCATAAAACTTTTTCCAGGTTTGTGTACCAGGCCAAAAGAAAAATACTAAATAAATGCCACCCATTGAGTCATTGGAGAATTTGGAAGTCTAGGTGTGTTGATCATTTGAACCAGAGATTTTGCATCCACTTGCATCTTAAAATTTTGCCCCCACAAAACAGTTTGAAGCTTCTTCAAAATTTTTGCTACACCACACAATCCCAACTTAGGTTGAGAATATCTAGATTCAACCTCATTAAATACCACCGACTCATACATGAATTGCCTGACACTCCCAGTTTTATCTTCCTGAGTAAAAAAAGCACCAGAAACAATATAACTTGAGTCCACTTCCAGATAAATTTTTCCAGCTTCCACTCCATAATCCAACTTGTGAAGAATAATATCTTCACCTACCACATTCTTCAGCTTCTGAAAAGCCTCTTCACACTCTTCAGTCCATACCCACTCTCTATCCTTCCTTTTCCACTTCCTCAAAGGTGAAGCCAACAAAGAAAAATCTTTAATAAAAATTCTGACATACACACAAACCTGCAAACATCCCCTGACTTCAGTAGTATTTTTAGTCCTTGGCCATGACTGAATTTTATTAATTTTTTACTTTGCCATAATTCTTTCATTTTTACATACCACATGAACCAAAATTTCCCGATCAGGGTCACAACAACAACAAAAATCTTACCCAGAAATGGTAAAACCAGCCTCTTCAATCCTTATTGTAGATAGATAAAAATGTACTTAGTTATTTAGGTTTCTATGTACAAGAAGTAGTATAAAACCTGTGGTGCAGCTGATGCATCTAACTCCAATTCACTCTGGACAAAGTGCTGACGCTGTTATTGTAGGTAAGAGATGAAATTATTATTGGGTTCACTCCATACAAAGCGCTGATACTGCTACCATAGGTTATGTGCCGCCCCTTATTAGTTACTAGCTGTAATTCAATTCTTTTGAACTAAATAAGTGTTTTTGTCTTCCAACATTGGCCGAGGTCTTTGATGGGCTGTTTTGCACTGTTTTGGTATGTCTTAATTGGCATTGGTTGCATAATTGGGTGTATTAAGACCTTTTACGTGTCAATTTTCACCTATATCTGACATTCTTATTCTCAATTTTTTAACCAAATCTTGGACAAAATCTTTTGTAACCACATCTTGCATTACTTTCTGTAACAGTCACATCCTGTCTATTCATTCTATCTGTTCAGAACCCCTCCCCATCTCATCTGTTTGTTTGTTCTCCTTTTCATCTTTAAAAATCTCAACATGTCTTGTTGTCATAGATCTTCTCAAAGACAGACTTGTCCCTGTTTTTCCTCAAATACCATTACTGAATCTTTCCCCCACTCAGCTGAAAAATCAAAGATCATTCAACTAAAAAAAGATGATTACCCCATACTTATCAACCGGCTAAAAACTAAAGCTAATTATAATTCTTATTGTGGTACTGAGAATTCAACTAAGGTAGGACATCCTCCTGCATCAAAAGTCAATGGATATCTTCAAATGGTTAACTTATTAAGAAAAAAGACAAAGGTAAGGATTTAACTTTTGCCTAAAAAGAAGTCTGAATGCTACAAGCACTATCAAGCCAAATACAAGAAGGCTAAGACTCTTTCATCTTCCACTGGTTTTGGTATTACTGACCTTGATATCAGTAAGGGCATCAATTCTATAGACAATAAACTTTATTCTTTATGTTCTTACCATAATGAGATAGATTCCATATTTGGAAAGTGAGCCAATTTTAATCCTGAAAACATTCTGGATGGAGAGGATGATAACTCCAAACATGATGTTGAAAGAAATCTTTTTCCTTCCTCTTCTACTCAAGTCTCCTCTCATTTCACTTCTACAAATCAAGAAATCTTTCAAATATATCCTTATGGAGATATAAATCAACATGATCTCACTCAAGTGAGCTTTTATTTTTTTTATTTACATCTCTTTTTCTTATTTCTAAAAAGGCAAATGAACATACCCAGGAGCTACAATCAAGCAAGTCTGAAGCTAGCATATTTGATGAAGAGGAAAATGTTACCTCCAAAAAAAGCAGAGACCATCAACTACTCTGAATTTCAACAGTCAAAGAAAACAAAACAGAGATAGTTTTTCCCAAACCCCTTTTTCTTCCATCAATGATTCTCTGGAGAAACGTGAATCTGGGAAGTGATAGCATACCTCTTAATAATTAACAAAGCTTTTTTTTATTTTGTTAATATTCCTTTTCGATCTAGGTAAAGTTGAAGTTTCAAGAGATACTCTTAATTTTCAAAAGCAACTATACAAGCTCTTTTTATGCAGGGATGATAGGGAACAAGACTTGGAGGAGAAGAAATTCAAGTTTTCTTTAGCGAGGGATAAGAGAGTACAAGAGTTGGAGGAGAAGAAATTTAAACCTTCCTTACAGAGGGATAAGAGGGAACATGACTTGGAGGAGAAGGCTCTTTGAGTACACTTTCCTATTGAATCAGATGAAACTCAAGCATCAACTTGAATATGTTTCCAAAAAGAAATTTTTCTTGATAGAATGTGTTAAAGCTAATAAATACGTCGAGTAAATTTAATTCTTAATGAAAATATTTGATTGATTAATAGTTTTATTGCTTTATTTCACATTTCACTTGTTTATAATTTTTTGCACATGAAAGTTAACTAGTATAATCATTAATCTGTGTTGTTGGCTAGACTGAAAATTCATGTGCACATACTTTTGTTAAAATGACTTTCAGGTATTTTGATTAATAAATCTAAAATAGAATACTTATTGAAGTTATCCAGGAGTAAATTTATATATGCATTCAACAATTATATATATATATATATGTATATATATTGAGACGAAACTACTAATTATATCAGTCCTAACCTTAACATGAAATGGCATCTGAATATGTTCCTGCCTCATCATCAACTCATCTCAACCTGTATTATTTTTCTCCTTGTTCCTTTTGGATGACTTATTTTTGGTCAATTGGTTAAATTTCTCAACAACTAATTCTTAGCTTTGAGTTGCATTTCATTTACTGGATAAAATCTCAAGAAGTAGAAATAAATTTATGGTTATTTCATGACTTTATATTTATTTATCATGTTACATATTTAGAATGCTATTACAGAATGGATTTTTTTATTCTGAAGAAAATATGCACTATGTCTCTATCTCTAACAAATTTCCCTATTTTTATTCATTATCAATCCAGATTTTTGTTTCTTTTTCCTATAGTGTCTTGTCTCAAAGAGTTTTTTGTGGCTTCACCTTTCAATTAACTTTTGATATTGTGTTTAAAATCACATATACATGTCTTCAGATTTCAATATTTGCATGTTTTTTCTCAATTATGCTTTTCAACTTTGTCTAAGAATCTGGTAATTGCCATCACTTTTTCTAAACAATAAATTAAGACTCTAAAGCATCCAAAAACATTTAATTTGACACCAGTGAATACTATTTACTTTTTTTACCACTCCAAAATCTACTTAAAAAATGATAAGGTTTTACAAGACTAAAAAAACAGATAATCTGGTTCTCTCCCAGCCAGGTTCTTCATGAATGCAAGAGAAAAAATATACCAAACTCACCTGAAACTAAGACTGAAGTCTCTTAAACTAGAAGCAACTTTGTTTCTCTACTAGCCAGATTCCTCCTGGCTGGGAGAGAACAAAAAAAGATATAATAAAAATTAGCAAAAAAACATAAAAAAAAACAAAAACACTCACAGTAAAAAAACGACAAAAGTTGCTGTAACTAGCAGCAACTTTGGTTTTCTCCTATCAAGGCTCTTCATAGCTAGGAGAGAACAAAAAAAGAAAAAATAAAAAAAGATAAAGAAAAAATTGGCAAAAAAAAACTAAGAGTAAACAAAAAAAATATAGAAAATAATTTAAAGAAAAAGTGAAAAAGGTAAAAAATACAATAAAATATAGCAGTGACTTTGGTTTCTTGTAGCCAAGTCTTTCCTGGCTGCAAGAGAACACAAAAAAAAGTAAATAAAAAGAATTAAAAAATTTGTTCCAAAAATTAATAGCAGCACCAAAAAAGGCTGGACTCACCTTTAACAAATAAATAAATATCCCCTTAATGTTTGGGAAGAAGATTTATCTTTTAAACATAAAGCTTTCTATAACTCAATTTTCAGAACTTTCAAATTTAATAATTTAAGATCTTTACTATTTAAATTAATAGAAAAAATGTGCTTCCTTGAGGTCTGTATGGGATTTCAAGTGGGGACTATTAGTTTTGGCCCCCCCCACCAAAAATAATATCTGTTGGGGATTTAAGTGGGGTTTATTAGTTGTAGCTCCCCCACCAACAAAAATTTTATTTGGAAGATGTCTGTTAGGGTTTTTATTGTTTTTTTTATCTAAAGCAGATTTTATATGACAAGAGGAGGAAATGGACATCAAAATAAGAGCTTTTATTTCAGAAGGGAGGAGGAGGCCTGGAGAATTGAGGTGGGAACTGATTTTGAAGAGGTTTGGTACCAAACTCATCCATTTCAGGAGGTTTTTACATCTAATTGATCTATCCCTACATTCTCTGACTCTTAAAAAACTGGGACCTATCACATAGCTCATGTCTAACCAAAAACTTCTGTAATTCAACCTTTTAATCATGAAACTCATCCAGTGATTGTAAAGTCCTTTCAACTTGAAGAATTGAAGAGCTTGGGGATGTTGGAAGATTCCAGGAATTGTTGTGAGTACCTAAGAATGTTGAGGCATAAAATAAAGACTAATTATGCTCCTAAAAAAGGAGGTGGTGAGGGTAATATGTATGCTTCTGGGGAAAGAGCTGTGACTCAACATAAATTTGACATAATCAAGAAAATTTATTAATTTTTAAACTTCATTCTACTTATTAGATCTCCAGGTCTTTATATAAATTTAAAAATAGATTATGAAAAAGTAAAGGAGGCTTTAGGATTCATCTTTTATTTTTACACCTTTTTTTAAGCATCTTGCTTCAAAGTACTATAATAAATCTCTGAAACTGGTACCTGAACTAGATCTTCCTTGCTTTGATAGTGTAAGTTTATTTGCAGGTAACTTAACTTGGACTTCTGGGGGCCTCTCCAATGTCCCACACAAAGATTTAAATTTCAGTGATATTAGCCTGGGAGTTTGGTGGCCAACAACTTTAGATGGACTTTTGGATGAAGATTCTTGGAAGGAAGGCACACCTAGACAACATGGAGGATACTTTATATTTCCAGAGCTCAAGTATATGGTAGAGTTTGAGAATTGTGATGGTTTATGGATGATTATTTAGCCTGCATACAAAATATATCACCAAAACACTCCTGTAAAAGAGTTTGGTAACTTTAAAAGGCTAGGCTCTTCAACTCAAATCAGTTAAAGACTATCAAAATCTATTAAATAATTAAAAATGATTATACCAGATTTTTTAATGTCTGATTATATAAAAATGAAATAAAAAGAAAAGTTTAAGTACTTAAATGATATCTTTCTTTAAAAATTATTGGATAATACTGGTTGTTTAGAATTTGATAATAATTATTATTATTATTATCAAAAGGCATGTATATCATTGGAAAAATAAGATTAATTTTATCAGAATGGGAAACTTAAATACATACTGATTGAGGGATAAAAGAGGAGAGGAGGAAAAGGAAATGAATGGTGAAAGAAATAAAGAATGAAATATATTAAAAAATTTAAAGGAGTTGTGCTGAGAAATAATGGAGTGTTATTGGCATAATGATAAAGCATATCCCAATGGAAATTAAGTTTTGTGAATCAAGGGGGGGGAGTGCTGGTTTAGGTTCAGGATAATCTTCTTCATAAAGATTATACCACTCATCCTTCAAATCAGCCATGATGTTAAGGAGTATAACACAAGTCATTATCCAATGTTTTGCAGCTTTCATTTACATTTTTTTTGAAATTTGATTCTGAGTTCCTTAAGACTAGAAAATATTCCCTTTAAAATCCAAAAATCATGTTCAATTGATGCTATTGATTGTAAAAGATGATGATTAAAATATGTTTTTGGGTTATTTTCTAAAGTTGCACCTTGGAAAGCAGGTATAATGTATTCCCCATTTGCATATGCAGAGTATACAAGGAGGTAATGAGATTTGTCAAAGTATTGGTCAGGATTTTGAGAAATCTTTATTCTTTGGAACATGGAAGAGTCATGACATGAGCCCAGGCAGCCACTATGAAAAGCAATCAACTTTTTTTTAATATCACACACAAGTTGAATGGAGATAGAGTATCTAGAAAGAAGATAAAAAGTTAGTTCATGAAGAGAAATTTGAGAACATTTTGAAGAAACCTTTTTTTGCAATCATAATAATGGTTTCCATCATGAGAAGGCTTTTAGCTCAAAAGTATAGTTGTACCATCAACAAAACCTACACAGGCAGGGAAACCTTCAGCTTTCATTACTAGAGATGATTTAAGTTGCTTTTTTAAAGTTGGCCAAGCAAGTGTTTAAGACTTGAGAGAAATTATTGCAATAATACAGCTCTTGGTGTATAATATTGCAGTACCATATCCTATTGTAAAGAGATTATCTAAATGTCTTACAGAAGAGCCATTTCACTTTGAACCAAAGAAATATAGTGCAACAGAAATTATGAAGGCACAATCATTCTGTTTGTTATAGGAATTATTATGGAAGATAGGATGATCAGAGATGAGTTGAGAAAATTTGAATTAAGAATCAGGAGAAGTTTGAAAAAATTGTGTGAAGTTTAAACAAGTAATTTCAAGAATTGATCCAAGATAATGTCTGGAATCATGATAAAGTTTGTCCCTCTTGGAATTGTTTAATGCTTTTTGGAAAGATAAGACATATAAGCTAAAGTGTCTTCCAAACCAGAGTCAGAATCTGAGTCAGCAGCTAAAGTTAAAGTGATAGCATTGATAGCTGAATGAAGTTGCTTCCTAGTAGAGGAGTACTTCATTATTTTTGGTAGAAGGTTAAGGTTATGAGTGGGAAGTGGGAAGTCACAACCAAATGAGCAGGTGGGTTGTGTATCTTGAAAAAATTGTTTTGTGTTTTAAATCAAAATTAAGTAGCATAGAGTGAAGAAAGACTTAAGGATGGCATCTGCAATTGTATGTCATGTGAATTTTTTACAAATTGATCATGGATGTGATGAGTTTTGAATCAAGAATTAGGAATGGAAATATTTAATGTTTCATTGTGACTCAAATAATAGACAAATTTTTGAAACAAACAACCCATTTTTTTGATAATACAAATATATAAAATTAAATTGGCCTTTCCAATCTCCAAAATAATCATCCAAAAATTTATTTAAATATATTTTAAGTTCCATACTAAATTTTAGAATGCACATCCTCTCTCCAATTTAGAATGTCACCATTTTTTAATTTGCATAATTGATCAATCATATATTCATCCCCTCTTTAACATTTTTAACTATCTCCAATACACATATTTGGCTTCATCTTCATCATCATCATAAAATGTCTTCAAAGGATTTAGCTTTCCCATACAAATTGTCAACCAGGCTATACCAGGAGCCCAGTAAATTGTATTTTAATCTATTGGAGCTTAATGAGGGCGAAAAATTATGCATTTTATGTATATAAATTAATATTATATTGCATAATAAAATGATATAACAATTGTATTATAATCTAACTAAAATAAAGGTTATATTAAATTTATTATTAAATAAATAATAGATACAATTAAAACTCATAAAACACTTTATATTCTATAAAATGTTGGCGCATTTTTCATGTATTCAATACTTATAAATTATTAATTAATTTATTAAATATATTTTAATTAAAAAATCAAAATATTAACTTATAATATAATTAAATGAATAAATAAAATTAAAGTATTAAATAAAACTTTTATATCATATAAATTATTAATATTGAATGCTTTTTGCTCATAATTATGTCATTAAGGTATTAAATTATTTAAAACATTTTATTTATTTAATTACTAATGTTTTATTCTAAAATTTAGTAATAATATTAAATTAATAAATTGTTTTAACTTAATTTAATTCTTACACTAATAAAATGGGTTATATTAATTAATATCTTATGTCTCAGATTTAATTAATTAATTAAACTAATTATTATATTAAAATAGTTTATTTTTTATGTTTCACTTAAAATTGGCTATTATCAAACATGTTATAAATTGAATTAGTTAATACTTCAAGTGTTTCAATCTTATTTTATTACTCACTTATTTTAAAGATTTGTTTCGGGTTAAATTGGTGGATTTTTTGGGCTCTTACTTATTTTTTAATTAATTGTTTTATCTTTTTCCCCTTAAAGCTTTGGTACACTTAATTTTAATTATCAATTATTTCTTATTTTATTTTTTATAGAATATAATTTTTTGTGGCGCTTCAGAGGGCCCCTTACCTATATAAGGGCCTTGGGTAACCCCCTGTAGCTCTATCACTCACTTTACACTCAACTAAATTTCATTTTATTCCGTTTATTATATTTTTTTATTTAGCATTAGTAATCAAATTTAAAAATTAAATAAATAATCCAAGGTTTCCTTAAGTCTATCAATAATAACAATTGTCTGCCGCGCATTGAGAATAACTACTTATTAAATACTTATATTAAAATTTATTAAACCTCACAGTCTTATAAAATCCCTAAAGTCTACTCGTTGCCTCTCCTTTAAAATAATTATACTATTTTATTATTTTATTTAATTCCCTTTTATATTACCTTCTTCTCTTATTTTCCTCAGCCAATAATTGGAGGCTTTTCCAAATGACAACAATGATACGCCACCTTGCAACGAACAACATTGCGCATGGACCACCCAAGCCAAAAAGGAACTTTTTTGCCTCAACCATGTTTCGAACTTGGGTTCAACCTTTTAGGTTTATATAAGATTAAATAATATATTTTTTTGAAGTGATTTTACGATTACTATAGTAAGTTAACCTTTGCACCTCTCACTTATATTATTAAATTTTTATTGCAATAACAGTGATTGTGGCTTAATTTCTGATTCACTGAGTGTAAGTGTTAAATTTTTTTTTAATTTTTTTATTCCTAGTTGACCATAATAGAGTAATACTCTTAGTCCTAGGGGATTATTAATTTTTAATAAATTATTCAATTAATTTTATTAAAATATTTTTGATTTATTGGTTGACCATAATAGTACTCAGTACTTAGTCTTAATTTGCCAATTTATAATTTTTGGTATTATTATTTTAGTTGAATTATAAAACCTTTAGTTGGTTGGTCCCATTATAATTATTTTTATTTATCTGTAGGTTCTTCTAAATTAACTTACAAAAATTATTCAGCTGACAAAAAACCTTCAGGAAGTGGAAATGGCAGGAGAAGTGGCAAACCCCCCTCACCAAACACCTCTGAAAAAAGTAAACCCTCTAATAAATCAGGAAAATCCACTCAAAGGTATAAATATAAAAAAGATACCTCTAACCCAGCAAGTAAACAATCTGTCCAGTCACATCAAAGAACTGAAAGCAGAAAGCATGAAGTACAAAGCAAGGGTAGACACACTCTGGCAGCAGATGCAGGAGTTATTAAATCCCAAACAGGCTCAAACTCCTCATTTCCCAGCCTCCCAGCCTCAGCCTCAATCTCAGCCCAATCAGGTACCCAGCTCCCTCACGCAAAATCAAAGCACTCTGCAGGTGGAGCAGTGGAAATAAGATTACTTGATGAGCCATTAACAAAAGAATGTTCAGCAACCAAGAGCTCAACACCCTGGCCCATCCAGGACACCAACCTACCATCCATCTCCTTAGCCCCATCATTATTAGGGAGGCTGAAGAAAGAAGGCACAGGGGAATTTTCATCTCTTGCCATGGTGAGTAATTTGTTTGATAAAAATGTTTGTATGTATAATAACAAATCTTCTTCAGGTAATATTGTGGATCCTGGTGAAAGAACAGTTATACCCTTAAAAAGACAACTTCCTTTAATAAGTAGCCCCAATGATGTAATTAGAAAATTATCATTTGATGAAACTTTACATTTGACTTCTACTTATTTAATTAATCCTTCTCTTGCAATTAAGAATGATTCTGTTTCCCTGAAGTCTATACTTTAATTTAGAAAACTTCTGAAGAAATATTGAAAGATACACTTGATTTTAATGTTGTGAAAGATAAAAATTTGAGAGATATGTTAATACATGAGAGTGATAGATTAAATTATTTACATTTACATTTCAAAGTGAGTTCTTCTGTTCAAGACACTGCTTATTTTAAATTGAAAGACACATTAAATAATGTCCTTGCTCAACAAAAGTCAATTAAATCTGATCACAGATCACTTTCAGATAAATATAGTCACCTACACAAAATTATTAATGATCTAAAAGATGAAAATACTGCTTTGAAGAATGACAATATGCTTCTGCATAGTGAATTAAGAAAATTGAAAATTGATTCTCATAATTTGAGTAATAAATGCTCTATAGATGAGGACAGAAATGTTCTATCTATTTCTAGGATTAATGATCAACTATCTTATATTCCTGATTTGTGAAATAAACTATCTGATCTTGAGAAACTATTTTCTGCATTACAGGCTGTCCAAACTACTCATTATCATAAGTTAAGAAATATTTCTCAAACTGCTGTTAATAATAATAATAAACAGCCTGAACGGAGTGGTTCTTCTCTCCCTTGTAATGTACCAATTTTACCAGCTGAAATTCATTCTGAGAAATATGTTGCATCAAACAGAAATAATTTAAATGCTCACCATGTGCCAGCTACCTCTGTGAATAATGAAATATCTGAACACCTTTCAAGACTTCAAGAATTGATAACCTTGAATAATTCAGACCATAGGATGGAACATCCCAGTAGCCAGAAAAATTGGCCTAAATTGGAGCAATATCCTACCTTTGATGGTGATTCTTCATCTGATTGGCAACACTTTATCCAAAGAATTGATAATTTAAAGAGATCTTATAAACTACCTGATGAGGAAATTGTTTCTAAGCTAATTTCTTTATTTTCCAATGTAGCCTTGATGTGGTATGAATCTGTTCTATTAGATAACAATCATTATACATGGAATGATTGGAAATCCTTGATTGAGAATCAATTTGGTGGTTCGAAATTCAGGTTGGCTCAGCAAAGACTGTATGAGAATACTAGATATGTATCCTCCTCTGTTAAAAAACCCATTGTTTTTCTTATGAAAGTAACAAAAACCCTAAGAGCAGTTGATCCAAAGATGGATTATGATATTTGGAGAGATAAAATCTTGTATAAATTACCAAACTCTCTTAGAGATTTAATTGTAGCTAGAACTGAGGATGTGAGGGAACATTCTTTTTTCATTAATATCTGTAATAAAGTACTGTTCAACCATAGATATGAACCAAAAAATTACCTTGGAAAATCTTATCATGATAAAAATAAACCCTCTACAAAGCCCCCAGAAAAATCTGGTAAACCCTCTGCCCCAGTTGCACCTAAAAAATATGCAAAAAATACTTGTTATAAATGTAACAAACCATGGCAAAAGGGTAATGTTTGTGACAAGAAAATTCATCTTGTTGAACAAAATGAAGATACTGATGAGACTGAAATTGATGTCAATAATTCATCTAGTGAATGTGAAAGTTATATCTCCTATGACAATGACTCTGTTAAAGATGTTTTAATGTTGGAACAGGATGTCCATTATTTAGATAATATATCTGAAGAATGTGTATTGGATTTATCTTAAGTGGAAAATGCTGAAATAATTAAAGATATTACTAACAATTCTATAGCTATATCCCCTTTGAAAGCACCTGTTATCACTAATGGTAAAAATGTTGATGTAGTTCTTTACTCTGGTGCTGGAGGAATTGAAGTGTCTGAAAGACCTTTAGATTCAAAAGATAAAGACTATTTGAGTAAGTTATTACCTATAACTTCTGAAAAATGGAGAGGGTATGGTTCTACCTTAATTCCTATTGGAAAATACAAAACCTCTGTATTCTTCAAATATAAATGTTGGTTTTTTTAGAGCTATTTGTGAATTTATTGTCATTAAAAATGATGATTTAAGCAATTGGTTTATTATGGGTACTGATATTTTGACCATTTTTGGTGTGTAATTTGACCCAGCAAATAATTGCTTCACCTTGGGATTGAATGGCAAAAGAAAATTCAAAATTTCCTCCCCTAGAACACCTTCTGGGCATCTGTTAAAGTCTTTTAAATTACTGATCCAGTGTAAAGGCAGAACAAAAATTGAAATGGATGATTTATTAAATGAAATTAATACTGCTTCTTTTGGTGATCAGTTAACTAGTGAACAAAAGGATTCTAATATTTGCCTCAATTACCTCTTTCCCTATGGCTTTTGCTCATGGTTCTCATGTCTTAGAAAGTGTTCAGGAAGAAATGAAAATTACCTTATCCTGTAACTTGAGTGATGTTCCTCCTAGTCTTAAGAAAAAACCATATCCTACTTCTCCAACAAAAAGAAAGGATATTGAAGTTAATATTTCCACATTATTAAAAATGAATATTGTTGAGAAAGTGGATGTCACCCCCAAATATTGTGTCATCTCCCCAGTCTTAATTTCTTATGAAAAAGATATGGCTAGATTATGTGGAGATTACAGAGCTTTAAACACTTATACTGTTGATGATATTTATCCTTTACCCAGAATTAATTCAATACATGCTACCTTGCAAGGTGCAAAATTTATTAGTTGTCTGGATGGTAATAAAGGGTATCATCAAGTTCCAGTTGAGAAAAATTTTCAAAATTTTTTGCTTATTGCTACTCATATGGGAATATATAAGTATATTAGAATGCCATTTGGCCCTAAAAAATCCCCTTTAGTTTTTCAAAAAGTCATGGATAACACTTTCCATCAGGAAATAATTGAGGGATGGCTCATGGTGTATATTGATGATATCATAGTTTTTTCTAAAACTTTTGATGAAAATATGGTTCATTTAAATAGGGTTTTCCAAAAAATTAATGAATTCAATATGAACTTGTCCTTGAAAAAGTGTAAATTTGGTTTTCAATCTTTGAAAGTCCTTGGCCATGTTGTGTCAGGCCTACAAATTTGTGTAGACCACAATAAAAATGTTGGAATTCAAAATATGAAAGCACCCACTTCTGTAAGAGAAATCCAAAGTTTTTTGGGTATGTGTGGCTATTATAGACAATATATTAAAAATTATCAGGTCATAGACTTGCCTCTTACCAAACTAACTAGGAAAGACGTTGCATTCATCTGGAATATTGACTGTCAAAAAGCTTTTGATACATTAAAATGTTGCTTAATGAAAGACCCTATCTTAGCTCTTCCAGATTTCAACAAACCTTTTGTCCTGTATTCAAATGCTAGCTTTGTTGGTCTGGGTGCTGCCCTTCACCAGAAACAAATTATTAATGATAAATCTTCAGAGGTTATAATTTTTTATATTTCAAGAACCCTGAGAAATAGTGAATTGAAATATGGTGCCACTCAATTAGAGTCCTTAGCAGTTTTTTGGGCTCTTGAGAAGCTTCATTACTACCTAGATGACCAAAATTTTGAATTGGTAACTGACTGTAGTGCTGTGAAGTCCCTTTTAAACCTGAAAACACCTAATAGACATATGTTCAGGTGGCAACTTGCTGTTCAAGAATACAGAGGAAGAATGACAATTATCCATAGGTCTGGAAACGTTCATTACAATGCTGATATGCTGTACAGATTTCCTCTGCCAAATAATGATTCCAATCCTGCTTATGTACCTGAAGATGATACTGTTCATATTCATGGTATATTTATAGTTGATATGGAAGAATAATTATTGCAAATAATTCTGGATTCATATGATAAAGATTCTGATTTAAATAAATTAGTTACTATCTTAAATGATCCTAAGAATGCTTCAATTCAAGCATTGATAAAAACTCATCCTGCAAAGTATCAAAATGCTTTGATTAAGGAAAAGTTTTCTATTGAAGATGGTTATATAAATTATAGAAGAAAGCTTACTAATGTAATTGTAATTCCTCCTTCTATGAAAGAAACAATCATCAAGCTTTGTCATGATAACATATTAGCTGGTCATTTTTATCATGAAAAAATATTGATTAGAATCAAAAACACTGCTTGGTGGGCTAATATGTCTGAAGATACAAAATTATATGTTGAATCTTCTGATTCCTGCCAGAAATCTAAAAGGTTGACAGGTAAAAGAGCAGGGTTATTACAACATATTGAAGCACCTGATTCTCCTCGGCAAATCATTGACATGGATTTTGTCACTGGTCTTCCTGTAGCAGGTAAAGACAGTTATAGCTCTTTTTGGTTAATAGTGGATAGATTCACAAAAATGTGCAAATTTATTCCCACCCACAAAGATGTATCCACAAAGGAATTTCCTTTTTTATGGTGGACTTACATGTTTAATATTATTGTATTTCCAAAATCCATTATCTCTGATAGAGATCCCAAATTTACTTCTGAGTTTTGGACCTCTTTGATGAATATTTGTGGCTGTGAGGTAAATTTGTCTACAGCTCACCATCCTCAGACTGATGGTCTAGCTGAGAGAATGATTCAAACTCTGGAAGATATGATTAGAAGGTATTGTGCCTTTGGATTAGAATATAAAGACAATGACAGATTTACTCATGACTGGTTCACTCTATTGCCTGGTCTTGAATTTGAATATAATAGCACTGTTCATTCTGTCACTGAGAAAAAGGCTTTTGAGATTTGATTAGGTTATTTCTCAAACACTCCTGCTCAGATTCTCAATAATAAATTACCTAAGTTGGAACTACACCCTGGTGTAAAATTTTTCATGAAAATGCAACAGCTATGCGGAAAACCTGCTCAAAGCTGTATTGATAAAGCATTTGAATATGAAAAGAAAAGATGGGATAAATCCCATAAAGAATACACATTTAACAAGGGTGATGAAGTGTTGATATCTACTTTCCATTTCAATTTACAAGGTAACAACAAATTAAAAGATCCTTTTGTAGGACCATTTGATGTTAAAAGAATGGTTGGAGATAATGCAGTAGAATTTGTATTGTATTCTCCATATGATAGGAAACATACTGTTTTTCCCATTTCTTTTCTTAAGCCTTATACTTCCAACAGTGACTTATTTCACAAAAGAACAGGAAGACCTAAGAAAAACCCTCAGGAAGTCATAGAGACTGCAGAAATTGATGAAATTCTCAATGATAGAATTATCACTTCTGAAAGAGGTACTGAATATTTTTTGAGATATAAGAACAAATTATCTGACCATGATGCATAAATACCTGGAAAAGAGATTTCAAATCTTCCTACTCTGTTAAAGAAGTACAAAAAGAAAAAATCTTAGCATTTTTTTTATTGTTTTTTAGAGTGAGGGAGTTTCAGCCAGGCTATAGCAGGAGCCCAGTAAATTGTATGTTAATCTATTGGAGCTTAATAAGGGCCAAAAATTATGCATTTTATGTATATAAATTAATATTTTATTGCATAATAAAATTATATAACAATTGTATTATAATATAACTAAAATATGGGTTATATTAAATTTATTATTAAATAATAGATACAATTAAAACTCATAAAACACTTTATATTCTATAAAATGTTGGCGCATTTTTCATGTATTCAATACTTATAAATTATTAATTAATTTATTAAATTTATTTTAATTAAAAAATCAAAATATTAACTTATAATATAATTAAATGTATAAATAAAATTAAAGTATTAAATAAAACTTTTATATCATATAAATTATGAATATTGAACGCTTTTTTAACTCATAATTATGTCATTAAGGTATTAAATTATTTAAAACATTTTATTTATTTAATTACTAATGTTTTATTCTAAAATTTAGTAATAATATTAAATTAATAAATTGTTTTAACTTAATTTAATTCTTACACTAATAAAATGGGTTATATTAATTAATATCTTATGTCTCAGATTTAATTAATTAATTAAACTAATTATTATATTAAAATAGTTTATTTTTTATGTTTCACTTAAAATTGGCTATTATCAAACATGTTATAAATTGAATTAGTTAATACTTCAAGTGTTTCAATCTTATTTTATTACTCACTTATTTTAAAGATTTGTTTGGGGTTAAATTGGTGGATTTTTTAGGCTCTTAATTATTTTTTAATTAATTGTTTTATCTTTTTCACCTTACAGCTTTGGTACACTTAATTTTAATTATCAATTATTTCTTATTTTTTTTATAGAATATAATTTTTGTGGCGCTTCAGAGGGCCCCTTGCCTATATAAGGGCCTTGGGGAACCCCCTGTAGCTCTATCACTCACTTTACACTCAACTAAATTTCATTTTATTATGTTTATTAGATTTTTTTATTTAGCATTAGTAATCTAATTTAAAAAGTAAATAAATAATCCAAGGTTGCCTTAAGTCTATCAATAATAACAAGTGTCTGCCGCGCATTGAAAATAACTACTTATTAAATACTTATATTAAAATCTATTAAGCCTCACTGTTGTATAAAATCCCTAAAGTCTACTCATTTCCTCTCCTTTAAAATAATTATACTAGTTTATTATTTTATTTAATTCCCTTTTATATTACCTTCTTCTTCCTCTCCTTCTTTTCCTTCTTCTCCTTCTTCTCTTCTTTTTCCTTCCTTCTTCTAGATGACCGGCCAATACAAATTGTGTTAAGATACCAGGCTCCTAGCTTAATATTTAATCCTAGCCTTGCTGAAAGAACTTCCTGTGATCTCTGTAGATTAAAAAATTTTAAATGTATTTTTCCAATGATTCCTTCCAGAACATATGTATTCACAGGCCCAGAAGCTTTACCGTATCCTACTATACACAAAAAGAGACTATCCAAAATTCCAAATTTATTTAGAAATATAAAGGCCAAAACAGCTTCCTCCTCTAAAAACCTAATCCTGATCCTGATCTTCAGAAAACTTCTCAAGATCCTAGTGCTACTATGAAATTTATCCCCTTCAGTTTTACTAAAGCTTTATATCATGGCTCTTAAAGTTTGTCCATATTTTAAAAATTTTTAAATCCAACTACCAACTTATCCACTACTTTTCTTTTAAGCTATTTCAATCACCAATACAGATGATGTTGAGCAGGTTCCAATTGACTATAAAAACCACTATCCTGAATTTCATAGATATTTCTTTTTAGATTTTTGTGATAATATGAAGCCAATTTTTTTAACTTATTTCTAAGAAACTCTAGCCAATAATAAAGAAGACATTATGAGGAGAAGATTACTAATGCAAAGCTTTGATACTGATTTAGAATGATTTCAAAGAGATTTTTTTTTTAATTTTTCTTCTCTTCTTTAAGCTTTTGTTTTTTTTATTGCTGTTAAACATGCATCTCTGGTTGATCTCATTTTCTTTCTGAATTTTATTCATGTAAACTTAAAATAAACCATATTTTCCATGTGAGGATTCCACTTTTTAGAGAAATATTTGATTCCCTTAAGACTCTCATCTTTCACTACTAGCACAATATGAGAGATTAGGGTATAAACCTACTGGGCTGAATACTTTGATAAAATTCCTGCCATTAGGTCCTCCAAGATTCCTCCAAAATAGCCTATCATGAGGCACACTACAATCCCAACTACCTAATCCTCCCTCAAACAATTCAGCATCACAGCATTAAAATAAATTTTCAACCCTTTGGACCACTTTAAAATTATCAAAAAATTTCATATTTTACCTGACTTTATTAGCACCTTTATTTCCTGACTTTGAATGCATCCCACTGTGAACCCTATTATACAACACCTCTACACTCTCCATTGTTCAGGGTAACTATATCCACCTTAAAAATATCTGCCAATAACCCTTTAAAGCTTCCACCTTTCTTTTAACATATTACAATAGATCTATTTAATGACACCTTCATTTCCTAAAGATAGCTGCAATATATCCTTCAATGATTGCGTTTTCCAAATGAGTTATTTTAGTTTGAGTACTGATGAACCAGTAATAAATTAAAAATGATTGAATTGATTCTCCATAAAGATTAACACTCCCAGTTGAAAGCCTTAAGGGACCAAACATTTAATTTATTGACAGTTAATAGTCTTGGTGGACTAATCCATCTGCAAATCCCCACTTAAATTGTCCATATAAGGAATGAAATGCCAGTTTAAGGTCTTAGTGAATGAAAGAGAAAATAATTTCCAGTTTAGGGCCATAGTGGACAAAACACTCAATTAATTTTTTATTCTTGAAATTTATTCTCTAATAGTCAGCTTTAAATCTTGATGGACTAGCAGATCCTATAGAAAACCAAAAATCAACAAAATAATATTTTTAAGAATTCTTTAAGTCAGTTAGTTTAATGTCTTGAAGGACTCACATAATGTCTTTACATAAAATCAAGTATTTGTTGAAAATTGGTAATCCCCATCTTCAGTTTCAAAATATAATAAAAGGAAATAAAATATAAGGTAAAGAAAATTTAATTTTATACATTATAAATGATTTAGTAATATTTGTTTAAGTTAATAATATGATTGATTTTTGATTTTTTTCAAGTTAGGTAAAATTTGAAACAAGAAAATATAATTTAGAATGAAAAATTAGTTTTTAAAGAAATTATTTATAAAGGAATTTTATATATAAAATTAACTTGTTAAATAAATTTATTTTGGGAAATTCAAATTTTTTAAATAAAATATGTCTTTAAATTTGAAAATTAAATTTAAATATATAAAGATGCCCCCAGTCATTTGATGAGCCAAACCCCTGACATCATACCCACATGCAAGTGCACCCTGATGTGGGATACACAGGGAAGAAATTTAAAATAAAATATTTTTTGATTTTGAAAAATTGGAATAAAAATAAAAAACAAATAGAGAAATGATCACTGGGTGGGCTCCCTCCAATTTGTAAAAATTATTGGAGAACACCAGTGAGCATTTTTCCTAAAAAAATTAATTTTCAATAAACATTAAATTAAAATTAAAATTAAATTCAAACATTAAATTTCAAAAAACTTATGTAAAACATAAAAAATAAAATCTTAAACCTGAATTTTGAATGAGAATGTTCATTTTGAAGTGTTAGTGATCCAACTTATAGTATTAGAGGACTACCTATATCACAAAATCAAAGCCAGGATTCAACTAGAAAAAGGGGGAAATTGGTAACAAATTTTTGGGGTAATTGTGTATAGAGAAGCCAGCACATTAATCAACCCCAAACTTGACAATAATTAATATAGAAGGTTCCCTTGTGAACACTTCTTACAAGATAAATACATTCCATCACAATATTCACCCTAAAAGATTGACATTGATTTTAATGAATCTTTTCTTAATAATGATAGTATATAGTTTATCCTCATTTTGAAGTCATTCTTTGTTTTGATATTTAATAGTTAACCCACATTTTGGAAAAAAGCTTTGGAACTCCTGGTTCGCTTAGGATAAAACCACTTCACTTGATCAGAAGCTACCCTCTTCTTCAACATTACTCCATCCAACTCTTCCAAAACATACAAATTTCCAGCAACCTGTTCTCTGACTTTATACAGTCAATTCTGCCTTTCTGAAAAAATATTCCCCCACTAAATTTCAAAACTCCAATGATAGACTATGGTCATATCTTCAGCTTTCAAAGGTTTCCTGAGTCTATGAGCCAACCTCTTATCCCAATATCTAACCAACTGACTTGGAATCTTGATCATCCTAGTGTTTCCCTTCTCTAATGGCTATTCTTTCTTTTCTATCTAAACCATTCTTGAACATAATCAATCTTCAGTAGTTTTGACAGTATCCCAATATATTTCAAGATATTATTCAGCCTCTAAATTAACTAGTAAAACAGCCCTTTTACAAAAACTGTATGTAAGGTGAATATAAAGTTGTCCTTTTTGAAGTGATTCTGCCAGAAAATAAAACTAATTGTAAATAGTGCCTCCATGTTTCAGCACTTGTCCCCCACATCTTAACCAAAGAGTCTTTAATAACTTAATTCTCTCTCTCTAATATATCTTCAGCCTCAGGATAATATGGGGTTTCCACTCTAAAATTTGATCCAACTTTTGAAGTAGCTTCCCTAAACTCTGTCCCAAATTCAGGACCTCTTTAAAACCTCACAAACTTCATGACTTCATACCTATATACCCAATCTATTGGCTGGTTCATCTAGAAGGAGGAGAAATAATGGAGAAGAAGAAGAGGAAGGAGAAGAAGGAAAAACTTAAAGGTAAAAGAAGAGAAAGGATAAAAGGAATAAGAGGTAAATTGATGATAAAATAATGGAAGTAATAGGACTAATGACAAGGGGGAGACTCAATTACAATAGTAAGTATTTTATTTTATCTCTTCTTTGACTATCAACAACTAATGATTAAAAATATCTTAAAGTAACCATTATAATTTTATTTAATAGTTAAGAGAACAGATGCAACACAATAAAAAATTAAATAGACTATAGTATTTAAAATATGATTAAGTAATGTAAGTGATGGTCTGAAGGGGATTAAACAAGACCTTTTTATAGGAAAGAAGTCCTCTGAAGTAACACAAATTTGTATATACAAAATGTTAACAAAATGAAACAAGAAAATAAAAGAATATAATTGAGACCTGGTTATTGAGAGAGAAATATGAAACAAGTAATTAAAGCCACAAATAAGAACTAATTTATCCCATCCTGAATTTCCAACCCAGTTAATTAAAATAGTAAGTACCTATGCAAATCTGTAAAATGGGAAACTGTGAGTAATATATCTAAAATAGTTATTACAATGAGTTTTAAGTATTTTAATTGAACCAATACAATCATTCCATTTTGAAAAAAAAATTTATGTAATTAATTCAACCCTAAAACAGAAATAAGTAATTTGTTTTAACTATTTCATTAGAGCAATAACTAAATCAAATGAAAATAAGTAACTATTTTAATGAATTACTGATTCAAAATAATTATTTTAATATGCTTTATTAAGTAAGTGTTTTAACTTATTTAATTAATTTTCTGACACAATTAAGATTTAAAAAGCACCCAATATTTTTGGATTATAACATATGAAAAGTTTTATTTAATATATAAACTTAATTGATAAAGTTTTAATTACATTATAATTCAATTTTACAATTGTAATTATAATATATGTCTATAATTAATTAATCATTAATTTATGAATATTAGGGGGTATCAAAGTTAGAAATTTGTAATTATTTAAAAAGTTATTTCACTACATAAAAAGAAAGCCACAAACTTGACAATAACTCTAAGTAGAAAGGTGTTTTGGGGGTACAATATCCCATATATTAAAAATAATTATTGTTGATTTGGTTGAAAAAAGAGCTTTTTGAAATGGAAGATTTCTAACTTTGATACCCATATTAAATACATAAAAAATGTGCCATGATTTATAGAATATAATATATATTATGTTTTATATAAGTGTATAAATAATTTATTTAATAATAAAATTAATATAATACTTATTTTACTTATTGTTAATAAAATGTTTATATAATTTTATTATGCAATAAAATATTATTTTAAATACATAAAATAAATAAATTTCTTCCCTCCAATAAAGTATTATAACATTTTACTGGGCTCCTGAGACATCCTGGCTGACACAGTCCTTCATTAATAATTCTTCCACCTTTCTGGAATTCAAATTAATAAGAGGAACTGCCTCTTCCTAATAAAATAAATCATCTCTTGCAAAAATTAAAAATTTATTTCTTCCCTCCTTTATATGAAAAGCATACAAACTAACCCTACCAAAAAGAGTGTTCATATTGTTGTGGAAGTCTAACTTTTAGTATGGCACTTAAAATTACTTTTAATCAATGATTATATGAATTTTATGGAGATTGGAAAGGCCAGTCTAATTTTAAATATTTTTAGTATTAAAAGAATGAATGTTTTAATGTGAAAAATGTGTCAATCAATCAAGTCGAGATTAAAAATTTTTTTAATGGATGAAAATTATATTTACAGGACCAAAAATTTATGGAAATGGAATTAAAGAAGCTCAAAAACCTTAGCAAATTCTCTTATAATGTTTTACTATTTCTCTTAAATTTTCATTATTTTATAAATATTACTAAATATTCATTATTTTTGATAAATTACTTAACTTTGATGATTTTTAGCTAAATTAATAGGGTTTCACTGACTACTAGAACTAGTTGTAAAATTGAAAGTGAAGCAATTATATTTTCTTAATTTTTCTAGATTTGCTATAAATGATTTAAGGTTCTAATTTAGTCTGGAGTTCAGGACAAGCTCTGGATTAGCTCTGGATGGGAAAGCTGGACACATGACTTGGCTATACATATAAAGGCTTTAGACTCAAAATTAGGAGGATCATCCACTTATCTATTAAACAGAAACACATAATAATAAAAACTCCAATCATCATATTTTGTAATACCCTTATAAATATAAAACATCATAAATATTACTCAAAAACTCATAAATATATACTTATAGGGTATAATTAGAAAGGTCTCAACTTCAGTGATTTTATTTTAACATCTTTTCAAAAAAATATAAACTTCATAAAAAATATAAACACTTTTTTAAATAAAATTTCTCAGTACAGCTTTATTGTTGTATTTCTTTATCCTAACTTTAATAACACCAATTCTAAGTCTCAAAACTGTTTAAATCAATTGGTAAAAAAGTCATTTTATATCAAGTAGACTGTTTAGATTAGTTATTGTGAACCAATATTTTACATAAAGTGAAAGGGATTTCTTCTGTTTATCTAACACCCTTGGACTCTGCTTACAGGAAGGTTACTGTAAGAGTCTTTCCACATTGGTTGTATTTGAAGGTTCTTTTGGGCTCAGATAGCTTCCCCTTTGACACTCTTTGCATGATGAAGCAATTTTTTTACAGCCAATTTCATGCCAAGCCATCAAAATATATCAGAAATTCATCTATAAGATTCTCCAACACCTCTATGCCCAAGAGATTCATGCAGTGATTTTATAACCAACTCATTCTCTTTTCTATGAGTAACAACAATCTGAGGATTTGGATACCTTCTTCACATCAGCCTCCTACCAGATAAATAAAATCCTGGTGAATTCCTTATTATAGCCACTCAAAAATCTTCTTCATGATTCTCTGGCCTTTCCATATTCAAAAATATTTAATCAAATATAAATAGAATCCTTTCTGACCCCAGACTTTATCTTTAAATTTCAAAAATACCACATCAATGGGCACTTCCCTATCACAAAAATCACCTAAAAATGAATGAGCTAATAATTTTAAACCTTAGAGTTTCCACTTATCATCAAATATTTTTAATTTCTTACCTCTAAACCTTCAAACCTTACTTTACTTAAATTTTCTTCTATCTCTTTAACACCCCTTTCAGAATCAGTCAATTCTTCATCATACATCCTTCTCTTAACAGAAATTTTAAATTCTCTCAAACTCTCTTTAACCAAATTATCTAATAATCCCACATATACATCATTCCCCAATTTACTACTATCCCAAACAATTTCACCATCCTCATCATAATACACCAAATCTGCTCAAACCTCTTTTTTATATAATTTTTATACACCAAAATGAAACTCCTAAAGCACATAATTCTCCACATTTATAAAACTAGCCAGTTTATCCTCATGGGAGAGGTTGTTATTTTCATTCTTTATACATATTGAGCCAGCCAGTTTAGCCTCATGGGGGAGGTAAGGAAGGTCTTCAGCACCTTTTGTGCTGGCCGTGATGACAGGTATATCTTCATTGAATTCTTCTGAGTCATAATCATCTTCAGTAGGAGCTATTATTGATAATGATTCTGGAATAGTGATCATTTATCCAGGCTTATGAACTAAATCAAATTAATAATGTTGAATAAAAGATACCCATCTGGTCATAGGTGAATTTGGTAAACTTGGGGAAATAATTATTTGAATTACAGATTTGGCATTCACTTGAAGTTTAAAGTGTTGACCCCATAAAACATTCTGAAATTTATTCAGAAGTTTTTCCACTCTTCAGAGCTCTAATTTTGGTTGACAATATCTTGACTCCACCTTGGTAAAAACCACAGATTCAAACCTGACTTGTCTGATGTAGCCAGCTTTATCTATCTGAGACAAGACCTCCCCAGAAAAAATTTGACTTGAGTCTACATCCAAATAAATCCTACCTGCTCCTTTACCATAATATAATTTATGGAGAAAAATATCTTCTCCAACCACCTTCTTCAACTTGAAAAAAGCCTCTTCACGTTCATCCTCCCAATCCCAATCAGCATCCTTCCTAGTCAATCATCTCAAAAGAGCTTCCAAAAAAGAAAAGTTCTTGTTGAAAATTCTAACATTAACACACACAATGGGAAATCCAGGGGTGAACTTCCAGCAATAAAATCTCCTGAAATTTAGAGTGTCCCTTCATTATGCTAGGTTTATTAATAATTTATAAACTCAAGTAAATTAGAGTTAGATTTACATTTATTCTCAGATTGGTCCAAAAATGAACATTAATTGATCTCAAGTTATGCATAATTTGATCAACTATTGCCATGATTTTATCCTTCATTGAGCACACATTGAGCAGATATTGATCCAAAATAAGTTTTTGAATATCCAATATGATTATCAATTTAGAGGATGAAAATTATTCCTTAACATACCTAAGCATTACTTTGCATCCAAAAGATAAACCATAAATTATGAAAGTAAATTTGATTTACAATAATGATATCTTTTACTTCATAATTGCAACAATAGATAAATTAAGAAAAATTTTTGTTCACAAATATTAATAACTATAGGGATTGAAATAACTAATGCCATTCCTATTTTCAAATTTTAAAATGAATATAGTCACTTCTCACCCCAAATCTATTAAGTCTTTCAAAACTAAATCTTTTATAATTTTTTATATTTTACTTAAAATATAAGACCTACAGGCTATTGAAAATAAAATCTTCATTTACTCAATTAAAAGAATTATTTATATTTAAATAAAAAAATAGTCCTTAAAGTGTATAAATGGAAAGGTCATTATAGAAATTAATATGCGATTTTTCCTATTTAAATATGTAATACTTATATAAATCACTTTCACAATCTGTGGTACGAGTACATGTGAAATATTAACTCCATTTAAAAGTGGAAACCAATATAATAGGGGGTGTCAGTTCTGGAAAATCCGCACTTAAAAATACGCACTTATATAAGTGCGGAATTCCAAAACACACTTGCCCCAATACTGGTGGATTTCAAAAGTGAAAAAAGTCACTTATTTCACTCAAATCCGCACTTTCTCAACCAAAAGTGCTGATTTCACCATCAAGTCCCATTTCACTGATTTTTCAGCATCATCCCATTCATATGCAGCACTCCGCAGCATTACACTTCATAACTCAAAACATCGTACATCATTTACATCTTCATATCATATCATATAAGAGTTATGCCTTCCTCACTTTCAAATTGTGATAAATTACATAAAGCAATGACTTTCTTGGCTCTTGAACTGCTCTTGGACTCTGATTCCGATTCTGATTCTGATCAACAAGAAGATTTTGTCTTTTTATCAAAAATGGCCATGAAATGTTACCTTCTTCCCAGAAAGCCTCAAGTACTTCATACCCCCAAGTACACCATCCAAACACATCTTAACCTATCTAAACCCAGTTTTAGACAGCTGTTCAGGACTTCTCAGGAATGTTTCCTTAAATTGCTTGAGCTTATTCAGGATCATCCCATATTTCACAATAATTCTCAAAAAGAACAAAGACATCCTTCAATTCAATTGGCCATCGCACTATGTCTTTTAGGTTCAAATGGTAATGGAGCCGCTTTGAAACGTTTAGAAAATGTCTTTGATTTAGGGTATGGTTCAGTTAACACTTATACCAAACGATGTATCACTGCCACAACTCCTTGGAATCTCAACTTCTCACCTGGCCAACAAAAGAAGAGCGACTTGAATCATCTCAGGTTATGCAAGCAGAGGGCTTCCCAGGATGTATTGGTTTTGTTGATGGTACTACTATTACTTTGAGCCAGAAACCTTCTCAAGGTGGAAACAATTATTTTGACCATAAAAAGAGGTAGATTATTTTTAACTCCTTTCATTCTCTTTGAAACTAACACAAACAAATATATCTTCTTTATAGATATTCAATTTCCATTCAGCTTATATGTGACGTAAACAAAAAATTTATATCATTCTTTGCTGGCTATCCTGGCTCATGTCATGACTCCTACATCTTCCAAAGAATGCAAATTTCAAATTAACCTGAAAAATTCTTTGATGAAGATAAGTATCTTCTTGCAGATTCTTCTTATGTGAATGGAAAGTATGTACTTCCTGCTTTTTGGGGAGCAGCTTCAGAAGACAGTCAAAATGCCAAGTTCAACAATCATTTGGCAAAGTCAAGAGTCCATATTGAACATTCTATTGGAATCTTGAAAGGCCGTTTTTCTAGTTTAAGGGAATTAAGAAGTCCTCTTAGAAATAAATCTGAAATGGAGGCGGTGATCAACTGGATTCTGTGTTGCACTATACTTCATAACCTACTTGCCGACCTCAAAGATCAATTGTTAGAGCTGTATGAAGATGAAAAAGTGGATTCACCTCCGACTATATCCAACACTTTTATTTCTCAATCAACTAGTATAAGGGCAAAAATTCTTCCAATAACACTCCAACATTTTTCAACGCAATTTTAATTTTTATTTTTCATTCTCTTCAAATGATCAATTTGCATGTGTTATTCACTGAGAATGGTAAATTTTTTTGCATATTTTCAGCAAACAGATATTTTTTCAGTCACTCTCTTTTTTTTCTTCACTCATATCCGTTTTCTCCTCTCTTCCTACATCACTCAAACAATTTCACTTATATTTCTTTTTTCTCAACTCATCTCTTCAGGTAAGTCATTTTATCTTTGTTACTTAATTTTTTGCTAATTTGTTTTTTTTTGGTTTTTTTGGTTTTTCTTTTTCTTTTTTTTTTTGTAAGTGGTTTTTTTTAAATTTATAGGTAAAATTAACCTTTTTTTATCTCTCTCTCTCTCTCTCTCCCTCTTTTCTCTCATTCATCCTATTCTTTATCCCCCCTTGGCCTGGGCTTTTTCCCACCTTTACCCTCTCCTTAGAATGGATACATCCCCTCTCCTTCAGTATCAATACATCAATATACATTGTTAACAAAACCTTTTACATATGATTAGATCAGGGTACATATGTTTTTTCTCCTATTCAAATATTTCTTGAAATTTGAAGATGTGTACCCTGATCTTCGGCCAAAGATCAGGGTACACCATTGTGTTTTTGCCTGCAACAATGTGTTCAGTGATATTTGAAGAGGTGGACCTTCATCCTTGGCCAAACATCAGAGTACACCATTGTATATTGGCCTTGATAAAAATTGAAATTTTAAGATGTGTACCCTGATCTTCGGCCAAAGATCAGGGTACACAATGGTATTTTTGCCTGCAACCATGTGTTCAGTGATATTTGAAGAGGTGGACCTTCATCTTTGGCAGAAAATCAGAGTCCACAATTGTATATTGGCCTTGATAAAAGTTGTATCAGAGATTTTCAGAAGTGTACCCTGATCTTCACACAAAGATCAGGGTACACATGAGTGGATTTACCACTATATTGTTTTCTTTCAACACATTGTTCTTAAAAATTGAAAAGGTGTACCTTGATCTAAAAGCAAAGATCAGAGTAAACATGTGTATTTCTGCTTCAATTCTAAATGTTTATGAAATTTGTAGAGGTGTACCTGAATTTTCACATATATTAATCCTATCACTGGACAACCTATTCCGTCACCTGTAAAAATTAAGGGACATGGATTATATTTCCTGGATCGTAGATGTATAATTGATTTTGGATTAAGAAATAAAATCATCAAAACAGTTTAGAATTCTTCTTACAATAATCACCAAACCACAAAGGCTCCTCCAGGTTTGGAATCTTGTCAAGACTTCACGCATTTCGGTTGCTCTTTCCAGATCAGTCAAAAGTTAATCCAACAAATAAACAAGTTAAAAAAAGAAGAAAAAGATAATAAGTTTAAAAATTCTTTAGGTAGATCTAAAAAGTATGGGGATTAGTAGAGTCACCAAATATTTAATATTCTTACATAAATTTTTAATAAATAAATATGATATTTCAATTTATGAAATTAAAGTTATGGGCCAACAACCATGTGTTGTATAAAGGTTAATCATGATAACATTAATTTGTTTCATGGGGTTCCTCTAGCCTATACCTGTGGAAAGTCCCAAAACTAGTTTCTAGACTTGATCTGCATTTTGGCATGAGAAATTATCATTACTTTAAAAGTAGTAAATTTGACATATCTCATTTATATATTAATTAATTTATGTAATTATATTAAATTTTGATGACTTTCACCCTTTACTTCAATAAAATTCAGGGGAGGGTATTGCCAATTTTTTAAATCTGACATGTGAAATTGATGACTTAGAAAAATTTGGTGGTACCCACCCCTTGTTTCAATAAAATGCATGGGAGGGTATTGCCAATTTTTTAAATCTGACATGTGAAATTGATGGCTTAGAAAAATTTGGTGGTACCCACCCCATGTTTCAATAAAATTCAAGGGGAGGTATTGCCAAATTTTCAAAAGAGATATTGAATTTTATTGACTTAGAAGTATTTAGATAAGCAAACTTATTGACTTGAAAGTAAAGATAGAAATTTTTTATTAAATTTTAGAATTTTTGTCAAAATAAAAGTATAAGCAAACTTATTGACTTGAATGTAAAGATAGAAAAATTGTATGATATTTTCAAAAATCTGTCAAAAATAACGTACTATATTCAAGACCTTTTATAAGTCAGAATATAAGAAAATATTACCAAAAAGAAATCAAACATAATTAAATTAACTAGAAAAACAATTTATCAATTGAAAAGGTCAAGTAATTTGTTAATGTCTTCATAAGATTGGCCATTTTTTACACATTCCATAATGAAATCTTTTTTTTTAAACTCTCTTGTTTTTCCAATTCACAAGTAGCCATTTCTCTTTGAAATTGACAGTCATTTACTCTTTCCATCTGCTCTGCCTCAAATTTTTTTTCTTCCAAATATAAGGCTTGCTGATCTTTCCTTAGCATATTATCAAACTTCATCTTCTCAAAGTCAAGGGCATTTTTTGCAATAGTTGATTTTGTTGAGAAAATTAAATTGAAATATATAAATAAATGAGTTAATGATTAAGATATATAGTAAACGAATCTTACTTATATCTTTTTTTTCAAAATAATCCTCAAGGGATCCAAATGAGCTTGTTGAATTATTACCACGTTTTAATAGATGGTTCAAGTTCATTGAAGTTGAGGCTCAATGCTTTAGTTTGGAGCTTGAGCAAGAGGCTTCAGGAAGTTCATCTAAAGCAGCTTCTAAAGTGGGATTCACATTTCCAGAATCAAGATAATATAATGGAGATTGAGTTTGAGTAGGAGGATACTAGAATGAAAGTGAAATTCAGAGAATAATTGAAGAAAAAACAAAAAGTAAACATACATTTAAATTTTGGGCCTCTGAGGATTCAGATCTGCTGCAATATAATTGTTCTTCTTGATAGTCGGGATCATCTTCAGCTGAACTATGGTTAGAAGGTGGAGGGGATTGATATCCTTCAAGTAAATGTGTGTTGGGAGGCTTATAGGAAGGTTTGGATCAAGAGGGTATATCCTTAGTAGTATCATGTAGAAACCAAGGGTTTACATCAACTCGGGAGCCAAAAAGATTATCCATTTCCTCATAGAAAGGACACATTACATTGAGCTTTTCGGAAACAGTAGTAATTCCAATCTCCAAATAATCATAGTCAATACCAAAGCCTTTTTCATTTGCAGCATGATGAGCCTTTTTATATTTTGATTGGTAACTCTTAAATCCCTCCTTCATTTGTTTAGGATTGATATTGATTCTCCCCTTGTTTTCCTCCGTACTTCATTGGCCATCAATAAGTAGCCATTAGCCTTTGAAGAAGGTGGAAGTCCAATACGAGTGGACTTTTCACATCCAAAACATGCTTCAAAATTTGATTTTATTTTAAGGAAGTTGATTATGATGAAATAATTATCCTTTTTAAGCTGACCTGAAACTGACTTTGATTTTTCAGGTGTAGGGCTTGCTTTATGGGGAGACTTTTGTGACAAAGCAGATTTTTGAGTTACCTTTTGAGATTTGGAATGTCTGGGAGGCATTATGAAACTGGCACATAACAGGAAAAAAGATTAAGAGGTAAAAGAAATATGTAAAAAAGAATGCAAACATGCCTGGTCAAAATGTTGAAAATGTCAGGAAGGGGTGTGTGCCAAGGATTGATGGGTAGGTAGCAAGGAAGTTCAGTGTATCACATGTGATAGGGATGGTATGGGAAAGAAAGGGATGATGTGGCCAACATGTGGTTTTGAAAAAAAAAATCATAAAAAGGGTGCTTATTTGAGGTCAGAACTGACACCCATTTTTGAAATAAGTGACTTTTTTGCAAAATTTAAGTGCTGATTTGTAAGTGCTGATTTGGTTTGAAATCTGCACTTAAGTTGAGTACCGATTTGCCACAACTGACACCCCCTATCATATTTTATTTCTTTAAAGAAGTAAAATTTAATGCTACAGAATTTTCTGAATACGTGAAAAATAAAAATAAAAAAAAGTGTATAACTTATCATTTTTTATTGTTTTTTTGGGTGGTAGAGTGTCAGTCTGGTTATCCCCAGGGCTGAGTAAAATGTACTTATAAGTTACTTTAAGCACATGGACTATACATGGGAAAAATAAATTTAAGTACACAAGTTGTATACATAAGTAAAAATTATGATAAAATACAATATATGCCATTATAACACCTTATATACACGCATTTACCCACCTTTTATAAGTCTTAGATACTTAATATTAAGTTGGAATATTATAGGGTAGTCTTAAGAGCCTTAACTATGAATCTACATTTTTTAAGAAGACTTAAAGCTTTTTTTCATTATTTTATGTAAAAAATCATTAAATGCGCTTTAAATCACTTAAAAGTTGAGTTATGCACTATAAATTCAATGATATTGAAAATGTGCTTTAACAGATCAATTTTTCTTAATTAGAAATATTGTTTTGGCTACTTAAATGCATAAAAATAACACTTTTCAATTTTGGTTCTTTTATGCCATAAATGGCTTCTGTGTACTGGCCACATACTGTCTGCATTTTTCCCATGTGAATAGCTTCATTTTTAGCAAAGTTAGCTTTTTCACACTATAATTACCCCAAATTATATGCCCACTGTGGGGAAACAGGCTAAATTAGGCAACAGGTGCTTATTTAGTGTCCTAATTTAATTATAAATGCATTGACCCTTATTATATGCACCAATTTCATTTATAACCTCAAGCTTGGTGCTTTAATTCACTACCATGCTTAAGTTTTCTAAAATTAATCAAGGATTTACCTATGCAAGTACCTGCTAAGGACTGTATCTAGTTACCCCACATCTCATGCGCTTTTTTGGGTTTTTAAGTGGTTTCTCAGTCAATTTTGGTTATTTTTAAATGGAGATTTCACATAGTATAATGTCATGATTAGCCCGAAAATTTCTAATGTTAATCCCCTTTAATATGAACTAATAATTAGTCTTATTTTTCCCTTTTAGTCTTTTATTTTAATGTATTACACGCATATACTCTCTTTTTATCTTATTCTTTATTTTTGATGGATTATCCCTATTACTGAAGGATTTTGGCAGGTGATATCATTTTAATTATGTTATTGGTCACTCTTTATATTTTTGGACATCTCTATTAGTTGGAATGAGTCTTCATTAATCATGTATATAGCTGGCAAATCAAATGGTTCATTGGTGAAGTTGTTGAGTATAAAAGGAGGGGGTTTTTGGTCTTGTTTTATACATTCTTTATCATTGCAATCAAATATATGAACAATACTATTACAATACATATCAATAGCACTTTTAAAATCTTTGAATAGTATATTAATTATTAAATCTTTTTTCTACCAACTATAAGATTGTAAGCCATATATAATTAGTTAGATTTAAATTACTAATACACTTATATTGAGTTATAATTTACTACTTATCGGATTTTTACTACAGTATTTGTATAGGACCATCAAAATCTTCTAGACAACTGACCATTCAAGCTAGTTCATGTCTCTGTACTTGATCACATCCTAAAAGTAATTGATCTGGTTTTTGCAAATGAGAAAACACTCAAGCTTCTTACAAGGTTCAAGAAAACCCAGCCAGTTCATTATCTCATCTCTCTGATCACCTGTCACTAGGCAACCTACACACAGGGTTGAGGATGATCCAAAGTAAGTGAAATTAAAGTAAGAATGGAATTACAACTTTGAAGCACAGAGGATTACTTTCAAGGAAGTGGTTCAAAGATAGATCTAATTAATAAAACTAGTTCCAGCTAATTTTCAAGTAATAATTAATGTAGATAATAAGGACACCAGCTATTGTGGTAATATCATGAAGGGTTGTAACTTAATAATCAAAAGGAAGATTTAAGAATTTTAGAATTTTAAATGAATTTGATTATCAAAAAAAGAAAAGGACAAATATACTAATAGCCTAATATAAGTTTGACTACTATTACAAATATTTTTTATAATTTAATTCTAAGGAATTGTCAAATGAAGTAACACCCTTTAAATATCCTATTCTTCCTCAAACTGAAACATTAATCAACCAGCCACCATATTACTCACAGACCCATTTAAAACACTGTAGTTCCCAATTACTAATTAATCTTACCTTATAATCCTCCTTTCCTGTTCCTACTTCCCAGACCTCCTAATTACCCTCATACCCACAATTATCCCTTTTTAATATTGCCTCAGCTTTAGTGCTATAGTGTGCCTAGATTGCTTATGTTTGAAAAGTATAAGTGTATTTAAATTTAAGATACTTTATAGTTTGAATAGCGTAGCTAATTCAAAAACAAAATAGAATTTAATCTTCCCATGGTTGCTTTTTGTGCATCACTAGTGGAGTTAGAGTTTGAATAATGGGGTAATTGAGGTGCTTTTACTTTAAGTGTCACTTGGCGCATTACAGATGCCTGGGTATAAAACACAAGCTCTATTGAGCGTGAGAACAATTCATTATTCACCTTTTACTATCATCTCCCTCTTTTATATTTTTAAATTTTTTTTCTTTATTCATTTTAATTATAATACCTGAACATACTGACCCAACCCCTACACCTCCTCACCCTCAAGCTGATGGGGGGCTCCGCACTAGGAAATTCAAGATTCCTTGTACGGCCTGTGTGGCCATGGACCTACTCTGTGTGGAAAGTACGGCGTCTTGAGGTCCTTGCAAGAATTTTGAGTTTTGTCAATGGCACCAAGTGACTTGTAACACATTGGCCCTCAAGGATAACACTGAGCTGTTTACCTCCACTAAATTTTGGTCAATTGCTGACTCGAAGGCCATTTTCAAAGAAAAAATGGGACGTGCCTATGACTAGTGATTTGATGGTGGATGAGTTGGAGGGGCTTAGTCAGGAGGAGAGGTTGGAGATAGCTGACTGAGCTATGGATGTAGACTCGGGGAAGCAAAAGATTATAGAGGACAAAGTGGACAAGGGTATCACAGGTGCTGCAGAGTAAGAAAAGGAGGAGGCTTCCACATCAAAGAGAAGTCGACTAATTATCAAGGACAATGATAAAGAAGAGGCCCTTGTTCCTTGAAGTAGATCTTGAATTTGGGGTAGGTGTGTTTCAATTTAATTCTTATCACTTTGATGGTAACTTATTATCTCTTTTATTTTGTTGTTGTTGTTGTTTTTTTAGGGGGTGGAGAACACGGAGGAGATTCCTGTAGCATCAACCAGTGGGCCAGTCCCTGAAATTTTGGCCAAGGTCAAATGGCCAGTTGAGAATAATCTGTTGAGTGCCAAGGATACTTAATTGACCGTCAAATTCTTGGATCAACAATGGTCAAAGTAATCACACCCCACTCATTGAATGTCATTCATCAAGGGTTTATGAGACATGGTCAGGAAGATTTTAGATTAAAAATTGTATGATATAGCCAAAGAGTTGTTGGACATTGGGGAGGTTGTTTTTGCAGATGGTGATGAATTTATTGAGACAAGTTGAAAGGGAATTTGACAAGTCATGGAGAAGATGAAGGAATTGATTTGAAGAAAGTTGGAAGAGAGGATACTTTAAAAAAAGAAGAAATTATAATAGAAAAGGAAAAATATATAATTTTTTTTTGTATATAGTTTTTTATTCTTGAATATTGTTTTATTTTTTAGATTTATTATGTAAAGAGAAGAGAATAAAAAGAAGAAGAAAAATAAAAGTTTGTGTTTTTAAGAGAGAAAATTTCAAGAGAAAAAAAAGGAAAGGAATCTTTTAAGGAAGAGAATTTAAGGAGAAAAAAACAAAGGAAATTTAGATTATTTTTTCTTTTTTTTAAAAAAAAGAAGTTTAATTTGAGGTTGATTGTTGAGGAACATTGTGTGGATTTTTTGAGTGTTTTTGATGGTTTTATTTTGAGGAAAACAGAAAAGAAATGAAAACATAAAATAATTTGAATGTTGAAATAAAAAGAAAGCAAAAGAATTTTTTTTTATAAAAGAATAGGATAATGTGATATGAAATTAAATTTTAGAAAAGAAGAAAACAATTTTATTTTGATTTATGTTTTAATTAGTTTGTAATTTTATTTTATTATTTTATTTTATTTTATTTAAAGTTTTTTTTCCAAAATTAGTTCAAAGAAAAATACAGAAATTAGAAATAGAAAGAGAATAGATAAAATAATTTAAGATTTAAATGATTATGATGTTTTAAGTTATAAAATTGAAAGATATTTTGAGGATGATAATATTTAAACTCTTTAGAAAAGGAAAGAAAATAGAAAATAAAATAAAATAAAATAAAGAAACAGAAACAGAAAAGAGAAAGAAAGAACAAAAGAATTTAAGGTTTAGGTTTTGAAGGATATTTTAAGTGAAAAGATTTGATAAGTTCAGGAGCATTAGAAAAGTTGATGGCTGGTTCCCAGGATGCTTTATTAGTATAATTGAGGTAGCCTTCCCATTCCATGAGGTATTGAAGTTTCCCTTTGCACCTTCTTGAGTCAAGAATCTGGATTAACTCCCACTCTAGATGATCTTCTACTTTGACTGATTCCGGAGGAGGATGGTTATTGCCCGGGTATATTTCTTGAGCCAGTTCCAAGAGAGATATGTGAAAAACAGGATGAATTGTTTTCCACTTTGGAGGTAGCTTGAGTCAAAATGCATTTTTTAAGATTTCAGCATCAATTTCAAATGGACCCAAGCACTTCTCAGATATTTTCCTAGATGGTTGAGTTGTACAAATATTTTTTGCATTGAGCCATACTTTTCTGCCTGGTTTAAAGAGTGGAGCAGATGGTAAATGTTTGTCAGCCTTTTCCTTATACCTTTGATTTTCCACTTCCAAGTTAGATTGAAGTTCACCTTGAAGTTGTAAAATTTCCTGAAGATATTGTTCAGCAGGATTATTTATTCCTACATGAATAAGATTGAATCAAGGATATTTTCCTTAGATAGTTTTGAAGGGAAATTGTTTTGTCGAAGAATGTGTCAAGTTATTATAAGAAAATTTGGCCAATGGTAACCATGTGGTCCAATCTTCTTGTTGATAATTAACATACATCTGAAGATATGGTTTGATGATTTGATTGACTTTTTCCGTTTGTCCATTGGTTTCAGGGTGATAAGCAGTAGAAAAATTTCTTGTAATATTTAATTGTCAAAATAATTGAGTCCAGAAAGTAGAAACAAACAAAGAACCCCTATCTGAAATAATATCATTGGGTAAGCCATGTTTAGAAAATACATTTTCTAGAAATAATTTTGCTAAATCCTCTGCTGTTGCAGTAGTAACAGTTTTAATGAAAATAGACATTTTAGAAAATTTATTGAATATAACTAATATACTATAAAAATTTACTGATGGAGGTAATTAAGAAATGAAATCCATCAAAATTGATTCTAAAGGTTTAGAGGGAATTGGAAGTGGTTGAAGCAACCCATACTTCCTATGTCAAGGTTCCTTGTTCCTATTAAATTCATAAAAGGTTTTAATATAGGCCTTTATTTCTCTAGTCATTCCTGGCCAGAAGAAATCCCTTACTATTAACTGGTAGGTTTTTCAACCCCAAGATGACCATCTAACAGAGAATCATGTCTACTATTGAAAATCCATAATTTCATATCCTTATCATTGGGGATGACTACTCTACCTTCAAAGACTAATATACCTGATTAAATACTGAATCTTTTGGCCCCTTTCTTTGAGAGTATTTTATCTTTAATCCCCAAACAATAATCATCTTTTTCATGAGCTTCTTGAATTTTGGATAGTGAATTTTGAATTGTTTGATTTACCATTGTATTGAGTTGATGAGCTGTTAGCATTGATTTGTTGAGAATTGATTTGACATTTGCTGGATTCTTGTTATCAAATTCCTCCCCCTGCTCTGGTTAAATGTTTTCCTGAAGTGACAATATGTCTGGAACAGTGCAATTTTTCCCAGGACAATAGGTAATAGTAAAAAAAAATTCAAATAAGAACTCAGCCTATCTGGCTTGACATTGTGTCAAGACTTTAGAAGACATAAATTATGTAAAAGAATTATTATCCATTAAAATTTGAAAGGTACTATTAAGAATGAGAAGAAAAGAACACCATTTTTTAAGACAATGAATCATAGAAAGTAACTCTTTACCATGAATTTTTAAATTTAACTCTGCTGAAAGCAATTTGCGTTATTCAAATGCAACAGGATAAAAAAATTTTGTCTCACGATTTAATTGGAATACAACCCCTACAATAGCATAATCACTAGCATCAATCTCAAGGATTGTCAAATCAGAAGGATTGAAATGTGGAAAAATTGGAGCTGTGGTGAACGCAGATTTCAATGCTTTGAATTCCTTTTTTTCTGTATCAGTGAAAACAAAGGGAATATCTTTTCTAAGAATACAAGTGAGATTTGTAATAGTTTTACAGTAATCTTTAATAAATCTTCTTTATAAATTTGAAAAACTTAAAAATACTTGTAAAGATTTTACAGATTTTGGATTTGGCCATTCCAATATTTTTTTAACTTTCCTATCATCCATGACAAGGCTGTCAGTGGATAATGTAAAAACTATAAAGTTAATAGACTTTGGGTGGAATTTGAACATATTGTGCTTAGTGTAGAGACCATTTCTCAAAGACAATTGAGAACCTGTGAAAAATGTTCAATATTTTCATCAAGAGTCTTTGAGAAATTTAAAATATCATCTAAATAGACAACAACAAATTTTTCAACAACATCATGAAAGTTATAATTGACAAAAGTTTGAAAAGTTGAGGGTGCGTTACATAACCCAAAAGGCATAACAAAATATTTAAAACTACCAAACCTAGTGCACATTTCTGTTAAACGTTCATGGCCTTCAACAATACATAAAAGGTTTTACGTGCCTCTCAAATCAATTTTAGAAAAGAAATTAGCATCACTAAACAAGGTAAGAAGTAAAGACATAGGAGGAACTTGATATGCATTCTTCTTAGTTATTGCATTGAGTTTTCTATAATCAAGGCACAATGTTGTAGAAAATCCTATACTACTAGCTATAGGCCTTGACCAAGGGATTTGGAGTAAAAATGGAGAGAAAACCCCTGTCCCTTTGAGAAAGACCAGATGAGATTTATTTGCTACAGAAAATTAGAGACTGTTACTATAACCCTTCCAACACACTTCTTGACTGCTTTACAAGTTAAGACAGTAGCCAATAGCAGACAACTGAGAACCAAAGAACCAGAAACCTGAAATGCAGAAAGATCCACCCTAGAAAAACAAAGCACTGTGCACTTATCGCACAGAAAACAGGAATAATACTTGATGCAGGTTGAAAAGCTACACCAGAGAAACCAGTTGCCAAAGTTGAGTTAAATGAAAAACTAACCTTGCAACAAACACAGCCAATTGTGGCCAAAAAACAGAGAAAACTGAGTGAGAAACAATTATATCACCTCTGGATGGTTTTATGACAATTAAAGTTGCCCCAAACTGTCTTTTTTAGTATGTACACACAGACCACCATCTAAAAAATCCATGCACAGCAACAAATTTGGTGCTTTTGGCAGCCAAATTGAATAAAAACCCTCTAGAAGTGCTCCCCAGCCTTCTATAACTGAGGCATGCAGCCAGCCTAGAAGCGGCCAGACCTCCCTGAAGCCATAAAACCACCAAAAACCTCCAATAAAGCCCAAAATACTTGAAAATTCCACCACCACTACTAAAACCCTTAAAACACAAAATTAAGCTATGGCAGCATCAAGACATAAAATAAAGAGCCAAATTTTCTCTACTTAATGGTACTAAGAATTTAACCCTAAGACTTAATGTTAGCCCATAAAACACAAAAAACAAAATTAAACAGCTATCTTTTATAAATGAAAAATGAGGAAATGACCCCTTAAAACGTAGAATATGAAAAATGTCATAAAGACATAAAATATAGAGAAAAACCGTGGCTATTCAATTTGAGTACCTGCATACCCATTTTCCCAATATTCACTGAATAAAACTTGAAAACACCCAATTATTCAACCAATGTCAATTAAGACATACCAAAACAGTGCCAAACAGAACAAAAAAGTCCTCTTCCAATGTTGGAAGACCACATCCTTCCTCCAATTGAGAATTTCCACGTGCTCCTTCACCAAAACCACCATGTTCACACATTTTTCAAAATCCATTTTTGAAATGGGTCCCTGTCAATACTGTATTTACCATAACCTCATCTGCACCATATCACCACCAATTCATCCATACACAACTGCTTGTGATGCCTGCTATTCCAGAAAGAAATCCTGATCCAGACCTGGTCCATTATCATCTGCAACAGATTCACCTCCCCCTCAACCTGGTCCATCTTGCAGCAAAACCGAAAGATCTAGGCCTTCCATCTTGATACCCAGATTAATCAACAAGCTACACCCTTCCAAAAAGAGTGCCAACACCACCACAACCACTAGCGCTACCATACTTGGTACTTCTGATGGTAAAAAAAATGCTTCTCCATACTAAAATTTAAGCTGATGAATTTCCAGTTCATTCACATCCAGACAGTGATGATGACAATGTGGGAACCACCCTGAAACACCACCACTCAACCAATTGCCCACCATCAAGAACAAATTCCAAAAACACTCTTCTCAACAAAAACATCTCATTTTAAACTACTTCCAATCCACTCCTGCCAAAGATCCACAAGAAATTGAGAAAAGAAGACACCTCATCCACCGGTTCAAGACTAATGCTGAACACTTTGTTTCATCTCTTGATTCTCTACTGTAATTGATTCTTGCCTGAAATTATTGACTTAGAAATAAAATAGAATAAAAAAGTCCTCAGTTTAAAGTCTTGGGGGACTCATCCTCAGTTTTAAGTCTTGGGGGACTAACAGCCCTCAGTTTATAGTCTTGGGGGACTCAAAAACTAAATCATAAAGACAGAACCAGAGATCAAACCATTAAAGAACAAAGAAAATAAACTAACATTCTGGGTTAACTGTTCTACAGAGCAGACAGATTATAATTTACCCCCACACTTGCCTTAACTAAATTCAGAGACTCCCCCTTTGGATGCCCTCTGACATCACACCATTACCACATTATCAGTTTAAAGTCCTGAAGGACTCAACCATCAAACCATCCTCAGTTTATAGTCTTGGGGGACTATACCATTTTTCAGTTTAAAGTCTTAATAGACTGACCACAGTGTTCAGTTTAAAGTCTTGATGGACTTACCACAGTGTTCAGTTTAAAGTCTTGACGGACTTCAGAGCCCATAGAGGATTCAAATTCTTGAAATAAAATTGTAATCAGCCAGTTTAAAGTCTTGGAGGACTAGTAGATCCAAAAAAGCATAAGCCAAATTCTTGATAAAATTTTGAAACCCAGCCAGTTTAAAGTCTTAGAGGACTAACAGATCCACAGTAGTAACAAAAATAAAATCTTGAAGCAATCTTAAAAAAAACCAGCCAGTTTTAAGTCTTGGACAACTAACAGAATATCTTGAAGTATTATCCAAAAGTTCTTGAGTTCCACTACACCCTTCATCCTGTCTAAAAAAAAATAACAAAGTGGTTCCCCAGCTGATTGATGAGCTGATCCCCTGATACCTTACCCACATCCAAGTGCACCTTGATGTGGTCACACCTAAAAAATTTTTTTTTTTATATTGACTCCTCTTCTAAAAGAAAATTTACAGAGCCCTATCTTGAGCCTGTGAACAAAAATAGCCTCCATAAAAAAATTAAAAGAAAAAAAGAGAAAAAAGAAAATAATCTTGAATCCACTACTTTTACAGCCAACACCCTAAAACCACATAACAGAGACAGGTCCATGTCCACAGAAAAGATCAATGGGTGGGCTTTCTCCAATAAGTAAAAATGATGGGAGACTTCCAGTGATCCACCACTAATCCAAATAAACCAATGATAAAGAATCCAGTCACAAGCCAAAGAACCAGTCCAGTCCATTTTTAAGTCATAGAGGACTTGAAACCTGAATAAAAAAAACCAGAACTAGGATTCAACTAGAACAAAAAAATACTTGAAACAGACATTGTGGGTTAACTGTTCTACAGAGAGGCCAGCTCATCAGTTACCCCCACACTTGCCCAAATTAAAATCCAGAAGCCTCCCCCCCTGGGTACCTTCTAACAAAAACACACTATTCAACACAATAAAACAAAAACAATAAGCGTGAAGAGTCCAGCACTTGAAGACCAAAATAATTTCCAGTTTAAAGTCATAGAAGACTAAAACCTGTGAAGAGAAACCAATACTAGGGTTCAACCAAATTAAGAGAAGGTATTGGAAACAGACAATCTGGGGCAACTTTTCTACAGAGCAGCCAGCCCATCAGTTACCCCCACACTTGCCAAAATCAAATCTAGAGGCCCCACCCTTGGGTACCTTCTAACAAAAGGATTTTCCAACACAAATCTTCTCCCAGAAAAAACCAAAATCATTAAAAAACCATTAAAATTCTTGAAAGCCAGAAATTGTCAGCCTAAATATCCTTAGGACTGAGTATTTCTTATGCTTAAAATAAGATAACCTTAACTAGATTAAGCTTATATCTTAAAAATAAGGTTAAAATAATAATATATATTATTTTATTATATATATATATAATTATTATTCTATTATATAATTTATAATAGTTTAAATAGCTTATCCATGGCCTAATAATACTTATTAAGGTGTTAATGGAGTCATAATATACTTATCTTAAGTGATATGAAGTAATTATTGACATACATAAGCTTATATGTATACATAAATCTCATATTCAGTGAAATATGCAGTATATTATGTATATTTAGGTATATAAGTGGGTTTTAGCCCCTTAATAGCCTATAACCTTTGTTTTTCTGCTTATTTTAGGTCATATGGACGAAATCAGTGGACTCACAACGCCTACAGAAGCATAGACACCTATATCAGGCGCATACACCCAGTTTGGACAACTAAAATTACTTCCTTGGATGGTTATTCACGGATTTATGGGTTGGAAATATGTTTTTGGGTTAATATGGATGCTTGGGGATGTTATTGGGGGCTTGGACATTTTATTTGTTTCCTTTATATGCTTTTAGTTTCATTAAATCTCTTTTTGATCATTTATTTTACCTGTTTCTTTATGGTATCCGCTTTTATCTGGGATTTCTATTTATGGTATGGCTCTGTGTTATTATTAATAGTGATGGAGGGTCCTTACTGGAGGTCTGGGTGTTGAAACTGCTTGAAGTGGACGCCATGGGGAGGTGATGGGCCCTCACAGTGCTGTAATTGCCGGGGATAGCAGTGACATCATCTGGATTGAAGGTCTGTGCACTCCAGTGGATTTGGGTATAAGTAAGGAGGGATTTTGACGGTTTATTATCATCATTCAATTACTACACTACAATTATTAACATTCAGAAATATATTATAAAGCCCTTATAAATTGATATTATCTTTATAAAAGCTATAACTATATTTTATTCTTCTATTTTCCACCACTAGCACGCATTTAAATCCAAGTATTGTGAGTTTAATTTGAGTATAACTATTTTATTAGTCTTCCCCTGAGGTTTAATCACTAAATCATTTATTAATAAGTAGTAGGACCATAAAATAATACTATTATATCATACTTATATACTAGACTGTACTGACAATTGGGGGTCTTTCCTTATATTTTACTTATTATTTAGTATAAGCCTTGGGACGTGATTTTTACCTTAGTACAACTCAAAATTAACCAAATATTTGGGTCTGTGGCATATTAGTGGGTCATCATAGCTCATTGATTGCGGAAAAGAACCCTTATAATAATTGTACTAATTTTTTATCATAAAAATTAGATATTTACAGTAGTAACTGTACCCAATATAAACCCAATTTCACTTGGTATTTGGACACCAATATAACACCCAATTAAATTGGTATTTGGCTAAAGCTTGGTAAGCTAATTATTCACCCTTATAGAGGTCTAGTTAAACTTATTATTATAATTTTAACAGATTTTTTCGAATTTTTCTTATATTTTATTTAAATAAATAAAGATATAAATTCAGGGTAAGCTCCATTGCTTTTTATTAGTAATATAATTACTAATATCTTTTGTCTACTAATTCCAAAGAGTTTTTCCTTTTGTAGACGTAAAATATTGTTATTCTGAACAATATGAGTGCTCCCCAGGATAGTGTAAGTGAACAGCCTGCTTATAATACCAGGTCTAAAGCTAATAAAAACTTTGCAGGACATCACCATGGAGGGACAACAGTACCCCCAGCCAGAAAGCATGAGTATAGAGGAAAAGGACGCCCTCTTAAAAAAGATAACTATCAAAAAGACGTCTCCTCCTCTTCAGGATCAACTGTCCCACCTGGCCAAACAGGTTCTGAAGCTAGAGGAATCAAAATCTCTCATGTTCAAAGAAGTAGAGCAGTTGCAAAACAATTGCAAGGTAGGATTTCAGCAGATGAATCAGGCAATGGCAGAATTAAAGGGAGGCCAGCCCAGTCAATCAAATCAGCAACCCCCTACCCAAGGAGGGTCCACTCACTCCCAGGAGAAAATCCTGGTAGACAAATGGAAATGGGACTGGTTTCACCAACAGTGGACAAGCCACAGTTGCAACAGGGATCCACCCCCTCATCTGACTTCCTCAGCTCACCCTTACAAGGGAAAAAAGCGCCAAAAATCAGGACTGGCAACCATCCCTTGGTAAGTAACTTACCCTCTCAGATTAGACATAATACTGATAATTACAATATAGGTAATTCTATTGATGTTAAATCTGTACAAAAAATAGAGGAGGATTTAAGAAATTTAGGTTTTAGAGTAGATACACCTGACTTGTCTTTTGTCCATAATAACAGTACTATATACAATGATAATACAGTTAATCCTCAGTTGCAACCACCTACTAGTGAGATGAGAAGTTCACAGGAGAGTGAGAGAATTGAAAAGGAGGACATGGAATATTTTAACAATAATCCAACTGTCCATAGAATTGTTTCAGCATTGTGGAATAGAATGACTGATTGTGAGGAACAGACAGTTAAGCTCACTAGTGATACAATTTCATCCTTAACATTGAACATTTCTCAATTAGCAACACGAAATAAAGAATTAGAGAAAGAACATTTGTCTCTAACTCTTAAATATGTATCATTGAGTAATAAATATAATGACCTTTCAAACAAATTTTGTGAGTTAGAAAAATTATATGAAACACACTTATTAAAGACTGAATCAAGAACAAAGTTATCTTTTGCACAGACAAATCAAAGTGTCTCTGAGTTGCTACAAAGATTAACTAAAGTTGAGATTGAAACTGCCAATCTACTAATGAACCAGGATAATCATAAGTATAATCAATATAATAATAATCCTTTCATTGGCAAAAGTGAATCTCATTCCTTCCCTATACCACCACAATTGAAACCATCTGGTGGTAGTGTCAAATCTGAAAATGTAAGTCACAAATCCGTGCAGGAAGAAATACAAGACCATTTATCAAAAGTAAATGAGTTGTTGAATTTACCTAATATTAGTGAGATAAAATCCAATCAGAAGAACTGGCCTAAGATAGATCAGTACCCAACTTATGATGGGGAAGCCAGCTCTGATTGGCAACATTTTATTCAAAGAATTGACAACTTGAAATTCTCATATAAGTTACCAGATGAAGAGATAACATCAAAATTAATTTCTTTATTTAAGGATGTTGCTTTATTATGGTTTGAAGCTGTCTTAAGTGAGGGTAGAGACTACTCTTGGGCTGAATGGAAACAACTTATTGAAAAACAATTTGGAGGTTCTAAATTCAGGCTTACTCAGCAGAGACTGTATGAGAAGACTAGGTATAATCCGTTGAATGGTGACAAACCTATGGTATTTTTAATGAATTTAAACAAAATATTAAAAGCCATTGAGCCTCATATGGATTTTAACTTATGGAAAGATAAGATAATATACAAATTACCTATATCTGTCAGAGACATTGTTGTAGCTAGAACATTAAATGTTACTGAATATTCTGACTTTATTAATATTTGCAATGAAATATTATTGAACCATAAGTATGAATCAAGGTATTCCACTTATAAGCAAAATGTTGAACCTGTTAAAACTCAGAATTCAAAATCACTTCAGGAGAAGCAGAAAAAACCTACTGCACCTGTAGTACCTAAAAAGTATGAAACAAATACTTGTTATAAGTGTAACAAACCTTGGATAAAAGGTCACAAATGTGAGAAAAATATAAATATTGTTGAAAATCAACGTGAATCTGAAACTGAAACTGAAAAAAGTAAAGAATCAAGTGATTATGACAGCAATATCTCATATAGTGATGAAAATGAAGTCTGTATGTTGGAAGATGATTTGTCCATCTTTGAAAATCCAATATTAAATATGGACTCAAATGAATCTTTAATGAATTTTGAGGATGCTGAAATCATTAAGGATATACAAGCTGATAACTTTAGAATGACACCTATCACGGTTCCAGCTATCATTTCTGGTGAAAATGTTAATATAGTATTGGACACAGGAGCTGCTGGTTCAGTTGTTTCCACTAATACATTACAGAAAATTGATAGTGAATATAAGTTTAAGCTTTAACCACTTCAGAATAAAAATTGGAGAGGTTTTGGATCAGTACTACACCCCATTGGTAAATACAAAGCTGCTGTTTTCTTTAAACACCAACATGGTTATGTAAGGGTAACTTGTGACTTTGTAGTAATGGATAATACAAATTGTAGTAACTGTTTTATCATTGGAAATGATATTCTGACTAAATTTGGTGTAAAATTAGACCCTGCTAATAATAATTTTACAATTGGCATGAATGGTAAAAGGAAATTTAAAATAAATTCTTTTAACACAGTCTTACACATTGAGTCAGTAACAAATTCCCCATCTAAAGGAAGAGAATCCAATGAGTTGGAACTTCTGGAAACAGAAATTTCAAAAGCATCATTTGGCACTCAGATAAGTGAAACTGAGAAAGATAATATTTTGGAATTAATTAAAGCTTTTCCAATGGCTTTTGCACATGGTACAAATGAACTTGGCCTTGTAAAAGATCATGAAATGAAAATTAGTTTAACCTGTGACATGGATAATATTCCTGCTAGTCTTAAAAAGAAACCATACCCTGCTTCACCAATGAAGAGGAAAGACATAGAGGATAATATTAAGATGTTATTAAAGATGAACATTCTTGAGAAGGTTGAAACTACACCAAAATATTGTGTAATATCACCAGTGCTGATTTCTTATGAACAAGATAAAGCAAGACTGTGCGGTGATTATAGAGCATTAAATACATTTACAGTAGATGATATTTATCCCTTGCCAAGGATTGCCTCTATACATGCTACCCTTAAAGGTGCTAAATATATAAGTTGCCTAGATGGAAATAAAGGGTACCATCAAATTCCTGTTGAAAAGAATTCACAGAACTTTTTGTTGATAACAACACACATGGGAATTTATAAGTATGTCAGAATGCCATTTGGACCAAAGAATGCTCCATCAGTATTTCAGAAGTTAATGGATATAACATTCCATAATGAAATGATTGAGGGATGGTTAATGGTATACATTGATGACATCATAGTGTTCTCTAAAAATTTTGATGAACACTTAATCCATTTAAGGAAAGTATTTCAGAAAATGGATGAAATAAAAATGACCCTTGCATTGAAAAAATATAAATTTGGGTTTGAATCTTTAAAAGTGCTTGGTCATATTGTATCTGGCTTACAAATATGTGTAGACCAAAATAATGTGGCTGCAATAAAGAATATTGGCATTCCCCAAAATGTGAAGGATGTACAATCTTTTCTTGGAATGTGTGGTTATTATAGACAATATATAAAAAACTACCAATCAATTGCTGCACCACTGCCACACTGATAAAGAAATCAGAAGCTTTCATTTGGAATAATGAAAGACAACAAGCTTTTAATAAGTTGAAAGAATGTTTAATGACAGCTCCTATCTTGGGATTACCAGATTTCCAATTACCTTTTGTATTATATACAGATGCAAGTTTTATTGGTCTGGGTGCTTCTTTGCATCAAAAACAACTTATTGAAGGTAAAATGTCAGAAGTAGTAATCTGCTATATTTCACGTACTCTAAGAAGTAGTGAATTGAAATATGGTGCTACTCAACTTGAATGTTTGGCAGTAGTATGGGCTCTTGAAAAGCTACATTATTACCTTGAAGACCAAAAATTTGAGTTAATAACTGACTGTAGTGCAGTTAAGTCACTCTTAAACATGAAAACTCCTAATAGACACATGTTTAGATGGCAATTAGCTGTACAAGAATACAGAGGACGGATGACTATTACACATAGAGCAGGAACCTTGCACTCTAATGTAGATTTGTTATCTAGAGTACCTCTGCCTAATAATGATGATAATCCTGCTTATGTTCCTGAATCAGAGATTATTAACATTTATGGCATTTATATTGTAGATCTTGAGGATGAATTTATGCAATCAATTCTTGATAATTATAATTCAGATCCTGACTTAAGTAAATTAACTACAATATTAAATGATCCATCTAATGCTTCAATGAATGTTTTAATAAAAAAATTACCAGATAAGTATAAAGAGGCATTAGAGAAAGGAAAATTTTCCATTGAGGATGGTTTTATATATTACAGGAAAAAATTAAGTAATGTAATTGTAATTCCCCCTTCAATGAAGGAGTTAATGTTAAGTATATGTCATGATGATATATTAGCAGGTCATTTTGACTACCATAAAACATTAACCAGAGTAAAAAACACAGCTTGGTGGATTAACATGTCTGAGGATGTTCAGAAATATGTTGAAACATGTGATTCTTGTCAAAAATCTAAAAGATTAACAGGAAAAAGAGCTGGTTTATTACAACAAATTGAGCAACCAAAAGCTCCATGGGAAATCATTAACATGGACTTTGTAACAGGTTTGCCAATAGCAGGGCATAAGAGTTATAACTCCTGCTGGGTAATTGTAGATAGATTTACAAAGATGTGTAAATTTATTCCTACCCACAAAGAGGTTTCTGCAAAGGACTTAGCTTTTTTATGGTGGACACAAATGTTAAATACAGCAGGTTTCCCCAAAGCAATAGTTTCTGACAGAGATCCTAAATTTACTTCTGAGTTCTGGACGTCACTTATGGATGTTTCAGGGTGTCAATTAAAACTTTCTACAGCACACCACCCACAAACTGATGGGCTAGCAGAAAGAATGATACAAACCTTAGAAGATATGATAAGAAGATACTGTGCTTTTGGTCTTAATTTTAAAGACAATGACAAATTCACGCATGATTGGGTAACCCTTATCCCAGGTTTAGAATTTGCATATAATAGTACAGTACATTCTGTCACTGGCAAAAAGCCATTTGAGTTATGGTTGGGTTATGTACCTAATACCCCTGCTAAAACTCTTAATAAGTTACCTAGATTGGATATTCATCCAGGTACTAAATCTTTTCTTCAGATGCAGGAACTATGCAGAAAACATGCTCAAGAATGTATAAATAAGGCTTTTGAGTATGAAAAGAAAAGATGGGATAAAGCCCATAAAGAACAAATGTTCAAAGAGGGTGATGAAGTCCTTATTTCAACGCTACATTTCAATTTAAATGGTAATGTTAAATTGAAGGATCCATTCATTGGACCATTTGTAGTTAAAAAGATGGTTGGTAATAATGCTGTTGAGGTTATTCTATATGCACCTTATGATAGAAAACATCCAGTATTTCCTATTTCTCTTATAAAACCATACCATTCTAATGATACTGCTCTCTTTCCAAGAAGATCAGGAAGGCATAAACAGCAACCTGAAGAAATAGTGGAAAAAGCAGAAATTGAAAAGATACTTAAAAAGAGACACCTTACTAAAGAAAAGGGAGTTGAGTATCTATTAAGATTTAAAAATAAATCAAGTGAATATGACCAGTGGATTCCAGAAAATGAAATCTCTGATCTTAAAAATCTCTTGAAAAAATTTAAATCTAAATAATACTGTTCATTCAGTATATGTATTATAAAAATTGTTTTTTTATTTTATTATTTCATTCCTTAAGATTAATTAAAATGTCTTAACATTTTTTTTATTGTTTTTTTTTGGGGTGAGGGAGTGTCAGCCTAAATATCCTTAGGACTGAGTATTTCTTATGCTTAAAATAAGATAACCTTAACTAGATTAAGCTTATATCTTAAAAATAAGGTTAAAATAATAATATATATTATTTTATTATATATATATATAATTATTATTCTATTATATAATTTATAATAGTTTAAATAGCTTATCCATGGCCTAATAATACTTATTAAGGTGTTAATGGAGTCATAATATACTTATCTTAAGTGATATGAAGTAATTATTGACATACATAAGCTTATATGTATACATAAATCTCATATTCAGTGAAATATGCAGTATATTATGTATATTTAGGTATATAAGTGGGTTTTAGCCCCTTAATAGCCTATAACCTTTGTTTTTCTGCTTATTTTAGGTCATATGGACGAAATCAGTGGACTCACAACGCCTACAGAAGCATAGACACCTATATCAGGCGCATACACCCAGTTTGGACAACTAAAATTACTTCCTTGGATGGTTATTCACGGATTTATGGGTTGGAAATATGTTTTTGGGTTAATATGGATGCTTGGGGATGTTATTGGGGGCTTGGACATTTTATTTGTTTCCTTTATATGCTTTTAGTTTCATTAAATCTCTTTTTGATCATTTATTTTACCTGTTTCTTTATGGTATCCGCTTTTATCTGGGATTTCTATTTATGGTATGGCTCTGTGTTATTATTAATAGTGATGGAGGGTCCTTACTGGAGGTCTGGGTGTTGAAACTGCTTGAAGTGGACGCCATGGGGAGGTGATGGGCCCTCACAGTGCTGTAATTGCCGGGGATAGCAGTGACATCATCTGGATTGAAGGTCTGTGCACTCCAGTGGATTTGGGTATAAGTAAGGAGGGATTTTGACGGTTTATTATCATCATTCAATTACTAAACTTCAAATAAACATTACACTACAATTATTAACATTCAGAAATATATTATAAAGCCCTTATAAATTGATATTATCTTTATAAAAGCTATAACTATATTTTATTCTTCTATTTTCCACCACTAGCACGCATTTAAATCCAAGTATTGTGAGTTTAATTTGAGTATAACTATTTTATTAGTCTTCCCCTGAGGTTTAATCACTAAATCATTTATTAATAAGTAGTAGGACCATAAAATAATACTATTATATCATACTTATATACTAGACTGTACTGACAGAAATCCACTTTAGAAATAAAAAATCTTGCAGTTTAACCTCATACTGGAGGTCAGATTAAACCAATGATCATCATTTTTTTCTTTATTTTCTTTTAAATAAAATATCCATCTTCCCTTGAATTTTTCTTTTCTTCTATCTTCATTATACTGAGATTTTTTTTATATAGAGACTTGAACCAGAGAGACTGATAAGAATTGGACAAATCAAAAAAATCCTGACCAAATACATAGAGACCAAATTAAACAAAACCAAAACAAATTAATTAGTTTATCCTCATTTCAGAGGAATTAGAAACTTGAAATCCCCAGGTTGAAACCAATAAGTTTGCCCCTAGGGCAACAGAAAGTTAAGCCCCTCTTTCAATTCTGATATCCCATAATGAGACCTCCAGACAAAATCCCCATCTTTCTCCATACACTGAAGTTACCATCAATTTCATTCCCTGTGTCCATCCACCCTATATCCTTTGAAACAGTGCAATCTACAGCATCAATGATTTTATCCTCCTTTCTAAAAAGACCTTCTCCAGTTGAGGAAAGAAGCTGAGAGTTTACTGTATCTAACTTCAAATCATCAATCACAAAATTATTCTAAAATTTAAAAAAATTCTCCAAATCAGGACCCAGAACACTGAAAGAATCATCTTCCCCCAAGCAACCATCCACTGATCTTGAGGGAACCATCTTGGAACTATATTCCTCCAACAAACATACATTCAGAACATAATCATTCTGAAGATCCAAACTTTCTATAGAGAGATTTTCACCACTTCTTCCATCCTCTGAACTTGAAAGAAGAAACTGAGAATCTTTTTCATGAGGCTCAAAATAATTAAGTTCAGAATTACTCTGAGAATCCAAAAGATACTCTAGAATAGAGTCCATAACGTCAAAATTAACATCCTCCTCCAAGCATTCATCTTCTGAGCTTAAAGGAGCACTTAGAAAATAATCTGCCTCTAAGAACAATAGATACAACACAGACTCTTGCTGACCATAAACAGATCTTAAAGAAACATCTTCATCGAAAAATCCATGATCTGAACATGAAGAAACCATATCATGAACATCAAATTTTTCCTTCCCACAGAGCTCATCCACCTTTGAAAAGATGCACTGATCATCCAGTGTGTACTTATCCAAAAAATCAAATGAAGCACATTCTTGAGATCCATTGATTTCACCTGTTAAAGAAATAAAAATTTCTGAAACATCACAAACATCATTATCTCAAAAAGTGGGTGATTCCAAAATTTCTACTGTAGCTGAATTTTCTGCCACTTCTTCCTGAACCTTTCCATCCATTATATTTTAATTTCAGGTTCCAACTCTTTAGAAACAAGGGTTTCAAGATGCCCCAGAATAGCCTTCTTCAAAACACCTATAGCAGGAATCCTACTTTCTCCATTTTGAAGTGTCTTCATCAGCCCAGCCTTTAACATAAATCCCTGAACCTCCTTTTTGACCTCCATACCCATGGCAATCCAAAATAAACTCTTGGCCTCTATTTCATGAGAGGACATACCATTATAATCTATATAATCCATAACCTCTTAAAATTCCTCCATAAATTTACCATACTGAACCAGAGAAGTTACACCACCATTCATTTCCCACTTCCTAGCAATGCCATAAGGATAATCCATTGAAAACACAATGGGCCACCTCCTGATTATTTCAATGTTTAGCTTTCCCCTATCCTGAATACTATATCCCTTTATCCTAAGAACTTCCTTCACCACCTCTCTATCATCAATGAAGATGATCACCTGCTTCACCCTATCCAAATCAGAAGCTCCATCCACATCAGCAGCTGCTTCAAAGATCTCCAAAAATAACCTTCCCTCCTCTCCAAAGCAAATTTTCCCTTTCCATGACTTGATCCTGACCATCCTAACTATTTCCAGTTACTCCTCCCCAACTTTCCACCACAGATATCCAAAGTCCCCCAATAGCCTTCAGAGACCTAGGAGGGACCAAATACAACTAGAGAGAAGACCCCCTAGATCAACCACAGAGAGATACAGCACCAAAAATCTAAAATCCACAAAGAGTCCACAAAAGAAGAGAGTCCAACAGTAACAGAAATTCCAAAAGCTAGCAAATCCTCATCCCACGTTGGGCACCTGAAATGTAGAAAATCCTATAGTACTAGCTATAGGCCTTGACCAAGGGATTTGGAGTAAAACTGGAGAGAAAAACCCCTGTCCCTTTAAGAAATACCAGGTGAAATTTATTTGCTACAGCAAATTAGAGACCGTTACTATACCCCTTCCAACACACTTCTTGACTGCTTAACAAGTCAAGACAGTAGCCAATAGCAGACAACTGAGAACCAAAGAACCAGAAACCTGAAATGCAGAAAGATCCACCCCAGAAAAACAAAGCACTGTGCGCTTGCACCGAAAACAGCAATAATACTTGATGAAGGTTGAAAAGCTACACCAGAGAAACCAGTTTCCAAAGTTGAGTTAAATGAAGAACTAACCTTGCAACAAACACAGCCAATTGTGGCCAAAAAACAGAGAAAACTGAGTGAGAAACAATTATATCACCTGCGGATAGTTTTATGACAATTAAAGTTTCCCCAAACTGTCTTTTTTAGTATTTACACACAGACCACCATCTAAAAAATCTATGCGCAGCAACAAATTTGATGCTTTTGGCAGCCAAATTGAATAAAAACCCTCTAGAAGCGCTCCCCAGCCTTCTATAACTAAGGCAGGCAGCCCGCCTAGATGCGGCCAGACCTCCCTGAAGCCATAAAACCACCAAAAACCTCCAATAAAGCCCAAAATACTTGAAAATTCCACCACCACTACTAAAACCCTTAAAACACAAAATTAAGCTATGAAAACATTGTGACATAAGATATAGAGCCAAATTATCTCTACTTAATGGTACTAAGCACTTAACCCTAAGACTTAATGTTAGCCCTTAAAACACAAAAATAAAAATTTAACAGCTTTCTTTTATAAATGAAAAATGAGGAAATGACCCCTTAAAACTTAGAATATGAAAAATGTCATAAAGACATAAAATATAGAGAAAAACTGGGGCTATTCAATTTGAGTACCCGCATACCCATTTTCCCAATATTCACTGAATAAAACCTGAAAAACACCCAATTATTCAACCAATGTCAATTAAGACATACCAAAACAGCGCCAAACAGACCAACAAAGGCCTCTGCCAATGCTGGAAGACCACAACAGAAGACTTCCATCCTTTTTCTTGACAAAAAGAACTAAAGAGCTGGTTGGGGATTTGCTGGCTCAAATGAAACCTTTTGCCACATTCTCTGAAATTCAGTCTTGAAGAACTTGAGATTCATCCTTTTATAGGGAGTAGACAGGACCTTCCAAAGTCACTGTACCTACTAACTCTATTTTATGATTGTAAGGTTGATGAGGCGGTAGCTTGTTGGCCTTAAAAATTGAAAATACATCAAGGAAGTCATGATATACTTCTGGTAGAGTTGATTTAATGGCTTCAATATTGATTTGGTAATCCTCTTCATTGTTGAGGGAGCCTTTTGAGGGTAGACCTGAATTTAGAGAGCAAGAATCTTTTACCTTGAGGCTGTTCAAAACCTCTTCAAGTGAAGTAACCAAGCTAAAAAGGTTAGCCAAATGCTCATTTAGAGAAAAATCAGATGGTTGTAAATCATATGGAAAAGGTATGTGCACTAGCAGGACAGGGTCAGAGGGGTTGTTTAACTCACTGTTGACCTGCATTGAAGAATCAGAAATATACTTAGAACAAGGTGTGATCAATCTCTTTGACCAATTAATTTCAGGATTCCAATGTGTTAAAAAGTCATGGCTAAGAATGGTATTGTCCATCCTTGGGGAATCTGAGACTGCTAATTCCCACTCAAAGGAGGGAAAATTTGGAAAGTTTAAAACCCGTAAAACTTTCTTAATAACTCAATACTTGGGTTCCTCTTATTTGAGCAAATAAATAAGAATTCAATCAGTATCTACAAATTTCAGCTTAAGTTTTTTAGCAAAAGATAAACTGATAAATGAAATTGAAGCTTCATAGTCAATAAGACAACTGAAGGGTATATCCTCCTTAAAAAGAATAAATCTCAAATGGTTAATGGAAACTCCAGCCCTTAAGACATGGAGGTTCTGTGCACTTGGAGAAATAAAATAGTTTGCTTTGCACACAGGTAAACTATTCTCTTTTTTTTGACTTCAATCTTTTACCTTCCCTTTCCTTCAATTTCCCTCAATCTTCCAACTTGTGTTTATCCCCACAATACATACATAACCCATTATATTCCCGTCTTTTCCTTTCAGCTTCCTTTAATTCACCTTTTGGATTCAATACCTTACTGATATTTCCAGGAGTCAATATTTTAGGTTTAATATTTTCCTTTCCCTTGTGAATGGGTTGGTTGGGAATGATTGTTCGAAGGAGGCCCAGATTTGAAATTTGAACCATGAGATTTCTGCACGTGATGCCTTTGTTGAAGTTGTCCTTGATGTGAGTTATTTAGTTCAATGGTCCTATCCATTAAGTCTGTCAAACTCTCCATTTTTTACCTTTGAAGATTTAATTGGTCCAGAATCCTCAATGGAAGTCACTTTTTTAAATGATATTCAGCATCATTCCAACTAACTTGAGTTTGTAAAGCCCTGAAATTTGAGATATACTCAGAAGATTTACTATTATTTCTCATGCAAAGAAAATCAAGTTTGCTCTCCTTGTTGTCAGTTTCATTGGTGTCACCAAACAATGTAAAAAGTTGATCCTCCAACTTTTCCAAATTATTACTGAGTAAGTGAGGTTCACTCAAAGAAAGCATGAGTATATAAGGCTCAAACCACCATGAGGCCTTTCCTGATAAGTAAGAAGAGGCATAAATGACCTTGGAGCAATCTTTTCTAAAGATTTGAGGGTCATTGTGGAATAGTAGCTTGCATGTCTGCAAGAAAGGATGCAATCTGTCAGGATTCTCTCCATCAAACATTTCTGGAGATTTCATAGAAGGATTTTTGAATTTAGATTCTTCAAATGAGGCAGGATTAGTGAGGGTTTTAACCAGGAGTTTCATGAAGTCCTCCAATGAAGCATTTGGGAAAGGGCTTGAAGATTGGCCTGAAGGTCCAGCAGCCGGGGCTGATGGTGCCTTGTGCATAGTATCCTTGCCTTAATCTTCTTCACTGGAATCCTCAAAATCCTGAGGGATGTCCTCAACAGATTAAATTGAATGTTTGTGTTCCATTTCATCAAGAGGTTTGAGGGAGTGAGTGCAAGATACAGGACGTAATGAGGTCGGCCTATCCCTAGCAGGAGCTCTAGTAGTAGCGCCAATGGGAGGAGGAGTGCATTGAACAGGTGCCATTTAGATTTAGAACCTGAAAATAGTAGTAGTAAAAAGAATGAGAATTATGGAGAATTAAATTATACTGTAACAGGACAACATACACACAGGGTTGAGGATGATATCAAAGTAAGTGAGATAAAATTAAGAATGGAATTACAACTTCAAAGCACAGAGGATTACTTTGAGGAAGTGGTTTGAAGATAGATCTAATTAATAACACTAGTTTGTGCTAATTTTTGAGCAATAATTAATTTAGATAATAAGGACACTAACTATTGTGGTAATCTCACAAAGGATTGTAACTTAATAATCAAAAGGAAGAATTAAGTATTTTAGAATTTTAAATGAGTTTTATTATTAAGAAAAGAAAAGTACAAATATAATAATAGCCTAATATAAGTTTGACTACTATCACAAATATTTTTATAATTTAATTCTAAGGAAATGTTAAAGTAAGTAACACCCTTTAAATATCCTATTCCTCCTTGCACTGAACCATTAACCAACCAGCCACCATATTACTAACAGACCCATTTAATCCACTGGAGCTCCCAATTACTAATTAATCTAACCTTATAATCCTTCTTTATTGTTCCTACTTCCCAGACCTCCTTATTACACTCAGACCCACAATCACCCCTCTTTAGTGCTATAGAGCGCATAGATTAAGTATAAGTGTATTTAAATTTAGGATAATTTATAGTTTGAATAGCGCAGCTAATTTGAGAATACAATAGAATGAAATCTCCCCATGGTCACTTTTTTCACATCTCTAGTGGAGTTAGAGTTTGAATAGTGGGGTAATTGAGGTACTTTTTCTTTGAATGACACGTAGCATGTGACATCACCGCTCAACATCAACATCTTTATCCTCTCTCTTCTCCCCAATGCCCCCTTCTAGAAAGTTTTACAACTGGAAAAATCTTGATAAGTCTTCCTCCCTCTCTGCTTTCTCCTCCATCCCCTCCCATTCCATTATCTCTTTCCTAGACCAGATTGACCTAGATGCCAAGCTCCTTACTTCCTCTATTATTGAACTAATGGATGGCTTCATCCTGATGCAGAAGCCTGGCTCAAAGTGACATGCATGGTTGAACCAAAAAATCCTGGATCCTCTCAAGCAAACTTACTATCAGGCCCAGAAATCTCTCAAGCTCTCCCTAGCACCTCACCTTGTAGCCAAGTTCAAAGCAGCAAAAAAAGCCTTCCAAGCTAAAATTTTCTTCCTACATTAACAGCACTGGCAATCCATCTTATCCTCACTCACCCTGTCTATATTTCATCAGTTAGCTAAGTATTCATCTACTTGTACTTCTCTGCATACTAACCCTCCTTTACTAACCCTAGATGGCTCCCCAATCTTGGATAATCTAAAGAAAGTGCACCTTTTTTTTGAAGGAACATCAGTTGCTTCAATTCCTTGTTCCAACCTCCTGCCTGAAACTCACTATGGAGGCTTCCCTCTTCACTCAACCACAGATGCTCTTCTTCACTTAACCACCTGTTTCAAGAACCAATGGACAAAAGGTAATGTTGTTGGGGCTCTTTCATTGGATGTGAAGCATGACTTACCATCAGTTGATATCATGAGACTCAAAGCTACCCTATCCTCCCTCCACCTTCTCATAAACCTTATTGGACTAACTATTGATTCTCTCCATGATAGGTTTACAAGCAGTTCCTTCTCCTCCTATATTTCTTCCCAAAGGCCTCCTGAAAGGCTCTCCCCTCTCCCCAATTCTCTATATCACATACAACTCCCTGCTTATTTCCCTCCCCTCCATCTCTCACAGCTTCATTTCCCTATGGTACATGGATGACATCATTTAACTTTCTGAAAACAGGAACCCAGACTGGATCATGGATAAACTCTCCTCAACTGGGATGGATGCTCTTGCATGGAGAGAAAATAACGCAGCAGAGTTTGGAGAAGCCAAAGCTAAGTGGTTATTCTTATTTATAAAACACTCCATATTAACTTCCTCCCCCTCTCTTATCTTCAACAATTGTATCATCCCTCCCTCCCGACTGGGTATGATTATTGACCCTTTTCTGAACTATAAAGAAAATGGTACCTTATTAGCTTCAGTCAGCCTCCAAGCTGCATCCAATATCCACTGCCTTGCTTTTTAGGATGGGTTATTCCCTTGAAACAATACCAAATTCTCATTTCTTCAGTAATACATGCCTATACTGATCACACTGAAATTATTTGGCATCACCCTCAGAAGAACACCTGCGCGACCTGCATGCTCCAAGTTGTCAACAACAAAGCAATCAGACAAGCACTTGGTTGTTTTAGGACTACCCTGGTATTTCTCCTCTTACATCAATACACCTCACTACCATGCCTCCAGAGATTAGACCTAGTGGTCCAAAAAGCCTGGCTGCATTTTCTCTCTTTCCCCTTGTCAAACCCCATGGCATGATTGGCTAGGAAATTTGTTTCTTCATCTCCACCAAAGACCCACCACAATCAACTGCACAACCTATCAAACCACCACAACTTCCATAACTCCTCCATACTAGAGAATCTAGGCACAAAAAGAAGGTTCCTCCTCCCTCCATGGTCCTCTCCATTATTCAAAACCTCACCTCCCTCAGACAAAGAAATGGAACTCGGAGAAGTCTCTTCCACTATCTTTTTCTCCCACTTTTCCTCCAATTTTATCTACACAGACAGATCCAAATCCTCCTCTTTTACTTACACAGCAGCTTTTGACCCTAGCTCACCATTCCCTTTTGTTTCCTCCTTAGGGGACTCTTCTCTCTACTCAGTTTTTTGAAGCCTAAATTATAGGAATCCTCCTGGGCCTGAATCTTTTTCTTTCCAAACCCCTACACCACCATGAAAAAACCCTCACTATCTGTTAGTGTATCTAGTATTTAAGTATGATATAATAGTATTTATTTATGGTCCTACTACTTATTGATAAAAGATTTAGTGATTAAACCTCAGGGGAAGACTAATAAAATAGTTATACTCAAATAAAATCACAATACTTGGATTTAAATGCGTGCTAGTGGTGGAAAATAGATGAATAGAATATAGTTATAGCTTATATAGAGATCATATCAATTTATAATGGCTTTATAATATATTTCTAAATGCTAATAATTGTATTGTAGTGTTTGTTTTAATGTTAGTAAGTGAATGATGTCTAATAACCGTCAAAATCCTCTCTTACTTATACCAAAATCCACTAAAGTGCACAGACCTTCAATCCATATGATGTCACTGCTATCCCTGGCAATTACAGCACTGTGAGGGCCCATCACCTCCCCATGGCTTCCACTTCAAGCAGATTCAACACCCAGACCTCCAGTAAGGACCCTCCATCACAATTAATGATAACACAGACCTATACCATAAATAGAAAATCCAGATAAAAGCGGATACCATAGAGAAACAGGTAAAATAACTCATCCAAAGAGAATATAATGAAACCCAAAGCATATAAAGGAAACAAATGAAATCTCCAAGCCCCAAAAAACATCCCCAAGCATCCATATTAACCCAGCAATGACCTCCCAACCCATAAATCCATGAATATCCATCCAAGGAAGCAGATTAAGTTGTCCAGACTAGGTGTATGCGCCTTAAATAGATGTTTATGCTTCTGTAGGCGTTGTGAGTCCACTGAATACGTCCATATGACCTAAAATAAGCAGAAAAATAAATTTTATAGGCTATTAAGGGGCTAAAACCCACTTATATACCTAAATATACATAATATACTGCATATTTCACTGAATATGATATTTATGTATACATATAAGCTTATGTATGTCAATAATTACTTAGTATAACTTAAGAAAAGTATCTTATGACTCCATTAACACCTTAATAAGTGTTTTTAGGCTATGTATAAGCTATTTAAACTACTATAATTTATATAATAGAGTAATAATTATATATATATGTAATATAATCATATATATTATTATTTTAACCTTATTTTTAAGATATAAGCTTAATTTACTTAAGGTTAACTTATTTTAAGTATAAGAAATACTCAGTCCTAGGGATATCTAGGCTGACACTCCCTCACCCAAAAAAAACAATAAAAAAATGTTAAGACATTTTACTTAAAAGTAAGGAGTGAATAGAAAATTTTTAAAATTTCTATGTTACATATACTGAATAAACAGTATTATTTTGATTTAAATTTTTTCAAGAGATTTTTAAGATCAGAGATTTCATTTACTGGAATCCACTGGTCATATTCACTTGATTTATTTTTAAATCTTAATAGATACTCAACTCCCTTTTCTTTTGTAAGGTGTCTCTTTTTAAGTATCTTTTCAATTTCTGCCTTTTCAACTATTTCTTCAGGTTGTTGTTTATTCCTTCCTGATCTTCTTGGAAATAGGGCAGTATCATTAGAATGGTATGGTTTTATAAGAGAAATAGGAAATACTGGATGTTTTCTATCATAAGGTGCATATAGAATAACCTCAACAGCATTATTACCAATCATCTTTTTAACTACAAATGGTCCAATGAATGGATCCTTCAATTTAACATTACCATTTAAATTGAAATGTATTATTGAAATAAGGACTTCATCACCCTCTTTGAACATTTGTTCTTTATGGGCTTTATCCCATTTTTTCTTTTCATACTCAAACACCTTATTTATACATTCTTGAGCATGTTTTCCGTATAATTCTTGCATCTGAAGAAAAGATTTAGTACCTGGATGGATATCTAATCTAGGTAATTTATTAAGAGTTTTAGCACAGGTATTAGGTACATAACCCAACCATAACTCAAATGTCATTTTGCCAGTGACAGAATGTACTGTACTATTGTATGCAAATTCTAAACCTGGGATAAGGGTTACCCAATCATGCATGAATTTGTCATTGTCTTTAAAGTTAAGACCAAAAGCACAATATCTTCTTATCATATCTTCTAAAGTTTGTATTTTTATTTCTGCTAGCCCATCAGTTTGTGGATGGTGTGCTGTAGAAAGTTTTAATTGTCACCCTGAAACATCCATAAGTGATGTCCAGAACTCAGAAGTAAATTTAGGATCTCTGTCAGAAACTATTGCTTTGGGGAAACCTGCTATATTTAACATTTGTGTCCACCATAAAAAAGCTAAGTCCTTTGCAGAAACCTCTTTGTGGGTAGGAATAAATTTACACATCTTTGTAAATCTATCTACAATTACCCAGCAGGAATTATAACTCTTATGCCCTGCTATTGGCAAACCTGTTACAAAGTCCATGTTAATTATTTCCCATGGAGCTTTTAGTTGCTCAATTTGTTGTAATAAACCAGCTCTTTTGCCTGTTAATCTTTTAGATTTTTGACAAGAATCACATGTCTCAACATATTTCTGAACATCCTCAGACATATTAATCCACCAAGCTGTGTTTTTTACTCTGGTTAATGTTTTATGGTAGTCAAAATTACCTGCCAATATATCATCATGACATATACTTAACATTAACTCCTTCATTGAAGGGGGAATTACAATTACATTACTTAATTTTTTTCTGTAATATATAAAACCATCCTCAATGGAGAATTTTCCTTTTTCTAATGCCTCTTTATAATTATTTGGTAATGTTTTTATTAAAACATTCATTGAAGCATTAGATGGATCATTTAATATTGTAGTGAGTTTACTCAAGTCAGAATCTGAAGCATACATATCAAGAATTGATTGCATAAATTCATCCTCAAGATCTACAATATAAATGCCATAAGTGTTAATAATCTCTGATTCAGGAACATCAGCAGGATTATCATCATTATTAGGCAGAGGTACTCTAGATAACAGATCTAAATTAGAGTGTAAGGTTCCTGCTCTATGTGTAATAGTCATTCGTCCTCTGTATTCTTGTACAGCTAATTGCCATCTAAACATGTGTCTATTAGGAGTTTTCATGTTCAAGAGTGACTTAACTGCACTACAGTCAGTTATTAACTCAAATTTTTGGTCTTCAAGGTAATAATGTAGCTTCTCAAGAGCCCATACTACTGCCAAACATTCAAGTTGAGTAGCACCATATTTCAATTCACTACTTCTTAGAGTACGTGTAATATAGCAAATTACTACTTCTGACATTTTTCCTTCAATAAGTTGTTTTTGATGCAAAGCAGCACCCAGACCAATAAAACTTGCATCTGTATATAATACAAAAGGCGATTGGAAATCTGGTAATCCCAAGATAGGAGCTGTCATTAAACATCTTTCAACTTATCAAATGCCTGTTGTCTTTCATTATTCCAAATAAAAGCTTCTGATTTCTTTATCAGTGTGGTTAATGGTGCAGCAATTAATTGGTAGTTTTTTATATATTGTCTATAATAACCACACATACCAAGAAAAGATTGTACATCCTTTACATGTTGAGGAATGCCAAAATTCTTTATTGCAGCCACTTTATTTTGGTCTACACATATTTGTAAGCCAGATACAATCTGACCAAGCACTTTTAAAGATTCAAACCCAAAATACATTTTTTCAATGCAAGGGTCATTTTTATGTCATCCATTTTTTGAAATACCTTCTTTAAAGGGAATAAGTGTTCATCATAAGTCTTAGAGAACACTATGATGTCATCAATGTATACCATTAACCATCCCTCAATCATTTCATTATGGAATGTTATATCCATTTACTTCTGAAATACTGATGGAGCATTTTTTGGTCCAAATGGCATCCTGACATATTTATAAATTCCCATGTGTGTTGTTATCAACTAAAAGTTCTGTGAATTCTTTTCAACAGGAATTTGATGGTACCCTTTATTTCCATCTAAGCAACTTATATACTTAGCACCTTTGAGGGTAGCATGTATAGAGGCAATCCTTGGCAAGGGATAAATATCATCTACTGTAAATGTATTTAATGCTCTATAATCACCGCACAGTCTTGCTTTATCTTGTTCATAAGAAATTAGCACTGGTGATATTACACAATATTTTGTTGTAGTTTCAACCTTTTCAAGAATTTTCATCTTTAATAACATCTTAATATTATCCTCTATGTCTTTCCTCTTCATTGGTGAAGCAGGGTATGGTTTCTTTTTAAGACTAGCAGGAATATTATCCATATCACAGGTTAAACTAGTCTTCATTTCATGATCTTTTACAAGGTTAAGTTCATTTGTACCATGTGCGAAAGCCATTGGAAATTCTTTAATTAAGTCCAAAATATTATTTTTCTCAGCTTTGCTTATCTGAGTGCCAAATGATGCTTTTGAAATTTCTGTTTCCAGAAGTTCCATCTCATTGGATGCTCTTCCTTTGCACAGAATATTTGTTACTGACTCAATGTGTAAGACTGTGTCACTACACAATATAGGGGGTGGACTTGCTAGCAAGTCCTCAACCTGAACTGAGATGGAACTCAGATGGAACTCAGACTGAACTCATACTGAACTCAAACTGAACTCTACTTGAACACCCACCTAAAACTGTTCTGCTGAGTGGTGTTCATTCCTGATTGTATGGTTCCTTTATCAATAGCTCAATGTGTGTTCAATCTGTTGTGAGTTTGGGTCCAAGGTTGCGGACTCACGAGCAAGTCCGCCCCCCATATTGTGTGGTGTGTTAAAAGAATTTATTTTTAAATTTCCTTTTACCATTCCTGCCAATTGTAAAATTGTTATTAGCAGGGTCTAATTTCACACCAAATTTAGTTAGAATATCATTTCCAATGATAAAACAGTTACTACAGTTAGTATTATCCATTACTACAAAGTCACAAGTTATCCTTAAATAACCATGTTGATGTTTAAAGAAAACAGCATCTTTGTATCTTCCAATGGGATGTAGTACTGATCCAAAACCTCTCCAATTTTTACTTTGAAGGGTTTCAAGCTTAGACTTATATTCACTATCAATTTTCTGCAATGTATTAGTAGAAACAACAGAACCAGCAGCTCCTGTGTCCAATACTATATTAACATTTTCACCAGAAATGATAGCTGGAACCGTGATAGGTGTCATTCTAAAGTTATCAGCTTGTATATCTTTAATGATTTCAGCATCCTCAAAATTCAATAAAGATTCATTTGAGTCCATATTTAATATTGGATTGTCAAAGATGGACAAATCATCTTCCAACATACAGACTTCATTTTCATCACTATATGAAATATTACTGTCATAATAGGGGGTGTCAGTTCTGGCAAATCTGCACTTAAATTAAGTGCGGATTTCAAACCAAATCAGCACTTACAAATCAGCACTTAAATTTTTCAAAAAAGTCACTTATTTCAAAAAAGGGTGTCAGTTATGACCTCAAATCAGCACTTTTTTCCCGTTTTTTTTCACAACCACATTTTGGCCACAAAACATCCCTTCCTTTCTTACCCCATCCCTGTCACATGTGACACACTGACCTTCCTCGCTACCTACCCATCAATCCTCGGCACACACCCCTTCCTGACATTTTCAATATTTTCACCAGGCATGTTTACATTCTTTTTTACTTATTTCTTCTACTTCTTAATCTTTTTTCTATGGGTGTCAGTTCTGACCTCAAATCAGCACTTTTTTCGTGATTTTTTTTTCATAACCACATGTTGGCCACATCATCCCTTTCTTTCCCATACCATTTTGTACTCTCCAAATGTCCTCTTTGTGTACTTCATTCACTTGGGTTGGTATTTTGGTTTGTTGCATATTCATTTTTTTTGGAATTTACGGTGAAATTTTTCTTTTTGGATGGCTCATTGGTTTTCTTTCACCAGCTCAACATGAAATCGCATATTTTGTCAGTGATTTTTTTTTCATTCATTCCTCATATCCTTTTCCTATTCTCCTCCAACATCCCTCAAACAATTTGGTTTCATTCATTTTGTCATCTCATCTCTCCAGGTAAGTCACTTTATTCTTTTTTTTTGATTTTTTGATTACTGATTATAATTTTTTTTGTTTTTTTCTGTTTATTTTATTTTTTTTATCTAAATTTTTTTTGTAAGTGGTTATTTTGGATTTCAATGGTATAATTAACCTTTTTTTTCTCTCCCGCTTTACTTTCTTTTTTAGCTCCATCACCCTACTCTTCATCCCTCCTTGGCATGGTCATTATCCCCCCTTTCCCTTATTTCACTTTTTTTTGGCTCCATTGCATTGAAACACATACATTTCACATTCTTTATGCATTTCACTTACTCCATATTCAATTTCCCTACAATTCCAACATCAATCTTTCTCACTCTATTTTTCCTACTTTTCAATCAAGGTAAGTTTCATCTCTTTTTTTTCATGCCTATATGATATCTCATTCCTTTTCTGAGAAGTTCATACTTAAATATATGTATGACTCTTATCTGGATAACAGTGAACTTATAAAACTCCTTTTGATCTCATCTTCATTACCACTTATCAAGTTTTTGTAAAATTTTGAAAATCACACTCGGAATTAGGGTTAGGTTTATTCAAATCTAATGTTCTTTTTACTGAAGATTCTCCTGAAGGCTACCTTTCATTTCCTACAAAGAGATTTGAATTTGATTCAGTGGTTGCTGAGATATTGACCGTTAAAGTTGAGCCTTTTTTTCCTAATTTAAATTTTTATTTCATTTTTTTATGTAACAAATTAGGGTTAGGTTTATTTAAATCACATGTCCTTTAACTGAAGATTCTACTAAAGCATATCTTTTATTTTCCACAAACAGGTTTGAATTAGGTTCAGTGGTTGCTGAGATTTTGACCTTTGAAGTTGAGCCTTTTTTCCAAATTTCACTTGTCTTATTTCACATTTTTATATTGCATATTTAGAGGATGAGGATTCTGAAACTCTTATATGATTATTATCTAGGCATTTCAATTATATAGGAATATATTTGTTGCTCAAGAATATCACTAAAGCTCAAAAAGATGAAGATTTTTGCTTATGGGACACTCTACCTTCCTTTAACTCTTTTCTTGCTCTTCAACTCAAAAAGCACTGTAATAAAGCATTTGAAAAAAATCATAAACTTGAAACCAAAGTTGGAATACCAAATTGGTGTGACTCCGAATGGGAAAATATCAGCCACGAATATCTTTTATTTTCTAATGTTATTATCACTCATTCTGTATTTCACAATAAAATTCACACCAATACCAAGGACACCAATTTTCTTACTTTTGGTATATTCTCATATATCAAACCGATTACTGGCCAACCAATACCATCTCCAGCTAAAATCAAATGAGATGGTTTATATTTTCCAGACCACCGGTGCATCATTGATTATGGTTTGGGAAATGGTATCATTGAAACTATTTGGAATTCTTCTAAGGATAATCATCAAACGACCAAAGCTCCTCCTGGTTTGGAATCCTGTCAAGATTTAACACATTTTGGTTTCTCATTTCAAATCAGTCATAAGTTGATTCAAAGAATCATATAGGTAATGAAAGAAGTTAAAGTTAATCGATTTAAAAAAACTTTATTTAGATCCAAAAAGTATGGGGATTAGAGTTGTCATTGAAAATTTTATATTTTTTTGTAAATTTTTAATAAATATTTTTTATGTATCAATTTCCTCAACTAAAGTAATGGGCCCACGACCTTGTGTTGTATAAATGGTAATCATGATAACATTTATTTGTTTCATGGGGTTCCTCTAGCCTATACCTGTGGAAAGTCCCAAACTTTTGTTTCTAGATTTGATCTGCATTTTGGCTTGAGGGATTGTCATTACTTTAAAATAGGGAAAGTGATATATATTAGATATTTATTTAATAATTTACGTAATTATATTCAATTTAGATGACTTCCACCACTTACTTCAATAAAATGCAGGGGGGGGTATTGCCAAATTTTTAAATCTGACATGTGAAATTGATGACTTAGAAAAATTTTGGTGATATCCACCCCTTGCTTCAATAAAATGCAGGGGAGAGTATTGCCAATTTTTTAAAAAAGATATAGAATTTTTTTGACTTGTAAATATTTTGGTAAAACTTTTTGACGAGAATGTGAAAGTAATTGTTTCCACCTTGAGCAGGTTTCTGGCTCAAAGGAATAGCAGTACCATCAACAAAACCAATACATCCTTGGAAGCCCTCTGCTTGCATAACCTGAGATGATTCAAGTCGCTCTTCTTGTGTTGGCCAGGTGAGAAGTTGAGATTACAAGGAGTTGATGGCAGTGATACATTGTTTGGTATAAGTGTTAACTGAACCATACCCTAAATCAAAGACATTTTCTAAACGTTTCAAAGCGTCTCCATTACCATTTGAACCCAAATGACATAGTGTGATGGCCAATTGAATTGAAGGATGTCGTTGTTATTTTTGAGAATTATTGTGAAATATGGGATGATCCTGAATAAGCTCAAGCAATTTAAGCAAACATTCCTGAGAAGTCCTGAAAAGCTGTCTAAAACTGGGTGTAGATAGTTTAAGAAGTGTTTGGATGGTGTACTTGGGGGTATGAAGTACTTGAGGCTTTCTGGGAAGAAGGTAACTTTTCGTGGCCATTTTTGATAAAAAGACAAAATCTTCTTCTAGATCAGAATCAGAATCGCAATCAGAGTCCAAGAGCAGTTCAAGAGCCATGAAAGTCATTGCTTTATGTAATTTATTAAAATTTGAAAGTGAGGAAGGCTTAACTCTTATATGATATGATATGAAGATGTAAGTGATGTACGATGTTTTGAGTTATGAAGTGTTATGCTGTGGAGTGCTGCGTATGAATGGGATGATGCTGACAAATCAGTGAAATGGGACTTGATGGTGAAATCAGCACTTTTGGTTGAGAAAGTGCGGATTTGAGTGAAATAAGTGACTTATTTCATTTTGAAATCCACCAGTATTGGGGCTAGTGTGTTTTGGAAATCCGCACTTATTTAAGTGTGGATTTGGTCAAATTTAAGTGCGGATTTTCCAGAACTGACACCCCCTAATCACTTGATTCTTTACTTTTCTCTGTTTCAATTTCAGATTCATGTTGATTTTCAACAATATTTATATTCTTCTCAAATTTGTGACCTTTAACCCAAGGTTTGTTACACTTATAACAAGTATTTGTCTCATACTTCTTTGGTACTACAGGTGAAGTAGGTTTTTTCTGCTTCTCCTGAAGTGTTTTTGAATTCTGATTTTTCACAGGTTCAAAATTTTGTTTATAATTGGAATACCTTGCTTCATACTTATGGTTTAATAATATTTCATTGCAAATATTAATAAAGTCAGAATATTCAGTAACATTAATTGTTCTAGCTACAACAATGTCTCTGACAGATATAGGTAATTTATATATTATCTTATCTTTCCATAAGTTAAAATTCATGTGAGGCTCAATGGCTTTTAATATTTTATTTAAATTCATTAAAAATACCATAGGTTTGTCACCATTCAACGGATTATACCTAGTTTTCTCATAAAATCTCTGCTGGGTGAGTCTGAATTTAGAACCTCCAAATTGTTTTTCAATTAGTTTTTTCCATTCAGCCCAAGAGTAATCTTTACCCTCATTCAAAACAGCTTCAAACCATAATAAGGCAACATCCATAAATAAAGAATATAATTTTGATGTTATTTCTTCATCTGGTAACTTATATGAGAATTTTAAATTGTCAATTCTTTGGATAAAATGTTGCCAATCAGAGCTGGCTTCCCCATCATAAGTTGGGTACTGATCTATCTTAGGCCAGTTCTTCTGATTGGATTTTATTTCACTAATCTTAGGTAAATTCAACAACTCATTTAATCTTGATAAATGGTCTTGTATTTCCTCCTGTACGGATTTGTGACTTAAATTTTCAGATTTGACACTATCACCAGATGGTTTTAGTTGTGGTGGTATAGGAAAGGAATGAGATTCACTTTTTCCAATGAAAGGAATATTATTATATTGAGTATACTTATGATTATCCTGGTTCATTAGTAGATTGGCAGTTTCAATCTCAACTTTAGTTAATCTTTGTAGAAACTCAGAGACACTTTGATTTGTCTGGGCAAAAGATAACTTAGTTCTTGATTCAGTTTTCAATAAATGTGTTTCATACAATTTTTCCAACTCAAAGAATTTTTTTGAAAGTTCATTATATTTACTACTCAATGAATCATATTTAAGAGTTAGAGACAAATGTTCACTCTCTAATTCTTTATTACGTGTTGCCAGTTGAGAAATATTTAATGTTAAGGATGAAATTTTATCACTTGTGAGTTTAACTGTCTGTTCCTCACAATCAGTCATTCTATTCCACAATTCCGAAACAATTCTATGGACAGTTGGATTATTATTAAAATACTCCATGTCTTCCTTCTCAATTCTTTCACTCTCTTGTGAACTTCTCATCTCACTAGTAAGTGGTGGCAACTGAGGATTAACTGTATTATAAATACTACTGTTGTTATTGACAAAAGACAAGTCAGGTGTATCTACACTAAAACCTAAATTTTTTAAGTCCTCCTCTATTTTCTGCACAAATTTGACATCAATAATATTACCTACATTGTAATTATCAGTATTGTGTTCAATCTGAGAGGGTAATCTACTTACCACGGGATTTGTGTGAACCCTGATTTTTGGCGCCTTTGTTTTACCTTTTAGGGGTGAAGTGAGGAAGTCTGATGAGGAGGAGGATCCTTGTTGCAGTTTTGACTGGCCCATTGTTGATGGAACCAATCCCACTTCCATTTTTCTACCAGGATTTTCTCCTGGGAGTGATGTGACCCTCCTGGGGTAGGAGGTTGCTGACTTGGTTGTCCTCCCTTTAGATCTGCCAATGATTGGCTCATCTGCTGAAATCCTACCTTGCAATTGTTTTGTAATTGCTCTACCTCCTTGAGCATTAGGGATTTTGATTCCTCCAACTTCAATACCTGTTTTTCCAGATGGGATAGTTGATCCTGAAGAGGAAGAGACTTCTTTTTTATAGTAATCTTTTTTAAGAGGGCGTCCTTTTCCTCTATGCTCATTTGCTCTGCCTGGGGGTATGACTGACCCTCCATGATTATATCCTGGAGTTATATCCTGGAGCAATGTTTTTGTTAGCTTTAGACCTGGTATTATAAGCAGGCTGTACACTTACATTGTCCTGGGGAGCACTCATACTAATAAAATTAACAATATATTACATCTACAGAAAGGAAAATATATTGGAATTAGTATATTAAAAGTATTAGCAATATTATTACTAATAAAAAGCACTGGAACTTACCCTGAATTTAAATCTTTATTTATTTAAATAAAATGTAATAAAAATTCGGAAAAATCTGTTAAAAATAAATTAATAATTTTAACTAGACCTTTATAAGGTTGAATAAATAGCTTACCAAGATTTAACCAAATACCAGTTTAATTAGGTTTATATTCACCACAGAAAAAATGGGGGGGTATTGCTAGCAATACCCCTTGCTTGAGCTCCGTTGAGCCACAAATCTATGCTTGAATTATGCACACATCATCACCATGTAGGAAATTGTTTGGCCTTACATTTAGTCAGAGATTTGTCACAAATTGAGCTCAAGATGAACCTACATTGATCACCGTTTGATCTTGTAAAATCCTAATTTGATCATCAGTTAAGCTCCCTTTGATCTCACTTTGATCTAACATAAGCTTTTGCATATCCAATATGTCAACTATTCACTTTCAAAAAGATTCGTAATGAATTTCACATGGAATATTAGAAACGAAACCAGTAATTTTGAGTAAATGTCTCATCAAAATGATTAATCTACAACAAAATACCATCAAAATTCAATCTGATTACTGAAAACTTTTGTTAAAATGACTAATAGATATTTAAATTGGAAAATAATATTCCATTTCTCAATTTCAAATTCAAAATATAAATCTTTGTTTGAAATGTGAATTTTGTAGATTCCTTGCCTTCCTATATTATGAGTAATATTTGAGGTATTTTACACCTTTGTAAATATGGTGTTGTGCTGCTAGAAATTATCTCTGTTTCAATTCAACTTTATTGAAGCTTGATTCCAGAATGATACATATTTTATAACTATTTTGAGAAAAAAGTCACTAGTAATGAATTTAGCCTTTTATCTGTCCTTTATTAAACCTCACTTAATCCTACTTAAATCCAAATTGACCCACAAAAACCTTATTTTGGATATTTTTTAGCCCAGGATGATTCAAGATTGGAGCAAAATATTATTTTAAATATCCAATATGCCTATTGATTAAATTTCTTCAAGCTTACTTTAAATTCACATTAACATTAACTTTCACAGGAAATATTAAACACAAATCTTGAAAATATAGTATTTAAAATCATAATAAATATAATATAATATGCTTACAACAAAATTTTCTTTCTGGATTAATTGAAACAAAAAATTGTTCATTTGTGAAAATAGAAAAAATACTATCCATCCTGAATTTAGAATTCATTTTTAAAAATTTAATGCCCCCTCACTTTCAAGTTTATCATGTATTTCGAAAATTATATTTTTAATAATTTTGTGAATAGTACACCTGAGATATAAACTTGGGGATATCAAAAACTAAAACATCAGCAAATTGAAATGTTTTTTATTGTTATGAATGGAAATAATGATTGAAAAACACCATTAGAGCAAGTTTGATTTTGAATAATAGGCATACTTTCTCATGTAAATTTCAATAAAAATAATTTTTATTCTTACTTAAGTTGCGGTGGATACATTTGAGCTCAAAAAGAATTAAAATTGATAAAATAAGACTTCTATAGTTCATATTCAAAAATGAAATCACCCTTCATTATCTACCTGTAAACTATTTTAAATTGAATAATTTCAAATTCAGTATATACTGATGTTATTTTTTCTTCTAAAAAATTTATTATATAGATTAATAGTCATAAACAGTTGACATAGATGTTAAATTTATATAAGCAATCTTTAATTCATAAAATGATAAAACTATCTTTTATGTAAAAAGTGATGAAGGAAAAAAATATTATTAAATTTTTGATGCACTATCAATAAAATTGAAGATAGAGCATATCAAAAGTTTAAACTTAATTTCAATTTTGATATCATCATTTTATTTTATTTTACTTGAGTAGAAAACAGATTTTAAATCTCAATATAATTTTAAATCCCATTAGTTTGTAGATTTCAACATTTGAAACTATGAAATAAATATTTATGAAAGAATTTTACAATATTTGCCCTTCTAAAAACTCATAAATCCAACTTCAAATCTTCTAACCTTCACAAGTAACCACAATGGATTCTGAAAATACTCTATATTTAAATAATTAAAGGTAAATAAAATTATGTTTTTATTCTTTATTTCAATTTTTGATAAATAATATATATATATACATATATATATATATATAATTTCTTAAAAAGTCTAAGAGGGAACTTAATAGTGGTTTTGGCATTAGATATATAGATTCAACTTTCAAAAAATTTGTTTGGAATAAATTACAAAGACAAAAAGGATATATTTTGATGAAAGAATACTGATTTAGGTTCTCTTAAAATATTATTAACCATTTTTATGGAATATTAATCCATGGTTATCATTCTTTATGATATTATCATAGAATTTTTTCCATTTTTAATATAATGATTTTCTATTGTGTGGTATGTAGGCTAAGATAAGTTTAAAAGATTTATTGAAGATATATATACCAGAAACAGTATAATCTGTAGATTTATAACTATAACTTACTTTTCTGATGTTTTACATCATTGATAAGTAGCTCATGCATTACACAAGTAAATAATTATAGTCTCTGGAAATAATTCCTTGTGAATTTCAAATTTTTTGTTATTCTTAAAATCATTACTCAAATAAACTAAAATTTCTTCAAATATTGATTGAAAGAAGGAGTTACAAAATCTTATTTTGTAGTTATAAAAGTTTGAGTTATTTTTCATATTATCAAGTATAATGAACATTTGTAAATTTTAACTTGAAAACTAGTGATCATAGCAAAGTAATACTGGAAGAATCAGATAAAAAGGGTGGAATAAAGTCATAGCACAACAGGAAATGATACAAAATTGTTGATTTTTATCTCATAAAATTCAACTTATTTTTAACATATTTTACCACCTTTAGATAATGTTTAGTGGATTTTAACATTATTATAACAAGAAAACTTAACAATGTTTTGATTTTTTTAACAAAAATAAATATTGTTAGATCATTTTTTTAAAAAATATGACTTATTTTTATGCTTTATCTACAATAGTTAGTAGTTTTTTTTGCAGAAATTACTTGTTTTGATATTCTATTTTTGAATTTTTTAAGAGACTTCATTGCATTAAAGTTTTGTAATAATTTTTCATTAAAGCATCATATTTTAAATCTAGAGAATTGGTTTTGAAATAATATATATTTTCATTTTAATTGACTCATTATTTTTGGATTGATAAATTATGTTAAAACTGGGATTGCTTATTTCTAGTGAGTGTACATCATAGTTTGTTTTCAAATCAAAGATTAATAAATGGTGAAATTTGGTAAAATTCTAAATATCTTTTAAACCTTTTTGATTTAAATAATGTTTAATGTTATGTAATCATTCTATAAGTAGAACACAGTTAAAATCTGATAATGGTACATTGCTTTCAATTTCTAATACTAAAATTCTATTCTACTTGAAACAATGTAAACTAAAGCTTGGTATCTCATAAGAAACTCACAATTTTCAAAAATCATATTTCCAACTTTTTAAACATGATACACATTAAAATATATTTTTAGAATAATTTCCTAATTAGTTTCAAATACTAGAAAATAATGACCTCAATTTATTTTAATACTTAAACCATTCTGATGAGTGAATTTCACAATCCTCTAAGTAACATATGGTTACCATTTATACACATATGCATGATTTCTCCTTTTGTTTAATTTTAGCTGAATCTAAAAAGTAAAATCACATGTTGAATATCATCTATAGATAAACTTCTTATATTAGAAGCTAATATTTCATATGAGAAATTTGTTATTGAGTTTGGGAAACATTAATAAGTGTTGGGTATTATAATTGAGCCATTTATTCAAGTAAATAAAAAAGGATGACGTTCTAAATATTTCATATATATATATATATATATATATATATATATATATATATATATAATAAAAATTAATTATATAGTAGCATTTAACCATGTTTTTATACTAATGTCATATAAAAAAAGGGATTGAACTAAAACTTTCAGTAAAGAAAATAAAAATAAGATAAGTTAATATTCTTGTTTATATTCTCATATTTTTGAAATGGCTTACTTAAGGGAGAAAATTATTTGGTTTTAGAGTACAAGAATTTCTAGAAAAAATCTTCACAATATAGTTTGACCCTCTCAAAAAGAAAATTCCTCAAATTTTACTATCACTTTTTATATATTTGTTAAGTAATAGAAAATGGAGTTGTGTCTTTGACAATAAAGCTTTAGAAAATGAAATAAATGATTTAAATTTATAATATAATTTTTGAAACAATAAATCATGTATTCAAAAAAAATTATATATCTTACAATCAAGATAACAGTATTAATTAAGCAACTCTAACAACTTTGGAAAGAAACAAGAAAAAAATAATTAGTAAAATGCATAAGTTATTTTTAGAATTTAAGGAAACTTAATAGCTCTACCTGTAAACTAGCCTTAAAGCAGGTTTGGATTTAACATGTGGAAATTCATACATAGTACCCTTCCATCATTGGAGCAGAATAAAATTTATGTAGTTTTATTTTTTTAATTTATAATAGTATTTTTATTTTTGGCTTTTTCATTAGTATAACTATATATTTTTTAACTTTTTTGTTTTTCATAACATAAGTTCAAAGCTGCACATCACTACTTCAAGATGAAACTCCATATAATGTAATCAATGAATGATATATTATAATGAATTTTACTAGAGACTTTTCAAAAATGGTGATTAAGAATACTTATTATAATTTTTTAAATTTTTATTATTATTCTATCTCTTGAAAGGAGATGGCCATATCTCAATTTAATTAGTTTTTCCTCAGAAAAATTTATTCTTGATCTAAATAAAATTGCATCACTATTAACTAGATGTTATTATACAATTTTAACAATTTTTTTATCTGAACATAGTTGAAAGTATGTATAAATTAAAGTGTTTCCACATAGTCTTACTATTATCCCACCATTATTTTCACATTTAGATTTCATTATAACTGTAAAATAAGTTTTTCAATAATTTTAATAATACCTTAATATTTAATAATTTAGTTACATAGTAGATTTTTTATCCTTTTTTTATATGAGGCTTATTATATAAACACTACTTTTAGATTTTATCCATTTTGATGTCTGATAATTTAAATTTTCATTTAACTACCCAAATTATATCAAAAAAAATTCAAAAGTATATTTTTTTAATGTACTCTTTTTGATAAACTTACCATTTCTTATAGGTTATTCTTCAACTATTTATTGTAATTAACTACCCACTCATTTATGTTCTGTTATTGTTGTTCATTACATACAGACAAAATAAGGATACTCTCATATTATATTGGAGTTTTAAATTAAAAAGTAAATACTAGTGGCTGGTATTAAATATGAAGTTGTTATAACTAAGTTGAACATTAATTAATTATTAAATGGCATTTTATATTACAAATTTTATTGAATGTATATAAAAATAACACTCAAGAAATATATATAAGATATATATATAACCATTGTATATCAAAAATGAAGTACTTATCAACATGGTCTTTTTAAATGATTTTCAAATTTACTTAAAGAGACATTAATATTACCAATTCAAATTTTATATCAAATACAACAATATTATTATTTCATTTTTAATTATTTTACAAAAAATTTGAGTTTCAAACTAATTTAATTCAGTATTTAATGAATGTTTTTGAAAAATATTTTTAAAAATAGAAATAACCCCTCACAAAAAAAATATAATTTTTTTTACTTACAATTTGCACCATATTTCTACCCTTAAAATATTTGTATTCTTCTAACAAAAATATTTTTTAAATAAATTTAAAATTTTTTTCATTATTCAATTACAAAATGTCAAATTTATAATTTATTTTACCTTACTAAAAAATTTAGTTGAAAATTTAATTTTGTATTTCCAAAAAATAAACTTAAATGTCAAAAATTAAAAAAACAAAATTATAAATATAATTATGAGAAAGAGGTAGATTAAATTTATAATATTCATATAAAAAAAATTCATATATTTTATGGTGTTTGAATTTTAAATTTAATGTATTAAAAAATAATTATTAAATAACCAAGCCAAATGAAATTGGCTTGGATTTTTGGTATCACTAGAACTTATTTTTTTTTCTTATACTCACGTTTTAATTTTTAATTTTTTTTTTTTTCTACATTTCTCATTTTTTTTTATGATTTTTAATGTTTTTAAGACCGAAGTTGCTTTCAAACAACTTCGGTCTAACGTTTCTCTCACTTTCCCACCAGATTGCACCTGGTAGGGAAAGTTGCTTCCATTTTAGAGACCAAAGTCCCTTGCAGGGACTTTGGTTTCTCTGTCTGCATTGCACAGCCAGAAAAAAACTGGCTGTGCAATGCACTGCATGCAGCACATGCAACACGCATCGCTGCTGCAAGTAATGCGCATTGCATGCAACGCGCGTTTCTGCTGCATGCAGCGCGCATTGCACATGCTGCGCATATCTCATGCAGCTGACTTGATATCAGCTGCATGAAATATGGTAGCGATTGTGCAACGCGCGTTACTTGCAGCAGCAACGCGCGTTGCACACTGCTTTGGCCACCTCCCAGCCTAGTAAATTAGCTGGGAGGGTGGCAAACATTACAGCAAGCAATCGAAGTCGCTAAAAGCGACTTCGATTGCTTGAAAGAGACACTTCCAGCCAGGGAAACCTGGCTGGAAGTACTAAATTGCAATGTAAGGGACCCAAGCCAATTTCAAAGGCTTGGGTCATAAATTAAGGTTTCTAAAAAGCAGCCAGTATAAATCTGGCTGCAATAAAAAGTAAATTTTTTAAATAAAATACATAAAAAAATAAAAATTTGTTCAAATAAAATATACAACACTCTTCAGCCAGTAAGAAACAGCCTTCCATTGTTACACATAGAAACAAAATCAAATGTTTCTTTCATCAACATTGGCCATGTTTCAATATTTTGAACCAAGTAAGATCAGGAAAAAGGTCACGGCAAAAAAATTGCATAATTAAAAGTCTCCCAATTTAATATGGTGCGGAGGTTCATATTTTAGAAATAGGTGGTGCACATTATAGTTTCCTTTAAAAAAATTCAAAAATGAATTAATTTTGGCGCAATGTAAATTTAAATGTGATGAGTGTATGTTTTTTAGCTACGTGAAACATGGTAGCTAGAATTATGTGGCGTCAATTTTTTTTAGATGTGAAATTTAGTGTTCCACAAATGTGCATCTGTACAACATGCAGCCAAGTAAATTCTAGCTGGAATTAGTATATGCATAGGAAAAAATGATCATGCTGTGTACAGTGCCTTGGCAACATCATTCTTGGAATTTAGATGAAGTTTATCATATGACTTGGAGAGCTGCATTTTTTTGAAAATGTGATCAGTGAAAATTCATGATATATACATCTGTTTGCCACCCAATTTATTTTTCCTTTCTTTTTCTCACTTACCTTTTTCAAAAATTATCAATCATATTTTTGCTCTATCATTTTGAATTATTGGTACTATTTTCTTGACCTTATCTGATTACCGGTAAGCAAATTTTTCTTGCTATTGCATTTCATATCATTTTGGTTTGTTACACTTTTTTACACTTTTGACAAGTTAATCTAATGATTCTAATTCTGAATTTATTTTTATGGTATCTTTTACTGTACCCTTTCGATTCATTATAAAATAATTCTTTTTCAGTTAACTTAAAGTTTTTTTATTTGTTTGTCAATTTACTTTTCTTTATTCCTTATCAAAAATGTTCAATTTATTTATCTAACCATTTATTTTTTAAAACAGTGATTATAAAATAAACTTTATAATTAATTTTGATCAATCAGCTACAAATGGAAGAAGATTTTATAGACATGTAAGTTCATGTTTTGCTTATCATTTTTCTATATTTCTTTAATACTTTCTCAACCATTATATTATTAATATGAAAAGTAAAACATCATCTCGTACTTGCTGAAAGCATACAGGATAATGTTTTGCTTTTCATAATAATAATTAGATTGTTTTTACTTTACCTTTAATTTATTGATTTTTAAGTTGTTTCAAAGTCTCGTACTTGCTGAAAGCATACAGGACAATGCTACAATTTAAAAATTAATAATTTATTGAAGTATAACTTTCTAAGTCAATATATTGATCAGAGCAAGATTTTTCATTTTATATATGTGGATATCATAATTCCGTAAATTTTTTAATATTACTAGTGTATTGGAGTTATACTTTCATTATATTATTAATATTAAGTGTAGAGCCAAATCTCGTACTTGCTGAATGCATACAGGATAAAGCTATACTCTTTATATGTATAATTTAATAAAGTATACCTTTGAAACGCTTTCTTAATATTTGAAATAAAGAAAAAGTATATAAATTTACTAATATGTAGATATGCTAACTTTTGTATTTCTAATATTGAAGATATGATAAAGTTAAAGGTATCATTGACTGATAATTGAAATTATGTTACTATTTTCTAATTTTTGATTTTTTTCTATTTTAAATCAAAATTGAATTCTCTTAGGATTGAACCATCAATGAGTAAGGATTTGAAAAAAAAACGGCCAGGGAAGAACTCTAACAATAGGTGGGCAAAAGACATTGCTACTGGAATGAAACTTGTAAACGCTCTTGGAATGGATACAAAGGGGAAGAAGCCACATTTATATGCACGATCTTATGCAAATAATATGACAGATTGCAATAATTATTACAATTTTTTTCCTGGATGTAGTATTTATAAACCAAAAGGTGTCTTAATACCTAATGTTCTTGTGCAGACTTTTGAAATTCATGAGCTCAAAGAACTAGATATGTTAGAAGCTACGGTGCGATGCATTAAGGATCTTTCTTACTGCGAACATGAAATTAAAAATAATGGTTATCATCAAAGAGCTGGTGGTTTTGGAAAAATGTTTGGTGGTGGCTTTATTTTAGATAGAAAGAAATCTTTACATATTCGTAAGTATCACTTTTTTTAATTTAAATACTGAATTTTTGAATGCTTTTCCTTGCAGATGAATACACTGATGATATTGTAAAAACGAATGAAGAGGATTGCAATGTACTTTGAATATTTTTTTAAAAAAATATCATATGTAAAGTACAATGAGGCAACTAATCTTTGTGCAAAACTTGGTATTCCTGGATTTTCAAAAGTTTCTAGTGAAGAAGAGGGTGTACCGTTTGCTAGTAATTTAACTTGGACATCTGGAGGGAATGGTAATGGGTTCTCTAATGAGGTTGATCTCGATAAGGATGCAAGTGAGTATACTTTAGGAATATTTTTTCCTAAAGATACAGAAAAAAACACCATTCATATGAAGTATGATAAGACCCAACCACGACAAATAGGTGGAGTACTTATGTTTCCCGAAATTCGAAGTAAAATCAACTTTGAAGCAACTAATGGAATAACAGTGACATTATGGCCTGCCAATCAACTAAGGCATTTTACCTCAAGATGTCATGAAATTCCTAGCTTCACTAGGATAGGTTCTTCTATTCAAATCAGCACTAGACTTTTTCATGCTATAGAAAAGCTTAATGTTTTTGATATTGATATTTCAGAATACTTAGAAATTAAAAAAGAAAAATTTAGGTTAGAATATTTGATTAGTGCTTTGAGAGTTTTTTTGAAAAGAGATGACTTAATAGAGGAAGAAATAGAATCAGCAAAGTATTATTTATCTAATGTTAAGACAAATCTAAAAAATCTAGATATATAAATATTAAAAATTTATATTATATATACACAACTTAATGCAAATTTAAACATGATAAATACTGGGAGTAGCTGTAACATTTTGAGTTTTGATAATTATAGTATTATCTATTTTTTTTATTTGTGAAATAAAATAATTTTTTTTCATAATATTATAAGAAAATTTGATTTACTTTTGAGGAAATATATAAGTTGTGAAATCTTTAAATGTCATTTTTATTAAATTGGTAGCAAAGGTTCTAAAATAAAAAAAACTATAATAAAGAATTTGAAATATATTAGCCATAAAAATGTGCTTTTAATGCTACCAAATTAACTGTATAGTATTTTAGGTCAAACAGGCTTATTAATAAAAAAGGTAATAATAAAGAGTTGAAGAAAGAATTTTGAATCAATAATAGATTAAATTGTATTTTTTTAAGAATGTACTCATTTAATTATTTAAATTGTTCTACTTCTGATTAAAAATGTTACAATCAACGAAAATATTTGTAATAATTAATAGATTATATAATATTAAAGGTAAAGTAACAAAACTAGAGCAGTTATCATATTTTTATATAAACAATAAAATATTTAAGAATTTAATACAAGTATTTGAAATCATATAAGTAGATTTTAAAATCTTTGTTATTGCTGGACTTACAATAATTTTATTTAATAATTAATTTAGAAAATCATGTCAAAGGTTACTTAATAAATTTCAAAGATGGTCACATTTTTGACGTATTTGAAGGAAAATAACTTGAATTATACAAGATATATCATATAGACAGAACTTTATCTATTTACATGTTGGAATATTAATTTATTGAAAGGCTATGTTTAGCAAAAAAAGGTGATACTGGCTGAATGGAGCTCCAGTGATTAAGAAAATCTGCAGAAATAGCCCTAGCAATTCCCGAAGGACTTGGGGTATCAAATTTTAAAGGAAATGGATCACACTTGCCTATAAAAGGTTTTATTAATGTTAAAATATAGTTATTTAAATTTTTCCAAATTATTTCTTCCATCAAATGATTTTTTTTTCATGTAAATTAAGAAACTTAACTTCTGATATTACCTCCAAGCAATCAGCTGCTGAAGCCAATCTATGATCTTGAGAGCTCAGAAATAAACCACGGACACCATCAATTATATAGAATGTGAAAGATTGATATCGGTGGTGGGAGTATTCAGAATTTATTTTGTTTAGTGCAGCCTTTTGTTTCTCTCTCATTATAGTCAGTTCAGTATTTTCGTTTTTCTCACTTGATTGTTGAGCTTCACTAGTCTTGCCACTTGATATTGTTGCAGCACAATATTTTGATTTAAGAATGATAATTGACATAATTATATCAATGATAATATTGCTGATTTGAAGAAGAGTTGACATTGATATATCACGGGTTTGAAGTGCAGTGGGACCAACTTCTAAGCCATCAGAAATCGGACTCTTCAGATTTGAAAGGTGAGCTAGAAGCTGAAGACCACGCTCAATTGGACAATCTGAGTTAATTTTTTGATGTGATGGAAGCTGGCTGAAATCATGTGCGGTCAGATAAAGTGAAGATGATATAAGAGATACCCATGAAGAACGGCAGTGGTCACTTGGGATCATTAATCTCATGAGCATTCGGATAAGATTGGATTCAGGGTGATCCGTTTTCTTTGTTGAGGAAAGAATTTCAGTATTTAAACCATCAGGATCACATAAATCTTCCATTTTTTTGAAATCAATATTATCGAGTACCCATAGCTGTGAGCTATCAATCTCTAAAAAAATATTTGCTACAAAAGGAAAAAAAAAATAAGTAAAAGAACAAAAGTCAAGACTAAAAATTATGGTAACTTATATAACTCAGTAAGTTTTGAAAGCCAATCTTCTCCACAAGATTTTTCCCAATGAAAAGTAAACATTGGAATATTTGACATGGGTTCTTGGGAAGAAGTAGAAGAGCGTAATTCAAGGAGAGTAACAATTTCCAACCACGACCTGAGGACCTTTGCCGTGCTGATTCTACCTTTATAAAAATTATGAATTTTACAGAATTCCTCCTGCAAATCAGATTCTTTTAGAACTGAGGGTGAATAAGTTAGAGGTTTTTTCGATATCTTGATTGGAGTTGATTTCATTGGTAGAGAAGCTTTCAAAGAGGTCAAAGTAGGTAATTTAGGAGGTGATGGGTATTGCTTCTTAGAAATGAAGGAATTTGGTGATGAGCTGCTTGAATCATCATCTTTATCAAACATATCAACATGTCTTGAAGAAGATTTTAAACTTTGCTTTTTTTGATGAACAAGCATAGCTTCATATTCTGATAGTTGATCATCGCTATTTTCATTGCTCTTTTCATCATCTTCATCAGGGAGAGGGCGTTTATGGATGGAACAATCTACAGCAGGTGAGTTTCTGGTACAAAATATCAAAAGAAAGATAAAAAGTACAATATGTAAGCAATAAAAGAGATATATGATTGAATTTTAAAGATAAAAGAATAACAATAAAAAAAGGAAACAAGAATATACTCATTATCAAAACCTTTGCTTTTTTTTTGAGATTTATTATTTGATACATCAGAAAATTCATTAGCAGAAGCCGGTTTAATACGTCGAACAAAAGAGGAGCCTTGGGATAATCTCTTTTTCTTGGAGCGGATAACAGGTGTTTCAAGATTTTCCTTAGAAGTTGAAGCATGAGTTGAAGCTGATGGTTCATCTGTCTCATCATCATCCCTAATGACAATGACTTCATCAGGAGGAATCATACCCTCCTCATAAGCTACAAATATATATGAAGAAAAAAAAATATTAATAATCTTATCTACTAATTTAAAAGGAGACAAAAAAGGTGATGAACATACATTTTTCAAGGCTTTTCACATATTGGAGTAATTCATTACAAGGGTTAGATAAATATGAAGGAGAAGGATTATTGTTAAGGATCTTGACAAGCTCTTCTGTTTTATCTCTAGCCAATTCAAGTAAATTGCGATACTGAACTCTTGTTATTTCCTGCCTCTCATTGCTAAGTACAGGAGGGTTAGGTGCCATGCCATGTGGCAGACATGGTGCAAGCTCAAAAGCTTCAAAGCAAGTATCAATCAGAGAGTGGGATGAAACACATTTGGGTGCTGGAAAATCAAATTTTTGAAAAAAAAAGATATAGAACATAAGTGAAATATATAAATTAAGAGAGAGGAACATGATATACATACAAAGTGGAGGTGTAGGATTTTGTATACTAGACATATTGATTAATGAATATTAAAAAAAAGTATTCGATATCAAAAAATTATGATGTAATATGATGAACAATTATAAGAAACTCTATTCTAGAAAATTGAAGTTGATATTTTAATAGGATAAAAAATTTAATAAGATTAAAATTAAAGTGAGGATGAAAGAAACAGAAAACATAAAGAGGGGGATTTTATATTATTTGAGCTTTTTTTAACATGTATTATTCATAGTGGGGTAAACTGAGTAACATGCTAAATCACAATCTGTTTATATTGAAGCGAAATTTGATGTAGCTAACAGAAAATACTAGTAATTCTTTGGGGACTTTTAGTGTGAAAAACAAATAATAACAAATTTATATCCCATATTAAAATTGCCACGGGTAAATACAAAATTTTTTAAATTAGAATTTACTCCTAAACAATGGAGATACACTTAATTAGTATATTATATGAAAAAAAAGGATAATCCTTTATGAATATTTGTTAAATTTAATTTCAGATGTCAATGCGAGATTCACATATATACTGATATGCCTCATCAAACAAGAAATGAATTATAAATATAAAATTGGTAACATTAGAATTTAAGATAAGAATTTGTTTTTTAAGTGACAGGAGGAGTGTCAGGCTAGGGTGTGGGCACCGTGACCAAACCTTTGATAAACTTGGATACAACTAAGGGAAAAAAAAATTGAATAGTTTTATTTTGCAATATATCTTAGTCTGCACAAGATATTGCATTGTTGTCCCTAACTATACCAAAATTGTTACTTTTCAAAAGTTATAGGACTACTAAGTTGATAAAATATTATTATGAATCACCCAATGAAATACCTTAAGCAACATTCAAAATTATTAAAATATTAATATTCAATTTGAGATTTGGATTAGCTAATTTTTCACAACTTACCACAGTTTTGATTAATATAATAAAACTTGAAAAAAATTGTTGAGATAACCTAGAAATGGGTGCAAGAAAATGATGAAACATATGACTTGAAACTTAACTCATACACTATTGATAAACTTCATGGATCCTGATTAATTTCTATCGAAATTAATTTTGAGACTAGCATATTGAATTTTAGCTATGACCAAGTACTGTAAGTGCCATGGTTTGTATTCAATATATTGGTGTTGAAATTAATTTTGATAGGAATCAACAAGTATCAGATGGCACCATGCATGAAACACTGACAGAAACCATCAAATTTACGAGGCAATGAACCTCATAATTTCGATTGAAATTAATATAGACCCCTGCATATTGAATACAAGCCATTTCACATGGACTACACAGACATAGATAAAATTCAACATGCATGGCTTAAAATTAATTTTGATCGAAATTAACCAAGGCATTAAAACATCAATTTTTATATGGTGTACTTGATCAAACCAGTTTATCTAACTGCTTAGCTTACCTATACTTATAGGAATTTTATGCATAGTCCATGTCCATATTAATTTCAATCGAAATTAATGTTGACTAATACATAATGAATACATGCTATGCCACTTACACTTGCCAGGCATAGCTACCATTAAATATGCCAGTATCAAAAATTAATTTCAATCAAAATTAATGAGCATGATAATCATGAATTTGTGGAGTCAACTGCTTATTTTTATGCATGGTGCCTTGCCAACATTAATTTCGATCGAAATTACTTTTGATACTGGCATATTGCATGTATATATGCCTGGAAAGTGTAAGTGGCATAGTGTGTATTCATTATGTATTGGTCAACATTAATTTCAATCGAATTTAATGTTGACATTTGCATATTGAACCCAAGCCAGAAAACAACCCAGAAGATTCTTCATAAAACTTCCCATTAATTTCGATCGAAATTAAGGCTGACCATATACATATTGAATGGTAGTTATATCTGGTCTGAGTAAGTGGAGATTACTTATATTCAATATGTATTGGTCAACATTAATTTTGATCAAAATCAATGAGCATTTTGATCATGAACTTTTTCAGTCAGTTAGTTGTTTCAATGCATAATGGCATTTCAACATTAATTTTGATCAAAATTAATGTTGAAATGATATAATGCTTTTTTCATGACATGTAAAGGACGGCAAGTATTTTTAAGTATTGAAATTTACTATACATGTTGAGGGTAAATATAAAATTTACATATCCATATTAATTTCTATAAAAATTAATGTTGACCAATACATAATAAATAGTAAATATGCCTGGCTAGTGTAAGTGGCATAGCTTTTTTTCAATCTGCACTTGGCAACATTAATTTCGATCGAAATTAAGGTTCATGATTATCATCAATTTATTCAGTCAGTTGCTTACTGTTATGCATGGTAACATGTCAACATTAATTTTAATAAAAATTGAATTTGACATGCTACCAAGCATTTTTATGTAAGATGAAAAGTAGGGCACTCTATTGTTAAGTAAACACATTACAATGCATATTGAGCATGTAAATATCATTTACACATTAATATTAATTTCAATCAAAATTAATGTTGACCAATAAACATTGAACACAAGCTTTACAACTTACAAACACCAGATATAACTACCATTCAATATGTATATGGTGCTCACTAATTTCGATCGAAATTAATGAGCAGTTTTATGAAGAATTTCTTGGGTCGTTTGCTGGTTTGGGTTCAATATGAAAATGTCAATATTAAATTCTATTGAAATTAATGTTGACCAATACGTAATGAATACACACTATTCCACTTACAATTTCCAGGAATAGACACCATGCAATATGCCAGTATCAAAAGTAATTTCGATCGAAATTAATGTTGGCAAGGCACCATGCATAAAAATAAGCAGTTGACTCCAGAAATTCATGATTATCATGCTCATTAATTTCGATCAAAATTAATTTTTGATACTGGCATATTTAATGGTAGCAATGCCTGGAAAGTATAAGTGGCATAGCGTGTATTCACTATGTATTGGTCAACATTAAATTTGATTGAAATTAATATGGATACATAAATGTGACATAAAGAGGTATGGACCATCAATTTGTTGAAAATACATTTTTATATCTCATACATTATTTGTTTTTCTTAAATAAAATGTTACTCTCTCTCAATATCACTTTATAACATTTACCAAGCTGCTTTGAAAAAAAACAGAATACATAAAATTCAATATAAGATAACTATATTACACAGAAGATCACCGTTATACCTAAGTTATGATGATGTTGATGCTCTATTAATTGATTCCCGAATCTTTACCAGATCAATATCATCTCCAACCCCAAGTGACTCACGTTCATTCACAGATAATCCTTGCAAAAATGTTGCTGAATAGCAATTCTTGGGGAGGTATTTGGGAACATTGAATAATATTTTTGTGCAACTGTCCTTTCTGATGACCGTGAATATGTTTTTAATGCTGATTTTTTTTGAGCTGGTGTATGGGCTAAGTCCTTTGTCATCTTATCCATTTTTTTAAACAAATCATTGAGTTCAGGATTTCGCCATCCAGGAATAGCTCAGATAGGTGCAGTTGGGGCTGGTGCTGGGCCTTCCTCGATATCAGAGATGCACCTAGTATCATGAAAAAGCACAACAAAACCTGGCACATCACTGCAGAGATCTCTTGCTAACTTGTAGCGTGCACTAGCAATCTGAATTCCAACTAAATCAGCTTCATAATAACAAAAAGCAAAGTAAAATAAAAAACTTACCTTGGTCCGATAACTTTTTACTTGTGCCCTTGCCCTCTTTTCAATCTTTTCTCTTGCTACCCTTTCCTCTTCTTGCCCAAACAACCTTATCATCTCCTTCCCCTTATTAACTACCCATTTCTCAATAACACATTGAGTGAACTGAAGCTTTGACTGATCGATTGTATTCAAGGTGGTGAGCCATCTGGTACAGTGGTCGCATACTATGCTTCCCATGACTTGATTCCAAGTTGATTCTGAAAAATCACGGCAAGTCCAATCAAACGCGAATTTCCGAAAACCTTTTTCTTGCAATTCACGCTCTAAGTTTCTTTTGACAGAAATTGGGATCGGTGCTCCTACTTTTAGTCCTCAAGGCTCAGGTGCTGGAAAAAATTCGGGTAGTCGAATTTTGGATCGCAAGAAGGCTATAGAATTGGTTATAAGAAATTGTCGATCAGCTGCAGAATTGGCACGGTTAGAAGATTGGACTTGGGTTAGGACAGTTTGAATGGTTTTTAGTTTGAATTGGCTCCAATCTTTCCAATTTTCAATCTCCAAAGGTGTTGGGCTCGCAGGATATTTTGATATTTGTGTTGGTCCCCCAAGACAATACTTCAGAAAGTGGTAAATATTTCTATTTAGACTGTCTGAGCTCCTGGGAACATCATTCCTTCTAACTAAGCCTCTTACAGCCCTTAACCCCCGTTCTCGCTCATGAGACTCTGCTGAATTGAGTCTGTGGTAATCACTGATACCCATAATGATTGAGGGATTCACTAACAATTCAAATAAGTTAATTAAATTGGTTATTTTTCAATAAAAGAATACACTAAAAATTTGACTTACCTGCTCCACTTGTGCTTGCTCCTTGGTTAGGCTGAGCAGATGATGATTGGTCTCCGAAAAATTCCCTCAATACTTCACTAGCCCAATCTCTTCCTAGCTGATCAGCTTGCTGATCAGCACTTTCAGAAGCAGAAGGATGATTGGGATTAAAATTTCTCGGTTCTGAATGAGACTCTTGGCCTGGATTGGGATTAGGTGGTACAGATTGAGATGCATCTGGAGGTGGATCAGCAGAGGGTGGTGGAGGAGTATTTCCAGTATTAGTATGTTGAGGCGGAAAACAATCAGAATCGGTTGGGTCAACAGACATCCCTTCAAAATTATCATCCATAATGAACTGTAATAAAATAAAATAAAATAAAAATAATCAGTTGTTAAAATTTATACCTATCAAAGCTAAAGTAAAAAAAGATACTATGTATATAGTCTTGTAAACGTGTATGTTCTCTTGTCGAAAAATAAAGTGAATAATATATAGCTATCAGCTAAAGTTGGAAGTTCAAACTATTTATAGTAGATGAATGAGCAAGAAGATCATTCATTAAGTAAAAATTTTATCATATTTCTCATTATCATGATTTTATTTCTTTCATTCTTACATTTAAGATAAAAATGACTCATTGAAAGCATGGTTTCTCTTGCAATAAAAGCAACCAAAGTAATTGTTCACTGGTTTATGATAAGGTAAGTTGGATGCATTGCATTTTTTAATCGAGCATTGAATTATTTCTTTCACCATTTACAAATATCACCAATCCTACAAATTTCCCCAATCCCAAATTAACACAAAGATGTTAGTCAACAGAAAATAAATTTGATTAATTTTTTCACTCACTACTGTCTGCAGTCCAATGGCAGTGACAACCTTGTCTTTGATTCCAAACATTCCTTTTTTGTGCTCGACAGTAGCTGCATGTCCAATTATTGCATCTTTCTTAATCACAATTTGAGTTGCTTTGGCTACTCTTACTAACCGACAATGCACTTGTGGGAAAAGCTCATAGGCATCCTTTGATGTTTCTTCTGGACGGAGCTCTTTGAAAGGACTTACTATTAAATATATTTGATCAATCTCTTCCTTTGATCTGAAAAGATCATCAATTTGCCCAAACTGGCTATCTTTTCCATAGTAGAATTCAATTGTTGAATTAGCAATGTGCCGATGGTAACTAGTAAACCTCTTTCCATGTATCAATATGCTTGCTACATTTTCAACTACCCGATCCCCACTTTTCTCCGATGGTGTCAAAGCCCGTCTTGAAGTTTCTTTTCCAATTCGTGCCCTTACCCATTTAGTAAATAATGCCATACTTAGATGGATCCATTTGTTTTGTTTATTGAGATCAATATGGATTTTTTTAGTCTCACATTGATCATTATCTTCAGCTTCACCAAGATCTAATACCCTAGACTTCCGATACCAATGTTTGAGCATTGTTAGCGGTATCTCTCCTGTGGTAAATATTAATAAATTAGCACAGCTGAGTTTTTAAATCATTGCTTACAAACATTACATACGTGGATGGTGATTGTTTGGAATTTCAGATAATATATGATTCACCCGCTCTCCAGACCAAGTAGCTGTACCTGATGGTGGACCAAGACGCTTTATCATTTCAGGATAATTTTGAGTGATATGCAGATTTTGCTTTGCATTAATATTCTTCCAACCCTCTTCAAGGAACTCACGATACTCTAACAGAAATTGATCTAGATCTTTAAGCTCATTAGTCTGTATATTTTTTAATGTCAAAAAATTGGTGATCGAGCATAATGTTACAAGTGACTTGAGAAGATAATATTCTCTTGGTTTATCAGCTGAGGAAGCTGAAGATTCAGATTCTTTAAATTTTTCAAACCAAAGGGGTATAAGTGACAAAGGGAAGTAGAGAGTATACAGCATGTGCCATTCTGCTGCCTTGAGGGATCCTGCCTTTTTAGATCCTACTGATTTTGGAACTCGTTTTAGCCAGGAAGGTCTTCTTACTTGATCAATCATCTTCCATACAACCTGTAGCTCTGCTGCTGTGATTCGTGGATTACTACTACCTTCATTTTCTTTCTCCTTACCTTTCCTTTTATTTTCTTCATCTCTAGCTGTCTCATTTGATGAGTGAGATCCTTCACTCTGTGATATGCTAATGCTTCTTTGCCTTAAGTTATACAATGAATTCCTACTGTCACTGCTGTGAGACTGTATTGAGGCCACATCTCTATATGGAGGAATAAATTTGGAGCTGGATGACCTACTCTGGCTTCTTTATCGATTTGTTCCCAATCCTTCATTATCTAGTCCATGATGACTTGATGACTGTCTTGAACTCGTACGTCTTTGCCGCTTGTGCTGTCTCGTGTGTCCTGTATCATCATCATCATTATTCGTGGTGCTTAAGCTACTTCTACGTTTTTTCGAATGTTTGTGCAGTGAAGTATCAGAAAAGAAATCATCATCTTCTTCTCTTACATGCCAATTTTTATCCTTTTCCAGCTTTCTTTCTAGATCTTTTGCTGCATTTTGGATTTGAAAATAGCTTAGACTGTGATCTTTTAGGTTGCCAAGCATATGTGAATGCATAACATCAATTGAGCAATATTCAGTTGGACGCCAATATTCAAGGTTATTCAGCTCACTCCATCGTACCCCATGATTTTGAACAATTGATACACGCTCCCAATGTGACTTAGAATTTTTCCACTTTGTTGCCCAGCACATATGATCCTCATGATTCCGTAATGAAAAATTTCCCACATTCTTTTCACTAATTTCATCTTTAGAGATATTACAGAAAGAGCAGAACATTTTTGCAGAGTGACTCGAAAAGCCAGCCAATTTTCATATTGCAGGAATGTCACCTATCAAAGAGAACAATGCAACTCTTAATTTCCGGCCTCGTGGATAAAGATGTGTCTTTTCAATCAATATACCATCCCATAGAGTTTGTAGATCATTAACCAGTGGTTTTAGAAGGTGATTAAGCTGTTCACTTGTGGGTTCTGTTGGTCCGGGTATAATAGAATACAAAAAAAGATTTTCCATTTTGTATCTATCTTCTTGAGGTAGGTTCATACACACCATCATAATATTGCCTACAGACTTCTGATGACCTCCAATCCAATTGCCACCAGGCCTAAACCAGTCGACATATAAAGTAAACATTAAGTTGCCTGAAGTTATCGTATATTCATCATCATTGCTATCCAGAGCTGGAGTGGTTATGGGAAAGTTTTTCCAAATTGAACCATCACAAACATCCTTCATCAAATCACACTCTACACGTTCTGCCACAGGGGTTTTCTTCTCAATCAGAAGCTCAAATTTGAACAGTTTGATCTTTTCCTTAAGCCAGTAGATAAAAGAATGGTGATGAAATGTTTTAAGAGATAAGTATTTTACATGTTCTTGATGTTCCTCCATCAAATACAGCCTTTCACCACATTTAACTGCAATTTGTCCTGCTCCAAACATTTTTAAATAGCGCTTTGATGATGAAAGAAACGGTTGATTGCAACATAGTATAGATGGTTGAGATTCAGAGTTATACTCATAAAGAGCAAAGCATTTAGGACAGCATGTTTTAGTGAAAAATGATTGATTGAGCTTTAATCGACTAAAAACTGTATCTATCGAGCGTGGGACCAGGCGGACAATGCTATCAGAATCCAGTATTCCACTATCACCTAGAAGTTTGAGCTTCTTAATTTCTTCATCCAAAAATTGAGTACAACCTTCTTTGCTCAAATGATGAATCAGAGAAAGCTTTGCTGCCTGCCACATAATTATTTGGCTATACCGTTCCCCAAGATTTGAGTTTCTAGAGACTGTTGAAGATACTTCTGCCCCCAATAGCAACTGCCCCTATGTAATAAATCATTGAAACATCATAAAGACTTTAATTCTCACATTGAACTATAGATATACAGCTTACTGTTTCTGTGGAGCGGGAACTTCCAATGTTAAGTGGATTGTTGGAAGAAATAACCATCTGGGCCTTCCTATTTCTTTCCTCTTGATGTTTTGCATAAGAATTAGAGCTTTTGAAAGCCATACCAACTTCAAAGGACCCAGAAGAAGTTTGATACTTTCTATTGACACATCCAAGATCTTGACATTGACATACATGAAAAAATGGAGGCATTGTAATTGTGATAATTGTAGGAATAAGTTAGCTATTCGAAGTTACCGATTGAAGGTATTCCTTTTTTTGAAAGGCACTAGCTAATATAAGCTACATTTTTTTATCAAAAGAATATGATGGAATATGTGTTGAAATTATTTAAGTTTAAATGTTTAATTTTTAATCGGATAAATTATATATTAATTTAAAGTTATGCAGTCTACTTTATTTGTATTCTGTATACTCTCTGCATTTGTACAACAATGCATGCATGTTTATCAGAATATTTTCTATCATAGAAAAAATTCTGTTGTACGCACAAGCATCTTAATTATTTTTCTATCAAATGCCTTCTGAGTTATATCTAACTACCCTATAATTATTTGATTTTGATAAAAATTCTTAGTTATGGACTATAAGAAAAGTAATCCATATTTTTAACATAATTATTTAAAAAATTACCCCAAAAATCAAAGTTAAACCCAAAAATAAGTTTAATATTTTGTAAAAAACAATCACAAACATATTTCTTTCAATTTGAAAATTGGTCTGTACTAGGTAGAATTTTCTATAAAGAAAAAATCAAAAATACTCAAATAATAGATGCTACAAAAGTGTAAACCTTAAAGAATTACATAAAAGCTGAAACCTTGTATAACTTTTCATACATAAATTTGATGAAGTGACACTCTAGTCTATTTATTCAGGTTGAAAAAAATTACTCAAAAGAATATGTATTACTATCATATTGGACCAAAAATAATTTTTTGGTAATCAAAAAATGAACATAGCCTCACATTTAACAAATTATTTTTGTGGAAGAATTTTTTGAAAAGAAAAAAAAATCCGTTTCTTAAATGAGTCTGCTTTTATCACATAATCATTCTCTTTATTTTATACCATTCCTTTTGAGTTCAAGTTGCATATAAAAATATAATTTATGCATATTATAATTCCATAAAGTCGAAATATTTCTTATTCTTAATTTTTGTGATATTTCTCCTTAAATCAACTTTGATCATAAAGTTTTGGAGCTCAACAATTTATCCTTCCTCTTTGTTTAATTTAATTGAACACTTTCTTAATCTAATTATTTATGAACCCTAGTAGCTCTTACTTTCCTCATGGAAACCTGCCCACAAACACAAGAACACTTAATAGAATTTTTAATGAGACTTTGCCTCCATTCAATTCTCACTTTTGTAGATCTATACACAATTTTTGTCGTTCACTTTTGGATATGTCACCAGAATCAAATGGATGGAAACAAAACCCTACTGAAGAGCAATTAGACAGATTTTCATCATTCGACATGAATTCTTGCAACATTGCCTTTGAACTACCTCATCCAGAATCAAATTCAGCGGTTTCAGAAAAGTTTCCACCAAATTTCCGTGAATCTTTTATTGAGCACCTTCGCATGTGTGGTTTCCCAGGATCAACTTTCGCTTGGAACCTAGATTGGTTTGACAAATGGAACCAGGTCTTGGCAAATATTCTCATTAAACACTGGGACAATGCCTTAAAAACCAATAATTTGATTGCATATCCAATTGACTCAACTCAAATTAGCTTCTCAAATCAAATAGGAGTTCTTCACCGTTGGTTTTTAGGTCATGCTGATAGATTAAGACTTGGGAAGGATTCTCATAGCTCTCAAGAAATAATCAAAGTGAGAAAGCATAAATATAGAATAAAAAAAAAAGTATGAAAATCCCTTTTTTTTCAACCGTTTTTATTTATGACCTTTATTTCAAATAACAAAGATTCTTAGAATTCAGTTAACCGAACTAAACTTCTTAAACAACTTCCACATTGTGAAACTTATCACAACCTTTTCACAAACATCAAATGTTGTTCAGACACCGAAATTGATAATGATGGATCGTTAAGACGTATCTTAATGCAATGGAGGTCTGAAGATTTTTCTAAAGTTGCACAATATCTTGACCAACAACACTTTGATATTCAAGATAATTCAACCTACTCTGGCAGTGTGCTAAAGGACTTGGCCTTGTACAAAAGAATCAGTTTGGTTTCAACATTATCCCCTAACCTTAATCCTTCTCATGTCCCCCGGGGTTTGCCAAATGACTGTTATTCTCCCTTATATCTTGCATCTCTAAATCCTCAACAACTCAGACTTTTAAATCCTCAAAATCCCATAAATTTACCTGCTCTCCTTGAAATTCTTTCTTCCTCTAATGTGAGTGATTGACAAACTCCCTTAATAATAGGTTTGCACACTCATACTCCTCATTTCCACTGTTTGGGACACTTAGCCTTGAAAACAAAAACATAATTTTAATGATTACTATTATCATTAAAATTTATAGAAATGAAATTTGGCTTAAATTGTTAGCTCCATTTTTTTCCTTTGAATCTTATACATGCTGAATTCTATACTTCCTTGTACAAAATAATTCAAAACATTTACTTCATTTTGCTGCCCCATTCTATACAGCCGATCAACAGCCTGTTGCTCAACTGCTGGATTCCAATTTGGCTCCTATTTCAACATTGAACATATAAAAAATTTAATATTTTTGTTCTTAATATGAAATAAAAGACATTGAGCTCACCATTATATATACATTTTGAGCACACCTGAGATCTATACCCACTCCTGCAGCCTGAATCTTTCCAACCAAAACTTGGCAATTTTTATTAAAATGGAATTCATGCATATTTTTGTCTCGCTTTGTCCGGCTGAGTTCACCCATAAGCTGGGTATACCTAATATTGTGGTCATCTAAAGCCATTTTTATTCTATTTTGAAATATTATAAAATTGTTTTTAATAAGCCAACACAATTTTGTAAAACAATTCATTATAGAATCACTTACATCTGCAAAAAGTCTGCAAAGTTGGAGAATATAACAGCTTTTGGAAAATTTATATCCCTTTCACCAGACAAATAGTTTTTTAAGTGGCCTATAAGATGAAAAATCTTTGCGGAATGCTGCCAGGTGAAATTAAAAGTTGGAGTTTCATCCAGATTTTCGTAGATTGGATGGTTGCAGAATTTTCTTAAAATCATCAGCTCTCTTAGAAACTCAGATGAGTCCCAAGGGAAGTCAGTGCTTCTGGAGGGCCCATATTGCTCAGTGAATCCTTCTTGAAGCACATCAAGTTTAGACCTCCATGGATCTGCTAATTGAACTGATATCCCCCTTTGAATCTTTTTTGGAAGAGACAAAATTGCATCCTTTGTTCTACGTAGGCTTATGACTTTCATTAAGTGATTGATTGATTTAATAGAATTAGCCTTTCCTTTTTGCAAACCTGGAAAAAGGAAATTCTTCCATAACCAGTCTTCTTGCCACTTTTCGATTCTAAGAAAAAATATGATACTTTGAAGGTCAGTGGGCCTGTTCTGAAGTGGAGTTCCAGTCAAGCATAGTCGGTGTTGGGATTCCAAGTCAAATATTGTTTGAGCCCTCTGCGAGTAAGGATTTTTAATGTAACTAAAAGAATATTTATAAAAATTGATTATAAAAATTAAGTTTTAAGTTTTAGATATAGAAATGGGCACTAACTGAGCTTCATCTAAAACAACTCTATACCAAAAGAGCATTTGAGTCACCGGTATCTTTTTTTGGCTTTGATTTTTTGACATCGTTGGGCTAGCTATTTCATAGGTCGTTAAAACAATAGCAGTGTCCTGTAGCTCATTGACATTAGTATTTTGACAATCCTTCCCATAAAGAACCTTGAAAGGAAGTGCATTATCTTCAAAGTGCACACTTATTTCATTGATCCAATTCGATAGTGTTGCCAGGGGGCATATAATCAGTGTGGCTGAACTCCGATTAATACCTTCTTGATTTTCTGATACCTGGAATTGTCTTGCTTCACCTTGAGTTGCACTTATAAGAGAAAGAGTTGAAAGTGTCTTTCCCAAACCCCTATCATCAGCAAGTATTGACCCGTTTCCTTCAGGCGGCAATTGATTGTTAGGAAACTGATCTTTATAGTCATCGAATCCAGTTCTAAGCCAATGGTTGTCCTGGTGCCTCCACATGATATCCAACTTTTCCTTTAACATTCGTTCATTGTCAATCATAAAATTTATTGCTTGAAGTTGATGTGTTTTGAGAACTGTTTTGATTCCTCGGATAAGTTGATCAGCTTTCCAATCTTGAGTACTCTGAGATATTTGGAAAGAGCCTTCAAAAATTACATGCGGGATATTAAAAAAGATAGTGGAGTCATAGTTCAGGATTGGACATAAATCGATTTGTGCAGAAGAAAATGCTTCTTTAGCAAGACTGATTAGTGTACTTGAAGAAAAGAGGCATCCCCAAAGTTGATACTGATTACCAAAAACTGGAACCAAGTAAGCATGAAAATAGAAAGGCTTCATAGGATTCAAGGCACTTCTTTGGTTTAAATGGTGAGATCCAGAGCCAATGTCACCCAATAGTGGTCCAATGTGCTGACTCTGCACTTGAGAAAGATTACCAACAAGGGTTGGTTTTCTTTCTTCAAATAGTCCAAAAATATGAACATTTGAATGGCCTTGCTGTAAAATTGTGGGGGTCGGTGAGTTTTGAAATCTTGAAATTACATTCATATAAATTTGATCGATTGTTATTTAGAACTGTCCAACACATCTGAGACTTGACATATTAAGTAAGAATAGTATCTGAAGATAGTGGTTGTTAAAAGATGAATTGAAGCAAAAAATGAAGAATCAGTTTTGAATAAAACGACAAAATAACTTTTTAGAATATGCTATGCTAAGCTCATAATTCTTTCACATGTATTATTATTATCTTTTTAATAAATATTGGAAGTAAATCAATGATAACTGAAATGAATAATATGTCTTAAAAATAAATCTTGAGCCTATAGAGTAAATTTTGGTTTGTGGAGGAAGAAAAATTTTCTCAATAAAAATGTGCATTATTGTTACATTATAATCACAAAATAGAATAATTTCACTCTTATTACACTTATTTATGTTTCTGTCTAATAGTAAAATGCTTTAGATGTCAGTTCAAAATCCAAATTGAAACTACTACCTAGAACGATATCTTGATACTAACATACTTTTTGTAAGTCTTTGGAAAGACACTTATGGTGATCTCAATAATATTAAAATTGATTTGAATTGTATGTTTTATCAAATATCTATGTAGTCTAGTGTAATAATTGAGATACTACAGTTTAACCTTCTGTTACCAACTTGGCAAGAAAATATATGTAGATATTCTTAGAACGAATATCAAATTATGCTTTCCACAAGATGGGAAAGTGAATATTATGATATGTTCAAGCTTTGCTCAATCTGTGCTCAGCTCAAAATCAAAGTAATCACCAAGCTCCAAGAAACCTGTGATTGAGTTTGGTTGAACCTAGGTCTAACTGATTACCAAATCTTTGTCCAATTAATTTAAATCTGGTTTCACAATGAACTCCCAACAGCCTTCCAACAGCTTTCCAACCACTTCCAAACATTTTTAAATGAGGGGTATTGCTAGCAATACCCCCCCAAATTTTCTGTGGTGATTGGTGACTAAATACCAAGTGAAATTGGGTTTATATTGGGTACAGTTACTACTGTAAATACCTAATTTTTATTATAAAAAATTAGTACAATTATTATAAGGGTTCTTTTCCACAATCACTGAGTTATGATGACCCACTAATATGCAGCAGACCCAAATATTTGGTTATTTTGAGCTATACTAAAGTAAAAATCACGTCCCAAGGCTTATACTAAAAAAAATCAATAATAATCAAGGAAAGACCCCCAATTGTCAGTGTATCTAGTATTTAAGTATGATATAATAGTATTTATTTATGGAACTACTACTTATTGATAAATGATTTAGTGATTAAACCTCAGGGGAAGACTAATAAAATAGTTATACTCAAATAAAACTCACAATACTTGGATTTAAATGCGTGCTAGTGGTGGAAAATAGATGAATAGAATATAGTTATAGCTTATATAAAGATAATATCAATTTATAATGGCTTTATAATATATTTCTAAATTCTAATAATTGTATTTTAGTGTTTGTTTGAATTGTAGTAAGTGAATGATGTCTAATAACCGTCAAAATCCTCCCTTACTTATACCAAAATCCAATGGACTGCACAGACCTTCAATCCAGATGATGTCACTGCTATCCCCGGAAATTACTGCACTGTGAGGGCCCATAACCTCCCCATGGTGTCTACTTCAAGCAGATTCAACACCCAGACCTCCAGTAAGGACCCTCCATCACAATTAATGATAACACAGACCTATACCATAAATAGAAAATCCAGATAAAAGCGGATACCATAAAGAAACAGGTAAAATAACTCATCCAAAGAGAATATAATGAAACCCAAAGCATATAAAGGAAACAAATGAAATCTCCAAGCCCCCAATAACATCCCCAAGCATCCATATTAACCCAGAAATGACCTCCCAACCCATAAATCCATGAATATCCATCCAAGGAAGCAGATTAAGTTGTCCAGACTGAGTGTATGCACCTGAAATAGATGTTTATGCTTCTGTAGGCGTTGTGAGTCCACTTGATATTTCCATATGACATAAAATAAGCAGAAAAACAAAGTTTATAGGCTATTAAGGGGCTAAAACCCACTTATATACCTAAATATACATAATATACTGCATATTTCACTGAATATGATATTTATGTATACATATAAGCTTATGTATGTCAATAATTACTTAGTATCACTTAAGATAAGTATATTATGACTCCATTAACACCTTAATAAGTATTATTAGGCCATGGATAAGCTATTTAAACTACTATAATTTATATAATAGAGTAATAATTATATATATATGTAATATAATCATATATATTATTATTTTAACCTTATTTTTAAGATATAAGCTTAATGTACTTAAGGTTATCTTATTTTAAGTATAAGAAATACTCAGTCGTAGGGATATCTAGGCTGACACTATCTTAGTGGACAACCAGGCTGTTATCAAAGCCCTTTCATCTACTGTCCTGTGCACACTAAACACCATGTCGTTTCCTTTCCATCATTAAAACTATCTTGCATCTCCTCCACCAGAATCCTAAACTTGAATTACTCCTCCAATGGTATCCTAGACATGCAGGAATTTCAGGTAGCAAGATAGTAGACAGCTTAGCAAACGGAAATCATCAATTCTCATCCATATTTAAATCCCTACTAAACTTCTCCACCCCTCCTCTCTTCTCTAACTCATTTAAAACCTTCTTGAAAACCCATTCACACTCTCTTCTTCTCTCTCTCTCTCTCCCAATCACAACTCACTAAGAAAACTACAAGGACTTTTTGAACCTCTTAAAATTTTCAATCATCTCACCAATCTCTCAAGGGCCCAGGAAACTTCTTTCTCACATGTACACTCAGGTCACTTCCTCCTCAACAATTATCTGTTCCATTTAAAAGCCAAAGATTCACCCTGGTGCCCCAAATGCAGTGGAAACAGCAAGAACACCCCTGACAACCACTTTCTTTTTTGCCCTGCCCATACTGAATTACGGTTAACACTCATTAAGATAGCCAAATCCCATAAGATCCCATTCAATAATTCTCTGCCCTTCTTTCCTTGTTGTTTATTTTCACTCAGGTTGCCGCTTACTTAGTACACACGGGAGATTTGTTAACAACCTCCCTCTATGGGAATAGTTTCCCCTGAGTCATCTTTACCTTTCCAATGCATATTGCACTTCCCCACTCTGCCATAGTTTTCTCCCCATTTGTAGCTTACTATATGGCTTTTCCAAATAGCTGCATCTGTGTCCCCCTCCTTCATGCCCTATGTTGGGTGAGATTGTATGAAATTAAAAAAAAGCATTTATTGCAGTGAAAGTTTCACTTTCCTTTATGGCCCAAGTTGGGTGAGATTGTATGAAATAAAAAAATGAAAATAAAATAAAATAAAAGATGTCAATGTTTCTGTAAAAAGGATTTAAGTTTTTTCCAAAAAACTGTGCCAACCTTTCTAATATAGCTATAAATTGATTTTATAATCTAGGCCATTGTTTATGTTATGGTGTTACCATACTATGTACTTATCTAGTCTCTCATCAGTATATAGTGTAGCCTCCAAGTACATTGGAGACCTTTCCCTGGTTCTGAAAGGCATCATTCTCTACAGGTTATGGGCTGTCTCACTCATGGAGAACCCTTTGTAGAACCCCATTCATTGCAACAATACTGCAATTTTCCTCCTCCTCATGGTTTATGGGCGCCATATTCTCAATTCTACTCTAAAAAAAGTGTATTGGCACTGCTCTTGACTCAGCTAAAAAAATGGCATTTTCCTCTCTAAATCTGGTGTATGGTTGCCATCTTATCATCCTGACTAACATAGGCATCCTCTCCACTATGGTGTATGAGGCATCTTCTCTCATTGTGATTTGTGACAATACGAGCAAAACCTTTTGCCACAAACCAATCTCAACACCCTGCTCATCTATGTGACCCCAAAAGGCACATCCAACCTCTCTAAATCTAATAACTTTGTTTTATGTTGACCCCAAAAAAGGCAACACTCCCTATTCCCTTGTGTCTCAGTTCTCTAAGATTCTACACCCTTATAGGAGCAAGGCTGGAAATCTTCAACTTCCAATTTTGCTTGATCTTCACTTTTTGCACTGACTGTCTCAAATCTCAACTTCCACTTGTCTTTCCTTACTCCTCAAATCTTTTCTTGGTGGTGCTTTAGTTTTTTTTTACTTTTATTTTTATAGAGTACTTGGTAGTATGGTGCTATCTTGATGGGGGGGATGTACTTACTTTTTTCATTATACTTTTCTTTACTCTCATTAAATACATCTAACTATTGTACTAGCTTAATTTAGATTTTAGATATTTTGTTAATTTCAAGTTTTTTTCTCTTTTTTTCCTTCCCAACACACTCTTTTTATATTAGTTTACTATTCTCTTTCATTGTCACTCATTACAATCTTTTACTATTAGTGTAGGGTGATATTTGTCTAACTAAGTGGGGGGGATTTTATGTTGTTACCATACTATGTACTTAGCTAGTCTCTCATCAGTATATATTGTTGCCTCCAACACTACCAACTTTGTTTGTTACGCCACAAGGTGTAACAGTTGCCTAACGGTTGTGTAACAAATACATAACAATTATTATTGATTGGTATTATGTGCTTAGGCACCTTATTTAAATAGTCATTTGAGATATAGACTGTAGTCGCGGAGTCCCCTGTTCTCTGGTTCTTTCCGGAGTTCTACTGGCTGACACCATGCTACAGGTAAGCAATAAATAACTGGTTCTTTCCAGAGTTCTACAGGCTGACACCATTCTACAGGTTATGGGCTGTACCCACGGGAATTGAAATGTTAGCCAATAGAAAACACCACTAGTGTCAGCGACACTAGGAGTGCTAGTAGCCAAAAAAAACCCCAGTGCATGTCTGACAACTCACTCTCATCTTGTGCTGGTAAAAAAATCACTCTATCAATCTCCAACAGAGAGCTATGGAGCCTCAGCATAGAAACTGACCTCAACCCCACCTCACGTGCCAAACGCACTTCTCACAAAACTTAAATGCCCTCACCTGCTCCCACGCTCACCCCCATTCCTTGAACTCCACCCTGTGAGCAAACAAAGCTTCTTCTGTCACCTCCCTTGTGTCTCGCTAGCCTAGCCACAACTAGCAAGGCACCTCTCCCATCTCTGTCCCCGCCTAAAAAGCTGCCTCTCCCCCCTATCCTTCCACCTACCCTCCCTATTCCACACACATTTACTAATGCTACCACCCCTACTCCCCCTCTGCTTACCCCTGCTCCCCTACCATTTACTACTGCTACCACCCCTTCTCCCCCTCCGCTTACCCCTTCTCCCCTCCCAATTAGTGCTGCTACCCCTGCTCCCCTACCAATTAGTGCTGCTACCACCACTGCCTCCCCTCTGCTTACCCCAGCTCCCCCTCCACTTACTTCTGCCCAACCTATCCATTACCCCCTGAAACTACCCCAATTGACAATATCACTTGTGCGATTGGTGAGCTATCATTTGAACTTATAGCAATGGAGAACCAAAATTCACCACCTACAACACAGCTGCTATGCTTAGCTTCTCCTTTCCAAAGGAGTGTACCACCCCACCTTGCTCCATCCATTGGCATGATAGAGAGACAAAAAACTCTGCAAAACATTATCGAGTTCACAAAATTCATCCCTAACCTTGAGACATCTGGTGCCAACTTCTCTTACTGGAACAGCAATGTCTTGGCACTGATCAAAAATTTTGTTGGCACACAAGCATATGTGTTGAATGACGGTACTGGCCCTGATGAATTTGAAGACAGAGTCACTAACTTACTCCTTCTGCACTCCATCTCACCTAACTTGTGCCATGAGATCTCCACTGACTGGAAAGCATGCCAGACTTATCTCCACATAATTAGCAAATTCACCAGGACAAATAATATTTACACATGACTGCCATTTGCAACTTCATCAATTTGAAAAAGTGGCACATCACATCACATAGTGAATATCTGGAAACTTTCAACAAATTGTTTGATGAAATAGAGAGAAAGGGAATTGTGTTTGACCCCAAGGTTTTCAAAGCACTAATGGTACATGCTTTGCTTCCAGCCTCTTTGAAAGACCTGTATGTGGATCTATGCCTAGCCCTGGAAAACTTCCTGGATTCAAAGTCTGTGACCTTTGAGGATTTCTGTTAACTCATGCCAAGTCTTGTCCAAAATAGGATTTATCAAGAAAGCATTCCATTGGCACCTACTACATCTTTATTTGTTGAAACTTCTCTTCATGCCACCACTCAACCTCAGAGACAAACAGATTCTTACAAGCCCCCTGGTGCATGTCAAAATTGTCATGAATGCCATTCCACTGCTCATGTTTTTGCTCATTGTCCTTATAATCCTCATTCTGAAAACTTCTCACCCAAGCTATACATTATGTATTAACGTGAAAATTCTTATGCTTCTGATCCTAATGCCAGAAACAAAAATTTCTATATTCATTTCATACTTCCACAACGTGGCCCCATTTGTGCTAGAGATGCTCAAATTGAAGCTAATGAAATCACTATCTTTAAACAAAACATTGAGGAGCTATATGAAATGGTTGAAAAAAATGATTTGAATAGTGCTGAATGGTCTCCTGAGGCAATTGCTGATGACTATGCTATCTTGGACAGTGGAGCCACTCATCATGTCACTGGAAATGTGAGCCTTCTCAATAACTTTAGACTCCTTAAAAAATAAATTCCAGTCAAAGTGCCCACTAACAGTCCTTCTTCCTTCATCACTGGCATAGGAGATTTAAAAATTAAGGGGGATGGTAAAATAGTCACTATTACCAGTTTTTTATATTGTCCAAATGTTAGGACTACTCTTATCTCTTTATTTGATTTAGTGAACTGTGGTTTCTGTTTTGGTTTGTGTTCTGAAAATAAAATCTTGGGGATTTATCTGAAAGAGGATTTGATTATGACTGGCCAGGTAGAGAATACCAGAGGACGATGGGTCTTGGATGTAATTAGTATTAGTACTTTCAATCCAAATGATGTCCCCTCTTATTTCTACTCCTTGCACCCTTTGTTACTTTGCACTGTTAAGAAGAATCATCATATCAACTTTCCACCTGCCAACAAAGGTTCCTTGATGTATTGGCATAGAAGACTAGGACATATCAGCATTGACACCATTGGAAAAATAATCAATACTGGTATTGGCACTGGTTTACCAATATCTATGCCTGCAGGTAAGATTGATTGTGAAGATTGTTTAATTTCAAAGAGCACTAGGAAGTCCTCAGCCACCCTTGAATTAAAGCCAGAATCTTTAATGAGTTTAATTGTTGGAGATCTTTTTGGTCCCATGGACCCCACCATTCATGGTGCTATGTGGGCAGTGATGTTCAGAGAAAGCTTGACTTCCTATGGTGAGGTATTTTTACTGAATTCCAAATCTGAAGCAACTTCTTGTTTTTTTTCTTTCTATAAAAAATTAGAAAATATAACTGGGATGAAGCTTCAGGTTCTATGCACTGATGGAGGTGAGATGCACAGCAATAATATGGCTCAGATCTTGGCCAATATTGGTGCTACTCACTAAGTCACCTGCCCCCACCATCATGAGAAAAATGGAACAGCTGAAAGGCTCAACAGAACAGTTGGTGACATTGCAAGAACTATACTCTTTTCCAGCAAACTACCTGAATCATTCTGGGAATTGGCATACAAGTGGGCGGCTAATGTTCACAACTGGATCCCCAATGTTAAAAAAAATGACAAAACTCCTATTCAGCTGATGTACAATGCCACCCCAAACTATTCCAATTTTGGCATTTTTGGTGAAACAGCATTTGTTCATATTTACAAGGAAACACACCAAAAACTAGATCAACGTGCTTTGATTTGTAAATCTGTAGGTTACTCCTTAGACAATTCTGATTGGAGTTTCTGGAATGAAGATTCAAACACCTTTTTTGAATCCTCCATGGCTGTTTTCCCTGGTTATTGCCTCCCTAATCATGACACAGCTCTTCAAGCTCCAATGACCACACCATCAAAAGGTTCTCTTCAGTCTGTTCTCAACAAAATCTGAAATTAGGAAATTTTAAAGATGAAGAAGTGCTTCTGTCACAATAAAAAACTGTTACAGAGATTGTCAAAAAAGGTTTTTCACACTCTGATATTAACCCTAGAGCTCATCTACAAGCCATGCTATCTCCTGACCATCAAAAATGGGAGCTGGCATGCAGAAGAGAACTAGCTAACATAAAGAACATGGATGTTTGGTATGAAGAAAAAGTCCCACCAGACAGTAAAATCACCAATGCAAAATGGGTATTCACAATCAAAAATCCTTCTTCAGACTCACCAACATACAAGGCACGATATGTAGCAAAAGGTTTCCTTCAACAATATGGTATTGAATTTACTGAAACTTTTGCTCCCACTGCAACTTTTGCTTCATAGTGTGTTATCCTGACTCTTTCCGTATATCACAAATGGCCTGTAAAGTCTTTTGATGTAACAGCAGCCTATCTTCACAGTCCAATTGATGAAGCTATAAGGGTATGTCCTCCTGAAGGTTTTCAACTAAAGGGTAAAGACAGTGCTCTCTGCCTGAAGAAAGCTCTATATGGAACCAAGCAGGCAGCAAGATGTTGGTGTTTACACATTGCTGAAAAACTTGACTCTTTAGGATATAAAACTAGTCAATACGACAAAAGTTTCTATGTCTTAAGGAAGAAAGGTTGTTTGGGTGTAGTTTGGATACATGTTGATGATGGAATTGTGACTGGCAGTAGTGAGGAGGTGTTGAAGGAGCTGGAGGATGGTTTAGATGGATATTTAAAGGTAAAATGGAATGAAAAGGTGAATGGCATTGTAGGTGTAGGTATTGAAGAGGTCCCTGAAGGCTTTAATCTCAACAAGTTTCAGCTTATTAACAAGATATTAATAGAACACAATCCTTCAGGACTAGTCACAAGATCTCCATTACCTCAGCAGCTAAAAATCAGGACATCAACAGATGATGAAGAGGCAGTTGACACTACCAAATATCTTTCTATTCTAGGTGCTCTCAGCTATGTAGCTGTTGTAACTAGGCTTAACCTTTCTTTCCCAATAAATTTCCTTGCTAGATTTTCTTCAAAACAAACAACTACTTATTGGGCAGCACTTAATCACCTATTATGCTATGTACAGTACACCGCTAAAATTTCATTTCACATTCATCCTGACAGAGCCAGCCCCCTTGAATTGCTCTCTTACACTGATGCCACATGGAGCAACAAAGAGTTTGCCAGAGCTCAATCTGGTCATCTTTTACTGCTCAATGGCTTCCCTGTTGTATGGACATCAAGACTTCAACTAACTGTAAGCGACTCATCTATGACAGCTGAATATTTTTCTCTTAGTATTGGAATGAAGGATGCAATTTGAATCTCAAATTTTGCTTCAAGATCTATACCCTGATTTTCCACCTGTCAGGCTCCATTGTTACAATAAAGGCGCTGTCTCCAATGCAAAAAATAATCCTGGAGAAAGGAGGACAAGACACATTAGCAGGTGTTATTATTTGGAGAATAAAAAGCTATTCCTTAACAAAGCTTTCCTAGAATGGGTTCTAACTGCAAAAATTCGTGCTGATATTCTAACCAAAGCACTGGGCCCATCTCTAACCTTTAACAAAAGGAAAGATGCCTGTGTGTGGTGATATATGGTGAAATGGGGGGGGATTTTTTCTTTTTTCTTTTCTTTTTCTTTTTTTTCTTCTTTTATCTTTCTTTCTTATTCTCTTTTATCTATCTTTTCATTTTTCTTATTCATTGTTCTGTGGTGTTTAATTGCAGGTAGGGAGGATAGTTATGCTGGAATAATTTAAATGACCATGTGGGGGGATGTTATGTGCTTATGCACCTTATGTACATAGTCATTTGAGATATAGAGTGTAGTCGTGGTGTCCCCTGTTCTCCAGTTCTTTCCAGAGCTCTACAGGCTGACACTGTGCTACAGGTAAGCAATAAATAACTGGTTCTTTCCGGAGTTCTACAGGCTGACACAGTGCTACAATTGGTAGGGGACATAAAGATTTTTATGCATTTATTATGCAACCGTTACACAGCTGTTAGGCATTTGTTACGCCTTGTGGCGTAAGAGCATCCACACTTGTTTGGTTGTGTAACTCCCGCTTACATGCATATTACTTCTGAGTTGCACAAATTTATGATATCATTCCACACTCATTTTTTGAAAAATTCACTATTTGCAAGTTACAAAAAATATTCATCACTCGTGTTTCTTGGTTTATTCAATAACATCACTGCTTCCATGGCACTAATTTCTTCTATCCCTCCTTCTACCATACTCATTTTTCTTCACTCAACTGTTACATTTCCCATGTATTTATATTTCCTTTATGATTTATTAGACATGGAAGAAGAAGATCTCCTTCTTAAATATTTTTTAACTACCTATTTCAAGAATCAATCATCTAATACAACTACACCAAGACCAAAGAAAAAAATGATACAACAAGATTGTTACACTGGTAATGCACGCTTAATGAAAGACTACTTTGGGCAAAACCCCATTTACAACTATATTATTTTTGAGTGCCAATTTAGAATAAGCAAAGATCTATTTACTAAAATTGTTGAGGATCTACAGATGCACAATAACTATTGGGTTTTAAAATCTGTAAGTATAGTATTTTTTTAATAATAGCAATCACACTTTTTCTCAATTTTTCACTATCTACATTACTACAGGATTGCTGCGGGAAACTTGGATTGACACCTCACCAAAAGCTAACTAATAGGGGGTGTCAGTTCTGGCAAATTCTCACTTACAAATCCGCACTTAAACTTGACCAAATCCGCACTTATCTAAGTGCAGATTTCCAAAACACACTAGCCCCAATACTGGTGGATTTCAAAAGTGAAAAAAGTCACTTATTTCACTCAAATCCACACTTTCTCAACCAAAAGTGCTGATTTCACCATCAAGTCCCATTTCACTGATTTTTCAGCATCATCCCATTCATACGCAGCACTCCGCAGCATAACACTTCATAACTCAAAACATTGTACATCATTTACATCTTCATATCATATCATATAAGAGTTATGCCTTCCTCACTTTCAAATCGTGATAAATTACAAAAATCAATGACTTTCTTGGCTCTTGAACTGCTCTTGGACTCTGATTACAATTCTGATTCTGATCTAGAAGAAGATTTTGTCTTTTTATCAAAAATGTCCACGAAACGTTACCTTCTTTCAAGAAAGCCTCAAGTACTTCATACCCCCAAGTACACCATCCAAACACTTCTTAACCTATCTACACCCAGTTTTGGACAGCTGTTCAGGACTTCTCAGGAATTTTTCCTTAAATTGCTTGAGCTTATTCAGGATCATCCCATATTTCACAATAATTCTCAAAAAGAACAACGACATCCTTCAATTCAATTTGCCATCACACTATGTCGTTTGGGTTCAAATCGTAATGGAGCCACTTTGAGACGTTTAGAAAATGTCTTTGATTTAGGGTATGGTTCAGTTAACACTTATACCAAACTATGTATCACTGCCATCAACTCCTTGGAATCTCAACTTCTCACCTGGCCAACAAAAGAAGAGCGACTTGAATCATCTCAGGTTATGCAAGCAGAGGGCTTCCCAGGATGTATTGGTTTTGTTGATGGTACTACTATTCCTTTGAGCCAGAAACTTGCTCAAGGTGGAAACAATTACTTTGACCCTAAAAAGAGGTAGATTATTTTTAACTCCTTTCATTCTCTTTGAAACTAACACAAAAAAATATATCTTCTTTATAGATATTCAATATCTATTCAGCTTATATGTGACGTAAACAAAAAATTTATATCATTCTTTGCTGGCTATCCTGGCTCATGTCATGACTCCTATGTCTTCCAAAGAATGCAAATTTCAAATGAACCTGAAAAATTCTTTGATGAAGATCAGTATCTTCTTGCAGATTCTGCTTATGTGAATGGAAAGTATGTACTTCCTGCTTTTCGGGGAGCAGCTTCAGAAGACAGTCAAAATGCCAAGTTCAACAATCATTTGGAAAAGTCAAGAGTCCGTATTGAACATTCTATTGGAATCTTGAAAAGCCGTTTTTCTAGTTTAAGGGAAATAAGAAGTCCTCTTAGAAATAAATCTGAAATGTAGGCGGAGATCAACTGGATTCTGTGTTGCACTATACTTCATAACCTACTTGCTGACCTCAAAGATCAATGGTTAGAGCTGTATGAAGATGAACAAGTTGATTCACCTCCGACTATATCCAACACTTTTATTTCTCAATCAACTAGTATAAGGGCAAAAATTCTTCCAATAACACTCCAACATTTCTCAACACAATTTTAATTTTAATTTTTCATTCTTTTCAAATGATCAATTTGCATGTGTTATTCACTGAGAATGGTAAATTTTTTTGCATATTTTTTTGGTTTTTGAATTTGCTGTTAAAGTCTTATTTTTTTTATCGCTCTGTGTTTTCTTTCATCAACTAAACATGAAATTACATATTTTCAGCAAACGCATATTTTTTCAGTCACTCTCTTTTTTTTCTTCACTCATATCTGTTTTCTCCTCTCTTCCTACATCACTCAAACAATTTCACTTATATTTCTTTTTTCTCAACTCATCTCTCCAGGTAAGTCATTTTATCTTTTTTACGTAATTTTTTGCTATTTTTTTTTGGTTTTTTGGGTTTTTTTTTTTTTTTTTTTTTTGTAAGTGGTTTTTTTTAAATTTATAGGTAAAATTAACCCCTTTTTTTTCTCTCTCTCTCTCTCTTCCTCTTTTCTCTCATTTATCCTATTCTTTATCCCCCCTTGGCTTGGGCTTTTTCCCACCTTTACCCTCTCCTTGGTATGGATACATCCCCTCTCCTTCAGTCTCAATACATCAATATACATTGTTAACAAAACTGTCGGCCGGTCGTCTAGAAGAAGGAGAAAATAGAAGAAGGAATGAGAGGAGGAGAAGGAGGAAAGGAGTATGGGTAATAAAAAAATAAAATTTAATAAAATTATTTAATTTATTGAGAGAAAAACAACGATAAGTGAGCTGGGAGGTGACAACAACTTGGTTTTATTAATATTAATATTATTTAAGTAAGAGTTCTGCGCGGCAACCAAAATAATTACTATCAGACTTAAAGCAACCTTTAAATTGTTATATAAAATTTTAATTAGAATTTTATTACTAATAAAAAGAATATAAACGTAATATAAAAATTGTATTTAATTGTTGAGTGTATAATAAGTGATAAGGCTACAGGGGATTATCCAAGGCCCTTTTATAGGCAATGGGCCCTCTGAAGCGCTATTATATCAGTAAATACAATGATTAGAAAGGAATAAAACAAACATATCAAAAGAGTAACTGAAACATAACAATATAGAGAAAAACATGAAACAATTAATTAAAAGCCCAATTAAGAATTCAATTTCCCCGCCATTAATCCCCAAATCAGTAAGTGACAATAGTAAATAACTAAACAAGAGTGGAAACATAGGAACTATGAGAAATATAATTCCCAACAGATGGTACATCCTGATTAGAGGACATTTTAAGTGAAACAAAAACAAAAAAAATAATTTGACGCAACAAAACAAGCAATTAATCTCAATTTAGTCCCAATTAATTTATTTGTTTTTTCTAACACAATTAAGGGTCAAAAGAAGCGTCCTTAATAATTGTTTAGTATCATATGAGAGGTATTAGTTAATATATAAATTTAAGTAATTAATTTAAATATATTATAAATCAAATTTACACTTGTAATTATAATATATGTTTTTTAATTAATTAAATATAAATTTATAATTATTAAATACATAAAAATGCGCCATTATTTATAGAATATATTATATTATGCTCAATTTAATTGTATATAAAAATATATATAACCAATAAATTTAATGTAACATTTGTATATAATAAAATTCTTATATAATTTCATTATGTTAATAAAATATTAAGTTATATTCATTAAATACAAGTCTTACCCATTCTTTAAGGTTTTATAATTTATATATCATTTACTGGACTCCTGGAATAGCCTGGCTGACACCCCCTCACTCTAAAAAAACAATAAAAAAAATGTTAAGATTTTTTCTTTTTGTATTTTTTCAACAGAGCAGGCAGATTTGAAATTTCTTTTCCAGGTATCCATGCATCATGTTCAGATGATTTGTTCTTATATCTCAATAAATATTCAGTACCTCTTTCAGAAGTGATAATTCTATCATTGAGAATTTTATCAATTTCTGCTGTTTCTGTGACTTCCTGAGGGTTCTTCTTAGGTCTTCCTCTTCTTTTTGGAAATAAGTCACTGTTGGAAGTATAAGGTTTAAGCAAAGAAATGGGAAAGACAGGATGTTTCCTATCATATGGAGAATACAATACAACTTCTACTGCATTATCACCAACCATTCTTTTAACAACAAATGGTCCTACAAATGGATCTTTTAATTTGTGGTTACCTTGTAAATTGAAATGGACAGTAGAGATCAACACTTCATCACCCTTGTTAAATGTGTATTCTTTATGGGATTTATCCCATCTTTTCTTTTCATATTCAAATGCTTTATCAATACAACTCTGAGCATGTTTTCTGCATAGCTGTTGCATTTGCATAAAAGATTTTACACCAGGGTGTAGTTCCAACTTAGGTAATTTATTATTGAGAATTTGAGCAGGAGTGTTTGGGACATAACCTAACCAAAGCTCAAAAGGCTTTTTCTCAGTGACAGAATGAACAGTGCTATTATATGCAAATTCAAGACCAGGCAAAAGAGTGACCCAATCATGAGTAAATCTGTCATTGTCTTTATATTCTAAACCAAAGGCACAATACCTTCTAATCATATCTTCCAGAGTTTGAATCATTCTTTCAGCTAGACCATCAGTCTGAGGATGGTGAGCTGTAGACAATTTTAACTCACAGCCACAAATATCCATCAAAGAGGTCCAAAACTCAGAAGTGAATTTTGGATCCCTATCAGAGATAATGGCTTTTGGAAAACCAATAATATTAAACATGTAAGACCACCATAAGAAAGCTAATTCCTTGGTGGATACATCTTTGTGGGTTGGAATAAATTTGCACATTTTTGTGAATCTATCAACTATTACCCAACAAGAGTTAAAGCTGTCTTTACCTGCAACAGGAAGACCAGTGACAAAATCCATATTAATGATTTGCCAGGGAGCACTAGGTGCTTCAATATGTTGTAATAACCCTGCTCTCTTACCTGTTAACCTTTTAGATTTTTGGCAGGAATCACAAGATTCAACATATAATTTTGTGTCTTCAGACATATTAGCCCACCATGCAGTGTTTTTGATTCTAATCAAAGTTTTTTCAAGATCAAAATGACCAGCTAATATGTCATCATGACAAAGTTTGAGGATAGTTTCTTTCATTGAAGGAGGAATAACAATTACATTGGTAAGCTTCCTTCTATAATAAATATAACCATCTTCAATAGAAAACTTTCCTTTATTTAAAGCATTTTGGTATTTTGAAGGAAGAGTTTTTATTAATGCTTGAATTGAAGCATTCTTAGGATCATTCAAAATAGTAACTAATTTACATAAGTCAGAATCTTTATCATATGAATCCAGTATTAACTGTAATAACTCTTCTTCCATATCAACTATAAATATACCATGTATATGAACAGTGTCATCCTCAGGTACATAAGCAGGATTGGAGTCATTATTTGGCAGAGGCAATCTGGAGAGCATATCAACATTAGAGTGAACATTTCCAGCTCTGTGGATAATAGTCATCCTTCCTCTGTATTCCTGAACAGCAAGTTGCCACCTGAACATATGTCTGTTAGGTGTTTTGAGGTTTAAGAGAGATTTCACAGCACTACAGTCAGTTACCAACTCAAATTTTTGGTCATCCAAGTAGTAATGAAGTTTCTCAAGAGCCCAAACAACTGCTAAGCACTCTAATTGAGTGGCACCATATTTCAATTCACTATTTCTTAAGGTTCTTGAAATATAACAAATTACAACCTCTGAGGATTTATCATTAATAATTTGCTTTTGGTGAAGGGCAGCACCCAGACCAATAAAGCTAGCATCTGTATAAAGTACAAATGGCTTGTTAAAATCTGGGAGAGCCAATATAGGGGCTGTCATTAAGCAACTTTTCAATGTATTAAAAGCTTTCTGACAGTCATCATTCCAGAGAAAAGCAACATCTTTTCTGGTTAGTTTTGTAAGAGGCAAGGCTATGACCTGATAATTTTTAATATATTGTCTATAATAGCCACACATACCTAAAAAACTTTGGATTTCTCTTACAGAAGTTGGTGCTTTCACATTTTGAATGGCAGCAACTTTATTATGGTCTACACAAATTTGTAAGCCTGACACAACATGGCCAAGGACTTTCAAAGATTGAAAACCAAATTTACACTTTTTTAAAGATAAGGTCATATTGATTTCATCCATTTTTTGGAAAACTCTATTTAAGTGAATCATATGTTCATCAAAAGTTTTAGAAAAAACAATAATATCATCAATATAAACCATGAGCCAACCTTCAATAATTTCTTGATGGAAAGTGTTATCCATGACTTTCTGGAAAACTGAAGGAGCATTTTTAGGGCCAAATGGCATCCTAACATACTTATATATTCCCATATGAGTAGCAATAAGCAAAAAATTTTGAGAATTTTTCTCAACTGGAACTTGATGATAACCTTTATTACCATCCAGACAACTAATAAATTTTGCACCTTGCAAGGTAGCATGTATTGAATTAATTCTGGGTAAAGGATAAATATCATCAACAGTATAAGTATTTAAAGCTCTGTAATCCCCACATAATCTAGCTTTATCTTTTTCATATGAAATTAAGACTGGGGAGATGACACAATATTTGGGGGTGACATCCACTTTCTCAATGATATTCATTTTCAATAATGTTTCAATATTATCTTCAACATCTTTTCTTTTTGATGGAGAAGCAGGATATGGTTTTTTCTTAAGGGAAGGAGGAATATCACTCAAATTACAGGATAAGGTAATTTTCATTTCTTCTTGAACAATTCCCAAGACATAAGAACCATGAGCAAAAGCCATAGGGAAAGAGGTAATAGAGGCAACAATAGAATCCTTTTGTTCATTAGTCAAATGATCACCAAAAGAAGCGGTATTTATTTCATGTAATAAATCATCCATTTCAGTTGTTGTTCTACCTTTACATTGGGTCAGTGAGTTACAAGATTTCAACAAATTCCCAGAAGGTTTAGGAGAAGAAATTTTGAATTTTCTTTTCCCATTCATTCCTAAGGTAAAGCAATTATTTGCTGGGTCCAGTTTCACACCAAACATGGTTAAAATATCATTTCCCATAATAAACCAATTGCTCAAATTATCATTTTTCATGACAACAAACTCACAAATAGCTCTGACAAAACCACCATTATATTTGAAGAATACAGAGGTTTTGTATTTGCCAGTAGGGAATAAGGTAGAACCATACCCTCTCCATTTTTCAGAAGTTATAGGCAGTAATTTACTCAAATATTCCTTATCCACTGAAGCTAAAGCTTTTTCAGATACTACACTTCCTCCAGCACCAGAATCAAGAACTACATCAACATTTTTACCATTAATGATAACAGGTGCCTTTAAAGGGGATATAGGAATAGAATTGTTAGTAATATCTTTAATTATCTCAGCATTTTCTACTGAAGATAAATTCAATACACAATCTTCAGATATATTATTTAAATAATGGACATCATGTTCCAGCATTAAAACATCTTTAACAGATTCATTGTCATAGGAGATATTACTTTCACAGTCACTGGAAGAATTATTGACATCAAGTTCAATTTCATCAGTGTCTTCATTTTGTTCAACAAGATGAATTTTCTTGTCACAAACATGACCCTTCTGCCACGGTTTGTTACATTTATAACAAGTATTTGTTGCATATTTTTTAGGTGCAACTGGGGCAGAGGGTTTACCAGATTTTTCTGGGAGCTTTATAGAAGGTTTATTCTGATCATTATAAGATTTACTAAGGTAATTCTTTGGTTCATATCTATGGTTGAGTAGTACTTCATTACAGATATTAATGAAAGAAGAATTTTCCCTTACATGCTCAGTTCTAGCAACAATCAAATCCCTAAGAGAATTTGGTAATTTATACAAGATTTTATCTCTCCAAATATCATAATCCATCTTTGGATCAATTGCTCTAAGGATTTTAGTTAATTTCATCAGAAAAACAATGGGCTTTTCAACAGAGGAGGATACATATCTAGTATTCTCATACAGTCTTTGCTGAGCTAACCTGAATTTTGAACCACCAAACTGATTCTCAATCAAGGATTTCCAATCATTCCATGTATAATGATTGTTATCTAAGAGGACAGATTCATACCACATCAAGGCTACATTGGAAAATAAAGAAATTAGCTTAGAAACAATTTCCTCATCAGGTAGTTTATAAGATCTCTTTAAATTATCAATTCTTTGGATAAAGTGTTGCCAATCAGAGGAAGAATCACCATCAAAGGTAGGATATTGGTCTAACTTAGGCCAATTTTTCTGACTACTGGGATGGTCCACTTTTTGGTTTGAATTATTCATTAGTAATAATTCCTGAAGTTTAGCCAGGTGTTCAGAAATTTCATTATTTACAGAAACAGCTGGTGCATGACCATCACAAGATTTTTTGCTAGTAGCAAAAGATTTTACAGACTCATTGTCAGTTTGTTTAATGGTTGAAATATGAGGAAGAAAGGATGAACTTTGTTCAGGTTTTTTCCCTTTATTTTTATGCAGCTTACTGGCAGAAATCTCATTTAATTCATTATTGATGGTTAAGGTTGAGAACTTTTCCTGTAGGTCAGACACATAGTTTCTTATTCTTGGAATTTCAGACATCTGGTCATTCACTTTTGCAAGAGATAGAACATTTCTGTCCTCAGAAACTGAGTGTTTGGTACTTAGTGCATGGAAGTCATTTTTTAGTTTCTTCAACTCATTTTGTAGAGATTTTATTTCATTTTTGAATGAATAATTTTCCTCAATAAGGGGTTTCAATTCACTCAATGTCTTATGCAGACTGATATTTCTATCTGAGATAGCTCTATGGTCACTTCTTATTTGTTTTTGTTGACTAAGAACAATATTCAAGGTTTCTTTGATTTTTAAATAAGCTGTATCTTGTACAGAAGAACTCACTCTACATTGCAAGTGTAAATTATTTAATCTATCATTTTCATGGATTAACACATCTCTCACATGTTTGTCTTTCACAATATTAAAATCAAGGGTATCTTTCAAAATTTCCTCAGAAGTTTTTTCAATTAAGTTATAGATTTCAGGGGGAACAGAATCATTTTTAATTGCAAGAGAAGGATTAATTAAAGATGTAGAAGTTAAATGTAAAGGTTCATCAAATGACAATTTACTAATTACATCAATAGGGCTACTAGTTACAGGAAGCTGTCTTTTAACAGGTTTAACTGTTCTTTCACCATGTTCAATAATATTACCTGCAGAAGAAGATTTATTAGAAAACATACCCAAGTGACTATCAACCAAATTACTTACCATGGCAGAGGAGGAAACTTCCCCTGGGACTGGGTTTGGGATTGTGCTTGGGCCTTCTTTCTCCTGCTTTGTTGGTAGGGATGAGGAGGTGGATGGAAATTGGGTGTTCTGGATGGGCCAGGCTGATGATGGGGAGGGTGTTGCACATTCTGTTGGTAGTGACTCATTAGATAATCCCATTTCCATTGCTCTACTTCCATAGTATTTGGATTTTGGATGGTTGATCTGGGTGGCTGTGAAGGTTGAGCCTGAAATTGAAGCTGATTGGGAGGCAATTGAGGAGGGGCCTGGGCCTGAATCTGGTTCCTGAGTTCTTGGACCTGATCCCACAATGTGTCTACCTTTGCTTTGTACGTCATATTTTCTGTCTTCAACTCTTTTATATGACTGGATAGGTTGCTGATTTGTTGTGGCAGAGGAAGCTTTTTTATTTTGAAGCCTTTTGGAAGACCTTCTTGAGGCACTAGAGGCTTTACTTCCTTCTGTGGTACTGGGGGAAGGGGGTTTGGTTTGTTTGCATTTCCTGTCATTTCCACATCCTGCAGTATGTGAATTCTTTGTGTTAACATAAGATTTTTTATGACCAACTTTAGAAGAACTTACAGTGTCAGCATCATAGTCAATTTCTATTTCATCCACTTGCATGTTATCCATTTTTTCTGTCAAATTGTTGGACATACTAGTGGGAAGATTAATATTTTACTTTGTACTTTATAAAAAAAATAATCAAAGTTAGTCAATAATTGCTCCAAATAATATAAAAAAAATTTTTTAATTAATTAAATTATAGAAAAAATAACTTTCAATATAAAGTAATAATTAAAAAAAATTAATTTTTTTTTTTTTTTAAAAAATGGATTGCAAGTTTAAATTGGGAATAACAAGTTAGTTAATTCAACCAATTAATTACCAATATTAAATATGGCAATATATTGGGACTAAGCACAATGTACTTTTAAGTCAACCAAAATTAACAATAATTAATTAATAAAAAAAAAATTAAATTAATAATTCAATTTGTATTAATAATAATGTCAATTCTTCTAGGACTAAGAGGATTTAACACTCTATAATGGTCAACTAGGAAAAAAAAAAAATTTTAAAATTGAACACTTACACTCAGTGAATCAGCAATTAAGCCACAATCACTGTTATTGCAATAAAAATATAGTAATATGAGTGAGAGGCACAAAGGTGAACTTACTATAGTGATCGAAAAATCACTTCAAAATAATATAAAAATTAATATTATATAAACCTAAGATGTCGAACCCAAGTTCGAAACACAGTCGCGGCAAAAGTTTCGTTTTGCTAGGTGGTCCGTGCGTTTTGTCGTTCGTCGCCAGGCTTCGATTGTCGTCGTCGTTTGGAAAGGCCCTCAGTTGTCGGCCGGTCGTCTAGAAGAAGGAGAAAATAGAAGAAGGAATGAGAGGAGGAGAAGGAGGAAAGGAGTATGGGTAATAAAAAAATAAAATTTAATAAAATTATTTAATTTATTGAGAGAAAAACAACGATAAGTGAGCTGGGAGGTGACAACAACTTGGTTTTATTAATATTAATATTATTTAAGTAAGAGTTCTGCGCGGCAACCAAAATAATTACTATCAGACTTAAAGCAACCTTTAAATTGTTATATAAAATTTTAATTAGAATTTTATTACTAATAAAAAGAATATAAACGTAATATAAAAATTGTATTTAATTGTTGAGTGTATAATAAGTGATAAGGCTACAGGGGATTATCCAAGGCCCTTTTATAGGCAATGGGCCCTCTGAAGCGCTATTATATCAGTAAATACAATGATTAGAAAGGAATAAAACAAACATATCAAAAGAGTAACTGAAACATAACAATATAGAGAAAAACATGAAACAATTAATTAAAAGCCCAATTAAGAATTCAATTTCCCCGCCATTAATCCCCAAATCAGTAAGTGACAATAGTAAATAACTAAACAAGAGTGGAAACATAGGAACTATGAGAAATATAATTCCCAACAGATGGTACATCCTGATTAGAGGACATTTTAAGTGAAACAAAAACAAAAAAAATAATTTGACGCAACAAAACAAGCAATTAATCTCAATTTAGTCCCAATTAATTTATTTGTTTTTTCTAACACAATTAAGGGTCAAAAGAAGCGTCCTTAATAATTGTTTAGTATCATATGAGAGGTATTAGTTAATATATAAATTTAAGTAATTAATTTAAATATATTATAAATCAAATTTACACTTGTAATTATAATATATGTTTTTTAATTAATTAAATATAAATTTATAATTATTAAATACATAAAAATGCGCCATTATTTATAGAATATATTATATTATGCTCAATTTAATTGTATATAAAAATATATATAACCAATAAATTTAATGTAACATTTGTATATAATAAAATTCTTATATAATTTCATTATGTTAATAAAATATTAAGTTATATTCATTAAATACAAGTCTTACCCATTCTTTAAGGTTTTATAATTTATATATCATTTACTGGACTCCTGGAATAGCCTGGCTGACAAAAACCCTTTTACATATTATTAGATCAGGGTACATATGTTTTTTCTCCTATTCAAATATTTCTTGAAATTTGAAGACGTGTACCCTGATCTTCAGCCAATGATCAGGGTACACCATTGTATTTTTACCTGCAACCATGTGTTCAGTGATATTTGAAGAGGTGGACCTTCATCTTTGGCCAAACATCAGAGTCCACCATTGTATATTGGCCTTGATAAAAATTGTTTCAGAGATTTTGAGAAGTGTACCCTGATCTTTGCACAAAGATCAGGGTACACATGAGTGGGTTTACCACTATATTGTTTCCTTTCAACACATTGTTCTTAAAAATTGAAAAGGTGTACCTTGATCTAAAAGCAAAGATCAGCGTAAACATGTGTATTTTTGCTTCAATTCAAAATTTTTATGAAATTTGTAGAGGTTTACCTGAATTTTCACATATATTAATCCTATCACTGGACAACCTATTCCGTCACCTGCAAAAATTAAAGGACATGGATTATATTTCCTGGATAATAGATGTATAATCGATTTTGGATTAGGAAATGGAATCATTGAAACAGTTTGGAATTCTTCTTACAATAATCACCAAACCACAAGGCTCCTCCAGGTTTGGAATCTTGTCAAGACTTCACACATTTCGGTTGCTCTTTCCAGATCAGTCAAAAGTTAATCCAACAAATAAAAAAGTTAAAAAAAGAAGAAAAAGGTAATAAATTTAAAAGTTCTTTAGGTAGATCTAAAAAGTATGGGGATTTGTAGAGTCACCAAATATTTAATATTCTTCCATAAATTTTTAATAAATAAATATGATATTTCAATTTATGAATTTAAAGTAATGGGCCAAAGACCATGTGTTGTATAAAAGGTAATCATGATAACATTAATTTGTTTCATGGGGTTCCTCTAGCCTATATCTGTGGAAAGTCCCAAACCTAGTTTCTAGACTTGATCTGCATTTTGGCATGAGGAATTGTCATTACTTTAAAAGTAGTAAATTTTACATATCTTATTTATATATTAATTAATTTATGTAATTATATTAAATTTTGATGACTTTCACCCTTTACTTCAATAAAATGCAGGGGAGGGTATTGCCAATTTTTTAAATCTGACATGTGAAATTGATGACTTAGAAAAATCTGGTGGTACCCACCCCTTGTTTCAATAAAATTCAGGGGATGGTATTGCCAATTTTTTAAATCTAACATGTGAAATTGATGACTTAGAAAAATTTGGTGGTACCCATCCCTTGTTTCAATAAAATTCAAGGGGAGGTATTGCCAAATTTTCAAAAGAGATATTGAATTTTATTGACTTAGAAGTATTTAGATAAGCAAACTTATTGACTTGAAAGTAAAGATAGAAATTTTTTTTTAAATTTTCCAATTTTTGTCAAAATAAAAGTATAAGCAAACTTATTGACTTGAATGTAAAGATAGAAAAATTGTATGATATTTTCAAAAATTTGTCAAAAATAACATACTATATTCAAGACCTTGTATAAGTCAGCATATAAGAAAATATTACCAAAAAGAAATCAAACAAAATTAAATTAACTAGAAAAACAATTTATCAACTGAAAAGGTCAAGTAATTTTTTGATGTCCTCATAAGATTGGCCATTTTTTACACATTCCATAATGAAATCTTTTTTTTAAAACTCTCTTGTTTTTCCAATTCACAAGTAGCCATTTCTCTTTGAAATTGACGGTCTTCTCTTTGAAATTGACGGTCATTTACTCTTTCCATATGCTCTGCCTCAATTTTTTTTTCTTCCAAATCTAAGGCTTGCTGATCTTTCCTTAGCATATGATCAAACTTCATCTTCTCAAAGTCAAGGGCATTTTTTGCAATAGTTGATTTTGCTGAGAAAATTAAATTGAAATAAATAAATAAATGAGTTAATGATTTAGATATATAGTAAACAAATCTTATTATATATATCTTTTTTTTCAAAATAATCCTCAAAGGATCCAAATGAGCTTGTTGAAGTATTACCACGTTTTAATAGATGGTTCAAGTTCATTGAAGTTGAGGCTCAATGCTTTAGTTTGGAGCCTGAGCAAGAGGCTTCAGGAAGTTAATCTAAAGCAGCTTCTAAAGTGGGATTCACATTTCCAGAATCAAGATTATTTAATGGAGATTGAGTTTGAGTAGGAGGAGACTAGAATGAAAGAGAAATTCATAGAAGAATTGAAAAAAAAAGTAAACATACATTTAAATTTTGGGCCTCTGAGGATTCAGATCTGCTGCAATATAATTGTTCTGATTGATAGTCGGGATCATCTTCAGCTGAACTATGGTTAGAAGGTGGAGGGGATTGATCTCCTTCAAGTAAAGATGTTTCGGGAGGATTATAGGAAGGTTTGGATCCAGAGGGTATATCCTTAGTAGTATTGTGTATAAACCAAGGGTTTACATCAACTTGTGAGCCAAAAAGATTATCCATTTCCTCATAGAAAGGACACATGACATTGAGCCTTTCGGAAACAGTAGTAATTCCAATCTCCAAATCATCATTGTCAATACCAAAGCCAGTTTCATTTGCAGCATGATGAGCCTTTTTGTATTTTGATTGGTAACTCTTAAATCTCTCCTTCATTTGTTTAGGATTGATATGGATTCTCCCCCTTGTTTTCTTCCTTACTTCATTGGCCATCAATAAGTAGCCATTAACCTTTGAAGAAGGTGGACGTTCAATACAAGTGGACTTTTCACATCCAAAACATGCTTCAAAATTTGATTTTATTTTAAGTAAGTTGATTATGATGAGATAATCATCCTTTTTAAGCTGACCTGAACCTTACTTTGATTTTTGAGGTGTAGGGCTTGCTTTACGAGGAGACTTTTGTGACAAAGCAGATTTTTGAGTTACCTTTTGAGATTTGGAATGTCTGGGAGGCATAATGAAACTGGCACATAACAAGAAAAAAGATTAAGAGGTAGAAGAAATAAGTAAAAAAGAATGTAACCATGCCTGGTCAAAAATGTTGAAAATGTCAGGAAGGGGTGTGTGCCGAGGATTGATGGGTAGGTAGCAAGGAAGGTCAGTGTATCACATGTGATAGGGATGGTATGGGAAAGAAAGGGATGATGTGGCCAACATGTGGTTTTGAAAAAAAAATCACAAAAAAAGTGCTGATCTGAGGTCAGAACTGACACTCATTTTTGAAATAAGTGATTTTTTTGCAAAATTTAAGTGCTGATTTGGTTTGAAATTTGCACTTAAGTTAAGTGCGGATTTTCCAGAACTGACACCCCCTAATGTACTTCGCCAGTTTGCCTATGAGATTTTGGCCAACTCAACTGATGAGTATGTTTGCATAGCTGAAACCACTTCACTAAAGGCATTGAAAACTTTTGTTAAAGACATCATATCTTTATACAAAAGTGAGTATTTACAAGAACCAAACGCTGTGGAGAAAAACAAGATTTTAAGGGAGTACAAAGACAGGGGGTTTCCGGGATGTCTTGGCAGTATTGATGGGATGCACTGGGAGTGGAAAAATTGTCCCCAGCCTAGGCTTGTCAGTTCCAGGGGAAGGAAAAAACTTTAACAATGATATTGGAGTCTGTAGCAAGAAAAAACTTACAAGTTCGGCACGCTTTATTTGGATCACCTGGAGCTTTAAACAACATCAATGTTCTTCATCTCAGCAACTTGTTTGATAAACTTTTGGGGGGTTAGAGAGTTCTACAATATTAAGCAGTAGACACAATGCGAGATGGGTTGGTTCTTCTTTTCAATTTCTAATAAGGAACGCCTGCCACTCTTATTTTTAAAGACAACGCAATAATGTGTAACACTAATATTTGATTAGAAAGTTTATAAGTTGAGAGTTGAGTTTAAAAGATCAGGAAAAACAAGTATTACTATCTGGATATTTCTATTCTTAACAAGTGCTAATATCCACAGATACTCCCTCTTGAAGAGCTCTCTTTGAATATGCCTTATTATAGCAATAAAATAACTCTAATAATAGTCAATCCTAATGAATCTATATATTCTTTCTATGTTGCATTCTTTTACTATACTATATGAAATCCACACACACAGACACACGAATGACAAATGACTCAGAAATATCTTTAATATATTCTCAAGCAATTGATCGCAGAAAATCTAATTTATACTTGACTCTACAATTATTAACTACTCGTATGCTAACTAATTATTTATCAATTATTATGTTTACTTTCTTACTAGATGCCACACCCTATCCCTATCAAATAGTTCTCCTTTTTATATTTTTCCAGCGCTCAAGACACAGTTCCCTAATGGATCTCCAGCGCTGACTCTAGTGCCACATTAGTAAAACAATAACCAATCTATTAGTAAATTACATACACCGCTTGTAACAACTACAGCACCTAAACACACCCTATGCTTACTAACACTAGTACTAACTTGTTTTACTCATACTCTACATGCGTGCTCCTGACTGTACCTTTGTTTTGTTTCAGCACTACTTCCAAGTTAAGACTCCTTCTAATGCTGATCCTAGCCGCCTTGACTCTTGGGTAGCTTTGTGATTGAGTCCCTTCTCTCCTTACTTCATTACTAAGTCCATAGTTCTGACAACTCACTTAACTAGTTAACCTCCTACATTACCTGTTTCAGTAAGTTACCACATTAGCTGTGGTGCAGTGTACTATGCACTTGAGTCCTTCCTTAATTCATAACACACAATTATTGGAAAATCCAAATCCATATTGTTCAGTGCTTGCAATCCTAAATTGATAACACACAATTCCCCATTGTGCGGCGCATCCTGCTGAGAAATCCGAGCGCACAGACCCTCAATCCTCTTCCGCACTTCTATTTCCCTTTGTTCTTTGAAACTCACAAATACATATTATATTTTAGCACTAACTACTGCACTATGAATCCCTTTGTTCTTCCTGGACTATGCGAGCTGATTGGTCAAAAAACCATGCTACCTGCGAGGCACTTACCACAGAGGTAGTCAAGATGGTGTAACATATAAAATAAATAATAGAATTTATAAAAATGGTTACTACCTTGCTGATGGTATTTACCCACCATGGTCAACACTGGTAAAAACAATTTCCCATCCGCAAGATGAGGAAAGCCGATATTACTCTAAATTAAAAGCAAGTGCTAGAAAGGACATAGAACGTGCTTTTGGGGTGTTTCAAAGTAGGTGGGGGATTCTAACTCAGTCATGTCATAAATGGCATATCGAAGAAGTGAAGGAGACAATGACCTGTTTTATAATCTTACACAACATGATAGTGGAAGCAAAATCAGAATCAGATCCTTACCTAAATTAACAATCAATTCAATGTCAAATTTTGACAAACCACCGAGATCCTTCTTTGACAAACAGCTTAGTGAATTTTATTCAGAACAGCCAGGAGCTTCACAATTCCAACACACATTTTGAATTGCAAGAGAATCTGAAGAAACATATTTGGAAAAATAGAGGAATATTTGAATATATACAAAGGGAATAATTTATGATTACTAAATGTTTATATTTATTGAGCAGTGCAACTAACCTAGAAATAGTATCAGGCCGCCCATAAGCAACATATATTTCAGATTGAGATAAGTAGTAATACAAATGTATCAATACCTTTTATTATATAAAATAGTCTTGGGATAAGTTTCCCAAGCCTTAACTATTGAGCAGTGCAACTAACCTATCACATGCGCACCCAATAGAATAACATGAGAATGTAATGGTGTAGTACTAAAAAATTATAAAAACTTGAGATAAATTTATATTATATATATAAAGATTGTTAGCAAGTACCAGCCTTTTTTGTGGTTGGTGATAGCTTTGATGCAGACTTTATATATTTCTTGGCTTCCTTGAACAAGAATATCTTGCCCAGGGAATCCTATATGTCCAAACAGCCTTTACCCAAGATTTTTACCACACCTGGGAGGGAGTCGCAAAAGATATTTGGTGCACCTCCAAAATTTTTTTATGCATCATTGATGATTAGTAGTTATTTCTGAAACTTGTATTTTATCTTTTACAAAGTCTCTTTTTTATTCCAAAATTCTCTGATTGTTTTATTTACAAGAACATAGTGGATTGAAAGCAACTTCAAATCCAAATCAATATATTGTTCTTGTTGATGAGGGAAATTACAAGATATATATTTTATAATAATATATTAAAATAAAAAGAAGTGTGAGTTGAAAATAAAACTTAATATATGTAATACTTGTAAGACATTATGTAAATAATAATTAAAAAGAAGAAAATTGAGTCGAAAGGGATGGAACAGACCAGTATATATAATATATCTGGGCCTCCTAGCAAGCTCAAAGTGTCGTCGGAAGAACCATTTGCTGCTTGCCTGCAAGAAAGAAAAAAAAAGAAAAAAAAGGCAAGAGGAGAGAGGAGGGATATATCTTACCAGTAATTAATTGGAAGAGCCATTTGGTGCTTGCCTGCAAGAAAGAAAAAAGTAAGAGGAAAAAAATAAATAGTAGGTAATTTCTCTCCTCTCACCTATTTTGTTTTTGTTTTTCTTTTTCTTTTTTTCTTTCTTGTAGGCATGCACCAAATGTCTCATCTGATTAATTTACTGGTAAGTTATTTCCCTCCTCTCTCCTCTTGCCCTTTTTTTTCTTTTTTTTTCTTTCTTGCAGGCAAGCAGCAAATGGCTCTTCTGACTACATTTTTGCCTCACATACTCCACACGGTAACCCAAAAGCCCTTTCAGCAAATGGCTCTTCTGACTAATTACTGGTAAGTAATTTTACTCCTCTCCATACAAGTAATAAATATATTAAGTTTTTTTTTTGACTCACACTTCTTTTTATTATTACTGCTCTTTCATATTCATTTTGACTCACTTTTATTTTCCTTTAATAATTATATATATTTTAAAATTCACAAATAAAACAATAATTAACAAACTAAATCAAGAGTTACTCTTTTCAATCCACCTCCTTTTCATGTCCTCCTTCATTTTTTGTAAAAGCTCCAAGTCTTCATCAGTACAACAATTATTTTCTTTAAGTAGTAGAAGTTGTTTCATATCATTACCTTTCATTTCACTTAGATTTTTCTCTTTGTCCAGTTGGAGGTGCTCTTTTTGAATTGAAAGTTCCTCTTTTGTAAGTAGAATTTTCTGTTTGGTAAGCTCATTTTGTTTTTCCGTTAACTTCATTGCTGATAATTGATTTTCTGCCATTTTACCCATTTGCAAAGCCAGGTTAGTTTGTCTTGAGATTTCTTGCTTCACTAATACAGAATCTTTTTGAAGATTTTAGACCCAGAGGACATGGATAAAAGGCTGATTGTGGGGTGCCACTACATGTTTCCAATTTGATGTTGCTGCTTGCCTCTTCTACTCTATTGATATCACTTGAGTATGTGTTACTAGATTGAAGATCCTTACTTGTATTGAGTCTCCATTTAAGAACATGTCTAAGTTTGTCCCATGCAGTTATGCTTTTAAAAGATGATTTAGTTTGTTCTTGATAAAGAGATAGTGCAAGCCTCATCCAGTCACTGGGTGAGCTTCCACTAGGTGGGTTTCTTTCAATTGAGTTATAGATAGTGCTGAAATTCAAGGTGGGTGTGTAAAGGGCTTGCCATCTAAGGTTGATTATTGAAAAATAATAAACAAGTTTTAATAAAAATGTAAGTCTACAAATTAAATAAAACTTACCGGATTCTAATCTGTTTATGATATCTATATTGTGTCTTGCTATGCTCATTAAAATGGCTTTTGATTTTCCTATAAAATGTCTCCCCAGATTGGTATGTAGAAAATTCCGGTTTCTCACTAATAAAAATCCATGATATAGCAAGTTGTTCCTCCTCATGTTGAGACCAATTCAGTGACTGTTTTCTCTTATTTTCAAATTTTCTGGAGCTTTGAGGTGTAGACATAGTTTAGAAAGTACTATAATATAAAAAAAGTGATAATTTTGGTGTGATGTGATGATGAGAAGTGAGAAAAGTTATGTTTGGTAAGAAAATAGCGAGTAATGAAGTGTTTGGTAAAAGTGAAGATTTAATGAATTGGAGGTAGTGAGGTGTCAGGAGGTTTACCAAGTGAGATGAATTACTGAAAAAATGGCAGGGCAGAAAATGAGTTCCACTAATGATTCAATAATTCGTGGAAAGATCCACGATTTACTGCAAAAATTACTGATTTGACCCTTTACCGAAAGACTGAAAATAGATGAGTGTGGAATTTTAGTGGCTATTTTCTGTAAAATATGCATACCAAACGGGTTTACTGAAACGAGTGGAGATGCTCTAACGAATAGTGTTGGTAGTGCGAGTACATCGGAGACCTTACCCTGGTTCAGCAAGGCATCATTCTCTACAGTTGAAGTAGTTAGATACAGCCATATTAGAAATGGTTCGTGCGAAAAAAAATTGTGGACGGAGTTGCCCAGCACTTTTGGCGCATAAAACTGACATATCGTGTCAAATTATTGTCAAAAAAAACTTAAAACTTGTACAAAAACACTGAGGATTTGTCACAAGTGCCAGTTCTTGTCGGATTTTTGCATTAAAAGTGCTGGGCAACTCTGCCCACAATTTTTGTTTTCGCACAAACCGTTTGTAATATGGCTGTATGTACATAGTTGAACGATATGCAAGTAATTACTATTTTTAGAAAGCTAAGTTGTCGCTGGATAACTGCCATTTATTTATTTCATGTTTAAGAAAAATATTCATGGGACTTTATCTTGTTTGATAAGATGTAGCTTGAAACTTTAAGAGCCGACAAGAAATCTTCTCGAGACAAATAAAAAAAATTTATAAAATCAAAGAAGAGCTGGGATCGATTTTAACAGCAAGTAGCAAATTTCTTTACCCTGTAAGCACGTAAAAGCATTGAAAACTAATGGTTCCCGTTTATGTGAACCGACTGGGTTTTCAAAATACAGTCAAATCCGCAAACATTGAGACGAAAATGAAAATTTTCGAAAATTTATTGACAGCCCAAAAGTTAGCTGCCGTATTTTTCGACAGCATCAGTTCATTTTATGACAATTAGGTTGACATTTTTTCAACTCAAATGATGAAGGGCAGGGATGCAACAAAGTGTTAGGTTTAGATTAGTGAGAACCGCAACTGCGGCCTTTAATGTATGTAGACTGTGTGCGCGAGTCCCCTCTCTTCATTCTGACACGGGGTGAAGAGAGCGAGCTTACCATTGGGGCTGTGGGATTCGGGTGCACAGGGCATTACACAAAGAAATTAACATGATTTTCAAAAAATGAATGGTAGATGTCAAAAAAATACTGTATCTCTACTTTTGGGCTGTCAATAAATTCTCGAAAATTTCCATTTTTGTCTCAATGTTTACGAGTTTGATTGTATAGGTACTACAGCTAAATTGAAAAAGGTTGGTGCAGCTTTTCAAAATTTTGCTCAATTTACCCAGCATTTTTGGTGGGCAATAGTCTAGCGGGATGAAGTAACGAGGGAAAATGCTGGGTAAGTTAGACAGAACTGTAGAAAACTGCACCGATCATTTTCAATCTAGCTGTATATTGTAAAGATATGCAGAGAGAATAGTACTAGGATACTCATCATAGATGTTGCTTTACAAACAATTGGTGAAAGACAACCGCTACTACCACTAGCCATTCAACAGATTGAGTCGCATTGATTAAAACATCGGGATACCATAAATATTCAGAATATCTTACACTACCAAATTTGTTTGTTACGCCGTGTGGCGTAACGGAGAATTATAGACTCCCCCTTGTGCACTCTGTGCGACAGGAGGGCAAGAGACACCCCTGAACATGTACTCCTCTTCTGCCCTGCCCATGTAGTTCCCAGAGCCCAACTCATCCTAGAAGCAAAAAAACATAAAGTTTCTTTCCATACCTCCCTCCCCCATTATATCACACGTAGCTTCCTTTCTTGTAAATACTAAAAGAGTCCCAAATAATTTGCCTCTCCCTACTTAGTTTTTCTCTCTTAATAGTCCTCCTCTCTTATTGCACAGCTTCTCATCCCATCTGTTAGCCTTTCCCAAAGATGTACATTACAAGTAGTGCTTTTCTTCATGGCCCTTTGCTGGGTGAGATTGTAAGAAATTAAAAAAAAAAAAAACGGTTGTGTAACAAATACATGACAATTATTATTGATTGCTAGGGAACATAAAGATTGTTATGTATTTATTATGCAACCGTCACACCACTCTTACGCATTTGTTACGCCTTGTGGCGTAACGAATGGTGGTGGTAGTGTATTATCTTTAACACTTAGCACCTCCAGGGGGGATTTGTATGCACGGACCTAATTTACCATGCCATGGGGGAACACTACAAACAATGGAAGGTTAAAGAAGGCACACGCACGACATATATACTAACAAAACGATAACTTACGCGTCTTTAGGGTATGCAGAGACAAAACAGGAAAAAACGCAGACACTGATAATCTGAAAGCATAGAAGTGACTACATTGAGTTTTTGGATAAAGATTGAAGAGGAAAATTTCAGAGGTATTGAATTATGGTTCTTACAGCCAATGGCGCAATTGAATCGAATGTCAACCTCATTTTACTGTTGTTGGTCAATGTGAAAATGATGAATGTGCCTGTGAGCGCAAAATAAAACCACAAGATGTAAGTAAAGTAGATACCATGCTAGTAAACAGTAAGCATTTGTTTTTACTTGATAATAATATCCAATGTTGGCTAAAAAATTATAGAAGATTGTTGCACCTTCTGGGGAGGATGGGTGAAAAGGTGAGAGGCCATTGCTATTTGTATGTTGCCAAAAACCACAGGGTACGTACCGTCGGATAGGTCAATATTTTTTTTTTTTGTTATTTCCTTTACACAGACATACAGCCATTCTTTAAAATAAACTCAATTTTTGATCTTAAAGGCAGTGCGACGGCTGAGTTGAAGTTGTTATGTCAGGTCCTCTCTCGGTGACAACTTTAACAACAGGTGATCAGTTTTAAGCTGTCATTCTTTATTTACTTGGGTAAAAAAAAATTCACTCTTGGGAAACATAGTTAAAAGATAATACAGTGGTAGAATGACCTGAGAGCTCAAAAATAGACGTACAGTCTAATAAAAAGACTAACTCATAAACTCTCTACTAGCATGGTACAGCCATTTTTTTATTTTTATTTTTTGATTCTTACAATCTCACCCAACTCGGGGTATTTTTTTTTTTAATTTTGTACAATCTCACCCAACAAGGGGCATGAAGGAGAAAGCAGGTAAACTAAGTAAATAAAGCTAAATACATGGGATGGTGACTAAGTTGGGAGAGAGCTAAGGGCAGTTAAAAAGGGAAACACAAGGGTGAGAAAACAAAGACTAAGTAAGAGCTATTGGGATAAGGGTAAATTATTAGGAAATCTGCCAGTCTCAACAAGGAATTTGGCCACAGCGAACATAGCTGGAGAAGAAGAAAGAAGAGAAGAGGTGGAAATGGGCAATTCGAGTTTAGTAAATTCACTAAGTAAAGAAGGGCGAGAAGCAGAGTGGGCAGGGCAAATAAGGAGGACGTGTTCGGGGGTGTCAGGGGCGCAAAGATTGCATAACGAGCAGAGGGGCAAATCCACTGCTTTGAATTTGTGAAGGTAGTGATTAAGAGGGGAGTGGCCCGATCTGCACTGGACAAAAGCAGTAGCGTGAGCCCTAGGAAGGGAGGAGGGCAATGGGTTCAAATTTGCCCTGAAGTTTCTTCAAAGCTTGTGGGGGAGGGAAATGAAACAAAAGCGAGTGTGAGTGAGATTTAATAAAGGATTTCAAAGAGGAAATGGAGGGGGGGGGAGGAGAAATGGAAGTGAAAGACTCAGCAGAGGGAGCCAGGGGGTGAGACCCATTAGCTAAGGCGTCAACAAGCTTGTTACCTGGGATACCTTTATGACCCGGTCACCATTGCAATAAAATCTTTAAAGAGGGGTTGTGACTGAGAATGAGTAAGGAAGTCTGAATGATAGCTTTGATGATAGAATTTTTGGGTGAAGAAGAGGAGAGGCAAGTGAGTCAAAGGATTACCAATTGGTTATCTGTGACAATGGTGAGGGAGGGGATGAAGCAAAGGAAAGGGTTGGAGAGGAAAATGCAAAGGCCTAGGAGGATCCCAGCCAATTCAGCTTCAAATACGGAGAAAAGGGAGGCATCCCCCAGCCGCGTGAGCATGGGGAGAGGAAGGCAAGGATCAAAAGCGGCAGCATAGACGCCTTCTTTAGACTTTGAACTGTTGGTGTAAACAAAATGGGAATGCAAGGGGCGCAAATACAAGGAGGACTTGAGTTGGAAAGGGCCTCCTGTTTTGAGGGGGCAATGATATGACTAAACATGGGAGGAACCCATGGGGGCCACATTGCAAGAGAGTGGGAGTCCATATTAGGGGGTATGAAAGCTAGAAATTTGTAATTATTTAAAAGGTATTTAATGACACAAAAATAAAGCTAAAGAGTTGACATTAATTCTCAGTAAAAAGGTGTTTTTGGGGCACAATATGGCATATTTTAAAAAATAATCATGGTTGATTTGGTGGAAAAAAGAGGTATTTTGAAATGGAAGATTTCTAACTTTGATACCCCCTATTGTTGAGAGGGAAATGGGAGGGAAAGCGATGGGAGGATGTAAGGACATGGAGTGGTGTAGAAAAGAAAAGTTCTATAATACTAAGCTATAGACACAATTCAGAGATGGGTTGGTTCTCCTTTCTAAATCTAATTCTAAAAAGAAGCGCCTGCCACTCTAATATTTAAAGACAGTGAAAACATGTATTGTAAGTCTGGTTATCTATATTTTTTTATATGGAGGAGAAAGTAGGATAAGTTTGTAGAGATCTTTTAAAAGAAAAAGGGGAAATATATTTTAAAATAAGCAATCAAACTGTTAGCTAGGTCTATTCTCAGTAGGCGCTAGTATTCTCAGCCACTCCCTCTTGAAGCGCTCTATCTAATACTATCCTTACTCTAGCAACAAAATAACTCTACAGCACTACTTCTGGTATGCACACCCAATATGTACAAAAATAAAAATATATCTATTTCACCTTTTTATTTAAAAGAAAATATCTACTGTTATTTATTTACTAACTTTTTTACTCTTCCACACCACACTATTTACAAGTGAGTGCTTATATACATTTCTATGATCAGCGCCCCTTTCCTATGTTTCTTTGTCCTAAGGGTTTTCCTACATGAGTTCAGCGCTAATACAAGAATATCAAACAGTATCTAAAGATCTATGTACAACTATTAGCATGGGTTTTGGTTCCACTAGCACTTGAAACTTTTGTGGAAGTAAAGCTGTTAGTGCTAAAGCACACTACATTTTTTGTACATACCCTACGCTTCCTATGATCCTTAAATAAATAATAGGTACTACACTGCCTTTCATACCTATTGCAATGACCCTTGCTGGCAACATGAGTATCCACTAATCATGAAACCCTTTGTGCTTCAGCAGATGACTTTCTTATCTTTTGCTTGAGTGCTACTTGCAACCATTTTGCCTTCCTAGCACTACCTTCTTCCTCTGATGTGTTCTTTGTCTTCATGGGTGGGCATAGCTTTAACTAAAAGCATTGCTGCTATCTAAGCGTAAATTTCATGCCATCTCTGTCGCTGCCATGTAAGTCCATATCATGCATCTAGTGCTGCCCATGACTTCCTGCAAGTACATACTATACCCTTTAAACCTATAGTCCAGATACACATTTCCCTCTATTCTTTACTCGCTGCCACTTGTGAATCCTTTCTGCCCCTAGAAAAAAGTGTGCACGGAGAGTCTATCTTTCCCTGCGCTTTGAATATTCCTTAGTAGCACTTCCGTAACCATCCTACTTAACAACCCCTTTGTTGCACCTTTGAGAATTGAGCCTTTTTGCAGTGCTCCTGGGAACTTTGCTGCATTACTGTGAGATGTGTACCACAGTCTCCCTCTACTTGGGACTGTCCCCAGGCACTATAAAACCAGGTGCATATCTTGCACTTTTTCCTCATTCCTTCTTCTTTTCTTCCCTTACCTTCTAGTTTCACTTTATCTTTCCATACTAATTTCTCTTTCTTCCTCTACCTTCTTCTTATTATGGACACCAATAACACAATTTCCAACAACATCCATCAATTTGTTGACGTGCAGAAAATTGCCATTGCCACTGGTCCTTCCATCAAAGCTGTTCTCACTGGAGCCAAGCATTGCCAACACTTTACTGAGAACAGAATTACTCCATGTTGCTTCTTGAAAGCCTGTTGTGGTAACAGATTCTTCACAGTACAGTAAGTTCTTTTCCTCTTCTTCCTTCCTAAATATCTGGTGCTGACCTCTATTTCTCCTTCTTTTGATAGTCTTGCAACCTCTGCAAAAGTCGCAAAAAGAAATTCAGCCTCAATGGCTCTCCTACCATTTCTGCAGCTGCTGTTACTACCATCATTGATCCAAATGCATCAACATTGACCCTAATGAGCAAGCTGAACATCAAGTGCCCTGCTCCTGCTCCTAAAAGAGCCTGACAAACTCATTGCTTGCCAACTCCAAGCACCATGTTAAATACAACACATCACTCACTCTTCTCTGAAGAGTCAATTCATACAGTAAGTCCTTCTTCTTTTGAAAATTTTTTTCTTTCAATTTCTAAAAAATCTTCCCTTCTTTCCTTCTTATCTTATATATATATATATATTTTTTTTACTGTAGGAGGCTCCTAATACTCCTTATGCCGCTATGCCTCCAGATCTTTGCCTCAACTTTATTATCCCAGACCTAGAAGAAGACCCCTTCTGGGCTATAACACCTTGCGCACCATTTTCTCCCGCTGTCAATACTGAAGTTACCTGGTCTGTGTGAAAAGCCACTCCACCACCTTTTACCCCTGACAATTGGTTCTTGGCTCCTCCAACATCAGATCACATTTTTGAGGAAGACACTCCTTGAATCCACCTACCTTGCATTGGCAAGTCCTAAATCGAGTGGCTGTGGCTCCCTATTACTGCACTTTCAACTGTGTCAATACTGTTTTCAACACAGTATTTACTTACCTCAAAAACACTTTGGCTCTTGACAAGCAGGATATTCAAAATTGCATCACCCTGGTCAAAACTCTAAATTCAACTTATAACAAAATTAATAACAACTGGGAGTACACCTTCCTTGATAAATGTTAAAGTAAGTTTTAGTCCTTTTTCTTATTCTCTATTCTAACACTAATTTTACTTTCTTTCTTCAGCAAAAGATTTCCATTTTAACTCTAAATTATTCCTTGTTGCAGACATATGTAATCAGTGTATTTTACTATTCTTTCCTTGTAATAATAAAAAATTATTATTTTTTTCCCCAAAAAACGTTGTCAAATATTGCCCATGATTTTTTAGTGAGAGTGAGAGAATCCTATAAATTCTTAAAAATAATAATATCTCCTCTGAAAATCTACTTTCTTGACTCCTTCTGAAATAACCTTGAGAGAATAAAAAATTTCCCACATATTTTAATTTGTTAGTGCCATATCCTCTTCAGCCTAATATTCTTGAAGTAAACTCAGATCTTTTCAAGATCTTGCACTCATTAGCACTAACATCTTCCCAATTACCCTTGTTATGCCTTTATTCTTCTGCTGAGTAGTGTCCCTACTTGGATACCATCCAGAGCTTCCTTCATTTGTATCATTATAGTGCCTATAAATAGGCCTTTTATTCCTTGCTTATCCCTTATCCAAACCTAACACTTTCTTAAATCTAATTAGGTATGACCCAATACTGTACCTTACTTAAAGATCAAGCTTGCAAGTTTTCCACTACCATAATTTTAACTGTACTTTCTCTAAGCCTTGTGGTTATGCCGCTTTTAGACCCACTTGTGATAAATGCTTAAATTTCATAAGACTTGCACCTTTTCTTAAGAATGTCCTAGCTCTCCTAATGGCTATATCCAGTTCCCTTCCAGTGATACTTCTAGCACTCCTACTGTTCTCGCTAGATCTACTAGTGCTACTTTGCCGTCTAATGAAACCTTACCCATTGATAGTGCGTCTCTTCCTGCATACTCTTGAAAAGAAATATCTATTCAACCCAAGGCTGAATCACATTCTTCCTCCAAAAAAGAATTTGCCATGCAATCTTGCTTTACATTTGTACCCAACGCTGTAAGAGTTCTTTTGCCTTCTGCACGGCCTTCAAATTTACTAGCAAGTAAGCTCATCATCATATTTTTTCTTTTATTTAATTATACCTGATGTTACTCTATCCCAAGGTCTTAAAAATAAATTTCATTAGGATGGGCTCCTCAACCCCCTCCATTTTTCCATTCAATGCAAATCTTCTTTTGCCTTTGCCTTATTTACAACGCTATGTCATCCTCCTATAATTGCGCTCCTGCATTCTTGGATAACAAATTGAATTCCCGCTATAATCACATAGAAATGATTATTCAGTTAATGAGAAAAATTAGGTCTACTTCTATTCCTGATTTTCATGCCAATCCCAATAAATTTATTTTTCCAGAAGAGTGGAAAGGATTCCCTAGTAGTTTTGATGCAGACTCCATTTAGTCCTGAATTTTCTTCTAACCTCAATTGTTTGCCGCTTTAGTTCTTGTACACAGATTCTTTAAACTATGCTTTCCCTTCACAATTTTCATACATCATAACTTATCATAAAAAAATCATAAGCAAAGTGCATTGCACTTGTAACACACTTGACTTTCCTAAAAAATTGAATTAACACAAAAATGAGAGGAGAGCGCTGCCTGTTCTCCCTCTACTTTCTTTAAATAATTTTTTCCCCCCATAATTAATTGTTACTACTGAGATTTTTGCAAACCCAGGTCTCTGAATTGGGTGCTCCATCTGCCAATATTCTTCAACTAAGTTTCCTGCCTTCTGTTAAGTGTACTGTGGCCTTCTGATTCCCCCAAAAGCCATTCCTCTATCCAGTTGACCCCTTTCCTCATATCCCCTCTAACGACTAAACATCTTAAATTCACAAAACTTAATTTGAGCGCTAATTCCAACCACTTATTCAGCCATAGTTTCTTTACAATTGCTAGCACCCTATCCATCACAGTTGCATCATAGCCTCCTAAAAAATACTTCTGATAGTTTATACTCTTCTCACAGAGCTTAAAACATAAATTTGGTAGTTTTGCCTCATTCAGGAGGTACTTCTTATGTTACTGATATCCCTCTTGGGTAGAATATTTTGATCTTATTGGCTGCTACACGTTGTCTCCATTCAGTACCATCCAGCTCTTCTAGTAAGTAAGACCCTCCATTTATTTGTTTTCTGATCCTATAAGGACCGTTCCATCTTTGCACAAACATTTTTTCCCATTGAATTTCGAGACTTCTATTGTATACCAATACAAAATCCCCTGGTTTCAATGGTTCCCTTAATCTGTGCGCTGGAAGCTCATCCCAATATTTAACTGATTTGTCCTGGATCTGCATCATCCTATCATATGCTTTTTCCAAGAACTAATCCTTACTTTCAAGCTGCTCTAATCTTGCTAAAATACAGTCTTCAGTCAAACACACTTGATCCCAATCACATCCTAGAAAAGATCCAGCTTCCAGATCAATAGGTAATACTGCCCTTTGACCAAACATGAGTTCATAAGGTAAAGAACCTGTTGTCCTTTTTATTGAAATTCTATCTGAAAATAATACTAAAGGAAAATAACTCTTCCATTTAGCCCCATTAGTTCCTCATAGCTTAACAAGCACATCTTTAATTACTTGATGCCCTCTCTCAATAATTCCTTCTGCATCTGGGTAATACGGTGTTTAAACTCAAATTTTAGCTCCAATCCCTTTAACAACTTCTTGGAATTCACCAGAAAATTCAGCACCCCCATCCACAGTTACCATTTTCATTACACCATATCTATACACCCATTCATTCTTTAAAAATTCAGCTACATTACTCACCTTAAGGTTTACCAATGGCACTGCCCTAACCCATCCTGACAGATCATCCCTGGCTACTACAAAGAGCTCAATGCGTCCTTCTTTAATATGAACCACATCTAAGCTAATTCTGCCAAAAATAGTGTCTTCACCTGTTGCTTTCCCCTTTTCCTTAGGATTTCTGTAACTCCTACGCTAGCATTCTGGGAAAGATTGAGCCCAATCCCTGACCTCCGCTCTCATATTAGGCCACCTGAACCTTTCTTTAACCCTTCTATAGGTTTCAGCTTGACCCCTATGTCCTAGATTTTTATGTAATTTTCTGAGAATCTTTTCTTTCTTGCTTCTATCCATTATAACCAATTGCAGCATAGAAGAGAATTCTTTCCATACCTTTCCATCCTTAATAAAGTAGTCTTTAGTGTGCTTCCCTATTTTATGTCATGTGTCTTCATCACAATTTTCTGGTTTACTATTCCCTTCTAGATAATCTTTTAACCAATCCACTTGGTCAGCTGAGTGCTCATTTAATCCATATTTTTCTGATAAAGAATCATCTTCTTGACTGATGATTAAGTCATTTTCATCTGAATATTGAGCCCTTTCATCTGGAGCTCCTCTTGTTACTATGTTAGCTTTAAATTCTAACCCTTGTAAATTTGTTTCCTCATAATCTTTCCTATAAAGAACATCATCCTTAAACCTTTTCTGCTTATCATCATTACAAACGCTCCTAGTTAACAATGATAGTTTTACATATTTCTGGATTCTAGTCATTAGCTTTACTTCTTTGCGGATGTAAAACATTAGTTTTACATCTTTCCAGATGCCTTTATTCCTAAACCTTAGATAAAAATAGTCTATTCCATTTATCTACTATTTATCTTCTTCAAACTCTTCTGCCTCAGAATCTTCTTCACAAAATGGCCTTCTTGACAAAGAATCTGGAATTGTGAAAGATTTTCCTGGCTTATGAACTAAATCAAAAGAAAATAAATTAATCTGTGCAACCCACCTAGTAATTGGGGCATCTTGTAAACTTGGACTACTGATCATTTGCACCAAAAATAGTGCATCAACCTGCAACTCAAAATGTTGCCCCCATAACATCCACTGAAACTTTTTCAAAATCTTTTCAACCCCACACAACTCCAACTTATATTGAGAGTACCTTGAATCCACCTTGGTAAAAGTCTTTGACTCATAAAGGACAAGCCAATCATTTCCTTCCTTTTCTTCTTGCATCAACACTGCGCCAAATGCAGACACACTTGAATCTACCACTAGAGTAATCTTTTCAGCACCTGGCCCATATTCTAATTTCTTCAAGAGAATATCTTTTCCTACAATCTTTTTCAAGAACTCAAAAGATTCTTTACATTCCTCTTCCCAATCCCAAGCAACATCCTTCCTTGTCAAACATCTTAATGGTGAATATAACAAGGCAAAATCACAAATAAGCATTCTCACATAGGTACAAATACCTAAAAACCCCCTAACTTCCATACTGTTTCTTGGTCTTGGCCATGTGAGCACCTTGTATTTCTATTTTTCTTCAATAAATCTTCCCTTCCTACATACAACATGACCAAAAATATCTAGGACTGGTACACAACAAGAAAAATTTGTCCCTGAGACCATCAAACCAACCTCTTCTATCCTAAATAGTACCCTTTCAAGAGTAACAGCATATTCCAAAATAAACCTCCTAATGTATGGGTTCTCCTCTAGAACCTCTCCTCCATAAACAGTTAATGACACTTTTATACTTCCATCATCAATAAAAATTCCTACATGTTCTGGAATTTCATCCTGTAATATCCACATCATCTATGCCTGATATACTGCCACTGAGTTTGTAGCGCCCTGTAGTAGCCTGGTAAACCTAAAGGGCCCCAATGAAGTTTCAAACATAGTCATGGGTCTTGACAACATATCCAACTTGCGCTCATTGTATCCTCCCATTATATCCCCTAATCCATAACATTTTTTTCCTGTAAAAGATTCCACAAATTCCTCTGGAATTTGTGGTAACCCTGCATCCTTAACTGTAACCTTGCATATCTCTCTCAAATCATGAACAAACCTTAAATTTCCATTATGCTTGAAAACACAAAATACTGGACTTGAGTAGCTAAACATTGATTGCTTGTACAAGCCAGACTTTAATCTTTCCCTAAATAGTTCCGTATATTCTTCCCTTATTGCTTCTGGTATAGGAAACACTTTCTTTTGCCACAGCACATGAGGTATAACTGGAACAATATAAGGTTTCACATAAGAGTGCTTCAATAAGCCTCTTTCTTCTTCTGAAAACGCAATAGCTTTTTCCCTAAGTACCATAACCTGTAATAATAAATTCTTTTCTTCCTGAAACAACCAATTCTCTTGTCCAAAGTTAACCATCTGAATTCTCTCTAAAGTTATCCTTTTGGTAGGCATAAATTCTGGCGGAAACTTTTTTAGGGGTGTATCATATGGATTCCTTTATAGCGCTGGCCTCTGCAAAGAAGGGTTCAAATCTGGAATTGTAACATTTACTGGTTTAACCTTAACTACGACTGGTTTATACTTTGACTCTAGACAGTGCCAGCTGTTGCCTTCATTACTTAATATTAGATCTTTTCTAATATAACTTTGAGTTGTACCTACATCATATTATTTTTCTTTCCTTTTTAATAAAAGCATAACAATAACCAAAATAAAAGAAGTTTAAAAATCCAGGCACAATACACTCTATAGTAGTATTACCAAGACACCTATGAAGCCCCACTTTCTGTATCCCTTCTTAGAATGACTGATCACTATCTGGGTTCCTCTTACACTGTGAGATAGTAATACCTAGAATTCCATCCCCTAAAAAAAGATTGGTGCAGCCCTAGAAGATACCCATCTTCCTCCACCTCATAAAATTCCCTTTCCTTCTGTAACCTCACCAATCCAACATACATAGTTTCATAGCCACCATCCTTAGGCGCTACCTAAACCGCTGTTACTGGAATTCTATCATCAGCCATAATCCTGATTCCTATAATTTTATTCAAGAAATAATCTATTGTAGTTGAATAATCCATTATAAATGATGTTCCTAAAGCTGGTTCTACCAAACCCATAGGAAAATAAAAATTCAGGTCTCTCAATGCTCCTGAAACCCACGGTTTAATGTATTCAGCTGCCCCTATAAACAGTATCCTACCTCCTCCAATACCTACGACAGTTCCTTTGCCATCTTTTACTGGAAATCCTAAATCCACAGTGTCCTCCCCTGAAACTACATTAATCTGAGAGCCAGTATATACCAGCACTCTGATCTTCTTCTTATTAATTGTGATTTTTAAATATTATAAAGTACCTGCATAATGTGGTAACTTTGGTAGTTCCATAGTTGCTTGAAAGAATGTTCTCAAAATTCAAACTCATCGCAATTAGAAACCCTTTGCTTCCTGAACTTATCCACAAGTTCATTTGCTACATTTGGAGCTACTTCCATCAGAACCCCCAATAGAACTGAAACCGTCTTTTTCAAAAACTGTGCAACTAAATCCTCTGCTGCTTTAGGAAAATCAGAGTGAACTGGACACTGCATCCTCCATTTTGGTTGAACCACCTTTACTCAAGCTTTGGACCTACCTGGTGGATTCTTTGGAATATTATGCTTGCCTCCTGACATTCCTTCTGCCAGTACTGCTCTTTTCTGAACTACCTCTGGCTCCTCTAACAGTTTCTCCTCAGCATACTGATCCATATCATAATCCATTTTGTTTGCAGAATCATCTTCCATTTCCACATACTCAAGTGACACTGGTGTATTCTCCCTTTTAGTATAACCTACTTCTTCAATATCCTCAGGATTTGCATACTTAACATCAGCCCTTCTTGGTCTACTAATAGTTGATGGAGCAATTTTCTTATGTTTGGCTGCAAAAATCTCCAACGGGGCTGTAGTGAGTGATGCTGAAATTTCCCCCTCTTTTACCTTGAAATCCAAAACTGCACAAATAACTGCAAAATTTACTGACTTTGAGTTTTTATCCACAGGCTCCTTTCCCTTACTAGACTTGATCCCCAGAGTTTTCTTATTAATCAGATTGATGACCTTTGCTCACATCTGCCGGTCCTTATCCATAAAAAGTTTTGTTCCATCCTCTAGCATCAGCACTTTACCCTCTTCAAAACAACCTTATCCTTTTTATCTTTTTGAAGCAAATTACACCTCATCCTTGTATGACCTTCTTTGCCACAGTAATAACATATCATTTAAGAAAATCACAATGGTTGAGGGGTAAATCTGGGCTTAGGTTTAGCTGCTTCACTAAACTTCTTCTCCAACTCTTCAATTCTTGCCATTACATAGTTTGAATACTGTGATGTTGCTTTAACTTTTGGAGTTGAGGCCAAAGAAGGTGGTCCAGTACTAGGCAAAACCTCTATTACCTCTACATCCTCTAAAGAAACCCTAGCCACTCGTCACTCTACCTGATGCAGCTTTATTTCTGCTTCCAAAGCCATTTCCACCTCCTCTAACCCTGGATACTTAAAATCTCCATTCCTCTTTCTAACCATTTCTCCTTCATTATCAAGGCGCCTTTTCACCCAATTGTCGACCTCAGGTGCTAGCACCTCACAAAACCAAAGTAATGACGCACTAGTATCACTAACATCCTCATTACTGACCAAATATTCTACAAACTAGTCAAATTCTTGTCAGAAATTTTTAAAATCTTTAGGGTCTCTGATACACCCTCTAGCCTTTGTCTTATTCACCAAGACATCAAGGTCTTTAATTTTATACCTAGTTTCTTCAGTAAGTTTAGGCCATCTTTTTAAAATTTGGGCTTTTAATGCTGTCCAGTTAAATTTATTGTGACTATCAAGTTCTTCTAGATCTCTTTATATTCATTTGCAACAAAAAATAACACTTGAAGCACCATATCATAATCTGATGCCTCATGTACTTCTGCTGCTTGTTCAAACCTCCTCAAAAAATTTTGAGTGTTGATCCCTGTAAATTGCAAGCTTTCATATTTACACCTAATAATTGTCAAAATCCTAGGCGGTATTGATGCTGTAGAATTGGGTGATTTGGCCCTCTCCTGAGTGACTTTAGATGTAATAGCTGTAGGATACATTCTACCTTTTTTAACTACTATAATTATAAACAAAAACCAAATAAGCACTAAAGGCTTATACTGACTATATTCTTCTTAATACAGCCTTACTCTATCCTCTGATAAAAGCTTGATCCACTTGTTAAAGACCCTAAAACTCTTCCCTTGAAGCACCAGCTTGATTACGTCCTCTTTGACAAAACCCTAAAAAAAAGAAAAAGATAACTGTACTTACAATCTGGATGCCACTGTTGGGACACCAATTTTAGAAAAGAAAAGCTCTATAATACTAAGCTATAGAAACAATTCCAAGATTTGTTTGTTCTCCTTTCTAAATCTAATTCTAAAAAGAAGCTCCTGCCAATCTAATATTTAAAGACAGTGAAATCATGTATTGTAAGTCTGGTTATCTATATTTTTTTATATGGAGGGGAAAGTAGGATAAAATTTTAGAGATCTTTTAAAAGAAAAAGGGGAAATATATTTTAAAATAAGCAATAAAACTGTTGGCTAGGTCTATTCTCAGTAAGAGATAGTATTCTCAGTCACTCCCTTTTGAAGTGCTATATCCAATACTATCCTTACTGTAGCAATAAAATAACTCTACAGCACTACTTCTGGTATGCACATCCAATATGTACAAAAAATAAAATATATCTATTTCACCTTTTTATTTAAAATAAAATATCTACTCACAGGGTGAAAATTATAACAACTTGTAGGCAATTTGTTTTTGAGCAATCTTAAAGTAACCCATAAAGTAGCCTGAAAGAACCTTACAGTGGGTCTTTTAGATCTGTACAGGTAAAAGGTCCACAAGTGATTTTGTATAATTTGAGGAATCAGAGTAGCCAACCACTCCATCAACAAATATTGTTGAATTAAAAGATCCTTTCACTAACCAAAATTATCATTTTTAATAAATCTCTGAGGCAATTTTAATTAAAAAATTTCCCCAAACTTCATAAATGTAGCTAAATTTTTATTTGAATTAACAATCTGATAAGGAAGAAAAATTTCCAAGTGATAATCTTCCTCAAAAAATATAATCCATATAATATGCCATCATAAGTTATTCTACTTATTATCTTTGAATATTGGTAGTTTATAACTTGTGGAAAGGTTTGAAAAAATACATATATAATTTTTAAGGAACCTTTTATGCATATAGCTTTCTTAATAGAAATTTCTCAATTTAGTCAAATAATAAGTATGGATTTTATTGAAATTTGGGGTGATTTTTGAACACCCAGCCAGCCACAAACAGTGCTAAATTTAACATGAAGTCTTAAATTTACCAAAAAAAGATGTTTATATATTATATAATTTTAAGAAATATTTCAAACATCCAATTTTGGTTTAGGTCCCTTAAATTTAATGATATTTGAGTTAGTAAAAATGTGCACAGAGAAATATGTTTTACTAATCCATGAGAGTTTAAAATATCTGGGACCAATTAATACAAGAGTTCATAAAAGTTATGTTTTATATTTATAGGGTCCATTGAAGCAGAAAATAGTTAACACAATTAAAATTTCAAATAAAAAAAGCCCCCCTCACATTTATAAGACCATTACAATTTAATTTAATGAAGAACAAGTTTAAGTAAAAAAATTTCTACTTTCTTTCATGTAAATGTAATAATTTTTTCAATGATTCACTATATATTTGATGGATGTTTATCTATAATTTAACAAAATTTGCCTACAAAAATTGATGTCACATGCTAGCAGGTGTCCCCCCCAAAACAGAACTTCCATTGTTTTTTGATCCATATAGACCTGATAGATGGTGCCATTTTTATTTCTGGAAATAAAAACAAATTTTTAATAATATATCAAAAACATGTTATATTTGAAAATTGAAATGTATTTTAATATCTGAAGTTTAATGCTCTTGTTAAGTGATAAGGATAAAATAAATTATTATACACAATTAAAATAGAAAAATTTTCTTTGAGGGTTTCAATCAAGGCTTCTACTTCCTTCAGCCTTAATAATTTCAAATTTTGTTTAAAAATACTTTCAATAGAATTTCAGTTTCTGCTTAACAGCCTAGTATAAAATTTTTAAAATCTATAATTAAATCAATAAGCCCATGTGCATTGAAAATTATTTTATTAATCATGAATCAGAATTATCAGAAATAAAATTATTATATTTGAGATAAATAATTAGAATTATAATAAAATTTGAAGAAAATTATCACTTTCTTTTGACTTATCCTGTTCATTTGCTTAACTTTGTGATGTTGCAGAAATATTTCTTTTTATAAGATAAAATATTACCCCATTAAGATATTCCTTGAGAAAATTGAACACCCATTTAATATATGCAAGTAAGATGTTAAGGTTTATTAAAAAACTGTTACAAGAAAATTTCTCTTAAATAGAAATACAAATCCATAAAAAAAAAGGAAGAAAATTTTTCACTATCTTTGTAACTACTTAAGTTTTGGCCCTTTTTTCCCCTATATACTTTTTACTTAACCCTTTTGTTGACCCTGCAGGGCCCCCACCAGGCCTAACTTGGGGCTAATAAAGGGCTTACAATATATCAGCTTAGTCTAGTTAAACATTTACAACTTTTATTATGAAAATTTGAAATTTGGCCCACAGCTTTTAATATCTTTACTTCATGACAAAATGGATATCTTTAGCATATTTGTCACTTTTTGTTTCTTTTTCTCTTCCCTTAATACCCCATAATCATATTTTTATTTCATTTCATACTTATCACCACGGGAAATCTAGGGGTGAATTGCTAGCAATCCCCTCTCTTGAAATTTAGAGTGTCCCTTAAATATGCCAGGTTTATGAATACTTTATAAACATAAGTAAATTAGAGTTAGATTTACATTTATTCTCAGATTGATTATAGACAGAATATCAACTGATTCCAAATTATGCACAAGTTGATCCTCCAGAACTTGATTTTGGTCCTCTGATGAGAACAAATTGAGCACAAATTGATCTAACCTAAGCTTATGCATATATAATAATTCAGGATACTTGCTCTATTAAATTTGATAATAAAATAAAATATTGATGAATTTATATAAAAAAAATTATTATGTAAGATATTAAATTATAAATTTAGGCATCATAGGAGGGCACGTAATAGAACTTAATTATACTATGTGACACCTTAATACTGTATGACACAGTTTGAAACATTTAAAACAAAATGAGTCATGATGGGCAATGAAATTGCTTAGACAGACAATTTCAAAATTAATACTGACCATAATACACAAGTATGAAACCTTGGAATCTATCCAATAAAAGATTTTCCTTCTGATAAATGGATTTTTCTCAGTTAATACCTGCTAAAAAGTGTCCTTCTGAGGTTTGTCTGACCTTCAGGGGGGTAATTTGGCCACATCACACTACTTCTATTTCCATGATTGACCAAAACATCATCCTCATTCCCATCTAAAGAGTTGATCTCATCTGACTGTGGCTGATCAAAGGGGTCCACCACAAGTTTAGCCAAAAGTTTGGTGAACACTTTTTTGATGGATAGTGACTAACTGGTGCTTTCCGAAATTGTCCACCTCAAGTTAGGATAAACTTCAGGAGGATAAGTTTATTATGAATACCAAATTAACTGAAGAATACTTTTGCCCTAGCTACTCTGCATCATAAAAGTGTCCAACTGAGGTTTAGCAATAATTCAGGTAGACACTTTTGGAAAGGCACAGTCTGATGGGTTTAATATCTATATATGGCAATAAGTATCAGTTTTTTATCAACATGGAACTAGAATTAATTTAATATGGCCAAAGTGTCCACCTGAAGTTTGGACAAAATACAGGTGGAAATTTTTATGAGGATTATTTGATGAGATGAAGAAAACTTGCAATTACTTTCCATCATAAAATTTTCAAACTTAAGTTTATCAAAAATTGTGGTGACACTTTTGCCAGATCCAGTCATATGGGATCAACTCTCTATATGGCAATGAGAATAAATTTTTAGTCAATCATGGCATTAGAAGTAATTTTATATGGAAAAACTTTCCACCTGATTTTTGGCCAAAAATAAGTTGGAAATGTTTATGAGGAATACTAGATTAACTAAAGAAGACTTGCACCCTACTACTGTCCATCATAAAAGTGTCCACAAGAAGAATTCTCAAACTTGTGGTTGACACCTTTGGCCTGGTCCAGCCATATGGGATCAATTCTGCATATGGAAATGAGGATTTAATTTGGTCAATCATGGTACTAGAAGTAATTTGATATAGATAAAGTGTCCAACTAAATATTGGAAAAAAATCAGTTGAAAACTTCATTTAGTTTTTCAAAAAAAAAATTAAGTAAAATTTTATTCCTGATGATGCCCATTTTATCCAACACCTCTTCTGAGCTTTGAAAGTAGGCATTTAGCTTGAATTTTGAATTTCATATAAAGTCCCTATTATTCAACCTATTTCTTTTTATCCCTTTTTTTTCTTTTAGATATCAATTAATTTTATGTAAAACAAATCATTTTCATAATTTTTTACCTGTATTTAATAGAATTATTAAAGGTTTAACATCACCCTGTAAGCATTTGGCACATGTTTTTTTGCTATACTAATAAAAATAATAATATACTGCTAACAAAAAATTGATCAAATGATAAAATATTAATAAAACAGAAAGATCAAATACCAGTGGATATGTTTTAAAAAAATACCAGTTGCACTGAAGAAGAGCTGCACCCTAGATACTCATCATCAAAAAAGTTTCCAGCACAAGTTTGGCCGAACTTTTGCTGGACACTTTTGGTCAGTTGCAGTCATATGAGATCAATTCTTGCTATGGCAATGAAAAATTTTTTTGGATAAAAAACTTCACTAGAAGTAGTTTTACATAGCCAAATTTTCTACCTAGATTTCATCCAAACCACAGGTGCACAATTTTTTATCTTTGAAAAAAAGTCAATTTAGTACAATTTATCCCTGATGGCTCTCATTCCCTTCAACACCTCTACTGGCCTTTGATAGTAGGAATATTACTTGGATTTCTTTTTTCATATTTGATCCCTTTAACTTAATTTTTTATTCTTATATTGCTTTTGGATATCAATTAATAATTTTTAAAATAAACTATATTCATATTTTTATACATTTATTTAATAATATTATAAATGGCATAACATCACCTGGTATGCATTTGGCACATGAGTTTTTTCTATACTTATAAAATTAATAATATAATGGCAACCAAAAATTAATCAAATGATATTAATGAGTGAGGAAAAAATATAAAATACCAGTAGATATGTTTGTAAGAAATACTAGATGAACTGAAGAAAAATTCTACCCTAGCTACTCTCCATTATAAAAGTGTCCAGCACAAGTTCGGACAAACTTGTGCTGGACACTTATGGTCAGGTGCAGTCAGATGGGAGCAATTCTCTCTATGGAAATGAAGATAAATTTTTGATATAAAATTACACTAGAAGTAGTTTGATATGGCAAAATTTTCATGCTGAAGTTTTGGTAAAGCTCAAGTGGATTTTTTTTTTTTTTACAAAAAGGAAAATTTAGTGCAAGTTTAGCCCTGATTGTTCTAATTTAATTCAAAATCTCTTTTTTCTGTTTATGGCAGGAATTTAACTTGGATTTTAATTTTCATCTTTGATTTCTTTTATTTTACTTTATTCCTCTCATATTGCTTTTGGATAGAAGTTTATTTTTTGTAAAATAAATCATTTTCATATTTTTTTACCTTTATTTAATAATATTATAAAAGGTGTAACATCACCCAGTATTCATTTGGCACACAATTTTTTGCTATACTGATAATATTAATAATATAATGGTGAAAAAAAATTAATCAATTGATAAATATGAGTGAGGCAAAAAGATTTAATAACAGTGGAAATGTTTATAAGAAATTTCAGATGATTAAAAATGACTTGCACCCTGGCTACTATTCATGATAAAAGTGTCCAGCACAAGTTTGGCCAAACTTGTGCTGGACACTTTTGGTTGCATGCCTTAAGACGCAATCAATTCTTTTTATGGAAATGAGACTGAATTATCACTCCATCATTGCACTGAAAGTAGTTTTGTATAGACAAATTGTCCCCTGGAAGTTTGCCCAAACCTAAGGTAGACAATTTTTTCCTTCGGTAAAAAGTAAATTTGATCCATGTTAATCTATGATGGTGCCCATTTTTTCTGAAGCCTCAACTGGCTCATGTTAGCAGAAATTATACTTAATATCTTTATTTCATGTTTGATCTCTTTAATTTTAATCTTAACCTTTTATTTATCCTTTAGCTTTTAAATATCAATTTTATTTTGGTAAAACTGATAACTTTCACATTTTTTTATATTTATTATATTATATTATTAAAGTTGTAAAATCATCCAGTGTACATTCATTACACATTTTTTTGCTATACTAAAAACATTAATAATATAATGGTGACTAAAAAATAATCAAATAATAAATATGGATGACACAGAAAGATCAAATACCCATACACATTTTTAAAATGAATATAAGATTAACTGAAGAAGACTTGCACCCTAGCTACTCTCCATCATAAAAGTGTCCAGCACAATTTCAGCTGAGCTTGTGCTGGACACTTTTGGTTGCATGCAGTCAGATGAGATAAATTTACTCAATGGAAGTTAAAATGAATTTTTGCTCAATCATTGCACAAGAAGTAGCTTTATACTGCTATACTATCCTCCTGATTTTTTGGAAAACATCAGGTGGACACTTTTATTAATTTTAAAAAAAAGAAAACATATTCCAAATCTAGAACTGGTGGTGCAAATTTGGTCTGAAAACTCAAATTATCTTTGATGGCAGAAATTTTATTTGAATGTTTAATTTCATATTTAATCACTTTTATTTTACTTTTTTATTCCTGTTTTTGCTTTCAAATATCAATTTATTTATTGTAAAACTAATAATTTTCATATTTTTTTTAATTTTATTTAATAAGATTATGAAAGATGTAGCATCTCCCAGTATGCATTTGGCTTACAAATTTTTTCAATACTAATAACATTAATATTATAATGGTGAAAAACAATGAATCAAATGATAAATATGAATGACACAAAAAGATCATATACAAGTGGATTTGTTTATAAGGAATACCTGCACCCTAGATACTCACCATCATAAAAGTGTCCAGCATAAGTTTGGCCGAACTTGTGCTGGACACTTTTGGTTGCATGCAGTCAGATGGGATAAATTTACTCTATGGAAATGAAAATGACATTTTGCTCAATCATTGCACAATAAGTAGTTTGATATTTCCAAAATGTCCTCCTGATGAATTTTCAAAACTCATCAGGACACTTTCTTTGGTTTAACAAAAAAGAAAATATAGTGCAAGTTTAGCCCTGGTGGTGCACATTTGATCTAACACCTCTACTTTTTATTGATAGTGGGAATTTTCCTTAGATTTTTTTTTCTTATTTTATCCCTTTTATTTTACTTTTTTATTGCTCATATTGCTTTGGATATCAATTTTTAATTTTTAAAATAAACAATTTTCATACTCTTATACCTTTATTTAATAATATATTATTAAAGGTGGAACACCACCTGGTATGCATTTTTCACACTAGTTATTACTATAGTAATAACGTTAACAATATAATGATGACAAAAAATTAATCAAATGGTAAATTTAAATGACAAAGAAAGATCAAATTCCAGTGGAAATGTTTATAAGAAATCCCTTTTGAGTTTAAGAAGATTTGCTGTATGCCTACTCTAAATTATAAAAGTGTCCAGCACAAGTTCGGCCGAACTTGTGCTGGACACTTTTGGTTGCATGAAGTCATATGAGATAAATTCTCTCTATGGCAATAAAAATGATATTTCACTCAATTATTGAAGTAAAGAATGTTTAATATTGTAAAATTTTCCCCTGGAAGTCTGTCCAAACCTCAGTTCAAAATTTGTTAGCTATACATAAAAGTAAGTTTAGACCAAGTCTTGACCTAGGGGTCCCCAACTGTCCCAACACCACTTCTGGCTCTTGATAGTAAAAATTTTACTTGTATTTTTTATTTTGTATTTGATCCCATTTATTTTCATTTTACTTTTCTATTACTCTTTTTAATTTTAAATATCAATTTTTTTTTAAAAAACTAAACATATTCCTATTTTTTTAACTTTATATAATAATATTATTAAAGTTGTAACATCACCAATTTTGCATTTGGCATGCAGGTTTTTGCTATACTATAAACATTAATAATATAAATGGTGACAAAAAATTAATTATAAGATAGATATGAATGATAAAAAAAAGTTAAAAACCCAATAGAAATGTGAAAAACAAAAAACTGATGTACTGAGAAACACTTCCACCCTAGCTACTCTCCATCATAAAAGTGTCCAGCACAAGTTTGGCCAAACTTGTGCTGGACACTTTTGTTCAGGTGCAGTCAGATGGGATCAATTCTCTCTGTGGAAATTAAATTAAAAAAATGCTAAATAATTACATTAGAAGTAGTTTGGTATGGCTGAATTATCCACCTTGAGTTTTTCCAAACCTCAGGTGAAAAATTTTTTATCTTTAAAAAAAATTAAATTTTATCAAATTTAGCCCTGATGGCACCCATTTGTTTCAACACCTCTACTGGCTCTTGAAGGCAGGAATTTTTCTTGAATTTTTCTTTTTCATATTTGATCTCTTTTACTTTACTTTTTTATCACTCATGTTACATTTGGATATTAATTTATAATTTTGGAAAAGAAATCATTTTCATATTTTTTTAACATTTTTTAATAATATTATAAAAGGTGTGATATAACATGGCTTGCATTTGGCGCACAAGTTTTTTCTATACTAATAAAATTAATGAAATTCTTATGACAAAAAATTAATCAGATAATAAAATATGAATAACACAGAAAGATCAAATACCATTTGACATGTTTTAAAAAAATAACAGTTGCACTGAAGAAGACCTGCACCCTAGCTACTCTCCATCATAAAAGTGTCCATCACAAGTTCAGCCAAACTTGTGCTGGACACTTTTGGTCAGGTGCAGTCAGATGGGATCAATTCTCTCTATGGAAATGAAAAAAATTATTTGATAAGAAACTTCACTAGATGTAGTTTGATATAGCTGAATTATTCACCTAGAGTTCATCCAAACCACAGGTACACAATTTTATATCTTTAAAAAACAATCAATTAAGTACAATTTATCCCTGACGGCTCTCATTTACTTCAACATCTCTACTGGCCTTTGATATTAGCAATAATACTTGGAGTTCGTTTTTCATATTTGATTGCTTTAAATTAATTTTTTATTCCTCATATTGCTCTTGGATATCAATTAATAATTTTTAAAATAAATCATTTTAATATTTTTATACATTTTTTTAATAATATTATAAAAGGTGTAACATCACTCAGTATGCATTTGGCACACGATTTTTTGCTATACTTATATAATTAATAATATAATTAAGACAAAAAATCAATCAAACAATATGTATGAGTGAGGCACAAAGATAAAATACCAGTAGACATGTTTGTAAGAAATACCAGATGAACTGAAGAAAAATTCTACCCCAGCCGCTCTCCATCATAGAAGTGTCCAGCACAAGTTCGGCCGAACTTGTGCTGGACACTTTTGGTCATGTGCAGTCAGATGGGATCAATTCTCTGTATGGCAACAAAAAATTTTTTTTATCAAATTTCACTAGAAGTAGTTTGGTTTAGCTGAATCATCCACCTGCTGTTCTGCCCAATATCAGGTGTATAATTTTTTATCTTTAAAGAAAAGGTCACTTATTACAATTAAGCCCTGATGGCTCCCATTTGCTTTAACACCTCTACTGGCTCTTGATAGCAGGAATTTTACTAGTATTTTTTTCATATTTGAACTCTTTGACTTTTATTTTACTCTTTTATTCCTCTTTTTACTTTTAAATTTCTATTTGATTTTTGTAAAACTAATCCTTTTCATATTTATTTATGTCTATTTTAAAAAATTATTGAAGGTATAACTTCACATGGTATGCATTTGGCACACAAGTTTTTGCTATACTAATAACATTAATAATATAATGGTGATAAAATATTAATCGGATGATAAATATGAAAGATACAGACTGATCAAATACCAGTAGACATGTTTATGAGAAATACAAGATGAAGGAACTGAAGAAAATTTCCACCCAAGCTACTCTCCATCATAAAAGTGTCCAGCACAAGTTTGGCCGAACTTGTGCTGGACACTTTTAGTCACGTGCAGTCAGATGGGATCAATTCTCTATATGGCAAGAAAAAAACATTTTTTTATTAAACTTCACTACAAGTAGTTTTGTTTAGCTGAATCATCCACCTTTTGTTCTTCCCAACCTCAGGTGTATAATTTTTTATCTTTAAAAAAAAGGTCACTTATTACAATTTAGCCCTGATGGTTCCCATTTGTTTCAACACTTCTACTGGCTCTTGAGAGCAAGAATTTTACTAGTATTTTGTTTTTCATAATTGATCTCTTTGAGATTAATTTTAACTTTTTATCCCTCATATTGCTTTTGTATATCAATTTATTTTTTGTAAAACAAATCATTTTCATATTTTTTTACCTTTATTTAATAATATTATAAAAGGGGTAACATCACCCGGTATGCATTTGGCACATGAGTTTTTGCTATACTTATAATATTAAAACATAATTGTCAGCCTGTATATCTCCAGGACTGAGTAAAAAGTAATTATAAGTTATGTTAAACACATGAACTATACATGGGAATAATAAATAAGAGTACACAAATAGTATACATAAGTAAAATTATGATAATACACAAAAAATGCCATTATAACACCTTATATACACGCATATATCCACCTTTTATAGGTCTTATGTACTTAATATTAAGTTGGAATATGTTAGGGTAATCTTAAGAACCTTAAGTATAAGGCTACATAATTTTTAAGTACACTTAAAGCTGTTATATTCATTGTTTTATGCAAAAAAACAAGAAATGCGCTTTATTTCACTTAAAAGTTGACTATATGCGCTATAAAATTGAGAATATCAAAATTGCGCTTTGACAGATCAATTGGGCTCATTTAGAACTATTGATTTGGCTATTTAATTGCATAAAAATAACACTTTTCAAATTTGGTGTTTTTTATGCCAGAAATGGCTTCTGTGTACTGGCCACATACTGCCTGCTTTTTTCCTGTGTGAATAGCTTCATTTTTAGCAAAGTTAGCTTTTTAACACTATAATTACCCCACATTCTACGCCCACTGTGGGGAAACACACTAAAATAGGCGACAGGCGCTTATTTAGTGTCCTAGCTTAATTAATAATGCATTGACCTTGTTTATATGCACTAATTTCATTAATAACCTCACTCTTGGCACTTTATTTCATCACCACGCTTAAATTCGCCTAGTTTTAGTCAAGGATTTACCCGTGCAAGCGCCTGCCAAGAACTGCATGTAGTTACCCCACATCTCACGCTCTTTTTTAAGTTTTTGGGTGGTTTCTCAGTCAATTTTGGTTATTTTTGAATGGGAATTTCACGTAGTATAATGTCAGGATTAGCCCCATTATTTCTACAGTCAATCCCCCTTATTATGAAGCTATTATTAACCTTAAAAAGTCTCCTTTAGTCTTTAATATTATTGTTTTATACGCATATACTCTCTTTTTGTCTTTTCTTTAATTTTGATGGATTTCCCTTATTATTACAGGATTTTGGCGGTTTTTACTCTTCTAATTATGTCATGGGTTACTGGGAATGTTGATGGGCATGTCTATTAATTGTTTAGAGGCGTCATTAACTGTGTATTGGGTGGTACATCAAGGGAATCATTGGGGAACTCAGTGTGTATAAAAGGAGGAGGTTTTTGGGTTGTATTTCTTCATTCTTTATCATTACAATTCAACCAATATAACCAAATAAATTACAATACACATCAATTAGTACTTTTATAAGACTTTTGAATAGTATCTGAATTAAATAATCTATTTTTCTACCAACTATAAAGATTGTAAGCCATATATAAGAATAGTGAGAATTATATTACTGAGACCTTTATATTTGATTATATTTTACAACTTAGTGGATTAAAACTACAGTATTCATATAGGACCATTAAAATCTTCTAGACAACTGACTATTCAAGCTAGTTCACGTCCTTGTACTTGACCTTAGCCTGACAATTGGGGACCTTTCCTCAAGAATTCTGTTATAATCCAGTAAGTGACATTTTCAAAGAAGGTACACGTAAATAATATCCCTATAGAAATATTTGGATAATTACAACAGGTTGGGGTCACTTATATAGTGATTTCAGAAAAAGAAGCCCTGTTATATAATAAAATTGTGATATTGAATCATCAATTTTACCACTAATTTAACATATAATTGTTCTTAGTGGGAGTCTGTCAATAGACCAATTAAATTTGTGATCTTTGCAGATAATAACCAATTAAACTGATTAATTGTTTTCTTTTTACAGGACTCTTAATCCCTTTTTATTGGTTTGTAAACTTCATTTAATATTTAGAAAGAATCTTACTAACAAATTTTCTTTTTTAAATATAAATACACGGCTACATATTGTAGACCAGTTAAATCAAGTGACCACATAAAAGCATATTTGACTTTTGGCACTTAAAAATTCACTTAATACAAATAAGTAAGCAATAAAATTGTCTTCAGTGGTAATAATAAATACTGATTAAACTCCTTTTTGAAGTTTTTCAAATCTAAACTTTCAATTCTCTAAAATTCCACGTAAAAATGTGTGACAACAATGACATTGTAAGTAATAAGGCAAAACCTTATAACTTAAGAACTAGAGCTGAAAGACCTGTTACAGGACATCCAAATGGAGGGTCAAGAATCACCAGTAACAATAAACAACACCCCACCAATGTCCATGGAGGAAAAGGAAAAGCTCTTAAAACAAATGTCAATAAAGAAGTCCAAAAACACCTTACAAGAGCAAATTCACTCCCTCTCAACCCTACTGAATACACTAACAATAAGAGTAAACAATATGTTAGACCAGATCAACAATCTGGAGAAAAGAGCGGCACAGGGCTTTATAGAAGTCAACCAGGCTCTAGTGGATATAAGGTCTCATCAACAACCAGTGGCACCAAATACCACAGCAACACCTCCAGTCCCAGAAGAGGATCAAAAGATAACTGTAAGCAAATGGAAGTGGGATTGGTATGCCCAAAACTACAACAGTCCTCCTCAACAGGGATCCAGCAGTCACCCTTACAGGGGAAAGCCAAGGAGAGGCAGGGGAAATGGAATAAGACCGTGGTAAGTCATCCATCTTCTCAAGATCAATTATATAATCCTAACAATGAATTACTTATAGGTAATGAAATTGATAGAGAGTTATTGGATATAATTGATAAGGATTTAAAAAATTATTCATTTGAAAATAACATGTTAGACTTGTCATTACATGAGGACAATGTACATAGTTTTATTGATCACCAGGAAAATACTATTAATATAAAAATGGAATCAAATGAATTAAAAATTGACCCTGATGATGAATCTTCTGAATTGGAAACAGACAAAATTGAATATTTTCTGAAAGAAAATCCAATGGAATCAAAAATAATTAGTATATTATTATTAAGAATTGAAAAATTGGAAGAATTCTCTAGAGAGTCCAACAATAATACAGAAAGTGTATTATTAAACATCACACAATCATTGAGTACAACAGCCAATAAGTTAAAATTTATTGAGAATTCAAATAATGAATTGATCAATGAAAACAAAAGATTAAATTCTGAGATTAAAAATTTAGAAATTAAATTAGAACATTCTCAGAATATTATGGCCACCATAGAGGGACGTGTAAAATTGTCTTTTTCAAATGTAAATGATACTTTAACTCATGTACCTGTAATAAAAGATAGGTTACAAAGAGTAGAAATTGAAGTAGCTAACATTTTGAAAAATACTGAAACAATAAAGGATAATACCTCTTATGTAGAAAGAGTACCAGTTTTTATGAAACACTCTGATGATAAAGCAATGATGGAACATGAACATAGTGTCATGGGCTCTGAGAAATCATTAAAAGATGAAATTAATGATCATCTTTCTAAAGTGAGTGAATTACTCAATATTACTTAGGTTAGGGAAGCTAAAACTAGCCAAAAGAACTGGCCTAAGTTAGATCAGTACCCTTCTTTTGACGGGGATTCAAAATCTGATTGGCAACAATTCATACAAAGAATTGATAACTTAAAATTTTCATATAAATTACCTGATTAAGAAATTACTTCAAAGTTAATATCTTTATTTACAGATGTGGCCTTATTATGGTTTGAATCTGTATTGAGTGAGGGAATTAATTACTCCTGGAATGAATGGAAGGCACTAATTGAAAGGCAATTTGGTGGCCCAAAATTTAGAGTCACTCAACAAAGACTGTATGAAAGGGCCAGATATAATCCAAATGCTGGAGATAAACCCATGGTCTTCTTAATGAATTTAATAAAAATCATGAAAGCTATGGATCCAAAAATGGATTATGAAGAGTGGAAAGAAAAAATAATATACAAATTTCTTATATCAGTTAGAGACATTATTGTAGCTAGAACTGAAACTGTCAGAGACACCTCTGGATTCATTAATATATGCAATGAGATATTATTAAACCACAAGTATGAAACCAAGTATAGTAATTACAGACAAAGTGTTGATGTGGTAAAACCTACTACAAGTAAGTTACCAGTGGAAAAGAAAAAACCTTCAGCTCCCCTTTTCCCTAAGAGACAAGAAAATAACACTTGTTACAAATGTAATGAACCTTGGGTTAAAGGTCACACGTGTAAGAAAAGAATAAATGTTATTGAAACCTCACAGAATTCTGAACCTAGTAATCATGAAGATGAGAATGTGGAATCCAGTGAGGATTGCAAAAGTAACATATCTTACAGTGATGATGAAAATGAGATATTTGTATTAGAACAGGATATAATGTTCCTGAATGATGCTATACCTCATACAGACACATCTTTAACTTCCATAGAGGAAGCTGAAATAATCAAAGATGTATCTCATGACACTTACAAAATAACACCTATCAGAGCACCTATTATCATATGTGGAAAAGAAATGAATGCCATTCTTGACACTGGGGCTGCAGGTAGTGTAGTTTCACTTAATGCATTAATGAAACTTGATAGTAAGTACCAGGAAAAACTAGAACCTGTTCAGACAAAGAACTGGAGGGGTTTTGGTTCAGTATTAAATCCAATTGGCAAATAAAAAACTGCTGTATTCTTTAAATATAATAATGGATATGTTAGAGCAGTTTGTGAATTTGTAGTAATGGATAATAATAATTGTAGTGATTGGTTTATTATTGGCAATGATTTATTGACAAAATTTGGCATTAAACTAGATCCTGCACACAGTTGTTTCACCATAGGCGTGAATGGTAAAAGAAAATTCAAAATATGTTCTGAAAATTCAGTATATGCCATTTCTCCTAGAGAAGAACAACTGCAAGGTGGAAGAACCACCAATGAAGTGGGTGAATTGGAAAATGAAATCCAAAAGGCCTCTTTCAGTCCTCAACTCTCAAAAATTGAACAAGAAGACATTTTGAGATTGATTAAATCATATCCTATGGCATTTGCTCATGGATCAAATGAAATAGGATTGGTCAAAGACCATGAGATAAAAATCTCTCTAAGCTGTGATCTGGACAATATTCCTGGCAGCTTAAAAAAGAAACCTTACCCAGCATCTCCTGCAAAAAGGAAAGATATTGAAGACAATATAAAATTGTTGTTGGAAATGGGTATTGTTGAAAAAGTGGACACAACACCTAAGTATTGTGTCATTTCACCAGTATTAATCTCTTATGAAAAAGATAAGGCAAGATTATGCGGTGATTATAGAGCTCTGAATACATATACAGTAGATGATATTTACCCTCTACCAAGGATAGCTTCTATCCATGCTACCTTACAAGGAGCAAAATATATTTCCTGTCTGGATGGGAACAAGGGTTACCACCAGATTGCTGTGGAAAGAGATTCTCAAAATTACTTATTAATAACCACACATATGGGTATATATAAGTATGTGAGAATGCCATTTGGCCCAAAGAATGCCCCTTCAGTCTTCCAAAAATTGATGGATAGTGTTTTTCATCAGGAAATGGTTGAAGGATGGCTATTGGTCTATATTGATGACATCATAGTGTTTTCAAAGACATATGATGAACATTTAAATCACCTGAAAAGAGTCTTTCAAAAAATGGATGAAATTAATATGACTATTGCGTTAAAGAAATGTAAGTTTGGATTTCAATCCTTGAAAGTACTTGGACATGTTGTATCTGGATTACAAATTTGTTTTGACCAGAATAAAGTGGCAGCAATTAAAAACATTGGGATACCTAAAAATGTAAAAGAGATTCAAAGTTTTTTGGGTATGTGTGGATATTATAGACAATATATTAAAAATTACTAATCCATTGCAGCCCCTTTAACAACATTAATCAGGAAGAATGAAGCTTTCATTTGGAATAATGAAAGACAACACGCCTTTAATAAATTAAAGGAATGTTTAATGTCAGCTCCAATATTGGGACTGCCAGATTTCACCCTACCTTTTATCTTGTACACTGATGCAAGTTTCATAGGTTTGGGTGCTGCTTTACAGCAGAAACAGATAATAAATGGAAAATTATCTGAAGTAGTTATCTGTTATATATCCAGAACCTTAAGAAAAACAGAATTAAGGTATGGTGCCACACAGCTAGAATGCTTATCCGTGGTGTGGGCTTTGGAGAAACTTCATTACTATCTGGAAGACCAGAATTTTGAACTTATAACAGATTGCAGTGCAGTAAAATCATTACTAAACATGAAAACACCTAATAGGCACATGTTTAGATGGCAACTAGCTGTACAAGAGTACAGAGGAAGAATGAAAATCACTCACAGAGCAGGAACATTGCATTCAAATGTGGATTTATTATCCAGAAGTCCTTTTCCAAATGATGCTGACAACCCAGCTTATGTGCCTGAAAATGAGGTTATACATATATTTGGGATTTATATAGTGGATTTAGAAGAAGAGTTTATGCAAACTATATTGGAAAATTATTCATCTGATAAAGATTTGTCTAAACTATCTACCATTCTTAATGATCCAACAAATGCCTCCATGAGTGCATTAATTAAAACCTTGCCTCCAAAGTATAAAAATGCGTTGGAAAAAGGTAAACTATCAATTGAAGATGGATATATATATTACAGGAAAAAGTTAAGCAATGTAATAGTAATACCACCTTCTATGAAAGAGTTAATGTTGAGTACTTGTCATGATGACATCTTAGCTGGTCATTTTGACTTTAACAAAACATTAAACAGAGTTAAAAATACAGCCTGGTGAATAAACATGAAAGAGGATGTACAAAAATACATTGAAACATGTGACTCTTGTCAGATATCTAAAAGATTAACTGGGAAGAGAGCTGGGTTGTTACAACAAATAGAGCAGCCAAAAGCTCCATGGGAAATTATAAACATGGATTTTGTAACTTGCTTGCCATTAGCAGGAAAAGAAAGTTTCAATTCTTGCTGGGTAATAGTGGATATATTAACAAAAATGTGTAAGTTTATCCCTACCCATAAAGAGGTATCTGCTAAAGACTTGGCATTACTATGGTGGACTCAGATGATGAATACTTCTGGGTTCCCCAAAGCCATAATCTCTGACAGAGATCCTAAATTTACTTCAGAGTTCTGGACATCTTTGATGGAAGTATCAGGTTGTCAATTAAAATTGTCTACAGCACACCATCCACAAACTGATGGGCTGGCTGAGAGGATGATACAAACTCTAGAAGATATGATCAGAAGATATTTTGCCTTTGGATTAGAATACAAAGACAATGAGAAATTCACACATGACTGGGTAACATTAATTCCTGGCCTTGAATTTGCTTATAACAGCACAACTCATTCTGTAACAGAGAAGAAACCATTTGAACTCTGGCTGGGATATGTACCAAATACCCCAGTAAATCATTTAAATAAACTACCAAGGTTGGATATACACCCTGGCACTAAATCCTTTATTCATATGCAACAAATGTGTAGAAAGCATGCAGAAGAATGCATCCAAAAAGCATTTGAATATGAAAAGAAAAGGTGGGACAAATCTCATAAAGAATTTGAATTTAAAAAGGGAGATGAAGTCCTCATATCAACACTACATTTTAACTTACAAGGTAATGTTAAATTAAAGGATCCCTTTGTAGGAACTTTTGTAGTAAATAAAATGGTTGGGAATAATGCAGTGGAAGTCATATTATATGCTCCATATGATAGGAAACATCCAGTTTTCCCTATCTCATTATTGAAACCTTACCATGCAAATGATCCTGACTTATTTCCAAAAAGAAGGGGAAGGCCTAAAAAGAAAACTGAAGAAATTGTGGAAAAAGCAGAGATTGAAAAAATACTCAAGAAAAGAATCCTTACTAAAGAAAAAGGAACTGAGTATTTACTAAGATTTAAAGGGAAATCAAATGAATTTGATAAATGGATACCTGAAAAAGAAATTTCTAATTTATCCACCCTTCTTAAAAAATTTAAACAGAAATAAATTTCTGTTCAACCAGCTGAGAGGTTAAAAAACCAGTACTCATAATATTTTATTATGTTTTATTTCTTTAAAAATTAATCTTTAATGCTACAGATTTATTCTGAATACCTGAAAATTACAAATTGATAAAATAAAATGTATAACTTATCATTTTTTTTATTGTTTTTTTTTGGGTGGGCGAGTGTCAGCCTGTATATCTCCAGGACTGAGTAAAAAGTAATTATAAGTTATGTTAAACACATGAACTATACATGGGAATAATAAATAAGAGTACACAAATAGTATACATAAGTAAAATTATGATAATACACAAAAAATGCCATTATAACACCTTATATACACGCATATATCCACCTTTTATAGGTCTTATGTACTTAATATTAAGTTGGAATATGTTAGGGTAATCTTAAGAACCTTAAGTATAAGGCTACATAATTTTTAAGTACACTTAAAGCTGTTATATTCATTGTTTTATGCAAAAAAACAAGAAATGCGCTTTATTTCACTTAAAAGTTGACTATATGCGCTATAAAATTGAGAATATCAAAATTGCGCTTTGACAGATCAATTGGGCTCATTTAGAACTATTGATTTGGCTATTTAATTGCATAAAAATAACACTTTTCAAATTTGGTGTTTTTTATGCCAGAAATGGCTTCTGTGTACTGGCCACATACTGCCTGCTTTTTTCCTGTGTGAATAGCTTCATTTTTAGCAAAGTTAGCTTTTTAACACTATAATTACCCCACATTCTACGCCCACTGTGGGGAAACACACTAAAATAGGCGACAGGCGCTTATTTAGTGTCCTAGCTTAATTAATAATGCATTGACCTTGTTTATATGCACTAATTTCATTAATAACCTCACTCTTGGCACTTTATTTCATCACCACGCTTAAATTTGCCTAGTTTTAGTCAAGGATTTACCCGTGCAAGCGCCTGCCAAGAACTGCATGTAGTTACCCCACATCTCACGCTCTTTTTTAAGTTTTTGGGTGGTTTCTCAGTCAATTTTGGTTATTTTTGAATGGGAATTTCACGTAGTATAATGTCAGGATTAGCCCCATTATTTCTACAGTCAATCCCCCTTATTATGAAGCTATTATTAACCTTAAAAAGTCTCCTTTAGTCTTTAATATTATTGTTTTATACGCATATACTCTCTTTTTGTCTTTTCTTTAATTTTGATGGATTTCCCTTATTATTACAGGATTTTGGCGGTTTTTACTCTTCTAATTATGTCATGGGTTACTGGGAATGTTGATGGGCATGTCTATTAATTGTTTAGAGGCGTCATTAACTGTGTATTGGGTGGTACATCAAGGGAATCATTGGGGAACTCAGTGTGTATAAAAGGAGGAGGTTTTTGGGTTGTATTTCTTCATTCTTTATCATTACAATTCAACCAATATAACCAAATAAATTACAATACACATCAATTAGTACTTTTATAAGACTTTTGAATAGTATCTGAATTAAATAATCTATTTTTCTACCAACTATAAAGATTGTAAGCCATATATAAGAATAGTGAGAATTATATTACTGAGACCTTTATATTTGATTATATTTTACAACTTAGTGGATTAAAACTACAGTATTCATATAGGACCATTAAAATCTTCTAGACAACTGACTATTCAAGCTAGTTCACGTCCTTGTACTTGACCTTAGCCTGACAATAATGGTGACAAAAAATCAATCAAATGATAAATATGAGTGAGGCACAAAGATCAAATACCAGTGGACATGTTTATAAGAAATACCAGATGAACTGAAGAAAAATTCCACCCTAGCTAACCTCCATCATAAAAGTGTCCAGCACAAGTTTGGCCGAACTTGTGCTGGACACTTTTGGTCACATGCAGTCTGATGTGATCAATTCTCTCTATTGCAATGAAAATGAATTTTTCTTCAATAATTGCACTAGAAGTTGTTTGATATGGCAAAATTGTCATCCTGAAGTTTTGGTAAAGCTCCAGTGGATTTTTTTTATTTTTACAAAAAAGAAATTATAGTCCAAGTTTAGTGCCACTGGTGGGCGTTCACCCCATCATGTCTACTTGCTCTTGATGGGAGGAATTTCACTTTAATTTTTTATTTCATATTTGATCCCTTTAATTTTACCTTTTTATCCCTCATATTGCTTTTGGATATCAATTTATTTTTTGTAAAACAAATCATTTTCATATTGTTTTACCTTTATTTAATAATATTATAATAGGTGTAACATCACCCGGTATGCATTTGGCACACGAGTTTTTGCTATACTTATAATATTAATAACATAATGGTGACAAAAATCAATCAAATGATAAATATGAGTGAGGCACAAAGGTCAAATACCAATTAATCAATAGTTCTTTTTAATATTATAAATTTTTTGATTAAATAAAATGGTAATAATGAATTATATTTTTCATCCACAATTCCACTCTAATGATTCCCACTGCACAAAAAGGGTTCACTTGGTCCTTTCTTTACTGCTTGTGCATATATTTTATTGCCCACAGTACTACAATTTTTTGTAGTGATTATCCCACATCTGATTCAGGAATATTTTTAAACAATATAAGTTTTTTTTACAAAAGACTTTATCATATCCAATATCCCACAAAAAATACAACCTGTTTTGGTATTAAAGCCCCTTAATTATTAAGAAATTGTTAAAATAATTAGATTAGACCCTGGCACAGCTAGATCCATACCAACCAACCTAAAGTCTTTTCAATATTGAAAACAATTAAATAAAATTATGATATCATACTAAATTATGGGCACCAACCATAATTCAGCACTTCTCATTTGCTCTGCTACAAAATGAGTGCATGTAGCATTTTTCTAACGTCGGACTGTTTTTCTTCCTTCCCTCACACCTTTAGTCCAGAATGAAAATTTAGTATGAGTTTTGGTCAAAATGGTTCACCAGTGTTATCTGTATGCAATATGAATTCATATTGCATATTTCTATTTATGCATAAAATATACTTGTTAAGCATCATTTTTTTTGCATTTTTCAATCATTATGCATATTTATGCATATTCGTTATACAGATTTATATGCATATTAATATATTTTATTCATATACGTATATGCACCTTTTTTGCATATTCAATATGCATATTTTTAATGCATATTCAATATGCATATTTTTATGCATATTTTTATGCATATTCAATGTGCATATTTTTTATGCATAATCACTATGCATATTTTTATGCATATTTTTATGCATATTTTTTATGCATATTTATTCTTCATAGTCATTATGCATACACTTTGGATAGGCAATTCACATCAATTTTTAGCATGCAATAAGTATCCACCATGCAAATTCAAATGCATATGCATCTATATCATACATGCAACATATATTCAAGTTTAATATTTGAATACTAAGGTATGCTAAGTGATGTTGTTCAACCTTTTGCCAAACCTGAGATTAACTGATGTTCAATGTGGTTCTTAAGCTCTGCTCATGGAGGGATTGTTCTGGATTCAATCTGTGACAGTTTATTTTTTCAATGTTTTTTCATCAGATTTAAAAACATCTTTCTGACAGTTTCAGGATGGTTTCCCAACAGTTTCCTGACAAATTCCTAATAGTTTCAAAAAGAGGGAACTGCTAGCAGTTCACCCCCAGATTTCCCGTGGTGTATGAGGCTCATTTTTATCATTTTTTCAGAAATAATTAAAAAAAATCTTTTTTTTGGAACAATAGTCACTATATGCTTTTAAATTCAAAAAAAAAAATTTTTTCTTGAAAACTTTATGTCTCAAAGAAAAAAATGATGCTGTGTGCTCTCTCTTGAAATGAATTTATTTTTATTCATGAAGTTCTATCTAGGCTAGGTTGTGGTATGGTTCCATTAGAGGGGAAAAAAGTTGCTATTTATGGGCCAGATAACTTTTCTGCTGTTGATGAGCATTCTTGTGAAGGTGGTTATTCAGAACCTCAAGATTATTCAAGAACCACAGTACTCAAGAAGGCAGTTTTTTTTACTTTTCCTTGTTTTTTTTAAAATTATTTTTATGCTTGAAGTTTGGTTGAAGTCACATGCTGAAAAGATGCAGTGTCTTTTCTGTTGCACAACTTTATTTCCACTTCTCTGGTTCAAACTGTGAGATGGATTGCAGAAAAGTAAAATTGTGGTGCAACTAATTAATAGAAATGTAATACTAACATCACACTGTATCATTTTCAATGATTTTACAAAAATCTTGTTCAATACTCAAGAATAGACAGATAAGCCTTGAGCTAGAATTTTGTATGGTCAATCAAAAAAAGAAAAAAAGAATGTAGTGTTGAGAAAAGACAGGTCATATTGGCGCGGTCGTCTAGAAGGTGGAAGAAGAAAGAAGAAAAAGGAGAAAGAGACACAAGAAGACAAAGAATGGAAAGAGGAAAAGAGGGAAGGACGCAAACAAGGGAAAAAAGTTTAATATATAAAGTGAGTAGTCTTAATATTATTGTAATGTAAGTATTTTAATTTCAATGTGCAGCAGTCAAGTATTATAGTTTAATGTTCTTACCGCAAACTTAAGATTTTGTATATAGTATTTATTTATTTTATTTCAAATAAATGTATTACTAGTTAAAAGAAAAGGAATCAATATGTGTATAAAAATATATAAGTGTAAATAAATTGTAATAATGTAAGTAATGCCGCTGAAGGGGGTTCCCAAAGCCCTTATATATCCAAGAGGCCCTCTGAAGCGCCACAAAAGTAAATACAATAATTTATGAGTAAATGTAAGGGGTGAGAAATCAAAGAAATGTACTAAATTGTTAAAGTGCAGTAGCCAATATTTCACCAGTATTAATTCCCCCTGGATATTACACATAAATAAGTACAAGACATATAAAAAATAACTAATGTAATTTAAAATAAGTATTATGCAGTACTATTTTAAAGTGGAATGTAATATATTACTATTTTAATTCATACAATTAATATAAGTAATTATTTTAGATTAAAATATGAGAATATAATTAGTTTAAATGGTTTAATAAATTTAAGTACATATTTTTGAGCCACAGAAGCACCCAAAAATCAGGGATAATAATGTATAAATTATTATAAGGGTCTAATAATTAATTAATATTATTATAATTCAACATTTTGCCTTATAAGTATAATATAATATTATAATTAATTAATTATTATTTTATAATTATTTAAATACATAAAAATGCACCCAATTTTTTATAGAATATAATATAATTTATGTTTATTTTAATAGTATATAATTAATAACATAATAAAAGAAATATAACCCTTATTTTAATTTTATTTAATAAGGTAATTTGTACTTAATTTTATTATGCAATATAATATTAATTTATATACATAAAAAGCATAAACTTTCGCCCTCTTTCAGGCCCAATGACTTAACATAAGTTTTACTGGGCTCCTGGTACAGCCTGGCTGACACTCCCTCACTCTAAAAAAAACAATAAAAAAAATGCTAAGATTTTTTCTTTTTATACTTTTTTAATAGAGTGGAAAGGTTAGAAATCTCTTTTCCAGGTATCCATTTATCATGCTCAGATGATTTATTTTCATATCTCAATAAACATTCAATACCTTTTTCAGAGGTGATAACTCTGTCATTAAGAATTTTATCAATTTCTGCAATTTCTGTGACTTCCTGAGGATTTTTCTGGGGTCTTCCCCTTCTCTTAGGAAATAAGTCATTGTTAGAAGTATAAGGTTTAAGGAGGGAAATGGGAAAAACAGGATGTTTTCTGTCATAAGGAGAATACAATATAACTTCTACTGCATTATCTCCCACCATTCTTTTAACAACAAATGGTCCTACAAATGGATCCTTTAATTTGTTATTGCCTTGTGAATTGAAGCGAACTGTATATATTAGAACTTCATCACCCTTTTAAAAGTGTGCTCTTTATGGGATTTATCCCATCTCTTTTTCTCATATTCAAATGCTTTATCAATACAACTTTGGGCATGTTTTCTGCACAGTTGCTGCATTTGGAGAAAAGACTTCACACCAGGATGTAATTCCAACTTTGGTAATTTGTTATTGAGTATTTGAGCAGGAGTACTTGGAACATAACCTAGCCATAGCTCAAAAGGCTTTTTCTCAGTGACAGAATGAACAGTGCTATTATAAGCAAATTCAAGACCTGGAAGTAAGGTTACCCAGTCATGTGTAAATCTGTCATTGTCTTTATATTCTAATCCAAAGGCACAATACCTTCTAATCATATCTTCCAAGGTTTTAATCATCCTTTCAGCCAGTCCATCAGTTTGAGGATGATGGGCAGTGGATAATTTCAACTCACAACCACATATATCCATCAAAGACATCCAGAATTCAGAAGTAAACTTTGGGTCTCTATCTGATATGATGGCTTTTGGAAATCCAACAATATTAAACATATGTGACCACCACAAAAAGGCTAAATCTTTGGTGGAAACATCTTTGTGGGTAGGAATGAATTTACACATTTTAGTGAATCTGTCCACTATAACCCAGCAAGAATTATAACTGTCTTTACCTGCTACAGGAAGACCAGTGACAAAATCCATATTAATGATTTACCAAGGAGCATCAGGTGCTTTAATATGTTGCATTAATCCTGCTCTTTTACCAGTCAATATTTTAGATTTTTGGCAAGAATCACAAGATTCAACATATAATTTTGTGTCTTCAGACATATTAGCCCACCATGCAGTGTTTTTAATCCTGACCATAGTTTTTTCTAGATCAAAATGACCAGCTTATATGTCATCATGACATAATTTTAAGATGATTTCCTTCATTGAAGGAGATATAACAATTACATTAGTAAGTTTTCTCCCGTAATAAATATAACCATCATCAATTGAAAACTTTCCTTTAGTCAAAGCAGTTTGGTACTTTGGTGGGAGAGTTTTTATTAATGCTTGAATTGAAGCATTCTTTGGATCATTCAAGATAGTAACCAATTTATTCAAATCAGAATCTTTTTCATATGAATCCAGAATTAATTGCAACAATTCTTCCTCCATGTCCACAATATATATACCATAAATGTGAATGTTATCATCCTCAGGGACATAGGCAGGATTGGAGTCATTATTAGGTAGGGGTAGTCTTGACAGCATATCAACATTGGAGTGAACATTTCCGGCTCTATGGATAATTGTCATTCTTCCCCTGTACTCTTGAACAGCCAGTTGCCACCTAAACATATGTCTATTTGGTGTCTTCAGGTTTAAGAGGGACTTCACAGCACTACAGTCAGTTACCAGTTCAAACTTCTGGTCATCTAGGGAGTAATGAAGTTTTTCAAGAGCCCAAACAACTGCTAAGCACTCTAATTGAGTGGCACCATATTTCAATTCACTATTTCTTAAAGTTCTTGAAATATAACAAATTACAACCTCTGAAGATTTATCATTAATAATTTATTTTTGGTGAAGGGCAGCACCCAGACCAACAAAGCTAGCATCTGTGTATAGGACAAAAGGTTTGTTGAAATCTGGAAGAGCCAATATAGGGGCTGTCATTAAGCAACTTTTTAATGTATCAAAAGCTTTTTTGCAGTCATTATTCCAGAGGAAGGCAACATCTTTTCTGGTCAGTTTTGTAAGAGGCAAGGCTATGACCTGATAATTTTTAATATATTGTCTATAATAGCCACACATACCCAAAAAACTTTGGATTTCTCTTACAGAAGTTGGTGCTTTCACATTTTGAATGGCAGAAACTTTGTTTTGGTCTACACAAATTTGTAAGCCTGACACAACATGGCCAAGGACTTTCAAGGATTGAAAACCAAATTTACACTTTTTTAAGGACAAGGTCATATTGATTTCATCCATTTTTTGGAAAACTCTATTTAAGTGAATCATATGTTCATCAAAAGTTTTAGAAAAAATTATAATGTCATCAATATAAACCATGAGCCATCCTTTAATTATTTCTTGATGGAAAGTGTTATCCATGACTTTTTGAAAAACTGAAGGAGAATTTTTAGGGCCAAATGGCATCCTAACATACTTATATATTCCCATATGAGTAGCAATTAGTAAAAAATTTTGTGAATTTTTTCCAACAGGAATTTGATGATAACGTTTATTGCCATCCAGACAACTAATAAATTTTGCACCCTGTAAGGTAGCATAAAAATTAATTCTGGGAAAAGGATAAATATCATCCACAGTATAAGTGTTTAATGCTCTGTAATCTCCACATAATCTAGCCTTATCTTTTTCATAAGAAATCAAGACTGGGGATATGACACAATATTTTGGGGTGACATCCACTTTCTCAATTATATTCATTTTTAATAAGGTAGAAATATTATCTTCAATATCCTTTCTTTTTGTTGGAGAAGCAGGATATGGTTTTTTCTTAAGACTAGGAGGAATATCACTCAAGTTACAGGATAAAGTAATTTTCATTTCATCCTTAACAACTCCTAGGACATGAGAACCATGAGCAAAAGCCATAGGAAAAGAGGTAATTGAGGCAATTATAGAATCCTTCTGCTCACTAGTTAATTGATCACCAAAAGAAGCAGTATTTATTTCAGTTAATAAACTATCCATTTCATTTGTTGGTCTACCTGTACATTGAATTAATGAGTTACAAGACTTTAACAAATATGCAGAAGATCTTCTAGGGGAAGAAATTTTGAATTTCCTTTTGCCATTCAATCCCAATGTGAAGCAATTATTGGCAGGGTCCAATTTTACACCAAAAATGGTCAGAATGTCATTACCCATAATAAACCAATTGCTCAAATTATCATTTCTCATGACAACAAATTCACAAACAGCTCTGACAAAATCACCATTATATTTGAAGAATACAGTGGCTTTGTATTTGCCAATGGGACACAAAATAGAGCCATAACCTCTCCATTTTTCACATGTCATAGGTAATAATTTATCCATATAATCTTTATCCACTGAAGCCAGTGCCTTTTCAGACACCACACTTTCTCCAGCACCAGAGTCAAGAACAACCTCAACATTTTTACCATTAATGATAACTGGTGCCTTCAAAGGGGATATGGATATAGAGCTGTCAGTAATATCTTTAATGATTTCAGCATTTTCTACTGAAGATAAATCTAAATTACACTCCTCACAAATATTGTCTAAATATTGCACATCTTGTTCCAACATTAAGACATCCTTAAGGGAGTCATTTTCATAGGAGATATTACTGTCACAGTCACTGGAGGAATCATTGAGATCAACATCAGCATCCTCAGTGTCTGCAGTTTGTTCAACAAGATGAATTTTCTTGTCACACACATGGCCCTTCTGCCAAGGTTTGTTACATTTAAAACAAGTATTAGTTGCATATTTTTTGGGTGCAACTGGGGCAGAGGGTTTACCAGGTTTTTCTGGAGGTCTGGTAGAGGGCTTACTCTGATCATGATAAGATTTCATAGGATAATTCTTTGGTTCATATCTATGGTTAAGTAATACTTCATTACAGATATTAATAAAAGAAGAATGTTCCTTTACATGCTCAGTTCTAGCCACAATTAAATCTCTTAGAGAATTTGGTAATTTATAAAGAGTTTTATCTCTCCAAATATCATAATTCATTTTTGGATTAATAGCTCTTAGGATTTTTGTTACTTTCATAAGAAAAACAATTGGTTTATCAACAGAGGAAGAGATATATTTAGAGTTCTCATACAATCTCTGTTGAGCCAATCTAAATTTTGAACCACCAAACTGATTCTCAATCAAGGTTTTCCATTCATTCCATGTATAATGGATATCATCCAATAAAACAGATTCATACCACATTAAGGCTACATTGGAGAATAAAGAAATTAACTTAGAAACAATTTCTTCATCTGGTAATTTATATGACTTCTTCAAATTATCAATTCTTTGGATAAAGTGTTGCCAATTAGATGAAGAATCACCATCAAAGGTAGGGTATTGGTCCAGTTTAGGCCAGTTTTTATTACTTCTAGGGTGGTCAGCCTTATGGTTTGAATTATTCAAGGTAATCAATTCATGAAGTCTTGAAAGGTGTTCAGATATTTCATTACTGACAGAGACAGATGGCTCATTTTGAGGATCAATATACTTTTTGTTCGAAGCACCAGACTTCTCAGACAAGTTATCAACTGGTTTAATTCGGGCATTACAAGTGAGAGAAGAAAAACCCTGTTCAGGCTGTTTATTTTTATAATTAACAGAAAGTTTAGTATTATTTCTTAACTCATCACAATTTTCATCATGAATAGCTTGTAATGTAGAAACCTTTTTACCAAGATCAGATAATTTATTACTTAATTCAGGGATATAAGATAGTTGATCATTAATTTTAGCAATAGATAGAACATTTCTGTCCTCTTCTACTGAGAATTTATTACTCAAATTCTGGAAATCAATTTTCAATTTTCTTAATTCACTGTGCAGAAGCTTATTGTCATTTTTCAAGGAAGTATTTTCATCCATAAGTGGCTTCATATCATTGATAAGTTTATTGAGATGATTATTTTTATCAGAGAGTGATCTGTGATCATTTCTAATAGACTTTTGCTGAGAAAGGACGGTATTTAAAGTATCTTTCAATTTGAAATAAGCTGTGTCTTGGACAGAAGAACTCACTTTGCAGTGTAAATGTAAATTATTTAATCTATCATTCTCATGTTTTAATAAATCTCTTAAAATTTTATCTTTGATAACATTAAAATCAGGAGAGCCTTTCAATATTTCTTCAGAAGTTTTCTCAAGTAAAACATAAATTTCAGGATTAACAGAATCATTTTTAATTGCAAGAGAAAGATTAACTAAAGAAGTAGAGGTCAAATGTAATGGTTCATCAAAAGAAAGTTTGCTTAGAACATCATTAGGGCTACTAATTACAGGAAGTTGTCTTTTAATAAATTTAACTGTTCTTTCACCATAGTTAATAAGATTACCTGTAGAAGAATTCTTATTAGTATAAATACCAAAATGTTTATCAACCAAATCACTTACCATGGCAGAGGAGGAAACTTCCCCTGTGCCTTCTTTCTTATGCCTCCCTGATAAGGATGGGTCTGAGGAGTAGGATTGAAGGTCTGTGTACTGTGTGGGCCAGGGTGTTAAGTTGCTGGCTGCTGAACATTCTGTTGGTAATGGCTCATCAAGTAATCCCATTTCCACTGTTCCACTTGTAGAGTGTTTTGATTTTGGGTGGAGGAGCTGGAGGACTGAGAAGTTTGAGCCTGAAACTGAGGCTGACTGGGAGGCAACTGAGGAGGGGCCTGGGCCTGATTTTGGGTCCTGAGTTCCTGAACTTGATCCCACAAGGTGTCTACTTTTGCCTTGTATTTCATGTTTTCTGTCTTCAGTTCTTTGATGTGACTGGACAGATTGCTGATTTGCTGGGACAGAGGAAGTTTTTTTATTCTGAAGCCTTTTGGAAGACCTTCTTAAGGTACTGGAGGTTTTACTTCCTTCTGTTGTGCTGGGGGAAGGGGGTTTGATTTGTTTACTTCTCCTATCATTTTCACATCCTGAATTATGTGAATTTTTCTTGTTAGCATAAGATTTTTTATGTGCAACTTTAGAAGAACTCACAGTATCAGCATCATAATCAATTTCAATTTCATCCACATTCAACTTTTCCATGGTTTCACTCAATTTGGAAGACATGTTTTATCTGTGGGATAAAAAAAAATCAAGTGGTTAATATAAAATCACTGATTCAAAAGGTAATTAATTATTGTTCTTTATTATACTGTTTAATTTTGAAATCACAACAATAATAATAAAAATAAAATTGATTTAATTTAATAATTTATTATTTCAATTGATTTGCATAATAAAATTTATTTAAAATTTCAAAATCTTTAAACAATAAGGTTTATTTATTATTATTTTGAATTTATCAACAATAAACAATTTATTATTATTAGATAAAAAAATTTCTCAAAGTAATAATAAAATTGATTATTATTTTAAATACTAAAAACAATAAAGAAAGAGTATTATTTTAAAATAATCAAACTTTAATTTATTATTTCAAATTTATTAAAACAATAAAAATTTAAATTTAAAGATTATTATTAATGTTATAAAACAATAATCAATAATATAATTAAATTTGGGACTAAATACACTGAGTATTATTATTGTCAACCAAAAATAATTAATAATATTTATTGGGACTAAGTATAAAATACTATTTTGGTCAACCAATAATACCAAATATTTAAGATAATTAATTAAATAATTTAAATAAAATAAATGGCTTCTAGGACTAAGGGATATACTCTATTATGGTCAACTAGGGATAAAAAAATAAAATATGATCACTTACACTCAGTGTTTCAGAAATTAAGCCAAAAGCACTGTTATTGCAATAAAAAATCTTGTATAATAGTTGAAAGTGGCAGAGATTGACTTACAGTAGTGATTGTTAAATCACTTACAATATATAGAACTTTTAAAAATATATAAACCTTATATTTAGTTCCCTGGTTTGATTCACAGTTGCGGAAAAGAAATATAACCCTTATTTTAGTTTTATTTAATAAGGTAATTTGTACTTAATTTTATTATGCAATATAATATTAATTTATATACATAAAAAGCATAAATATTCGCCCTCTTTCAGGTCCAATGACTTAACATAAGTTTTACTGGGCTCCTGGTACAGCCTGGCTGACAGGTCACATGCTGAAAAGAAGCAGCGTATTTTCTTCTCACTTGAAAGTTTTGCATTGCACCAGTAAATTTGAAAGAAATTAATGAGGTCTAGCTGACAACTTGAACTACAGAAATCAAAATAAAGTCACATGATGGAAAAGATGCTGCGTCTTTTCAGCACATGAATCAATCACAATTTAGGCAAAAAATAATCAAAAAATGTACAAAAAAAATTTGTATAAAACTAAAAATGTGAAAAAAGTCAAAAAACACTTAAAAAAATTAAAAAAAATGTGAAAATCTTCAAAAAATCCAAATTTTTTTAAAAAAAATAAGAGAAATAGGGAAAAATTCAGAAAAAGTCAACAGCAGTCAAAAAAATTCAAAAAAATCCAAAAAAATCCAGATAAATTCAAAAATATTTAGAAAATTTATAAAAAATTGTAAGAAAGCCCAAAAATGCCAGAAAAATCAAAAAATATCTAAAAAATTAAGAAATAAGTAAAATGATCACAGTAAATCAATAAAAAATAAATAAATTTTGAAAAAAAATTCAAGTTTTAAGAAATTGCAAAATTTTATAAAATTTCTTAAAAATTAAGAAAATTTTTAACGAGATTCAAAAAAAAGTCAATAAAATGCTGAATTCTTTTTCATATGAGCTTTGGTAAAAATTTATCCTCTTCACTTAAAATTACTTGACTAAAATTTAATTCTTACTTTTTTAAAAGAGGGATAAATAAATTTACCATCAAAATTTTGATATCTGATTCATGTTTGAACTGTTCTTACAAAAAAATTAGGGCCACAAGAGTTACTACTGAGGTTACTCTGGGGGTAGTATGAGGGGCAAAAAAACAACTTGCCTACAAGTTGTCTTATATTTTACCCTGTGACTGTTATTTATTTACTAACTTTTTTACTCTTCCACACCACACTATTTACAAGTGAGTGCTTATATAGATTTATATGATCAGTGCCTCTTTCCTATGTTTCCTTGCCCTATGGGTTTTCCTACATGAGTTCAGCACTAATACAAGAATATCAAATGGCATCTAAAGATCTATGTTCATCTATTAGAATGGGGTTTGGTTCAAATAGCACTTGAACCTTTTGTGGAAGTACAGCTATTACTGCTAAAACACACTACCTTTTTTGTACATATTCTAAGCTTCCTAAGATCCTTAACAAAATAATAGGTACCACACCGCCTTTCATACCTATTTCAATGAACCTTTCTGGAGAAATGAGTATCCACTAATTGTGAAGCCCTTTGTGCTTCAGCAAATGACTTTCTTATCTCAAGTTCTATCCTTCTTATTTTTTTCTTGAGAGCTAATTTCAACAATTTTGCCTTCCTAGTGCTACCTTCTTCCTCTGATGGGTTTTTTTTTCTTCATGGGTGGGCATAGATTAAACTAAAGGCATTTCTGCTATCTAAGTGTAAATTTCATTCCATCTCTATTTCTGATTTTCAAGTCCATATCATGAGTCTAGAGCTGCTCATCACTTTTTACAAGTACATACTATACCCTTTAATCATATAGTCCAGATACACATTTCCCTCTATTCTTTACTTGCTGCCACTTATGTATCCTTTCTGCCCCTAAAAAAAAGTGTGCACGGAGAGTCTATCTTTCCCTGCGCTTTGAATATTCTTTAGTTGCACTTCTGTAACCATCCTACCTAACACCCCCTTTGTTGCACCTTTGAGAATTGAGCCTTTTTGCTGTGTTACTACAAGATGTGTAACATAGTGGGTGGAGATGAAGCTTAGGAAGGATGGAATTGATCAGGGATTGGGAAAGTCTTGCCATGGGGTTGGAAGAAGGGATGGTGAGGAGAGAAGCCCAAGCCTGCCACACTACTAAATCCAATCTTTGTTTGCATGAGAGGGAGGATGAATCATGTGATAGAATGAAGATAGGTGTGAATCTGAAACAACCAAGTGCCTGTCCTATGGCGTTGTTGTCAACAACCTGGAGTATTCTTGTGGTACAAGAGGAAATTTTTGGTGAGTGCCATACTATTGCAGCATTATTAGTTATTGATTGGATGAGGGAATCAATAAGGAGTTTGTATTGACAAAAGGGGATTCCCTAACCCAAGGAGGAAAAAAGATGGATTGAAGAGGCAGCAAAGAGGCCACAAGCTAAAAGTTTAGTGCCATTTGATTTGAAGAAGAGGGTTGGATCTAAAAAAACCCCAAGCCATTTCAAGGCAGAAGCAGAGGCAAGTGAACAATCTTTGAAAGAAAGAAGAGGAGGGGACTTCAAAATGGCAGGTTTTTTGGTAAGAATCATCCATTTAGTTGTAAATGAGTCAAACACAGCAGCATAGGGGCTCCCCCAATATATAGCTTCATCTGAAAGGCTAGATAGATGAGGGGTGAAAACTTCAGGGTAATTGTCAGCTGCTAGATAGATGGCATCATCAATAACTCCTAGAGCAAGACTAGAAGGAGAGAGGGAGGGAAGGGTGAGTAAACCAGAATTGTATATGATGTATAAAAGGGGGAGAGAGGAGAGCCTTGTGGAAGGACTTTGGGGAGAAAAGAGTGAGAAGATTCATATGATGAGAAGGAGATGCTTGTGATGCGGCTAGTGAGTGAGTTTTTAATGATGGAGATGAGGTCACATGGGAGAGGAAGGGAGAGTAGAGTGTTTGTAAGGCAAAGAAGGTTGAAAGTGGGAAAAGTACCCTTAAAATCCAGTGACAAAGCCCTGACCACCTTTCCTAGGTGCCATAGTTTAGGTAGTGAGGTGAAGAAGAGTGTCAGAGGTTCTGTGCAAGGGGAGACCTCCATAATGATTTTCAGGGAGGAAGGCTGCCGATTCCATGTAGTATGAGGGGCAGTTGGTGAGGAGAAAGTCTAGGAGCTTTCCCATGGTATTTAGAAGGTCAATGGGGAAATAGGCTCCAGGGACTGAGTAGTACAGTCAGTTTGGCTTGGGGATGATGACTGTCTTGGCTTGTTTCAAAATGTCAGGGTAATTGCCACTCAGAAGACACTGTTGGTAAATTGGCAATAGATGATTAGCCACTGCCTCAGGATTACAATGTAAAAGAAACTTTAGGATGGCATCCAGGCCAGGAGCCCACCCTGTTTGGTTTTAAGCAAAGCAATAAAAATTTTGCTCTTGGTGAAGGGGGGAGAGTGAGAAGGGGGAAAAGGGTAGGAGGAGGAGGAATTATTCATGTCACACTGGATTGAGGCAACAGAAGTACCTTCAAAAAGGACTGAAGCCTTAGTAAAGTTTTCAGTAATTAATTTCCCACTCTGATCTGTCAGAGGCAGGTTAGATCATTGACAAAAACTTATTGAGAGGTACTTAGCTGGTTTAAGTAGGGAGGAAGGGGTGAGAGAGGATAAAAAGTTGTGCCAATGTTGTTTTTTAAGAAAATTTAATTTTGGCTTGGAATGTTTTGCGCACAGACTGAAACCTTGCCATGTTGTGATGGGTAGGGGAGGAGTTCATGGCTTGTTGATCTTGATAGCATGACTTCTTGAGGGTGTCCAAGATGTCTCTATTCCACCATACGCAACACAACAAGCCTGGCTTCTGCAGCAGAACAAAACAATCCATTAGTTTGATAAGATAGGAAGTAATTGATTCAGCAGCCTTGTTAATGGAAGTAGGAGTAGGGGAGGGAGAGGGAGGGATTAAGGAGGGAAAGGAAGAATGATAAGAAGACTTATCAAGATTTTTCCAGTTTTGAAAAGGCTTAATAGGAGAGCGGTGAGGATAGAGGAGGAGGCAGGTGGAAATGGAATGGTGATCTGAAAGGTGAGAAGATGACCCATCACTGTCCATTACACAACTAAGTACTGAATCTAGAGCAGAACCATTAGCAAATAATAGATCTATTACTGAGGTAAAGTTTCTAGAATTACAAAAAGTGGGGACTCCAGGTTGGGAGATCAGAGTCATGTTCAGGCAAGAGATTGAGTCAAGGAAGGGGGAGGCCACCAGATGATTGGAAAATTGATGATTGGCACTGGCCCACTTTTTGTGATGAAGATTAGAGTCAGAAAACAAGTAAATGGGGGATTTAGAGAAAGGGTAAAGGGTAGGGAAAATAAGAGGTGTAGTAGAAATGGATTGTGGAGGGTTATAGATATTGGCAAAAAGGGTCACAGAATTTTCGAGCTGAATACTAATGAGGGTGGGATTGGGGAATGTACTGGGAAGAGAGGTGAAAAGCTGGATAGAATGCTTATTGTTGATATAAAACCAGCATCTTGTAGGAGTTTGTGGAGGTGAGGGGGAAGAAAGGAGAGGGGTGATGAGATGCCAACCCATTTCTGGGGCGGTGGAGAGGTGATCATGGGAAAGGAAAGATTTTGAAGTGTGAGGGTATCAAATGAAGGGGTATAAGGATCATTAAAGAGTGAGTGAAAGAACTGAAACAAGCAGTGAAAGTTCAGTTGGAATATGGAGAGAATAGATTTGGGCAAAAGATTAGAGGCAGCCTTCATATTTGCCTATTGAGGAGAAAGGCCAGCATATGAGGGAGGTGGAAAATGGGTGGCGGGCTGGAGTCCTCAATAAGAGATTGAAAAGAGGAGTGGGAATTTTTGACTGGGTGATAATGTGGGAGGGTGTAAACACATCTGAAACAAATGGGAGACAAGAGTTTGGGTTGCTTGCAGGCATTGAGTTGTGATGACTGGAGCAGTTAGAAAATTGGGGGGAGAGCGCAGTGAATTGAAAGGTTACATTTAGCCTAGCACTGGAAACAGGTGCTGCATTTTTGATTCACTGCTTCAGTATGAAAAACCTGACCTTCAAAATACAGAGGGAAAGGAAGGGAGGGGGAGGAAAGAGCATTAACAACATTTTTATCAAGAAAGTGGAGAAAAACAGAAGACTGATTTTTCACCTCTCTGGAAGCAGGTTTGCATAACCAGGAAACCTTGTAGAGGGACTTGAGCACTTTGGGATTGTCATCTTTGAGAGTTTGGGTATCTGCTTGATTTTTGAGGTCCAGGTAAGTTGGAATTCCGTGAGTGACCACTGGGTAAGAAGGGGCTTTGTATATTAGGCCTTGAGGAATCCAGGACTGCCACATGCTAGTGAGGAAATGTAGATAACTCGCATTGGAAACAATGATATTGAGACCATTAGATTTGTGTCTAACTACACCTTGGATGCAAATGGGAGAATTACTTTCTGGGTTGAGGTTTTATTAGAGTTAGCTTTATTATTTAGCATATTGAGAAGTTGGAAGTTAGGAATATTAACAAGGACAGGATTTGAGGTGTTAGCCTGTTTAAGGGTGAAGTGAGGAAGGCTGGAGGAGTTGGCACCAGAGTGAGAAGAGGGAGGAGCTCTGGAAGTAGCATCCTGAGCAAATGAAGGGCATGAAGGAGGAGTAGTGGCCAGAGGAGATAGAGAAGAAGGGGGGAGGCAAGTGAGAATTTTTCCATCTTCTTATTTAGTGAGGAAATGTACTGAGGGGTGGAGGAGGGAAGTGGCTGGTAGAAGTCTGACTGTTTAGTGTGATGAGCAATGGCGGCTTCCAAAGCCTTGATGTTGGACAGGATGGACAGATGGAAAGTGACATTGGAGCCTTTACTAGAGGGTTCCCTGACCCTTTCCAGCAGATTTACAAGGCATGAAGAGAGAGCAGAAACTTTAGTAGCATGAGACAAGCCAACAAGGCAAAAAATTCTGGCAGCTGGAGAGTTGAGGTTGATGGCTGATGGAAGAGGGAACCCAGGAGCAGTGGTGAGTCTAAAGTCTGCAAAGGGGTTTGAAGGGTTGTGTATTGAGGCATTGAGAGAATTTTCTTGGTGTGAGGACAGTAGGGGACTGGGGAGGCAAAGAAGATTTCAGGATGGGCATTGCAAGACTCTTCCATGAAGCTTGATAAGTGGTCATGGGGGGCCTATAGAGGGGCATAGGTGATAAAAAACAACATCTCTTTGACAGTTGACAAGCTATGGGAGGAGGGAAGATAGTGGCGGCGGGTGGAGGAGGGAAAATTGTGTCAGCTGGCAAAGGAGGAGAGGGGGAGGGAGGGGCGGATTCAAGGACCAGAGGGATGTGAGGACTGGGAGGAATTAGAGGGGAAGGTGCAGGTTTGGATGCTTTTATGGGTGCATCAACAAGCATATGGTTGTTTTTCTGGTTCAAATCCATGAGCTCAGGGTATGAAGGACCATACAAGTATAAGTACAGCTAACTTCAGAACACTTGGTGCAACTTGTAAATTTTTTGAGGTTTGTCACAGAAATTTTAGTATGAAAATGTTTAGACATCTGTCACTAATTGTGGATATCTCTGGTTGAGAAAATTCTACAATCTGGCAATGTTCCAATAGGACCTCTCCACCACCTGCCACCACCGACTCAACCATCCATCCCATCCCATCCACATCCACCAAACCACTCAAGGCCATATCTTACTGGGACAGGAAATGATTATTTTATTTAAGAGAGTTACATTTTTCATTTCTGATCATTCAAATCTTATATACATTCTTTCTGCGGCGTAGTTGAGTACATAACACCAGCCCCTCAACAATTCATATCACATAATGACAATTAGGCAACAAAAGGTATGAAAAAATTGTATTCAAATAGTAGGAATAATAATAGAATAATAATATAAAGATATTTCTTCTGACCAAAATTTGAAGTGTAGTATAGTGTATTAGTAAGTTTTAATGGGAATTGACAAGATAACAAAGAAGAGAGAGAAAATGATAAAGAAAGAAAAAAAAATTGACTTTGAGTAGCTTCATTGATGCTTTGTGTGGAGTTGCAGTTAGGGGTTTTGTAAGAATGCCCGCCAGTTGGTCTACAGTACTCACCCATGATATTTTTGAATGTTGTTTGTAGAGTTTTTTGTTGACGTAATAGAATTCCCTATTGAAGTGTCTTTTTCTTTTGTTGGATCCTTGGTTAGAAGAAATGTTGATTGTTGGTTTGTTGTTGCATAGAAGGTGTAGTTTTCCATCAAATCTGATTATATCTTTCAATAGGTGTTTAACCCACATTCCTGTATTTGTTGTGGCACTTAAAGCCATTAACTCAGCATAGCTGGTTGATGAGGCCACACATGATAGTCTTCTGGATGACCAGTTGAAGGGGAAGCCTTGAAAAGCTATCAGGCACCTGCCTGTGGATTTGGCATCACTGTAACCTACCAGTGTGATTCCATGTTTGTTTAAAGAGCCAGGGTAAAGATGTAGACAGTGATATTTTCAATGTTCCATTAATCCTAAAAGGTGATGTAGTGCTGTCCAGTGTTCCTCAGCCAGGAAAGGTAATTGACAGCAAATGAAAGGTCTGGTCTGGTTCTACTAGCTATGTAGCTCAGTGAAACAATGATTGATAGGTAGCCAGTTGAATCTAAAGTGTTATTTCCTTCAGGTGAAGTAGATAGGTTGCATTATTGAGGTAGAAGTGTAAATTTAGTCTTCATGTTTAGATTGTGTCATAATAGAATCTTCTTGATTAATTGTGTTTCTGACAGCACAAAAACTTTCTCATTGCGGTTGATGCTGATACCCACTATATATTCCAGACCAATTTTCCATTTGATTGTTAGTTTGTTGCTTAGTAGATTTTGAAAGTATGATAATTTTGAGGCTTCATTGGCCAATACAAGGCTATTGTCAACATGTATCCAAATGAATGTACTTGAGTCCCCCTTGTGTAGAAAATAGAGGCTTGCATCATATGGAAAAAGTGTGTACCCGTTTTGTCTGAGTTTGCTGGATATGTAGATCCACCAGCACTATGCCACTTGACATGTGCCATATAAAGCCTTCTTCAAATGTAGCACTTTTCCATCTTTCTGTTCAAAGCAAGGTGGGTCTTTTACCCAAATCCTTTCACCTATTTCACTGTGCAAATAAGCTGCTGTTACATCAAAAGAATGAACATTCCAATTGTTGATGGCTTCAATGGTTAGAATTAGTTGTTGGGAGGTGAAAGTTTCTGTTGGCACATAAGTTTTTTTTAATCAATTTCTACAATTTGTTTGAAGCCTTTGGAAATGTACCTAGCTTTTCTTTTAATGACACGTCCATTGTTATCTATTTTTTCTGTAAAAACACACCTGGAATCTGTTATTCTAGTGCCAACTGGACGAGTTTCACCCAACCATATTTCCATTCTCTCCGTTTTTCCTAGCTCATCTATATATGCTTGTTTCAACAGCTCTGCATATGCACTTTTTGCTGCCTCTTTAAAAGTTTTTGGGGCTGAGGAGGCAAGGTGAGCAGCGGCCTCTGCAATTAAGTTTATTAGGGATTCTTGTTCATCACAGGTCTTTTTGGTGGTGAAGTTGCCTAGTACTAGTTGATTCACAAAAAATGTGTTGGTGTCAGAAAGGTTGAGGATATAAGAAAGATTCATTTTTTCAGGGGGATCTATTTCTTTGGTGTTTTTAATTGATGGCATTGGTGCAAAGGCTGCCCATGCCAATACAATTACTGTTTTAGTCTCAGGGTTCCAGAACAGCCAACCTTTAAAGGCTTGGGGAAAGCCAACTAATGTGCATTTAACTGCACAATGGTCAAGATTTTGTGTATTTTCTCTTGGGATGTGGACATATGCTTTTGTGCTAAATGGTTGGATTAAATGTATTGAGAGCATTTTTCCAAACAAAGATTCATAGGGAGTTTAGCCAGTGGAAACTAAATTTGGAAGATGGTTAAGAATATATGCTGCCCAAGTATAAGCAAAACCCCAGAAGAGCTTAGGTAAGCCACTTTCAAGTAAAATATTGCATCCCATATCAGATACAAATCTGTTTTGTCTTTCTATTTTTCTATTTTGGCAATGAAAGTAAGGTAGGGATAGTTCATGGATAATGCCTTTTAACTTCAGGAACAATTCAAGTTTGTTGGTCTTAAACTCCCCACCGTTTTCCGAACAGAATATTTTATTTGATTTGCCACATTGAGTTTCTAGACGTGAAATTGTTTCAATTATTTTTGCCGCTGCCTTGGATATCTGTCTCAGAATGTGGCATTCAGTATATGATGTTTCCATGTCTTTAATTTTCAGTCCATACAAACCATTACCAAAGGTTGCTTTTTCAAGTGGCCCTATGAAGTTGGTGGTTATAATTTCTGGGGGATTAAAAATTCTATTTGTTGACACATTTGTGGCAGTTTTTGTGCTTTTTGAAACCTTGAAAATTTCACAGTTGATATCTCTAGGTGAAAGGTTGGGTGGTAGACCTATTTCCAGGCCATTGGCTATTAGTCAGCAGATTTGCCTCATACTAGCATGTCCAAATTGTTTATGATAGTAGTAGAGAATATTGGATGTACTCTGGGGTTGTGTTTTGAAAATTTTTTATTGTTTAATTGTGGTAGAGCTGAGCAATATATTAGGAGATGTTAAGGTAGGGATGTTGGTTGAAAGTGTTATTAATTGCTCTTATTTTTTATGTGTATTTTCTAATTTTGGGTAAGGAAGTATCCATCAGCAAATATTCAAGGTTGCTTTTAATATATGTACACCTTTGAATTGTATATAAATATTATTATAGTTGTAAAAATTCATATGTGCACCCTCCCTGATAAGTAATGCTGGAGAAATTAACATACATGTTGCTTTATCACAGTAGTACACATTCCTAATAAAAATTATTGTCCCACCCAGTCCATTAAAGCAAAGGGTCACATTTCCTGTTATAAAGTTTTGACCATTGTCAGTTGCGACTTTAAGTGGAAGAGGATCCATCAGTAAACAGAGATTGACTAACTCATTCTTTGAGTCAGTGAGGTGGTGTGTGGCACCTGTGTTGTAGATGGGTTGACGTGCTGGTGAAGTTTGTTGTTCATTGATTGACAGTTTTTCAAAATCAGTTAAGAACACTTGGGCAGTGTCATCTAGTTCCATAATTTTAGCCTTCACATCAGGTCTTTGGAAATTGTTATTTTTAAAGTTGTTCCATGATGGATATACAAGGAAGTATGAATCTATGTGTTTAATTGGTTGTTGAGGAGTTCCGTTGTTGGAGTGGGGTATTTGAGGGAGTCAACCAAAGCTGGGTGTGGGTGGAAAATTTTGAAAAGACATTTGAAAGTTTGTTGTGGGTGGCCCCGGTGCTACTATTGTTTGGCCACAGAAACCAGAATTTGTTATAGACATATTCAGTGGTTGGAGTTGTCTTGTACCAAAGGAGGGGGGGTTGGGACAATATTTTTGTAGGTTTCTGGAAGAATTACAATTTCAGCATAGAGAAAATCTGATAAGATTCAGCACCAGATAAGTAAGATATTTAGGACACAAAGGATGGCAAGGACACAAGGACAGAAATGGACGTTGAAATTTACCTGATAAGATTCAGCACTAGATAAGTAAGATATTTAGGACACAAAGGACGGCAAGGACAAAAGGTCAGAAATGGACGTTGACTTAAGGGACAAGAGAAAGAATCAATGAATAACAGTAATGATAATTAAAATAAGTAAGAGAAGAAAATGGATGATAAAGCTATTGCTTTTGTAGAGCATGCGTACAAGTTACCTGATAAGATTCAGCACCAGATAGGTAAGATATTTAGGACACAAAGGATGGCAAAGACACAAGGACAGAAATGGACGTTGACTTAAGGGACAAGAGAAAGAATAAATGAATAACAGTAATGATAATTAAAATAAGTAAGAGAAGAAAATGGATGAGGGAACAAGTATTAGATTCCTCATCTATGTATGCTTTGAGTAATATCATCATGTTAGGTTAGAGAAATATATGTACGTATAAATATAGGTATAAGTATGTAAACATATAAATATATTGGTATAGACATGTAAGTAAATAAAATCTACTCAGTAATATAAACTTAACACTCTCCTGTGCTCAAGACAGCAATGGAGAGAGATTCAATAAATTCAGAAATTCAAGATGCTTAGGTCTAGATAAAGATTTGGTTAAAACATTGGAAATCATTTGAGTTGAGGGGGTATAATTAATAGAGAATTCACCATTGTTGACTTTTTCACGCAGCCAGCACACTCTGGTGTTGATATGCCTAGTGCAATGCTGATAAAGAGGATTATGTGCCAGATTGATACCACCTTGATTGTCACCCATGAGAATTTATTTATTAAGGGGGATAGAAAAGTCATTGAACAACTCTTTAGTCCAGAGTAGATCCTGCCCACACTCAGTCATGGCATAGCATTCTGATTCAGAAGTTGACAGCGCAACAGATTGCTGTTTACAAGATCGCCAACTAATCAGACCAAGATGAAATACAAGGGTTCCTGATGTAGACTTAGAGTCTTCTGACTTATTATAGTCAGCATCAGTGAATCCCACTAGTGACCCTAATTCAGAATTCGTGAAATTTCCAAGAGTAAGATGGAAGTTCTTAGTTAGTTTGAGATATTGAAGAAAATGTAAAAAGGCCTGTATTTGCTAATCAGTCGGTTGATTTAAATATTGAGCAAGAGTGGAGGTGGCATAGGTTAGGTCAGGACGGGTACAAAGTACAAGATATTTAAGAAGACCTATGGCTCTTCTATAATTAAATATTTGAGTCAATTCATTGGAAGTACAAATGGTGAAATGTGAATTTGGTACAAGCGGGGTGGTAACTGTTCGAAAGTCTTGAAAATTAAATTCAGTTAGTAGTTTGGTGATATATAATTCTTGAGACAGACTAATTGTTCTATTTAATTGATCTCTGACTACCTTCATGCCAAGGACCCAGTTGATTTTTCCCTGATCTTCCATATCAAAAACTTGAGAGATTTTATTTTTGAAAATTTGAACAGAGGGTCCGGCAATAATTAGGTCATCTACATGTATAAATACATAGCATAGATGAGAGTTATTGGTATTAATAAAAATACAAGGATCAGCCTTGCTTGGTTTAAAACTGATATCAGTGAAAAATCCAGATAATTTATGGTACCAACACCTGGGACTCTGTTTAAAGCCGTATAAAGATTTCTTGAGATATAAGCAGTAGTCCTTATTTTTAGGTGAATAACTGCTGGGAAATTTGAGGTATAGATCTTCATCAGGCTCCCCATGTAGAAAAGCAGACTTTACATCCATTTGATGAAGTTCCCAATCTTTATAGGCTTCAAGACCCAAAAGGAAGCATAGAGTATTCAATCGTCTGGTTGGAGCATACGTTTCATTATATTTGATTCCTTCTATTTGAGAGAAACCTTGGACACATAATCTAGCTTTGTATTTGCTTATGTTTCCCTCAGAATCAGTTTTCTTTTTGAAGGTCCATGTCATGCCCACAAGGTGATTATTGGGAGGTGGAGGAGATTCTTCCCAAAAGTTGTGTTTGATAATGCTAGCTAATTTGTTATTTATGGCTTTAAGCCATTCATCACTTTCAGGGGAGTTAACTGCTTCATAAAAGTTCTTGGGTGTATTGAAGGGAGTGACTATCATATTGACCTGGTTTGGTCTTCTTTTTGAAGTGAGTATATTTGATGAGTCAATGGATGAATTAATTTCCTTAGCCGGTCTAGCATCTTTGTCAACATAAGCATAGTGTTTTGGGGCCAAAGGGGTTTCATTGCATGTTTCACATGGGAAATTAGATTTGGGGGATGCAGACTCAGTTGAGAGATTGAGAGGGAAATTACTAGATTGATTGTTTAAAGGTTTATTCTCTGGAGTCGAGGTCTCAAAAGCAATTGGAGTAGGAGTGGGAATATATTCAATGTCTGGGAAAACAAGGGTTTCTGCAGTTTGACCTTTAGATATTTGACGAGCTAAAGTGAAGGTGTTTAGGAATTTAACATTGTGAGTAATTAATATAGAGTCAGTACTGGGTGAATAAATTTGGTAATTAATATGTCCCTCACAGAAGCCGAGGAAAATCCCTTCTTCACAACTGGCATCAAATTTTCCATTCCTTTTGAATTTTTGTTGGTAATACACAACATCTGACCCAAATGGATGAAGCTTTTGAGGAATTTTGACTTTGCCGTTGTGCCAAACGTCCCATGGAGTTTTGTAATCTGCAAGTGCTGAAGTTGGTAGAATGTTAAGAGGTAATGTGGCAGTATTGACAGCCTTGGCCTACCAAATGGAGTCCAAGCCTGATTTGATCAACAGACATTTTTCCTTTTCGACAATGGATTGATTACCTCTTTCAGCAATTGGATTCTGCTGAGGGGAATAGGGAGCAGTTTGAAGGTGAAGTATACCTTTGTTTTTGAGTAAATTCTTTATGGATTTACTTGTGAATTCCCCTCTGTTATCAGTAATTAAACATTCAATGGATCGTGAGAGTTGATTTTCAACAAGTGACAAATGTTCTTGAAAAATCTCGTAGGTTTTGGATTTCAAACTTAAGAAATATGTATGACGATAGCAAGAATGACTGTCAACAATTTGAAAGAAGTATGATTTTCCTCCTTTTGATTCCGGAGTGATAGGTCCGCATAAGTCCATAAGGATGGCATCCAATGGATTTTCAGGAATTGGGAAAGTACCCGAGTATGGTAAGATGTGGGACTTAGCTAAAGCACAAGTTTTACAAATGAAATTAGAGAAATTCAAACCTGGATGCAATTTTCCCATAGTTTGATTGCTGGGATGCCCATATTTATGATGCAAAAGTTGAAGATTCTCATTGTTTTTTGCAGTAATGTTATATATTGTTGAGTTAAATAGAGGGAAAGTGATAATATGTCCATTAATGGAACACTCTATGTGAGTAGTTCCTTTGTCCTTGACTTTGAAAACACCGTCTTCTTTAGATAAGCTCCAGCCATTGAGAAGTTAATAAAAAAGCTGATATAAGATTGGCTTTAACAGAGGGAACATAAAGTGCGTGTTCAATGTTTAAGATATGGCCAGATGATGAAGTGAAAGTTACTTTACCTTGTCCAAGGGCTAATAACTCATCACCATTTGCCATTGATAAACTTAGATTTGAAGATTCATAAGTGGAGAAAAACTTTAATGAATTGAAAATAGAAAATGAAGCGCCACTGTCCAGGATGGCGTGACTGAGAGGAATATTGGAAAATACTGATAGAGCTTTTTCATTTCCAGTGTCCTTGTTTTCTCTTTACTTTTTTAGTTTCAGGAATTCGTCTCATTTTTCGGGAGGTAATTTAAATCAAGAAGCCTCTGAATGTGGTGCCAGAGGGTTGTGTTTTCCTTTAGAGCAAAAGATTTTGGTCCTAGTGTCTGTAGCTAAAACTGTTCCGGAAGTGGAACTGGTTGAATTAAGAGTTTTTTCCTGATGACTTCAGTTTCAACACCACTGAAGATACTCTCGATTGTTGCCCGACAATTAGTAATGTCATAGTTTCTAAGAATGATAGAAGAGAAGGTTAAGTACATAATTTGCCATGATGTATGAAAGAATTTTCTCTTTGAATAAATCTGGAGCGACCTCTCGAAGAAGTTTCATGGTGCTTTGGAAATCGTCCATAGCCTCGAGTATATTGCTTTCTGTAAATTTAATTTTGAACAATTTGTTGACAATGTATGAGCAATTTTGGCTTGGTTTAGAGGCGTAATGTTCCTTGATATGTGTCCATAAGGCAGCGGGTTTGACAGCATCATCATTGAGAATGAATTTATGCTGATTAGGGCGGTCCATAAAAATTTTAATGATAGTGTTTGTTTGACACTGTCGAATTTTAAATATCGAGAATAATTCTGGGTCGGTGGGTACTGGACAGTCCTTGTTAAGAAATTGATCCAGATTACGAATGGTGAGTGCATATTTTAGGTCTGTCTTCCAGGAACTATAATTTTTGTTGTATAATTTCTCTATACCTTTGATTTCAGAGTAATTGGATGAGTCTTGAAGGTAGGAGAAATTAGGCTGTGTGGAAGGCAGATTTTCAGCCATGTTGGTGTCTCTCTTTTGCCTATATAAGGCCTTCCCTTTCCTGGTTGTTTGCATCATCAATTTACTTACTTATTACTACTTTAAAATATTTATCATATTAATTATTTTATTAATATTTATTACTTTAGTATTTAAATCTCTGTAATTCTAAGATTTTAAAATATAATAATAATTATAAAACCATTTATACCTCTTTACAAATAGAGTAAAATAAATAAAAGATAAATTATACATACCCTTGACTCTGAAACCCAAATTCCATCTATCACCACCGTTGGACCTCCGGTAAAAATCTTTTAGACCATCAGGACCCTTTGACACTTGACACCCTTTCTGTAAGCCAGGCTACTAGACTTAACCGGTAAAATAATTGATTATTTTACTGAGTTGAAGCCATGCCCCTTCTTCTAACTAATAATTAATTATCTACTTAAGTATTACTTACAATTAACTAGTTAAGTACAATAAGAAGTATAATTAATTAGTGTAAATAAAATGTCCCCTACAATTTTACTCCCTAACACCGTGCTCAATAGTATAAGTCAATGGGAATAAAATTTAATAATAAAATTATAATAAAAAAACTTTAAAACAATTATATTACCTCAGTGAGAGATCTGGAATCCCCTGAAAGTAATATAATTAATTAATTATTGTGTAATTAATTGTGACAGTCCAAGGAACTCAAACATTATTGCTAATAAATTTGATGCCCTTGTTGACATACCAGTTTATTTATTTCTTATGTCATATATGTACTCCTTTTAGTCATTCTTTTTCTCACATTCTTACAGTATATGGTGTAAATTCCGTATATTTTATTCCCTCATGTTTTGCCTATAAAAGGCCTCTTAATTTGTGCTTTTCAGGACATTCCTTCATCACTTACTTTATTATTACAATTACAATACAACACTTATTTCTATATTTTATAACTTTAGTATTTACAACAGCGTAATTCTAATCTATAATCTATACTAATATTTTAAAACTACCTCTTATATTTGAGTAAATTATTCAAATTGATTTAGAAATACGTACCTTTTGTTGAGAGACCATTAAAACCCTTAAATACCCCGTAAAAACCTCGAACCAATCTTCTAGACCAAAAGTACCCCTTGAAACTTTCCAAATTTTTTACGGTGCATCAATATCTTGAAGCCGGCAACCAAGGGACCATCAACAACAAGGTACCAGTAGGACAAGTAGACAACAAAAACAATGAACATCATCGACCACATGACTTATTTTTTTCTGCGACCAGGAATCAAACCACGCTCCAAAATTTAGGTTCATATATTGACAATAGTCATATATATTCATGTTAATTATAGTGATTACTATTTGTGGGTCATTTTTCACATTTCATTGTCCATGTATATCTTTTTTACTCAGCACTCTGTAAGTGGCATTAACTTGCTCATTTTACAGGGGGAGGTGCCTGGTAAATAAAATATTTGTTTTCCTAGTTGACCAAGATAGAAATATATTGTTCTTAGTCCTAGAAGTATTATAAAAATTTAAATTAATTATTTTATACTTTTTTTTAATTATTTTCAGCTGACCTCTGTCCTGATAATTAAAATTTTATTATTGTTTAAGTTGACAAATTGTCCTGACAGTAAATTATTGATATTTAAAATTAATTAAATTAATAATATGAAAATTATTTCAGTTGACAATAAGTCCTGATAATTAAATTATTTCAGTTGACATTAAGTCCTGTTAATTAAAATTATTTTCAGTTGACATTAAGTCCTGGTAATTAAATTATTTCAGTTGACACTAAGTCCTGGTAATTAAATTATTTTCAGTTGACATTAATTCCTGATAATTATCAACATATACATTACTAATTATTAAATTATTTTATTACTAAAGATGATTTATTTTAAATCCTGGTTATAAAATTATCTTAAAATAATTAATAAATTTGTGATTATTATTTCAGTTAATTTTTTGTCCTGATAAACATTATATATTAATTATTTCAGTTGATTACAAAGTCCTGATAATTACTTATATAATAATGATTTTTTTCCTTATTTTTCTTTAAATAAAGTTAAAATAAAAATTGATTAAATTTTAATATTTTTCTCTCTCAGTTCAGATTAATCACAACTATAACTGATCAAGGATCATCTTCTGGACATGATTAGGAACTGGATTTAATTGATTATGATGAAGCCTCTTCTGTAAGTTCTCCTTTGACTACAAAAATGGCTCAAATTAATCAATTACTGGACCAATCAGGATGTAGAAATGAAGGAGATGGAAATATTAGTGGAGAAAACTGCTCAAGATCAAAAGCCTTCTATCAGCCCCCTAGAAGAGCTTCCCAAAGGCTTCAAAATAAAAAAGATGCCCTTGAATCAGCAAGTCAAAAATATCTCAACTCACATCAAGGAGTTGAGGTCAGAAAACCTCAAGCTGAGGTCAAAAACAGACTCTCTAGAAGACAAGGTAAGAAAAATAGAGTCCTTCCTTCAAAAGAAGAGAAAAACTCCTCCTCCCCCAAGAGCCCTTCCACAACTGGCCCCCCAGCAACAAGAACAGGTGTAAGTCTCAAAGTGGCAGTGGGATTATCTGACCCAGCAACAACAGCAACAAGTACCTCAGGCAGGTCCTTCAAGAACCAATCAGTTCAGCCCCTCACCTCCCCACCCCTATCAAGGAGGAAGAAAGAGAAAAAACAATCACATTAAATTCTTTCCCAAGCCATGGTAAGCCCCTCTATTGAATCTCAAGTACCATTTCTTGTTACTGATTTAGTTCCTTCAGGTAATTCTGGAAGAGGAGATGAGACTGTGAGACCAGTAGAGGCTGAGAGTAGTAGAAAAATGGCTCAATATTCTAATGTATCTAATCCTTTGGTTTTGATTGCTACTTCAATGATAAATCCTGATATGGCTATTATTGATGAGACACTTGATACTGAGTTTTATGAGAATCTGGAAAGCTATTCTGTTTCCCTATTGAGAAATACTCCAGATGTAGCTAACATTAATTATGAATATTTGAGGGATATTATTTCTGAACAAAATCATATAATGAACAACATGCAATTAACTCATAAATATAATAGTTTTTTAACTGAACAGAGTTATTAAGCATTGAGGAGCGAGTTACAGAGAGTTTCTGATGATTCATTTTATTACAAAGTAACACATGAAAAGAAAGTTGCTTTATGGAAAAATATCAAGAATGATTTGTCTAAATTAAAAGATGAGATCACCATCTGCTTCCTGGAGCTAGAAAGACATAAGATGAACTTAGAAAGATTTAGTAACCATTATTCATCTTTACAACATAAGAACCAGTTATCTTTTGCAACAATCAATGAGAATTTATCTAGTATTCCAAAAGTGAAAACTAGATTAACAAACATTAAAGAGAAATTGAATTCATTGTTATATAATCAAAAGTTTTCCGAAATTTCTTTGAAAGAAACTTTTGAGCAGGATACCCCAATTGTACCTGTTCATAGTTCATTCGAAGTAAAATTAGTGCCAGAAATGCCTGTTGATACCACTGATTTTCAATCAAAAATTGATGATGTACCTGGATAATCTACAGAAGGATTAAACAATGAGATTAATTTCCAGTTGGAGAATTTACAGCTCCTTCTCACTCAGTAACAAGCTTGTATTAAGGAGACTACTTCAAATCAAAAGAATTGGCCAAAACTTGACCAGTATCCAATTTTTGATGGTGACTCTTCTTCTGATTGGAAGCAGTTCATTTGCAGGATTGATAACCTAAAAAATTCTTACAAACTCCCAGATGAGGAAATTGTGTCAAAATTAATTTATTTTTTTTACTAATGTAGCCCTGATGTGGTATGAATCTGTTATCTTGGATAAAAACAAATACTCATGGGAAGATTGGAAAAAATTAATTAAAGCACAATTTGGTGGTTCCAAGTTTAGATTAGCTCAACAAAGGCAATATGAAGAAACCAGATATAGCTCTTCTACTGAAAAACCTATTGACTTCTTGATGAAACTTGTGAAAATCTTGTAGGAAATGGACCCAAATATGGTGTTTGAGTTATGGAAGGACAGGATCCTTTATAAATTACCTATGTCTCTGAGAGACTTAATAGTTTCTAGGACTGAGTTCTCAAGAGAGCCTTCTTCTTTCATTAATAACTGTAATGAGATCCTTTTGAACAACATGTATGATTCTAGAAGATTCATTCCTAGAACTTCATTGGACAAAGCCTCCAATTACCAACAGAAACCTCTGGAAAAGGTTGGTAAAACTTCTGCCCCTGTTGCACCCAAAAAGTATGCAACAAACACTTGCTTCAAATGCAGAAAGCCTTTGCAGAAAGGCCATGTTTGTGACAGGAAGATAAATCTTGTTGAACAGACAGAGGAACATGCTTATGACACAATAGCACTGTATGATACTTCAAGTGATTGTGCCAAAAATATTTCATATGAATCTCACCAAGAAATTTCAATGCTGGAAAAGGATATTCATTATTTAAAAAATATTAATATTGAGAATAATGATTTATCTACAGTATAGGATTCTGGGATCATAAAAAACCTTGAAGACAGATCAATTATTATTTTCCCTCTCAAGGCACCAGTCTTGATCAATGGAAACAACATTGAGGTTGTCTTAGATTCTGGAGCTGGAGGAAGTGTAGTATCTGAAATAGCACTTGATTCAGTGGACCAAGATTATAAATCAAAACTTATGCCTATCATTTCTGAGAATTGGAGAGGTTATGGCTCTATTTTGTCCCCCATTTATAAATACAAAGCCACAGTATTTTTCAAATATAACCATGGTTTTGTAAGAGCTATATGTGATTTTGTTGTCATCAAAAATGATAACTTGAGCAGTTGATTTATTTTGGGAAATGATATTTTAACTAAGTATGGCATGAAATTGGATCCTTCAAACCAATGCTTCACAATGGGGAAGAATGGGAAGAGAAAATTTAATATTTCCTCCTTCAAAAAGTTATTAACACCAGTATTGAACACATGTCATTCTGTAGTTCAATATGAAGGAAGATCTACAGAAGAAATGCCTGCCCTTGTGTCTGAAATTGAAAATTCTTCTTTTGGAGAACAACTTTCTGGTGAGGATAAAGATTCCATCATTCAATTGATAAAATCTTTTCCTACGGCCTTTGCTCATGGGTCACGTGAATAAGGATTGGTAAAAGAAGAAATTAAGCTTTCATTATCCTGATTATTGATGGAAATACCACCTAGTTTAAAGAAGAAGCCTTATCCTGCTTCTCCCACATAGAGAAAATATATTGAAGACAATATCTCTACCCAAAAATAAATAAATTTTATTGAAAAGGTAGTTGAAACACCTAAACATTGTGTTATCTCACCTGTCATAATTTTATATGAGAAAGATAAATCCAGGTTATGTGGTGATTATAGAGAATTGAAAACTTTTACTGTTGATGATATCTATCCTTTACCCAGAATTAGCTCCAAACATGCCACCCTACAAGGTGCTAAATATATCAGCTGTTTGGATGGTAATAAGAGATATCACCAGGTACCTGTTAAGAATTCTCAGAATTTTCTGATGATTGCTACTCATATGGGTATTTATAAGTATATTAGGATGCCATTTGGCCCTAAAAATTCCCCTTCAGTTTTTCAAAAAGTTATTGATAACACATTCCATCAAGAAATAATTTAAGGATTGCTGATGGTTTATATTGATGATATCATTATATTCCCTAAAAGATTTGAGGACCTTCTTAACCACCTGTGTAAAGTTTTCCATAAGATGGATGAGATAAATATGACACTTGCTTTGAAGAAATGCAAATTTGGTTCTCATTCCTTAAAAGTGCTTGCTCATGTTGTCTCAGGGTTACAAATATGTGTTGACCAAAAAAAAGTTGCAGCCATACAACAGGTGAAGGCTCCTACCACAGTTAGAGAGCTCCAGAGTTTTTTGGGAATTTGTGGATACTATAGACATTATATTAAAAATTATCAAGTCATAGCATTACCCCTTACCCAATTAACTAGGAAAGATGTTGCTTTTGTCTGGAATAGTGAAAGACAAAGAGCTTTTGACACTATGAAACATTGCTTAATGTCAGCACCAATTCTCACTTTACCTGACTTTAATCAACCATTTGTTTTATACACTGATGCCATTTTTATTGGTCTTGGTGCTGCCCTCTATCAGAAACAAGTGATGAATGATAAAGTATCAGAAGTAGTAATTTGTTATATTTCAAGAACCTTAAGAAAAAGTGAATTGAAATATGGTGCCACTCAATTAGAGTGCTTAGCAGTAGTGTGGGCTCTAGAGAAGCTACATTATTACCTGGATGACCAGAAATTTGAACTTGTTACTGACTTCAGTGCAGTTAAATCCCTATTAAACTTGAAAAAACCTAACAGACATATGTTCAGATAGAATCTGGCTGTTCAAGAATACAGAGGGAGAATGACAATAATTCATAGGGCTGGTATTTTTCACTCAAATGTGGATATTTTATCAAGGTTACCTTTTCCAAATGAGGACTCAAATATTTCATATGACCCTGAAGATGAAATTATTCATATTCATGGGATATATGTGTTTGATATGGAGGAAGGGCTATTACAGCTTATTCTGTATTCATATTATAAGGAAACTGACTTGAAAAAGTCATGTACCATATTAAATGATCCAAAGAATGCTTCAATACAAGCATTAATTAAAACCCTTACATAAAAGTACCAAAAGGCTTTGGAAAAAGGTAAACTTTCAATTGATGAAGGCTACCTATATTATAGAAGAAAGTTGAGTAATGTTATTGTTATTCCTCCTTCTATGAAAGAGATCATCTTGAAAATTTGTCATGACGACATATTGGCTGGACATTTTGATCTTGAAAAAACAATGATCAGAATTAAAAACACTTCTTGGTGGGTTAATATGTCTGAGGACACCAAACTATATGTTGAATCTTGTGATTCTTGCCAAAAATCAAAAAGATTGACTGGTAAAAGAGCTGGATTAATGCAACATATTGAACCTCCTGATGCACCATGGCAGATAATAAACATAGACTTTGTAACAGGATTACCCATTTCTGGGAAAGATAGTTATAAACTCTTGTTGAGTTATTGTGGATAGATTCACAAATATGTGTAAATTTATTCCCACCCATAAGGATTTTTCCACTAAATAATTAGCCTTCTTGTGGTGGTCTCATATGTTTAATAATGCTGGTTTTCCTAAGGCCATAATCTCTGACAGAGTACCCTAAATTTACTTCTGAATTTTGGATGTCTCTGATGGATGTTTGTGGTTTTGATCTGAAAATTTTTTACTGCCTATCATCCCCAAACTGGTGGATTAGCTGAAAGGATTATTATAACTTTAGATGACATGATAAGAAGGTATTGTGCCTTTGGCCTTGAGTACAAAGACAATAACAGATTTACTCATGATTGGGTTACATTACTTCCTGGTTTGGAATTTGCTTATAATAGCACTGTTCATTCTGTTACTCAAAGAAAGCCTTTTGAGCTCTGCCTTGGATATGTTCCAAATACTCCTGTCCAAATTCTTAATAATAAAATGCGTAAATCTGATTTACATCCTGGTGTAAAATCTTTTCTTCAAATGCAACTACTTTGCCGAAATCATGCTTAAAAATGTATTGAAAAATCCTTTGAATATGAGAAGAAGAGATGGGACAAATCCCATCAAGAATAAACTTTTAAAAAGGGTGATGAAGTACTGATTTCTACAGTCTACTTCAATTTACAAGGTAATAACAAATTAAAAGACCCATTTGTAGGTCTATTTGTTGTCAGAAGAATGTTTGGTGATAATGAAGTTGAAGTTATTTTGTATTCTTTATATGACATAAAACATCGTGTTCTTCCAATATCTCTTTTGAAATCTTACACATCCAATAGTGATTTATTTCCCAAAAGAAGGGGTAGACCAAAAAAGACCCCTAATGAAATCACTGAGACGGCAGAAATTGATAATATTCTAAATGATAGAATAGTTACTGCTGAAAAAGGTACTGAATAATTCTTGAGATTCAAGAATAAATCTTCAGAATATGATTCTTGGATACCTAGGAAAGAGATATCAAATCTTCCTACTCTGCTAAAGAAATATAAAAAGAAAAAATCATAGCATTTTTTTTGATTGTTTTTTTTAGAGTAAGGGAGTGTCAGCTAGGCTGCTAGACTCACCCAGTAAAATAATTAATTATTTACTGGGATGAAGCCACACCTTTTAATTCTCATATATTACTTTTAATTGTAATGTATTTACTCTAAATTTACTTGTAAAAAATTAACTAGTTACAAAACAGTAAAATTAGTAAATAATTAAAAATAATATTAAATGTCCCTTATATCTTTTTTTCCTAACACTGTGCTCAATGAAAGGTTAAGAGAGATAAATATTAATATTAATTAAGAATAAAAACTAATATTAAAATAAAAATAAAAATAAGTATATACAAGAAATTCAAATTACTTATTTAAAAATGACAATTAAAGTAATTTTTAAATAAACCAATTTATTTCTGACATATACAGTAAATACACATTTTTAACACATTCTTTATAGAAAAACCTTATTATTTGAAAATATCTTCTGAAATATTCTTTTTCTTCTTTTATACGCCTGTATATAGAATTTTTATTCTGTGCTTTGTCTCTATTTTGCCTATATATGGCCTCCCCTTTCCTGGTTGTTTGCATCATCAATTTACTTACTTATTACTCCCTTAAAGCATTTATCATATTAATTATTTTATTAATATTTACTACTTTAGTATTTACATCTCCGTCATTATAAGATTTTAAAATATAATAATAATTATAAAAACATTTATACCTCTTTTCAAATTGAGTAAAATAAACAAAAGATAAATTATATGTACCCTTGAATCTGAAACCCAAAATCCACCTATCACTACCGTTGGACCTCTGGTAAAAATCTTCTAGACCATCAGGACCCTTTGAAATCTCCAATTTCCAGTAATTATTCAGCTACATCATAGGAAGCTGCATCAACTATCCCGTCAAGTTTGTCACATAACTGTTTGATAAAAGTGGTTTGAAGAGCCTGCTCCGGCTTCCTTGACCACACCTGATCCAACTTGAACTCCTTATTCAATGCACCAGCAGGTGGGTTCAATCAGAGTAATCCTTGAGGTACCAGCTTGACTTGAGGCTTGAACACCACTATCTCTGGTTCAACAGGCAATTCTTTATTGAGTTCTACCTCCTACAAAAAAAGAATCAGTTAGCTACTAAAGCAAAAACCAAATTTTAAATTTTAAAATACTTACTTCAAACTCAGGATCAGCTTCAAAAAATAACTTAGGCCTGGTGGGTTCAACTACCTCCACTGACTCATCATCTTCATCCTCAACCACTTGTCAATGTCATTTTACAGTAGAAGAAACCTCCACTACTGGGTCCAATCCATCCTTGACTAACTCTTCAACCTCTTCATTGGGAGCCATTGGTCTTTTCCCCTGATTCAGACCTTCTACCTATGCGGAGATTTCCTTTCTCTCCTCCTGATCCAATATATCCTCATTACCATCCACCACCAAATCATTTTCAATGGGCACCTCCCAAATATATTTGACAATTGCCTGATCTTTAGCAATTGACCAAACTTTTTTTCATAGAGAATCAATCCTCAATGGCTGAGTTCTTCTCCAAAGCATCAAATGCTACTCAGAACCATTGAAAGAACTTAAATATCTTGCAAAGATCTTGAGATGTGGTGCTCTCCACATAAAAGAGGTCCATAGCTATGCATGATGTGCATGCTATCTTGAATTGCTGTGTGGTTATCTTGCTGTCACGGTGGGGGTGAGGAGGAGTAGGAGTGGGGTTGTTATTATTGGTCATGGCAAAGATATTAAAATTAAATCTTTTTACAAACTCTATTAAAAAAATTTCAAGAAGAGGGAAATGAAGAGTTATCACACTCAACAGAGCTTGCGTTTTTTACCTGGGCATCTGTCATGTGCCACATGACACTCAAAACAAAAGTCAATCTTTTAATCCATATATCAGTACACAAATCCATACTCAAAGTGCAGAAAGCAACATCTACCTAGTTATTGCTTTTCCCCTTTGTTTTCTTGATTAAAATGTTCTAGCAACTGCACTATCTAAACCTTAAATCTAAATTCTTCAATCATCTGCTTATACTTTTCAACTTGAAGCAAATGTGCAGTGTAGTAGTTCTTGGATAAATAGTATAGTTTCAATGTTGGGTAATTTAAGGTCTGTGAGTAGGAAAAAAAGTAAGGTTAAAGATCTGTGGCTTATATTGGAGGGTCAGTGATAAATTAAGGACAGTTTATTAAAGAGGTCAATTTGAGGTGGAGTTGTCTATATAATTGGGGGGATTTGGTTCAACATTCCTCAGAATTAAATTATAATATCATTGTGATAGTAGTTAAACTTATATAAAGCCAATATTTTTTCTTACCTTTCTTAATAATTAATTTCTGTTCAAACTTTTAAAACTCCTAAATCTCTTTTAATTATTAAGTTCCAACCTTTTGTGAGATTCCTTGAATTTTAGTGTTACTCTCCCTGTCGCCAGACAACCTACGCACAAGGTCAAGGGTGCTCCTAGAAAGTGAGATGGAGGAAGGAGTCTAGAGACTTCTTTGCAGTACAGAGAAAATATTCGAGGAAGTGATTTGAAGATGAGTCAAAGGAAGAGATGCTTCTTCAAGATATGTTCGATAAGAATCTTAATATAATTTAAAGGTAATATTAATATTCTTAGGATCTCACAAAGGGTTGGAAACTCAATAATCAAAGATTTAAGTTTTAGAAATGATTACTGAGAAAATAAGGAAATGTACAATAATAATGATTTAACCTGAAGCTTTACCAATATTAACTATATATATGTTTTATAATTTAATTCTAAAGAATGTCAAACCAAAATCTCATCCCTTTTATATCCACTACCCCTCCTTGCATTGACCTCATGCCCATCCATCATTCTGCACACCACAGACCTCCGAAAAACACCCGTTACACCTGGACCCTCCTCACTAACATACATTAACCCTTTGAACCTCCACTAACCATCCCGTCCATTCTCACTACCCCTATTAATAACCCACAGACACACAATAAACCTTTAGCGGAATATTGCATTGGCCGTTGCGCTGTGCGTTGCCTATCAAAGAAAAGACTGAACACACTATTGAGAGATTAACTAATTTAGATTTAAAGTTTTAGATTAGCGCGTTTTAATAGTGAGTACACAAAGGAAAGTTGCAGTTGCTATGTAGAATCGCTTCTGCACTTCAAATATGGATTTAGACCTCATGATTATTGATTTAATGAGCTGCTTTTGCCTTGAGTGTCACGTGGCGTGTGACAGATGCCCAGGTATAAGACGTGAGCTCCGTTGAGCGTGAGAACACATTCTTCCCACACTATAATTTTCCTTTGCTTCTTCTTTAAAGTTTTTTATTATGTCTCACTGCCCCACTCCTGTTCCCACGCCTCCACACCCCAAATCTGATGGCGGTATTGTTACTCGCCAATATACCCACGCTTGCACGGCTTGTGTATCAATGGAGTATTTCTGCATCGAAAGCACGGCCACACGAGGACCTTGCCGGAAATGCGAATTTTGTTGCTGGAGACGGGTGACCTGTGATGCCCTTACGAAAAAGGGGGATATCGAGAGGAGGTTTATGGGGACTAAGTAGTGGGTGATCCCTAAGACCAAAGAGGTGGTCAAAGATATTTGGGACGTATCTGTCGGGGATGATCAATTGGTGGAAGAAGAGGAGAACGAGGTCAAAGAATACCATGGTGACTTGGGTAGCCCAGGCCACAGGTCAAAAACAAGGGGGTGGAAGGAGAGGTGGATGAATTAGTTGAAGAGGATGAGGTTGAGGTTACCATCTTGAACCGTACTCCAAAAAATCAACGTATGATCATTGAGGATGATGATGAGGAGGAGAAGGGTGTGACAATATAGGTCACTCCGAGGCTGTTTTTAGAAACCGATCCTGTTTTTGAGGTGAGTTTTACCTTTTCCTTGTTTCAAGTTTTTTAGTTTACACTGATGACTATATGTTATAATTTTTAGAATTCAGATGTCATCAAAGAAGCTCCAATTGTGGAAGCTATTCAATTGCTGCCAGTTGATTCAAAGGAGGAGGATGGGGAAACCCTTGACCAGGTGTGGTCAAAGAATACTTGGCAGGGTCGATGAGTTTGATTTGTCAAAAGCTTAAGTGATGAGATCAACAAGATTGTCAATGCTGCCTCCTTCGATGTGGCAGATGAGTTACTTGAAATTGGAGAGGTGGTACCGGTACGAGAGGAGGAGGTATTTGATAAATGCAGAAAGGAAAAAAGGGTGGTGTTGGAGAAAATGCAGGAGAAGATTTGAAATGGGTAGAGAAAAAAGAAAAGAGGGAAGGAAAAAAAGTAGAAAGCAAATGTAAATTGTGTATTTATTTATTCTATTGGTTTTGTTGTTTTAATTGAAATTTTATTATATGTTTTTTAATATTTTGAGAGGGAAAGAAAAAAAAGAAAGAAGAAAAATATTTGAATAAAATCTTGTTTTAAATTTTGAAAGAAGAAAACAAAGAATATTTAACTGAGGGAAATTTTTTAAGTAAAGAAAAAATAGTTGATTGAAAATTTTGGTTTTATGTTTTAAATGAAAATTTAATGAGAAAAAAGAAAAAAAGGAAAAATGTTATTTGTGAAAATTTATTTGAGGTTATTTTTGAAGTTTTGAGGAATTTTGGTTATTTGAAGAGAAAGGGAAAAAAAAATAGTTTTGAAAAAAATTTGAAGGAAAAGAGTAATTTGTTCACAAAATTTTAAAAAGAGAGGTTTAAAGGTGGAAGTGAAGTTTGAGAAAGGTTGTTGTATTGTGTTTGTGAAAAATTTTGATAGTTCAAAGAAATAAAATAATAATAAAAATTGTATTTTAAAAAGAAGAAAAGAAAAAAATTTAAAGGAATTATTGATTTTTTAAGATTTTATGTTAATGAATTGTTTAAGTCTTTGTTTTTTGTTATTTTATTCTTTTAATTTTAATTTATCTTTAATTTGATTTTATTTTATTTTATTTTATTTATTTTTAAAGAAGGTTGAAAAAAACTTTTTTGAAAGAGAAGAAGAAAAAAAAGAAACAGAGTAAGGATTTTTAGAAGAGAAAAAGTTTTAGAATTTTAAGAAAAGAAAAGGAAAGAAAAGAGAAGAAAAAAAATAAAAGAGAGTTTTAAGGTTTTAGTTTTAAAGGATATTTAATATGAAAATATTTTAGGAGTTCAGGGGCATTAGAAACATTGATGGCTGGTTCCCAGGATATTTTGTCTGAGTCATCGAGGAAGCCTTCCCATTCCACAAGGTATTGAAGTTTCCCCTTGCGCATTCTTGAGTTAAGGATACAGCTTACTTCCCACTCTAGATGGTCTTCTACTTTGACTGGTTCCGGAGGAGGTTGGTTCCTGCCTGGGTATGTTTCTCGAGCTGGTTCCAGGAGAGATACGTGGAAAACAGGGTGAATAGCCTGCCATTTAGGAGGTATCTTGAGTCAAAATTCAGTTTTAGAGAATTTGGAGTCAGTTTCAAATGGTCCCAAGCACTTTTTAGCCAGTTTCTTAGATGGTCGAGTTGTTTGAATGTTTCGTGCGTCGAGCCATACTTTGTCGCCTGGTTTAAAAGAAGGAGCAGATTGTCAATGTTTTTTGGCCTGTTCCTTGTACCTTTGAATTGCTAATTCCAAGTTTGATTTCAGTTCTTCTTGGAGGCGTGATATGGTTCGAAGATAATGTTCCGCAGGATGACTAGTTCCTACATGGATTGAGTTGAATTGAGGATGTCTTCCATAAACAGTTTCAAAAGGAGATTGTCGTGTTGAAGAATGAGTCAAGTTATTATAAGCAAATTCGGCCAATGATAACCATGTGGTCCAATTGTCTTGTTGATAACTGACATACATTCAGAGGTATTGCTCGAGGATTTAATTGACCCTTTCCGTTTGCCCATTGGTTTCAGGATGATAGGCTGTGGAGAGATTCCTCGTGATATTGAGTTGTCAACACAATTGAGTCCAGAATGTGGATACAAACAATGAGCCTCTATCTGAAATAATATCATTAGGTAAGCCATGTTTGGAAAATAAATATTCTAGAAACAATTTTGACAAATCTTCTGCTGTAGCAGTAGTATTGGTTTTAATGAAAATAGACATTTTTGAAAATCTATCTACTATTACTAATATAGCATCAAAATTATTAGAAAGAGGAAGTTGAGAAATAAAATCCATTGATAAAGATTCCCAAGGTTTAGAGGGAATAGGAAGTTGTTGAAGCAACCCATGCTTCCAGTGACAGGGAGCCTTATTCCTATTAAATTTGTAAAAAGCTCTTATATAGGTCTTGATCTCTCTGGTCATTCCTGGCCAAAAGACATTCCTCGCTATTAACTGGTAGGTTTTATCAACACCAAAATGACCAGCTAATGGAGAATCATGTCGACTATTGAAAATCCATAATTTTATTTCACTGTTGTTGGGTATGACTACTCTACCTTCAAAGACTAATAGACCTGATTCAATACTAAATCTTTTGGCCCCTTGCTTTGAGAGTATTTTGTCTTTTAACCCTAAACAATAATTGTCCTTTGACTGAGCTTTGAGGATGTTGGATAGTGGATTTTAAAAAGATTGAATTGTCATTGAATTAAGTTGATGAGTCGTTAACATTGATTTGTTGAAAATTGATTTCACATTTGCTGGGTTCTTGTCAGCAAATGTGTCCCCCCTCTGTGGGTAAACGTTGTCCCAACGTGACAAGATATCTGGGACAATGCAGTTCTTACCTGGGGGATAGGAAATAGAAAAAGGAAATTCAGACAGAAATTCAGCCCACCTGGCTTGACGCCTGGTTAACACTTTGGAAGACATAAAGTATTTCAAAACATTATGGTCAGTCATGATCTGAAAAGGACTATCTAGGCTGAGAAGAATAGAGCGCCATTTTTTAAGACAATGAATGATAGTTAAAAGCTCTTTGTGATGAATTTCATAATTTAATTCTGCCGCAATGAGTTTTTGTGACTCAAAAGCAACAGTATGAAACAATTTTGGTTCAGGATTTAATTGAGAAATGACCCCTGCAACAGCATAATCCCTAGCATCTGTCTCAACTATTTTCAAAGCAGAAGGATCAAAATGATGAAGAATTGGAGCTGTGGTAAATTCAGTCTTTAATGCTTCAAATTCCTTTTGTGCTGTAGAAGTAAAAACAAAAGGAATATCTTTTCTAAGAAGAGAAGTAAGATTGGAAATAGTTTTAGAGTAATCTTTGATAAATCTTCTATAGAAATTTGCAAAACCCAAAAATCCTTGGAGGGATTTAACGGTTTTGGTCTCAGGCCATTCCAGGACCTTTTGGACCTTTTTGTTGTCCATGACTAAACCATAAGTGGATAAGGTAAAACCCTAAAAATCAATAGATTTAAGATGGAATTCACATTTATTGTGCTTGGCGTAGAGACCCTGATCTTGAAGGCGATTTAGAACCTGTCAAACATGATGAATATGTTTAGCAAGTGTCTTTGAGAAAATTAAAATATCATCTAAATAGACGACAAAAAATTGTTCAAAAACATCTTGAAAGATGTCATTGAAAAAGGTTTGAAAAGTCGTGGTGCGTTACACAATCCAAAAGGCATAACTAAATATTTAAAACTACCAAATCTAGTGCGCATTGCAGTCAGTGTTTCATGACCTTCGGCAATGCAAAAAAGATTATAAGCGCCTCTAAGATCAATTTTAGAAAAGAAATTAGCACCATTGAAAAGGGTAAGAAGCAATGACATAGGAGGAACAGGATATGCATTCTTCTTAGTGAATATGTTGAGATTTATATAGTCAACACACAACCTAAGGCTACCGTCTTTTTTCTTTACAAAAAGAACAGGGGAGCTGGTTGGAGATTTACTGGCTCTGATGAAACCTTTGGCTACATTCTCTGAAATGTAGTCTCAAAGATCTTGAGATTTGTCTTTTGACAAAGAATAGACAGGACCTGCCAGAGGTACTGGACCTATTAACTCTATTTGATGGTCGTAGGGTTGATGAGGTGTTAATATCTTGGCCTTGTGGATTGAGAAAACATCAAGGAAATTGTGATAGATTTCCAATAGAGTTGATTTGATGGCTTCAACGTTGATTTGGTTGTCCTCATCATCTTCGAGGGAATCTGTTGAGGGAAGACCAGAATTGAGAGAGCATAATTTGACTACTTTGAGGCAATTTAAATCCTCTTTGAGTGAAGTGATCAAGCTAGAAGGGTTAGCCAATTGCTCATTTAGAGAAAGATCAGATGCTTGCAAGTCATCTGGAAAAGATGTGTCCTCTAGCAGGACATTGTCAGGCGGGTTTTTTAACTCCCTATTGACCTGCATTGAAGAATCAGAAATATACTTAGTGCGTGGGGTGATAAATCCCCATGACCAATCAATTTCAGGATTCCAATGCGTTAAAAAGTCATGGCCAAGGATGGTATCGTCCATTCTTGGGGTGTCCAAGACTGATAATTCCCACTCAAAAGGGGGGAAAATTTGGATGGTTGAAACCCCATAAAACATTCTTACTTACCCAATATTTGGCTTCCTCTGATTCAACCAAATAAATTGGAGTTTGGTCGATATCTGTAAATGTCAGTTTTAACTTCTCGGCAAAAGATAAACTGACAAAAGAAATTGAAGCTCCAGAGTCTATAAGACAACTGAAGGGGGTATCCTCCTTTAAAAAGAATGAATCTCAAGCGGTTTAAGGCAACTCCAGTCCTTAAGACATGGAGGTTCTGTGCACTGGGAGAGATAAGATAGTTTGCTTTGCACACAAGTAAACTATCTACTAGTCTTTTGACCTTGAACTAGTACCTTCTCTTTCCTTCAACTTCACACAATCTTCTAGTTTGTGCTTACCCCCACAATAGGTACATAGCCCATTATCTGCTTGTCTCTTCCTCTCAGCTTCTTTAAGTTCCCCTTTTGGGTCCAATACCTTACTGATATTTCCTGGGGTCAAGCCTTTTGGTCAAGGTTTGTCCTTTCCCTTATTGGGTTCGGATTGAGTTGTTCATGGGTGTGAAGAAGGTCCCAATTTAAAATTTAGGCCCTGAGATTTGTTGGTGTATTGACAATGTTGTAGTTGTCCTTGGTAAATGCCGTCGAGTTCAAGGGTTCGATTCATTAAATACGTTAAGGTAGTCATCTTCTGACCATGAAGATTTAATTGATCCAGAATCCCCAAAGGAAGTCCCTTTTTGAAATGATACTTGAGGGCGGCATCATTCCAACCTACTCAAGTTTGAAGTGCTCTGAAGTTTGAGATATATTCAGAGGCTTTACCATTATCACTCATGCAAAGGAAATCAAGTTCAATTTCCGTGTTGTCAGTTTCATTAGGGTCACCAAACAACGTAAAAAGTTGGTCTTCAAACTTTTAACAGTTATTGATAAGTAAGTGGGTTTCTGTCAAAGAGAGCATGAGAAGATAAGGTTCGAACCATCTGGCTGCTTTTCCAGCTAAGAATGAAGAAGCATAAACATCCTTTGATCAGTGGTTATGGAACAGGAGCTTGCAGGTTTGCAAGAAGGGGCACAATCTGTCTGGGTGTTCTCCATCAAATTTGTCAGGAGATTTCATGGAAGGAGTTTTGAATTTTGATCCCTCTGAAGACGTTGGATTTGAAAGTGTTTTCATGAAAAGTCTCATGAAGTCTTCTAAAGAATTAGATGGTCCAGGTTCCAAAGGTTGACCAGAAGAATGAGTATCAGGGGCAGACAGTGTCTCATGCATTGTATCCTCTCCTTCTGCTTCATTGCTAGAATCATCAAAATCCTGGGGGATGTCTTCCTCAGATTGGACTGAGTGTTCCCATTCCATAATGTTGAGAGGTTCCAGAGAGTGAGTGTGGGAAACAGGCTGTGTGGCTGTTGGCCTGCCTCTAGAGCAAGCCCTAGTAGTAGTGCGTTGAACAGGTGCCATTTTTGAAGAATTTAAAAACACCTGAAAAAGGACGTAGTAGTGCAAAAGAATGAGAACTATGGAGAATTAAATTATACTGTCACCGGACGACCTAGGCACAAGGTCAAGGGTGCTCCTAGAAAATGAGATGGAGGAAGGAGTCTAGAGACTTCTTCAAAGTACAGAGGAAATATTTGAGGAAGTGATTCAAAGATGAGTCAAAGGAAGAGCTACTTCTTTGAGATATGTTTGATAAGAATCTTAATATAATTTAAAGGTAATATTAATATTCTTAGGATCTCACAAAGGGTTGGAAAACTCAATAATCAAAGATTTAAGTTTTAGAAATGATTACTGAGAAAATAAGGAAATATACAATAATAATGATTTAACCTGAAGCTTTACCACTATTAACTATATATACGTTTTATAATTTAATTCTAGAGAATGTTGAACCAAAATCCCATCCCTTTTATATCCACTACCCCTCCTTGCATTGACCTCATGCCCATCCATCATTCCGCACACCACAGACCTCTGGAAAACACCTGCTACACCTTGACCCTCCTCATTAACATCCATTAACCCTTTGACCCTCCACTAACCATCCCATCCATTCTCACTACCCCTGTTAATAAACCTTTAGTGGAATATTGCTTTGTCTGTTGCACTGTGCATTGCCTATCAAAGAAAAGACTGAACACACTATTGAGAGATTAACTAATTTAGATTTAAAGTTTTAGATTAGCGCGGTTGAATAGTGAGTACACAAAGGAAAGTTGCGGTTGCTATGTAGAATTGCTTCTGCGCTTTGAATATGGATTTAGACCTCATGATTATTGATATAATGAGCTGCTTGGTGCGTCAAGTGTCACGTGGCACATGACACTCCCATACATTATTATTCACCTTGAACTTACCTCAAAACAAGTCATTTATCTTTTAAGTCTCTTTGAACCACTTCCTCAAACTATCCCTCTGTGCTTCAAAGTAGTCCTCAATCACATTTGCCAATCTCACTTACTCAGGAACACCCTTGACCTTGTGCATAGGCCATCTGGTGACAACACTATCAACTTGATGCCAATTTCTCTTGCATACCTACCATCACAATCATCCAATCATCCAACCAACCATCAACCCAACAACACATGCATGAGTAAGCAAAAATCACAATCATTAACCAAAAAAAAAAAAAAAAAAAAATCAAATCAAATCAAATCAAGTCAAGTCAAGCTGACCCTTACCAATTTCAATCCATTATCACAACATCTAAATCAATCAATTTTACATAGCTTCCACAATCAACTTTCCTAATCTAAAAGAACCATTGAAGATCCACACATTAGCCAACCCACCAACTTGCTTTGAAGATAAATGAAATGAAATGAGATTTCTGACCTCTGTATTTTCAATATTGCCTTTCCAATTTTTAACTGTATCATAAGGATACCCATAAAGATTCACATCAACACCTGAATGACCATGAGTTGACCAACACACTTGAGCTCTTCTCAATTCCTATATATAAATAAACATTCATAAATATATATGTGGAAAGTGACATTATTCCATAACACATAAAGAAAAAAAATGACAAAAAAAGGAAGAGATTACATGAGATTTGAAGGACATGAAAGACACAAAGAGAAAAACTTAAGAATCTTTATCTAAATGATCATAGTTGATAAAACTTTTGCACCACATGACTTCTTCAAAACAACAAAAATACTTTGCCTCTACTTTTTGCCACTTGTATTTTAAAGACTTGATTCAACTTTTTCTAAAAAAAAAAAAAAAAAAAAAAAAAACTGCCATCCCAAATATATATAACAATACAATAATACACTGCACTACACTACAAAATACATACAAAAAACAATTTTAGATATTATTAGCAAAGACATATACATATAGAGAGAGATATTGATAGATATTCAGCCAACTGAAACAACTTAAGGAACCAAAAAATACCCATGCAAACCAGGAAAAAAATAGAAACCCCCCAAAAAAACACTCCTCCCACTCTAGAAGAAAGATAGAACCATTCTGAAAAACCAGTGTGCCCTAAACTTGTAGATATACACATATATATATATATCACAATAATAGTTTTTGATAAACTATTCCATCAATTATATAATAAACTGAACATTCGCTCGATCAACTTAACCTAGAGACCCGATTCAAAATTCATGCTACTCAGTCAATTATCCATCGATCCATAGAAATATCATATCAGCAAAATAAAGAAAAGAAAAAAAAAAAAAAAAAACACATCATCTTAGCGATTGCAAAGCAGATATAATGATGATGATAGCTCACAGAATAATGCTTAGTATGTAAAACATCTTGTCTCGGCCGACCAATATCAGTCTTATGCCAATTTTTCGCATACCTACCATCACGAACACCCAATCATCCAACCAACCATCAACCCAAAAAAACAGAGTAAACAAAATCACAATCATTAACAAAAATTTAAATCTAAATTGAAAATAAGATAAAACCAAGTAAAGCTTACCGATTTAGATCCGTCGTCACAACATCTAAATCAATTTCCATAGCTTCCACAATAAACTTTCCAATCTAAAAGAACCATTGAAAACCCACACATTAGCCAACCCACCAACTCTCTTTGATGATAAATGAAATGAAATGAGATTTCTGACCTCTGTATTTTCGATATTGCCTTTCAGATTTTTAACCATATCATTAGGATACCCATAAAGATTCACATCAACACCTGAATGACCATGAGTTGACCAACCCACTTGAGCTCTTCTGGAGACCTATAAATAAATAAACATTCATAAATGTATATACGGAAAGGAAGTCCATGACATTATTCCGTAACACAAAAAAAAAGAAAGTCAAGTTACCATATCAGCTAACAAAAATCCAAACCGACCATGATCACTGACGTTTCCCAACTCTCTAATCTCATTTTCACTAGCATCTAAAATTCCTAGACCTTTTCTAACAATCACATCTTTTAAATAATCTTCACCAACAGGTTTAGGTTGCTTGAAATACTCTTTTGATAACCATTCAACAGATTGAGTCGCATTGATTAAAACATCGGGATACCACAAATATTCAGGATATCTTAATGGATTTAACTGTCGACCTAAAGTTAAGCCTCCAGTTTCATGATCTGATACTGAAATCATTAATGTTGGCCATCCTGATTTATTAGCCTCTATTGGTTATATTTATATTTTTGCGATAAAAAGGATTAACATGAATAATGAGTTAAAATTATTTTATTTTTTTTCCAAAAAAAAAAGAAAAAGAAAAAGAAAAGAAAACCAACCATCTACCCAAGCTTTAACAGTTCGGACTGTTTCCTGATAAGCTAAAATATCGTAAAGATGGCCAATTGGATCATTGGCATGAGCAGCCATGTCTATACATATATATATATATATGTATATAATGAAAGAATATATAAAAGTATTAAATGATGAGTTTCAATAATTGTGAGAAGAACGAAATTACGACAAAAAAAAAAAAAAAAAAAAAAAAAAAAAAAAAAGACAGATTACCGATTCTAGAACCCTCAATCATCAAAAAGAAGCCGTGAGCTGATTGAAGATGCGCTTGGCTGGATAGAATTTGTAAAGCTGCTAAAGACCTAACATCAAAATAAACTAAGCAAAAACCGTCTAATGAACTGGGAGGATATGATTTGACTAACATGTTACGTAAACTAGGTTCTCTCAAAGTCTCGTTACCATCAAACTGGATTCGATCTACTTCATAATTCATATGATTGTCATTAAAGATACCCATCACGGGGAATTTTTCTTTTTGACCATTCTTGATGGCCTTCCAATAATTTTCAAAGGATTTAGCATCATTAAGAATTGTAAAGCCATGTTTATTTTCTGCTTCTTTTAAAATGTCACGAGAATCTGATCTTAAAGAGGAAGGTTCAGAACTGGGTAGAAAGAATTGACGGCCTCCTCCAAATGCAAGGTCTACGGTTCTACCCAGCGGACCATCACCAATTAAAAATGGAGCAATTTGGGATTCCAGATCTCGGTCAACTACATGCGCATAAAAGGAAGCTGGAGTAGCATGCGTGATTCTCTGCATGTATGGAGGTACATTCCCACATAAAGTCAAGTTGAAGTCAATAAAGAACAACATGAATTTGATTGACATTCAACATGAGGATTGTGACAATAAAACTTGATGACTGACTGAGGTAGCTACTAATCCAGTTAAATATCCACGATGCTTGGCAGCCTCAAGCACTGTACCACAAGGTTTTTTATCTTTAGGTTCAACAGCAATTGCACCTGTTAAATGAAAGGGAGCAGAGGTTGGAAGAGGACACAAGAAGCATCAATATGATTTAACAAGTCAAAGAAGTATAACTACGAAGGATCTGGGGGATAACCATTATAAGTTTTTAATCCGCATGCGAAAGCCGTAGCACCAGCGGCAGAATCCGTAATTAAAGAATTGCTACTTCTAGTCTAAAACAAAAAACCAATTAATCAAACATGAATTAGCTTGAGTTACACAACTTAGGGCGAGTATAGAAACCACACTCTTGAGCTACCAATGAGGATTGGGTCAAGAGGCAAGTGACCATATTGATTGGTAGGAGACTGATTTTTGAAGAGAGGTTGAGCGTTATCAGGAAAGGATTCGGAGAAAGTCCAACGATCGAATGATTGAGCGCGAAGAGAAGGGGGGATATTTTTAAGATTTTGGACGAATGATCTTGCAAAGGTTTCAGAAGTAGGACCAAAACCATCTGAGATCATGAGGATGACATTGATCTGAAGAGAGTGGTCTTTGTGAAGCAAGATGATAATAGATCAGATTAGGGATGGCGAGTGGAGAAGAATGGAAGGACATACCATAGCGAGTGCCTTTCGTAGCAGTGAACATGATTAGATATGCCAAGGCGATGAGACAAGCAGCTCCAATGAGCAGGACGCGGATGGGATGTTTGGGAGGTTTGCGAGACTTGAGGGACTTAGCATCAGGATTGTGAATTGGAAAGGAAGAAGGAAGTTGTGGATCATCTGGGTCGTCGTCATTATCGTCGTCGTGATGAGCAGAATGAGGAGGATGAAGCGGATACTTGTCTGGATGCAGCATGAGGACGGCGGTGTGTGGAGGGATGAGTTGAAGTGAAGGAGTGGCGACTTAGCAGGGAAGGGAGCATTGAGCCTTGGCAACGACCGACAGGACTTTGTGTCTGGGTGGGCTTGACGATGAAGTTGAGAGAGTGCTGTGTTGTGTGAAATATAAAGCCTAGCAGTGTATAATCTACGATGATGATAAAATATAATCTAATCTCCACCATCCACACAGAAGATGTGCCATAACCACCGAAAATGTGTCTTAACCACAGAAAATGTGTCTTAACAATCTCCACCATGCTTTGTTACATCCCATCAGCCACTTCCACTCCACCAGAACACGCGCCATGTGTTGAGTGAGTGTGCTCGAGTCATCCAGACAGACACAAACCCTCACCCTCGCCCACTTTCCTCCCTATCCATGAACTCCTCGCCCCTCATCCCCCAAACCCTCTGCGATCCTCCCACTCAGAGACTCTACGTCTCCTCTCTCTTTGCCCTCGTACAGGCATACAAATTCTATTTCTTCATCGAATCCACACTCAATGGCTCCACCTCTAATCATAAGCTGTTGTCGTATTGGTCCTTGGCTGATGCCTTCCTCATAGGATTCTTCATCCCTGCCCTCCGCATTCCAAGATTAAAATTCGGCCTCTTTCATAGGTTTTTCCTCATCTTCCTCATCACTTCCCTCAATTGGCTCATTGTCGGTGACTGGCACTTTCGTGTCAATGCCATCTTGGCTTTCATACCCAAATCCCTCAAGAGTACGCGTCTCATTCGCTTTTGAATCCCCTTTTTTTTCATTATCCTTAACCTTTCCCTTCCTCCTCTTAGGCTTGTTCGATTACAAAACTGCTATCCTCGAAACTCGCGTCCGCTTACAGGACGTCATCAATCCTTCCTCTCATATCCTTGGCCAGCACACCATTCATATTCTCCCCCACACCACCGCAAAACTCAATCCTTCCACTCAGTGTTTTTGTTTGTCAACCCTTCAACCCATCGCTTCAATCCCCATCTTATTCAATAACTCAGTTCCTCATTTGCTACAATATTCTGTCTCCAACTTTACATCTGGCCAAAAAACTCTTTACAACTTGACTGAGGCTGATTTGAAACTGCCTGATAAGCATGAAAAAGAGAAAAAAATATTTGAAGAATGGCTAGAAGATCCCGATTTTGACGACTTGCCTGACTGGGCTCTTCCTAAATCTTCTCAAGATAAACATGAGCAACAGGTTTTAAGTCATCAAAGGCCTGACTCAACCGAGTCAAATCTCCAGAAAACGTCAAAGATGTTCAACTTACAAGTCAAATCCGTCGGTTTAATTAGATTAGAACGAGTTTTAGATCAAAATTCAATGGACTTTCGGATAGCTCGGACTGAAGCTTTGGTTGTTGAATGTCCTACAGCTTCTTTTGGACCCAATCAAGTCCAATCCTTAACTTCTATGATATCCAAAATCACGATGTCTTCTGGTTCATCTAAGAAACCTACAGCTCACAAATGTGTGGGTGATACTGAGTCATTCGATCTTCACGTTAGCGGACTAGCCCCCTTTTCGCTATCTTATCATCAAATAGTCAACGATAAAAGAGAAGATATGAAATTGAATGGCATCAGTCCTTCTCACTTCAATTCTCCACTTGTCTATGCAGAGTCTTCAGATTCCTCAACCCTCACTGACCAGCTCAGTATATCTCACCGCGAAGATTACTCTTGGGCTGAACCGCGCTCTCTGGTCATACCATTCAATGTTTCTTTGACCACATCCGGAACTCATACCTATTGTTTAGATTCAATTCGTGACGCATGTGGACATCATGTCAATTTCAACTATCATCGTGACTCCGGAAAAAAAATGAATGCTGGATCAAAAGTGTTGGATAAAAAAAGCGTATTGGTTCATCCTAGAAGTCAAATCACTTTTGCTCCTTGTGGAACTGAAGATGAGCCTGTTAGGCTTCTGAAAGGCAAATCAGTGGATTTGGCTGTCATGCTTGCTAGCTCGGAAAATCTGGATTATGAAGATTCCCCTTGGGTTGTAGATGTCATCTATCATCCTCCTCACCAAAATGCTGAATATTCTATACCTCAAGCAGGTGAGTCAGATGCAGATGGAAACGTCATACATGTTGTGGTCACTGAACCTAGGAAGTCAATCACCGTCACCCGGCCTGGTGTTTATGAAATTCGAAAAATCGAAGGACGCTTTTGTCCTGGTGATGTGTTAGCTCCTTCACGATGTGTAGTCATAGAGCAACCCCTTCCTACGATAGATTTAAACTTTACTCAAATGACTGATGATTGTTCTGGAGAAATCGGCGTTAAAGTTAACTTTGTCCTAACCGGTATCCTGCCTTTCAAATTACATTACACTATTTCTCAAAAAGGTCGTCAAACTCAAAAGAAGGTTAGAGCCGTTCAACATAGTCGTGATGAAATTATTATTCAACCAGATTCTCCTGGTGATTTTGAATATTATTTTGAAAGATTAGAGGATCGGTTTTATTCTGATGTTAAAGTTGATAAAAGTATTAGACAAGTAGTCCATCCTTTGGCTCAAGTTCATTTTGCTACGGGGCAAAAAGGTGCTCAAGTGTGGAGCTGTAAAGGTGAAACTGTGGAAGCGGAATTGTTGTTTAGAGTCAGTTTTTTATACTTCATTCTCTTTCTTTTTTTTCTTTTTTATCATGATGTCATTTACCTTTTTTGTCTACTCTTTTGTTTCTCTTACTTAGGGAGCCCCCCCATATACTGTTACGTATCAGGTGTTGGGAGAAAAACCTCAAGTGGTGAAAGGAGTTAATTCATCCCATCATGAACTAACTATCCAGATTCCGCCTAAATATGTTAAAACGGGCGGACAGTTTACTGTTTCGTTGATTGAAATTATCGACGGAAACGGTTGTAAAAGACCTTTAATGGTACCTGATTTATCTGTGGAGGTTCATCGAACTAAACCTACGGTCAAGTTTTATGGCCCGGACGGTAAAATGAAGGTGTTGACTCGTCAAGGTGAAGGTGTGGGATTGCCTTTAAGGTTGACTGGTAATGGGGTAGGTCTCTTTTTTCTGTTTCTTTTTATGGTTTCCTGATTTATTGTATTTTTTTTTTTTTTTTTTTTTTTTAAACCTTTTGATTAGCCATGGGTGGTTGGTTATCGTCATCTCAATCACTCAGATGAAATAATTGAAAAAACCATTCGATATCCTAATGAAGAACTTAAAGTTTTTCAAGCTGGTGTATATGAATTAGTTGAATTACATGATGAACATTGTCCTGGAGTAGTACTTGAATCCAAATATGAAGTTGAATGGTTACCTCGACCTAAGTTGTCACTTTCATCACAAGTCGGATTGTTAAAAGGTCAAGTTTATCATCGGGATCCTGTTTGTCAAAATGTCGAAGATAATATTGAATTGATTTTTGAAGGTTGGTTTTGGGTTCGGCCTCTTTTTTTTTTTTTTTTTTTTTTTTTTTTTTTTTTTTTTTTTTTTTTTTTTTTTTTTTTTTTTTTTTTGGAAAAATTTCATTTTTGTTTAAATTTATTATTATTTTGATGGTATCTATAGGCACGCCTCCATTTTTAGCTTCTTATACTGTTGCTCGTCGTGGTGAGAAGAAGAATGAAGGGGAAAAATTGATTCAGTCAATTCAACCTACTGGAACTTTGGCACTTTCAACATCTGAAACAGGTTTTCATACTTATCGAATATCAGGTCTTAGTGATCAAATTTACTCCAAGCTTAGTTTTGATGGTCTTTTTATACCTGAATTAAACAAGTCAGTCAATGTTATACAGATTCAACAAGAGGTTCATCAGTTACCTACAGGATCTATCAAAACTCTACCTAAAACTACTTATTGTGTTGGGGAAACACTCGTTTCTAAAGGTCAAAAAGGAATTAAAGTCGAATTACAAGGAAAACCACCGTTTCAGATTGAATTAGAAGTTCAGAATGGAGTTTCTCAAGTGACTGAAAGGTTCCCATTTAAAGTGGATTCAAAAACAAGTTTGATTAATTTACCTTATACATTTCAATCTGCTTCACCTCATTCGATTAGTTTAACTCGAATTGAAGATGGGAATCAATGTTTGAGTGTATCTGAAAGAACTTCTCTGGCAGAACAAGGTCTTTTAACGTTTATTGAGGTAGCTGAAATTGCTTCGATCGCACCGGTTTCTCAACGGAGTTATCATTGTGTTGGAGAAACTTTAGAATTCGTTTTACAAGGTTCACCTCCTTGGCAAATTAGATATGAATTTAATGGAAAGAAATCGATTGCGAATATTAAATCGACTCCTACTTTTAAGAGAGTTGCTAAAGAACCTGGGGTTTTTAAAGTTCTAGGAGTGGCTCATCAACAAGATTTGTGCATGGCTAATGTGGAGGGGTTGGTTAAGTATGTGAAGGCAATTCCTACAGTGAAGATTAGCTCGGGAAGAAATTATATTGAGGATATTAGAGAGGGTGATCAGGTTCGTTTAGAGTGATTTATATATTGTTTGTTGATGTTGGAATTGTTGGTTTTACTCAAGTTTTTTTTCTTTTTTTCTCTTTGCGCGTGCGGGTTTTTGAATTCAGTCTGAAATTGTATTTACGTTTCAAGGCGAACCACCTTTTTCGTTTACTTATACTCGATCGTCACCCCATGATAGGGATAATGACAGGAGAATTTTGGAGACTCATTCGGTTACTGGGATTCAACAGTTTACTTATTCAATTTTTGCGAGGGAAGAAGGGACTTGGGGTGTTAGTTATGTTCAAGGTAGGTTTTGATTGTTTGAGAAGAGAAGGGGACGATTGGGGATTATTGATAAGATTGCTGATTTTTTGGATGTAATTTTTAGATGCATATTGTTCTTTCCCGCCAAGTAATGGCCCAAAAGGAAGTTCTTAATTGGAAATCGATTAATTCATTGAAAAAAACGGGTGGGGGCTACTTTTTTCCAGTAGTTGAATGGTTAGGTAGTTGATATATATATGTATATAGGTATTTATATGGTTTTTTATGTTTGTGTCTCATTTTTTATTTTAGAATGACTCATGGGGTATTGGATTTGGAAAAAACAAAACAAAACAAAAACATATATATACATATATAGGTATGGGCGACGTAGATGGTATGATATTCTTGACACTTGACTCTTTGATTCTATTTTTTCATTCATTCATCTTCTTAAAACTTGATTAATATTTATTAATGCTGTGATGGATGGTGGGGCACGGAGATTTGGTTGGCGTATTATTAATTCTTGGGATATTATATTGATATACATCACAGGGGGGAAAAAGTGGCAACTAGACGTCGGGTTCAGTTCACATACTGAATTGAATCAATTCAGTATGTGAACTGAACCCGACGTCTAGTTGCCACTTGTTCCCCCCTGTGCAGATATTTGACTATTTTTTGTATTCATTTTTCTCTCTCTCTCTCTTTCCTGGCCTGGCCTGCCCTAATTATATCAGATCTCATGTTATCTCATCACTGCCCACATTCCATCCATTATGGATTATATATCATTGACATATCTTATTATGGCTCTACTCATGAATTCTTGTTAATATATATCTCTTTTTGAATTTGTGTGTTACGATTTTACTCCCTTTTTTTTATATTTTATTTCTGGTCTTTGTTTCATCCTATCTCATCTTATGTCTGTTTTTCATATGAAGTCTGTTTTCTTTTTCTTTTTTTTTTTTTTTTCTTTCTTTCCTTATATGTGTATGTGTTATCTTATCTGCATCACATGTCATCTTTTTTTTTTAATTTTTTAATATTTAATTTTTCTTTTTTGTTTTTTTTTTTTTTTTTTTTTCTTTTTTTTAGATGAGGAGCAGTAAATGTTCATGTCAACATCAACGTCTATGTCAATGCCATTGCCAATGCCAATGCCAATGTCAAAGGAAAAGGAAAAGGAAAAGGAAAAGGAAAAGAAAGATGAACAGTTAAAGTCAAAATACGAGTACAAGTAATATGAAATTTATTTCTAATGTTTTCTATTTTTTTTTTCTTTTCTTTTTTTTGTGTGGAGGGAGAGGAGGGGGGTTGAGGGGCGTGGGGGGGGGGGGGGGGTTGAGGGGTAGAAGGGGAGGAGAGGAAAAAAAGTTGGTTTAGAAAAAAAAAATAAAAAAGATGTTGAAAAAATTTTAAAACTTAAAATAAAAGAAATCAAAATCAAAATAAAATCATTTAAAATATAAGAGGAGTAAGAAGAAGAAGTAGTAGTAGAAGAAGAAGAAGAAAAAGAAGAGGAAGAGGAAGAAACACAAATAAACAAGAAGCTTTGGCTAATTAAATAACTCTTGATACAGTTTTATAAGTCTTTCCAATTTTATTTTCTTCTTTTTCTTCTTTTTATTCTGTTTAGGTTGTTTTTTCTTTTTCTTTTATTCCCGAGGCTCTATGTGATATGATGTAATGTGAAGATATGGGTGACAAACATTTGACAAAAAATTATAACCGACTATGACACATTGAGTTATTTTATATTGACCAGTTATAAATGTTTTCCTTTCCCTTCCCTTGCCGTCTCATCCCAACTCAAACTTTTATCTGAAATGATTTATAACTAGCTTTTACATGAAAATGTTTATATCTCTTACACTCGTTGGAATTTAAACAATGCCACATGTTCCTGCTGTGCTTGAAATTACGAAACTTTGCAGATTGTCTACTGAGATAAAGAGATATAAATTAATATAAGTAGGATTTTTGGGCTAATGAAAGAAAGAAAAAATCATAAGAATTCATAGTTTCAATCCTACCTGAAAATACGTATAAAAGGCATTTGAATAATATGTACTCCTCTCACTCACCATATCGCTATCGAAACGTATAAAGAAGGAAAAGAAAGGTACAGCTGGCAACAACTGTAGCAAGGATAAAAGTTTCTCTTCTTCGACGAGAGTTTATCATTCCCATAACTGAATGGATACCTGGTATGACAGCTGTTTTATGTGATGAATTATGATTAGATTTGTGAAGCAGAACGAGGAATGAGAGAAAAAGTTAAAATATTTAGAATCAAACTCACATAAAACATTAGCCATTCTACTATTGCTACTAGTCAGAATACTCCGCTGATTTTGAAATTCGTAACGGGTTTCATAAGCTTGATTTAATATATCATCCGCTAATCGATGACTACTTTCAATGTGTCCCCGATCGCCTAAATGTCGATCTTGTTGAGATTGTTGGGCACTCTTAAACGATGAAATTTCTGATCGAACGGAAGAAAGTAATGATGCTCTTTGTTCCGCTTCTCTCAAAGAAACTCGAGTTCTTTTGAAATCTCTCTCATAATCTGATAGAATTTCTCGATGTCGGTTGGCAGCAAGCTGCATGGAGTTGTTGGCAGGGGGAGAGGAGGTTGTTTCAAGAAGCCTAAATATTTGATCTACTAGTAGTGAAAGCTGGAATCAAAAGATGATCAGTAAATATATATATGTATATGTCAAGATATCGAGAAAAACTTCAACACAACATTACTCCCTAATAATGTATCAGGGATGTCAAGTGGATTACGCTGCTTAGATGATATTATGAGAGAAAAAAATCGACTCAAGATGGCTAAAAATCAAACACTTACTTGCTTCAACCCGTCCTCAATCTGCCCTTCAACTTCTCTAGATTCAGCTACTTTCCCTTCACTTAATTTTCCGCTGGAACTATATGAGTTTGAAATTGCAGTACACAGCTTTGCGTATATTGATATCTGAGACTCCAAGGTATTTTCGAGGGACCTAACTATCAAATCATCAAAGAATTTATTGCGGTAAGCAGATCGAAAATTAAGACACAAGTTTAATGGTTCTCAACCCAAAAATAAAAAAAGGCTCATAAGTGGACGAAATTCATACTTTGGCGGCGAAGAGATTCCCAAGCTAAAAGAATAAAAATAAATAAAAATAAGTTTCCATTGAATAATCGATAGTTTGAAAACCTCTTACACATGACCACGGTTCAAAAATGTGTTGGTTAAAGGGACAAAAGATGGGCAGTGTTTTTAGGGTTCGAGTGTAGCAAATTTTTGAAATGAAAGCAAAAAGCTAGGTGTGTATATATGCATAGCTGTGACCATGCATACCGGACAACCCTCCATTATCTGTAAATCTGGGTTACATCTTGCGCCGTTTTGTTGGATTAATCCTCATTATCTAAATTTTCTATTTTACCTGTAAAACGGTATGGGTAACTTTAACTTACACATTAAAAAAATATTTCTAGGGAGGCCATTAAAGCGACCGACTTTTTTACTGATTTGGAGACTACCTTTCTATTTTCGGTGCTTCTCGGCTTCAGTGTCCAAATTAGTTGCTGCATTTCAATTAGCTGCCCACCATCACATAGTATGTGATAGATGCTATAGTTGCCTGCTTACCTCATAGCAATGCAATGGATTCTTCTCTGTCACCAATCGTGTTATATGAGACCTTGAACGAGGCTGAAAAAGTTGCCCAAGACTTTGCCGCCCATCAAGGAGCTAGTTTGGTTCGTATCCAATCGAATAAGGATGTGCTTGATAGGATTAAACAAATCCTTTCCTCCCTGGTTGCAAACATTCTTGCAAATATGATGATAAACAATATCAGCTTCCTGGATATTCACCTACATGGAAAAGGAAAGTTTTTTGATGTGAATGCCCATGGAGAGCCAAAATTGTTTGTGGACTGACCACCTGATTAGTTAAGTGTTACTCTCAAGATGTTTGTGAAGACAACATACAAAATACAGAAAGTAATGTAGGCATCAAAAAATGTAATACATTAGGGGGTATCAAAGTTGACTGATCTGCAATTAAATTAATTGCAGATAAAAATCCTTATACACCAATTAGGGGGTATCAAAGTTAGAAATCTTCCATTTCAAAAATACCTCATTTTTCCACCAAATCAACCATGACTATTTTTTAAAACATGACATATTGGGCCCCCAAAACACCTTTTTATTGAGAGTTAATGTCAAGTTTGTGGCTTTCTTTTTGTGTTGTGAAATGCCTTTTAAATAATTACAAATTTCTAACTTTGATACCCCCTATTATCTTCTGCTATTGTTTTTGCTAATAATTGGGTTATTAGACATTTTACATGTCAAAGTTGACCTCTTATCCGACATTTTTCTACTCAATTTTTCATAACCACATCTTGGCCTACTTTCATTCATAACCACATCTTTGACTACTCTCTGGATATGCTTTCTACCTTGCTGCGCACTCCCATTTTCATCTCATCCTGTCTATTCTCTTCATTAGGGGGTATCAATGTTAGAAACTTTTAATTATTTAAAAGGTATTTCACAACACAAAAATAAATCTGCAAATTTGACATTATTTCTCTGTAAAAAGGTGTTTTTGGGGCACAATATGGCATATTTTAAATAATAATCATGGTTGATTTGGTGGAAAACAGAGGTATTTTGAAATAGAAGATTTCTAACTTTGATACCCCCTATTCAGAACACCTCACCATCTCATCTACTTGTTTTTGCTCCTTTTCATCTCCAATTATCTTAACATGCCCTGTCATCATAGATCTTCTCAAAGGCAGCCTTCCCCTAGTTTTTCTTCAAATTGCACTACTCCCTCTTTCCCCTGCTCAGCTGAGAAATCAAAGACCATTCAATTAAAAAAAAATGATCATCTCATTCTTATCAACTGACTGAAAGCTAAATCTAACTATGATTCTTGTTTTGGTACTGGAAATGCAACTAAATTAGGACAGCCCCCAGCATCAAAAGTCAATGGTTATCTTCTAATGGCCAACAAATTACAGAATAAGGCCAAGGGAAGGATAGATCTTTTACCTAAACAGATGTCTGAACGCTTCAAGCATTATCAATCCAAATACAAGAAGGAAAAGACTCTTTCATCTTCTACTGGTTTTGGTAGTACTGACCTTGATATCAGTAAGGGCATCGAATCCATAGACGATAAACTTGATTCTTTATGTCCTTACTTTAAAGAGATGGATGCTATTTTTGGAGAGCAAGCTGATGTTAATCCTGCAAACATGTTGGATGGTGAAGATGCTATCTCCAAACATGATGTCAAAAGAAATCTTTTCCTTCTTCTTCTACTCAAGCCTCCCCTCATTTAACTTCCACAAATCAAGATATCTTTTCAATAAATCCTTATGGTGATATAAACCAGCCTGTTCTAACTCAAGTATGTTTTTTTCTTTTATCTTGCCAATTCTTTTTTTATATACATTTTCTTATTTCTAAAAAGGCTGAAGAACAAACGCAGGAGCCACAATCAACTGAGTCATAAGCCAGAGACAATGATGAGGAGGAAAATGTGACCTTGAACAAAAAGTGAAGTGCTTCAATTAGTCTAAATTTCCACTCTCAAAGAAGAAGAAAGAGTGATACTTCATCTCGAACCCCTTTTTCTTCTATCAAAGAATTTTAGGAGAAATGTGATGCTGGTAAGTGATACCAAACCTCTTAATAATTTACTCTGCTATTCTTCTACGTTTTGTTAATATTTATTATCACTCTAGAACAAGTGGAAGCTTCTAAAGAGACTCTAAAGTTTTAAAAGCAAAAATATGGGCTCCCTTTAAGGAGGGATGACAGGGTACATGATTTGGAAGAGAAGAAGTTTGAACTCTCTTTACGGAAGGATGATAGGACACAAGTCTTGGAGGAGAAGAAGTACAAAATCTCTTTACAGAAGGATGATAGGGCACAAGACTTGGAGGGGAAGAAATTTGAGTTATCTCTAAGTATTGAAAAATCAAAGAAAGAGGAGAAAACACTCGAGCATCAAAACCTCATGGAACAGATGAAATATAAGCTTGATTGTGAAGAAAATTCTAAAAAGAAAGTTTTTTTGATAGAATGTGTTAAAGCTAATAAATCTGTTGAGGGAATTGAAAGTTTAAAGAAATTGTTTGATGACTAGTTTGTTTTATTTCTCTCACACTTCAACTGCTCATAATTAATTGTACATAATATTTTATCTTAATTTCCTGTATTTCTTTACTCTATCCATCATTAGTTGAATTTTCATATTTCAACGTTATAAATTCTTTTTTAAATAAAATTTTCAAGAATCTTTACTGTTAAAAATACTTTTTTAGTTAAAATTTTCAAGTCACATTTGAAAATTTCCCAATCCCACCCCTGCATTTGATTGAACTATGGGGTGGGTTTGACCAAAATTCTTTCAAGTAAAGAATTTTGTAAGTCTTGTATGAAATTTTGGCAATACTCCCCCCTGCATTTTATTGAATTAAGGGAAGGGTATCACTAAATTTTCAAGTCAATTTTTTTTAAAGTATGATATGAAAATTTTGCAATACCCCCCCCCCTGCAATTTATTGAACCAAAGAAATCAAATGGGAAAAAAATTTAAAAATGAAAATTTCTACAACCAATTATTTTCACCAGTCCCAATCAAGTTTTCCTATTTTATATAATAGCCAGTTGAACAACCTAAGGCCAGATGCACCATTATATAAAAATAGTAATCTATCTTGATGCAACTTTAAAAAATAATTGGAAGAGAAAAATCCAAAATTAAATGAAAAAAAATTAAAAAGGAAAAATAAAATTGAAAAAAGAAAATAAAAAGGAAAATTTAAAAAAAATAAAAAAGATAAAAAATAAAATAAAATAAAAAATTTAATAAATGAGAAGAAAAAAGAAAAAAAATGGAAGAAAATATTTAATGATAGAAGTTTTTTTATAATATTTTATTTACCATACTTGACAGATCTACTAAGAAAAATTTTTTTATCTAATTTTTTTTTGATTATTAATACAATTAATAAGACCTTCATTTATTTGGAATGAACAGCCAAAATAGGTAAATTCTTGACAAGAAACTAAATTTGGAGGTGCTTTAGTTGTTTGATGCCAATGTTGAGAAGAATTCCATATAGCCTCAACTATTCCATTGACACTACCAAAATCAATAATACATTTATGGTCAGGAAAATAAATGTCAGCCAGGCTGCTAGACTTACCCAGTAAAATAATTAATTATTTATTGGGATGAAGCAATACCTTTTTAATTTCTTATTTTATTATTAATTATAGTATATTTACTTTAAAATTACTTGTAATAAATTAATCAATTACAATAAGTAAATTTAGTAAATATTTAATATTAATATTAATGTCCCTTATATTTTTTATTCCTTAACACTGTGATCAATGACAGGTTAAATGAAATAAAAATTAATACTAAAATAAAATAAATAAATAAAAATTCAAATTATTTATTTAAAAGTGACATTTATAGAAACTTTGAAATAAATCAAATAATTTGACATATACAGTAAATACATTATTTTAATACACTCTTTATAGAACAACCTTAATATTTGCAATATTTTATTCTGGAATTTTCTTTTTCTCTCATAATCCTGTATATAGGATTTTTATCTCTGTGCTTTCTCTTCCTTTTGCCTATATAAGGCCTCCCATTTTGGTTGTTTAAAAGCATCTTTTTACTTACACAATAATCTATTCAATTAATACTACTTATTGCTTTAGTATTTACATCTGCGTAGTTCTAATCCATTTAGGTATAATAATAATTATAATTTTTACCTTTTCATTGAGTAATAAAACAAAAAGATAATCCTCTATGTACCTTTACTTTGAAATCCTTAAATACCAACCTATCACCACCATTGGACCTCCATTAAAATCTTATAGACCAAAAGAACCCCTTGAAAATAAATGCCATGTCCCTCATCAGAAGAGGGTGATGGAATAGGAACACCAGTCTCTGGATTAATATAAGAGAAAATTCATAATGTTAGACAACTCTTATCATGTTTATTTAGATGAAAATTATTGTAGAATCCTTTATAAGTGATGATAACATTAGAATAAAAAACATAAGCATTTATTGCTTCTTCCTATTCAGGATCAAACCAATTCAGTAAAACAGATTTGAAAGCAAGTTGATGGTTTTTTTTGAAAAGCTTGAGTTCATAATTTTTTAAATCAATTTGCCAAGAGAATATTAAATGATCCTAAAGAATTCCATCACTTCAGATCTTCTTCCATTTGCTCCAGTTTCAAATTTTTCAATAAAGAATAGATTCTTGAAATATATGACCAAACTAAAAATTACTTATAATAAAAAAATATTTACACACCAGAAGAAACTCCTTGATCATATCCTGGTTGCCAACCAAAACCTTTCATGACACTAGAAATCATATTTTTATTTGATAAGGGTTGTTGAACCAAAGCCATTTGATAGAGAGTAGAAATTAAATCAGAAAGCTGGCAAAAACTTCATGCTTTTTCTCATTAAATGAATGAACTTTTAAGATGAATTGAGTTTTGTATCCATTATTGAAAACATAAAAAATGAGATCTATACCACATTCTGTAAGTTTTTTGATTTTTTTGTAAAAAAAAATTTTCTTAAGATTTGATAATGAAGTCTTATAAAATTTGAGATTTTCAAAATGTCCAAAGAATTTTTTGCAAAATATCTTCATCCTAATCAATTTCCTATTTTGATAAATTTTTGTCTTTGAATTGCTTGATTCTTTAGCTGGTTCCATGATTTTCTGCTTTTTATTTTCTGGTAAGGAAAGCTCAGATTGATTGGTAGAAGAAATAAAATTGAAGGACATTGAAGAGATAGAAGAAAGTAAAGATAAAGAAGAAGAAGTTGTATATATTTGATGGTTATTCTTGGAGCTTTCAAGATTTTAAGACAAGGAAGAAAGAAAGGATAAAGATGATTCAGAAGAAATTGATGATAATGAAGATGAGTGAGTTAAATTTTCCATAGTAATGTCCTGGAAAAATAATTATAAAACAAAATAAATAAATAAATAAAAATTAATATATTAAAAAAAACCTAACAATAAAAAATTATAAGTAAAATAATTGAAAAGAAAAAATTTTTTTTGGTAAAAAAAAAACAAAAAAAAATTGCAAAAAAATCAGTAAAAATTTTTGAGAAAAATAAAAATTCAAAATAAAAACCTGAATTATGATTGAAATACCAGGTAATATCCTAGAAAAAAAAATTCTAAAAAAAAAAAAAAATCTTAAATAAATTGCAAATAAATAAAAAGAAAAATAAATCCTGAATGTTTTTTGAAATATCAGATAAAGTTCTTGAAACAACAAACAAATTCACCAAAAAAAAAGAGTAAAATAAAAAATAAATTAAAATAAATTCAGTAAATTTAATTGCAAAAATAAATAAATAAATAAAAATTACTTACCTGCTATTGGAAATACCACTTGATGTCATTCAATCAAATTTATTAAAATGAAATTAAAAAAATGAATTCAGTAAATTTTAGAATAATTAATTATTTGAAAAAACAAACACAAATAAAAAAAATTTACCTGATTTATTTTGGAAACAGGGGGAAATGTGCAGAAACTAAGGGAAAGAAAAAAAAATTCTGAAAAAAAAAATTAAAAGGCAGAGATTAGTCTTTTTTTTTCTTCAAAATCCCCCCCTTTAATCCTTCCTTTCCCGCCTCAAACCCCCCCTTTAACCCCTCCTTGCCCACCTCAAAAACTCCCCCTTTACCCCCTCAATCCCCCTTTAGCCCTTCCTTGCCCGCCTCAAACCCCCCCTTTACCCCCCCTTTAACCCCTCCTTACCTGCCTCAAACACCCCCTTTACCCTCCCTTTACCCCCCCTTCACCCCTTCTTTACCCCCTCCTTGCCCACCTCAAACCCCCCCTTTACCCCCTCAGACCTGCCTCAAACCCCTGCACAAACCCCCTACACCTAAATTATTTAATTGTTAGCAATTCAATAAGTTAATGAATGATCAAGAACAATTTTTCATTAACTTATTTAATTGATAGCAATTTGATAAGTAGGTCCTGGGGAGTGTGTGGAGGGGTTTGAGGGGGGGGGGGGGTTGAGGTGGGATTGAGGGGGTAAAGGGGGGGCTTGAGGGGGCTAAGGAGGGGGTAAGGGGGGTTTGAGGCGGGAAAGGGGGTGTAAAGGGGGGTAAAGAAGGGGTAAAGGGGGGTTGAGGTGGGCAAGGAGGGATTAAAGGGGGGAGTTGAGGTAGCCAAGAAGGGGAGAATGGGGGGTATGGGGGAAGACAAGGAGGGGATAAAGGGGGGGGCTTGAGGTGGCCAAGAAGGGAAGAAAGGAGGGTGTGGAGGCAGACAAGGAGGGGGGAAAGGGGGATGATGGAGGGTTAAAAAAAAGAAAAAAAAAAGATAAAAAAGATAAAACAAAAAAACCAAAATTAGTCTAACCTTGAAAACCAAAAACAAAGCACATACAGGACAAAAAATAAAGAAAAAAAAAGGACAAAAAAAATTAAAAAGAGAAAAAATAAATTATTAGTAAGTAAAAAAAATGACTTACCTGGAGGGATGAGATGAGAAAATAGAGGAATTGAAAGTATTTGACAGATGTTTGAGGAGAGGAGGAAATGGATATGAGGGATGAATGAAAAAATGAAACAGTGAAAAATTATGTGATTGCAGAAAATATGTGATTTCATGTTGAGCTGATGAAATGAAACAAATGAGACATCCAAAAAAGAGAATTGACAGCAAATTCAAAGTTTCAGTTATGCAAAAAAACAACCAACAAAAGTGAATAAAACATGGAACATGAAAATAACACAAGTGAAAAAAAAGGAAGTTGAAAATTGGGAGAGTACAAAAAAATAATTTAAAAGGGTGGCGAAGAGAAATGTTGGAGAATAATAGGAATAATGACAGAGCATATTCCAGTTGAATGAATGTTTTGTGATTCAAGGGAGGGGGGAGCCGGTGCTGGTTCAGGATCCTCTTCTTCATAAAGATCATTCCACTCATCCTTTAAATCAGCTAGGATATTGTGGAGTATAATGCAAATTATTATCTAATGATTTGCAGTTTTGATTTCCATTTTTTTTGAAATTGGATTCTGAGCTCCTGGAGATTAGAAAACCTTCCCTTTGAAATCCCAATAGCATGTTCAATCCGTACTCTTGATTGGGCAAGGTGATAATTAAAGGTGGTTTGGGGGTCATTTTCTATATTTGCACCACAGAAAGCAGGTATAATATACTTTACACTTGCATATGCTGAGTCTGCAAGGAGGTACTAAGATTCATCAAAGTATGAGTCAGGAGTTTGAGAAATCTTCATTCTTTGGAAGAAGGAAGAGTCATGACATGAGCCAGGGCAGCCACTATGAAAAGCAATAAATTTTTTATTGACATTGCATACAAGTTGAACAGCAATAGAGTATCTAGAAAGAAGGTAAAAATTCAGTTTATGAAAGATGTGAAATTGGAGAACATTTTGAAGAAACCTTTTTTTGCAATCAAAATAATGGTTACCATCATAAGCAGGATTTTGACTCAAAGGTATAGTTGTACCATCAACAAATCCTACAAATCCAGGGAAACCTTCAGCTTGCATTACTTGAGAGGATTCAAGTCACTGTTGTGGAGTTGGCCAAGCAAGTGTTTGAGACTTAAGGGAAAGGATGTCAATCATACTGTGCTTGGTGTAAAATATCACCATCCCATATCCTATGGTAAAGAGATTTTCCAAACGTCTTACAGCAGCACCATTTACATTTGAGCCAAAGCAACATAGTGCAACAGCAAGTTGAATAGCAGGATCACACTGTTTATTTTGAGAACTGTTATGAAATATAGGATTTTTGTAGATGAGTTGATAAAGTTTTCAGAAAGAATTAGGAGAAGTTCAAAATAGTTGAGGAATGTTGAGAATGGAGCAGAGATCATATCTGGGATCATGATGAAGATTTGGCCCCCTTGGTTTTATGTAACAATTTTTGAAAAGAAAAGACATATAGGCTAAAGCATCTTCCAAATCAGAGTCTGTTTTACAGTAAAGAACTAAAAGTAAAGCGATAGCATTCATAGTTGAGTGAAGTAGCTTCCTAGTAGAGAGGTATTTCATAGTTGTCGGTGGAAGGCTTATGTGATGAGGGAAGTGGGAATTCACTGCCAAATGTGAATTTTGGGGTGTTTAGAAAGAAAAAAACTTTAAGTGTTTGCCACCAAAGTTAAGTATCATAAAGTGAGGAAAGACTTAAGGATGGCATCAGCAACTATAAGTCATGTGACTTTCTTAAAAATCTATCATGGATGTGATGAGTTTGGGATCAGTAATTAGGAATAGAAATTGGGGTATAAGAGGTGGTATAATGCATTATTGTGCATTCCTTATCCACTAGCCCTGGGGCTAGTTGATAAGAATCTTCTGCAATTAATAATATGTGATCCCGGGAGAAAAAATTCCTGATCCCTAATTGTGGATTGGTCAACTTTGATACCCCCTATTAAGTACATAAGACCTATAAAAGGTGAGTATATGCATGTATAAGGGCATCTACCGTTGTTGTGGCAGTCTAAAGTTTAGTATGCAACTTAAAATATTTTTAATTGAATTTGGGATGACTATTATTGAGATTGGAAGGGCCAATTTAATTATAAATATTTTTTATTATAAAGAAAATGGATGATTTTATTGCAAAAATGGGTCAAATATTCAAGTTAAGATGAAATATTTAACAGTCAATAATTGCAAATATCACCACACAATATGGGGGGAGGACTTGCTAGCAAGTCCGCAACCTTGGACCCAAACTCATCACAGATTGAACACACATTGAGCTATTGACAAAGGAACCATACAATCAGGGATGAACACCACTCAGCCCAAAAGTTTTAGGTGGGTTTTCAAGTAGAGTTCAGTATGGGTTCAGTATAAGTTCAGTCTGAGTTCCATCTGAATTCCATCTGATTTCAGGTTGGGGACTTGCTAGCAAGTCCACCCCCTATATTGTGTAGTGTATATGTTTAAAAATGTATGAAAATGAAAGTAAGAAGTCTCAAGAGCTTTTAGAGTTTTTTGGGGAATTTTTAATAATTTTATAAAGTAATTTTGGTTATTTTTGATTTTTGATATTTTATTTAACTTTAATGATTTTTAGCTCAGTGAATAGGGTTGTGATGGCTACCAAAATTTAATGGGGTGTTCTCCAGATGTAACCCTATCATATTTAATTTTTTTACATTGTCTATTGAGGTTTAAAGGTTCAATTTTATTGAAGAAGTCTTTAAAAGCCCCAGGATATTCTTGACAAACTTCTTATGAACTCTGGCATACTCTGGACAAACTCCAGACAGACTCTGGAGGGAAAAGGGGATATGTGACTTGACTATGCATATAAAGGCTGTAGACTCAAAATTAGTAGGAACATCCAACTTAGTAACTAAGATATCATACATCAACCATAATACATAATAAAAATTAACCGCCATGATATTTACTTAATATCTCTTATTTTATAATACCCTTATAAATATAACATTTTTATATAAAATTTCATAAATTTTACTCAACAACTCATAAATATATTCTTATAGGGTATCATTTGAAAGTTCTGAAATTCAGGAACTCAATTTTATCATCTGTTTATTAAAATAAAAACTTCATAAAAACATATAAGTCTATCATTCAAATAACTTTTCTTAGTACAACTTTACTGTTGTATTTCTTTCTCCTAACAAAAAACACAGATTCTTCATCCCTAAACTGTTAATATCAATTGGTCAACTGGTCATTTTATATCAAGTATATGCTTTATCTTAGTTAATTTTGAACTCATTTTTTACTTAAAGGTACAGGATTTTCATATTTTTATCCAGCTCCCTTGCATTCTGCTTACAGAAAGGCAACTGTAAGAGTCTTTCTACACTGTGTCTGTAAGTTGGGTTGGTATGCATACTTCACGAATAATTAAGGGAATTTTCATTCACCATTTCATTATCACCCCTCATTAAATATTCATTTCTGTAAATATTTTGTACAAGTAAGTATATATACTTACAGATACTTTCTTTGCTTCATTAAGTCACCCCCTGTCTATCATTTATTTTAATTTTGCATTAAACTTACTTGCCTCCTTCACAGTTCCTCATTTTTTCCAATTTTTATTCCAAGCCACTTTACTCACTATTAACACCAAATATCACATATATATGCTTCATTAAACTACTGGAAATTCTACACAAACATAAACTAAAAACTTATGTCAAGTGATCCTAGAAAAAACATTCTCCAAACTGGAATACACAGAAAGAAGAACAACTTGATATTTCTTGGATATCTATGAGAAAAGAGCCAGAACTCTCTACATCCAAGAAAGGTGAAACCTTCTATAAGAAATTCAAAGTAGACTTTAATGCTCATAGTAAGCTTCACTACCAAGATTTTGAAAATATTAAAATAAGGTCCATAATACACATTTTTTTTTGTTTATTATTTAATCATACTATTCTATAATGACTAATTATTTTGCTATCCCATTTTAGATGGTAAGCTCTGAACACTTCAATACATAAGTTTACTCATATATATCATGGTATTGAAAAAAATACACCAAGTGGAACAAGTCCCAGTGATTGGATTCAAAGTGTACTGTCTATCTATCAATATTAGTGTAAAACAGCTTTCAAGAGTTTTTTAGCATGGGGGAAGCTCAAGGCTTCTCAAAAATGGCAATTGTAAAATACCCAACCTGGAACTTCAATAAACTCTCCAGTAGATTTTTTTCAAGTGCAAAATGAGCTACACCTATGGACAGCTTTTCAAGTGATCCCAGAAATTAATTCAACTCCAGTAGTTGTCCTGCACTATCCTCTACAACCTATTCAAACTTCCCTACAGGCGGAAAAGGCAGCCAAAAATTTTCAACTCACTGAATTTTTTGAAATAAAAATAGTTGAAGATTTTTCACATTATAATGACACAGCTGAAAATTTCATTGAAATATCTAAAAAAAATATATATATTTATCAGAAAAACAACTTGCTAAAGCTCAAAACCAACTCAAACTTACCAAAGAGTAAATAATCATATAAAAAGAAAGGCTTCCTCTTGATAAAAGAAAATGCGACCTTGAAGAAACAAATATGAAAATAAGTCAGCAAAGCATGAAAATAAACTTACAAAAATCAGACTGTGAGATTCAAAGCAGTGAGATTTAGAAACTCTTAATATTATAAAATAATAAATTTTGTGATGATGATGATCTAGACAGTTTAAATAAAATAAAGAATGATTTAAAAAAGCAGTGGGTGAATGGTAATAGTTCTTAAGTTGTTTATCTTTTATTTGACCCAAAAAAATTATTAGTATAATAAATAAATCATATAAAAATATTTCTTAATATTTATTACTATATTTTAAAGAATTGGGGATTTCTATACCAGACATATATACAAAAAATTAATTAGCTTAAATGTTGATGGTCATTTAAATAGATGAATAAAATAAAAAAGATTATTGGGAGAAAATTGTGCATACCTCTTTCTTTGAATGACAATGTCCATTAATATATCATGAGAAAAATTATATTTATGATGCCTTATTAATAAAAAATGTTCAAATATAATTTTGTATAATAAATTTAACACATTCCAAGTAATTTATGGGAGAAGGAAGATGGAGAAAAGAAACGGGGAAGCAATATATTACATTAAAAATTTCTGGAAGAAGGAAGATGGAACAAAGAAAAGAGAAAATAGTATAGTACATTGCAAATTTCTGGGAGAAGGAAGATGGTGCAAAGAAAAGGGGAAATAATATTGTACATTGAAAATTTCTAGGAGATGGATGATCACTCAGAGAAAAGGGGAAATAATATACTACATATCAAATTTCTGAGAGAAGCAAGATGGTGCAAAGGTCCCTCCTTAAATATTTCAGAGGATTCTTACTTGCACTAACTCTAGACCACTCACTGGTTTAGCCACAACTCCTGTGGAAAATATGACTCATACCCAATGTAATGATGGGAAAATGAATAGGAGAAAATCAGCCCATCATTAAATTGAAGTTTTAAACAAATTATTTAGTAAAAAATCTAAAAGGAAAAGAGGATATTACTTACCTTTTAAAATAAGGAGAAGCCAGAAAAATTTAACAATTAGTAAATTTTAAAAAAAAGGAGAAGTCAAGTGGTTCTTGGTTTTAGTATATTTATTTTTAAATACAAAATTTTTTCTCAAGCAAGAGCTTTCTTCTTAGAGGGCTTCTTTCTTGTGGTAAACTAATTTTTATTGACTAATTAATATACCAAAAGGGAGAACCACTTGGATTCTTGTTTTTTTTAACTTTACTAATTGTTAAATTTTTTAGCTTCTCTTTATCTTTCAAGATAACTAATTTTCTTATTACCTTTCAGTTTTTTTTACTAACTAATTTGTTTCTGCCTTCAATTTAATGATGGGCCAATCATATCCTAATCATTTGCCCATCATTACACTAGGGATGAGATATTTTTTCCAGAGGAGTTGTGGCTAAAACAGTGAGTGATCTGGAGTTTGTCAAAGTAGGACTCCTCTGCAATATATAAGGAGGGTCTTTTGCCCTTTATTTCTTCTCCCAGACTTTTCAATGTACTATCACCACAAAAAAACACCTGGAACCTGTTAGCAGGTTCCAATCCCTCAATCCATTTGTGACACAAGAATAACTCAGATTTGATTCCATGTGAACTAGCATGCTCAGTGTTCAGTGTGCAGTCTTTCAAGAAGAATTAAAGATGATCTAGAGCTGAATCAAATCAAATATAGGGATTGGCACCTGTGATCAGGTGCCCACATTTTTTTTCTGGTTTATATTACTTCCAATTTTCTTTGCACCATCTTCCTTCCCCCAGACATTTGAAATGTACTATATTATTTCCCCTTTTCTTTTCACTGTGTTCCTTCTCACATAAATTACTTGGAATGTGTTAAATTTATTATATTAAATTATATTTATTAGTTCCCTCTTTCTTTTCACCATCTTCCCTCTCCCATAAATTACTTAAAACGTATTATATTTATTATATTATATTATATTTGAACATTTTTTTATAAATAAGGCATCATAATTATAAGTTTTCTCATGATAAATTAATGCAAATGGTCATTTAAAGAGCTACATGAAATTTTCTCTCAATCAATTTTTATTTATTTTATTCATCTATTTGAACAACCATCCACATTTAAGCTAAACAATTCTTTTTGTATATATATATCTAGTATAGAAATCCCCAATCGTTTTAAAATCTAGTAAATATAATTAAGTGATATTTTTTATGCTTTATTTATTATACTAATTATTTTTTAGGTCATATAAAAAATAAACAACTTAAGGCCTATTACCATTAATGCACTGCTTTTTTATATCATCCTTCATTTTATTTAATATATCTAGTTCCATTATCATAGCTACCCACATTTAGTCAAAAAACTACTGACTCAAAACACAATTTACTCATCTCCCACATCCATTCTTCTAGAAGACCAGTTTTGAATATTCAAATCTTCACATAATTGAAAATGGACTTAGGAGTTATGCAAATCTTGACTTCTCTGCATATATTTGGTACCACTGTTGAAAAAAGTGGGATCATGATGTGTTTGCACTATTTGACTTGATATGTTTTTGGCATTTGATAGGTAAGGGTCAGTACTTGATTTTGACTAGTGAACATGTTGTGTAATATTCCCCAACATCTCTTTACCTATTTCACAGTTTCTATTCTCCATAGTTGACATGGCTGTTGAATGATACCCTACCAGATGTGTAAAACTCAAAATGCACCCTCTATGTCCTTTTGTTATTCTTCTTGTAGTTTAGCATATTACTTAATTGCCTCATCTTGGGGGTGTGGTATAGTATTTACAAGTGTTGACCAAGGTGGATACATGTCATCTGCAAGGTAATAAGCATTTTTGTATCTGTGATTGTTTATTTTGAGTTGCACTTCATCTTGAGTACCAGAAAATAGTTTGTCAAAGATTTTGCTTTGATGAATAACATTGAGGTCATTTAGAGCACCTGGAGTTCCAAAAAAAAATTCCAAAAGAATAGTTTCTTGCTGGAAACAGCTTCCAATACAATTTTTGGTGTGCCCTCTTTCACTTGACAATAACTGGCCAAGCTTCTGGAAATTTTTTCCACTCCCAGTGTATTCCATCAATTGATCCAAGATGTCCAGTAAATCTATTCTCTTCATACTCCTTCAAAATAACTTTTTCTTTGCTGAATTAGGTTCTTGTAGGTGTTCCTCTTCATATATACTGATTGATTCTTTTATGAAATGCTTGAGTGCTCTGAGGGCAGTTGTTTCACCAATATGTACATACTCATCAGTGCAATTGGCTGAGATCCCAAAATAAAATTGTTGTAAAAAAGATGCCATCTTTTGTTGTGGTGATAAGCCTAATTGACCACAACTTTCCTAAAAAATAGTAAGTAAATTAATTTGTGACTAATGTGAATGATAAAATACTTATCTTACCTTTTTCCATAACCAAAAAGAGTTATGTCTGTGTAAGTCATCACAAATCTTGTTAAAAAATGCCTGGTCATATAGAAATTTCACTCAAACATGATATCATTTTTGTACATATGGGGTTAAAGTAGTCATTCATTAGTATTTGATAGCCTTCTAGAGAATTTCAATTAAGTATTTCTTTTTTTGGTCTTGATCTAGCTGTGTTTTGATTGTTGAAGAGATATGAAATGATATAGTCTTCTTCTTCCATTTCAATTAATTTTTCAACTATGTTTAAATCCATAAAAAGGAAAAATTTAATTGAGTTTTAATTAATAGGTGCCAAAATGTGATGGTTGAGTATTAACTAAATTCATTGGATAGTAAAAGATACTACATAGGGTGGTTGAATATGGCAATTTATTATGAAATTACCCAAGTAACATGCAATTATATACTTATATTTTACTGACACAGTAGTAGATTCCCTAAGAGAATCTCCACTTGTTGCATCAAATAATCAGTAACTATTTGCATACTACTGAGTCTTTGCTTACTTATCTGCATGAAACCCCAGTTGTATCAAGTAAATCTCAATTAACTTAATATTTTCAAAATATTCATCACTTGTGTTTTCTATCAGAAACAGTAACTATTCTGTAAACACAACATGAACTTCCATACATTCCACATCTCAATTGAAGTTTCACATGGATCTATACAGATACTACATTCTTGAGGAATTTCAATCAATGGAGGAGGAAGAACTAACTTTATCAATATTACTAGACACTGAAGAACTAGAAACCAAAGAGAAAGCTGAAAAAAAATCATTCAAAGCAACTGTATTGAAGGTCACTATAAACTGATGCAAGATTATTTTGAACACAATTTTACATACAAAAATGGAATATTTAAAAGAAGATTCCGTATTAGTGAAAATTTATTCAATAAAATATGTCATGATCTTCAAGAGCACCACAACTACTGGTTATGGAAGACTTTAAGTTTCATTACACTAATCTATGTATTTTATAATATTTAAAAGCTTTATTTCTTCTTTGCCACTACTTTTTACTATTCACAAGGATTTTTGTAAGCAGCCAGGTTTAACACCACACCAAAAGATAACTTGTTGCCTATGCCAACTTGCCTATGGTATTGCAGAAGATTGCACCAATGAATATATCCAAATAGCAGAATCCATGGCACTATTAAAATTTAAGATTTTTATTAATGATATTATAAAGTTGTAAAAATCAGAATACTTATGTGAGACAAATATGAAAGTGAAAAAATCTTGAACAAATACAAAGAACATGGCTTTCCTGGCTGTTTAGGATCAATTGATGGTATGCACTGGGAGTGGGAAAACTTCTCTGAAGTGTGGGTTGGTCAGTTTCAAGGAGAAGAAGGAACTCCAACTATGGTACTAGAGGGTGTAGCAAGCAAAAACTTACACTTTTGGTACTTCTTCATTGGATCTCTTGGTGCACTAAATGATATAAACATCCTCCATTTTAGCCACATATTTGACAAATTACTTTCTGGAACACAAGATGAGGTTAGGTTCAAAGTAAACAAACATAAGTATACCTTTGGATATTATCCTGCAGATGGAATTTATCTTTCATGTTCAACACTTTTAAAAATAATTTTCCAGCCTCAGGATGAGGCCAGCCAGTACTACGCTAAGCTACAAGAAGCAGCCTGAAAATTTATTGAACAAGCCTTTGGTGTAATAAAATCTCTATGGGGAATTATCAAGCAACCATGTTGCTATTGGGATATCAGTGAAGTAAAGAATTAAATGATGTTTTGTGTAATATTGCACAACATTATTGTAGAAGATAAATCAGCTTTTGACCCTTAACTTACTCAAGAATCTGTTTTGAATGAGAATGAAGAATAATATTCATCACAAATACTATCCAATCATCATGATCCAGCTCTTTTCAATAGTTTAACATCTTATATTCAAAGGAAACAACAACTAACTAATTCTTCAGTCCACTTTCAATTGCATGAAGACCTAAAAATTTATAATTGGACAATTAAATCCAATAAAAAACTATTTAAAGTCAGTTATAGGACATAAATATTATAATGATGAATGATAATCTTTTTATATATTATTATAGATAAGTAGAGAAAAAAATAACATGGCAAGCTTCATATGAAATTAGTAATGTAATAAAATTTTATCTTTTATATATATATATTATTAATGATAAGTAAAGAAAAAAAACTGTGGAATGCTTCATATGAAATAAGTAATAAAACTAAAAAATATTGTTAGTTATGAGAGTATTGATGTCAAAATCCTTGATTGTATCAATAAAATAATTAAATAAAATTATGGAAAGACATAAAAATTAAAAGTTTCATTTAATAAAATTAGGAAGGAAAGTTATGGTGAGGTGTGAAAAATCTCAATGCTCAAATAAGAAGTATTTTTTTATTATTATTTATTTATTTTAACATATGTTTAATAGGAAAGTATTTAATAAATTTCTCAATGCTCAAATAAGATAAAGCATTATGTTTTATTAGATAGTAATTAATTGCAAAAGATGAGTGAGGGAATTTGGTTAAATACTTAACTCCTTACATATTGGAGAGGAAACCTATTTCCTTTCTCCAGTATGGCTTTCCTCCTTTTCCAAGCTATATTGAGGAAATAATGCCTCAAGCCAATAGGCAATAGGGGAAAAGCTGTGCAATATTCTCACAATATTGTGCTTGGAAATAGTGAGAGATGGTTATAGTTGGTAAAAAAAATAACAATAAAAGAAAAACAAGCAAAAATTTTAGAAAAAAAGGAAATAAATATTAATAAAATTACTAAGTAGTAACTTACCAGCAGGAAAAAAAAGGAAATGGGAGGAGCAATACACCTGAAGAAAATTGGGCCAAAGAAGGGATGGAAAAAAGGTGGGAAAAAAATGGAAAATCTAGCCAGAGATTTACCCAAGGTTATCAAGAATAATTTCTCTTACTTGGAGGTGGAAAAAATTTGAGAAATTCTAGTGAGAGGAAATTATTTTTGATAACCTTGGGTAAATCTCTTGCTATATTTTCCATTTTTTTCCACCTTTTTTCCACCCCTTATTTGGTGCAATATTCTTCAGGTGTATCACTCCTCCCATCTCCTTTTTTTTCCTGCTGGTAAGTTACTACTAATTAATTTTATTAATATTTATTTCCTTTTGTTTCTAAAATTCTTACTTTTTTTCTTTTGTTTTTTTTACCAACTATAACCATCTCTCACTATTTCTCTGTGCAATATTGAGAGAATATTGTGTGGCTTTGCTGCTATTGTCTATTGGCTTGAGGAATTATTGCCTCAATGTAGCTTGGAAAAGGAGGAAAGCCATACTGGAGAAAGGAAATAGGTGTCCTCTCCAATATATAAGGAGGTAAGTATTTCACCAAATTCCCTCACTCATCTTTTGTAATTTAATACTTTCTAAATAAAACATAATACTTTATCTTATTTGAGTTTTGAGAAATTTAATATATATTTTCCTATTGAAAATAAGCTAAAATACATAAATAATAGTATAAAATAATACTTCTTATTTTAGCATTGATATTTTTCACACCTCACCATAACTTTTCATTCATAATTTTATTAAATGAAAATTTTAATTTTTATGTTGTAGAGTAGACTCCTACAGTCACCTTGCTGCAGGAAGAATCCAAGGGAGTTTGAAAGACAAAAAGAAATCCCTTTCCCTCTAAGTAAACAAAAGATTCAATTAACTAAGCTTGAAGAGTGGAATAGATAAAATCCTGATTGAAAAACTTTGAAAGAGATGGAAACCTATAAAAAGACAAATCTGAAATGCAACCAATGGTTACACCAGCCAACAACACACTTAGTACCAGATCACACTGATAGCAGAGACGTAAAATACTTTTAGAAAGCCCCAACGCTTGCCCCAGTGCCTGAAAAGTACAACAAAGTACTCCAGAAACTACCCTTGGAATGACCTGTTCAAAGGTGCCTTATTAAAGGACTGCCCCAGGTTTATCCAGTTTCCCACCAAAATTAAAGAGTGTACTTTATTAATTATTTATTTTATGAATTTTATAAGAAAAGAAATAAATTTGAGTCACCCAGGATGATAGCTATCCAATGGTACCCTATATTTTGATATATGTTATCATAATTGTTGTTTTATGTTAATTATTGTTAATTATAAAACATACCCTTATTATCAAAACTAATAAGTCAAAAAAATTTAGAAGACTAAGATCCCCCTCTTTTTCCTATGATTCTCCTGCTCCAGACCTTTCTAACAATACCCTACATGCATATGATCTAGTAAGCATAATAACTTTCTCACCAAATTTTACCACAATGACCAAACCTTTCCACAGTTACCAAACTTTGAAACAGTGACCAGACCTTGCCACAGTGACTAAACCTTTCCACAATGACCAAATTTTGCCACAGAGACAGAAATTTTCCACCACACTTTGCTTTTGCACTGGAAAATCACCAGAGAGAACTGGAACACACCCAAGCAAAGTGGCCATTCCTTGAGCACACTTCATCCACAAAAATTCTGAAAAACACAAAATCAACTATAAAACTTCCAAAAATCCAAATATCCAGCTTGAAAATTCTGGAAATATCTAAAATACTTCCTAAAATAAATTTGAGAAAGCCCTAGAAAATACCCAAAATTTGGAGAATCCTCCCCAAAATCCAGTGAAACCATTACCAAATCCATAAAACCATCAAATAACAATAGAAATACCACCATATAACCATTGAAAAATGCCACAAATCAATCCAAAAAGCCATAATACACCAAATTAACACCTAGTAACACCATGATTCCCTTCCAACCAATATTCAATAAAATTTTCATCTAAGTGGCCTACCCAGATGTGGAATGCCACAACATCACTCCACAATTTTATTTAATAGTTCTATTGATACAATTCAGGTTTTTTCCATAAAGACTCTCATAACTAAAAATAATTTTTAATTTTATTACTTATTTCATATGAATTATTCCACAGTTTTTTCACTTTACTTATCAATAAAAATATATAGAAATAACTAGTTAAAATTCTTCTTTTAATGCCTAGATACTTTATATACCATCTAATACAACCATACTAATTATATATACAAGTTAATTCCCCAAATACTTTCTTTTCAAGTCATCTTTCATTTTATCCAGCATTACTAAATCTTCCTCAGTACAGCTTTTATTTTCTTCAATATCAAAAGCTCTTTCAGTTGATTGACATCATTACTTTGCACCCCACTATGGCTTTGTTCCTCATTTATCTTCAAGTTTCTCTTATCAATGTCAATTTTCTCCTGGTTCAACTCAACTTTTGTTTGGTTAATAGAAATTTTTACTTTTTCCATTTAAAGTTGCTTTTTCTCAATTAAAATTCTGTATTTTACAATTTCCACTTATTTTCCTGCAAGATAATTTTGTTACTCAAACATTGAATTGGTACTGCACATTCTTGTAAGTTTTTTTAAGCCAAATCTTTAAAGTGAGTAGTGATGTTGACTTTATCTTCACCTATAGTGCTTTCACTCAATCTTCTTTTTTGCTGCTTTTTGACCTATAGAATGCACACTGAAAAAATTGGAAGTTGAATAAGTAATTGGTTCACTGTTTTGATCATCATAACAACTTGAATTTGATTCAGGTATTGTTGGTTCCACAGGTATAGGTTTCATAGGAACTAAATTAGAAGATTTGTTTGTCTCCATCCTCCATTTCGGTGAAAACTTGAGTTTTTCCCATGCTGGAAGACTTTTGAAAGCTTACTTATATTGTTCTTGATAGAGGGTAAGAGCCATTTGGAGCCAGACACTCAGGTTACTTTCACTAGGTGTGTTTTCTCAATTAAGTAATAAACCGCACTAAATTTAAGAGTTGATGTATTTAAGGCTTGCCATCCGTCATTCGAATGGAAAATATGAATGATTAAATTGGTAAAATGTGATGTGAGTAAGAAGAAATGTGGATTTATCTTGTTTTTATTTGTTAATAATCTCTGTAATGGACTTTTCTATACTGATTAAAATGTGTCTTGATTTTTTGTAAAAGGCTTCCCCAGTTTGATATGTTGCATATTCACACTGTTTTCTGATGCTTATCCATGACAAGGAAAGCTGTTCTTCTTCCTGGGGGTTCCAGTTAGGTGATCATTTTTACTCTGAATCAGATGAAATTTTGGGTTTGTTTTTAGTGGGGAGGTTTATATAGTTTTCTGTAGTACCACAATATGTTAACAAATAGTGATATGAAGTGAAAATAGTGTTGTGTCATGGAGAAATAAAAGAAATTGGTAATATTCAGATGTTTTTGTGTAAATGAAAACCAAGTTGAGATGTGAAATTATGTCAGCCTAAATATCCTTAGGACTGAGTATTTCTTATGCTTAAAATAAGATAACCTTAACTAGATTAAGCTTATATCTTAAAAATAAGGTTAAAATAATAATATATATTATTTTATTATATATATATAATTATTATTCTATTATATAATTTATAATAGTTTAAATAGCTTATCCATGGCCTAATAATACTTATTAAGGTGTTAATGGAGTCATAATATACTTATCTTAAGTGATATGAAGTAATTATTGACATACATAAGCTTATATGTATACATAACTCTCATATTCAGTGAAATATGCAGTATATTATGTATATTTAGGTATATAAGTGGGTTTTAGCCCCTTAATAGCCTATAACCTTTGTTTTTCTGCTTATTTTAGGTCATATGGACGAAATCAGTGGACTCACAACGCCTACAGAAGCATAGACACTTATATCAGGCGCATACACCCAGTTTGGACAACTAAAATTACTTCCTTGGATGGTTATTCACGGATTTATGGGTTGGAAAAATGTTTTTGGGTTAATGTGGATGCTTGGGGATGTTATTGGGGGCTTGGACATTTTATTTGTTTCCTTTATATACTTTTAGTTTCATTAAATCTCTTTTTGATCATTTATTTTACCTGTTTCTTTATGGTATCCGCTTTTATCTGGGATTTCTATTTATGGTATGACTCTGTGTTATTATTAATAGTGGTGGAGGGTCCTTACTGGAGGTCTGGGTGTTGAAACTGCTTGAAGTGGACGCCATGGGGAGGTGATGGGCCCTCACAGTGCTGTAATTGCCGGGGATAGCAGTGACATCATCTGGATTGAAGGTCTGTGCACTCCAGTGGATTTGGGTATAAGTAAGAAGGAATTTTGACGGTTTATTATCATCATTCAATTACTACACTTCAAACAAACACTACACTACAATTATTAACATTCAGAAATATATTATAAAGCCCTTATAAATTGATATTATCTTTATAAAAGCTATAACTATATTTTATTCTTCAATTTTCCACCACTAGCACGCATTTAAATCCAAGTATTGTGAGTTTAATTTGAGTATAACTATTCTATTAGTCTTCCCCTGAGGTTTAATCACTAAATCATTTATTAATAAGTAGTAGGACCATAAAATAACACTATTATATCATACTTATATACTAGACTATACTGACAATTGGGGGTCTTTCCTTATATTTTACTTATTATTTAGTATAAGCCTTGGGACGTGATTTTTACCTTAGTACAACTCAAAATTAACCAAATATTTGGGTCTGCGGCATATTAGTGGGTCATCATAACTCATTGATTGCGGAAAAGAACCCTTATAATAATTGTACTAATTTTTTATTATAAAAATTAGATATTTACAGTAGTAACTGTACCCAATATAAACCCAATTTCACTTGGTATTTGGACACCAATATAACACCCAATTAAATTGGTATTTGGCTAAAGCTTGGTAAGCTAATTATTCACCCTTATAGAGGTCTAGTTAAACTTATTATTATATTTTTAACAGATTTTTTCGAATTTTTCTTATATTTTATTTAAATAAATAAAGATATAAATTCAGGGTAAGCTCCATTGCTTTTTTATTAGTAATATAATTGCTAATATCTCTTGTCTACTAAATTCCATAGAGTTTTTTCTTTTGTAGACGTAAAATATTGTTATTCTGAACAATATGAGTGCTCCCCAGGATAGTGTAAGTGAACAGCCTGCTTATAATACCAGGTCTAAAGCTAATAAAAACTTTCCAGGACATCACCATGGAGGGACAACAGTACCCCCAGCCAGAAAGCATGAGTATAGAGGAAAAGGACGCCCTCTTAAAAAAGATAACTATCAAAAAGACGTCTCCTCCTCTTCAGGATCAACTGTCCCACCTGGCCAAACAGGTTCTGAAGCTAGAGGAATCAAAATCTCTCATGTTCAAAGAGGTAGAGCAGTTGCAAAACAATTGCAAGGTAGGATTTCAGCAGATGAATCAGGCAATGGCAGAATTAAAGGGAGGCCAGCCCAGTCAATCAAATCAGCAACCCCCTACCCAAGGAGGGTCCACTCACTCCCAGGAGAAAATCCTGGTAGACAAATGGAAATGGGACTGGTTTCACCAACAGTGGAAAAGCCACAGTTGCAACAGGGATCCACCCCCTCATCTGACTTCCTCAGCTCACCCTTACAAGGGAAAAAAGCGCCAAAAATCAGGACTGGCAACCATCCCTTGGTAAGTAACTTACCCTCTCAGATTAGACATAATACTGATAATTACAATATAGGTAATTCTATTGATGTTAAATCTGTACAAAAAATAGAGGAGGATTTAAGAAATTTAGGTTTTAGAGTAGATACACCTGACTTGTCTTTTGTCCATAATAACAGTACTATATACAATGATAATACAGTTAATCCTCAGTTGCAACCACCTACTAGTGAGATGAGAAGTTCACAGGAGAGTGAGAGAATTGAAAAGGAGGACATGGAATATTTTAACAATAATCCAACTGTCCATAGAATTGTTTCAGCATTGTGGAATAGAATTACTGATTGTAAGGAACAGACAGTTAAGCTCACTAGTGATACAATTTCATCCTTAACATTGAACATTTCTCAATTAGCAACACGTAATAAAGAATTAGAGAAAGAACATTTGTCTCTAACTCTTAAATATGATTCATTGAGTAATAAATATAATGACCTTTCAAACAAATTTTGTGAGTTAGAAAAATTATATGAAACACACTTATTAAAAACTGAATCAAGAACAAAGTTATCTTTTGCACAGACAAATCAAAGTGTCTCTGAGTTGCTACAAAGATTAACTAAAGTTGAGATTGAAACTGCCAATCTACTGATGAACCAGGATAATCATAAGTATAATCAATATAATAATAATCCTTTCATTGGCAAAAGTGAATCTCATTCCTTCCCTGTACCACCACAATTAAAACCATCTGGTGGTAGTGTCAAATCTGAAAATGTAAGTCACAAATCCGTGCAGGAAGAAATACAAGACCATTTATCAAAAGTAAATGAGTTGTTGAATTTACCTAAGATTAGTGAGATAAAATCCAATCAGAAGAACTGGCCTAAAATAGATCAGTACCCAACTTATGATGGGGAAGCCAGCTCTGATTGGCAACATTTTATTCAAAGAATTGACAACTTGAAATTCTCATATAAGTTACCAGATGAAGAGATAACATCAAAATTAATTTCTTTATTTAAGGATGTTGCTTTATTATGGTTTGAAGCTGTCTTAAGTGAGGGTAGAGACTACTCTTGGGCTGAATGGAAACAACTTATTGAAAAACAATTTGGAGGTTCTAAATTCAGGCTTACTCAGCAGAGACTGTATGAGAAGACTAGGTATAATCCATTGAATGGTGACAAACCTATGGTATTTTTAATGAATTTAAACAAAATATTAAAAGCCATTGAGCCTCATATGGATTTTAACTTATGGAAAGATAAGATAATATACAAATTACCTATATCTGTCAGAGACATTGTTGTAGCTAGAACATTAAATGTTACTGAATATTCTGACTTTATTAATATTTGCAATGAAATATTATTAAAACATAAGTATGAATCAAGGTATTCCACTTATAAGCAAAATGTTGAACCTGTAAAAACTCAGAATTCAAAATCACTTCAGGAGAAGCAGAAAAAACCTACTGCACCTGTAGTACCTAAAAAGTATGAAACAAATACTTGTTATAAGTGTAACAAACCTTGGATAAAAGGTCACAAATGTGAGAAAAACATAAATATTGTTGAAAATCAACGTGAATCTGAAACTGAAACTGAAAAAAGTAAAGAATCAAGTGATTATGACAGCAATATCTCATATAGTGATGAAAATGAAGTCTGTATGTTGGAAGATGATTTGTCCATCTTTGAAAATCCAATATTAAATATGGACTCAAATGAATCTTTAATGAATTTTGAGGATGCTGAAATCATTAAGGATATACAAGCTGATAACTTTAGAATGACACCTATCACAGTTCCAGCTATCATTTCTGGTGAAAATGTTAATATAGTATTGGACACAGGAGCTGCTGGTTCAGTTGTTTCCACTAATACATTACAGAAAATTGATAGTGAATATAAGTTTAAGCTTGAACCACTTCAGAATAAAAATTGGAGAGGTTTTGGATCAGTACTACACCCCATTGGTAAATACAAAGCTGCTGTTTTCTTTAAACACCAACATGGTTATGTAAGGGTAACTTGTGACTTTGTAGTAATGGATAATACAAATTGTAGTAACTGTTTTATCATTGGAAATGATATTCTGACTAAATTTGGTGTAAAATTAGACCCTGCTAATAACAATTTTACAATTGGCATGAATGCTAAAAGGAAATTTAAAATAAATTCTTTTAACACAGTCTTACACATTGAGTCAGTAACAAATTCCCCGTCTAAAGGAAGAGAATCCAATGAGATGGAACTTCTGGAAACAGAAATTTCAAAAGCATCATTTGGCACTCAGATAAGTGAAACTGAGAAAGATAATATTTTGGAATTAATTAAAACTTTTCCAATGGCTTTTGCACATGGTACAAATGAACTTGGCCTTGTAAAAGATCATGAAATGAAAATTAGTTTAACCTGTGATATGGATAATATTCCTGCTAGTCTTAAAAAGAAACCATACCCTGCTTCACCAATGAAGAGGAAAGACATAGAGGATAATATTAAGATGTTATTAAAGATGAACATTCTTGAGAAGGTTGAAACTACACCAAAATATTGTGTAATATCACCAGTGCTGATTTCTTATGAACAAGATAAAGCAAGACTGTGCGGTGATTATAGAGCATTAAATACATTTACAGTAGATGATATTTATCCCTTGCCAAGGATTGCCTCTATACATGCTACCCTTAAAGGTGCTAAATATATAAGTTGCCTAGATGGAAATAAAGGGTACCATCAAATTCCTGTTGAAAAGAATTCACAGAACTTTTTGTTGATAACAACACACATGGGAATTTATAAGTATGTCAGAATGCCATTTGGACCAAAAAATGCTCCATCAGTATTTCAAAAGTTAATGGATATAACATTCCATAATGAAATGATTGAGGGATGGTTAATGGTATACATTGATGACATCATAGTGTTCTCTAAAACTTTTGATGAACACTTAATCCATTTAAGGAAAGTATTTCAAAAAATGGATGAAATAAAAATGACCCTTGCATTGAAAAAATGTAAATTTGGGTTTGAATCTTTAAAAGTGCTTGGTCATATTGTATCTGGCTTACAAATATGTGTAGACCAAAATAAAGTGGCTGCAATAAAGAATATTGGCATTCCTCAAAATGTGAAGGATGTACAATCTTTTCTTGGAATGTGTGGTTATTATAGACAATATATAAAAAACTACCAATCAATTGCTGCACCACTGACCACACTGATAAAGAAATCAGAAGCTTTCATTTGGAATAATGAAAGACAACAAGCTTTTAATAAGTTGAAAGAATGTTTAATGACAGCTCCTATCTTGGGATTACCAGATTTCCAATTACCTTTTGTATTATATACAGATGCAAGTTTTATTGGACTGGGTGCTGCTTTGCATCAAAAACAACTTATTGAAGGTAAAATGTCAGAAGTAGTAATCTGCTATATTTCACGTACTCTGAGAAGTGGTGAATTGAAATATGGTGCTACTCAACTTGAATGTTTGGCAGTAGTATGGGCTCTTGAAAAGCTACATTATTACCTTGAAGACCAAAAATTTGAGTTAATAACTGACTGTAGTGCAGTTAAGTCACTCTTAAACATGAAAACTCCTAATAGACACATGTTTAGATGGCAATTAGCTGTACAAGAATACAGAGGACGGATGACTATTACACATAGAGCAGGAACCTTGCACTCTAATGTAGATCTGTTATCTAGAGTACCTCTGCCTAATAATGATGATAATCCTGCTTATGTTCCTGAATCAGAGATTATTAACATTTATGGCATTTATATTGTAGATCTTGAGGATGAATTTATGCAATCAATTCTTGATAATTATAATTCAGATCCTGACTTAAGTAAATTAACTACAATATTAAATGATCCATCTAATGCTTCAATGAATGTTTTAATAAAAACATTACCAAATAAGTATAAAGAGGCATTAGAGAAAGGAAAATTTTCCATTGAGGATGGTTTTATATATTACAGGAAAAAATTAAGTAATGTAATTGTAATTCCCCCTTCAATGAAGGAGTTAATGTTAAGTATATGTCATGATGATATATTAGCAGGTCATTTTGACTACCATAAAACATTAACCAGAGTAAAAAACACAGCTTGGTGGATTAACATGTCTGAGGATGTTCAGAAATATGTTGAAACATGTGATTCTTGTCAAAAATCTAAAAGATTAACAGGAAAAAGAGCTGGTTTATTACAACAAATTGAGCAACCAAAAGCTCCATGGGAAATCATTAACATGGACTTTGTAACAGGTTTGCCAATAGCAGGGCATAAGAGTTATAACTCCTGCTGGGTAATTGTAGATAGATTTACAAAGATGTGTAAATTTATTCCTACCCACAAAGAGGTTTCTGCAAAGGACTTAGCTTTTTTATGGTGGACACAAATGTTAAATACAGCAGGTTTCCCCAAAGCAATAGTTTCTGACAGAGATCCTAAATTTACTTCTGAGTTCTGGACGTCACTTATGGATGTTTCAGGGTGTCAATTAAAACTTTCTACAGCACACCATCCACAAACTGATGGGCTAGCAGAAAGAATGATACAAACCTTAGAAGATATGATAAGAAGATACTGTGCTTTTGGTCTTAATTTTAAAGACAATGACAAATTCACGCATGATTGGGTAACCCTTATCCCAGGTTTAGAATTTGCATATAATAGTACAGTACATTCTGTCACTGGCAAGAAGCCATTTGAGTTATGGTTGGGTTATGTACCTAATACCCCTGCTAAAACTCTTAATAAGTTACCTAGATTGGATATTCATCCAGGTACTAAATCTTTTCTTCAGATGCAGGAATTATGCAGAAAACATGCTCAAGAATGTATAAATAAGGCTTTTGAGTATGAAAAGAAAAGATGGGATAAAGCCCATAAAGAACAAATGTTCAAAGAGGGTGATGAAGTCCTTATTTCAACGCTACATTTCAATTTAAATGGTAATGTTAAATTGAAGGATCCATTCATTGGACCATTTGTAGTTAAAAAGATGGTTGGTAATAATGCTGTTGAGGTTATTCTATATGCACCTTATGATAGAAAACATCCAGTATTTCCTATTTCTCTTATAAAACCATACCATTCTAATGATACTGCTCTCTTTCCAAGAAGGTCAGGAAGGCATAAACAGCAACCTGAAGAAATAGTGGAAAAAGCAGAAATTGAAAAGATACTTAAAAAGAGACACCTTACAAAAGAAAAGGGAGTTGAGTATCTACTAAGATTTAAAAATAAATCAAGTGAATATGACCAGTGGATTCCAGAAAATGAAATCTCTGATCTTAAAAATCTCTTGAAAAAATTTAAATCTAAATAATACTGTTCATTCAGTATATGTATTATAAAAATTATTTTTTTTATTTTATTATTTCATTCCTTAAGATTAATTAAAATGTCTTAACATTTTTTTATTGTTTTTTTGGGGTGAGGGAGTGTCAGCCTAAATATCCTTAGGACTGAGTATTTCTTATGCTTAAAATAAGATAACCTTAACTAGATTAAGCTTATATCTTAAAAATAAGGTTAAAATAATAATATATATTATTTTATTATATATATATAATTATTATTCTATTATATAATTTATAATAGTTTAAATAGCTTATCCATGGCCTAATAATACTTATTAAGGTGTTAATGGAGTCATAATATACTTATCTTAAGTGATATGAAGTAATTATTGACATACATAAGCTTATATGTATACATAACTCTCATATTCAGTGAAATATGCAGTATATTATGTATATTTAGGTATATAAGTGGGTTTTAGCCCCTTAATAGCCTATAACCTTTGTTTTTCTGCTTATTTTAGGTCATATGGACGAAATCAGTGGACTCACAACGCCTACAGAAGCATAGACACCTATATCAGGCGCATACACCCAGTTTGGACAACTAAAATTACTTCCTTGGATGGTTATTCACGGATTTATGGGTTGGAAAAATGTTTTTGGGTTAATGTGGATGCTTGGGGATGTTATTGGGGGCTTGGACATTTTATTTGTTTCCTTTATATACTTTTAGTTTCATTAAATCTCTTTTTGATCATTTATTTTACCTGTTTCTTTATGGTATCCGCTTTTATCTGGGATTTCTATTTATGGTATGACTCTGTGTTATTATTAATAGTGATGGAGGGTCCTTACTGGAGGTCTGGGTGTTGAAACTGCTTGAAGTGGACGCCATGGGGAGGTGATGGGCCCTCACAGTGCTGTAATTGCCGGGGATAGCAGTGACATCATCTGGATTGAAGGTCTGTGCACTCCAGTGGATTTGGGTATAAGTAAGAAGGAATTTTGACGGTTTATTATCATCATTCAATTACTACACTTCAAACAAACACTACACTACAATTATTAACATTCAGAAATATATTATAAAGCCCTTATAAATTGATATTATCTTTATAAAAGCTATAACTATATTTTATTCTTCTATTTTCCACCACTAGCACGCATTTAAATCCAAGTATTGTGAGTTTAATTTGAGTATAACTATTCTATTAGTCTTCCCCTGAGGTTTAATCACTAAATCATTTATTAATAAGTAGTAGGACCATAAAATAACACTATTATATCATACTTATATACTAGACTATACTGACAAATTATTTGGCAGGTGAGACGTTGAGTTAATGACTTGCAAGAGGTAGTGTCCAGTAATATTAATAACCCTTATTGAAAAATATCTGAAATGAGGGCTTAGTGATGGGTCTTAATGGAATGAGTGATGTTGCCAGGGTCAAAATATACATACCAACAGGGTTTACCAAAACAAGTGGAGATGCCCTAAAGGTATTTATTTGGCATATACTGTAGTATATGACTTATTTTACTTATCTTTACTTATTATGTGGTCTCAAACATTACCTAATACACCACATAAACATGCCACAAAAAAGATTTCAAACCTGCCATCAAAAAATGAAATACACCTTCCCTGGAAAAGTGTATTTCAACAGCATATTTGTCCCCAAACACTTCTGCTTTTGGGTCAAAAATTCATCAAAACACTTCCCTTAATAATCATGATTAGTCAGAACTAGGTACAAAGAAACCAAAAGTAGGTACAAAAGCGCCAACACCTAGATTTTTTTCACCTAATCCTTAAGGGCCTATTCATATAAGCAAGGTACATGACTTACTGGAACTTAATCTATCCCATAATCATACACTTACCCTTAATCTTTACCGCTGTTCACTAACATGACATGCCACTTTCAGTCTGCCATCAACTTGAGATCACTGCTGCAGCTGTAGCTCTTGATCTAATGGTTAACTCTGATACCAGTTCTGATGCAGAACTTGACTTGGATTTCATGTGAAACATGTTGGAGAACAACTACTTATTTCCTAGAAAACCTTCCATATGACACCAACCTCAATATCACCTTGATGTTTTTTACAACATTCCTGAGGCTAGCTTTCAACAGATGTTTTGTACAGCTTCTCCCGGCTTTCTTAGTTTACTTTAATAATTTAATATCAGGTTGCTGTAGACTGGATTACTGCTTGTCTTATATTCTACAACTTTCTTGCTAACTTAAAAGATGTATGGAATGAGCTTTATGAAGATGAGATTCCTGATCCACCTCCACCAATAGAATCTAACAGTACTTCATCATCTCAACCCAGTTCTATGCATTCTAAAATACTACCAATCATCCTTTCTAATTTTGAGGCCTAGATTAACTGATTTACAATTTTGTTTTTTGTGTAATAATTTTTTCCAATGAAATTACCCATTTTCTCAGTTTCATTTGTTTTTGTTCAGCTCCCAGACTTGAAATCGCATAACATTTGTAAAAGCATGAAATTTCTAAGATTCTGTCTCACTAAGATATTTCATCTTCTCTTTATTCTCTAACTTCTATCATTCATTGTTTTTTCTGATACTTCTCACTTCACAGCACTCAAATTAAGTCACTTTCTCATTTTTATAAATTTAATTGCTAATTGAAATGTCTTTTTTCTTGTCTCTTTTTTTGTTTCTTTTTTTATCATCTTTTTTGCTTTTATTGCTCATTTATCTGTTCTTATTTCTCTCTACCCCATTTTTTTCCTTTGTTTCTTGTTCTCTATCATTTTTATTCTTGATTTATTGACTTTTTGGTGTTTTTTGGTTATTTTTAGGAATATTCAATTTTTTGGCCTTTTTCTTTGCTAAATTGCTTTGGAATCATTCGGAAAAAATTCAGAAAAATTTTCTGAGCAATTTTCACTTAATTTGAGATGGTTTTGGCCTGTTTTGGTATTTTATTTTGGTAAAACCTTCCAGAAACATTTTCCAAGCATGTCTCAGTGAATTTTAGGTTTTCTTGGGCTATTTTAGGTCTAGTTTTTCACTAAATCAATTTGGAAATGCTCAGAAACCATACTTTAACTTTTTAAAAGCATTTTAAAGCATTTTAAAGTTGTTTTGGCACGTTTTTGGTTGATTTTAGGAACTTCTTTTTGGCACTTTTGCCACTTTTCTGGAATCCTTTTGGCACTTTTCTGGCAATTTTTGGGGAGGATTTAGGGGACTTTCAGGGCACTTTTTTGGAAAATTTTGAGACACTTTTAGGAGACTTTAGGGGCATTTTTTTTAGAAAATTTTGGAACACTTTTTGGATACTTTGGGACTCTTTTTTGACTTTTTTGGGACTTTTTTGTTCAGGTAGTTTGAGGAGAGCTTTTTAGGTAATTTTTATCTAATTTTGATTAAGTATGGGATGTAATGTAGTTTGTCAACTTTTTTTTTTCACAAATTTTCATTTTACAAGTCATATATGATACTCTACTTACCTAAATTAATGAGCCATCAGGCCGTGTCTTGTATAATGTTAATCATGAGGAAATTTGAGGTTCATGTATACATTTGTGTTTGATTCCATTAAATTTGGTCACAGACAATTTCAACTCACATTTTTATTTGAATTGTCATTAATTTAGATTTTTTAATTATCATATAAGACTTGTCTACATGTTAATTTATGCAATGAACATAAATTTTGGAAATCTTTGCCCCTACTTCAAAAAAAACAGGGGAGTGTATTGCCATTTTTTTTGTATTAATTTTTTTTTCTGAATTAGAAAAAAAATGGTGATACCCACTCCCTGCTATGGTAAATAGCAATAGAGGTTTTTCCAAAAAAAAATTTTGACATAAATTTTTTTGAATTAGAAATAATTTGGTGGTCAAAAAAAGTAAAAGAAAAGAACCTGTGGATGATGATAGTATTTGGGAACAAATAAAAGAAAGTGATAAATCCAAGACAAAAGAAAATTCCTTAATGTAATTGATGAAAAAATAGAAATTATGATTGACACAGTAGGATATAGATTATTAGATATAAGTAGTTTAGTTAGAGAAAAAAATGTTGAAGAGTTTAGAAATCTAAAGACAGAGATACATGAATTTTTTGTAGAATTTCATGTTAATATTAAAGAAGAAATTCAGAAAGAGATGTATTAATATTTACTTAATTTTAAATAAGTAAAGAAAGCAACTCTTTAATATCAGCATTTGACTTATTTTCATTAACACAGGCAAGTAAAAAAGCTTTATTTCTTGATTTTTCAGCATTGAGTTGCTTCATTTTTAATTTATCAGCTTGTAACTGGATTTTGGAGTTTTCCAATTGAAATTGATTATTTTTGAATTTTTTATCATCCTCTCTTTGAATCCTAACCTTCTCCCTCTTTAAATTTAAAAGATCTTTCTCAATTTCTAAAAAAATTTCTTCCTTTGATTATGAATGAAACCACTTCTTTTCCTCAAAAAGTAGTCAACCTTTTGCAGTTTTTTCATGAGACTCCAGCTTCATGATTTCAATTTTCTTGTGTTCTTTTTCTGCAACAAGTGTAGCTTTTAAGAGTAAGAGAAATAAATTAAGAAAAATTCTTTAGTCAAAACAAAAGTAAAATATATAACCTTGTTTGCATTTATTAACAATCTCCCCATAAGCAGAAAAAACAGCCTTTGGCATGGATTGAGTTGTCCCAAAACTAGCAGAAGCTCTTTGCTTGAGTCTGTTGCTAGGAGGGGTTAGTTCTTTATCATCTAATCTTTAATTGTCAGATACTTCCTTAAAAATTTCTAGATTTGATGAGGATTGGGTCTGGCTTTACATGGGGAGTAAATCAGCACTACAAAAGAAAAAATAATAGCAAAAGTAGTTTAGTCTTACTACTATGGGCTAATCAAGCTCAATGTCAGAATATGCAGATGGTTCTCCAAATTCTGGAGAGTCAAGTGAAGCATCTAAAGGAAGATCTTGACTATTTGTATGAGACTCAGAAATTCTTGGCCCTTAATTCATGTGCAAGGGGTTGACATAAGGCCTTTTTCCAAAGAGTTTGTCTATTTGACCTTAAAGAGGACACATAGAGTTGAGTTTTTCAGAAACAGATGTGATTCCATGCTCTTCATCATCTTCAGTAACTCTAAACCCAGTTGAAGAAGAAGCCATCTTCGCTTTCTTGTATTTTGTTTGATAGTTTTTGATTCTTTCCCTCATTTGCTTTGTTGTCAAATCCATCTTACCTTTAGTTTTTGATTTCAACTCCACTGCCATTTGATTAAAGCCACTCAATTTTGATGGGGGTGGACAACCAACTTGAGTGGACTTTGCACAGCCAAAACAGGCATCAAAATTAGATTTAATTTTCAGCCAGTTAATTACAATCTGAAGGTCAGACAGTTTCAATTGAGTAAATTTTTGAGAAGTATATTTTGGGTGAGGCATGATAAATTAACACTAAACAAAGAAATTAGTGAAAAAAAAAATTTTTGTTGATGAAAAGGAGAAACTAAAAAAGATTTTAGATATTTATGGTGCCTTGTATAAAAAGAAGAAGTTGTGAGTATAGAAATTTGAGTAGGAACATTTTCAAAAAAAACAGAATAAAATGTAATAGACTTACTGTGGTGTGAAATAGAAAAATTTGATTTGGAAATGAACTAGGGGAGAAGAGTTGTGACACAGAGTTTATGGGTGAGGATGGAAGGAAGGTGATGCGCAGCTGATTGGGAGGATGTGGGTTCTTGTGGGCTGAGTTGTGGTTAAGAAAATTGGACAAAAGTAGGTCATATTTGACCCTGTTGTGGTTGCACCTTGCACTGGTTTCCTTAGCTCAGTGGTTAGAGCAGCTAACATGTCATAAGTGGTCACAAGGTTTGAATCCTGTAGGAGACACTTTCCTTTTCCACCTTAACAGACCCCATGTTTGAGACCCCAAGTACCAAATCAGCCATGTTTCATGGCGTGTTTGTGTGGCGTTTTTCAAATGAAACAGACTAGGCATGTTTGGTAATGTTTGAGACCCCCTATTATATATACTTAAATGTTCTTCACACACTTATTGCATGTGTCTAGCATACTTTATATGCTTAATTTACTCAGTCCTGGGTATAACCAGGCTGATACATGCTTCCTTTTCATGTTTCTCACACCTGACATGACCACACAAAATATAAATATGATACGATTGTGTCTCTGGAGACTCCTAACCTAACCTACTAGTAACTTGAAATTCATGTTTGATTTTGTTTTGAACAACCAACTCATCACACCAAAAAAATTTAAAAAATTAAAGAAAAAGAAAAAACAATTCAAGCATTATATGAAAGAAACTTTAACCAATAATTAAAAATCACTCAAGGGTTGAAAAGGAACAGGCAGAAAAAAAAAGAAAAAACTTGTTTGTTAGTCTCCTACTGAGAACACTTAACCAAAATAGAAAAATTTAACAAAGGCTTCAGAGAGCCGGCCCAAAATCTTAACTTTGATTTAACCTTTTTTTAATTTTTTAATTTATTTCTTACAATCTCTCCCGTCGAGGAACATGAAAGATTAGAAAAAAATTAGAAGTAAATAGATTAGAGGAAAGACAATTTAAGTATTTTGCAACTCTCCTCTGATGTTGCGAGCCACAATCAATTTTAAATCTTAACTGTCACCAAATCAGTTTGGTTTTATTGATAAAGATGAGATTCAGAATGTATCCTTTTATTTTTTTCCATGGTGACTGCTATAATTATGCCATCAAAAAATAAGCCAACGTCACAAGCAACAATGCTTTTCAACTTAAACATGACTGAACTTGATAACATACTGGTACACTGCAGATATGAGATCGGCAAAGGCAGCATAATTTATCATCGAGACTCAGAGGCTTTACAATAGGTCATAAATTAACCATCAAGTAGGAATTGCATGAAATGGTCCAGGATCTTGATCATTAATATTTTGGTTCTTGCACAAATAGAGCTTAGCGGAGGCCGGTAAGGCCAACAACTGGTTTATTTCGTCGGTCACCACCGGGAGCACCACCTCCAACACCACCACCACCACCACCTCCCCTTCGCTCAACAAACGGTTGTGCACCCGGAGTGTGGACTACAACAGGAAGCTTATCAAAGCCAAGAGTGCGTAACATATCCTATAATAAAGCCACCAAGAGTTGAGTTAAACAGGTGTGCCTGCAACAAATTCAGTGGAAAGGGATCTACCTTGGTATCAGAATCGACTTCCAGCCCGCCCACCGGGATGTCAAGGGCGGAAACTTCAGGGACATAGTTATCCTTGCGCTCACGTTCCTCTTCTTGCAATTTAAATGAAATGCCACGAACAGGACCACGCTGAATTCTCTTCATAAGATGTGTAGTGAATCCGGCAATCTTATTCCGAAGACGTTTAGAAGGAATGATTGCGACCTCATCGCACCTACAGGTATAGTTTTAGCCAAACCCTATGAGTTGAAATATTGAATCAGTGACACAACAAGCAAGGCTCACACTCGTTTGTTGACATGGAAGTCAGTCACCAAGCGGGGATAGTATTTCTCAATGATGACACGAGAGGCACGCTTGACAGTTTTAGTCCTAACACGACCCTGATTGTGGATACAAAACACAAAAACAAAATCTGCTGGTCAGAAGTGTCGCCTGAGGAGCTACAGAAGGCTGGGGGGTGCTTACCATGATGGATGACTGATGAAGGAAGGAAAGGAGAACGAGAGACAAATGGCTTGCGGGTGGCCCAGGAAACCTAACCCTAAGTGCGTGGTCTCACCATCCGCAGCGTGCCAGATTTTGTGCTTTCCATCGACAATTCTCCCATCTCATCCTCAGGCAATTCTCACCTTCTGCGCTGTCTCTCCCATTCCCTCCTATCTCCAGTGATCATTTCAATCACTGCATTCTTAACTCAAAATGCGTGTCTCTGTCCTTGTAAGCACTCTTGTCCTATGTCTTCTTCGTGCTTATGGCATTCACTCTTATTCTCTTGCGGCTCCACATTGGGTCGAAACTGTGGGTCTAACTAGAATGATTGTTTGAACAACATACTGAATGCCGAAAGGCGCGGAAAGCGTCAAGTCTTGATTCGACCCAGCTCCAAAGTTATTATCCGGTTCTTGACCGTGATGCAGAAACATGGTCGGTCACTTTTTTACGTCGCCCATTATCTGTCATCAAGAAATTTAACCAACTTTATATTTTAGGTTACATTGATGAGTTCGAATATATTGATGATCATCGTGCTGGTAAAATTGTGGTCCAACTCAATGGAAGAATTAACAAATGTGGCGTGGTTTCTCCACGATTTAATGTTCAGCTTGCACAGCTAGAAAATTGGGTGAACTTGCTCATGCCTGCTCGTTCATTTGGTTACATCATCTTGGTTGGTTTTCGTATCTCTTCCACTGCTCTGTATTACTTCTACTGATCACTCTTTAATGTCTGTAATTAGTCTACTTCTGCTGGTATCATGGATCATGAAGAGGCTAGACGGAAGCATGTTGCTGGGAAAATTATTGGTTACGTGTATTAATTGCATACACAAAACATTCATCTCCCTAACAAAATGTCAAATTTATGACATGTCGCTCAAATCTCCTCCTTTGTTTAAAAAATACTTACCACCGCAAATGTCACTTACTTAATCGACATTCCACTTGATTGCATTTGACCCAGCATGTTTCCGTTGAGCTTTGCAAGGATCGTTGGGTCGTGAGCCCAATTAAGCTACTCCATAATTTGCGTCTTGTGTGGTACAGTGTCAATGGGCAGCTATGCAGATCATGTGGTAAATAAAGTTGGTTACTGCTTTCTATACATGATAACTCCTGTCAATACGTCCACCCTGCCATCTGAACCATCCATCTTGTTGAATCAACACAGTGCGCCACTTTAAGTGATCAAACTAAGTATACTTAGTAGCTATTTTCTATGATAACAAGTTGAAAGTGTGCCATACTATTCTAAAATACTTTGCCTATATTTAGTTTATAATTTTGATTCATTAGTTTCATGATTTTCCAAAGTGCCAGCAAATGATAAGTGTTTAAAAAATGAATAAAAACATACATTAGATAGAACATCTGGTGTAATTGCTTTGTAAGCTTCAATCACAAAAAAATGAATGTTAGAGCTAGATTTGAAAATATTGAGACAGACACAAAATTTTGATTTTTTTTTTGATATGATCTTGTGGCTTTTGGATAAATTTTCTGCCTCATTTTTACCAATTTTTCTTATTAGAGTTTAAAGAGAAAACAATTCCTCACACATCTATCTATATTTATATCAATATCCATATATCTATATAAAAGAACTAGTGCCCTAACTTCCTAAAAAAATAGTAAATTGTGCTTCTAACCTAACTTCCCCTTACCTTAATCATGCCTATCATGCAATAATGTTAAGGGATCCGCAATTAAATTAATTGTGAATAAAAATCATAATACCTCAATTATCTTCCACAATTATTTTTGCTAATAATTGGGTTATTAAGCCTTTTACATGTCAATGTTCACCTCTTATCTGACATTTTTATCCTCAATTTTTTATAACCACATCTTGGAATACTTTCTGGAGGTGCCAGCCTCCCTACATTGCTGTGCACTGCCATCCTGTCTATTTCTTCCATCCATTCAGATTACTCTGCATCCCATCTGGCCATTTCTGCTCCTTTTCATTGTCAAATATCTTAACATGCCTTAGCATCACATATATTCACAAAGGAAGCCTCCTCCCACTTGTTCTTCAAATCCAACTATTCCATCTTTCCCCTTCTCAGCTAAGAAATCAAAGACATGTCAACCAAAAAAAGATGACCACCTCATACTTATAAACTGGCTAAAAACTAAAACCAATTATGATTCTTGTTTTGGTACTGAGAATGCAACTAAAGTAGGACCCCCCCACATCAAAAGTCAATGGCTATCTTTTAATGGCAAACAAATTAAGAAATAAGACAATGGAAGGATTGATCTTTTGCCAAAACAGATGTCAGAACACTTCAGGCACTATCAAGCCATATACAAGAAGGCTAAGACTCTTTTGTCTTCCACTGGTTTTGATATTACTGACATTGACATCAGTAAGGGCATTGAATCTATAGATGATAAACTTGATTCTTTATGATTTTACTATAAAGAGATATATTCTATATTTGGAGAGTGAGCTGATGTTAATCCCACAAACATGTTGGATGGAGAAGATGCTATCTCTGAACATGATATTAAGAGAAATCTTTTTGAAACCTCTTCTTCCACTCAAGCCTCCTCTTTTTTTAATTCAGCTAATCAAGATATATTTTCTATAGGTCCTTATGGTGATATAAACCAACTCAATCTAGCTCCAGTGAGTTGTTTTTATTGAATACAATAAAAAAAAATATTTACTTCTCTTTTTCTTATTTCTAAAATAGCCAATGAAAAAACCTAGAAGACACAATCAAGTGATTCTGAAGCTAGAAATAATGATGATGATGACAACAATATACCAAATTCCTCAAACAAAAAAGTAAAGACATTCAACTACTCTTAATTTCAACAGTCAAAGGAAACAAAAAAGAGATAGTACCTCTCAAACCCCTACTTCTTCTATCAATGATTTTATAGAGAAATGTCATGCTGATAAGTGATGGGATACCTCTAAATAATTTAGTCTACTTTTGTTTTATTTTTGGTTAATATTTTTTAAATCTATAGTTAAAGTTGAAGTTGCATGTGAGACTCTTAAATTTCAAAAGCAACAATTTGACCTCTCTTTACAAAGGGATGATAAGGCACAATACTTGGAGGAGAGGAGGTATGAGCTAATGTCAAAGAGGGATGATAGGGAATAAGACTTGGAGGAGAAGAAATTCAAGCTAACTTTAAATATTGAAAAATTAAAGAAACAGGAGAAAGCTCTTAAGTAAAATTTCCTACTGGATCAGATGAAACTCAAGTATCAACTTGAAGATGATTCCCAAAAGAAAGTTTTCATGATACACCACACAATATGGGGGGCAGACTTGCTAGCAAGTCCGCAACCTTGAACCCTGATTCATATCAAATTGAGCCCAAATTGTGGTAGTGATGAAACCACAAATGAAAAAGATTAAGATTTTGGTGAACTCAACATGAATCTAACTTGATAATTTAATGAAGGATATGTAATAATACTTTGAAATAATCTTGAAAAATGAAAAATGTGATTTTTTAAAGAAATTTGAGTTCAATGCAGACCAGACCCAACTTATGCTGAAAACACATATTTTTTAAACTACTTAAGCAGTTTCCTTCCACTGTTTCAGAAAACTTCTAAAGTATCACCATGCAATATGGGGGGTGGACTTGTTAGCAAGTCTGCAACCTTGGACTCAAATTCATCACAGATTGAACACACATTGAGCTATTAACAAAGGAGCCATACAATCAGGGATGAACACCTCTCAGCAGAAAAGTTTTAAGTGGGTTTTCAAGTAGAGTTCAGTCTGAGTTCCATCTTAGTTCAGTCTGAGTTCAGGTTGGAGACTTGCTAGAAAGTCCACCCCCTATATTGCGTAGTGATAGAATGTGTTAAATCTAATAAATCTGTTGGCAAAATTGAACTCTTAATGATAATGTTTGATTGATTACTAGTTTTTTTGTTTTCTTTTCCTTTTTGATTTCTCTTAAGTTTATGTACAGTGGGCAGAAGGATATCCTCATCACTTCTATGCATAATTTTGATTTTTTCCATGTCTTCATCTTTTCTTTGTTTGAGCATCATCTTGCTGATACACATGATAATGGTATTGCTTTTCTCATTACCTTTCTTCTCCTTTGTTTGTAAGCTCTTTTTTTCATTAATTTAAAAACTGACTTATTTTCAGGCTAATGAAAACTATGTTCAATTTATGCCCTCATGGATTGACTTCAACTTTTTCTAGGTCTTTCAAATGGCCTCCTACATCCAAATGGACACCATGAATTCAAAGAAGAGAAGTACTTGAATCAAAAGCCCAAGTATCATAGCCTTATCTTCTCCCTTCACCCCATTGCAAAATCAGTTTTTTCAAATCTTCACCCCTTGAATAGTGCTGAAATTCTGCCAAACTCTTTCTGTGAAGATGAATATGGTATATTCCCTGCCATTTAACCCAGACTTTTTTCAAGTCTTTTACCTCACTTTTTTCTTTTTCAGCATTCTTTCATTAAACTTGAGGTTATCAAGAAGGGGCTATCTAATGGTGAAGGTATGGTTTCTCTCACCACACTGGCTTCAAAGTGGAAAAAATATCATTTTCCAAAAGCAATTTATATAAAATAAAATATTTTTTTGCCTGATGGGTAATGAATTACTTGACCAGAATACAAATTTTGATGTCATTTTAAGTTTTCTTGAGAGAACTATGTTAAATTAAAATTTTAAAATGATACTCTTCTGCCCCCTGTACATGAAAGTATTTCATAATTTTTTGCATTTTAAATTACTCTATCCATCATCATTTGAATAAAATATCAAAAAATGAAATAAGTTCATTTTTAAATGGTCGCAATGGCAAAATTTGATGCCCTATTTTTTACTTCTTTTTTTTTCAACTCAAATTTTTCAAATTTAAAACTCAAGTAAATAAATTTGCATATCTAAATAGTGCTAAGTCAAAAAAATTCTTTATCTATTTTCAAAAATTGGCAATACAACCCCTTTCATTTTATTGGAGCAAAGGGTTGGTATCATAAAATAATTTCAAGTCATCAATTTTGCATGTCAGATTTAAAAAATTTAGCAATACCCTCCCCTGAATTTTATTGAAGTAAGGGGTGCAAGTCACCAAAATTGAATATTATTACATAAATAAATAAATAAATAAATAAGATATGTCAATTTTACTAGTTTAAAAGTAATGGTGATTCCTCTAGCTCAAAGGCAGATAAATCTAAAAACTAAGTTTAGGATGTTCCACAGGTATAGGCTAGAGGAACCTCAAAAAACAAGTTAATGTTGTAATGATTACTGTTTATACAACACAAGCTTGTTGGCATATTACTTTAGTTTAGTCAATTGATTATCAGACTTATTTATTAGAAATTTATGAAAGAATAATAAATATCTGGTGACTCTACAAATCACCATACTTATATACCTAAAGTATTTTTAAATTTATTACATTTAACTTCTTTTTCTACCTTGTTGATTTGTTGAATTAAATTTTGACTGATATAAAATGAGAACCCAAAAAGTGTGAATTCTTGACAAGAGTGCAAACCTGAAGGTGCTTTTGTTGCTTGGCTATTACTTCCAATGGTGTAGAAAATCCTATAGTACTAGCTATAGGCCTTGACCAAGGGAGTTGGAGTAAAACTGCAGAGAAAAACCCCTGTCCCTTTGAGAAATACCAGGTGAGATTTGTTTGCTACAGAAAATTAGAGACTGTTACAATACCCCTTCCAGCACACTTCTCGACAGCTTAAAAAGTCAAGAAAGTAGCCTAGATAGACCACAGACCAAAGAGAGCCTGAAATGCAAAAAGATCCACTCCAGAAAACCAAACCACTGTGCACTTGTTGCACAGAAAACAGCAATAATACTTGATGCAGGTTGCAAAGCTACACCAGAGAAACCAGTTGGCAAAGTTGAGTTAAATGAAGAACTAACCTTGCAACTAACACAGCCAATTTTGGCCAAAAAACAGTGAAAAGTGAGTGGGAAACAATGATATAATTACTAGATGGTTGTATGATAATTAAGGTTGCCCCAAACTCTCTTATTCAGTATGTACACATGGACCACCACCTAAAAATCCATGCACAGCAACTAATTTGGTGCTTTTGACAGCCAAATTGTATAAAAATCCTCTAGAAACGCTCCCCAGCCTTCCATAACCAAGGTGGGCAGACCTCCCTGAAGCCAGAAAACCACCAAAAACCTCCAATAAAGCCCAAAATACTTAGAAAAATCCACCACGACTACTAAAACCCTTAAAACACAAAATTAAGCTATTAAAACATGAAACATAAAATATAGAGCCAAATTAGCTCTACTTAATTTTACTAAGCACTTAACCCTAAGACTTAATTTTAGCCTGTAAAACACAAAAAACAAAATTAAACAGCTATCTTTTAGAAATGAAAAGTGAGTAAATGACCCCTTAAAACTTGGAATATGAAAAAAATCAACTTGACATCAAATATAGAGAAAAACCAGTGCTATCCAATGGTAGTACCCACATACCCATATTCCCAAAATTAACTGAGTAAATGTCAATTAAGACATACAAAAACAGTGTCAAACAGACCAACAAAGGCCTCTGCCACTTTTGGAAGACCAAAACAGGTCTTCTAGAAGATGAAGAAAAAATACAACAGAAAAAGAAAGAAGGAAAGAAGAACAACAGTAAGTAATTACAAAATTTAATGAGGAAAATAAGAACAACTTATGGACATGAGGATTTTAATTCTACTAGTAAGTAAGTTTTTTATCTCTATGACTACAATCAAAACAAAATATAACAGTGAACCACTTTTAAAAAGACCTTTTATTTAGATATAATTCCATAATTTCCTTGTATTTAGAACACAGCAATAAAATTGTTAGAAAAATATGTAAAAATAACAAAATTTTTTAATTGATAAAATGTAATGTAATGAAAGTAATGTGGACTACAAAGTAAGAAACCAAAACCTTTTAATAGGCAAATGAGGCCCTCTGAGACTTCACTAATGATAAAAAAGAAAAGAAACAAAAAAATGATGTGTTACGGAAAATAAGGGTTTTGATGCAACTATTTACAAAAACAGAGAAAAAAATGCCAACTTATCCATCCCTTTAAACCCTGTAACAATTTAAGTGATTAAAATGGATAATAGTTTGATCAAAAACAGAAAAAAAATGTAACTATAGTAGTTACAAACACATTACTATTTTTTGTATTGTAAAAAATCAACTATTTAATGAAAAAAATATATTATACTATTTGAAACATAAAATTGTTTATAATTAACTAATATAGTTTAAAAAATACTTAGTAAGTAATATAATCAACTGTATTAGTATAATAAGTTGTAATTAAATAAGTATTTTAATAAAAATCAGTTTTATTAAAATAAAACACTTATATTTAAAATAAAGGTTTCACTTGTTTAATGTATATTTTTTATTATTTATTTATTTATTTTATCTTGATTTATTATTCCAATTGTGAGAAAAATGGAGGTCTCAATAATTTTGTAAAGTATTTTTATTTTTATGAATTAATCTATATAATTAATTAATTAATTAATTACATTATAAGTTGATGTTGTTACTTATAATATTCTGTAATTAACTAACTATAAATTTATAGTAGTTAAGTACATAAAAAAATACTAATATTTTTATAGAATATAATTTTATATTTTATTTAAATGTATATACACTATATATAATATTAAAATTAATATAACAATTTATTCAAAACATATTGTTATATAATTTTATTTTAATATAATATTTAATTTGTATATATTTTAAATCCAATTTTTTCTTATTGTAATTTAACATAATATTTTACTTACCTCTAAATATAGCCTGGCTGACACTCCCTCACTCTAAAAAAACGATATAAAAAATTCAAAGTTTTTTTCTTTTTATATTTCTTCAAAAGAGTAGAGATGTTAGAAATTTCTTTTCCAGGTATTCAAATATCATGCTCAGATGATTACTTTTTATATCTCAATAAATATTCAGTACCTTTCTTTGAAGTGATAATTCTATCATTGAGAATTTTATCAATTTCTGCAGTTTCTGTGACTTCTTGAGAATTTTTCTTAGGTATACCTTTTCCTTTAGGAAATTAGTCACTGTTGGAAGTATAAGGTTTAAGTAAGGAGATGGGAAAAAAAGGATGTTTTCTATCATAAGGAGTATACAATACAACTTCTACTGCATTATCACCAACCATTCTCTTAACAACAAATGGTCCAACAAAAGGATCCTTAAGTTTTTTATTTCCCTGTAAATTGAAGTGGACTGTAGATATCAGTACTTAATCACCCTTTTTAAATGTGTATTCTTTATGAGATTTATCCCATCATTTCTTTTCATATTCAAATACCTTATTAATAAAAATTTGAGCATGTTTTCTGCATAGTTGTTGCATTTGCATAAAAGATTTAACACCAGGATGAAGTTCCAACTTTGGTAATTTATTGTTGAGAATTTGAGCAGGAGTATTTGGGAAATAAACTAGCCAGAGATCAAAAGGTCTTACAGTGACAAAATGTAAAGTGCTATTATAAGCAAATTCAAGAGCTGGCAATAGAGTAACCTAGTTATGAGTGAATCTGTCATTGTCTTTATATTCTAATCCAAAGGCACAATACCTTGTAATCATATCTTCCAGAGTTTTGATCATTCTCTCAGCTAATCCATCAGTTTGAGCATGGTGAGCATATATAATTTTAACTCACAGCCATATATATCCATTAAAGACATTTAAAATGCAAATGTAAATTTTGGCTCTCTGTCAGAGATAATGGCTTTTGGAAACCCAATAATGTTAAACATTTGTGACCACCATAAGAAAGCTAAATATTTGGTGTAAAAATCTTAATAGATGGGAATAAATTTGCACATTTTGGCAAATCTATCCACTATTATCCAACAAGAATTATAACTGTCTTTTCCTGCTACAGAAAGACCAGTGACAAAATACATATTAATAATTTGCCATGGAGCATCAGGTGCTTCAATATGTTGCATTAATCCTCCACTTTTGCCTGTTAATTTTTTAGATTTTTGGCAAGAATCACGAGATTCAACATACAATTTTGTGTCTTCAGACATATTAGCCCACCATGCAGTATTTTTTATTCTGACCATAGTTTTTTCTAGATAAAAATTACCTGCAAATATATCATCATGACAAAGTTTTAAGATGGTTTATTTCATGGAAGGAGGAATTAAAATAACATTTGTAAGTTTTCTTATGTAATAAATGTAATCATCATCGATTGAAACTTTCCTTTATTCAAAGCATTTTGGTACTTTTTGGGGAATATTTTATATTAATGCTTGAATTGAAGCATTCTTTGGATCATTTGAGATTGTAACTAATTTATTTAAATCAGAATCTTTTTCATATCAAACCAGAATTAATTGCAATAACTCCTTTTCCATATCAACTATATATATACCATGTATATGAATTGTGTCATCTTCAGGTACATAAGCTGGGTTGGAGTAATAATTTTTTAGAAGTAATCTAGATAGCATATCTACATTGGAATAAACATTTCCAGCCTCTCGGATAATTGTCATTCTAAACCTGTATTCTTGAACAGAAAGTTTCCACCTAAAAATATGTTTGTTTGGTATTTTTAGGTTTAATAGAGATTTCACTGCACTACAATCAGTAACCAACTCAAATTTTCTGTCATCTAAGTAATAATGAAGTTTTTCCAAATCCCATACAGCTTCTCAACACTCTAATTGAGTGGCACCATATTTCAATTCACTATTTCTTAAGGTTCTTGAAATATAAAAAATAAATACTTCTGAGTTTTTATCATTAATAATTTGTTTTTTGTGGAGAGCAGTTCCTAGTCCAACAAAACTTGCATCTGTGTAAAGTACAAATGGTTTATTGAAATCTGGGAGAGCAAGAATTGGAGCAGACATTAAACTTTTTTTCAATGTATTAAAGGCTCTCTGTGATTCATCATTCCATATAAAAGAAACATCTATTCTGGTTAATTTAGTAAGAGGTAAGGCTATGAGTTGATAATTTTTTATATAATGTCTATAATAGCCACAAATTCTCAAAAAACTTTGAATTTCTCTTAGAGAAGTTGATGCTTTCACATTTTGAATTGCAGAAATTTTATTTTGATCAACACAAATTTGCAAACCTGACACCACATTACCTAGAACTTTCAAGGATTGAAAGCCAAATTTACCTTTTTTCAAAGATAAATTCATGTTAATATCATCCACCTTTTGAAAGACTTTATTCAAATGATTCATGTGTCATCAAAGGTTTTAGAAAAAATATAATTTCATCAATATAGACCATTAACCATCCTTCAATTTTTTCTTTATGAAAAGTATTGTCCATCACTTTTTGAAAAACTGAAGGGGAATTTTTAGGGCAAAATGGCATTCTAACATACTTATATATTCCCATGTGGGTAGCAATTAGCAAATAATCCTGAGAGTTCTTTTCAAAAGGAATTTGGTGATATCCCTTATTACCATCTAGACAAATAATAAATTTTGCACCTTGCAAGGTAGCATGTATTGAGTTTATTCTGGGTAAAGAATAAATATCATCCACTGTATAAGTACTTAATGCTATATAATCCCCACATAATCTAGCCTTATCTTTTTCAAAAGTGATTAAGACAGGGGAGATGACACAATATTTTGGGGTAACATCAACTTTCTCAATTATGTTCATTTCCAAGAGGGTAGTGATGTTATCCTCAGCATCATTTCTCTTTGTTGGAGAAGGAGGATATGGTTTTTTATTAAGTCTAGGAAGAATCTCATTCAAGTTACAGGTTAATGAAATTTTCATTTCTTCATTAAAATTCCTAAATCATGAGATACATGAGCAAAAGCCATAGGAAAAGATTTAATCAAGGAAATTATAAATTTTTTCTGTTCATCAGTTAACTGCTCACCAAATGAAGCAGTATTAATTTCAGATAATAAATTATCAATTTCTTCTGTTGGTCTTCCTTTAGATTGAATCAAAGCATTACAAGATTTTAAGAGATGTGCAGAAGATTTTTTAGAGGAAGAAATTTTAAATTTTTTCTTCCCATTCATTCCTAATGTGAAACAATTGTTTTGTGGATCTAATTTGATACAAAACATGGTTAAAATGTCATTTTCCATAATAAACCAATTTCTTAAGTTATAATTTTTCACCACAGTAAATTCAAAAACAGCTCTGACAAAGCCACCATAATATCAAAAGAATACAGTGGTTTTGTACTTTCCAATGGGAAATAAAACAGAACCATAACCTCTCCGTTTTTCAGATGTTATAGGTAATAATTTACTATGATAAAGCAAGTGATTTTTCAGACACTACACTACCTCCAGCACCAGATTCAAGAACAACCTCAACATCTTTACCATTTATGATTATTGGTGCTCTCAAGGGGAAGATTAATAAAGAGCTTTCAGTAATATCTTTTATAATCTCAGAATTTGCTTCTGAAGATAAATCAAAAGTTACGAATTTCAGATAAAATTTCTAAATAATGGACATCTTGATCCAACATTAGGACTTCATGTGAAGAATCATTTTAATAAGAGATATTACTTTCACACTCACTAGAGGAGTCTGTCACATGCCACATGACACTCAAGGCAAAAGCAGCTCATTAAATCAATAAAACAGAGGTCTAAATCCATTCTCGAAGCGTAGAAAGAGATTCTACATAGCAACGGAGACTTCCCTTTGTGTACTCACTATTCAACTGCACTAATCTAAACTTTAAATCTAAATTAGTCTATCTCTCAAAAGTGTGTTTAGTCTTTTCTTTGATAAGCGACGCACAGTGCAATAGTCAATGCAATATTCCGCTAAAAGGTTTATTAAGTATCTGTGGGTTATTAACAGGGGTAGTGAGCATGGACGGGATGGTTAGTGAAGGATTAAAGGGTTAACAGATGTTAGTGAGAAGGGTCCAGGTGTAACAGGTGTAATTTTGGAGGTCTGTGGTGTGCGGAATGATGGATAGGTATGAGTTCAATGCAAGGAAGAGTAATGGATATAAAAGGGGTTGGATTTTTGGTTCTATATTTCTTTAGAATTAAATTATAAAACGTATCTATAGTTAATAGTGGTAGAACTTCAAGTTAAATCATTTTTTTGTACATTTCCTTGTTTCCTCAGTAATCATTTCTAAAACTTAAATCTTTGATTATTGAGCTTACAACCCTTTGTGAGATCCTAAGAATATTAGTATTACCTTAAATTATATTGAGATTCTTATCGAACATATCTCGAAGCAGTAGCTCTTCCTTCGAGTCATCTTCAAATCACTTCCTCGAACATTCCCTCTGTGCTTCAAAGAAGTTTCTAAACTCCTTTTTTCATCTCACTTTCAGGAACACCCTCAACCTTGTGCGTAGGTCGTCCGGTGACAGTATAATTTAATTCTCCATAGTTCTCATTCTTTGCACTACTACGTCCTTTTTTCAGGTGTTTTTAAATTCTTTAAAAAATGGCACCTGTTCAACACACTAATCCTACAGGCGCTACTACTAGGGCTTGCATCAGAGGCAGGCCAACAGCCACACGGCCTGTTTCCCACACTCACTCCCTGGAACCTCTTGACCTTAGGGAACAGGGACACTCAGTCCAATCTGTAGAAGACATCCCCCATGATTTTGATGATTCTAGCGATGAAGAAGAAGGAGAGGATACAATGCACAAGGCACCATCTTCCCCTGCTACACACCCTTCTGGTCAACCTTTGGAACCTGGAACATCTAATTCTCTGGAAGACTTCATGAGAATATTCATGAAGACCCTTTAAAATCCAATGTCTTTGGAGGGATCAAAATTCAAACCTCCTTCCATGAAATCTCCTGATAAATTTGATGGAGAACATCCAGACAGATTTCACCCTTTCTTGCAAACATGCAGGCTCTGGTTCCATAACAACCCTTGAACCTTCAATAACAACCAATCAAAGGTTGTTTACGCTTCTTCATTCCTAGCCAGAAAGGCAGCAAGGTGGTTCAAACCTTATCTTCTCATGCTCTCTTTGACAGAAACCCACTTACTCATTAATAACTGGGAAAGTTCAAAGACCAACTTTTTACGTTGTTTGGTGACCCTAATGAAACTGACAATGCGGAGATTGAACTTGACCTCCTCCACATGAGTGATAATGGTAAAGCCTCCAAATATATCTCGAACTTCAGAGCACTTCAAACTCGAGTAGGTTGGAATAATGCTGCACTCAAGTATCATTTCAAAAAGGAACTTCCTTTGAGGATTCTGGATCAATTAAATCTTCATGGTCAGAAAATGACTACTTTAACGGATTTAATGGATTTAACCCTTGAAATCGACGGCGTTTACCAAGGACGACTACAAAATTGTCGATACGCCAACAAATCTCAAGGCCTAAATTTTAAATTGGGACCTTCTTCACACCCACAGCCAATTCAATCCTCCTTGACTCAATCTAAACCCAATAATGGAAAGGACAAACCTTGACCAAAAAGCTCAACCCCAGGTGATATCAGTAAGGTACTGGATCAAAAAGGGGAACTTAAAGAAGCTGAGATGAAGAGAAGAGCAGATAATGGGTTATGTATGTATTGTGGGGGTAAGCACAAACTAGAAGATTGTGTAAAATTGAAGGATAGAGAAGGTACTAGTTCAAGGTCAAAAAACTAGTAGATAGTTTACTTGTGTGAAAAGCAAACTATCTTATCTCTCCAAGTCCACAGAACTTCCATGTCTTAAGGACTGGAGTTTCCTTAAACCACTTGAGATTCATTCTTTTTAAGGAGGATACCCCCTTCAGTTGTCTTATAGACTCTAAAGCTTCAATTTCTTTTGTCAGTTTATCTTTTGCCAAGAAGTTAAAGCTGACATTTTCAGATATCAATCAAAATCCAACTTTTTTGGTCGAATAAGAGGTACCCAAATATTGAGTAAGTAAGAAAGTTTAATGGGTTTTCAACTTTCCAAACTTTCCCCCCTTCAAGTGGGAATTATCAGTCTTGGACCCCCCATGAATGGATGATACCATTCTTGGCCATGACTTTTTAACGCATTGGAATCCTGAAATTTATTGGACACGGGGATTGATCACCCCACGCACTAAGTATCTTTCTGATTCTTCAATGCAGGACAATAGGGAGTTAAACAACCCGCCTGACAAGGTCCTGCCAGAGGACAAATCTCTGCCAGATGAATTGCAAGCATCTGATCTTTCTCAAAATGAGAATTTGGCTAACCCTTCTAGCTCAATCACTTCACTTGAAGAGGATTTAATTTGCCTCGAAGTAGTTGAATTATGCTCTCTCAATTCTGGTCTTCCCTTAACAGATTCTCTCGAAGATGATGAGGACAACCAAATCAACTCTACCGGAAATCTATCACAATTTCCTTGATGTTTTCTCAATCCGCAAGGCCAATAAGTTACCACCTCATTGACCCTACAGCCATCAAATAGAGTTAATAGGTCCAGTACCTCCTGCAGGTCCTGTCTATTCTTTGTCAAAGGACGAATCTCAAGTTCTTTAAGACTACATTGCAGAGAATGTAGCCAAAGGTTTCATCAGAGCAAGTAAATCTCCAACCGGCTCCCCTGTTCTCTTTGTAAAAAAGAAGGACGGTAGCCTCAGGTTGTGTGTTGACTATAGAAAGCTCAACACAGTCACTAAGAAGAATGCATATCCTTTTCTTCCTATGTCATTACTTCTTACCCTTTTCAATGGTGCTAATTTCTTTTCTAAAAGTGATCTTAGGGGCGTTTATAATCTTATTCAAATTGCGGAAGGTCATGAACCACTGACTGCAATGCGCACTAGATTTGGAAGTTTTGAATATTTAGTTATGCCTTTTGGATTTTGTAATGCACCATCTACTTTTCAAACCTTTGTTAATGACATCTTTCAAGATGTTGTCAAAAAATTTGTTGTCATCTATATAGATGATATTTTAATTTTCTCGAAGACACTTGATAAACATATTCATCATGTTTGACAGGTTCTAAATTGCCTTCGGGATCACGGTCTCTACTCCAAGCACAATAAATTCAAATTTCATCTTAAATCTATCAATTTTTTGGGTTTCACATTTTCCACTGATGGTTTAGTCATGGATGACAAAAAGGTCCAAAAAGTCTTGGAATGGCCTGAGCCCAAAACCATTATATCCCTCCAAGGATTTTTGGGTTTTGCCAATTTCTATAGAAGATTTATTAAAGATAACTCTAAAAATTTTTCCAATCTTACTTCTCTTCTTAGAAAAGATATTCCTTTTGTTTTTACTTCTACAGCACGAAAGGAGTTTGAAGCATTGAAGACTGCGTTCACCACAGCTCCAATTCTTTGACACTTTGATCCTTCTGCTTCAACAATAGTCGAGACAGACACTAGCAATTATGCTATTGCAGGGGTCATTTCTCAATTAAATCCTGAAACAAAATTGTTTCATCCTGTTGCTTTTGAGTCACACAAACTCATTGCGGCAGAATTAAATTATGAAATTCATGACAAAGAGCTTTTAGCTATTATTCATTGTCTTAAAAAAAGGCGCTCTTTTCTTCTCAGCCTAGATAGTCCTTTTCAAATCCTGACTGACCATAATGCTTTGAAATACTTTATGTCTTCCAAAGTGCTAACCAGGCATCAAGCCAGGTGGGCTGAATTTTTGTCTGAATTTCCTTTTTCTATTTCCTATTGCCCAGGTAAGAACTGCATTGTCCCAGATATCCTGTCATGTCGGGACAACGTTTACCCACAGTGGGGGGACACATTTGCTGACAAGAACCCAGCAAATTTGAAATCAATTTTCAGCAAATCAATGTTAACGACTCATCGACTTAATTTGATAACAATTCAATCTTTTCAAAATCCACTATCCAACATCCTCGAAGCTCAGTTGAAGGACAATTATTGTTTAGGGTTAAAAGACAAAATACTCTCAAAGCAAGGGGCCAAAAGATTTAGCGTTGAATCAGGTCTATTAGTTTTCGAAGGTAGAGTAGTCATACCCAACAATAATGAAATAAAATTATGGATTTTCAATAGTCCACATGATTCTCCATTAGCTGGTCATTTTGGTGTTGATAAAACCTACCAGTTAATAGCAAGGGATTTCTTCTGGCCAGGAATGACCAGAGAAATCAAGGCCTATATAAGATCTTGTTACAAATGTAATAGGAATAAGGCTCCCTGTCACCGGAAGCATGGGTTTCTTCAACCACTTCATATTCCCTCTAAACCTTGGAAATATTTATCGATGGCTTTTATTTCTCAAGTTCCTCCTTCTAATAATTTTGATGCCATATTAGTAATAGTAGATAGATTTCAAAAATTTCTATTTTCATTAAAACCACTACTACTGCTACAGCAGATGATTTGTCAAAATTGTTTCTAGAATATGTATTTTCCAAACATGGCTTACCTAATGATATTATTTCAGATAGAGGCTCATTGCTTGTATCCACATTCTGGACTCAATTGTGTCGACAGCTCAATATCACAAGGAATCTCTCCACGGCCTATCATCCTGAAACTGATAGGCAAACGGAAAGGGTCAACCAAATCCTCAAACAATACCTTTTAATATATGTCAGTTACTAACAAGACAATTGGACCACATGGTTACCATTGGCCGAATTTGCTTATAATAACTCGACTCATTCTTCAACACAACAATCTCATTCGAAACTGTTTATGGAAGACATCCTTGATTAGACTCAATCCATGTAGGAACTAGTCATCCTGTGGAACATTATCTTCAAACCATATCACGACTCCAAGAAGAACTTAAATGAAACTTGGAATTAGCGATTCAAAGGTACAAGGAACAGGCTTACAAACATCGACAATCTGCTCCTCCCTTTAAACCAGGCAACAAAGTATGGCTCGATGCACAAAACATTTGAACAAGTCAACCATCAAAGAAACTGGCCAAAAAGCACTTGGGACCATTCGAAATTGACTCTGAAGTCTCTAAAACTGTATTTCGACTCAAGCTACCTCCTAAATGGCAGGCTATTCACCCTGTTTTCCACGTATCTCTCCTGGAACTGGCTCGAGAAACACACCCGGGTAGGAACCAACCTCCTCCGGAACCATTTGAAGTAGAAGACCATCTAGAGTGGGAAGTAAGCCGTATCCTTGATTCAAGAATTCACAAGGGGAAACTTCAATACCTCGTGGAATGGGAAGGCTTCCTCGATGATTCAGACAAAACATCCTGGGAACCAGCCATCAATGCTTCTAATGCCCCTGAACTCCTAAAATCTTTTCATCTTAAATATCCTTTAAAACCAAAACCTTAGAACTCTCTTTTATTTTTTCTTTTCTTAAAATTATAAAACTTCTTTACTTCTAAAAAAATCCTTATTTTTGTTTTCTCTTTTCTTCTTCCTTCTTTTCAAAAGTTTTTTGACCTTCTTTAAAAATAAATAAATAAAATAAAATAATAATAAAAATAAATTAAATTAAACTAAAAATTTAAACAAAAAAATAAAATAAAGTCTTAAAATTCATCAAAATAAAACTTAAAAAAAAAAAAATCAATAATTCCTTTAATTTTTTTTTTCTTTTTCTTTTTCAAAAATACATTTTTCCCCCTTAATTCTTTTTCTTTGAACTATCAAAATTTTTCACAAACTCAACATGACAATCTTTCTCAAACTTCACTTCAACCTTTTAATTTTTCTTTTAAAAATCTTTGAACAAACTGCTTCTTTCTTTCAAATTCTTTTTTTTCTCTTTCTTTTCAAATAACCAAAAAACTCCTTAAAAACTTCAAAAAAATAAACTTTAACAAATAACAAATTTTTCTCTCATTAAATTTTCATTTAAAACAAAATTTTTTCAATCAACTATTCTTTTTTCTTACTTAAAATTTTTTCTTTCTTTTCAAAACTTAAAACTAAAAATTTTCTCAGTTAAATATTTTTTTTCTTTTCTTCTTTCAAAATTTTAAAACAAAAACTTCATTCAAATATTCTTTCTTTTTTCTTTTTCTCTTCAAAATCTTATAAAATATATACATTAAAATTTCAATTAAAACAACAAAATAAAAATAAATAAATAAATACACAAATGGCTTTCTACTTTTTTTCTCTTCCCATTTCAAATTTTCTCCTGTATTTTCTCCCACACCAATTTCTTCATTTTTTCCAAAACCACCCTTATTTCCTTCCTGCATTTCTCAAATACCTCCTCCTCTCCTACCGGTACCAGTTCTCCAATCTCCAGTAATTCTTCAGCCACATCGATAACCTTGTTAACCTCACCACTTAAATCTTCGATGAATCGAGCCCTTCAACCCTGCTGAGGTTTCTTTGACCATACCTGGTCAAGAGGTTCCTTGTTGTCCTCCCTCAAATCAATTGCTGGTTTATTTTCCTCAACTGGCAACAATGGCGCCGCTTCCACAATAGGAGCTTCCGCAATGACATCTGAACTCTAAAAACATATGGTCATCAGCAACAAAATTTTGAAACAAGAAAAGTAGACTTACTTTGAAAACCGGGTCAGCCTCTAAAAATAGCCTCGGGGTGACCTCTACTGTCACTTCCTTCTCCTCTTCATCATCTTTGATAATCATCTGTTGCTTCTTCGGCGTCCGCCTCGAGATGGGAACTTCATCCTCATCCTCTTCAACCAACTCATCCACCTCCTCTTCCACCCCTCGTCTTTTACCTGTGGCCTGGGTTACCCAGGTCACCACGGTATCCTCGACCTCCTCTTCAACTTCTTCCACTGACTGATTGTCCCTGACCAACACGTCCCAGATGTCTTTGACCACCTCTTTGTTTTTTGGGATTACCCAGTATTTAGTTTTGGTAAACCGTCACTCAATGTCATCGTTTTTTGAGAGGTCATCACATGTCACCCGTCTCCAGCGGCAAAACTCGCATTTCTGGAGAGGACCTCGTGTGGCCGTGCTTTTGACTCAAAAATACTCAATTGATTCACAGGCCGTGCAGGCTTGGGAGTATTACCAAGTAACAATTCCACCATCTGCTTTGGGGTGTGGTGGCGTGGGAGTTGGGGTAGGACAAGTCAACATAATAAATAGAAAATAATTAAAAAAAGAATTGAGAGAAAGTAGTGTGGGAAGAATATGTCTCATGCTCAATGGAGCTTGCGTTTTATACCCAGGCATCTGTCATGCGCCACATGACACTCGAGGCAAAAGCAGCTCATTAAATCAATAAAACAGAGGTCTAAATCCATACTCAAAGCGCAGAAAGAGATTCCTCATAGCAATGGTGACTTCCCTTTGTGTACTCAGTATTTAACCGCGCTAATGTAAACTTTAAATCTAAATTAGTCAATATCTCAAAAGTGTGTTTAGTCTTTTCTTTGATAAGCAATGCACAGTGCAATAGTCAATGAAATATTCCGCTAAAAGGTTTATTAAGTATCTGTGGGTTATTAACAGGGGTAGAAAGCATGGAGGGGATGGTTAGTGAAGGATTAAGGGTTAACAGATGTTAGTGAGAAGGGTCCAGGTGTAACAGGTGTAATTTTGGAGGTCTGTGGTGTGCAGAATGATGGATGGGTATGAGGTCAATGCAAGGAGGAGTAATGGATATAAAAGGGGTTGGATTTTTGGTTCAATATTTCATTAGAATTAAATTATAAAACATATCTATAGTTAATAGTGGTAGAACTTCAAGTTAAATCATTATTATTGTACATTTCCTTATTTCTTCAGTAATCATTTCTAAAACTTAAATATTTGATTATTGAGTTTACAACCCTTTGTGAGATCCTAAGAATATTAGTATTACCTTAAATTATATTGAGATTCTTATCAAAAATATCTCAAAGCAGTAGCTCTTCCTTTGATTCATCTTTGAATCACTTCCTTGAACATTCCCTCTGTGCTTCAAAGAAGTTTCTAAACTCCTTCCTTCATCTCACTTTCAGGAACACACTCGACCTTGTGCGTAGGTTGTCCAGTGACAGAATCACTAAGTTCAATTGCATTTTTTTAAGTTTCCTCATTTTTTTCAACAAGATGAATTTTCTTGTCACAAACATGTCCTTTCTGCCATGATTTGTTACATTTAAAACAAGTATTTGTCACATATTTCTTTGGTGCAACTGAGGCAGAGGGTTTACCAGCCTTTTCTGGGAGTTTTGATGAAGTTTTATGTTGATCATGATAAGATTTTAAGGGATAATTCTTTGGTTCATATCTGTGATTAAGTAAAACTTCATTAAAGATATTAATAAAATAAGAATGTTCTCTTATATGTTCAGTTCTAGCAGCAATCAAATCTCTAAGAGAATTTGGTAGTTTATAGAGAATTTTATTTCTCCAAATATCATAATCCATCTTTTGATCTATATCTATTAGAATTTTGGTAACTTTCATAAGGAAAACAATAGGTTTTTCAGCAGAGGATGATGTATATTTAGAATTCTCATATAATCTCTGTTGAGACAATGTGAATTTTGAACCACCAATTAGATTTTAAATTAATGTTTTCCACTCCTTTCATGTATAGTGATTGTTATCCAATAAAACAGATTCATACCACATCAAGGCTACATTGGAGAATACAGAAATTAGTTTAGAAAAAATTTCTCATCTGGTAATTTATAAGAATTTTTTAAATTATAAATTCTTTGAATAAATGTTGCCAATAAGATAAAAAATCACCATTAAAGGTAGGATATTGATCAAGTTTAGGCCAATTCTTATTGTTAATAGGATGGTCTGCTTTAATGTTTGAATTATTCATTTTAATTAATTCCTGAAGTTTGAAATGGTGTTCAAAGATCTCAATTTTAACAAAGGCAGCTGGTTCATTGTGAGTATCAGTTTTTTTTTCTTATTTACAAAATATTTCATGGACTCCTTGTCAGAAAGCTAACTGGCCATATTACCAGGAAAAGAAAAATTTCTTTGCTCACGTTGTTTACTTTTATTTCTAGCAGAAGTTTAAGGAGTATTTTTTACCACACCATAATTCTCATTAGAAATAACTGGTAATGTAGAGAATTTTTCCTCATGATTAGATAAATTCCTTCTTAACTTAGGAATATAAGAAAGTTGATCATTTATTTTTACAAGAGATAAAACATTTCTGTCTTCCTCTACTGAGCACTTATTACTCAAATCTTGGAAATAAATTTTAAATTTCTTTAATTTACTGTGTAAAGTTATATTATAATTTTTTAATGAATTATTCTCATCTATGAGGGGTTTCAACTCACTAAAAGCTTTATTTAGATGTTGATTTTTATCCGAAAGTGCTTTGTGATCATTTTTTATAGTTTTTTTTGAGAAGTATATGATTCAAGGTGTCCTTTAATTTAAAATAAGCTGTATCTTGTACAGAAGAACTCACTTTACAATGTAAATGTAAATTAATTAATCTTTCATTTTCATGATTTAATAAATCTCTCAAGACTATGTCTTTTATAACACTAAAATCAGGAGAGTCTTTTAAAATTTCCTCAGACGTTTGCTCAAGTAAGACATAAACTTCAGGGGAAACAGAATCATTTCTAATTGCAAGAGAAGGATTTACTAAAGAAGTTGAAGCTAATTTAAAGGCTCATCAAATGACAATTTACTGATTAAAGCATTAGGGCTACTCATAACAGGAATTTTTTTAAGAGGTTTTACAGTTGTTTTTCTACTCTCAACAACATTACCTGAAGAAGAAGGCTTAGTTTTGAACATACCAACATGCTTATCAAAAAGTTACTCACCATGGCAGAGGAGGAAACTTTCCCTGGGCCTAGGCCTTCTTTTTTCTGCTTCATTGATAAGGATGGATAGGATGAGGATGATAAGTGGGTGTAGTAGATGGGCCAGGTTGATGAGCTAGAAGAGGTTGCACATTCTTCTGGTAACAATTCATGAGATAATCCCATATCCACTGCTCTACCTTCATATTCTTAGAGATTATTTGGGGCTGATGTGGGTTTTGCTGCATAGGCTGATGATGGCCTTGGTTGTGCTTTAGCATCTCTTACATCTGATCCCAAAGTGTTTCCACTGTGGCTTTGCAATTCATATTTTCTATTCTCAGCTCCTTTACATGAATTGAAAGGTTGTTTACCTGCTATGCCAGTGGGATCTTTTTTATTTATATATTTTTTAAGAGATTTTCCAGATCTATTAGAGGCTTGGCTTGTTTCTGAATTGTTGGGGGAGGTAGGCATATCATATCTTCTGACATTTCTATGTCCTGAAGAAGTTGATGGTTTTCTGTCAGCTGATGAATTTTTGTAGGTTAATTTTGAGGAACCTACAGATTCAAAATCAACATCTACCTTAATTAAATTAACATATTGACTATCCCTGCTCTCCGTTAAGTTTCTAGACATAAAATTTGTACCTTGAAAAAAAATCAAAGTTAATATACAATGATTTAAATTTAAATTTATGAGATTAAATAAAAATATGTAAATAATTTTTTAAATCAAAAGATGAGGAACAAATTTAAATTTAAAATGATTATTAATTATTATATAAAACAATAATCAAAGCAATATTTGATTTCAATTTATTTAATTTGAGTATATTAATTTAAATAATAACCAAAAAAAATTATTTGGGACAAAACACTAAGTGTTATTATTGTCAACCAAATTATCAAGTATCAATGAATAATTAATTAAAAAATAATGATCTTCTAGGAATAAAAGAGTTACTATATTATTGTCAACTAGGAGAAAAAACTGATTACTTACACACAGTGACTCAGCAAAACAGCCAATGGCACTGTTATTTCAATAAAATCTCAAAGTTAAATTTGTTAGGAGAAAAGGTAAACTTACTATAGTGATTGAAGAATCACACTGAAATATATACTATTTTAATTATATATAAACCTTTAGTCTAAAACCCCAGTTCAAATCACAGCCATGGAAAAAGGTTATTTTTCCAAGTGAGAGTGATCCATGCATCAAGTCATTTTTCCAAAAAGTCAAAAACATTGATATTTAGGAAAGGCCCCCAACTGTTGGCCAGCCGTCTAGAAGATGAAGAAAAAATACAAAAGAAAGATAAAGAAAAAAGGAAATAAGAAGAAAAGAAGAGCAACACCAAGTAATTACAAAATTTAATAACAAAAATAAGAACAACTTTTGGATGTGAGGTTTTTAATTCAACTAGTAAGTAAGTTTTTTATCTCTATGAATATAATAAAAGAAAAATGTAACAGTTAACCACTCTTAAAGAAAACATTTATTTAGATATAATTCTGTAATTTATTTGTATATAGAAAACAGTAATAAAATTGTTAGAAAAATATGTAAAAATAACAAAATTTTTTAATTGATAAAATGTAATTTAATGTAAGTAATGAGGACTACAAAGTGAGAAACCAAAGCCTTTAAATAGGCAAATGAGGCTCTCTGAGACGTTACTAAGGGTACAAACAAAACAAAAGAAATAAAAAGAAGTGTTACAGAAAAATAAGGGCTTTGATGCAACTATTTACAAAAACAGAAAAAAAGACCCCAAAGTATCCATCCCTTTGGACTTTGTAACAATGTAATTGATGAAAAAGGAAAATAGTTATATTAAAAACAAAAAAAATGTAACTATAGTAATTACAAACACGTTACATTATGTTGTATATTAAAAAATCCACTTTTTAATAAATCAAAAATATATAATACTATTTGGGGATGTAAAATTGTTTAAACATAACTAATATAGTTTTAAAAAAATAATTAGTAAGTAATTTAATCAATTATATTAGTATAATAAGTTGTAATTAAATAAGTATTTTAATAAAATCAGTTTTATTAAAAAAAATATTTATATTTAAAATAAATGTTTCACTTGTTTAATGTATTTATTTTATTATTTATTTATTTATTTTATTTGTCCAATATTAAGAAAAATGGAGTGCTCAATAATTTTGTAAAGTATTTTTATTTTTATAATTTAATCTATATAATTAATTAATTAATTAATTACATTATAAGTTGATGCTTTGACTTATAATATTTTGTAATTAATTAATTATAAACTTATAATAATTAAGTACATAAAAACATAAAAATCTTTTTATAGAATATCATTTTAAATTGTATTTAAATGTATATACATTATATATAATAATAAAAGTAATAAAACAATTTATTTAAAACATATTGTTATATAATTTTATTTTAATATAATATTTAATTTGTATATATTTTAAATACTGTTTTTTCTTATTGTATTTTAACATAAGATTTTACTTACCTCTCAATAAAGCCTGGCTGACAATTATCATGAGAAGACTTCCAAAGAGATTTGATGATTCCATTTCTTAAACCAAAATTGATTATACACTTATGATCCAGAAAGTATAACTCAAGACTTTTTATTTTAGAAGGTGAAGGAAAGGGTTGGCTAGTAATAGGATTTATATAGAAGAATAACCCCAAATTAAGAAAATGGGCATCATTCAAACCAGTATGAATCTTGTTATGAAATTCTGAATAAGTGATTTTAACATTGTGAAACTATAGCTATTTGTTACCAAGTTTTTACCACTCTGAATCACATCAATTTGGAATTCCTAATTTAGTAGCAAGGTCACAATAGTTTTCAAAAGCTTTATTGCAGAGTTTTTCAAGGAAAAGAGTGAGAAAAGAATTAAAAGAAGGTAGGATGTCCCATTTTAAAAAATTGATATCTTCTTTAACTTAAGATATATTTTTGAGTAAAGAATAGATGCCTATTGAAATAAATAAATAATGTTTTTAATTATTTTCCAAATATTAGTATAATAACCAAGAGAATATACTTTAATAAAACCTTGTCTCCATCCAAAACCAACCACAATACCACCCAATATTTTCTTATTTTTAATTGGTAACCCAGCCAAAGCCATTTGATTTAGTGTTGGGATGAGATTGGATAGTTGATTTAAAGATTCATCTTTTAAAACATTAAAAGAATAATTTTCATAAGTAAATTGAGGCTTAAAAAAACTACTGATTACTGCCTTTACTTCATGGCCTCCTAAATGAGTTAGATATTCAATATCTTAAGGTAACAATTTGGGATATTTATTTTTTTGTTGAATTTAAATTTATAATAATTGATTTTTGATATGTGGCCAAATAAACTATCCAAGTGTATTTTCTTTTTTAAATTTATTTTATTTTGATAAGATTGATCATATTTCTTTGAAGATTTAGATAATGAAGAAGATAAAAATTTTCAGCTTAGGTATCCCCAGGACTGATTATTTCTTATTTTTAAAATAAGATAACTTTAATTTCATGAAGCTTATAAGCTAAAATTAGGGTTATAATACTTATATATATAATTATTACACTATTATATGAATTATATTAGTTTAAATAGCTTATCCATAGCCCTATAATACTTATAAAGGTGCTTATGTCGTCATAATAAACTTATATTAAGTGATATTAAGTAATAATAGATTTAAATAAACTTATATGTATACATAACCCTCATATTCAGTGATAAACGCAGTTATATTATGTATACATAGGTCTATATGTGTGTCAGTGTATGCTAGTGTCTAAGTATAATTTAATAGTAAATATTATTGGTTCTACTAGTTATTTGAATATGATTTATTGATTAAAACTCAGGGGAAGACTAATAAAATAGTTATGCTTAGTATTAACTCACAATATTTGGATTAGTGCATGCTAGTGGTTGAAAATAGTTTAATAAAATATAGTTATAGCTAATATAAAGAAAATATCAATTTATAAATTCTCTGAAATATATTTTTATATGATAATAAATGTCTTATAATGTTTTTTGAGTTTAAGTAAGTAAGTTATTTCCAATAACCAGTTGAATCCTCCCTTACTTATACCAAAATCCACTTGAGTGCACAGCTCTTCAATCCATATGATGTCACTGCTCTCACCAAAAATTACAGAACTTTGAGGGCCCATACCCTCCCAATGGCTTCCACTTCAAGAAGTTTAAACATCTAGACCTCCATTAAGGACCCTCCATCACAATTAATGATATCATAAACCCATACCATAAATAGAGAAACAGATAAAAGCTGATACCGTAAAGAAACAGGCAAAATAACTCATCCAAAGAGTATAGAATGAAACCCAAAGCATGTAAAGGAACTAGATCAACGTTCCAATCCCCCAATAACATCCCCAAGAATACATTTAAACCCAGTAATCATATCCCAACCCTTAAATCTGTGAAAATTCATCAAAGGAAGCAGATAAAGTTGTCCAAACTGGATATATGTGCCTGAAAAAGGTGTAAATGCTTCTGAAGGTGTGTTTAGTACATTGAATATGTCCATATGACCTAAAAAAGCAGAAAAAGAAATCTTATAGGCTATTAGGAGGTTAATGCCCACTTATAGAGCTATATATACATAATATAACTACATATTTCACTGAATATGAGGTTTATGCATACGTATAATTTTATGTATGTCTATAATTACTTAATGTAACTTAATATAAGTATATTATGACTTCATTAACACTTTAATAAGTATTATAGGGCTATAGATAAGCTATCGAATTAATATTAGTCATGTAATAGTGTAATAAATATATATATATATATAAGTATTATTATCATATATATAAGTATTTTAACCATAATTTTAACTTATAAGCTTAATGTAATTATTTTTATCTTAATTTAAGAATAAGAAATACTCAATCCTGAGAATAACTAGGCTGGAACTCCCTCACCAGAAAAAAACAATAAAAAATGTTAAGACATTTCAATTAATAAGTAAGGAGTGAATAGAAAATTAATTTTTAAAATTTCTATAATACATATACTGAATTTTTAAAATTATTATTGGTTTTAAATTTTTTCAAGAGATTTTTAAGATCAGAGACTTCATTCTCAGGAATCCACTTGTCATATTCACTTGATTTATTTTTAAACCTCAATAGATACTCAACTCCCTTTTCTTTATTAAGGTGTCTCTTTTAAAGTATCTTTTCAATTTCTTCATTTTCAATTATTTATTCAGGTTTTTTTATGTCTTCCTGATATTCTTGGAAATATAGCATTATCATTGGAATGGTATGGTTTTATGAGAAAAATAGGAAATACTGGATGTTTTCTATCATATGGTGCATATAATATAAATTCAACAGCATTGTTACCAACCATCTTTTTTACTACAAATGGTCCAATAAATGGATCATTCAATTTGAAATTACCATTTAAATTGAAATGTATTGTAAAAATAAGGACTTCATCACCATCTTTGAACATTTTCTCTTTATGGGCTTTATCCCATCTTTTTTTCTCATACTCAAATGCTATATTTATACATTTATGAGCATGCTTTCTGAATAATTGTAGCATTTGAAGAAAAGATTTTGTACCTGTATGGATATCCAATATTTGTAATTTATTAAGAGTTTTAGCAGGGGTATTATTTTTTACTCTGGTTAATGTTTTATGGAAGTCAAAATGACCTGCTAATATATCATCATTACATATATTTAACATCAACTCCTTCATTAAAGGGGGAATTACTATTACATTAATTGATTTTTTTCCATAATATGTAAAATAATCCTCAATTGAAAATTTTCCTTTCTCTAATGCTTCCCAATATTTTTGTGGCAATGTTATTATTAAAACACTAATTGAAGCATTATATGGATCATTTAATATTGTAGTAAGTTTACTTAAGTCAGGATCTAAAGCATAATTATCAAGAAATGATTGCATAAATTCATCCTCAAGATCTACAATATAAATGCCATAAATGGTAATAATCTCTGTTTCAGGAACATAAGCTGAATTATGATCATTATTAGGTAGAGGTACTATAGATAACAGATCTGAATTAGATTGTAAATTTCCTGCTCTATGTGTTATAGTCATCCATCCTCTGTATTCTTGTACAGCCAATTTCCATCTAAACATATGCCTATTAGGATTTTTCATGTTTAAGAGTGACTTAACTGCACTACAGTCAGTTTTTAACTCAAATTTTTGGTCTTCAAGGTAATAATGTAGCTTGTCAAGAGCCCATACTACTACCAAGCATTAAAGTTGAGTAGAACCATATTTCAATTCACTACTTCCTAGAGTACATGAAATATAGCAAAGTACTACTTCTGACATTTTTCTTTCAATAATTTGTTTTTAATGCAAAGCAGCACCCAAACCAATAAAACTTGCATCAGTATACAAGACAAAAGGTAATTTGAAATCTTTTAATAACAAGATGGGAGCTGTCATCAAACATTCTTTCAACTTATCAAAAGCTTGTTGTCTTTCATTGTTCTAAATGAAAGCTTCTGATTTCTTTTTCAGTTTGTTCAATGGTGAAGAAACTCATTGGAAGTTCTTTATATATTGTCTATAATAACCACACATACCAAGAAAAGATCGTAACTCCTTTAAATTTTTAGGAATTCCAATATTCTTGATTTCAGCCACCTTATTTTGGTCAACACATATTTGTAAGCTAGATACAATATGACCAAGCACTTTGAAAGACTCAGAACCAAATTTACATTTTTTCAATGAAAGTGTATTATTATTTCATCCATCTTCTGAAATACCTTCTTTTAATAGATTAAGTGTTCATAATATGTCTTAGAGAACACTATGATGTCATCAATGTATACCATAAACCATCCTTCAATCATTTCATTATGGAGTGTTATATCCATTAAGTTCTGAAATACTGAAGGAGAATTTTGGGTCCAAATGGCATCCTGACATATTTTTAAATTCCCATATGTGTTATTATCAACAAAAAGTTCTGTGAGTTATTTTCCACAGGAATTTGATGGTACCCTTTATTTTCATCTAGGAAAATTATGTACCTAGCTATTTTAAGGGTAGCATGTATAGAGTCAATCCTTGGAAAGGGGTAAATATTATCTACTTCAAATGTATTTAATGCTCTATAATCACCGCACAGTCTTGTTTTATCTTGTTCATAAGAAGTTAGCACCAGTTATATCACACAATAATTTGGTGTAGTTTCAAACTTTTCAATAATTTTCATGCTCAACAACATCTTAATATTATCCTCTATGTCTTTCCTCTTCATTGGTGAAGCAGGGTATGGTTTCATTTTAAAAATAGCAGGTATATTATTACACAGGTTAAACTAATTTTCAAATCATGATCTTTTACAAGGCCAAGTTCATTGGTCCCATCTGCAAAAGCCATTGGAATCACTTTAATTAAGTCCAAAATATTTGTCCTCTCAGCTTAAATTATCTGAGTGCCAAATGATGCTTTTGAAATTTCTGTTTTCAGAAGTTCCATTTCATTGGATTATCTTCCTTTTCAAGGAGTATCTATTACTGACTCAATGTGTAAGACTGTGTTAAAAGAATTTATTTTAAATTTCCTTTGACCATGAATGCCAATTGTAAAATTATTATTATCAGGGTCTAATTTCACACCAAACTTTGTTAGAATGTCATTTCCAATGATAAAACAGCTACTACAATTGGTATTGTCCATTACTACAATGTCACAAGTTACTCTAACATAACCATGTTGATGTTTAAAGAAAACAACAGCTTTGTATCTACCAATGAATTGTAGTACTGATCCAAAACCTCTCCAATTTTTACTTTGAAGGGGTTCAAGCTTTGAATTATAATCAATATCAATTTTCTGTAACGTGTATGCAGAAACAACAGAGCCAGAAGCTCCTTTATCCAATACTATATTTACAGTTTCTGGAGAAATTATTTCTTGAACTGTGATAGGTGTCATTCTTAAGTTATCAGCTTGTATATCATTAATAATTTCAGCATCTTCAAAATTCATTAATGATATGTTTTAGTCCATACTTAATATTGGATTTTCAAAGAAGGACAAATCATCTTCCAACATACAGACCTCATTTTCATCTTAATATGAGATATTACTGTCATAATCATCTGAATCTTTACTTTTTTCTGTTTCATTTTCAGATTCTTACTAATTTTCAACTATATTTATATTTTTCTCACATTTGTGACCTTTAACCCAAGGCTTATTACACTTATAACAAGTATTTGTCTCATAATTTTTAGGTATTAAAGGTGCAGTAGGTTTTTCTACTTTTCATGCAGTGGTTTTGAAATCTGATTTTTCACTGTTTCATTAGTTTGTTTATAAGTGGTGTACTTTGCTTCATACATATGGTTTGATAGTATTTTATTACAAATATTAATAAATTCAGAGTATTCATTAAACATTATTTTTCTAGCTATAACAATGTATATGACAGATATAGGTAGTTTATATATTATTTTATCTTTGCATAAGTTAAAATCTATATTTGGCTCCATGGCTATTAATATTTTATTTAAATTGATTAAAAATACCATAGGTCTATCACCATTCAACGGATTATACCTTGTTTTCTCATATAATCTTTTCTGAGTTAGTCTCAACTTAGAACCTTCTAAATTGTTTTTCAATTAGTTGTTTCCATTCAGCCCAAAAGTAACCTTTACCCTCACTTAATATAGCTTCAAACCATAATAAAGCAACATCCTTAAATAATGAAATTAGTTTTGATGTAATTTCTTCATCAGGTAACTTATATGAGAATTGTAAATTTTCAATTTTTGAATAAAATGTTTCCAATCAGAGCTGGCCTCCCCATCATAAGTTGGGTACTGATCAACTTTCGGCCAGCTCTTCTGATTAGATTTAATCTCACTAATCCTGGGAAAATTAAATAACTCATTTACCTTAGATAAATGGTCTTGTATTACCTCTTGTACCTATTTGTGCCTTACATTTATTCTTCCAGATTTGACACTTCCACCAGATGTTTTCATTTTTGGTGGCAATGGAAATTATTGAAATTCATTTTTGAAATTGAATGGATTATTATTATAATATATATATATATGATTATCCTGATTCATTAGTAGATTGGCAGTTTTAATATCAACCTTAGTTAATCTTTTTAACAAATCAGAGACATTTTGATTTGTTTGTGCAAATGATAACTTTTTTCTTGATTCAAACTATAATGGATGTGCTTCATACAATTTTTATAACTCACAGAATTTGGTTGAAAGGTCACTATATTTATTACTTAAGGAATCATATTTATGAGTTAGAGCCAAGTTTTATTTCTCTAATTCTTTATTTCTTTTTTCCAGATGAGAAATATTCAATGTGAAAGACAAAATTCTTTCACTTGTGAGATTAATTGCCTTTTCCTCACACTCAGTCATTCTATTCCATAATTCTGAAACAATTCTATTAACAGTTGGATTTTTGTTAAAATACTCAACCTCTTCCTTCTCACATTCTCCACTATTTTGTAAAGCTCTCAAATCACTAATAAGTGGTGGCAATGGAAGTTTAAATGTATTATTATTATAAATAGTACTATTTTAATTGAAAAAATATAAATCAGGTGTATCTACATCAAAACCCAATTGTCTCAAGTCCTCCTCAATTTTCTGGACATATTTCAAATCAATTATATTACCTGAATTGTAATAATCAGTATTGTTTGAAATCTGATAAGGCAATCTACTTACCAAGGGATAGGAGAAATTCCTGACTTTTGGCGCTTTTGCTTTGGCTTGTAAGGGTGATTTGAAGTGGTCTGATGAAGGTGTGGATCCCTGTTGCAGTTGTGAGTGGCAAAATGTTGGTGAAACAAATCCAATTTACATTTCTCTACCCAGATCTTGTCCTGAGACTAACCTGATCCTCCTTGGATAGGGGGTGGCTGATTTAGCTGTACTCCATTTGGTACTTCCAGAGTTTGGTTTAGTTTCTGGAATCCTATCCTGCAGTTGTTTTCCATCTTTTCTACCTCTTTTATGATAGAAGATTTTTACTCCTCCAGCTTCAGAACTTTTTTTTCCAAGTGTGACAGTTGATCCTGAAGAGGAGGTGATGTCTTCTTTATAGTTATATTTTTTAGGAGGGCCTCCTTTTTGTCTATGCCCATTTTGTCTGGCTGGGGGTAAGACTGACCTTCCATAGTGATGTCCTGGTACATTGTTTTTATCTTTAGACTTGGTATTAAAAGCAGTTTCATCACTTAAATTTCCCTGTGGAGCACTCATAATGCCTAAAATAACTATTATTTACACCTACAAATGGGAAAAACTGTATGGTAACTAGTAGACAAAAAATATTAGTAATATAAATACTAATAAAAGCACTGGAGCTTATCGTAAATTTATATTTTTATTTATTTAAATAAAATATAATAAAAATTCATAAAAATCTGTTAAAAACAAAATAATAAGTTTAAATAGACTCTTATAAGGATGAATAATTAGCTTACAAAAATTTAACCAAATAAAAATTTAATTGGGTGTTATATTGGTGACCAAATACCAAGTGAAATTGGGTTCATATTGAGTACAGTTACTACTGTAATTACCTAATTTATATTTTAAACAATTAGTAAAATTATTATAAGGGCTATTTTCCGAAATCTCTGAGTCTTTATGACCCAATGATGTGCTTTAGACCCAAATATTTGCTTTATATGGGCTATATTAGAGTAAAAATCATGTCCTAAGGCGTATACTAAATAATAAAAAATAATTAAGGAAAGAACCCCAATTGTCAGTGAATGCTAGTATCTAAGTATGATTTAATAGTAAATATTATTGGTACTACTACTTATTTTTAAATGATTTAGTGATTAAACCTCAGGGGAAGACTAATAAAATAGTTATTCTCAGTATTAACTCACAATATTTGGATTAGTGCATGCTACTGGTGGAAAATAGTTTAATAAAATATAGTTATAGCTAATATAAAGATAATATCAATTTAAAAATTCTTTCAATTATCTTTTTATAAGATAAAAATTGTTTTATAATGTTTTTTTGAGTTGTAGTAAGAAAATTATGTCCAATAACCCATCAAATCCTACCTTACTTATACCAAAATCCACTCGAGTGCACAGACCTTCAGTCCAGATGATGTCACTGCTCTCCCTGGCAATTAAAGCACTGTGAAGTCCCATCACCTTCCCACAGCCTCCAGTTCAAGAAGTTTCAACACCTAGACCTCCAGTAAGGACCTTCCATCACAATTAATGATATCATAAACCCATACCATAAATAGAGAAAAAAGATAAAAGTGGATACCATAAAGAAACAGGTAAAATAACTCATCCAAAGATTATAGAATGAATCAAAAAGCATATAAAGGAGCCAAATCAACTTCAAAAGCCCCCAAAAACATCCTCAAGCATCCATTTTAACCCATTAATCATATACCAACCCATAAATCTGTGGAAATCAATTAAAGGAAGCAGATTAAGTTGTCAAAACAGGATATATGTGCCTGAAAAAGGTGTATAACCTTGTGTAGGCGTTTTGAGTCCACTGAATACATCCATATGACCTAAAATAAGTAGAAAAATTAAGTTTATAGGCTATTTAGACATTAAAACCTGCTTATAGACCCATATATACATAATAGGGGGTTTCAAAGTTAGAAAATTGTAATTATTTAAAAAGTAGTTCACAACAAAAATGGAAAGCCACAAACTTGAAATTAATTCTCAGTAAATAGGTATTTTTGGGGAAGAATAAGGCATATTACAAAAAATAATGATGTTTGATTTGGTGGAAAAAAAGGCATTTTGCAATGGAAGATTTCTAACTTTGATACCCCCTAATATAACTACATATTTCACTGAATATGAGGTTTATGCATACATGTATAATTTTATGTATAAGTATAATTACTTAATATCACTTAAGATAAGTTTATTATTAAACCATTAGAGCCTTAATAAGTATTATAGGGCTATGGATAAGCTATTTAAAATAATATAAGTCATATAATAGTGTAATAAATATATATATAAGAATTATAATCATATATATATGTATTTTACCCATAATTTTAACTTATAAGCTTAATGTTATTAAGTTTATATTATTTTAAGCATAAGAAATACTCAGTCCTGGGAATACCTATGATGACAATACAGGTTTAAACCTCTAATTAGTCTATAATCTTTATTTTTCTGCTTATTTTAGGTCATATGGACATAATCAATGGACTCACCATGCCTAAACAAGTATATAAACCTTTTCAGGTGCATATATCCATTTTGGACAGCTTTATCTGCTTCCTTTAGTGAATTTCAATGGATTAACGGTTTGGGATATGATTACTGGGTTAATATGGATGCTTGGGGATGCTATTAGGGGCTTGGAAATTTGATTTGTCTCTTTATATGCTGTGGGTTTCAATTTATTCTCTTTGGATAAGTTATTTTACCTGTTTCTTTATGCTATCTAATTTTATCTGTTTTCTCTATTTATGGTATGGGTTTATGATATCATTAATTGTGATGGAGGGTCCTTACTGGAGGTCTAGGTGTTGAAACTGATTGAAGTGGATGCCATGGGGAGGTTATGGGCCCTCATAATGCTTTAAAATCCAGGGAGAGCAGTGAAATCATCTGGATTGAAGGTCTGTGCACTCCAGTGGATTTTGGTATAAGTAAGGGAGGATTTGATGGGTTATTGGACATCATTTACTTACTGAAATTTAAATTAACTTTAAAACACAATTATTATCATAAAGAAATATATTATAAAGTATTTATAAATTGATATTATCTTTATAACAGCTATAAATATATTTTATTAACCTATTTTCCACCACTAGCACACACCAATCCAAATATTGTGAGTTAACACCGAGCATAACTATATGATTAGTCTTCCCCTAAGATTTAATCACTAAATCATTTATCAATAAGTAGTTTAACCATTAATATTTACTATTAAATCATACTTAGATACTAGCATACACTGACAATTGGGGGTCTTTCCTTAATTATTACTTATTATTTAGTATAAGCCTTAGGATATGATTTTCACTCTAGTATAGCCCATATAAACCAAATATTTGGGTATGAAGAACATCAGTGGGTCATAATAGCTCATTGATTGCGGAATAGAACTCTTATTATAATTATATTACTTTTTTTAAAAAATAGGTATTTACAGTAGTAACTGTACCCAATATAAACTCAATTTCACCTGGTATTTGGTCACCAATATCACACCCAATTAATTTGTTATTTAGTTAAACCTTGGTAATATAGTTACTGGCCACTATGAAGGTCTAGTTAAATATATTATTTATTTCTTAACAGATTTTTTTGAATTTTTATAATATTTTATTTAAATAAATTTAAATATAAATTTAGGGTAAGCTCCAGTGCTTTTATTAGTATTTATATTACTAATATTTTTTGTCTACTGATTACCATAAGGGGTTTCCCTTTTTTAGGTGCATTTAATAGTTATTTTAGACATTATGAGTGCTCCTCAGGAAAATGTAAGTGATAAATCTACTTTTAATACCAGGTTTAAAGCTAAAAATAATGTACCAGGACATAACTATGGAAGGACAGTCTTATATTCAACCAGAAATACTCAGTATAGAAGAAAAGGATGTGCTATCAAAAAGGTAACTGTAAAGAAGACATCACCTCCTCTTCAGGATCAACAGCCCCACATGTCCAGATACGTTCTGAAGCTGGAGGAGTAAATTCTTATATCATTAAAGAGGTGGAGAAAGTGGAGAAAAATTGCAGGATAGGATTCAAGAAATTGAATCAAACACTTGTCAAGCTGAAATAAGTACAGCTAAACTATCAACCCCCTACTCCAGGAGAACCAGGTCAGTCTCAGGACAAAATCTTGATGAAAAAATGGGAATGGGATTGACTTCACTAACAGTGGGCCAGCCACAATTGAAACAGGGACACCCCCCCTCATCAAACCACTTCCTATCACCCATACAAGCGAAAGAAAAAGTGTAAAAAGTGAGGGATTTTTCCTATCCCTTGGTAAGTAAATTTCCTTCAAAGATTACACACAATATTGATTATTACAATGCAGGTAGTTTAATTGATGTGAAATCTGTTCAGAAGATAAAGGAGAACTTTAGAAAATTGGGTTTTGATGTAAACACACCTGACTTATCTTTTTGTAAATAAAAATAGTACAATTTATAATAATAATACAGTTTACCCTCAGTTTCCACCACATATCAGTGAGTTGAGAGCTTCACTAAATAGTGAAGAATGTGAAAAGGAAGATATTGAGTATTTTAATAAAAATACACCTGTCCATAGAAATGTTCCAGAATTTTGAAGTAGTATTACTGAGTGTGAGGAACAGGCAATTAATCTCACAAGTGAAACCATTTCTTCCTTAGAATTGAATATCTCTTAACTAGAAACAAGAAACAGAGAATTAGAGAAAGAAAGCTTGTCTCTAACTCTTAAAAGTAAATGAGTTATTGAATTTTACCAGGATTAGTGAGATTAAATCCAATCAGAAACATTTTCCAAAAATTGACCACTACCCACTTTATGATGAGGAAGCCAGCTCTTATTGGCAACATTTTATTCAAATAATTTACAATTTAAAATTCTCATAAATTTTACCAGATGAAGAAATAACATCAAAAATAATTTCATTATTTAAGGATGTTGCTTTATTATGGTTTGAAGTTGTATTAAGTGAGGGTAAAGATTACTCTTGAGCAGAATTGAAACAACTAATTGAAAAACAATTTGGAGATTCTAAATTGAGACTAATTCAGCAAAGATTATATGAGAAAACAAGGTATAATCCATTGAATGGTGACAAACCTACGGTATTTTTAATGAATTTAAATAATATATTAAAAGTCAATGAACCAAATATGGATTTAAACTTATGTAAAGATAACATAATATATAAATTACCTATATCTGACAAATACATTGTTGTAGCTATAACAATAATGATTAATGAATACTCTGAATTTATTAATATTTTTAATTAAATACTATTAAACCATAAGTATGAAGCAAGGTACACCCACCACACAATATGGGGGGCAGACTTGCTAGCGAGTCCGCAACCTTGGACCCAAAATCACCACAGATTGAACACACATTGAGCTATTGATAAAGGAACCATACAATTAGGGATGAACACCACTCAGAAGAACAGTTTTAGGTGGGTGTTCAAGTAGAGTTCAGTATGGGTTCAGTCTGAGTTCAATCTGAGTTCCATCTGAGTTCAGGTTGAGAACTTGCTAGCAAGTCCACCCCCTATATTGCGTAGTGACCACTTATAAAAATAATGAGCCAGTAAAAATTCAGAATTCAAAACCACTCCAGGAAAAACAGAAAAAGCCTACTTCACCCGTAGTACCTAAAAAGTATGAGACAAATACTTGTTACAAGTGTAATAAGCGTTGGGTTAAAGGTCAAAAATGTGAGAAAAAAATAAATATTGTTAAAAATCAACAAGAATCTGATAATTAAAACAGATAAAAATAAAGATTCAAATGATTGTGACAGTAATATCTAATTAAGTGATGAAAATGAGGTCTGTATGTTGGAAGATGATTTTTCAATCTTTAAAAATCCAATATTAAATAAGTACTAACATGTATTGTTAATGAACTTCAAAGATGCTGAGATAATTAATGATATACAATTTGATAACTTAAGAATGTCACCTATCACAGTTCAACCAATAATTTCTGGAGAGACTGTAAATAGAGTACTGGATACAGGAGCGGCTGGTTCTATTTTTTCTGCATGTACATTACAGCAAATTGATAGTGATTATAAGTCAAAGCTTGAACCCATTCAGATTAAAAATTGGAGAAGTTTTGGATAAGTACTACACCCCATTGGTAAATACAAAGCTGTTTTTTTCTTTAAACATCAACATGGTTATGTTAGAGTAACTTGTGACTTTGTAGTAATGGATAATACAAATTGGAGTAGCTGTTTTATCATTAGTAATGACATTCTGAAAAATTTTGGTGTAAAATTAGACACTTCTGATAATAATTTTAAAATTGGTAAGAATGGTAAAAGGAAATTTAAAATAAATTCTTTTAACATGTTCTTGAACATTGAGTCAGTAATAGATATTCCTTTTAAAGAAAGAAAAATTGGTGAGATGGAACTTCTGGAAACAGAAATTTAAAAAGCATCATTTATTACTCAGATAAGTGAAGCTGAGAAGAAAAATATTTTGGACTTAATTAAAGCATTTCCAATGGCTTTTGCACATGGGACCAATGAACTTGGACTTGTGAAAGATCATGAGATGAAAATTAGTTTGACCTGTGAAATAGATAATATTCCTACTAGTCTTAAAAAGAAACCATTACCTGCTTCACCAATGAAGAGGAAAGACATATAGGATAATATTAAGATTTGGTTAAAAATGATCATTATTGAAAAGGTTGAAACTACACCAGAATATTGTGTGAAACCACCAGTGCTTATTTCTCATGAACAAGATAGGCTAAGACTGTGTGGTGATTAAAGAGCATTAAATACATTTAAAGTAGATGATATTTACACTTTAGCAAGGATTGCCTCTATAAATGCTACCCTAAAAGGTACTAAGTACATAATTTGCCTAGATGGAAATAAAGGGTACATCAAATTCCTGTTGAAAAGAACTCACAGAAATTTTTATTAATAACAAGACATATGGGAATTTATAAATATGTTAGGATGCCATTTGGACCAAAAAATGCTCCTTAAGTACTTCAGATGTTAATGGATATAAAATTAAATAATGAAATGATTGAAGGGTGGTTAATGGTGTACATTGATGAAATCATAGTGTTTTCTAACACATATGATGAAATCATAGTGTTTTCTAACACATATGATGAAAAATTACTCCATTTAAATAAAGTATTTCAAAAAATGGATGAAATAAAAATGACCCTTTCATTGAATAAAATGTAAATTTGGGTTTGAGTCATTCAAAATGATTGGTCATATTTTATCTGGCTTACAAATATGTGTTGACCAAAATAAGGTGGCTGCAATAAAGAATATTGGAATTCCTAAAAATTTAAAGGAGGTACAATCTTTTCTTGGTATGTGTGGTTATTATAGACAATATATAAAGAACTGCCAATTAATTTCTGCACCATTGACCAAACAGAAAAAGAAATCAGAATCTTTCATTTGGAGCAATCAAAGACAACAAGCTTTTGATAAGTTGTAAGAATGTTTGATGACAGCTCCCATCTTGGAATTAACAGATTTAAAACTACCTTTTTTTTGTATACTGATGATAAAAAGATATTGTGCTTTTGGTCTTGAATTTAAAGAGAATGACAAATTAACTCATGATTGAGTAACCTTTATCCCTGGTTTAGAGTTTGAATACAATAGTACAGTACATTCTGTCACTGACAAAAAGCAATTTTAGTTAATTTTGGGTTATGAACCTAATACCCCTTCTAAACCTCTTAATAAATTACCAAGATTGGATATCCATCTAGATACAAAATTCTTTCTTCAAATGCAACAATTATGCAGAAAGCATGCTCAAGAATGTATTAATAAGGCATTCAAGTATGAGAAGAAAAGATGGGATAAAGTCAATAAGGAGCAAAGGTTCAAAGATGGTTATGAAGTCTATATTTCTACACTACATTTTAATTTAAATGGTAATGCTAAATTGAAAGATACATTTATTGGACCATTTGAAGTAAAAAAGATGGTTGGTAACAATGCTGTTGAAGTTATATTATATGCACCATATGATAGAAAACATACAGTATTTCCTATTTCTCTAATAAAACCATACCATTCTAATGATACTTCTCTATTTCCAAGCATATAAGGAAGACATAAACAGAAACCTGAGGAAATAGTTTAAAAATCAGAAATTGAAAAGATATTTAAAAAGAGACACCTTACTAAAGAAAAGGGAGTTGAGTATCTGTTAAGGTTTAAAAATAAATCAAGTGAATATGACAAGTGGATTACTGAAAATGAAATCTATGATCTTAAAAATATCTTGAAAAATTTAAAACCAAATAATACTGTTAAAAATTCAGTATATGTATTATAGAAATTTTAAAAATTAATTTCCTATTCACTCCTTACTTATTAATTGAAATGTCTTAGCATTTTTTTATTGTTTTTTTTGGGTGAGGGAGTGTAATCCTAGGCATTTCCAGGACTGATTATCACTTATGTTTAAAATAAGATAATCTTAATTTCATTAAGCTTATAATTTAAAATTAAGGTTATAATACTTATATATATGGTTATTTTGCTTATATATATAATTATTACACTATTATATGACTTATAGTTGTTTAAATAGCTTATCCATAGCCCTAAAATACTTATTGGGGTGCTAATGTAGTCATAAGATACTTATCTTAAGTGATATTAAGTAATTATAGACATGCATAAACTTATTTGTATACATAAACCTCATATTCAGTGAAATATGCAGCTATATTATGTATATATAGCTCTATATGTGGGTTTAAACCTCTAAATAGCCTATCAGATTTATTTTTCTGCTTATTTTAGGTCATATGGACATAATAGGGGGTGTCAGTTCTGGAAAATCCGCACTTAAATTAAGTGCGGATTTCAAACCAAATCAGCACTTACAAATCAGCACTTAAATTTTGCAAAAAAGTCACTTATTTCAAAAAAGGGTGTCAGTTATGACCTCAAATCAGCACTTTTTTCCCGTTTTTTTTCACAACCACATTTTGGCCACAAAACATCCCTTCCTTTCTTACCCCATCCCTGTAACATGTGACACACTGACCTTCCTCGCTACCTACCCATCAATCCTCGGCACACACCCCTTCCTGACATTTTCAATATTTTGACCAGGCATGTTTACATTCTTTTTTACTTATTTCTTCTACTTTTTAATCTTTTTTCTTGTTATGTGCCAGTTTCATAATGCCTCCCAGACATTCCAAATCTCAAAAGGTAACTCAAAAATCTGCTTCGTCACAAAAGTCTCCTCGTAAAGCAAGCCCTACACCTGAAAAATCAAAGGTAGGTTCAGGTCAGCTTAAAAAGGATGATTATCTCATCATAATTAACTTCCTTAAAATAAAATCAAATTTTGAAGCATGTTTTGGATGTGGAAAGTCCACTCGTATTGGACGTCCACCTTCTTCAAAGGTTAATGGCTACTTGTTGATGGCCAATGAAGTAAGGAAGAAAACAAGGGGGAGAATCGATATCAATCCTAAACAAATGAAGGAGAGATTTAAGAGTTACCATTCAAAATATAAAAAGACTCATCATGCTGTAAATGAAACTGGCTTTGGTATTGACGATGATGATTTGGAGATTGGAATTACTACTGTTTCCGAAAAGCTCAATGTCATGTGTCCTTTCTATGAGGAAATGGATAATCTTTTTGGCACCCAAGTTGATGTAAACCCTTGGTTTCTACACGATACTACTAAGCATATACCTTCTGGATCCAAACCTTCCTATAATCCTCCCAACACACCTTTACTTGAAGAAGATCAATCCCCTCCACCTTCTAACCATAGTTCAGCTGAAGATGATCCCAACTATCAAGCAGAAAAATTATATCGCAGAAGATCTGAATCCTCAGAGGCCCAAAATTTAAATGTATGTTTACTTTTTGTTTTTTCTTCAATTCTTCTCTGAATTTCTCTTTCTTTCTAGTCTCCTCCTACTCAAACTCAATCTCCATTAAATTATCTCAATTCTGGAAATGTGAATACCTCTTTAGAAGCTGCTTTAGAAGAACTTCCTGAAGCCTCTTGTTCAAACTCCAAACTAAAGCGTCGAGCCTCAACTTCAATGAACTTGAACCATCTATTAAAACATGGTAATACTTCAACAAGCTCATTTGGCTCCCTTGAGGATTATTTTGAAAAAAAAGATATAAGTAAGTTTTGTTTACTATATATCTTAATCATTAACTCATTTATTTATTTATTTCAATTTAATTTTCTCAGCGAAATCAACTATTGCAAATAATGCCCTTGACTTTGAGAAGATGAAGTTTGATCATATGCTAAGGAAAGATCAGCAAGCCTTAGATTTGGAAGAAAAAAAATTTGAGGTAGAGCAGATGGAAAGAGTAAATGACCGTCAATTTCAAAGAGAAATGGCTACTTGTGAATTGGAAAAACAAGAGAGTTTTAAAAAAAAAGATTTCATTATGGAATGTGTTAAAAATGGCCAATCTTATGAGGACATTAAAAAATTACTTGACCTTTTCAATTGATAATTTGTTTTTCTAGTTAATTTAATTTTGTTTGATTTCTTTTTGGTAATATTTTCTTATATGCTGACTTATAAAAGGAAAAGAATATAGTACGTTATTTTTGACAAAAATTTGAATGTATAATAAAAATTTTCTATCTTTACTTTCTAGTCAATAAGTTTGCTTATCTAAATTTTTCTAAGTCATAAATTTCACATGTCAGATTTAAAAAATTGGCAATGCCCTCCCCTGCATTTTATTGAAACAAGGGGTGGGTACCACCAAATTTTTCTAAGTCATCAATTTCACATGTCAGATTTAAAAAATTGGCAATACCCTCCCCTGCATTTTATTGAAACAAGGGGTGGGTACCACCAAAATTTTCTAAGTCATCAATTTCACATGTCAGATTTAAAAAATTGGCAATACCCTCCCCTGCATTTTATTGAAGTAAAGGATGAAAGTCATCAAAATTTAATATAATTACATAAATTAATTAATATATAAATAAGATATGTCAAGTATACTACTTTTAAAGTAATGACAATTCCTTAAGCCAAAATGCAGATCAAGTCTAGAAACTAGGTTTGGGACTTTCCACAGGTATAGGCTAGAGGAACCCCATGAAACAAATTAATGTTATCATGATTACCATTTATACAACACAAGGTCGTGGGCCCATTACTTTAATTTCATAAATTGAAATATCATATTTATTTATTAAAAATTTATGGAAGAATATTAAATATTTGGTGACTCTACTAATCCCCATACTTTTTAGATCTACCTAAAGAATGTTTAAATTTATTACCTTTTTCTTCTTTTTTTAACTTGTTTATTCGTTGGATTAACTTTTGACTGATCTGGAAAGAGCAACCAAAATGCGTGAAGTCTTGACAAGATTCCAAACCTGGCGGAGCCTTTGTGGTTTGGTGATTATCGTAAGAAGAATTCCAAACTGTTTCGATGATTCCATTTCCTAATCCAAAATTGTTTATACATCTATGATCCAGGAAATATAATCCATGTCCTTTAATTTTAGCAGGTGATGGAATAGGTTGTCCAGTGATAGGATGAATATATGTGAAAATTCCATAAGTGAGGTAATTGGCATCATTTGAGTCGGTGTGAATTCGATTATGAAATCCAGAATGAGTGATTATAACATTTGAAAACATTAGATAATCACTGCTAATATCTTCCCATTCAGAGTCGCACCAGTTTGGTATTCCAAATCTCGTAGCAACTTCATGATTTTTTTCAAAAGCTTTATTGAAGAGTTTTTTAAGTCGAAGAGCAATAAATGAATTAAATGAAGGTAAAGTATTCCATTTTCGAAAATCATTATCTAATTCAGCTTTAGATAAAGATCTGAGTAAAGAATATATGCCTATTTGAATTAAATTCAGTAAAATGATATTAAAAAATCCAGAAAAATCTTTAAACATACCAAGAGAAAAACCTTTAACAAATCCTGGTCTCCATCCAATTCCAATCATGATTCCACCCAACAAATTCTTATTCCTTAAAGATAAGCGAACCAAAGCCATTTGATAGAGTGTTATGATGAGATCGCAGAGTTGATTAAATGAATCATCTTTTAAACCATTAAAAGAATGGTTTTCGTAAATAAATTGAGGTTTGAAAGTATTATTAATAACAGCTTTAACTTCATCACCTCCAGTTTCAGTTAAATAATGTATATTTTCAGGTAACGTTTTCGAATATTTTTTTTTCTTTCAACTTTAGTTTTATAGTACTTGATTTTTGAAATATGGCCAAATAATTGATCCAAGTGAATTTTTATTTTATAATTTCTTTTATTTCGATACTGTTCATTTTTTGACAATGTTTTAGATGATGATTGAAAAGAAGCTGAATTTAAAGATGATGAGAGTGAGGTAAGTGGGGAATCTGAAGTTAAAGTCATGTATTTTTCTACTTAAAAATTTGTTACTTTTCAAACACCCAAAATTATACATTAAAAAAAACTCACTTAATTTAAATTAAAAAATAAAAATTCCTCAAAAGACTAATGAGAATTTTTTTTATTTCACTTGAACTTAATGAATATTTTTCTCTAAAATTAAAAAAAAAAATCAATAAACTGTTAAATTTTTTATAACACTTCCCCATTCCCCTAAATTCCCCTCTCCAAAGCCCTCTCCCACCTCCCAAAAACCCTAGGAAAACCCCCCCTCCACCCCCCACCAAATCCCCCAAATCCCCCCTTCAAAACCACCTCCAAATCCCCTCCAAACCCCCCTCCAAATCCCCCTCCAAACCCCCCTGCAAATCACCCTCCAAACCCCCTGCAACCCCCCCAAACACCCCCTTCAATCCACCTCCTTTCACCCCCTCCAAACCCCCTCTAACCCCCCTCCAAATCCCCCTTGAAACGCCCCCAATACGTCCCTCTAAACCCCCCTAACCTCTCCTCCAACTTACTTAAAGATTCGTTAGCGAATCGTCAAGTTAATGAACGATTAGCTGCAATCGTTCAATAACTTAACGATTCGTTAAAGAATCGTTAAGTGAAGGTTAAGGGGGGGGTAGGAGGGATATGAGGGAGGATTTGGGGGAGTTTTGAGGGGGATAGGAGAGGGGTTTGGAGGGGGGGTTAGAGGCGGGTTTGGTGGGGATTTGGAGGGAGGATTTGGGGGATTTGGTGGGGGGTGGAGTGGAATGAGGGGAAGATATGAGGAGACCAAGAAGGGGGAGAAAGGGAGAGATGAGACCAAAGAGGGAGAAAAGGGAGGTTAGAGTGAGCCAAGGAGGGGGGAATAAGGCAGCCAAAGGGGGGAAAAGGGGGATGTATCCATTCCAAGGAGAGGGTAAAGGTGGGAAAAAGACCAGGCCAAGGGGGGATAAAGAGAGAAAAGAGGGAGAGAAAGAGAGAGAAAAAAAAGGGTTAATTTTACCTATAAATTTAAAAACAACCACTTACAAAAAAAAAAACAAAAAAAAAAAACCAAAAAACCAAAAAAAAAAAAAATTAGCAAAAAATTAGCAAAAAATTAAGTAAAAAGAATAAAATGACTTACCTGGAGAGATGAGTTGAGAAAAAAGAAATATAAGTGAAATTGATTGAGTGATGTAGGAAGAGAGGAGAAAACGGATATGAGTGAAGAAAAAAAAGAGAGTGACTGAAAAAATATGCGTTTCACCACGCAATATGGGGGGCAGACTTGCTAGCAAGTCCGCAACCTTGAACCCTAATTCATATCTTTTTGAGCACACATTGAGGAAGTGATGAAACCATCATGAAGAAGTATTGAATTTACTTTGAACACACCTTGAAGCTCATGTGAACACAAATGGGGCTACAAGGGCTGGAAAGGCTGGAGAGAGGGGTGAGGAAGGGTGTATGGGGTAGCGAAAAGGTTGGGAAAGAGTTGGAAGGGAAGATTAAGGGTTCCGAGGCATTTTAAATGAAGAAAAGGGTCTGGGAGAGGTTGAGAGGGGTGAAATGGGGATCAAAAGAGGATGGCATACAATGGGGCTGGGAGGATAGCGAAAGGCATGGGAAGGGAAGACAAGCATGTGTTGATAGAATTGAAAGGGATGGAGATTGGTGCAAACAGAGTGTGAAAATAGGAGGATGAACTCTGTTCTTCGGGCAAAGAACAGAGTTCACTTCCATAAAATATTAGCTGAAACATAGTTTTCAATTCTGTAAAAACAGTTGTAAGTAATAGAAAAAGTCACTGATTTTTTTTATATGTAATCTGAAATTTTTTAATAAAATTATTGTATTTAAGAATTGCAATATTGTCAATCAATTTTTATTGATCAAATTAATTTAATAAAGTATTATTTTAATAAGCTGTTTCAAAAAATACTTTGCATTGAGTAGACTCATGGAATGATTTTTTCTGGCTTCCATTCAGTTATCCTCACACTTTCACTATGTTTTCAATATAGATCCATTGTTATTTGTGTGATACTTCAAGTGAAAGTTCAGTATTACTTCAGTCTGAGTTCCATCTGATTTCCATCTGACTTCAAGTTGCGGACTTGCTAGCAAGTCCTCCCCCTATATTGCGTGGTGTTTGCTGAAAATATGCGATTTCATGTTGAGTTGATGAAAGAAAACACAGAAAGAAAAAAAAAATAAGACTTTAACAGCAAATTCAAAAACCAAAAAAATATGCAAAAAAATTTACCATTCTCAGTGAATAATACATGCAAATTGATAATTTGAAGAGAAAGAGAAAAAAATTAAAATTGCGTTGAAAAATGTTGGAGTGTTATTGGAAGGATTTTCGCCCTTATACTAGTTGATTGAGAAATAGAAGTGTTGGATATAGTCGGAGGTGAATCAACTTGTTCATCTTCATACAGCTCTAACCATTGATCTTTGAGGTCAGCAAGTAGGTTATGAAGTATAGTGCAACACAGAATCCAGTTGATCACCGCCTCCATTTCAGATTTATTTCTAAGAGGACTTCTTAATTCCCTTAAACTAGAAAAACGGCCTTTCAAGATTCCAATAGAATGTTCAATACGGACTCTTGACTTTGCCAAATGATTGTTGAATTTGGCATTTTGACTGTCTTCTGAAGCTGCTCCCCGAAAAGCAGGAAGTACATACTTTCCATTCACATAAGCAGAATCTGCAAGAAGATACTGATTTTCATCAAAGAATTTTTCAGGTTCATTTGAAATATGCATTCTTTGGAAGACGTAGGAGTCATGACATGAGCCAGGATAGCCAGTGAAGAATGATATAAATTTTTTGTTTACGTCACATATAAGCTGAACGTTAATTGAATATCTATAAAGAAGATATATTTGTTTGTGTTAGTTTCAAGGAGGATGAAAGGAGTTAAAAATAATCTACCTCTTTTTACGGTCAAAGTAATTGTTTCCACCTTGAGCAGGTTTCTGGCTCAAAGGAATAGTAGGACCATCAACAAAACCAATACATCCTGGAAAGCCCTCTGCTTGCATAACCTGAGATGATTCAAGTCGCTCTTCTTTTGTTGGCCAGGTGAGAAGTTGAGATTCGAAGGAGTTGATGGCAGTGATACATTGTTTGGTATAAGTGTTAACTGAACCATACCCTAAATCAAAGACATTTTCTAAACGTTTCAAAGCGGCTCCATTACCATTTGAACCCAAACGACATAGTGTGATGGCCAATTGAATTGAAGGATGTCGTTGTTCTTTTTGAGAATTATTGTGAAATATGGGATGATCCTGAATAAGCTCAAGCAATTTAAGGAAACATTCCTGAGAAGTCCTGAACAGCTGTCTAAAACTGGGTGTAGATAGGTTAAGAAGTGTTTGGATGGTGTACTTGGGGGTATGAAGTACTTGAGGCTTTCTGGGAAGAAGGTAACATTTCCTGGCCATTATTGATAAAACGACAAAATCTTCTTCTAGATCAGAATCGGAATCAGAGTCCAAGAGCAGTTCAAGCGCCATGAAAGTCATTGCTTTATGTAATTTATCATGATTTGAAAGTGAGGAAGGCATGACTCTTATATGATATGATATTAAGATGTAAGTGATGTACGATGTTTTGAGTTATGAAGTGTTATGCTGCGGAGTGCTGCGTATGAATGGGATGATGCTGACAAATCAGTGAAATGGGACTTGATGGTGAAATCAGCACTTTTGGTTGAGAAAGTGCGGATTTGAGTGAAATAAGTGACTTATTTCATTTTGAAATCCACCAGTATTGGGGCTAGTGTGTTTTGGAAATCCGCACTTATTTAAGTGCGGATTTGGTCAAATTTAAGTGTGGATTTGTAAGTGCGGATTTGCCAGAACTGACACCCCCTAATAAATGGACTCTCCATGCCTAAAAAAGCATATACACCTTTTTCAGGCACATATATCCAGTTTGGAAAACTTAATCTGCTTCTTTTAATTGATTTTCACAGATTTATGGGTTGGGATATGATTAATGGGTTAATATGGATGCTTGAGGATGTTATTGGGGGCTTGGAAAGTTGATTTTTTTCTTTAGATTCTTTGGGTTTCATTTTATTCTGTTTGGATGAGTTATTTTACTTGTTTCTTTATGGTATCCACTTTTATCTTTTTTCTCCATTTATGGTATGGGTTTATGATATTATTAATTGTGATGGAGAGTCCTTACTGGAGGTCTGGATGTTAAAAATTCTTGAAGTGGACCCCATGGGGAGGTTATTCCCCCTTAAAGTGCTTTAATAGCTTGGGATAGCAGTGATGTCATCTGGATTGAAGGTCTGTGCACTCCAGTGGACTTTGGTATAAGTAAGGGAGGATTTGATGGGTTATTGGACATCACTTATTTACTACAACTCAAAAAAAAAATTATTATAAAATAATTAGCATATAAAAATATATTTAAAAGCCTTTGTAAATTGATATTATCTTTATATGAGCTACAACTATCTTTCATTAACCTATTTTCCACCACTAGTCTGCACCAATCCAAATTTTAGGGGGTATCAATGTTCAGGGATCCACAATTAAATTAATTGCCGATAAAAATCCTTATACCCCAATTATCATCCACAATTATTTTTGCTAATAATTGGGTTATTAGACACTTTACATGTCAATTTTTACCTCTTATCCAACATTTTTCTACTCAATTTTTCATAACCACATCTTGGACAACTTTCTGTCATAACCACATGATGCACAACTTTCTGCCATAACCACCTCTTGGACTACTCTCTGGATATGCCTTCTACCTTTCTGCGCACTCTCATTCTCATCCCATCCTGCTCATTCTATCTTCTCAGAATTTCTCCCCATTTCATCTATTTGATTCTGCTCTTTTTCATCTCACTCTCTCATCTGCTTGTTTCCGCTCCTTTTAATCTTGCTATCTCATCTGCTTGTTTCTGCTCATTTTCATATTTGATTATCTTAACATGCCTTGTTTTCATAGATATTCTCAAATTCAGCCATCACCCAGTTGTTCTTCAAATCCCACTACTCCCTCTTTCCCCCGCTCTGCTGAGAAATCCAAAACTGTTCAACTAAAAAATGATGATCTTCTCATTCTTATCTGCTGGCTAAAAATTAAATCTAACTATGATTCTTGTTTTGGTACTGAGTATGTGACTAAAGTAGGATGACCCACCACATCAAAAGTTAATGGTTATCTTCTAATGGCCAAAAATTTATGGAATAAGACTAAGGGAGGGATAGATCTTTTACCAAAACAGATTTCTGAATGCTTCAAGCATTATTGAGCCAAATACAAGAAGGCAAAGACTCTTTCATCTTCTACTGGTTTTGCTATTACTGGCCTTGATATCAGAAAGGGCAACAAATCCATATATGATAAACTTAATTCTTTATGTCCTTACTTTAAAGAGATGGATGCTACTTTTGGAGAGTGAGCCAATGTTAATCCTGAAAACATGTTGGATCTTGAAGATTCTATCTCCACACATGATGTTGAAACAAATCTTTTCCCATCCTCTTCCTCCACTCAAGCCTCCCCTGTTTTAAATTCAACAAATAAAGATATCCTTTCCACAGATCCTTATGGTGATATAAACCAACCCAATCTAACTCAGGTATGTTTTTTATCTTCTATCTTACCAATTATTTTTTATTTACTTATCTCTTCTTATTTCTAAAAAGAATGACAAACAAACCCAGGAACCACCATAATCTGAGTCTGAGGCTAGCGACAATGATGATGAGGACATTAATTTACCAACTATATCCAACAAAAAGCAAAGGGCTTCAACTAGTCTAAATTTCCACTCCCAAAGAAGACAAAAAAGTGATATTTCATCACAAACCCCTTTTTCTTCTATGGAAAATTTTTTGGAGAAATGTGATGCTGGTAAGTGAAACCATACCTCTTAATACTTTACTCTGCTTTTCTTCTACTTTATGTTAATATTTCTTATCACTCTAAAACAAGTTGAAATTGCTAAAGAGACTCTAAACTTTGAAAAGAAAAAATACAAGCTCTCTTTAAGGAGGGATGACAGAGCACATGATTTGGAAGAGAGGAAGTACGAGCTCTCTTTACAGAAGGATGATCCTGCCCAAGACTTGGAGGAGAAGAAATTTGAGTTAACTCTAAGTATTGAAAAATCAAAAAAAGATGAAAAAACGCTTGAGCATCAAAACTTAATGGAACAGATGAAGTATAAGCATCATCTTAAAGAAAATTCTAAAAAAAAATATTTCTTGATAGAATGTGTTAAAGCCAATAAAACTGTTGATGAAATCAAACATTTGATGAAATTTTTTGATAACTAGTTTGTTTTAGTTCCTTCACATTCCAACTGTTCATATTTATTTGTACATAAAATTTTACAAAAATTTCCTGTATTTCTGTACTTTATCCATCTTTAGTAGAATTTTTGTATTTTAATCTTAAAAATTCTTTTTTAAATTAAATATTTAAGTCTAAATTGAAAATTTTCCAATCCCCCCCTGCTTGTTTTTGAAGTATGGGTTTGTTATCACCAAAATTCTTTCAAGTTAAGAATTTTGAATGTCTTATGAAAATTTGGCAAATCTCCCCCCTGCTTGTAGTTAGGGACTAGTATCACCAAAATGTCAAGAAAAAATTTGAAAATTTGATATGAAAATTTTGCAATACCTCCACTGCATTTTATTGAAGTAAGGGATGGGTATCACCAAAAATATTTACAAGCCAAAAATTTTACATGTTAAATTTGAAAATTTGGCAATACCCCCCCTGAATTTTATTGAAGTAAGGGGTGGGAGTCATCAAAATTTAATATAATTACATAAATTAATATATAAACAACTAATATGTATCAATTCCCCTATTTTTAAAGTAATGAAAATTCCTCTAGCCAAAATGTAGATCAAATCTAGAAACAAAAGTTTGGGACTTTCCACAGGTATAGGTTAGAGGAACCCCATGAGTCAAATAAATATTGTCATGATTACTGTTTATACAACACAAGGTCTTTATCCCATTACTTTAGTTGAGGAAATTGAAATATAAGAGATATTTATTAACAATTTATGAAAAAATATTAAATTTTTAATGACACCACTAATCCCCATGCTTTTTGAATCTAGATAAAGTTTTTTTAAATCTATTAACTTTACCTTCTTTTTTTACCTTGTTGATTCTTTGAATCAATTTTTGACTAATTTGGAAAGAACCTCCAAAATGAGTAAACTCTTGACAAGATTCCAAACCAGGTGGAGCTTTGGTTGTTTGGTGATGATCCTGAGAAGAGTTCCAAATTGTTTTGATAACACCATTTCCCAAACCAAAATCAATGATGGACTTGTAGTCTGGAAAATATAAACCATGTCCTTTGATTTTAGCTGGAGATGGTATTGGTTGGCCAGTTATCGGATTGATATATGAGAATATTCCAAAAGTAAGAAAATTGGTGTCATTCCTATTGATATGAATCTTATTGTGGAATCCTGAATGAGTAATAATAAAATTTGAAAATAAAAGATATTTGTTGCTAATTTCTACCCATTTGGCATCACACCAATTTGGTATTCCAACTTATGTAGCAACTTCATGATTATTTTTGAATGATTTATTGCAGATTTTTTTAAGACAAAGAGCAAGAAAAGTATTAAAAGATGGTAAGGTGTCCCATAAGTGAAAATCTTCTTCTTTTTTGGCTTTAGATAAATTTTTAAGTAAAGAATAGATGCCTATGGAAATATAATGAGTGACATAATTTTAAGAATGAAAATATATTATTAGACATACCAAGACAATATCCTTTAAAAAATCGTGGTCTTCAACCAAATCCAATCATAATACCACCCAGAAAATTTGTATTCCTTACTGGTAAGCTAACCAAAGCCATTTCATATTGAGTTATGATAACATCAGATAGTTGATTAAAAGATTCATCTTTTGAACCATTAGAAGAATGATTTTCATAAATAAATTGAGGTTTAAAAGAATTACTGATAACGGCTTTGATTTCATTGTCTCCTGATTTGGTTAAGTATTTTAAATCTTCTGGTAACTCTTTTGGATAAGATTTTTTTCAATCCACTCAGGCTTTATAGTACTTGATACTTGATATATGGACAAATAAGCAATTCAAATCAGTTTTCTTTTTTAATTTCCTTTTATTCTTCTGACTTCAATCATCATTATTCTTTTTTTGATATTTTGAATGATGATTGAAATGAAGTTGAATTTGAAAATGATGATAAAGATGATAAAGAGGAAGATGATAGAGAAGTAAGAGGTGATTCTGACAAAATAGACATTTTTTTCTCTGAAAAAATAATTTGTGTCAAAAACAAAAAAAATAAATTGGCAAAAAAATAAAACTCACAAAATTTAGTTTGTTTATTTAACCTTAAAGTGTCTTCAGCTAAAAGGACAGTTGATTCAAATAAACCCAAACCTAATTCTGACTCTACTTTTCAATTTTGCACAAAAATTTGAGCAGTGATGATGAAAAGTCCAGAATGAGGGAGATAAAAGCCTAGAAAATAATCAGATAAGAGTTTCAGAATCCTTATCCTCTAATTATGCAATATAAAAATGTGAAATAATATAAGTGAAATTTATAAAAAAAGGCTCAACTTCAAAGGTCAAAATCTCAGCAACCAATGAAACTAATTCAAACCTGTTTGTGGGAAATGAGATTTAGGCTTTAGTAGAATCTTCAGTTAAAGGACATGGGATTTAAATAAACCTAACCCTAATTTTTTACATAAAAAATTGAAATAAAAATTTAAATTGGGAAAAAAAGGCTCAACTTTAAGGGTCAATATCTCAGAAACCACTGAACCAAATTCAAATCTGTTTGTGGGAGATGAAAGGTAGCCTTCAGGAGAATCATTAGTAAAAAGAACATTAGATTCAAATAAACCTAACCCTTATTCTGAGTCTTATTTTCAAAATTTTACAAAAACATGAAAAGTGGTAATGGAGATGAGAACAAAGGAGTTTAATAAGTTCACTGTTATCCAGATAAGAGTCATACATATATTTAATTTTAAAATTTTCATAAAAGGAATGAGATATTATATAGTCATGAAAAAAGGAGACGAAACTTACCTTGATTGAAAAGTAGAAAAATAGAGTGAGAAAGATTGATTTTGGAATTGTGGAGAAATTGAATATGGAGTAAGTGAAATGCATAAAGAACGTGCAATGTATGTGTTTTAATGACATGGAGCTAAAAAAAGTGAAAAAGGGGAAAGGGGGGATAATGACCATTCCAAGGAGGGATGAAGAGTAGAGTGATGGAGCTAAAAAAGAAAGTAAAGAGGGAGAGAAAAAAAAGGTTAATTTTACCATTCAAATAAAAAATAACCACTTACAAAAAAAATTTAGATACAAAAAATAAAAAAACAGAAAAAAAACAAAAAAAAATTATAATTAGTAACCAAAAAATCAAAAAAAAAGAATAAAATGACTTACCTGGAGAGATGAGATGAGAAAATAAATGAAACCAAAGTGTTTGAGGGATGTTGGAGGAGAAGAAAAAAAGGATATGAGGGATGAATGAAAAAAAGAAACAGTGAAAAACTATGCAATGTCATGTTGAGCTGGTGAAAGGAAACCAATGAGCCATCCAAAAAAGAGATATTCACCGTAAATTTTTAAAAAAAAATGAATATGAAACAAACAAAAATACCAAGCCAAGTGAATAAAGTAAACATAGTGGACATTTGGAGAGTATGAAAACAAAAAATTAAAAGGGTTGCATGCCAAAATGGTGGAAGGTGATTGGTATAATGACAAAGTGTATTCTGTTTGAATGAATGTTTTGTGATTCAAGGGACGGGAGAGCTGGTGCTGGTTCAGGATCCTTGTCTTCATAAAGATCATTCCACTTATCCTATAAATCAGCTAGGATATTGTGGAGTATAATGCAAGTCATTATCCAATGATTTGCAGTTTTGATCTTGAATTTTTTTTTGAAATTGGATTCTGAGCTCCCAAAGACTAGAAAATTGTCTCTTTAAAATACCTAAAGCATTTTCAATCCATACTCTTGATTGGGAAAGATGATAATTAAATTTAGTTTTGGGGTCATTTTCTAAACTTGCACCACCAAAAGCAGTTATAATGTACTTCCTACTTGCATATGCTGAGTCTGCAAGGAGGTACTGAGATTTGTCAAAGTATGAGTCTGGGATTTGAGAAATCCTCATTCTTTGGAAGACAGAAGAGTCATGACATGATCCAGGGTAGCCACTGTGAAAATCAATAAATATTTTATTGACATTGCATATAAGTTGAATGGGAATAGAGTATCTAGAAGGAAGATAAAAAGTTAGTTCATGAATGATGAGAAATCGGGGAAGATTTTGAATAAACCTTTTTTTGTGACCAAAACAATGGTTCCCATCATGAGCAGGCTTTTTACTCAAAGGTATAAATGTGCCATCAACAAAAACTACACAGCCAGGGAAATCTTTGGCTTGAATTACTGGAGAGGATTCAAGTCGCTGTTCTGGAGTTGGCCAAGAAAGTGTTTGAGACTTGATGGAAAGGATAGCAATCATACATTGCTTGGTGTATAATATCACCATACCATATCCAATGTTAAATAGAATATCCAAACGTCTTACAGCAGCACCATTTCCATTTGAGCCAAAGCGACATAGTGTAACAGCAAGTTGAATGGAAGGATTACGCTGTTTGTTATAGGAATTGTTATGAAAGATAGGGTGTTCAGAGATGAGTTGATAAATTTTGAAAAAAGAGTTAGGAGAAGTTCTAAATAGTTGAGTGAAGTTTAGTTGAGGAATGTTGAGAATGTAGCGGAGATCATATCGGGGATCATGATAAAGATTTGGACCCCTGGAAATTAGGTAACACTTTTTGGAAAGAAAACACAAATAGGCTAAAGCATCTTACAAATCAGAGTCAGATTTATAGTAGAGAACTAAAAGTAAAGTGATAGCATTCATAGTGGAGTGAAGTAGCTGTCTAGTAGAGAGGTGCTTCATTGTTGTTAGTAGAAGGTTTAGGTGATGAGTGGGAAGTGGGAATTCACCACCAAATGTGCAGTTGGAGTGTGTAGATAGAAAAAAAACTCAAGTTTTCGCCACTAAAATTAAGTAGCATAGAGTGAGGAGAGACTTAAGGATGGCATCAGCAATTATAAGTCATGTGACTTTCTTAAAAATTCATCAAGGATGTGATGAGTTTGGGATCAGGAATTAGGAATGGAAATTGGGGTATAAGAGGCAGGATAATGTATTATCATGGATTCCTTATCCACTAGCCCTGTGGCTAGTGGATATGAATCTTCCACAATTAATCACCACACAATATGGGGGGCAGACTTGCTAGCAAGTCCGCAACTTGAAGTCAGATGGAAATCAGATGGAACTCAGACTGAAGTAATACTGAACTTTCACTTGAAGTATCACACAAATAATAATGGATCTATATTGAAAACATAGTGAAAGTGTGAGGATAACTGAATGGAAGCCAGAAAAAATCATTCCATGAGTCTACTCAATGCAAAGTATTTTTTGAAGCAACTTATTTAAATAATACTTTATTAAATTAAGTAGATCAATAAAAATTGACTGACAATATTGCAATTCTTAAATACAATAATTTTATTAAAAAATTTCAGATTACATATAAAAAAAATCAGTGACTTTTTCTATTACTTACAACTGTTTTTACAGAATTGAAAACTATGTTTCAGCTAATATTTTATGGAGGTGAACTATGTTCTTTGCCCAAAGGACAGAGTTCATCCTCCTATTTTCACTCTCTGTTTGCACCAATCTCAATAACTTTCAATTCTATCAACACATTCTTGTCTTCCCTCCCCATGCCTTTTGCTATCCTCCCAGCCCCATTGTATGCCATCCTCTTTTGATCCCCATTTCACCCCTCTCAACCTCTCCCCAACCCTTTTCTTCATTCAAAATGCCTCGGAACCCTTAATCTTCCCTTCCAACTCTTTCCCAACCTTTTTGCTACCCCATATACCCTTCCTCATCCCACTCTCCAGCCTTTCCAACCCTTGTAGCCCCATTTGTTTTCACATGAGCTTCAAGGTGTGTTCAAAGTAAATTCAATACTTCTGCATGATGCTTTTATCACTTCCTCAATGTGTGCTCAAAAAGATATGAATTAGGGTTCAAGGTTGCGGACTTGCTAGCAAGTCCGCTCACCATATTGCGTGGTGAATAATGTCTGATCCTGGGAAAAATAATTCCTGATCCCTAACTACGGATCCCTGAAAATTGATACTCCCTAATCTGTCCAGTCATATAAAAGAACTGAAGGCAGAAAACATGAGATACAAGGAAAAAGTAGACACACTCTGGGAACAAATGCAGGAGATTTTAGATCACAAAGAGGTTCAACCTCCTCCTTTACCAACCACTCAGCCTCAGCCTCAGCCCCATCAGGTACCCAGCTCTTTCCCTCAAAGTTAAAACACTCTACAAGTGGAACAGTGGAAATGGGACTACCTGATGAGCCATTACCAGCAGAATGTACAGCAGCCAGCAGCTCAAAACCGTGGCCCATCCAGGACACAAACTTACCATAAACCTCCTCAGACCCATCCTTATCAGGGAGGCAGAAGAAAGAAGGCCAGGGGAAATTTCCTCCCTTGACATGTTAAGTAATCTGTTTGATGAATATGTTGGCATGTATAGTAATAAATCTTCCTCCACAGGTAATATTGTTGAAAATGTTGAAATAACTGTTAAACCTATTAAGAGACAAATTTTAGTAATGAGTAGCCCTAATGATGTAATTAGTGAATTTTCATTTGATGAGCCTTTACATTTAACTTCAACTTCTTTAATCAATCCTTCTCTTGCAATTAAAAATTATTCTGTTTCCCTTGAAGTCTATTCCTTGCTTGAGAAAACTTCTGAGGAAATATTGAAAGATTCCCTTGATTTTAATGTTGTAAAAGACAAAATTTTGAGAGATGTATTAGTGCATGAAAGTGACAGATTAAATAATTTACATTTACATTGTAAAGTGAGTTCTTATGTACAAGATACAGCTTATTTCAAAATAAAAGAAACTTTGAATATTGTTCTTAGTCAAAATAAACATATAAGAAGTGATCATAGAGCTATTTCAGATAAAAATCTTTACCTGCATAAAACTTTAAGCAAGTTAGAACCCCTTGTTGATAAGAATTCTTCATTAAAGAGTGAAAATAAGTCTCTACACACACTATGCAATATAGGGGGTGGACTTGCTAGCAAGTTCCCAACCTGAACTCATATGTAACTCAGACTGAACTCATATTAAACCCATACTGAACTCTACTTGAACACCCACCTAAAAATGTTCTGCTGAGTGGTGTTCATCCCTGATTGTATGGTTCCTTTGTCAATAGCTCAATGTGTTTTTAATCTGTGGTGAGTTCTGGTCCAAGGTTGCGGACTTGCTAGAAAGTCTTCCCCCCATATTGTGTGTTGACAATGAGTTGAAAAAGCTAAAAATTTATTTCCAGTCTCTTAGTAATAAATACTCAGTTTATGAAGACAGAAATGTTTTATCCCTTTCAAAAATTAATGGCCAAATGTCTGAAATTCCATGGATAAAAAATTATTTGTCTGAACTACAGGAAAAACTCTCAGCCTTACCTGTAAATCATTATGGTGTAGATCAAAATGCTGCCCATAAGCTGAATAAAAATAAAGGAAAAGAGCCTGAACAAAGTAGCTCCTTTCTTCATCCTATTTCAGCCATTAAACAACCTGACAATGAGTCTGAAATCTTTTGAAACTAGCAAAAAATATTTTAATGGCCATGAACCAGCTGTTTCTGTAAATAATGAAATTTCTGAACACCTGTCAAAACTTCAAGAATTATAAATCTTAAATAATTCTAATCAAAAGATGGACCATCCCAGTAGCCAGAAAAATTGGCCTAAAGTGGATCAGTATCCTACCTTTGATGGTGACTATTCATCTGATTGGCAGCACTTTGTCTAAAGAATTGATAATCTAAAATATTCGTATAAATTGCCAGATGAAGAGATTGTTTCTAAATTAATTTCTTTATTTTCGAATGTAGCTTTAATTTTGTATGAATCTGTCTTATTGGACAATCAAAACTATTCTTGAAAATAGTGGAAAACATTTATTGAAAATTAATTTGATGGTTCAAAATTCTGACTTGCTCAACGAAGATTATATGAGACTGCTAAATATGCATCCTCCTCTCCTGAAAAACCTATTGTTTTTCTAATGAAAATAACAAAAATAACTAGAGCAATGGATCCAAAAATGGATTATGATATTTGGAGAGACAAAATTCTCTATAAATTGCCAAATTCTCTGAGAGATTTGATTGTGGCAAGGACTGAGCATGCGAGAGAAAGTTCTTCCTTTATTAATATCTGTAATGAAGCTCTACTTAATCATAGATATGAACCAAGAAATTATCCTTTAAAATATTATCATGACCATCAGAATCCTTCAACAAAACTTCCAGAAAAAACTGGTAAACCCTCTGCCCCAGTTGCACCAAAGAAATATGCAACAAACACTTGTTTTAAATGTAACAAACCATGGAAGAAAGGACATGTTTGTGACAAGAAAATTCATCTTGTTGAACAAACTGAGGAATCTGAAAATAATCAAGCTGATCTTTATGATTCCTCAAGTGACTGTAATTTTAATATTTCTTATGACCATGATTCTTCTCAAGAAGCTCTAGTCTTAGAAAAAGATATCCAATATTTAGAAAATTGGTCTGAAAATTGTGATTTTGATTTATCTTCTGTAAAAAATGCTGAAATCATCAAGGATATTACTGACAGTTAAATTTTAATATCACCCTTGAGAGCACCAGTTATCATAAATGGTAAAAATGTTGAGGTTATTCTTGACTCTGTTGCTGGAGGAAGTGTAGTGTCTGAGAAAGCACTAGCTTCAGTGGATCAAGATTATCAAAGCAAATTTTTACCTATTACATCTGAAAAATGGAAAGGTTATGGTTCTGTTTTATGTCCCATTGGCAAATACAAGCACCACAGGAAATCTGGGGGTGAACTGCTAGCAGCTCCCTCTATTTGAAACTATCAGGAATTTGTCAGGAAACTGTTGGGAAACAGTCCTGAAACTTTCAGAAATATATTTTTAAATCAGATGAAAAAACATTGAAAAAATAAACTGTCACAGATTGAATCCAGAACAATCCCTCCTTGAGCAGAGCTTAGGAACCACATTGAACATCAGTTAATCTCAGGTTTGGCAAAAGGTTGAACAACATCACTTAGCGTACCTTAATATTCAAATATTAAAATTGAATATATGTTGCGTGTATGATATAGATGCATATGCATTTGAATTTGTATGGTGGATACTTATTGCATGTTAAAAATTGATGTGAAATGCCTATCCAAAGTGTATGCATAATGACTATGATGAATAAATATGCATAAAAAATATGCATAAAATATGCATAGTGATTATGCATAAAAAATATGCATTTTGAATATTCAAAAAAAAGGTGCACATATGTATATGAATAAAATATATTAATATGCATTATGATTGAAAAATGCAAAAAAATGATGCTTAACAAGTATATTTTATGCATAAATAGAAATATGCAATATGAATTCATATTGCATAGAGAAAACACTGGCAAACCAACTTGACCAAAACTCATACTAAATTTTCATTCTGGACTAAAGGTGTGAGGGAAGGAAGAAAAACAGTCTGATGTTAGAAAAATGCTACATGCACTCATTTTGTAGCAGAGCAAATGAGAAGTGCTGAATTATGGTTGGTGCCCATAATTTAGTATGATATCATAATTTTATTTAATTGTTTTCAATATTGAAAAGACGTTAGGTCGGTTGGTATGGATCTAGCTGTGCCAGGGTCTAATCTTATTATTTTAACAATTTCTTAATAATTAACAGGTTTTAATACAAAAACAGGTTGTATTTTTTGTGGGATATTGGATATGATAAGGTCTTTTGTAAAAAAAACTTGTATTGTTTAAAAATATTCCTGAATCAGATGTGCAATAATCACTACGAAAAATTGTAGTACTGTGGGCAATAAAATATATGCACAAGCAGTAAAGAAAGGACTGAGTGAACTCTTTTTGTGCAGTGGGAATCATTAGAGTGGAATTGTGGATGAAAAATATAATTCATTATTACCATTTTATTTAATCAAAAAATTTATAATATTAAAAAGAACTATTGATTAATTGGTATTTGACCTTTGTGCCTCACTCATATTTATCATTTGATTGATTTTTTGTCACCATTATGTTATTAATATTATAAGTATAGCAAAAACTTGTGTGCCCAACACATACTGTGTGATCTTAAACCTTTTATAATATTATTAAATAAAGGTAAAAAAATATGAAAATGATTTGTTTTACAAAAGATAAATTGATATACAAAAGCAATATAAGGGATAAAAAGGTAAAATTAAAGGGATCAAATATGAAATAAAAGATTAAAGTGAAATTCCTGCCATTAAGAGCAAGTAGACATGATGGGGTGAACGCCCACCAGTGGCACTAAACTTGAACTAAAATTTCTTTTTTGTAAAAATAAAAAAAGTCCACTTGAGCTTCACCAAAACTTCAGGATGACAATTTTGCCATATCAAACAACTTCTAGTGCAATTATTGAAGAAAAATTCATTTTCATTGCAATAGAGAGAATTGATCACATAAGACTGCATGTGACCAAAAGTGTCCAGCACAAGTTTGGCCAAACTTGTGCTGGACACTTTTATGATGGAGAGTAGCTTGGGTGGAAATTTTCTTCAGTTCCTTCATCTTGTATTTCTCATAAACATGTCTACTGGTATTTGATCAGTCTGTATCTTTCATATTTATCATCCAATTAATATTTTATCACCATTATATTATTAATGTCATTAGTATAGCAAAAACTTGTGTGCCAAATGCATACCATGTGAAACTATACCTTCAATAATTTTTCATAATAGATGTAAATAAATATGGAAAGGATTAGTTTTGTAAAAAATTAAATAGAAATTTAAAAGTAAAAAGAGGAATAAAAGAGTAAAATAAAAGTCAAAGAGTTCAAATATGAAAAAAATACTAGTAAAATTCCTGCTATCAAGAGCCAGTAGAGGTGTTAAAGCAAATGGGAGCCATCAGGGCTTAATTGTAATAAGTGACCTTTTCTTTAAAGATAAAAAATTATACACCTGATATTGGGCAGAGCAGCAGGTGGATGATTCAGCTAAACAAAACTACTTCTAGTGAAATTTGATAAAAAATTTATTTTGTTGCCATACAGAGAATTGATCCCATCTGACTGCACATGACCAAAAGTGTTCAGCACAAGTTCGGCCGAACTTGTGCTGGACACTTCTATGATGGAGAGTGGCTGGGGTAGAATTTTTCTTCAGTTCATCTGGTATTTCTTACAAACATGTCTACTGGTATTTTATCTTTGTGCCTCACTCATACATATTGTTTGATTAATTTTTTGTCTTAATTATATTATTAATTATATAAGTATAGCAAAAAATTGTGTGCCTAATGCATACTGAGTGATGTTACAACTTTTATAATATTATTAAATAAATGTATAAAATTATTAAAATAATTTATTTTCAAAATTATTAATTGATATCCAAAAGCAATATGAGGAATAAAAAATTAAGTTAAAGGGATCAAATATGAAAAAAGAGATCCAAGTATTATTCCTAATATCAAAGGCCAGTAGAGATGTTGAAGCAAATGAGAGCCATCAGGGATAAATTGTACTAAATTGACTGTTTTTTAAAGATAAAAAATTGTGTACCTGTGGTTTGGATGAACTCTAGGTGGATAATTCAGCTATATCAAACTACATCTAGTGAATTTTCTTATCAAATAATTTTTTTCATTGCCATAGAGAGAATTGATTCCATCTGACTGCACCTGACCAAAAGTGTCCAGCACAAGTTCGGCCAAACTTGTTCTGGACACGTTTATGATGGAGAGTAGCTAGGGTTCAGGTCTTCTTCAGTGAAACTGTTATTTTTTAAAAAATGTCAACTGGTATTTGATCTTTCTGTGTTATTCATATTTTATTATCTGATTAATTTTTTGTCATGAGAATATTATTAATTTTATTAGTATAGAAAAAACTTGTGCGCCAAATGCATGCCATTTTATATTACACCTTTTATAATATTATTAAAAATTTTTAAAAAAATATGAAAATGATTTTTTTTCCAAAATTATAAATTAATATCAAAATGTAACATGAGTGTTAAAAAAGTAAAGTAAAAGAGATCAAATATGAAAAAGAAAAATTCAAGGAAAATTCCTGCCTTCAAGAGCCAGTAGAGGTGTTGAAACAAATGGGTGCCATCAGGGCTGAATTTGATAAAATTTAATTTTTTTTAAAGATAAAAAATTTTTCACCTGAGTTTTGGAAAAACTCAAGGTGGATAATTCAGCCATACCAAACTACTTCTAATGTAATTATTTAGCATTTTTTTAAATTTAATTTCCACAGAGAGAATTGATCTCATCTGACTGCACCTAAACAAAAGTATCCAGCACAAGTTCGGCCAAACTTGTGCTGGACACTTTTATGATGGAGAGTAGCTAGGGTGGAAGTGTTTCTCAGTACATCAGTTTTTTGTTTTTCACATTTATATTGGTTTTTTAACTTTTTTTTATCGTTCATATTTATCTTATAATTAATTTTTTGTCACCATATATATTAGTAATGTTTCTAGTATAGCAAAAATCCTGCATGCCAAATGCAAAATTGGTGATGTTACATCTTTAATAATATTATTATATAAAGTTAAAAAAATATGAATATGTTTAGTTTTTAAAAAAATAAATTGATATTTAAAATTAAAAAGAGTAATAGAAAAGTAAAATGAAAATAAATGGGATTAAATATGAAATAAAAAATACAAGTAAAATTTTTACTATCAAGAGCCAGAAGTGGTGTTGGGACAGTTGGGGACCCCTAGGTCAAGACTTAGTCTAAACTTACTTTTATGTATAGCTAACAAATTTTGACCTGAGGTTTGGACAGACTTCCAGGGGACAATTTTACAATATTAAACATTTTTTACTTCAATAAATGAGTGAAATATCATTTTCATTGCCATAGAGAGAATTTATCTCATATGACCTCATGCAAACAAAAGTGTCCAGCACAAGTTTGGCCGAACTTGTGCTGGACACTTTTATAATTGAGAGTAGGCATACAGCAAATCTTCTTAAACTCAAAAGGGATTTCTTATAAACATTTCCCCTGGTATTTGATCTTTCTGTGTCATTTAAATTTACCATTTGATTAATTTTTTGTCATCATTATATTATTAACATTATTACTATAGTAATAACTTGTGTGAAAAATGCATACCAGGTGGTGTTCCACCTTTAATCATATATTATTAAATAAAGGTATAAGAGTATGAAAATTAGTTATTTTAAAAATTAAAAATTGATATCCAAAGCAATATGAGCAATAAAAAAATAAAATAAAAGGGATAAAATAAGAAAAAAAAATCTAAGGAAAATTCCCACTATCAATAACAAGTAGAGGTGTTAGATCAAAAGTGCACCACCAGGGCTAAACTTGGACTATATTTTCTTTTTTGTTAAACCAAAGAAAGTGTCCTGATGAGTTTTGGAAAATCATCACGAGGACATTTTGGCAATATCAAACTACTTATTGTGCAATGATTGAGAAAAATGTCATTTTCATTTTCATAGAGTAAATTTATCCCATCTGACTGCATGCAACCAAAAGTGTCCAGCACAAGTTCGGACAAACTTATTCTGGACACTTTTATGATGGTGAGTATCTAGGGTGCAGGCATTCCTTATAAACAAATCCACTTGTATATGATCTTTCTGTGTCATTCATATTTATCATTTGATTGATTGTTTTTCACCATTATACTATTAATTTTATTAGTATTGAAAAAACTTGTAAGCCAAATGCATACTGGGAGATGCTACATCTTTAATAATCTTATTAAATAAAAGTAAAAAAAATGAAAAGTATTTGTTTTACAATAAATAAATTGATATTTGAAAGCAAAAATAGGAATAAAAAAGTAAAATAAAAGTGATTAAATATGAAATTTAACATTAAAATAAAATTTCTGCCATCAATGATAATTTGAGTTTTCAGACCAAATTTGCACCACCAGTTCTAGATTTGGAATATATTTTCATTTTTTTAAAATAATAAAAGTGTCCACCTGAGGTTTTCCAAAAAATCAGGAGGATAGTATAGCAGTATAAAACTACTTCTTGTGCAATGATTGAGCAAAAATTCATTTTAACTTCCATTGAGTAAATTTATCCCATCTGACTGCATGCAACCAAAAGTGTCCAGAACAAGCTCAGCTGAACTTGTGCTGGACACTTTTATGATGGAGAGTAGCTAGGGTGCAAGTCTTCTTCAGTTAATCTTATATTCATTTTAAAAATGTCTATGGGTATTTGATCTTTCTGTGTCATCCATATTTATTATTTGATTATTTTTTAGTCACCATTATATTATTAATGTTTTTAGTATAGCAAAAACATGTGTACTGAATGTACACTGGATGATTTTACAACTTTAATAATATTATATAATAAATGTAAAAAAATGTGAAAGTTATCAGTTCTACCAAAATAAAATTGATATTTAAAAGCTAAAGGATAAATAAAAGGTTAAAATTAAAATTAAACAAATCAAACATGAAATAAAGATATTAAGTATAATTTCTGCTATCATGAGCCAGTAGAGGCTTCAGTAAAAATCGGCACCATCATAGATTAACATGGATCAAATTTACTTTTTACCAAAGTAAAAAATTGTCTACCTTAGGTTTGGACAAACTACCAGGGGACAATTTGTCCATATAAAACTACTTTCAGTGCAATGATGGAGTGATCATTCAGTCTCATTTCCATAAAAAGAATTGATTGCATCTGACGGCATGCAACCAAAAGTGTCCAGCACAAGTTTGGCCAAACTTGTGCTGGACACTTTTATCATGGAGAGTAGCCAGGGTGTAAGTCATTTTAAATCATCTGGAATTTCTTATAAACATGTCCACTGTTATTAAATCTTTATGCCTCACTAATATTTATCAATTGATTAATTTTTTTTCACCATTATATTATTAATATTATCAGTATAGTAAAAACTTGTGTGCCAAATGAATACTGGGTGATGTTACACCTTTTATAATATTATTAAATAAAGGTAAAAAAATATGAAAATGATTTATTTTTTGTAAAATAAACTTCTATCCAAAAGCAATATGAGAGGAATAAAGTAAAATAAAAGAAATCAAAGATGAAAATTAAAATACAAGTTAAATTCCTGCCATAAACAGAAAAAAGAGATGTTGAATCAAATTAGCACAATCAGGGCTAAACTTGCACTAAATTTTCTTTTTTGTAAAAATAAAAAAAAAATCCACTTGAGCTTTACCAAAACTTCAGCATGACAATCTTGCCATATCAAACTACTTCTAGTGTAATTTTTTATCAAAAATTTATCTTAATTTCCATAGAGAGAATTGCTCCCATCTGACTGCACCTGACCAAAAGTGTCGAGCACAAGTTCGGCTGAACTTGTGCTGGACACTTTTATGATGGAGAGTAGCTAGGGTATAATTTCTCTTCAGTTCATCTAGTATTTCTTACAAACATGTCTACTGGTATTTTATCTTTGTTCCTAACTCATAAATATCATTTGATTAATTTTTGGTCGCCATTAAATTATTAATTTTATAAGTATAGAAAAAACTCATGTGCCAAATGCATACCAGGTGATGTTATGCCATTTATAATATTATTAAATAAATGTATAAAAATATGAAAATAGTTTATTTTAAAAATTATTAATTGATATCCAAAAGCAATATGAGGAATAAAAAATTAAGTTAAAGGGATCAAATATGAAAAAATAAATCCAAGTAATATTCCTACTATCAAAGGCCAGTAGAGGTGTTTAAGCAAATGAGAGCAATCAGGGATAAATTGTACTAAATTTACTTTTTTGTAAAGATAAAAAATTTTGCACATGTGGTTTGGATGAACTCTAGGTAGAAAATTTGGCTATATAAAATACTTCCAGCGAAGTTTTTTATCAAATAATTTTTTTCATTGCCATAGAGAGAATTGATCTCATATGACTGCACCTGACCAAAAGTGTCCAGCACAAGTTCGGCCGAACATGTGCTGGAAACTTATTTGATGGTGAGTATCTAGGGTGCAGGTCTTCTTCAGTGCAACCGGTATTTTTTCAAAACATATCCACTGGTATTTTATCTTTCTGTTTTATTAATATTTTATCATTTGATCAATTTTTGTCACCAGTATATTATTATTTTTATTAGTATAGCAAAAAAACATGTGCCAAATGCTTACAGGGTGATGTTAAACCTTTAATAATTTTATTAAATAAAGGTAAAAAATAATGAAAATGATTTGTTTTACATAAAATTAATTGATATCTAAAATAAAAAAAGGGATAAAAAGAAATAGGTTAAATAAAAGGGATTTTATATGAAATTAAAAATTCAAGCTAAATGCCTACTTTCAAGGCTCAAAAGAGGTGTTGGATGAAATGGGCACCATCAGGAATAAAATTGTACTTAATTTGATTTTTTGAAAAACTAAATGAAGTTTTCAACTGATTATTTTCCAATATTTAGTTGGAAACTTTGTCTATATCAAATTACTTCTAGTACCATGATTGACCAAATTACATCCTCATTTCCATATGCAGAATTGATCCCATATGGCTGGACCAGACCAAAGGTGTCAACCACAAGTTTGAGAATTCTTCTGGTGGACACTTTTATGATGGACAGTAGTAGGGTGCAAGTCTTCTTTAGTTAATCTAGTACTCCTCATAAACATTTCCAACTTATTTTTGGCCAAAAATCAGGTGGAAAGTTTGTCCATATCAAATTACTTCTAATGCCATGATTGACTAAAAATTGATTCTCATTGCCATATAGAGAGTTGATCCCATATGACTGGATCTGGAAAAAGTGTCACCACAATTTTTGATAAACTTAAGTTTGAAAATTTTATGATGGAAAGTAATTGCAAGTCTTCTTCATTTCATCAAGTAATCCTCATAAAAATTTCCACCTGTATTTTGGCCAAACTTCAGGTGGACACTTTGGCCATATTAAATCAATTCTAGTTCCATTTTGATAAAAAACTCATACTTATTGCAATATATAGATATTAAACCCATCAGACTGTGCCTTTCCAAAAGTGTCTACCTGAATTATGGCTAAACCTCAGTTGGACACTTTTATGATGCAGAGTAGCTAGGGCAAAAGTATTCTTCAGTTAATTCAGTATTCATAATAAATTTATCCTCCTGAATTTTAGCTTAAATTCAGGTGGACAATTTTGGAAAGCACCATTTAGTAACTATCCATCAAAAAAGTGTTCACCAAAATTTTGGCTAAACTTGTGGTGGACCCCTTTGATCAGCCACAGTAAGATGAGATCAACTCTTTAGATGGAAATGAGGATGATGTCTTGGTCAATCATGTAAATAGAAGTAATTTGATGTGGCAAAATTATCCCCCTGAAGGTTAGACAAACCTCACAAGGACATTTTTTAGCAAGGAGTAACTGAGAAAAATTTTTTTATCAGAAGGAAAATCTTTTATTAGATAGATGTCAAGGTTTTGTACTTGTGTATTATGGTCAGTATTAATTTTGAAAATGTCTGTCCAAGCAATTTCATTGCCCATCATGACACATTTTGTTTTTAATGTTTCAAACTGCGTGATACAGTATTAAGGTGTCACATAGTATAATTAAGTTCTATTAAGTGACCTCCTATGATGCCTAAATTTATAATTTAATATCTTACATAATAATTTTTTTTTATATACACCACACAATATGGGGGGCGGACTTGCTAGTGAGTCCGCAACCTTGGACCCAAACTCACAACAGATTGAACACACATTGAGCTATTGATAAAGGAACCATACAATCAGGAATGAACACCACTCAGCAGAACAGTTTTAGGTGGGTGTTCAAGTAGAGTTCAGTTTGGGGTCAGTATGAGTTCAGTCTGAGTTCCATCTGAGTTCCATCTCAGTTCAGGTTGAGGACTTGCTAGCAAGTCCACCCCCTATATTGCGTAGTGATAAATTCATCAATATTTTATTTTATTATCAAATTTAATAGAGCAAGTATCCTAAATTATTATATATGCATAAGCTTAGGTTAGATCAATTTGTGCTCAATTTGTGCTCAACAGAGGACCAAAATCAATTTCTGGAGGATCAACTTGTGCATAATTTGGAATCAGTTGATATTCTATCTATAATCAATCTGAGAATAAATGTACTTCCAATACAATTTTGTATATTGTTATAAAGTGAGAATAACCCTAGAATAATAAGAGACACTCTGGAGTTCAAAGAGAGGGGATTGCTAGCGTTTCACCCCCAGATTTTCCGTGGTGAAGACCACTGTGTTTGAATATAATGGTGGTTTTGTCAGAGCTATTTGTGAATTTGTTGAGATAAAAAATGATAATTTAAACAATTGATTTATTATGGAAAATGACATTTTAACCATGTTTGGAAAAAAATTAGATCCTGCAAACAAATGTTTTACCTTGGGCATGAATGGGAAAAGAAAATTTAAAATTTCTTCCTCTAAAAAGCATTCTTCACCCTTATCAAAATCTTGTAATTCATTGATCCAATGTAAGGGTAGACAAACAGAAGAAATGGATGTACTATTTTCTGAAAAAGACACAGCTTCATTTGGTGATCAATTAACGAATGATCAAAAAGATTCAATAGTTGCCTTGATTAAAAATTTCCCTATGGCTTTTGCTCATGGTTCCCATCTGTTAGGATTGGTTAAAGATGAAATGAAAATTTCTTTATCCTGTAATTTGAATGAAATACCTACTAGCCTTAAGAAAAAACCTTATTCTTCTTCTCCCACAAAGAGAAAAGATATTGAAGATAATATCTCAACTTTATTAAGTATGAATATTATTGAAAAAGTGGATGTTACACCTAAATATTGTGTCATTTCTCCAGTTTTGATCTCCTATGAGAAAGATAAAGCTAGACTTTGTGGAGATTATAGAGCATTGAATACCTATACTTTAGATGATATTTACCCTTTACCCAGGATAAACTCTATATATGCTACCTTGCAAGGTGCAAAATTCATAAGCTGTCTGGATGGTAATAAAGGTTATCATCAAATACCTGCTGGAAAATCCTCCCAATATTTTTTGCTAATTGCAACTCATATGGGAATTTATAAATATGTTAGGATACCCTTTGGCCCTAAAAATTCCCCTTCAGTATTCCAAAAAATGATGGATAACACATTTCATCAAGAAATAATTGAAGGATGATTAATGGTTTATATTGATGATATCATAGTTTTTTCTAAAACTTTTGATGAACATATCCAACACTCAGGAAGAGTCTTCCAGAAAATTGATGAAATTAACATGACTATATCCTTAAAAAAGTATAAATTTGGTTTTCAATCCCTGAAAGTCCTAGGTCATGTAGTTTCTGTATTGCAAATATGTGTAGACCAAGGTAAAGCTGCTGCTATCCAGAATGTAAAAGCATAAACTTATGTAAGAAAAATACAAAGTTTTTTGGGAATTCGTGGCTACTATAGATCAAGTCATAGCACTACCACTTACCAAATTGACTAGAAAGGATGTGGCTTATATATGGAATGAGGATACTCAAAAAGCCTTTGATACATTAAAGAAATGTTTAATGTCAGCTCCAATCCTTGACCTTTCATATTTTAATAAGCCTTTTGTACTATATACATATGAAAGTTTCATTGGACTTGGAGCTTCTCTACACCAAAAACAAAGTATTAATGATAAAATTTCATAAGTAGTAATTTTTTATATTTCAAGAACCTTGAGAAAGAGTGAATTGAAGTATGGTTCCACTCAATCAGAGTGCTTATCAGTTATATGGGCTTTAGAAAAGCTTCATTATTATCTAGATGATCAAAAGTTTGAATTATTTACTGATTGCAGTGCTGTGAAATCCCTCTTGAACTTGAAAACACCAAATAGACATATATTTAGGTGGAAACTTGCTGTTCAAGAATACAGAGGTAGAATGACTATTATTCACAGGGATGGAAATGTTAATTCAAATTTATATATGTTGTCTAGATTACCTCTTCCAAATGATGTATCAAACCTAGCTTATATACCTGAAGAAGATACAGTGCATATACACGTTATATATATTAGGGGGTATCAATGTTCAGGGATCCTCAATTAGGGATCAGGAATTTTTTTTGCCCGGATCCGACATTATTAATTTCGGAAGATTCTTATCCACTAGCCCCAGGGCTAGTGGATAAGGAATGCACGATAATACATTATCCCGCCACTTATACCCCAATTTCCACTCCTAATTCCTGATCCCAAACTCATCACATCCATGATGGATTTTTAAGAAAGTCACATGACTTATAATTCCTGATGCCATCCTTAAGTCTTTCCTCACTCTATTCTACTTAATTTTGGTGGCAAACACTTAACCTTTTTTTCTATCTACACACCCTCATTTCTTTTTTACATTCATGGTTTATTCCTTTTTTGTAAATATTTCCTTTGTAAATTAACATAAGTTTCTGATCCTATCCTTCCCTCATGTTCCCACCAATTCCACTACACCTCAAATCTTCCTTTCTCCCTTTCCTTCCGCCTTCACTAAAAACCCCACTTCTCAAACTTACCTCGCTCTCCATCTCTTCATCTCCACTAGACACCCCAGAACTCCCTTTCAACTTTAATTGATGCCTTTCCTTTCAAATCCACCTTGATTTACTCCCTTTTTCCTCCAATAGAAACCCCACTCCTCAAACATACCTCGCTCTCCATCCCTTCATCTCCACTAGACACATAAATAAATTATGAACCAATGAATAAAAAATTATTATATTTCACACCATTAAGCATCTCCAAAAAGTAACTAAAAGTCTGACAAAAATTCACTTTAATTTGTACAATTATATATTTTGCAAAACCATAAATGCTTGGCCTTTTTGCCAAAAATTATTTAATATTTTTTTTGCCTTTATCAGCACTTTTCCGGCCCTAATTAGGGGTTTTTAGGCTTTTTTGGGTGATTCATCCAACATAAAAGATGCCACACCAGTATAAAACGTCCACAAAAAAATGTCAAAAGGGCCAAGAGTTATCATTCATGACATAAATAAGTAAAAAAGTAAATTTGTTCCCAAAAAAATATTAGAAAATTATTGACTTGAATCTTTTGTAAGTCTTCTGAATACAAAAATTACAGTCCTGTTACATTCAAAATTTTTGAAATATATATTTTTTCTCTATAATGATGTCTATAAGTAAAGGTTAATGTGATAGTTTGTATTAATATTAACTTTTTTTATAAATCTTGATTAATGTGGACAAATTAAATATATGTTCAAGGTACTAAAGAAGCACATAAGAGGGTGGAAAGCTAATTTTTGGGTGATGAGGTGTCAATTGGAGGTGAAGAGGAAGGGAGAGAGGTGGATTTGATGCTTGGGGCATCAAGTTTGGTTAAAAAGGTGTGTTGGGGTTTCTATTGGAGGCAAACGGGAGTAAAGCTAGGTGGATTTGAAAGGTGAGGCATCAATTAAAGTTGTAAGGGTGTGCCAGGGTGTCTAGTGGAGATGAAGGGATGGAGAGCGAGGTCAGTTTGAGGAGTGGGGTTTCTATTGCAGGCAAAAGAGAGTAAAGCGAGGTGGATTTGAAAGGTGAGGCATCAATTAAAGTTGTAAGGGTGTGCTGGGGTGTCTAGTGGAGATGAAGGGATGGAGAGGGAGGTAAGTCTGAGGAGTGGGGTTTCTATTGGAGGTAAATGGGAGTAAAGCAAGGTGGATTTGAAAGGCGAGAAATCAAATAAAGTTGAAAGGGTGTGATGGGGTGTCTAGTGGAGATGAAGGGATGGAGAGCAAGGTAATTTTGAGGAGTGGGGTCTCTATTGGAGGTAAATGGGAGGCAAGTGAGGTGGATTTTCAGGGTGGGGAATCAAGTAGAGGTGAAGCAGTGAGGTGGAGTCTCTTTTAGAGGAGGAAAGAATAAAAATAATACAGCAGTATCCTGGCTAGAAGCAGTAGCTTGTCACATAAAATAGAAAATCTATTTACCATCTACTTCCCATAAGATAGGTCTAACACTGCCTCTCAAGTCTGGAGGTTGAGAAATATCATACCATTTCTGTTCAAAATATGCTATGAAATCATACAATTCTAAATTTTTTGATTCATAGATCAAAAATATTTTCTTTCTTACCAAATAGGGGAGGTTCTGGCCCAGAATTCAAGATGTTGGTGAGAGAGATTGTCTATGGTAAAGAGGATTGGACATGTCAATTAAGAATATTTCAGGGTAGATGACAGGATGGGGTGAGGGTAGGAGTGCGCAGCAAGGTGGGAAGGCTGGGATATCCAGAAAGTTGTCCAAGATGTGGTTATGAAATATTGAGGATAAAAATGTCAGATAAGAGGTGAACATTGACACGTAAAGTGTCTAATAACCCAATTATTAGCAAAAATAATTGCGGATCCCTGAAAATTGATACCCCCTATTGTTGATATGGAAGAGGAACTATTAAAATTAATTCTGGATTCATATGATAAAGATTCTGATTTAAATAAATTAGTTACAATCATGAATTATCCAAACAATACTTCTACTCAAGCATTGATAAAAACTCTTCCTCCAAAGAACCAAAATGCTTTGAGTAAGGTAAAGTTTTCCATCAAAGATGGTTATATTTATTACAGGAGAAAACTTACAAATGTCATTGTTATTCCTCCTTCCATGAAAGAAACCATCTTAAAACTTTGTCATGACATATTAGCAGGAAATTTTAATCTTGAGAAAACCATTATCTGAATTAAAAACACTTCTTGGTGGGCTAATATGTCTTAGGACACTAAATTATATGTTTAATCTTGTGATTCTTGTCAAAAATATAAAATAATGACAAGTAAAAGAGCAAGATTTTTGCAACATGTTGAAGCACCTGATTCTCCTTGGCAAATAATTAACATGTATTTTGTCACTGCTCTTCCTGTAGCAGGTAATGACAGTTATAACTCTTATTGGGTAATAGTGGATAGATTCACCAAAATGTGCAAATTTATTCCCACCCACAAAGATGTATCCACAAAAGAATTAGCTTTCTTATTGTGGTCATACATGTTTAATATTTTTGGATTTCCAAAAGCCATTATCTCTGACAGAGACCCAAAATTTACATCTGAATTTTGGATGTCTTTGATGGATATTTGTGGCTGTGAGTTGAAAATATCTACAGCTCACCATCCTCAAACTGATGATCTAGCTGAAAGAATGATTCAAAATCTGGAAGATATGATCAGAAGGTATTGTTCCTTTGGATTAGAATATAAAGACAATGACAGATTCACTCATGACTGGCTTACTCTATTACAAGGTCTTGAATTTGCTTACAATAGCACTGAACATTCTGTAACTGAGAAAAAGCCTTTTGAGATTCGGTTAGGTTATGTCCCAAACACTGCTGCTCAAATTCTCTACAATAAATTACCAAAGTTGGAACTACACCCTGGTGTAAAGTCTTTTATGCAAATGCAACAGCTATGCAGAAAACATACTCAAAGATGTATTGATAAGGCATTTGAATATGAAAAGAAAAGATGGGATAAATCCCATAAAGAATACACATTTAACAAGGGTAATTAAGTGTTGATATCTACTTTCCATTTCAATCTACAGGGAAACAACAAATTAAAAGATCCTTTTGTGGGACCATTTGTTGCTAAAAGAATGGTTGGAGATAATGCAGTAGAAGCTGTATTGTATTCTCCATATGATGGAAAACATCCTGTTTTCCCCATTTCCTTGCTTAAACCTTATACTTCCAACAGTTACTTATTTCTCAAAAGAAGGGGAAGACCTAAGAAAAACCCTCAGTAACTCACAGAAACTGCAGAAATTGATAAAATTCTCAATGATAGAATTATCACTTCTGAAATAGGTATTGAATATTTATTGAAATATAAAAACAAATCATCTGAACATGAAGAATGGATACCTGGAAAAGAAATTTCTAATCTTCCTACTCTGTTAAAAAAGTATAAAAAGAAAAAATCTTAGCATTTTTTTATTGTTTTTTTTAGAGTGAGGGAGTGTCAGCCAGGCTATCTCAGGAGCCCAGTAAATTTTTATAATAATTTATTGGAATCATAAAAGGGAATAAAATTATGTATTTAAAATAAAATATTTTATTGAATAATAAAATTATATAATTATTTTATAAATAAGTAAGATAATTATTATATTAATTTTATTATTAAGTAAATTATTTATTAAATAAAAATATAATATTTTCTTTAAAATCATGGCACATTTTTATGTATTTAACATTTATAAATTAATAATTAATTATTTATAAAAATATATTTTAAGTGTAATGATCAAATTAACTTATAATGTAATTTAAAATTAATTAATAAAATTTATATATCAAATAAAAACTTGTTATATATTATTATCCATAAATATTGGGCGCTTTTTTGACCCTTAACTGTGTCAGAAAAATTATTAAATAATTTAAAACACTTATTTATTAAAATTGTTTCCAAATTCTCACTTTAAATTAGTAATATCATTAAATTAATTATCTGTTTCAATTAAACTACTTATTGAATTACTTAAATAGTTAGAACAATTAATTTATTTTGCTTTATACTGGATTAAATTAATTACATGAAATTTTGTGTAAAAATAATTTTATTTGTTTTAATTAAACCTTTACATCTCACTTTAATACCTGTTTTGGATTATTTTACTCACACTTCTTATGTTTCAGACTTACTTAGTTACTAATTATTTTAATTAATTGTTTTCGGAACTTATGGTGGGAAAATTGCTTACTTACTCATGGGTTTAGTTTATTGTTTCATTTTTTTCTCTTAATTTCTATTTTTTAATTGAATTCTTTTGTATTCTTGTTTCAAATTATTAATATTTTTTATATACATTATTGTGGTGCTTTAGAGGTCTCCTTGCCTATAAAAAGGCCTTGAAAGTCCCCTTTGGCCGCCATCACTTACATTATTATACAAATTTAAATAAAATTTATTATTATTTTTTATAACACTACAAGTCCTAAAAAAATATTTTATAATTAAAATTACGGTTGCTTTAAGTCTGTTAGTAATTGCAGTTGAAATTTAAGCAGAATAAAAAAATACTTACCTGATCATTATCCCTGTTAAACCATTGTCAAGTCCCTTATCCACAGTTCCAAAAGTTGTCTTTACATTTATTTAAAATTAATTTCTTTATTATTTCTTTTTTAATTTCTTTTAATTATATTATTTCCTTTTATTTCTCTCTTCTCCTCTTCTTCTTCTTCTTCTCCTTCTTCTAGATGACTGGCCAACAATTATCCTGGTGATCAAAAAAACTATGTACATTGTCATCATGTAAAGACAATTTTAACATGTTATTTTCAAATTAATAATATTTTAAATATTTATGAATTATATCCAGTAACTTTCTATCAATCTCATTACCAAGGTCTTATTCCAATTTCCCTGCCTCTCCTTGCCTTTCCCCTGTAAGGCTGACTGCTGGAGCCCTGCTGTTGAGGTTTGTTGTAGTTTTTAACATACCAGTCACACTTCAATTTTCTTACTGCAATCTTTTGGTCCTCCTCTTGGGCTGGAGGTGTGGATTTCGACACCATTGAATTCAGGGTGCAGCTTTTGTTGGTTGAGCATTTATTTCCACTAGAGCTTGGTTGACTTTTATGAAAACCTGAGCAGCTCTTTTCTTCAGGTTGTTTATCTGGTCTACTATGTTGTTGACTCTTATTGTTAGGGTATTTAGCAGAGTAGATAGGGAGTGAATTTGCTCTTGTAAAGTATTTTTTGTTTTCTTTATTGATACTTGTTTTAAAAGTCTTTCCCTTTCCTCCAGAGGCATCTGTGGAGTGTTGCTGTTGGTGGGAGAATCCTGGCCCTCCATTTGAATGTCCTGTAACAGGTCTTTCAGCTCTAGGTCTTAAGCTATAAGGTTTTGCCTTATTACTCAAAATATAATTGTTGTTGTCACACATTTTTATGTGGAATTTAAATCAAAAAATTGAAATTTAAGATATTAAAACTTCAAAAAGAGTTTTATAAGTATTAATCAATACTACTGAAGACAATTTAATTGCTTACTTGTAGGTATTTGAGTGAATTTATATGTGCAAAAGTCAAATATGCTTTTAAGTGGTCACTTGATTTAACTGGTCTACAATATGTAGCCGTCTTTTTATATTTAAAAAAGAAAATTTGTCAGTAAGATTCTTTCTAAATATAAAATGAATTTTACAAACCAAAAAAAAGGGATTAAGAATCCTTCTTAAAGAACAAAATTAATCAGTTTTTATTAACTGGTTTATTATCTGAAAAGATCACAAAATTAATTGGTCTATTGAAAGACTCCCACTAATAACAATTTTTATGTTAAATTAGTGGTAAAATTGTTGATTAAATATCACAATTTTATTATATAACAGGGCTTCTTTTTCTGAAATCACATATAAGTGACTCCAAACTGTTATAATTATACAAATATTGCTATAGGAATTTTATTTACTTGTAGCCTCTTTTTGAGTTTTTACTTACTGGAAGATAACCAACAGAATTCTTGAGGAAAGGTCCCCAATTTTCAGGCTGAGATCAACTACATAGATGTGAACTAGCTTGAATGGTCAGTTTTGCAGAAGACTTTAATGGTCCTATATGAATACTGTAGTACAAATCCAATAAGTATTAAAATATAACTCAATGTAAGGGTCTCAGTAATCTAAATCTCACTAATTATATATGGCTAAAAATCTTATAGTTGGTAGAAAAATAGATTTACTAATTCAGATACTATTCAAAGAAACTATAAGTACTATTGATATGTATTATAAACTGTATTGGTTATATGTTTGATTTTAATGATAAATAATGTAGAAAACAAAACCAAAAACCCCCTCCTTTTATACACAATAACTTCCCAAATGAACCCCTTGATTTACCTGCTCTATAAATGATTAATGACGCCTCATTCCAACTAATAGACATTTCCAAAAACATAAAGAGTGACCAGTAACATAATTAGAATGGTATCACCCACCAAAATTCTGCAGTAATAGGGATAATTTATCAAAAATAAAGAATAAGCAAAAAAGAGAGTATATGCATGTAATACATTAAAATAAAAGACTAAAAGGGAAAATTAAGACTAATTATTACTCCATATTAAGGGGGATTAACGGTAGAAATTATGATGCTGATAATCACATTATACTATGTGAAATCCCCATTCAAAAATAACCAAAATTGACTGAGGAACTACTTAAAAACCCAAAAAAGGGCATGAGATGTGGGGTAACTACATGCAGTCTTTAGCAGGTTCTTGAATGTGTAAATCCTTGACAAATTTAGGCAAAATTAAGTGTGTTAGTGAATTTTTCAGTATTGTCTAGTATATAAGTATGATATAATAGTGTTATTTTATGTTCCTACTACTTATTTATAAATGATTTAGTGATTAAACCTCAGGGGAAGACTAATAAAATAGTTATACTCAAATAAAACTCACAATACTTGGATTTAAATGCTTGCTAGTGGTGGAAAATAGAAGAATAAAATATAGTTATAGCTTATATAAAGATAATATCAATTTATAAGGGCTTTATAATATATTTCTGAATGCTAATAATTTTATTGTAGTGTTTGGTTGAAGTGTAGTAATTGAATGATGATAATAAACCGTCAAAATCCCCCCTTACTTATACCCAAATCCACTGGAGTGCACAGACCTTCAATCCAGATGATGTCACTGCTATCCCTGGCAATTACAGCACTGTGAGGGCCCATCACCTCCCCATGGCGTCCACTTCAAGAATTTTCAACACCCAGACCTCCAGTAAGGACCCTCCATCACTATTAATAATAACACAGAGTCATACCATAAATAGAAAACCCAGATAAAAGCGGATACCATAAAGAAACAGGTAAAATAAATAATCAAAAAGAGATTTAATGAAACTAAAAGCATATAAAGGAAACAAATAAAATGTTTAAGCCCCCAATAACATCCCCAAGCATCCACATTAACCCAGAAACATCCTTTCAACCCATAAATCCGTGAATAACCATCCAAGGAAGTAATTTTTGTTGTCCAAACTGGGTGTATGCGCCTGATATAGGTGTCTATGCTTCTGTAGGCGTTGTGAGTCCACTGATTTCGTCCATATGACCTAAAAAAAGCAGAAAAACAAAGGTTATAGGCTACTAAGGGGCTAAAACCCACTTATATACCTAAATATACATAATATACTGCATATTTCACTGAATATGAGATTTATGTATACATATAAGCTTATGTATGTCAATAATTACTTCATATCACTTAAGATAAGTATATTATGACTCCATTAACACCTTAATAAGTATTATTAGGCAATGGATAAGCTATTTAAACTATTATAAATTATATAATAGAATAATAATTATATATATATATAATAAAATAATATATATTATTATTTTAACCTTATTTTTAAGATATAAGCTAAATCTAGTTAAGGTTATCTTATGTTAAGCATAAGAAATACTCAGTCCTAAGTACATTTAGGCTGACACTCCCTCACCCCAAAAAAAACAATAAAAAAAATGTTAAGACATTTTAATTAAACTTAAGGAGTGAAATAATAAAATAAAAAAAATAATTTTTATAATACATATACTGAATGAACAGTATTATTTAGATTTAAATTTTTTCAAGAGATTTTTAAGATCAGAGATTTCATTTTCTGGAATCCACTGGTCATATTCACTTGATTTATTTTTAAATCTTAATAGATACTCAACTCCCTTTTCTTTAGTAAGGTGTCTCTTTTTAAGTATCTTTTCAATTTCTGCCTTTTCCACTATTTCTTCAGGTTGCTGTTTATGCCTTCCTGATCTTCTTGGAAATAGAGCAGTATCATTAGAATGGTATGGTTTTATAAGAGAAATAGGAAATACTGGATGTTTTCTATCATAAGGTGCATATAGAATAACCTCAACACCATTATTACCAACCATCTTTTTAACTACAAATGGTCCAATGAATGGATCCTTCAATTTAACATTACCATTTAAATTGAAATGTAGCGCTGAAATAAGGACTTCATCACCCTCTTTGAACATTTGTTCTTTATGGGCTTTATCCCATCTTTTCTTTTCATACTCAAAAGCCTTATTTATACATTCTTGAGCATGTTTTCTGCATAGTTCCTGCATCTGAAGAAAAGATTTAGTACCTGGATGAATATCCAATCTAGGTAACTTATTAAGAGTTTTAGCAGGGGTATTAGGTACATAACCCAACCATAACTCAAATGGCTTTTTGTTAGTGACAGAATGTACTGTACTATTATATGCAAATTCTAAACCTGGGATAAGGGTTACCCAATCATGCGTGAATTTGTCATTGTCTTTAAAATTAAGACCAAAAGCACAGTATCTTCTTATCATATCTTCTAAGGTTTGTATCATTCTTTCTGCTAGCCCATCAGTTTGTGGATGGTGTGCTGTAGAAAGTTTTAATTGACACCCTGAAACATCCATAAGTGACGTCCAGAACTCAGAAGTAAATTTAGGATCTCTGTCAGAAACTATTGCTTTGGGGAAACCTGCTGTATTTAACATTTGTGTCCACCATAAAAAAGCTAAGTCCTTTGCAGAAACCTCTTTGTGGGTAGGAATAAATTTACACATCTTTGTAAATCTATCTACAATTACCCAGCAGGAGTTATAACTCTTATGCCCTGCTATTGGAAAACCTGTTACAAAGTCCATGTTAATGATTTACCATGGAGCTTTTGGTTGCTCAATTTGTTGTAATAAACCAGCTCTTTTTCATGTTAATCTTTTAGATTTTTGACAAGAATCACATGTTTCAACATATTTCTGAACATCCTCAGACATGTTAATCCACCAAGCTGTGTTTTTTACCCTGGTTAATGTTTTATGGTAGTCAAAATGACCTGCTAATATATCATCATGACATATACTTAACATTAACTCCTTCATTGAAGGGGGAATTACAATTACATTACTTAATTATTTCCTGTAATATATAAAACCATCCTCAATGGAAAATTTTCCTTTTTCTAATGCCTCTTTATACTTAATTGGTAATGTTTTTATTAAAACATTCATTGAAGCATTAGATGGATCATTTAATATTGTAGTTAATTTACTTAAGTCAGGATCTGAATTATAATTATCAAGAATTGATTGCATAAATTCATCCTCAAGATCTACAATATAAATGCCATAAATGTTAATAATCTCTGACTCAGGAACATAAGCAGGATTATCATCATTATTAGGCAGAGGTACTCTAGATAACAGATCTACATTAGAGTGCAAGGTTCCTGCACTATGTGTAATAGTCATCCGTCCTCTGTATTCTTGTACAGCTAATTGCCATCTAAACATGTGTCTATTAGGAGTTTTCATGTTTAAGAGTGACTTAACTGCACTACAGTCAGTGATTAACTCAAATTTTTGGTCCTCAAGGTAGTAATGTAGCTTTTCAAGAGCCCATACTACTGCCAAACATTCAAGTTGAGTAGCACCATATTTCAATTCACCACTTCTCAGAGTACGTGAAATATAGCAGATTACTACTTCTGACATTTTACCTTCAATAAGTTGTTTTTGATGTAAAGCAGCACCCAGTCCAATAAAACTTGCATCTGTATATAATACAAAAGGTAATTGGAAATCTGGTAATCCTAAGATAGGAGCTGTCATTAAACATTCTTTCAACTTATTAAAAGCTTGTTGTCTTTTATTATTCCAAATGAAAGCTTCTGATTTCTTTATCAGTGTGGTCAGTGGTGCAGCAATTGATTGGTAGTTTTTTATATATTGTCTATACTAACCACACATTCCAAGAAAAGATTGTACATCCTTCACATTTTGAGGAATGCCAATATTCTTTATTGCAGCCACTTTATTTTGGTCTACACATATTTGTAAGCCAGATACAATATGACCAAGCACTTTTAAAGATTCAAACCCAAATTTACATTTTTTCAATGCAAGGGTCATTTTTATTTCATCCATTTTCTGAAATACTTTCCTTAAATGGATTAAGTGTTCATCAAAAGTTTTAGAGAACACTATGATGTCATCAATGTATACCATTAACCATCCCTCAATCATTTCATTATGGAATGTTATATCCATTAACTTTTGAAATACTGATGGAGCATTTTTTGGTCCAAATGGCATTCTGACATACTTATAAATTCCCATGTGTGTTGTTATCAACAAAAAGTTCTGTGAATTCTTTTCAACAGGAATTTGATGGTACCCTTTATTTCCATCTAGGCAACTTATATATTTAGCACCTTTAAGGGTAGCATGTATAGAGGCAATCCTTGGCAAGGGATAAATATCATCTACTGTAAATGTATTTAATGCTCTATAATCACCGCACAGTCTTGCTTTATCTTGTTCATAAGAAATCAGCACTGGTGATATTACACAATATTTTGGTGTAGTTTCAACCTTCTCAAGAATGTTCATTTTTAATAACATCTTAATATTATCCTCTATGTCTTTCCTCTTCATTGGTGAAGCAGGGTATGGTTTCTTTTTAAAACTAGCAGGAATATTATCCATATCACAGGTTAAACTAATTTTCATTTCATGATCTTTTACAAGGCCAAGTTCATTTGTACCATGTGCAAAAGCCATTGGAAAAGCTTTAATTAATTCCAAAATATTATCTTTCTCAGATTCACTTATCTGAGTGCCAAATGATGCTTTTGAAATTTCTGTTTCCAGAAGTTCCATCTCATTGGGTTCTCTTCCTTTAGACGGGGAATTCGTTACTGACTCAATGTGTAAGACTGTGTTAAAAGAATTTATTTTAAATTTCCTTTTACCATTCATGCCAATTGTAAAATTGGTATTAGCAGGGTCTAATTTTAAACCACATTTAGTCAGAATATCATTTCCAATGATAAATCAGTTACTACAATTTGTATTATCCATTACTACAAAGTCACAAGTTACCCTTACATAACCATGTTGGTGTTTAAAGAAAACAGCAGCTTTGTATTTACCAATGGGGTGTAGTACTGATCCAAAACCTCTCCAATTTTTATTCTGAAGTGGTTCAAGCTTAAACTTATATTCACTATCAATTTTCTGTAATGTATTAGTGGAAACAACTGAACCAGCAGCTCCTGTGTCCAATACTATATTAACATTTTCACCAGAAATGATAGCTGGAACCGTGATAGGTGTCATTCTAAAGTTATCAGCTTGTATATCCTTAATGATTTCAGCATCCTCAAAATTCATTAAAGATTCATTTGAGTCCATATTTAATATTGGATTTTCAAAGATGGACAAATCATCTTCCAACATACAGACTTCATTTTCATCACTATATGAGATATTGCTGTCATAATCACTTGATTCTTTACTTTTTTCAGTTTCAGTTTCAGATTCACGTTGATTTTCAACAATATTTATGTTTTTCTCACATTTGTGACCTTTGAACCAAGGTTTGTTACACTTATAACAAGTATTTGTTTCATACTTTTTAGGTACTACAGGTGCAGTAGGTTTTTTCTGCTTCTCCTGAAGTGTTTTTGAATTCTGAGTTTTTACAGGTTCAACATGTTGCTTATAAGTGGAATACCTTGATTCATACTTATGGTTTAATAATATTTCATTGCAAATATTAATAAAGTCAGAATATTCAGTAACATTTAATGTTCTAGCTACAACAATGTCTCTAACAGATATAGGTAATTTGTATATTATCTTATCTTTCCATAAGTTAAAATCCATATGAGGCTCAATGGCTTTTAATATTTTGTTTAAATTCATTAAAAATACCATAGGTTTGTCACCATTCAACGGATTATACCTAGTCTTCTCATACAGTCTCTGCTGAGTAAGCCTGAATTTAGAACCCCCAAATTGTTTTTCAATAAGTTGTTTCCATTCAGCCCAAGAGTAGTCTCTACCCTCACTTAAGACAGCTTCAAACCATAATAAAGCAACATCCTTAAATAAAGAAATTAATTTTGATGTTATCTCTTCATCTGGTAACTTATATGAGAATTTCAAGTTGTCAATTCTTTGAATAAAATGTTGCCAATCAGAGCTGGCTTCCCCATCATAAGTTGGGTACTGATCTATCTTAGGCCAGTTCTTCTGATTGGATTTTATCTCACTAATCTTAGGTAAATTCAACAACTCATTCACTTTTGATAAATGGTCTTGTATTTCTTCCTGCACGGATTTGTGACTTACATTTTCAGATTTGACACTACCACCAGATGGTTTTAATTGTGGTGGTACAGGGAAGGAATGAGATTCACTTTTGCCAATGAAAGGATTATTATTATATTGATTATACTTATGATTATCCTGGTTCATCAGTAGATTGGCTGTTTCAATCTCAACTTTAGTTAATCTTTGTAGCAACTCAGAGACACTTTGATTTGTCTGGGCAAAAGATAACTTTGTTCTTGATTCAGTTTTTAATAAATGTGTTTCATATAATTTTTCTAACTCACAAAATTTGTTTGAAAGGTCATTATATTTATTACTCAATGAATCATATTTAAGAGTTAGAGACAAATGTTCTTTCTCTAATTCTTTATTACGTGTTGCTAATTGAGAAATGTTCAATGTCAAGGATGAAATTGTATCACTAGTGAGCTTAAATGTCTGTTCCTCACAATCAGTCATTCTATTCAACAATGCTGAAACAATTCTATGGACAGTTGGATTATTGTTAAAATATTCCATGTCCTCCTTTTCAATTCTCTCACTCTCCTGTGAACTTCTCATCTCACTAGTAGGTGGTTGCAACTGAGGATTAACTGTATTATCATTGTATATAGTACTGTTATTATGGACAAAAGACAAGTCAGGTGTATCTACTCTAAAACCTAAATTTCTTAAATCCTCCTCTATTTTTTGTACAGATTTAACATCAATAGAATTACCTATATTGTAATTATCAGTATTATGTCTAATCTGAGAGGGTAAGTTACTTACCAAGGGATGGTTGCCAGTCCTGATTTTTGGCGCTTTTTTCCCTTGTAAGGGTGAGCTGAGGAAGTCAGATGAGGGGGTGGATCCCTGTTGCAACTGTGGCTTGTCCACTGTTGGTGAAACCAGTCCCATTTCCATTTGTCTACCAGGATTTTCTCCTTGGAGTGAGTGGACCCTCCTTGGGTAGGGGGTTGCTGATTTGATTGACTGGGCTGGACTCCCTTTAATTCTGACATTGCCTGATTCATCTGCTGAAACCCTACCTTGCAATTGTTTTGCAACTGCTCTACTTCTTTGAACATGAGAGATTTTGATTCCTCCAACTTCAGAACCTGTTTGGCCAGTTGAGACAGTTGATCCTGAAGAGGAGGAGACGTCTTTTTGATAGTTATCTTTTTTAAGAGGGCGTCCTTTTCCTCTATACTCATGCTTTCTGGCTGGGGGTACTGTTGTCCCTCCATGGTGATGTCCTGGAAAGTTTTTGTTAGCTTTAGACCTGGTATTATAAGCAGGCTGTTCACTTACACTATCCTGGGGAGCACTCATATTGTTCAGAATGACAATATTTTATGTCTACAAAAGGAAAAAACTCTATGGAATTAGTAGACAAAAGATATTAGCAATTATATTACTAATAAAAAAAAAGCAATGGAGCTTACCCTGAATTTATATCTTTATTTATTTAAATAAAATGTAAGAAAAATTCGAAAAAATCTGTTAAAAATATAATAATAAGTTTAACTAGACCTCTATAAGGGTGAATAATTAGCTTACCAAGCTTTAGCCAAATACCAATTTAATTGGGTGTTATATTGGTGTCCAAATACCAAGTGAAATTGGGTTTATATTGGGTACAGTTACTACTGTAAATATCTAATTTTTATGATAAAAAATTAGTACAATTATTATAAGGGTTCTTTTCCGCAATCAATGAGTTATGATGACCCACTAATATGCAGCAGACCCAAATATTTGGTTAATTTTGAGCTGTACTAAGGTAAAAATCACGTCCCAAGGCTTATACTAAATAATAAGTAAAATATAAGGAAAGACCCCCAATTGTCAGTATTGTCTAGTATATAAGTATGATATAATAGTGTTATTTTATGGTACTACTACTTATTGATAAATGATTTAGTGATTAAACCTCAGGGGAAGACTAATAAAATAGTTATACTCAAATAAAACTCACAATACTTGGATTTAAATGCGTGCTAGTGGTGGAAAATAGAAGAATAAAATATAGTTATAGCTTATATAAAGATAATATCAATTTATAAGGGCTTTATAATATATTTCTGAATGCTAATAATTGTATTGTAGTGTTTGTTTGAAGTGTAGTAATTGAATGATGATAATAAACCGTCAAAATCCCCCCTTACTTATTCCCAAATCCACTGGAGTGCACAGACCTTCAATCCAGATGATGTCACTGCTATCCCCGGAAATTACAGCACTGTGAGGGCCCATCACCTCCCCATGGCGTCCACTTCAAGAAGTTTCAACACCCAGACCTCCAGTAAGGACCCTCCATCACTATTAATAATAACACAGAGTCATACCATAAATAGAAAACCCAGATAAAAGCGGATACCATAAAGAAACAGGTAAAATAAATAATCAAAAAGAGATTTAATGAAACTAAAAGCATATAAAGGAAACAAATAAAATGACTAAGCCCCCAATAACATCCCCAAGCATCCACATTAACCCAGAAACATCCTTTCAACCCATAAATCCGTGAATAACCATCCAAGGAAGTAATTTTTGTTGTCCAAACTGGGTGTATGCGCCTGATATAGGTGTCTATGCTTCTGTAGGCGTTGTGAGTCCACTGATTTCGTCCATATGACCTAAAATAAGCAGAAAAACAAAGGTTATAGGCTACTAAGTGGCTAAAACCCACTTATATACCTAAATATACATAATATACTGCATATTTCACTGAATATGAGATTTATGTATACATATAAGCTTATGTATGTCAATAATTACTTCATATCACTTAAGATAAGTATATTATGACTCCATTAACACCTTAATAAGTATTATTAGGCAATGGATAAGCTATTTAAACTATTATAAATTATATAATAGAATAATAATTATATATATATATAATAAAATAATATATATTATTATTTTAACCTTATTTTTAAGATATAAGCTTAATCTAGTTAAGGTTATCTTATTTTAAGCATAAGAAATACTCGGTCCTAAGGATATTTAGGCTGACAGAATTAAAGCACCAAGCTTGAGGTTATTAATGAAATTAGTGCATATAATAAGGGTCAATGCATTTATAATTAAACTAGGACACTAAGTAAGTGCCTGTCACCTATTTTAGCATCTTTCCCCACAGTGGGCATAGAATGTGGGGTAATTATAGTGTGAAAAAGCTAATTTTGCTAAAAATGAAGCTATTCACACAGGAAAAATGCAGGCAGTATGTGGCCAGTACACAGAAGCCATTTCTGGCATAAAAAACACCGAATTTGAAAAGTGTTATTTTAATGCATTTGAGTAGCCAAATCAGTATCCCTAATTAAGAAAAATTGATCTGTCAAAGCGCATTGTTAATATAATTAAATTTATAGTGCATATAGTCAACTTTTAAGTGATTTAAAGTGCATTTCTTGTTTTTCACATAAAATAATGAAAACAACAGCTCTAAGTCTACTTAAAAATTATGTAGCCTTATATTTAAGGTTTTTAAGATTAAGCTAACATATTACAAGCTAATATTAAGTACATAAGACTTATAAAAGGTGGTTATATGCATGTATATAAGGTGTTATAATGGCATATTTTGTATTTTATCATAAATTTACTTATGTATACTATTTGTGTACTCTAATTTATTGCTCCCATTTATAGTCCATGTGTTTAAAATAACTTATAAGTACTTTTTACTCAGTCCTGGGGATATCAAGGCTGAAAAATTCTCTGCAAAAAGGTGTTTTTGAGGCACAATATGGCATTTTTTGAATAATAATCATGGCTGATTTGGCTGAAAAAAGAGGTATTTTGAAATGGAAGATTTCTAACTTTGATACCCCCTATTTACAGAAGCCAGAAAAAATACTCAAGAATATTTTTTGCATAATTATGTTTAATAATACCTCACCATATTTCTTTTGTACAGGCTCAGGTTCTAACAGTAATGGCTAAAGTTATATCAAGCCACACAAGCTGTAGTATCTCATCCTTTCATGCATCTTCCCAGTGGTCAGATCAGAGAGCTAAGTGAAGACTATCCAACATTCACCAAGCAGAAGTGAGGAAGAACTTTCATGCAGATCTGCGCCTTTATTAGTGGTTCTCAAACATGGTAAATAAGCCATTACAAAATCTCATTTTTTTCAAGAACAAAATAGCTAATAAAAATTCCATTTATGTTTTTTACTCCTTAAAAACTTTTTTTTGATGACTATTTTCTTATTACTGAAAGTGAATTTATTTATTTCAAGATTTTCCAGGTTTGAGACTCCCTATTGGTTTGATTTAGGTACTGATTTGCATACATTTTTCCCTCATTTTTTTCTGGTGACTCCTACAAGAAGCTGAAAAAGAAAATACAGTCACTTACTTTGTTGAACATCATTATTTCCTTTATGAACAGCACCATAATATTTTATCTTAAAACAAAATTCATAATCAACTTAATAAAACCCTGAATATGAGAAAGAAAAACACAAAAAAATCCTGAGCAAGACTTAATAGCCAGGTGCAGATATATATTTTTGGTTGAGCAAATAAACTCATCTTGTTTGGTCTCCACAGTTAATTATTTTCCCTGCTCAATTTTTAATTAATTTTATTTACTTTCCTTCTAACATATATAAAAATTTGGGGTGTCTTCAGATTCAGTGGCCTTAATGAAGGGATGGAAAAATCTGGGTTAGAAAAGCCCTTGAGTCCCCCATGTACAAACAAGCTAGTATCTCAATATAAGTCTAGAAAAGTCTCTATCTAGTTTATTGGGAGTGGTAGTGCAACAGGAATCAATAAATTAAACTCATAACAAGTTCATTGACATTCATAGCTCATCCATCCCATTGCATAGATTAAAATATGGTATAATTTTCAAAAACTCTATAAAATCACCTCCAATAGATTAATCATCCAAGTACAAGAGGATAGAAGAAGAGATCCAAGGAGAAAATGCCTTAAGTTAAAGAATCAAAACAGAGAAGATTTTTCGATTAAATAATTTCATTTTTGGGGCATAGAATTTACAGACCACAAGATTTTTGAAAGAGAAAAAGGTTCTGTGTGATTCATGAAAGATGGCTATTGATATTGAGGGTACATACAGCTGATGTAAATTTTTTTTCAGATTTTTCAAAAGAAAATTGGAGTTTTGGGCTGCCCATCCCACCCAAACCCAATATGCATAATTCCTGCTTTCCCCCCCTCCAGCCTACACTTTCTCCCTCCAATTCTTTACCAATAAATTTTGAATGCTTCTCACTTTTCCATGGAATATCTCTTCATTTCTCTTTTCATCCTATTCTCATCCCTTCATTTTTTTATTTTAGTTTTTATGATTATTTCTTTCTTTCCTCTCATCAATATTCCAATCCCATCTGCCTCCACCTGGAATGTTTCACTCATATTCCATATTTCTGGACTTCCCATTGTTTAGGACAATCATTCTCTTTTGGTAAGAAGCTTGTTTTATTTCTCTTTATAAATTACTCAAAAATACTTACCAGACTTTATTCTTTTTCTGTATTCCTGCCATGAATTCTCTTGTTTTTTTTTTGGATTTTGTATCTCAAACTATACAAAATCCTTCTTATAATTCATATGGTTTTTAATTTAATAATGCTTTTCCTTCACCCACATACCTGATTATTTTTGGATTAGAGCCTTTCATATTTGTTAAATTGAATCATTGCATGACTTTGTACATCAAAATAGGCTTTGCACTACTGTAAAGTCCAAGTCCCACTGCATTGCACTCAGAAGAATCTTTTTTCTTTTTTAAGTTTTCTTCCATCATCAATTTTTACCTAGCTATTCCTCTTTTACATTTTCAGCCTTTCTCTTATGGTGGTTTATTGACAGTACCAACCAATATTCAAGTTGAAAGTACTAAGAGATGCTTAAGATTGAAAATATCTTTTTTAGATAAATGTCAATATGCAATATAGGGGGTGGACTTGCTAGCAAGTCCTCAACCTGAACTCAGATGGAACTCAGACTGAACTCATACTGAACTCATACTGAACTCTACTTGAACACCCACCTAATACTGTTCTTCTGAGTGGTGTTAATCCCTGATTGTATGGTTCCTTTATCAATAGCTCAATGTGTGTTCAATCTATGGTGAGTTTGGGTCCAAGGTTGCAGACTTGCTGGCAAGTCCGCCCCCCATATTGTGTGGTGTGTAATTCATGGTTCAATGATCAGCCCTGATATTCTTTTTAAATGGAAGACAATATAACAAAGATACTAGTGTAGTTTTTATTGATCCATCAAGTAGTTTAAGGTATATTTGTTCTCTTGAATTAGGCAATAAAGTCCATGAACATCACAAAGTCATGATTGAGTGAAAATAAACTATGTACTTTTCAATTCTCTAGTGTGGTTTGTAACATAAACACAATATTAAAGTGTGCATAAAGGACATTTTTAATGAGCTTCATTTAAAACTCAATATGTCTTGGAAAATATTTTGAAAGGTTTTCCCTCAACAGAACAAAAACAACTAAATAAAACACATATCTCTAATGTGAAATATAGATCCTAAATGTCTATTTTTTACTAGTAATTCCTCTTTTATTTTTAAATTTTTTTTTACTCACCTTTTCGTTATCCTTCACCAGATGAGAGTGGAATATCACTTGATGGACTAAGTCACACAAATGGCTGGGCTCAAGTAGGGAAAAATCACCCCCAAAGCCCTCAAAGCCATGCTAGCTATTGCTTCAAAATTATTCCAGCCATCTCTCTCTTAGAATTACCTGATGTTATGGCATAGCCTGAAGCAATTTTTTGAACATTACCTGGAGAATATTCTGGTAAATATTTATTCTTCTAATTCTTATTTGATATTAAGCTGAGAGCAATATTTTTTTTCCAACTTCCTATGATTCAAACTTTTCCTTGCCCTTCCAGAATACTTGCTCTTCACAATTCCTCTGTACATCAAGATGACCAACTGATAGACTTGGTGGCCAGAAGGGTGTGTATGACTTTATATTTACCTGTCTATTCCCCTGATCTGAATCCCATTGGGAAGGATTTCAGTGTATTAAAATCCAACTTGCAAAAATATGGGGAGTTTAATTGAGGGACAGAAAATGGGAATGTGTTTGAGACATTTGTGAAATTGGTTTTAAAACCAGCTATAATCCACAAACTTTTCCATAGTTGTGGATATGTAAATTAGATTTTTATATCTGTTTTTTTTAATGAAACTTTAAGATTTAAACAAGAAATACAAAAAAGAAACTGACATGTGTAATTTTTTTCCATATGATTTTGCTTCAAATTTTAAACTTGGGTTTCTACCAGTGTGATAAAATAGATGAAATTTTGTGCCACTAAAACTTAAATTTTCCAAATTTTGAAGTGTATTCTTCTGTAAAAGAAAATACCAGAAGTAGGAAGAGCAGGCTGTAGGTTATTATGGTCTCCCATCCTTGTAGAAACTTGTTTTCACAAAAAAAGATTTCCTTAATTAATTTTCTCTTCTCTGATAGAAAATGTGCTTATATTATTTTCAATTTTAAAATTCCTCATTACAAATTTTTAGCTACACATAAAATTTTTTGTAAGTTATTTTTAATTGTGAAAAATGGTTTTTTTTTCTTTATTTTTATAAATTTTTAGAAAAAAAATTAAAGCCCAGTAAAATCTACCTATGCTTTCTGACTTTAAAAATAAGTATAGAAATTAGTGTCTCACATACCAATATTCATTTTGGGCCCAGAGGAACTCCTGATCCAATGTAATCTTCAAGTGGAAATCTTTGAAATGTAACCATTGACTCATCCCCAACTTCTGTAAAGCACTTTTAATAGGGGGTATCAAAGTTAGAAATCTTCAATTTCATAATACCACTTTTTTCCACCAAGTCAACCATGATTTTTTTAAATATGCCATATTGTGCCCCAAAACCACTTTTTTACTGAGAATTAATTTCGATTTTGTGGCTCTATTTTTGAGTTTTGAGATAAATTTTAAATAATTAAAAATTTCTAACTTTGATACCCCCTAATATGAGGATCATCACCATCATCATTTGAAGAACACAAGAATTCCCCCACTGAGGATTTATCATCTGAACCTTTGGCAGAAGGGACCATACCTAAATTTGTATGAGAACTATGCACAGGATCCAGTGGTTGGGGAGGTGAAATATAATGAGTATTTGATTTTTAAAAAGAAATCCTCAATGTATTTCAGGCTCTAGGCATTTTTTGAGGGAATCCAAAGTTTCAAAACAATATAGCTCCTATGTTCATTGGGATAATTGAAAAATCTTTACGTTGAACATTATAAAATTTATTATGAGAATGAGTAGAAAACATTTGAGTTTCAGATTCAAATTTACAGATAAGGTATTCTGGAGAGCAAGTAAAAGAAAGATCCATTGGGTTTTAATGCTGTTTAATAAAAAAATATTAATAGAAGAAAATGAATATAAGTACAGATAAAAAACTTACTACTTCCTTTTCCTAAAGGTCATCTTTGACCATGGAAATGATGAAAAAATGATGAGGATTTTCAAGGTTGACATAAACAGGGGCTTCAGCTAATTTAATCAAATTTTCTTCAGTTCCATGTGCTACCATTATCATGCTAAGGAGCTCATAATGTTTCTTACTTAAAAAGTAATTTAAAGATGGGTGGAACATGTCATCATCACCACCTTCATTCTCAAGTGTAAGTGTAGAGGAATGACTGTGTTTGAGCTGAATGTGTAAAAGAAATGATTAAAAATAACTACATAAAATATTATAAAATGAACTACTACCTTTTGGTATTTTTTAATTTTTTGTAATGTGATGCTGTAGACAATCTTATAGTACTAGCTTTAGGCCTTGACCAAGGGAGTTGGAGTAAAACTGGAGAGAAAAACCCCTGTCCCTTTGAGAAATACCAGGTGAGATCTATTTGCTACAGCAAATTAGAGACTGTTACTATGCCCCTTAAAACACACTTCTTGACTGTTTAACAAGTTAATAAAGAAGCCTAGATTGACCACAGACCAAGGAGAACCTGTAATGCAGAAAGATCCACACCAGAAAAACAAAACACTTTGCACTTGTTTCACAGAAAACAACAATAATACTTGATGCAGGTTGCAAAGCTACACCAGAGAAACCAGTTTCCAAAGTTGAGTTAAATGAAGAACTCAGCTTGAAACAAACACAGCCAATTGTGGCCAAAAAAAAGTGAAAACTGAGTGATAAACAATGATATAATTACAAGATGGTTGTATGATAATTAAAGTTGCCCCAAAATGTCTTATTCAGTATGTACACACAGACCACCATCTAAAAAATCCATGCACAGCAACAAATTTGGCACTTTTGACAGCCAAGTTGAATAAAAACCCTCTAGAAAGGCTTCCCAGCCTTCTATAACCAAGGCGGAGGGCCTGCCTAGAGGCTGCCGGACCTTGCTGAAGCCAGAAAACCACTAAAAACCTCCAATAAAGCCCAAAATACTTAGAAAAATCCGCCACAACTACTAAAACCCTTAAAACACAAAATTAAGCTATGACAACTTTGGGACATAAAATATACAGCCAAATTAGCTCTACTTAATGGTACTAAGCACTTAACCTTAAGACTTAAGGTTAGCCCATAAAACACAAAATACAAAATTAATCAGCTACCTTTTATAAATGAAAAATGAGGAAATGACCCCTTAAAACTTAGAATATTAAAAATTTCCACAAGAAATAAAATATAGAGAGAAACCGCGGCTATTCAATGGTAGTACCCACATACAAAAGGTCCCAATATTCACTGAATAAAACCAAAATAACAGGTAATTATTTGGCCAATTCCAATTAAGACATACAAAAACAACGTCAAACAGACCAACAAAGGCCTCTGCCAATTTTGAAAGACCACATCCTCCTTCTAATTGAGAATTCCCACCTTCTCCTTCATCACATCCACCATGTTCAGCTTTCTTTCAAAATCTGTCTCTGACATGGGCCCTTACCAATAATGCATTGGCAACACTCGAATCTTCACCTTCACACCACCAGCTCATCCATGCAGAACCTCCTGTGATGTCTGCCAATCCAGAAAGAAGACTTGTTTCAGACCTGGTCCATTATCATCTTCAACAGCTTCACCTCCACCTCAACCTGGTCCATATTCCACCAGTACCAAAAGATCCAGGCCATCCATCCTGATACCCAGATTAGTCAACAAACTACACCCTTCAAAGAAGAGTTCCAACACCACTACAGCAACCACTTCCACCATATTTGGTCCATCTGATGGTAAGAAAAACTTTTATTCCTTCCTTCTACTTTTAAACTGATGACTTCTCAGTTCCTCCATTTTCTGACAGTGATGAGGACAATGTAGGATCCATTGAACCACCAACACCTAACCACTTGCCCACCATTAAGGCCAATTTACAACAACACTCCTCTGAAAAAAAACACCTTCTACTAAGCTACTTCCAATCCACTCCTGCTAGAAATCCACAGGACCTTGAAAAAAGGAAACAGCTCATCCACCAGTTCAAGACTAATGCTGAACACTTTTTTTCATCTCTGTATTCTCTTCTGTAATTTATTCTTGCCTGAAATTCTTGACTTAGACATAAAAAAAATTGATCACTTTACAGACTTTCTGAATGTAGCCAACCATAAAAAAATTCCTCAGCTTAAAGTATTGGGGGACTCATCCTCAGTTTTAAGTCTTGGGGGACTCAAAAACCCTCAGTTTATAGTCTTGGGGAACTCAAAACCTAAATCATAAAGACAGAACCAGAGATCAAACAATTAAAGACCAAAAAAATAAACTAACATTCTGGGTTAATGTTCTACAGAGCAGCCAGCTCATCAGTTACCCCCAGACTTGCCTTAACTAAATTCAGAGACACCCCCTTTGGATGCCCTCTTCCAGAATCACACCAACACCACATTATCAGTTTATAGTCCTGAAGGACTCAACCATCAAACCATCCTCAGTTTATGGTCTTGGGGGACTATACCATTTTTCAGCTTTAAATCTTGATGGACTGGCCATAGTGTTCAGTTTAAATTCTTGACAGACTTTCCACACTTTGCATAAAAGGACGGAACAAATTCCATGCACAATAATCCGCAACCACCCTACTGAACTTCCACTTTCTCTTCATCATCTACCCATCACTGATAAAAAATTTTCTTTTATCTCTTTTCTCTTCATTGTTGTCCCATCACAGATAACTTTTAGATCTCCAAATTTTGAACCATCAGACCTTCCTTATTTCACTGCTCCCAAGGACTATGCTTGCAAACATTGTATCCATATGTGCAGAGCTTGCACTTTCACTCTTCCAAATCCTGAAGTCAAACACTACAACAGGGCCTGTGATTCTTTCAACTCCAAAAAGAAAAAGTGTGAAAGAGACCCCAATTATCCTATACTGCCATCTTCACCTTCACACAAATACATCTCTAGATCTCTTACCAGGTCTCCAGAGCTTGGTTCTGCTTCCTCTTCTTTATCCTCAGCTCCATCCAGAAGATGACGCCACTCTGTCCCAAAACACTCTCCAAAATACCTGCTTTATCATCTCAAGAAATAGCCTTTATCTCAGAAAATTCAGCTAAAACAGCTTCAAAATCAGCTCCCAGGCGGCCTTCCCACCTTGTTAGGAAGCAAAAATCAGGCTTAAAACCTTCAATATCAGCCAGAAAACAACCAAATTCTGCCAGAAAACACCATTAACACCACACATCAACCTCCTAGTGCTCCCAGAGTAATGCGCAGAATGATTTCTTCATCAAAAAATGCCAAAATTTCCAAAACATCTATAGGCTGTTGATCTTGTGGTCTAACTGGCACTTCATTGAAGAAGTTAGTAGATTGAGATAAGTTATGAGTATTGCAGGTCAGAGGGGAATGAGAATGAGTGAAATTTAAAGGAAGGTATGTGAGAGGGGACAAGAAATTTTCTTCTGTGAAAGGGAGGACCCCTTGATTATGTGTCTGTTGAGGTGATATAAAAGAATCATCTTCAAACAAGTTATCAAGATTTGGATTAGAGGAATCTGGAAAGTTTAAAATATTTCTTGGATTAAACATAGCATCAAAAGAAGTAGTGAATGCCTAGGAGATAAATGAATTTAAGAACAACAGAAAAATGAAAAACAATAAAATGGAAACTCACAAGCAGTGGTAGACTGAATTTCAGGATCCCAGATGTGGACAAGGAGAGTGGATGAGTGAAAGAAAGGGGCAGAAATGGACAAATTTCCTCCCACTCTTGCAAACTGCCATACACACTTCCACTCATGTTTGTTACAAAGACCTGCCAGATGACCTCAAGAAGACAGCAGAGCACCAAACACTGCTCCCAGACAAAAATCTTTCTCTCAAACAAGAAGAATTAACTACACCTTTCCTCTGCCAGCCAATTACTCATCTGACAGTTCCATTTCTTCCAGATCTTCATCTAGAAGATCCCAATAAGCTTCCAGGTCTCCTTTTCCTGGTCAATCCTACAAACAACCTGGTACTCCACCACCAGTATCCAACCAAACTGAGCCAAGAAACAATATCAACAACAACAACAGCAGCTCCTCTGCTCCAGCCAGGCCACAGGAATGTCCTTCTTCTAGTTAATATTCTCAACACCATTTAGAGGATGACCAGGAAAATTCCTACCTCCATCTGGTTGATCCTCCTACTTCATCTATTCAACATCTTTCAAAAGTCCAGATTCTGGCCGCTTACAAATTTGATGAGTTTCCAATCTGTAAGTGCCAGATTAATAAATCCAATTTCTTAAACAGAAAACAATTACTGATCCAATTATTCTATTTAGTTGGAACCCCGCCTCCTGAAACTGCAATGGGGATTGGCCAACCTCTAGAAACCACATTGACACTAGATTACACCAATATGAAACAACACCTAAGTAAGATGTGTTCAAACATGCTTAAAGCCTTTGCTCTTCATGGTCCATTGAATTAATTTGAGAAGAATCTGAGGAAAAACTTCTTTATGAGCACTGGAAGATGTCTAGAAAAATTTAGCACACCTTCCAACACTCCATCCCAGCCTCTTCTACTTCTACCCAAAAATTACCTTCCAATCCGTTTCATGACCATTACAATCTATATACTCTTTCCAGCCACCTACACCACAAAGAACAGTTCTTCCTCCAATCCCAGAAAAAAGAAAAAACTCCAACATAATCCGGACCAACTGCCTGAGGCTTCTTCTTCCCAACATTAAATAAAAAAAGAAGTTAAAAAGAAACTAAATAGAGAGAACAATAATAATTAGCAGATATATATAAAAAAAATTGTTTTATTTTTATTTTTATTTTTATTTTTATTTTTATTTTTCCTGATTATTACTTAGACTACTAACATACTAAAAAAAACTTGAAAATAATTATACAAAATTGCCCAACAAAATATGAGAGCTCAGAAATTAGAATGAAATGAATAATAATAAGATGAAATAAATAATTATCACAAATGCTATCCTCCAGCCAACTGATGAGCTGTTCCCCTGATACCTTGCCCACATCCAAGTGCACCTTGATGTTGATACACCATTAAATAATTTTTAAATGCATTTAGATAAAAATAAATTAAGAAAAATAATATCAATAAAGATAAGATGAAATGAATAGAAATTAAAGTAAATAATAAAAAAATGAGATAAGAATAAAAAAAAGAAAATAGCATTGCCTGGCCAATTGATGAGCCTTTCCCCACCAATGCTTGCCCACATACAGGTTATCCTGATGTGGTGACACCATATAATATAATTTGTGATTTTTCCCCTCTTTACATCCTAATAAACCCCATAAAAAAATTAAAAGAAAAAAAGAAAAAAGAAAAAAATCTAAAACTTCTATCTAACACAACCATAGACACAAAAATCAAAGAAAGAAAAAGAAAAATTCTGGCTCCATAGAAGGTCCCATCCAAGGAAATGATCACTGGGTGGGCTCCCTCCAATAAGTAAAAATGATGGGAGACCACCAGTGATCCACTTCCAATCCAAATAAACCAAGATAAAGAAGCCAGTCCCAAGCCATTTAAAAGTCATAGTGGACTTGAAACCCGAATAACAAAAACCAGAACTAGGATTCAACTAGGAAAAACAAAATAATTGAAACAGAAATTATGGGGTAACTGTTCTACAGAGCAGCCAGCTCATCAGTTACCCCCACACTTGCCAAAATAAAATCTAGAAGCCCCCCCTAGGTACATTCTAACAAAAAACACAACATCCAACACAATAAACCAAAACCCATAAGCGTGAAGAGTCCAGAACTTGAAGACCAAAAGAATTTCCAGTTTAAATTCATAGAGGACTAAAACCTGTGAAGAAAGACCAATACTAGGGCTCAACCAAATTAAGAGAAGGGGTTGGAAACAAACAATCTGGGGTAACTTTTCTACAGAGCAGCCATCCCATCAGCTACCCCCACACTTGCCAATATCAAATCTAGAAGCCACACCCATGGGTACCTTCTAACACACAAATTTTCCAACAAAACAGATGCACAGCATCACCCAAATCCAAATTAAAGAAGGGTACATAGTTTGTCCTCATTTCAGAGTCAATCTTCTTCACTTCTAGTGCCTCTTGGGTAAAATCTCTTCACCTGATCAGAAGCCACTCTCTTCTTCAAGACTGCCCCATCCAACTCCTCAAAAACATAAGAACCTTCAGACACCTGATATCTGACTATGTAAGGTCCATTCCATCTGTCAACAAAATTTTTCCCCACTGACTCTCCAAACTTCTATTATACACCAAAACCAAACAACCAGGTTTCAAGGGATTCCTGAGTCTATGAGCCCGCTTCTTGTCCCAGTATCTGACTTATTTATTTCTTATCTTCATAATTCTAGAGTATGCCTTCTCTTGACATTCCTCTCTACATTCCAACTGTTGCATCCTGGCACAGAGCAAATCTTCTGTTGAGCATACATCATCCCAATCAATTCAAAGATAAGAGATGGCTTCAAAATCCACTGGTAGAACAGCTTTCTGCCCAAACATTAATTCATAAGGAGAATAGCCAGATGTCCTTTTAACAGTGGCCCTATCAGCGAATAAAACCAAAGGTAAATAATGCCTCCACTTTTTGGCACTATCTCCACACATCTTCACCAAAGCATTCTTGATAGCTTGATGGCCTCTTTCAACCATGCCTTCAGCTTCAGGATAATAAGGTGTAGCCACTCTAATTTTAGAACCAATACTTGCCACAGATTCTTTAAATTCAGCTCCAAACTCTGGCCCACCATCAAAAGTCACCAGATTCATCAACCCATATCTAAAAACCCATTCCTTCTTCAAAAACTCTGCCACATTTTTGGCAGTCAAATTAACCAGAGGCACTGCCTAAACCCAACCAGACAAATCATCTCTTGCAACAATAAAGTACTTGTACCTGCCCTCTTTAATATGGACAGCATCCAAACTGACTCTTCCAAACACACTTGATTCACCAGTAGCACATCCAACCTCTTTAGGTTTCAAGTGACTTCTTCTTTGACATTCTTCACAAGATTGAACCCAACCCTGCACAGCCAACTTCATACCTGGCCACCAAAATCTGTCTGCTATTCTTCTATAAGCCTCCCCAAAGCCTCTATGACCAAGGTCTTCATGCAAAGACTTCAACACCAACTCTTGACCCTTCTTCTGAGTCACCACTACTTGAGGATTTGTATGTCTCCTACTCATCAACCTCCTTCCTGACACATAGAAACCAGTACTTTTCTTCTTGATTGCCATCCAAGTATCATCATCACACATATCTGGCCTCTCCAAGGTTAACAGATATTCAACCATAATAAAATAAAACCCAGTCTGACCCCAGGTTTCATCTTTAAAATTTAACAAAACAACATCCAAGGGTACAACCCTGTCATCAAAATCACCAGTGTGAGCATGAGTCACTTGACCAGCCCAACCTGGACACCAATCCCTAAACTTTGTTACATCCTTTTACTTCCACTGAATCTTAGGAGAATCCAGTTCACTAACAAAAACACCATTTTCTAAATTTGAGCCATCACAAACAACAGCCCCATCTTCATAAACAAAAACATCCTTATCACCAGAATCAAGATCAAAACCAGCCAGTTTAGCCTCATGGGGGAGGAGAGAACAATCCTCCAGTTTAACCTCATAGGGGAGGTGAGAAAAATAATCTAGTTTGGCCATACGGATGAGGTAAGAAAAATCTTCAGCACCCTTTGTGCTGGCCCTAACCACTGTGACATCTTCATCAAATTCTTCAGAGTCTGAATTTTCATCTGTGGGTGGTCCCCTTGATAATCCTTCTGGCATCGTAAAAGTTTTTCCAGTTTTGTGTACCAGATCAAAAGAAAAATTCTGAATAAATGCCACCCACCTAGTCATTGGAGCATTTGGAAGACTAGGTGTGTTGATCATTTGAAACAGAGATTTTTCATACACCTGCAGCTCAAAATGCTGCCCCCGCAAAACAGTTTGCAGCTTCTTCAAAATTTTTGCTACACCACACAATTCCAACTTAGGTTGAGAATATCTAGATTTAATCTCATTAAATACCATGGATTCATACCTTACTGGCCTGACCCTCCAAGTTTTATCTTCTTGAGACAAAAAAGCACCAGAAGCAATATAACTTGAGTCCACCGCCAAAAAAAATTTTCCAGCTTCCATACCATAATCCAACTTTTGAAGAATAATATCTTCACCTACCACCTTCTTCAGCTTCCAAAAATCCTCTTCACACTCTTAAGTCCATACCCACTCTGCATCATTCCTGGTCATCCTCCTTAAAGGTGAAGCCAACAAAGAAAAATCTTTAATAAAAGTCCTGAAATACACACAAAACCCTAAAAATCCCTTGGTTTCAGTAGTTTTTTTAGGCCTTAGCCATGACTGAATTTTATTAACATTTGTCTTTTCCATAATCCTTCCCTCTTTACATACCACATGACTCAAAATTTCCAGAGCAGGAACACAAAAACAATACTTTGACCCAGAAATGGTCAAACAAGCCTCTTCCATCCTAAACAATACTCTCTTTAGAGTAATTGAATATTCCCAAACAAATCTCCTTATACCTGGGTTCTCCTTCAGCACCTCATTCCCATAATCAGTGGATGGTCCTTTTATTCCACTATCATCAATAAAAATACCAGAATGAGTAGGAACCTCATCCTGTAAAATCCAAGCCATTTGTGCTTGATATACTGCTACTGAATCAGTTGCTCCTTGAGGCAGCCTAGTGAGCTGAAATCTTCCCAGAGGAGTCTCAAACGTTTTAAGTGATGGTGAATACATGTGAAGCTCTCTTTTATCATAACCACCCATAATATCACCCAAACCATAACACACCCTCCCAGAAAAAGCTTCCACAAAGTCCCCCGCACTTGGCAGCATCCCAGATTCCTTGATAGTGACTCTATTCAAGGCTCTAAGATCATGAACCACCCTAAGATTCCCATTCTGCTTCTTTACACAGAAAAATGGACTTGAGTAACTAGATGTTGATTGTTTGTATACACCAGTCCTGACTCTTTCCCTAAAAATCTCTACAAAATCATCCCTGATAGCATCTGGAATTGGAATAGGTTTGATTTTCCAAGGTTCATGAAAAACAACAGGAATCAAGTAAGGTTCCCCATGAGAGTGCTTCAAAACACCCCTTACCTCTTCAACATATGCCACCGCTTTCTCCCTCAGCACAATAACATGCAACAACAACTTCTTTTCCTCATCAGACAACCAACCATCAGGAGCAAAATTAACAACTTTCAACCTTTCCACAGTCACCCTAGAAGTTTCCGCAAAATCAGGAGGACTCTTCACCAGAGGAGTACAGTACAGATCTCTTGACAAAGGAGGTCTCTTCAAAGAAGGATTCAAACCTACAGACATAGGCTCATTGAAAGGCCTAATCTTCTGTGCTACCTTCTTATACTTTTCTGCTCTTCCTTCAACTTGGGGGATCTTCAGAACATCTTCACCACCAGACCTGGAACAAAAACCAAGGTTTCCCCCATTGCTTGCATGTGTGGCCAAGGTAATGTTTTTGAAAGGTGTAGAAGAAACCCTAGCAGTGCAAAATTGGGAGGACTTACTTTTATTCCCCAATCTCACCACCCCAAAACTTTTCCGCATTTCCACTTATTCATCCTCACTTCCATCTTCTATATCTTCAAATCTTGATTCATCTTCTGAATCACATCTTCTAAAATTGTACTGTTTATCCTAATGCTGAGGGGCCCAAAACTTGATCTTGATGATATTCTTTCTTCAAAATTTTGTGCAGTTTAACCTCATGCTGGAGGCCCAAAAATTGATCTTGATGATCTTCAAAAAAATTATCCTTGTCTTCTTTTTTGATTATCTTCAGATTTTATACTTGATTTTCTTCATTTATCTTAAAATTTATATTTTATTTTCTTGAGTTTTCTTCTATCCTACAAAAATAACCAGGGGTTTCCCCAATGCTCACAGATGTGGCCAAGGTAATGTTTTTGAAAGGTGTAGAAGAAACCCTAGCAGTGCACAATTGGGAGGTCTTATTTTAGACCCCAATCTCACCACTCTTCAGCTTTTCCACATATCTTTCAATAAAGATATTTAACCAATCTTCTTATTTGAATTTGAATTAAAAATAATTATGAATTTTGAGAGAGAACAGATACTTGATAAAAAACTTGAAGAATACTTGCAGAGAAGAGAAACATTAAAAAGAGAAAGTTGAAAATCCACTTGGTATATCTCCAAGGGAGATGACCTACTACAACCTGGGATTTCCTCATCTTGGGGAGAGGTTGTAGCACTTGGGTGATCAGCCCTTATCACTCTAAAAAAGACATACTCTCACTAGAGCCTGAGCCACACTCCAAAAAACCAGAGGCAGCACCCACTTCTCTTCATCTCCTACAACAATCCATGCACTGCCACATTGAAGACAAACTAGGCCTGGTCTCCTAAACATCCTCTTCAGGAGATGATAACCTCATTTGAAGTCTCTTTTCATCTTCACCAGTCAATTCTAAACTGATTCCCACATCAAACTGATAATCAATTCTTGCTTGAAAATCCATCAAGAATGGTCCACCCAAAACAGCTTTTACTGTTCCTTTGGAAATATAAAAATGAACCTTCCCTGAGGCTCCACCAACATCCAACTTCACAAACTCAGATGTTCCAACCAATTCAGTGACATGGCCACCAATCCCTCTTAAAATTCCACCAATACCAGTCTTGATGGGGAGGCCCAGATGAGTAGCCTCAAACAAAGAAATCAGGTTAATCTGAGAACCTGAATCCACCAATGTCCTAGCCTCCCTTCCATTCAGAGTGACATTGACATAACCCAAAGGTGCAGAAAAATGAGTTTCCAACCCCTCACCAAACTTTTCAGCAGAATCACAAATGTATTCTACCTCCCCAAAAGAAACCCTTCTCCTGGTCAACAACTTTTTCTGCCTATCAGCCAAACCAGGACTGATAGCATACAACTCCCCATAAGTAAGGGAAACCTGATCCTGGCTGATTCATCCTTTCCAGGACAGAGTCCATAAAATTTAATTGGCCAGAAACCACTGGCCTTTCAAAGTGAACTCTTTGCTTCACTACCTTGGTCCTAGAAGATTCTTGAGGACCAGAACCACCAACAGATTTTCCATCAACAGGAACCAAACCAGATCCCTCACCAGACCCTCTAACTCCAGCAGGATTTATAAATGAAGCCATAGGGACATCCTTCTCAGAGTCAGAATCAACATACATAAGCATTGGCTCACCATTAATGTCCAATGCTCCAAAAATAGGGGGGCCCATATCTGCCATACCCTTCTACATTTTATACAGCTCCTCTTTTCTGTACTTCTTCCTAGCTGCACTCAGATTAGGATCCAACTTTGAAGCCTTAGGCTTTGGTTGGGCCTGAGAACTGCTATTAGGCCTTCCCACATTTCTTGCTTCCACATCATAAACACCAGTCAAGCATTCCCCACTTGACTTTCCCCCACAATAATACAACTCCAAACCACCAAAGGAATATGTAAATGAGACTCTATTAGCCTCCTTTCCCTTTCCCTTGCCATCATCTCCACCTTTACCAGAAGAAGAATCCTTATTAGGTAAATCTTCAAATCTTGGCTTTCTTGAGTTGAAATTATGTCTCCTCCTCACCAAGTCCACTGGAGCCTGACCATCATTAGGCTTTACAAAAGAACTATCTGGGAACTTGAACACTTTCCCATCAAATTCTACCTTCCCTTCAGACACATCCCTATTCAGTGCCCAACAATTATTGGACTTGTGTCCCTTCCTGCTGCAATAAGAGCAGACCCTAGGATCACTCCTACCAACCCTCCTATCAAAATCTCTAGGCTGAGAAGGAGCCTTATTGGCCTTCTGAGCCTCCTGAACAAAAATATGTAGCTCTTTTGTCAGATCAGCCAACTGCTCCACCACAGGGTCAACTTCTTTAGGCTTCTCAGGAGCCTTTCCCTTGTTCACACTCTCCTTCTTCCTATATTCCTCCAAATCTTCAGCAAAAGCTTCACTGACTTTTCTAACATACTTGGTGCTAGCTTCCTGGCAAGAATCCACTGCCAAAATTTTCAGATGACCCTCCACAAACTCCTTTACCACAGAAAGAGCAGGCAATTTCTGATTCCCATTAGGAAGAATCTTCATCTTATCCTTCCTTTCCAGCTACTTCAGCACATCAATCCTGACATTCCTAGCCAGAACAGACCAGAAAATATCCCTTTCAGAGTCAGAACTCTCCAACTCCTGCATATCCACCAAATAATCCACCACTGGCTCCAACTGAGCCAGAAACTTCCTATAAGTATGGAGGTTGTCCACCCCTCCATAATATTGCAATTCACTTGCAATCATATTGAGATCCACCATAGAGTACCTGGATCCCCACCTGTCTTTCATCTGCAGATACAACTTTTTCCTATCTTTCATCCTATAACCCTCCATAGCAGCAACTTCCTTCACAAGAGCCCTGTCACCAATGTAGAAGATGAATTTCTTCACCAAGTCCAAGTGAGAAGAACAATCCACAATCCAAGAAGCCTCAAAAAGCTCCAGAAATAACTTCACATCCTCCCACATAAACATAGGCCCCTTCCAGGACTTGATCCTGGAAGAAGGCCTAACAGAATCAGGAGGTTTACCATCCTCAGCAGCGCCAACAGTGCCACTACCACCACTAGAGAAAGAGGGTCCAGAAGCCATGGTCCAATAGATTCCAGAAAACCAATCTCCAACCACAGAAGAGAGTCCTAAACTAACATAAAATCCAAAAAGCTAAAAAATCCTCACCCCACGTTGGGGACCAGAAATGTAGACAATCCTATAGTACTAGCTATAGGCGTTGACCAAGGTAGTTGGAGTAAAACTGGAGAGAAAACCCCCTGTCCCTATGAGGAATGCCAGGTGAGATTTATTTGCTACAGAAAATTAGAGACTGTTACTATACCCATTACAACACATTTCTTGACTGCTTAACAAGTCAAGAAAGTAGCCTAGATTGACCACAGAACAAAGAGAGCCTGTAATGCAGAAAGATCTACACCAGAAAAATAAAACACTGTGCACTTGTTGCACAGAAAACAGCAATAATAATTGATGCAGGTTGCAAAGCTACACCAGAGAAACCATTTGCCAAAGTTGAGTTAAATGAAGAACTAATCTTGCAACAAACACAGCCAATTGTGGCCAAAAAACAGTGAAAACTGAGTGAGAAACAAATGATATAATTACTGGATGGTTCTATGATAATTAAGGTTGCCCCAAGCTGTCTTATTCAGTATGTACACACAGACCACCATCTAAAAAATCCATGCACAGCAATGACTTTGGTGCTTTTGACAGCCAAATTGAATAAAAACCCTCTAGAAATGCTTCCCAGCCTTCTTTAACCAAGGAAGGCAGGCCACCCAAGGTCAGGAAGCCTGCCTAGAGGCGGCTGGACCTCCCTGAAGTTAGAAAACCACTAAAAACCTCCAATAAAGCCCAAAATACTTAGAAAAATCCACCACAACTACTAAAACCCTTAAAAAATAAAATTAAGCTATGAAAACATTGTGACACAAAATATAGAGCCAAATTAGCTCTACTTAATGGTACTAAGCACTTAAACTTAAGACTTAAGGTTAGCCCATAAAACACAAAAAACAAAATTAAACAGCTATGTTTTAGAAATGAAAAATGAGGTAATGACCCCTTAAAAATTAGAATACGAAAAATTTCAGAGGGACATAAAATATAGAGAAAATCTGGGGCTATTCAAGGTAGTACCCACATACTCATAGTCCCAATATTCACTGATTAAAACCAAAATTACACGTAAATATTCAACTTATGTGAATTAAGACATACAAAAACTACACCAATCAAACTAACAAAGGCCTCTTCCAATTTTGGAAGACCACAATGCCTCAATTGTTGGCCCAGCCCTTGAAAAAACCTATCAAATCTAACAGAGAAGACTTTGAATCAAGCTCCTTCTTCTGTCTTGTCAAATAATTATGTCCAAAATCAACCAAGACTATCCAATAATTATTTCCATTCTTCTCTTGAAGTTCAGAAAACACATCCAGGTTCTCATCTTCATCATTCTTGATAGAAGTGAAGACATATTTCTTGAGCTTGTTCAGGTTAGAATTTGATGCATCCCACACACAAGATATCACATTGGGTTCAGAAAAAACCTTATCATCTTTTGGATTGATTGACCTGAAAGACTCCTTTCATTGTTGAGGAGAGAATTACTACAAAGCTTGACGGTTGATGTGCAAGGTAAACTCCACCAAGATATGGTAGGTTAAGCTTTCTACTTCAGAGGGATCATTAGAGTCTCCAATCTCTGAGTAATCTTGAGTCAGGTGCCCATCATCTTTAGCAGGATGAAACAATCTTTTAGAGTTATCAGAATTAAAAGGAGTAAAATATTGAATAATAGAGGTATTGAAGAGCTAAAATTAGGAAGAAAAATGTCAGCTGCATCAGCAAAAATTCACTAGAATAAATACAATGCCTTAATGAGGAGTTTTGGAGGAGAAAAAAAGTAGGATTGGAATTCAAAGTAAATGTTGAGTTCTGGATGTTATAAAATAAACTTATAAGTGTGGAGAAAAAGAGATAAAAATATTATATTCTTAAAATTATTAAAGGGCTGAGGTTGAGACAAGATATCAAAAAAAAATCTCAAGAAAATCTATAGTAAGACTACTGAAAATGAATAAAGTGTGGTAATAATTTTAGAATAACATATATTGAGAAGTAAAACTAGCTTCTTACCAGAAACATAATGCACATGCTTCAAGAAAATAATTATCCTATACAATGGGAAGTCCAGAAATATGAAAAATGAGGGGGACATTCAAGGTAGAGGTGGATGGGATTGGATTATTGATGAGAGGAAAGAAAAAAAGAGTTAAAAAAAACTAAAATAAGAAAATGAAGAGATGAGGGTAGGATAAAAAGAGAAATGAAGAGAAATGCCACAGGAAAGTGAGAAGAATGCAAAATTCATTTGGAAAGGGCAGGAGGGAAAAAGTGCATTCTGGAGGGGGGGCAAGTGGAAATTATGCATATTGGGTTTGGGTGGGATGGGCAGCCTAAAAATTGCATTTTTTTTAAATTATAAAGAAAGTTTAAGGGTAAAATAAAGAATTGTAAAGAATGCACTTAATTTGGAAAAATAAAAAATAAAAAGGGAAAATAAAAGAGAGAGAAAATAGTATTATATATTAATAAATAGGAATCAATAAAATACATACATGGGTTTCAGAATATATCTAGTATTGAGGTTTTGATCATGAATTATTTGGAGGAAGGGTTTTTAAACTAGGAAAAAATGTAGGAGGAGAAAGTGCAGGAGGAAAGAAAAAATTCACTATATGTCTACTGGTCCTTTTGATTTTATGTTAAATTTTTGTGTGTGATTCTGGTGATAAGTCTTACAGATATTGATACATCTATTTGTGTGAAAAAGGGAAAGAAAGTTCTCAACTAATATCACTCAATGGTTTAGATTAGAATCACAGACTGAACTCAATGAGGGACCAAAAAAAACTTGATGTCTTGTGCTCTTCTTTTTTTTTGTTTTGAGAATGGATGAAAGTTTTTTTCCCAGTTTTTTCTCTGTCAGCTTTTTTTTTGGTCAGGTTTCATATATTGTATAATTACCTCTTGAAAAATAAGCTCCTCCAAGATTTGACAGCTATAAAAAGATGGGCAAGAATTTGGAATATGGAAAGGGGGTTTGATGAATCAGATATTTCAAAAACTTAGTTATGATAGGAAGAAACAGAGAAGTGAGATGAGAAATTAATTAAAAAAAATGAAATTCTTCTTGAAAAATATTTATAAATATATATATATACATATATATTTCCTTCCATAAACTGATAAAATAAAATATTCAAGAATACCTCATACAAGGAAATTTAAATATCTTCTCAGAAGCTTAAATGAGTTAAAACTTACAAAAAACTTGAAGAAGGAAGAATATTATATATATATATACTTTTGATACTTTTTATCTCTTAGAGTTCAAATTAGTAATCAACTTTGATTTCATTTGATCAAAAATTAATTTTTATTTTCTATGTGGTAATAGAGATTAAATAGAGGGTATTAAAGTATGCTAATACACCATAAAATTAATTCTAGATAAAAGAAATAATATCACAATCATTATATATCATTTTTTTTAAAAATAAGTGAATATATGGTGTGGTTAGTGCCAAAGCTTGAGCATAACTGAATATTTTATTTTTTGTAGAATCTTATACACTGACTGAAAATTGGGGTATTAGAACAAAATAAATGATTCATTTTGAATTTATTATCCCTTATTCCTGGATTAAATAGAAAAAAATCTTCAACATCATTAAATTTAGATCTAAAAAAATCTAATGGAAGATACCTAAATGCAAATATGATTATTTTGGTACCCCTTAATATGTTTGTAAAAACTTTTTCAATATCTCAATGATCAGGTATCCATAAAATTTTTGATTCCTATTTTATCTTTATATTTTTTTGAGCACATAGATGAGCTGTATATTATTGAGTTCTTTGAAGATGTATGGGAATATAATTTAGGTACACTTTCTTCCACATTTTCACTAAAAGAAAGGTCATGAAATATACTCTAGTGGGTGGGGTGGAGGTAAACTAAGATTTTTTCATTAGGGCTGTATTTGTAATATTTTTTCTGATTTTTTGGGTTTTAAGTATATTGTATGCTCTTATTTTGAGGATGGGTTAATATCACCACAAGAGAATTGAGGGAGTAACTTTCAGGAAAGTCTTCCACAGAAACTTTTTAATTTCCAGGGGACTTTCTAGAAATTTTCCCTCACTTTTACCATGATGAAAAAAAGGGGTCTCAAACATTAGGAGTTGTCAAAAATTATCAAATATGCCTGGAACTTTAGTCTAAAAATTCCAATACAAGATGCCATCATAAAGGGCTGACTTGGGGTTAAACATGTCAAACATGAGGTCAAATACTTCCTACTCTTGCACCATTTACTCAAGCACAATTCAGCCACCAATACATATATTCCCCCAATCCACTATGCATTAAATCTCTGCACCCTCACCCCCACATCATCATGTTTTATTTTTTCATCATCAAAATAACTGACTCAATTTTTTATATTTTTGATTATATTACCTTGATATTTTTTCTCAATTTATTTTCTTCAGTTTAGCCACTCTTACATTTGTAATTCATTTCCAACTCATCAAGTGAAGGCTTGGACTCTTAGTCTCAATAAGATATTGAATGAAGCAAAAGCTTGGATTCTTGAGTGAGCTGGACAGCCTGTAAATGTTGAAGGTGTACTGAGAACTCTTTACAGGTTTTATGTTTAATCCTTTCCTCCTGATCCCCTGACACATAATTTTTATTTTTATCAATCTGTGCACATCAAAATTCTCTCATCAATAAATCCACAATTTTCAACATAGGAATTAGAAAAGCTGTGTGAGAGGCTCCCTTTGGTAGTATAAGAAACTAATTGTTCAAATTATGGATTTCATTCATAATTTGTATCTCTGGAAGTCTTGAGCTAATGTAAGAGGCTCAATTTTCAATGTGAGACTCAAATGTTTCAAATTATGGATGAAATCTTAAATTTTCACTGTTGGAATCTAAAAATAAGTGCAAGGGGCTTGCTTTTGGAATATAAGATTTCAATAATAAAATTTTTTGGATGAAATGCATTATTTGTACCATTGGAAGTGGAAAACCAGTATGAGAGACTTGATTTTGGAGTATAAATGTTAAATAATTCAAATTATGGATAAAATCCATTATTTGCACCATTTGAAGTGAAAAATGGGTGCAAGAGGCTCACTTTTTTAGTATAAGAGTTTAATAATGCAAAATATGGATGAAATATATTATTTGCACCATTGGAAATGGAAAAGAAGTGCAAGAGGCTTTCTTTTGGAGTATTAGGGTTCAATAATGAAAATTTTGGATGTAATCTATAATTTTCATGATTGAAAGCTTCAAATAAGTCTAAGAGGCTTAATTTTTCAATTTAAGAGTTCAATAATTCAAATTATGGATGAAATCCATGATTCAAAACATGGGTTGTTACAAACTAGTGTGTGGGGATTGTTTTTGAAATGTAGGATTTTTTCAGCCTGGATATCCGCAGGACTGAGTTAAAAGTACTTATAAATTATGTTAAACACATGGACTATACATGGGAACAATAAATAAAGGCACACAATCTGTATACATAAGTAAAAATTATGATAAAATACAATGTATGCCATTATAATATGGTTCTTTTGTTAGGGGAAAGTACTTTGATTTCTAGGCCTTTGAAAATGCTTGAAGTGGACCCCATGAGGAGATGGGTGCCCTAAAAGTGCTGTGATAGCTAGCAATAGCAGTGTAGAGGGTCTAGGGAACAAGAGGCGGACACCAAGAATATGTAGGTATATAAGGAAGTTGTTTTTGGATATTATTCTACATTATTTACTTCAACTTTTAAATATATAACCATAAAAATAAAAATCATATTCACTAGTACTTTAAAAGTCTTTAAAAATTGTTTTTAATTATTAGTTCTTTTTTTTCTACCAACTTCAAACTTTAAAACATTTAAATAAATAAGATTCAATTACTGAGACTATTATATTGAATTTTTTTAATACTTTTTTTTGAACTAGACAACTACAATTAATACTGGACTATTAAAATCTTCTAGATAACTAACTAATCAAACTATTCAAATATTTAAACCTGAACTTAGCCTGTCAATTGAAAGCCTTTCCTCAAGAATTCTGTTGTTCTATCTCCAGTAAAATTAAGTACTCAATAAAGGCTATAGTATATATAATTCCAAAAATTTGGATTAATTAAAAAGGTATGGGTCACTCCATATAAGTGATATAAGAAAAAGAATCCCATTTTATTTTAAGGCTGATTTCAAGTACAGAGACATGTATAGCTTGATTAGTCAGTTGTCTAGAAAATTTTAATGGTCCTACATGAATACTTTAGTACAAATCCAATAAGTATTAAAATATAATCAATATAAGGGTTTCAGTAATTTTAATCTCACTAATGATAAATGGTTTAAAATCCATTGTTGGAAGAAAAATAGAGATAATAATTCAAACACTATTAAAAGACTTTAAAAGCACTAATTAAATGTATTGTAATTGTAATGATAAAGAATGTAGAAAATAAGACCAAAAACCCCTCCTTTTATACCCAATAATTCTCCAATGTCTAACCCTGGTTTACCAACCCTATACACAGCCAATGATGCCTCAATCTATATAGTAAACATTCCCATCAACCTAAGGAGTAACCAATTACACAAATAGAATAATATCACATGTCAAAATCCTGGAATAATAGGGATAATCTGTCAAAATAAAAGAATAAGCCAAAAAGAGAGTATATGAATGTAATAACTTAAAATTAAAGGCTAAAAAAAGAATGAAAATCACTGAATATAAAACAAAGTTAAGTGGGCTTAACAGTAAAAATTTAATGTCTAATTATTACAAATTACTACATGAAATCCCCATCCAAATATGACCAATCACTACGCAATATAGGGGGTGGACTTGCTAGCAAGTCCTCAACCTGAACTCAGATGGAACTCAGATGGAACTCAGACTGAACTCATACTGAACCCATACTGAACTCTACTTGAACACCCACCTAAAACTGTTCTGCTGAGTGGTGTTCATCCCTGATTGAATGGTTCCTTTATCAATAGCTCAATGTGTGTTCAATCTATGGTGAGTTTGGGTCCAAGGTTGCGGACTTGCTAGCAAGTCCACCCCCCATATTGTGTGGTGAATGTTCACTGAGAAACCACTGAGAGACCCAAAATAAGATGTGAAATGTGGGGTAACTGATGTTGTCTCTTGGGAGGTGCTTGAATGAGTAAGTCTTGACTAAATAGGCAAATTTAAGAGTGGTAGTGAATTAAAGGCGCCAAGCTTGAGGTTATTAATTAAATTAGTGCTTATAATGAGGTCAATGCACTAATAATGAAATTAGGACACTAAATAAGCACCTTTTGCTTATTTTAGAATGTTTCCCCATAGTGTGCATACAATGTAGGGTAATTATAGTGTGAAATTAATAAATTTGCTAAAAATGAAGCTATTCACATGGGAAAAAGATATGCAGTATGTGGCCAGTACACAGAAGCCATTTCTGGCATAAAAAACACTACATTTGAAAAGTGTTATTGTTATGCATTTGAATTAGCTAAATAAATAGTTCTAATTAAGATAAATTGATCTTTCAAGGGGTATTTTCAAGATTATTATACTTATAGTGCATATATTCAACTTTTAAATGATTTAAAGTGAATTTCTTATTTTTTCCATAAAATAATGGAAACAACAGCTTGAAGTCTACTTAAAAATTATGTGTTCTTATGTTTAATGTTCTTAACATTTCCCTAACGTATTCCAACTTAATATCAAGTATACAAGACTTATAAAATTAGAATATATGCATGTATATAAGGTATTATAATGGAATATATTGTATTTAATCATTAATTTCACTTATGTATACATCTTTTATACCTTTATTTATCTTTCCCATGTGTACTACATGTGTTTAAGATAATTTATGAGCAATCTTACACAGTCTTTTGAATATTTATGTACTTAATATTAAGTTGTAACATGCTAGGTTAATACTAAGAGCCTTAAATATAAGGCTAAATAATTATTAAGTAGACTTAAAGCTGTTGTTTTCATTGTTTTATGTGAAAAACAAGAAATGCACTTTAAATCACTTAAAAGTTGACTATATGCACCATAAATTTAATAATATTAAAAATGTGCCTTGACAGATCAAATTACCTTAATTAGAACTATTTATTTGGCTACTCAAATGCTTAAAAATAACACTTTTCAAATTTGGTGTTTTTTATGCAAGAAATGGCTTCTGTGTACTGGCCACATACTGCCTGCATCTTTCCCATGTGAATAGCTTCATTTTTAGCAAATTTATCTTTTTCACACAATAATTACCCCACATTCTATTCCCATTGTTGGGAAACACACTAAAATAGGCAACAGGCACTTATTTAGTGTCCTAATTTAATTATAGGTGCATTAACCTTATTATATGCACTAATTTCATTAATAACCTCAATCTTGGCACCTTTAATTCACTAACATGTGTAAACTTGCCTAAATTAGTCAAGGATTTATCTGTGCAAGCACCTTCCAAGGAATGCATGTAGTTACCCCACATCTCACACCCTTTTTGGGGTTTTTCAGTGGTTTCTTAGTCAATATTTGTCAGTGTATGCTAGTATCTAAGTATGATTTAATAGTAAATATTAATGGTCCTACTACTTATTGATAAATTATTTAGTGATTAAACCTCAGGGGAAGACTATTAAATTAGTTATTCTCAATAGAAACTCACAATACTTGGATTTATATGCGTGCTAGTGGTGGAAAATAGATCAATAAAATATCATTATAGCTTATATAAAGATAATATCAATTTATAAATGCTTTATAATATATTTATATATTATAATAATTTTGTTGTAGTGTTTAATTGATGTGTAGTAAGTAAGTGGTGTCTAATAACCCATCAAATCCTCCCTTACTTATACCAAAATCCACTGGAGTGCACAGACCTTCAATCCAGATGATGCCACTGCTATCCCCATCAATTAAAGCACTGTGAGGGCCCATCATCTCGCCATGGCGTCCGCTTCAAGCAGATTCAACACCCAGACCTCCAGTAAGGACCCTCCATCACAATTAATGATACCACAGACCCATACCATAAATAGAATAAACAGATAAAAGCGGATACCATAAAGAAACAGGTAAAATAACTCATCCAAAGAGAATATAATGAAACCCAAAGCATGTAGAGGAACCAAATTAACTTTTAAAGCCCCCAATAACATCCCTAAGAATCCATATTAACCCAGTAATGATCTCCCAACCCATAAATCCGTGAAAATCTATCCAAGGAAGCAGATTAAGATGTCCAAACTGAGTATATGAGCCTGAAATAGGTGTATATGCTTTTGTAGGCGTTGTGAGTCCACTGAATAAGTCCATATGACATAAAATAAGCAGAAAAATAAAGGTTTTAGGCTATTAAGAGGTTAAAACCCACTTATAGACCTAAATATACATAATATAACTACATATTTCACTGAATATGAGGTTTATGTATACATATAAGTTATGTATGTCTATAATTACTTAATATCACTTAAGATAAGTATATTATGACTCCATTAACACCTTAATAAGTATTATTAGGCTATGGATAAGCTATTTAAACTACTATAAGTCATATAATAGTGTAATAATTATATATATATGTATTATAACCATATATATAAGTGGTCTAACCTTATTTTTAAGATATAATCTTAATGTAATTAAGGTTTTCTTATTTTAAGCATAAGAAATAATCAGTCCTAGGGATACCTAGGCTGACAATATTGGTTTTTTTTGGATGGGGATTTCACATAGTATATTATCATAATTAGCCCCATAATTTCCACTGCTTATCCCCCTTAATATTGTTTAATTTTTAGTGTTATTCTTTCTTTTTTAGTCTTTTTTTTTAAATATCACATGCATATACTCTCTTTTTTGCTTATTTTTTATTTTTGATGGATTATCCCTATTACTCCAGATTTTTGGTGGGTGATATCATTCTAATTATGTTATTGGTAATTCCTTATGTTTTTGGAAAGTTTTATTAGCTAGAATAAGGCATCATTAGCTGTGTATAGGACTGGTAAATTAAAGGGTTCACTGGAGAATTATTGGGTATAAAAGGAGGGGGTTTTTGGTCTTGTTTTCTACATTCTTTATCATTAAAATCAACATATAAAACCAATACAATTACAATACATATCAATAGAAATTATAAGGTCTTTGAATAGTATCTAAATTATCACATCTATTTTTCTACCAACTATAAGATTGTAACCCATATATATAAATAGTGAGATTTAAATTACTGAGACCTTATATTGAGTTATATTGAAATAATTATTGGATTTGTACTACAGTATTCATATAGGACTATTAAAACCTTCTAGACAACTCACTATTCAAGACGTTTCACATCTCTGTACTTGAACTCAGCCTGACAGATTTCAATAATACAAATTATGGATGGTATTCATGAGTTGCACCATTTAAAGTTGTAAACTAATGTGGGAGGCTTTCTTTTGTAATGAGAGAGTCACTGTCATCAAAATTTTCAGGGGCAGGTATATTGGAACAATTCCCTTCAGCAGAGCATATTTAATTTAAGTCAAGCTCAAGTTTTATTGTCAAAAGAAAAAATATCTGCTATTTGAGTATCCCACTATGAAAGTTCATTCAGATGGGCTGTGTATGATGTTAAGGGTGACTTATAACTTTCTGCACAGTGTACTGTGCATATATGAATAAGTGCCTAAGGATTAGGTAAAAAAAGATTAAGTTGTGGGTATGTGTATACCTGGTGCTGACTAATCAAGATAAGGATATTGAGTTCTTGGAAGGCTTGGATGTACCCAACAGATAGCATGTTTGAAAAGAAACAGGCTGTTGAAATATGCCACTTATCCACAGGTGTACATCAAATTAAAATGAATTACATTGTACCTTTTTTGTTGCATGCCTTACTGGTGTATATGGTAATGTTTGACACCCCCTTTTGTAATTTAAATTAAGAAATCTGGACCCCCTACTAGGATAAAATGCATAAGGAGGTATTGTTATTTTTTGACATGAAAATCTAAGAAAAAAAGTTAGAAAAAAATAAAATTTATCATATGTTAGACTTAAAAAATTGAAAGGAATGTAATTTTAACATTCGACAAATAAACATTTATGCACTTATATGCATGTAATTTAGGTTAAAAACATGATATCAACAATGTACCAGATTTCTATAGTACTAGTTTACATTTCGGTATCAAAAAATGACACAGTAATAAAATTTTCTTGTGCATAAAAGCTATCTGGTGAAAAAAAGAACCAGTACTCTTTAAGCAGAAATAAACTCTTCAATTCTTTTTTTCAAAGCTCTATTTCAACTCTAAAAGACCTACCTAGTGCTTTATAATTTATTTAAATTATTTGTATCTCTTCTTCATCTACTTGGAGTCACTAAAAGGCACAAGTCTATCAGCTCACCAAAGAATACTGAAAATGTTTCACTCCTTGTGAATATTCTGATTACTATTGTGTTCATAATACAGAAAGTAAGCAAAAGAGTGTAATGTATCACAGATTTTTTTGGTGCCATTAAAGATGTGATGTCCTTGATGTCAATCCAAACACTTCAAAGAAATTTACATCATCATAATTTTGTACACATGAAGAGAAAAAGAAGATAAGGTAAGATAAATATCAACAATTTTTGTGATGGATTTTATAAAGGAGCTAAAAAAATTACATAATGAAATGAAATCTCACAGACTATCAAGAATAACTGAATCAGAAAGTTCTCAAACTATTGATATTGAAGTTGAATTTGAATAATCAAGTGATAAAAATATTTCTAGTATTGAGCCTTGTGAGTTTAGAGATTTCCGACAAAATATAAAACTTAAACTGATCACCAAACATAATTTAATAGCTAGGCTACATCCACAACATATATGTGATTCTATCATAGGAAGTAGTTTTAAGTGCAAGGATGTAGAGTAGATTTGGAATATAGAGACTAATCTTTGAGTCTAATTAATTATCTAGAAACAATCACAAAAAAAGTGGGTTAGTCAATTTTCTAGTACAGGATCAGTTAGAGAAAGGAAAAAAAATAAAAGAAATCAACCAATGAGGAAGATAAAAAATCTACTTGGGAGCAGAAAAAGAGTATATGAAATTAGAATGATCAAAGGAACTTGTGAGGGTAGTTAATGAAACTTTTGAGTGTATGATATCAGAAGTAGGAAAAAAGTTGTTAGAGATTAGTTAACTAGTAAGCAATGAGTATATTGAACAATTTGATGATGTATGAAAAGAGATAAGGTTAATTTTCAAATAATTTCAAAAAGATATCAAAGAAGCAATTCAGAAGGAATTATCCATGTAGTAATAGTTGATGAAAACCAATTGAATTTCTAAATAATTAATAATAAAATATTAAATTAAAACTAAATATCCCAATGTGCTAGTGTGATTGGAAGAATTTTTGCCCTTATGTCAGCAGTTTGAGAAATAGAAGTGTTGGATATAGTGGGAGGTGGGTTGACTTCTTTATCTTCATACAACTATAACCATTGATCTTTGGGGTCAGTGAGTAGGTTATGAAGTATAGTGCAACACAGAATCAGGTTGATCACTGCCTCCATTTTAGTTTTTTTTTCTGGGAGGATTTTTTAATTCCCTTATACTAGCAAAATAACATTTCAAGATTCTGATAGAATGTTCAATATGGACTCTTGACTTTGCCAAATGATTGTTGAACTTCGAATTTTGACTGTCTTCTGAGCCTGGTCCCCAAAAAGCTGTGAGTACATACCTTTCATTCACATAATTAGAATCCTCCAGAAGATACTGATCTTCATTGAAGAATCTCTTGAGTTCTTTTGAAATTTGTATTCTTTGGAAGGCATACAAATCATGACATGATCCAGGATAACCAGAAAAGAAAGATATGATTTTTTTGTGGATGTCCCATATAAGCTGCACATAAATTGAATATCTATAGAGAAGATATATTCATTTGTGTTACTATATAGAAGAATGAATTAAATTATTATATAAACTACCTCTTTTTTTGGTCAAAGTGATTGTTTCCACCTTGAGCAAGTTTCTGACTCAAAGGAATAGTTGTACCATCAACAAAACCAATACATTCTGGGAAACCCTTTGCTTGTATAAAATGAGATAATTCAATCCCCTCTTCTTTTGTTGGCCAGGTGAGAAGATGAGATTACAAATAGTTGATAGCAGTGATACATTGTTTTGTATAGCTTTTAATTGAGCCATAGCCTAAAGAGAAGAAATTTTCTAAAAATTTCAAGGTAGCTCCATTACCATTGGAGCCCAAACAACATAGTGTGACAGCCAATTGAATTGAAGGATCACATTGTTGTTTTTGAGAATTGTTGTGAAACATGGGGTGGTCCTGAATAAGCTCAACCAATTATAGGAAATATTCCTGAGAAGTCCTGAATAGCTGTCTAAAACTAGGCACAGATAGATTAAGAAGTGTTTGGATGGTGTACATGGGGATATGAAATACTTGGGGCTTTCTTGGAAGAAGGTAATGTGTCCTGGCCACTTTTGATAAAAAAATAAAATCTTCTTCAAGATCAGAATCAGAGTTCAAGAGCAGATCAAGAGCTGTAAAAGTCATTGCTTGATGTAATTTATCATGATTTGAGAGTGAGGAAGGCATTACTCTTACATGGTATAAAAATGTTAATGTTGTACAATGCTTTGAGTTATGAAGTGTTATGCTTCAGAGCTCTGTGCATAAATGGGATGATGCTGACAATCAGAAAAATGTGACTTTATGGTGAAACTTGCACTTTTGGTTGAGAAAGAGTGAAATAAGTCACTTATATTACTTTTAAAATACACTAGGTTTGGGGCTAGTGTGTTTCCAAAATCTGCACTTAGACAAGTGCATATTTGGCCAAGCTTAAGTGTGGATTTGTCAAAACTGCCACCCCCATTATTACAGGTTATTAAAGTACTCCAATCTTCCATTAAATAAATCACATATAAAAAAATGACATACCCCAATGATGTTCTTCTTTTAAATTTTAAATTTATTTATTTTTTTGACTATAAATGGGATAGTTGGTGTGGGATGTATCAAAGCCCTAGTTTAATCAGATATTTATTTTTTGTGTGCAATCTGCTATAATGACTGAAAATTGGAGTATTAGAGCAAAATAAATGGTTTATCTTGATTTTCTTATCCACTAGCCCAGGAACTAGTGGATAAGATTCTTCTGCCATCAATAATGCCAGATCCAGGCAAAAAAAAAGAGCAGATCCAAAATGATAGAAGCAAGTACTTTGATGCCCCCTATCATTATTATTATTTTCTAGCTCATTTGGTCCAGAAAGGTAAATCATTCTATAAGGGTGATTAATCACATCATTTCACCACAAAAAATCAAGAGGCACCTGTTAGCAGGTGCCTATCCCTATATCCAGTTTTGATTTAAGAGTAAATTTGATTTGATGTTGCATGAGCTAGTGTGCTCATTGTTCAGTGCAGTCTTTCCAGAAGAATTACAGCTGAGCTGAAATTGAGTTAAGTCAAAGATAGGGATTGGCACCTGCTATCAGGTGCCCATATTTTTTTTCTGGTGTTTGCATGTCAAAATAGATGAGACAAATTTAGAAAAACAATACAAGAAACACTCCTATTTAAGTGGAATGTATATCTTAAGAAATTTACCTAACTCTGGCAGAAGTTCATTAACCTTGAGCCATAGAGAATCAATTGATTCTCTCTTCATTTCACCACTGTAATCTAAAATTTTACTGGTTCTTATTAACAAAGTATTTGCAGCCGATCTAAATCCAAAAAGTGATTTGTGAATTATTTGACAAAAATAGGTATGCCCAGTTATAAGAGGCCTCTATAAATTGGTATTCAATACTTAAAATAGAGGAATAGAAAACTCTGATTGATGTTGAACAAGGTCCTGACTAAAAACTCAAAAAAGAGTTTTTTGATCTAATTGCAGTTTTTTTTCTTGTGAGGGATAATGAATACTTCATCACTCAGTTTATCCAACCAGTCACTTTTTCTTGTCACAATACGTAACAAATCATTTAATCTTGCCTTTAAAGTTAGACAGAATGTCCGGAAATACTAAGATTGGAAACAAGAATTGAATAAGCAAAAGAGATATCAATAGCCAACAGAAGACTTACAAGAACCATTTGGAGATACTAGGATCAATAGGAGCTGGCTCCAATGGGGAATCAGCAGGAACATCAGCAGTAGGAACCTTGTAAGGAGAACCTTCTACAGTTGTGTTGGTACTATGAAGAGTAGATAACATAGTATACGATCATCAGTCTGCTCATATGTAAGTAGGAAAGAAAGAGGCGACAGCTTACAGCGAAATTCCGGGATATCCGTCTTTCATCAACCTTTTCCAAGCTTCATGGCATTCTAAAATAATATCGGTAGCATAATTCTTGTGCTTGGCCTCACCAGAGAAGGCAAACTATTGAAATAATGTTGAGAAAGATGTGCTGCACAAATAATTGTTTTTAAAAGAAAATTTCCTACTTGATTCTCTGGCTTTCCATCGGGGATCTTATAGATTCGAAACCATTCATTTGTGGCTCTGAAAAAGTGTCAAAATTAGATTATGTGAAAATTGGAAAATAGAAAAAATTAAAGAACCTGACGAGACCGGGCAAATGTCTTTCAACATCCTCGATATCATTTAATTTTGAAGCTAAAGGATCGGTTACATCTACCACCCTAAGCAAGCAATCAAGCAAAATAAAAAAGATTTGAGTTAAATCCCATAAAGAATCTTAATCAGCAATTGAAAGATTCAGCAAGTGAAAAAAAAAAAAAGACTCACAAAACTTTCCAGTCGGTTTCGCCCTCATCTAGCAAAGCCATAACGCCCAAAACTTTGACTTGCTTCACTTGACCAGGGTAACCCACCGCTTCACCAATCTCACAAACATCTAAAGGATCATTGTCACCTCTGGCTTTAGTTTCAGGATGAGTATGATTTGGATCCTCCCAGGTCTAAGATGATAAAAATGAAATGAGAAACAAGGATGAATTACACAAAACCTGACCGAGCACATGGCGTTAAAAATTGAACAATGAAATTAATTCAACCCTACACACCTGAGGAAAAGCGCCATAGTTCCAAATATAGCCATGATGAGGAAAACAATTTCTGACAAACCTCAGTTTACCTTTTTTGGTATCTTGAAGAATGGGGTTAAAAGGTTCAGTTTTTGAAATTTCCATTTTTGCATTAGTCCATCTTGGAACCTCGACAATCATATTCAAAATGGTTCCAGCATCGTTAGCAAAAAGAGGGATATCGTGGAAGGCAGAGACGGCCTTTCCATTTATTTCTGAGTAGATTCTGAAGTCTGAATGAAAGGACAGAACACGATTAGCGAGGGGAGACAGAAAGGAAAGGATGATGAGAGTGACCTAGGGTGTTAGGAGCACCGACGCGACTTTAAGATGTGGATGTAAGAGGAAAGAAAGAAGAAAAGGTAAGGAGATGATGGAAAGAAAGAGGAAGAAGGAAGAATACCGTCGAGCGTAGGGCGAAGGGGGAGCCATCGATGGGGTCGAAAGATGGGCAGAAAATTGGCTGAGCCGACTTGCGATTCTGTTCGCCATCGATTTCAAAAACGGTCGATCAGCCACATAAATACATACATCCTTATTTACTTACTTAAGTGTCTATCTTCTTGCCTTCTGCACTCCAGAACTTGTTGCTCATGTTCTTCACCTCATCAAAAATACGATTCCTCTTGCGTCCCAACCAAGAAAGCCTCTGAGAATCATAATCCAGAATTATAAAGACAAAATATAAAGTATTTCTTTATGTTGAATTAGGGCTAGGATCAACTGCTAAATCAATCAAAATTCCAGCTTCAATCAATCCATCTTACTAGACCCCGCATCCACATTTACTTTTTCACTTTGATTTTACGCACCTTATTTCTTTTTTTGTACATAAGTTTCAGTTATTGAAAATCACATTTTAAAAAATCATAAAAATGAAAATGAAAGATTAAAAGATACAAAAATAGGAATAATAAGTATAAAATAAATTAATTAAATGAAAATTTAAAACCATTGTGATATTCCACAAAAAAATTAAAAATTAAAAGAAACTAAGAAGACTCATATAGATATATATGTTATTTACATTTCATTTTCTAATTCTTTTTCATTTATTGTTGATTAAATTAATGTGCTATTTTTTTTGTTTATGTTTTATGTTTAATTTAACTTAATTTGAAATTTTTTCACTTTTTTAAAAAAAGTTATACCAGAAGAAGAAAAAAAAAGTGACGACACCATCACATTTCAACAATCAATCAATCAATCAAACATTCATGCATTTAACTCTTCCATGACTTTAAGTTTTTATTTATTTATCTCTCTCTATTTTTTTTCCTCAAGAATTCCTCAACCCCATTCATTTCCAAAAATAAATAAATAAATAAATGAGATGAAAAGTGAAATGAAATTAAATAAACAAATCATACACCACACAATATGGGGGGCGGACTTGCTAGCGAGTCCGCAACCTTGAACCCTAATTTATCACCAATTGAATATTAATTGAGCTTTCCATGAACCATCCAAGAAACAAGGGTAAAATTTTGTTGAACTCATGCTGAATCATAGTTGAATTTTCATTGAAGCAAAGCAAATCATTACTTGAAAACATTTTGAAATCTGAAAAATATGGTTGTTTGATATAAGGTTGAAATTAGTGCACTCCATAACTAAACCATGCTGGTAAACACATAATGTCAAAAATAATTTGGTGCTTTTTTCATTCTTTCAAAACAAAATAATCCTCATCCTGTATTTTCTCTTGGCTGATAAAACTGAAGAAAACTGAAAAGTTGATAACCATGCAAGTTTTCTTGCTACATGTAACAAGGGAATCCTATATATTAATTTAAGAGTACATTATTGGTTCTGAAACACTAAAATTTAACTGAGATTAACACTCACCTATTTGTTTTGCAGGTGCAATTTATTAGGATAACATTATTATAGTTGCAAAGGATCTCAACACTCTCATTTGGTGCAAAGAAAAGGTGAGATATGTGATTATTCACATCAACTTTGTAATTATGATTTATATTTTCTTTTTGTAGCCAGTCCAAAAGGTATTCAATTGGATTTCAGTCATTTAACTTTTGGAAATAGGCATTATTGAAAAAGTTGTAGATATCACCAGGAAGGGTATCAAGGGAAGAATCTTGAGAGTTTAATGCAGTAAGTATAAAATTAGGCATCGCACCAGCATGATTAAATTTTTCAACAGATTTTTGTTGCTTGTGACTCTGAGCTCTCTTGGAATCATAAGCTGAAAGGATGGAATCTGTGTAATAATCGTGAGATATATTCTCACAAACTAGTTTCCATTTAAATTAGTTTTCATTTTTACTATCTATACTTATGATATCACCAGAATATTCTTGGAGCATCTCCTAAAGAACAGACATGTTTCAGTACCCCAAGTCAAATGCCAAAAAATCCAAATTTTTATAATATTGTTTAATTCCTACATTACTCTGAAAAAAATTTACATTTTTTTCACAAGCATCTTGATTGTGAAGCATGATAAATCTTGCCCCCAGTCCACAAACAATCTTAGCTCTCCATGGGAACTCACATTAAAAAGCCTTTCTTTTTGTATACATGTACTTGTAAGCGGCTGATATCTTTTGTCATCATACATGCATGAATGGTAGCAACCCAGGAGGATTTGTTTAGCCCTTTCAAGTGTATCCTTATTTGATCAAATAAAAGACAAAATGGCACCTTGATTGGCAGCAAAAGCTCAAGCTGCTTGCTTGGCCTTGATCCAAGTTCTATATACAGTTGTTTGAGGTAGTGGAGATTCTATTGTGATGTGATATAATTATCAACTAACTCATACTGTTATAAATCTCTATATGCTTTGTAATAGACATCATTATGCAACAAGGTAAGTATTTTTGTCATGGATCTTGACTCCAACAACCATGATGTGAAAATGCACATGTCTCCACCCATGTCCAAAATTCACACATCTCTGCCTCTTCAAGATCCTGATAATAGGGGGTGTCAGGTCTGGAAAATCTACACTTAACTTAAGCGCATATTTCAAAGCAAATCAGCACTTAAAAATCAGCACTTGAATTTTGCAAAAAAGTCACTTATTTCAAAAATGTGTGTCAGTGATGACTTCAAATAAGCACTGTTTTCCCAATTATTTTTTCACAACCAGATGTTGGCTACATCATCCCTTCCTTACCCAACCCACCCCTGTCACATGAGACATGCAGACCTCCATCCCCTCATCAATCCTCAGCACACACTCCTTACTGAGATTCGAAGCATTTTATTGCAACATTTTAACCAGGCATGTTTTTTTCTTTCTTTTTTTATATTTTCAACCTGTAAACCTCTTTTCTCATAACATACTAGTTTCATAATGCCTCACAGAAAGTCAAACACACAAAAGGCAACTCAAAAAAATTTTACATCACAAAGGTCTTCCCATAATGCAAGCCCCTCACCGGAGAAATCAAAGTCTGGACAGATAAAAAAGGAAGATTATCTCATCATCATCAATTTCCTCAAAAATTAAATCAAATTATGATGCATGTTTTGGATGTGAAAATTCCACCCAAATAAAACATCCACCTTCATCAAAGGTCAATGGCTTCTTGTTAATGGTAAATCAAGTAAAAAAGAAAACAAAAGGGAGAATCAACATCAATTCTAATAAAATGAAGGAGAGGCTCAAAATTTATCAATCCAAATATGAAAAAATCTCACTTTGCTTCCACTTCCACTGGCTTTGTTATTGATGATGATTATTTGGAGATTGGAATCACTACTGTTTCATAAAATCTCAATGTCATGTGTCCTTTCTATGAGGAAATGGATAATCTTTTTGGTTCCTGAGTTGATGTCAACCCTTGCTTTATACACAATACTACTAAGGATATGAACTCTGGATCTCAACAAGCCAATAATCCTGTCAACACACCTGAAACTCAAGGAAATCAATCCCCACCAGCTTCTAACCATAGTTCACCTGAATATGATCCCGACTATCAAGTAGAACAATTATTTTGGAGTAGATCTGAGTCCTCAGAGCCCCAAAATTTCAATATATTTTTACTTTCTCTTTTTTCTTCAATTCTTTTCTGACTTGCTCATTCTTTCTTTTCTAGTCTCCTCCTACTCAAACTCAAATTTCTAAAAATATTAACAATTCCAGAAATGAAAATCCTGTTTTACAAGCTGCTTTAGATGAACTTCCTGAACCCTCTAGCTCAAACTCCAAACTTAAGTGTTGGGCTTCAACTTCAATGAACTTGAAACATTTTTTCAAACATGGTAATACTTCAACCACCTCTTTATCCTCCCTTGATTATTATTTTGAGAAAAAAGATATAATTAATATTCATTCACTATATATCTTCTTCAATAACATATTTATTTTTTTCTATTCAATTTTCTCAGCAAAATAATCTATTGCAAAAAATGCCCTTGACTTTGAGAAGATGAAGTTTGATCATATGCTCATGAAAGATGAATGGTCCTTAGATTTGGAGGAAAATTTTTTTTTGCTTCAATCAAATTTTGAAAAGGCTAAATTTGAGGCAGAGGAGATGGAAAGAGCTCACCTTTTCTTGGAGAAAAAAAAGGCCATGAATTTTAAAGAGAAATGTCCAGTTTTGAATCGGAAAACAAGAAAGTTTTAAAAAAAAGAATTCATTACAGAATTTATAAAAAATGGTCAATCTTATGAGGACATTAAAAAATTACTTGACTTATTTAATTGATAAATTTTTTGTTTGGTTAAATTAATTTTTTTTTATTTCTTTTTGGTGATAATTTCATATGTTCTAACTTTTGAAAGGTCTTGATTCTAGATGATTTTTTTCGCAAAAATTTGAAAAACTCATACATGTTTTCTTCTATACATTCAAATCATTAAATTTACTTTTCTAAATACAGCCAAGTCAACAAAACTCTATATCTGTTTCAATAATTTGGCAATACCCTCCCCTGCATTTTATTGAAACAAAGGGTGGGTATCACCAAAATTTTTCTAAGTCATCTATTTCACATATCAGATTTGAAAATTTGGCAATTCCCTACCCTGCATTTTATTGAAGTAAGAGGTGAAAGTAACAAAAATTTAATATAATTCCATAAATTAATAAATAAATAAAAATGATATCTCAAATTCAATAGCACTACGCAATATAGGGGGTGGACTTGCTAGCAAGTCCCCAACCTGAACTCAGATGGAACTCAGACAGAACTCATATTAAACCCATACTGAACTATACTTGAACAACCACCTAAAAATGCTCTGCTGAGTGGTGTTCATCCCTGATTGTATGGTTCCTTTGTCAATATCTCAATGTGTGTTCAATCTATGGTGAGTTTGGGTCCAAGGTTGTGGACTTGCTAACAAGTCCTCCCCCATATTGTGTGGTGTAGTTTTAAAGTAGTGACAGTTCCTCAAGCCAAAATGCAGACCAAGTCTAGAAACTAAGTTTGGAACTTTCCACAGGTATAGGCAAGATGAACCCCATAAAAAAATTTAATGTTATCATGATTACCTTTTACACAACACAAGGTTGTTGGCTCATTACTTCAGTTTAGTAAATTGAATAATCAGATTTAATTATTAAAAATTTATTAAAGAATAAAAAGTATTTTATGACTTTACTAATCCCCATAATTTTTATATCTACTTAAAGTTTTATTAAATTTATAAATTTTACCTTCTTTTTTTACCTTGTTGATTTGTTGGGTTAGTTTTTGACTAATTTGGAAGGAGAAGCCAAAATGAGAAAAGTTGTGACAAGATTCCAAACCAGGGGGAGCTTTTGTTGTTTGGTGACTATCCTTAGAAGAGTTCCAAATAGTTTTGATGATTCCAGTTCCCAATCCAAAATCTATTATACAGTTTTGATCTGGAAAGTATAACCCATGAGCTTTTATTTCAGCTGGGGAAGGAATACGTTTTCCATTAATAGGATTAATATAAGAGAAAATCCCCAAAGTAAGTTAATTGGTGTCATTCTTATTGGTATGAATTTTGTTATGAAAACCAGAATGAGTAATTATAACATTGGAAAATAATAGATAATCACTGCTAATCTCTTCCCACTTGGATTCACACCAATTTGGAATCCCAACTCTTGTTGAAAGTTCATGATTGGATTCAAAGGGTTTGTTACAGAGTTTTTTGATTCAAAGAGCAAGAAGAGAATTAAAGGAAGGTAATGATTTCCATATTCAAAAATCATTATTTTTTTTTACTTTAGATAAATTTATAAGTAACAAATAGATTCCTATAGAATTAAATTGAGTGAACAATATTAAGAATGAAACAAAAAAAATATTTGACTTACCAAGAGAATAAAATTTAATAAATCTGGGTCTCCTTCCAAAACCAGTCATGATAACACACAAAAAATCATATTTTTTAATTGGTTATTGAGCCAAAGCCATTAGATATAGTATAGAGATCAGATCAGATAGTTGATTAAAGGCTTCACCCTTTAATCCATCAAATGAATGATTTTTTTAAATAATTAGAGGTTTAAAAGTATTAATGATTACTACCTTAACTTCATGTTGTCCTAAATTTGTTAGATATTTGATATCTTCAGGTAACTTCCTGAGATATTTATCTTTTTTATTGAATTTAGTTTTGAATTACTTGATGTTTGATATTTTGCCAAATAGAAGATCCAAGTGAATTTTCTTTTTTAAATATCTTTTACATTGATAAGATCAAGCATCATTTTTTATTTTTAAAGGTTTTGAAGAAGATTGAAAAGAATTAGAAATTGTAGAAGATGATAAAGAAGATGAAGATGAAGATAGAAGTATAAGGCTTGAATCAGAAGAAATAAATTTTTTTTTTCTGAAATCCTTTTGGACAAATTTTCCTTTTTTGACAAATTTTCTGATTTTTTTTTTTGATGAATGAAATCAAGTAGAAATTGAAGAAGATGATAAAGAAGATAATAATGAAGATAGAGGTGTAAGGCTTGAATCAAAATAAACAGACTTTTTTTTTTCTGAAAAATTTTTTTAGTGTTCAAAAAAATATCAAGATATTTTTTTAAAATAATTATAAACTCACACAATTTAAATTAAATAACCTTAAAGATTTTCATTGAATAATAAATAAGAATATATATTACTTTACTTCAATTTGAAAAGTTTTTTTGTTAATTCTGGAAAAAAAAAACAAAAAAAATGTTAATAATACTTTTATGTCAATTTTTTAATTGCTCACTTATTGATCCCTGTATAAATTTTTTGTTAAAGTTTTCATTACTCCCTCATTATTCCACTTTCTCCCCTTGTAAAGCTTCTCTAAAGCCCATTTCAAACTCCCTCCAACCCCCCCAAATCCTCACCAAAACACCCCCAACACACCCCCCAAACCCTCTTCAAAAGCCCCTCAATGCCCCCTATATCCCCCTTGTATAAACCCCTAAATCTCCCTCTGAACAAGCTTCAAACCCCCCCAACCCTCTTCACAATCCCTCCTGAAACCCCCCTAAACCTTCCCTCAAACTGCCCCTATATCTCCTTCAAAACCGTCATTTAACCCCCCCCAAACCTATTCATTTGATAATGAACAATTGTTATCAATTGTTAACTAACAAGTAACCAATAAAAAAAATTTGTTAATAAATAATTAGGGAGGAGGGGTTAAGTGGGTGTCTTAGGGGGGGTTTGAAGCAGGTGTAGGTGCAGTTTGAGAGGGGTTTTTGAGGGGGTTATAGCGGGGGTTCAAAGCAGGTGTAGGGGTAAATTGAGGGGGGAATTTGAGTGGGTTGGGGGGTTTGAAGCGGGTGTAGGGTGGTTTGAGGGAGTAATAGGGGGGAGGAAAGGGGGGTTTGACGCAGCCAAGGAGAAAGTAAAGCGAGGTTAGAGGCAGCCAAAGAAAAGGGAAAGGTGGGAATGAGGACACCAAGGAGGGGGGATGGTGGGATAATGACCAGGCCAAGGAGGGATAAAGAGGGGATGGTGGAGAGTAAAAAAATATAAAAAAAGGGAGAGAAAGAACAAAAAAAAGAGTTAATTTAACCTTGAAAACCAGAAAAAGAACCACATACAAAAAAAAGAAAAACAAAACAGAAGAAAAAGAAAAAAAATTATAATTAGCAAACAAAAATTCAAAATGAATGAATAAAATGACTTACCTGGGGAGATGAGATGAGAAAAAATTGACTTCCAATTATTTGAGGGATTTTTGAGAAGAGGTGGAAATGGATATGAAGGATGAACAAAAAGAAGAATGACTAAAAAATTATGCAATAGCTAAAAATATGCAATTTCATGTTGAGGTGGTGACCAAAAACAAAAGAGACAGAGAAAAAGAGAAAAAAAAAATGAAAGTCAATATGCAAAAATAAAATTACAAAAAATAGAGAATAATACATGCAAATTGATCATTTGTAGAGTATGAAAAAATAAAAGGGTTTTATTGAGAAAAGTTAGAGTATTATTGGAACAATGATGGAGCATATCCCAGTGAAAATAAAGATTAATAGTAGATAAAAATGAAACAAATTTCATAATAATTTAAGAATAAATTGCTAAATATCCCAATGTGACAGTGTGATTGTAAGAATTATTTCCCATATTTTAGTGGTTTGAGATATAAATGTGTTGGATATAGTGGGAGTTGTTTTAACTTCTTCATCCACATATAGCTCTAGCCATTGATCTTTGAGGTCAGCAAGCAGGTTATGAAGTATAGTGCAACACAGAATAATGTTGATCACTGCCTCCATTTTGGACCTATTTCTAATATGACTTCTTAGTTCCCTTAAAATTGAAAAAAGACCTTTCAAGATTCCAATGGAATATTCAATACAGACTCTTGAATTTGCCAAATGATTGTTGAACTTGGCATTTTAACTGTCTTCAGATGCTGCTCCCCAAAAAGCATTAAAAACATACTTTCTGTCAGTCAGGCTGTACCAGGAGTCCAGTTAATGTTATAATATTTTAATGGACCTCAAAATTAGCAAATGTTTACTTATATTATGTATGTAAATTAAAGTTATATTGAACAATAAAGTTACATAACTAACTCATAAAAATAAATTAAAATAAGAATTATATTAATTTTATTACTATATAAATTGTATATACAATTAAATAAATAAATAATACATTATATTCTATAAAGTATGAGCGCTTTTTTATGTAATTGATAGTTATAAATTATTAATTAATTATTATAATATTATATTATAATTATAAGTTATAAATTTAAATTATAAATTAATTAATTATATATAATTATTAAATAATAGTATACATATCTTATAATACATAAATATTGGGCGCTTTTTGGACCCTTAATTGTGTCAGAAAAATTATTAATTAAGTTAAAACACTTACTTAATAAAAAATATATTAAAATTTTTAATTTAAATTAGTAATTTCATTAAATTAAATATTTGTTTGATGCAAAATAGTTATTACAATAATTAAATAAAAAAAATATTTATCCATATTTTATACTAACTTAATTAATCATACTTCTAAAATAGTATATTTCCTGATGTTTCACATAAATTGATTACCATTTTAAATATAATATAAAACTTTTCTTGTCTTAAATTATTTAGTCATGCGTTTCAGACCACTTTAATGTTTCATTTAATTTTAATACATTGTCTGGGTTTAAATTGGTGGATAAATGGGCTCTTACTCATATTTGTTACATGTTTTATATTTTCCCCTTACATTATTTCTACATTTATTTCATTACTGTTTTATCTTGTTTTATTTTCAATATAGTTTTTTGTGGCGCTTCAGAGGGCCCCTTGCCTATATAAAGGCCTTGGGAAACCCCCTGTAGCCCCATCACTTATATTTCAACTATTACACTATTCTTTATTTTTATAAATAAATAATTACACCTTTTTATTACATATAATAATTTTATTGTGTCACCTACCTCTTTAAGAGTTATAAGTACTAAACAGTTAATAGGTTGCATTAAGAGAGATTTTAATATTATCCAATTGTTTTGTTTTAGCAGAGAAATGAAAGTGCTTACAAAAATTAAAATAATACCAAACCCATTACAAGTCCTTTAAAGAGTCTATTGTTGTCCTAAGTTTTTTCCCTTTTTATTTCTCTTTTTCTTCTTCCTCCTCCTCTTCTTCTTCTTCCTCCTCTTCTTCTTCTTCCTCCTCTTCTTCTTCTTCCTCCTCTTCTTCTTCTTCCTCCTCTTCTTCTTCTTCCTCCTCTTCTTCTTCTTCCTCCTCTTCTTCTTCTTCCTCCTCTTCTTCTTCTTCCTCCTCTTCTTCTTCTTCCTCCTCTTCTTTTTCTTCCTCCTCTTCTTCTTCTTCCTCCTCTTCTTCTTCTTCCTCCTCTTCTTCTTCTTCTTCATTTCCTACTTCTTCTAGAGGACTGGCAAATAATTGGAGGCCTTTCCAAACAACAAAAATCACTTTTGACAATTGGAAAATCAACTGATGCATGGACCACCTTGCCTGTGTGAAACCAAATTTTTCAGAAGATGTGAATTTAACCAGGGTCCTTCTATAATGGGTTATATACCTAAATATAAGTATATATTTTGTAGTGATTTTTTGAATACTCTAGTAAGTCTAACTCTGCAATCTAAAATTGTAATATGAAATTTTTATTGCAATAACAGTACCTTAGATATTTTTGCTGAGACACTGAGTGTAAGTGATCAATTTTTTATTATTTTTTTCATAGTTGAAAATGATAGAGCAACCCTCTTAGTCCTAGAAGATCACTATTTTTTGATTAATTATTAAATTAATTTTTCATTAAAATTTTTGATATTATTGGTTGAAAATAATAGTACTCTGTGCTTAGTCCCAATCATTGCCAATAAATTTTGGTATTATTATTATTGGTTGACATTAATACTTTTGTATTTGTCCCAATTTAATAATTAGTGGTTATTTTTTTTTAAATATAATCACATTATATACATTAAATAAATTTTAGATTATTGTTTTATATTATAAATACTAATCTTAATTTTGTTTCTTTATATTCTATTATTTCTATATTCAACTAATATTAATAATTAATTATTTTTTTTGAGATATTAAAATATACCACTTTTAAGAAATTCATTTCATTCTTGTTGACGAAATTGATTTTTTTTTCTTCTTCATTAATATCATGTCTAGTATTGTAACTGAAAGCATAGATAACTTAAATGTGGATATTTTTGAAGTAGAATGTGATGTTGACTATGTAAGTTCTTCTAAATTGACTTACAAAAATTCTTCTGCTAACAAAAAACCATCCAATTCTTCAAGACATGGAAATGTCAGGAGGAGTGTTAAACCCTCCTCCCCCAACAACTCTGAAAGAAGCCAAGCCTCACATATATCTGGATAATCCTTTAAAGAAAATAAAGATAAAAAAGTTTCCTCTAGAACAGCAAGTAAACAACTTATACAGCCACATAAAGGTACTAAGGGCAGAAAGTATGAGATACAAGGCAAATGTAGACATCCTCTAGGTGAAGCTTCAGGAGCTTTTAGCTCACAGACATTCTCAACCTCCTCCCTTACAAACCACCCAGACTCAGCCACAATCCCATCAAACCCCCAGCTCTTCCCAACAAAATCAAAATACTCTCAAAGTGGAACAGTGGAAATGAGACTATCTCATGAACCACGACCAGCAGAATGTACAGCATCAACCAGCTAATCACCCTGGCCCATCCAGGACACAAACTTACCATCAACTTTCTCAGGCCCATCCTTATCAGGGAGCCAGAAAAAAGAAAGCATAGTGGAAATTTTCTCCCTTTTCATGGTAAGTTACTTGTTTGATAAGAATGTTGGTATTTATAATAAAAAATCTTCTTCTACAGGTAATATTGTTATAAATAGTGAAAGAACTGTTAAACCTATTCCAACATCCTTCTGTTTTAAGTAGCCCTAATGATGTTCTTATTAAATTTTCATTAGATGAACCATTACATTCAACTTCTACTTCTTCAGTTAATCCTTCTCTTGCAATTAAAAATGCTTCTGTTTCTCCTGAAATTTATGTTTTGCTTTAAAAAAACTTCTAAAGAAATATTAAAAGATTCTCCTGATTTTGTTATTTTGATAGCCAAAATGTTAAGAGATTTGTTAAAGCATGAAAATGACAGATTGAATTATTTGCATTTACATTGTAAAGTCAGTTCTTCATTAAAAGATACTGCTTATTTTATATTAAAGGACACTTTAAATAATGTAACTTCCCAACAGAAACAATTAAAGAATGAACATAAGGCGCTTTTAGATAAGAATTTTAATTTAAATAAACTTATTAATGAGTCAAAACCCCCTATAGATGAAAATTCTTCATCAAGAAATGAAAATACATCCTTACATGATGAATTGAAAACATTAAAAATGATTTCCAGGCTTTGAGTAATAAATTCTCAGTCCTTGAAGACAGAAATGTTTTATCTCTTGAAAAGATTCTTGAAAAGATTAATGATCAAGTTTCTGAAAATCCTAGGTTGAGAAATTATTTATCTAATCTTGAAGGAAAAATATCTACTTTACCTCCTATTCCTGATGATCACTATGGTGAAATGGAATCTACTTCCCATAATTCCACCAAAAATAAGGGTCAACAACCTGAGCAGAGTAAATCTTATTTTCCTTTAAATTTGTCCATTAATTATCCTGACAATGTATCTATTACTTCTTCTGTGGACCACAAAAAAATTTTTAATACTCATCATGAGCCAGCTGTTTCTGTGAAAAATGAAATTTCTGAACACCTTTCTAGGCTTCAGGAATTAATTACCATGAATGATTCTAAATTTGACCATCCAATTAGCCTTAAAATTTGGCCTAAACTTGATCAATATTCCACCATTGATGGTGATTCTTCATCTGACTGGCAGCATTTTATTAAAAGAATTGATAATTTAAAAAATTCTTATAAACTGCCAGATGAATAAATAGTCTCTGAGTTAATTTATTTATTCTCCAATGTTTCCCTGACGTGGTATTAGTCTGACTTATTAGAAAATCATCACTATACTTGGGATGAGTGAAAAAAATTAATTGAGAATCTATTTGGTAAATCAAAATTCAGATTGGCAAAGCAGAGATTATATGATAATGCTAAATATACATTCTCTTCTGCTGAAAAACCTATTATTTTCCTCATGAAAGTAACAAAAATTCTTAGAGCTATGGATTCAAAAATGGATTATGATATTTGGAGGGAAAAAATCCTCTATAAATTGCCAAACTCCCTAAGAGATTTGATTGTAGCTAGGAATGAGAATGTGAGAGAAAATTCTTCTTTTATTAATATCTGTAATGATGTGTTACTCAACCACAGATATGAGCCAAGAAAATATCCATTAAAGCCTTCCCATGACCAAATAAAATCTTCATGCAAACTTTCAGCAAAACCTGGTAAACCCTCTGCTCCTGGTGCAACAAAGAAATATGCAACAAATACTTGTTATAAATGTAACAAATCATGGCAGAAAGGCCATTTCGTGACAATAAAATTCATCTTGTTGAAAATACTGAAGATCCTTAAAATTCTACATTTGGCCTTGATGATTCCTCAAGTGACTGTGAGAGTAATATCTCTTATGACAATGATTCCCTTAATGATGTTTTAATTTTGAAACAAGATGTACAAAATTTATATAATTTATCTGAAATTTGCAACTTGGATTTATCTTTAGTAGAGAATGCTGAGATTATAAAAGATATTACTGAAAGCTTTATATTAATGTCCCCCTTGAGAGCACCAGTTATCATTAATAGTAAAAATTTTGAAGTTGTTCTTTACTCTGGTGCTGGTGGTAGTGTAGTGTCTGAAAAAGCACTTGCTTCAGTAGATAATATTTATCATAGTAAATTATTACCTATGACATCTGAAAAATGGAGAGGTTATAGTTCTGTTTTATGTCCCATTGGCAAGTACAAGACTACTGTATTCTTTAAATATAATGGTTGCTTTGTCAGAGCTCTTTGTGAATTTGTTGTGATGAAAAATGATAACTCAAGCAATTGGTTTATTATGGGAAATGACATTTTGACCATGTGTGGTATCAAATTGGATCCAGCAAACACTTGTTTCTTATTGGGCATGAATTGAAAAAGAAAATTTAAAATTTTTCCTTCTAAAAAACCTTCTGCACACCTATTAGGGGGTATCAATGCTGACCAATCCACAATTAAATTAATTGCGGATAAAAATCCCTATACCCCAATTATCTTCTGCAATTATTTTTGCTAATAATTGGGTTATTAGACACTTTACATGTCAATGTTCACCTCTTATCCGACATTTTTCAACTCAATTTTTCATAACCACATATCAGACAGCTTTCTGTCATAACCACATCTTGGCCTACTTTCATTCATAACATCTTCAATTATATATCATGTGACTTGCATACAAATCAATCATGGATGTGATGAGTTTGGGATCAGGAATTAGGAATGAAAATTGGGGTATAAGAGGTGGGATAATGCATTATTGTGGATTCCTTATCCACTAGCCCCGGGGCTAGTGGATAAGAATCTTCCGCAATCAATAATGTCTGATCCCGGGAAAAAAATTACTGATCCCTAATTGTGGATCCCTGAACATTGATACCCCCTATTATAATCTTGTAATTCATTGATCCAGTGTAAGGGAAAATCAGCAGAAGAAATGGATAATTTATTTTCCAAAATAAATACTTCTTCATTTGGTGATCAGTTAACTGGTGAAAAGAAGGATTCTATAATTTCCTTAATTACATCTTTCCCTATGGCATTTTCTCATGGATCTCATGTGTTAGGTATTGTTAAAGATGAAATAAAAATTCCTTTATCCTGTAACTTGAGTGATATTCTTGCTAGTCTAAAGAAAAAGCCTTATTCTGCTTCTCCAAAAAAGAGAAAGGATATTGAGGATAATATTCCTACCTTATTGAAAATGAATATTATTGAGAAAGTGGATTTTGCCCCAAAATATTGTGTTATCTCCCCAGTCATAATTTCTTATGAAAAAGATGAAGCAAGATTATGTGGGGACTATAGAGCATTGAATACTTATACAGTAGACTATATTTATCCTTTACCCAGGATTAATTCAATACATGCTACCTTACAAGGTGCAAAGCTTATTAGTTGTCTAGATGGTAATAAGGGTTATCATCAAATCCCTGTTGAAAAGAATTCCCAAAATTTCTTGCTTTTTGCTACTCATCTGGGAATATATAAGTATGTTAGAATTCCATTTGGCCCTAGGAATTCCCCTTCAGTTTTTGAAAAAGTCATGGATAATACATTTCATCAAGAAATAATTTAAGGATGGTTAATGGTATATATTGATGACATTATAATTTTTTCTAAGACTTTTGATGAGCACATTAATCACTTGAGCAGAATTGTTCAAAAAATGGATGACATTAACATGACTTTATCCTTAAAAAAGTGTAAATTTGGTTTCAATGCTTAAAAGTCTTGGGTCATGTTGTGTCAGGTTTAAAAATCTGTGTAGATCAAAACAAAGTTGCTGAAATTCAGAATGTGAAGGCATCAACTTCTGTGAAAGAAATCCAAAGTTTTTTGTGAATGTGTGGCTACTATAGTCAATATATATAAAAATTATCAAGTCATAGCCTTACCTCTTAAAAAATTAACCAGAAAAGATGTAGCTTTTATCTGGAATGTGGAAACACAAAAAGCTTTTAATAAATTGAAAACATGTTTAATGACTGCCCCAATCCTGGCTCTCCTAGATTTCAATAGACCTTTTCTCCTCTGCACAGATGCAAGTTTTTCTGGACTAGGAGCTTCCCTCCACAAGAAAAAAATTATTAATGATAAATATTCAGAATTTGTAATTTTTTATATTTCAAGAACTTTAAGAATTAGTGAGTTGAAATATGGTGCCACTCAATTAGAGCGTTTAGCAGTTGTATGGGCCTAGAAAAACCTCATTATTACCTGGATAACCATAAATTTGAATTGGTTACTGACTTTAGTGCAATAAAATCACTCTTAAACCTGAAGACACCAAACAGACATATGTTTGGGTGGCAACTAGATGTTTAAAAGTATAGTGGTAGAATGACAATCATTTACAGAGCTGGCAATGTTCATTCAAAAAAAAAAGAACCTGTGGATATGCTGTCAAGATTGCCTTTACCAAATAATGATTCTAATCCTGCCTATGTACCAGAAGATGATACAGTTCATATACATGGTATATAAATTTTTGATATGGAGGAAGAATTATTGCAATTAATTCTGGATTCATATGAGAATGATTCTAATCTAAAAAAATTATTTACAATTGTAAATGATCCTAAGAATTCTTCAATACAAGCATTGATAAAAACTCTCCCTCCAAATTATCAAAATGCTTTGAAGAAAGGAAAATTTTCTATTGAGGATGGTTATATATATTACACAAGAAAACTTACTAATGTCCTTGTAATTCCTCCTTCAATGAAGGAAACCATCTTAAAACTCTGTCATGATGACATTTTAGCTGGTCATTTTGATTTAGATAAAACTATTTTCAGGATAAAAAACACTTCATGTTGGGCTAATATGTCTGAAGATACAAAGTTATATGTTGAATCCTATGATTCTTGCCAAAAATTTAAAAAATTAACATGTAAAAGAGCAGGATTAATGCAACATATTGAAGCACCTGATTCTCCTTGGAAAATCATCAATATGGATTTAGTCACTGGTTTCCCTGTAGCAAGGAAAGACAGCTATAACTCTTGTTGGGTAATAGTGGATATATTCACCAAAATGTGTAAATTCATTCCCACCCATAAAGATGTATTCACTAAAGATTTAGATTTCTTTTTTTGGTAATATATGTTTAATATTTTTGGATTTCCCAAAGCCATCATCTCTGACAGAGACCCTAAATTCACATCTTAATTTTGGATGTCTTTGATGGATATATGTGGCTGTGAGTTGAAATTATCTACTGCTCACTATCCCCAAACTGATGGTTTAGCTGAAAGAATGATTCAAACTCTGGAAGATATGATTAGATGGTATTTTTCCTTTGGTTTAGAATATAAAGACAATGGCAGATTTACTCTTGACTGGGTTACTCTACTACCAGGTCTTTAATTTGCTTATAATAGCACTGTTCACTCTATCACTAAGTTAAAGCCTTTTGAGCTCTGGTTAGGTTATGTCCTGAATACTCCTGCTTAAAATCTCAATAATAAATTGCCATAGTTGGAACTAAATCCTGGTGTAAATCTTTTATGCAAATGCAACAACTATGTAGAAAAAATGCTTGAAGTTGTATTTATAATGCATTTGAATATGAGAAAAAAAGATGGGATAAATCCCATAAAGATTACAAATTTGAGAAGGGTGATGAAGTACTGAAATCTACAGTCCACTTCAATTTACAGGGAAATAACAAATTAAAAGATCCATTTGTAGGTCCATTTGGTGTTAAAAGAATGGTTGGTGATAATACAGTAGAAATCAAACTGTATTCTCCATATGATAGAAAACATCCTGTTTTCCCCATTTCCCTGCTAAAGCCTTATACTTCCAACAGTGACTTATTTCCTAAAAGAAAAGTAAGACCTAAGAAAAATCCTCAAGAAGTCACAGAAACTTCATAACTTGATAAGGTTCCCAATGATAGAATTATCACTTCTGAAAAGTATACTGAATATTTATTGAGATTTAAAAATAAATCATCTGAGAATGATGCATGGATACCTGGTTAAGAAATTTCTAACCTTTCTAATCTTTTGAGAAAGTATAAAATGAAAAAGTATTATCATTTTTTTATAGTTTTATTAAGTGAGGGAGTGTCAGACAGGCTTTACCAGGAGTCAAGTAAATTTTAAAATATTTTATTGGACCTCAAAATGGGCAAATTTTTGTTTATATTATGTATGTAAAATAAAATTATATTGAAAAATAAAATTACATAACTAGCTCATAATGATAAAATTATAATAAGAGTTATATAAATTTTATTACTATATAAATTTTATATACAATTAAATAAATAAATAATACATTATATTCTATTAAGTGTAAGCACTTTTTTATGTATTTAACAATTATAAATTATTAATTAATTAATATTATATTATATTATAATTAAAAGTTATAAATTTATTAATTAATTAATTATATATAATTATTAAATAATATTATACATATCTTATAATACATAAATATTGGGCGCTTTTTTGACCCTTAATTGTGTCAGAAAAATTATTAATTAAGTTAAAACACTTAATTAATAAACAAATATATTAAAATTTTTAATTTAAATTAGTAATTTCATTAAATTAATTTTTTTGACTCAAAATAGTTATTACAATAATTAAATAAATTAAAAAAAATACTTATCCATCTTTTATACTAACTTAATTAATCATACTTCTAAAATAGTATATTTCCTGATGTTTCACATAAATTGATTACCATTTTAAATATAATATAAAACTTTTCTTGTCTTAAATGATTTAGTCATGTGTTTCAGACCACTTTAATGTTTCATTTAATTTTAATACACTGTCTGGGTTTAAATTGGTGGATAAATGGGCTTTTTCTCATATTTCTTACATGTTTTATATTTTCCCCTTACATTATTTCTACATTTATTTCATTACTGTTTTATCTTGTTTTATTTTCAACATAGTTTTTTGTGGCGCTTTAGAGGGCCCCTTGCCTATATAAAGGCCTTGGGAAACCCCCTGTAGCCCCATCACTTATATTTCAACTATTACACTATACTTTATTTTTATAAATAAATAATTACAACTTTTTATTACACATAATAATTTTATTGAAGCACCTACCTCTTTAAGAGTTAGTAGTACTAAACAGTTAATAGGTTGCATTAAGAGAGATTTTAATATTATCCAATTCTTTTTTTTAAGCAGAGAAAAGAAAGTACTTACAAAAATTAAAATGATACCAAACCCATTACAAGTCCTTTAAAGAGTCTATTGTCATCCTTAGTTTTTTCCCTTTTTATTTCTCTTTTTATTCTTCTTCCTCCTCTTCTTCCTCTTCTTCTTTTTCTTCTTTTTCTTCTTCCTCTTTTCCTACTTCTTCTAGACAACCAGCCAATACTTTCCATTCATGTAAGCAGAATCAGCCAAAAAATACTGATCTTAATCAAAGAATTTTTCAGGTTCTTTTGAAGTTTTCATTCTTTGAAAGATGTAGGAATCATGACATGATCCAGGATAGCCAGAAAAGAAAGATATAAATTTATTATTTATGTCACATATAAGCTGAACAGAAATTGAATATCTATAGAGAAGATATAGTTGCTTGAATTAGTATTAAGAAAAAGAAAAAATGGAATTAAAAATAAGCCACCTCTTTTTAAGGTCAATGTAATTTTTTCCACCTTGAGCAGATTTCTGACTCAAAGGAATAGTATTACCATAAACAAAACCAATACATCCTGGGAAGCCCTCTGCTTGCATAACCTGAGATGATTCAAGTTGCTCTTCTTTAGTTGGCAAGGTGAGAAGTTTAGATTCCAAGGAGTTGATAGCAGTGATGCATCATTTTTTATAAGTGTTAACAGAGCCATACCCTAAATTAAAGACATTTTTGAAACGTTTCAAGGCAGCTCCATTACCATTGGAACCCAAATGGCATAGTGTGATGGCCAATTGAATTGAAGGATCACATTGTGGTTTTTGAGAATTATTTTGAAAGATGGGGTGGTCCTGAATAAGCTCAAGCAAGTTAAGGAAACATTCCTGAGAAGTCCTCAACAAATGTCTAAAACTAGGTACAGATAGGTTAAGAGGGTTTTGAATGGTGTACTTGGGGGTATTAAGTACTTGAGGCTTTCTAGGAAGAAGGTAACTTTTTCTGGCCATTTTTGATAAAAAAAGAAAATCTTCTTCAAGATCGGAATCAGAATTGCAATCAGAGTCAAAGAGGAGATCAATAGCTATGAAAGTCATTTCTTGATTTTGCTTATCACAATTTGAGAGTAAGGAAGTCATGACTCTTATACAGTATAAAAACAAAAATGATGTACAATGTTTTGAGTTATGAAGTGTTATGCTTCAGAGTTCTGTGTATGAATGGGATGATGCTGAAAAATCAGTGAAATGGGACATTATGATTGAATCAGCACTTTTGCTTTAGAAAGTGTGTATTTGAGTGAAATAAGTGACTTATTTCATTTTGAAATCCACCAGTTTTGGGGCTAGTGTATTTCATAAATACACACTTAAATAAGTGCAGATTTTGTCAAATTTAAGTGTGGATTTGTAAGTGAAAATTTTCCAGAACTGAAACCCCCTAATTGCTGCTTCTCTCCTCCTCTCTCTCCTCTCTCTCCCCTTCCCCCCCTCTCTTCAAACCCAGCTCCATCTTCTCCACCACCTCCCCCAGGCCCCACAAAATACCCCGCAGCTAAGAAGCATAGGTATTTATTGCCTACCCTAAGATGTACTCCCTTGTCCCAGAAATCTATGGATGAAGCTAGTGCACAACACTCAGAGTTTTTTCCCCCTCCTGGTAGTGTAGCCAGCTCTGATGGTAGTACCACCCCCACCCCTCCTCCAAAAATCAATCCCATCCCACTCCTCCCACTGAAGAGGCTTCCCTCAATTCCTCTATCCACAATCTAAACAACACTTTTTATGGCTTTGGCCTTTCATCTGCAAATAAAATCCCTCTCCCCTCTACTGCAGACCTGAATGCTTCTGCAGCTCATGTCATTCATCTGGTGGGCATGTATCATGCAACTAACTCCCACACCCTTGTCACCTGTCTCAAAAATCTATTGAGCCTTATCAGAGACCCGCCCCCCAGAAATGGCTTGCACACCACAGTGAAAACTGCCACCATCTCTGAAATAAAATCCCTGGCTTCTGCCTTTCCCCCCCTTGCATCCCAATCTTCCTTCCAACAAGAACCCACCTCCTCCCCCCCTGATTTTCCAAATCCATTAATAACAAACTCAAAGACATTCTTTCCCTTTTTCCTCTTAAGTTTTACCAACACCACCCTCTCCCCTAATGCTTCTTCTTGTCCCACATTTGCCCAAGATTTTGCCACAGGTCTCACTCCCCAAGCTTTTCCCCACATTTCACTCCCATTCTTCACAATTGAAAAATCTGATCCATCCTCCCCCGTCCTTAAAAAATTCCCCAACTCTAAAGCTCTCTCCTTCATCAAAAACTGTCTCATAACCAAGAAAATTGTTAACCCCTCATTCATCACCACCATCAAATTCAAAGGTGTCATTTTCCATAAGTCAAATGATCTCAAAATTATTGTTGCCTCCAAGGAAAAACACCTCCTCCTGGTAAACTCCTGGTAATACTGGGTCCCTCAAGGCATAATTTTAAAGCCTCCTACCTTCCCAGTTGTTGCCCATGGTGTCCCTATGTATTATGACTTTAATTATCAGACCAGTATCTTATCTATCATTGAGAACAACCCTGCATCCCTCAAATCACTCTACCAAATCTCCTTGCTCAGTTTCCCAGAAGCCAGAGTGGGGAAAAATAACTCTTCAGTTGTTTTACACCTTTTTGATAAAAATGATGCTTAATACCTCACTTCTCCTTTCAGCCTCCACCCCCTTATTGTTGAATGTTATTTCTGTTTCACAGAGGGGGTCAACAGAGAGAAAAGCACATGCTACTAATACTGGGGAAAAGGCCACCTCTCTATCCATTGCTCCAACTGTGCCTGCCACCTCAACACTAAATCTTGCAAAGCTCAAAAACTCCCCTCCCCAGTTTATTTCTTCTGCATGGATTCCTTCCTACACAATCATCCTCTGAAAAGCTTATCTGCTCCCTCTCCTCACTGCATTGAAAACCCTCCACTTCTCCCTCTATCTTCCACCTCCCTCATGCCCAAGTCTTCCCTCATAAAAATAAAATATGATTGTGGCCGCTACTTCATTTCCTATCTTCTCATCTCTTTTTTCTTTATTTCAGCTTAATTACCATTGTTTTTTCTATGTTTTGCATTCAATATTTAATTACCCCAAAATTGACTCATTTGACATTCTAGTTTTTCAAGAACCCTTCTTGTCACCCAACCACCACACCTCAACCCCTTCCAAAGGCTGAAACTTATTCATTCCACTCCACTCCCCCCTTCTTCCCCAATCTGATGCTGTTTTTATGTCAACAAGAAGCATCCCTTTCACTTATTCTCTTCTCTCCCCAGCACCTCACTTGACTTTACCATCCAGAGAATTGATCTCTCTACTCCACCCATCATATGTGCCAGTTTCTACAACCCCCCTCTAGCTCTTTCACAACCCAAATCATCTCCCCCCTCTCTCCCCCTTTCACCATATCCCTTCTCTTTGCTTTTCTGACTCTAATTTGCACCATTATTTATGGGCTGACCCATTGAAACATCACACTAATTATCCTGCCTCTACCTCCTTCTTAGATGCCCTCTTTGACCTGAACATGTCCCTCACATCCAAATCTGGGGTCCCTACCTTTTTAAACTCAAGAAATTTTACTTCTGTAATTTATCTTGTTTTTTCAAATGGAAAGGACTCAGATATTGTCATCAGTTGTGTCACTGATCAAGAGGGCACTGATTTGCATCTTTCCAATCATAAATAAATCACCACCCAAATATTAATCTCACCCCTTTCCCTCATTGTGCACCATATCCAAAATGGAAAGCTTCTGATTATTCCTCTCTCTTTGATTCCCTCACATCCCTCTCCTCCTTCCAACCCCCCTTTTATCTGTCTCTTCCATTGAATTTGCTGCCAAACTTTTTAACTCCAATTTTATTGAACTAATGGAAATTTCTTCTCTGTTGTTGCAGTCCAGCTCATAGTGTCACACATGGTAGAACTGCAGCATCTTAGATCCCCTCAAGAAAACCTGCTAAAGGATATAACATGAATTCAGGTCCTCCCTAGCTCCACACATTTCAGCCAAGTTCCAGCATGAAAGAAGGACTTTCAGTGCCAAAATTAAATTCTTATGTAAAAAACATTGGCAATCATACCTTTTCTCTCTCACTTCTTACACCCTATTCAAAACAGCTAAGTTCTCCCCTTTTCCTTCTGATTCCTGATCCAACCCCCCATTACCCTCCCCAATTTCTCCCTTCTCACTGAAAATTTTGAAAAAACTCAGCTCCTTTTTTCAAGTACTTCTGTAGTCCAAATTCAGTGTGATCTCTCTAACATCTCTCCTCCCCCCCATCTCCCATTTCTCTCTCCCCCCTTTTACATTTGATGAAGTCAGGGTGGCTCTTCTCAAATCCAAAAATGGAACAGCGCTTAGCCCTGATCACATCCCCAACTCCTTCCTCCACTGGAACCCAGATGCAGTCACCTCCATCCTCCTCCCCATTTTTCAGGAATACCTCAAATTAGGTCACTACCCCACCCCATGGAAAGTGCCCAAACCTGGCCTCCCTGACTATGCCATTCCTAACTCTTACCATCCCATTTCCTAACTAAAAACCATGGGTAATCTGCTTGAATACTTATTGACCAAATGCTTGTCCTTCTTAGTGTAATCAGGTAATCTTCTCCCTGACACCCACTATGGTGGAAAACCCCTTAGAAGAACCTCCAATCCCCTCCTGCACCTCACTACCTGGACTAAAGACCAGTTGCAGAAAGGTAAGGTCATGGGCACTCTATCACTTGATGTCAAAGGGGCTTTCCCCTCTGTGAACACTACTTTTCTTTCCTCCATTATCCATTCACTCCCTCTTCCCCTCAGCCTCATTGCACTCATCATCAACTCCTTGAAAGAAAGGAAAAAAATTATTTCATTTTCCTCCTATGAGTCCCATCACTCTTTTTTTCCCAAGGTTCCCCCCTCTCTCCCATCTTTTACATCATTTAAAACTCCAAATTACTTTTCCTCCCCTCCCTCTCTCCCTCCTCCCTCTCCATTGGATACATCAATGATGTAATATATTTAGCAGCAGACTCTGATCATGGTAAGGTCATTCAAAAACTATCCAATCTAGGCTCAGAGGTAATTGTGTGTGGCTCCAGAAATGCTGCAAACTTTGATGTTTCAATTACCAAATGTTTACTACTTACCAAATGCTACTCTCTCCTCAAAGCGATCCTTTCCTCCCCCAGCCTCAAATGGTTAGGCATCCTTATTAACCCTTACCTCTCATATAGACCCAATGGGAAGAAATTAGTTTTCACAGGCTTAAAGGCAGCCTCTACCATCCATCACCTTGCCTCTTCAGGTTGGGGCATCCCTTTAAAACAGTATAAGACCCTCATCTGCTCCTTCATTCACTCATGTACAGACTACACCTCCATTATCTGTAAACTCACTGCTAGAACCTTCAGAACCACAAGAACTCTCCAGGTTGTTGATAACAAAGCCATTAGGAATGCCTTGGGTTGCTTCAGGTCCACCCTCACTTTCATCCTCCTCCATGACTCCTACTCTTTGACTTCCAAGCAGTGTTTTGACATAAATGTCTAAAAATCTTGGGCCCATCTTTTAACTATTCCTTCATCCAACCTGATGGCCCACCTTGTAAATTCCCTATGTTCTTTCCCCTCCCCTCCATCCAAATTCCACCAACACCCCCTACATCTCCTCCCTGAAAACAATGTTTTTCTATGCTCCATCCCCCTTTTTGACCTAGATTACAGGCTCTCCCTTCTGCTCCCCCCATGGTTTCCCCCCTTATTCAAAAAAATCATCAAAACCTCTCAAGAAGAAGCCCTAAAAAGTGTTACCAACCATATACATCATCTGTGATCTTCCTCATATTTCATCTACATAGATGGCTCCAGAACCTAATCTTCCACCTACCCAGAAGCCTTTTACCCAAATTACATCTACCTTTTGTCACATGTGTTGGATATCCCTCACAATTCCCAGTCTATGAGTCAGAGCTTGTGGGTATCCTTCTTGACCTACAGCTCTTCCTTGGCAACCCCTTCCACTCACTCTACAACTCCCTCACCATATTCACAGATAACCAATCTTTTATTCTTTCTCTCTCCTCCCCAACCCCATATACATCTAAATCCTCCATCTTTCTGTCCCTCCTCACTAATTACTGCAAACTAAAAATCACCACCCTGATCTTTCCCTTACTCTCCACTGGTGCCCTGGCCACATAGGCATCTTACAAAATGAGATTTTTGAAATGCTTGCCAATGGTTTCCATATGATTTAAAACTCAGCTAAGTCCCTCCTATCCTTTATTTCCGCTCCCCCATCTATCTCCTGCCTTAAATCACAACTAGCATCATACTCTAAATCATTGTTTCTCACCCCCCAAAGCTGACAATCTTAGGAAGCTGAGAGGCAAGTTTGACCTGATTGGGATGTAAAAAATGCTGGCTAGTCTCCCTAGAGTGCATTCCACTTCTTTTATACAATGCTGTTCTGGTCACTCCCCCTTAAAACACTACCTATACAGATTCAAAGCCTCAGACTCCCCTCTCTTCCCCCTTTGCTCCAATTCTTCAAAAGATACCCCTGAAAATTTCTTTCTCATTTTTCCCACCCATTCTAATTCCAGATGTGACCTCCACAAGGCCGCACATAAACACAATACTTCCTTCACTACTTCTAGCCTCCTCACCCCCTCCCCAATCTCTCCCTTAGTTGCCATATTTCTTGTTTAATCTGGTAGATTCCCTAACAATATCCCTCTTACTCAGTAGCCTCTCTATTAGCACATTATGGTATTACCCTTCTCCTTCCCTGTTTGCCTCTTTCAGCCTATATTTACTATTCTTCCATGCTCCTTCATGCCCCTTGTTGGGTGAGATTGTATGAAATTAAAAAAAGTAAGTATTTTATTAAACCATATCACATAGTATATGATGGTTGAAAATATTTGACAGGTTGAAACAAAATCTGTGGCACTACATCCAGGAGACAGCAAAAATAGAAATGTGATCCCTTTAAGGCCTCCCTTATTTTATCTATTTATTTATTATTTTTTTTAAAAAAAACATCTAAAAACCTCACCAAAAAAAACAAAAAACCTAACCAAAATAATAATAATAATAATAATAATAATAATAATTAAATTTATTATCAAATTCTTCAAAAAAAAAGAAGAAGAAGAAAAAAGAAAAGATAATAGCAATAATAATGAATCTATCTATAAATATATATATATATATACAAGCCTTCTACCCATCTGCTATGCGGATGGACAGCAGGCTCACACACACATCTTGAACTTTAGCCCAGATGTGTGTGCCTGGGTGCTACACGCATTGCATGATAGGGATGATTATGGTAAGGGGAAGTTAGTTTAGCAGTATGATTTGCTATTTTTTAGGAAGTTAAAGCATCCACAATTGCAAGTCAAATTAGCTTTGGTATGTGTATTTTACTGAAAATAGCTGCTAAAACTCCATGCTCTTCTATTTTCAGTCTTTTGGTAAAGTTTTCAAATCAATAAATTTAAAGTAAATTGTGGATCTTTCCACAAATTATTGAACCATTTGTGTAACACATTCTCTGCTCTGCTGTTTTTTCAGTAATTCATTTCACTTGCTCAACTTTGCAACACCTCACTACCTCCAATTCATTAAAACTTCACTTTTACCAAACACTACATTACTTGTCTTTCTTTTACTAAACACTACTTTTCTCACGTCTCATCATCAAATCACCCCAAAAATTACCAATTTATTATATTATAATACTTTCTAAACCATGTCTACACCTTAAAGATCCAACAAAATTGAAAACAATCTATCATTTTTTTTGGTCTTGGTGTAGTTGAATTAGATGTTTGATTGTTCTAATAGGTATATAACAAATTTTTTAGAAGCAGATATTCTTCTTCCATGTCAAATAAATCATCAAGGAAATTTAATGGAATGGGAAATGAAACAGTTGAGTGAAGAAAAATTAGTATGGTAGAAGGAGGGATAGAAGAAATCAGTGCCATGGAGGGAGTGATGTTATTGAATAAGCTGAGAAACACAGGTGATTAATATTTTGTGTAACTTGCAAATAGTGAATTTTTAAAAAATTAGTGTGGAAGGATATCATAAATTTGTGCAACTCAGAAGTAATATGCATCACTATGCAATATAGGGGGTGGACTTGCTAGCAAGTCCCCAACCTGAACTCAGACAGAACTCAGATGGAACTCAGACTAAACTCATACGGAACTCATACTGAACTCTACTTGAAGACCCACCTAAAACTGTTCTGCTGAGTGGTTTTCATCCCTGATTGTATGGTTCCTTTGTCAATAGATCAATGTGTGTTCAATCTGTGGTGAATTCCAGTCCAAGGTTGCAGACTTGCTAACAAGTCTGCCCCCCATATTGCGTGGTGCATGTAAGCAGGAGTTACACAACTGAACAAGTGTGGATGCTCTTAGGGCACCATAACTTTTATATACAGCTAGATTGAAAATTATTGGTGCAGTTTTCCACAGTTCTGCCTAAATTACCCAGAATTTCCCCTTATTATTTCATCCCACTAGCCTATTTATCACCAAAAAATGCTGGGTATATTGAGAAAAATTTTGAAAAGCTACACCAACCTTTTTTCAATTTAGCTGTATATAGATAAATTTATTCTTAAAATCTTCAAAAAAAAAGAAGAGGAGGAGGAGAAAAAAAGAAATAATAATAATTTTAATGAATCTATCTATATATATATATATATGAGCCTGCTACCCATCTGCTACACAGACAGACAGAAGGCTTGTACACACATTGCATGATAGGGATGATTAAGGTAGGGGGAAGTTAGTTTAGTGGCATGATTTCCTATTTTTTTAGAAAGTTAGAGCACTAAGATCATGTAAAATCATGCATTAAAAATTACATTAGAAAATGTTGCACAACATTATAAAATTAGGCTAATTGGCCTTTTTCCACAGTCACACAAATTAGTATTCATTTTGACTTTTCTAATTGGCACTAAATGTGAAGTTCTTCAGCTGTGAAACATTGACTACTTGTGTCTCATGCTCTCTTGCCTACTTTCATGCAATATCTACTCTTCATGCGTATTGCATCTCATACAAAGTGTCCAAAAATGGAGTTTGAATGAAAGAATATTGAATTATATTTCAGTGCACACAATCATGGGAATCTTTTTCACAATTATGCAAAAGGTATTGAATTAATCCTACCTCAAATGCAATAATTCAAATAGCTGTTTTTCATGCCAAATCACATCAATCTAACTAAATTTAACAGGATACAGGAACTCACATTATCTTTTATGCATTTGGCACCACATATTCATTTTCTTCAATTGAAGATGCTGTGAAAATTGAATGTTGAGCTAATTCAATTCAACATTGGCTTGATATTGACTGAGATATGGCTATATCAGTGCCACATGAGCTTTTCCATTGATAATGGCCATATCTTGCTCAATTTTGCTTTGATTTTTAATCTGACCAGCTCTATGGATTTGGAATAACGGAATGTGTACCCTTCCAAAGTCATGAGACAACTTCAGGCACATTTGTAGCAATCTTATTGCTTAAAAATTCTGAATTATTCATGAAAAATTTTAAAACTTAATTTTGTGCCTGATGATTATGTTTTAGGCATGGCATTGAGAACAAAAGAATTTGAGTTTAAATAAGGTGAGTCAGAGAAATACAGAAATTAACATAAAGGACATAAATGAAAACAAAAAAGGGATAAAAACACATAAGAACCCTATGTCCTGTGGTGTTAAGATCATATTGTGCTCAATTATCCTGCATTACCATCAATTTTTCAATTTGTATTTATAAAGATAATTTGTGATTAACATTATCAAACGTGATGATTTGAGAAAAAATGGCAAATAAGTGCAAAAAAATTGCAGAATTGGGCTAATTTTATGGACAATTGTACATGCTCTAAGGTATTTATATATATACTATCTCTAATATATATATATATATATATATATATATATATTTAAGTCACTAGGACTATGTACTTAGCTACGTGTGAATGTATATAGTCTGTAGTTGTGGAATCTCCTGTTCTCTGTTTCTTTCTGGGGTTCAACAGGCTGACACCGTGCTACAGGTTATGGGCTTTACCTGCAGGCATTGAAAGGTTAGCCCAAAAAAACTCCACAACTTTAGCAAAACTAGGAAATTTAGTAGCCAAAAGATCCCCAGAACATGTCTGAAAAAGAAACACCTACATCCTGTGCTTGTAAAACAAAACTCACCTGCTCCATCTCTAACCCGGAGCTAAGAAATATTGGAATTAATCCTCTTGACCTTGATACCTCCAATCCTGCCTCATGCACAACTTGCTCCTCTACCAATTCACATACACTCTCTACTACCCCTGCTCCCACACTAACTCCAATACTAGGATCCCCATCCTCTTTGCTTACACTAACCAAAACCGCCTCTCTTTTAAAACCATCTCCCTCACCCCTTGTTAATTTTCCCAATTTTACCCCTTATTACCCCTTTTAAATCCCCTCCCTCTCACATTCCCTCTCCCTATTTCTCACCCTCTTCCCCATCTTCCCCTCATGCACCCTCTCCCCCTTGCAACCCCTTGCATCTATAGAAACCCAAAAGACTCAGAAGATACACATGAGCTGTCTTAAATCCCTCCCTCACCTATAGAAGGCCTCAGTCAAGCAGTTAAGTGCCTTTCTATCAATCTTAACCCTCCCCCTTCCTAAACCCTGCCAAGCCCCTGACAAAGATATGAGCAAGGTCAGTACTAAAATGCCTGCTGGGAGTTCAGTCTCCCTGTTGATGGGCTGTCTAGAAGATGAAGAAAAAATTCAGCAGAAAGAGAAGGAGGAAATTAACTAAGAAGAAAAGGCAAAAAAAAGCAAGTAACTAAAATATTTAATAAGGAATTTAACAAGAACAACTTTTGGATGTGAGAATTTTATTTCAACTAGTAAGTATGTTTTTTATTTCTCTAAAATAACAGAATAAAATAAAACAATTGAACCTCTCTTAAAGCAACATTTATATAGATCTATTCCTAAATTTTAATATACTAATATCAGTAATAAAATTTGATAGAATGAAATGTATATTTGAAACAAAAATATGTAAATTGTAAAATTTAAAGTAATTTAAGTAATTTGGATGACAAAGTGAGAAGCCAAAGCCTTTAAATAGGTAAATGAAGCCCTCTGAGATGTTACTAAGTGTATAAAAGAAGGGAAACAATTTAAATGAAGTGTTGCAAAGAAATAAGGGTTGCTAAGTAACTATTTACAAAAACAGAATAAAAGAACCCAATGTATCCATCCCTTTAAGCCCTGTAACAATTTAATAGATGAGATAGGATACTAATTCGATAAAAAGAAGAGAAAATTTAACTATAGTAATTAAAAACATGTTACATTTTGTTGTATTGTAAAAAAACTCAATTTTTTGTGAAACAGGAAAATTATTCTAATTTTTGACATACAATGTTTTATACTTAGTTTCTATAGTTTAAAAAAATATTGAAAAAGTACTTTAAGTAATTGCACTAGTATAATAATAATTAAAATTTAAACAAGCAAGTATTTTAATAAAAGTACTATTTTATTAAAATAATCAAATTAAATGTTTTACTTGTTTTAATTTTTTTATTGACTTATTGACCCCATTGTGAGTAGAAAAAGTGCTCAATAACTTTGTAAAGTACTTTATTTTTATGATTAAATCTATATAATTAATTAATTAATTAATTACACTATAATTTGATGTTATTACTTATAATATTTTTTAATTAATTAATTATAAATTTATAATCATCAAGTGCATAAAATATAATAATATTTTTATAGAAAATATTTTTATATTGTATTTAAATTTATATACAGTATATATAATATTAAAATTAATATAACAATTTATTTAAAAAATATTGTTATATAATTTTATTTTAACATTATATTTAATTTTTATATATTTAAATCCAATTTTTTTCTTATTTAAATTTAACATATAATTTTACTTTACTATCAGTATAGCCTGGCTGACACTCCCCCTTTAGAAAGACTGACCCCCCCCCCCTGTAATTTGTGCCCCTTATCACCCCACATGACGCCACCACTACACCAGCCTCAAGTTAGCATGATTGAAAGACAATGCACATTTTGTAATTTTATTTGATTCCCTAAGTCAATTCCCAACCTTGATGCAAATGGATGTAACTATTATGATTGGCACTGAAATTTCCTAGCACCCGTTAAAGATTTTGTTGGCACAAGAGCCTATGCTCTAAATGATGGTAATGGACCTGATAAATTTGAAGATAGATTCATCCACTTAATTCTTTTATGCTCCATCTCCCCAAAATCTGAGACATGAAATATCAACTTATTGGAAGGCATGCCAAACTTATCTACATATCAGCAACAAATTTACCAGCTCCAGTCATACCTCTGCGATGAATGCAATTTGTAACTTCCTCAATCTGAAACATACCCCATTCACAACACACAGTGAGTATTTGGCTGCGTTCAATAAATATTTTTAGGAAATTGAACAACAAGGCATTTTTTTATTTGAAATTCTTTAAAGATCTTATGTATCATGCTTTACTAATGTTTTAGAAAGACTCTTACAGTCTCCTTTCTGTAAGAAGAATACAGGGGAGTTGGATAAACCAAAGTAAACCCTGTCCCTTTAAGTAAATAAAGAGTCCAAAATTAACTAAGCTATAATCTGTTGGTCAATCGTCTAGAAGAAGGTAAGGAAAAGGGGAGAAATGGAGGAAGACAAAAAATATAATAGATTATTTAATTTATTTAAAAGAAAAGCAACGACAAGTAACTTGAGAGATGAAAAAAATTGAGGCTTTATTAATAATAATATTATTTAAAGTAAGGGTTCTGCGCGGAAAACACTTTGATCACTATCAGACTTAAGGCAACCTTTTAATTGTTATATAGAATTTTTAATTAGATTGTAATACTAATAAAAATAATAATAAATGTGATAAAATTATATTTAAGTTGTTGAGTGTATAGTAAGTGATGCCTCTACAGGGGACTATCCAAGGCCCTTTTATAGGCAATGGTCCCCTGAAGCGCTACAAATGACTATATACAAAAGAGTAATGAAGTAAAACAAAAAGATAAGAGTAGACATTTGTAACATAGTAACTAAGAGAAAAATATACAAAAAATAACAAGTATCCCAATTAAGACTGTAAAATTCCCATCCCAAATTCCCCAAATTAGTTTCTATAGATTAATAAGTAACTAAACAACCATGTGGTCTACTAACTATGGGAAAAACAAATCAAAACAAGTAATACAATCTGTTTTCAGTATTTCTAAGTGAAACAATTGACATGTTTTGACGCAACAAGGTATGCAATCAATTTAATTCAGCATAAGTTTATATAATTTAATTGTTTTCACTTATGTAGTTAAATACTAGTTAACTGAAACAATTAATTAAATTAATTTGAGAAATTATAATACTATTTTATAAAATAAGTATTATAATTTATTTAATTTTCTTCCTGACACAACTAAGGGTCAAAAGAAGCGCCATTACTTATTGTTTAATACTATATGAAAGATGTAATTTAATATATAAATGTAAATAATTAATTTAATTATATTATAAGTCAATTTTACACTTATAATTATAATATATATTTTCAATTAATTAAATATTAATTTATAATTATTAAATACATAAAAATGCGCCATTTATTTGTAGAATATAAATTATATTATGTTTAATTTAAATGTATAAAATTTATATAAACAATAAAATCAATATAACACTTATATGTAATAAGATATTTATATAATTTTATTATGCAATAAAATATTAATTTATATACATTAAATATAATTCATACACCCTCTTTCAGGTTCTATAAGGTAACACATCATTTACTGGGCTCCTGGAGTAGCCTGGCTGACATGATCTCTAGTTGTTATGAAATGACCAATAAACTATTTTTAATTAATGGTATTGAGATGTAGAATCAGTGTTCTTTATAATGAGGGGGAGAAACACAACAGTGAAGCTGTATTCAGAAAATTTATATAAATGATTAAATGATATATTTTTATGAATCTTTTATTCTTATATGATTTAGTTTTTATATTTAGATCCCTGGTGATGAGACCCTTAAAATGGTACTCTATATGTTACTATATGTGATGATGAGTGAAATTGATAAAATGTTATGTAAAAGTGCTATATTTATAAGGGTATTACAATATTATAATTTGTTATGTAAATAATAAAGATTTTTGATAATATGCATTGTTATGGTTGGTGATTAACTTCTCTGTTAGATTGATTCTATGCTGCCTGATTTTGAGTCTACAAACTTTATATGCATACTATTTCATGTGTCCTACTTTCCCTAACCAGAGCACTCTGGAGCTTTTTCAGAGCTTGTCCAGAGATCACTGGAGTTCACATGGAGCTTGTCTGGAGCATTCCAGAGCTTGTACAGAATTATGGACTCAATTAGAACCTTTAAAATACTATAAAAAAATCTAGAAAAATTACAGATGATAAAGCTACTTCCCCTTTATGATCCATTCTAATTTTTTTGGTCTGCGTAGCCCTATTTACCTAGTAAATAATCATCAAAATTAAGTAAATTATGAAAAAAAAAAAAAAAAGATACTTTATAAAATCATTAAAAATTGTAGAAAATTAGTAAAAATTCTACAAAAATTCCCAAAGGTTCTTGAGACTCTTGAATTTAATTTACATTCACTTTCAATTCTATACTTTCATTTTCTGACCATTAATTATTTTTCAAATCTCGACTCATAAAATTAACCCCTTTTAACCACTTTTAATACTCATTCTTTTAAATATAACCATTTAAAATTAGATTGGCTTTTTCAATCTCAATAATAATCACCCAAACATCCTTATTATAATAAACTTAAGTGTCCTACTAAACTTTAGACTGCCACACTTTCATCCCTGAAGGACCTTTATGTCAATCTGTGTGTTTCCCTGGATAATCACCCTGACTTAAAATCAGTCACATCTGAAGATTTCTGCCAGCTCATACCAACCTTATCACAGAATAGAGCTGATATGGAAACCTTTTCCGCAACTCCTACTTCTTCTTTATCAACAGAACATCTCTTTAATGCAGCTGCTCATGCACAGTGTCACACTGACTCTTACAGACCTCCTGGTGCTTAAAGACAGTCTCATGAATGCAAATCAACCGCTACAATTTTTTCTCACTGCCCTTACAATCTCAACTAAAACATTTTTGCTACCAGGCTTTACATCATGAGAGAGCGTTCCATGACCTATGCATCTGATCCAACTACCAAAGACAAACCAATTTACATCCCCTACAAGCAACCACAATGCAGACCAATTAGAGCTAGTGATTTTCAGATTGAAGCAGATGAAGTAACTATCTTTGGGGATAATGTAGAGGCCTTGTACAAACAAGCTGCACAGATTGACCTAATTAGTGTGGAATGGTCACCTGAAGAAATTACTGGGAATGTGGCAATCTTGGACTCTGGAGCTACCCATCATGACACTGGCAATGTGAGCCTTTTCAGCGATTTCAGACCTCTTAAAAACTAAATACCAATTAAATTAGTAACTAACTGTCCTTCCTCCTTAATTAATGGTATAGGGGACCTGAAAATAAAGTTGTAAAGATTACCAATGTTTATAATGTCCAGATGTTAGAGCTACTCTTATTTCTCTATTTTATTTGGTAGACTGTGGTTTTTGTTTTGATTAATGTCCTGAAGACAAGAACTAGAAGATTTATTTTAGAGATTATTTGATTATGACAAGGTGTTTGGAAAGTACAAGGAGTCATTGGATCCTTGATGTAATTAGGTTTAGTAACTGCAATCCAAATGATGTTTCCCCTTACTATTATTCCTTGCATCCCTCTTTCTTGTGTACTTTCAAAAAGAATGATCATATTAACCAACCCCCAGTTGTAAAAGGTTACCTCATGGATTGGCATAGAAAACTTAGCCATAACAGTGAAAACACTATCAGAGACATCATCAAAACTGGAATTGGTAATGTCCTCTCCCTTTCTATGCCTCCTGGTAAGATTGACTGTGAAGATTTCTTGATTTTCAAAAGTACCAGGAAGCCATCAGCTTCACGTGAATTAAGACCTGAATCCATGATGAGCCTTATAGTTTGAGACCTTTTTTGTCCTACAGATCCCACCATTCATGGTGCAAGATGGGTGGCTATGTTCAGGGAAAGATCAACTTTTTATGGTGAGGTTTTTCTGCTTAATTCCAAATCTGAAGCAACAGCTGCCTTTGTTACCATTTATAAGAAGCTGGAAAATCTCACTGGTAGAAAACTGCAAGCATTAAAAACTGATGGAGGAGAAATTCACAGCAAACAGATGACTCAAATCCTTGCTGACATGGGAGCTACTCATGAAGTTACATGTCCTCACCACCATGAACAAAATAGATCAGCTCAATGTTTCAATAGGACAGTTGGTGACATTTCTAGAACTGTTCTAGTAGCGAGAAAACTACCTGAATGCTTCTGGGTCCTGGCTTACAAATGGGCAGCCCATGTTCACAATGAACTTCCAAATGTCAAGACTGGTGACAAACCTCCCTTAAAACTCATGTACAACTGTGACCCAACTTACTCCAACCTCAGGATTTTTGGTGAAACAGCTTTTGTCCATATTCATAAAGAAACTTGATGCAAGCTGGACCAACATGCTTTGGTTTGTAAGTGTGTTGGTTATTCTTTAAATAATGCAGGCTGGATTTTCTGGCATCTGGAATCAAACTCTCTTTTTGAGTCTGCTATGGCTTTCTTCCCTGGTGACTGGCTTCCTGCTCACAAAGCTGCTTATCAACTGCCACTGTCCAAAGATTCTCTTGATCATACTCTCAACACCATGAAGCTAGGTGATTTTAAAGATGAAACAACCATCATTTCTCAAGAGAAAGCTGTACATGACACTATAGAGAAAGGTTTGTCCCAATCATCCATCATCCCCAGAACCCATTTGCAAGCTATGCTTTCACCTGACAAGCATAATTGGGATCAAGCATGCAAAAGGGAACTGCAGAACATGAAAGATATGGATGTGTTGTATGAAGAAAAACTTCCTCCTGGTGCCAAACTAACCAACACAAAATGGGTTCTTCACCAATAAAAATTCCTTCCTCCAAATCACCAACCTACAAAGCATGATATGTTGCCAAAGGTTTCCTGCAACAGTATGGTATTGATTTTACTGACACCTTTGCTTCACAATGCATTCTCCTCACTTTAGCTGCTTATCACAAATGGCCTTTCAAATCCTTTGATGTCACTGCTGCTTACCTTCACAGCCCAATTGATGAAGCAATTTGGGGTTCCCCCCCCCTGAAGGTTACCAGCCGCATGATGTTGGAAATGCCTTACATTTAAAGAAATCCCTGTATGGCACTAAACAAGCTTCTAGATGCTGGTGGCTTCACATAGACAGCAAATTGGATGCTCTGGGGTATAAGGCAAGTCAATATGATAAAATTTTATATGTTGTCAGAAAAAAGGGATATGTAGGTGTGATTTGGATACATGTTGATGATGGTATAGTTACTGGAAGTAGCGAAGAGGTGTTAAAGAAATTGGAGGATGGTTTGGATGGTAGTTTGAAGGTAAAGTTGAATGATAATGTGGATGGTATTGTAGGTGTGGCTATCAAAGAAGTTCCAGAATGTTGTGATCTGCACAATTTTCAGCTCATTGACAAGATTCTGTGGACTCATAACCCTTCTTGATTGATGAAAAGTTCCCCCCTACTGACTAATCTAGAAATTACCACAGCCAAGGATGAAGAGGTAGCTATTGATACAACTAAATATCTCTCTATTCTAGGTGCTCTCAGTTATGTGACAGTGGCAACTAGGCCAGATCTGTCTTTCCCTGTCATTTTTTTAGCACAATTCTCCTCCAAACCTACTTCCACTCACTGGATTGCTCTAAACCACCTGCTCAGATATGTTCAACACACTGACAACCAATGTGTCCACATTCATCCTGACTGAGATTTTCCACTTGAACTCCTATCTTTTTCTGATTCCACATGGAATAACAAAGAATTCTCCAGAGCTCAAAGCGGCCATTTCTTTCTCCTCAACTCTTGCCCTATTGTGTGGACCTCAAGATGCCAATGGACAGTTAGTGATTCATCATGCACTGCTGAATATCTGGCACTTGGTGGCAGTATGAAACACTGCAAAAAATCAAGTGGCACCTGCTAGTAGGTACCTATCCCTAAATTCAGTTTTGATTGAAGAGTAAATTTGATTTGATGTTGCATGACCTAGTGTGCTCATTGTTCAGTGTGCAGACTTTCCAGAAGAATTACAGTTGAGCTGAAATTGAGTCAAGTCAAAGATAGGGTTTGGCACCTGCTATCAGGTGCCTGTTTTTTTTTTTCTGGTGAAAGATACCATTTGGATCTCAAATCTTCTTAAAGACATATTTCCTGATATTCCCCCAATCAAGATCTTCTATGATAACAAAGGAGTAATTGCCAATGCAAAAGACAATCTGGGAAACAAGAGGACATGGCATGTGAATAGGGTGTTTCTATAATGTTAAATGGACAGCTCTTCCTGAAAAAAGTAACTTTGGAATGGGTTCCCATTGCTCAAATGCATGCAGATATACTCACAAAATCACTGGGCCCATCTCTGACTATGCTTAGAAGGAAGGATGTCTGTATATGGTGATGAAGTTATATTTTCTTTTCTTTTTATTTTTCCTTACTTCATTTTTTGTTTTATTTGATTTGATTTGATTTGATTTTCCTTTTTTTCTGTTTTTTGGAGTTGGTTATATGTGAATGGGGGTGGGATATCAGTGGTATTTTTCATAACTAAGTAGGGGGGGGGGATGTTAAGTCACTAGGACTATGTACTTAGTTATGTGTGTGAATGTATATAGTCTGTAGTCGCGGCGTCTCTTGTTCTCCGGTTCTTTCCGGAGTTCTACAGGCTGACACCGTGCTACAGGTAAGCAATGCAATGGTTCTTTACGGAGTTCTACGGGCTGACACCGTGCTACAGATATAAATATATAGATATACTAGTTCTTTTATATATATTGATATAGATATAGATATAGATATAGATACATAGATACATAGATATATAGATAACCAAAAAAAAAAAAATGATGATGATAATAATAATAATAATAATCAATCTAAAAAAATAAAAAAAAATAAAAAAAAACCTGGAAAAAAAAAACCAAAAAAAACCAAAAAAAAAAAATTAAAAAAAAACCAAAAAAAAAAACTCTCCCTCACTCTCCCTTATTTTTTAAAAACAGTCGTTTCACTTCCTCCTCCCCCCCCCCCCCCCCCCTCCCCCCCTTTCCTCCTATTACCTTCCTTCCTCCCGACTCCCTCCCTTTCTTCTTTCCTATACCCCTGATCATCATCACAACCAACTTCATCCTCAACTAACACCACCACAAAATAATAAAAACCAATACCAACCCAATTAACTCTCAATTCAATTTAATTCAATGTTTCACTTTCCAATCATAAAGTCAAAGTTAAATCAAGTTGTAACAAAGTCAATGTAAGCTAAACATATGTAATATAATATGATATAATATAACATAAAATTAAATAAAATTACATTGCACATGCGCCCAAAGAGCAAAAATGAAAAAGAAAGAAACAAAAAGAAATTATGCGACTATTATATAAACTAGAAAACTATATATACACATACAAACAAACGTATACGCACACACACATATATATATATATATATATATATGTTTAAAAGTGTAAATCAAGATCAATCATTCTACTCAATACTTGATCTGAATCTTTCACTACCACTACCACTCCTCCAATGCTTGTTTCAGCTTGGTGTGTTTATTCAACACCACTTTAACAAAAAAAAAGAAAAAAAAGGAAAAAATTTAACTATTTTGACTCAACTCTGTAACTAGGCAATCGCACCACAAAGAGCCACAAAATAATAAAACCATTCATATATTTTTTATGAGACTCGAAATGTTCAATTCACACCTAGAGTAGTTACTTACTATTTTCAGAACTCAACTCTAATCTTCCAACAGGTTCTTCCTGATAGCTGCCTGGTGCAGTTATCGTGCTACTAACATGTGCCAAATAAGTGGCGAACCCTGACTCAACAGAACCTGATCCTGATCCTGAGCCTGCTAACCCAGTATCAGGACCGGGGTGGGCAGATGTAGCTACAGCAAGAGAACCTCCGCTCCCCGTTGTTCTCCTTCTAGATACGTATCGACCGGGTGAGCTACTCAACGGCAACCCTGATCTATGGTGATACTGTGACATATTTGATGTAGCTGGAGAGGAAGGAAAATGGCTACTGATTATATCTTGGGGACTAGAAAAAATAGCCGAAGATGATTCTTCTTCTTCCCTGAGACCATTTAAAGCGGAAGCAGGCCGATTAGCCAAACTAGTAGAATGTCTCCATAAGGGCGATCTACCCAATTGACTGGTCCCCAGTGAGTTGGGAGAAGAGCCAATCAATCCACTTCCAATGGCACCATAAACGCTTCCAGCCAATCTTTTCATGGTATCATCGGCCTGACTTCTGGAGAGAACTCCCGTGCCTGCAGAATCGCTTGAATCTGCCGTTTTGCGGTTGTTCATTTGAAGTTGGGGTTTAGAATCAAGAAGTTCTAAGAATCCAGCTATTTCTCCCTTTTCATGCTCTGACGCAACTACTTTCCGAGATATACTACCACCTTGCAGACTCCCGACTCCCAGACCCACCTCAGCCCCTAAACTGCTGTTTGTAGCACTCGATCCATAAGATCTGCTATTGCGACTGGAAGAGTATCTTCGAGCAGGAGGATGAGTAGGAAGAGGTTTAGGAGAAGAGTCTGAAGAGGGATAAGAAAAAGCCGGTGACCAAGGTGAATTATTCCGATTCTGAGATATCTTAATTGAAGAAGAAGGACCGGAAAGAGGAGAGCTAGATAATTGAGAAGTCGAAGGTTGGAAGATATAAGAAGTAGGGCGTGGCACTGCATTACCAGTTGATTGATGAGCAGAAGATCCAGAGATTGTGTCAGAAAGGACAGGAGGTAAAGAGGCTTTTTTGCCAACCAGCTTTGCAGTTAATGCCGAGCTCTACACGACAGGCAAAGAACGATTTGAATAAATTCTTATATATTTGGATAATGAAAACTAAAGTTTTCTTGATGATCGTCACGGGTTGTTTGCAAAAATAGAAAAACAATCTTACATTGTGGCCACGATTGACCGCAGTAGGAGCACCGGATTTGTCATCTGAGATTGGTTTTGTAGCAGACAATGAAGTATTCTCAGCTGCTGCCAGAATAGCGGTAGTCAGTGCACTATTGCTTTTGGCCGCTTCCACTGGTAATTTCTCTGCAGAAAGGGTGTGTCTTGAGGACAAACTACCATAAGAAAGATGGTGATTAAGATTTGTTTGATGCAAAAGATGTTGCCGATTTGGAGCGGAAAAGACACCAATGCGAGCATTGGCGATGGGATCGGATATAGAAGGGGTTGGCTTAAAAAAATCATCCTCGTCCAAAAAGCGAGAGCTTAGGACCGTTTCTGCATCTTCCAAATGAAAATCCACATTGCTCCGATAGCTGACAGATGTCTGAAGTTGTCTGAGACAAATAGTACAACATAATCAATACAGAACTCCCCAACACATAAAAGCAATGACATGAAATGGGGTGAGATAAGGGGAGGGAGGAGATAATGATATATAAAGTCATGAGGAGCGGATATGAGATACTGACCCTACAGGAGTGTTGACGGGTGAAAAATGAAACGTCCTTGTGACTGGCCCTGGGTCTGAGTCGATGAGGGCTTTATCAATGCCAATTTCCCGGCCTTCTGAGTACGGATGGTTTAAGTCATGGCACATGCTAAGCCGACAGCCAATCTTTAACCAATCACCATGCTTTCGTAGACGCCGTTGTAAAGACCATGAAGGTAATGTGCGAACATATGTGTAAAGAGCACGGAAGTGGACGACACAATGCCGATAGATTGTCGGGAGATCTGAAGCAGAAGGCGTTAAAGATGAGGTAGAAGCTACCATGGACAAAATCCATCGTTCTAAAATGAGATTTGTTCGATTAGGATGAGGCTGATGAGCACTCTGTAAAGAAGGAGGATTGATGCGTGCAGATTTGCCTCTAGAGTTATTCAAGACAAGGGATTGAGAATCGGGCAGGTCACTGACGTCAAGAATGACTTCAAAGACAAAAATAGGTACGTTTAAGAAGCTAGATGATGAAGGTGAGAGGAAATGAGGAAGAGGAACAGAGACAGAAGAAGCAGACGGAGAAGCAAAGGAGCTTGGTAACTGGAGAAGGGAGGATATTGACTTCCAAGTTTTAAGCTCTTCACGAAAGTATTCAGGATCGTCAATATCGAGATTAAACTGAAAGAAATCAAAATAGTAAAATAAAGAGAGAGAGAGAGAGAGAGAGAAAAAAAAAAAAGAAAAAACAGAAGAAAAAAAAAAAGAAAAAAAGAAAAAAAAAAAAAAAAAAAAAAACACAATTAAATCAAGGTTAAGTGAACCAGAGAAGGGGCAATGACCAGTAGTGTAGGACGCACCCACTTATCCCGCCTTGTTTTAGAATGGTTAGGATAATCGAGAGAAGCCACCAACCTAGAATTAAGCAATACCTGGGCAGTCTTACGAAAAAAGTGATAAACGACCTGATCGACTCTTTTGTAAGGATCAGAAGAGGAAGAAGAAGACGAAGAGGAAGGTTTTGTAGATTGAGAGGAAGATTTATGGGGCTCATTAACGGAGGCAGCCGAGCGAAAGTTGCGAACAGCGTCCACAATAGCGCCAGCAATGGACGAGTCAGAATGAGGATGGGAAGGCATGGGAAGAGGCTGAGTGCAAGTGGATGGGGAGGGAAGGATATATGTAGATATCTCAAAAGGGGACGTTGGAGACCCAATACGTAAATGGGATGAATTACCTCAACGTGCGTTGAGTGGCATGTTCCAGGATGAGTGGATGGGATGAGGTCTAGGGATGGATGGAGGGTGGGGCCATCCAGATGGAAGGCATCTAACTATCTACATGTCTGTGTTTCTGTATCTCTCTCAATCTCTGTCCGGCAATCTCCCCCTAGCCATTCTCTCCATCTCCCCCGCTGTCCGCATATCCACTGCTTTTGTGCTTCGGCGTGTACACCCAGTCCTCGGGCGCTGGTCCCAGAAACATGTTCGTGATCTTCACCCAGTCTGAACACTGGTCACTGGCCAGTAACGTCTGCACCACTCCATCAACTCTTCTGCCTTCACATACACACATATCAAAGCTCTTTTCACTTACTTCTAACTCATCACGCCCCCGGAATGGATACGGCCTTTCATTGATTCTTGCTGGCAATCTTTCCAAAAGACCCACTGGCACATATCGGTGTTGGAATCCTAATCCGTCACATAGAAATCTGCGCGTCGTGTTAATTCCCTGTCACAATCATCCACACTATCCATGTTAGCTTCAATCCATTCTTACTATTTTCTGCCTCCCCTTTCCTTTTACATGCTCTCTCACCTGTGTATCGGTACCCCAATGTTCTAAAAATCATTCATACTTCAATCTATTGATGTCACATCCTGCATAAACTTTGATAAAGTTTCAATCCCTACCTAACCCATACTTAGCCAGCTTTCCTATGTATTCCAATCTTTCTCGACTGCTGATATCCCAATCTCTCTTCTCTTTAATTTCCGTAAATAGCCAAGGCTGTGAATTAAGAAAAGAAAAAAAAATCATGTTGTGATCTATACAATTTTGACGCTCCCAAAAATATGTATATAATTCGCAAGTCTTGTGACTTGTTGTCAGGTGTTATTATCACTGACCTTGACTAGGGCTCCCCGTGCCAACATAATCCCGTCTGCACCACTTTTTTCTTTGCATTCATAATATTCTCGGTAATCATAGCAATCACCATTCCCAAAAACTGGAATCGGTTTTAAGTCTGATCGTTGATCAAGATCAGTCCTAAAAATCATAGAGGAACTAACGCAGATAAAGTAAATAAATAACTAAACCTGGATTATCTTCTACAGCTTCTCTTACTGCCTTCACACAATGAGCAATATAATCCCAATCAGCTCTCTTCGAGTATCGTTGCTGTCTTGATCTTCCATGTATCTATATAGTGCCCCCCCCCCCCGGCACACACACACATATATACACACACATGCGCAATAAAAAATCATGCAAATTTAATTTTTAACAGTTTTCAGCTTGCAGCTAAACTAGGAGAGTATAATATAAATCATAAGAACAATAACACTAATAAAAGTAAAAATTGGTTTCATTACCGTAACAGCACTGACTCCCCATTCTGTTTGAAGTTTAGGCATCAATTTGTGGGCAGTGTTCCGACCATCTGAAACTCCCGTCCTGACTTTAATACTCAGAGGTAGGTCACCTAGCACTTTTGACATCCCTATCAATGATCTTCCCAATTTCGCCGCATGATCTAACAGAGCCGATCCAGCTCCCTAAATAGAAGAACATGAAAAACAAAAAATTATTATCTTATCAAAAGAATTTACACTCTTGTCTCCTGATTGTTAGATAAATAAATGACGCTCTGTTTGAGTAAATGGATGAGTGAATAAAAAAAAATTGCAGGTTCAAACCTTTTTAAATACAATATCAATTGGGCACCCGCAGTTCACATCCACAAAATCTAAGTCAAGTTGGTCACGCAGAACTTCTGCTGCTGCTACTAACAGCTGCGGACGACTGCCTGCAACTTGAACTCCAAACATTTTCTCGGTATGATGTCGCTTCACTAAACTCCACTCATTCAAACTCCCACCCAAAAGATCTTGTGCTAAAGTCATTTCACCACAAGTAATATCAGCACCCATGGAGACACAAAGTCTTCGAAAAGGTAGGTTTCCAACTGTCGTAAGTGGAGCTAGATATAATTTTTCTTTCCAATCTAGTTGCTTTTTTTCACACCCTCTGAGAGGTGACAAATCGATTTCAACCTCTTTTTTCATGTCTTGAATCAATCCTTCATCGCATTCTGTCTCATCATGTGTTGTAAAAGAAGAAGAATCTTGCGTATTATTGTTTTTTTTCTTAGCCCGCCCGTATTCATCCAAGACTCGTTGATCAAGCGGCAAATCAATTGATTTGAGATATGACACAGTCTTGGGAAGTGGATAAAGTCTTTTGCGCAATTGCTTGATAATTTCAAATGGTAAAATATTACCTTCATTACGATTCCAGTATCCGTGCTTCTTTTCTTTTGCTAGTTCTTCACATGCTTCTACTTTGGTGTGGTTGATTTGAAGTTTGAAATTGCTATTTTGGAACCCACTGCCCTCTGGTAAATTTTGATCAAGATGTGTAGAGAGAAAACGACAACGGTACCCCAACGCACATGCTCCTACAGAGTCAAATTGAGGACATAATGGCACAGATGTGATGGAACTGATATCCATGAGATGGTCAACGTTCGAATTGGCAATCATTTCCCCCATATGAGATTTGATATCTTCGGGTTTTTGATCCAAATATGTCTTGATTTCATGACTAAACTTACACCCGGCTCGCTTCTTCTGTCCATCTGATGACTTATTATTATTATTATTATTATTATTATCGTTATTGTCATTCTGCTCTAATTCCCTTCTGGAATTTCGTTCACACTCAGCTTCAATCGCGGAAAAAGAACATAATTGGACTTCATCTTGAACTTTTACAAAACTTCGTCCATGATTCATTTGACCACCTCCGCCTCCACGTTTTGATCTGTTTCGATTACCTTGTCGTTTATTGTTTTGATCTTTTTTACATTTGGTTAGAGGTTGATTGTTTGAATGATCTCCTCCATTAGTTTGATTATCTGGTTGCTCTTTACGTTTTGTTGAACGCTCTGCTTGATCATCATCTTGAGAATGATCTACCGCCAATTGAGTTTTGCTCCAGATCACATATCTGTCAAAAAACCCACCCCCCCCCAAAAAAAAAAAAAAAAAAAAAAAAAAGTTTAGCGCTAGAAATATTTGAAAATGAAGTGTTGTAAGATGAAAGAAAAAATACAGCCTTTTGATGAAGAACATGATAAAAAGTATTCATATAGATTTAAAATAAGTTGGATCATCAAAAATGTTTACGCAATTTATTGTATACACAAGAAAAAAAAGATCAAATAAAAATAATAAAAATAAAGGAGAGAGACGGAATTTTTTTTTTCTAAATACGCACTCTGCTTTGATAGGAGCGATACCACTTTTGGCTTTCCAATAGGGAATAGATTGAGACGTTACTATTGTCGACACTTTTTCTTCAATAGGCGGTACCTCATTGCGCTCCAAATCAACCATCTTGTAAAAATGATAGTGAAACCCTTTTCCCCTCCTCTTCTTCTTCTTCTTCTTCTTCCACAGATCTGATGCTAGATATACAAGTTATTTTCTAGTAGTGTATATTCCTTCCAAGAACGTAGAATATGGAGAGAGAGAGGATGATCTGAAATTTAATTTTGTCATGGTGAATTATCATGCAATATGAGACCTGATATTGAATGTCCATCCCACTTGGAGGTTTGTATATGATACGACTTGGAAAGAACAGTCGCCAAAAAAAAAAATACTCGTGTTCTTTCAATTCCTAAAGAATGATAGACCCCCTACCTTTATTCCTGTAAATTTTGTCTCAATCATTTCTATTCAGTTTTTTAAAACTCCATAAAGACTTTCTTTATCTTCCTCATATTTTCCATGAGCTCTCACAGCCAATCTTGAAAACTGTATCCCTCCTTATGCAGTAGATATTGTGACTAACCACCTCAGATCTACTTATCAATCTCAACTTTTTCAAAAAAAAAAACAACTGGAAGATAGAGTTGGAAATTCAAACCGAGTATCTCCATTCTTACTGTGGTGCAACAATAACTGAATTTGTTAAAAAAGAGATACAGTGTATATTTTTTGTGCATTTTTTTCTTTTGAAACCCTTGCTTGCAGTTTCACATAGAGTGAAACTGAAAAAAAAATATTCCCCTGTTTTTATCAGCTCCTAAACTCCTTATAATTATTTTTAGATATGGTTATAATCATGTAAGCAATGAAGTAAAATTGAAATCATTTCAAAAAGTTGCTTTGTAGTGTCTTACAAAATTCTTTGACCAGATTTTTTTTAGTCCCACTTTCCTAATAATTATCTTACTGAATTTTAATCTTTTCATTATATAAGAAAATTACTTTAGTAAGTAACTTAATACTTTTCAAATATAAAACAACTTCAGTGACATGATAAAAAAAGTTTCAAAAGCCAAAAAGATAAACTTTTAAGGTACCTCCTTTTTTTCATGCAGATGAAATAGACACTTATAAATAACCCATAAAACAGAAAAAGACTTCTCCAACCTAAGGAAGCATGAAGGACCCTGGATTAAACAAATCAATGTTAAAAGTGAAAGGATTATGATTGACCAATAAGTTGTATGTCTACAGAAAGGGATGAAGCTTAGGGTGCTCTCCATAAAGTTTTGCTAAAGATTTATTTGAAGGTTTTTCAAATCTAATACTCTTATGGAAACCGAGAGTTGAATTTTCCTTTATGAGAGATCTTGTGTAGTCTTTGATTGATGGGGTGGAGTTGGAGGGCTCCGTATTTGAAGGCTGTTGAGCTGAATATAAAACTTGAGGGTTCTTTTCCGCTGGCTCGTCTAGAAGAAGAAGAAGAAGAAGAAGAAGAAGAAGAAGAAGGAAATTAAAAGGAAAGAGATGAAAACAAAGACAAGGAACAACAGCAGCAAGATGTAGCAAGGGTTTCTTAAGGGTTGACTAGTAAGTAAATTTTTTTTCTGCTAATAACATCATGCAATATTTAGGGAGGACTTGCTAGCAAGTCCTCAACTTGAAGTCAGATGGAACTCAGATGGAACTCAGACTGAACCCATGCTGAACTCATACTGAGCTTTACTTTGAACTCATCTTGCACTCTTTTTCCAAGGATGGATGGATCTTTACTGAAAGGATATTGAGATTTTAATGCACAATTAATAGAAATAAAATAAGGCGAGCTTAACAATCAGATTAATTCACAGCATTTTTTAATGAAACATAATTCAATGTTAATTTTTAATTGAAATTGATCAATAAAAGGATGGAAAATTGTATTATTCATTACAATCATAAAGCTTTTAACCTGCTTAAATATTTCATTAATTTTTTTGGAAAACATATAAAACACAATCAGTGACTGATTTTGTTGAAAGTTCCTGTCAACTCAGAATTTGAAACTTATATTTTAAAGTTAGGACTGTATAAACTGATTTTTTCTTTGATTTAAATTTATAATTTTTGATTATGCATTATAATTATTTTCAGTTTAATTAATTTATCTAAAAAACCCATTGAACCATCAAAATTCTTAAATTTTATATCCTAGAATTCAGTGGAAAACAGACATAACTAAAGAGTTTAAATACAGGAATGTGTTTCTTCCTGTTTTCTGACTCAATAAAGGAGTCTCACACCTTCTTTATACTAAGAACTATTATTTTAAATATTATTTGTATATATTTCTTGAAGGAAATCCATTTCTTATGATAGTAGAGTTTAATCCAGTTTTTGAGATTTTAAAATTTTTGGTGCTTAATTTTGCTTCAATTCTGTATTGTGTGATAATTTCAGTGTCAAACTGGGAGCAAGCACTTTATATTTCACAAAGTGTTCTCATGTTAAAAAATGTGCTTCAGGTAAACATTTTGATTTTATTATTGGTCAAGAAAAAATTTTAATAGGTAGAAGTGGTACTTTTTCATAATTCTATCAGTTTCAAATTGAAAAAGTGTTATATAATATTAATTTTGTAAAAAATACACAATAGGTACTTTAGACTATACCCATGTAGCAAAGCAGCTGTAAAAGCAATCGTATTTTGATTAAAAATAATATTATTCCATATTTTAAATTAATAGAAAAAATATTTCAATTCTATGGTGTTGAAAAATAAATTAAGTGAAATGTTTAAGGTACACTTTTTTAGTCTTTAAAATAAAAGTTTTGATAGGAGTAATTCACAACTGAAAACTTGAAAAAAATTTTAAAATGAAACATATCAGTTCAAGATTTATCAATTATCCATTGGAATTATGATATTCATGCTGATCGGTAGATCTTGCATTATTTTTCTATTCAATTTCTAAGTGTATGAAAAACAATCACTTTGATATTTTATTTAAAAAGAAGAATTTATAAATCTTCTTGAAATAGGCCTTATTGCAAAGCAATACTGGAATGTGTATATTTTTATAAAAATTAATTTAAATAGAAAAATTTCAAATCTTCATTACAGATTTAAAACAGAAAATAAATATTGAAATTTGACTTTTTATAAAAATATATATTGATTTAAAATATATTTACTCATTTTTTTTTTACAAAAACACCAATTTTATTTTGTGAGGCTGCCCTTCAACTTAAAAATATAAGTCTAAAAAATAATATGATGCTCTGAAGACTCTATATAATTTTTACCTAAAACAAAAATTTTTTTTTTTGATGTACTTCAAATCTAAGCTGAAGAGCTGATACCTTTTTTACATAATATAGTTGTATAAAATTGATTTTTAGTTAATTTCTTAATCTGTCATATGGAAAGAACTCATATGATAATAATATATAATCAACTTAAAAATATTTTTAATATAATAATTTTTCACAATGATTCTCAATTTTTACTTTTTTTCAGAACTTCAACGTATTTAATAAAAATATTTTGATATAAAATATAATTATTTTTATATTTAAAAATACTTAATAAAACTTCTAAAAAAGTTTAAATTTTTTCATGGCTTAACTTAGCTTGAGCCACTCTTGGAAACAGGATTGGATTGAGAGTTCAATCTAAGTTCCACCAAAAACATGATAAATATTTTTTTTGAAAATGTATATAGTCATTGCAATGAAAAAGATTAGTAAAAAAAAAGGACACAGAAATTTTTTTCTGTTACTTAATAGATTATTGTAAATATATTGAGGCAGATAACTTATTAAAATTTCTTAAATTTGCAGTTATTACAGTCAATTATCCAGTTATATATAGTAATCGCAAAACAAGAAATCAGCTGAATGGTTATATGTGTAGATAATTCTTTTCTTCAACCTTTACTTGAATTAATTAATTTAATTCAAAGCTATTTTTAATCAAACCAACATATATTACAATTACATTTACAAATACTGTCAGCCTTGGTTCCCCCAGGACTGAGTAAATTGAGCATCAAAAAGATGTCAGACACATGTCTAAGACATGTGGAAAAGTAACAGAGAAGTGATACCTGAATTTATTACTTTAATGCTCCAATATAATATAATAAAACACCTTAGAAAGATCAAATAAGTACTTTTATTAAGTCTTAAGTACTTAAGTATAAGTATAATGTAAGCCCAATAAGTGTTAAGGACTTAATATTATTTTATTATAGCTTATTAAGTGGTCTTAAGTTGTTTATTGCATTTGATTATGAGTTTTTAGCAAAATGCGCTGTTAATTCATACTAAAAGCTGGGTATATGCACACTTTTTTTAAAGGTATCAAAACTGCGCTTGGACAGTTCAATTGCCCTCTATCAGGACAATATAATAGGCTATTCAAAAGTCTTAAAATATGACTTTTCAATATTAAGGTTTTGTCACGCAAAAATGACTATTTTGTAGTGGTATTATGCTGCCTGCATAAATCCCATATGTTAATATGCATTATTAACATAATTAGTCATTTTGGCCTAAGTACTTACTTTATAGGTGGTTACTTCCTATGGGATCACTTAAGAATTAAGTGGGATATTCTTAATAAGTATATTAATTAAATGATGACATCATAAAACCTTATTATATGCACAGACAGCATCAGTTACCTCAAGGTATGCACCCAGAAGGTCTCGATTATGCTCAAATGCATATATTTACCCAAAAGATCAAGAATTCACGCTGTAAACCACCTGTCAATACTATGGGAACATCCCCTGGACTTACCACGCCTCTTCTGGTCTCTGGATTGGGATATTGGGTCAATGGTTGGGCATGGGAAAGGTATATTTTGTATGGGAAAATAGTTATATTGGTTCCATTATTAAATTTTATGGTTATCCTTTAATGAGGCTTTTATTTGGTTCCTTTATTGGTTATTTTCAATTGGTTCATTTACTTGTAGTCATGCACAATCAGTGCTTTGGGCACAAGTCATTCTTATTTGGGGTTATAATGACATGTACTGGTATCTTCTTTTGTGAGGAGGAAGTTTTCTTGGTAACTGGGCCTGTTAAAATGCTTGAAGTGGACGCCATGGGGAGATGAACGCCCTAAAAGTGCTGTAATGGTCATGGATAGCAGTGTAGTGGGTCTGGGAATCAGGGGAATGTACTCCAGGGATTTTGGGTATATATAGAGGGGAATTTTGGTGGATAAAAATCATCATTAAATTCAATCATTTTATACAAACACAATACAATCTTATATTATATATAATATAACTTATCTGGTTACAATCTTTAGCTTTTTAAATATAATTTTTATTCTGTCAATTGTAAGCGCCTTTTATATTTATATTAGTGAGATTATTAATATACAGACTACTAATATTTGAGTTGATATTATATTTTACTTTAAATTGGATTGGTGGACAACTAATATTCATACTGGACCATAAATACTTCTAGACAAAAATCTTTCTGAGCACTTAATAGTACTTCAGCCTGACAAATACATACAATAAACTCATAAAATACATAATTTCAATATTTTAAAATTTCTATAAATGGTTTGTTTTAGTTTTCAACTTTTTGCTACAATTTTCCTATTATATTATTCATTTATATCATGTATATTTATTGGAAGAATATTGTGAATTATTGTGTAAAAATGCCAAATAGTATTTCATTACCAATTATTTTACTATATTACTTTCTTAGTCTTAAAGTGCATTTTAAATCAAAAATATAAAATAAAGATGTATAAACTATAGTTTTAAGTTCAAAAATATAAATAAAAAATTATTATCTATCATTTTTCATATTTTCAGAATAGAGTGGTAGATTGAGGGTGTGGACTCTGATGTTCACCCAAAGAATAGAGTACACTCTCCATGTTTTCTACCTCAATGGACAACCTCTCAATCTCTCCACAAAACTTTTTCTGCCTTGTCATTTCTGTTAATTATATTACCACTCCCCACCCTTTTATTGCCCTCCTGATACATTCACTACACCCTTTAAGTTCAAGATCCAAGTTTAAGCCTTCTTCACTACTCCCCTCCACTCTATTTTCACTTTTAACACAACTCTTCCCCTTTTTCTACTATCCTTATCCCTCACCACTTCTTTCTTTCCTCTCCCTACCCTACCCCACCCCTTTCAACCTCACCCTATCTATTTTTGCCTCAACTCCACCCAAATCCTTTTACAACTGATTAAAATGCTTTCACTTTCAACCCCCTTTTTTCACTCTTCACCCCAGACATTCCCCACCTCACCCCAATACTTTCTTTCAATTTTCATCCCACCCCTATGGCTTTCCAAATCACCCCCTCTTCTGCCTATAGAGTAAAAAGGGCTAGAAGGAGAGAAAAAGGAGAAATATTGAGAAATTTGGGGTGGAAATTGGTGGAGAGGGGATTAAATAGGGTTTTAAGGGGAGAGATATAAGTTAGGAAAGTTTTAATGGGATGATTAGGGGTGGAGAAGGGGGAATAAGGGTTTGGGATGGGAGAGTTCTTGGTATACTTAAATAAGATGTAAGAGGAAAAAAATTTTACATGGGAGAAGAATGATATGTGAAATTTAAGGGAGGAAAGTACTTGTAAGGACCATTTTGAAAAAATGTAAGCACAAAAATTATATAATGTATTATGAGACTTGGAAATAACAATGGCATTAAACATCTCAAAAAAACTTAAATATATCACCACACAATATGGGGGGCGGAATCGCTAGAAAGTCCACAACCTTGAACCTAAATTCATATTTAATTGGGCACATAATGAGGCAGTGATGAAACAACCAACAATCAAGCTTGGAACCTCTCTGAAATAAACTCAAAGACAAGTTGAGTACTTATTGAAGCACAGTTAATCATTATTGCAAAAAGTCTTTTAATCTGACTTACTCTAATTATAAAATGAATATTGATATGAGTGAAGTCCATAACATTGACAGACTGGAAAATGCATAAGACTTTAAAAATAATGTGCTTCTGCTTTACGAATTAATATGTAATAGTAAATTTCTCATGTAAATCTAATCAAAAGCTTTTTTAAATCTTCACATAAGTTTTTGGAGCTATCAATATATAGAGAAATTACTTAATATCATAAGAAGTATTTGAAGAGAAAACATGTAGTTTACTGATATTTTTTATTGGATTTCATCATTAAAAGTTTTGTAAATATATATATTTATTCTAATATTATGATCAGGAATTATCAATTTTTTCAAGCTTTAAAATATTTTTTAAAGTTAAAAATTTCTTTCAAATATAATTAAAATATATTAATTTAGAGGTATCATTTATATAATTAGTACATATCATTCTTTTAATAAAGTGAGAAATGATATGGTCACTATTATTTTAAAATAATAAATTTCCTACTTCTTCAATAAATCAAAATATCAAGGGTGGAATTTTATGATGATGAACCATATTTCTAATAATTATTACACTAGAATTTGGGTTTTATTTATTTTTGGATTCAGGATATAACCCATTCCCGTTCCTTGATATGTTATATATATATATAAATATATATTATTTAATTTATTTTGAAATTTTCCTTCAATATTTTTTCCTTCAATTTCTGGACCATATCATGATTTTCCCTGGTTAAATCTTCCCCCTTATGCTCATTTTAATTCTCTCTTACCTGTTATATTTCATCTTCACACTTTGTGGTTGCCTCTCCACACCTCTCCATCCTACCTTCCTTGAACTCACTCCTTTCACTCCCTTCTCCACCCCCTTTTACTCCCTTTAGAGTGAAAGAGGTAAGGTAGAAAGTAAAAGAAAGGAGTTGGAAAGTGTGGGGGTGTATTATATTGAAGAGAGATAGAGTTAGGATGAGAAGAAAAGAGGTGGGGGATAAAAAAGGTTAGCGAGGGGGTGAAAGTGGTAGTGAGTAGGGTATGGTGGTGTGGACTGGGAGCCCAAAGGGTGTGGTGGGGTATTGTGGCAATTGGAAGGGGTGGGGTGGGGTAAAAAGAGGGAAAAAAAGAGTTATAAGGGATATGATTGGAGATAAAGGGGTGAAATGGGCTGAAAAGTGAAAGGGAAGAGGATGGAGTAAGAGCAAAACAGGCGAGGAAGGGTGAGAAGAGTAAAAGTTCAGGTTTGAAGGTATCAAAAGCAAAACAAAGTTAAAAGGATGATGAGAAAAAGGAAAGGGGAGGGAATAGAAATGAAACAAGTGAAGAGTCAGAAAAGTATGTACAAATGGGTTGAGTGAGTATCAAAAAAGGTGGTGAAAAACATAAGATGAACTCTGTCTTTTGGCCAAAGGATAGAGTCCACCCTGAAATAATATGATGTTTTGCTTCCACTTATAAAAATAATATTTAAACCTTTTGTATGGCTATTTTACATCCTTAATCAATTCAAAATACACATACATTGGCTGGTTGTAATAAATACTTGTATTTGAAGTAGAAGAATTATAAAAATAAAAAACTAGCCATAAAGCCATAGTACATTTTATAAAAAATCATTTCATGGAATAATTGTGATAGTTATACATAAGATAAAAAAAGAATTATAAAGGTAAATTTTAGAGAAAAATCTGAAAAATGGAAAAAAGCACCTATGATATTACAATTGAAAATCTTTTTTCTATATTATGGGGTGAAATTATTAATCCATTATTTTAATATTATATTCTGTTGGTGAGATGAAAAAAAGCTATGGCTTTCCTTATAGAGTGCAGATGAGACTTGAACAAAAAATTAATTGCTATATTTTACCTTTTATATTTTTTTTGTTCTATCATTAATATAAATAGGGGGTGTCAGTTCTGGCAAATACGCACTTAACTTAAGTGCGGATTTCAAACCAAATCAGCACTTACAAATCAGCACTTAAATTTTGCAAAAAAGTCACTTATTTCAAAAAAGGGTGTCAGTTATGACCTCAAATCAGCACTTTTTTCCCGTTTTTTTTCACCACCACATTTTGGCCACAAAACATCCCTTCCTTTCTTACCCCATCCCTGTCACATGTGACACACTGACCTTCCTCGCTACCTAACCATCAATCCTCGGCACACACCCCTTCCTGACATTTTCAATATTTTGGCCAGGTATGTTTACATTCTTTTTTACTTATTTCTTCTACTTCTTAATCTTTTTTCTATGGGTGCCAGTTCTGACCTCAAATCAGCACTTTTTTCGTGATTTTTTTTTCAAAACCACATGTTGGCCACATCATCCCTTTCCTTCCCATACCATTTTGTACTCTCCAAATGTCCTCTTTGTGTACTTCATTCACTTGGGTTGGTATTTTGGTTTGTTGCATATTCATTTTTTTTTGGAATTTACGGTGAAATTTTTTTTTTGGATGGCTCATTGGTTTTCTTTCACCAGCTCAACATGAAATTGCATATTTTCTGAAATCACATATTTTGTCAGTGATTTTTTTTTTCATTCATCCCTCATATCCTTTTCCTATTCTCCTCCAACATCCCTCAAACAATTTGGTTTCATTCATTTTGTCATCTCATCTCTCCAGGTAAGTCACTTTATTCTTTTTTTTTGATTTTTTGATTACTGTTATAATTTTTTTTGTTTTTTTCTGTTTATTTTATTTTTTTTATCTAAATTTTTTTTGTAAGTGGTTATTTTGGATTTCAATGGTATAATTAACCTTTTTTTTCTCTCCCTCTTTACTTTCTTTTTTAGCTCCATCACCCTACTCTTCATCCCTCCTTGGCATGGTCATTATCCCCCCTTTCCCTTATTTCACTTTTTTTTGGCTCCATTTCATTGAAACACATACATTGCACATTCTTTATGCATTTCACTTACTCCATATTCAATTTCCCCACAATTCCAACATCAATCTTTCTCACTCTATTTTTCCTACTTTTCAATCAAGGTAAGTTTCATCTCCTTTTTTTCATGCCTATATGATATCTCATTCCTTTTATGAAAATTTCATACTTAAATATATGTATGACTCTTATCTGGAAAACAGTTAACTTATAAAACTCCTTTTGATCTCATCTTCATTACCACTTTTCAAGTTTTTGTAAAATTTTGAAAATCAGACTCGGAATTAGGGTTAGGTTTATTCAAATCTAATGTTCTTTTTACTGAAGATTCTCCTGAAGGCTACCTTTCATTTCCCACAAACAGATTTGAATTTTATTCAGTGGTTGCTGAGATATTGACAGTTAAAGTTGAGCCTTTTTTTCCCAATTTAAATTTTTATTTCATTTTTTATGTAACAAATTAGGGTTAGGTTTATTTAAATCACATGTCCTTTAACTGAAGATTCTACTAAAGCATATCTTTCATTTCCCTCAAACAGGTTTGAATTAGGTTCAGTGGTTGCTGAGATTTTGACCTTTGAAGTTGAGCCTTTTTACCAAATTTCACTTGTCTTATTTCACATTTTTATATTGCATAATTAGAGGATAAGGATTCTGAAACTCTTATATGATTATTATCTAGGCATGTATTCGTTGCTCAAGAATATCACTAAAGCTCAAAAAGATGAGATTTTTGCTTATGGGACACTCTACCTTCCTTTAACTCTTTTCTTGCTCTTTGACTCAAAAAGCACTGTAATAAAGCATTTGAAAAAAATTATGAACTTGCAACCAAAGTTGGAATACCAAATTGGTGTGACTCCAAATGGGAAGAAATCAGCCACAAATATCTTTTATTTTCTAATGTTATTATCACTCATTCTGGATTTCACAATAAAATTCACACCAATACCAAGGACACCAATTTTCTTACTTTTGGTATATTCTCATATATCAAACTGATATTTGGCCAACCAATACCATCTCCAGCTAAAATCAAATGACATGGTTTATATTTTCCAGACCACCGGTGCATCATTGATTTTGGTTTGGGAAATGGTATCATTGAAACTATTTGGAATTCTTCTAAGGATAATCATCAAACGACCAAAGCTCCTCCTGGTTTGGAATCCTGTCAAGATTTAACACATTTTGGTTGCTAATTTCAAATCAGTCATAAGTTGATTCAAAGAATCAATAAGGTAATGAAAGAAGGTAAAGTTAATTGATTTAAAAAAACTTTATTTAGATCCAAAAAGTATGGGGATTAGAGTTGTCATCGAAAATTTTATATTTTTTCGTAAATTTTTAATAAATATTTTTTATGTATCAATTTCCTCAACTAAAGTAATGGGCCCATGACCTTGTGTTGTATAAATGGTAATCATGATAAAATTTATTTTTTTCATGAGGTTCCTCTAGCCTATACCTGTGGAAAGTCCCAAACTTTTGTTTCTAGATTTGATCTGCATTTTGGCTTGAGGGATTGTCATTACTTTAAACTAGGGAAATTGATATATATTAGATATTTATTTAATAATTTATGTAATTATATTAAATTTAGATGACTTCCACCACTTACTTCAATAAAATGCAGGGGGGGGTATTGCCAAATTTTCAAATCTGACATGTGAAATTGATGACTTAGAAAAATTTTGGTGATATCCACCCCTTGCTTCAATAAAATGCAGGGGAGAGTATTGCAAATTTTTTAAAACAGATATGGAATTTTTTTGACTTGTAAATATTTTGGTGAAAATTTTTGACGAGAATGTGAAAGTAATTGTTTCCACCTTGAGCAGGTTTCTGGCTCAAAGGAATAGCAGTACCATCAACAAAACCAATACATCCTGGGAAGCCCTCTGCTTGCATAACCTGAGATGATTCAAGTCGCTCTTCTTTTGTTGGCCAGGTGAGAAGTTGAGATTACAAGGAGTTGCTGGCAGTGATACATCGTTTGGTATAAGTGTTAACTGAACCATACCCTAAATCAAAGACATTTTCTAAACATTTCAAAGTGGCTCCATTACCATTTGAACCCAAATGACATAGTGTGATGGCCAATTGAATTGAAGGATGTTGTTGTTCTTTTTGAGAATTATTGTGAAATATGGGATGATCCTGAATAAGCTCAAGCAATTTAAGGAAACAATCCCGAGAAGTCCTGAACAGCTGTCTAAAACTGGGTGTAGATAGTTTAAGAAGTGTTTGGATGGTGTACTTGGGGGTATGAAGTACTTGAGGCTTTCTGGGAAGAAGGTAACGTTTTGTGGCCATTTTTGATAAAAAGACAAAATCTTCTTCTAGATCAGAATCAGAATTGCAATCAGAGTCCAAGAGCAGTTCAAGAACCATGAAATTTATTGCTTTATGTAATTTATCACGATTTGAAAGTGAGGAAGGCATAACTCTTATATGATATGATATGAAGATGTAAGTGATGTACGATGTTTTGAGTTATGAAGTGTTATGCTGTGGAGTGCTGCGTATGAATGGGATGATGCTGACAAATCAGTGAAATGGGACTTGATGGTGAAATCAGAACTTTTGGTTGAGAAAGTGCAGATTTGAGTGAAATAAGTGACTTATTTCATTTTGAAATCCACCAGTATTGGGGCTAGTGTGTATTGGAAATCCGCACTTATTTAAGTACGGATTTGCCAGAACTGACACCCCCTAATATCTGAATAATTATAATTAATTAATAAAAATTTAAGAAAATTAAATAATAAAAATTTTCCAATATATTAGGGGGTGTCAGTTCTGGAAAATCTGCACTTACAAATCCGCACTTAAATTTGACCAAATCTGTACTTATCTAAGTGTGGATTTCCAAAACACACTAGCCCCAACACTGGTGGATTTCAAAACAAAAAAAGTCACTTATTTCACTCAAATCTGCACTTTCTCAACCAAAAGTGCTGATTTAACCATCAAGTCCCATTTCACTGACTTGTCAGCATCATCCCATTCATACACAGCACTCTGCAGCATAACACTTCATAACTCAAAACATTGTACATCATTTTCATTCACATACCATATAAGAGTCATGCCTTACTTATTCTCAAATTGTGATAGCACTCCGCAGCATAACACTTCATAACTCAAAACATTGTACATCATTTACATTTTAATATCATATCATATAAGAGTCATGCCTTCCTCTCTTTCAAATTGGGATAAATTACATAAAGCAATGACTTTCATGGCTCTTGAACTTCTCTTGGGCTCTGATTGCAATTCTAATTCTGATCTAGAAGAAGATTTTGTCTTTTTATCGAAAATGGCCACAAAACGTTACCTTCTTCCCAGAAAGCCTCAAGTACTTCATACCCCCAAGTACACCATCCAAACACTTCTTAACCTATCTACACCCAGTTTTAGACAGTTTTTTAGGACTTCTGAAGTGATGTTGTGGCCAACATGTGGTTGTAAAAAAAAAAGGGAAAAAGTGCTGATTTGAGGTCATAACTGACACCCTTTTTTGAAATAAGTGACTTTTTTGCAAAATTTAAGTGCTGATTTGGTTTGAAATCCACACTTAAGTTAAGTGCAGATTTGCCAGAACTGACACCCCCTATTTAGTTATATTGATTTAGTAAAATAATAAGCCCCTTGAGACCTTTTTATAGCTTAAATTTTTTCACACAAAGAATTATATACAATTTTAAAAACATAAAAATCTTAGTTGTTATGGGACTTGGATTGAGCTCCCAATGAGATTCTGTTTGTCAGCCAGGCTACTAGACTTATCCAGTAAAATAATTAATTATTTTACTGAGATGAAGCCACACCTTTTTGATGCTTATGTCACCGGACGACCTATGCACAAGGTTGAGGGTGTTCCTGGAAGTGAGATGGAGAGAGGAGTTTAGAAACTTTGTCGAGGCACAGAGGAAATGTTCAAGGAAGTGATTCAAAGATGACTTGAAGGAAGAGCTACTGCTTCGAGGTATGTTCGAGGATAATTCTAATATAATTTAAAGGTAATATTAAAATTTTTAAAATCTCACAAAGGGTTGGAAACTCAATAATCAAAGATTTTAGGATTTAGAAATGATTACTGAGAAAATAAGGAAAGATACAATAATAATGATTTAACCGGAAGTTTTACCACTATTTACTATATATACGTTTTATAATTTAATTCTAAAGAGTATTGAACCAAAAACCCAACCCCTTTTTATATCCTTTACTCCTCCTCGCATTGACCTCATACCCATCACTATTCCACACATCACAGACCATTAAAATACACCCGTTACACCTGGACCCTCCTCACTAACATCCGTTAACCCCTTAGTCCTCCACTAACTATTCCGTCCATGCTCACTACCCCTTTTAATAATCCACAGACATTTCATAAACCTTTTAGCGTACTATTACATTGACTATTGCACGGTGCGTCGCTTATTGAGAAAAAGACTAAGACACACTATTGAGAGATTGACTAATTTAGATTTAGAGTTTAGACTAGTGCGGTTGAATAACGAGTACACAAAGGAAAGTCGCAGTTGCTATGGAGAATTGCTTTCTGCGCTTCGAGTATGGATTTAAATCTCTTATTATTGATTTAATGAGCTGCTTTTACCTCGAGTGTCACGTGGCGCGTGACAGATGCCCAGGTATAAGAATGCAAGCTCCGTTGAGCGTAAGACATACTTCCCACACTAGTTTCCCTTCATTTAAATTTTATTTATTTATTATTATGTCAGCTTGTCCAACTCCAGCTCCCACGCCTCCTCACCCCAAAGCGGATGGTGGGCTTGTCACTCGACAATATTCTCAAGCATGCACGGCTTGTGAATCCATGGAATATTTCTGTGTGGAAAGCACAGCTACTTGAGGTCCTCGCCAGAAATGCGAGTTTTGTCAATGGAGACGGGTGGTGTGCGATGCCTTAACAAGAAATTTGGATATTGAACAGCGGTTTACCAAGACAAAATATTGGGTAATACCAAAGACAAAAGAAGTGGTGGAAGACATATGGGATGTATCAATCGGAGATGACCAGTCAGAAGCAGCTGAAGAGGAAGTCAAAGATGATACGACACCCTGGGTAAAAGAAGGGTAGAAGAGGAGGTGGATGAGTTAGTGGAGGAAGATGAGGAAGAAGTCCCCATTTCAAGGCGGACACCAAAAAAACGGCGGATGGTCATCGAAGATGACAAGGAAGAGAAAGAAGTGGTGGCGGAAACCAAATCGAAATTATTCCTCAAGGCTGGCCCAATGTTTGAAGTAAGTTTGTTTTATTTTACTTCACTTTAATTTTACTGATGACTATGTGATTTAGAATTTAGATGTCATCGCGGAAGCCCCTATGGCAGAAACTTTGAATGTGGAAGCTCCCATTGTGGAACCCACTGCTGTGGAAGTGGCCCCATTGATCCCGACCAAAGAACCATTACCAGTGATTTCCTTGAGGGAGGAAAATGAAGAAACCCTCGATCAGGTATGGTTGAAAAAACCTCGCTAGGTTCGGCGAGCTTGGTTTATTGAAGATTTAAGCGGCAAAATCGATAAGATTGTCGATGCCGCCTCCTTCAACATGGCCAAGGAATTAATGGAAATTGGAGAAGTGGTACTGGTAGGAGAGGGGGAGGTTTTTGAGAAATGTAGGAAGGAAATAAGGGAGATTTTGGAGAAGATGAAGGGATTGGTTTGGGAGAAAATAAAGGAGAGAATTTAAAATGAAAGGAGAAAAGAAAAAGAAAGAAAAGAAAAGTAGAAACAATTTGTATTTAGTTATTTTATTTTGTTTTTTTATTTAAAATTTTAAAATTTTATTTTTATAAGATTTTGAGAGAAAAAGAAAAAAGATTAAATAAAATTTTGTTTTAAATTTTGAAAGAAAAAGTTTAAATGAGAGAAGAAAAGAAAGAATATTTGATTGAAGGAGTTTTAGTTTTAAATTTCGAAAAAGAAAAAGATTTAAGTAAGAAGAAAGAAGAAAAAGAAGGAAATAGTTGATTGAAATAATTTTGTTGGGAATAAAAATTTAATGAAAGAAAAATATGTTATTTGTGAAAGTTTATTTATTGAAGTTCTGAGGAATTTTAGTTATTTGAAAAGAAAAGAAAGAAAAGAAAAGAAGAAAAGAAGAAATAATAATTTTTATAAAAGAATTTGAAAGAAAAGAAGTAATTTGTTCGAAGAATTTTAAAAGAGAGATTTAGGGGTTGAAGTGAAGTTTGAGAAGATGGCCGTGTTGTGTTTGTGCAAAATTTTGATAGTTCAAAGAAAAAGAATTTTTAAGGAAAGAATGTATATAGAAAATTGAAAAGGAAAAAGAAAAAGAAAAATTTTAAAGAAAAAAGGTTATAATTTTATTTGTTTTATTTTTTTAATTTAATTTAATTTTTATTTTAATTTTTATTTATTTTAATTTAATTTGATTTTTATTTTATTTTACTTTATTTTAATTTAATTTTATTTATTTTAAAGAAGGTTGAAAAATTTTGAAAAGAAAAAGAATAAAGAAGGAAACAAAATTAAGGAATTTTTTAGAAGTAAAGATGTTTTAGATTTTAAAGAGAAGAAAAGAAAAGAGAAAGATGAAAGAAAAAAAAGAGAGTTTTAAGGTTTTGGTTTTAAAGGATATTTAAGATGAAAAGATTTTAGGAGTTCAGGGGCATTAGAAACATTGATGGCTGGTTCCCAGGATGTTTTTTCTGAATCATCGAGGAAGCCTTTCCATTCCACGAGGTATTGAAGTTTCCCCTTGTGTATTCTTGAATCAAGGATACGGCTTACTTCCCACTCTAGATGGTCTTCTACTTTGACCGGTTCCGGAGGAGGTTGGTTCTTTCCTGGGTATGTTTCTTGATCCAGTTCCAGGAGAGATACGTGGAAAACAGGGTGAATAGCCTGCCATTTAGGAGGTAGCTTGAGTCGAAATGCAATTTTAGAGACTTCAGAGTCAATTTCGAATGGTCCCAAGAGTTTTTCCTCCAGTTTCTTTGATGGTCGAGTCGTTTGAATGTTTCGTGCGTCAAGCCATACTTTGTCGCCTGGTTTAAAAGAAGGAGCAGATTGTCGATGTTTGTCGGCCTTTTCCTTGTACCTTCAAATCGCTAATTCCAAATTTGATTTAAGTTCCTCTTGGAGTTGTGATATGGTTCAAAGATAATGTTCCGCAGGATGATTAGTTCCTACATGGATTGAGTTGAATCGAGGATGTCTCCCATAAACAGTTTTGAAAGGAGATTGTCTTGTCGAAGAATGAGTCGAGTTATTATAAGAAAATTTGGCCAATGGTAACCATGCGGTCCAATTGTCTTGTTGGTAACTGGCATACATTTGAAGGTATTGTTTGAGGATGTGGTTGACCCTTTCCGTTTTCCCATCGGTTTCAGGATGATAGGCTGTGGAGAGGTTCCTCGTGATATTGAGTTGTTGGCACAGTTGAGTCCAGAATGTGGATACAAACAATGAGCCTCTATCTGAAATAATATCATTAGGTAAGCCGTGTTTGGAAAATACATATTCTAGAAACAATTTTGACAAATCTTCTGCTGTAGCAGTATTAGTGGTTTTAATAAAAATAGACATTTTTAAAAATCTATCTACTATTACTAATATAGCATCAAAATTATTAGAAAGAGGAAGTTGAGAAATAAAATCCATCGATAAAGATTCCCAAGGTTTAGGGGGAATAGGAAGTGGCTGAAGCAACCCATACTTCCGGTGATGGGGAGCCTTATTCCTATCACATTTGTAACAAGCTTTTATATAGGCTTTGATTTCCCTGGTCATACCTGGCCAGAAGAAATCCCTCGCTATTAACTGGTAGGTTTTATCGACCCCAAAATGACCAGCTAATGGAGAATCATGTCGACTATTGAAAATCCATAATTTTATTTCATTGTTGTCGGGTATGACTACTCTACCTTAGAAAAATAATATATCTGATTCAATACTAAATCTTTTGGCACCTTGCTTCAAGAGTATTTTGTCTTTTAACCCTAATCAATAATTGTCCTTTGACTGAGCTTCGAGGATGTTGGATAGTGGATTTTGAAAAGATTGAATTGTCATTGAATTAAGTTGATTAGTCATTAACATTGATTCATTGAAAATTGATTTCACATTTGCTGGGTTCTTGTCAGCAAATGTGTCCCCCCGCTGTGGGTAGACGTCGTCCCAATGTGACAGGATATCTGGGACAATGCAGTTCTTACCTGGGCAATAGGAAATAGAGAAAGGAAATTCAGACAGAAATTCAGCCCACCTGGCTTGATGCCTGGTTAACACTTTGGAAGACATAAAGTATTTTAAAGCATTATGGTCTGTTAAGATTTGAAAAGGACTATCTAAGCTGAGAAGAAAAGAGTGCCATTTCTTAAGACAATGAATAATAGCTAAAAGCTCTTTGTCATGAATTTCATAATTTAATTCTGCTGTAATGAGTTTGCGTGACTCAAAAGCAACAGGATGAAACAATTTTGTTTCAGGATTTAAATGAGAAATGACCCCTGAAATAGCATAATCGCTCGCATCTGTCTTGATGATTGTCGAAGCAGAAGGATCAAAGTGTCGAAGAATTGGAGCTGTGGTAAATGCAGTCTTCAATGCTTCAAATTCCTTTTGTGCTGTAGAAGTAAAAACAAAAGGAATATCTTTTCTAAGAAGAGAAGTAAGATTGGAAATAGTTTTAGAGTAATCTTTAATGAATCTTCTATAGAAATTTGCAAAACCCAAAAATCCTTGGAGGGATTTAATGGTTTTGGGCTCAGGCCATTCCAGGACTTTTTAACCTTTTTGTTGTCTATGACTAAACCATCAGTGGACAACTTAAAACCCAAAAAATTGATTGATTTAAGATGGAATTCGCATTTATTGTGCTTGGCGTAGAGACCGTGATCTCGAAGTCGATTTAGAACCTGTCGAACATGATGAATATTTTCATCCAGTGTCTTCAAGAAAATTAAAATATCATCCAAATAGACGACAAAAAATTGTTTGACAACATCTTGGAAGATGTCTTTAACAAAAGTTTGAAAAGTTGATGGTGTGTTACACAATCCAAAAGGCATAACTAAATATTCAAAACTACCAAATTTAGTGCGCATTGCAGTCAGTGGTTCATGCCCTTCCGCAATGCAAATAAGGTTATAAGCGCCTCTAAGATCAATTTTAGAAAAGAAATTAGCACCATTGAAAAGGGTAAGAAGTAATGACATAGGAGGAACAGGATATGCATTCTTCTTAGTGACTGTGTTGAGCTTTCTATAGTCAACACACAACCTAAGACTTCCATCCTTCTTTTTTACAAAGAGAACAGGGGAGCCAGTTGGATATTTACTGGCTCTGATGAAACCTTTGGCTACATTCTCTGCAATGTAGTCTCAAAGAACTTGAGATTTGTCCTTCGACAAAGAATAGACAGGACCTGCTGGAGGTACTGGACCTATTAACTCTATCTGATGGTTGTAGGGTCAATGAGGTGGTAACTTATTGGCCTTGCATATTGAGAAAACATTGAGGAAATCATGATAGATTTCTGGCAGAGTTGATTTAATGGCTTCAACATCAATTTGGTCGTCCTCATCATCTTCGAGAGAATATGCCAAGGGAAGACTAGAATTGAGAGAGCATAATTCGATTACTTCGAGGCAATTTAAATCCTCTTCAAGTGAAGTCTTTGAGCTAGAAGGGTTAGCCAATTGCTCATTTAAAGAATAATCAGATGCTTGCAAGTCATCTGGCAGAGATTTGTCCTCTAGCCGGACATTGTCAGGCAGGTTGTTTAACTCCCTATTGACCTGCATTGAAGAATCAGAAATATACTTAGTACGTGGGGTGATCAATCCCCGTGTCCAATCAATTTCAGGATTCCAATGCTTTAAAAAGTCATGGCCAAGAATGGTACCATCCATCCTTGGGGTGTCCAAGACTGATAATTCCCACTCGAAGGGGGGAAAGTTCGGAAAGTTGAAAACCCATAAAACTTTCTTACTGACCCAATATTTGGGTTCCTCTGATTCGACCAAGTAAATTGGAGTTTGATTGATATCTGTAAATGTCAGTTTTAACTTCTCGGCAAAAGATAAACTGACAAAAGAAATTGAAGCTCCAGAGTCTATAAGACAACTGAAGGGGGTATCCTCCTTAAAAAGAATGAATCTCAAGAGGTTTAAGGCAACTCCAGTCCTTAAGACATGGAGGTTCTGTGCACTGGGAGAGATAAGATAGTTTGCTTTGCACACGAGTAAACTATCTACTAGTTTTTTGACTTCGAACTAGTACCCTCTCTTTCCTTCAATTTTACACAATCTTCCAGCTTGTGCTTACCCCCACAATACATACATAACCCATTATCTGCTCGCCTCTTCCTCTCAGCTTCTTTAAGTTCCCCTTTAGGATCCAGTACTTTGCTGATATTGCCTGGGGTTGAGCTTTTAGGTCAAGTTTTGTCCTTTCCCTTATTTGGTTTGGATTGAGTCGAGGAGGATTGAGTTGTCCGTGGGTGTGAAGAAGGTCCCAATTTAAAATTTAGGCCTTGAGATTTGTTGGCGTATCGACGATGTTGAAGTCATCTTTGGTAAGCGCTGTCGAGTTTGAGGGTTTGATCCATTAAATCCGTTAAAGTAGTCATCTTCTGACCGTGAAGATTTAATTGATCCAGAATCCTCGAAGGAAGTCCCTTTTTGAAATGATACTTGAGGGCAGCATCATTCCAACCTACTCGAGTTTGAAGTGCTCTGAAATTCAAGATGTATTCAGAAGCTTTACCATTATCACTCATGCAAAGGAAGTCCAGTTCAATTTCTGCGTTGTCAGTTTCATTAGGGTCACCAAACAATGTAAAAAGTTGGTCTTCGAATATTTCCCAATTATTGATGAGTAAGTGGGTCTCTGTCAAAGAGAGCATGAGAAGATAAGGTTCAAACCACCTTGCTGCTTTTCCAGCTAGGAATGAAGAAGCATAAACAACCTTCGATCGGTCGTTATTAAAGGTTCGAGGGTCATTATGGAAAAGTAGTTTGCATGTTTGCAAGAAGGGTCGCAATCTGTCTGGTTGTTCTCCATCAAATTTATCAGGAGATTTCATGGAAGGAGTTTTGAATTTTGATCCCTCTGAAGACATTGGATTTGAAAGGGTCTTCATGAAAAGCCTCATGAAGTCTTCCAGAGAATTAGCATTAGATGGTCCTGGTTCTGAAGGTTGACCAGAAGGGTGTGTAGCAGGGGCAGATGGTGCCTCATACATTGTGTCCTCACCTTCTTCATCATCACTAGAATCATCAAAATCTTGTGGGATGTCTTCTACAGATTGGACTGAATGTTGCCGTTCCCTAAGGTCGAGAGGTTCCAGGGAGTGAGTGCGGGAAACAGGCCATGTGGCTGTTGGCCTGCCTCTGTCGCAAGCTCTAGTAGTAGCGCCTGTAGGAGGAGTGCATTGAACAGGTGCCATTTTAAGAATTTAGAAAACACCTGAAAGGGACGTAGTAGTGCAAAGAATGAGAACTATGGAGAATTAAATTATACTGTCACCGGACGGCCTACGCACAAGGTCGAGGGTGTTCCTGGAAGTGAGATGGAGAGAGGAGTTTAGAAACTTTGTGGAGGCACAGAGGAAATGTTTGAGGAAGTGATTCAAAGATGACTTGAAGGAAGAGCTATTGCTTCGAGATGTGTTTGAGGATAATTCTAATATAATTTAAAGGTAATATTAAAATTCTTAAAATCTCACAAAGGGTTGGAAACTCAATAATCAAAGATTTTAGGATTTAGAAATGATTACTGAGAAAATAAGGAAAGATACAATAATAATTATTTAACCCGAAGTTTTACCACTATTTACAATATATATATTTTATAATTTAATTCTAAAGAGTATCGAACCAAAAACCCAACCCCTTTTTATATCCTTTACTCCTCCTCGCATTGACCTCATACCCATCACTATTCCACACATCACAGACCATTAAAATACACCCGTTACACCTGGAACCTCCTCACTAACATCCGTTAACCCCTTAGTCCTCCACTAACAATTCTGTCCATGCTCACTACCCCTTTTAATAATCCACAGACATTTCATAAACCTTTTAGCGTACTATTACATTGACTATTGCGTGGTGCGTCACTTATTGAGAAAAAGACTAAGACACACTATTGAGAGATTGACTAATTTAGATTTAGAGTTTAGACTAGTGCGGTTGAATAATGAGTACACAAAGGAAAGTCGCAGTTGCTATGGAGAATTGCTTTCTGCGCTTCGAGTATGGATTTAAATCTCTTATTATTGATTTAATGAGCTGCTTTTGCCTTGAGTGTCACGTGGTGTGTGACAGCTTATTAATAATTAATTATTTAGTACTTACTTATGTATTACTTACAACTAACTAGCTAAGTATATTAAGTAATATAAATAATTAATGAAATTAAGTAATTCTCCCATACATTTTTACTCCCTAAAAATGTGCTCAATACTACAGCTGAGTGAGAATAATAATAATAATAATATAATAAAATTCTTAAAATTATCAAATTCTTTTACTGAGAGAATTGGATTTTTGTTGTAGACAATCCTATAGTACTAGCTATAGGCCTTGACCAAGGGAGTTGGAGAAAAAACCAGAGAGAAAATCCCCTGTCCCTTTAGAAAAATAGAGTGAGATTTACTTGCTAAAGTAAGTTGTTTCCTGTTTTCTAAAGCCCCTTTTCAACACACTTGACTGCTTGATGAGCCAAGAAAGTAGTCCTCAGACAGACTACAAGACCAAAGAACTGAAATGTAGACCAATGTCCACACCAGAGAAAGCAAGGATACTTGTTGTAGGCTGCAAATCCACGCCAGAGACAGCAATAATACTTGATATAGCTTGCAACACTACACCAGAGAAAACAGTTGACAAAGTTGAGTTAAATGTAGAACTAACCTTGCAACAAACACAGCCAATTGTGGCCAAAAAACAGTGAAAACTGAGTGAGGAACAATGATATCACCTCCGGATGGTTGTATGATAATTAAGGTTGCCCCAAACTGTCTTATTCACTATGTACACACAGACCACTATCTAAGAGCCCATGCACACCCACCAATTTGGCACCTGTACCCGCCAAATTGAATAAAAACCCTCCAGAAGCGCTCCCCAACCTTCTAAAACAGAGGCGGGCGGGCCGCTCAATGTCAGAGGCGCCGCCTGAAGCATCCCGGCCTCCCTGAAGCCAGAAAACCAATAAAAATACCTAATCTACTTAGAAAAATTAACTACAACTACTAAAAACTTTAAAACACGGAATTTCACTATAACAACATTGGGACATGAAATATAGAGCTAAATTAGCCCTACCCAATGGTATTAAGTACTTAACCCTAAGACTTAAGGTTAGCCCGTAAAACACAAAAAACAAAATTAAACAGCTATCTTTTTAAATGTAAAATGAGGAAATGACCCCTTAAAACCTAGAATATGAAAAATGTCTTCAAGACATGAAATATAGAGAAAAACCGGGGCTATCCAATGGTAGTACTCACATACCCGCAGACCCAATATCCACGGAATAAAACCAGAAAAATACCCAATTCCTCAACAGATGTCAATTAAGACATGCACAAACAACGCCAAATCACACAACAAAGGCCTCTGCCAATGTTGAAAGAACACATTGTGAAATCAATATATTTACATCAAATATGTTGTATTAATTGTGACAGTCCAAGGGAACTCATATTTTATTGCAAATGGAAATGATACCCTTGTTGACGTACCAATTAATTTATATTTTATTTATTTCATATACATTATTTTTCATTCAGTTTTCTTCTCACACCCTTGTATTAGGTGGTTTTATCTCTGTGTCTTTTTTACCCTAATTTTTGCCTATAAAAGGCCCTCACTTTTTGTACTTTTCAAATTAATTCCTTACTTACTTATATATCTTACACATTGTTATTTACAACTCCTATTACTATTCTTTATTATTTTAGTAGCTACATTCATGTACTTCTAATATATAAATAATAATGATATTTTGTCTCACCTCTTATCATTTGAGTAAAAATCATTATAAATTGAGAGAAATACGTACCATATCTTTAAGAGTCTGTTAAAACCCTTTAAAACCCCATAGTACCTCCAATCCTACCTTCTAGACCAAGAGAGCCACTGACACTTTTCCTGACCACTGTTCAAGATAAGTTAATCTTTGAGAATTTAATTTAATTTAATAAAAATTTGATTGTAAATTCCTTAATTCATGCCCAGGTTTATCTTCATATTGAAAATATTTATACCAAATACTAGGAAATGCTGAACATAAATAAAAATTTTGAATTATTCTGATTTTTGTTTAAATAATAAAATCTTCAAGTTTCTTCTTAATTATTATAATGTGAGTTTTCTCATATAATAGATTAAAACAGCTTCTAAATTTCATTGTTTTTATCTCCAATGCACATGAAAAGACAGAACTTTTTCTTTTTTTATTTAAACCAAATTTGAGGAATATTATTTTTGTATTTATTAAACATTATTTAGCTCCTTTTGGTTATAAAAATCTTTTTTCTTAGATCTTTACTTCAAAATTTATAGAAAACCTCAAGTGATGAATTCAGATATTTTAAAAATGTGAAAAAAATATTTTTCATCAATTTGAGCTTGAAGATGATTTTAACTTAAAACCTTAAATTGTTCTTTTTATATTAAATGAAAATTTCAAAATCTATTCCATTAAAATTCATTTTTATAAAAATTAATTTTTTTATGTATATATTCTTAATAAGGAAGATAAATTAGAAGATGCATGAGTTTTACTGTTCAATGAAATCTCAAATTATTTTCATTTATTATATTTGCTAATAAAGATCATATTTTTCTTTTTTTTGAATATTGGTGTTAAAATCATATTACTAACAAAGCATCAATAAATTATAAATCTGTATTTTTCACTTGACTATAATGTTTGCATTTTTTATTGTAAATAAACATGGTCAATACTCTTGTTCTTGAAAAAAAGAAGGTATTTCCGCACTACTATACTCAATTTAAAAGAAAAAAAGAAAAAATTGATATATTTCATGCTTCTATTAAAAATATTTTCTTAACTTTTAATTAATAAAATCTCAATTATTCCAATATTAGTCTTTTCTATGAGTATCATTATAAATATATAATTTTTCTCATTTCAAACTATACTCTCATATATTGATTCTTCTATAAATATAATCATGCATTGACACATAAAAATTCACTTTAATACAAAATATAGAGTCCGTGAAAAATTGTAGAACTTAATATTTAAATTCAAAAAACTCTCATAGTGCATGATAGAAATCTGTTTAGTTTGTGCTGTGTATTCCCAGGTGAAAAATATTGATATCTTCAATTATTGAATTCAAGAAAAATAAAGCATTCAGCTTACATTTCTAAAGAATATTTGGTGATTTATATTAATTTTCCCATTGATATTTTGTATTCCTTTTAATTAAATGATTTTAAGTGCAAAATTTCACTGAGTAGAAGTTAATTTTTGGTGACTTGATCAAATTAATTTAAAGAATGAAAATTGACTTAAAGAATATTTATGGATTTGATAAAAATTGCTTCATTATTATGAAAAGTATTGGATTTACTAAAAATCTAACATAAAATGCTTTTGAATTTGAGCACATTTTATCCTAAAAAAGACCAAAATTACTTTACTTACTGTTTGTATCATCTTCTTGCATTTTTGAATTTTATAAAAGAATATTAGACTTTACCACTTGAAAATTTTTTTGTTTGTTTAACATATATAATCTCATTCTTCAATTTTTATTTATTTGGAGAAAGGAGAAATGAGGGTGCTTCATCATGTCCATCTTTTGAAAATAAAATCTTACTGAATTTAATTTTTATATTTTGTGTCTTTTATAAAGAACTTTAGATTATAATATGGTATAGGAACTATGGCTTAATTTTTTAGTTATATAATTAATTTTTATAAAAAAAATTTATTGCATAAGCTTGAAATTTGGGAAAAAAAAATTGAGATAAATTCAGTTTATTTCAGCCTGTATATCCCCAGGACTGAGTAAAAAGTGCTTATAAGTTATGTTAAACACATGAACTATACATGGGAACAATAATTGAGAGTACACAAACAGTATACATAAGTAAAATTATGATAATATACAAAATATGCCATTATAACACCTTATATACATGCATATATCCACCTTTTATAGGTCTTATGTAGTTAATATTAAGTTGAAATATGTTAGGGTAATCTTAAGAACCTTAAGTATAAGGCTACATAATTTTTAAGTACACTAGAAGCTGTTATATTCATTGTTTTACGCAAAAAACAAGAAATGCGCTTTATTTCACTTAAAAGTTGACTATATGCGCTATAAAATTGCGCTTTGACAGATCAATTTTTCTCATTTAGGACTATTCATTTGGCTATTTAAATGCATAAAAATAACACTTTTTAAATTTGGTGTTTTTTATGCCAGAAATGGCTTCTGTGTACTGGCCACATACTGCCTGATTTTTTCCCGTGTGAATAGCTTCATTTTTAGCAAAGTTAGCTTTTTCACACTATAATTACCCCACATTCTACACCGACTGTGGGGAAAACGCTAAAATAGGCAAGAGGCACTTATTTAGTGTCCTAGCTTAATTAATAATGTCTTGACCTTGTTTATATGCACTAATTTCATTAATAACCTCACTCTTGGTGTCTTATTTCATCACCATGCTTAAATTCGCCTAAATTTAGTCAAAGATTTACCCGTGGAAGCGCCTGCCAAGGACTGCATGTAGTTACCCCACATCTCACGCTTTTTTATGAGTTTTGGGGTGGTTTCTCAGTCAATATTGGTTATTTTTGGATGGGAATTTCACATAGTATAATGTCAGGATTAGCCCCTTCATTTCTAAAGTGAATCCCCCTTATTACTAAGCTATTATTAACCTTAAAAAGTCCCCTTTAGTCTTTTATATTATTTTTTTATACGCATATACTCTCCTTTTGTTCTATTCTTTAATTTTGATGGATTTCCCTTATTATTACAGGATTTGATGGTTGTTACTCTTCTAATTATGTCATGGGTTACTGAGGATGTTGATGGACATGTCTATTAGTTTTTTTGAGGCGTCTTTAACTTTGTATTGGAGGGTACATCAAGGGAATCATTGGGGAGCTCAGTGTGTATATAAGGAGGAGGTTTTTGGATCTTGTTTCTACATTCTTTATCATTTACAATTTACACCATATAACCAAATAAATTACAATACACATCAATTATTACTTTTATAAGACTTTTAAGTAGTATCTGAATAATTAAACTCTTTTTTTCTACCAACTAAAAAGATTGTAAGCCACATATAAAAATAGTGAGAATTATATTACTGAGACTTTTATTTTGAATTATATTTTACTATTTGTTGTATTTATACTACAGTATTCATATAGGACCATTTAAATCTTCTAGAAAAAGACTTTTCAAGCTAGTTCACGTCCTTTTAGTTGATCTTAGCCTTACAGTTTACATGGTTTCTATAAAAAAATAAAAGATTTGTATTATGAAAAAATGAATGTTTTCTACATTAAGAAGTTGTGAAATATTTTTTAAATTTTTTCAAAAATATGTTGTATATTTCTTAGAATGATTAAAATTTATACTTAATAAAAAAGAATGTAATTTCTTGTATTTTTATTCTTAAATTTTCATTCAAAAAGATCATCTGATTACATTTCATCAAAAAGTATTTTTTATTGAGAAGATTTCAAAAGCTTTTATATTCTTATTTTGATTCATATTTGAATAGTTTTTCATAATTCTTTCAGTAAAAAATTACCAATGTTTTGTGAATATTTCAAGCTTATTTCAGGAAGATTTCAGTCTGAGTTCAGTGTGAGTTCATTCTGAGTTCCATCTGACTTCAAGTTGAGGACTTGCTATCAAGTCCCCTTCAAATATTGCGTGGTGTATGTACATAAAATTAAGAACAATTGAAATGGGAAATAAAATAAAAAAAGAAATAATTCAACCAGATACAATAAATTATCTCACTGGAGCTAGATTAGGTTGTTTTAGTTACCATAAGGATCTATAGAAAAGATATCTTGATTGTTTGAATTAAAAATAGGGGAGACTTTAGTGGAGGAAGAGTATTCAAAAATATTTTTCTCAATATCATGTTTGGAGATAGCATCTTCTCCATCCCACATGTCTGCAGGATTAACATCAGCTTGCTGTCCAAATATAGAATCCATCTCTTTATATTAAAGACATTAAGAATCAAGTTTATCATCTATAGATTTGATGCCCTTACTGATATCAATGTCAATAATACCAAAACCAGTGGAAGATGAAAGAGTCTTAGATTTCTTTTTTTTGGCTTGATAGTGCTTGAAGCATTCAGACATCTTCTTTGGCAAAAGATCAATCCTTCACTTTTACTTATTTCTTAACTTATTGGCCATTATAAGATAGCTTTGAATTTTGAAGGGGGGATGCCCTACTTTAGAGCATCTACCCCTGTGTTGGTAAAAAATAAGTATATAATTGCATTTTCCTTGGTCATTTCATAATGAATTTCAATATTCAACCACCCTATGCAGTGTCTTTTGTTAATCACTCATTAAAATTACTATTCATCCCTCGCACTCATTCAGTAAAACTCAAGTATCTCACTTGTCCTTCAATGTTCTTGATGAATTACTTGATATGGAAGAAGACTATATTATTTCCTATGTATTCAACACTCAAAATTCAAAAATTCAAAGAGAAAAAAAAGAAAAATTAAATCAAAAACACATGGAAGGCCATCAAAAACTAATGAGTGACTACTTTATCCCCAAATGTACATACAACAATATCATGTTTGAGAGACATTTCCACATGAGCAGGGATCTATTCAACAGTATCTGTCAGGACCTACAAAACCATAACTTTTTTTGGCTATGGAAAAAGGTAAGTTAAGAAATATTTCAACACACTAGTCATAATTTGATTGTCTTACAATTACTTAGGATTGCTGTGGCCAAGTGGTTTTGACACCAGAACAGAAAATGACAGCTGTTCTACAACAACTAGCATATGGTATTTTGGCTGATAGCCCTGGTGAGTATGTCCATATTGGGGAAACTAATTCCCTGAGAGCTCTAAAGCACTTCATCAAAGATATAACTAGTTTATATGGAAAGGAGTACTTAAAAGAACCAAATGCCATGGAAAAGAATATTATATTGAGAGAGTACAAAGAACTATGATTCCCTGAATGCCTTGGTTTGATAGATGGGATGGACTGGGAAATGAAAAATTTCCCAGCAGCTTGGGCAGGTCAATTTCAAGGAAATGAAGGCAAACCTACAATGATACTTGAGGCTGTGGCTAGCAAGAGCCTGCATTTTTTAATTGATTTTTCGCAATTCCTGGAGTGCTCAATGATATCAATTTTCTCCATAGAAGTAACATATTTGACAAATTAATGGCTGGTACTCATGATGAGGTGCGTTTCAAGATAAATAATCACCAATATAAAAATGTGTATTACCTGGAAGATGGAACCTATCCTCCATGGTCCATGCTTGTCAAGACTATACCCCACCCACAAGATGAAGCAAGTCAATACTTTTCAAAACTACAAGAAGCCTCACAAAAAGACATTGAGCGTGCCTTTGGAGTATTATGTGCACAATGGGGGATAATCAAACAGCCATGCCATCTATGGAGGAGAGAAATTGTCAATCAAATAATGACATGTTGTATAATATTACACAACATGATCATTGAGATGAAATCTACAAAAAATCCCTTCCTATCTAATATACCCAAAATATAAAGTCAAGTAGTTGAAATGCATCATGATCCTGCCTTTTTCAACAGTATATCTCATTATATTTAGAGGTGTCATGATCTACACAACTCAACTATCCACTCTCAACTACGTGAAGATTTAAAAATTTATAACTGGGCAGGTAGGGGAACTGAAAATGAAGAGTAACTCAAAATAAGTTTAATTAATTAAAAATCTGGAGAATATATTTCTAGTTGAAAAAATTTCATACCTTGAAATTATATTAGTCCTATGTTTTCTTCCATTTAAAATACGCGAAATATTATTACTTAATTATTTAAAATTTGATAAAACCCAAAAAATTAATTTAATTTTTTGTATTTAATTGTATCTGAAATTAAAATTTAATCAGCTTAAAGTGCTTTCCAATTAAGAAAAAAATTAAGATTAATCCTTACCATTATATATTTTGTTGAGCATTCATTTTTGCAAAATTTAATATATATAAGTAGAACATAAATTATATAAATATTATTTAAGTAGAGTTGAGCTCAAAATTAATATGAATAAATCTTTAGAAACAAATAAGAGGCACTAATATAATATTGAGTTGTTGTATAAAAATTTTTTGGGCCATTGGTTAAAATATTATTACACTCTATATTAAATTATTGGGTCATTGGTTAATATATTATTAAACTGTTTATTAAATTATTTAGTTGTTGGATAATATATTAATACACTGTATATTAAATTCATGAGTTGTTGGCAAATATTTTATATTTTTATTAGAAGATTGTTTAAATTACATGATATGAGGAGGGAATGTTCCACAGAACAACCCTCCTTACACCACCCAATATGGGGGGCAGACTTGCTAGCAAGTCCGCAACCTTGGACCCAAACTCACCACAGATTGAACACACATTGAGCTATTGACAAAGGAAATATACAATCAGGGATGAAAACCACTCAGCAGGACAGTTTTAGGTGGGTGTTCAAGTAGAGTTCAGTATGGGTTCAGTATGAGTTCAGTCTGAGTTCCATCTCAGTTCAGGTTGGGGACTTTCTAGCAAGTCCACCCCCTATATTGCATAGTGTTATATATTGCAAAATGACCCTCTATGGCCAGTGGCTTTTCCACTGGCCACTCATGTCTAGAGGGGCCACTTGAGGCAAATATGCCTCACTCCTGGTAGATTGGGGCAGGCAGGTTTCCAATAAAAAGAGCCTAAAAAAGAAAATCAAATTAAAAGGAAAGCAAAAAAAATTTACCCACCAAATATAAGAGAGAGCCAAAGGAAAGATCCTTAATAAAATAAAAACAAATTACATATAAGAAGAAAAAGCACCTCCTAAAAAGAAGGGTGAGCCAAAGACAAGTACAAAAAAAGAAAAAAAATTAAAGATAAGAAAAAAAAAATTAGCTACTAATAAGAATTGTGAGCCAAAGAAAAGTACAAAAAAAAAAAAAAAATACCAAGAAGCCAAAAAAAAAAAATTGGATACTAAAAAGAAGAGAAGGGCAAAAGAAAATACAAAAAAAGAAAAAAGAAAAACAAATTAAAGATAAGGCAAAAAAAATTATTTACCTGCTAAAAAGAAGAGAGAACTGAAGGATAATAAAATCTTTCTAGTAGGTAAATATTTTTTTTGCCTTATCTTTTTTTTTTTTTTTTTTTTTTTTTTTGTATTTTTTTTTGCCCTTTTTAGTATCTAATTTTTTTTTGTCCTCTCAGTAATTTGTTTTTTTTTGTACTTTTTTTTGCCTCTCTCTTTTTTTTAGTCTCTAATATTTTTTTTTTGGCCTCTTGGGAATTTTTTTTTTTGAACTTTTCTTTGGCTCACAATTCTTTTTAGTAGCTAATTTTTGTTTCTTATCTTTAATATGTTTTTCTTTTTTTTTGTACTTTTCTTTGACTCACCCTTCTTTTTAGGAGGTAATTTTTTTTCTTATATGTAATTTGTTTTTATTTTGTTAAGGATCTTTCCTTTGGCTCTCTCTTATTTTTGGTAGGTAATTTTTTTTGCTTTCTTTTTAATTTGGTTTTCTTTTTTTTATGTTATTTTTATTGGAAACCTGCCTGCCCCAATCTACCAGGAGTGAGGCATATTTGCCTCAAGTGGCCAGTGGAAAAGCCACTGGCCATAGAGGGTCCTCTTGCAATATATAAGGAGGGTTGTTCTGTGGAACATTCCCTCTTCATACCATGAAATTTAAATAATCTTCTAATAAAAATATAAAATATTTTCCAACAACGAAATATTATTACTTAAATAATTAAGTAATAATATTTCATGTATTTTAAATGAAAGAAAATATAGGACTAATATAATAAAAAGGAATGAAATTTTTCAACTAGACATATATTATCTATATTTTTTACTAAGAACTACCACCGCACCACCTTTTTTTTAAATCTTCTTTCATTTTATATAAAATCTCCATATCATCAGCATCACATAAATTATTTTCTTTCAGAATTAGAAGCTGTTTAATCTCACTGCTCCTCATCTCACAGTCCAACTTCTCCAAATTTATTCTCATATTTTGCTGATTAATTTTCATATTTGTTTCATCAAGTTCAAGTTTTTTTTTTAGAGAATGAGTCTTTCCTTTTGAATCAAGATTTTCTCTTTTGTGAGTTCAAGTTGGTATTGAGATATGTCGAGTTGTTTTTCTGATATAAATAGTTTTTTTCCAGCTAACTCATTACTATCAAATGTAGCTTCAATTCTTTTTTCAGCCATGTCATTGTAACATGAAAAACCTTCTTTCTTTTCTGCTTTCAAAAATTCTGCATTTCAGCACTTTTTTGCTGCCTTCTGACCAAGAGGACATACATTATGTGATGGAGGAGGTGAGGCAGGACAACTGCTTGATTTTATTTGCATGCTTGTTTCACTTGAAAAACTATGTACACATGATCTTTTTGTACTCAAACGTGTGTCTAAAGGGGTCATTCTTTGTGCACTCAAAAAACTGTCTAAAGGTGAGTTTTGGTTAGGCTCTAAACACCATTTTGGAGCAAATTTTAGTTTCTCCCAAGCTAATGACCTCTTGAATGTAGTTTTACATTGATCTTGATAGATTGAAATTACACTTTTGATCCAATCACTTGGGCTTGTTCCACTGGGTGGATTTCTCTTGATACCATTATATATAGCAGTAAATTTAAGATTTGATGTGTTTAAGGCTTGCCATCTAGTGTTAGAAAGAGGTGCTTTTAGCTATTATTCTGTTGTTAGGTATTGTAGTAGTAGTAATCAAAAATTTACAGACCTGATTTTAATCTGTTCAAAATCTCTGTAGTGCAGTTTACTATGAGCATTAAAGTGTGCTTCTATTTTCTTGTAAAATATTTTGCCTGACTTTGAAGTAGAAAACTTGGGTTGTTTGCTAACTGATATCCAAGATATTGCTAGTTGTTCTTCTTTTTGGAGGTTCCAGTTTGGAGATTGCTTTTTCTTAAGATTGTTTGACATTTTTGGTTGAGAATAGGTTGCAAGTAGTTTATAGTAGTGCAAATAGAGGAAGTTTGGTGATGAGTAGTGAGTAAAGTGATTTGAAAAGATAATGTGAGAAACGGTGGTGGAATCAAGGGTGCAGTTAAGTATGTAAAGAGAAATGCAAAATGAAAAAAATTGACAGGTAGAGGTGCAAGTTAATGACACAAAGTAAGTATCTTTAAGTATATATACTTACTTTTACCCAAAATTTACTGAAATGAATAGCTAGTGTGAGGTGTAAATGACACAGTTCCAGAATATGCATCAAAGTAATAGTTAAGTATGCATGGAGTGGGGTGTTACCCACATGGTGGCAGACACCCTTAGTTGCATTCTCAGTAACAAAACAATAATCATAATTAGTTTTAGTTTTTAGCCAGTTGATAAGTATGAGGTGATCATCTTTTTTTAGTTGAATGGTCTTTTACTTCTTAGCCAAGCAGGGAAAGAGGCAGTAGTTGAATTTGAAGAGCAAGTGGGGGAAGGATGCCTTTGAGAAGATATGTGATGATGAGGCATGTTAAGATAATTGATGACAGAAAGGAGCAGAAATGAGCAGATGAGATGGGGAGGTACCTGAATGGATGGAAGGAATAGAGAGGGTGAGATTGGAAAGCAAGGTAGGGAGGCTGGGATATCCAGAAAGTTGTCCAAGATGTGGTTATGAAAAATTGAGGATAAAAATTTCAGATAAGAGGTGAACATTGACATGTAAATTGTCTAATAACCCAATTATTTTCAAAAATATTTGTGGAAGATAATTGTGGTATAAGGATTTTTACCCACAATTAATTTAATTGTGGATTGGCTAATGTTAATACCCCCTAATTTCACATCAGAATGATTTGGGTTTTTTTAAATTGATTTTGCGTTTAGGTATATATTTCCCTTAGAATTTCTAACAATTCTTGGTAATGATGTACTTAATGGACTTTCAGTAAGTGCAACACTTCATTACAAAAAAATTATGAATTATTGACAAAATAAATTCAATTAAAAATATCTTATCAGAACAATCAAAATGGAAAAATTAAATTGAGAGGAAAAATAAACTGTGCAGATTGGTTAGGGGTATTAGGGTGATCCAAAATTAAAAATGATTTGATAAAAGAAAGGGTGATTTCCACAGCTAAGAAAAAAGCAATATATTTTTGAATCAGAAGCAACCGTTTATATAATAAATACTTTTTAAGAATAAAAAAATTAAAAGACTTATAAAAAAATATAAAGAAACACTACCAACACCATTTATTTCGCCACAATGCGTAACAAATGCGTTTTGGTTGTGTAACGGTGGCATAATAAATACATAACAATCTTTACTTCCCCTAGCAATCAAAAATAATTGTTATGTATTTGCTACACAACCGTTACGCTAATGTTACGCCGTGTGGCGTAACAAACAGATTTGGTACTGAAACGATCCAAAAGGAGATGTTGAATGAGTTGGACAACTTGAAATTCAATATCATATTCCATATTGCATGAGTCATCTCAACCGAATGAAATTTACTGTTCATCCCTTCAATTTCGATTTTCAACAATCTGTTATGCAACGCGCATCCTGCTTTTAAAGTATCTTGCTAAAAAATTAAACCATAATTCTGAATAGGTTCCATTTTAGTAGTAAATACTTTTCAAATTTTGAATTTCCAGCACAAATAAAAGGTTCTACGTTGAGATCATTTCAAAATGATCTTCCGAAGCGACAAACTATTCCTTCGTATCAGCCGGACAAGTATGATAGTCAATCGAAAAAAAAACACCATTCCTATTCTCTTACAACAATCTGCGAGATGCAAATCAACATGGAAATCGTTACAATATGAAGAAAGTCGAAAGGATAACGTTCAATACAATGGGCCATTTGTGAAGACACGTATCAAGCATCCTACCAAAAAATTGGTTGAAGATGAAGCGCTTCGAAGGATTATCAAGTTGTATCACCAGACTGACAAATTCGCGCCACTGAATGAGTTGAGGAGGCTTGATTTATCTTTGGTTGTCAAATTTTTAGATTGAGCGGAATGACTGACCGTGGATCTATCTATCTATCTATCTATAACTATGGGGGTGGGGGTGTCTCCATATGTTGTTTGTTACAGGGAAAAGCTAGTTGAATTTATCGATAAATCATTGTTGCTTACAAAAGCGCCCAAACCTCATATGGGCAACGGGAGTGTGTGGGAAAACACAGCGAAGCAACTGACCAGACGAGTAATGCAAATCGGACAAACGGAAGACGATGTGGGGATGCAAGTGAAGAAGGCAGCAGCTGGCCAAGAGCGGTGGGGAGCAGTGAAGGATCGGCTGTGTGGCACGGAGACTGTATTTACAGGTGGCAAGGGCAAAGGGGGATTTGAGTACAGTGAGATGGGGGAGAGCAAGGCTGGGCTGGAAATTGTAAGGGAGCGCAGTAAAGAAATGCGCGAGCTAACCGGCAAAGATTTTTAAGGGAAATAAGAACTTCTTTACATAGAGAATCCTCTGCTGTCTTAGTAAATCCATCCGGTGAAATGATATTTACCAAAATTCCATTGTAATCTCACCCCCCTGTTGCCTTTTGAAGCCAGGTCCACAAACTTACAAGTCTATACAGCTTTCTTTACTGTAAATCTTATTAACACTTGAGAGATCCTGCTGATAATACCTTTTCTCCAGTCATTCTTGGAGTCTTTGGCGCTCATCTAGTTATAACAAGTACTGTTCATCCAGCTCATTTACACTAAGCCAAGTGTCAAGAGATTTTTTCTCTACCATCTCAATTATTATATTTCATACTTTCCTTATGTAAAGCAACCAACTTATCCCACATCTAATGATCACCAGAATTTGAGTTCAAGTTAAAATTATTCTTCTCAGCCATTCTTTCTTCATTGTTACCATATTTATAGTCATCTTGAAGATGGTCATTATCAAAATGACCAGTTTTGCAAAGATTTCTACATTCCTCAAACATTTTTAACCTCTAATAATTTTCTGAAGTAATCAGCAGTTGCAACACTTTGTATAGACTTCAAGAAAATTTGAGGCAATCATTGACACTTTGCAAAAAGTATGTTATACCTTGTAGAGCCCCTGGCAATAAGTCCTCATCACTTTTCAAACATTTGCTTGACCTCAAAATCATGACTAAAACAAACTGAAACTTTTCAACAAGAGCAATTTTGAGCTCAAGATTCATAATATCATATCAATTTTTTTTTTTTTTTCATTGCAATGAATTTTATATATAAAAAAAATGGAATTTTGAACTTCAAAACTAGTGATTGTAGCAAAATAAGACTAGTGAACAGAAAAAAAATCTGGCACCTCCTAGCAGGTTACTATCCCTGATTGAACTATGGTAGTTCAATTGGGTAGAGGCACCTGATATCAGGTTCCAACATTTTTCTCCCCTAGTGAGTGCCATTCAAAAGAGAGGGTTAAATATAGTAATTTAAAATAAGAAATGATTAAAAAATATTTAGCTTTGGTCAAAAAAATTGACATTTTTGAAAACTTTTTTGTTATGTTAATGGATCACTCCACTAAAAAATTACAAAAATTAGCAACATAGCTTAACAAAATATCAATTTTTTTAGCCAAAAATAAGTTCTTTTTGGTCATTTTTTTAAACATGGCTATATTTCACCCCTCCCAATGTTTTTAGTCACACTTTCCCACAATTTCTTGTCTTAAAGTCCAAATACCCACTTGAACCCCTACTTTGAATGTCTACCTAAATTTCTAGAAGTGATAGAACCTTTTTTTCTTACCTTACATAACCAATTTTTTAAGGATTTGGTGATGTGGTAGGGCAACCAATAAAAGGGTTGGTATTATAGAGGAGACCAAAAGTAAGGAAATTTGAATTGTATTTATCCATTTTTTTGATTGAGTAGACATAATTCTATAATATACATAAAAAATAAATAAATTGATGAATAGAATTATAACAACAGACACCAGAAAAAAATGTGGGGACCTGATAGCAAGTAACAAACACTATCTTTGGTTTGATTCAGTTTTAGCTCTGTTGTAATCCTTATGAGAAGACTGTGCAATGAAAAGTGAGTATGCAAGCCCATGTGACATCAAATCTGAGTTATCCTTGAGACACAAACTGATTGAGGGATTGGCACCTGCTAGCAGATTCCAGGTGTTTTTTTGGGGTGAGAATACTTTCTTATTTTAATATAATCTGAAAAAGATACCCCAAAAATTTCCAAATCACTGCCACATATAAAAATTAAAGTGCCTTTGTTCTGTATATTTAATAGGGGGTATCAATGTTCAGGGAGCTGAAATTAGGAATCAGGAATTTTTTTTGCTGGTATAAGACATTATTAATTGTGAATAATTCATATCCACTAGCCCTGGGGCTAGTGGATAAGGATTGCAGGATAATGCATTATCCCACCTCTTATAACCCAATTTCTGTTCCTAATTCCTGATCCCAAACTCATCACATCCATGATTGATTTGTAAGCAAGTCACATGACATATAATTGCAGTTGCCATCTTTATGTATCTCTTCACTCTATGCTACTTGATTTTGGTGGTGAAAACATAACATTTTTTCTCATCCTTATGTGTCTCTTCACTCTATGCTACTTAATTTTGGTGGTGAACACATAACATTTTTTTCTATCTACACACCCCACCTGCTCATTTGGTGGTGAATTCCCACTTCCCACTCATCACCTAAACCTTCTACCAACAATAATAAAGCATCTCTCTACTAGGAAGCAGCTTCACTCAGATATGAATGCTATCACTTTAACTTTAGCAGCTGACTCTGATTCTGACTTGGGTTTAGAAGACACTTTAGCTTATATGTCTTTTCAATGATCTTTATGAAGAAGAGGATCCCAAAACTGCACCAAATCTCCCCTCCCTTGAATCACAAATCATTATTTCCACCAGCATATGCTCTGTCATCATGCCAATCACCCTCCAACATTTTAAAACAAAACCCTTTTAATTTTTTTTTCATACTCTCCAGATTTTCAGCTTGTGTGCTTTATTCACTTGGTTTGGTGTTTTTGTTTTTTGCATATTCATTTTTATTTTCAATTTATGCTGAATGTCTCTTTTTTGGTTGTCTCATTTGTTTTCATTCACCAGCTCAACATGAAAGTGCATATTTTCTGAAATTGCATAATTTTTCACTGTTTCTTTTTTTCATTCATCCCTAATATCCTTTCCTCCTCTCCTCAAAAATCCCTCAAACAATTTGGTTTTATCTATTTTCTCATCTCAACTCTCCAGGCAAGTCATTTGATTCTTTTTTGATTTCTAATTATATTTTTTTTGTTTTTTTCTGTTTTATTTTCTTTTTTGTATCTAATTTTTTTAAGTGGTTATTTTTGATTTTTATGGTAAAATTAACCTTTTTTTCTCTCCCTCTTTTCTTTCTTGTTTAGCTCCATCACCCTAATTGTCAGCCAGGCTATTCCAGGAGTCCAGTAAATGATATATAAATTATAAAACCTTAAAGAGTGAGTAAGACTTGTATTTAATGAATATAACTTAATATTTTATTACATAATGAAATTATATAAGAATTTTATTATATACAAATGTTACATTAAATTTATTGGTTATATATATTTTTATATACAATTAAATTGAGCATAATATAATATATTCTACAAATAATTGCGCATTTTTATGTATTTAATAATTATAAATTTATATTTAATTAATTAAAAAACATATATTATAATTACAAGTGTAAATTTGATTTATAATATATTTAAATTAATTACTTAAATTTATATATTAACTAATACCTCTCATATGATACTAAACAATTATTAAGGACGCTTCTTTTGACCCTTAATTGTGTTAGAAAAAACAAATAAATTAATTTGGACTAAATTGAGATTAATTGCTTGTTTTGTTGCGTCAAATTATTTTTTGTTTCACTTAAAATGTCCTCTAATCAGAATGTACCATCTGTTGGGAATTATATTTCTCATAGTTCCTATGTTTCCAATCTTGTTTAGTTATTTACTATTGTCACTTACTGATTTGGGGATTAATGGCGGGGAAATTGGATTCTTAATTGGGCTTTTAATTATTTGTTTCATGTTTTTCTCTATATTGTTATGTTTCATTTACTCTTTTGATATGTTTGTTTTATTCCTTTCTAATCATTGTATTTACTGATATAGTAGCGCTTCAGAGGACCCATTGCCTATAAAAGGGCCTTGGATAATCCCCTGTAGCCTTATCACTTATTATACACTCAACAAATTAAATACAATTTTTATATTACGTTTATATTCTTTTTATTAGTAATAAAATTCTAATTAAAATTTTATATAACAATTTAAAGGTTGCTTTAAGTCTGATAGTAATTATATTGGTTGCCGCGCAGAATTCTTACTTAAATAATATTAATATTTATAAAACCAAATTGTTGTCTCTTCTCAGCTCACTCATCGTTGCCTTCTCTCAATAAATTAAATAATTTTATTAAATTTTATTTGTTTTATTACCCATACTCCTTTCCTCCTTCTCCTCCTCTCTTTCCTTCTTCTATCCTTCTCCTTCTTCTAGACGACCGGCCGACAACTGAGGGCCTTTCCAAACGACGACGACGATCGAAGCCTGGCGACGAACGACAAAACGCACGGACCACCTAGCAAAACGAAACTTTTGCCGCGACTGTGTTTCGAACTTGGGTTTGACATCTTAGGTTTATATAATATTAATTTTTATATTATTTTGAAGTGATTTTTTGATCACTATAGTAAGTTCACCTTTGCGCCTCTCACTCATATTACTATATTTTTATTGCAATAACAGTGATTGTGGCTTAATTGCTGATTCACTGAGTGTAAGTGTTCAATTTTTAAAAATTTTTTTTCCTAGTTGACAATTATAGAGTGTTAAATCCTCTTAGTCCTAGAAGAATTGACATTATTATTAATACAAATTGAATTATTAATTTAATTTTTTTTTATTATTAATTATTGTTAATTTTGGTTGACTTAAAAGTACATTGTGCTTAGTCCCAATATATTGCCATATTTAATATTGGTAATTAATTGGTTGAATTAACTTACTTGTTATTCCCAATTTAAACTTGCAATCCATTTTTTTTTTTAAGAATTAATTTTTTAATTATTACTTTATATTAAAAGTTATTTTTTCTATAATTTAATTAATTAAAAAATTTTTTTTATATTATTTGGAGCAATTATTGACTAACTTTGATTATTTTTTTTATAAAGTACAAAGTAAAATATTAATCTTCCCACTAGTATGTCCAACAATTTGACAGAAAAAATGGATAACATGCAAGTGGATGAAATAGAAATTGACTATGATGCTGACACTGTAAGTTCTTCTAAAGTTGGTCATAAAAAATCTTATGTTAACACAAAGAATTCACATACTGCAGGATGTGGAAATGACAGGAAATGCAAACAAACCAAACCCCCTTCCCCCAGTACCACAGAAGGAAGTAAAGCCTCTAGTGCCTCAAGAAGGTCTTCCAAAAGGCTTCAAAATAAAAAAGCTTCCTCTGCCACAACAAATCAGCAACCTATCCAGTCATATAAAAGAGTTGAAGACAGAAAATATGACGTACAAAGCAAAGGTAGACACATTGTGGGATCAGGTCCAAGAACTCAGGAACCAGATTCAGGCCCAGGCCCCTCCTCAATTGCCTCCCAATCAGCTTCAATTTCAGGCTCAACCTTCACAGCCACCCAGCTCAACCATCCAAAATCCAAATACTATGGAAGTAGAGCAATGGAAATGGGATTATCTAATGAGTCACTACCAACAGAATGTGCAAAACCCTCCTCATCATCAGCCTGGCCCATCCAGAACACCCAATTTCCATCCACCTCCTCATCCCTACCAACAAAGCAGGAGAAAGAAGGCCCAAGCACAATCCCAAACCCAGTCCCAGGGGAAGTTTCCTCCTCTGCCATGGTAAGTAATTTGGTTGATAGTCACTTGGGTATGTTTTCTAATAAATCTTCTTCTGCAGGTAATATTATTGAACATGGTGAAAGAACAGTTAAACCTGTTAAAAGACAGCTTCCTGTAACTAGTAGCCCTATTGATGTAATTAGCAAATTGTCATTTGATGAACCTTTACATTTAACTTCTACATCTTTAATTAATCCTTCTCTTGCAATTAAAAATGATTCTGTTCCCCCTGAAATCTATAACTTAATTGAAAAAACTTCTGAGGAAATATTGAAAGATACCCTTGATTTTAATATTGTGAAAGACAAACATGTGAGAGATGTGTTAATCCATGAAAATGATAGATTAAATAATTTACACTTGCAATGTAGAGTGAGTTCTTCTGTACAAGATACAGCTTATTTAAAAATCAAAGAAACCTTGAATATTGTTCTTAGTCAACAAAAACAAATAAGAAGTGACCATAGAGCTATCTCAGATAGAAATATCAGTCTGCATAAGACATTGAGTGAATTGAAACCCCTTATTGAGGAAAATTATTCATTCAAAAATGAAATAAAATCTCTACAAAATGAGTTGAAGAAACTAAAAAATGACTTCCATGCACTAAGTACCAAACACTCAGTTTCTGAGGACAGAAATGTTCTATCTCTTGCAAAAGTGAATGACCAGATGTCTGAAATTCCAAGAATAAGAAACTATGTGTCTGACCTACAGGAAAAGTTCTCAACCTTAACCATCAATAATGAATTAAATGAGATTTCTGCCAGTAAGCTGCATAAAAATAAAGGGAAAAAACCTGAACAAAGTTCATCCTTTCTTCCTCATATTTCAACCATTAAACAAACTGACAATGAGTCTGTAAAATCTTTTGCTACTAGCAAAAAATCTTGTGATGGTCATGCACCAGCTGTTTCTGTAAATAATGAAATTTCTGAACACCTGGCTAAACTTCAGGAATTATTACTAATAAATAATTCAAACCAAAAAGTGGACCATCCCAGTAGTCAGAAAAATTGGCCTAAGTTAGACCAATATCCTACCTTTGATGGTGATTCTTCCTCTGATTGGCAACACTTTATCCAAAGAATTGATAATTTAAAGAGATCTTATAAACTACCTGATGAGGAAATTGTTTCTAAGCTAATTTCTTTATTTTCCAATGTAGCCTTGATGTGGTATGAATCTGTCCTCTTAGATAACAATCATTATACATGGAATGATTGGAAATCCTTGATTGAGAATTAGTTTGGTGGTTCAAAATTCAGGTTAGCTCAGCAAAGACTGTATGAGAATACTAGATATGTATCCTCCTCTGTTGAAAAGCCCATTGTTTTTCTGATGAAAATAACTAAAATCCTTAGAGCAATTGATCCAAAGATGGATTATGATATTTGGAGAGATAAAATCTTGTATAAATTACCAAATTCTCTTAGGGATTTGATTGTTGCTAGAACTGAGCATGTAAGGGAAAATTCTTCTTTAATTAATATCTGTAATGAAGTACTACTCAACCATAGATATGAACCAAAGAATTACCTTAGTAAATCTTATAATGATCAGAATAAACCTTCTATAAAGCTCCCAGAAAAATCTAGTAAACCCTCTGCCCCAGTTGCACCTAAAAAATATGCAACAAATACTTGTTATAAATGTAACAAACCGTGGCAGAAGGGTCATGTTTGTGACAAGAAAATTCATCTTGTTGAACAAAATGAAGACACTGATGAAATTGAACTTGATGTCAATAATTCTTCCAGTGACTGTGAAAGTAATATCTCCTATGACAATGAATCTGTTAAAGATGTTTTAATGTTAGAACATGATGTCCATTATTTAAATAATATATCTGAAGATTGTGTATTGAATTTATCTTCAGTAGAAAATGCTGAAATAATTAAAGATATTACTAACAATTCTATTCCTATATCCCCTTTAAAGGCACCTGTTATCATTAATGGTAAAAATGTTGATGTAGTTCTTGATTCTGGTGCTGGAGGAAGTGTAGTATCTGAAAAAGCTTTGGCTTCAGTGGATAAGGAATATTTGAGTAAATTATTGCCTATAACTTCTGAAAAATGGAGAGGGTATGGTTCTACCTTATTTCCTATTGGCAAATACAAAACCTCTGTATTCTTCAAATATAATGGTGGTTTTGTCAGAGCTATTTGTGAATTTGTTGTCATGAAAAATGATAATTTGAGCAATTGGTTTATTATGGGAAATGATATTTTAACCATGTTTGGTGTGAAACTGGACCCAGCAAATAATTGCTTTACCTTAGGAATGAATGGGAAAAGAAAATTCAAAATTTCTTCTCCTAAACCTTCTGGGCATTTGTTGAAATCTTGTAACTCACTGACCCAATGTAAAGGTAGAACAACAACTGAAATGGATGATTTATTACATGAAATAAATACCGCTTCTTTTGGTGATCATTTGACTAATGAACAAAAGGATTCTATTGTTGCCTCTATTACCTCTTTCCCTATGGCTTTTGCTCATGGTTCTCATGTCTTGGGAATTGTTCAGGAAGAGATGAAAATTACCTTATCCTGTAATTTGAGTGATATTCCTCCTTCCCTTAAGAAAAAACCATATCCTGCTTCTCCATCAAAAAGAAAAGATATTGAAGATAATATTGAAACATTATTGAAAATGAATATCATTGAGAAAGTGGATGTCACCCCCAAATATTGTGTCATCTCCCCAGTCTTAATTTCTTATGAAAAAGATAAAGCTAGATTATGTGGAGATTACAGAGCTTTAAATACTTATACTGTTGATGATATTTATCCTTTACCCAGAATTAATTCAATACATGCTACCTTGCAAGGTGCAAAATTTATTAGTTGTCTGGATGGTAATAAAGGTTATCATCAAGTTCCAGTTGAGAAAAATTCTCAAAATTTTTTACTTATTGCTACTCATATGGGAATATATAAGTATGTTAGGATGCCATTTGGCCCTAAAAATGCTCCTTCAGTTTTCCAAAAAGTCATGGATAACACTTTCCATCAAGAAATTATTGAAGGTTGGCTCATGGTTTATATTGATGATATTATTGTTTTTTCTAAAACTTTTGATGAACATATGATTCACTTAAATAGAGTTTTCCAAAAAATGGATGAAATCAATATGACCTTATCTTTAAAAAAGTGTAAATTTGGTTTTCAATCTTTGAAAGTCCTTGGCCATGTTGTGTCAGGCTTACAAATTTGTGTAGACCATAATAAAGTTGCTGCCATTCAAAATGTGAAAGCACCAACTTCTGTAAGAGAAATCCAAAGTTTTTTAGGTATGTGTGGCTATTATAGACAATATATTAAAAATTATCAGGTCATAGCCTTGCCTCTTACAAAACTAACCAGAAAAGATGTTGCTTTTCTCTGGAATGATGACTGTCAGAAAGCTTTTAATACATTGAAAAATTGCTTAATGACAGCCCCTATATTGGCTCTCCCAGATTTTAACAAGCCATTTGTACTTTATACAGATGCTAGCTTTATTGGTCTGGGTGCTGCCCTTCACCAAAAGCAAATTATTAATGATAAATCCTCAGAGGTTGTAATTTGTTATATTTCAAGAACCTTAAGAAATAGTGAATTGAAATATGGTGCCACTCAATTGGAGTGCTTAGCAGTTGTTTGGGCTCTTGAGAAACTTCATTACTACTTGGATGACCAAAAATTTGAGTTGGTAACTGACTGTAGTGCTGTGAAATCTCTCTTAAACCTCAAAACACCTAACAGACATATGTTCAGGTGGCAACTTGCAGTTCAGGAATACAGAGGAAGGATGACTATTATCCACAGAGCTGGAAATGTTCACTCTAATGTTGATATGCTCTCCAGATTGCCTCTGCCAAATAATGACTCCAATCCTGCTTATGTACCTGAGGATGACACTGTTCATATACATGGTATATTTATAGTTGATATGGAAGAAGAGTTATTACAGTTAATACTGGATTCATATGATAAAGATTCTGACTTAAATAAATTAGTTACTATTTTGAATGATCCTAAGAATGCTTCAATTCAAGCATTAATAAAAACTCTTCCTGCAAAATACCAAAATGCTTTAAATAAAGGAAAGTTTTCTATTGAAGATGGTTATATTTATTATAGAAGGAAGCTTACCAATGTAATTGTTATTCCTCCTTCAATGAAAGAAACTATCCTCAAACTTTGTCATGATGACATATTAGCTGGTCATTTTGATCTTGAAAAAACTTTGATTAGAATCAAAAACACTGCATGGTGGGCTAATATGTCTGAAGACACAAAATTATATGTTGAATCTTGTGATTCCTGCCAAAAATCTAAAAGGTTAACAGGTAAGAGAGCAGGGTTATTACAACATATTGAAACACCTAGTGCTCCCTGGCAAATCATTAATATGGATTTTGTCACTGGTCTTCCTGTTGCAGGTAAAGACAGCTTTAACTCTTGTTGGGTAATAGTTGATAGATTCACAAAAATGTGCAAATTTATTCCAACCCACAAAGATGTATCCACCAAGGAATTAGCTTTCTTATGGTGGTCTTACATGTTTAATATTATTGGTTTTCCAAAAGCCATTATCTCTGATAGAGATCCAAAATTCACTTCTGAGTTTTGGACCTCTTTGATGGATATTTGTGGCTGTGAGTTAAAATTGTCTACAGCTCATCATCCTCAGACTGATGGTCTAGCTGAAAGAATGATTCAAACTCTGGAAGATATGATTAGAAGGTATTGTGCCTTTGGTTTAGAATATAAAGATAATGACAGATTTACTCATGATTGGGTCACTCTTTTGCCTGGTCTTGAATTTGCATATAATAGCACTGTTCATTCTGTCACTGAGAAAAAGCCTTTTGAGCTTTGGTTAGGTTATGTCCCAAACACTCCTGCTCACATACTCAATAATAAATTACCTAAGTTGGAACTACACCCTGGTGTAAAATCTTTTATGCAAATGCAACAGCTATGCAGAAAACATGCTCAGAGTTGTATTGATAAAGCATTTGAATATGAAAAGAAAAGATGGGATAAATCCCATAAAGAATACACATTTAACAAGGGTGATGAAGTGTTGATCTCTACTGTCCATTTCAATTTACAAGGTAACCACAAATTAAAGGATCCTTTTGTAGGACCATTTGTTGTTAAAAGAATGGTTGGTGATAATGCAGTAGAAGTTGTATTGTATTCTCCATATGATAGGAAACATCCTGTCTTTCCCATTTCTTTGCTTAAACCTTATACTTCCAACAGTGACTTATTTCCAAAAAGAAGAGGAAGACCTAAGAAGAACCCTCAGGAAGTCACAGAAACAGCAGAAATTGATAAAATTCTCAATGATAGAATTATCACTTCTGAAAGAGGTACTGAATATTTATTAAGATATAAGAACAAATCATCTGAACATGATGCATGGATACCTGGCAAAGAAATTTCAAATCTGCCTGCTCTGTTGAAAAAATACAAAAAGAAAAAATCTTAGCATTTTTTTTATTGTTTTTTTTAGAGTGAGGGAGTGTCAGCCAGGCTATTCCAGGAGTCCAGTAAATGATATATAAATTATAAAACCTTAAAGAGTGAGTAAGACTTGTATTTAATGAATATAACTTAATATTTTATTACATAATGAAATTATATAAGAATTTTATTATATACAAATGTTACATTAAATTTATTGGTTATATATATTTTTATATACAATTAAATTGAGCATAATATAATATATTCTACAAATAATGGCGCATTTTTATGTATTTAATAATTATAAATTTATATTTAATTAATTAAAAAACATATATTATAATTACAAGTGTAAATTTGATTTATAATATATTTAAATTAATTACTTAAATTTATATATTAACTAATACCTCTCATATGATACTAAACAATTATTAAGGACGCTTCTTTTGACCCTTAATTGTGTTAGAAAAAACAAATAAATTAATTTGGACTAAATTGAGATTAATTGCTTGTTTTGTTGCGTCAAATTATTTTTTGTTTCACTTAAAATGTCCTCTAATCAGAATGTACCATCTGTTGGGAATTATATTTCTCATAGTTCCTATGTTTCCAATCTTGTTTAGTTATTTACTATTGTCACTTACTGATTTGGGGATTAATGGCGGGGAAATTGGATTCTTAATTGGGCTTTTAATTATTTGTTTCATGTTTTTCTCTATATTGTTATGTTTCATTTACTCTTTTGATATGTTTGTTTTATTCCTTTCTAATCATTGTATTTACTGATATAGTAGCGCTTCAGAGGACCCATTGCCTATAAAAGGGCCTTGGATAATCCCCTGTAGCCTTATCACTTATTATACACTCAACAAATTAAATACAATTTTTATATTACGTTTATATTCTTTTTATTAGTAATAAAATTCTAATTAAAATTTTATATAACAATTTAAAGGTTGCTTTAAGTCTGATAGTAATTATATTGGTTGCCGCGCAGAATTCTTACTTAAATAATATTAATATTTATAAAACCAAATTGTTGTCTCTTCTCAGCTCACTCATCGTTGCCTTCTCTCAATAAATTAAATAATTTTATTAAATTTTATTTGTTTTATTACCCATACTCCTTTCCTCCTTCTCCTCCTCTCTTTCCTTCTTCTATCCTTCTCCTTCTTCTAGACAACCGGCCGACACTAATCATCATTCTTCCTTGGCATGGTAATTATCCCCGCTTTCCCCCTTTCCCCTATTTCACTTTTTTTTGTTCCATGTCATTAAAACACATACATTGCACATTCTTTATGCATTTCACTTACTCCATATTCAATTTCCCCCAAATTCCAACATCATTCTTTCTCACTCTATTCTTCCTACTTTTCAGTCAAGGTAAGTTTCATCTCCTTTTCTTCATGCCTATATGATATCTCTTTCCTTCTATGAAAATTTATTACTTAAATATATGCATGACTTTTATCTGGATAACAGTGGACTTATAAAACTCTTCTTGTTCTCATCTCCATTACCACTTTTCAAGTTTTTGTAAAATTTTGAAAATCAGACTTGGAATTAAGGTTAGGTTTATTTGAATCTAATAAAATTTTAATATAATACTCCCTTGAAGATTACCTTTCATTTCCCACAAACAGATTTGAATTTTGTTCAGTGGTTGCTGAGATATTGACCTTTACAGTGGAGCCCTTTTAACAATTTAATTTTTTTATTTGAGGTTTTTATGTAATGAATTAAGGTTAGGTTTATTTATATCACATTTCCTTTGACTGAAAACTATCCTGAAGCCCATCTTTTATTTCCCACAAATAGGTTTGAATTTGGTTCAGTGGTTACTGAGATTTTGACCTCAAAAGTTGAGCCTTTTTTTCCAAATGTCACTTATTTTATTTTATATTTTTATATTGCATATTTAGAGAATAAGGCTTCTGAAAAACTTATCTGATGATTATATATGCTTTTATCTCCCAAACCTTTGGATCACTCAATTTTTTCTTGGCCAATCGCTTTAAAAATTAGATAATTGTGTGTTTATATCAAATCATAAACTGGCCAAGAAAGTTGGACTTCCCAATTTGACAGATATAGAATAGGTTAGAGTCAGTAATTATTATATCTTTTATTCTAGTTTTATCATCAACTATGGAGGATCTCATAGCCAGAGCCATGTTGAAAAATCTGATTTTAATATGCTTACTTTTTGGATTTTCTGTTATATCAATCCTATTACTGGAAGACCAATCCCTTTGCCTGCTAAAATCAAAGGCCATGGACTATATTTTCTGGATCATAAATGTATCATGGAATTTAGATTAGGAAACAGGATTATGGAAGATATTTGGAATTATTTAAGAGATAATCATCAAAGTACTAAGGCACCTCCTGAGTTAGAATCTTGTGAAAATTATACTCATTTTGGATGTTCTTCTGAGATCAATAAATGTTTGATAAACCAGGTAAGTAAGGTAAGGGGTGAAGGGTCAATGGATACTAAAAAATTAGGGAGGGGTCCTAAATTCATTAATTAAAGTATTTACAATTTTTTATCTTAAATTTTTAATTTATCAGTTATTAAAGATAATCAATCAAATTAAGTATTGTACCATCAAGCCCTTGTGCTGTAAAAAGGTGTTCATTCAATTAGATTCTATGGATGAGTTAATAATACTATTCTTGTCATATGTTTTCTTTGACTTTGCTCATGAAATCATTGACAGATAGTGTTAGCCAGGCTGCTAGGTTTACCCAGTAAACAATTAATTATTTACTAGAGTAGAGCTATGTCTTTACCTTTGTCAGCCAGGCTATACCAGGAGCCCAGTAAATTGTATTCAATTTACTATAACTAAAAGAGGGTGTAAAAATTTGCTTATTATGTATATAAATTAATCTTATATTGCATAATGAAATGATATAATTATTTTATTAAATATATATAAATATTATATTAATTTTATTATTATATTAATTATTTATACATTTAAATTAAGCATGATATATATTCTATAGATTATGGCACATTTTTTATGTATTTAATATATACAAATTTATAATTAATTAATTATAAACATATATTATAACTAGAAGTGTGAAATTGACTTATAGTTTAATTAAATTAATTAATTAAATTTATATATTAAATAAAATTTTTTTATACATTATTAAACAATAATATTGGGTGCTTTTTTTGACCCTTAATTGTGTCAGTAAAATTATTAAATAAATTATAGCACTTATTTAATAATATGTTATTAAAATTCTCACTTTAAATTAGAGATATCATTAAATTAATTATATGTTTCATTTAAACTAATTATTGAATTAATTACATAGTTAAAACAATTAATTAAAACTGCTTTATACTGGATTGAATTGATTACATGGATTTTGGTGTGAAAATAGTTCTGATTGTTTTAATTAAACCCTTTACATCCTACTGTAAAGTCTTTTTTGGATTCTTTTTCTCACAGTTCTTATGTTTCAGGCTTACTTAGTTACTCACTATTTTAATTAACTGGTTCGGGAAATTATGGTGGGAAAACTAGTTACTTATTCATGGTTTTAGTTAATTGTTTCATGTCTTTCTCATAATATCTATGTTTCCTTTCTATTCTTTTATATTCTTGTTTTAGCCTATTACTTTTTTGTATATACTGATTTGTGGTGCTTCAGAGGTCCCCTGGTCTATAAAAGGGCCTTGGGTAATCACCTTTAGCCCATCACTTATTACACTCAACTTTTTAACATATTTTTAAAATATAACACATTTACTTTATTTTTATTAGTATTATAATTCTAATTTAAAAGTAAATAATTATTCTAAGGTTGCAGTAAGTCTATTAATAAATATAATTGTGAACCGCGCACTGAGATAGAACTTATTAAAATAATTATTATTGTATTTAAATTGAACCTCCTGTGGTGTCTCTACTCAGGCAATTGTTGTTGCATTGCTTTATTTTTCTCTCTTACTTTCTTAAGCTACCAATTATTATAAAAATCTATTTTATTATTTCTCTATTCCTTTTCTCCTTTTCCTCCTTCTTCTAGATGACCGGCCAATAATTGGGCCCCTTTCCAAACAACGACAACAATACAAGACTTTGCGACGAACTTCATTGCGCACGGACCACCGAAGCCAAAAAGAAATTTTTTTGCCACGACCGTGTTTCAAACTTGGGTTCGACCTTTTACGTTTATATTGAATTAAATAATATATTTTTTGTAGTGATTTCATGATCACTATAGTAAGTTAACCTGTGCACCTCTCACTTATATTATTAAATTTTTATTGCAATAACAGTGATTGTGGCTTAATTGATGATTCACTGAGTGTAAGTGTTCAATTTTTTATTATTATTCCTAGTTGATCTTAGTCCTAGAAGATCATTAATTTTTAATAAATTATTAAGTTAATTTTATTAAAATATTTTTGATTTATTGGTTGACCATAATAGTACTCAGCACTTAGTCCCAATATTGCCAATTTGTTATTTTTGGTATTATTATTTTGGTTGACTTATAAAATCTTTGTTGGTTGGTTCCATTAAAATTATTGTAATTTCTTAATAAAAAATTGTATTTACATATATTTGTATTAAATTTTTTGTTAATTAATTGATTTTTGAATAAAAATTTAATTTTTTTTTTGTTTTGTTAAAAATTCAATTATTTATATTTTATTTTGAAAATAACAATTTGAATCATTAAAATAATTTTGATTCTTTGTTCACAGTTTCAATGTCCAGTAGTTTGGCCAACCGCATGGATAACTTACATGAGGATGAGATTGAAGTGGATGTTGACGCTGAATCTGTAGGTTCTTCTAAATTAACTTACAAAAATTATTTAGCTAACAAAAAACCTTCAGGACGTGGAAATGGCAGGAGAAGTGGCAACCCCCCCTCCCAAAACACCTCTGAAAGAAGTAAAACCTCTAATAAATCAGGAAAATCAACTCAAAGGTATAAAAATTAAAAGGATACCACTGACTCAACAAGTAAACAACCTGTCCAGTCACATCAAAGACCTGAAAGCAGAAAGTATGAAGTACAAGGCAAGAGTAGACACACTCTGGCAGAAGATTCAGGAGTTATTAAATCCCAAACAAACTCAACCTCCTCATTTTCCAGCCTCCCAGCCTCAGCCTCAACCTCAGCCCAATCAGGCACCCAGCTCCTTCATGAAAAATTAAAGCACTCTGCAGGTGGAGCAGTGGAAATGGGATGACTTGATGAGCCATTACTAACAGAATGTTCAGCAACCAACAGCTCAACACCCTGGCCCATCCAGGACACCAACCTACCATCCATCTCCTCAGCCCCATCCTTATCAGGGAGGCAGAAGAAGGAAGTCACAGGGGAAGTTTCCTCCCTTGCCATGGTGAGTAATTTGTTTGATAAACATGTTAGTATGTATAATAACAAATCTTCTTCAGGTAATATTGTGGATCCTGGTGAAAGAACAGTTAAAACCTTAAAAAGACAACTTCCTTTAAAGAGTATCCCCAATGATGTAATTAGCCAATTATCATTTGATGAACCTTTACATTTGACTTCTACTTCTTTAATTAATCCTTTGCTTGCAATTAAGAATGATTCTGTTTCCCCTGAAGTATATACTTTAATTGAGAAAACTTCTGAAGAAATATTGAAAGATACCCTTGATTTTAATGTTGTAAAAGACAAACATTTGAAAAGTGTGTTAATACATGAGAGTGATAGATTAAATAATTTGCACTTGAATTGTAAAGTAAGTTCTTCTGTAAAAGATACAGCTTATTTTAAAATTAAAGAAACCTTGAATATTGTTCTTAGCCAACAAAAACAAAAAAGGAGTGACCATAGATCTATCTCAGATAAGAATATCAATCTGCATAAAACCTTGAGTGAATTGGAACCCCTTATTGAGGAAAATTATTGATTAAAAGGTGAAATTGAATCTCTACAAAATGAGTTTAAAAAGCTAAAAATTGATTTCCATGCACTAAGTGCAAAACACACAGTTTCTGAGGACAGAAATGTTTTATCCCTTGCAAAAGTAAATGACCAGATGTCTGAGATTCCAAGGATAAGAAACTATGTTTCTGACCTGCAGGAAAAATTTTCAACGTTAATCATCAATAATTATGGCATAAATGAGAATGCTGCCCATAAGCTGCATAAATATAAGGGAATAGATCCCGAAAAGAGCTCCTCTTCTATTCCACATATTTCAGCAATTAAACAAACTGACAATGAGTCTGTAAAATCTTTTTCTACTAGCAAAAAATCTTGTAATGGTCATGTACCAGCTGTTTCTGTAAATAATGAAATTTCTGAACACCTGGCTAAACTTCAGGAATTATTAATGATAAATAATTCAAACAAAAGGATGTACCATCCCAGTAGTCAGAAAATTTGGTCTGAATCGGACCAATATCCTACCTTTGATGGTGATTGTTCATCTGATTGGCAACACTTTATCCAAAGAATTGATAATTTAAAGAGATCTTATAAACTACCTGATGAGGAAATTGTTTCTAAGCTAATTTCTTTATTTTCCAATGTAGCCTTGATGTGGTATGAATCTTTTCTATTAGATAACAGCCATTATACATGGAATGATTGGAAATCCTTGATTGAGAATCAGTTTGGTGGTTCAAAATTCAGGTTGGCTCAGCAAAGACTGTATGAGAATACTAGATATGTATCCTCCTCTGTTGAAAAACCCATTGTTTTTCTTATGAAGGTAAAAAAAATCTTGAGAGCAATTTATCCAAAGATGGATTATGATATTTAAAGAGATAAAATCTTGTATAAATTACCAAATTCTCTTAGAGATTTAATTGTAGCTAAAACTGAGCATGTGAGGGAACATTCTTATTTCATTTATATCTGTAATGAGGTACTGCTCAACCATAGATATGAACCAAAGAATTACCTTGGTAAATCTTATAATGATCAAAATAAACCCTCTACAAAGCCCCCAGAAAAATCTGGTAAACCCTCTGCCCCAGTTGCACTTAAAAAATATGCAACAAATACTTGTTATAAATGTAACAAATCATGGAAAAAGGGTCATGTTTGTGACAAGAAAATTCATCTTGTTGAACAAAATGAAGACACTGATAAGGCTGAAATTGATATCAATAATTCTTCTAGTGACTGTGAAAGTAATATCTCCTATGACAATGAATCCAGTAAAGATGTTGTAATGTTGGAAGAGGATGTCCATTATTTGGATAATATATCTAAAGAATGTGTATTGGATTTATATTCAGTGGAAAATTCTGAAATAATTAAAGATATTACTAACAATTATATAGCCATATCTCCTTTGAAGGCACCTGTTATCATTAATGGTAAAAATGTTGATGTAGTTCTTGACTCTGGTGCTGGAGGAAGTTTAGTGTCTGAAAGAACCTTGGCTTCAGTAGATAAGGATTATTTGAGTAAATTGTTACCTATAACTTCTGAAAAATGGAGAGGGTATGGTTCTACCTTGTGTCCTATTGGAAAATACAAAACCTCTGTATTATTCAAATATAATGGTGGTTTTGTCAGAGCTATTTGTGAATTTGTTGTCATGAAAAATGATAATAAAAGCAATTGGTTTATTATTGGTAATGATATTTTAATCATGTTTGGTGTGAAATTGAACCCAGCTAATAATTGCTTCACCTTGGGATTGAATGGCAAAAGAAAATTCAAAATTTCCTCCCCTAGAAAACCTTCTGGGCATCTGTTAAAGTCTTGTAGCTCACTGATCCAGTGTAAAGGCAGACCAACAATTGAAATGGATGATTTATTAAATAAAATAAATACTGCTTCTTTTGGTGATCAGTTAACTAGTGAACAAAAGGATTCTATAATTGCCTCAATTACCTCCTTCCCTATGGCTTTTGCTCATGGTTCTCATGTCCTAGGAAGTGTTCAGGAAGAAATGAAAATTACCTAATCCTGTAACTTGAGTGATATTTCTCCTAGTCTTAAGGAAAAACCATATCCTGCTTCTCCAACAAAAAGAAAGGATATTGAAGATAATATTGCCACATTATTAAAAATGAATATCATTGAGAAAGTGGATGTCACCCCCAAATAATTTGTCATCTCCCCAGTCTTGATTTCTTATGAAAAAGATAAGGCTAGATTATTTGGAGATTAAAGAGCATTAAACACTTATACTGTTGATGATATTTATCCTTTACCCAGAATTAATTCAATACATGCTACCTTGAAAGGTGCAAAATTTATTAGTTGTCTGGATGGTAATAAAGGATATCATCAAGTTCCAGTTGAGAAAAATTATCAGAATTATTTGCTTATTGCTACTCACATGGGAATATCTAAGTATGTTAGAATGCCATTTGGCACTAAATATGCACCTTCATTTTTCCAAAAAGTCATGGATAACACTTTCCATCAGGAAATAATTGAAGGATGGCTTATGGTGTATAATGATGATATCATAGTTTTTTCTAAAACTTTTGTTGAACATATGATTAATTTAAATAGAGTTTTTCAAAGAATGGATGAAATCAATATGACATTGTCCTCAAAAAAGTGTAAATTTGGCTTTCAATCTTTAAAAGTCCTTGGCCATGTTGTGTCAGGCCTACAAATCTGTGTAGACCACAACAAAGTTGCTGCAATTCAAAATGTGAAGGCACCAACTTCTGTAAGAGAAATACAAAGTTTTTTGGGTATGTGTGGCTATTATAGACAATATATTAAAAATTATAAGGTCATAGCCTTGCCTCTTACCAAACTAACTAGGAAAGATGTTGCGTTCATCTGGAATATTGACTGTCAAAAAGCTTTTGATGCATTAAAATTTTACTTAATGAAAGACCCTATCTTAGCTCTTCCAGATTTCAACAAACCTTTTGTCCTGTATTCAGATGCTAGCTTTGTTGGTCTGGGTGCTGCCCTTCACCAGAAACAAATTATTAATGATAAATCCTCAGAGGTTGTAATTTGTTATATTTCAAGAACCTTGAGAAATAGTGAATTGAAATATGGTGCCACTCAATAAGAGTGCTTAGCAGTTGTTTGGGCTCTTGAGAAGCTTCATTACTACCTTGATGACCAAAAGTTTGAATTGGTAACTGACTGTAGTTTTGTGGAGTCCCTCTTAAACCTGAAAACACCTAATAGACATATGTTCAGGTGGCAACTTGCTGTTCAAGAATACAGAGGAAGAATGAAAATTATCCATAGGGCTTGAAATGTTCACTCCAATGTTGATATGCTGTCCAGATTGCCTCTGCCAAGTAATGACTCCAATCCTGCTTATGTACCTGAAGATGATACTGTTCATATCCATGGTATATTTATAGTTGATATGGAAGAAGAGTTATTACAAATAATTCTGGATTCATATGATAAATATTCTGATTTAAATAAATAAGTTACTATCTTAAATGATCCTATGAATGCTTCAATTCAAGCATTAATTAAAACTCTTCCTGATCAGTATCAAAATGCTTTGATTAAAGGAATGTTTTCTATTGAAGATGGTTATATATATTATAGAAGAAATCTTACTAATGTAATTGTAACTCCTCCTTCTATGAAAGAAACTATCCTCAAAATTTTTCATGATGACATATTGGCTGGTCATTTTGATCTTGAAAAGACATTAATTAGAATCAAAAACACTGCTTGGTGGGCTAATATGTCTGAAGATGCAAAATTATATGTTGAATCTTGTGACTCCTTCCAGAAATCTAAAAGGTTGACAGGCAAAAGAGCAGGAATATTACAACATATTGAAGCACCTGATGCTCCTTGGTAAATAATTAACATGGATTATGTCACTTGTCTTCCTGTAGCAGGTAAAGACAGTTATAACTCTTTTTGGGTAATAGTAGATAGATTCACAAAAATGTGCAAATTTATTCCCACCCACAAAGATGTTTCCACAAAAGAATTAGCTTTCTTATGGTGGTCTTACATGTTTAATATTATTAGATTTCCAAATCCATTATCTCGGATAGAGATCTAAAATTTACTTCTGACTTTTGGACCTCTTTGATGGATATTTGTGGCTGTGAGTTAAAGTTGTCTACAGCTCACCACCCTCAGACTGATGGTCTTGCTGAAAGAATGATTCAAACTCTATAAGATATGATTAGAAGGTATTCTTCCTTTGGATTAGAATATAAAGACAATGACAGATTTACTCATGACTGGGTCACTCTATTGCCTAGTCTTGAATTTGCATATAATAGCCCTGTTCATTCTGTCACTGAGAAAAATCCTTTTGAGCTTTGGTTAGGTTATGTCCCAAATACTCCTGCTCAAATTCTCAATAATAAATTACCTAAGTTGGAACTACACCCTGGTGTAAAATCTTTTGTGCAAATGCAACAGCTATGCAGAAAACATGCTCAAAGCTGTATTGATAAAGCATTTGAATATGAAAAGAAAAGATGGGATAAATCCCATAAAGAATACACACTTAACAAGGGTGATGAAGTGTTGATATCTACAGTCCATTTCAATCTACAAGGTAACAACAAATTAAAAGATCCTTTTGTAGGACTATTTGTTGTTAAAAGAATGGTTGGAGATAATGCAGTAGAAGTTGTATTGTATTCTCCATATGATAGGAAAAATCCTTTTTTTCCCATTTCTTTACTTAAGCTTTATACTTCCAACAGTGACTTATTTCCCAAAAGAAGGGAAAGACCTAAGAAAAACCCTCAGGAAGTCACAGAAACTGCATAAATTGATAAAAACTCAATGATAGAATTATCACTTCTGAAAGAGGTACTGAATACTTATTGAGATATAAGAACAAATCATCTGAACATGATGCATGGATACCTGGAAAGGAAATTTCAAATCTTCCTACTCTGTTAAAAAAGTACAAAAAGAAAAAATCTTAGCATTTTTTTATTGTTTTTTTAGAGTGAGGGAGTGTCAGCCAGGCTATACCAGGAGCCCAGTAAATTTTTTGTCAATTTACTGTAACTAAAAGAGGGCATAAAAATTTGCTTATTATGTATATAAATTAATCTTATATTGCATAATGAAATGATATAATTATTTTATTAAATATATATAAATATTATATTAATTTTATTATTATATAAATTATTTATAAATTTAAATTAAGCATGATATATATTCTATAAATTATGGTGCATTTTTTATGTATTTAATATATACAAATTTATAATTAATTAATTATAAACATATATTATAACTATATTTGTGAAATTGACTTATAGTTTAATTAAATTAATTAATTAAATTTATATATTAAATAAAAAATTTTCATACATTATTAAACAATAATATTGAGTGCTTCTTTTGACCCTTAATTGTGTCAGTAAAATTATTAAATAAATTATAACACTTATTTAATAATATGTTATTAAGATTCTCACTTTAAATTAGAAATATCATTAAATTAATTATATGTTTCATTTAAACTAATTATTGAATTAATTACATAGTTAAAACAATTAATTAAAATTGCTTTATACTGGATTGAATTGATTACATGGATTTTGGTGTGAAAATAATTCTAATTGTTTTAATTAAAACCTTTACATCCTACTGTAAAGTCTTTTTTGGATTCTTTTTCTCACAGTTCTTATGTTTCAGGCTTACTTAGTTACTCACTATTTTAATTAACTGGTTCGGGAAATTATGGTGGGAAAACTAGTTACTTATTCATGGTTTTAGTTAATTGTTTCATGTCTTTCTCATGATGTCTATGTTTCATTTCTATTCTTTTATATTCTTGTTTTAGCCTATTACTTTTTTGTATATACTGATTTGTGGTGCTTCAGAGGTCCCCTGGTCTATAAAAGGGCCTTGGGTAATCACCTTTAGCCCATCACTTATTACACTCAACTTTTTAACATATTTTTAAAATATAACACATTTACTTTATTTTTATTAGTATTATAATTCTAATTTAAAAGTAAATAATTATTCTAAGGTTTCAGTAAGTCTATTAATAAATATAATTTTGAACCGCGCACTGAGATAGAACTTATTAAAATAATTATTATTGTATTTAAATTGAACCTCCTGTGGTGTCTCTACTCAGGCAATTGTTGTTGCATTCCTTTATTTTTCTCTCTTACTTTCTTAAGCTACCAATTATTATAAAAATCTATTTTATTATTTCTCTATTCCTTTTCTCCTTTTCCTCCTTCTTCTAGAAGACCAGCCAATAACCTTTCATTTTATTAGTTATACTTACTTTATAAATTACTTTTAATAATTTTAACTAATTAATAAGTAAAATGAAGTAAATATATAATTCTAATGTTCCCTCATTTTTTATTACTTGACAGAATCTTCATGACAGCTGAACGGTAAAGTAAACTATAAAAGTTCAAAATATTAAAATCAAATATTTTTTATTTTACTTTGACATTTACAGAAAACTAAAATAAAATCAAATAATTTATTGGCATATACAGATAAATACTGTATATGAGTACATTTTTTATAAAAAACTTTAATTACTCAAGATTTCTATCTGTGGATTTGTTCTTTCTCTAATACTCATGTATATAGAATTGTGGTTCCATAGTTTCTCTCCTTTTTGCCTATATAAGGCCTCTCAATCTGGCTGTTTTCATTCATTCCAATTTGACTTACTTTACAAAAAATATTTTATTTAAAACACATTCTATTACTAATTTTAAAACCTTAGTATTTACAGCTGCATACTTCTAAGTCTTTGAATTAATAAAAATTATAATCTTTTTAACTTTTTATTGAGTAATAAAAGTTAAAGAAATAAATATATACCTATCTTGAAATCTTGAGTCTTCCTTCACCTTTCATCACCGTTGGCATGCTGAAAAATCTTCTAGACCAAAAGCACCCCTTGACAGATAGTATTTGAGATTGCTTTACTTGGTTGATTATATTTCTTAATTGATTTACTTAATTCTTTATCAAATAGAATGAAAATTTGGTAATTCTTACCCCCTCCCAGGGTAAATTGCAGGGGGGGGGGGTATTGCCAAATGTTCAAATAAGATGTGTAAATTTTTTGACTTGAAAAAAATTTGGAATGAAATATGAACAAAAAAAACTAGTCATCAAACATTTTCATTAAGCAGTCAATTTCCTCAACAGAATTTTTAGCTTTAATGCACTATATCAAGAAAACATTCAAAAAAATTTGGAATGAAATATGAACAAAAAAATAAAAATAACTAGTCATCAAAAATTTTCATTAAGCAGTCAATTTCCTCAACAGATTTGTTAGCTTTAATGCATTCTATCAAGATAAATTTCTAAAAAAATTTGGAATTTAATATGAATGAAATGAAAAAACTAGTCATCAAACATTTTCATTAAGCATTCAATTTTCTCAACAGATTTATTATCTTTAACACATTCTATCAAAAAAAATTTCTTTTTTGAAAAATCTCAAAGTTAATACTTGAGTTTTATATGATCCAATAGGAAATTTTACTCAAGAGCCTTATCCACTTTCTTTATCTCAAATTTCTTCTCCAAGTCATGTGCTTTATCATCCCTCTTTAAAGAAAGCTCAAATTTCTTCTCCTATTCTAGCTTCAGAATTGCTTACTTGAGGATCCTCATTTCATTCATTAGCCTTTTTAGAAATAAAAAAAAGAGATTTGAATAATAAAATAAAACAACTAGACTAGAGATAAAATCTCACTGGAGTGAGATAAGGTTGGTTTATATTGCCATAAGTATCTATTGAAAGATATCTTGATTGGTGAAAGTCAAATGAGTGGAGGATTGAGTAGAAGCAGAAGGAGAAAGATTTCTTTTGAAATCATGTTTGGAGATATCATCTTCTCCATCCAACATGTTTACAGGATTAACATTGACTTTCTCTCCAAAGATGGAATCCATCTCTTTATAGTAAGGACATAAAGAATCAAGTTTATTGTCTATAGTTTTTATGCCCTTAATGATATCAAGGTCAGTAATACCAAAACCAGTAGAAGATGAAAGAGTCTTAGTCTTCTTGTATTTGGATTTATAGTGCTTGAATCTTTCAGAAATTTGTTTAGGAAAAAGATTATTCCTTCAATTTGTCTTATTTCATAATTTATTGGCCATTAGAAGATATCCATTGATGTTTGATGCAGGGGGCTGTTCCACTATAGTTGCATTCTCAGTACCAAAACAAGAATCATAATTAGTTTTAGTTTTCAGCCAGTTGATAAGTATGAGATGATCACATTTTTTTAGTTTAATGGTCTTTGATTTCTTGGCTCAGCAGGGGAAAGAGGGAGTAATGGGATTTGAAGAATATCTGGGGGATGGCTGCCTTTGAGAAGATCTATGATGAAGAGACATATTGAGATATTTGAAGATGAAAAGGAGAAGAAATAAACAGATGAGATGGGGAGGGTTTTTGAATGGATAAAATGAATAGAAAGGATAGGAGTGTGCAGCAAGGTAGGGAGGCTGGAACATCCACAAAGTTTTCCAAGATGTGATTATGAGGAATTGAGGATAAAAATGTCAGATAGAAGTGAACATTAACATGTAAAAGGTCTAATAACCCAATTATTAGCAAAAATAATTATGGAAGATAATTATGGTATAATGATTTTTACCTGAAATTGATTTAATTGCGGATTGGTCAACATTGATACCCCCTAATTTATAATTGGTAATTAGTTTAAGACCAGTTTGATTGTGAATATGAGTGATATTTTTGGGGATTTATGGGATTTTTGGGAAGTTTAGGGTGTTAAAAATGTTGCAGAATTGGTTTCCAATAGGGTCTATTTGGTAACCCTAATTTTATTTTATTAATTCTGGTATTTTCTCAATATTTTTATTCCACATACTAATGGTTTTATTGGGGGGCTTCTGGATTTCTGGTTTTTTTATTAGTTTTATGAATTGTAGAGTGCTTGCATGCATTCTGGGTAGTCTTCTATAGTTGGGAGGCTGCCTGTCTCAATCATAGTAATCTTGGAAGTTGATTGTTGAATTTATTTAAAAAAATATTATTTTTTATAGTAATTTTAATTAGAGTTTTAGAGATCTGTGTGTGCAGGTCTGTGAAAAGATAGAGGGATGCAGTGGGGTAAACTTACACATCATCTCATCAGTTGGAAATTTTACTTCTTACTCTCTTTAACTCATTTCTGTGGCCATGTTGCTCAATTCTTTGGTTCAAGGTTAGTTATTCAATAATATTAACACTTTTAATTATTTTTATGTTGAAACTTTACAGCCTGAATCAATTATTATTTCTATTTTCAGTGCAATCAAGGCACTTTTAGGTGTATTTTTTCTCTGGTGTAGATTCTACTCTGAATTTCAGTTTTTGTGTTTTCATTGGTCTGTCAAGTGGCTACTTTATTTACTTGTTAATCAGTCAATAAGATTTCTAGGAGGGTAATTGTAAAAGCTCTCTTATTTTTTGTAGTAAATTTGCCTCACCTGGTTTTTATCTACAGTTTTTCTCTAACTCCCTTGGTTAAGGCCTACAGCTGGTACTATAATATTCTTTACACAACCACAAAAATACAAGCCAAGAAATTCCCCAAGAGTTAACTGAAAAATAAATTTTTTCTTCTGAAATTCAACAAATTCTAAGCAAAAAATTCCCCAAGAATTTTCCAAAAAAAAATAAAAAATATGTGCTTGACCACTTCTGAAAAGCCCATAAAAATAGGGGCAAAAATGAGAATAAATGAACAAAAAAACAAGAACAAAAATGATTTAAAAAACAAGTGTAAACCAATGTATAAATGAGTGCAAAAAATAAGCCAAAAAATCCAAAAAGATAGAAGAAAAAAAAGATCACTGGAAATCCAAAAAAGGAGGTGTGAGAGTGACTTACATCAGGAAAAATCATGGGGAAACATGAAAGTTGAAAGTGAGTTTTTTCTTTCATCATAGCTCATCCAGGAAATGACCAGAACTAATTTAGTAAATTTTGTTTGCCTTCAAGTAAAATTTCTCTGAAATTTTTCACACTTTATTTTTTCATAAAAAATCTTCAATTTTATTCAAATTTATAAAGTTTAATATATTCATCAGTTGCACTTGAAAAATTTTCGTCAAAATCACCACACAATATGGGGGTGGACTTGCTAGTGAGTCTGAAACCTTGGACCCAAACTCACCACAGATTGAACACACATTGAGCTATTGATAAAGGAACCATACAATCAGGGATGAAAACCACTCAAAATAAAAGTTTTAGGTGGGTGTTCAAGTAAGATTCAGTATGGGTTCAGTATGAGTTCAGTCTGAGTTCCATCTGAGCTCTATCTGAGTTCAGGTTGAGGACTTGCTAGCAAGTCTACCCCCTATATTGTGTAGTGAATTTTATGTTCCAAAATAAAATTTCATCATTTTCTCACTTATCACCCTTCTCACTTTCCACTTAATATTTTCTAACTTTGTATTCACCTCACTTTCCATTTTTAATATATTCTTTTCTGCTTAAATAAAACATTCAGTCATTTTCCAGATTTTTTCCCATCTCATATGAACCTCTTCCATATCAATGTTAAACTAAAAATATCACATTCCATCATTTGCTAACCTTCTTCTTCATCTCACTTTCTATTTTTGTATTATAATTTTATACTCAAATATCACTTTCCATCATTTGCTAAAATCCTTTTAGGATTTGGTTGAGAGGTGAGGAGAAGGAGCAGTATGGGTGCTATACATTGTGAGAGGCGGAAGAGGGTATATTGCATAAAGGGGTTATATGGGGAAAGTTCTGTGGAGTACTCCTGATTGGAAAACTTATATAGTAATCCAGTTACTTCTAAGTCTCACATCTGTATCAGCATAGTTAGTCACATCTCACTTTTGCTAATATTAGCATAGTCAGTCTAGTTAGTCTCGCTTCTTAGTAGCATAATCAGTCCCATCCAAGGCTAGTGTCAGTGCTAGTAGTAGTCTGCCTTCTTAGGTCTCAAAATTTTTCCAATCCTAATTGGCGCACTACTAAAGAAAAATGAATCCCTGAGGTCAACCTGATGCAGAAACCCTTGCTGAAATGTAAGAAAAAATGGCACATTTGCAAGAAAAAAACACCAGAGTCATGGAATGTCTAGCTGAGGAATGGCCCTCATACTGTGTCCTGATGGAAGCAGAACTGGATGATGCCAAAGCTCAGGTACAGGCACTGTCTATGACACCAGCTACGCTTGTTAAAATCCCAAAAATTGCAGTCCCAGAAATCTTTGATGGAAATCAAGGCCCCTGGGAGGATCAGTACACATTTCAGATAGACCTTTATGTCCTGCTCAAAAGTCATTAGCTCCCATATTAGTGATAAAAATTTGAGTTTTCAATCTCTTACCTCACAGATGAGCAGGCATTCTAGGAAAGGCCATATACTAAGGACCTCCTTGGAGATGGCAATCTGGAAACAACTTTCCATAATTTCATGGAAGCTTTTTTACTGGCCTTTATAAAACCCTTATGTGGCCACAACATCAGAGCACACTCTCAACCAGTTGCAACAGAAGCACTCTGTTTCCAAGTATGTGTCAGAATTCCAGGGCCATGCCAGCTATATTACAACATGGGGAGACAGAGAACTCATTTTTTACTTCAGAAATGGGCTCTTGAAAAAAATCAGGAATGTCCTAATCAGTCACCCTTTTCCAACTCCCCTCCAAGAACTCATGAAGCTGGTCATCCAAATTGATAATGAGTTTATGAATCAGTGGATGGATGGTTGGAGTGGCGCCCATCAGTGGTGCAACTATGCCTCATCAAGTGGGGCCAGTTCCAGGGATGCAAAAGCCATGGATATTGATGCAGTAAATGCACATAGTGCTAGTGAAAAAAAGGCTATCTGATGAGGAATAACAGAGGCGTATGAGTAGAGGGGTGTACCTCCAATGTGGGAGTGGTTGTCATCTGGAAAGGGAGTATAAAGTAAAAATAAGGGTTAGTGAGGTGGAGGATAGGGCAGGAAAGGTGCAGGTAAAATACAGTGCTTGGAAGTGAAGGTTGTGCCCTCCCTGAGAAGATTAGAGGGAAAGGATAAGGAATAAATAGTAGAATAATTATCAGCGTTTAAGCCACTTGAAGTAAATTATAATTGAATTAGACTAAATTTGCCTTTAAGGACCCTTGATGCCACAACAAATGTACAAGCCCTGCTGGAATGTGGGGCAACAGACTGTTTTATTTCTAACAATTTTTTTACAGAGAAGTAAAAAGAAAAAAGAAAAATTGGAACACCCTAGGCATCTAATTATGTATGACAGATCCCCAGGTGAGGGAGGAGAATTAAGAGAAAAGGTTTTTTGCAGGTTTTGGTGTGAAGGAAGGGAGTTGCAGTTGAGGGCATATGCAACAAGCCTGAAAGACCAGTGCAAAATTGTACTGGGGATGACATGACTACACAGATATAACCCAAAAATTGATTGGAGGAAAAAGAAGGTTCATATGGGAAGGAAAAGGTATGCTGGTGCTAAAGTATTGGCCCCCTGGCCCCCTCAGGGGTCAGGGGCCCATCCCAGCAACTCTTTTGATGTTTTGCTATCATAAGTTGGCTTGCAACCAAAACTGATGCTTCCTCTTGATTTTAAGCAGCAGGCTGGGGATGGGGCACCAATGGGAAGCACTGGGGAGGAGCAGAAAGAGGGTAACCTGCACCAAGAACAGGAGAAGTTGCAACAAAGAAAAGGGAAGTTGGAAGATGAAAGATGAAAAGGTGAATGGCACAGAGAAAGTATTTGTCCCCTGGCCTCTTCAGGGGTCAGGGGCCCCTCCCAGAAAGTCTCTTGGTGTTTCATTATCATCAGTAGACTTGCTGTAAGAGCTGACACTTTCTCTTGATGCTAATTCCCAGGACTTAGAGGGGGTGCTTGAGGAAGTAGAGGAAATTTAATGTGATGCAACAGCTTGGAACATATCTTTCAAGATTTCAGCCAGGGTCCAATCCTCAAAGCCAACAAAAAGCCTCAAGGAGATGGTCCTTGAGGCTTGTTTGGAATTTTCTCCACTGTTTTGAGAGGAAGAGTTCAAGACCCCACCACCTCATAAACCATATGACTTTTTCATTGATCTGATGCCAGGCACAACCCCTAAATTTAGCCACATAATCCCATTATCAACCCTAGAGTCAACAGTGTTAAAAGAGATGATTTATGAAAATTTAAATAATGGTTTTATTAGGGAATCCAAATCTCCCTAGTCTGCCCCTGTCAGATTTTCACAAAAAAAGGATGGGTCACTAAGACCTTGTATTTATTTCATAAGGTGAAATGCGCTGAAGGTAAATAACAGATATCCCCTTCACTTGACTAGTGAGATAATTTATAGTCTTCAAAGTTTCTAAATCTTTACATCTCTAGATCATAGTGCAGGTTACCACAACATACATTTAAAAGAAGGAGATTAACACAAATTGGATTTATGCACTAAATTTGGTCATTTTGAATGGTTGCTAATTCCATTTGGTCCATGTAGTGCACCTGTCACTTTCCAATACTTCACCAACAGCATATTCAGAGACAAAATATGGATAGATGTAGTGGTATAACTGGATGACATCTTGTTTTACTCCAGATCATTTGAAGAACATCAGATACTTGTAAAGGACTGTTTGAAGCACTTGAGGGAAGCCTAAGTATGGTTAAAGATGGAGAAATGTGTCTTCTCAGTGAGTGAAATCCCCTACTTGGGTATTATCATTTCAAAAAATAAGGTGAAAATGGATCAGGAGAAAAGTAAACGCAGTAAAAGAATGGCTAACACCAGCATCAGTAAAAAAGCTTCAGTCATTCCTAGGTTTTGTAAATTTTTACTGCTGTTTTATTGAAAATTACTCCCATATTTTCTGACCATTTCATGACATCACAAAGAAGGAAGCCAAATATATCTTGAAAAGTAGGAAACAAGATTTATTTGACTTCCTTAAAAGCCAATTTGTGACAGCCCCTATTCTTAAAATCTCTGAATTATTAAAGCCATTTGTTCTGTAATGTGACTGTTCAGATTTTGCACTAGGTGCAGTATTATCTCAATAAAATTCTTAAAATGTCTTGCACACAATAGCTTATTTTTCACAAACACTACTAGGTTCCAAATTAAACTATGAAATATATGATTAGGAGTTATTGGCACTAGTAGAAGCAGTACCCACCTTGTGCCATTATTTGGATGGAAGGCCTCACAGGTTACAAGTTATCATTTACATTGATCATAAAAATGTGGAAACCTTTCTTACCACAAAAAAGCTGACTCGCCAGAAGGCACACTGGGAATAACTGCTAAGTAGAATTAACTTTTTTGTTACATTCTGACCAGGGAAGAAAAATGGAAAACCTGATGTGTTATCACAATGTCCTGACTTGTGCCCAGCACTGGGCCAACTACAAACTTTTGGGGCAACATTGTTGAAGGGGGGTTTTGATGAGAGGGTAATTCTAGACAAAGTGGAATTTGAAGATGAGGATTTGATGTAATGGGTAAGAAGAGGGCAGGAAAAGGATGAGAGAGTGAAAAGTTTGATGAAGGCACTTTTATCAAAGGTGTTATTGGAAAGGAAAGGGTTATAAGAGTAACACCAAGAAGGGAAAGCACTGTATTGGAATGGAAGGGTAGTGGTGCCAAATGATGAGGTGCTCAAGGGGAAGGTTGTGAAATCAAGGAATGATTCCCAAATGGAAGGAAACCAAGTTCTTCTGAATACTGTGGAGCTAGTTAATTTTAATTCTTACTGTAAGTCCCAGAAAGCAGACATCTAGTGCCATGTAGTGGCATGCAGCTCTTGTCAGAGGAAGAAGGCTAGTCCAACAACAGCACCACAAATTCCACTAAAAATTTCCAAAGATCCATGGAGGGAGATCTCCTATAATTTTATAGTGGAATTACCCAAGTCTCAAGGAAAGAATGCTATCCTCACAGTAGTTGACTGCTTCACCAAGATGGCACACTTCATCTCCACCACTACTAAGGTTACATCAGAGGGTATTGCAGACTTAATGGTGGAAATTTTCTGGAAATTACATGGACTACCTAAAATTATAGTATCAGATAGGGGAAATACTTTTAACTCTAAGCTGCTGAAAGCGATGTACAAGAAACTGAACATTAAGCCCATCTTTTCAACAGCATGGCATCCACAGACTGGCGGGCAAGCTGAGATAGTGAATAAGGCAATTGAACAATATTTTCTCCATTTCATTAACTATTAGCTAGATGACAGAGTGCAGATGTTACAACTGGCTGAATTCTCATACAATAACCAGACACATGCTGCAACAGGTGTGTCACACTTCTACGCCATCTATGGATACCACCCAAAATTCTCAATTGGTACCCCATCCACATTACAAGTCCCAGAAGTGGAGGAGAAGATCAAAAGAGTATTGAGTATACATCAAGAACTAGAACAAGCTCTCAAGTTATCTCAAAAATAATTGAAGTGCCATCATGATCAAGGAAGGGCTCAGCATTGTGTACTACAGGTAGGTGACAAGGTTTGGTAAAGCTTACATTTCCTTTCCACATTGCGCCCCAGTGCTAAATTAGAACACAAGAAAGTGGGGCAATTCAAAGTCAAAGGCAGGTTATCTGACTCAGCTTATGAACTAGAACTACCAATATAAATGAGAAAAGTAAATCCAGTCTTCAACATTTCATTTCACACAAAATAAAAAGAAGATACAATCCCAGGGTATCCAGAGGAGCCACCAGCACCAATCCAGGTAGAAAATGAAGAGTTTTTTGAGGTGGAAAAAGTTATTTTTAAGGTGTACAGGGGAAGGGTTCAGTATCTAGTGCATTGGAAAGGATATGGGGTTGGGGATAGGTCCTGGGAACCGGTGGAAAATTTGGAAAACGCTAATGAAAAGTTGAAGGAGTTTGAGAAGGAGAACAGGAGGCAGGAGGGGTAAAAGAGGGGTTAATTTTAGAATTTTGTTGAGAGGTGAGGAGGAGAAGTGCTATGGATGCTATGCATTGTGAGAGGAGAAAGAGGAGATATTGCATAAATGGGTTATATTGAGAAGCTTCTGTGGAGCACTCCTCATCAGACAACTTATATAGTAATCCAGTTACTTCTTAGTCTCACTACTGTATTAGCATAGTCATTCCCATATCACTTTTGGTAATCCCAACATAGTCAGTCTAGTTAGTCTCACTGATTAGTAGTATACTCAGTCCCATCCCAGGATAGTGTCAGTGCTAGTAGTAGTCTTCCTTCTTAGTTCTTAACAAATCCTTCCTCATAGAAGCTTTTCTATGGGAATTTTGTACTTAAATAACAAATTTTTCATTGGCCAACTTTTTTGACATCTCATATGCAAAAAGGGGCACAAAATAATAACCTGATAATTTCCAATTGAAATAATCCATGCACCATAAAATACCCAATCATCAAAGCAAAAATACAACTATTGTTACCGTATAAGGTGATTTTTAGGCCATGGTAACACAAATATTCCTGTAAATCCCATAAGAAGGTGGTGCACAGGCTAAAATTATCTTTTTTGTGAAAAATATTTTAGTGCAAGTGTGAAAATTTACCCTTGTTAAAAATGATTAGTTAACTGCTAGACTTATATTGCCTCAATGTTTAAACACACGGCTCAAAGAAGTTATAATCACCATTCTGACCAAAAAGAACATTAAATGATGATGTGATAATTGTCAATTCCACATATAAGCATGGATATTGCCTTATTTTGTATATTTGGTGCTGGTTTTTTAGTTGGATCATTTTGAGTTCTATTGCTATTTTTTTCAATTTCTGAAAGAAAAATATTGTTTCAGGATTGGTTTCCAAAACAGTCTATTGGATATTCCAACTTTCTTCATGAATTTTATTTTTTATTTTTGTACTTTTATCCCACATATTTGTGTTTTTATTAGTTTTTTCAGTGTTTTTGTGCCTTGTAGAGTTTCTTCAGACAATCTGGGCCATCTGCATTGGCTTTATAAATCTGAGTAAGTGGTTTTTAAGGTTTTATATGCATTTTTGTATGCAGAATAGCTTTTTTAGAGTGTAAAGTTTAGGAGACATTATATACAGATGTGTGGGAAAATATAAAGGCATATAGAAGTAACTTTAGCCACCATCTCATATTCCGGTATCTTTACTTTTTTATCTTTATCTTAGTGTTTTATAGCATCATTAAATGCATTCTTGGTGAAACATTAGCTTTTTGGTGATCTCAACTCTTGTAACTCTTGGCTCTGGTGTATTATTGCAGCCTGAACATAGTATCATTTCTGTTGAAATACAATCAAGTCACTGTTGGTTTTTTTTTTGGTATGAGGTTTTCCTTGAATTTAAGGTGTTATTGGTTTTAAGTAGTATACTAGTGGTTACTGTCTTGACTTGTTAGGAAGTCAAGAATTTTATAAGGAGTGTTATTTATAACAGGTCTCTAATTTTCTTTGGAAAAATAATCTCACCTTGTTTTTCTAAGGGGAAAGAATTTTTTCTTTCAAGTTTTTCTCCAAATTCCTATGTCAAGGCCTATAGCTAGAATTATACAATTCTCTACACCAATTGAAGTAATTCATGCACCATCAGAAAAAAGCCCATCATCAAAGCAAAAGTACAACTAAACAAACAATTTAATAAATTTTTCAGGCCATGTTAGCCCAAATATTCTTGTAAGTCCCATGAGCAGGTTTTTCATGGGCTCAAAAAACATTTTATTGACTGCCATTTTTGTTCAAGTGTGCATAAATTCACTTGTTGAAAATGTTTGATGAAATATCAGAATTATATTTCCTGCATGTGTCAGCACACAGCTAAAAGAAGGTAAAACTATAATTCTGAATTAGAGGGTCATAATATATTGGCCAGATTCTTATCATTAAAATGATTAATATGACTACTAATGGCTCTTCTCCACCCCAAAAGTAGCCTAAAGTAAAACAAAATGATTGAAATGCAAAGATTCTTTTTTTCACCAAATTTCAATTAAATATTAAAATCATATTACATGCACTGTATACTTGCATATTCAATATTCATTAGGGGGTCTCAAGCCTTACCATACATGCCTGGCTGACTTCAGTCTTAAAATGTCATCCCAAGAGGTATCATAGACAACTGAATTGAGGTTAGGCATGTAAAACATGAGGTTAAATATCTCACACTGTTGCACCATTTAAAAAAAACAATTATTCTCACAGATACATACATTCCCAAATCTACTGCATGTCATCCAGTTTCTTTTTTTCATCATCAAATTTACTAACTCAAATTTATATATTCTTCATAAATTTCAGTTTTACCTTTTCATTTCTTCTATCATCACCTTATCAAGATAATTTTTTATTCTTTTCCTCATTTCAGGTTTTCTTATCTCACCAAATCTTTGTTAGTATTTTTCCATTCTTTGACACCTTTTTTTTATTCTATCATTTGTCCTATTTTTCTTTATTTTCTCTCTTTGACTTGTCTACCTTTCTGACATTTTTCATTTTTATTGCTTTTTTTCTTTAATTTTAGGTTCCTCTAACCCCAAACCCAGGCTAGTACTTCCTTCTGTTTTTTTTTCTATTTTCTTTTCACACTGATGTAAGGTTTTATTCTTGTTTTATATTCTTTTTTCTCCCCTGGATTCCTGCATTTTTTTTGTTTTCTATTCTTTCCCCACCTGACTTCCTATATTTTTTGGTTTTATTTTTTCATTTTTTTAAAATTATTCCTGAAAACATTTCCATGTAATTCCATGGCTTTTTTTGAGAATTTTCCATGATTTTTTTTATTGGGAACAACTTTATAATACCACCAGCACATTTCCATGTTGTTTTCTAACTCTATTTGTATTTTTTGTGTTTTTTTATTGATGCAAGCAATTTTTGGGTTAGAATCTTGTGAAAAGCTTACTAATATTAGCTTTTCATTCTAGAGCAAACAAAGCTTGATAAATCAAGTAATTAAATTTAGGGGTAAAGGTTCAATGAATACTAAAACTTTAGGAAGGAAGGCCAAGTATGGTAATTAAAGAATTCTCCAAATTTTTATTTTTATTTCTTAAATTTATAATTTATCACTCATTAAAGATAATTATCTAATTCAAGTAATGGGCTATTAGGCCTTTCTTCTGTATTAAGTCAATGATTCAAACAATTTATTGATTGATTGAGGTCAAAATAAACTTCCTTATCATATTTTGTTTTTATCTTAGGTCACATCTGAAATAATTTTTGGGTAGTATGCTGAACACCATTATTTTTATTTAGTTGGATTTTTTTGGACTTTTTTACTTATTAATTTTAAAAAAGAACTGAAGATTTGGTAATCTTCACCCCCTCCCATAGTAAATTTCTAGGGAGGGTTTTGTCTTTTTTTTATATTTTTATAAAAAAAAGAAATATAAATTTTTTTGAAAAATTATTTTAGACACATATACAAGTAAAAATAAAAAGATGACAAGAATTAAAAATGAAAAAATTGAGTTTTATGGTCTAAACTCCTTAGTGGGCCATGCCATGAATTGTGATTGAAATTAACAGATGGCTAAGATGTTTTTCTTGGTGTATAAATCTACTTTTCTATGACCTATACTGAAGAGGCTCTCATGATAAGTAATAGAAGCACCATTCCCATTTGAACCAAACCCCAAAAGATTCACAGAGACTTATATTTCAGAATCCCACTGTGTGAAATGGGAGTCTTTATGAAAAATGGAATGATCATGTATAAAATCATGAATCCATTTAAAACTATGATAAGTAGTTTGGGAAATATTTTGAAAGCTAGGTTCAGGAATTTCAGAGAATTTTTAAAGTGGATTTTGTGGTTTATGGTGAGTAGAAGGTGTTTGGGAAGTAAGGTAGTGGTTCTCTAACAGATTAATCATATAAATAGAACCTAATTTAGCATTAGAATCTGTATCAGACTCAAAAATAATATTAAGGGCCACAGTGTTAGTGGCTTTTTTAAGAATTTTGCAAAGTGATGGCCTCATGTTAGTTTTTTGGGGAAAAAAATAAAGGTGGGAGGAACTAAGTTTTGGAGTATGAATTTAGGGTGCCTTAAGAATTGTTGCAAAGTGTACTTTTCATGTATAAATGAGCCCCTATGGATTGCCTGAAGAAAAATATCAAGTTATGGGCATGTTTGTATCTGGTTCTGACTAATTAAGTTAAAGAGATGGATTTCTTGAAAGGCTTAGATGTACCCAAAAGATGGTATTTTAAGGAACAAAAACACTTTTGTATTCACTGATGTAATTTAAATTAAAGTTACTTACTTGGTAATATTTTTTTTGGTGTGCCTGAATGGCCTATATGGTAATGTTTGACACTCCCTATTAGATACTTACTTTAAGGAAATAATTTTAAAGAAATACATTAGATGTGTCAATTGAAATATAAACAACTCAATATTATCTTTTATGCAGCTTATATGTTATATTGAACCATAGAAGCTTTAGAGAAAAAATTAAATCATTGATTAATTTTTATTTATCACCAGATTAGTTTCTAAAATTTTTTTCTTATATCTGACAAATTTATTTCTGAACCTTCTTCATTTAACATAAATTCTACTCACTTCAAATTTTTTCTATAAAACCTACTCTTTGAATTTCTTTTAATAGGGGGTGTCTGGTCTTACAAATAAGCACTAAAATTTTGAATAAAGTTACTTGTTTCAAAATTGGGAATCAGTTCTGACCTCCAATCAGAAATTTTTGCACAATTTTTTTAAAACTCACATTTTGGCCACAAAATGCCTGTGAAATGTCACTTACAATTCTCCCTTTCTACCCATCAATCCTTGGAACACACCCTTTACTGATATTTGAATCATTTTATTCCAAAACTTTTTAAATTTTTGAATTTTTCTTAATCAACAATATTGACTCAAATTTTTATCTTTCTCATCCAAGTAAGTTCATTTTTTTCATTTCTTGATTCATCACCTTTTTCCAGCAGAAGTTCCTAAATTTTCCTGAAACTTGTTGCTGCTAAGATATTGATCTTGAAATTTGAGCCTTTGTTTTTGAATTATTTCACTTTTTTTGTTTCAATGTCATTGATATCCATTCATAGCACATTCATTATGCATTTCACTTACTCCATATTCAATTTCCCCGAAAATCCCAACTTCACTCTTTCTCAATCTATTTTTTCCTACCTTTCCATCAATTTTGGTTTCAACTTGTTTGTATTTTTCATGTCTATCTGATATCTCTTTCTTTCTATTAAAGTTTCATGTTAAATATATGTAGGAATCCTATCTTGATAATGGTGGACTTATTTAATAATTATTTTTTTATGTTTACCATCATTTTGCAGATCTTAATTCAACTTAGAAAAAAGGTTGGAATTATGGTTAGGTTTATTTAAAATCTCATGTCCTCTTTTCTTTTCTTTACATAAGTTTTTTTTAATTTTTTTCTGTGGTTTCTGAGATATTGAACTTTAAGGTTGAGCCCTTTGTTCCCAATTTCACTATTATTTGTTTTGTAATACATAATTGGAAAATAGGGCTTTTGAAATGCTATTCAGATGATTATTCAGGCACTTAGATTTTATTAAAGTGCCTGAAAATTAGACTTTGATTGGCATTTGATGATTTTTCAGAAAATTTCTCTAAAACACTTGAATCAATTTTTTTTCAACTTTTGTTAACCAGGTCTCACTTTTTATCATGAATACACACTACAATCTATATTGGACAATAATATTGATAATGGTGAACTTATTTACCACTATTATTTTTATTTTCATTTTCACTATCACTTTTTTTTGTGCATATTCAAAAAAAAGTTGAAATTAGTGTTAGTTTTAATTCAATTTCATGCTCTTTGAACTAAACTCTCCATAAGCCTTCTTTTTACTTCCATCAAACAGGTTTGAATCTTGTTTGGTGGTTGCTAAGATATTTAAATTTAAAGTTAATCCTTTTTTTGCACTATTTTTACTTTTATTATACTTGATATCACATACTTAGTAAATAAAGTTCCTGGAATGGAATCTCATGACAATTTGCATATTTTTAACAGGCATTTTACACTTCCAATGAAAATCTTAAGTCTACTGATTTCATTTGCACTCTTGGGGACTTTTTGTCTTTACTTTGGCACACTTTTGGAATCTTTTTAAATTAGAATTTTTTGGTGGTTTGGATATTTTTGGGTTTATCATTGTGGGATTGTATTAAAATAAGTATGTCTTCTATTTTTATAATTTCTTTATCAATACATTCAATATTTTTTTGTATACTATAGAATCATAATGACTCAAATAAACAAAAATGGATATAGTTCTTCATCATTCTAGGGATAGTCATCAAACAACACAAGCCCCGCTGTTTTTGAATCATGAGATGAATTCACTCATCTTGGCTGTTCTTTTAAAATTAATCAAGACTTAATCAATAGGGTAATTAAGGTAATAAAAGAAGGTTCTGTAACTTCTAAAAGTCTATGTAGACATGAAAATTATGAAGTCTAAGGAAGGTTTCCATTTTTCTCTTTAAATGTCATAATTTAACATATAAATTCCTCTAACCATTTCACTTACTTGACTTTTTAGACTGTTGAACCATTCTTCTGTGTTATCATGTCTACATTAATTTGTAACAAATCTTCTTGAGTTTATTTTTGATTCCCATTTATTTTCTTGAAGTCTAGTTAAATTATCTTTGTGACCTGTTTTGAATGACTTGTTATTTTTTATTTATAAATTGAATTTAAAACTTGGCAATTCAGATCCCCTAATAATATAGAATTCAGGGAGAGGTATTGCCATGTTTTTTGCCTTGAGAATTTTAGGGAAAAAAATTAGAAAAAAAGCAGTTTATTGTATGTTAGACCTATAAAATTTGAAATAATATAGAATTTACATTAGAAATATAGAAATTTATGCATTTAAATGAATGCATTTTACATTACAAACCCAAATTCAGAAATTTACCTGATTTTGATGTTACTTAATTTTTTTTAAAAAAAAAGCATGACCAAGTAAAGAAAAATTCTTGTGCATAAAGCTTATCTGGTGAGAAAAAGTGTGGGAACTCTTTAAAGTAGAAAAAAAAATTCTACCTCTCTTTCTGGTCAAAGTAATTGTTTACACCTTGATCAGGGTTCTGAATCAATGTAATAGCTGTATCATAAACAAAACTAATACATACTGTGAAACCCTCTGCTTAGACAACCTTAAATTATTCAAGTCATCTACCTTGGTAAGCCAAAAATCAGTTGATAACATAAGGAAAACATAGTGGTGATGTGTTGTTTTGTATAGCTATTAATTGAGCCATATCCTTCAAAGAAGGTATGTTCCAAACATTTCAAGGAAGCTTCATTACCATTGGAGCCCAAAAAACATAGTGAAACAGCCAATCATATTGAAAGAGCATTTTTTTGTTTTGGAGATTTGCTGTGAAACAAGGGGTGAGCCTGTATAATATTCACCAATTTAAAAGATTATTTGTGGGAAGTCCTGAATAGCTGTCTAAAACTGTTCTCAGATTGGTTTAGGAGTGTCTGGATGGTATACATAATAGTATGTAGTACTTGGGGATTTTTTGGAAGAAGGAAACTTTTCCTGGACATTTTTGACATGAAAACAAAGTCTTCTTCAAGATCAGAATCAAAATCAGATTCAAAATCCAAGAGGAGATCAAGAGATATGAAGCTGATTGCTTGATGTGTTTTATCACAATTTGAGAGCAAAGAAAGCATTACTATTATATGATATGAAAATAAAAATGTTGTACAATGCTTTGAGCTATAAAGTGTTATGTTGTGGAGTGTTTCATATGAATGGGATTATTCTGACAAGTCAGTGAAGTAAGATTTTATGGTGAAACCAGAATTTTCTTTTTGAGAAAGTACATATTTTAGTGAACTAAGTGATTTATTTCACTTTCGATAAACACCAGTTTTGGGGCTAGCGTATTTTGGAAATACACACTTAAATAAGTGCAAATTTATAATTGCAAATTTTCCAGGACTGACACCCCCTAATAAAACTGCTTGGTCATTTGATTTTAATTATAAAGATATCTTATTGTTTTTATAATCATTTGTTAAAAATAATATAACCAGTGTGTTAGAAAAAAAATATTCATAATCATAATTCAAACTGAATGACTTGATTCATGGTGACAGCTTTTTTTTTGGATAAAAAGTTAGACAGAATTTACATGCTAGTTTAGTTATTTCAAGGATTCCAAAGAGCAACTTGACTTCAACATCCACTTTTTTCCCCTGTGATCAAGTTATACTTGGCCTATGGGCTGTGTTTTATTTCTTAAAGCTAAATTTTTGAAAAAAAAAATATGAGACAAGAAAACAATTTAAAAATTTGAAACATGATCTATTACACTACAAGTGTAAAATAGAAACTTCTTTAGTTGAGGGATTCAGCTTTAATGATTGTTTTCCAATGTTGAATAAAACAAATTTCAAATTTATTGGTGCTTTATGGGACTATCCAATGAGATTTCTGACTATAATTCTACTTAAAGTGTTGCAATCAATGAAATTTAAAACAATATTTCAGGCTGAGTTCAAGTCCAGAGATGTGAATAGCTTAAATGCTCAGTTTTCTAGAAGAGTTTAAATGGTCCTATATGAATACTGTAGTAAAAATCCAATAAGGAATGAAATTTAACTCAATATTAGGGTCTTGGTAATTTTAATCTCACTAATTATAAATGGTTTACAATCTTATAGTTGGTATAAAAATAGATGTAATAATTCAGATACTATTCAAAGACTTTAAAAGTAATATTGATATGTATTGTAATTTTTTTGGTTATATGTTTTGATTGTAATGATAAAGAATGTAGAAAACAAGACCAAAAACCCCCTCCATCTATACCCAATAATCTTCCAATGTGTCCCCTTGATTTACAAGTCGTATACACAGCTAATCACACCTCATTCTAGCTAGTACACCTGTTAGTCAACATAAAGAATGACCAATAGCATAATTAGAATGATATCATTCACCAAAATCTTGGATTAATTGGGATAGTCCATCAAAAAAAAAGAGCAAGAAAAAAGAGAGTATATGTGTGTAATATCTTAAAATAAATAACTGAAAAAAGAATAACACTAACTATAACACAATATTAAGGGGGATCAACAGAAGAAGTGATAGTGATAATTATTCCAAATTACTATGTGAAATCCCCATCCAAAAAATGACCAAAATTAGCTGAGAAACCACTTAAAAACCCAAAAAAGGATGTGAGATGTGGGTTAACTGAATTCAGTCCTTGGAATGCACTTGCATGGGTAAATTCTTGTCTAATTTAGGCAAATTTAAGCATGGTAGTGATTTTTGTGATGCCAAGTTTGAAATTATAAATGAAATTATTGCATATAATAAGGTCAATTCACCTATAATTAAATGAGGACACTAAATAAGCACCTGTTGCCTATTTTAGTGTGTTTCCCCATGATTGGGACTGGTGAAAATAATTTGTTGTAGGAATTTCCATTTTTAATTTTTTTCATTTAATTTTGGATTTGTCTCTTCCAATTATTTTTTAAAGTTACATCAAGATAGATTACTGTTTTTATATAATGGTGCATCTGGCCTTAGGTCATTTTACTGGCTATTATATAAAATAGGAAAACTTGATTGGGACTGGTGAAAATAATTGGTTGTAAAAATTTTCATTTTTAAATTTTTTTTCCATTTGATTTCTTTGATTCAATAAATTGAAGGGGAAGTATTGCCAAATTTTCATATCAGACTTTAAAAAAAAATTGACTTGAAAATTTGATGATACCCTTTCCTTAATTCAATAAAATATAGGGGGGGTATTGCCAAATTTTCATATTAGACTTTAAAAAAGAAAATTGACTTGAAAATTTGGTGATAAACTTCCCTTAATTCAATAAAATACAGGGGGGGTATTGCCAAATTTTCAAATATGACATGTGAAATTGATGACTTGTATTGGCCGGTTGTCTAGAAGGAGGAGAAGGAAAAGGAAAATAGAAAGGAGGAAGGCGAGATAAAATGAAAAGGTAAAATAAAAATAATAAAAATATATGTATTTTAAAAGAGAAGGCGACGAGACTTGCTTGAGAACTTTGACAAAATAGTAAGGGTTTTTTAAATTATAATATAATTATTTTACTAGTAGTTAATTTTAATGCGCGGCAATCAATAATATTATTATTAGACCTATTGCAACTGTAAAATATTTATTTACTTTTAAATTTAGATTTTATAAGGCTAATAAAAAATAAAATAAATGTAATATAATTAAAATTATATTGAGTTGAGTGTATATGATAAGTGATAGAGCTACAGGGGGTTTCCCAAGGCCCTTATATAGGCAAGGGGCCCTCTGAAGCGCTACAAGAAAATATATCCTATAAAAAATAACGTAAGAAATAATTAATAGTTAAAGTTAAGTGTACCAAATCTGTAAGGGAAAAATATAAAACAATTAATTAAAAAATAAGTAAGAGCCCAAAAAATCCACCAATTTAACCTCAAGCAAATCTTTAAAATAAGTGAGTAATTAAATAAGATTTAAACACTTGAAGTATTAACTAATTCAATTTATAACACGTTTGATAATAGCCCATTTTAAGTGAGACATAAAAATTAAACTATTTTAATAAAATAATTAGTATAAATTACTAATTAAGTCTGGAACATAAGATATTAATTAATATAACCCATTTTATTAGTGTAAGAATTGAATTACGTTAAAACAATTTATTGATTTAATATTATTACTAAATTTTAGAATACAACATTAGTAATTAATTTAATAAAATGTTTTGACTAATTTAATACCTAAATGACATAATTATGAGTCAAAAAAGCGCTCAATATTCATAATTCATATGATATAAAAGTTTTATTTTGATACTTTAATTTTAATTATTTATTTAATTATATTATAAGTTAATATTTTGATTTTTTAACTATAATATATATAATAAATTAATTAATAATTTAGAAGTATTAAATACATTAAAAATGCGCCAAAATTTTATAGAATAAAAAGTATTTAATGTGTTTTAGTTGTATCTATAATTTATTTAAAAATAAATTTAATATAACCCTTATTTTAGTTATATTATAATACAATTGTTATATAATTTTATTATGCAATATAATATTAATTTATATACATAAAATGCAAATTTTTTTGCCCTTATTCAGCTCCAATAGATTAACATACAATTTACTGGGCTCCTCGTATAGCCTGGCTGACACTCCCTCACTCTAAAAAAAACAATAAAAAAAATGCTAAGTTTTTTTCTTTTTGTACTTCTTTAACAGAGTAGGAAGATTTAAAATCTCCTTGCCAGGTATCCATGCATCATGTTCAGATGATTTGCTCTTATATCTCAAAAAAATTCAGTACCTCTTTCAGGAGTGATAATTCTATCATTGAGAATTGTATCAATTTCTGCAGTTTCTGTGACTTCCTGAGGGTTTTTCTTAGGTCTTCCTCTTCTTTTGGGAAATAAGTCACTGTTAGAAGTATAAGTCTTAATCAAAGAAATGGGAAAAACAGGATGTTTCCTATCATATGGAGAATACAATAAAACTTCTACTGCATTATCTCCAACCATTCTTTTAACAACAAATGGTCCTACAAAAGGATCTTTTAATTTGTTGTTACCTTGTAAATTGAAAAGGACAGTAGATATCAACACTTCATCATCCTTGTTAAATGTGATTTCCTTATGGGATTGATCCCATCTTTTCTTTTCATATTCAAATGCTTTATCAATACAGCTTTGAGCATGTTTTCTGCATAGCTTTTGCATTTACATGAAAGATTTTACACCAGGGTGTAGTTCCAACTTAGGTAATTTATTATTGAGAATCTGAGCAGGAGTATTTGGGACATAACCTAACTAAAGCTCAAAAGGCTTTTTCTCAGTGACAGAATGAACAGTGCTATTATATGCAAATTCAAGACCAGGCAATAGAGTGACCCAGTCATGAGTAAATCTGTCATTGTCTTTATATTCTAAACCAAAGGCACAATACCTTCTAATCATATCTTCCAGAGTTTGTTCATTCTCTCAGCTAGGCCATCAGTCTGAGTATGGTGAGCTGTAGACAATTTTAACTCACAGCCACAAATATCCATCAAAGAGTTCCAAAAGTCAGAAGTAAATTTTGGATCTCTATCAGAGATAATGGCTTTTGGAAATCCAATAATATTAAACATGTAAGACAACCATAAGAAAGCTAATTCTTTTGTGGAAACATATTTGTGGGTGGGAATAAATTTGCACATTTTTGTGAATCTATCTACTATTACCCAACAAGAGTTAAAGCTGTCTTTACCTGCAACAGGAAGACCAGTGACAAAATCCATGTTAATTATTTGCCAAGGAGCATTAGGTGCTTCAATATGTTGTAATAACCCTGCTCTTTTACCTGTCAACCTTTTAGATTTTTGGCAGGAATCACAAGATTCAACATATAATTTTGTGTCTTCAGACATATTAGCCCACCAAGCAGTGTTTTTGATTCTAATTAATGTTTTTTCAAGATCAAAATGACCAGCTAATATGTCATCATGACAAAGTTTGAGGATATTTTCTTTCATAGAAGGAGGAATTACAATTACATTAGTAAGCTTTCTTCTATAATATGTATAACCATCTTCAATAGAAAACTTTCCTTTACTCAAAGCATTTTGATACTTTGCAGGAAGAGTTTTAATCAATGCTTGAATTGAAGCATTCTTAGGATCATTTGAGATAGTAACCAATTTATTTAAATCAGAATCCTTATCATATGAATCCAGTATTAATTGCAATAACTCTTCTTCAATATCAACTATAAATATACCATGGATATGAACAGTATCATTTTCAGGTACATAAGCAGGATTTTAGTCATTATTTGGAAGAGGAAATCTGGAAAGCATATCAACATTGGAGTGAACATTTCCAGCCCTATGGATAATTGTCATCCGTCCTCTGTATTCTTGAACAGCAAGTTGCCACCTGAACATATGTCTATTAGGTGTTTTAAGGTTTAAGAGGGACTTTACAGCACTACAGTCAGTTACCAATTCAAACTTTTGGTCATCTAGATAGTAATGGAGCTTCTAAAGAGCTCAAACAACTGCTAAGCACTCTAATTGAGTGGCACCATATTTCAATTCACTATTTCTAAAGGTTCTTGAAATATAACAAATTACAACCTCTGAGAATTTATCATTAATAATTTGTTTCTGGTGAAGGGAAGCACCCAGACCAACAAAGCTAGCATCTTTATACAGGAAAAATGGTTTGTTAAAATCTGGAAGAGCTAAGATAGGGGCTGTCATTAAGCAACATTTTAATGTATCAAAAGCTTTTTGACAGTCAATATTCCAGATGAATGCAACATCTTTCCTAGTTAGTTTGGTAAGAGGCAAGGCTATGACCTGATAAGTTTTAATATATTGTCTATAATAGCCACACATACCCAAAAAACTTTGTATTTCTCTTACAGAAGTTGGTGCCTTTATATTTTGAATAGCAGCAACTTTGTTGTGGCCTACACTAATTTGAAGGCCTGAAAAAACATGGCCAAGGACTTTCAAAGATTGAAAACCAAATTTACAGTTTCTCAAGGACAAGGTCATATTGATTTCATCCATTTTTTGGAAAACCCTATTTAAATGAACCATATGTTCATCAAAATTTTTAGAAAAAACTTTAATATAATCAATATACACCATGAGCCATCCCTCAATTATTTCCTGATGGAAAGTGTTATCCATGACTTTTTGAAAAACTGAAGGGGCATTTTTAGGGCCAAATGGCATTCTAACATATTTATATATTCCCATATGAGTAGCAATAAGCAAAGAATTTTGAGAATTTTTCTCCACAGGAACTTGATGATACCCTTTATTACCATCCAGACAACTAATAAATTTTGAACCTTGCAAGGTAGCATGTATTGAATTAATTTTGGGTAAAGGATAAATATCATCAACAGTATAAGTGTTTAATGCTCTGTAATCTCCACATAATCTAGCCTTATCCTTTTCATAAGAAATTAAAACTGGGGAGATGACACAATATTTGGGGGTGAAATCCACTTTCTCAATGATATTCATTTTTAATAATGTGGCAATATTATCTTCAATATCCTTTTATTTTTTTGGAGAAGCTGGATATGTTTTTTTCTTAAGACTAGGAGGAATGTCACTCAAGTTACAGGATAAGGTATTTTTCATTTCTTCCTGAACACTTTGTAAGACATGAGAACCATGAGCAAAAGCCATAGGGAAAGAGTTAATTGAGGCAATAATAGAATCCTTTTGTTCACTAGTTAACTGATCACCAAAAGAAGCAGTATTTATTTCATTTAATAAATCATCCATTTCAATTGTTGTTCTGCCTTTACACTGGATCAGTGAGTTACAAGACTTTAACAGATGCCCAGAAGGTTTTCTAGAGGAGGAAATTTTGAATTTCCTTTTGCCATTCAATCCCAAGGTAAAGCAATAATTTTCTGGGTACAATTTCACACCAAACATGGCTAAAATATCATTACCCATAATAAACCAATTGCTTAAATTATCATTTTTCATGACAAAAAATTCACAAATAGCTCTGACAAAACTACCATTATATTTGAAGAATACAGAGGTTTTGTATTTGCCAATAGGAATTAAGGTAGAACCATACCCTCTCCATTTTTCAGAAGTTATAAGTAATAATTTACTCAAATAATCCTTATCTACTGAAGCAAAAGCTTTTTCAGACACTATACTTCCTCCAGCACCAGAGTCAAGAACTACATCAACATGTTTACCATTAATGATAATAGGTGCTTTCAAAGGGGATATGGCTATAGAATTGTTAGTAATATCTTTAATTAATTCAGCATTTTCCACTGAAGATAAATCCAATACACATTCTTCAGATATATTATCTAAATAATGGACATCCTGTTCCAACATTAAAACATCTTTAACAGAGTCATTGTCATAGGAGATATTACTTTCACAGTCACTAGAAGAATTATTGACATCAATTTCAGCCTCATCAGTGTCTTCATTTTGTTCAACAAGATGAATTTTCTTGTCACAAACATGACCCTATTGCAATGGTTTGTTACATTTTTAACAAGTATTTGTTGCATATTTTTTAGGTGCAACTGGGGCAGAGGGTTTACCAGATTTTTCTGGGGGCTTGGTAGATGGTTTATTTTGATCATGATAAGATTTACCAATGTAATTCTTTGGCTCATATCTATGGTTTAGTACTACCTCATTACAGATATTAATGAAAGAAGAGTGTTCCCTCACATGCTCAGTTCTAGCTACAATTAAATCTCTAAGAGAATTTGGTAATTTATAAAAGATTTTATCTCTCCAAATATCATAATCCATATTTGGATCAATTGCTCTCAGGATTTTTGTTACCTTCATAAGAAAAACAATGGGTTTTTCAACAGAGGAGGATACATATCTAGTATTCTCATACAGTCTTTGCTGAGCCAACCTGAATTTTGAACCACCAAACCAATTCTCAATCAAGGATTTCCAATCATTCCATGTATAATGATTGTTATTTAATAGAAAAGATTCATACCACATCAAGGCTACATTGGAAAATAAAGAAATTAGCTTAGAAACAATTTCCTCATTAGGTAGTTTATAAGATCTCTTTAAATTATCAATTATTTGGATAAAGTGTTGCCAATCAGAAGAAGAATCACCATCAAAGTTAGGATATTGGTCCAATTTAGGCCAATTTTTCTGACTACTGTGATGGTCCATTTTTTGGTTTGAATTATTCATCATTAATAATTCCTGAAGTTTAGCCAGGTGTTCAGAAATTTCATTATTTACAGAAACAGCTGGTACATGACCATCACAAGATTTTTTGCTAGTAGCAAAAGATTTTACAGACTTATTGTCAGTTTGTTTAATGGCTGAAACATGAGGAAGAAAGGAGGAACTCTGTTCAGGTTCTTTTTCTTTATTATCATGCAGCTTATGGGCAGCATTCTCATTTATACCATAATTATTGATGGTTAAGGTTGAAAATTTTTCCTGCAGGTCAGACACATAGTTTCTTATCCTTGGAATTTCAGACATTTGGTCATTTATTTTTGCAAGAGATAAAACATTTTTGTCCTCAGAAACTGTGTGTTTGGCACTCAGTGCATGGAAATCATTTTTTAGCTTTTTAAACTCATTTTGTAGAGATTTAATTTCATTTTTCAATGAATAATTTTCCTCAATAAAGGGTTTCAATTCACTCAAGGTTTTATGCAGATTGATATTCTTATCTGAGATAGATCTATGGTCACTCCTTATTTGTTTTTGTTGGCTAAGAACAATATTCAAGGTTTCTTTGATTTTAAAATAAGCTGTATCTTGTACAGAAGAACTTACTTTACAATGCAAGTGAAAATTATTTAATCTATCACTCTCATGTATTAACACATCTCTTAAATGTTTGTCTTTTACAACATTAAAATCAAGGGTATATTTCAATATTTCTTCAGAAGTTTTCTCAATTAAGGTATAGACTTTAAGGGAAACAGAATCATTCTTAATTGCAAGAGAAGGATTAATTTAAGAAGTAGAAGTCAAATGTGAAGGTTCATCAAATGATAATTTGCTAATTACATCATTGGGGCTACTCTTTAAAGGAAGTTGTCTTTTTAAGGGTTTAACTGTTCTTTCACCAGAATCCACAATATTACCTGAAGAAGCTTTGTTATTATACATTCCAACATGTTTATCAAACAAATTACTCACCATGGTAAGGGAGGAGACTTCCCCTGTGCCTTCTTTCTTCTGCCTCCCTGATAAGGATGGGGCTGAGAAGATGGATGGTAGGTTGGTGTCCTGGATGGGCCAGGGTGTTGAGCTGGTTGCTGAACATTCTTTTGGTAATGGCTCATCAAGTAATCCTATTTTCACTGTTCCACTTGCAGAGTGCTTTGATTTTGCGTGAAGGAGCTGGGTACCTGATTGGGCTGAGGTTGAGTCTGAGGCTGAGAGGCTGGGAAATGAGGAGTTTGAGCCTGTTTGGGATTTAACAATTCCTGCATCTGCTGCCAGAGTGTGTCTACCCTTGCCTTGTACTTCATGCTTTCTGCCTTCAGTTCTTTTATGTTACTGGACAGATTGTTTACCTTTTGGGTTAGAGGTATCTTTTTTATTTTTATACCTTTGAGTTGATTTTCTGATTTATTAGAGGTTTTACTTCTTTCAGAGGTGTTTGGTGAGGGGGGTTTTCCACTCCTCCTGCCATTTCCACATCCTGAAGGTTTTTTGTCAGCTGAATAATTTTTGTAAGATAATTTAGAAGAACCTACAGATTCAGTGTCATTATCCACTTCAATCTCTTCCACATGTAAGTTATCCATGCTGTTAGCCAAGCTACTGGACATTTAAACTGTTAAAATAGAATTAAAATTATCTAATGATTCAAATTGTTATTTTAAAATAAAATTTATTTAATTTTAACAACAACAAAAAAATTTTTTTATTATTATCAAAAAATCAATTAATTCACAAAAATGTAACACAAATAAATGTAATTACAATTATTTATTAAGAATTAACAGTAATTAAAATGGGACCAACAAATAAAGGTTTAATAAGTCAACCAAAATAATTAATACCAAAAATTAATATAATGGTAATATTGGGACTAAGTAATGAGTACTATTATGGTCAACCAATAAACCAAAAATAATAATAAAATTAATTTAATAATTTATTAAATATTAATTGTCTTCTAGGACTAAGAGTTTTACTCTATTATGGTCAACTAGGAAAAAAAATTAAAAAATAATGAAAACTTTCACTCAGTGAATCAGCAATTAAGCCACAAACACTGTTATTGCAGTAAAAATATAATAATATGAGTGAGAGGTGAAAAGGTTAACTTACTAAAGTGATTGTAAAGTCACTTCAAAATAATATATGAATAAATTTAATATAAACCTAATAGATGGAACCCAAGTTCGAAACACGGTCATGGCAAAAGTTTACTTTTTTGGCTAGGTGGTCTGTTATGGTAAGGTAAACTCTTACAGTCGCCTTGCTGTAAGCAGAATCTGGAGAAGATGTGTGGATTTAGTTGAAAACCCCGTCCTTCCAATAAAAATAACAAAATGGGAATTCTAAATCACTAAGCTAACCAGTCTACTTGGATCTGATTGATGAAAATAATGAAACTCTAAAATATTTAACGCTTATTGAGATTTAAATAAAAGTGGCTGTTGAGAAAGAAATACTGATTACAACAATTAAGGTGTACCAGTGAAAGATCTGAAAAGATTTACTTTTATGTTTTTATAATAATTTGAATTTTATGAGACAGCAATAATCAAGTCCCAGTGATGAAGACCTTTCTAAAGATACCCTGTATGAAGTGTGATTTAAATTGTTGAGTAGTATTTCTAAAATGTTATATAAAATATAAAGTTATAAGGGTATTACAATTTATTTAATTTGTTGAGTAATAAAAAATAAGACTGTGGTGGTTAATGATTAAGCTGTATGATGTATCCCCCCCCTCAATTTCGAGTTTGAGAGGCTCTTAAGTATTCCTAGTCACGTGCCTAAGTTTTCCCCTCCAGAGCTCACCCAGAGTCAATCCGGAGCCCGTATGGAGTCCGTACGGAGTCAAAGCGGAGTCCGTCTGGACTCAATTAGAACTTTTAAAACTATAATAGAAAATCTAGAAAAATTACACATAATAGAGCCACTTCCCCTTTACATTCCAAACTAATTTTCGTAGTCTGCGCAGCTCTAATCACCCCGTGAAAATTCATCAAAGTTAAGTAATTTCTATAAACGTAAATATTTCTATAAAACTTTAAAATTCATTTAAAAATATAATAAAAATAGTAAAAATTCTGGGAAAATTTCCCAAGGTTCTTGAGTGACTTGACTTGATACTTGTAAACTCTTCAGACCGTAAAAATAAGTTTTCTCTGTAAAATAAATTGTTTTCGCGTAGGCATTTGCTCTTGACCAATTTCTTCATATTTAAAACTCAAATAAATTAAATAAAACCCTTTTATAAAAAAATAATAACGCCAGTCTTGAATGCCGTAATAACTCCATTTACGTACTTAGGTGCCATACTAAACTTTAGGCTACCACATCCTCCCTCCAATTGAGAATGTCCCCATTCTTAAAACTTTGCATAAGTGGTTGAGCAATTCCAAAAGAATTATCTTTTCTTATAAAATAATTTGATAAATTTGTTTGAGCTGGTCTTCTTTTAATTCTTTATAATAAAAACTTTGTTTCTTCTTCTCTGGCTTGATATAAAATAAAATAAAATAATATAAATCTTGTGATGATTCCACTACTGAGAGCAAGGTTTGAATCCCTTCAGACTCCCATATACCAGTCTTCCTTCTTGTCACAGCATTGAGAGAGTGGATCTTCCTATGAGCCGAATACTCCTGATTCCAACCTCATAGGGCCCCCACTGAGCCAAATTCTATGATTCCAATCTCGCCATAATGTCCTCCAAGCTTCACACCAAAAAAATGGCCTAACTATGAGGCACTAAAAAAATCATTCCCTAAAATCCAACTACCATCCTAACTTCTGATTCCTTCATCACAATTTTCAAACTTTGCTATACAGCAAACCCATAAAATACTTTTGCCAGGCTTCCAATAATAATTTTAACTTTAGACCATGTTAAAGCGCCACAAATTTCACCTAATTAACCATTATGCTTTCCTTAGCATCATCACCACCTAAAATTTTAACCTCCTAAAGCTTATCAGCACCCAATTCCAGAAATAATTGAATAACCAGTTTAGAGTCTTAGTGGACAGTGATAAATTAAAAGATTGAATTGAGTTATCCAAACAAGATTGACATTCCAGTTTAAAGTCTTGGTGGACCAAACATATAATCGATTGCCAGTTTATGGTCTTGGTGGACCAAAGATTGTTTAGGTGCATAAATAACTTGATATATTCCTAAATAAGGCCTAGGCTTGACCAAAGATTGAATAAATTTGATAATCCAGTTTAATGTCATAGTTGACCAAACATTTGATCGACAAGTAATCCAGTATAAGGCCATAGTGGTCCAATGAATGTTGAATTATCCTGCAGATATTAATTTTCCAGTTTAAAGTCATAGTGGACTAAACAATGAATGAACTACCAGTTTAAAGTCATGGTGGACCAAACATTTGATCGATAAGAAATCCAGTTTAAGGTCATGGTGGACTCAACATTTGATCGATAAGAAATCCAGTTTAAGGTCATGGTGGACCCAACAACTTGATAATAGTCCAGTTTAGGGTCTTGGTGGACCTAACATTTGTTAACACTCCAGTTTAAGGTCTTGGTGGACCTAACAGCTTGATTTATATAAAAAAAAATCCGTCTCCGAAAATATCCATAAACTCTTGATCATCCTTGAAATTCAGTTTAAAGTCTTGAAGGACTAACAGCTCCAATATAAAATCTTTAATGACAGTCTTGAAAATTAGCCAGTTTAAAGTCTTGGAGGACTAACAGCTCCAAAATTCGTATAAAAAAGAACGTCTTGAACAGTAGCCAGTTTAAAGTCTTGGAGGACTAACAGATGTCTTGAAGTAAAATCCCATAGGTATTGAGTTCCCCTATACCCTGTTTCCTGTCTAAACTAAATGAATAAAACTAAAAAGATTGAAAACTAAAAAAATAAAACTGAGAAATATAATAATTTTTATTTAATTAATTAATTTTTTTATTATATTATTTTATTTTTATTTTATTTTTATTTTTTTTATAATTATTTTATTTTATTTTTATTTATTTATTATTTATTTATTTATTTATTATTTTATTTTATTTTTTATTTTATTTTATTTATTTTTAATTTTAATTTTTTTTTAAATTTAAAATAAATGATTTTAGAAAAGATAGTTTTGAAATAAAAGTTAAAATTTAATTTTTAAAGAAAGATAAACGAGTGTGAAAAGAATGATAAAAAAAGTAACAAAAAAGAATTATCAAAATTAAAATTTTTAAAAGATGCCCCCCGGCCATTTGATGAGCCGTACCCTCAACATCATACCCACATCCAAGTGCAACTTGATGTGGTTACACAATTTTGAGAAATTGAAAAGAAAAGAAAATAAATGAAAGTTTTTAGAAGATAATTTTTATAATGATGATCACTGGGTGGGCTCCCTCCAATTTATAAAAATGATTAGAGACCACCAGTGAGCATCACCTTTACCATAATTCATAATATATATTAAAGTAAAGAAATCACAATCTAACTTAAAAAAAATCAAAAACAAAATAAAATAAAAGAATCTTGAATCCGGCTTTGAGAGCGGTGTCTCTTGATTTGTTCCAGTTTATAGTCTTAGTGGACTTCCTATAATTAAAAGACAAAGCCAGTATTCAACTAGAAACAGGGAAAATTTTGGAAACGAACATTATGGGGTAATTGTGTATAGAGCAGCCAGCCCATCAATTACCCCCACACTTGCCAATATTAAATTAAGAAGGTTCCCCTGTGAACACTTCTTCCAATAAATTTTAAAAATTTTCCAACACTATCTTCACCCATATTTTAAGAATTTTAAATTTTGAAAATTTCAAAGAAGGTTTTCTTGAATTTCGTAAAGTTTCATCACAGTTTCGTTGCCCATATGCAGTGTAACGATAGTAAAGTATTTTGATAAAAAGAAGATAGTTTATCCTCATTGCGGAGGTCATCATAAAATTTTGTTGGTATTATAGTTTATCCTCATTGCGGAGGAATCCATAAAATTTCATAAATGTCATAGTTTATCCTCATTGCGGAGGTATCCATAAAATTTCGTTGATATTATAGTTTATCCTCATTGCGGAGGTTGATAAGTTTTTTTTTTTTTTTAAATATCATAGTTTATCCTCATTGCCGAGGTTGATAAGATTTTTTTTTTTAAATATCATAGTTTATCCTCATTGCGGAGGAATCCATACAATTTCGTAGATATCATAGTTTATCCTCGTTGCGGAGGTCATCATTACCATAATCTAAACACAATAGTCCTGCCAGTTTAAACTCATGGGGGAGGTATGGAAAGTCTTCAGCTCCTTTAGTTCTGGCTTTGATAATAGGTATATCTTCATCGAACTCTTCTGAGTCTGAATCTTCTTCAGTGGGTGGTCTCCTTGATAAACCATCTGGAATAGTAAAAGTTTTGCCAGGCTTATGAACTAAATCAAATGAAAAATGTTGAATAAAAGCTACCCATCTCATCATGGGTGCATTTGGTAAACTTGGGGAATTAATCATCTGGATTAACGATTTCGCATCCACTTGCAACTCAAAATGTTGCCCCCACAAAATATGCTGAAGTTTCTTTAGTATTTTCGCCACACCACATAATTCCAATTTTGGTTGAGAATATCTGGATTCGACCTCAGTAAATACTACAGATTCATACCTAACTGGCCTGATGTAACCAGCTTTATCCATCTGAGACAAAACCGCCCCAGCTGCAACCTGACTTGAATCAACTGCTAAATAAATTCTACCAGCATCTTTTCCATAATCCAACCTGTGCAGGACTAAATCCTTCCCTATAACCTCCTTCAACTTCACAAACGCCTTCTCACACTCTTCATCCCACTCCCAGTCTGCATCCTTTCTCGTTAACCGTTTCAATGGTGCTGCCAATGAAGAAAAGTCCTTGATAAACATTATAACATATACGCAAACGCCTAAAAACCCTCTAACTTCAGTCATATTCTTGGGTCTTGGCCAGGACTGAATTTTGTTAACTTTCTTCTTGGACATAATCCTACCCTCTCTACATACCACATGGCCTAATATTTCTAAGGCTGGCACACAACCGGAAAATTTTGAACCTGAAATAGTTAAACCAGCCTCTTCAATTCAAAACAAGATTCTTTCTAATGTAATTGCAAACTCCCAAATGAATTTGCGTATCCTGGGATTCTCTTCCAACACCTGGTTATCATAGTCGGTTGTTGGTCCCTTAATTCCTCCATCATCTATAAAGATTCCAGCATATTGTGGAATTCTGTCTTGAAGGATCCAAGCCATCTGAGCTTGATAAACTGCAACTGAATTTGTTGCTCCTTGAGGTAATCTTGTTAACTGTAAACGTCCAAGTGGTGTATCAAATGTAGTGAGAGGCCTTGAGTCCGGATGTAACTCTCTCTCATCATATCCACCCATAATATCTCCCAAACCATAACACAGTCTCCCTGCAAACGCTTCAACAAACTCCTCAGCACTAGGCGGTATCCCTGCATCCTTTATTGTAACCCTATTTAATTCCCTAAGATCATGAACAACTCTAAGCTTGCCATTCGGTTTCTTGATACAAAATACCGGACTAGAATAACTTGACGTTGATTGCTCATACAGTCCAGTGCGTATCCGTTCTCTGACAAATTCAATATAGGCTTCTTTTAATGCAGCCGGAATAGGAATTGGTTTCTGCTGCCACGGTTCATGACATACCACAGGAATCTTGTAAGGCTCCCCATAGGAATGCTTCAACACACCCCTCTCCTCTTCTACAAAAGCAATGGCCTTCTCTCGCTTGACCATCACATTCAACAACAACTTCTTCTCTTCTCCAGACAACCAACCATCAGGTCCAAAATTAACAACACCCAGTCTCTCAAAAGTGATTCTTGACGTCTCAGAAAATTCAGGCGGATTCTTTACCAAGGGACTTTTATAAGGATCTCTTGATAACCTTGGTCTTCTCAAGGGTGGATTTAAGTCGGCAGGTAGGGGTTCATTAATAGGTCGAACTTTATTTGCTACTTTCTTATATTTGGCTGCATCCACATCTAAATAGACTTGAGTTAAAACATTTTCTTTTGTATTGCCATTAAAAATTTCATCAAATGAATCTTCTTCATCACCAGAATTGATAAGAAAAATTAGAAAAATATTTTATTTCATTTTTAAATTTTACCCTTTTCTCCTTTCCCTTGTCTAATTTATAAACAGATTTTCCAACACCTTTTCTTCCCTTATCCAACAGTAAATCGCCTGTAAATAAAGTTGGCAGTTTATCCTCTTGCTGGAGGACCGGAATTGAATTTTCACAAAAATTATTTTTTTGTGTTTTAATTATACTGAGATTTTTTATTGGATTTTGGTAAGATTTTCGTAGTTTACCCTCTTGCTGGAGGTCCATAATAGAAGGAGATAATTACAGTTTAACCTCTTGCTGGAGGCCATAAAACATACCCTTCCAATTTTTATCCAACCTAATTTGGCCCATTTTGCCTTTTTCACCGTTTTTAAATTTAATAGAAAAACCGGGTAAATCCAATAAACATATAGAAAAGTCCAAAGCGTATTTGCACTCCAAAGTAATATTAACAGAAAATAATTGAGAATCCACTTGAATTATCTCCAAGTGAGCTGACCTATTGCAATCTGGGATCTCATCCTGAGGAGAGATTACAACATTAGAGTGATCAGCCCCTGCTACCCCAAAAAATGAGGGCATTCATCCCTTTCCAACAAACATAATTCTCCAGAAGCCGTCCGTTTTATATGCCGCTTCTTGGTGCAAACACAACACTGGCACAGAGTAGTAATCCCTGGCCTTGTTTCCCAACCTTCATCTCCAGGAGGCGCTAACCGCATATGTAACCTCTGCATATCTTCACCAGTGATCTCCAAACTAATCCCCATGCCAGCTTGATACCCTATCCTGGCCTCAAAATCCATCAAAAAAGGACCTCCAAGAACAGTTTTGACTGCTCCTCTGGCCACATAAAAGTGAACCTTACCAACAGATCCACCAATGCCTAACCTGACATGCTCAGCTGTGCCCATCAGCTCTGTTGCATGCCCTCCAATGCCTCTGAGGTTTCCCCCAGTTCCACTTTTAATTGGCAAGCCTATACTTGTCGCTTGCTCAAATGAAATTAAATTAATTTGAGACCCTGAATCGACCAAGGCCTTTACTTCTTTACCATTTAGAGTTACCACCAGGTAACCCAGGGGAGCAGAAAAATGTGTATCTACATCTTCCCCAAACTTTTCAGCATTTTCACAAATATATTCCACCTCTCCAGTGGAAACCCGACGCCTCGTCAAATGCTTCTTTTGCTTTTCAGCAAGCGCCGGACTAATCGTAAATAACTCCCCCAAAGATAAGGGAATCTGCAGTTGATTCACCCTATTCAAAACTTCGTCCATCGCATTAGCTTGACCAGAAACAACTGGCCGCTCATACTGGACCTTTGACTTTACAACCTTGGCCCTGGGTACCTCTTGAGGTCCAACCGAGCCATCTTCACTTTCTATAACCCTAACTCCATCACCAGCTTCTTGCACTAATCCTGATCCATCGCTAGTCCTTCTTACTCCCTCCATTGGGACGGGACCTCTAAAACTTGGTCTGGGTAGAGACGCCAACGGTACGTCCTCCTCAGAATCTGAATCATCCTCTGTCATAGGCTCACCATTTAAATCAAACTTGCCATAACTAGGGGGCCCCATATCAGCAATCCCCTTCTGCATTTTATATAATTCGTCCTTAGAGTAAGGGTTCAATTTGTTAGCGGCAGTTTGAGCACTAGAATTCTTGTCCTTAGAGTAAGGGTTCACTTTGTTATTGGCCTTGCCAGGATTAGCCCTCAATTGGCTCTGAATGCTACTCTTCGCCTTAGTAGCAGCTGCTCTTCTAGCAGCATTAACATCGTATTCGCCAGCCATACAGCTACCCTCCACCTGGGCAACCGTCGCCAGCTCTAAACCTCCAAAAGAAGTAGAAAATGTGGCTTTACTGACCTCTTTCTCCTTGCCCTTGTCAGCTTTACCACCATTACCATTACCATTTTTGCCACCCTTGGAATTAACATCTTCATCCGTCACCTCTTCAAATCTGGCTCTCCTTTCAGCCATTAAACTTCTTCTGACCAAATCAGAAGGAGACTGTCCATCACTGGGCTTGATGAACAAACCATCAGGAAATTTATAAACTTTACCATCAAATAAAACTCGCCCAGCATCCATATCCTTATCAAGAGCAAAACAAACTGTTGCTCTGTGCCCCCTCCTATTACAATAGGAGCACACCTTTGGCTCATCGTAGCCACCTCTATATCCATTACTACCACCATTACCACCATTTCTCCCATTGCCTGGGAAGTGGTTACCATTATTATTGCCATTATAATTTCGACGTTCATAACCTCTGGATTGATAAGAAGTCGACGTCGTCAAAGAAGCGATTGGGGCCTTTTTAGCCTTCTGGGTTTCTTGAACAAATATTTTTAATTGTTTCGTTAAATTGGCCAGGTGATCGACCATCTTATTATCTACATTGCCCTCAACTTTAGCAGCAGGTAATCCCATTTGTGCCTTCTTGGCCTCCTGGACTTTGACCATAATATCATCGTTTTCGGCCAAACCTTCGCTAACCTTGCTAACATATTGAGTTCAGGACTCTTGATATTTGTCCAATGCTAACAGCTTGAGATGGGCCTGAATGTTCTCTTTGATAACCTCCAGAGCCGGAAGTTTCTGCTCACCATTAGGCAGTTCCTTCATCAAATCTTTTCTTGAAAGATCCTTCAAGACGTCCATACAAATATCCCTGCTGCATGCTGTCCAAAACAAATCTTTTGCTTGATTCTCATGCACTAACTCATCCACCAATATGAGATATTCCACCACTTCATCAAACTGAACACAGAGCTTTTTGAAGTCAGCCATAGAAGAAACTCCACCTTTTGCTTGCCAGTCTCCAACAATTTTATTGAGGTCCATCATAGTAAACCTAACACCCCATCTATCAACCATAGCTTTAGAAAGCTTAACCCAATCCTTGTCCTTGAATGCCTGCATAGCAATAACCTCTTTTTCCACCTCCCTATCAGAAATAAAAAACCTAACTTGCTTCACCATATCCACATGAGAAGCACCATCAACAGCAGCATCAGCTTCATACCTGCTAATGAACCATTTAAACTCCTCCCCATCAAACTTTGGGCCATCCCAAGAAACAATTCTAACTGAGGGAGTAAGAGGGTTAGAAGATCCAGAAGCAACAGCAGAAGAAGACATCCCAATAAGTAATGAAAAGTGTTAACAATTGATAAAATAACAAGCCTCTTGCAGGCCAATAACAAAAATCCAATTAGAGTTCCAGAAAATATGCCTCTTGCAGGCTAAGAACGTTCTTGATCCAAGTAAGTCTTTAAAGAAAGCTAGAGAAATCGAAACCCCACGTTGGGCGCCAACTATGGTAAGGTAAACTCTTACAGTCGCCTTGCTGTAAGCAGAATCTGGGGGAGATGTGTGGATTTAGTTGAAAACCCCGTCCTTCCAATAAAAATAACAAAATGGGAATTCTAAATCACTAAGCTAACCAGTCTACTTGGATCTGATTGATGAAAATAATGAAACTCTAAAATATTTAACGCTTATTGAGATTTAAATAAAAGTGGCTGTTGAGAAAGAAATACTGATTACAACAATTAAGGTGTACCAGTGAAAGATCTGAAAAGATTGACTTTTATGTTTTTATAATAATTTGAATTTTATGAGACAGCAATAATCAAGTCCCAGTGATGAAGACCTTTCTAAAGATACCCTGTATGAAGTGTGATTTAAATTGTTGAGTAGTATTTCTAAAATGTTATATAAAATATAAAGTTATAAGGGTATTACAATTTATTTAATTTTTTGAGTAATAAAAAATAAGACCGTGGTGGTTAATGATTAAGCTGTATGATGTATCCCCCCCCTCAATTTCGAGTTTGAGAGGCTCTTAAGTATTCCTAGTCACGTGCCTAAGTTTTACCCTCCAGAGCTCACCCAGAGTCAATCCGGAGCCCGTACGGAGTCCGTACAGAGTCAAAGCGGAGTCCGTCTGGACTCAATTAGAACTTTTAAAACTATAATAGAAAATCTAGAAAAATTACACATAATAGAGCCACTTCCCCTTTACATTCCAAACTAATTTTCGTAGTCTGCGCAGCTCTAATCACCCCGTGAAAATTCATCAAAGTTAAGTAATTTCTAAAAACGTAAATATTTCTATAAAACTTTAAAATTCATTTAAAAATATAATAAAAATAGTAAAAATTCTGGGAAAATTTCCCAAGGTTCTTGAGTGACTTGACTTGATACTTGTAAACTCTTCAGACCGTAAAAATAAGTTTTCTCTGTAAAATAAATTGTTTTCGCGTAGGCATTTGCTCTTGACCAATTTCTTCATATTTAAAACTCAAATAAATTAAATAAAACCCTTTTATAAAAAAATAATAATGCCAATCTTGAATGCCATAATAGGGGGTGTCAGTTCTGGCAAATCCGCACTTACAAATCCGCACTTAAATTTGACCAAATCCGCACTTAAATAAGTGCGGATTTCCAAAACACACTAGCCCCAATACTGGTGGATTTCAAAATGAAATAAGTCACTTATTTCACTCAAATCCGCACTTTCTCAACCAAAAGTGCTGATTTCACCATCAAGTCCCATTTCACTGATTTGTCAGCATCATCCCATTCATACGCAGCACTCCGCAGAATAACACTTCATAACTCAAAACATCGTACATCACTTACATCTTCATATCATATCATATAAGAGTTATGCCTTCCTCACTTTCAAATCGTGATAAATTACATAAAGCAATGACTTTCATGGCTCTTGAACTGCTCTTGGACTCTGATTGCGATTCTGATTCTGATCTAGAAGAAGATTTTGTCTTTTTATCAAAAATGGCCACGAAACGTTACCTTCTTCCCAGAAAGCCTCAAGTACTTCATACCCCCAAGTACACCATCCAAACACTTCTTAACCTATCTACACCCAGTTTTAGACAGCTGTTCAGGACTTCTCAGGAATGTTTCCTTAAATTGCTTGAGCTTATTCAGGATCATCCCATATTTCACAATAATTCTCAAAAAGAACAACGACATCCTTCAATTCAATTGGCCATCACACTATGTCGTTTGGGTTCAAATGGTAATGGAGCCGCTTTGAAACGTTTAGAAAATGTCTTTGATTTAGGGTATGGTTCAGTTAACACTTATACCAAACGATGTATCACTGCCATCAACTCCTTGGAATCTCAACTTCTCACCTGGCCAACAAAAATGAAATCGCATATTTTCAGCAAACGCATATTTTTTCAGTCACTCTCTTTTTTTTCTTCACTCATATCCGTTTTCTCCTCTCTTCCTACATCACTCAATCAATTTCACTTATATTTCTTTTTTCTCAACTCATCTCTCCAGGTAAGTCATTTTATTCTTTTTAAACAGAGTGTGAAAATAGGAGGATGAACTCTGTTCTTCGGGCGAAGAACAGAGTTCACTTCCATTCACTTATATTTCTTTTTTCTCAACTCATCTCTCCAGGTAAGTCATTTTATTCTTTTTAAACAGAGTGTGAAAATAGGAGGATGAACTCTGTTCTTCGGGCGAAGAGCAGAGTTCACTTCCATTCACTTATATTTCTTTTTTCTCAACTCATCTCTCCAGGTAAGTCATTTTATTCTTTTTAAACAGAGTGTGAAAATAGGAGGATGAACTCTGTTCTTCGGGCGAAGAACAGAGTTCACTTCCATAAAATATTAGCTGAAAATGTAAAATTATTGTTTTTCCATCAAAGAAAATTCTTTAAAATTTTTTGTATTATTACATGATTGAGTTCTAATGCAGCGAGCATGTTGTTAGAGCATTATTGCCCCTCTTAGTAACTCAATCAAGTAATATATACAAAAAAATAACCAAATATTTAATATTCTTCCATAAATTTTTAATAAATAAATATGATATTTCAATTTATGAAATTAAAGTAATGGGCCCACGACCTTGTGTTGTATAAATGGTAATCATGATAACATTAATTTGTTTCATGGGGTTCCTCTAGCCTATACCTGTGGAAAGTCCCAAACCTAGTTTCTAGACTTGATCTGCATTTTGGCTTAAGGAATTGTCATTACTTTAAAAGTAGTATACTTGACATATCTTATTTATATATTAATTAATTTATGTAATTATATTAAATTTTGATGACTTTCACCCTTTACTTCAATAAAATGCAGGGGAGGGTATTGCCAATTTTTTAAATCTGACATGTGAAATTGATGACTTAGAAAAATTTGGTGGTACCCACCCCTTGTTTCAATAAAATGCAGGGGAGGGTATTGCCAATGTTTTAAATCTGACATGTGAAATTGATGACTTAGAAAAATTTGGTGGTACCCACCCCTTGTTTCAATAAAATGCAGGGGAGGGCATTGCCAATTTTTTAAATCTGACATGTGAAATTGATGACTTAGAAAAATTTAGATAAGCAAACTTATTGACTAGCAAGTAAAGATAGAAAATTTTTATTATACATTCAAATTTTTGTCAAAAATAACGTACTATATTCTTTTCCTTTTATAAGTCAGCATATAAGAAAATATTACCAAAATTAAATTAACTAGAAAAACAATTTATCAATTGAAAAGGTCAAGTAATTTTTTAATGTCCTCATAAGATTGGCCATTTTTAACACATTCCATAATGAAATCTTTTTTTTTAAAACTCTCTTGTTTTTCCAATTCACAAGTAGCCATTTCTCTTTGAAATTGACGGTCATTTACTCTTTCCATCTGCTCTACCTCAAATTTTTTTTCTTCCAAATCTAAGGCTTGCTGATCTTTCCTTAGCATATGATCAAACTTCATCTTCTCAAAGTCAAGGGCATTATTTGCAATAGTTGATTTCGCTGAGAAAATTAAATTGAAATAAATAAATAAATGAGTTAATGATTAAGATATATAGTAAACAAAACTTACTTATATCTTGATCTTCTTCAAGTAAAGGTGTGTTGGGAGGATTATAGGAAGGTTTGGATCCAGAGGGTATATGCTTAGTAGTATCGTGTAGAAACCAAGGGTTTACATCAACTCGGGTGCCAAAAAGATTATCCATTTCCTCATAGAAAGGACACATGACATTGAGCTTTTTGGAAACAGTAGTAGTTCCAATCTCCAAATCATCATCGTCAATACCAAATCCAGTTTCATTTGCAGCATGATGAGCCTTTTTATATTTTGATTGGTAACTCTTAAATCTCTCCTTCATTTGTTTAGGATTGATATCGATTCTCTCCCTTGTTTTCTTCCTTACTTCATTGGCCATCAATAAGTAGCCATTAACCTTTGAAGAAGGTGGACATCCAATACGAGTGGACTTTTCACATCCAAAACATGCTTCAAAATTTTATTTTATTTTAAGGAAGTTGATTATGATGAGATAATCATCCTTTTTAAGCTGACCTGAACCTGACTTTGATTTTTCAGGTGTAGGGCTTGCTTTACGAGGGGACTTTTGTGACGAAGCAGATTTTTGAGTTACCTTTTGAGATTTGGAATGTCTGGGAGGCATTATGAAACTGGCACATAACAAGAAAAAAGATTAAAAAGTAGAAGAAATAAGTAAAAAAGAATGTAAACATGCCTGGTCAAAATATTGAAAATGTCAGGAAGGGGTGTGTGCCGAGGATTGATGGGTAGGTAGCGAGGAAGGTCAGTGTGTCACATGTGACAGGGATGGGGTAAGAAAGGAAGGGATGTTTTGTGGCCAAAATGTGGTTGTGAAAAAAAACGGGAAAAAAGTGCTGATTTGAGGTCATAACTGACACCCTTTTTTGAAATAAGTGACTTTTTTGCAAAATTTAAGTGCTGATTTGTAAGTGCTGATTTGGTTTGAAATCCGCACTTAATTTAAGTGCGGATTTGCCAGAACTGACACCCCCTAATAACTCCATTTACGTACTTAGGTGCCATACTAAACTTTAGGCTACCACACCGTGTGTTATGTCATTCGTCGCAAGTATCGGTATTGTTGTCGTTGTTTGGAAAGGTGTCCAATTATTGGCTGGTCCTCTAGAAGGAGGAGAAGGAGAAGGAAAATAGAAAGGAGGAAGGCAAGATAAAATGAAAAGATAAAATAATAATAATAAAAATGTATGTATTTTAAAAGAGAAGGCAATGGGACTTGCTTGAGAACTTTGACAAAATAGTAAGGGTTTTTTAAATTATAATATAATTATTTTACTAGTAGTTACTTTTAATGCGCGGCAATCAATAATATTATTATTAGACCTATTGCAACTGTAAATTATTTATTTACTTTTAAATTTAGATTTTATAAGGCTAATAAAAAATAAAATAAATTTAATATAATTAAAATTATATTGAGTTGAGTGTATATAATAAGTGATAGAGCTACAGTGGGTTTCCCAAGGCCCTTATATAGGCAAGGGGCCCTCTGAAGCGCCACAAGAAAATATATCCTATAAAAAATAACATAAGAAATAATTAATAGTTAAAGTTAAGTGTACCAAATCTGTAAGGGATAAATATAAAACAATTAATTAAAAAATAAGTAAGAGCCCAAAAAATCCACTAATTTAACCTCAAATAAATCTTTAAAATAAGTGAGTAATTAAATAATATTGAAACACTTGAAGTATTAACTAATTCAATTTATAACACGTTTGATAATAGCCCATTTTAGGTGAGACATAAAAATTAGAATATTTCAATAAAATAATTAGTATAATTAATTAATTAAGTCTGGAACATAAGATAATAATTAATATAACCCATTTTATTAGTGTAAGAATTAAATTACGTTAAAACAATTTATTAATTTAATATTATTACTAAATTTTAGAATACAACATTAGTAATTAATTTAATAAAATGTTTTGACTAATTTAATACCTTAATGACATAATGATGAGTCAAAAAAGCGCTCAATATTCATACTTCATATGATATAAAAGTTTTATTTTAATACTTTAATTTAATTTATTTATTTAATTATATTATAAGTTAATATTTTGATTTTTTAACTATAATATATTTAATAAATTAATTAATAATTTATAAGTATTAAATACATGAAAAATGCGCCAACATTTTATAGAATAAAAAGTATTTAATGAGTTTTAGTTGTATCTATAATTTATTTAATAATAAATTTAATATAACCCTTATTTTAGTTATATTATAATACAATTGTTATATAATTTAATTATGCAATATAATATTAATATATATACAAAAAAAAAATGCATAATTTTTTAACCTCATTCAGCTCCAATAGATTAACATACAATTTACTGGGCTCCTGGTATAGCCTGGCTGACAACTTGGAAAAATTTTGGTGATATCCACCCCTTGCTTCAATAAAATGCAGGGGAGGGTATTGCCAAATTTTCATATGAGACTTACAAAAAAAAAATTGACTTGAAATTTTGGTGATACCCATCCCTTACTTCAACAAAATTCAGGGGGGAGTATTGTCAAAATTTTATATAAGACTTGCAAAATTCTTTACTTGAAAGAATTTTTGTGATACCCACCCCTTAGTTCAATCAAATGCACGGGTGGGATTGGGAAAATTTCAAATGTGACTCAAAAATTTTAACTAAAAAAATTTTTTTAACATGAAAATTTCTTGAAAATTTTATTTAAAAGAGAATTTATAATATTAAAATATGAAAATTCAACTAATGATGGATAGAGTAAAGAAATACAGGAAATTATGAAAAAAATTTATGTGCAATTAATTATGAACAGTTGAAGTGTGAGATAAATAAAACAAACTAGTCATAAAACAATTTCTTTAAATGTTAAATTTCTTCAACAGATTTATTAGCTTTAACACATTCTATCCAGAAATCTTTCTTTTTAAAATTTTCTTCACAATCAAGCTTATATTTCATCTGTTACATGAGGTTTTGATGCTTGAGTGTTTTCTCCTCTTTCTTTAATTTTTCAATACTTAGAGATAACTTGAATTTCTTCTCCTCCAAGTCTTGTGCCCTATCATCCTTCTGTAAAGATAGTTCATACTTTCTCTCCTCCAAGACTTGTGTCCTATCATCCTTCCGTAAAGAGAGTTCAAACTTCTTCTCTTCCAAATCATGTGCTCTGTCATCCCTCTTTAAAGAGAGCTAGTATTTTTTCTTTTCAAAGTTTAGAGTCTCTTTAGTAATTTCAACTTGTTCTATAGTGATAAGAAATATTAAAATAAAGTAGAAGAAAAGCAGAGTAAAGTATTAAGAGGTATGGTATCACTTACGAGTATCATGTTTCTCCAAAAATTCTTCCATAGAAGAAAAAGGGGTTTGTGATGAAGAATCACTTTTTTTTCTTCTTTGGGAGAGGAAATTTAGACTATTTGAAGCCCTTTGCTTTTATTTGGATGTAGTTGGTGCATTAATGTCCTCCTCATCATTTTTGCTAGCTTCAGACTCAGATGATGGTGGGTCCTGGGTTTGTTTGTCATCCTGTTTAGAAATAAGAAAAGGTAAGCAAATAAAAAAATAATTGGTAAGATAGAAGAAAAAAACATACCTGAGTTAGATTGGGTTGGTTTATATCACCATAAGGATCTGTGGAAATGATATCTAGATTTGTTGAATTTAAAACAGGGGAGGCTTGAGTGGAGGAAGAGGATAGGAAAAGATTTGTTTGGACATCATGTTTGGAGATAGGATCTTCTACATCCAACATGTTTTCATATAACATCAGCTTGCTCTCCAAAAATAGCATCCATCTCTTTAAAGTAAGGACATAAAGAATCAAGTTTATTGTCCATGCATTTGATGCCCTTTCTGATATTGAGGTCAGTAATTCTAAAACCAGTAGAAGATGAAAGAGTCTTTGCCTTCTTTTACTTGGCTCGATAATGCTTGAAGTGTTCAGACATCTGTTTTTTTAAATATCTATCCTTCCCTTAGTCTTATTTCTTAATTCATTTACCATCAGAAGATAGCCATTGAATTTTGATGCAGGGGGCCATCATACTTTAGTTGCATTCTCAGTACCAAAACAAGAATCATAATTAGTTTTTATTTTTAGTCAGTTGATAAGAATGAGATCATTGTCTTTTTTTAGCTGAAGGGTTTTCGATTTCTCAGCAGAGCGGGGAAAGAGGAAGTAGTGGGATTTGAAGAACAACTGAGTGATGGCTGCCTTTGAGAAGATCTATGATGACAAGGCATGTTAAGATAATTAAATATGAAAAGGAGCAGAAACAAGCAGATGAGAGAGTGAGATGAAAAGTAGCAGAATCAAATAGATGAAATAGGGAGAAATTCTGAGCTGATAGAATGAACAGAATGGGATGAGAATGGGAGTGCGCAGCAAGGTAGAAGGCATATCCAGAGAGTAGTCCAAGATGTGGTTATGGCAGAAAGTTGTGCAACATGTGGTTATGACAGAAAGTTTTCCAAGTTGTGGTTATAAAAAATTGAGTAGAAAAATTTTGGATAAGAGGTGAACATTGACATGTAAAGTGTCTAATAATTCAATTATTAGAAAAATAATTGGGAAGATAATAGGGGGTATCAATGTTCAGGGATCCTCAATTAAATTAATTGCAGATAAAAATCCTTATACCCCAATTATCTTACGCAATTATTTTTGCTAATAATTGGGTTATTAGACACTTTACATGTCAATTTTCACCTCTTATCTGACATTTTTCTACTCAATTTTTCATACCAACATCTTGGACAACTTTCTGTAATAACCACATGTTGCACAACTTTCTACCGTAACCACATCTTGGAATACTCTCTTGATATGCCTTCTACCTTTCTGCGCACTCCCATTCTCATCCCATCCTGTTCATTCTATCTGCTCAGAATTTCTCCCCATTTCATCTATTTGATTCTGCTCCTTTTCATCTCACTCTCTCATCTGCTTGTTTCTGCTCCTTGTCATCTCTCTATCTCATCTGCTTGTTTCTTCTCCTTTTCATCTTGCTATCTAATCTGCTTGTTTCTGCTCCTTTTCATATTTAATTATCTTAACTTGCCTGGTCATCATAGACCTTCTCAAAGGCAGTCATCACTCAGTTGTTCTTCAAATCCCACTACTCCCTCTTTCCCCCGCTCTGCTGAAAAATCAAAAAATGTTCAACTAAAGAAAGATGATCATTTCATTCTTATCAACTGGCTAAAAGCTAAATCTAACTATGATTCTTGTTTTGGTACTGAGTATGGGACTAAAGTAGTACAACCCCCAACATCAAAAGTTAATGGTTATCTTCTAATGGCCAACAAAGTATGGAATAAGACTAAGGGAAGGATGGATTTTTACCAAACCAAATGTCTGAACGCTTCAAGAATTATCAAGCCAAGTACAAGAAGGCAAAGACTATTTAATCTTCTACTGGTTTTGGTGTTACTGAACTTGATATCAGTGAGGGCATCAAATCCATAGACAATAAACATGATTCTTTATGTCCTTCCTTTAAAGAGATGGATTCTATTTTTGGAGAGCAAGCTGATGTTAATCCTGAAAATATGTTGGATGGTGAAGATGCTATCTCCAAACATGATGTTGAAAGAAATCTTTTTCCTTCTTCTTCTGCTCAAGCCTCCCCTCTTTTAACTTCCAGAAATTAAGATATCTTTTCAATAGATTCTCATGGCAATATAAACCGACCTGATCTAACTTTAGTATGTTTTTTTCTTTTATCTTACCAAATCTTTTTTCTATTTACATTTTCTTACTTATAAATAGGCTGAAGAACTAACGCAGGAGCCACAATCAACTGAGACAGAAGCCAGAAAAAATGAAGAGGAGGAAAAGTGACCTTGAACAAAAAGCAAAGGACTTCAAGTAGTTTGAATTTCCACTCTCAAAGAATAAAAAGTAATACCTCATCTCAAACCCCTTTTTCTTCTATCAAAGAATTTTTGAAGAAACGTAATGCTGGTAAGTGATACCAAACCTCTTAATACTTTACTCTGCTTTTCTTCTTCTTTTTTTTAATATTTCTTATCTCTCTAGAGCAAGTGGAAGTTGCTAAAGAGACTCTAAAGTTTGTAAAGAAAAAATAAGAGCTCTCTTTAAGGAGGGCTGACAGGGTATATGATTTGGAAGAGAAGAAGTTCAAAATCTCTTCACAGAAGGATGATAGGACACAAATCTTGGAGGAGAGGAAGTACAAACTTTCTTTACGGAAGGATGATAGGGCACAAGACTTGGAGGAGATGAAGTACAAACTTTCTTTACGGAAGGATAATAGGGCACAATACTTGGAGGAGAAGAAATTTGAGTTATCTCTAAGTATTGAAAAATCAAAGAAAGAGGAGAAAACACTCGAGCATCAAAATCTCATGGAACAGATGAAATATAAGCTTGATCGCTAATAAAATGCAAAAAAGAACTATTTCTTCATAGAATGTTTTAAAGCTAATAAATCTGTTGTGGAAATGGAATGTTTAATGAAATTGTGTGGTGACCAGTTTGTTTTACTTATCTCACACTTCAACTGTTCATAATTTGTACATAAAATTTTATCTTAATTTCCTGTATTTTTTTACTCTATCCTCATTAGTTGAATTCTCATATTTTAATGTTATAAATTCTCTTTTAAATAAAATTTTCAAGAATTTTTAATTTTCAAAATTCTTTTTTAGTTTAAATTTTCAATTCACATTTGAAAATTTCCCAATCCCACCCCTGCATTTGATTGAACTAAGGGGAAGGTATCACCAAAATTCTTTCAAGAAAAGAATTTTACAAGTCTTATATAAAATTTTGGCAATACTCCCCCCTCAATTTTATTGAAGTAATGGATGGGTATCACCAAAATTGTAAGTCAAATTTTTTTTTAATGTCTGATGTGAAAATTTGGCAATACCCCCCCTGTATTTTATTGAATTAAGGAAAGGGTATCATCAAATTTTCAAGTCAAATTTTTTTTAAAGTCTGATATGAAAATTTGGCAATACCCCCCCTATATTTTATTGAATTTAAGAAAGGGAATTATCAAATTTTCAAGTTAAATTTTTTCTAAACTCTAAAATGAAAATTTGGCAATACCTCCCCCCTGAAATTTATTGAATCAAAGAAATCAAATGGAAAAAAATTTGAAAATTGAAAATTTCTACAACCAATTATTTTCACAAGTCCCAATCAAGTTTTCCTATTTTATATAATAGCCAGATGCACCATTAGGGGGTATCAATGTTCAGGGATCTGTAATTAGGGATCAGGGATTCTTTTCCCCAGGATCAGACATTATTAATTGTGGGAGATTCTTATCCATTAGCCCCGGGGCTAGTGGATAAGGAATCCACAATAATGCATTATCCCGCCTCTTATACCCCAATTCCCATTCCTAATTCCTGATCCCAAACTCATCAAATCCATGAGGCATATCCAGAGAGTAATCCAAGATGTGGTTATGGCAGAAAGTTGTGAAACATGTGGCTTTGACAGAAAGTTGTCCAAGATGTGTTTATGAAAAATTGAGTAGAAAAATGTCAGATAAGAGGTGAAAATTTACACCTAAAGTGTCTAATAACCCAATTATTAGCAAAAATAATTGCGTAAGATAATTGGGGTATAAGGATTTATATCTGCAATTAGTTTAATTGCCGATCCCTGAACATTGATACCCCCTATAATATATAAATAGTAATCTATCTTGATGTAACTTTAAAAAATAATTGGAAGAGACAAATCCAAAATTTGAAGAAAAAAAATTAAAATTGAAAATTTCTACAACCAATTAATTTCACCAGTCCCAATCAATTTTTCCTATTTTATATAATAGCCATTAGAAATATCTAAGGCCAGATGCACCATTATATAAAAACAGTAATCTATCTTGATGTAACTTTAAAAAATAATTGGAAGAGACAAATCAAAAATTAAAAGAAAAAAATTAAAAATGAAAATTTCTACAAAAGATTAATTTCACCAGTCCCAATCAAGTTTTCCTATTTTATATAATAGCCATTAGAACAGCCTAAGGCCAGATGCACCATTATATAAAAAAATTAATCTATATTGATGTAACTTTAAAAATTAATTGGAAGAGACAAATCCAAAATTAAATGAAAAAAATTTAAATTGAAAAACAAAATCACCCAAAAAAAAGAGTAAATAAAAAAATATTTAAAATAAATTCAGTAAATTTAATTTCAAAAAAAATAAATAAATAAAAATTACTTACCTGCTATTAGAAATACTTCTTGATATCATTCAATACAATTTATTAAAATATAATTAAAAAAATTTGATTTAAGTGAATTTCAGAATAATTAATTATTTGCAAAAACAAACACAAATAATAAAAATTAAATTACCTGATTTATTTTGTAAACAGGGTGAAATGTCCAGAAACTAAGGGATAGAAAAAAAATTCCTGTAAAAAAAAATTAAAAAGCAGAGAATAGTCTTTTTTTTTCTTCAAAATGCCCTCCTTGCCCACCTCAACCCCCCCTTTAACCCCTCCTTACCTGCCTCAAACCCCCCTTTAGTCCCCCTTTACCCTCCCTTTACCCCTCCTTTACCCCCCTTTAACCTCTCCTTAGCCGCCTCAAACCCCCCTTTACCCTCCCTTTACCCCTTCCTTGACCCCCTTAAGCCCCCCCTTTACCCCCTCAGACCCACCTCAAACCTCCCCCCTCGAACCCCTCCAAACACCCCCCCCTACACCTAGCTTATCAAATCAGTAACAATTCAATAAGTTAGTGAACAATTGATGATAATTGATCATTAACTTATCGAATCATTTCTGATTTGATAAGTAGGTGGTGGGGGGGGCTTGAGGGGGCCAAGGAGGGGGTGAATGGGGGTGAAGGACGGGGTGAAGGGGTGGGAAAGGAGGGGGTAAATAAAGGGTTGGGGTGGGCAAGGAAGGATTAAAGGGGGGAGTTGAGGTGGCCAAGAAGGCGAGAAAGGAGGGTATGGAGGCAGACATGGAGGGGGGAATGGGGGATGATGGAGGGTGAAAAAAAAGAAAAAAAAGATTAATAAGATAAAACAAAAAACAAAATTAGTCTAACCTTGAAAACCAAAAAAAAGCACTTACAGGACAAAACAAAGAGAAAAAATAAATTATTAGCAAGTAAAAAAAACCAAAAATAGGAAAAAAAATGACTTACCTGGAGAGATAAGATGAGAAATAGATGAATGAAATAGAGGAATGAAATAGAGGAATCGAAAATATTTGACTGATGTTTGAGGAGATGTTGAAAAGGATATGAGTGATGAATGAAAAAAAACACTGACAAAATATGTGATTTCAGAAAATATGCAATTTCATGTTGAGCTGGTGAAAGAAAACCAATGAGCCATCTAAATAAAAGAGAAGCGCTTCCCAGCCTTCTAGCACCAAGGCGGGGGGTTCACCCAACGTTGGAAGGCCCGCCTAGAGGTGGCTGGAACACCCTGAAGCCAAAAACCCCCAAAAACCTCCAATAAAGCCCAAAATACTTAGAAAAATCCACCGCAACTACTAAAACCCTTAAATCACAAAATTAAGCTATTACAACATTGTGACATAAAATATGGAGCCAAATTAGCTCTACTTAATGGTACTAAGCACTTAAACCTAAGACTTAAGATTATCCCTTAAAACACAAAAAACAAAATTAAACAGCTATCTTATAGAAATGAAAAATGAGTAAATGACCCCTTAAAACTTGGAATATGAAAAATATCATCAAGACATCAAATATAGAGAAAACCAGGGCTATCCAATGGTAGTACCTTCATACCTGTAGTCCCAATATTCACTGGATAAATTTCAGAAAAACACTCAATTATTCAACCAATGCCAATTAAGACATACCAAAACAATGCCAAACAGAGCAAAAAAGGTGTCTGCCAATGTTGGAAGTCCACACCATAAATTCAAAAAAAATGAATTTCATCAAACAAAAATACCAAACCAAGTGAATAAAGTACACAAAGTAGACATGTGGAGAGCACCAAAATAAAATTTTAAAAGTGTTGTGAAGTGAAATTTTGGAGAGTAATTGGCATTATAATGGATTGTATGCTGGTTGATTGAATGTTTTGTGATTAAAGGGAGGGAAGAGCTAGTGCTGGTTCAGGATCCTCTTCTTCATAAAGATCATTCCACTCATCCTTTAAATCAGCTAGGATATTGTGGAATATAACGCAAGTCATGATCCATTGATTCACAGTTTTGATCTCCAATTTTTTTTGAAATTAGATTCTGAGCTCCTGAAGACTAGAAAATTGTCCCTTTAAAATACCTATAGCATGTTCAATCCATACTCTTGATTGGGCAAGGTGATAATTAAATTTAGTTTTGGGGTCATTTTCTAAGGTTCCACCACGGAAAGCAGGTATAATGTACTTCCCACTTGCATATGCTGAGTCTGCAAGGAGGTGCTGAGATTTTTCAAAGTATGAGTCTGGGGTTTGAGAAATCCTCATTCTTTGGAAGATGGAAGAGTCATGACATGATCCAGGGCAGCCACTGTGAAAAGCAATAAATTTTTTATTGACATCACATATAAGTTGAACAGCAATAGAGTATCTAGAAGGAAGATAAAAATTTAGTTCATGAATTATGAGAAATTGAATAAGATTTTGAATAAACCATTTTTTGTGAGAAAAATAATGGTTTCCATCATGAGAAGGCTTTTGACTCAAAGGTATAGTTGTGCCATCAACAAAACCTACACAGCCAGGGAAACCTTTGGCTTGCATTACTTGAGAGGATTCAAGTCGTTGTTCTGGAGTTGGCCAAGAAAGTGTTTGAGACTTGAGGGAAAGGATAGCAATCATACAGCACTTGGTGTATAATATCACCGTATCATATCCTATTTTAAATAGATTACCCAAACGTCTTACAGCAGCACCATTTCCATTTGAGCCAAAGCGACATAGTGCAACAGCAAGTTGAATGGCAGGATTACACTGTTTGTTATGTGAATTGTTATGAAAGATAGGATGTTCAGAGATGAGTTGATAAAATTTGAAGAAAGAATTAGGTGAAGTTCTAAATAGCTGAGTGAAGTTTAGTTGATGGATGTTGAGAATGGAGCGGAGATCATATTGGGGATCATGATAAAGATTTGGCCCCCTGGAAATGAGGTAACACTTTTTGGAAAGAAAACAAAAATAGGCTAAAGCATCTTCCAAATCAGAGTCAGATTTATAGTAGAGAACTAAAAGTAAAGTGATAGCATTCATAGTGGAGTGAAGTAGCTTTCTAGTAGAGAGGTGCTTCATTGTTGTCAGTAGTATAGGTGTTGGTAGAAGGTTTAGGTGATGAGTGGAAAGTGGGAATTCACTGCCAAATGTGCAGTTGGGGTGTGTAGATAGAAAAAAAACTTAAGTGTTCACCACCAAAATTAAGTATCATAGAGTGAAGAGAGACTTAAGGATGGCATCAGCAATTATAAGTCATGTGACTTTCTTAAAAATCCATCATGGATGTGATGAGTTTGGGATGAGGAAGTAGGAACGGAAATTGGGGTATAAGAGGTAGGATAATGCATTATGATTGATTCCTTATCCACTAGCCCCAGGGCTAGTGGATAAGAATCTTCCCCAATTAATAATGTCTGATCCCGGGAAAAAAATTCCTGATCCCTAATTGTGGATCCCTGAACCTTGATACCCCCTAATTGGAGTATATGGATTTTTATCCAAAATTAATTTATTTGTGGATCCCTGAACATTGATACCCCCTATTAGGTGTAGAATGTGGGGTAATTATAATGTGAAAAAGCCAAATTTGCTTAAAATGAAGCTATTCATGTGGGAAAAATGCAAGCAGTATGTGGCCAGTACACAGAAGCCATTTCTGGCATAAAATACTCTAAATTTAGAAAGTGTTATTTTTATGCATTTGAGTAGCCAAATCAATAGTCCTCATTACAACAAACTGATCTGTCAAGGTGCATTTTTAATATTATTAAATTTATAGCACATATATTCAACATTTAAGTGTTTAAAGTGCATTTCTCGTTTTTCACATAAAATTATGAAAACAACAGCTTTTAGTGTACTTAAAAATTATTTAGCATTATGTTTAATGTTCTTAAGATTACCCTGGCATATTCCTACTAAATATTAAAAACACAAGACTTATAAAAGGTGGATATATGTGTGCATATAAGGTGTTATAAAGGCATATATTGTATTTTATCATAAATTTCACTTATGTATACAACTTGAGTACCTATATTTATTGTTCCCATGTAACTACATGTGTTTAACATAATTTATAAGTGCTTTTCACTCAGTCCTGGGAATATCCAGGCTGACACAATATGTATCAAATATTAGGGGGTTTCAGTTCTGGCAAATCTGCACTTAACTTAAGTGTGGATTTCAAACCAAATCAGCACTTAAATTTTGCAAAAAAGTCACTTATTTCAAAAATGGGTATCAGTTCTGACCTCAAATCAGCACTTTTTTTGTGATTTTTTTTTCAAAACCACATGTTGGCCACATCATCCCTTTCTTTCCCATACCATTTTGTACTCTCCAAATGTCCTCTTTGTGTACTTCATTCACTTGGGTTGGTATTTTGGTTTGTTGCATATTCATTTTTTTTGGAATTTATGGTGAAAAATTTTTTTTGGATGGCTCATTGGTTTTATTTCACCAGCTCAACATGAAATTGCATATTTTGTCAGTGATTTTTTTTTCATTCATCCCTCATATCCTTTTCCTATTCTCCTCCAACATCCCTCAAACAATTTGGTTTCATTCATTTTGTCATCTCATCTCTCCAGGTAAGTCACTTTATTCTTTTTTTTGATTTTTTGATTACTAATTATAATTTTTTTTGTTTTTTTCTGTTTATTTTATTTTTTTTATCTAAATTTCTTTTGTAAGTGGTTATTTTGGATTTCAATGGTATAATTAACCTTTTTTTTCTCTCCCTCTTTACTTTCTTTTTTAGCTCCATCACCCTACTCTTCATCCCTCCTTGGCATGGTCATTATCCCCCCTTTCCCTTATTTCACTTTTTTTTGGCTTCATTTCATTGAAACACATACATTGCACATTCTTTATGCATTTCACTTACTCCATATTCAATTTCCCCACAATTCCAACATCAATCTTTCTCACTCTATTTTTCCTACTTTTCAATAAAGGTAAGTTTCATCTCCTTTTTTTCATGCCTATATGATATCTCATTCCTTTTATGAAAAGTTCATACTTAAATATATGGATGACTCTTATCTGGATAACAGTGAACTCATAAAACTCCTTTTGATCTCATCTTCATCACCACTTTTCAAGTTTTTGTAAAATTTTGAAAGTCAGACTCGGAATTAGGGTTAGGTTTATTCAAATCTAATGTTCATTTTACTGAAGATTCTCCTGAAGGCTACCTTTCATTTCCCACAAACAGATTTGAATTTGATTCAGTGGTTGCTGAGATATTGACCGTTAAAGTTGAGCCTTTTTTTTCCCAATTTAAATTTTTATTCCATTTTTTTATGTAACAAATTAGGGTTAGGTTTATTTAAATCACATGTCCTTTAACTGAAGATTCTACTAAATCATATCTTTCATTTCCCTCAAAAAGGTTTGAATTAGGTTCAGTGGTTGCTGAGATTTTGACCTTTGAAGTTGAGCCTTTTTTCCAAATTTCACTTGTCTTATTTCACATTTTTATATTGCATATTTAGAGGATAAGGATTCTGAAACTCTTATATGATTATTATCTAGGCATTTCAATTATATAGGCATATATTCATTGCTCAAGAATATCACTAAAGCTCAAAAAGATGAAGATTTTTGCTTATGGGACACTCTACCTTCCTTTAACTCTTTTCTTGCTCTTTGACTCAAAAAGCACTGTAATAAAGCATTTGAAAAAAATCATGAACTTGCAACCAAAGTTGGAATACCAAATTGGTGTGACTCCAAATGGGAAGATATCAGCCACAAATATCTTTTATTTTCTAATGTTATTATCACTTATTCTGGATTTCACAATAAAATTCACACTGATACCAAGGACACCAATTTTCTTACTTTTGGTATATTCTCATATATCAAACCGATTACTGGCCAACCAATACCATCTCCAGCTAAAATCAAATGACATGGTTTATATTTTCCAGACCACCGGTGCATCATTGATTTTGGTTTGGGAAATAGTATCATCAAAACTATTTGGAATTCTTCTAAGGATAATCATCAAACGACCAAAGCTCCTCCTGCTTTGGAATCCTGTCAAGATTTAACACATTTTGGTTGCTCATTTCAAATCAGTCATAAGTTGATTCAAAGAATCAATAAGGTAATGAAAGAAGGTAAAGTTAATCAATTTAAAAAAACTTTATTTAGATCCAAAAAGTATGGGGATTAGAGTTGTCATCAAAAATTTTATATTTTTTCGTAAATTTTTAATAAATATTTTTTATGTATCAATTTCCTCAACTAAAGTAATGGGCCCACGACCTTGTGTTGTATAAATGGTAATCATGATAACATTTATTTGTTTCATGGGGTTCCTCTAGCCTATACCTGTGGAAAGTCCCAAACTTTTGTTTCTAGACTTGGTCTGCATTTTGGCTTGAGGGATTGTCATTACTTTAAACTAGGGAAAGTGATATATATTAGATATTTATTTAATAATTTACGTAATTATATTAAATTTAGATGACTTCCACCACTTACTTCAATAAAATGCAGGGGGGGGGGTATTGCCAAATTTTCAAATCTGACATGTGAAATTGATGACTTAGAAAAATTTTGGTGATATCCACCCCTTGCTTCAATAAAATGCAGGGGAGAGTATTGCCAATTTTTTAAAACAGTTATAGAATTTTTTTGACTTGTAAATATTTTGGTGAAAATTTTTGATGAGAATGTGAAAGTAATTGTTTCCACCTTGAGCAGGTTTCTGGCTCAAAGGAATAGCAGTACCATCAACAAAACCAATACATCCTGGGAAGCCCTCTGCTTGCATAACCTGAGATGATTCAAGTCGCTCTTCTTTTGTGGGCCAGGTGAGAAGTTGAGATTAAAAGGAGTTGATGGCAGTGATACATTGTTTGGTATAAGTGTTAACTGAACCATACCCTAAATCAAAGACATTTTCTAAACGTTTCAAAGCGGCTCCATTACCATTTGAACCCAAATGACATAGTGTGATGGCCAATTGAATTGAAGGATGTTGTTGTTCTTTTTGAGAATTATTGTGAAATATGGGATGATCCTGAATAAGCTCAAGCAATTTAAGGAAACATTCCTGAGAAGTCCTGAACAGCTGTCTAAAACTGGGTGTAGATAGTTTAAGAAGTGTTTGGATGGTGTACTTGGGGGTATCAAGTACTTGAGGCTTTCTGGGAAGAAGGTAACGTTTCGTGGCCATTTTTGATAAAAAGACAAAATCTTCTTCTAGATCAGAATCAGAATTGCAATCAGAGTCCAAGAGCAGTTCAAGAGCCATGAAAGTCATTGCTTTATGTAATTTATCACGATTTGAAAGTGAGGAAGGCATAACTCTTATATGATATGATATGAAGATGTAAGTGATGTACGATGTTTTGAGTTATGAAGTGTTATGCTGTGGAGTGCTGCGTATGAATGGGATGATGCTGACAAATCAGTGAAATGGGACTTGATGGTGAAATCAGCACTTTTGGTTGAGAAAGTGCGGATTTGAGTGAAATAAGTGACTTATTTCATTTTGAAATCCACCAGTATTGGGGCTAGTGTGTTTTGGAAATCCACAATTATTTAAGTGCGGATTTGGTCAAATTTAAGTGCGGATTTGTAAGTGCGGATTTGCCAGAACTGACACCCCCAATTATATACAAAAATTGGAAAAAGGTTTGCTCGCTACTGCTAAATGAGGAAACCTTGCAGATTTCCGATATTTTGTTTTGCTTCCACCCTGCCCTGAAGGTGTATTTAGTTTAGCTGACCTGGTGTATCAGGCTTCATGGATAGTCCCGCCTTAAATTACACAAGGTTAGATAATCTAAATTCATGTTTTGGGGAAGTAGGAAAAAAAATTTCTCCAAAGAGGCGCAGGCTTTGCTCAAGTAGCTGCGTGGATTTTATGAAGGGAGGCGATTTGATTGGTGTACGCAGAAAGAGGAAAAGAAAATGTAATCTGGAGTTAAATTTGTGTTGAAATCGGATGGAGATTAGACTTGTCTGGAAGAGAATTGAAAGAACAAACAAGATTTATTTACAAAAATGAGGAATTGAAAGGGGGTAAAGAATTTTAGGGGTAAGCAGATGATAGAGAAACAATGTGATGGAAAAAAGATTGACTTGAGAATTACTTGGGCAGTGCATGAATTATGAAAGGGCATGAGAATTTAGTTGGCTTCAAGAGAATGAACATTTTGTGCGGAAGAGAGGGAGTCTACTCCTCCAAACTTTGCACGCTGCCTGCAAAATCCTCTTTGCAGTGGCCAAAAAACATGATGCTCCCTCTACTACTTTTTCTCTACTTTCCCCCTCCCTCATCTCCCAAAATGTTGCTCAGTTCTTAATTGATTCTAAGAAATTCTCTAACGATCTCCCTCCTTCCCAATAAGCACCATTAGTTTTGTTTCCTTTTAATTGCCCTGTTCCCCTCAATTAGCTATGCCTCACCCAATGTATTTACCTATATATAGTTTCCCTCCTCCTTCATGCCCCTCGTTGGGTGAGATTATAAGAAATAATAAAAAAAAAACTTTGCACGCTGTGATAGATACATGCACTGCCTGTATAAATTAGACTTAAAACATTATGTAAACATAGTTAGGTGAATGGGCTGATTTTCTTCCCTGCTTCCCTTATCGAAGTTTTTATTTAATATTGTTCTTTTTTTAAATCTGCTCTTTACACTCTTACCATCTTTTCTACGTCTCAATCATGTCTTTTGCTCCCTCAGACCGTCCGAGTCTGCTTATTCAAACCCTCAATTGCTTAAAGACACACTTGAGCAATCCGAGCTTATCAAGGACTGCTTTTCTTGCAAGTAATCTCATCTACATGTGAAATTTTTCTTCATCAGATTTTCTGTTTGGAGTTTGCAATCGGCTCACCTCGCCTCACATTTTTACTTCAGCTCAATCCAATGGTTTATCTGAAAAGGATATATCCACATAGCAATTTTTCCACGCTAGTGCCGAAATCAAATTAAAATAAGTAAATAAAAGTAATAAATGTGAACATTAAAATCACAAACAGATTTTTTTTAGGACTTTTGACAAAGAAATAATGGTACAGCACCAAAGCTATTCATCATAACATCAACGAAAGAAACTACTTAAAACACTCTAGTATCTGACTGAAAACAAAAAAGAAGCCAAGAATGTCTAATGGAACAGTGAAATAATAATAATTTGAAAACATTCACACTGCTAACTTTCCTTCCGCCTTAATAAGCAACAAATAAAAAGGATTAAAAAGAAAAAGCTATGTACTTTGCGTAAGGGCTAGAAGCGCCCCTACCCCGCAAATGTGGAGTTCGATCAGGACCACCGAACTTTTTAGCAGACAAATCTTGGTCTCCCAAGAGTGAAGAAGATTTGGTCGTGCTGATAAGTTTACGTGACCCAGATTGATCACAATCCCGTTGTGTGGACGGGACTTCAAGCTCCGCTACGCCCTCGTTTAAAAGCGGTGCCGTTTCACCCATCTCAGGTAGTGTCGATGCGAGTTGGGGTGAAGGTCGAACCGGTCCAATGAAAGGCCTGGGTGACCGTGATTTTCGGGGCTTCGAGACAGTCAAGCCATTCGAAAGGCGAGAAACAGATTTTTTCATGAACTGTCCTTTTTTATCCCTTCGGCGTTTTTTGCAAGCACTAGAGGTCGCCTCAGTATCCCCATGCTCAGGGCGCTGCTTTCGTTTCCCCAGTTGAGAAGATTCTGCACTCTCACCCTTCATAGTTTCAGGAAGCACGTCACACATTTCACGGGCATAGAAGAGCAGGTATGCATTCTGGTGCCCCAAAACTTCTGACACAGGGCAAGAAGACACCATGGAATCATTCATTGAATACCATTCATTGTCAGAGGCCTTGACATGCGCGTAGTAGTGGCCGCTGTGGTTTGAATCTCCGCTATGAGAAACTGAAGCATAGAGAGTGTAACGTGCCGATTTCAACCCTTCGCTCATGGCTGTCTGAAGATCTAGAGTCTCGCCAAATGAAATCAGACGGCCAATTTTTCTTCCTGAAGGGGAAAACCTCTTGAGATGAATTGTCAAGATGGGCGGGGCTTTATGAATGGACAATGCCTTTTTAGCGTCCCTGAGCACCTTACAACTTAAAATGCGATAATAAAAAATGCCATTGAATACTTTTGCAAATTCATGTGCACCAAATCATTTGTCAAGTACTGACCATTCGCATTTATATTGATTTTCTCCATCCAATATGTCATATTTACAAAATGACTCCAAAGCGGATTGTACGCTAGGTGACCTGTTGATGTCAAGACTAAGAGATATCGAATTGAATGTAAAAGTAACCCAGCGAAGTTAAAAAATGAAAAAACAATTACCAGCCAGCATCAAAACAAAAAACAATCTAGGATCAGAATGCAAATGACATTGGTATTGAAATCAAACAAGTCATTTGCTCACCTAAGGTCAAAGAATGTTTCGAAAGTATCACTAGGCGATCCACAGGTGTTGCAGGAGATACGAGACCGCAGTTGGCCATCAAACACGCGATGAATAAACGTTGCCTCTTTATCTTGCGGCTCTGCCATCCTATAAAGTGTAATACCAAGTTGGCACTTTGAAAGATGACTGTCAATTATTAAAATATTAATGTACTAACTCAGCTCGAGACTTCACTGCATCATCGTGAATGCGGTCAATCAAGAACCTCAGAAACTCGTGCGCATCCTCCTGTCTCCCGACTTCCATGGTTGGCGCAAACTCTGTTTAGTAAAAAAAATCGCTAATAAGATACAGTGAATTCTACAAGATGAGGGAAGAATAGCTCACTCCACAAATTGGCGGAAATAGATTTGGGAAAAATACTGGCATCTCCTTTCGAAACAGCTTTGGCGCATGCGTGAATGAGATCATTCATTGCACATATCGCGCAGAAACGCTTGCCGCCTTTTCTCTCAGCGCCTAAAGTAAAATTACACTTGTATATCAACTTCCAAACCCAAACAACATATACATCAAAACCAAATACTCACATTTCTGGGGTGAATGCACAGCGCGATCCAAAAGACCAAACGCCAAACAGGGAGTGTGAAGTAGGGCCTGCAATGTGGAATTCATGAAGCAGGTATTGCCCTCGTTATGAAAACCAGGTCCTACGCGATATTTTCTTCCCCAAGAGGTTTTAATTACTAATTTCGGTAAGGTGGGATAGCAAGCAGAAGGGAAACCAGTAACAACATTAGAGGGGAGGCTCAGATGGGACCCATTCCTAACAGGGATATGAATGTTTTTACCTTCATTTCCCGGAGAAAGTTCCGATGGTTCACTGAGAATTTCTTCCCAAAGGTTGTCAATAGAAAAGGAAAAAGGATGATCTAGTTTTGAGGAGTAGAGAGAAGGGAATGCTAAAGCGAGCACATGAGATTTAGCAACTGATTGATGCTTCAAGGAAGAGCGGCCTTTTCCCAAGTCTAAGAGCTCAATATTACAAGATTTCTGGGAAGAAGTAACGGTGCAAGTTGGAGAAAGTAAACTAGGGTAGTAAATGGAAAGCAAAGATCTGGTAAGAGACATCGTAGATCAGATATTGAGACTTTGTCCTACTAAAGTCAATAAAAAGGAAAGGAAGGATGAGTAAAATTTGCACAAAGTTTAACTCCTTTTACGGCCAGCTATCTCTGGCTTCTTCTTTCTGCAATCGCTGGATAACGATTGTAGACTCGCATTTTCCTGCCTCTTATGGTGCTTACCGATCATCTTGTGGTCCACGCACTCTGATTTTCACAATTGATTAGCAGTTTTATTAATCTTTACAATTACACGTGAAGAATTTTCTATTGATTTCTCACGGTCGCTATCTTTTGATTCTAAACTTTTCTTTGCTTGGCTTTCATTTATCACGTCATAACTTCTTCCTACTTGGTCTAAATATAAACTCGGGATTTTTTTTTCTATTGCTACTTCTATTTCTATTTCCACTTTCTTTTTTTTTTCCTTTTTCCAAGGAAGAAGATTTGTGCTACATTTATTTTTTAGGTCGTTAATTTGTTTGTTGAAATGGATTGGCCGTTCAACACAGCTCCATAGCTCTTACACCTTTCATCTATTCGGACACTTGGGTTATATAGATAATGCTTTAGAGAACGTACAACTGGTCGTTGGTTTAACGAACTTGAGCTTGGTTTTGACAAGAAACAAGGCCGCAAAGAAGTAGGATTAACTAGCATAACGAGCAATTGCTCATGCTCTTACTTACACCCATTCTCATCTCTGCTAAAAGTGCAAAAATAAATATGATATAAAACTTGTCCAGGCTTGTGTTTTTAATTTAGAGCTATGTAACAGTTGAGAATACGACATTCTTATTGGAACCTGTACGCAGAACCGTATGTTGAATGAACAAATTTAATTCAGATTTTACAAGAAATGAGGCTGGAATGGGCTTAAATTAGTAATTTGGCAAATGATTGTGAATGCACTTAATATCTTTCCCTCAAATTTGTCACTCTAATCACATACTCGGAATCTTCACATTATTTTGTATCTCAAAATCTGTAAAGTTATTCAGCTTTCTTTCATCACAATCCTTACATTGCGTGCAAAAGACAGACGACCAAAAATAATCCTCCTTAAGAGGATTGAGCCTTGTTTTTATTTCTGTGGATCTTTCCTTTGAACAAACTCAAAAAAAGCCATGAAACAAGGGTTTTTTTTTTAAAAAAAAGGGGTAAATCTCGCGGGGGAGGACTTCAGGTAATCCTTCTGCCAGCCTGGATATTCCCAGGACTGAGTAAAATAAGCATGTAAAATATGCTAAACACATGTATTACAAATGGGGACAATAAGGAAAGGTATACAATAAGTATAAATAAGTGAAATAAGTCATTTAATACAATATATGCCATTAGAATACCTTAAATACACACATATACCCACCATTTGTAGGTCTTATGTACTTAATATTAAGTTTGAGTATGTTAGGGTAAGCCTAAGAACCTAAGACATAAGGTTACATAATTTTTAGGTGGTATTAAAGCTGTCTTTTTCATTATTATAGTGAAATAATTGATAATTGCTCTTTAAATAACTTATAAGCTGGATATATGTGCTATAAATTTAATAATAAGGGGTGTCAAACATTACCATATATGCCTGGTGGACTTCAGTCTCAAAACGCCATTCCAAGACGCCATCATAAATGGTAGACTTGGGGTTAGACATGTCAAACATTTGGTCAAATACTTCCTATTCTTGCACCATAACCCCAACCACAATTCAGCCCACCAATACACATATTCCCACAATCCACTGTACATCAGACCCCTTTTCCCCCAACCCCACATCATCCTGGACTCCTGCTCAAATTTATATATTCATCATCACTGCAAGTTTTTCTGTTTCTTATCTTTTATCATCACCTTATCAAGCTCATGTTTTTATTATTTTTCTATTTCAGTTTGTCTTATATAACTAAATCTTTGTTAGGATTTCACTTCTTTAACCATAAAAGTTTACCATGCACTAATAATTTTGTCCTCTACATAGTTTTAATTCCACTATGCCTTGCCCAAAAACCATTGCTCAAAAGTATACTCAACTAACCAAGAGTGACCTTCAGATTGTGATCAATTGGTTGCAAACAAAATCAAATTTTGATGCCTGCGTTGGCTGTGACAAGTCTACATGTGTGGGACACTCACCTGCCTCAAAAATAAGTGGGTATCAGAAAATGGCAATTGAACTAAAAAATAAACCAAAAGGTAAAATGGACTTAACAACCAAGCAAATGAGGGAGCAATTCAAAAATTATCATTCAAAATAAAATAAAGTAAAAATGGCTTCTTCTTCTACTGGCTTTTGAGTATCAGAAGAAGATTGTAAAAATGGAATCACCTCAATCACTAAAAAAATCAATTCAATGTGCCCACTCTATCAACAGATAGATGATCTCTTTGGGAAAAGAGCTGATGTTAATCCTCTACACACTAAGGATTCTCAACTAATGGGTTCTGAAATTAACTATGATTTAGACATTCCAATTGATACAATACTCAATACACAAGATTTAGAGGATTCTCACAAAAATTCTGACCATGAGCAAGATGATGCAGTTTTTGTGAGTTTAAATGGCTTTTATCAAAAACCTCCCTCCAACTTTTACTTCAGTTTTTTTCTTTTTTGACCTAATAACATGTATACCAATCATGAACCAGACCCCAGCTGGTGTGAATCAAGATACTTTTCATGAAGATTTGGATGTTAAGAGCAGTGTAGAAGATGAGCCAATCAAAACCCCAAACAGACTTAAAAGAAAAGCTTTGACATCTTTCACAAATAATCAATCAAGTTTGAAATTAGTCTTATCCACTTATGGAGAAATTGTGGACAAACATGAAGAAGGTAAGACTTATTTGATTTGTTTCATTTCTATATGATTATTGTTTTTGACTTTTCTTTAATTTTTAAGTAAAACTGGTTGTGTCAAAAGAAATGGCCTAGATAGAAATTTTGAAAATAGAGTCTCAAGAGAAGTCTGCAAGCTGAGGATTTGACCTGGAAGAAAAAAAATTCTTTCACCTCCTGAAAAAGGATGAAAATTCCTTAGAAATTGAGAAAGATCATTTAAAGATGGAGATAGAGAACTCAAATCTTGAAATGGAAGAAAATCTTACACTCAGAAATCAACAGCTTCAGTTGGAAAGAGAAAAATTACAGTTCCAACATTACAAATTAAATCAAAAAAAATGTGAAGAAAAAACCAGCAGACAAAACTTGATGTTAGCATGTCTGAGTGCAGGCAAATAAACAGATGAAGTTAAGCAGTTTCTATATTTACTTGATTAATTTAATTTTTTATATGCTGACTTTACAATGGTCTTTAATTTAATTTTTTATTGGTCAAAATTTGTAAATCTCTTAGAATCTATCTCAAAAAAGGTGTTGAATTACATAATTATCTTGTAAATTTTTTTTTCTTTCATGGTGAACATGCAATTTATATCTATTCAACTTTCCCAGTGGGCAAAGGCCCTCAACTCATTCCCTTGAAACTCTTCCATATCCCATTTCATAATGCATTTCAGAACACATTTCAAAACACATTTCTGAATGCATTTCTTAACACATATCATAATCATCATCCAATTCTCCTTCCAGATTCCCCTAACTCTCTTCCTCTTTACTTATTTTTCTGAACTTTCATCAAGGTATGTTTTTTCACAGCTTCATATGTTCCTCATATTTATCTTCAAGCCACTTCCAACACTTACCTAAGGTGAGTGCTTCATTATCATGCTTTTCTTTCTACTGACCTTTTTTTTTACTTTTTTACTTTTTTTTTTTGGCCGAATTGCCTTGGAAACAGTCCCAGAACAATTCTAGACTGTTTCAAAGCATTTTTGGCAAGTTTTTTATTCTTTTTTTCCTCTTGGAAACATGCTTGCAACATTCTCAGCACATTTCTGAGTGTTTTACTAACATTTTATTTTGTTTTTTATGCTTTTTTTTACTCCAAATCACTTCAGAAACAGTCCCCAAAGAGCTCTAGAATGTTTCCAAGAGTTTTTTGGTAAGTTTTTTTTTTGCCTTGCAAACATGCTGGCAGAATGCCCAGCACATTTCCAAGTGTTTTACTAACATTTTTTATTGCTTTTTTTTCCAATTCACTTTTGAAACAGTCCCAGAAGAGCTCTATACTGTTTCTGTGTGTTTTTGACAAGTTTTTTTTTGTTGGAAACATGCTGGAAGCATGCCCAGCACATTTCCAACCATTTTTACTAACTTTTTTTTTTTTCAAAAAAATAAAAAAATATGTCCTCCTCATCTTTTTCTTCACTTTCATCAATCTCCTCCTCATGTCTTTCTTCAATTCCATTGATAAATTCTTCAGAACATATGTCCTCCTCATCTCTTTCTTCAATTCCATTGATCAAGTCATCACAACATATGTCCTCTTTATCTCTTTCTTCAATTCCTTCTATCACAACTTTAAATGATTCAAACATCATATCTGATAGAAAATCATCTATTTATAATGAGAAGAAAGCTTCATATAAAAAGCGTAAATTAATTAGAATGAAACAATGGTGTGAAGCTTACTTTGGACACTTAGAAAATCTGAATTTTTACAAAACTAAGATTTTTAACAAGAAACATTATCCAAAATCTTTACCAGAGAAACTCAAGTACTTAACTACTGGTGGAAAGGATATTATTGTTTCAGTTTTCAGTAATGGATATAAACCTCAATTCATTTGAGAAGTTCATTCATTTAATGGAGTTCAAGATAATTTCTTCAAAAAATTGTCAGATCTAGTTTCAACTTTTTATCAGAAGGCTTTAGTTTGACAACTGTTCAAGAATAAAAATCTAATAAGAGGAATCATGATTGGACTAGGATGGAGACCTGGATTTTAAAAGGGAATATCTCTTGGTAAGATTTTATCATGATATAATTTCTTGAAATCATTTTTCTAACACCCATACTAGGTATATATTCTTTATTAAAAATTATAAGTTCCATTAAAAGGGATGAAGATTTAGAAAGATGGAAAAGTTTAGAATCCACTAAATCATTTTTGGCCAATCAATTAAAAAAATTATGTATTTGTGCTTTTCAGTCTAATCATGAACTAGCCACTTAATCAGGAATACCGAATTGGACAGATATGGAATGGGTCAATCTGGAAGATGATTATATCTTTTCATTTAATGTTATTATTACATATGGAGGCTTTTACAACAAGATTCATATGGACAAAAACAATTCTAATTTTCTTAAATTTGGAATTTTCACTTATATCAATCCTATTACTGGACTCCCGATTCCTTCACCTGCTCAAATCAAAGGTCATAGATTATACTTTCCTGATCACAAATATATTATTGATTTTGGATTAGGAAATTCTCTGGTTGAATCAATTTGGAACTCTTCATGAGATAAACATCAAACAACTCAAGCTCCTCCTGGGTTAGAATCTTGTGAAAACTTTACTCATTTTGGTTTCTCATTACAGATCAACCAAAATTTGGTAAAGAGGATAAGTAAAGTGAGGCAAGAAGGTTTGATAAAAAGTAAAGCTGCAGGGAAGGAGGCTAAGTATGGTAAATAAAGGATTTACAAAGATTCATGTTTATTTCTTAAATTTATAATTAATCATTCATTAAAGATAATCATCAACTTTAAGTAATGGACCATCAGGCCTTGCTGCTGTATAAAGGTAGTCATTCAAACAATTAATTGATTGAATAAGCTCACAATACAATTCCATGTCAATGTATTCTTTGGCTTTGGTATCATCTGAACTCGTTGGACAGTAGTATTCTGAATGACATTACTTTTAATTGGTTGATTATCTTTTTTGAATTATTTATTTATTCATTTATGAAACAAAAATGAAAATTTGGCAATCCGGACCCCCTGCCAGAGTAAATTTCAGGGGCGGGTATTGCCATTTTTTTCTTTGTGTGATTTGGTTGGTTTTTTTTTAAATGTATATACACAATTAAAAGACAAAAAATCTCCCTTAGAAGATTAAAAATGCATGAAACATGAATTTACTTGCATTTTAAGCAGAATGTGTATAATCCAAAAAATATTCAACTAAGTAGGTCTCAATCCTCAAGATGGTACAAACAAAAAAAATTCAAAATAAAAAGATTAACAGAAATATGTGTGGAATATATAAAAGGTAGTTCATTCCCCCAAAAAATAATAGTAGCTTTCTAGAAAAATTCAAGGATTTAATCTTGTCCTTTCTAGAAAATTTCAAAAATCTTACCTAGTCCTTTATAGATTCTCAATATGACATCTCTACCATCATCATCATGTACTACAAAAGTGCATAGTATAAAAGACTATAAGCTTACAAGGAGATACTGTATTCCTTACACTCATTGTGAAAGGTCCAATTACTATTGTGTGAAAAACACTGGAGTAAAGAGATTTACTTCAACTTGTGAATATCGTTGATGGCGAGATTTATGATGTGATGTCCTTAAGCTCAGTCCAGATACTCAAGGCCAATTTACATATTCTAAGTACTGGTCTAATGATGCAGAAAGAGAGATACTGTAAGATAAATTCCAGTATTATCTATCATTGATATCCTTTGGATTGATATGTATTAATTCTTATAGGCCATTAGATAAAACTACTCATACTGAACAAGTGGTTATTGATGATGATGAAGATTCAACAGAAGACCATAGTCAAAGAAAAAAGATAAAGATAAATATTCCAAGTGAGTTTAAGGTATTCTTTAGAAGTATAAAAATATATCTAAAGAATTGAACTTAATTAGGTAAAAAAGGGCCACTAATTCATAGTGAAGATTCAGAGAATGAAGATAGTATTTGGAATCAGAGATTTGAATATGAGGATGCTAAGAAAGAAGATGATATCATGGAGGTAACTGATAAGGAGGTTGAAGGATTAAAAGAAGAAGTAGGAAAAAATTTATTAGAAATTAGTAAGTTAGTAAGTAAAAAACATATAGAAAGGTTTCATGATTTACAAAAAAATATACAAGATATTTTAAAAGACATTCATAATGATATTAAAGAAGAAATCAAGGAAGAACTTTAGTACTAGTAGATAATTAATCTGTATTTTCAATGTGAGAAAGAGTGATAGGGAGAATTTTAGCATGCATTACACCAGGTTGGGATGAAGAGATGTAAGAGGATTCAATAGTTGGGGGTGGTTTGGGAATTTTGTCTTCATAAAGATTGTTCCATACATCCTTTAAGTGTGCAAGAAGATTATGCAGTATCAAGCATGAAATTATCCAATTAATCATAACCTTCATTTCTTTCTGGCTACAAAGAGGAATTATCATTTCCCTTAGTGAAGCAAATCTACCTTTCAAAATTGTAATTGCATGCTCAATCCTTACTTGAGACTTGGAAAGATGAGTGTTGAATTGTGTTTTTTCACTATTTTCATCACCCGCCCCACAAAATTCTGGGATCAAATATGTACCACTGGTGTAAGAGGAGTTGGAAAGAAGATATTGATGTTCATCAAAGTAATTCTCAGGATTTTGAGAAATTATCATTTGTTGAAAAACCAAAGAGTCATGGCAAGCACCAGGAAAGCCAGCACAAAATGCAATAAACTTCTTATTTATATTGAAAACCAATTGGAGAGAAACAGAATACCTGAAAAAAGATAAATTAAAAGAGTATTAGTATTATATTTAAGAATATGTAAGATATAGATAAGAACTGACCTCTTTTTCTGATCAAAATAATTATTTCCATCCTTTTCAGGCTTTTGACTCAAAGGGATGGTTGTGCCATCAACAAAACTACTACATCCAGGGAATCCTTCATTTTGCATGACCTGTGCATTTTCCACTCTAACCTCCTTAGTTGGCAATGTGAGGAATTGTGATTGAAGTGAATGGATGGCTTTGATGGTTCTATTGGTGTATAAATCTACTTTTGCATGACTTATACTGAAGAGGTTCTCAAGACAAGTTATGGCAGCACCATTCCCATTTGAACCAAATTGGAAAAGTGCCACAGAGATTTGTATTGCAGGGTCCCTCTGTGGGAAATGAGAATTGTTGTGATATATTGAATGATCCTGAATCAAATCATGTAGGTATTTAAAACCATGATAAGTAGTTTAGAAAATTTTCTGAAAACTGGGTTCAGATATTTCAGATAGTTTGTGAAGTTTATATCATGGTTGATGGCAAATTGATGGGGTTCAGGAAGTAAGGTAGCAGTTCTCTGACAGGTGACTCATATAAAAAATCAAACCCAGAATCAGAATCTGGATCAGACTCAACAAAAAGATCAAGGGCTAGAGCATCAGTAGTTTTTTGAAGCTTCTGAAAAAGTAAATAAGTCATGTTAGTTTTTGGAGGAAAAAAATAAGAGTGAGAGTAATCAAGTGTGGATGGAAGTAAGGGTTGGAGTATGATGTTAGTGGGGGCCTAAGACTTGATAAACCATGTACTGTATGTGTATAAGTAAGCTCACAAGGATTAGGTGAAAAATGTTTTAAGGTATGGGTGTGTGTGTACCTAATTCTGACTAATAAAGTTAAGGAGAAGAAGTGCTTGAGGGTCTTGGATGTACCCAACAGATGGTGTGTGTAGGGAAAAGCAAGCTGTTGAAGTATACAAGTTAATGGGGTATGTAGTTTGAATTAAAATGACTTACTTGGTATCTTTCTTGAGGCTTGCTTGAATGGAGTATATGGTAATGTTTGAAACCCCCTAATATTAAAATTGCACTTTGAAAGATCAATTTGCCTTATTTAGCACAATTGATTAGGCTACTTAAATTTCTAAAGTAACACTTGTAAAAATTGATGTTTTTTATGCTATAAATAGCTTATGTGTACTGACCTTATGCTGCCTCCATTTATCCCACATGCATAGCTTCATTATTAGGGCATGTACAATCATGCATTAAAATTACATTAGCAAATGTAGTGTGACATTAAAAAATTAGGCTAATTGGCCTTTTTCCACAGTCACACAAATTAGTGTTCATTTTGCCTTTGCTAATTGGCACTAAATGTGAAGTTCTTAAGCCATGCAACATTAACTCCTTATGTCTCATGCTCTTTTTCCTACTTTAATGCAATATCTACTCTTCATTAATATTGCATCTCATACAAAGTGTCTGAGAATGGAGTTTGAATTAAAGCATTTTGAATTATATATCAGTGCACACAATCATGGGAATCTTTTTCACAATTATGAAAAAGATATTGAATTATTCTTACCTCACATGCAATCAGTCATAAAATTAGCAAATGGAATTTAGCTATTTTTCATGCCAAATCACATCAATCCAACTAAATTTAATGGGATACAGGACCTCACATTATCTTTTATGCATTTGGAATCACATATTCATTTTCTTTGATTGAAGATGCTGTTCCAATTGAATTTTGAGCTAATCCAACTCAAAATTGGCACAATATTGACTGAGATATGGCTATATCAGTGCCTAATGAGCTTTTCCATCAATAATGACCATATCTTGCTTAATTTTGCTCCGATTTTGAATCTGACTAGCTCTATGGATTCAGAATAATGAAATGTGTACCCTTCCAAAGTCATGAGACAAATTCAGTCACATTTGAAGCAATCTGATTTCTTAAAAAATCTGAATGAGTCATGAAACATGTATAAATTTAATTTTGTGCCTGATAATTATGTTGTAGGCATGGAATTGAAAATAAAAAAAGTTGAGATTAATTTGAATTTAAATATGGTGAGTCAGAGACATACAGAAAGTAACATAAAGCACATAAATGAAAACCAAAAAGAGATAAAAAACACATAAGAACCTTATTTCCTGTGGTTTTAAGATCATATGGTGCTCAATTATCTTTCATTATCATCAATTATGCAATTTTTATTTATAAAGAAATTTTTTTGATGAAAATTAGCACAAGTGATGATTGGAACAAAAATTACAAATTAATGCAAAAAAACTGCATAATTGGGCTAAATTGATGGAAAATTGTACATGCTCTTAAGAAAGTTAGTAATTTAACACTAAAATTACCCCACAGTATATGCTATATATGTGTAAACATGCTTAAATAGGTGAGAAGCACTTATTTAGTGTCCTAATTTAATTATTAGTACATTGACCAAATTATATGCACTAATGCCATTAATAACCTCAAGATTTCCACCCAGATTTCATAACCACATGTAAAGTTACCTATTTAGTTAAGGATTTACCTGTAAAAGCACCTGCCTAGACTATGAATTCAGTAACCCCTCAATTCACATCTTATTTTGGGTTTCTCAATGGCTTCTCAGGCTATATTACTTTTTAAAAAAATGGGGATTTCACATATAAAATTGTTATAATTAATGTCTTAATTTATACTGTTGATCACCCTTAATTAGAAAGTATTCTATGTTCCTTTCTCTCCTTATTTAGTCTTTTACTCTAATAATTTCATGCATACATTCTCTTTTTGGATTATTACTTGATTTTGATGAATTAACCAAAGTTATTATTGTATTTTGGTATGTGATATGATTCTTCTTTTGTCATTGGATGGTCCTTGGGTTGATGGGCAGGTGCAACTGATAGATTGGAGTGTCATTGGCTGTGTAATGGATTGGTAATTCAAGGAGGAACATTGGGGAATTCATGAGTATATTAGGCTGGGGTTTTTGGGCTTTTATTCTACAGTCTTTATCATTAAATTTTAAACATATAACTATACAATTTCAATACATAATAATTAGTACTTTTAAAGTCTTTGAAATAGTGGTTTAATAAATTTCTCTATTTTTCTACCAGCTGTAAGCTGTATACCATTTACATTAGGTGAGATTAAAATACTGAGACTATTATATTGAATTATATGTTAATACTTAATTGGATTTTGGCAACATTATTCATACTTAACAATGAAAGTCTTCTAGAAAACTGACTAATGAAACTATTCAAGTCTCTGTAATTGAACTCATACTGACACCTTTATTGTTTGCATGCTTTTTTATACTTGCACATTCAATATAATACTCATATTTCACAACTAGTTCATGATTGTCCCTTTTTAATGGTTTATTTATCTCTGAAGAATCTCAATAAAAATTTAAGAAAATGTATTGTAACTTAGATTAAATGAATAGATGTAGTTTCTCACCTCACTTTTCCTGAAACCACCTTCATCAGCTTAGCCAAGAGTACTCTAGGATGACATTTATACAGCTTAACCAGAAAATTTTATGGATTTCTTGCTACTTCTTCCTTTCCAGAAGTGTCCTAAACTCATGCTTTTGGTAGATGATTTGAGAATAGGAACATGAAAGCTTTATAGGTTTTTCCGTAGTTTATAGTTATCAGTATGAGTAGTTTGGAGAAACTAAAGAGCTTTTGAAGTATCCTTGCATAAGTTTCACATTAGAATCAATATGAAAGAGTTGTGACTATCAACAACTTCTGTTGAATTAATTATACAAGCCTATGGTGAAAACCTCATTGTATGTTTTATAAGTCACCTAAATAAATCAACTGTGGAGATGAAGACTTAAATAAAATACTTTCCCATAGCTTCAGAATGACCCTCAAAAAATATTATGTTTTTTTCTATTTATTTTGTCAAACTATTGTGCAGCCATGTCAACAAAGGTTTGTGTTTTTACAAAATAATTGTCACTTTTTTATTGGCTCCTTATTTTTTTTGAATTGAATACTCAAGAATAAGAAGGAATGAAAAGAAATGTAATTTAAATGATGCAGCGGGACTGTGGGTGGTATTATTTTTCAATTTAAAAAAAAGTGGCAGCTGGAGAAAGAGTAACAATTTCTTTTTAAAAAAAACAAAGTTTTATTGACATGGCTGTATTTATTTCATCTTTTTCTTTCTCTTTTGTTGTTGACTTTTACTTTATTAGGGGGTATCAAAGTTAGAAATTTGTAATTATTTATAAGGTGTTTCACAACACAAAAAGAAAGCCAAAAACTCAACATTAATTCTCAGCAAAAAGGTATTTTTGAGGCACAGTATGGCATATGTTAAAAAATAATCATGGCTGATTTGGTGGAGAAAAGAGGTATTTTGAAATGAAAGATTTCTAACTTTGATACCCCCTATTGATTGCCAATAGGTCATCTGTTTCATTATTTGAAAGTAAAATTTTTTGAAAAGTGATGAGCACTTATTTCCAAAGAGTGTCCATGCTTATAAATTAGGTTTTTTTTATTGAAAAATTGTAAAATATGTCTGGCCATCATTACTTTTGATGGTTTCTTTGAAATGCTATCAACTTTTTACTTCCTTTTAAATTACTTAATTTCATCTTTTGATTTGTATTTGGTAATCATTTTCTCAATCCATTTGGAATATATTTGATCTTCATAATTTGATGTTTTTTTTAAAATCTCTTTCTTCTCTTTTCATCCTGTTAATGTTTACTGCTCTATAAGGTCAATATTTTTTTTGTTTATTTCACCATTTCACAAAATTTATGAAACTTTTTGTAAATGATCTGCTTCTCCTCTTGTTCTTGATTAATTTTAAAGTTATGACTTGAAAAAATCTGTTGAGAAAATTCTAATTTTTAAAATACTATTTTCAGTGTTCTAAGGTACTGAGTAGACATAGATCAAATCTTTTACAGTAATTCCAAAAGGATCTTCATGATTTTCACTATTTTCAACAGACAAAAATAGCTAAAAATATGGTCAAAATAAAATAGGGGGTTTAAAATTACTCCAATCTTCCATTAAATTAATGATTTATAAAAATAAAATACCCTAATTACCTTCTGTCATTTTTTTTGACAATAGGGGGAATCAAAGTTAGAAATTTAAAATTATTTAAAAGGTATTTCATAACACAGAAATTAAGCCAAAAACTTACCTTTATTTCTAAGTAAAAAGGTTTTTTTGGGGGCACAATGTGGCATAATTCAAAAAGTAACCATGGTTTATTTGGTGGAAAAAAGAGGTATTATGAAATGGAAGATTTCTAAATTTGATAACCCCTAAAAAAATTAATTATTTCACCAGAAAAAAAACATGGGCAACTGATAGAAGGTGCCAATCCCTATCTTTGACTTAACTTAAATTCAGCTCAGCTCTAATTCTTCTTGAAAAACTTTGCACTGAATAATGAGCAAACTAGCTCATGCAAAATCAAATCAAATTTACACTTAAATAAAAACTGAATATAGGTATAGGCACCTGCTGGTAGGTGCCACTTGATTTCTTGCAGTCTTTGGTGTTGGATTTATCATATTTTGAGTTTAATTGGAAGTTTATTTTTTGTGTGGGATCTTCCATTATGACTGAAATTGAGGTATTAGAACAAAAAAAATGGGGTTTTCATTTTTACATTTTTACTAGCCTGGTAGCTAGTGGATGAGAACCTTCTAACATTAATAAATTTTGTATATGAGCATAAATAAGTGTGGATTACTAATTGTGGAAGAAATTACTTTGATACTTCATAATTTGTGGTTAATTATAGTGATAGGGTTCCAAATTTATAGAGACTTGTCCTCACATATTTTGTGGTGAAATGCTATCACCTTTTTGTTCAAGAAATTTATTATTTAATGGAAACACTCCAACTATTATTAAAACTTTTATTATTTATAGTTGTAGCGATTTTCCTGAAAAAATCATCAGTTCTCCGTCTAATTTAGATTCCTGTGGATTATTTTTTACTTAGAAATCATGATATTTTATTAAATAAATATTTTTTTCACTTTAATTCAGACTTAATTCAATATTATAATTTTTATTCACATGTGATGGATGTCCATAATTGTTCCAGAGAGCTTTAGTCCATAATTTAAGTATTTTATACATTTTATTTAAAATTTTCCTAACCAGATATCTATTTTGGTATTCCATTCACCAGGAAAAATTATGGGTGCACCTGCATGCAATTCTGTAGTGAGTTTTTTGCTCATACCAACATTCATCTAGCACATGAAAAGCAATTAAAAAATGACTGACAAGAACTGATTGAGTAACTTTTTCTTAACTTGCACTTTTGGAACTGAAATAAAAATTAATGCTCATTATTATATTCATAACTTCAGGATAAAGAAAAAAATAAGAAGTAAGGCAAAAATCTAATCAAAACATCATGCAATTTTTTGTATCATTCAACAAATTCAAGACTTAAGGAAATTTATAATTTTCCTATTTTCATTGAAGTGATGTTTAATTTGGGCTTAAAGAATTTTTTTTACATTTTAAAGTTGCAAGAAACAGTCTAAAAACAGGCTTTGCATATAAACATATAACTAAATGAATAAATCACATGATAACATATTAATTAAGAGTGTATTTAGGGTATAAATCCCCCAAAAGTCCCAAAACACAACACAAAGTAGGATGATGGAGTAATATCTTAATAAAAAATCCACCAGCACTCACCAGAAAAGAAAAGCTGGCTCTGGCTAGCAGGTGCCAGAATTTTTTCCTGGTGTCTGGAGCTAGTATATTTCCAAAATCTGATGTGAGATTTCAGAACATCTTAATCCCAATTTTGGATTTGAAATGTATTATTAGAAAGCTTTGAAACTTCCCAATATATTATTTATTTTAAGATTTTCACTCAGGCCCTTTTTTAAGATTAAGAAGTTAATAAATATTTATTTTTCTTTCAGTAACAAAAATTTTCTTAATTTTCAAATATATATTAATTAGCAAGAATTATTCATTAGAATGTATTTTTATATGATAAAATATAGTTATAGAAGGATAATTTTGTATGGATTGAGAATTATGAATGACATAACTTGATTAATCTGATAATATTTCTTATTTAAAGTCACTCTTTTCACTAATAAAGAGGTCTATTTAAAATATTTCTATCAGTAAGACTCAAAAATACTTAAAAGTGAGGCCAAGTAAAACTGGTTTGACATTCTATATATAAAGGTTTGAGTTTAATTTGACATTAATTATTTGTGTGGGATCCACTATTATGACTAAAATTGGGGTTTTAGAACAAAATAAATGGGCTATTTTAATTTTCTTATTGACTAGCTGGGGAGTTAGTGGAAAAGAATCTTCTAGCATCAATAATGTCAAACCCAGGCAAAAAAATGGTGAATTCCTAATGGTGGAAGCAAGTACTTTGATTCCCTTTAATATGTGCTCAATTATATATCATTATGGGCTCATCTTTATGGACTTGCTAACAGGCCCACCACCCCATATTTTCTGATTGTTGTCAGCCAGGCTGCTAGACTTACCCAGTAAAATAATAAATTATTTACTGGGATGAAGCCACAACTTTTTATTTCTCATATATTATTATTAATTATAATTTATTTACTCTAATTCTACTTGTAATAAGTTAACTAGTTACAAAACAGTAAAATTAGTAAATAATTAAAATTAATATTAAATGTCCCTTATATTTTTATTTCCTAACAACGTGCTCAATGACAGGTTAAGAGAGATAAATATTAATATTACAATAAAATTTAATATTGAAATAAAAATTAATATTAAAATAAAAATAAGTATATACAAGAAATTCAATTTACTTATTTAAAAATGACAATTACAGTAGTTTTTAAATAAACCAATTTATTTCTGACATATACAGTAAATACACATTTTTAATACATTCTTTATAGAACAACCTAATTATTTGAAAATATCTTCTGAAATATTTTTTTTCTTCTTTTATACACCTGTATATAGGATTTTTATTTTGTGCTTTGTCTCTCTTTTGCCTATATAAGGCCTCCCCTTTTCTGGTTGTTTGCATCATCAAATTACTTATTTATTTTATTTTATTAAACCACTTATTAAATCAAGAATTTATTAATATTATTTATTATTTTAGTATTTACAACAACATATTTCTAATTTTTAAATTATAATAATAATTATAACATTTTTTACCTCTTTTATTTGAGTAATTAAATGAAAAGATAAATTAATACGTACCTTGACCTTGAGATCACCAAATACACTTATCATTGCCATTGGACCTCTGTTAAAAATCTTCTAGACCATCAGGACCCTTCAACACTTGAGGCCCTTTCTGAATAATTGACAGTGTATTGATATCTTGAAGCGGGCGACCAAGGGACCATCAACGACAAGGTACCAGTAGGGCAAGTAGACAACAAAAACAACAAACATCATCAACCACATGACTCATTTTTTTGCTGCAACTGGGAATAAAACTGTGCTCCAAATTTTAGGTTCATATATTGGCAATTGTTATATATAATTGTTGTAATTATATTTATTACTAGTTGTGGGTCATTTTTCACATTTCATTGTACACGTATATCTTTTTCACTCAGCACTCTGTAAGTGGCATTAACTTGCTCATTTTAAAGGGGGGGAGGTTCCTGGTAAATAAAATATATTTTTTTTCCTAGTTTTCCAAGATTGAACTATATTGTTCTTTGTCCTAGAAGTAATATTAAAATTTAAATTAATTATTTTATAGTATTATTTTTTAATTATTTCAGTTGAACTCTGTCCTGATAATTAAAATTTTATATTATTGTTTCAGTTGACAAATTGTCCTGACAGTAAATTAGTAATATTTAAAAAATTAATTGAATTAATTATATTAAATTATTTCAGTTGACAATAAGTCCTGATAATTAAATTATTTCAGTTGAAATTAATTCCTGGTAATTGAAATTATTTTCAGTTGACAATAAGTCCTGATAATTAAATCATTTAAGTTGACGTTAAGTCCTGGTAATTAAATTATTTTCAGTTGACATTAAGTTGTGGTAGTTAAATTCTTCAGTTGACTTCTAGTCCTGATAATTATCAACATATACATTACTAATTATTAGATTATTTTTCAGTTGATTTATTTGAAATCCTGGTTATAAAATTATCTTAAATTAATTAATAATTTTTTTTTTTAATTATTATTTCAGTTGATTTTTTTCCTGGAGAATGGTATATTTTAATTATTGCAGTTGATTAAAGAATCCTGATAATTACTTATATACTAGAAATTTTTTTTCCTTATTTTTCTTTAAATAAAGTAAAAATAATAACTAATTAAATTTTAATACTTTTTTCTCTCAGTTCAGGTTAATTACAACTATGACTGATCAAGGAGCTTCTGCTGGCCGTGATGAGGAACTGGATTTAATTGATTATGATGAAGCTTCTTCTGTAAGTTCTCATTTTACTAAAGAACTGGCTCAAATTAATCAATTACTGGACCAATCAGGATGTTGAAATGCAGGAGATGGAAATATTAGTGGAGACAACTGCCCAAGATCATAAGCCTTCTATAAACCCCCCAGAAGAGATTCCCAAAGGCTTCAAAATAAAAAAGATTCCCTTGAATCAGCAAGTCAAAAATCTCTCCACTCACATCAAGGAATTGAGCTCAGAAAATCTTAAGCTGAGGTCAAAAACAGACTCTCTAGAAGACAAGGTAAGAAAATTAGAGTTCTTCCTTCAAGAGAAGAGGAAACCTCTTCCTCCCCCAAAAGCCCTTCCACAATTGGCCCCCCACCAACAAGAAAAGCTGGAAGTCTCAAAGTGGAAGTGGGATTTTCTGAACACCCAGTGGGATTATCTGTCCCAACAACAACAGCAACAAGTACCTCAGGCAGGTCCTTCAAGAACCAATCAGTTCAGCGCCAAACCTCCTCACCCCTATCAAGGAGGAAGAAAGAGAAAAAATAATCACGTCTAATTCTTGCCCAAGCCTTGGTAAGACCCTCTATTGAATTTCAAGTACCATTTCTTGTTACTGATTCAGTTCCTTCAGGTAATTCTGGAAGAGGAGATGAGACTGTGAGACCAGTAGAGGCTGAGAGTAGTAGACAAATTGCTCAATATTCTTATGTATCTAATCCTTTGGCTTTGATTGCTACTTCAATGATAAATCCTGATATGGCTATTATTGATGAGACACTTGATCCTGAGTTTTACGAGAATCTGGAGAATTATTCTGTATTCATATTGAGAAATACTCCAGATTTAGCTAACATTAATGATGAATATTTGAGGGATATTATTTCTAAACAAAATCATATAATGAACAACATGCAATTGACTCAGAAATATAATAGTTTGTTAACTAAGAAGGGTTATCAAGAATTGAGGAGTGAGTTACAGAGAGTTTCTGATGATTTGTTTCATTACAAAGTAACTCATGATAAGAAAGTTGCTTTATGGAAAAATATCAAGAATAATTTTTCTAAATTAAAAGATACTGTGTCCATCTTTTGCCAGGAGCTAGAGGTACATAAGATGAACTTAGAAAGATTGAGTTACCATTATTCATCTTTACAAAATAAGAACCAGTTATCTTTTGAAGCCATCAATGAGAATTTATCTAGTATTCCAAGAGTGAAGACTATGTTAACAACCATTGAAGAGAAATTGAATTCATTGTTACATAATCAAAAGTTTTCTGACATTTCTTTGAAAGAACCTGTTGAGAAGGATATCCCAATTGTACCTGTTCCTAGTTCATCCAAAGTAAAATTAGTGCCAGAAATGCCTTTTGATACCGCTGAGTTTACATCAAAACTTGATGATATACCTGGATCATCCACAGAAGGATTAAACAATGAGATTCTTGCCCAATTGGAGAGTTTAAATCTCCTTCTCACTCAGAAACAAGCTTTTAATAAGGAGATTACTTCAAATCAAAAGATTTGGCCAAAACTTGACCAGTATCCAACATTTGATGGTGACTCTTCCTCTGATTGGCAGCAGTTCATTTGCAGGATTGATAATCTAAAAATTCTTACAAACTCCCAGATGAAAAATTTGTGTCAAAATTACTTTCTTTTATTACCAATGTAGCTCTAATGTGGTATGAATTTGTTCTCTTGGATAAAAATGACTACTCATGGGAAGATTGGAAAAATTTAATTAAAGCACAATTTGGTGGTTCCAAGTTTAGATTAGCTCAACAAAAGCAATATGAAGAAACCAGATATAGCTTTTCTACTGAAAAACCTATTGAGTTCCTGATGAAACTTGTGAAAATCTTGAGGGAAATGGACCCAGATATGGAGTTTGAGTTATGGAAGGGCAGGATCCTCTAAAAATTACCTATGTCTCTGAGAGACTTAATAGTTTCTAGGACTGAGCTCTCAATGGAACCTTCTTCTTTAATTAATACTTGTAATGAGATCCTTCTAAACAACAAGTATGATGCTAGAAGATTCATTTCTAGAACTTCATTGGAGAAAACCTCCACTTACCAACAGAAAACTCTGGAAAAAGTTGTTAAACCTTCTTCCCCTGTTTCACCCAAAAAGTATGCAACAAACACTTTCTTCAAATTCAGAAAGCCTTGGAAGAAAGGCCATGCTTCTGACAAGTAGATAAATCTTGTTCAACAGACAGAGGAACATGCTGATGACACAATAGCACTGGATGATACTTCAAGTGATTGTGCCAGCAATATTTCATATGAATCTCACCAAGAAATTTTAATTCTGGAAGAGGATATTCATTATTTAAACAATATTGATATTGAGAATAATGATTTATCTACAGTGGAAGATGCTGAGATCATAAAAAGTCTTGAGTATAGCTCATTTATTATTGCCCCTCTCAAGGCACCAGTCTTGATCAATGGAAACAACATTGAGGTTGTCTTAAAATTCTGGAGCTGGAGGAAGTGTAGTATCTTTAAAAGAAATTGCTTCAGTGGACCAATATTATAAATCAAATTTATGCCTATCATTTCTGAGAATTGGAGAGGTTATGGCTCTGTTTTGTCCTACATTGGTAAATACAAAGCCACAGTATTTTTCAAATATAACCATGGTTTTGTAAGAGCTATTTGTGATTTTGTTGTCATGAAAAATGATAACTTGAGTAGTTGGTTCATTGTTGGAAATGACATTTTAACCAAATATGGCATATAATTAGATCCTTCAAATCAATGCTTCACAATGGGGATGAATGGGAAGAGAAAATTTAAAATTTACTCCCCCAAAAAATTATTAACACCAGGATTGAACACATGTCACTCTGTAGTTCAATATAAAGGAAGATCTACAAAAGAAATTCCCTCCCTTGTGTCTGAAATTGACAATACTCCTTTTGGAGAACAGCTTTCTGGTGAGGATAAAGATTCCATCATTAAATTGATAAAATCTTTTCCTATGGCCTTTGCTCATGGGTCAAATGAATTAGGATTGGTAAAGGAAGAAATGAAGCTTTCATTATCTTGTACATTGAAAGAAATACCACCTAGCTTAAAGAAGAAGCCTTATCAAGATTCTCCCACAAAGAGAAAAGATATTTAAGACAATATCTCTACCCTTTTAAAAATGAATATTATTGAAAAGGTAGTTGAAACACCTAAACATTATGTTATCTCACCTGTCCTAATTTCTTTTGAGAAAGATAAAGCCAGGTTATGTGGTGACTATAGAGCACTGAACACTTATACTGTTGATGATATCTATCCTTTACCCATAATTAGCTCTATACATGCTACCCTACAAGGTGCTAAATATATCAGCTGTTTTGATGGTAATAAGGGATATCACCAGTTACCTGTTGAGAGGAATTCTCTGAATTTTCTGATGATTGCTACTCATATGGGTATTTATAAGTATATTAGGATGCCATTTGGCCCTTAAAATGCCCCTTCAGTTTTTCAAAAACTTATGGATAACACATTCCATCAAGAAATAATTGAAGGATGGCTGATGGTTTATATTGATGATATCATTATATTCTCTAAAACATTTGAGGACCATCTTAACCACCTGTGTAACTTTTCCATAATATGGATGAGATAAATATGACACTTGCTTTGAAGAGATACAAATTTGGTTTCCATTATTTAAAAGTGCTTGGTCATGTTGTCTCAGGTTTACAGATATGTGTGGACCAAAACAAAGTGGCAGCCACAAAACAGGTGAAGGCTCCTACCACATTTAGAGAGCTCCAAAGTTTTTTGGGAATGTGTGGATACTATAGAGAGTAAATTACAAATTACCAAGTCATAGCATTACTTGTTACCCAATTGACTAGGAAAGATGTTGCTTTTGTCTGTAATAGTGAAAGACAAAGAGCTTTTGACACTATGAAACATTGTTTGATGTCAGAACCAATTCTTGCTTTACCTGACTTTAATAAACCGTTTATTTTATACACTTATGCCAGTTTTATTGGTCTTGGTGCTGCCCTCCATTAGAAACAAGTGATGAATGATAAAGTATCAGAAGTAGTAATTTGTTATATTTCAAGAACCTTGAGAAATAGTGAATTGAAATATGGTGCCACTCAACTAGAGTGTTTAGCAGTAGTGTGGCCTCTAGAGAAGCAACATTATTACCTGGATGACCAGAAATTTGAACTTGTCACTGACTGCAGTGCAGTTAAATCCCTACTAAGCTTGAAAACACCTAACAAACATGTGTTCAGATGGCAGCTGGCTGTTCAAGAATACAGAGGGAGAATGACAATAATTCATAGGGCTGGTATTGTTCACTCAAATGTGGATATGTTATTAAGGTTAACTTTGCCAAATGATGACTCAAATCCTGCATATGATCCTGAAGATGAAATTATTCATATTCATGGGATATATGTGGTTGATATGGAGGAAGAGCTATTACAGCTTATTCTGGATTCATATGATAAGGACATTGACTTAAAAAAGTGATGTAACATATTAAATGATCCAAAGAATGCTTCAATACAAGCATTAATTAAAATCCTTTAACCAAAGTACCAGAAGGCTTTAGAAAAAGGTAAATTTTCAATTGATGAACGATATCTATATTATAGAAGAAAGTTGAGTAATGTTATTGTTATTCCTCCTTCTATGAAAAAGATCATCTTGAAAATATGTCATGATGACATATTGGGTGGACATTTTGATCTTGAAAAAACAATGATCAGAATTAAAAACACTGCTTGGTGGTTTAATATGTCTAAAGAAACCAAACTATATGTTGAATCCTGTGATTCTCGCAAAAAATCAAAACAATTGACTGGTAAAAGAGCTGGATTAATGAAACATATTGCACCTCCTGATGCACCATGGCAGATAATAAAAATGGACTTTGTAAGAGGATTACCCATTTATGGGAAAGACAGTTATAACTCTTGTTGGGTTATTGTGAACAGATTTGCAAAAATGTGTAAATTTATCCATACCCACAAGGATGTTTCCACTAAAGAATTAGCTTTCTTGTGGTGGTATCATATGTTTAATACTGCTGGTTTTCCTAAGGCCATGATCTCTGACAGAGACCCTAAATTTACTTCTGAATTTTGGATGTCTCTGATGGATTTTTGTGGTTGTGATCTGAAACTTTCTACTGCCCATCACCCCCAAACTGACGGATTAGCTGAAAGGATGATTCAGACTCTAGAAGAAATGATAAGAAGGTATTGTGCCTTTGGCCTTGAGTACAAAGACAATGAAAGATTTACTCATGATCGAGTTACCTTACTTTCTGGTTTGGAATTTGCTTATAATAGCAATGTTCATTCTGTTACTCAAAGAAAGCCTTTTGAGCTCTGGCTTGGATATGTTACAAATACTCCAGCCCAAATTCTTAATAATAAAATACCTAAATTGGATTTACATCCTGGTGTAAAATATTTTCTTCAAATGCAACAACTTTGCAGAAGTCATGCTCAGAAATGTATTGTAAAATCCTTTGAATATGAGAAGAAGAGATGGGAAAAATGCCATATAGAATACACTTTTAAAAAGGGTTATGAAGTACTGACTTCTACAGTTCACTTCAATTTACAAGGTAGTAACAAATTAAAAGACCCATTTGTAGGTCCATTTTTTTTCAGAAGAATGGTTGGTGATAATGCAGTTGAAGTTATTTTTTATTCTCCATATGACAGAAAACATCCTGTTTTTCCAATATCTCTTTTGAAACCTTACACATCCAATAGTGATTTATTTCCCAAAAGGAGGGGAAGACCAAAAAAGACCCTAATGAAATCACTGAGACAGCAGAAATTGATAAGATTATAAATGACAGAATAGTTACTGCTGAAAAAGTTACTGAATACTTATTGAGATTCAAGAATAAATCTTCAGAATATGATTCTTGGATACCTGGGAAAGAGATATCTAATCTTCCTACTCTGCTAAAGAAATATAAAAAGAAAAAATCATAGCATTTTTTTATTGTTTTTTTTAGAGTGAGGGAGTGTCAGTCAGGCTGCTAGACTTACCCAGTAAAATCATTAATTATTTACTGGGATGAAGCCACACCTTTTAATTTCTCATATATTATTATTAATTATAATGTATTTACTCTAAATTTACTTGTAATAAATTAAGTAGTTACAAAACAGTAAAATTAGTAAATAATTAAAATTAATATTAAATGTCCCTTATACTTTTATTTCCTAACACTGTGCTCAATGACAGGTTAAGAGAAATAAATATTAATATTAAAAATAAAATTTAATATTGAAATAAAAACTAATATTAAAATAAAAATAAGTATATACAAGAAATTCAAATTACATATTTAAAAATGACAATTACAGTAATTTTTAAATAAACCAATTTATTTCTGACATATACAGTAAATACACATTTTTAACACATTCTTTATAGAACAACCTTATTATTTTAAAATATCTTCTGGAATATTCTTTTTCTTCTTTTACACACCTATATATAGGATTTTTATTCCATGCTTTGTCTCTCTTTTGCCTATATTAGGCCTCCCCTTTTCTGGTTGTTTGCATCATCAAATTACTTGCTTATTTTATTTTATTAAACCACTTATTAGGGGGTATCAATTTTCAGGGATCCATAATTAAATTAATTGCGTATAAAAATCCTTATGCCCCAATTATCTTCCGCAATTATTTTTGCTAATAATTGGGTTATTAGACACTTAACCTCTTATCTGACATTTTTCTACTCAATTTTTCATAACCACATCTTGGACAACTTTCTGTCATAGCCACATGTTGCACAACTTTCTGCCATAACCACATCTTGGACTACTCTCTGGATATGCCTTCTACCTTGCTGCAAACTCCCATTCTCATCTCATCCTGTTCATTTTATCTGCTCAGAATTTCTCCCCATTTCATCTATTTGATTCTGATCCTTTTCATCTCACTCTCTCATCTGCTTTTTTCTGCTCCTTGTCATCTTGCTATCTCATCTGCTTGTTTCTTCTCCTTTTCATCTTTCTATCTCACCTGCTTGTTTCTTCTCCTTTTCATCTTTAATTATCTTAACATGCCTCATCATCATCGATCTACTCAAAGGCAGCCATCACCTAGTTGTCTTTCAAATCCCACTACTCCCTCTTTCCCCCACTCTGCTGAGAAATCCAAAATTTTTCAACTAAAGAAATATGATCATCTCATTCTTATCAACTGGCTAAAAACTAAATCTAACTATGATTCTTGTTTTGGTTCTGAGTATGGGACTAAAGTAGGACGGTCTTCCCCATCAAAAGTTAATGGTTATTTTCTAATGGCCAACAAATTATGGAATAAGACTAAGGGAAGGATAGATCTTTTACCAAAACAGATGTCTGAACACTTCAAGCGTTATCAAGCCAAGTACAAGAAAGCCATGACTCTTTCATCTTCTACTGGTTTTGGTATTACTGACCTTGATATCAGTAAGGGCATCAAATCCATAGAAAATAACTTGATTCTTTATGTTCTTACTTTAAAGAGATGGATTCTATTTTTGAAGAGAAAGCTGATGTTAATCCTGAAAACATGTTGGATGGTGAAGATGCTATCTCCAAACATGATGTCAAAAGAAATCTTTTTCCTTCTTCTTCTGCTCAAGCCTCCACTCATTTAACTTCCACAAATCAAGATATCTTTTCAATAGATCCTTATGGCGATATTAACCAACCTGATCTAAATCAAGTATGTTTTTTTTCTTTTATCTTACCAATTCTTTTTTTATTTACATTCTCTTATTTTTAAATAGGCTGAAGAACTTATGCAGGAGCCACAATCAACTGAGTCAGAAACCAGCAAAAATGAAGAGGAGGAAAATGTGACCTTAAACAAAAAGAAAAGGGCTTCAAGTACTCTGACTTTCCACTCTTAAAGAAGAAGAAAAAGTGATACTTCATCTCAAACCCCATTTTCTTCTATTGAAGAATTTATGAAGAAACGTGATGCTGGTAAGTGATACCAAACCTCTTAATACTTTACTCTGCTTTTTTTCTACCTTTTTTTAATATTTCTTATCACTCTAGAACAAGTGGAAGTTTCTAAAGAGACTCTGAAATTTGAAAAGCAAAAATACAAGCTCTCTTTAAGGAGGGATGACAAGGTCTATGATTTGGAAGAGAAGAAGGTCAAACTTTCTTCACGGAAGGATGATAGGACACAAATCTTGGAGGAGTGGAAGTATGAACTTTCTTTATGGAAGGATGATAGAGCACAAGACTTGGAGGAGAGGAAGTACAAACTTTCTTTATGGAAGGATGATAGGGCACAAGACTTGGAGGAGAAGAAATTTGAGTTATCTCTAAATATTGAAAAATAAAAGAAAGAGGAGAAGACACTTGAGCATCAAAATCTCATGGAACAGAAGAAATATAAGCTTGATTGTGAAGAAAATTCCAAAAAGAAAGATTTCTTGATAGAATGTGTTAAATCTAATAAATCTGTTGTGGAAATTGAATGTTTAATGAAATTGCTTGATGACTAGTTTGTTTTATTTATCTCACACTTCAACTGTTCATAATTTGTACATAAATTTTTATCTTAATTTCCTGTATTTTTTTACTCTATCCAACATTAGTTGAATTTTCATATTTTAATGTTAAAAATTCTCTTTTAAATAAAATTTTCAAGAATTTTTAATGTTCAAAATTCTTTTTTAGTTTAAATTTTCAAGTCACATTTAAAAATTTCCCAATCCCACCCCTGCATTTGATTGAACTAAGGGGCGGGTATCACCAAAATTTCAAGTCAAAATTTTTTTTAAGTCTGATATGAAAATTTGTCGATACCCCCCCTTTATTTTATTGAATTAAGGAAAGGGTATCATCAAATTTTCATGTCAATTTTTTTTAAGTCTGATATGGAAATTTTGCAATACCCCCCCCCCTGTATTTTATTGAATTAAGGAAAGGGTATCATAAAATTTTCAAGTCAAATTTTTTTTAAGTCTGATATGAAAATTTGGCAATACCCCCCCCCCTGTATTTTATTGAATTAAGGAAAGGGTATCATCAAATTTTCAAGTCAAATTTATTTTTAAGTCTGATATGAAAATTTGGCGACACCCCCCCCCCCCTGTATTTTATTGAATTAAGGAAAGGGTATCATAAAATTTTCAAGTCAAATTAGTTTTTAAAGTCTGATATGAAATTTTTGGCAATACCCCCCCCCTGTATTTTATTGAATTAAAGAAATCAAAAGGAAAAAAAATTAAAATTGAAAATTTCTACAACTAATTATTTTAACAAGTACCAATCAAGTTTTCCTATTTTATATAATAGCCAGATGAACCATTATATATAAACATTAATTTATCTTGATGTAACTTTAAAAAATAATTGGAAGAGACAAATCCAAAATTAAAAGAAAAAAAATTGAAATTGAAAATTTCTACAACCAATTAATTTCACCAGTGCCAATCAAGTTTTCCTATTTTATATAATAGCCATTAGAACAACCTAAGGCCAGATGCACCATTATATAAAAATAGTAATCTATCTTGATGTAACTTTAAAAAATAATTGGAAGAGACAAATCCAAAATTAAATGAAAAAAATTTAAATTGGAAAACAAAATCACCCAAAAAAAAGAGTAAATAAAAATAAAATTTAAAATAAATTCAGTAAATTTAATTTCAAAAAAAATAAATAAAGAAATAAATATAAACTACTTACCTGCTATTGGAAATACTTCTTGATATCATTCAATCCAATTTATTAAAATATAAATAAAAAAAATTGATTTCAGTAAATTTCAGAATAATTTATTATTTTCAAAACAAACACAAATAAAAAAAATTAAATTACCTGATTTATTTTGGAAACAGGGGGAAATGTCCAGAAACTAAGGGAAAGAAAAAAAAATTCAGTAAAAAAAATTAAAAAGCAGAGATTAGTCTTTTTTTTCTTCAAAATTCCCTCCTTGCCCACCTCAACCCCCCTTTAACCCCTCCTTACCCACCTCAAACCCCCTTTTAGTCCCCCTTTACCCTTTCTTTACCCCTTCTTTACCCCCCTTTAACCTCTCCTTAGCCGCCTCAAACCCCCCTTTAGCCCCCTTTAACCTCTCCTTAGCCGCCTCAAACCCCCCTTTACCCCCTAGACCCACCTCAAACCCCCCCTTGAACCCCTCCAAACCCCCCCCTACACCTAACTTATTGAATCGGTAACAATTTGATAAGTTAGTGAAATATTGCTGATAATCGATCATTAACTTATCAAATCATTACTAATTTGATAAGTAGGTGGTGGGGGGGTGTGGAGGGGTTTGAGGGGGGATTTAAGGGGGGCTTGAGGGGGTGAAGGGGGGTGAAGGGCAGGGTGAAGGGGTGGGAAAGGAGGGGGTAAAGAAAGGGATGGGGTGGGAAAGGAGGGATTAAAGTGGGGAGTTGAGGTGGCCAAGAAGGGGAGAAAGGGGGGTATGGAGGAAGAAAAGGAGGGGGGAAAGGGGGGGACTTGAGGTGGCCAAGAAGGGGAGATTGGAGGGTGTGGAGGCAGACAAGGAGGGGTAAAGGGGGATGATGGAGGGTGATAAAAAAGATAAAACAAAAAAACAAAATTAGTCTAACCTTCAAAACCAAAAAAAAGCACTTACAGGACAAAAAAATATATATATAAAAATGGACAAAAAAAAGAGAAAAAATAAATTATTAGCAAGTAAAAAACACTAAAAATAAGAAAAAAAATAACCTACCTGGAGAGATGAGATGAGAAATAGAGGAATAAAATAGAGGAATTGAAAACATTTGACTGATGTTTGAGAAGAGGTTGAAAAGGGTATGAGTGATGAATGAAAAAAAAATTACACTGACAAAATATGTGATTTTAGAAAATACGCGATTTTATGTTGAGCTGGTGAAAGAAAACCAATGAGCCATCCAAAAAAAAGAGAAGCGCTTCACAGACTTCTAGAACCAAGGAGGGGGCTCCTCCTGACATTGGGAGGACCCTCTAGAGGTAGCTGGAACACCCTGAATCCATAAAACCACCAAAAACCTCCAATAAAGCCCAAATACTTAGAAAAATCCACCACAACAGACTAAAACCCTTAAAACACAAAATTAAGTCATGACAACATTGTGACATAAAATATAGAGCCAAATTATCTCTACTTAATGGTACTAAGAACTTAACCCTAAGACTTAAGGTTAGCCCTTAAAACACAAAAAACAAAATTAAACAGCTATCTTTTAGAAATGAAAAATGAGTAAATGACCCCTTAAAACTTGGAATATGAAAAATATCATCAAGACATCAAATATAGAAAACACCCAGGGCTAGCCAATGGTAGTAAACACATACCTGTAGTCCCAATATTCACGGAATAAAACCAGAAAAACACTTAATTAATCAACCAATTCCAAACAGAGCAAAAAAGGTGTCTGCCAATGTTGGAAGACCACACCATAAATTCAAAAAAAAAACTATTTCATCAAACAAAAATACCAAACCAAGTGAATAAAGTACACAAAGTGGACATGTGGAGAGCACCAAAATAAAATTTTAAAAGTGTTGTGAAGTTTAATGTTGGAGAGTAATTGGCATTATAATGGATTGTATGCCAGTTGATTGAATGTTTTGTGATGCAAGGGAGGGGAGAGACAGTGCTGGTTCAGGATCCTCTTCTTCATAAAGATCATTCCACTCATCTATTAAATCAGCTAGGATATTGTGGAGTATAACACAAGTCATGATCCAATGATTCGCAGTTTTGATCTCCAATTTTTTTTGAAATTGGATTCTGAGCTCCCAAAGACTAGAAAATTGTCCCTTTAAAGTACCTATAGCATGTTCAATCCATACTCTTCATTGGGAAAAGTGATCATTTAATTTAGTTTTGGGGTCATTTTCTAAGTTTGCATCATTGAAAGCAGGTATAATGTACTTTGCACTTGCATATGCTGACTCTGCAAGGAGGTACTGAGATTCGTCAAAGTATGAGTCTGGGGTTTGAGAAATCCTCATTCTTTGGAAGACCGAAGAGTCATGACATGATCCAGGTCAGCCACTGTGAAAAGTAATAAATTTTTTATTGACATCGCATATAAGTTGAACAGCAATAGAGTATCTAGAAGGAAGATAAAAAGTTAGTTCATGAATGATAAGAAATTGAAGAAGATTTTGAATAAACCTTTTTTTGCAATCAAAATAATGGTTCCCATCATGAGCAGGCTTTTTACTCAAAGGTATAGTTGTGTCATCAACAAAACCTACACAGCCAGGGAAACTTTTGGCTTGTATTACTTGAGAGGATTCAAATCATTGTTCTGGAGTTGGCCAAGCAAGTGTTTGAGACTTGAGGGAAAGGATAGCAATCACACAGCGCTTGGTGTATAATATCACTGTACCATATCCTATGTTAAGTATATTATCCAAACGTCTTTCAGAAGTGCCATTTCCATTTGAGCCAAAGCAACATAGTGCAACAGCAATTTGAATGGCAGCATTACACTTTTTGTGTCAGCCAGGCTGCTAGACTTACCCAGTAAAATAATTGATTATTATTTACTGGATGAAGCCACGCCTTATTATTTTAATTATTTAATTATAAATTAGTTACATTAAAATTACCTATAATAAATTAACTAATTACAGAATGGTAAAATTAATGAATAATTTAAATTAAATTAGAAATGTACCTTATATTTTAATTCTCTAACACTGTGTTTATTGAAAGGTTGAAAGAAATAAAAATATATATTAAAAAATAGATTTAAAATTAAAATAAAATTTTTAATATTCAAATAAAAATAAATATATACACAAAATTCAAATTTCTTATTTAGAATTGACCTATACAGTGAATATTAAATAAATTAATATATTCCTGACATACTATGTAAATACATCTTTTTGATGCCTTCTTTTTAGAACAACTTTATTATTTGAAAATACTCTTTCTGGAATATTTATTTTCTCTCTCTCTCTCTCATACTACTGTTTTAGAATTTCATTGCCATGCTTTGTCTCTCCTTTGCCTATATAAGGCCTCCCTTTTTGGTTGTTTTTTAATCATTCCATTACTTATCTATTTTATTATAACTATTTAAAATCCATTTATTACTATCTATTAGTGACTTAGTATTTACATCCACGTAATTCTAAAACATTAATTATTATAATAATTTAAATCTTTACCTCTGTCTATTGAGTAAACATTCTATAAGATAACGAAATACGTACCCAAGTTTGAATCCCATGAATCCCATTGTTACCGCCCTTGGACCTCCTTGAAAAACCTTCTAGACTTGAAAGACCCCTTGACAACTGAGGCCCTTTCCAAATAGTCAACGGCGCATTGATATCTTGAAGCCGGCCACCGAGGGACCATTGACAACGAGGTGCCAATAGGACAAGTATACAAAGAAGACAATGAACGTCATCAGCCATGTGACTTACTTTTTGCTGTGACCGGGAATCAAACTGTGCTCCAAAACTTAAGTTTATATATTGACTATAGTCACATATATTTGTGGTAATTATATTGATTACTATTCGTGGGTCACTTTGCACTCTTCATACTCTACATATTTCCTTTTACTCAGCACTCTGTAAGTGGCATTAATTTGCTCATTTTACAGGGGGAGGTGTCTGGCAATTCGGAATTTTCTATTTTTTCTCCTGGTTGAAAAAGATAGAACTATAGTGTTCTTAGTCCTAGAAGTAATATAAAATATTTAATTATTATTATATTATATTATTTTTCAGTTGGCTTTGTCCTGATAAATTAAAATAATATTGTTGTTCCAGTTGACAAATTGTCCTGACAATAAAAATATTAAAATTAATTTATATTAAAATTATTTCAGTTGAAATCAAGTCCTGGTAATTAAATATCTTTCAGTTGATTTTAATCCTGATAATTATCAAAATTTAATTTATTGGTTAAAAAATAAATTTTGCTTCTTCAGTTGATTTCTTTTAATCCTGGTTATAAAATTATTTTAAATTAATAAAAATTGTGATTATTATTTCAGTTGATTTTAATCCTGATAATTATCAAAATTTAATTTATTGGTGAAAAATAAATTTTGTTTCTTCAGTTAATTTCTTTTAATCCTGGTTATAAAATTATTTTTAAATTAATAAAAATTGTGATTATTATTTCAGTTGATTTTTTGTCCTAAAGATTTTTTTTAAATTTTTTTTTCTTATTTTTCTTTTAAAAAGCAAAAATAAAACTAATACATTTTATATTTCCTTCCCTCAGTTTAAGTTAAAGTTAAAAAATGACTTATCAAGGTGTTTCTGCTACCTGTGAAGAGGAATCGGATCTCATTTATTATGATGAAGCTACTTCTGTAAGTTCTCCCTTGACTACAAAATTGGCTCAAATTAATCAATTATTGAACCAATCAGGATGTGGAAATAGAGGAAGTGGAAATACTAGTGGAGACAAATGCTCAGGAACAAAAGCCTTCCATCAACCCCATAGAAGAACTTCCCAAAGGCTTCAAAATAAAAAAAATGCATTTATCTCAGCAATTAAAGAATCTCTCCACCCACATAAAGGAGCTAAGGACAGAGAACTTAAGACTGAGAGCAAGAACAGACTCACTAGAAGAGAAGGTAAGAAAAATTGATGCCTTTTATCAAGAGAAGAGGAGACATCCTCCCCCCAGGGATCTTCTACAAATGGCTCCCCAGCAACCAGAAAATGTGGAAGTGGGATTGGTTAAACACCCAGTGGGATTATCTTTCTCAACAGCAGCAGCCTCAAATACCTCAGGCAGGTCCGTCAAGACCCAGTCAATTCAACCCAACACATCCTCACCCTTATCAAGGAGGCAGAAAAAGAAAAAAAAATATCCAGTTCTTGCCCAAGCCTTGGTAAGTCCCTCTATTTAATCTCAAGTACCATTTCTTTTTACTGATCTAGTTCCTTCAGGTAATTCTGGCAGAGGGGATGAAACTATGAGACCAGTAGAGGTTGATAAGAGTGGAAACGTCAATCAATTTTCTAATGTATCTAATCCTTTAGTTTTAATTGCTACTTCAATGATAAATCCTGATATGGCTATTATTGATGAAACACTTGAGCCTGAGTTTTATGAGAATCTAGAAAGTTACTCTGTTTCTTTATTGAGAAACACTCCAGATGTAGCAAAAATTAATGATGAATATTTGATAGATATTATTGCTAAACAAAATAATATCATGAACAACATGAAATTAACTCAGAAATATAATAGTTTGTTAACTGAATAGGGTTATCAAGCATTAAGGAGTGAGTTACAGAGAGTTTCTGATGATTTGTTTCATTACAAAGCAACTCATGAAAAGAAAGTTGCTTTATGGAAAAATATCAAAAATGATTTGTCTAAACTAAAAGATACTGTTTCTGCCTGTTTCCAGGAGCTAGAGGTAGATAAGATGAACCTGAGAAGATTGAGTGATCATTATTCATCTTTTCAAAATAAACCCATTTATCTTTTGCAACAATCAAAGAGTTTATCTAGTCTTCCAAGAGTGAAAACCAGACTAACAACCATTGAAGAAAAATTAAATTCATTGTTTAATGATAAAAAATATTCTGAAATTTCTTTGAAGGAACATATTGTACAGGATTCTCCAAGTTTACCTGTTGCTAGTTCATCTAAAGTAAAATTAGATTCAGAAATGCCTGTTGATTCCACTGAGTTTCCATCAAAAATTGATGATGCACCAGGATCTTCAACAGAAGTATTAAACAATGAGATTACTGCACAATTGGAGAAGTTACAGCTGCTTCTTACTCAGAAATAAGCTAATACTAAGGAGACTCCTTCAAATCAAAAGAATCGGCCAAAACTTGACCAGTACCCAAAATTTGATGGTGATTCTTGTTCTGATTGGAAGCAATTCATTTGCAGAATTGATAACTTAAAAAATTCTTACAAACTCCCAGATGAGGAAATTTTCTCTAAGTTAAAATCTTTTTTCACCAATTTAGCCCTAATGTGGTATGAATCTGTTCTCTTTGATAGGAAAGACTACTCATGGGAAGATTGGAAGAAATTGATTAGAGCACAGTTTGGTGGCTCCAAGTTTAGGATGGCTCAACAAAGGCAGTATGAGGAAACTAGATATAGCTCTCCAACTGAAAAATCTATTGAGTTCTTAATGAAACTTGTAAAATTCTTGAGGGCAATGGACCCAAATATGGAGTTTGAGTTATGGAAGGACAGGATCCTTTATAAATTACCAATGTCTTTGAGAGACCTGATAGTGGCTAGGACTGAGTTCTCCAGAGAACCCTCTTCTTTCATTAATAATTGTAATGATATCCTTCTAAACGACAAGTATGATGCTAGAAGATTCATTCCTAGAACCCCTTTGGAGAAATCCTCAACTTACCAACAGAAACCTCTGGAAAAGGTCGGTAAACCTTCTTCCCCTGTTGCACCTAAAAAGTATGCAACAAACACTTGCTTCAAGTGCAACAAGCCTTGGAAGAAAGGACATGTTTGTGAAAAGAAGATAAATCTTGTTGAACAAACTGAGGAGCATGCTGATGACACAATAGCACTAGAAGATACTTCAAGTGATTGTGCCAGCAATATTTCATATGAATCTCAACAAGAAATCTTGATGCTAGAAGAAGTTATTCATTATTTAAATACTATTGATATTGATAACAATGATTTATCTACAGTTGAGGATGCTGAGATCATAAAGAACATTGAGGATAGCTCAATTGTTGTTGCCCCTCTCAAAGCACCAGTCTTGATCAATGGAACCAGCATTGAAGTTATTCTGGATTCTTGAGCTGGAGGAAGTGTAGTATCTGAAAAAGGACTTGCTTCAGTGGATCAAGACTATAAATCAAAACTTATGCCTATCATTTCTAAAAATTGGAGCGGTTATGGCTCTGTTTTGTCCCCCATCGGTAAATACAAAGCCACAGTGTTTTTTAAATATAAACATGGTTTTGTAAGAGCTGTATATGATTTTTTTGTCATGAAAAATGATAACTTAAGCAGTTGGTTTATTATAGAAAATGACATTTTAACCAAATATGGCATAAACTTGAATCCTTCAAACCAATGTTTCTCAATGGGGATGAATGGGAAGAGAAAATTTAAGATTTCCTCCCCCAAAAAATTATTAAAACCAGATTTGAACACATGTAATTCTGTGGTTCAATATAAAGGAATATCTACAATAGAAATGCTTGCCCTTATGTCTGAAATTGACAATGATTCTTTTGGAGAACAACTTTCTGGTGAGGATAAAGATTCCATCATTAAATTGATAAAATCTTTTCCTATGGCCTTTGCTCATGGGTCAAATGAACTAGGATTAGTTAAAGAAGAGATGAAACTTTCATTATCTTGTTCATTAACTGACATAACACCTAGTTTAAAGAAGAAGCCTTATCATGCTTCTCCCACAAAGAGAAAAGATATTGAGTATAATATCTCTACCCTTTCAAAAATGAATATTATTGAAAAGGTATTTGAGACACCCAAATATTGTGTTATCTCACCTGTCCTAATTTCTTATGAGAAAGATAAAGCCAGGTTATGTGGTGATTATAGAACATTGAATACTTATACTGTTGATGATATCTATCCTTTACCTAGAATTAGCTCTATACATTCTACCTTACAAGGTGCTAAATATATAAGCTGTTTGGATGGTAACAAGGGATAATACCAGGTACCTGTTGAGAAGAATTCTCAGAATTTTCTGATGATTGCTACTCATATAAGTATTTATAAGTATGTTAGGATGCCATTTGGCCCTAAAAATTCCCCTTCAGTTTTTTAAAAAGTTATGGATAACACATTCAATCAGGAGATAATTGAAGGATGCCTTATGGTTTATATTGATGATATCATTATATTCTCAAAAACATTTGAGGACCATCTTAACCACCTGTGTAAAATGTTCCACAAAATGGATGAAATAAATATGACACTTGCTTTGAAGAAATGTAAATTTGGCTTTCATTCCTTAAAAGTGCTTGGTCATGTTGTTTCAGGGTAGCAGATATTTGTTGAGCAAAACAAAGTGGCAGCCATACAGCAGGTGAAGGCTCCTACCACATTTAGAGAGCTCCAAAGATTTTTGGGAATTTTTGGATACTATAGAGAGTAAATTACAAATTACCAAGTCATAGCATTACCTGTTACCCAATTGACTAGGAAAGATGTTGCTTTTGTCTGTAATAGTGAAAGACAAAGAGCTTTTAACACTATGAAACATTGTTTGATGTCAGCACCAATTCTTGCTTTACCTGACTTTAATAAATCATTTATTTTATACACTTATGCCAGTTTTTTTGGTCTTGGTGCTTCCCTCCATCAGAAACAAGTGATGAATGATAAAGTATCAGAAGTAGTAATTTGTTATATTTCAAGAACCTTGAGAAATAGTGAATTGAAATATGGTGTCACTCAACTAGAGTGTTTAGCAGTAGTGTGGCCTCTAGAGAAGCTACATTATTACCTGGATGACCAGAAATTTGAACTTGTCACTGACTGCAGTGCAGTTAAATCCCTACTAAACTTGAAAACACCTAACAGACATATGTTCAGATGGCAGCTGGCTGTTCAAGAATACAGAGGGAGAATGACAATAATTCATAGGGCTGGTATTGTTCACTCAAATGTGGATATGTTATTAAGGTTACCTTTGCCAAATGATGACTCAAATCCTGAATATGATCCTGAAGATGAAATTCTTCATATTCATGGGATATATGTGGTTGATATGGAGGAAGAGCTATTACAGCTTATCCTGGATTCATATGATAAGGACATTGACTTAAAAAAGTGATGTAACATATTAAATGATCAAAAGAATGCTTCAATACAAGCATTAATTAAAATCCTTTAACCAAAGTACCAGAAGGCTTTAGAAAAAGGTAAATTTTCAATTGATGAACGATATCTATATTATAGAAGAAAGTTGAGTAATGTTATTGTTATTCCTCCTTCTATGAAAAAGATCATCTTGAAAATTTGTCATGATGACATATTGGCTGGAAATTTTGATCTTGAAAAAACAATGATCAGAATTAAAAACACTGCTTGGTGGGTTAATATGTCTGAAGACACCAAATTATATGTTGAATCTTGTGATTCTTTCCAAAGATCAAAAAGATTGACTGGTAAGAGAGCTGGATTGATGCAACATCTGGAACCTCCTGATGCACCATGGCAGATAATAAACATGGATTTTTTAACAGGATTACCCATTTCTGGAAAAGACAGTTATAACTATTGTTGGGTTATTGTGGACAGATTCAAAAAAATGTGTAAGTTTATCCCTACTCACGAGGATTTTTCCACTAAAGAGTTAGCTTTCTTATGGTGGTCTCATATGTTTAATACTGCTGGTTTTCCTAAAGCCATAATCTCTGAAAGAGACCCTAAATTTACTTCTGAATTTTGTAAGTCTCTGATGGATGTTTGTGGCTGTGATCTGAAACTTTCTACTGCCCATCACCCTCAGACTGATGGATTAGCTGAAAGAATGATTCAGACTCTAGAGGACATTATAAGAAGGTATTGTGCCTTTGGCCTTGAGTATAAAGACAATGACAGATTTACTCATGATTGGGTTACCTTACTTCCTGGGTTGGAATTTGCTTATAATAGCACTGTTCATTCTGTTACTTAAAGAAAGCCTTTTGAGCTCTGGCTTGGATATGTTACAAATACTCCAGCCCAAATTCTCAATAATAAAATACCTAAATTGGATTTACATCCTGGTGTAAAATATTTTCTTCAAATTCAAAAACTTTGCAGAAGTCATTCTCAAAAATGTATTGAAAAATCCTTTGAATATGAGAAGAAGAGATGGGACAAATCCCATAAATAATACACATTCAAAAAGGGTGATGAGGTATTGATTTTTACAGTCCACTTCAATTTACAAGGTAATAACAAAATGAAAGACCCATTTGTTGGTCTATTTGTTGTCAGAAGAATGTTTGATGATAATGCAGTTAAAGTTATTTTGTATTCTCCATATGACAGAAAACATCCTGTTTTTCAAATCTCTCTTTTGAAACCTTACACATCCAATAGTGATTTATTTCCAAAAAGGAGGGGAAGACCAAAAAAGACCCCTAAGAAAATCACTGAGACAGCAGAAATTGATAAGATTCTAAATGACAGAATAGTTACTTCTGAAAAAGTTACAGAATACTTATTGAGATTCAAGAATAAATCTTCTGAATATTATTCTTAGATATCTGGGAAGGAGATATCTAATCTTCCTACTCTGTTAAAGAAATATAAACAGAAAAAATCATAGCATTTTTTATTGTTTTTTTTAGAGTAAGGTAGTGTCAGCCAGGCTGCTAGACTTACCCAGTAAAATAATTGATTATTATTTACTGGATGAAGCCATACCTTATTATTTTAATTATTTAATTATAAATTAGTTACATTGAAACTACCTATAATAAATTAACTAATTACAGAATGGTAAAATTAATAAATAATGTAAATTAAATTAAAAATGTCCCTTATATTTTTATTCTCTAACACTGTGCTCATTGACAGGTTGAAAGAAATAAAAATTTATATTAAAAAATAGATTTAAAATTAAAATAAAATTTTTAATATTCAAATAAAAATAAAAATATACACAAAATTCAAATTTCTTATTTAGAATTGACCTATACAGTGAATATTAAATAAATTAATTTATTCCTGACATACTCTGTAAATACATCTTTTTGACGCCTTCTTTTTAGAACAACTTTATTATTTGAAAATACTCCTTCTGGAATATTCCTTTTTCTCTCTCTCTCTCATACTACTGTTTTTAGAATTTTATTGCCGTGCTTTGTCTCTCCTTTGCCTATATAAGGCCTCCCTTTTTGGTTGTTTTTTAATCATTCCATTACATATCTATTTTATTATAACTATTTAAAATCCATTTATTACTATCTATTAGTGACTTAGTATTTACATCCACGTAATTCTAAAACATTAATTATAATAATAATTTATATCTTTACCTCTGTCTATTGAGTAAACATTCTATAAGATAACAAAATATGTACCCAAGTTTGAATCCCATAAATCCCGTTTTTACCGCCATTGGACCTCCTTGAAAAACCTTATAGACTTGAAAGACCCCTTGAAAGTTTGTTATGGGAATTTTTATGAAAGATAGGATGTTCAGAGATGAGTTGATAAAGTTTGAAGAAAGAATTGGTTGATGTTCTAAATGGCTGAGTGAAGTTTAGTTGAGTAATGTTGAGAATGGAGTGGAGATCATATCCAGGATCATGATAAAGATTTGGCCCCCTGGAAATGAGGTAACTCTATTTGGAAAGAAAACAAAAATAGGCTAAAGCGTCTTCCAAATCAGAGTCAGATTTATAGTAGGGAACTAAAAGTAAAGTGATAAAATGTATAGTGGAGTGAAGTTGTCAGCCAGGCTATTCCAGGAGTCCAGTAAATGATATATAAATTATAAAACCTTAAAGAGTGGGTAAAACTTGTATTTAATGAATATAACTTAATATTTTATTACATAATGAAATTATATAAGAATTTTATTATATACAAATGTTACATTAAACTTATTGGTTATATATATTTTTATATACAATTAAATTGGGCATAATATAATATATTCTACAAATAATGGCGCATTTTTATATATTTAATAATTATCAATTTATATTTAATTAATTAAAAAAAACATATATTATAATTACAAGTGTAAATTTGATTTATAATATATTTAAATTAATTACTTAAATTTATATATTAACTAATACCTCTCATATGACACTAAACAATTATTAAGGACGCTTCTTTTGACCCTTAATTGTGTTAGAAAAAACAAATAATTTAATTTGAACTAAATTGAGATTAATTGATTGTTTTGTTGCGTCAAATTATTTTTTTGTTTCACTTAAAATGTTCTCTAATCAGGATGGACCATCTGTTGGGAATTATATTTCTCATAGTTCCTATGTTTCCACTCTTGTTTAGTTATTTACTATTGTCACTTACTGATTTGGGGATTAATGGCGGGGAAATTGGATTCTTAATTGGGCTTTTAATTAATTGTTTCATGTTTTTCTCTATATTGTTATGTTTCATTTACTCTTTTTGATATATTTGTTTTATTCCTTTCTAATCATTGTATTTACTGATATAGTAGCGCTTCAGAGGACCCATTGCCTATAAAAGGGCCTTGGATAATCCCCTGTAGCCTTATCACTTATTATACACTCAACAATTTAAATACAATTTTTATTACGTTTATATTCTTTTTATTAGTAATAAAATTCTAATTAAAAATTTATATAACATTTTAAAGGTTGCTCTAAGTCTGATAGTAATTATTTTGGTTGCCGCGCAGAACTCTTACTTAAATAATATTAATATTAATAAAACCAAGTTGTTGTCACCTCCCAGCTCACTTATCGTTGTTTTTCTCTCAATAAATTAAATAATCTTATTAAATTTTATTTTTTTTTATTACCCATACTCTTTTCCTCTTTCTCCTCCTCTCATTCCTTCTTCCATTTTCTCCTTCTTCTAGACGACCAGCCGACAACTGAGGACCTTTCCAAACGACGACGACGATCGAAGCCTGGCGACGAACGACAAAACGCACGGACCACCTAGCAAAACGAAACTTTTGCCGCGACTGTGTTTCGAACTTGGGTTCGACATATTAGGTTTATATAGTATTAATTTTTATATTATTTTGAAGTGATTTTTCGATCACTATAGTAAGTTCACCTTTGCGCCTCTCACTCATAATACTATATTTTTATTGCAATAACAGTGATTGTGGCTTAATTGCTGATTCACTGAGTGTAAGTGTTCAATTTTAAAAATTTTTTTTTTCCTAGTTGACCATTATAGAGTGTTAAATCCTCTTAGTCCTAGAAGAATTAACATTATTATTAATACAAATTGAATTATTAATTTAATTTTTTTTATTATTAATTATTGTTAATTTTTGGTTGACTTAAAAGTACATTGTGCTTAGTCCCAATATATTGCCATAATTAATATTGGTAATTAATTGGTTGAATTAACTTACTTGTTATTCCCAATTTAAACTTGCAATCCATTTTTTTTAAAAAAAATTAATTTTTTAAATTATTACTTTATATTGAAAGTTATTTTTTCTATAATTTAATTAATTAAAAAATTTTTTTTTTATATTATTTGGAGCAAATTATTGACTGACTTTGATTATTTTTTTAAAGTACAAAGTAAAATATTAATCTTCCCACTAGTATGTCCAACAATTTGACAGAAAAAATGGATAACATGCAAGTGGATGAGATAGAAATTGACTATGATGCTGACACTGTAAGTTCTTCTAAAGTTGGTCATAAAAAATCTTATGCTAACACAAAGAATTCTCATACTACAGGATGTGGAAATGACAGGAAATGCAAACAAACCAAACCCCCTTCCCCCAGTACCACAGAAGGAAGTAAAGCCTCTAGTGCCTCAAGAAGGTCTTCCAAAAGGCTTCAAAATAAAAAAGCTTCCTCTGCCACAACAAATCAGCAACCTCTCCAGTCATATAAAAGAGTTGAAGACAGAAAATATGACGTACAAAGCAAAGGTAGACACATTGTGGGATCAGGTCCAAGAACTCAGGAACCAGATTCAGGCCCAGGCCCCTCCTCAATTGCCTCCCAATCAGCTTCAACTTCAGGCTCAACCTTCACAGCCACCCAGCTCAACCATCCAAAATCCAAGTACTATGGAAGTAGAGCAATGGAAATGGGATTATCTAATGAGTCACTACCAACAGAATGTGCAACACCCTCCTCATCATCAGCCTGGCCCATCCAGAACACCCAATTTCCATCCACCTCCTCATCCCTACCAACAAAGCAGGAGAAAGAAGGCCCAAGCACAATCCCAAACCCAGTCCCAGGGGAAATTTCCTCCTCTGCCATGGTAAGTAATTTGGTTGATAGTCACTTGGGATTGTTTTCTAATAAATCTTCTTCTGCAGGTAATATTATTGAACATGGTGAAAGAACAGTTAAACCTGTTAAAAGACAGCTTCCTGTAACTAGTAGCCCTATTGATGTAATTAGCAAATTGTCATTTGATGAACCTTTACATTTAACTTCTACATCTTTAATTAATCCTTCTCTTGCAATTAAAAATGATTCTGTTCCCCCTGAAATCTATAACTTAATTGAAAAAACTTCTGAGGAAATTTTGAAAGATACCCTTGATTTTAATATTGTGAAAGACAAACATGTGAGAGATGTGTTAATCCATGAAAATGATAGATTAAATAATTTACACTTGCAATGTAGAGTGAGTTCTTCTGTACAAGATACAGCTTATTTAAAAATCAAAGAAACCTTAAATATTGTTCTTAGTCAACAAAAACAAATAAGAAGTGACCATAGAGCTATCTCAGATAGAAATATCAGTCTGCATAAAACATTGAGTGAATTGAAACCCCTTATTGAGGAAAATTATTCATTCAAAAATGAAATAAAATCTCTACAAAATGAGTTGAAGAAACTAAAAAATGACTTCCATGCACTAAGTACCAAACACTCAGTTTCTGAGGACAGAAATGTTCTATCTCTTGCAAAAGTGAATGACCAGATGTCTGAAATTCCAAGAATAAGAAACTATGTGTCTGACCTACAAGAAAAGTTCTCAACCTTAACCATCAATAATGATTTAAATGAGATTTCTGCCAGTAAGCTGCATAAAAATAAAGGGAAAAAACTTGAACAAACTTCATCCTTTCTTCCTCATATTTCAACCATTAAACAAACTGACAATGAGTCTGTAAAATCTTTTGCCACTAGCAAAAAATCTTGTGATGGTCATGCACCAGCTGGTTCTGTAAATAATGAAATTTCTGAACACCTGGCTAAACTTCAGGAATTATTACTAATGAATAATTCAAATCAAAAAGTGGACCATCCCAGTAGTCAGAAAAATTGGCCTAAGTTAGACCAATATCCTACCTTTGATGGTGATTCTTCCTCTGATTGGCAACACTTTATCCAAAGAATTGATAATTTAAAGAGATCTTATAAACTACCTGATGAGGAAATTGTTTCTAAGCTAATTTCTTTATTTTCCAATGTAGCCTTGATGTGGTATGAATCTGTCCTCTTAGATAACAATCATTATACATGGAATGATTGGAAATCCTTGATTGAGAATCAGTTTGGTGGTTCAAAATTCAGGTTAGCTCAGCAAAGACTGTATGAGAATACTAGATATGTATCCTCCTCTGTTGAAAAGCCCATTGCTTTTCTGATGAAAATAACTAAAATCCTTAGAGCAATTGATCCAAAGATGGATTATGATATTTGGAGAGATAAAATCTTGTATAAATTACCAAATTCTCTTAGGGATTTGATTGTTGCTAGAACTGAGCATGTAAGGGAAAATTCTTCTTTCATTAATATCTGTAATGAGGTACTACTCAACCATAGATATGAACCAAAGAATTACCTTAGTAAATCTTATAATGATCAGAATAAACCTTCTATAAAGCTCCCAGAAAAATCTGGTAAACCCTCTGCCCCAGTTGCACCTAAAAAATATGCAACAAATACTTGTTATAAATGTAACAAACCGTGGCAGAAGGGTCATGTTTGTGACAAGAAAATTCATCTTGTTGAACAAAATGAAGACACTGATGAACTTGAACTTGATGTCAATAATTCTTCCAGTGACTGTGAAAGTAATATCTCCTATGACAATGAATCTGTTAAAGATGTTTTAATGTTGGAACATGATGTCCATTATTTAAATAATATATCTGAAGATTGTGTATTGAATTTATCTTCAGTAGAAAATGCTGAGATAATTAAAGATATTACTAACAATTCTATTCCTATATCCCCTTTAAAGGCACCTGTTATCATTAATGGTAAAAATGTTGATGTAGTTCTTGATTCTGGTGCTGGAGGAAGTGTGGTATCTGAAAAAGCTTTGGCTTCAGTGGATAAGGAATATTTGAGTAAATTATTGCCTATAACTTCTGAAAAATGGAGAGGGTATGGTTCTACCTTATTTCCTATTGGCAAATACAAAACCTCTGTATTCTTCAAATATAATGGTGGTTTTGTCAGAGCTATTTGTGAGTTTGTTGTCATGAAGAATGATAATTTGAGCAATTGGTTTATTATGGGAAATGATATTTTAACCATGTTGGGTGTGAAACTGGACCCAGCAAATAATTGCTTTACCTTAGGAATGAATGGGAAAAGAAAATTCAAAATTTCTTCTCCTAAACCTTCTGGGCATTTGTTGAAATCTTGTAACTCACTGACACAATGTAAAGGTAGAACAACAACTGAAATGGATGATTTATTACATGAAATAAATACCGCTTCTTTTGGTGATCATTTGACTAATGAACAAAAGGATTCTATTGTTGCCTCTATTACCTCCTTCCCTATGGCTTTTGCTCATGGTTCTCATGTCTTGGGAATTGTTCAGGAAGAGATGAAAATTACCTTATCCTGTAATCTGAGTGATATTCCTCCTTCCCTTAAGAAAAAACCATATCCTGCTTCTCCATCAAAAAGAAAAGATATTGAAGATAATATTGAAACATTATTGAAAATGAATATCATTGAGAAAGTGGATGTCACCCCCAAATATTGTGTAATCTCCCCAGTCTTAATTTCTTATGAAAAAGATAAGGCTAGATTATGTGGAGATTACAGAGCTTTAAATACTTATACTGTTGATGATATTTATCCTTTACCCAGAATTAATTCAATACATGCTACCTTGCAAGGTGCAAAATTTATTAGTTGTCTGGATGGTAATAAAGGTTATCATCAAGTTCCAGTTGAGAAAAATTCTCAAAATTTTTTGCTTATTGCTACTCATATGGGAATATATAAGTATGTTAGGATGCCATTTGGCCCTAAAAATGCTCCTTCAGTTTTCCAAAAAGTCATGGATAACACTTTCCATCAAGAAATTATTGAAGGTTGGCTCATGGTTTATATTGATGATATTATTGTTTTTTCTAAAACTTTTGATGAACATATGATTCATTTAAATAGAGTTTTCCAAAAAATGGATGAAATCAATATGACCTTATCTTTAAAAAAGTGTAAATTTGGTTTTCAATCTTTGAAAGTCCTTGGCCATGTTGTGTCAGGCTTACAAATTTGTGTGGACCATAATAAAGTTGCTGCCATTCAAAATGTGAAAGCACCAACTTCTGTAAAAGAAATACAAAGTTTTTTAGGTATGTGTGGCTATTATAGACAATATATTAAAAATTATCAGGTCATAGCCTTGCCTCTTACAAAACTAACCAGAAAAGATGTTGCTTTTCTCTGGAATGATGACTGTCAAAAAGCTTTTAATACATTGAAAAATTGCTTAATGTCAGCCCCTATATTGGCTCTTCCAGATTTTAACAAGCCATTTGTACTTTATACAGATGCTAGCTTTATTGGTCTGGGTGCTGCCCTTCACCAAAAGCAAATTATTAATGATAAATCCTCAGAGGTTGTAATTTGTTATATTTCAAGAACCTTAAGAAATAGTGAATTGAAATATGGTGCCACTCAATTGGAGTGCTTAGCAGTTGTTTGGGCTCTTGAGAAACTTCATTACTACTTGGATGACCAAAAATTTGAGTTGGTAACTGACTGTAGTGCGGTGAAATCTCTCTTGAACCTCAAAACACCTAACAGACATATGTTCAGGTGGCAACTTGCTGTTCAGGAATACAGAGGAAGGATGACTATTATCCACAGAGCTGGAAATGTTCACTCTAATGTTGATATGCTCTCCAGATTGCCTCTGCCAAATAATGACTCCAATCCTGCTTATGTACCTGAAGATGACACTGTTCATATACATGGTATATTTATAGTTGACATGGAAGAAGAGTTATTACAGTTAATACTGGATTCATATGATAAAGATTCTGACTTAAATAAATTAGTCACTATTTTGAATGATCCTAAGAATGCTTCAATTCAAGCATTAATAAAAACTCTTCCTGCAAAATACCAAAATGCTTTAAATAAAGGAAAGTTTTCTATTGAAGATGGTTATATTTATTATAGAAGGAAGCTTACCAATGTAATTGTTATTCCTCCTTCAATGAAAGAAACTATCCTCAAACTTTGTCATGATGACATATTAGCTGGTCAATTTGATCTTGAAAAAACATTGATTAGAATCAAAAACACTGCATGGTGGGCTAATATGTCTGAAGACACAAAATTATATGTTGAATCTTGTGATTCCTGCCAAAAATCTAAAAAGTTAACAGGCAAGAGAGCAGGGTTATTACAACATATTGAAGCACCTAGTGCTCCCTGGCAAATCATTAATATGGATTTTGTCACTGGTCTTCCTGTTGCAGGTAAAGACAGCTTTAACTCTTGTTGGGTAATAGTTGATAGATTCACAAAAATGTGCAAATTTATTCCAACCCACAAAGATGTATCCACCAAAGAATTAGCTTTCTTATGGTGGTCTTACATGTTTAATATTATTGGTTTTCCAAAAGCCATTATCTCTGATAGGGATCCAAAATTCACTTCTGAGTTTTGGACCTCTTTGATGGATATTTGTGGCTGTGAGTTAAAATTATCTACAGCTCACCATCCTCAGACTGATGGTCTAGCTGAAAGAATGATTCAAACTCTGGAAGATATGATTAGAAGGTATTGTGCCTTTGGTTTAGAATATAAAGATAATGACAGATTTACTCATGATTGGGTCACTCTTTTGCCTGGTCTTGAATTTGCATATAATAGCACTGTTCATTCTGTCACTGAGAAAAAGCCTTTTGAGCTTTGGTTAGGTTGTGTCCCAAACACTCCTGCTCAGATTCTCAATAATAAATTACCTAAGTTGGAACTACATCCTGGTGTAAAATCTTTTATGCAAATGCAACAGCTATGCAGAAAACATGCTCAGAGTTGTATTGATAAAGCATTTGAATATGAAAAGAAAAGATGGGATAAATCCCATAAAGAATACACATTTAACAAGGGTGATGAAGTGTTGATCTCTACTGTCCATTTCAATTTACAAGGTAACCACAAATTAAAAGATCCTTTTGTAGGACCATTTGTTGTTAAAAGAATGGTTGGTGATAATGCAGTAGAAGTTGTATTGTATTCTCCATATGATAGGAAACATCCTGTCTTTCCCATTTCTTTGCTTAAACCTTATACTTCCAACAGTGACTTATTTCCAAAAAGAAGAGGAAGACCTAAGAAGGACCCTCAGGAAGTCACAGAAACAGCAGAAATTGATAAAATTCTCAATGATAGAATTATCACTTCTGAAAGAGGTACTGAATATTTATTGAGATATAAGAACAAATCATCTGAACATGATGCATGGATACCTGGCAAAGAAATTTCAAATCTGCCTGCTCTGTTGAAAAAATACAAAAAGAAAAAATCTTAGCATTTTTTTATTGTTTTTTTTAGAGTGAGGGAGTGTCAGCCAGGCTATTCCAGGAGTCCAGTAAATGATATATAAATTATAAAACCTTAAAGAGTGGGTAAAACTTGTATTTAATGAATATAACTTAATATTTTATTACATAATGAAATTATATAAGAATTTTATTATATACAAATGTTACATTAAACTTATTGGTTATATATATTTTTATATACAATTAAATTGGGCATAATATAATATATTCTACAAATAATGGCGCATTTTTATATATTTAATAATTATCAATTTATATTTAATTAATTAAAAAAAACATATATTATAATTACAAGTGTAAATTTGATTTATAATATATTTAAATTAATTACTTAAATTTATATATTAACTAATACCTCTCATATGACACTAAACAATTATTAAGGACGCTTCTTTTGACCCTTAATTGTGTTAGAAAAAACAAATAATTTAATTTGAACTAAATTGAGATTAATTGATTGTTTTGTTGCGTCAAATTATTTTTTTGTTTCACTTAAAATGTTCTCTAATCAGGATGGACCATCTGTTGGGAATTATATTTCTCATAGTTCCTATGTTTCCACTCTTGTTTAGTTATTTACTATTGTCACTTACTGATTTGGGGATTAATGGCGGGGAAATTGGATTCTTAATTGGGCTTTTAATTAATTGTTTCATGTTTTTCTCTATATTGTTATGTTTCATTTACTCTTTTTGATATATTTGTTTTATTCCTTTCTAATCATTGTATTTACTGATATAGTAGCGCTTCAGAGGACCCATTGCCTATAAAAGGGCCTTGGATAATCCCCTGTAGCCTTATCACTTATTATACACTCAACAATTTAAATACAATTTTTATTACGTTTATATTCTTTTTATTAGTAATAAAATTCTAATTAAAAATTTATATAACATTTTAAAGGTTGCTCTAAGTCTGATAGTAATTATTTTGGTTGCCGCGCAGAACTCTTACTTAAATAATATTAATATTAATAAAACCAAGTTGTTGTCACCTCCCAGCTCACTTATCGTTGTTTTTCTCTCAATAAATTAAATAATCTTATTAAATTTTATTTTTTTTTATTACCCATACTCTTTTCCTCTTTCTCCTCCTCTCATTCCTTCTTCCATTTTCTCCTTCTTCTAGACGACCAGCCGACAGAAGTAGCCATCTAGTAGATAGGTGCTTCATTGCTGTCAGTAGTATAGGTGCTGGTAGAAGGTTTAGGTGTTGAGTGGGAAGTGGGAATTCACTGCCAAATGTGCAGTTGGGGTGTGTAGATAGAAAAAAAACTTAAGTGTTCACCACCAAAATTAATTATCATAGAGTGAAGAGAGACTTAAGGATGGCATCTGCAATTATAAGTCATGTGACTTTCTTAAAAATACATTATGGATGTGATGAGTTTGGGATCAGGAAGTTGGAACAGAAATTGGGTTATAAGAGGCAGGATAATGCATTATAACGGATTCCTTATCCACTAGCCCTGGGGCTAGTGGATAAGAATCTTCCGCAATTAATAATGTCTGATCCTGGGGAAAAAAATTCCTGATCCCTAATTGCGGATCCCTGAACATTGATACCCCCTATTAAATCAAGCATTTATTAATATTATTTATTATTTTAGTATTTACAACAACATATTTCTAAATTTTAAATTATAATAATAATTATAACATTTTTTACCTCTTTTATTTGAGTAATTAAATTAAAAGATAAATTAATACGTACCTTGACCTTGAGATCTCCAAATCCACCAATCATCACCATTGAACCTCTGTTAAAAATCTTTTAGATCATCAGGACCCTTCAACAATTGTTTTGTATTTTTGATATGATATTATGAATCTAGAAGTTTTAGGTCATTTGAGGAATTATTTTGAAGTTAATCAAACCTTTGAAAAATCATGAGGACTTATTGATGGGGACTGTACGGTAGCAATTAGGGGGTATCAATGCTCAGGGATCCGCAATTAGGGATCAGGAATTTTTTCTCCCCAGATCGGACATTATTAATTGAGGAAGATTCTTATCCATTAGCCCCAGGGCAAGTGGATAAGGAATGCACAATCATGCATTATCCTGCCTCTTATACCCCAATTTCAGTTCCTAATTACTGACCCCAAACTCATCACATCCATGAGCAATTCACATGGTTTTAAATCACATATCCTAACCTTATGTCTTTCTGGAGCATAACACACCTACATTTCTGTTCTTAAGCCCTAAAATAAATTTTTTATTTGCACACCTGACTCAAAGATTGGTCTAAGTCACCCTCACCACTCATAAATTTGTCCAAGTCACTCACAGCACTCAAACATTTGTCTGAGTCACCCTCACCATTTGTAAATGTGTCTAAGTCACTTGCAACACTCAAAAATTTGTCTGATTCACTCTCACCACTTGGAATCGTGTCTAAGTTACTTGCAACACTCAAAAATCTGTGTGATTCACTCTCACCACTCGGAAATGTGTCTAAGTCACTTGCAACACTCAAAAATTTGTGTGATTCACTCTCACCGATCGGAAATTTGTCTAAGTTGATTGAAACACTTAAAAATTTGCATAAGTCACTTTTACCACTTGGAAAATTGGCTAAGCCCATATTTTTTAAATTTTTCTTGGAGGAAGTTGCCACTGAGAAAACCAAGGAGATGAAAGGCCAATGAGAGATAGGCGTATGAACTCCAGCAGAAATGAAAGCAAAAAAAAATGTTGTTGAGAGTTGGGGGTGAGCGTAGATGAGCAAACAGACTTGACAAGGTAAGGAAGAATAGATGGCCAAGTTGTGGTTTTGAAAAATTGAGTAGAAAAATGTCAGATAAGAGGTTAAGTGTCTAATAACCCAATTATTAGCAAAAATAATTGCGGAAGATAATTGGGGTATAAGGATTTTTATCCGCAATTAATTTAATTACTGATCCCTGAACATTGACACCCCCTATTATGCATATCTATTTTTTGCTATTGCATACCAACTTTATCATTATCACTGTTTATTCCTTTCCATCAAAAAAGAAAGTCAATCAATCAATCAATTAAAATATGTCATCCCATTCTATGCTTTGTATTTTTGCTTTTCTTTTACTTGTTTTTCATTTTAAAGGTATCATCATGATAAGTTCAGTCATTCTCAATAATGAGCAGCATAACTTGTCACACTTTTTATTCTTGTTAAACCTTTTGATGTGATAACGGTTGCTTTACAAAATTTAGTGATATGGATTCAGACTAGTTCAAAAAAAGGTTCCTGAGAGGTTATGGAAATTTTGAAAGATTGGTTATGAATGGGTTATACACACAAAATCTGACTATGCATCTAATTGTGGGTTTTTTTGTTTTGCCATGTGTAATTTTGTTCTTAGTCCTTTATTCAATATCAAGCAACATATGGCCCGTCATTTCCGCCAGATGTTTCACCTTCCGAGTCCTCGTACTTTGACTCATCCAGCCATGTCTACAAAAATCACGACTCATCATCAGTACAATGCTGAACCCTTATCTGATGCTCAAATGTGTCAGGAAGATCCTTTTGAGCTGTTTAGCCAGTGGTTTTCGGATGCTCAAGCTTGTTCTCAGATTCCAGAGCCTGAAGCTGTTGCACTATCCACTTCTACCCCTGATGGACAAGTCTCAAGTCGATTCTTGCTTCTCAAACAATTCGATCATCGTGGAATGGTTTTTTTTACAAACTATGCAAGTCGTAAGGGGCATGAAATGCGACTTAATCCCCGAGCAGCTCTCTCGGTTTATTGGCAACCTCTCAATCGCCAAGTCAGAATCTGTGGACGAAGTGAACCAATCAGCCAAGAAGAAACGGACGCTTATTTTGCCACTCGCCCAGTTGGCTCTCAAATTGGGGCTTGGGCGAGTGAACAAAGTCATGTGATTGAAAGCCGTCTACAACTTGAAGCCGCCATCCGACAAATCGAGCAAAAGTTTAATTTGCCTCCTGATAGTGCAAGTCGTACTGATGTTGATGCAAGTGCAGGTATTCCTACCCCACCTCACTGGGGAGGAATCCGAGTTGTACCCGATGAGATTGAGTTTTGGGCTGGTCGTGTAAACCGGTTACATGATCGATTCAGATTTAAACGTCAGCTAGGTCAGGATAATCTTTCCCACTCCCATTGGAAGGTAGACAGACTTGCTCCATGAATTACCAGAAATCCATTATTTTATGGCACCTTCTGGCCAAAATTTAACTTATTCTGTATGAAACTCCGAAAGTGACACAAAATCATAAGAATCTTACCAAAATATGCGTAACTTCAAATCTACTTTTGTTCGTGTATTCCTCTTGGTAAAAGATGTCCTTTATAAGAAACCTTTTTTTTTTTCAATTGTGGGTCATTTTTTTCCATTTATACATGGACACAATGATCAGCATGTGTATTTGGCTGATGTAACCATCCATAAAATTTATTGCAGCAATATTTTCTTAATGTCATCCTACTATCCGCATTTTATAGATACATTCCATTCCCAACCAATTTGTTCTTTATCATTTTGCTCAAAAAGTAATCCCTGTAAAGTAGTTAAAGAAGTGTGATTTGGGACTAATTTCACACAAGCACAGGATAAACTTGACCATCTTTGTTTTATTTCAGGTGGTACACCTCCGCTTCTAATTTAACCCACTACCAAATTCTTCAATTTTTGGTGGTGATATTAACTTTTTGAGATAATCTTTGAGTTATACCAATCTTTTATTCAATTTTCACTATTAATGACACTTTTGTTTATCCTGGTCATCAAAAATATAATCCTTCACATTTTTTCCCCTAGTGAATAGACAATAGACTTATTTTGCACCATAGAACTTCACTCATGCAATTTCAATAATAGAATAATAGATTATAGTCTGTTGTGCACAATACAATAGCTATCATTCCCTTTTATTACAATAGTTGTCTTTATTGATATAAAATTATGAAACACAATAAATTGTATTAGCTTATCATAGACCAAAAACTCTGACTACTCATATGTTCCATCAATTATGTGTCTTAAGCTGTATATGCCAGGGGGCAGCATTTGGTAGGGTAATTATTATATGTAAGTAAGGAGATTCAAAGACAAATACAACAAGTTAATATATGCAGAATATATAAAGATTAGATAGGTGAAAGGAGACAGTACAGCAGGTGGCAATATTTCCTTGTACATGCCAGTTTCAAGTCATTAAAAATGAACATTAAACTACAAAGTTGATATTCTGGTCAAATCCAACATGAAACTTACTAATACAAAATCAGCAATTAAGAAGAAAAGACTTTTTTTTGTATATAATTTTTTTATCTTAGAGTATAAAGAGTGCAATACAATACTGCTAACATCAGAAAATAACCAAGAAGGCATATTAACAATAACCAAATGCATTTAGTAATAAAAAAGCTTGAAAAAAAATATTATCTATTTGGTAATGGGTTACCAAAAGATGGTTCCATCTGATGCCTCAACCAACACGAGGTTTTGCTTGAAAAGATGATGAAGCCCCCAAATCTTATAAACTTCCAGCCTTAAAGTTTTCCAATTAAAGTTGTGTTGCCTCAATGAGTGCTTCCTTGGTTCTGAGGTTTTGGCATTGCTCAGATGATGTTGGCAAGTTATCATAGAAGCCCTCTGAAGCGCCACATAAATTACTTACTCAGAGGAAAAAAATAAAAACAAAACAAGGAAAATTAAATAACTACTTAGTGAAAATTTTGAAACACTTTTTTCACTCTAGTCCAATTAATCAACACTTAGTATAGTAAAACAATACCATGAATTATTTAAGTATGAAACATGAGAAAAAAACTAAATTCACCATAGGAAATATGAAAGAGTACTGCTAGAGATCCCCTTTGATTGAAAATGTAAAGAAACTGTCAGGAAACTGCTTGGAAGCCAGATGAAAACAGAGTGGAAATGAGGCTTATAACAGATGGAACCTAGGGTGAATTGTACTTGACTCCAAATTGATCAGACCTTCAGAATCACATTGACTTCAGCAGACCCCTGTTAAACCAAAGTTATGGATCATGAAAATGCAATATAAGCTACACATATTTAATTGAAATTAAGCATATGTAATATGAATCATGCATATTAAATATCAAATATATGTATGCAATATAAATTATGCATATTCAATATTCACCACAGGAAATTCGCTAGTGAACAGCTATAAGTTCCCACTTTTAAATGGTTGGAAAATGGTTGGGACTATGTCAAGACACTGTTGAAAAATAAGATGAAAGAAGATTGAAAAGAAAATTGGTTATAGATTGAAAACAAATGCACCCTGTCTTATAGTCAGTTTGAGAAGAGTATTGAAATTACATTAAAAATCATTTTGACCCAGTTTGGGCAAAGGTTATGCACTGCATTTCATGAACCCTTTTATTTAATTCTACAAGGTATATATTTAAATAAATGATAGATAATATTCGTTATTAAATAGTGTGTTTACACATATGGAGCATAAACTGTGGGTTAATTTTAGTGTTGAATTACTAAATTTGTTAATAATGAAGCTATGCACATGGGATAAATGCAGACAGCATAAGGCCAGTACACATAAGCCATTTCTAGCATAAAAGACAAAAAAATTTAAAAGTGTTATATTTAGACATTTAAATATCCATATCAATTGTAATAACTAAGGCAGTTTTATCTTTTTAGTTCAATTTTAATATTATTAAATTTATTGTACATATATCCAACTTCGAGTGATTTAAAGCACATTTATCTATTATTTCACTATAACAATGAGAAAAAAAGTTTTAGGACCACTTAAAAATTATTTAAAATTATATCTAAGGTTTTTAAGATTACCCTAAAATATTCCAACCTAATATTAAGAACATAACACCTATAAAAGATTGATATATAGGTGTATTTAAAGTACTCTAATGGAATATATTGTATTAAATGACTTATTTCACTTATGTATAAAAATTTTATACCTTCACTTATTTTCCCCATTTTAGAATATTTTATATGCTTATTTTACTCAGTCCTGGGAATATAGAGGCTGACAGCTATAGTCTCAAATTTCAGCACCCATGTATTTAACTATCCCAAAAAAGAAAAATAGCACTTAGAAAGAACTTTTCATGAACTTAACCAGAACTTAGCCAACACTTATTCAAAATTTAATCAGTATTCCATCTATATCTCTCAGTAAATTCTTAGCTTTTTTCATTTTAAACTACTCAATTTATTAACTAAAATATATCTTTTGGTAAATTTTCATTTTTTTGTAACACATCATCCACTGGCCACATCACAAAATATCTTTTAATAAATTTTTTATTTTATGTAAAACATCATCCAATTCCCACATCACAAATTATCTTTTCAAAATATATATATATATATATTATTTGTAACATTTTAAATATATACATCATTTTACTCCTTATGGGTTGAAAGGTGAAAAAGAAAGTTGAATTGCTTTAGCACTATCACTAACCAAAAAAATTTGTAAAGCTGACAATTAATTTTTGAATTTCCTCAATAATATTATTAATATTGATTTCTTCACCAATTTAAATACCTCGCTTCTCTACTTCTTATAAAATTGACAGATAAGCACAAGAATAAAAGTTCTCTGTTAATTTAGAAATAACTTTTTCTCTTTATTACTCCTCTTGCCTATCATTACTCATCCTCCTCTTAATATTAAAAGACATGAAGCTCATGAGGAAGCATTGACTCTTAAAATTTACATACATTTCATCTATTTTACAGCATGTTGAATTTTTCTAATTTAAGAAATAAAAAACATTTTTAGTATGTTCCATAAATTTCAAATTATGTCTCTGAAACATACTAAAGATCCATGAAAAAGTACTTCTGTTTGTGGGTCCTAGAAGTCAATTGTCAGAATCTTTCTAACAAAGTTTGAACTCTAAGTAGGTATCATGTTAGTCAGTTTTCTTGATAAATAAATCAATCACAAAACCTATTTTTCAAATCCATATTTTATTCATTTTTTCCCTTTTCATTTCCATAAATTCTTGGGTGCATTGAGGAATTCTTAGCCTCTCTTTATGAGGAGGGAATTTCCTATAGAGGCCTTTTAATTTATTTGCATATAATGCCTCACCTTCCTCTATTGTTTATGTTGAAAGCTGGCCAATGGGATCTTCATGGTCCCTATTGTTGATAATTTACTTAAAAGGAAACAATATTGGTAGGTATTACTTTTAAATAATTCACAAAAGTAATGATATACTTAAAAAGAAGCTAGTTCCACTGGCTCTCCCTAAATAATTTCCATGTATATGTTCTTCCTGAAAAGGTTTCATGCTGAAGATCAGAGTTAGAAGAGGAATGAAAATATTTTTAAAGATTTTTGGTTATATTTTGTGTTGAAATATGGGGGAATTTTTTTTTCTCAGATCCAACATTTCTCTAATGGTGGAATATTCTTATCTACTAGCCCCAGGGCTAGTAGATAAGAAAATCAAACAAATCATTCATTTTTTTAATATTCAAATTTTTTTTCATGATTTCAGATCCCAAACAAAGAATAAGAATTTAATTAAGCTGAAACTTTGATACATTGAACACTAAATAATCTCTTTATTTTCAAAAATAAATATGGAAAATAATTGGGTTATTTGATTTTTATATGCCATTACTTTTAAGGCAGGTTGGAGTACTTTAATTCCCTATATTGAGTCAATAAAATTATGGGACAACATCTTTGGGATGTCATCCAAATCTTGAAAGACTGATTCATGCACTTCATCCAGTTTTCAAAAGTAATGGAAGTGGTAAATATTTTTCTTCAACTCTTTCCAGACATTCTTTATTGGTTTTAAGTCTGGTTATTGAGGGAGAAAATTGTTAATTTACTTCAAGCTAAGATTAGCATAGAGTTCAAAGTTAATTTTACCATTATTTTTTTGAGAATTTCTTTTCATAAAGGTTAATTTCCTTCTTGGATCAACTTTCTTGATACAGGGAAGGAGGGATACTAAACAGAAATCACCAGAAAAAAAAATATATACACCTGATAGCATGTGCCAATCTCTATCCCCAAAATACATGTTTTTTTTGCCATGGTGAACAAATATTACACAACAATTACTTTTTTTTGCACTTAAGATTCACAAAAGCCCTTTAAGTTCTAAAAATCATTTTTACACACCACTGCTCCAATTCATGACAAAACAGAAATTTATTGTGGTGTATCTTTAATTTAATTTTGTTTTAGTTTGGATGTGATTCTTTTGATAAAATATCAAACTGAACACTGAGAATTCCAGCTTTCATGACATCAAATCTTATTTATTCTTGAAACATAAATGGGTTTAGTAATCAGCACCAATTAGAAGGTGCCAAGTGTTTTTTTAATGAATATTTAATGGAATGTTTAGATTTTTCATTTTCTTCAGAGGTAGGATAACCAAGTGAGCATTCTTTATAATAGACCTCCAATCCATTATTGAACAGTTCCAGTTTCTAAATATTGGATGGAGACAAGAACCTTCATAATAGGGGTTATCAAAGTACACTCCAATCTGCCATAAAATTAATGGTGGGTAAAAAATGAACTACACTAATTATTTTCACAATTTCATTTGAAAATATATGGCTTATTTTGTGTGGGAAATATAAAAGTTTGAGGTTAATTGGAAATTTTATTTTTTGTGTGAAATCCACTGTTATGATTAAAAATTGGGGTATTTGAACAAAATAAATGGGTTATTTCATCCTTGTTATCCACTAGCCTGGGAGCTAGTGGATAAAATATTCCACCATTAAGAATGTTGGATCCAGGAAAAAAAGTGTGGATCTCTAATAGAAAAAGAAAGTACTTTTGTACATCCTATTTCTGAAATCTCTTTTGCCAAAATAATGTGGAGCTTGATTTTATGTATTCCAACTGTAAAACAATGACTTATCTGACACAATAATAATTCTCAAATCATTCACTCTCAAATGAAAGCATTCATGAGAAAATTTTAACACTTCTGTTTCATGAATTTTGTTCACAAAAGACTTCTTTACAGTCACTTATTTAAGATAAATATGTTCATGTTCCAAGTTGTAAACAGTTTCATTGACTGAAAAAAAAAATTGTTTTGTCTTGGGGTGCAGATGAGGTACAACAATTATGCAACAGTTAGAGCATCCCCAGTCATTTTGGAAATTTTTGGAAAAGAATATGGAATTTACAATGGTGCACAGACCACCTTTTTTTATCCTACTGAGAATCCACCCAACCATGACTATTTTAGTCACACTTATTGTGCCAGTCACTCATTTACCCCCAGCCATTAGACTCTGTAAATTCCATTTATCCATTCTTCTTCTCATGTCACATCTCACTCCACTTTGCTATGTTGATGACCTGGAGAGCTTTGATGGGGAGTATGAGTTATTTTTTCACTCTTAGAACCTCATCACTCAAGAAGTTCATATGTAAAAAAAAGGGAGGAATTAATTGTAACTGTGTTCAAGAGATTAATCTCTCCTTAAGGAATAATTTTCACTTAACTCAACTTACAACAATTTAATGTTTGAATAATTATTTTTTTTTTGAGTAAAGACTTATTTAATCAAATTTCTGATGATATCCAAAATAATAACAGGTACTGGAATTTGAAAAAAAAGGAAATATAAGAAACAATGTGCTTTTTAATGTCTAGTTTTTGATTCTTGCCTCATTACTTTCTGAAAAGGGCTTGTGTGGGAAAGTTAGCTTGTTGCCACATTAAAACTTAATGAGATTAGATTTCTAATTAGATTTTACTTACCTATATTTTTATACCAATTTATTTTTATAAACATACTTATACTTTTGAACCTAGCTTGATGATATCACATTGAGCATATATGGATGAGGAAACACATACTCATTTCCTCATCCATCTTTGTTTCTTTTATTTATTTTATTTATTATTAACTTTATTATTTAAATTCTCCTCTTGTCCTTAAATTATTAGTCCACTCTTTTCCCAGTGTCCTTACCATCCATTGTGTCCTTAAATTCTAACTTACCTGTTGCTAAATCTTATCAGGTAACCTTGTATGTATGCTCTACAACAGAAATATCTCATCTATCCGTCTTCCTTCCTTTTATTTTTTTAATTATTATTAAATTTATTACTTGAATTATCCTCTTTTCCTTAAGTCATTTGTCCACTCTTGTCGCAGTGTCCTTGCCATATGTCATTTCTTAAAGTATAACTTTCCTGGGGATAAATCTTATCAGGTAACCTTTCATTTTTCCACTCTTGTCCCAGTGTCCTTGCTGTCTGTCATGTCCTTAAATTCCAAATTAACTGATGTTAAATTTTATCAGGGTTATGGGCCCAGCACCCCTGCATTTATAAGCAAAGCTGGATGTGCCTGATATACCATATTCCTTTGTGGGAAATGCAGATTCTGATTCATTTTCCACTTATACTTCAATTCCTAAACAATCTACTTCTGTGCCCCTTAGCTTTACCTATCTCCAAGATTCTTCTAATTTTTCAGAAATCAAAGGGATTGAAAAGTTACACAATAAAAACTGAAGTTTCTGGAAGACCAACTTAAAGTATGTGATCATTGTTTGTAATCTGGATCAGTTCCTCAATGAAGACTTCCTGGTGCCTTTTGATCCTGAACTTCTTTCCATCTTTAACATCCAACAACTTCAAACTAAAAAAATCATTAAGATGTTCATGAATTGACCAAAACAACATAAACTTATTCTCAATGATGATGCAGTTGAACCTGCTGATTTATGTATATGCATTAAGAATCATCATGCTTCTTAATTCAGTCAAAATTTCTCATATATTTTCAATAAACTATTCAAAATAAAATTTTCTGAAAGTAATATACTTAAAGCTATGTAAAATTTGCACAGAACTATGAAATTACTCCAAGATGTTCCCCCTGATCTGTTCAAAGATAATATCTTGTCATACATTATTGCAAACTATGTACTCAACATTCTCCCCAACTCTTATCAAACTTTCTCATCAATTATACTCAGAAAGTTTGATATTAAAAATCAACAGGAAACTATCTAGAGTATTTTTGTAAACATTGAAGCTGAAGTCATCAGGCAAAAATCCCTCAATACTTCCAGCTCTACTTCTGGGACAGTTCTAGCCACAGACACTAGAACTAAAAACTTTTTCTTAAAAGGCAAGCATAATCCTCTAGCACCTCACTCAGAGACTACTTTTTTTGAACTTCATCCTGAAAAGCAATATGAGCTCTTAAAATTCAAAAACAAAGAGAGAGAAAGAACACAAATAGAAAAAGTCACAGTCAGTATTTTCTGATATTCCACTCAATAAAACCATCCTGGACAGTGGCACTTTTTTTATATTTTCAATTCTCTACAATACTTTTCTTTTTATGAACCCTCAAAATTAAGTTTATCTATGGCGAATGAAGACAATTTATTAGACATTAGACAAGGCAAAGTAAAATTAACTTCATCATCCAGTCATATTTTTAATATTGAGCATGCACTCTATGTACCCACCATTAAAGCCAACCTAATTGCTGTTATCAACTTACTTCTTGATGGCTGGAGTTTATTCAGAGAGGAGGGTATCTTCAGAATTAAAGATAAAAATACCACTCACATAGAGTTTTCTATTATTGGATGTATTATTACCTTTCCACTATTCAACTCATCAACATATAACATTTCTTCCAATGACAATGAAAATATTCAACTATTACATAATAAATACAGACATCCAAGTAATCAATTCATGGAAAAATTATATCCAGGTTTGAATTTTACTAACTTCAGTTGTAAAACATGTGAATTAGCTAATTTTCATGTCTTGCCTTACTCTGGTACTTTTCAAATCCCTGAAAATTCATTTGAAATTATTTACATGGACTTATGTGGTCATATAACCCCAGAATCAAAGGGTGAGAAGTCCTCTTTCTTTTAAATTTTTAATGGTAATTCTTGGTATTGACACAATTATTTTCTGAGTTTAAAGTCTGAAATGTATGATATTTTCCATGAAAATCAACTATTCATTGAAAATCAGCTTTCATGCTCTATCAAGTGCTTATTCTCTGATATTGGGGTAGATTTGACCAACAACTAAATGAAAAATTTACTTTAAAAAAAGGTACACTTCATCTTCAAACTGCTCCTTATTCATCTCAGTAGAATCTAATTGCTGAGAGAGGTAACTATTCCATAATTGAAAAGGCAAATTGTTTGTTAATTGGATCAGTCTTGTATTCCCTTTTTTGGGAATAAGCCATTAATACAGCTACTTTTTCTTCTCAACATTTTACCAACTGCAGTGCTTCCAAGTGGTAAAACACCTTGGGAGGTTCGGAATAAAAACAATGTCAAAATTCCTCAAAATCTCTACCCCTTTGGTTCTGATGTAATCTTTTATCAACAAAAGGATAAATGTGATGAAAAATCTGAACCTAGTGGAGAAGAGGGGATCTTCCTTGGATACTATGAGGGGTACATTAATTACAGAATATATTTTCATAACACTGACACTATATTAATTACACATAATGGAAAATTTCTGAATAACTTTAATTTAGCTTGTCAAATTTCTAAAAGTCAAACAGGTGAAACTCTTGTCTTCCCCAATACAGAATATGTCTCCTTCTCTAGTCCTGTTCCTCTTGAAAACTCTTCATTAAGGGAAATTTATTTAGATGACCTATCAATCAAGACTCCTTGAGAATTAACCACCAAATCCACTACTTCTCATTTCAAATCACCTCCTGAAATACCTAGTGATCCCTCATTAGCCCCTAAACATGACACTTATGTGTAAAAAGATTTTTTGCCTGATAAAGAAATAAATTCCTCAATTGACCCATCTAGCATATTAACCTCAAAAAGGCGTTCAAATCATTTTAACATGATTTCCACACCCTTTTACACCCCTAAAAACTTCTACAAAGCTATCAACTCAACCAAAAGTGATTAATGGTTTAAAGCAATTGAAAATGAGCTATCAAGAATTAAAAAAATAATGTTTGGGAAGAAACTCAACCACCATTGAGAAATCATCTACTGGGTACAACATGGACCTTTAAAAGGATAACTGACTCAGAGGGTAATATTTCTAAATACAAAGCTAGAATGTTGGTCCAGGGTTTTTCTCAGATTGAAGGTATAGAATATAATGAAAACTATGCACCCACTGGAAGGTTAAATACCTTATGTTTCTTCCTGGGTTTTTCCTGTTACTAGGAGTGGGAACTCCACCAAATGGATGTGAAGTTAGCCTCTTTACATTGGATACAGATGAAGATTTATATCTTATATTTCCTAGTGGTTACTCACCTAAAAATCATGACCACTTTCTAAATCTCAAGAAATCACTATATGACTTAAAGCAGAGTCCCAGATGCTGGTATTGTAAATTATCTGGAATTTTTTACTAATATTGGATTCAAATCAAGCAAGGCTGATTCTTGCCTTTTCATCAACAAAGGCGATGCTCATCCATGCTATGTATTCATTCACATAGATGACCTATTCATTGCTGGACCTTCTGTTCAAAATTTCAAAGGCAAGATCTCACAAGTATTCAATATGGAGGATCAAGGAGAACTTAACTGGGTTTTTGGTATGAAGGTAGTCAGGGATCAAATCAATAATACTATTAATCTATCTCAGGAATTATATGTTACAAAATTACTTTCTGAATTCAACTTAAAATATTGTTGAACTGTCACTAATCCCCTAGTACCAAATTCTCATTTCACCACCTTCACAATCAATGAATTAACCAATCTATTTAACTATGGACAAGCCATAGGCTTACTTAATTATCTTGTACTCTGCACTCATCCTGACCTAGCCTATGCTTTCTCCACCCTGGCTCAATATCTGAATCAACCTTCAGATCAGCAAGTTCAAGCCTTCTTTCATGTTCTTCAGTACCCTAAGTTAACCATAAACTTCAATCTAACCTTGGGTAAGGTTCCCAACTCAGAACTAGGGTCCCTAATTGGGTTTGCAGACACCAACTATAATAAATCTGAGGACTCCAAGTCTACTTCAGGAACATTAGTTTTCCATCTTGGTTTGATTAGTTGGTGTTCTTGTAAAAAGAAGTCTGTGGCTCTCTCAATTTCTGAATCCAAATACTATGCCATGACCAAGTGTGGACAAGATTTACTTTGGACAAAAGATTTATTTGATGATTTTTCAATTTCTCTTAATAAGTCAATCCTCATGGCCAATAATCAAGGTGGAATTTATTTAGCTCTCAATTCTCTTTATCAACATTGTACTTGACACATCAACACAAGACTCTGTTGGTTGAGGCAGAAAGTAAATAATGGTGAATTTTCCATCAATTATGTTCCCTCAACTCAAATCATTGCCAATGTTTTAACTAAGTCTTTATCCAGACCTAAGAATATTGAGTTTTTGAACCTACTGAATCTCTCACCATTGCTGTCTTGATCACAGAGGAGTGGTGAGCTTAGATTACTAAGTAGATGTTACTTACTTATATTTTTATACTGATTTATCTATATAAATATACTTATACATTCTAACCTAACTTGATATCATCACATAGAGCATATATGGATGAGGAAATTTATACTCATTTCCTCATCCATCTTCTTTTCTTTTATTTATTTTAATTATTACTGACTTTATTACTTGTTTTATCCTCTTGTCCTTAAGTCATTTTTCCACTCTTGTCGCAGTGTCCTTGCCATCCATTGTGTCCTTATAGTCTAACTTACCTGGTGTTAAATCTTATCAAAATTACTTCAGCTTTGTGCCAACTCGTGTATGAAAACCGTGCTGACTGCACAGATGACTACATATGTATTGGAAAATCTACTGCAATTGATTGTCTCAAAAATTTTGTTAAAGATATTATTAATTTATACAAGGCCAACTATCTTCCTGAACCAAATAGTAGCAAAAAAAGATTGATTTTGAAGCAGTATGAGGATAGAAGATTTCTGGGCTGCCTAGCTGCTATTGACGGGATGCACAGGGTCTGGAAAACTGCCCAACTACCTGGGCATGCCAATTCCAAGGAGAGGAAAAAACTGTAATTATGATACTGGAAGCTGTGGCTAGCTACAACTTGTGGTTTGGGAATTTTTTTTGGTTCACCTTGAGCATTGAATGATATAAATGTGCTGCATCAAATTAATCTATTTTATAAATTATTATCTGGATCTCAAGATGAAATATGTTTCAAAATAAACAACCACCAATAAAAATCTGGCTACTATTTAGCTGATGCTATTCATCCACCTTGCTCTACATTATTTAAATCTTACACAAACCCTCAAGATAATGCAAGCAGGTACTTTTCAAAACTTCAATCAGTGGCACAAAAAGTCATTGAGCATGCCTTTGGTGTGCTGCAATCAAAATGGGGAATCATTAAACAACCATGTTGGTTTTGGGATGTATCTTTTGTAAAGGACTTGATGGTATGTTGTGTAATTTTACACAACATGATCATTGAGTCTCATTCTCAAGATGATCCATATATACGTGATCAAGAAATTTCATCTGTTGTTATTACAAACCACCATGATCCAGTTTTATCTCATACACTAAATAGTTACATTCAGAAAAATCATGAACTACATGACTCAGGCACTCATTTTCAACTATGTGACAATCTCAAAACACACAACTGGCTTGCTAGGGGTTTGGTGGATTAAATCTATCTTTTATTGTAGCCTTTCAACAAAGCTTCTGAAAAATCTAGATCTTGTACTTTTGTGAATAAAAGATTAATATAAAATGCTCTGCATAAATTAAATGATTGGCACAGGTTCATATGGCCACGTTGAATCAACATAAAAAGGCATTCCTAAAATCTATAAATGCACACTAACTTACAACTAGCTTGTAGAGCAGGCATGTTGAATCTATATGTTTTTCAAATTATTTTGGGACGATATTAGGACACACCGGCACACTCAACCAAAAGTGTTAGGTGCACGCCGGTGATGCTATTTTTGTCTGTTTTCAATTCAAATTTTTTCGATGTCTCATACTATGTAACAACATCCCTTAGATATATACATAATTCTTACGCTTGGTGTGCAAGTGTGATATTATTACCGAATAGGGAAAAAAACACCCACTACTACAAATACATATGGTGTGCAAGTTAGATACTACTGCATTATGGGGCAACAAAAATATGTTGCCGGGCACTGTACAATCCTTTGTTAAATATGCAAGTATTACTTCAGTACAGGCTCAGTTTGTGGACACTGAACTATTATATACATATTTAAGGGAATGATTGTAAAGTGCACATTAATTTAAGATTTCAGTGATTGCGCAAGGTTTAGAGTCACAAAATTATTTGCTCGTTATCATCATTTGACTCATATTGATTGCCATTACCACACTTATAAGTTACTGGTGATAAAAACTAAATTAAATATGTATATAATAGTTCAGTGTTCACAAACTGAGCCTGTACTGAAGTAATACTTGCATATTTAACAAAGGATTGTACAGTGCCCGGCAACATATTTTTGTTGCCCCATAATGCAGTAGTATCTAACTTGCACACCATATGTATTTGTAGTAGTGGGTGTTTTTTTCCCTATTCGGTAATAATATCACACTTGCACACCAAGCGTAAGAATTATGTATATATCTAAGGGATGTTGTTACATAGTATGAGACATCGAAAAAATTTGAATTGAAAACAGACAAAAATAGCATCACCGGCGTGCACCTAACACTTTTGGTTGAGTGTGCCGGTGTGTCCTAATATCGTCCCATTATTTTTCATAGGATGCAAGACATGCAAATCATCATCAGTAGTACATTCACATTCTTAAAGGAGTAATATTTGAACATCATGAGACCTAATGAGGCTTTCTACTTTTACTTTGTCTAAATCCTGTTTTTCTTGATCCATTTCAATTTTTTTCTGGTCTGATGCCAGTTTTTTTTTCAGTTAAATTATTTTGATGATTAAATAAGCTGTTTCCATCTTTCCAAGCATTTATTTTTTTTCTCATTTAATTCATTGAATCATTTTGCTTGTGTCAACTTGTTGTTTGATTGAACCAATTCACTGAAGCGTCGTTTTTTTGCTTCTTTTTGACCAAGTGGGCATGAAGATACTGAAAGCGAAGACCCAGGTGGAGTTGAACTTGGATGTTCACTTATATCATTAAATTGAGCATTATGAGAGTCATTGGGAGAGTCATTGGGAGTGATATCAATAGATTTGGAAGGTGTTTTGTTGGTCTCCATGCACTATTTGGGTGCATGCCTGAGTTTCTCCCATACAGCAAGATTTTAGAACGCTGTTTTGTTTTGCTCATGATAAAGAAGAAGAGCTGATCTGATCCAGTCACTTGGGGAGCTTCCACTCAGTGGGTTATGCTCTATTGAATAATAAATTGCACTAAACTTCAGAGTCGCAGTATTTAAAGCAGCCCATTTGAGGTAAGAAAAAAAGATTGAATTTAAAAGACCTTTTTGGAAACAAAAAGGATGACACACCTAGTTTTAATTTTCTCATAATCCCTGTAGTGAGTTTTGCTATGTGGATTGAAGTCTGTCTCAATTTTTTTAAAGAAAGTTTTGCCTGATTGATATGTTGAGTATTCAGGTTGTTCACTAACAGTATCCCAAGAAACTGCAAGCTTTTCTTCTTCATGCGGGGTCCAATTGGGGGATTGTTTTTTCTTAGGATCCCTAGACATCAGAATGATAAAATGCAGCAAGTAGAAGTGTAATGAGGAGTGATAAGATGTATTACAAAAAATGGTCTGTTGTTGAAGAGATGAACAAATTGTGACCAGTCGCGGTAGCGTTTTGATGAAAAAAGGCACAAGCTGGCAAAAGTTAAAGAGGGGTGCTCCAGAAGGTCTGGTAAAGTCAGGGGAACAGACAGGATACGTAACAAGATCTTTTCTTAAAGAGGGCTTAAAGAGCCCGGCTGGGTGGATTTTGCTCAAAACTCGGTAAATTATGCATACCGAGTCAATTTACCGAGACGGCTGTAGATGGTCTAATTGGTGCACCCTATGGTTAAACAAAACAGTGACCTAGTGTTTGTGGTGACAATTACATTCAGAAATTTGATCTAAAGCCATACATTGGAGCCAAAAAGTCAAAAAAATAAAATATATTAGCCGGTAACTTTTCAAGTAGTGAAAGAAAAAGAAAAAGATCAAAGTTTGTAAAGTGAATGAGGTGGTTGATGGGCAAAAAAACAAAGTGGTGGTGATGATGGATGATTGGGATAGTATGCACTTTGGATTTGGTCGTTGGCAGTAAAGAAAATAGTGAGCCGATTAATTCTATTTTAGTTGCCACTTGGACTTTAAATAAAACTAAAACTGTAACAATCCATTGAAATTTATTGTTTGGTCCTCAACTGCGAGAGTTACACAATGCGCAGAGGTCTTGGAATCTCTTCCCTTGAGCGTCATTCTGTCACTTCCGCTTCCTTCAACTCTCTTTCAAATGACCTCTCTGCTACCTCGCTCGCTGCAATTCAATCCCAACTAGCCATCTTTCAATCTGCTCTCAAATCTTTTGCTTCAAAGCATAGTCAAAAAATTAAATCCGATCCTGTATTCAGATCGGCTTTCTCTAAAATGTGTGCTGAACTTGGTGTCGATCCACTCAGTAGTGGTAAAAAATCGTTTTGGGATTGGATTGGAATTGGTGACTGGACCTATGAATTGGCTGTACAGGTCATTGATGTCTGTTTAGCTACAAGGCACCGCAATGGTGGTTTGATTGATATGGGCGATCTCATTTATTCGGTCAATTCTCTCAGGAATGGTCCCAATCTCCCTTCCAACATCACTACATCCAACGAGACTTCAAGTTGGAAAGATAAAATCTCTCTCAAATTCCCTCCACCCTCTTCTCCATCGTTATCGTCTCAATCATCCTCACCATCATCACCATCATCTTCTAATGTCACAGAAGCAGATGTTGCACGTGCTATCAAGGCTCTTGAACCTCTAGGCTCAGGTTACAAAGTTATCACAGCTGGCTCACGAAAATTTGTCCGTTCAGTACCTGCAGAGTTAGATGTTGATTCTCTCACAGTCTTCGAAGCAGCTCAGGGAAATGGTTTTGTTACCAAAGAAACACTTCAGAAATTCACTTCTTGGACTATGACTCGCACCGATAATGCAATTAACAAAGCTTTACTACGGGATGGTATCGTTTGGATTGATGACCAAGGGGCGGGGAGTGCAAGATATTATGTTCCTGCACTTTGGTCATTCCAAAGTTCTATATCGGCAAATGAACTGGAAAGTTAAATTCCATGAGTCAAAACCACAGAGCTGTTGTCTTTGTTGTGCATAGATGTTTTGATGTTGTGTCACTTTCATGTTAGGTAAAAATGTTGTGGACAATCGTAGACTTTCGTGTACTATCTTATCATAATTTTTTTTTTTTTCAAATATAAATATGGAATTGGCTAAAGGTGTATCTTTGAAAACCTTTTCATAGCGCATTGGTCTAGTATTTCATAACTACAGATAATGTTATGGTTTCATGACTATATTTTGAATCTACCAAGTAAATGTAAGAATTAGCTTTATTTCACTATACTAAAACTTGTTCGTTCTATAACATTTATTATAAAGTTCATTTAATTAATATATTTCACTATCAGTCTTAAACAGATAGTACAAACTATCAAAGCGTATATATGGGAATAATGTATTACAGACAAGCACAGTAGCACTATATAAACATGTAAATATACTATTATTTATTTTTCCTCATCTTGTGCTCAAGTGTTTCCTCTCATTTGTTTTCCCATATTTTATCTTCTCTTTATAGGTTAGTAGTCAACAGTATACTAGTGAAGATATCTTACTTATCTGGTTGAACTCTGTTATAAAGCTATAAAACACGAAAATAAAACTACGGGCACAGATCAATAACTCTTACAGTAAAATATGTAATCTATTGAATTACATTATTTTATGGTCCTCGCTAAATACGGTCATCTCATTCCATCAATCTATAGAGAATGATGCCTTGTAGAACCAGAGAAAGGTCTCCGATGTACTCAGAGGCTACACTATATACTGATGAGAGACTAGCTTAGTACATAGTATGGTAACACCATAACACAATCATCTTTGTACAATGACTTGAAAACTAAAACTAAGATGCAACCTCAAAAAGTATTTTACTGATTTTCAAAAGGGCAGTTATCCAGCAATAATCTAAACTGCTAATTATAATAATTGCCTGCATATTACAACCCAACAACAACCTAAACTGCTAAATATAGTAAGGGCAGTTATCCGGCAACAGCCTAGATTTCTAATTATAGCAATTCCATAAAAATTATACAACCTTTGACCATGCACTGTAGACACGGCATCAGACTTAGTCCCTGAATAACCAATATATATTGCTAAAGAAGTACTTAGAGCATCTCCACTCGTTTCGGTAAACCTGTTCGGTATGCATATTTTACAGAAAATAGCCGCTAACATTCCACACTCATCTATTTTCAGTCTTTTGGTAAAGGGTCAAATCAGTAATTTTTTCAGTAAATCATGGATCTTTCCACAAATTATTGAATCATTAGTGGAACTCATTTTCTGCCCTGCCATTTTTTCAGTAATTCATCTCACTTGGTCAACCTCGCGACACCTCACTACCTCCAATTCATTAAATCTTCACTCTTACCAAACACTTCATTACTTGCTATTTTCTTACCAAACATAACTTTTCTCACTTCTCATCATCACATCACACCAAAATTATCACTTTTTTTATATTATAGTACTTTCTAAACTATGTCTACACCTCAAAGCTCCAGCAAATTTGAAAATAAGAGAAAACGGTCACCAAATTGGTCTCAACATGAGGAGGAACAACTTGCTATATCTTGGATTTTTATTAGCAAGCAACGGGAATTTTCTACATACCAATCTGGGGGGATGTTTTATAGGAAAATCAAAAGCCATTTTAATGAGTATAGCAAGACACAATATAGAGATCATGAACAGATTAGAATCCGGTAAGTTTTATTTAATTTGTAGGCTTACATTTTTAGTAAAACTTGTTTATTATTTTTCAATAATCAACCTTAGATGGCAAGCCCTTAACATGCCCACCTTGAATTTCAGCACTATCTATAACTCAATTGAAAGAAACCCACCTAGTGGAAGCTCACCCAGTGACTGGATGAGGCTTGCACTATCTCTTTATCAAGAACAAACTAAATCATCTTTTAAAAGCTTGACTGCATGGGACAAACTTAGGCATGTTCCTAAATGGAGACTCAATACAAGTAAGGATCTTCAATCTAGTAACACATACTCAAGTGATATCAATAGAGTAGAAGAGGCAAGCAGCGACATCAAAGTGGAAACATGTAGTGGCACCCCACAATCAGCCTTTTCTCCACGTCCTCTGGGTCTAAAATCTTCAAAAAGACTTTGTATTAGTGAAGCAAGCAATCTCGAGGAACAAACTAACCTGGCTTTGAAAATGGGTAAAATGGTAGAAAATAGATTATCAGCAATGAAGTTAATGGAAAAACAAAATGAGCTTACCAAACAGAAAATTCTACTTACAAAAGAGAAACTTTCATTTCAAAAAGAGCGCCTCCAACTGGACAAAGAGAAAAATCTAAGTGAAATGAGAGGTAATGATATGAAACAACTTCTACTACTTAAAGAAAATGATTGTTGTACTGATGAAGACTTGGAGCTTTTACAAAAAATGAAGGAGGACATGAAAAGGAGGTGGATTGAAAAGAGCAACTCTTGATTTAGTTTGTTAATTATTGTTTTATTTGTGAATTTTAAAATATATATAATGATTTAAAGAAAAATAAAAGTGAGTCAAAATGAATATGAAAGAGAAGTAATAATAAAAAGAAGTGTGAGTCAAAAATAAAACTAAATATATTTATTACTTGTATGGAGAGGAGTAAAATTATTTACCAGTAATTAGTCAGAAGAGCCATTTGCTGCAAGGGCTTTTGGGTTACCATGTGGAGTATGTGAGGCAAAAATGTAGTCGGAAGAGCCATTTGCTGCTCACCTGCAAGAAAGAAAAAAAAAGAAAAAAAAGGGCAAGAGGAGAGAGGAGGGAAATAACTTACCAGTAAATTAATTGGATGAGCCATTTGGTGCATGCCTACAAGAAAGAAAAAAAGAAAAACAAAAACAAAAACACAATAGGCAAGAGGAGAGAAATTACTGACTATTTATTTTTTTTTCCTCTTACTTTTTTCTTTCTTGCAGGCAAGCACCAAATGGCTTTTCTGATTAATTACTGGTAAAATATTTCCCTCCTCTCTCCTCTTGCCCTTTTTTTCTTTGTTTTTCTTTCTTGCAGGCAAGCAGCAAATGGCTCTTCCAACTACACTTTGAGCTTGCTAGGAGGCCCAGAAATAATATATATACTGGTCTGTTCCATCCCTTTCAACTCAATTTTATTCTTTTTAATTATTATTTACATAATGTCTTACAATTATTACATATATTTAGTTTTATTTTTCAACTCACACTTCTTTTTATTTTTATTTATTATTAAAAAATATATATATTGTAATTTACCTCATCAACAAGAACAATATATTGATTTGGCTTTGAAGTTGCTTTCAATCCACTATGTTCTTGTAAATAAAACAATCAGAGAATTTTGGATTAAAAAAGAGACTTTGTAAAAGATAAAATACAAGTTTCAGAAATAACTGCTAATCATCAATGATGCATAAAAAAAGTTTGGAGGTGCACCAAATATCTTTTGCAACTCCCTCCCAGGTGTTTTAAATATCTTGGGTAAAGGCTGTTCAGACATATAGGATTCCCTGGGCAAGATATTCTTGTTTAAGGAAGCCAAGAAATATATAAAGTCTGCATCAAAGCTATCACCAACCACAAAAAAGGCTGGCACTTGCTAGCAAGCTTTATATATATAATATAAATTTATCTCAAGTTTTTATAATTTTTTAGTACTACACCGTTACATTCTCATGTTATTCTATTGGGTACGCATGTGATAGGTTAGTTGCGCTGCTCAATAGTTAAGGCTTGGGAAACTTATCCCAAGAATATTTTATATAATAAAACGTATAGATACATTTGTATTACTACTTATCTCATTCTGAAATATATGTCGCTTACGGGAGGTCTGATACTATTGCTAGGTTAGTTGCACTGCTCAATAGTTATAAAAATTTATAAATCATAAATTATTCCCTTTGTATATATTCAAATCTTCCTCTATTTTTCCAAATATGTTTCTTCAGACTTTCTTGCAATTCAAAATGTGTGTCGGAATTTTGAAGCTCCTGGCTGTTCTGAATAAAATTCACTAAGCTGTTTGTCAAAGAAGGATCTTGGTGGTTTGTCAAAAGTTGACATTGAATGGATTGTTCATTAAGGTAAGGATCTGATTCTGATTTTGCTTCCACTATCATGTTGTGTAAGATTATACAACAGGTCATTGTCTCCTTCACTTCTTCAATATGCCATAGAAGACATGGCTGGGTTAGAATGCCCCACCTACTTTGCAACACCCCAAAAGCACGTTCTATGTCCTTTCTAGAACTTTCTTGTAATTTAGAGTAATATCAGCTTTCCTCATCTTGTGGATGAGAAATTGTTTTGACCAGTGTTGACCATGGTGGGTAAATACCATCAGAAAGGTGGTGACCATTTTTATAAATTCTATTATTTATTTTATATGTTACACCATCTTGACTACCACCCAAAAGTTTATCAAACAAGTTGCTGCAATGAAGAAAATTGATGTTGTTTAAAGCTCCAGGTGATCCAAAGAAAGTGTGCCAAATTCATATGTTTTTGCTTGCTACAGCCTCCAATATCATTGTTGGAGTTTTTTCCTTCCCCTGGAACTGACCAGCCCAGGCTGTGGGGAAATTTTTCAACTCCCAGTGCATTCCATCAATACTGCCAAGACATCCCAGAAACCCCCTGTCTTTGTACTCCCTCAAAATCTTGGTTTTCTCCACAGCGTTTGGTTCTCGTAAATACTTGCTTTTGTATAAAGATATGATGTCTTTAACAAAAGTTTTCAATGCATTTAGTGAAGTGGTTTCAGCTATGCAAACATACTTGTCAATTAAGTCAGCCGAAATTCCATAGGCAAGCTGGCAAAGTACACTAGTTAGCTTTTGGTGAGGTGTCAATCCAAGTTTCCCACAGAAATCCTGTAGTAATGTAGTTAGTAAAAAATTGAGAAAAAGTGTGATGGATATTATTAAAAAAATACTATACTTACAGATTTTAAAACCCAATATTTATTGTGCATCTGTAGATCCTCAACAATTTTTGTAAATAGATCTTTGTTTATTCTAAATTGGCTCTCAAAAATAATATTGTTGTAAACGGGGTTTTGCCCAAAGTAGTCTTTCATTAAGCCTGCATTACCAGTGTAACGATCTTGTTGTATCATTTTTATATTGGTCTTGGTGTAGTTGAATTAGATGATTGATTGTTGCAATAGGTAGTTAACAAATATGTAAGAAGGAGATCTTCTTCTTCCATGTCTAATAAATCATCAAGGAAATTTAAAGACATGGGAAATGTAAAAGTTGAGTAAAGGAAAATGTGTATGGTAGAAGGAGGGATAGAAGAAATTAGTGCAGTGGGAGCAGTGATGTTATTGAATAAACCAAGAAACACAAGTGATGAATATTTAGTGTAACTCAAAAATAGTGAATTTTTTGAAAAATGAGTGTGGAATGATATCATAAATTTGTGCAACTCAGAAGTAATATGCATGTAAGCGGGAGTTACACAACCAAACAAGTGTGGATGCTCTTACCTGTAGACACGGCATCAGACTTAGTCCTGGAATAACTGGGGAAAAGTTCAGATGTTGTGGAGACAGGTTTATATACATGGTAACTAAGTACATAACCATTAGGTACCTAACATCCTCCCACTTTGTTACCATTCCATCCATCACCAATAACCACCACTACACATATATATCATAATTGTTAAAATTCAGGAACTAGATTGGAAGGATGAAAGGTAAAAAAGAAAAAAGAAAATAAATATTGAAAAAATAACAGAGTAGGAATCAAAAGAAAAAAAAAATTCTTATATTTATTAGATGTTGTTGCAAAATTTTATTATTATTATTATTCTTACCAAACTCCTATATCATGGTTTTTTTCTTTGGTGACATTGGGTCCAAGACCTTTTGTCAATATATCTGCTTTTTGATCATTAGTTGACACCCACAGCAGCAAAATGACTTTTTTGAATATTTGCTCTTTAACAAAATATAAACTTCTGTCAATGTGCCTCATTCTTTTTTGTGATGGGTTGTCAGTTGCATTGGAGATGGCACTCTTATTATCACAGTATACTAGTGTTGTTGGGAGTTGGGGGATAAAGTCAATAAGCAGGTTAGTTAACCAGATAACTTCTTTAGTACCATTTCCAAGTGCAATGTATTCTGCGTAGCATGAAGAGTCTGTAACTGTCAGCTTTCATCAAGATTCCCAAGCTATTGGGCAGTTATTAAGAAATATAATATGACCATTAGTAGACCTTGCAAATTTTCCTTTCCATGTCGTATTTGTATAGCATTTCAGATTCAGTGGTTCTTTGTCAGGGTATAGGTGTAGTGTCATTTTTGAGGAATATTCAAGATATCTGAGTAGGTGTTGTAGTGCCTGCCAGTGTAATGTGGTGGGGTTGGAAGAGAATCTTGCAAGATAATTAACTGAAAAAGCTAAATCAGGGAGTGTTGAGACTGCCACATATCCTATTTCTCCTACAATTGATAGATACCCTTAAGCATCTACAATATTTTCATTGGCGGGAGTATTGTCAAGGTTTAAGTTGGAGGGTAATGGCAATTTTGTCATCATTCTTCCAAGGGTTATGTTTTGTAAGGATTTTTTATATTAAGGAGAAACTGCTCAATTCAAATCCATTAGTCGTTCTATTGACCCCCATCCCTACAATTGTGTCTAGTTTATCTGACCACCTAATCTTGAGAGATCCCCCCAGCTTTGTTTTCAACTCTTCCAAGACTGTTTTATTACTTCCCCTGACAACACCATCATTGAAATGTAGCCATATGGAACTATTTTTGGTATTATTGTTTGAGATATAGAAACTTTGGTCATAATGACTTGCCTTATATCCCAAGTCACAAAGCTTGCCAGCAATTAATTGCCACCAGCAGCAGGCTTCTTGCCTTGTGCCATACAGTGCTTTTTTAAGATGCATAACATTTGATGGGGTTGATAGATTTGTCCCTTCAGGAGGTTGCACCCACACATCTTCTTTGATGGGACTATGAAGGTATGTGGCAGTTATGTCAAATGATTTCACAGGCCAATCATTCATGGATGCTAATGTAAGTAATATTTGTAGAGAGGAAAAATTTTTAGTAGGAGCAAATGTTTCTGTGAAACCAATGCCATATTCTTGATGGAACCCCTTTTACACATAACGAGATTTGAAAATGTGCAAGGAAAAAGTAGTCTTTTTAATCATGAACACCCATTTGGCCTTTATAACTTTTCTATCTTTTGGTAGGGGGGTTTCTTCCCACATGTTCATATCTTTCATGTTTTGGAGTTCTTTGTCAATTGCAACTCTCCATTGTTTTGATTCATTTGACTTCATTGCTTGTTTGAATTTTTTAGGAATTGGAATGCCACCTGTTGAACCTGTGTTAATCACAGCTTTGACATATTTTTCTTCCTCATCAATTGTTTTTTCTGCTGTGAAGTCTCCAAAAGTTAGAGGGTGAAGAATGTGTTTGAGCAAACCTTTGCTTGAGTTGGGAAGTGCATTGTTGTCAGTTGCTAGTGTGTGTTGTGGAAGTTCATTCCCGTGAAATGTTTCCATTTCTTATTCATCATGCCAAAAGATCCAACCCACTTTGTTTTGTGAGTAACCAACAGTTTTACATTTGAGACCACAAAGATCCAGCTTTGTTCTTCTTTCTTTATGAACATGGACTATTGCATCTTCACCAAAGATCCGGAAGTTAGAATATTGAGGGTCAGCTCCAAACAACATTTTCAATGGAGTAGTGGAAATTGTCCTGCTGTTGGCGATTCAGTTGGGAACCCATGCAGACCATTTGTAAGCCGATCCCCAGAAACGCTTTGGTAAACCACTGGCAGTGAGATTAGTTCTTGCCATATCTCCTACAGTCCTGTTAAAATATTCAGCAGAACCGTTTTGTTCATGATGATATGGGCATGTGATTTTGTGAACTGCACCTACTGAATCCAAATATCTCAGCATTTCATTTGATTTCAGTTCTACACAATTGGTACGTAAAGTGAGCAGGGGAATTCCAGTTACATCGACCAATCTCTGGTGGAATGATTTGAAAGCTGTGGTTGCTTCTGATTTGTTTTGTAGGAGAAATGCCTCTTCATAGGTAGAATATGATTTGCAAAACATAGCCTCCCACTTACATCCATTAATAGTTTCCTCTTTTATGGGTCCAATAAGATCACCAACTATTAAGTTCATTAGCCATTCTGGGTGATGTTCACGTTTGGCTGTCATTTTTCTAGTACTTTTGCATATCTTGCAATCTTCACAGGATATTATACCTTTAGAAATTTCACTTGGGTAATCCTTGCCTGTCTGGAATTTAATGATCTTCTTTAGGATACTTTCTCCAACGTGGCCCAGAAATCAGTGCCATTCAAGTAAGGAGCCTTTTTTGGCAGGCAGGCAGCAAATATTGTGGCTGTTCAATTTAGTAACAAAGGAAGAAGATATATAGGTTGAAATGAAATTCTTATTGCAAGAGGAAGTACTGGGTATAAACACATCAATAAGCCATTTAAGTAAATTTTTATCATGTTTTCCAATTAAAATGTTTTTGTTTTTTTTGGTTATATTAATGTTTTTTCTTGTTGATAAATTGAACTCAACACCACATTTAACTAGTGAAGCTAGAGAAATCAAACTTGTATTTACATCTTTACTATAGAAAATGTCACACAGAATTATTTGTTGTCCTCCAAGTCCTATAAGATGTAAAGAGCCAATTCCTGTAATAAAACTTTGGTTAGTTTTAGTTGCTACTTTAATGGGTATAGGTCTATCCAACTCTCTAAAGTCAGTGAGAAGGCTCACATCATCTGTAACATGGTGGGTTGCACCACTTTCAAGTAGATCTTGAGAGTTACCGTTGATGTCTTTGTTCAGCCATTCTAAACTATTGATATCTAGACCATCTATGGCCATTTTCAAGGTATCAACATCAACTTTGTCCAACACAATTGTACCATTATCTTCTTATGGAACAGGGGCAGATATTTGGTTCACATTGGGAAGACGTTTTGGGAGATAGGGGGTATCACTGATTTTTAGTTCCCTTTGAATTTCCCTTATCAGATGGAGTCAAGAATCAAAAGTAGGTGAACGAAAATAGTATGGACATGTCATGCAATCTTGTGCTGTTGAGTTGCATTCTTGACACTTGGCATGCACATTAGTGGGTTGGTCTGAGTCCATTTTCCCAGAATGGTTTCCATATGTTTTTCTGGGGTAGCACCAGTTAGGATGTCTATATATATTAGCTTCAATATCTGTTGCTTCTAGGGATGTGGATTGATTGGGAGGAGACGTGTTGCGTGCTTTGTTGTTGATTATAGTCATAAATTTGTCATGAGTTAGCTTGGCTGAGTCGGCATGGTCATATGCTGATTTTCTCACATCAATATAAATATTGGAGAATTGAGATGGAAGGAGCCCATGGGTTAAGATTGCTAGGGCTGTTTCTTTATTAAATATGAATCCTGTTTGTTCAATTGCTTCATATTTTCCCTCAGTTCGTTACCAAATTCAGTAGGCTCTGTATATGTTTTGTTTCATAAATTGAGAAGTTCTTGAAACAATTTCATACATGAGGAGTGAGATGACTAGTTGGATTTGGAGAAAAGAGTAGAGTAGGCAGGTTGGCAACAGCTTTCATCTGGTATAATTTTTTGAAGGGAGGGTTCAATAGAGTGATAGATAATGAGATATGCAATCCAATCTTCCTAGGGATTAGGAGAATTTTTGATTGACCAGGGCATAGTTTCTTGTACCCACATAGTCTATCATGCGGTTCATGACGCTATGATTCTAGTCAAACCAGTTGGAACCATCTGGCTTAAGTTTTGGTACATTGTGAAGCATTTCTTTTACAGCTTTAATTTATTTATGACGACTGGCCACATTAGCTAGGGATATATATGGGTTTGTTGGGATTGATGAGTAGGGTAAGGTTCTTGTTGCATATCAATATTGTTTTGGGATTCCATTGTTGTTTTGATTCAAGAAGATCATGCAGAAGTGGATTTAAGTTTTTTTGTCTTTGATGATTTCGGGATTATATCGAGTGCTTGGAGTTTGCGTGTTAGGCATTCAAATGTGGGTTGTTTAGTGTCTTCTTCAGACATGCACTTTCACTTCTCAGGGAAAGTCTCAAATTGATGATTACACTAGTCAACGGGGTAAAATAAATTGTTGGGAAATGCTTCAAGTGTCTTATATCAGGGAGCCCATAACCTGTAGACACGGCATCAGACTTAGTTCCAGAATAACCGGGGAAAAGTTCAGATGTTGTGGAGACAGGTTTATATACATGGTAACTAAGTACATAGCCATTAGGTACCTTACATACACAGCCTACTATGTATTTAGCCATGCATAGTATACAACCTAAGAAATTAGCAGTACCTTTCCCTTAGATACATTAGCAGTATCATTTGCTCAAAAAAGTTAGCAGTATCACTTAATCATTCTCATTATTCCTCAATGTTAGAGTTAGAATGCCATAATTTTCATTGTGAAAATTGGTGTTAGTGTTAGCATTTGAGTTAGGGTTAATGTTAGGACTAGGGTACATAGAAGGTTTCATGTGGTACAAATTATGTGATACAGATTGTTTTTGAGTAAATATGTATTTTGTTTATGTCTAATAGGTTGTCTCTGGGTTATAATATACAGGTATTTACTATAATTAGAAGTTTAGGTTGACACTGGGTAACAATATGCAGGTAATTGCTATAATTAGAATAAGGTTGTCACCAGATAACTGCCCTTTCAAAAATGTGAATACCAATAAGATATGTGTATCTATGAACAGCTTGTTAGCTTCACCTTGGTATGTTCCAGCACTTTCAACTGTTCTTTGTGAAACAAGTCAACTTTATCATACACTTTAGAATTTTTTTTAATTCCCCCCCCCACTTTTTAATTTTTAATTTTTAATTTTTAATTTTTAATTTTTAATTTTTAATTTTTAATTTTTAATTTTTAATTTTTAATTTTTAATTTTTAATTTTTAATTTTTAATTTTTAATTTTTAATTTTTAATTTTTAATTTTTAATTTTTAATTTTTAATTTTTAATTTTTAATTTTTAATTTTTAATTTTTAATTTTTAATTTTTAATTTTTAATTTTTAATTTTTAATTTTTAATTTTTAATTTTTAATTTTTAATTTTTAATTTTTAATTTTTAATTTTTAATTTTTAATTTTTAATTTTTAATTTTTAATTTTTAATTTTTAATTTTTAATTTTTAATTTTTAATTTTTAATTTTTAATTTTTAATTTTTAATTTTTAATTTTTAATTTTTAATTTTTAATTTTTAATTTTTAATTTTTAATTTTTAATTTTTAATTTTTAATTTTTAATTTTTAATTTTTAATTTTTAATTTTTAATTTTTAATTTTTAATTTTTAATTTTTAATTTTTAATTTTTAATTGTTAATTTTTATTTTTTGAATAAGTAAAAATTGGTGTTTATGAAATCTATGTCTGTTGTAGAATTTCTTTTTTCTTTTGTGGTAGGCATACTTTTATTCACTTTTGAACTCACCCCTCTCAAACTAAACTTTCAACTTTTCTCAAATGTGTACAATGCACACTTCCTAGGCACATTAAGAAAATTAATTTAATACAATGTACTCTAGATTACTAGAGAATATATATATATAAGTAAAGTTTACATTAGAAATGGATTTCAATGTGATAACTCTTTGAAAAAGCTAATATCATCTCTTGGTCAATATTTTTTTTAATATAAAGTTCACTGCATGAGATGATTTCAAAGATGTAATTAAAGCCTTATTGATCATTTAACTGATAAATTACATTTTAGACAATATTTTAGTAGTAACTATTGGCCTTGACCAAGAGAGTTAGAGAAAACCCCAGAGAAAAAAACAATTGTCCCTTTGAATTACAAAGGGAGATTAATTTACTACAGAAATTTAGAAAGCTGTGACCTATACCCTTCAAAAAAAGAATTCTTGAGTGCTTAAAAAATCAAGACAATAACTACTTGACTGGACCACTAAACCACCAAAAAAATAGACAAACCCAGAAATTTAAAGTAGAATCAACACCAATAGAGCTCTTAATTGCACTGAAAGAACAATAATACTTGATGCAGGTTGCTAAACCATGCCAGAGACAACAGATAAAAGTGTTAAGGTCACTTAAGAACTAAACTTGCACCAATCATGATTAAGGTGGTCACAAAAAATAGAAATAAAGAGAATGAGAAGTTGAAAACCCCAACTGATCAGATGATGGAAAAAATAACTCCCAATCTGTTCAAATATGCTACAAACAGATCTTGACAAAGATTTCTTAAATAATCTACTCAAAATGACTATTCAATTTGAAAAAATGAATAAAGAACTTCAGTAATTAACTTTCCACCTTGCTATGATCAAGTTAGGTGGACCACTTCTCTCTCCAGGCTACTTAAAATGCATGGAAAACACCTTACAACACATAAAAATAACAACAAAAAACCACCAAACACAAGGGGGGATAATGGTAGGACTTTCAGTCAAGTTGTTGTTCAGAAACTATAGCTCTAACATGTGAAGTAACCTGTGAGTTGCATATTTTTTTCACTTTTAATATGTGTGATCTCTAAATGCTCAGATTCTTCACTACACATAAAAATTGCAAAAGTATGCATCATTTTCATCTTAGAATGACTGACATAGTGGATGTAAGCTTTGAAAATAATCTGTTGAATGAAACTCAGCATTAAAATAATACCATCCAATGAGAAAATAATTATAACAGAAGATAAAAATTCAACAAGTAGTGATCTGATACTCAAATTTTGAAACTAACATTCAATGCACATTAAATAGGGGGTGACAAGCATTACCATATACACCATTCAAGCAAGCCTCAAAAAAGGTACCAAGTAAATCATTTTAATTCAAATTAAACCCCCCATTAACTGGTATACTTCAACAGCTTGTTTTTTGCTTCACACACCATCTGTTGGGTACATCCAAGCCCCTCAAGCACTTCTTCCCCTTAACTTGATTAGTCAGAATTAGGTACACACATTCCCATACCTTAAAAATTTCTTCACCTAATCCTTAGGTGCTTATTTATACACACACAGTACACTGCGAATCAAATTTTAAGGCCCCCTTAAAATCTACTGTTTACTCATCAAATCTTCAACAATTTACTTACTAATAATTTAACCATTATCTTATTTATTATAAATATCACTTATATTCACCTAAAACCCAAATATGTAATTCACTGACATATAAGAACTTGGGAAAATAATCACTGGGACAAGTGTTTACTATTATGTTGTTATTCAGTGTGAATTAGAAATTGGTTACTGATACAAATTGTTTTATTGTCTCAGTTAATTAATATTATGTTGTTAGTCAGCATGAATTAGCAATTAGCTACTGATAAATATTGTTGTATTGTCTAAGGTAGTTATTATTACATCATTAGTCAGTGTGAATTAGAAATTGATTACTGATACAAATTTCTGTATTGTCTAAGATTGTCTCAATAAGTTTAAGTTTTCATATACAAAATAGGGTTGTCAATGTATTATTGTCACACACCATGTGACATTCAAAGAAAAATTCAATATTTTAATCCATAGATCAGTACACAAATACATACACAATGTGAAGAAGAAACATCTACATAGAAACTGCCTCTTCCCTCTGTGTGTCTTGATTCAAATGCAGTATTTAAAACTTAAATCTAAATTATTCAATCATATGCTCATATGTTTCAATATTAAGCAAATTCACAATGTATTAGTACTATGGTCAATGATATACTTTCAATGTTGGGTTATTGTGTATTTGAGGGTAGTTTAAGGTCTGTGAGTAGTAATAGGAGAAAAATTAAAGGATATGTGGGTTATATTGGAGGTTCAACAATAAAGTAAGGGAATTTTATTAAAGGGATCAATTTGAGGTGGAGTTATCCATATAATTGAGTGTATTTGGTCTGAAATTCCTTAGAATTAAATTATAATGTTGTTGTGATAGTAATTAAATTTATATAAGGCTACTATTGTTTCCTAACTTTCTTAATAATCAATTTCATTCACCAGAAAAAAACACGGGCACCTTATAGAAGGTGCCATTACCTATCTTTGATTCAACTCAATTTCAGCTCAGCTGTAATTATTTTGGAAAGACTGTGCACTAAAGAATGAGAACACTAGCTTGTGCAACATCAAATCTAATTTACTCTTAAATTAAAACTGAATATAGGGATAGGCACTTTCAAGCAGGTGCCACTTAATTTTTTGTGGTTATTCAAATCTTAAAATTCCTAAATCTTTCTTTTATTTTTAAGTTCCAACTCTTTGTGAGATTAATCTAAGTATTTAGTGTCACTTAACAATTACATTATTATTCAACTCAAGCTTATCTCAAAGCAGTAGTAATTTATCTTTGACTTAGCTTTGAACCACTCCCTTGGAGTATTCCTCTGTGCTTTGAAGTAGTCGTCAATAATCTTTGCCAATCTAAATTACTCAGGAGCACCCTTGAACTTGTTCATAGGCCGTCCAATTGTAGTATAATTTAATTCTCTGCAGTTCTCATTTTTGATTTTCACAACTATGTATTTTCTTGTGTTAAGTCTAAATGGCATCTCTTCAACACACTCCTCCTATGGGTGCTGCTATTAGAGCTCAAATCAGGGATAGGCTTCCAGCATTTCAACCTACTTCCCGCACACACTCTCTTGAACCTCTCAGACTAAGGGAAAGGGAATTTTCAATTCAATCTGTGGAGGAAAATCCTCAGGATTTAGAAGATTCTAGTAAAGAAGAAGGCAAGGATACTATGCACAAAGCTCCAAAAGCCCCAAGTACCAGCCCTTTGTAACAAACTTCTGGTCCTGGCCCAGCTACTTTATTGGAAGATTTCATGAAGTTATTATTAAAATAAATTTCTAGTCCTTTTCCTTCTGAGGGCTCTAAATTTAAAACTCCTTTGATAAAATCTCCAGATAGATTTTATGGAGAAAATCCCAAATGATTGCAACCTTTTTTGAAAACCTGCAGATTATTGTTCCATAATGACCCTCAAACCTTTAATACTGACCACTCCCAGGTAATTTATTCCTTGTCATTCTTATCTGTGAAAGAACAACTATGGTTTGAGCCATATTTGCTCATGCTATCTTTGACAGAAACCCACTTACTCATTAATAATTGGGAGAAATTTGAAGAACAACTCTTCATGTTGTTTTGTGATCCTAATGAAACCAATAAAACCAAAATTTAATTAAATTTCCCTTGAATGAATGATGATGGGAAAGCTTCTGAATACATCTCCGATTTCAGGTCTCTACAAACTCAAGTAGGCTGGAATGATGCAGCTTTAAAGTATCATTTCAAAAAGGAACTCCCCTTGAGGATTCTGTACCAATTAAATCTTCATGGTCAAAAAATGACAACTTTAATGGACCTAATATATACAACCCTTGAGCTTTATGGCATTCATCAGGTCCATCTTCAACAAAAGCATAATGCTCATAAATCTCATGGTTCTAATTTCAAATAAGGACCTTCTTTGAGTCATCCTTGATCAACTCAATCATCATCTCAAGCCAAACCCAGTAAAAAGGGTAAAGACAAGGCTTGATCCCAGGCAATATAAGTAAAGTATTGGATCCAAAAGGGGAATTTAAGGAAGCTGAGAGAAAGAAGAGCAGATAATGGGTTGTGTATGAATTGTGGACATAAACACAAGTTGGATGAATGTGCTAAATTAAAGGATAGAGAAGGTTATGGTTCCAAGTCAAAAAACCAGTGAATAGTTTAATTGTGTGAAAATCAAACTATTTTACCTCTCCAAGTGCACAGAACCTCCACGTCCTAAGGACTGGATTTTCCCTGAACCATTTGAGACTAATTCTCTTGAAGGAGAATATTCACTTTGGTTGTATTAATGACTCTGTAGCTTCAATTTCATTTATCAGTTTATCCTTTGACAAAAAACTTGAGCTTACATTTGTAGATATCAACTGATTACCAATCTATCTGTTCAAATTAGAGGAACCCAAATATTTGGTGGTATCAATGTTCAGGGATCTGCAATCAAAGATCAGAAATTTTCTTTACTGGGATCAGAAATTATTAATTGCAGAAGATTCTTATCCACTATCCCCAGGGCTAGTGAATAACAATTCTATGAGAATGCATTATTTCACCTCTTATACCCCAATTTCCATTCCTAATTCCTGATCCTAAACTCATCACATCCATGATTTATTTGTAAGAAGGTCACATGAAATATAATCACAGATGCCATACTTATGTCTCTCTTCACTCTATGCTACTTAATTTTGGTGGCAAACACATAACGTTTTTAAATCTACACACCCCACCTGCTCATTTGGTGGCAAATTCCGATTTCCCACTCATCACCTAAACATTCTATTGACAAACTCTTCTACTGACAATAATGAAGCACCTCTCTACTAGGAAGCAAATTCACTCAGCTATGAATGCTATAACTTTAAATTTAGCTTCTGACTCTGATTCTGAATGGGGTTTAGAAAACGCTTAAGCTTATATATCTTTTCAATGATCTATATGAAGAAGAGGATCCCAAAACTGAACCAGCTCTCCCTTCCTTAGAATCACAAAAATTTCTTTCAACTGGCATAAGCTCTGTCATTATGCCAATCACCCTCCAAAATTTTGAAACACAACCCTTTTAATATTTTTTGTACTCTCCAAATTTTCAATTTGTGTGCTTTATTCACTTGGTTTGGTGTTTTTGTTTTTTGCATATTCATTTTTCTTTTGAAATTACGGCAAATGTCTCTTTTTTTGATGTCTCACTAGTTTTCATTCACCAGCTCAACATGAAATTGTATAATTTTTCATTTTTTCTTTTTTTCATTAATACCTCATATCCTTTCCTCCTCTCCTGAAACATCTCTCAAAAAATTTGGGTTTATTTATTTTCTCAGCTAATCTCTCCAGGTAAGTCATTCTATTATTTTTTTTGATTTTTTTTTGCTAACTATAATTTTTTTTTTGGTTTTTTTTCTGCTTTATTTTTCTTTTTTGTATCTAAGTTTTTTTTAAGTGGTTATTTTTGATTTTAATTGTAAAATTAACCTTGTTTTCACTCCTTTTTTTCTTTCCTTTTTTAGCTCCATCACCCTACTCTTGATCTTTCCTTAGAATGGTCATTATCTTCCCTTTCCCCTATTTCACTTTTTTTTGTTCCATGTCATTAAAGCCCATACATTGCACATTCTTTAAGTTTTTTACTTAATTCATGTTCAATTTCCCCCAAATTCCAACATTAATCTTTCTCTCTCTATTTTTCCCACTTTTCAATGAAGGTAAGTTTCATTTCCTTTTTTTCATTCCTATGTGATATCTCTTTCCTTCTATGAAAATTTAATATCCAAATATATTTATGACTCTCATTTTTATAACAGTGGACTTATTAAACTATTCTTCTTCTCATCTCTATTACCACTTTACAAGCTTTTAAAAAATTATGAAAATAAGACTCAGAAATAGGGTAAGGTTTATTTGAATCTGATTTCCTTTTAACCAAAACTGCTCCTGAAGGCTACCTTTCATTTTGTACAACCAGATTTGAATTTGGTTCAGTGTTTCCTGATATATTGTCTTTTAAATTTGAGCCTTTTTTCCTAATTTGAATTTTTATTACTTCATGTTTTTATGTAACAAGTCTGGGTTATGTTAATTTAAATCACATTTCTTTTAACTGAAGATTCTCCTGAGGCCTATCTTTCATTTTCTACAAACAGGTTTGGATTTTGTTCAGTTGTTACTGAGATTTTGACCTTTAAAGTTGAGCCTTTTTTTTGAATTCCACTTAATTTATTTTATGTTTATATATTTCATGATTAGACAATAAAGCCTCTGAAACTCTTATCTGATGATTAACTATGCCTTTTTCTCCCTCCTTTTGGAATTTTCATCATCACTTTTCAAGTTTTTGTGCAATTTTTGAAAATCAGAGTCAGAATTAGGGTTGGGTTTATTCAAATCTACTGTTATTTTATCTGAAGTTCTTTCTGAAGCCTATCTTTCATTTCCAGTAAAAAGATTAGAATTTGGTTCAGTTGTTTCTGAGATATTAAACTTTAGATTTGATCCTTTTTTTCCAAATTTCGCATAATTTATTTCATGTTTTTATATTGCTTAATTAGAGAATAAGGTTTCTGAAACACTTAGCTGATTATTATCTAGGCTTTTATCCCCCAAAGCTTAGGATCACTCAATTATTTCTTGGCCAATCACTTGAAAAAATTATATATTCATGCATTTCAATCTAATAATAAACTGGCCCAGAAAGTTGGACTTCCCAGTTGGACAGATATGTAATGGGTTGAACTCAGTAAAAATTATATCTTTTTTTATAATTTTATCATAAACTTTAGAGGATTCCATAGCCAGAGCCATGTTGACAAAACCAATTCCGATATGCTAACTTTTTGGCTTTTCTGTTATATCAATCATATTAGTGGAAGACCAATCCCTTCACCTGCTAAAATCAAAGGCCATGGACTATACTTTCTGGATCATAATGTATCACAGACTTTGGTTTAGGAAATGTGATTATGGAAGCAATTTGGAATTCTTCAAGATATAATCATCAAACTACTAAGGCACCTTCTGGATTGGAATCTTTCAAAAAGTTTACTCATCTTGGATGTTATTTTCAGATCAATCAAAGTTTGAGAAACTAGGTAATCAAGGGAATGGAAGAAGGGTCAGTGGCTACTAAAACATTAGGGAGGGTGTATAAATACAGTAATTGAAGGATTTCCAAATATTTTTTTTCTTAAATTCTTAATTTACCAGTTATTAAAGATAATCAATCAATATAAATGTTGTGCTATAGGGCCCTTGTGCTGTATAAAGATGTTAATTCAATTATATACTATGAATGAGTTGATAATACCATTCTTGTCATATGTTTTCTTTGACTTTGATCATGAAATCATTAGTGGATAGTATTTGGGATTCCTTTACTTGGTTGATTATCTTTTTTAATTGGTTTACTTAATTAGTTATGAAATAAAATGAAAATTTGCTAATCATTACCCCCTCCCAGAGTAAATCTCAGGGGGGGTATAGCTGAATTTTCAAATAAGATGTGTAAAATTTTTGACTTGAAAAAATTTGGAATGAAATATTAACAAAAAATGTAAAAAAAACTATTCATCAGAAATTTTCATTAAGCAGTCAATTTCTTCAACAGATTTATTTGCTTTAATGCATTCTATCAAGTAAACTTTAAAAAAACATTTGGAATGAAATATGAATGAAAAAAAAAGTAGGAATCCCATATTTCTATTAAGTGTTCAATTTCCTTAACAGATTTATTAGCTTTAACACATTCTATCAAGAAAAAAAATTTTTTTGAACCATCTTCAAGTTGATACTTGAGTTTCATCTGATCCAATAGGAAATTGTACTCAAGAGCCTTCTCCTTTTTCTTCATCTTGAATTTCTTCTCCTCCAAGTCATGTTCCCTATCATTGTAAAGAAACCTCAAATTTTTTCTCTTCCAAGTCTTGTGCACCCTCTTCCCTCTGCAAAGAGAGCTCGAATTTCTTCTCCTCCGAGTCTTGTGTCCTATCATCACTGTGTAAGGAGAGCTCATATTGTTGCTTTTGAAAGTTAAGAGTATCTCTTGTAACTTAAAATTTACCTGGAGTGAAAAGAAATATTAACAAAAGAAAAGAAAAGCTCACTTAATTATTAAGAGGTATACTATCACTTACCAGCATCACATTTCTCCAAAAAATCACCAATGGAAGAAAAAGGGGTTTGCAAAAAACTATCAATGTTTTGTTTTCTTTGACTGTTGAAATTCAAAGTAGTTGATGTTCTTTACTTTTTTTGGAGGTAAAATTTTCCTCTTCATCAATGATGCTAGCTTCAGGCTTGCTTGCTTGACGATCCTTGGTTTGCTCATTAGCTTTTTTAGAAATAAAAAGAAGATATGTAAATAAAACAAATAAAAAAACCGGAAAAGAAATAAAATCTCACTGGAGTGAGATCAGGTTGGTTTATATCACCATAAAAATCTATTGATAAGATATCTTCATTTGTGAAATTTAATTAAGGGGAGGCTTGAGTAGCAGAGGAAAGAAAAATACTTCTTTCAAAATCATGTTCAGAGATATCATCTTCTCAATCCAACATTTTTGCAGGATTAAAATTGGCTTGCTCTCCAAATATGGAATCCATCTCTTTATAGTAAGGACATAATATAAAGTTTAAAATCTATAGATTTGATTCCCTTACCAATATCAAGTTCAGTAATACCAAAACCAGTGAAAGATGAAAAAGCCTTAGCCTTCTTGTATATGGCTTGATAGTGCTTGAAGCATTCAGAAAGTTTTTTAGTTAAAATAGCAATCCTTCCCTTTATCTTATCTCATAATTCATTGTCCATTGGAAAATTTCCATTTACTTTTGATGCAGGAGGCCATCCTCCCTTATTTGCATTCCCAGTACCACAAAAAGAATCAAAATTAGTTTTAGTTTTCAGCCAGTTGATAAGTATGAGATGATCATTTTTTTTTAGTTGAACGGTCTTTGATTTCTCAGCTGAGTGGGGGAAAGAGGGAGTAATGGGATTTGAAGAACAACTGGGGGAATGCTACCTTTGAGAATATCTATGACAAGAAGGCATGTTAAGACATTTGAAGATGAAAAGGAGAGGAAACAACCAGATGAGATGTGGAGGGGTTCTGAGTGGATAGAATGAATAGACAGGATAGGAATGTGTAGCAAGGCAGGAAGCCTGGGATATTCAGAAAGTTTTCCAAGATGTGTTTATGAAAAATTGAGGATAAAAATTTTAGATAGAGGTGAACATTGACATGTAAAAGGTCTAATAAATAATTAATTAGCAAAAATAATTGTTGAAGATAATTGGGGTATAATGATTTTTATCTTCAAATAAATTAATTGTGGATAAGATAAAATTGATACCCCCTATCAGGTTAGTTAGAAAGTTTTATGGGTTTTTAACTTTCTAAATTTTCCCTCCTTTCAGTGGCAGTTGAAAGTCTTGGATGTCCTAAGGATGGACAATACCATTCTTGGCCATGACTTTTTACAGAATTGGAATACCAAAACTATTGGTCATAGGGATTGATCACCCATTTCTCTAAGAATATTTCTGATTCATAAATGCAGGTTAAAAGGGAGTTAAACAACCTGTCTGACCAAGTTCTGCTAGAGGACCCTTTTATGCCAGATGTAATTGCAGCATCTGATCTATCTTTAAATGAGAGCTTGGCTAACCATTCTATCTCAACTAATATACTCGAAGAGGATTTAAATAGCCTCAAATTAATCAATCTTTTCTCTCTAAATAAATTTCTACCCTTAAAAGACTTCTTATAAAATAAAGAGAAAAGCCAATCCAATATTGAATCCATTAAATCAACTCTACCCTAATTATACCATGACTTCATAAATGTTTTTTAAATATTAAAGGCTGAAAATCTACCACCCCATCGACCCTATGATCATAAAATAGAGTTAAAAAGTCCTTTCTAGTATTTTTTGAAGTTCAAATATCATATTCTTTAAGACTAAACTACAGAGAGTGTAGCAAAGGATTTCATTTAAGCCAGTAAATCTCCAACAGGCTCTCCAGTTATTTTTAAGAAAAAGGATGAAAGTCTTAGGTTATTTTTCGATTATAGAAAAATCAAAACAGTGACTAAGAAGAATGCTTATCAATTGGAAGAAAGAGAACTTTTACATATTTTAAGTACTCTCTACTAATATTGAAACAGGTGAAGAGAAAGCTGAAGCTGCTGAAGTGTTGCACTAACCTAAGTGAGGAGTAAGTTATGTGAGTCCTCCAGATACAATGTAGATGATGATCTAGTGTGCTGACCTTTTACAGAGCATAATTAATCTCTACTAATGTTGAAACACATGAAGAGAAAGCTGAAGCTGCTGAAATGTTGCGCTAACCTAAGTAAGGAGTAAGTTATGTGAGTTCTCCGGATACAATGTAGATGATGATCTAGTGTTCTGACCTTTTACAGAGCCTAAGTACTCTTTACTAATATTGAAACACGTGGAGAGAAAGCTGAAGCTTCTTAAGTGTTGCGCTAAACTACTCAAATCAAGTGTGGATATAGAAGTAATTTAGTAATTGTACAAAGAGACAAAAGATGATTTAACAGACTATAATGAAGGATTGTATATATTATGTGGTCTACTGTATTGTACATTACTATGAATGTTAATTAGTGGGATCAACACAAGTTAAAGGATCATCCACAAATTTTAATAGCTAGTATCAAGTGACAAAAATTAAAGAAATATGAAATTTTCTAAACTAACTACTTTGAGATTTAGTAACTGAGAGCAAGCAATGAAAGTAAAGAAATATAAAATTATCTAAACTGAATATTTGAAATATTCTTATACTCCCCCTCATTACTTGGTTGAAGTGTTTTTAGACATCTGTTAAGACCTAAATAAGACCTAAATTTTTCAAATTTTCCTCAGTCCAATGTTTTGGTCATGATGTCGGCAATCATGTCATTTGTAGGGCAGAATTTTAGGTTGAGTTCTCTGTCAAGGACTTTCTCACAAACCCAATTGAAGTGTACCTCTATGAGTTTCATTTGTTTGTGAGAAATGGGATTTTTCAATAAGGAAATTTCACCCTGATTGTCTCTATATAGAAGTGTACCTTTATTTTTTTAATATCCTAGTTTATGTAGTATTTTTTGTAGCCAAACTCCTTCAAGTCCTGCATTAAGATATCCCTTGTACTCTGACTCAGTTGCTGATTTTGAGACTGTGTTTTGTTTTCTGCTCTTCCAAGATATTGCACCTCCACCAAGCATAAAGATGTAGCCATTTGCTGATCTTCTAGTCAATGTACATCCTGCCCAGTTTGAGTCACTTTAGCCTGTGGGATTTTGTGGTTTTTCAAAGTGCTGTGGAGTGACAATTTCTTTACAATTTTTCAAGTAAGTAATTCCACCTTTGAGATACCAAAGTATTCTAAGTGAAACTTGCCAATGAAAGAGATTAGGTTTGATGAGAAACTAAGAGATATAATTGATGGCATAGGTGATATCTGGACAAGTGCATTGTGATATATATCCTAGGCTACCAATGATACTTCTGTAATAATTACCTGTTTCAAGGAAGTTTTAATGTTGTTTGTCATCAGATGGAAGTAGTTGTATGCTGGATTGCATAGGAGTTGGGTTACTTTTGCAGTTGGTCATTCCATATGTGTTGACTTTGATGAAGTTGTATGGTTGAGGAGTCAAGTTGGGTGATCTGGATTCCAAGTAGATAGTTGACTTTTGTGAAGTCATGTACCTTGAAGTCTTGAGATATTTAATTATAGAATTTATGAGCTCCATGACCATTGATAGCCATGTCATTTACCCAAATGAATATGTAGAGGTAGTTATTGTCACTGTCTTTCCTGATGAACAGACACAGGTCACTACTACTAGTTTTGAATTTGTGCTTCAGAAAACATCGAGATACTTCTTGATAACATGCCCAAGGTGCTTTCTTGAGTCTGTATAAGGCTTGTTTAGTTTTGAGTATAAGTTTTCCACTGTTGATGTCATCAATAGTTGTTTGGCAGTTAAGATTTGCATGTTCCAACCATTCAGTGAAGCCTTCTGTTGGTGAGATATTTATGTCTTTTTCAAGAGAGCTATTGAGAAAAGCTATTTTTACGTCTAGTTGATGTATAGGTAAAGATTCAATGGCAGCTATGGCAAATATTGTTTGTAGTGTAGCTATTCAACCTGTTGGAGAAATTGTTTCATTAAAGTCTATACCATGTTTTTGAAGATAACCTTCTATGACCAGTCAAGCCTTGAATTTTTTTAAGGTGCCATTTTAATCATACTTAGTTATGAATATCCAATGTGTGGGCAGTGTCTTTTGATTTTTATTTGCTACGGTGCACCACACGTGATTTTCATCAAGTGAATAAAATTCTTAGTTAATGGTGCCAATTCAATTTGAATTTTGACTTCCACTCATTTCCTTTTTGAAGTTTTCCAGGTCAATTATTTGTCTATTGAAAAAGTTAATAAGAGCATGATGCTCCCCTTCAAGGTCCCAGAATAAGTTCCTCGTGTGTGATCTGAGGGTAGGTCCTTGTCTTTCACTTTCTTTATTTTTTTCTTCAGGTGGTGGTCCTAGTCTAAGAATTAGGCATCTAGTTGGGTTCTCAGGTGAAACTTTGGGTTGGGATTCAACTGCGTCAAATAATTCATCTTCTTCATGATTTTGAATTACACTTTCAGTGTTCATTGTTCGAATATTTAGGATAGTGAAGGATTCCATCAGACTTGATTTGTCTTTCATCGGGAATACTTCCTCCTTGAACACCACATTGTGAGTAAAGAAGATTTCTTTCATTTCTATGTTCATTAATTTTGTAGTTTTTGTTACCTTCAGAATATCCCAATGGTATGCATCTGATGCCTGTTGGACTGAATTTGTTCTTTTGTAGTTGTTTTGAGATATTTTCTATGGATAGACACCCAAAAAGATGAAGATGGTCAATTTTTGGTTTCTAACCAGTAATTGATTCATGTGGAGACTTCATTTTTGATGCTTTTCTGACAGTTATGTTTTTTAAAGATACTACTGTGGTTACAGCTTCCCCCCAGTATTTTAACGGAAGACCAGATTAAAATAGTAAGGCTTGTGCTTTTTCAGTGGTTTTCCATTTTCCTTTTTCACTTATTGGGTTTTGCTCTGGTTTATATGGTGCAGTGACTTGGTGTGTTATACCATTTTCTTTTAGGAATCTTTCAAATTCATTTGAGCAGTATTCTCCACCACTATCTGTTACCAGAGTTTTGATTTTTGTTTTGCACAGGTTTTCAAATTTATTTTTAAACTCAATTAATTTACCCAATTCTTTGTCTTTGGTTTTAAGGAGATAAATTTCTCTTGTTGAGGTGAGTCTGTCCTTAATTTTGATATAGTATTCATATCCTGAGTTTGACAGTGACAATATTTGTCCACTTAGATCTGAATGAATGACTTCAAGTGGTTTTGATGGTGTCGGGAAGTAACCTTTTAATGGCAATTTTTTTGCTTTTGTCATCTCATAAATCTCACAGAACAAATTTCATCAGAGAGTGTTTAATCTACTGAAGCTTTAACATAACTGGAGTTCAAATGTCCAAGACAATTATGCCATGTTCTGAGGGAACTGATAAATGCTGAATCTTCTCTTTTTAGAATACCTCTCATTTTATAAAGGTTATTTTCTACATCACAATGAAATTTGGGTTTTTTGTTGCTGATGATGCAGTGTTCCGGATTTTTAACGTAGGTAATTTGATAGTTATTCCTCCAGAAATCATTTTTAGATATAAAGTCATACGTTAAATTAGGTACATGAAGTGCTGATAGAATAATAGAGTGATTCCCTTCCACCAGTTTCACTTTTCCTTCCCCAACACACTTATTGTTCTTATTCCCCATAATTATGTCAAAATCAGTAACTCGGTATGAAATGAAATGCTTTTGATCTCTAATCATTGATGAAGTGGCTCCTGAGTCAAGAGTTGGCTTTAGATTTTGATGGTTTTTTATCATAGAGGTGAGTACATACTGATTTTGGGCTATCATTGTGCTTTCTCCATTTTTGTTTTTATTTGACATCTTGAGTTTCCATTGATTGCTGAGTTCTACCCAGCTTGTTTTGCCAACTTTTTCCCAACATTCTGATTCAAGATGGCCAAGTTTGTTGCAGTAAGAGAATTTTTTTGTAGTTTCTTTGACTTTGACAAGTCAGCTTTAGTGTCGTTAGCAACAAGTTCTTCACTCTTTGATTCTTTGGACTTGTTGTGTTTGATTTTTTGAACTTGCTCAATTTTCTGGAACTGATAGTACATTTTTCATTTTCACTTTTCTGGAAGATAGTATATTTTGAGCATTAGGTTGATATTTTTACGGTAGTTTCATTATTATTTTAGTTGCTACCATGTTGCCTTTGTAATTAATTTTGGTTTTTGTATGATTTTTAAGTACTTTTTTTATATCTTAAACAAAGTTTTTAAGGTCAGTCCTGAAAATTAACTCATTTAGGCTTTAAAGTGCAGCAGATTTATTGAATTTATTTATCTCAGCATTATTCTCTTTCATTTTTATCCAAGTTTTATAAGGGTTTCCTTTCAGTTCAGGATTATACCAGATGAACATTGTGTTATTGTGATCAAGATGGTGTAGGATCTGTGATTAAGCTCTCATGTTGGTTTTCTGTTTTTTCTTAATTTCATTTGCACCAGAATTTGTGACTATGGTGCCATCTTCTTTTTTGGTAGTAGTCACTACGCAATATAAGGGATGGACTTTCTAGCAAGTCCCCAACCTGAACTCAGACAGAGTTCAGATGGAACTCAGACTGAACTCATACTGAACTCTACTTGAAGACCTACCTAAAGCTGTTCTTCTGACTGGTGTTCATCCCTGATTGTATGGCTCCTTTGTCAATAGCTCAATGTGTTTTCAATCTGTGGTGAATTTGAGTCCAAGGTTGTGGACTTGCTAACAAGTCCGCTCCCTGTATTTCACAGTGAGTGATTATGAATTCAGTTTCAGTCGCTTCCCATAGGTCATTCTCAAACAGGATACTTTCCATGTGAGCCACCCAGGAGACATATTTATTGTCTCTAATAATTCAGTCATTCCAAGCTTCAAGTGCATTCACAAGATCACAGATTTTATAGTTTTCCATGTTGTGATTGAGTGGTACTGATAATTAATCAGAAGATAGAGAACTTTTACAGAGCGTAAGTACTCTCTACTATTATTGAAACACGTGGAGAGAAAGCTGAAGCTGCTGAAGTGTTGTGCTACCCTAAGTGAGGAGTAAGTTATGTGAGTCCTCTGGATACAATGTAGATGATGATCTAGTGTGCTGACCTTTTACAGAGCGTAAGTACTGACTACTAATATTGAAACATGTAGAGAGAAAGCTGAAGCTGCTGAAGTGTTTCCCTAACCTACTCAAATCAAGTGTGGACATAGAAGTTACTTAGTAATTGTACAAAGAGACAGAAGATGATTTAACAGACTGTAATGAAGGATTGTTTATATTATGTGGTCTACTGTATTGTATGTTACTATGAATTTTAATTAGTGGAATCAACACAAGTTACAGGATCATCCACAACTTTTAATAGCAAGGATCAAGTGACAAAAACTAAAGAAATATGAAATTTTCTAAACTAAATACTTTGATATTTAGTAACTGAGAGCAAGAAATGAAAATAAAGAAATATGAAATTATCTAAACTAACTATTTGAAATATTCTAATATTATCCAGTTCCTCCTATTTCACTACTTCTTACATTGTTTAATGGTGCTAATTTCATTTCTAAAATTAAGCTCAGAGGTGCTTACTATCTTATACATATTTTGGAAGGTCATGAACCTTCAACTGAAATTCAAACCAGGTTTGGTAGTTTTGAATATTTAGTAATGCCCTTTGTATTATGTAACACACCATAATCTTTTCAAAATTTTGTCAATGATATCTTCCAAGATATCCTAGAACAGTTTGTGGTTGTCTATCTAGGTGACATTTTAATCTTCTTGAAGACCTTTGAAGAAATATCAAACATGTCAAAATGCTTCTTATTCAACTTTGAGAACAAGGTCTCTATTCCAAGCACACTAAATGCAAATTCCACCTAAAATCTTTTGACTTTTTGGCTTTTACATTTTCCACTTATGGTTTAGTCATGGATGATAAAAAGGTTCAAAAAGTTCTGGAATGGCCTGAGCCAACAACTCTAAAATCCTTACAGGGGTTTTTAGGTTTTGTGAATTTCAATCAAAGATTTATAAAAGATTACCTTAAAACTATAACAAATCTTTCTTCTCTTCTTAAAAAAGATACTCCCTGTCTTTTCACAGAAATGGAACAAAAAGAAGTTGAAGAAGAGAAAACTGTGTTCACCACAGCTCCAATTATTTGACATTTTAATCCTACAGCCTTTAAAATAGTCAAGACAGATGCTAGCAATTATTCTATAGAAGAGGTAATATCCTAATTAAATCCTGAAACCAAATTTTTTCATCCTGTTGCATTTGAATCACACAAACTTATTGCAGCAGAATTAAATTGTGAAATTCATGATAAAGAATGATTATCTATTATTCATTTTCTTAAAAAATGGTGTTCTTTTAAAATCCTAACTTATCATTATGCTTTGAAATACTTCACGTCTTCCAAAGTACTAACTAGACATCAGGATAGGCGGGCTTAGTACTTATATGAATTTTATTTTACTATTACCTACCTCCCAGGAAAAAATTTTATGCTTCCAGATATTTTATCATGTTGGGATGAAATTTATCTTCAGCGGTGTGAATTCCAAATAAGGGTAGGCCTTATGGTTTCAATTTTCATGGATTAGGTTATTTTCTGGGTTTTAGACTATTTTGGGTTTATGATGTCTATATAGATATTTTTATCAAAAAGAAAGGGTTATTTTTTAAAAATAAAACTCAATAAGATTTATTTATTATTGGAAAATGTGTTCACCTTTGAATTATAATTAATTATAATGCAGGAATGTGGTTTTTATGGATTTGGAAATGGTCTTATTGGATTTTTGGGGTGATTCTCAATTTTTTTGGGTATTTTCTGGGGCTCTCTTGGGTTTATTTTTGGAAGATTAGAAGCTATTTTCTGGATTATCAGGATTGATATTTGGAAGTTTGGAAGGTAATTATTATCATTGGATATCCCAGATTTTTCTTTATATTCTAAGTCTTGATGGTATTTTATCATAATTTACTGTTTTCTTAGTGTTTTAGTTGATTTAGTGTTTTTTTAGTATTATTGGTCAATGTGGTGTGCTCATGAAATGGCCTCAGAGCTCTGGTGATCTGGTGCACTCCAGTTTGCTCTGGTTATTTTCCAGTGCAAAAGAAAAGTGTACTGGAAAAATTTGGTCACTGTGGCAAAATTTGGTTATTAAATTGATTATGCTACTAGATCATTGAATTATTGTAGAGTATATGCATGTACAGTATTTTTAAGAAGGTCAGGAAGAGGAGAATTTCTTAGTCCTTTTAATATTTTTGACATATTAATTTCGAGTATAAGGGTCTTTTATATAATTTATCAATATTTATCAAATTTAACAATGTTTAACATAACACAATATTAACTTATACTAATATCAACATATAGGGTACCATTTGATATCTCTCATCCTGGGTGACTCAAATTTATCACTTTCTTTATAAAATTCATAAAATATAAAAACATCTAAATCACTTTCTTTTAAAATATCAATTCTCTGGTGTAACTTATTGTTGCATTTCTGTTTTATTTTATTTCAGACAGGTCCTTATCATCCCAAATTCAACAACTATAAAACAGTCAACAAGTCTTTTTTAAATTAAGTAGACATTATAGCTTAGTTAATTGTGAACTCTCTATTTACCCAAAGGGATAAGGTTTTTTTGGTTTATCTAACTTTCTTTGATTCTTCTTACAGAAAGGCAACTGTAAGAGTCTTTCTACATTGGCAGTGCCCAACATGGGGTTCAAATTCTATAGCTTTTGAACAAACTTACTTGATATCTGTACTATCTTAGCCTGGAAGAGGCTTATCTAAAGAACCCTTATATTCTTATAATGGTTTAATCTTATGTTTTTGGGATGTCTTTTACTATTGTATCTGGTGTTTTGTCTGCTGGTGTACCTATTAGGGAATCAGTAAGTATTGTATCTTGGGATGGGTCCAAGTTTACTGGTGAAGATTTGGATGGATTTTTATTTAGGCATGAACCTGATGCTGGATTGGATAAAGCTTTACATTTAGATATGGTGAAGCAGATTAGGTTTTTTATGGGTGGAAGAGAAGTGGAAGAAGAGGTTATCAAGATGGATGGCTACAAAGATCAAAATTGGGAGAAGCTAAAGGTGGAGATGATTATGAGGTGTTCAATGCTTTATTCATTAAAGTATCTCATGAATATTTCCAGGAGATTTGAATTTAAAGGTGGTGTCAGCTCTATTAGTCAGTATTATCAGTTTATTGTCAAATTTCAGGTGGTTATGAAATATCTGTTGTATTGTGGTATTATATATCATGAAGATGAAGTAAAGTATAATTTTTTGAATACTATGGGGGATAAGGTTAAAGTGGTTTTTTGGGATCTTCTTTTAAATGCTAATTTAATGAAGACAAGTAGAACTAGAGAAAGTAGGATTCCAACTATGAAGTTGGTAATGAAGGCTGTTTTGGATTATCTAGATTCCCTGACTGATACTGAATTGGACCCTGCAGGAGATGCTTTGATGGGTTGAGAGGTAAATGATGATGGTGAAGATGTAGTTAATGTTGAAATTCTGGATTTAGCTATTCCTGAAGATTTTGGCCAGCCTGAAGATATTGTTTTGGATGAAAATTTTGTTGGGAAAGAAGAGGTTACTGAAGATGAAAATATTTCTGTCACTAATGAAGAATTTTTGGATTTTGAGGAATATATGGTGCTGGTTCATTTTGAGGATTATTCAGAGGATACTTTCTCATTAGTTTTACCATCAGGAGGAGAAACTAACTTCAATGAAGAGGTGGATTATTATGATGGATTCGGAATATATATAGAGGATTTGTTTAAATCTCAGGAAGAGATTTTAAAGGTGGATAATGCTTTCCCTGAACTAATGAAGAGTGTAGAGGCATTGGATAATAGGGTGCATGAATTGGATGCACTCATATCTTGGAAAAAGGTGGTTTATTTTTTATGTCCTTTGGAGGACAAATTATGGTGATTTATTTTTGTGATTATTGGAATAGATGAAAATTCCCTTGGGGCAAATTTTCGGGTTTCTACCAAGTGATATCAAGAATATAATTTCTCTGAAATGAGGATTAACTACTCAAAACTGTATGAAGTTTTTTACTGTCTCTTCTATTATTTTCTTTAGATTCCGTTTGCCTTCTATGTTTTTTTATTTCTGTCTTCCTCTTGCAAGATTATAAAATGCATTTCAAAAAGTTGACATCAAGAGAAAAAAATTCTCAGAATAATCAAATAAAACATCAATAAAAAAAATTATATAAATTTACTCTATTTGACCTCCAGCAAGAGGCTAAACTGTGCTGTCAAAATTAAAAACAACTAAAAAATCTCTGGATTATTAAAAATCAAGATAAATTTTTTTTCAATATTCTCAACACACCCTTTTTTTTCACCTCCAGCAAGAGGCTAAATTGCACCATCAAAATCAAAATCAACTAAAAATTTCTGGATAATTAAAAATCAAAGAAAAATTATTTTTGAAGATTATCAAAACTCTCTTATTTTTTACTCCTCCAGAAAGAGAAGTTAAACAGAAAAAAAAATTAATTAATGAAAATTATTGGGATGACCCTTATGAAGATGACAACTATCTCCCCCATGAGGATAAACTGGCTGATTTTAATATATATTTTGTTGAATATTCTGTTTCTTTTCTCCACCAAGAGGATAAACTGCATGAACTTATGTCTATTAACAAAGATAATGAAGACAGATCTCCTCCAAGAGGTTAGACTGGCTAGTTTGGATTTTGATCTAGATCTTTATGATCAATATGGGTTAATGTGTTGGGAGAGTAGGGAAAGTTTTAATATTTTATGTTTTGGTGGCTTGAAAATGGATGGCTGGATGTTTAATATTTATGGAGCCAAGGGTGTTGGTTATTTCAGATTCAGCAAGAAGATTAAGGCTCAAACTATTTTTCTGATTCTTTTTAGTAATTTTGGGGAAAGAGAAGCTCCTTTCAATGTTTATTAAGTGGATTTCATGGATGAAACTTGGGATCAGATTGGACTTTTTTTGATTTTGGTAAAAAAAAATTTATCTCTGGAAAGGCCAAAAGATTGTGATGATGATAATTAGGTGACTCTCGAAGAAGGGAACCATATTTTTTATTTGAATGGAAGAAGAATGTCAAAAAGAAGACATAAAAATCTGAAAAATTATTTCTCCAAAGAAAAGTCAAGAATTAACTTTTTTTTAAAAAAAAATGAAAAATTTGCAAAAGGTTCTTGTGAATGAAGAATTCTTTCGGTCTGAAAGTTATGATGTTTTTTTCTGGAAGATTAAATTTAACTTGCCAGATGGGGCTTCAGGCTCTTTAGTTGTTTTTATTTTTTGGTAAAATTGGAAGGTTATGCTGTTTTCTGAAGAAGAGGGTATTGTCTTGTCAAATAAAGTGTTTATACTATAGGGGAACTAGATGTGCTTAAGTCTGACTCTGAAATGAGCATAAACTACCTACAATCTTTTATGAATATTTCCTCCAAAATGAGGATAAACTACTTTACTATTTCATAAAGAAAATTTACTCCGCAAGAGAGTATAAATTAAAACCATCATTAAAATTATTGATCATTAAATTTAAATATTTCAAATTTTATGGTGAAGAATTATGTTTGAATGTAATTATTTTTGGTAGAAGTGTTCACAGGGGAACCAACTAGATTTCATGCTGGAAGGTTTGGGGGTAATTGATGGGCTGGCTTCTCTATACACAATTACCCCACAATGTTTTTTACCATAGTTTTCCTATTTCTAATTGAATTCTGGCTTTGTTTTTGTTATATAGGAAGTCCACTAAGACTATAAACTGGATCAGCACAATTTCAAACAATTCTGCTCATTTGAAGCCATATTCAAGGATTTTTTTTATATTTTATTTTATTATTGATTTATGAAATTTTATTTTGAATTTTCTTAGTTAGAATTTTATTTTATTTTCATTTTAAAATTATTAAAATAAATTTTTTTCAGAGATAATGATCACTGGTGGTCTCCAATCATTTTTACAAATTAGAGGGAGCCCACCCAGTGATAATTTCTATTTTTGTTATCATGTTTTTTTTCAAATGTTTCAAAAATCATTTATGTTTATTTTCCATTTTTTTTTTCTTGTGTGTCCCACATCAAGGCTCACTTGGATGTGGTTATGATTTCAGGGGTATGGCTCATCAAATGGCTGGGGGGAATCTTTATAAATTTAATTTTACTTTTCAAATTTAAGGAAATCTTTTTTATTAAATTTTTAAATCTTAGAAAATCTTTTAAATTTTATAATTTCATTTAAAATCATTCATTGTAAGTTTAATTTTTTCAATTTTAAATGTTAAATATATCAAATCATTTAAACATCAAAGAAAAAGAAAAGAAAACAAAAAACAAAAAACAAAAAACAAAAAACAAAAAACAAAAAACAAAAAACAAAAAACAAAAAACAAAAAACAAAAAACAAAAAACAAAAAACAAAAAACAAAAAACAAAAAACAAAAAACAAAAAACAAAAAACAAAAAACAAAAAACAAAAAACAAAAAACAAAAAACAAAAAACAAAAACAAAAAACAAAAAACAAAAAACAAAAAACAAAAAACAAAAAACAAAAAACAAAAAACAAAAAACAAAAAACAAAAAACAAAAAACAAAAAACAAAAAACAAAAAACAAAAAACAAAAAACAAAAAACAAAAAACAAAAAACAAAAAACAAAAAACAAAAAACAAAAAACAAAAAACAAAAAACAAAAAACAAAAAACAAAAAACAAAAAACAAAAAACAAAAAACAAAAAACAAAAAACAAAAAACAAAAAACAAAAAACAAAAAACAAAAAACAAAAAACAAAAAACAAAAAACAAAAAACAAAAAACAAAAAACAAAAAACAAAAAACAAAAAACAAAAAACAAAAAACAAAAAAAACAAAAAAAACAAAAACAAAAACAAACAAACAAATTATTAATTTAAATTATTAAAACTAAAGAATTTATAGAATATAAAATTAAATTTTCTTTTTCTCTATTTTATTTTATTTTAATTATTTCATTTCCTTTATTATATTTAAGATAGAAGATGGGTTTACCAATGTTCAATGAATGCTGGATTTTATGTCAAGATATAATTTTTAGACCTCCAAGACTTTAAGCTGGCTGTTTTTCAATATTTCCTTCAAGATATTTTAACTAATGAATTTAAATATTATTTCTGAAAGAATTTTTTTTATTTATCCATCAAGAAATCAAACTTACATTGTTTCACTACTGTTAGTCCTTCAAGACTTTAAACTGACTTTTCATTCATTTCTGTTAGTCCTCCAAGACTTTAAACTGTTTGTTTTTCAAGATTTCTTCAAGATTTTTATGTACTGCTACTTTAGAACTGTTAGTCCTCTAAGATTCTAAACTTTCTGGATTTCAAGATTTTTTCAAGACCCTAATTTATTCCTAATTTGTATCTGTTACTCCCCCAAGACTTTAAACTGGCTGGTTTTCAAGATATTGTCAAGATCTTAAGCTTATGCTTTTTTAGGATCTGCTAGTCCTTCAAGACTTTAAACTGAAAAATTATGAAGACTTTTTTTGGTTTTATATGGGATCTGTTAGTCCATCAATACTTAAAACTGAATATTTAAAAAAAATTTCAGGAATTACAGTTAATCATTCTTTGGTCCTCTAAGACCTTAAACTAGAAAGTTATGTTTTTAATAAAAGTTGTTTTGGAAATGTTGTAATGGAAAGATGGAAGGTGCCTCAGAAACCTAGATTGGACTATTAATTCCATGGATGCTATTGGTGTTGGATTTTTTTAGGGTGAAGGATGTGTTGGAATTGGTCCACCATGACCTTGATCTGGAAATTAAATCATTTTTCAAATAATTTTAATGAAATACTTACAAAAGCTTGGTCCACCATGACCTTAAACTGGCAATTCAATCATTTTTTGGACAATTTTAATGAAAGATTTACAAAATCTTGTTCCCCCATGACCTTTAAACTGGAGTATTCCATGCAAACTTAATTCATATATTTAACTTATCACTGGGCCACCAAGACATTAAACTGAAAATTCAATCATTTTAAACTAGGAAACTCAATTAAATCATCAAATTTATCACTGGCCACTAAGACTCTTAACTGGTTACTCAGTCTTATGGATATATCAGTCATCTTTGAATTTTTGAATATGCTAAACTTTAGGAAGGAAAAGGACCCCATTTTTTTAGATGGAATGATGTTAGATGTATATTTATAACAGGATTGAATGATAGAATTTATGGTGCAAGAAATTGTCTGGATAAAAGATGGTAAGTTTGTAAAATTATGATTTATAAAATTTTGGAGTGAATTTAAAAGGTTGAAAATTTATTTGAATGTTGCGATGCTGAATCATAGAAGAAAGATAGGATTTGGACTTAGTGGGTCTCTTTGGTAGACTATTTAAGCAGAATCTTGGAGCACCTTATGGCAAGAATGGAATCAGAGTATTCCACTCAGGGGAAGGCCCAATGAAAATGGAATCAAATATTTTTGTCTCATTAGGGAGGCCCTCTCTCACATACTTTGAAAACAATGGAGACTGGTGGAGGAGAGTCTGAAGGGACTCAAACCTTGCTCTCAGTAGTGGAATTATCACAAGGAAAATGCAGTTTATTAAAAGTTTATTTCAAATATGACAATTAAAAGAGGATTAAAAAGAATTAAATTGACCAGACAAAAACATTTATCAGCACCAAAAAGATTAAAGTATTGAATTTTAAAGAAGAAAAGATAATCAAAATAACATATCTCTATGAAATATTTCAGACTTCAATTTATCCAAAGCACTATAAAGAATTGAAAGAAAGATTAAATTTATTTTTAAAGAAGATAATGAAAATATATTGATCTATTATTAAGATTATTGTTTTTGGGAGAATGGGGACATTCTCTATTGGAAGGAAGATGTGGCATTCCAAATAAGAGTAGTCCTTATGGTGTCAATTTTTATGGATTATTTTATTTCCTGGGTTTTAGACTATTTTGGATTTATGGGGTCAATATAGATATTTTTCTCAAAAATAAAGGGTTATTTTTTAAAAAAAAACTCAATAAGATTTATTTATTATTGGAAAATTTATTCACTTTTGAATGATTTTTAATTTTAATGCAAGAATATGGTTTTTATGGATTTAGAAATGGTCTTATTGTATTTTTGGGGTGATTCTCTATTTTTTGGGGTATTTTCTGGGGCTCTCTTTGGTTTATTTTTCAAAGATTAGAAGTTATTTTCTGTATTATCAGGAAGGATTTTTGGAATTTTGTAAGGTGATTATTATCATTGGATATCCCAGATTTTTCTCTATCTTTTAAGCCTTTATGGTATTTTATCATAATTTACTGTTTTCTTAGTGTTTTAGTTGATTTAGTGTTTTTTTAGTATTATTGGTGGATGTGGTTTGCTCATGGAATGGCCTCAGAGCTTCAGTGCTCCGGTGCACTCCAGTTTTCTCTGGTGATTTTCCAGTGCAAAAGCAAAGTGTACTGGAAAAATTCTGTCACTTTGACAAAATTTGGTTATTAAATTGATCATGCTACTAGATCATTGAATTATTGTAGACTATATGAATATAGGGTATTTTTAAGAAGGTTAGTAAGAGGAGAATCATAGGAGAAGGAGAAAGGCTTAGTCCTTTACATATTTTTGACATGTTAATTTTGAGTATAAGGGTCTTTTATATATTTTAACAATATTTAACATAAAACAATATTAAATTATACTAATATCAGCATATAAGGTACCATTGGATAGATCTCATCCTGGGTGACTCAAATTTATTGCTTTCTTTATAAAATTCATAAAATATAAAAATATTTAAATCACTTTCTTTTAAAATATCATTTCTCTGGTGTAACTTATTGTTGCGTTTCTGTTTTATTTTATTTTGAACAGGTCCTTATCATCTCAAATTCATTAACTATAAGTCAGTCAACAAGTCTTCTTTATATCAACTAGACATTATAGCTTAGTTAATTGTAAACTCTTTATTTACTTTAAGGGACAGGGCTTACTTAGGTTTATCCAACTCCCTTGGATTCTGCTTACAGCAAGGTGACTGTAAGAGTCTTTCTAAAGAAGTGGGAGGCATTAGCTGACCAAGTTCCAGAAAATTTAATGTCAATTTCCAACAAATAAGTTTTAAAAACTCATCAGCTTAATTTTATGACAACAAAATCAATTAACAATCCACTATCAAACATTCAAGAAGCTCAGTCAAAGGACAATTATTGTTTGGGAATGTAAGACAAAATATTTTTGAAGCAGGTGGCCAAGAGATTCAGTATAGAATCAGGTCTGTTAGTCTTTGATGGCAGAGTAGTAATAAAAACCAATAAGATACAAAATTATCTATTTTTAATAGTAGACATGATTCTCCATTAGTTGGTCATTTTGGTGTTGATAAAACTTACCAGTTAATAGTGAGGGATTTCTTCTGGCTGGGAATGACCAGGGAAATTAAGGCCTATATTAAAGCCTGTTATGAATGTAATAGTAACAAGGTACCTTTACACAGGAAGTATGAGTTGCTTCAACCACTTCTGATTCCCTCCAAACCATGGGAATCAATTTCAATGGATTTCATATCTCAAATACCTCCATCAGATAACTTTTATTCTATATTATTCATAGTTGATAGATTCTCTAAAATTTCTATTTTATTGATACTAATACTAGTGCAACTGTAGAAGAATTAGTTAAATTATTTCTAGAATTTGTATTTTCTAAACATGGCTAACCTACTGATATAATTTCAGGCAGGATCCCTGTTTGTTTCTACTTTCTGGAATTAAATTTTTCAACAATTAAATATTAAAAGGAAATTTTTTACAACCTATCATCCTGAAACAGATGGGAAAGCCAAAATAGTCAACCAAATACTCAAGCAATATCTTTTAATCTATGTTAATTACCAACAAGACAATTAGACCACATGGTTTCCATTGGCCAAATTTACTTGTAAAAACTTAACACATTCTTGGACAAAACAATCTCCTTTAAAAACAAGCTATGGAAAAAATCTTTGATTCAATCCAATTCATATAGGAATTAATCATCCTGCTGAACATTATCTTCAAACAATTTCATTACTTCAAGGCAAACTTTAATCTAACCTTGAGGTGGAAAATCTAAGTTATAAGGAACAAGCCAACAAACATCAACAATCTGCTCCACTTTTTAAACCATGCAATAAAGTATGGCTCAACTCTAAAAACATTCAAACAACTCACCCATTGAAGAAACTATCTTAAAAGTGCTTGTGCCCATATGAAATTGATGCTGAAGTCTCTAAAAATGCATTTCAACTCAATTCAACTATAAAATGGCAATCAATTCATCATGTTTTTCACATATATCTTCTAGAAATTTCTTGAGCAATATACTGGGGCAAGAAAAAACCCCCTCTGGAACTGGTCAAAGTAGAAGATCATCTAGAGTGGGAAGTAAGTCAGATTCTTGATTCAAGAAGGCACAAGGGGAAGCTTCAATACCTTGTGGAATGGGAAGGCTACCTCAATTAATTGAATAAACATCTTGGGAAACAGCCATTAATATTTCAAATGCTCTTGAGCTTCTAAAATCTTTTCATTTAAAATATCCCAAAAACCTAAAGCTTAAACTCAATTTTCTTTCTTTAAAATTTTTCTTCATTATTTTTTAACACCAATTTTAAATTTTCTTATGTTTTTTCTCTTTTCATTTCTTTTTTCTAAAACCCTAAATAATTAAAACAAACTAAAATTAAAATCAACATAAATTAAAGTTAAATAAAAATTAAAATCAACATAAATAAAAATAAAAATAAAATAAAATAATCTCTTAAAAAAATAAAATGAAATAAAAATAAAAGAAATAGATAAAAATAAATTAATTAAAACACAAATCCAAATTTTTCTTTTTCTTAATTTTATCACACTAAGTTCTGTTTTCATTTCTTTTCAATCTTCTTTATTTCTTTTACAGATCTAACCAAACCCCAATTCAATCCCTTATTTCTGCCACTTCAATTCAAATTAAAAAATTTCTTTTCTTGTGTTTTCTTTTTCTTCTATCTAAACAATTCATAAACCTTCAATATCTTCACAAAACAACTCAAAACATCTTATGCCTCAATTATCTACAAACCAGAAATCTTTTTCTTTTTTTCATTATTTTTTTCACTAAAATTTTTTATTTCTAAAAATGCATTTTTCTTTTAAAACTTTTCTCTAAAACAACCTTTTTTTGTTTTCTCTTCTTTTTATCAGAACTACCAAAGTTAAAATGAAATCTTTTGAAATAAAATAAATTCAAATAAAAAACCTAAATAATGTAAACTAAATTTATATTCTCTCTTAATCTCAATTTTTTCTTTTAAATAAATAGATTTTCAATAAAATAAACAACAAAATAAATTTAACAAATATTTGCCTCAAAACTATATACATTTTTTTCCTTTTCCCTTTTTTCTACTTCAATATTCTTTCTTCTATTTTTATTTGAATCAAATCCTTCATTTTCACAATCACCTTTTGAATCACCTTTATACCCTTTTCAATTACTTCCTCTTCCCCAGCTGGCACCACTTCTCCACTGTCCAGAAACTCCTTGAATACATCATAAGAAGCCACATCAACAATCCCATCAATTTCATCACAAAGGTTTTAGATTAAAGTGGTTCAATGAGCCTGACCAGTCTTCATGGACCACACCTAATCCAACTCAATCTCTCCAGTTAAATTATTTACAACAGGTTCAGGAAATCCAATCCTTGGAAGACTAGCTTCAATTGGTTGCTCAACTTCTGGTCAAGATTTGACAACGGGATTTACTTCTGTTTTGACTGGAAACTCTTCAATCATTGTTGCCTTCTAAAACAAAGAACCAGTTATCTACTAAATCAAAACAATTTAAAATTAAAAAAAACACTTACTTCAAACTCAGGATCTACTTCGATGAACAAAGGAGGCTTGGTAGTTTCAACTACTTCCACCACATCATCTTCATCCTCAACAATCAGTTGACATTTTTTTATGGTAGGAGCTACCTCAACTACAGGATCCAACCCATCCTTGACATTTTTTTGATCTCATCTTCTGGGGCTATTAGCCACTTCACAATATTAAGGGTAGCCACCCAACCTGAATTTTCCTTCCTTTCCTCCTGATTAAGCGCATCCTTTGTGCCATCCACAATCAATTAATTTTTGAAGGGCTCCTCCCAGATGTCCTTTAAAATGGCCTGATACTTAACAATCAATCAAAATTTAATTGAAGTAATTTGTCCTTCAATGACTTTATTCTTCTCCAATGAATTTCAGGCAACCCAACACCACCAACAAACCTTGCACTTCTTGGGAGGACCCCAAGTAGTTGTGTTCTCAACACAAAACACATGCATAGCTACACAAACTGTGAAAGCTATCTTGAGCTGTCGCTTGGGTATACCACCACCAGCTTGGTGATAAGGAGGTGTTGGAGTTGGATCTTGATTTTCAGGCATTAAAAAAAAGAGATATTGAAGTATTATTTTTTTATAAAAAAAAATTTCAAGAAAAAAACAAGGGAAATAAGGTTAATTAAGAGTTCTCACACTCAATGGAGCTTGCCTTTTATACCTGGGAATCTGTCATGTGCCACATGACACTTAAAGTAAAATTTAATCATTTAATCAATAAATCAATACACAAAGTAAAGAAGCAACATCTAAATAGGAACTTCCTCTTCCCTTTATGCGTCTTTATTAGACTGTGCTAGCAAACACACTATCTAAACCTTAAATCTAAAGTATTCAATCATATTCTCATTCTTTTCAATCTTAAGCAAATGCACAATGTATTAGTTCTATTTTCAATGATATATTTTCAATGTTGGGTTATTGTGTATCTGAGGGTAATTAAAGGTCTTTAGTAGTAATAGGAGAATGGTTAAAGGATCTGTGGGCTATATTGGAGGGTCAGTAATAAAGTACTTGTGGTTTATTAATGGGGTCAATACAAGGTGAAGTTATCTATATAATTGAGTGGATTTGGTTTAACATTCTTTAGAATTAAATTATAATATTTTTGTGATAGTAGTTAAATTTATATAAGGCTATTATTTTTTCCTACCTTTCTTAATAATAAATTTCATTCAAATATTAAAATTCCTAAATCTTTCTTTGATTTTTAAGTTCCAACTCTTTGTGAGATTAATCTTAATATTTAGTGTCACTTCATAGTTGCATTATTATTCACCCTGAACTTGTCTTGAAGTAGTAGTAATTTATCTTTGACTTATCTTCAAACCACTCCCTTAAAGTATTTCTCTTTTCTTCTAAGGATTCCTCAATCATCTTTGCCAATCTCACTTACTCAGGAACACCCTCAACCTTGTGTTTAGGCCATCTGGTGAAAATCATATAGATTTACCATAAATTTATTTGCATGCATTTATGATAAGAATTTATATAAGTGATGATGTGGCTCAGTGAACAGGTGAAAATTAGCATTCAATAAATGAAAAACAATAAAATAAATTTATCTAAAGGAGAAAACTAAGAGAAAACTTATAAAAAAAGTAATCATGAAATTATCAAGATAAAAGATTAAGGAGAGTGATAATGTGAACCAGAAGAGCCAATAATTCTGACACAAACTAATATTCATTTTTTGTGACTTTTTCTTTTTAATTAATACCATACTCTTTTTAATGACAAATTTGTTCTATGCTCTTCACTGATGGATATGTTTTGAAATTGAAATAAATTTATTTTAGAGAATCTTGGACTTCCAAAGGATATGAGCTTGATAAGGTGATGATAAAAGATAAGAAACAGAAAAACTTACAGTGATGATGAATATATAAATTTGAGTCGGTTTCAGTGTATGCTAGTATATAAGTATTATTTAATAATAAATATTAATATTCCTACTACTTATTTGTAAATTATTTATTGATTAAACCTCAGGGGAAGTCTAATAAAATGGTTATACTCAACTTCAACTCACAACATTTGGATTGGTGTGTGCTAGTGGTGGAAAATAGGTTGATAAAATATAGTTATAGCCAATATAAAGATAATATAAATTTATAGATGCTTTAACATATATTTTTATATTATAATAATTGTGTTATAATGTTTATCTGAGTTTTATTAAGTAATTGATGTCTAATTACCCGTCAAATCCTCCCTTACTTATGCCAAAATCCACTGGAGTGCACAGACCTTCAATCCAGATGATGTCACTTCTCTCCCCAGAAATTACAGCACTGTGAGGGCTCATAACCTCCCCAGGGCGTCCACTTCAAGAAGTTTTAATACTCAGACCTCCAGTAAGGACCCTCTATCATAATTAATGATATCATAAACCCATACCATTAATAGAGAAAACAGATAAAAGCAGATACCATAAAGAAACAGGTAAAATAACTCATCCAAAGAGTATAGAATGAAAAACAAAGCATATAAAGGAACCAAATAAACTTTCCAAGCCCCAAATAAAATTTTCAAGAATCCATATTAACCCAGTAATCATATCCTAACCCATAAATCCGTAAAAATCCATCAAAGGAAGTAGATTAAGTTGTCTTAACTAGATATATGCACCTGCAATAGGTGTATATGCTTGTGTAGGTGTGGTGAGTCCATTGAATACATCCATATGACCTAAAATAAGCAGAAAAATAAAGCTTATAGGCTATTTAGAGGTTGAAACCCGCTTATAGACCTATATATACATAATATAACTACATATTTCACTGAATATGAGGTTTATGCATACATATAAGCTTATGTATTTCTATAATTACTTAATATCATTTAAGATAAGAATTTTAAGACTCCATTATAGCTTTAATAATTATTATAGGGCTATGGATAAGCTATTTAAACTTATATAATCATTTAATAGTGTAATAAATACATATATAAGCATAATAGCCATATATATAAGTATTATAACCCTAATTTTTAATTATAAGCTTAATGTAATTAAGTTTATCTTATTTTAAGCGTAAGAAATACTCATTCATGGGAATACCTAGGCTGACATTGGAAGTGCAGGATAATGTGGTGTTGGGGGCAAAGGGGTCTGATGTGCAGGGGATTGCAGGAATGTGTGTATTGGTGGGCTGAATTGTAGTTGGGGTTATGGTGGAATAATAGGAAGTATTTGACAAAATTTTTGACATGTCTAACCTCAAGTCTTCATTTAATGATGGCATCTTGGAATGGTGTTTTGAGACTGAAGTCGGCCAGGTGTATATGGTCATGTCTGACACCCCATGTTATGGTGATCAGACAATTGAAGGACCTAATCATATATTCAATAATTTTTTCTGGTTTCCCCACTTACTTCATGCGTTTTGTGAAGTTTATTTATTATTTTGAAACATATGACTAGTAAAAGAAGCATAGATCAATACAGACATGAAAATGAAAAATCAAGAAAAAATAAAACAATGAATAAATAGCTTCAATATCTATAAAATAAACTATTTTTCTTGTCAAAAATTATCTATTCTTAAAAAATCTAAAAAGGGATCTTCTTTAAGCCATAAAATTATTTTTAGAATAAATAATAATGATAATATCAATATTGATAATAAATGTAATTCTCATTCCATGTAAGGATAGTTTCAATAATAATAATGACCATCATAAACCTTAATTGAATTAAAATGTCCCTATTAAAATAGTGATTTGTTTATTTATACTAAGATAAGTATTAGTATTATCATTATAGATCTTATTTAATTTTATAAAAAATTGATTATTAATCATTATTATTTTTTACTAAAAAATTAATTTTCAACAACATGTTGAGTATTTTTAAGCCTACATAAATGAGTAAGGAACAAAAAAACATAAATGATTTTGATTTGCTTTATTTTTAATTATGTTATTTTTTATCTTACTTAAAGAAAATTTTATAATTAAAAGAAATATTTGATGCATTTAAAGATTTAATTTCTGAAATTTCTGAAAGTGAGAATATAATAAATTTTATAATTGACATGTGTAATGGTTCTGGGAGTAAAGTAAAAAATTCATGCACCTGAAAATAAAAACTCTACTATTTGATATGAACAAACTCTTACTGTACATAAAAGTCTGTATTTACTACTAATTATAATTATTTGAATTTTTTTTTACATTCTACTCAGTAATTTTTGTTAATTCTTTATTTGGGAACTCTCTCTGTACTCTTTTGTTTTTTCTATAAAAAGGGAAGGGTTTTATGGGAGGAAATTATCTTTTTTACATCTTTATCATTTTTTATCAAATTCATTAAATATCTTATTTATTTTGTAGTATCTCTACATAAAAGTAATAAATCAAATTCTACTTAACACCTTTTTAATATGATAAGAATATTAAATAAGTCACAACTATTGTGAAATAATAATTCTATTATCTTTTACTATATTATTGACTCGCCTAATAGACCAAAACCCTTGACAGTATTATTATTAGCAGGCTGTCTAGAAGAAGGAGAATATGGAGAAGAAGAATAATAAAAGGGGGGAAAAGTGAAACTAGAAAATAATGGAGGAAAAGAACAAATAAATAGGTAATTACAATATACTATTTGAGATTTATATGGGACTGTAATAAGTAAGTTATACTTCTCTCTGCTATTAATAAAACAATTATTAATATTGAATTTCTATCAAAGCAACCTTAATTATATATATATTTTTAATTTCTAAAGGGAGTAACACCACAATAAAATTAATAAAATATTTATATTTTTTAACTATAATAGTTGTTGAATAAGGTAATGTAATGTAATTGATGGGGCTACTAGGGAATAACAAATGCCTTTATATAGTCAAAGGGCCCTCTGAAGTGCCATCGATATGTAATTAAAATGTGAAAATAACATAAAACAGAATAAAGATAAGTGTAACAAGAATATGAAATTAATATGAAACATGTGACTAAAGCAAGAGTAAGAGCCCAATGTGTTCACCCATTAAAACCTCAAGCAATGTAATAAAATTAAGTTGGATATTTAAATTAGTATGAAACAGAAGAATTTTACTATTTTTATTTTAAAACAGGTTTCATATTTATTTCTAAGTGAAGCATAAATATTATATCATTTTGACACAAAGAATCAATGTAATTAATTAATTTAGTATAACACATGAGTAATTGATTAATTCCAACTAATTTACTAGTATAATATTTATTCTAAATCAAACAAGTAATTATTTGAATGAAATTGCTAAGTTTTACAGTAAAACATTAAAATTTTATTAAATAAATTGTTTCAGCATGTTTAATGACTATGGTGACACAATTGTGAGTCAAAAAAGCGCCCAATAGTTATTGGTTGTAAGATATGATGTGTATTTACTTAAGATATATAATTAATTTACTTATTAATTACATTATAATTATTTATTTATTTATTAATTTATAAAGTTTAATTAAATAAAAAAAGCACCTATATGTGATAGAATATGATTTATTATATGCTTCTTTACTTGTATATACAGCTTATATAGTAATAAAATTTATATAACACTTACTTAAATTATATTATTATAATATTGTTAAATAATTTTATTTTTCAAAATAATTTTTATTTTTATATATAATTTGCATACTTTTTACTCTCATTTATGTCCAAGTAATTTAACATATGATTTACTGGACTCCTGGAATAGCCAGGCTTAAAATTGTTGTTTTACCATGATTAATCATGATACAATCATATTCATTCTTATTATCACTTATAATATCACTGTGATATATTATAAAGAATCAGAAAAATTTATTATTATTTCATTAATTATCACAATATATTACCATTATTATTTCTATAAAAAGAAGAAACCCTTTAAAATTGCTTTTATTCAATGAAGTTTAGGTGACCTTTGCTATCTTATTTTCTTGTATTGTATTTTACTATATTAAATTAAATTATTTTATTTCAGTTTAATATATTTCAAGTAAATTTTTTTTGTATTACATATTGATGATTATATATTACTTCTTTATTTTTTATTTTATTTTATCTTATTTTATATCTTATTTTTTATTTTGTACTAGTTTATATTATTTTTCTTTTATATTGTATCTTATTTTTTCCATTGTGAATGAAAAAATAAGATATAAGATAAAGTAAAATGAGGTAAGATTAAATAAATTAAAATGTAAAAAGCTAAATATTAGCTTATTACCCTGCAAAAAAATAGCACACAAAATTTTTTCAAAAGAATTACAAGAGTAATAAACTTAATAAAACACACACTACTCTCTATGGTATTGGAAAAATGATTAATATCACAATAGCTGTAAGATTTATTCAAAATGACATCTCAGTCTTCTCTATGTAAAAAATGGTATTGAAAAGGTGAAATGTAAATAGTATCTCATGATACTTGTGTTTAGGTTAATAACACAAACATTTAGAAACAAAAATAGCTTTTTATTTCATATCAAATGGTTTACAAAAGGGAAATGAAGGTAAAAATTTCAAAAGGGGTTATTGAAAAATATTAAAAATGACACAAAAATATGCCACAAAAAAGGTACCAAAATAACTATCATAAAATGAATTATGCCTTCCGTGAACAGGTGTATTTCAAAAGTGTCTTTTTCCCCACACAAAGATTCTATTGGGTAAAACAAGTGATCAAAAATATTTCATTCTTCATCATGATTAGTCTGCACTAGGTACAGAGATGCTAAAACTTAGATTTTTTTCATCTGTTCCTTAACGGATTATTCTTAAAAGTGAGTATGTGACTTACCAGCACTTAATCCATCCCTCAATTATATACATATTCTTAATCTATATCACTTTTCACTTATGTTTCAATGAATTTTGCAAGCTTCTCAGTTTCATTTGTTTTGGTTCAGTATCCAGACTTGAAATTGCACAACATTTATATGATTCTTTCTCACTAAGATATCTCATCTTCTCTTTATTACTCACTTGTATCACTCATTTCTGTTTCGAATACTTCTCTCTCCACAGCTCACAAGGTAAGTCAATTTCTCATTTTTTGTTATTTAATTTTTGATTGAATTGTTTTTTTCTGGTCTTTTTTTTGTTCTTTCTTTTTATCATCTGTTTTGTTTTAATTTCCAATTGGAATTTTCTGTTTTTCCTTTTTTTTACTTTTCTTCTTCTTTCTCTTGATCCTCAATTTTTTTTATTCTTGTTTTGTTTTGTTGAGTTTTTGATGCTTTTTTTTCTTTTTTTTTGCTTAATTATGTTTGAAACATTCAGAATCAATTTTCAAGCATTTCCCTATTATTTTTATGGTTTTGGGGCACTTTTTAGACTTAATTTCTTGCTAAATTGAGTAGAAATTTTTTTGAGTATCTCTTCCTTGTGATTAGGTGTTTGGGGGTGCTTTTCTGGAGATTTCCGACACATTTTTGGAAATTATTAGAATTTTTTTAGTTAACATTTGGGACATAGGGGGAAAAAAGTGGCAGCCATGTTTTGGGTTCAGCTGACATACTGACTTGAATAAATTCAGTATGTGAACTGAAACCAATCTCTGGTTGCAATTTTTATCACTGTGGAGCACTGTTTTGGAGGATTTTAGGACACTTTTTTGGGGAATTTCAGCATACTTTTTGGGGGACTGTTGGGACACTGTTTGAGACGATTTCTGTCAGGTTGTCTGGGTAAAGCTTCTCAAGTATGTTTTATCCAATTTTTTTTATTTTTCATTTTAATAATATTTAAGAATTATTTACCACTTTCATTTTTTCATTTTTCATGCTTTTTATTTCATAGTACTTTGTATCATTTTTCAAATTCAAGTAAGAAAATTTAATAAATTAATATGATGAACTATTATAATTTCTGTTGTATCAATATAATCATAATATTAATTTATTAAATTTAATTTTGAGAAAGAAAAATAATTTGTAATAATTATTTCCACATTTATTTTTTGGGGAGGGTATTTTCAATTATTTTTGACTTATAAAAAGTTTGGTGATCCACACCCCATAATATAGTAAATTACAGGTTAGTATATCTCCAAAATAAACTGGAATACTTTTTTTCAAGTAGTATATGCAAGAAAAAAATGAAAGGAAAAGAATTTGAAGATGAAGATAGTATTCGGGAACAAATGAAGGAAAGTTATAATTTAAAAACAAAGGACAGGTTTATAAATATAAGTGATATTGTCACGCGCCACGTGACACTCGAGGCAAAAGCAGCTCATTAAATCAATAATATCGAGTCCTAAATCTATACTCAAAGCGCAGAAAGCAATTCTCCATAGCAACTGCAATTTTCCTTTGTGTACTTACTATTTAACTGCACTAGCCTAAACTCTAAATCTAAATTAGTCAATCTCCCAGTAGGGTGCCTTAGTCCTTTTCAATAAGCGACGCACAGCGCTAGGTTCAACAAAATATTACAGTAGTAGTTTTCATTAAAGTTTTGTTAATTAATTAAAAGGGGGTAAATTGAGCATGGACGGGTATTTAGCGAAGAGGGTCTAAGTGTATGTTAGTAATGGTCAATGGAATGGGAATGGTGCGATGGAAGGAAGGTCAATGCGAGGGGGAACAAAGGATATAAAAGGGGTTGGGTATTTGGTTCGATATTCCTTAGAATTAAATTATAAAATTTGTATTTACATTAATAGTGGTAAACCCTTAAAGTTAAAATCATTGTTATTGTATCTTTCTTTTATTTTCTCAATATTCATTTCTAAATCCTAAATCTTTGATTATTGAGTTTCCAACCCTTCGTGAGATCTTAAGAATTCCTATTACCTTTGAAAATATTTTATAATTCTTCTCGAACGAACCTCGAACCTGTAGCTCTTACTTCGAGTGATCTTCAAACCAATTCCTCAAATCATTCCTCTGTGCTTCGAAGGAGTTTCTAACTCTCATCTCATTTTCAGGAACATCCTCGACCTTGTGCGTAGGTCGTCCGGTGACAGTATAATTTAATTCTCTGTAGTTCTCATTCTTTGCACTACTGTGTCCTTTTAGGTGTTTTCAAAGTTTTAAAATGGCACCTGTTCAACACAGTCCTCCTCCGGGCGCTACTACTAGAGCTCGCGCTAGGGGCAGGCCAACAGCCACAAGGTCTGTTTCCCGCACTCACTCTTTGGAACCACTTGACCTTAGGGAACGGCAACATTCAGTTCAATCTGTAGAAGACATCCCACAAGATTTTGAGGATTCTAGTGATGAAGGAGAAGGAGAGGATACAATGCACAAGGCACCATCCACCCCTGCCAATCACCCTGCTGGCCAATCCTCAGAACCTGGACCATCTAACTCTCTGGAAGATTTCATGAGACTTTTCATGAAAACCCTTTCAAATCCAACGTCTTCAGAGGGATCTAAGTTCAAAACTCCTTCTATGAAATCTCCTGACAAATTTGACGGAGATCACCCCGACAGATTGTGACCCTTCTTGCAAACCTGCAAGCTACTGTTCCATAATGACCCTCGAACCTTTAACAGCGACCGATCAAAGGTTGTTTACGCTTCTTCATTCCTAGCCGGGAAAGCAGCAAGATGGTTCGAACCTTATCTGCTCATGCTCTCTTCGACAGAAACCCACTTACTTATCAATAATTGGGAAAAGTTTGAAGACCAACTTTTTACATTGTTTGGGGACCCTAATGAAATGGACAACGCAGAAATTGAACTTGATTTTCTTCGCATGAGTGATAATGGTAAAGCCTCTGAATATATCTCGAACTTCAGAGCACTTCAAACTTGAGTATGTTGGAATGATGCTGCCCTTAAATATCATTTCAAGAAAGGACTTCCTTCGAGGATTCTGGATCAATTAAATTTTCACGGTAAGAAGATGACTACTTTAATGGATTTAATGGATCGAACCCTCAAACTTGACGGCGTTTATCAAGGACGACTTCAACATCGTCGATATGCCAACAAATCTCAAGGCCTAAATTTTAAATCGGGACCTTCTTCACACCCACGACCAAATCAATCCTCCTCGACTCAATCCAAACCCAATAAGGGAAAGGATAAACCTCAACCAAAAGGCTCAACCCCAGGCGATATCAGCAAAGTACTGGATCCTAAAGGGGAACTTAAAGAAGCTGAGAGAAAGAGACAAGCAGATAATGGGTTATGTATGTATTGTGGGGGTAAGCACAAGTTGGAAAACTGTGTAAAGTTGAAGGAAAGAGAAGGTACTAGTTCAAAGTCAAAAAACTAGTAGATAGTTTACTTGTGTGCAAAGAAAACTATCTTATCTCTCCCAGTGCACAGAACCTCCATGTCTTAAGGACTGGAGTTGCCTTAAACCACTTGAGATTCATTCTTTTTAAGGAGGATATCCCCTTCAGTTGTCTTATAGACTCTGGAGCTTCAATTTATTTTGTTAGTTTATCTTTTGCCAAGAAGCTTCAACTAACATTTACAGATATCGATGGAACTCCAATCTATTTGGTCGAATCAGAGGAACCCAAATATTGGGTAAGTAAGAAAGTTTTATGGGTTTTCAACTTTCCGAACTTTCCCCCCTTCGAGTGGGAATTATCAGTCTTGGACGCCCCAAGGATGGACAATACCATTCTTGGCCATGACTTTTTAACGCATTGGAATCCCGAAATTGATTGGACTAAGGGATTGATCACCCCACGCTCTAATTATATTTCTGATTCTTCAATGCAGGTCAATAGGGAGTTAAACAACCCACCTGACAACGTTCTGCTAGAGGACAAGTCTCTGCCAGATGACTTGCAAGCATCTGATCCTTCTCTAAATGAGCAATTGGCTAACCCTTCTAGCTCGATGACCTCACTTGAAGAGGATTTAAATTACCTCGAAGTAATAGAATTCTGCTCTCTCAATACAGGTATCCCCTCAACAGATTCTCTCGAAGATGAAGAGGACAACCAAATCAACGTTGAAGCCATTAAATCAACTCTACCGGAAATCTACCACAATTTCCTCGATGTTTTCTCAATCCGCAAGGCCAATAAGTTACCACCTCATCGACCCTACAACCATCAAATAGAGTTAATAGACCCAGTACCTCCGGCAGGTCCTGTCTATTCTTTATTGAAGGACGAATCTCAAGTTCTTCGAGACTAAATTGCAGAGAATGTAGCCAAAGGTTTCATCAGAGCCAGTAAATCTCCAACCGGCTCCCCTGTCCTCTTTGTAAAAAAAAAGGACGGTAGTCTTAGGTTGTGTGTTGACTATAGAAAGCTCAACACAGTCACAAAGAAAAATGCATATCCTGTTCCTCCTATGTCATTACTTCTTACCCTTTTCAATGGTGCTAATTTCTTTTCTAAAATTGATCTTAGAGGCGCTTACAATCTGATTCGCATTGCAGAAGGTCATGAACCACTGACTGCAATGCGCACTAGATTTGGTAGTTTTGAATATTTAGTTATGCCTTTTGGATTATGTAACGCACCTTCAACTTTTCAAACTTTTGTTAATGATATCTTTCAAGATTTAGTTGAACAATTTGTAGTCGTCTATTTAGATGATATTTTAATATTCTCGAAAACACTAGATGAACATATTCATCATGTTCGACAGGTCCTAAATCGTCTTCGAGATCATGGTCTCTACGCCAAGCATAATAAATGCGAATTCCACCTCAAATCAATTGATTTTTTGGGTTTTACCTTGTCCGCTGACGGTTTAGTCATGGATGACAAAAAAGTCCAGAAAATCCTGGAATGGCCTGAGCCCAAAAACATTAAATCGCTCCAAGGATTTTTAGGTTTTGCAAACTTCTATAGAAGATTTATTAAAGATTACTCTAAAACTATTTCCAATCTTACTTCTCTTCTTAGAAAAGACATTCCTTTTGTTTTTACTTCTACAGCACGAAAGGAATTCGAAGCACTAAAAACGGCATTCACCACAGCCCCAATTCTTCGATATTTTGATCCTTCTGCCTCGACAATAGTTGAGACAGATGCGAGAGATTATGCTATTGCAGGGGTCATCTCCCAATTAAATCCTGAAACAAATTTGTTTCATCCTGTTGCTTTTGAGTCACGCAAACTCATAGCCGCAGAATTAAATTATGAAATTCATGACAAAGAGCTTTTAGCTATTATCCATTGTCTTTAAAAATGGCATTCTTTTCTTCTCAGCCTAGATAGTCCTTTTCAAATCTTAACAGATCATAATGCTTTGAAATACTTCATGTCTTCTAAAGTATTAACCAGGCGTCAAGCCAGGTGGGCTGAATTTTTGTCTGAATTTTCTTTCTCTATTTCCTATCGCCCAGGAAAAAACTGCATTGTCCCAGATATCTTGTCACGTCAGGACAACGTTTACCCACAGCGGGGGGACGCATTTGCTGACAAGAACCCAGCAAATGTGCAATCAATCTTCAACAAATCAATGTTAACAACTCATCAACTTAATTCGATGACAATTCAATCTTTTCGAAATACACTATCCAACATCCTCAAAGCTCAGTAGAAGGACGAATATTGTTTAGGGTTAAAAGACAAAATACTCTTGAAGCAAGGGGCCAAAAGATTTAGTATTGAATCAGGTCTATTAGTCTTTGAAGGTAGAGTAGTCATACCCGACAACAATGAGATAAAATTATGGATTTTCAACAGTCGACATGATTCTCCATTAGCTGGTCATTTTGGGGTTGATAAAACCTACCAGTTAATAGCGAGGGATTTCTTCTGTCCAGGTATGACCAGGGAAATCAAGGCCTATATAAAAGCTTGTTACAAATGTAATAGGAATAAGGCTCCCCGTCACCCGAAGCATGGGTTGCTTCAACCACTTCCTATTCCCTCTAAACCTTGGGAATCTTTATCTATGGATTTCATTTCTCAACTCCCTATTTCTAATGATTTTGATGCTATATTAGTAATAGTAGATAGATTTTCAAAAATGTCTATTTTCATTAAAACCACTACTACTGCTACAGCAGAAGATTTGTCAAAATTGTTTCTAGAATATGTATTTTCTAAACACGGCTTACCAAATGATATTATTTCAGATAGAGGCTCATTGTTTGTATCCACATTCTGGACCCAACTGTGTCGACAACTCAATATCACGAGGAACCTCTCCACGGCTTATCACCCTGAAACCGATGGTCAAACAGAAAGAGTTAACCAAATCCTTGAACAATATCTTCGAATGTATTTTGGTTACCAACAAGACGATTGGACCACATGGTTACCATTGGCCGAATTTTCTTATAATAACTCGACTCATTCTTCGACACAACAATCTCCCTTCGAAACCATTTATGGAAGACATCCTTGATTCAACTCAATCCATGTAGGAACTAATCATCCTGCGGAACATTATCTTTGAACTATATCACGACTTCAAGAAGAACTTAAAAAAAATTTGGAATCAGCAATTCGAAGATACAAGGAACAGGCCGACAAGCATCGACAATCTGCTCCTTTCTTTAAACCAGGCGACAAAGTATGGCTCGACGCACGAAACATTCGAACAACACGACCATCAAAGAAACTGGCTGAAAAGTGCTTGGGACCATTTGAAATCGACTCTGAAGTCTCTAAAACTGCATTTCGACTCAAGTTACCTCCTAAATGGCAGGCGATTCACCCTGTTTTCCATGTATCTCTCCTGGAACTGGCTCAAGAAATATACCCGGGCAAGAACCAACCCCCTCCGGAACCGGTCGAAGTAGAAGATCATCTAGAGTGGGAAGTAAGTTGTATCCTTGATTCAAGAATACGCAAGGGGAAACTTCAATACCTCGTGGAATGGGAAGGCTTCCTCAATGACTCAGACAAAACATCCTGGGAACCAGCCATCAATGTTTCTAATGCCCCTGAACTCCTAAAATCTTTTCATTTGAAATATCCTTTAAAACCAAAACCTTAAAATTTCTTTTATTTAAATTTTCCTTTCTTTTTCTTTCTTTCTTTAAAATCTAAACACCTCTTAAATTTCATTAGCCTTGTTTTCTCTTTTCTCTCTCTTCTTTTTTTCTTTCTTCTACTTCTATATAATTTTTCTCAAAAAACCAACTAAAAGTAAAATCAAAAGTAAAATTAAATAAAATAAAATAAAATAAAATAAAAATAAAAATAAAATAAAATAAATAGAATAAACATAAACAATAAAATAAAAATAAAATAAAATAAAATAAATAGAATAAACATAAATAATAATAATAAAAAAAAAAAACTCTTAAATCTCTCTAAATATTTTCTTCCTTTTCTCTTTCAATTCTCTAAAAATACATTCTTTTCTTAAATTTAAAATTCTCTTTAAAATTTTCTTCTCTAAAAATTTCTTCTCTCTTTAAAATTTTCTTTTCTTTGAACCATCAAATCTTGTATGGCACGACCATTTCCTCAAACTTAACTTCAACCTCTAAATCTCCCTATAATAATTCTTCTTTTCAAATTCTCTTTAAATTCTAATTTCTGTTTTTTTCTTTTCTTTCTTCTTCCTCTCTTTTCGAACTAAAAAATCCTAAAAAAAAAAAAAAAAAAAAAAAAAATTCTTTCATTAAATTCTCAATTTAACAAACTCATCTCAATCACAAAACGTTTCTTTTTCTCTCTCTTTTCTTACATAAAATTTTCCTTTTAAAACCTTAAACTTCCTTCAATTAAACAACTTTTTTTTCTCTCTTTAAATTTCTTCTTTCAAATTCTAAAAATTTTATTTGAAACTTCTTTTTTCTTTTCCTTTTTCTCTCTCTCCCAAATCTTATAAAATTAATAATATTCACCTACAATAAAAAAATAAAATAAAATAAAACTAAAATACAAATTTTCCTACTTCTTTACATCTCCTTTTCATTTCAAATTTTTTCTTTTAATTTTTCTCGAACCAACCTTTTCATTTTCTCCAAAACTACCCTTATCTCCTTCCTGCATTTCTCAAATACCTCCTCCTCTCCTACCGGAACCACCTCCCCAATCTCCAAGAGTTCCTCTGCCACGTCGAAGGAAGCAGCGTCGATAATTGTGTTGACCTCCCCACATAACTCTTCCGCGAACCTTACTCGTCGACCTTGACAAGGTTTTTTCGACCACACCTGGTCCAGTGTGTCTTCGGGTTCTTAAACTACATCCGTGGCCGGAGGGTTTGCCTCAGTTGGTAAAACCGGCGCAGGCTCCCCAATCGGGCCTTCAAGGGTATTTGATGTCTAAACAAAACTCATCAGTAACTTCATCCTTAAAAAATAAAAAATTGAAAACTTACCTTGAAGATGGGGTCAGGCTCTAATAATAACCTTGGCGCCACCTCGACCTCTGCCTCTCTTTCCTCCTCGTCGTCTTCAATGACCACCCGTCGTTTCTTGGGTGCCCGCCCTGGAACAGGGACTTCATCTTCATCTTCCTCCACCAACTCGGTAGACCTCTTCCTCGACACCTCGCTTCGAATTCGTGGCCTGGGTTACCCAGGTTGAGATCTCGTTACTTAGTTCCTTATCATTTTCCCCCACCAATTGTTCATCTTCAATCGAGACATCCCAAATGTCTTCGACCACCTCTTTGGTTTTAGGGATTACCCAAAACTTGGTCTTGGTGAATCGTTTTTCAATCTCTGCGTTCTTCGTCAACGCATCGCACGCCACTTGTCGCCAACGGCAAAACTCGCATTTCTGGCGAGGGCCTCGAGTCGCCGTACTTTCAACACAGAAATATTCCATGCTTTCACAAGCCATGCAAGTTTGTGAAAATTGTCGCGTAATCATTCCCCCATCCGCTTTAGGGTGTGGAGGCATAGGTGTGGGAGTAGGGCAGTTCATTATAAAAGAGAAATTAATAAGTGAGGAAAAAATTATAGAAGAAGGGAAACTAGTGTGGGAAGATGGCTCAAGCTCAACGGAGTTCGCAATTCTTATACCCGGGCATCTGTCACACGCCACGTGACACTCGAGGCAAAAGCAGCTCATTAAATCAATAATATCGAGTCCTAAATCTATACTCAAAGCGCAGAAAGCAATTCTCCATAGCAACTGCGATTTTCCTTTGTGTACTTACTATTTAACTGCGCTAGCCTAAACTCTAAATCTAAATTAGTCAATCTCCCAGTAGGGTGCCTTAGTCCTTTTCAATAAGCGACGCACAGCGCTAGGTTCAACGAAATAGTACAGTAGTAGTTTTCATTAAAGTTTTGTTAATTAATTAAAAGGGGGTAAATTGAGCATGGACGGGTATTTAGCGAAGAGGGTCTAAGTGTATGTTAGTAATGGTCAATGGAATGGGAATGGTGCGATGGAAGGAAGGTCAATGCGAGGGGGAACAAAGGATATAAAAGGGGTTGGGTATTTGGTTCGATATTCCTTAGAATTAAATTATAAAATTTGTATTTACATTAATAGTGGTAAACCCTTAAAGTTAAAATCATTGTTATTGTATCTTTCTTTTATTTTCTCAATATTCATTTCTAAATCCTAAATCTTTGATTATTGAGTTTCCAACCCTTCGTGAGATCTTAAGAATTCCTATTACCTTTGAAAATATTTTATAATTCTTCTCGAACGAACCTTGAACCTGTAGCTCTTACTTCGAGTGATCTTCAAACCAATTCCTCAAATCATTCCTCTGTGCTTCGAAGGAGTTTCTAACTCTCATCTCACTTTCAGGAACATCCTCAAACTTGTGCGTAGGTCGTCTGGTGACAGATATAGAGGATTAAAGTATTATTGAGGGAGTAGTATCTAGATGATTAAGTATCAGTAGTTTAGTCCCTCATAAAAAATTTGAAGAGTTTAAACACTAAGGATGGAGATACAAGAATTTTTGGGAGAATTTTATGTTGATATTAGAGAATAAATTCCAGAATGAACATATCTATAGTTATTAAAATTTAACCCAGTAAATCAAGCCACTCTTTAATATTGTAATTGGATTTATTTTCATCAACACAGGCAAGTAAAAAAGATTGATTTATTGATTTTCAGTATTGAGTTTCTTAATTTTTAATTCATTTACTTGTAACTATGTTTTTGAATTTTCCTATTTAAGTCAATTATTAAAAAATTTCTCTTAATCCTCCCTTCAAATTGTTTCCTTTTTTCTCCCCAAATTTAAAAAATCTCTTTTAATTTTAAAAATATTTTCTTCCTTTCCTTGTGAATGAAGCCACCTTTTTCCCTCATAAAGTTGTTGATGTTTGGCAGTTTTTTCTTGAGACTCTAAATTCTTAATTTCAATCTGTGATTACATTTTTTCTGAAAAAAGTTTTACTTTTAAGAATAAGAGAATTAAGTCTAAAAAAATTCTTTAGTCAATACAAAAATATAAAATATAAACTTTTTCACATTTTTAACAATCTCCCCATAAAAAGAAAAAATAGCCTTTGATTTAGATTTAGTTGTACCAAAAATAGCAGAAGCTCTTTGCTTGTTTCTGTTTTCAGTATTTGTTTACTCTTTTTCTTTTATCCTTTCATCATCAGTTACTTCCTTGTAATTTTCTATAATTGATGAGCATTGGATCTGGCTGATACATGGAGAGTAAGTCATCAATACAAAAGAGAGAATAATAAGAAAAGTAGTTTAAGCTTACTACCATGGTCCTATAAAGCTCAAATCTTGAATATTCAGTGGGCTCTTTAAATTCAGAAGAGTTGAGTAAAGGCTCTTACAGAAATTATTGATTATGGGTATGTGACACTTCAATTTTCGGACCTTTAATCATGTGCTAGGGGTAGACATCTAGTCTTTTTTTAAATAGCTCATCAATTTAATCATAAAGAGAACATATAGAGTAGTATTTTTTAGAAACAGATTTTATTCTATATTTCTCATCAGATTCAGTAACTCCAAACTCAGTTGAAGAAGAAGACATCTTTGAAAGTTTTGTATTCTTCTTGATAATTTTTTAATCTTTCCTCATTTTCTCCATTGTAAAATATATTGTACCTCTATTTTTTTATTTCAACTCCATGGCTATTTTATTAAAGCCACTCAATATTGAGGCAAGTGGATGACCAACTTGTGTGGACCTTGCACAGCCAAAACATGCTTCAAATTTAGATTTAATTTTCAGCAAGTTAATTAAAATATTAAGGTCAGATGGATTCAATTGTGTAAATTTTTGAGAAGTATATTTTTGGTGAGGAATGATAAATTAACACTAAAAGAACAAATTAACAAAAAAAGAAAAAAAAATAGAAGAAAAAAAAAGAATTGCCAAGTTTTTGATATTTATGTAGCCTTTGATAAAAATAATAAGCTGTGAGGATAGAAAGTTGAGCAGAACAATTTGATAAAGAAATTAATAAGAATTAATAAACTTACTGTGGTGTTAAGGATAAAAATTTGATTTTGAAAAGCACTTAGAGAAAGTAGTTGTGACATCCAGTATATGGGTTAGGGTGAAATAAAGATGATTAACAGTTGATTTCAGGGATGCAGTGCAGTGGTAAAAAAATGGTGAACTAGATGTCCATTTCATTTTATGGCCATTTTTCTTTCCTAGGTACATTTTTGTGACAAAACATTGAATGTCACTTTTTGAGCCCACCTTATTTTTTACCTTTGGAAGAGGATTAAGGTGGCATGGTGTGGGAAGACTTGTAGGAAAAGAGAAGGTGAGGTGCAATTGGTGTAGGGAGAGGTTACAAAGTGTATGAAGTGGGTAAAAAGGATGAGTAGTGAAAAAATAAATGAAACACTAACAAAAAAAGTAATAGAATTTTAAGATGAATCCATGAAGATTAGAGGACATGAGCCAAGGAGATGCAAATGTCAGAAAGGCAAAAAATAAGAAGGATCCAAACAGGGTCACTCAACAAATCAGACCCAAAATCATAACCTGCAATCAAAAAACTATACTAGAGATCTTTTTCAGGGATTTTCCCCCCTGTGCAGGTGTTGGTGGTCTGAATTGAGGTTCAGAAAATGGCACAAAAATAGGAAGTATTTGACCTTATGTTTGAGACCCCAAGTACCAAATCAGCCATGGTTCATGGTGTGTTTGTGTGGAATTTTTCAAATTAAATATGCTATTCATGCTTTTTTAGTTTTTAAGACCCCCTAATATAGACAGTTTTTGTTACAAAATCAAAGTGCACTTGTTAGAAATGAAGAATAGTATAAAATAGTAAAAAGAAATCAGTTGGAACCCAAAAGTGGGGGATTACTGGGTGGTACTTTGTGGGCACTGGAGGAGGCTGAAAGTGACAACCCCAAAGGATTAGGGTTAGGTTTATTTTTTATAATATATCAAAGTTTGATTTTAATTGGAAATTTATTTTTTTGTGTGGGATCCACCATTATTACTGAATATTTGGGTATTGGAAGAAAATAAATATGTTATTTAAATTATTCTTATTTACTATCTCAGGAACAAGTGGATATGAATCTTTTGCTATTAATAATGTTGGATCTTTCCATTTAAAAGGGTAGATCCCTTTTGGAAGAAGCAAGTATTTTGATGCCCCCTATTCAGCTTTAAAAAGAATTCCCAATTTTTTTATTAATAGAATTTTCTTATAAATCTAAAAAATTAGTATTCATATATTTAAATTTTCATACTAATACTGCCTTTAAAAATTCTCAATAAATAATTATAAGAAAATATTGTCAATATACTTACAAGAAATTCTTTTGTATTGAAATTCCTCTCTTCACAGATTGAACATACATTGATTTAGTAATTTGGCTAAAAATAAGTTATTTTCTGTGATGTGGATAATAAATTTAGCTTTAAAGTCAATGTTGGAAAGAAATTTTTTTAATAATATTTTTCAAAATCACAAGGAAGAAATATCTTCCTCAAAATAAAAACTTCTCTTACATTTCTTCTATTGAGCCTCATGCCTCAATTCTAAATTTCAACTGTCAGGAGTCAAAAAAAACAAATTCAACAACAAAAACAGTTTGAATTTTATATGTTTCAAGTACAAGAACACAGATACAGGCTTTATTATCTTCTATGGATTAATAGTATCTAAATTCTTGAAAGAAGTTTGTGTGAAGGTCTCAAATAAAAAGAATTTCAGTCACACTAAATTTTGAGTTAACTAACTAGATATTGTAGGGAAGATTTTGTGTTGGTTGTGCATATTTTTACTAGAGAATCTTTTAGATTCCAAGTGTACTGATAATTTAATACAAGTATAAATTTAAAAATGTTGAATTTTTAGATGTTCCCAATGATTAGACTATTGAGCTAATTTTTTTTAAAAAAAAATAGATGAATTCAAAGAAGAGTTGAAATTGCTGATTTTTTTGTAAAAATGTGGATTTTTTTGAGTGCATTGACAAAAAGAGTTTCTTCATTCCTAAAACAATACTTTTTGGGGTTGGGGTCTTGAGTCCTATGCCTATTTTTTGAAAAGTAATCCTCCTATCAGACACCATGTAAGGGTTAGAGACAAAACTAAAAGAAAAAAATCTTTCTTGCTTTTATGCGTATTAGGGGTTGTCAGTTCTGGTGAGTCTGCACTTAACTTAAGGGCTGATTTCAAACTAAATCAGCACTTAAATTTTGCAAAAAAGTCACTTATTTCAAAAATGGGTGTCATTTATGACCTCAAATCAGCAAACTTTTTCCAATTTTTTTCATGATCACATGTTGGCCACATCATCCCTGTTTCACATGAGACACTTAATTCCATCACCTTACCAATCCTTAGCACACACCCCTCACTGAGATTTGAAACATTTTATTGCAAAATTGTAATCAGGCATTTTTTTTCCCTTTTTATTTCTATGTTTTCAACCTCTTACTCTCTTTTCTTGTGACATACCAGTCTCATAATGCCTCCCAGAGATTCTAAAACTCAAATAATAACTCAAAAAAAGACTTCATCACAAAATTATCCTCATAAAGCAAGCCCCTCATTTGAAAGATCAAAGTCATGACAGCTTAAAAAGGAAGATTATCTCATCATCATCAACTTACTCAAAATTAAATCAAATTATGATGCATGTTTTGAATGTGAGAAGCTCACCCAAATAGGACATCCACCTTCATCAAAGGTCAATGGCTACCTATTTATGGCATAAAAAGTAAAAAAGAAAATAAGAGGGAGAATCAAAATCAATCCTAATCAAATGAAGGAGAGATTCTGTCAGGCTAGGGTCAAGTACAAGGACGGGAACTAGCTTGAATAGTCAGTTGTCTAGAAGATTTTAATGGTCCTATATGAATACTGTAGTTCTAATCCACTAAGTTGTAAAATATAATCAAATATAAAGGTCTCAGTAATATAATTCTCACTATTCTTATATATGGCTTACAATCTTTATAGTTGGTAGAAAAATAGATTATATAAATTCAGATACTATTCAAAAGTCTTATAAAAGTACTAATTGATATGTATTGTAATTGGTTTGGTTATATTGGTTAAATTGTAATGATAAAGAATGAAGAAATACAACCCAAAAACCTCCTCCTTTTATACACACTGAGTTCCCCAATGATTCCCTTGATGTACCACCCAATACACAGTTAATCACGCTTCTAAACAACTAATAGACATTCCCATCAACATTCCCAGTGACCCATGACATAATTAGAAGAGTAATAACCGCCAAAATCCTGAAATAATAAGGGAAATCCATCAAAATTAAAAAAAAGACAAAAAGAGAGTATATGCGTATAAAACAATAATAATAAGGACTAAAGGAGACCTTTTAAGGTTAATAATAGCTTAATAATAAGGGGGATTGACTGTAGAAATAATGGGGCTAATCCTGACATTATACTACGTGAAATTCCCATTCAAAAATAACCAAAATTGACTGAGAAACCACCCAAAAACTTAAAAAAGAGCGTGAGATGTGGGGTAACTACATGCAGTTCTTGGCAGGCGCTTGCACGGGTAAATCCTTGACTAAAATTAGGCGAATTTAAGCGTGGTGATGAAATAGAGTGCCAAGAGTGAGGTTATTAATGAAATTAGTGCATATAAACAGGGTCAATGCATTATTAATTAAGCTAGGACACTAAATAAGCGCCTGTTGCCTATTTTAGTGTGTTTCCCCACAGTGGGCGTAGAATGTGGGGTAATTATAGTGTGAAAAAGCTAACTTTGCTAAAAATGAAGCTATTCACACGGGAAAAAAGCAGGCAGTATGTGGCCAGTACACAGAAGCCATTTCTGGCATAAAAAACACCAAATTTGAAAAGTGTTATTTTTATGCATTTAAATAGCCAAATCAATAGTTCTAAATGAGCCCAATTGATCTGTCAAAGTGCAATTTTGATATTCTCAATTTTATAGCGCATATAGTCAACTTTTAAGTGAAATAAAGCGCATTTCTTGTTTTTTGCATAAAACAATGAATATAACAGCTTTAAGTGTACTTAAAAATTATGCAGCCTTATACTTAAGGTTCTTAAGATTACCCTAACATATTCCAACTTAATATTAAGTACATAAGACCTATAAAAGGTGGATATATGCGTGTATATAAGGTGTTATAATGGCATTTTTTGTGTATTATCATAATTTTACTTATGTATACTATTTGTGTACTCTTATTTATTATTCCCATGTATAGTTCATGTGTTTAACATAACTTATAAGTACTTTTTACTCAGTCCTGGAGATATACAGGCTGACACTCGCCCACCCAAAAAAAACAATAAAAAAAATGATAAGTCATACATTTTATTTTATTTAATTTGTAATTTTCAGGTATTCAGAATAAATCTGTAGCATTAAAGATTCAACTTTAAAGAAATAAAACATAATAAAATATTATGAGTACTGGTTTTTTAACCCCTCAGCTGGTTGAACAGAAATTTATTTCTGTTTAAATTTTTTAAGAAGGGTGGATAAATTAGAAATTTCTTTTTCAGGTATCCATTTATCAAATTCATTTGATTTCCATTTAAATCTTAGTAAATACTCAGTTCCTTTTTCTTTTGTAAGGATTCTTTTCTTGAGTATTTTTTCAATCTCTGCTTTTTCCACAATTTCTTCAGGTTGCTTTTTAGGCCTTCCCCTTCTTTTTGGAAATAAGTCAGGATCATTTGCATGGTAAGGTTTCAATAATGAGATAGGGAAAACTGGATGTTTCCTATCATATGGAGCATATAATATGACTTCCACTGCATTATTCCCAACCATTTTATTTACTACAAAAGGTCCTACAAAGGGATCCTTTAATTTAACATTACCTTGTAAGTTAAAATGTAGTGTTGATATGAGGACTTCATCTCCCTTTTTAAATTCAAATTCTTTATGAGATTTGTCCCACCTTTTCTTTTCATATTCAAATCCTTTTTGGATGCATTCTTCCGCATGCTTTCTACACATTTGTTGCATATGAATAAAGGATTTAGTGCCAGGGTGTATATCCAACCTTGGTAGTTTATTTAAATGATTTACTGGGGTATTTGGTACATATCCCAGCCAGAGTTCAAATGGTTTCTTCTCTGTTACAGAATGAGTTGTGCTGTTATAAGCAAATTCAAGGCCAGGAATTAATGTTACCCAGTCATGTGTGAATTTCTCATTGTCTTTGTATTCTAATCCAAAGGCACAATATCTTCTGATCATGTCTTCTAGAGTTTGTATCATTCTCTCAGCCAGCCCATCAGTTTGTGGATGGTGTGCTGTAGACAATTTTAATTGACAACCTGATACTTCCATCAAAGATGTCCAGAACTCTGAAGTAAATTTAGGATCTCTGTCAGAGATTATGGCTTTGGGGAACCCAGCAGTATTCATCATCTGAGTCCACCATAGTAATGCCAAGTCTTTTGCAGATACCTCTTTATGGGTAGGGATAAACTTACACATTTTTGTTAATCTATCCACTATTACCCAGCAAGAATTGAAACTTTCTTTTCCTGCTAATGGCAAGCCAGTTACAAAATCCATGTTTATAATTTCCCATGGAGCTTTTGGCTGCTCTATTTGTTGTAACAACCCAGCTCTCTTCCCAGTTAATCTTTTAGATTTCTGACAAGAGTCACATGTTTCAATGTATTTTTGTACATCCTCTTTCATGTTTATCCACCAGGCTGTATTTTTAACTCTGGTTAATGTTTTGTTAAAGTCAAAATGACCAGCTAAAATGTCATCATGACAAGTACTCAACATTAACTCTTTCATAGAAGGTGGTATTACTATTACATTGCTTAACTTTTTCCTGTAATATATATATCCATCTTCAATTGATAGTTTACCTTTTTCCAACGCATTTTTATACTTTGGAGGCAAGGTTTTAATTAATGCACTCATGGAGGCATTTGTTGGATCATTAAGAATGGTAGACAGTTTAGACAAATCTTTATCAGATGAATAATTTTCCAATATAGTTTGCATAAACTCTTCTTCTAAATCCACTATATAAATCCCAAATATATGTATAACCTCATTTTCAGGTACATAAGCTGGGTTGTCAGCATCATTTGGCAAAGGACTTCTGGATAATAAATCCACATTTGAATGCAATGTTCCTGCTCTATGAGTGATTGTCATTCTTCCTCTGTACTCTTGTACAGCTAGTTGCCATCTAAACATGTGCCTATTAGGTGTTTTCATGTTTAGTAATGATTTTACTGCACTGCAATCTGTTATAAGTTCAAACTTCTGGTCTTCCAGATAGTAATGAAGTTTCTCCAAAGCCCACACCACGGCTAAACATTCTAGCTGTGTGGCACCATACCTTAATTCTGTCTTTCTTAAGGTTCTGGATATATAACAGATAACTACTTCAGATAATTTTCCATTTCTTATCTGTTTTTGCTGTAAAGCAGCACCCAAACCTATGAAACTTGCATCAGTGTACAAGATAAAAGGTAGGGTGAAATCTGGCAGTCCCAATATTGGAGCTGACATTAAACATTCCTTTAATTTGTTAAAGGCGTGCTGTCTTTCATTATTCCAAATGAAAGCTTCATTCTTCCTGATTAATGTTGTTAAAGGGGCTGCAATGGATTGGTAATTTTTAATATATTGTCTATAATATCCACACATACCCAAAAAACTTTGAACCTCTTTTACATTTTTAGGTATCCCAATGTTTTTAATTGCTGCCACTTTATTCTGGTCAACACAAATTTGTAATCCAGATACAACATGTCCAAGTACTTTCAAGGATTGAAATCCAAACTTACATTTCTTTAATGCAATATTCATATTAATTTCATCCATTTTTTGAAAGACTCTTTTCAGGTGATTTAAATGTTCATCATATGTTTTTGAAAACACTATGATGTCATCAATATAGACCAATAGCCATCCTTCAACCATTTCCTGATGAAAAACACTATCCATCAATTTTTGGAAGACTGAAGGGGCATTCTTTGGGCCAAATGGCATTCTCACATACTTATATATACCCATATGTGTGGTTATTAATAAGTAATTTTGAGAATTTCTTTCCACAGGAATCTGGTGGTAACCCTTGTTCCCATCCAGACAGGAAATATATTTTGCTCCTTGTAAGGTAGCATGGATAGAAGCTATCCTTGGTAGAGGGTAAATATCATCTACTGTATATGTATTCAGAGCTCTATAATCACCGCATAATCTTGCCTTATCTTTTTCATAAGAGATTAATACTGGTGAAATGACACAATACTTAGGTGTTGTGTCCACTTTTTCAACAATACCCATTTTCAACAACAATTTTATATTGTCTTCAATATCTTTCCTTTTTGCAGGAGATGCTGGGTAAGGTTTCTTTTTTAAGCTGCCAGGAATATTATCCAAATCACAGCTTAAAGAGATTTTCATCTCATGGTCTTTGACCAATCCTAGTTCATTTGAGCCATGAGCAAATGCCATAGGATATGATTTAATCAATCTCAAAATATCTTCTTGTTCAATATTTGAGAGTTGAGGACTGAAAGAGGCCTTTTGGATTTCATTTTCCAATTCACCCACTTCATTGGTGGTTCTTCCACCTTGCAGTTGTTCTTCTCTAGGAGAAATGGTATATACTGAATTTTCAGAACATATTTTGAATTTTCTTTTACCATTCACCCCTATGGTGAAACAACTGTTTGCAGGATCTAGTTTAATGCCAAATTTTGTCAATAAATCATTGCCAATAATAAACCAATCACTACAATTATTATTATCCATTACTACAAATTCACAAACTGCTCTAACATATCCATTATTATATTTAAAGAATACAGCAGTTTTGTATTTGCCAATTGGATTTAATACTGAACCAAAACCCCTCCAGTTCTTTGTCTGAACAAGTTCTAGTTTTTTCCTGGTACTTACTATCAAGTTTCATTAATGCATTAAGTGAAACTACACTACCTGCAGCCCCAGTGTCAAGAATGGCATTCATTTCTTTTCCACATATGATAATAGGTGCTCTGATAGGTGTTATTTTGTAAGTATCATGAGATACATCTTTAATTATTTCAGCTTCCTCTATGGAAGTTAAAGATGTGTCTGTATGAGGTATAGCATCATTCAGGAACATTATATCCTGTTCTAATACAAATATCTCATTTTCATCATCACTGTAAGATATGTTACTCTTGCAATCCTCACTGGATTCCACATTCTCATCTTCATGATTACTAGGTTCAGAATTCTGTGAGGTTTCAATAACATTTATTCTTTTCTTACACGTGTGACCTTTAACCCAAGGTTCATTACATTTGTAACAAGTGTTATTTTCTTGTCTCTTAGGGACAAGGGGAGCTGAAGGTTTTTTCTTTTCCACTGGTAACTTACTTGTAGTAGGTTTTACCACGTCAACACTTTGTCTGTAATTACTATACTTGGTTTCATATTTGTGGTTTAATAATATCTCATTGCATATATTAATGAATCCAGAGGTGTCTCTGACAGTTTCAGTTCTAGCAACAATAATGTCTCTAACTGATATAGGCAACTTGTATATTATTTTTTCTTTCCACTCTTCATAATCCATTTTTGGATCCATAGCTTTCATGATTTTTATTAAATTCATTAAGAAGACCATGGGTTTATCTCCAGCATTTGGATTATATCTGGCCCTTTCATACAGTCTTTGTTGAGTGATTCTAAATTTTGGGCCACCAAATTGCCTTTCAATTAGTGCCTTCCATTCATTCCAGGAGTAATTAATTCCCTCACACAATACAGATTCAAACCATAATAAGGCCACATCTGTAAATAAAGATATTAACTTTGAAGTAATTTCTTCATCAGGTAATTTGTATGAAAATTTTAGGTTATCAATTCTTTGTATGAATTGTTGCCAATCAGATTTTGAATCCCCGTCAAAAGAAGGGTACTGATCTAACTTAGGCCAGTTCTTTTGGCTAGTTTTTGCTTCCCTAACCTGAGGAATATTGAGTAATTCACTTACTTTAGAAAGATGATCATTTATTTCATCTTTTACTGATTTTATATTCTCAGAGCCCATGACACTATGTTCATGTTCCATCATTGGTTTATCCTCAGAGTGTTTCATAAAAACTGGTACTCTTTCTACATAAGAGGTATTATCCTTTATTGTTTCAGTATTTTTCAAAATGTTAGCTACTTCAATTTCTACTCTTTGTAACCTATCTTTTATTACAGGTACTTGAGTCAAAGTATCATTTACATTTGAAAAAGACAATTTTACACGTCCCTCTATGGTAGCCATAATATTCTGAGAGTGTTCTAATTTACTTTCTAAATTTCTAATCTCAGATTTTAATCTTTTATTCTCATTGATTAATTCATTATTTGAATTTTCAATAATTTTTAATTTATTGGCTGTGGTACTCAATGATTGTGTTAGCTGTAATAATACATTTTCTGTATTAATGTTTGACTCTTTTGAGAACTCTTCCAATTTTTCAATTCTTAATAATAATTTACTTATTATTTTTGATTCCATTGGATTCTCTTTTAAAAAATATTCTATTTTTTCCGTGTCCAATTCAGAAGACTCATTTTCAGGGTCAAGATTTAATTCATTTGATTCCATTTTTATATTAATAGTATTTTCCTGGTGGTCAATAAAACTATTTACATTGTCCTCATGTAAAGACAAGTTTAACATATTCTGTTCAAATGAATAATCCTTTAAATCCTTATCAATAATATCCAATATTTCCTTATCAATCTCATTACCTATAAGTAATTTATTTTCAGGTTGATATAATTGATCATAAGAAGTTGGATGACTTACCAAGGTCTTATCCCACTTCCCCTGCCTCTCCTTGGCTTTCCCCTGTAAGGGTGACTGCTGGAGCCCTGCTGTTGAGGATTGTTGTAGTTTTGGGCGTACCAATCCCATTTCCATTTGCTTACTGTAATTTTTTGGTCCTCTTCTTGGGCTGGAGGTGTTGCTATGGAATTGTTGGGTGCCACTGTTGGTGGTTGAGTATTTATGTCCACTAGAGCTTGGTTGACCTCTATGAAACCTTGAGCTGCTCTCTTTTCCAGATTGTTGATCTGGTCCACTATATTGTTGACTCTTATTGTCAAGGTGTTCAGTAGGGTGGATAGGGAGTGAACTTGTTCTTGTAAAGTATTTTTTGTTTTCTTTATTGAAACCTGCTTTAAAAGCTTTTCCCTTTCCTCCAGAGACATTGACGGAGTGTTGTTGATTATGGGAGAGTCCTGGCCCTCCATTTGAATGTCCTGTAACAGGTCTTTCAGCTCTAGGTCTTAAGTTATAAGGTTTTACCTTATTACTTACAATGTCATTGTTGTCACACATTTTTACGTGGAATTTAAAGAATTGAAAGTTTAGATATGAAAACTTCAAAAAGGAGTTTTATCAGTATTTATCAATACCACTGAAGACAATTTTATTGCTTACTTATTGGTATGAAGTGAATATTTAAGTGCCAAAAGTCATATATGCTTTTATGTGGTCACTTGATTTAACTGGTCTACAATATGTAGCCGTGTTTTTATATTCAAAAGAAAACAACTGTCAGTATGATTCTTTCTAAATATTTAATGAATTTTACAAACCAATAAAAGAAAAGATCAAGAGTCCTGTTAAAAGAAAACAATTAATCAGTTTAATTGGTTTATTATCTGCAAAGATCACAAATTTAATTGTTCTATTGACAGACTCCCACTAAGAACAATTATATGTTAAATTAGTGGTAAAAATTTTATCTGCAAAGATCTCAAATTTAATTGGTCTATTAACAGACCCACTAATAACAATTATAAGTTAAATTAGTGGTAAAATTGTTGATTCAATATCACAATTTTATAATATAACAGGGCTTCTTTTTCTGAAATCACTATATAAGTGACCCCAACCTGTTGTAATTATCCAAATATTTCTATAGGGATATTATTTATGTGCACCTTCTTTTGAAAATTTCACTTACAGAATTATAACAGAATTCTTGAGGAAAGGCCCCCAATTGTCAGGCTAGGGTCAAGTACAAGGACGGGAACTAGCTTGAATAGTCAGTTGTCTAGAAGATTTTAATGGTCCTATATGAATACTGTAGTTCTAATCCACTAAGTTGTAAAATATAATCAAATATAAAGGTCTCAGTAATATAATTCTCACTATTCTTATATATGGCTTACAATCTTTATAGTTGGTAGAAAAATAGATTATATAAATTCAGATACTATTCAAAAGTCTTATAAAAGTACTAATTGATATGTATTGTAATTGGTTTGGTTATATTGGTTAAATTGTAATGATAAAGAATGAAGAAATACAACCCAAAAACCTCCTCCTTTTATACACACTGAGTTCCCCAATGATTCCCTTGATGTACCACCCAATACACAGTTAATCACGCCTCTAAAAAACTAATAGACATTCCCATCAACATTCCCAGTGACCCATGACATAATTAGAAGAGTAATAACCGCCAAAATCCTGAAATAATAAGGGAAATCCATCAAAATTAAAAAAAAGACAAAAAGAGAGTATATGCGTATAAAACAATAATAATAAGGACTAAAGGAGACCTTTTAAGGTTAATAATAGCTTAATAATAAGGGGGATTGACTGTAGAAATAATGGGGCTAATCCTGACATTATACTACGTGAAATTCCCATTCAAAAATAACCAAAATTGACTGAGAAACCACCCAAAAACTTAAAAAAGAGCGTGAGATGTGGGGTAACTACATGCAGTTCTTGGCAGGCGCTTGCACGGGTAAATCCTTGACTAAAATTAGGCGAATTTAAGCGTGTTGATGAAATAGAGTGCCAAGAGTGAGGTTATTAATGAAATTAGTGCATATAAACAGGGTCAATGCATTATTAATTAAGCTAGGACACTAAATAAGCGCCTGTCGCCTATTTTAGTGTGTTTCCCCACAGTGGGCGTAGAATGTGGGGTAATTATAGTGTGAAAAAGCTAACTTTGCTAAAAATGAAGCTATTCACACGGGAAAAAAAAGCAGGCAGTATGTGGCCAGTACACAGAAGCCATTTCTGGCATAAAAAACACCAAATTTGAAAAGTGTTATTTTTATGCATTTAAATAGCCAAATCAATAGTTCTAAATGAGCCCAATTGATCTGTCAAAGCGCAATTTTGATATTCTCAATTTTATAGCGCATATAGTCAACTTTTAAGTGAAATAAAGCGCATTTCTTGTTTTTTGCATAAAACAATGAATATAACAGCTTTAAGTGTACTTAAAAATTATGCAGCCTTATACTTAAGGTTCTTAAGATTACCCTAACATATTCCAACTTAATATTAAGTACATAAGACCTATAAAAGGTGGATATATGCGTGTATATAAGGTGTTATAATGGCATTTTTTGTGTATTATCATAATTTTACTTATGTATACTATTTGTGTACTCTTATTTATTATTCCCATGTATAGTTCATGTGTTTAACATAACTTATAAGTAAATTTTACTCAGTCCTGGAGATATACAGGCTGACAGATTCAAAATTCATCAATCAAAATATAAAAAGGCCAATCATTCTTCCAATACCACTGGCTTTAGTATTGATGATGATGATTTGGGGATTAGAATTACTACTGTTTCCAAATAGCTGAATGTCATGTGTCCTTTTTATGAGGAAATGGATAATCTTTTTGGTTCCCAAGTTTATCTTAACCCTTGGGTTATAGATAATACTACCAAAGATATACCCTCTGTATCACAACCATCCAATAATCCTCCCAACACACCTGTAATTCAACAACATCCATCCCCTCTGGCTTCTAACCATATTTCAGCTGAAGATGATCCTGACTATCAAGCAGAACAATTTTTTGGAGCAGATCTGAGTCCTCAGAGCCCCAACATATTAATGTATGTTTAATTTCTCTTTTTTATCAATTCTTCTCTAAATTTCTCATTCTTTCTTTTCTAGTCTCCTCCTACTCAAACTCAAATTTTAAAAAATATTAACAATTCTGCAAATGAGAATCCTGTTTTTCAAGCTGCTTTATATGAGCTTCCTGAACCCTATAGCTCAAACTCCCAACTAAAGCATTGAGCCTCAACTTCAATGAACTTGAACCATCTTTTAAAATGTGGTAATACTTCAACCACCTCTTTTTCTTTCTTTGAAAATTATTTTGATAAAAAAATTTATAAGTAAGATTTTGTCACTATATATCTTCTTCAAAAACATATATATTTATTTTTCTATTAAATTTTCTCAGAAAAATCCTCTATTTCAAAAAATGCCCTCAACTTTGAGAAGATAAAGTTTTATCATATGCTACTGAAAGATTAGCAGGCCTTAGATTTGGAGGAATTTTTTTTTTCTTCAATTAAACTTTGAAAAGGCAAAATTTGAGGTGGAGGAGATAGAAAGAGCTCACCTTCTCTTGTATAAAACAAAATACCATGAATTTCAAAGAGAAATGGCTAGTTGTGAATTGGAAAAAGTAGAAAGTTTTTTAAAAAAAGAATTCATTACAGAATGTATAAAAAATGGCCAATCTTATGAGGACTTTAAGAATTGCTTAACTTTTTTAATTGATTTATTGTTTGTTTGGTTAGATTAATTTTGTTTTATTTCTTTTTGGTGATAATTTCTTATATGCTGACTTTTCAAAGGTCTTAAATATAAATGGTTCCTTTTGGAAAAAAATTGAAAAACCCATACAATTTTTCATCTCCACATTCAGGTTATTAAACTTGCTTTTCTAAAAACAGCTAAGTCTTCAAAATTCTATATCTTATTTGAAATTTTGGCAATTCCCCCCCCTTGAATTTCAATGAAGCAAGAGGTGGGTATCACCAAATTTACATGTCAGATTTGAAAAATTGGCAATACCCTCCTCTGCATTTTATTGATTTAAGGGGTGAAAATCAACAAAATTTAATATAATTACGTAAATTAATTAAAAAATAAATACAATACTCCCAATTTACTAGTTTTAAAGTAATGAAAATTCCACATTCTATAATGCAGATCAATTCTAGAAAATAAGTTTGGGACTTTCCACAAGTATAGGCTAGAGGAACCCCATGAAACAAATTAATGTTGTTGTGATTACCTGTTATACATCACAAGGTTGTTGGCCTATTAATTTAGTTTATTAAAGTAAGATATCAAATATATTTATTAAAAATTTATGAAAGAGTAATTAATATTTGGTGACTGTACAAATCCCCATACTTTTTGATCTACCAAAAGTGTTATTAAATTTTTTACCTATTCCTTCTTTTTTTTACCTTTTTTATCCTTTAGATTAGTTTTTTAATTATTTAGAAGTAGCAGCCAAAATTAGTAAAGCTGTGATAAGATTTCAAACCTAGAGGAGCTTTTGTTGTTTGGCGATTATTGTGAGAAGAGTATGTTTTATCCACTTTAGTTTTATAGTACTTGATGTCTGATATATGGCCAAATATACTATTAAAGTGAATTTTCTTTTTAAAATATTTTTTCTTTTATATTTTGATTATCATTTTTTGTTGATGTTTTAGATGATGATTGAAAAGAAGTTGAAATTGAGGAAGATGATAAAAAATTCGAAGAAGATAATAGAGAAGCAAGTGGTGAATCAGAAGAGATAGACATGTATTTTTCTACAAAAAAACTGGCAAAAAAACTCACATAATTTAAAATAAATCAAATTAAAAATTAACTGCAAAAAACTAATAAGAATAATTATTACTTCAATTGAATTTCAGCAATGTTTTTTTAAAATTCTAAGATAATAATAATAATAATATATAATAAATTTTCTAATACATATCTGTAAAGTTTATTTTAGGAAGTTGGCAGTGGGTGTGAAAGGGTAGGTAATAGAAAATTTGGGGTGGCTGCATAGGTCTGGTTATTTCATTTCTGTTCATTTTTTAGAGAGGATGGTGGGGGTTGCAGGTTTTTAAATGGAAAAGCAGCCAGTTAAACTGGCTGGCTGTTGTTTATATGCTACAGGGGGTGGCTGGTGGTGTGTGTTGTTATGTGGTTAGTAGCCATCCATCAATCTGGCTGGCTCACTGTTTCTATTTTGGGCTTAGTGGTGGCATAGGTAGGTAGACTAGTGGAAGAGGTGGAGGGAGGTTAGGGTACTCCAACTAGGAAGCTTTTCTGCCTGGCTGGGGCTTCCAAGGCTAGGAAGGTGGGGGAAAGGTGGGGGGGACAAAAAATGCCAGCCAGTTCTAAGAGCTAGAGGGGATTAGGGAGGAAAATGACCAGGCCAAGGAGGGATAAAGATTAGGATGGAGAGAAAAAAAAGAGAGAAAAGAGAGAGAGAAAAAAAAGTTAATTTTACCTTAAAAATGAAAAACAAAACCACTTACCAGAAAAAGGAGATAAAAATATTAGTCAAACAGTAAGTGGTGTATACATATTTCTACCCACACTAAAATGCTTTGAGTTGTGGAGTTTTATGCTGCAGAGTGTTGTGTATGAATGGGATGATGCTGTAAAATCAGTGAAACGGGCTGTATCATGAAACCAGCATTTTTGGTTGAGAAAGTGTGAATTTGAGTTAAATAAGTTACATACTTCACTATTGAAATCCACCAGTGTTGGGGCTAGTGTTTTTTGGAAATCTGCACTTAGATAAGTGTGAATTTTCCAGAACAGACACCCACTATTAGAGAGGGTGTCAATGTTAGCCAAATCATAATGAACTCAAGTAAAGGTTTCAAAGCCAGCTTGTCACATACACACCAGCACTCCAAATTTTGTAACCAAGTCACTACTGAGCTTTAAAATAAATACCAGAGTTGAATTAAAATCATATTTCTTTTTTTAGATTGTTTTTAAACCAAAAAAAATATTTTGTTAAGAAAGGGTTGATATTTGCTGGTCTGTCTAGAAGATGGAAAACAAAAAAAAGAAGAGGAGAAGGGAAAGGGAAAGGGGAAAAGAAAAAGTTTAAAGATAAATGAAGAGAAGGGAGAAAAGAACTAAAGGATAAAGTGACAATGAGATACTGGATTTGATAGAAATAATGACAATGGGTGAACTAAATTGCAATAGTAAGTATTTTATATTTTCTCTGCTTAAGTATCAACTACTAATGATTAAAAATCTTAAAGCAACTTTATTAATTTATTTAGTATTTAAGGGGACAGAAGCGCCACATCAAATAATAAAATATAATATAGTATTTAAAATATGGTAAGTAATGTGAGTGATGGGCTGAAGGGGATTACCCAAGACCCTTTTATAGGCAAGGGGTCCTCTGAAGCGCCACTAAATTGTATATAAAAAGTAATAATAAAGTGAAATAAGAAAATAAAAGAGAATAGGTGAAACCTGGATATTGAAAGAAAAATATGAAACAAGTAATTAAACCCATGAGTAAGAAACTAATTTTCCCATCCTATATTCCCAAACCAGTCAATTAAAATAGTAAGTAACTAAACAAGTTTTTAACATGAGAAACTGTGAGTAATATATCTAAAACATGTATTACAATGAGTTTTAAGTGTTTTTAATTGAACCAATCATGCCATTTTGACACAAAAATTTATCTAAATCCTAGTATAAAACAGAAATAAGTAATTTGTTTTAACTATTTCATTAGAGCAATAACCAATTTGAGTGAAAACAAGTAACTATTTTAATGAATTACTAATTTAAAATAAGTATTTTAATATGTTTTATTAAGTAAGTTTTTTAACTTATTTAATAACTTTTCTGACACAATTAAGGGTCAAAAAGTGCCCAATATTTATTTATTATAATGTACGAGAAGTTTTATTTAATATATAAATTTAATTAATTAAGTTTTAATTACATTATAGGTTAATTTTACAATTGTAATTATAATATATGTTTATAATTATTTAATTATTAATTTATGAATATTAAATACATAAAAATGGGCAATGATTTATAGAATATAATATATATTATATTTTATGTAAGTGTATAAATAATTTATTTAATAATAAAATTAATATAATACTTATTTTACTTATTTTTAATAAAATATTTATATAATTTTATTATGCAATAGAATATTTTTTAAATACATAAAATACATAAATTTATTCCCACTTATGGTTCCAATAAGGTATTATAACACTTTAATGGGCTCATGAGACAGCCTGGCTGACAGTTGATGTCAGTAAAAGAAGTGACTGATTTAAAAATTTTGAATTTAGCTAGTGCTGAGGGTAAGTGTGTTCTAAGAATCTGAATTTAGATAAATGTGGATTGAATCAAAATGAAGTGCATATTTTTAATTTCAAATTTAGTAATTTAACACCCTTTATTATTTTCAGGTATGATAAGATGTTACAAACAATTTCAACAACAAGAAAGGAGGGAGGATTTGCATGCAATTCCCAACACCCAAACCCCCCTAGTTTTTTCATGGTGTTTGAGGCTAGGTTTTCTAATTATATATCACCTCTGATACCTAATTTATTTATTGATTTATCAACATACACTATGTGCAAAAAGTCGACACTTCTACCACAGGGTCTCACACTGATGCTGCAGATGGATCTTTTCAAAATTGACTTGCAGTGTCAGCTGGATTTTTTCCATAGTAAATTGGTGAGTTATATATCTATATATATAAATGAATTATTGCCCTAACTTCCTAAAAAAAATAGTAAATTGGGCTGCTAACCTAACTGACCCCGACTGATTCCACATTGAATACTCGGGGCTGCGGGTCGCTAGAAGCAGCAGCCCCACCAGCAATTCTCATTTCACAACCACTCATTCCACTAAAAACCTGAGATTGTAAGATATATCTATCTATATATAACTATCATGCGAGGTGTGTAGCAGACGGGTAGCAGGCTCATATATATATATATATTTAATGTTTTATCTCATGTTGTAATACTTAATTCTACTCAATAAGAGCATCCACCATGATCTCTGAAAATATCACAATGCATCTCTCTCTTACATGCATTAGGGGGTATCAATGTTCAGGGATCAGGAATTTTTTTTTCCAGGATCAGACATTATTAATTGCGGAAGATTCTTATCCACTAGCCCTGGGGCTAGTGGATAAGGAATCCATGATAATGCATTATCCTGCCTCTTATACCCCAATTTCCATTTCTAATTCCTGATCCCAAACTCATCACATCCATGAGGCATATCCAGAGAGTAGTCCAAGATGTGGTTATGGCAGAAAGTTGTGCAACATGTGGTTATGACAGAAAGTTGTCCAGGACGTGGTTATGAAAAATTGAGTAGAAAAATGTTGGATAAGAGGTGAACATTGACACGTAAAGTGTCTAATAACCCAATTATTAGCAAAAATAATTGTGGAAGATAATTGGGGTATAAGGATTTTTATCTGTAATTAATTTAATTGCCGATAAGTCAACATTGATACCCCCTATGTCAGGCTAAGATCAACTAAATGGATGTGAACTAGCTTGAAAAGTCTTCGTCTAGAAGATTTAAATGGTCCTATATGAATACTGTAGTATAAATCCAACAAATAGTAAAATATAATTCAGAATAAAGGTTTCAGTAATATAATTCTCACTATTCTTATATGTGGCTTACAATCTTTTTAGTTGGTAGAAAAATAGATTTTAATAATTCAGATACTATTCAAAAGTCTTATAAAAGTACTAATTGATATGTATTGTAATTTATTTGGTTATATTGGTTAAATTGTAATGATAAAGAATGTAGAAACAAGACCCAAAAACCTCCTCCTTTTATACACACTGAGTTTCCCAATAAATCCCTTGATGTACCATCCAATACAGAGTTAATGACGCCTCAAACAACTAATAGACCTGCCCATCAACATCCCTAGTGACCCATGACATAATTAGATAAGTAACAACCGCCAAAATCCTATTAATAATAAGGGAAATCCATCAAAATTAAAGAAAAAGACAAAAAGAGAGTATATGCGTATAAAACAATAATATAAAAGACTAAAGGAGAATTTTTAAGGTTAATAATAGCTTAATAATAAGGTGAATCTACTGTAGAAATGGAGGGGCTAATCCTGACATTATACTACATGAAATTCACATCCAAAAATAACCAATATTGACTGAGAAACCACCCAAGAACTTAAAAAAGAGCATGAGATGTGGGGTAACTACATGCAGTCCTTGGCAGGCACTTGCACGGGTAAATTCTTGACTAAAATTAGGCAAATTTAAGCGTGGTGATGAAATAAGATGCCAAGAGTGAGGTTATTAATGAAATTAGTGCATATAAACAAGGTCAATGCACTATTAATTAAGCTAGGACACTAAATAAGCGCCTGTCGCCTATTTTAGTGTGTTTCCCCACAGTGGGCGTAGAATGTGGGGTAATTATAATGTGAAAAAGCTAACTTTGCTAAAAATGAAGCTATTCACACGGGAAAAAAGCAGGCAGTATGTGGCCAGTACACAGAAGCCATTTCTGGCATAAAAAACACCAAATTTGAAAAGTGTTATTTTTATGCATTTAAATAGCCAAATCAATAGTCCTAAATGAGCCCCATTGATCTGTCAAAGTGCAATTTTGATATTCTCAATTTTATAGCGCATATAGTCAACTTTTAAGTGAAATGAAGCGCATTTCTTGTTTTTTGCATAAAACAATGAATATAACAGCTTTAAGTGTACTTAAAAATTATGTAGCCTTATACTTAAGGCTCTTAAGATTACCCTAACATATTCCAACTTAATATTAAGTACATAAGACCTATAAAAGGTGGATATATGCGTGTATATAAGGTGTTATAATGGCATTTTTTGTGTATTATCATAATTTTACTTATGTATACTGTTTGTGTACTCTCATTTATTGTTCCCATGTATAGTTCATGTGTTTAACATAACTTATAAGCACTTTTTACTCAGTCCTGGAGATATACAGGCTGACACCCTATTTTACACATGAGTTCATACACTACTCAGCAGTTTAATTCATCCCTCATTAAACCAAAATTGTTGCTACTCAAAATTGATACCAAAAAAAAAAAAAATTCCTCATGCTTTTTTTTTTTTTTTTTTTTTTTTTTTTTTTTTTTTAATTTTCCTAATTTGTGTATGCATAAATGATTGAAAAAAAAATTTTTTTATCACCCAAACTTTTTAATCCTAATAGCAATAATGTCATTTGGTAACCCATAAATCTCAAATGGGCTCCAATTTAAGGGCCCACAATTAAATATTGGTTACTATATACAACTCTCACAGGGCAAACAAAAAAAAAAAAAAAAAAAAAAAATTGCAACCCTTTTCATCCTCAAACAAGTTATATAAACAATAATCAAAGTATTTTCAAGATATATATAGCAATAATCCTCAGTTTATATCCAAGAGGTGTAGGTAATATTAAACTATGAATTTATGAAAGCAGTGTGTGCTTGATAATTTATTTAAAAGGTGAGTGAAAGATGAAGATTAAAACAACACTGTAAGACCCTCAAATCAATATATTATCTCCATCTCTCCATACCTCATAGCGATCCAAACTTTTGAAGACCTAGATCCCTGCCCAGCTGACTTTCAGATTGCCCCCTCAGCATGCTAGTGAGTCTCCCAGGCCCAAAAGCAGAGGCCATCCTCACAATCCTACTAGGAACTGTTCAAGTAAAAGGTCCTAAAACATCTATCAAAATCATGTGCTTACCCGCAGTGACACTAAACTAGACCAATATACCTAGGGATATAATCTGAAATGTGAGACCCAAAATAGATGAGACTTCAAGAGATAAGGGAAATAGAGTGAGCTAAGAGGATGGTATCTGCAAGCATGTTTGAATTTCCGTTTCACCAACCACCACAATTCAGATTAATCAAGAGTTTATTATATCCGACAGTTAAGCAGCTGGCCGAAAAAGCAAAAAATCAAAAGTTTGTAGATAGATAAACACAGTAGAAGATATAAATCCAAAATATTGTTGTTATAAAAAGGATCGATATCAGAAAAAAGAAGACATGATAATATGAAAATATTTCTGTAACCATAATATAGATAGTTATATTGATATGGATAGATCTAGCTGTTGCCAATGCTGATGAGAGAGCAAGTGAAACAAATTACAGTGATGGCGAGAATGAAATTACACATACATCTTTATCTAAAAAAAGGGGAGAGGAAAAAAAGCTGGTCAAGGTGGCATCAATGGAATAGTAACTAAACAACACTTTCCTCCTTTTCTTGATTCGTTGACACATTAACCTCGATTTGTGGATTAGTAGATTGATCAATTGGGTTGATTTGAAATCTCGATCTACCCTCTTCAGCTGACATCTTTTTGGTCCTTCCGTCTTTTGAGCGGATAGTAATCGAACCATCCTAAGTAATCAAAACATTTAGTATTGTTTTCCATTTTTTTTTTTTTTTTTTTTGAGGGGGGGGGACATAAAAAATTTTTGTCAGTCATGTCCAATGTAAAAGCCAATTACACAAATTAAAGAACAACAAGTAAATTCATACGCAACTTCGTTGCCAAAATATGCCACTTTAGCCATACCACAAAACAAGCCAACTTCTAAAACACCTGTGAGCCTAAAAAGAATATAATAATACTTTAAGCAAGGATAAAAATAAATTGATAAATCAAAAAAAAAAATGTAAACATACATTTTGAGTCGGTAAAGTAGGTCCGTAGGATCCCGCATGTAAAATGATTGAAAAGGGGCATCAATGACAAAGTTGCTGCAAATATAGACATAAAAGAGTGTAAGGAATAGGTTCAAATAAGCCATTCTGAAATCAACACCTTACCCGTTATCTGTAACCACAGGTCCTGCTTTTGATTTACCCATCCGAAGGGTCTATTAAGATGGAAAATACCCATCACAAGGTGAATCACGGGCAGATTTATTAACACTACAGCAGACCTATGAGAAGATTCAAGCCAGTCCGAATAATAATTATCAACTCAACAGCATCGGGACAGCCCATCTTTTGGATATTTTTCATGACTTTTGCCCAAGCAAAAGGTGCAACTTCAATGGGAATGCCTTGTTTCCAATTTGTTCCCAAGAGCTGAGAATCCTTCCGCTGATCAGCAACCAGAATAAATTCCTCAGCTGCCTCCGCAAGAACTTTTTCTCTAAGATGACAAGCACCACCGCCTTTGATTGCATTTAAATCTTCATCGACCTCATCGGCACCATCAATAGTGATGTCAATAGAAGGAAATTGATCGACATCACCAAGATTGAGGCCAGCTTTGACGATGAGTTCTTTTGACTGAAATCCAGTTGGAATGAACCACCTATTGGGGATAAGGAACAAGATTTTTTTTTTTTTTAAAAAAGGCAGGAAAGCAACACGGACGCAAACCGAAAAAAAAAAAATCGCTGAATAAACTATACCTGGATTCGTTTGCTTCCGAGCCTTGTTGAAGAATGCGTTCGACGACATAAGGAACAGTTGTACCAGAGCTAACGAATCCATTGAATTAAGCAAGATCAAAGTCAATCAAAATGATGAAAAGATGAAAAAAAGGACACACCCAATACCAATCACACGATGATGCTCCTTGACATGATCATCGACAGCAGCATAGGCGGCAAGTTGCTTGGAAGCCTCGAGCTTTGAGAGCTCTGCAGGATGCTTTGGAGAAGAGATATCCTTTGTCGCCTTCTTGGGGTCGGGCTTGGAATGGAGAGGAGATGTTGAAGCCAGTGAAAACGTGTTGAGTCTTGGAGGGACGAGAGAGCCGAGAGTAAGTGCCATTCGCTTGGGCGAGGAGACGAAATGTAGGATTTTAAGGATGCAACCAAAGGCTAAGGGCAAAGGGGCTCAAACAGTGAGATTGGACGATTTTTAACCCCACATAAAACTTACTCATTGATAGTTGTAGCTATCGTCAGTTAGTTTGTTAGTTGTGATAACGGTAAATTGGTGGTGGCATGAACATTAAACCGTCTAAGTCTATCTAGAAGGTTCCCATGGAAATCATGAAATTGGACATTTATTTCGTATGATGAGTGCTACTTCCATGTTACTTTTTGGTAGTGGCAGTGGTCATATTAAAATCACTCCCTACTGTGGAAACAAAACGTAACTGCCACGGTGCATCCATCCATCGTGATGTATGTGCAAGATAAGTAGCATCGACGGTTCATACAACATGGACTGACCAGTGTAAAGATACAGGGGCGATGAAATAACAGCAGAGATGAGATCCATCGAGTCAAACTCCCTACACAGCCCAACAGAATGCACTAAAAACTGAGTGGGGTTTGGTATCTTTCACCTCTCTTTCTTGCACGGGGTCTCTTCATCCCACCACGCCCAGACCAACAGACCTGATCAGTCTGGGTCTTACATGGTGTCAGCTGAAATGAAATCCTCAATTTGTTACTCACAACGACCAACTAACCTTCAATCTTTTAATGTTATGTTAGACATTAAACAAGCATGTAATCCACCCCGTATCGGTAAATGGCTTCGGTATGCACATATTCACCGAGTAGAAACCAAATATTCATTACTCACACCACGTTTGAACGCTGGAGGATTTCGCTAATCCATAACCCGGGACTCAAATTCCCAATTTCGCAACAACGAAAACCTCACCATGGCATTTCGTTTCACAAACTCCTTTTGAAATTCCTGTCTTTCACCACCGATCTGCTTCACCTTTGCTATCATTATTTCATCTCACGATTCACCAAACCAAAATGTTTATCCTCAGTACCCCCTCGGCAACCAGAACGTGATAATTGGCTTGCCATTTCTAGTCTCCCTTCAACTTACGCCCAACTTGCCTAGTCCCTTCCTTCAATACATTTGTGTGTTTCCCCTCGAATTATGCTCTCTATACCATATTATAAAGCCAGTCTTTTCTTTCTCTTACTGCTTAATCAGTCATGAAGGTAGACCACTCCCTCATTGCCTGCTAGCGTTATAAGGGACAACTCCCAAATTTAAGTCAATACCTCATCAGCACTACCAATTATAATTGATTTATATAATCAACAAAAGCTAGAAAATTGGAAAGAAATGAGTAATCAATTACAAATGTAAATAAATCCTCTTTTGTTATATTAAGTCAAACCATTTACAAATAAATAATACCATATTATGCAAAATGTATGTACAATGGGGTGACAAAAGTATCCACCTGTTTTCATTTCGTTGTATCTCAATAAATACTCACTCTACACATATGCAACATGGTACCTCACGACTCAGACAACCATGTAGAAAACAATCATTGCAATAAATTTTTGATTTGCCAATGTTTTTATAAAAAGAATGAAATTATAACAAATGACAACCCTCATCTCACCAACGGGTTGAGCCACCATTGGCATCAACCACAGCCTGCATCCTGGCAGGCATAGATGCAATCAAATTATCTAACTTTTGGCTTGGAAGGTCATCCCAAGCCTGTTGAATTGCCTCACACATTTCAGGTATTGTCTTTGGCTGATAATGCATGGAAATCACATCTTTGAGGTCCTTCCAAATGTTCTCAATTGGATTGAGGTCAGGAGACTGGGCTGGCCAGTTTAGCATCTTTTGTAAGCTGACAGCGTTTCGGAAGTCATTGGCAAGTTGAGAGGTATGTATCAGGGCATTATCTTCAATGAGTGTAAGTTGGTTGTCCTCATCATGTTTTGCAAGCCAGGGGAGTAAATTTGAAAGGTAGACAGTCTCAATGAAGTGCTTTGTTGTTTGCTGCTTGGGAGGAAGAAAAACAAGTGGACCCTTCACATTACCATGAAAAGAGCCCCATACCATTACAGAAGAACACCCACTCTTGAAAGTGGGCGTGAGACAATCCTTATCAAACTTTTCTTTAGCTTGACGCCACACTAATACTTGTCTTGACTGCTTGCCAATCTCAAAACTTGACTTGTCAGACCACAGGACCAAATTCCAATCACTAACTGTCCAGTTCAAGTGCTCATGAGCAAATTTGAGGCGTTGACTTTCATGCATGGTATTGATAAATGGCTTTTTAACAGCAACTCAACTATGGAAATTAAGTTTGTTTGCACGTCGGGACAGGGTTTGAGCAGATATATTGGAAGTAAGGGTGTCAGCAATTTCTGCTTTTGTTGATTTTCTATTTTTTTTAAGCTTTGTGCTATTTCATGCATGTCATGCTCAGTTGTTTTACAAGGTTGGCCACAGCGAGGGGCAGTCTCCACTGTGCCAGTGACATCATGTTTTTTGATGATATCACGCACAGTGGCCCGAGGAAAGCCATAATGTTGTGAGATTTGATAGGGATTGGCACCCCACATTGACATGCCAACAATTTTGGCCTTCTCCTTGGTTGTCAAATACTTTGTCTGAGCTGGAGTTTGAGGCATAGGTGAAGAGATTGGGTAGAATAGGAGGTAAGGAAAATAACCAGTATTCCCCTGGTGGCGTGAGTGGCTGTTGTGGTGGTATGAGGAAGAAAATGAAAAAGGTGATTGTGAAGATTATGCATGCAGCAGGTGGATACTTTTGTCACCCCACTGTACAGTACCCCACAAGAAGTCCTCGCGATTTCGTTTGCATATGCTCTTCCGCCAGCCACCATGCCTGAATTCTCACTACCTCACAATCACAATTGCTCTCAAATTTTTATTGATGCTCACATAGGTCAACTAGAAATTGATTCAATGTTTATATTACTGATTTCGAAACAATACCACTGTTGAAGTGGCCAATCTAGACATTGCACATTCAAACGCTAACAGTCAAATATAGTCCTATGATAAAAACAATCACCAGCAAGTAGACCCTTTCTTTGCCTCAATAACTGCCTCCATTTGTTTTGGGCATTGAAGCAACAAGATTATTGAAAATTGGCATTGGCATGTCATTCCAGACTGTGTGTATTGCAGCAACCATTTCATCCATTCTGTGGGGGTGAAAAACATCATGAACAATGAGTTTGATTATTTTCCATACATTTTTAATTGGGTTGAGATTGGGTGACTGGGCTGGCCAGTCTGGAAGCCTTTTTATGTTATTTTGAGTGCAGAAATCTTCACTCTCTCTGGATTTGTGGGTGGAAACGTTATCCTCCATGAGGAGGAGTTCATGATGAGGATCATGTTCTTGGAGATAAGGCACTAGTGTAGATTTGTATACATTCTCAATGAAATATTTTGATGTTTGTTGATTAGGAGGAAGAATGACCAATGGGAGCTTTTTATTTCCTGAGAACCCTCCCAATACCATGACATTTGATTGGCCACTTTTGAAGGTGGGCTGAAGACATTCTTGATGAAACCTCTCATCAGGACGGTGCCAGACATAAGTGACTGTTGATCTTTTGCCTATTTCAAAAGAAGATTCATCAGACCACAGCACTCTTTCCCAGTCTTGGTACTTGAGAGCAAAATCAAAACAATATTGGTGATGTGAAATATTGATAAATGTTTTTTTTGCTGCAACTTGTTTATGGTAGCCTATCTCCAAGGCTCGCTTTTGGAGGGTGCAAGGAGAGATGCAAGTTGTGAGTAAGTTGGCTACTGTGCTCACTGAGGCTGTTCTATTACTTTTAAGGATTTGCTCAAGCTGGCACAGGTCTCTATCATTAGTTTTGAGTGGATGGCCAGGGCAGGTGGCATTGTCAACAGTGCCTCTCTCAGATCTTCTTGCCAATACAGAACAGACAGTTGAGTCTGGGATTTCAAGAACTTTAGAAATATCGGCTGGCCTGGTTCCCAATATGGCCATGCCAACAATTTCACCTTTAGTTTCATTTGTCAATTGTTTTGTTCCAGCTCTAGATGTAACTATTATGACAGCAAAAAGAACAAAAAAAAAACTAGACACCACAAAAAAACACCTGGCACCTGTTAGCAGGTGCCAATCCCTCAATCCATTTGTGGCTCAAGAATAACTAAGAGTTGATGCCACACCAGCTGGCATGCTTAGTGTTCAGTGCGCAGTCTTCCCAGAAAAAGTACAGCTAAGCTAGAATTGAATTAAATCATAGATAGGGATTGGCACCTGCTATCAGGCGCCCGCCTTTTTTTTTCTGGTGAGAGTTTCTTTATAAGAAGCTAAAACATTAAGGATAAGTGAGAAAATAAAAAAAACTTACTTGTTGCAAAGAAGGGTGCTAGAGGTAATTGTGAGGTAGTGAGAAGTCGGGCATGGTGGCTGGTGGAAGAGCATATGCAAAAAAAATCACAAAGACTTCTTGTGGGGTACTGTACAGTAAGAACAATAACTCTTGTCCCTTTGGTCATTTTTTGTGCACTTTTTCTACTAGTGTGGCATTTTTTTTTGTTGGCTGTATCATCCAAAAAAGTGTAAAACCCCCTATTTAAAGCCGGAATAGTGCTGAGCCAGGCCAAAAAGTAGTAAAAAAATTTGGCAAAAAGGCAAAGCATTTATGGTGTTACTGTATATATCTTTTAATAGCTAACAAAATCTCAATCAATGCTTTTATTCATCTAAATCAACTCCCAGGACTGCCAACCATTACTTGTTCATGATCAAACCCTGAAAGTGCAATGAGAAGGAGACTCATCCCATTACCTCCCACATTCTTTTTCCCTGAGTGTCATATTTAAATGTAGCAAGACAATGATCCTCATAAGTTTAGATATAATGCATCATTTCAACTTTTCCAGGATATTTTCCTCCCCATATATAGCGCATTGAATATAGTTCACCAGACAGCATGCAATACAACCTTGTAATGAAAAGGAATGTCTCAAGAACACATTTTCACATATCCCATTCATGTTTTTTTTTTCACTTTTCTTTTTAATATCACAGTAAAATACATTTGATCCCCTTCTGCCTTTTTTGATTTTTACATTCTTTCACACTTGCTGCATCATACTTATTTTTACTTTTTTGTGATTTTTCCTGGTAAGTATTATGGATGTATGTCTATGTATGTAAGAATTTGTGTTGAGAGGTAAGGAAGAGGAGTGCAATGGGCGCTATGCATTGTAATAGGCAGGAGAGAGGGAAATTGCATAAAGGGGTCTTGTGGGGCATTCCTCATCAGACAACTTATATAGTAATCCAGCTAATTCTTAGTCTCCCAAAGTTGTAACCCTCACTGTTGGAATTCCCAAAATAGTCAGTCTAGTTAGTCTCACTGCTCTATCAGCATAGTCAGTCATGTTTTGGACTAGTTTCATTCCTAGTAGTAGTCTTCCCTCTTAGGTATTAACAATTGTAGTAAATGCTCCAAATGCTATCACACAAAATCCTAGAGAGTTCACCGACCTGGCTGCATACTATCACTCCAGAGCATCCACAAGCACAAAAATATTGATTCAAAAATTCAATTACTTTTTCCTGCCATGAAAAGCACTACCCCTTCTCCTGTAAACTCCAGCTCTAGTACTCTTTCTAATGAAAGAATTTCTCCCTCCACCTTTTTCTTCAAAAAAAAAAAAACTAAACAATTCTCACTTGGATGTATGCAGAAAGTACCTATTAGGGGGTGTCAGTTCTGGCAAATCCGCACTTAAATAAGTGTGGATTTCCAAAACACACTAGCCCCAATACTGGTGGATTTCAAAATGAAATAAGTCACTTATTTCACTCAAATCCGCACTTTCTAAACCAAAAGTGCTGATTTCACCATCAAGTTCCATTTCACTGATTTGTCAGCATAATCCCATTCATACGCAGCACTCCGCAGAATAACACTTCATAACTCAAAACATCATACATCACTTACATCTTAATATCATATCATATAAGAGTTATGCCTTCCTCACTTTCAAATCGTGATAAATTACATAAAGCAATGACTTTCATGGCTCTTGAAATGCTCTTGGACTCTGATTCTGATTCTGATTCTGATCTAGAAGAAGATTTTGTCGTTTTATCAAAAATGGCCAGGAAACGTTACCTTCTTCCCAGAAAGCCTCAAGTACTTCATACCCCCAAGTACACCATCCAAACACTTCTTAACCTATCTACACCCAGTTTTAGACAGCTGTTCAGGACTTCTCAGGAATGTTTCCTTAAATTGCTTGAGCTTATTCAGGATCATCCCATATTTCACAATAATTCTCAAAAAGAACAACAACATCCTTCAATTCAATTGGCCATCACACTATGTCGTTTGGGTTCAAATGGTAATGGAGCCGCTTTGAAACGTTTAGAAAATGTCTTTGATTTAGGGTATGGTTCAGTTAACACTTATACCAAACGATGTATCACTGCCATCAACTCCTTGGAATCTCAACTTCTCACCTGGCCAACAAAAGAAGAGCGACTTGAATCATCTCAGGTTATGCAAGCAGAGGGCTTCCCAGGATGTATTGGTTTTGTTGATGGTACTACTATTCCTTTGAGCCAGAAACCTGCTCAAGGTGGAAACAATTACTTTGACCGTAAAAAGAGGTAGATTATTTTTAACTCCTTTCATTCTCTTTGAAACTAACACAAACAAATATATCTTCTTTATAGATATTCAATTAACGTTCAGCTTATATGTGACGTAAACAAAAAATTTATATCATTCTTTGCTGGCTATCCTGGCTCATGTCATGACTCCTACGTCTTCCAAAGAATGCAAATTTCAAATGAACCTGAAAAATTCTTTGATGAAGATCAGTATCTTCTTGCAGATTCTGCTTATGTGAATGGAAAGTATGTACTTCCTGATTTTTGGGGAGCAGCTTCAGAAGACAGTTAAAATGCCAAATTCAACAATCATTTGGCAAAGTCAAGAGTCCGTATTGAAAATTCTATTGGAATCTTGAAAGGCCGTTTTTCTAGTTTAAGGGAATTAAGAAGTCCTCTTAGAAATAAATCTGAAATAGAGGCGGTGATCAACTGGATTCTGTGTTGCACTATACTTCATAAACTACTTGCTGGCCTCAAAGATCAATGGTTAGAGCTGTATGAAGATGAACAAGTTGATTCACCTCCGACTATATCCAACACTTCTATTTCTCAATCAACTAGTATAAGGGCAAAAATTCTTCCAATAACACTCCAACATTTTTCAACGCAATTTTAATTTTTTTTCTTTCTCTTCAAATGATCAATTTGCATGTGTTATTCACTGAGAATGGTAAATTTTTTTGCATATTTTTTTGGTTTTTGAATTTGCTGTTAAAGTCTTATTTTTTTTATCTCTCTGTGTTTTCTTTCATCAACTCAACATGAAATCGCATATTTTCAGCAAAAGCATATTTTTTCAGTCACTCTCTTTTTTTTCTTCACTCATACCCGTTTTCTCCTCTCTTCCTACATCACTCAATCAATTTCACTTATATTTCTTTTTTCTCAACTCATCTCTCCAGGTAAGTCATTTTATTTTTTTTACTTAATTTTTTGCTAATTTTTTTTTTTTTGGTTTTTTGGTTTTTTGGTTTTTTGGTTTTTTGGTTTTGGTTTTTTTTTGTAAGTGGTTGTTTTTAAATTTATAGGTAAAATTAACCTTTTTTTCTCTCTCTCTCTCTCTCTCCCTCTTTTCTCTCTTTATCCCCCCTTGGCCTGGGCTTTTTCCCACCTTTACCCTCTCCTTGGAATGGATACATCCTCCTTTTCCTCCCTTTGGCTGCCTTATTCCCCCCTCCTTGGCTCACTCTAACCTCCCTTTTCTCCCTCTTTGGTCTCATCTCTCCCTTTCTCCCCCTTGTTGGTCTCCTCATTTCCTCCCCTCATTCCACTCCACCCCCCACCAAATACCCCAAATACCCCCTCCAAATCCCTTCCCAACCTGCCTCTAACCCCCCCTCCTATCCCCCTCAAAACACCCCCAAACCCACCCTCAAATCCCTCCTACCCCCCCCCTTAAACGTCACTTAACGATTTGGTAACAAATCGTTAAGTAAGTTGGAGGGGAGGTTGGGGGGGTTTTGAGGGGGATTTGGAGGGGGAAAAAAGAGGTGGATTGAAGGGGGTGTTGGGGGGGTTGCAGGGGGTTTCGAGGGGTATTTACAGGGGGGTTTGGAGGGGGGTTTGGAGGGGGGTTTGGAGGGGATTTGGAGGCGGATTTGAAGGGGGGATTTGGGGGATTTGGTGGGGGGTGGAGGGGGGGTTTTACAAGGGTTTTGGGGAGGTGGGAGAGGGGTTTGGAGAGGGGAATTTAGGGGAATGGGGAAGTGATAAAAAAAATTTAACAGTTTTTTGATTTTTTTTTTGATTTTTTTTTTAATTTTAGAGAAAAATATTCTTCAAGTTCAAGTGAAATAAAAAAATCTTATTAGTCTTTTGAGGATTTTTTATTTTTTAATTTAAATTAAGTGAGTTTTTTTTAATGTATAATTTTGGGTGTTTGAAAAGTAACAAATTTTTAAGTAGAAAAATACATGTCTTTAACTTCAGATTCACCACTTACCTCACTCTCATCTTCTTTAACTTCATTATCATCTTCAAATTCAACTTCTTTTCAATCATCATCTAAAACATTGACAAAAAATGAACAGTATCAAAATAAAAGAAATTTAAAAAAAGAAATTCACTTGGATCAATTATTTGGCCATATTTCAAAAATCAAGTACTATAAAACTAAATTTGAAAAAAAAAATATCCGAAAACGTTACCTGAAAATATACATTATTTAACTGAAACTGGAGGTGATGAAGTTAAAGCTGTTATTAATAATAGTTTCAAACCTCAACTTATTTACGAAAACCATTCTTTTAATGGTTTAAAAGATGAATCATTTAATCAACTCTGCGATCTCATCATAAAACTCTATCAAATGGCTTTGGTTCACTTATCTTTAAGGAATAAGAATTTTTTGGGTGGAATCATGATTGGAATTGGATGGAGACCTGGATTTGAAAAAGGTTTTTCTCTTGGTATGTTAAAAACTTTTCTGGATTTTTTAATATCATTTTACTGAATTTAATTCAAATAGGCATATATTCTTTACTCAGATCTTTATCTAAAGCTGAATTAGATAATGATTTTCAAAAATGGAATATGTTACCTTCATTTAATTCATTTCTTGCTCTTCGACTTAAAAAACTCTTCAATAAAGCTTTTCAAAAAAATCATGAAGTTGCTACGAGATTTGGAATACCAAATTGGTGCGACTCTGAATGGGAAGATATTAGTGATGATCTAATGTTTTCAAATGTTATAATCACTCATTCTGGATTTCATAACCGAATTCACACTGACTCAAATGATACCAATTACCTCACTTATGGAATTTTCACATATATTAATCCTATCACTGGACAACCTATTCCATCACCTGCAAAAACTAAAGGACATGTATTATATTTCCCGGATCATAGATGTATAATCAATTTTGGATTAGGAAATGGAATCATCGAAACAGTTTGGAATTCTTCTTATGATAATCACCAAACCACAAAGGCTCCTCCAGGTTTGGAATCTTGTCAAGACTTCACGCATTTTGGTTGCTCTTTCCAGATCAGTCAAAAGTTAATCCAACAAATAAACAAGTTAAAAAAAGAAGAAAAAGGTGATAAATTTAAACATTCTTTAGGTAGATCTAAAAAGTATGGGGATTTGTAGAGTCACCAAATATTTAGTATTCTTCCATAAATTTATAATAAATAAATATGATATTTCAATTTATGAAATCAAAGTAATGGGCCAAAGACCCTGTGTTGTATAAATGGTAATCATGATAACATTAATTTGTTTCATGGGGTTCCTCTAGCCTATACATGTGGAAAGTCCCAAACTTTTGTTTCTCGATTTGGTCTGCATTTTGGCTAGAGTAATTAGCATTACTTTAAAAGTAGTACATTTGACATATCTTATTTATATATTAATTAATTTATGTAATTATATTAAATTTTGATGACTTTCACCCTTTACTTCAATAAAATGCAGGGGAGGGTATTGCCAAATTTTTAAATCTGACATGTGAAATTGATGACTTAGAAAAATTTGGTGGTACCCACCCCTTGTTTCAATAAAATGCAGGGGAGGTTATTGCCAAATTTTCAAAAGAGATATTAAATTTTATTGACTTAGAAGTATTTAGATAAGCAAACTTATTGACATGAAAGTAAAGATAGAAATTTTTTATTATATTTTCAAATTTTTGTCAAAATAAAAGTATAAGCAAACTTATTGACTTGAATGTAAAGATAGAAAAAATGTATGATATTTTCAAAAATTTGTCAAAAATAACGTACTATATTCAAGACCTTTTATAAGTCAGCATATAGGAAAATATTACCAAAAAGAAATCAAACAAAATTAAATTAACTAGAAAAACAATTTATCAATTGAAAAGGTCAAGTAATTTTTTAATGTCCTCATAAGATTGGCCATTTTTAACACATTCCATAATGAAATCTTTTTAAAAACTCTCTTGTTTTTCCAATTCACAAGTAGCCATTTCTCTTTGAAATTGACGGTCATTTACTCTTTCCATCTGCTCTGCCTCAAATTTTTTTTTCTTCCAAATCTAAGGCTTGCTGATCTTTCCTTAGCATATGATCAAACTTCATCTTCTCAAAGTCAAGGTCATTATTTGCAATAGTTGATTTTGTTGAGAAAATTAAATTGAAATAAATAAATAAATGAGTTAATGATCAAGATATATAGTAAATGAAACTTACTTATATCTTTTTTTCAAAATAATCCTCAAGGGAGCCAAATGAGCTTGTTGAAGTATTACCACGTTTTAATAGATGGTTCAAGTTCATTGAAGTTGAGGCTCAACGCTTTAGTTTGGAGTTTGAACAAGAGGCTTCAGGAAGTTCATCTAAACCAGCTTCTAAAGTGGGATTCACATTTCCAGAATTGAGATTATTTAATGGAGATTGAGTTTGAGTAGGAGGAGACTAGAAAGAAAGAGAAATTCAGAGAAGAATTGAAGAAAAAACAAAAAGTAAACATACATTTAAATTTTGGGCCTCTGAGGATTCAGATCTGCTGTGATATAATTGTTCTGCTTGATAGTCGGGATCATCTTCAGCTGAACTATGGTTAGAAGGTGGAGGGGATTGATCCTATTGATGTACAGGTATTTCAGGAGGATTAATTGATGGTTGAGATCCAGAGGGTATATTCTTAGTAGTATCATGTAGAAACCAAGGGTTTACATCAACTCAGGAGCCAAAAAGATTATCCATTTCCTCATAGAAAGGACACATGAAATTGAGCTTTTCGGAAACAGTAGTAATTCCAATCTCCAAATCATCATCATCAATACCAAAGCCAGTCTCATTTTCAGCATGATGAGTCTTTTTATATTTTGAATGGTAACTCTTAAATCTCTCCTTCATTTGTTTAGGATGGATATCGATTCTCCCCCTTGTTTTCTTCCTTACTTCATTGGCCATCAATAAGTAGCCATTAACCTTTGAAGAAGGTGGATGTCCAATACGAGTGGACTTTTCACATCCAAAACATGCTTCAAAATTTGATTTTATTTTAAGGAAGTTGATTATGATGAGATAATCATCCTTTTTAAGCTGACCTGAACCTGACTTTGATTTTTCAGGTGTAGGGCTTGCTTTAGGAGGAGACTTTTGTGACAAAGCAGATTTTTGAGTTACCTTTTGAGATTTGGAATGTCTGGGAGGCATTATGAAACTGGAACATAACAAGAAAAAAGATTAAGAGGTAGAAGAAATAAGTAAAAAAGAATGTAAACATGCCTGGTCAAAATATTGAAAATGTCAGGAAGGGGTGTGTGCCGAGGATTGATGGGTAGGTAGCAAGGAAGGTCAGTGTGTCACATGTGACAGGGATGTTTTGTGGCCAAAATGTGGTTGTGAAAAAAAACGGAAAAAAAGTGCTGATTTGAGGTCATAAATGACACCCTTTTTTGAAATAAGTGACTTTTTTGCAAAATTTAAGTGCTGATTTGTAAGTGCTGATTTGGTTTGAAATTGGCACTTAAGTTAAGTGCGGATTTGCCAGAACTGACACCCCCTATTATCATCTTTCTCTGAATCCATGCAATGGTTTAAAAAGTATTTATTGATTGTTATCAGATTAAGTGTTGTTGTTTTAAATTTGACTCTGTCTATATGGAAATCTCAGTCTAGTAAAGAGTAAGAGAGCAAGAGACATACTTGTCAACATTTTACAAAACATGCTAACAAAATCACATCATAAAACTATTAGTTCTCTGAAACCTTGTGATATACAAAATTTTCTTAAACACCAAATTAATTTTGAAATTGATAAAATTATGTGGTGTCCTTCTATTTTTTTTTTATTTCTATGACTCTCATGATGAACCTCAGACTTGTACACACAAGGAGTTTTCAAAAATACATTACCAGAAAAAAACATGGGCACCTGATAGCAGGTGAAAATCCCTATCTTTGACTTAACTCAATTTCAGCTCAGCTGAAATTCTTCTGGAATGACTGCTCATTGAACAATGAGCACACTAGCTCATGTAACATCAAATAAAATTTGCTCTTAAATTGAAAACTGAATATGCTAGCAGGTGCCACTTGATTTTTGGTGGTACATGAATGTGTAAAAAAATTTTCTTCACGAAAAGACTTTTTTATGCTGTGGATATAGATGGATATAGAATTTGTAAAAATTTTGATAGATTTCCTGATGTGGAATATTCTCAGATCCCCATTTATATCTTCTTCATCCAGAGACACTAAGTCTGGTGAAATTCCTGATATTGAGTAGAAGGTCTTGATATTTCTCCTATGGAGGGCTCTGTATTTATAGATATTCAACAGGTTTCTTCCTGGAAGTCTCTAATGCATGATAAAAATCATGATCCCAATGTTTTAAAACTTATTTTCTCATTCTTTATTGACTGATTCAGCCCTTTGGTGGACAATTTATCTGGAAAATAAGAATAATTTTGTCATATAGCCATGAATTTCTTAAATCTTCTCCCCTGAATTCTGTAATAAGCTACACCATGTATTCATTCTTGGTATCACACCTGAGCCAGAACTTCCAAGTATGTCATAAATATCTTACTGGATCCATCCCATAGTTGATCATCTGGATAAAGAAATGTCCCTCAACACTTATTACACCCACAATCACCCCATTGGGCATAAAGTGGTGGTAGAATTACTTCCCTTTCTTGGTGATAATAGGCAAACCTAAAAAGTATCTGGCTTTGTTTTTCATTCTCCAAAAAAATTCTGCTAGTGGTGCACTATCTCTCAATACATAAAAGCCTCTATGGTCCTCAATCCACTAAGTCTCAAAGATACTGTCTTTTCTCTTTCATCAAAATTGAAATATTCTAAATAAATTACAGAACAAAATAAAATTTTGCATTGGTACATTCTCAACAGATTACCTTATTGAATTCCAGAGAAGCATGTTATTTTAGGTGTGATGCATAACTGGTTTGAGGGTGTTTTAGAAAACCACTTTAGAGAATGGGTAGGATTTCAGACTCTTTTGTATAAGGAGAAGAAACACTATGCAGAACATGGTATAACTTTTTTAAAGAGAAGGCACTTGGATCAAGTTTCTAATGTAGAAGATGAGGAAGGCACCTCTCAGGAGGCTTTTGAAGACAGTTTAGATTTCATAAATGAGCAAGTATCTGGGTAAAGTTTTTTCACTGAATATAAGATGAATTAATTCAGGAACCACATTTAAAGTGAAGTTCTATGTAGTGTTATAGGCTGTAGAGAAAGCCAACTTGGGAAAGCAAAAACTGGAAAGTTAAAATCTGTCAAATGGTATGTTCTTTTTGTAAAGGTTATTCCACTAATCGTACTGGAAAAATTTGTAGATGAGATATATGGCTTTCATGGTGCCTCATGGAATAATTTCTTCTTATCTGCCTTCTCTTACTTAATCTGTTTCGCACACATTTTTTCTGTAAATAAAATATATCTGAATTCAGGACATCTTTCCAAAGAAATCTACATCAAGTATATAAAAGCTGCTAAACTATTTTTCAAAAATAAAGTGTATATTCTTCCTCATAATAATTACATCCTTAACACTCCTGAAAAAGTTTAAAGTACTCTCCAAAGAGTCTTTTAAAAATTTTCACATTTTAGTTTTCACACTTCTCAAGGCCCTCTGAGATCACAATTTCACCACAACCTGTTCACTCACAATGAAATCTGGAATTCCTTTCATTGGGGTTTTTAACCTTGCAGTAAAGTGCCTTATGTTATGTTATTTTATTTTTGTACAATTATTGTTAAATTTTTCTTTTGCTTTACTCTATTAGAGATTTCAGGATGTGAAAAAATAATTGTGAAATAAAAATTGAAGAGAAGTGTCATGCACCACTTGACACTGAAAGTAAAAGTCAACCTTTTTAGTCCATAATCCAGTACAAATATTCATATGCAAAGTGCAGAAGCAACATCTACATAGCAACTGCATTTTCCTTTGTGTGCCTTGATTTAACCACACTAGCAGCTGCACTATCTAAACCTTAAAATCTAAATTTGTCAATCATATGCTTAAAATTTTCAATCTTAAGCAAATGGGAAGCATATTAGTGATATGGTCAACCATATACTCAAACTGTGGGTTATTTTATATCTGAGGGTAATTAAAAGTCTGTGAGTAGGAATAAAAGTACAGTTAAAGTATCTGTGGGTTATATTAAAGGGTCAGTAATAAAGCAATGACAGTCTATTAAAGAGGTCAATGCATGGTGGAGTTATCTATATAACTGGGTAAATTGGTTTGACATTCCTTAGAATTAAATTATAATATTGTTGTGATGATAGTTGAAATAATAGAAGACTATTATTGTTTACTACCTTTCTTAATACTCAATTTTACTCAATCTTAAATTCCTAAATTTTTCTTTTATTGTTAAGTTCTGACCCTTATTGAGATTATTCTGAATAATTAGTGTCACTTAAAATTTACATTAGTATTCAACTTGAACCTATCTCAAAGTAGTGTTAATTTCTCTTCAACATATCTTAAAATCACTTACTCAAAGTGGTCCTCAATTAATTGTCCAATCTCACCTACTCAGGAACACCCTTGACCTTGTGCATAGGCCATCCAGTAACAGTATAATTTAATTCTCCATAGTTATCATTTTTTGTTTTTGCACTACTACATACTTGCAGGTGCTAAGTCTAAATGGAAACTGTTCAAAGAACTCCTCTTATGGGGGCTACAACTAGAGCTTGTGCCAGAGATAGGCCACCCATATCACAACCTATTTCCCACACTCACTATCTTGAACCTCTTGAACTAAGGGAAGAGGAACATTCAATCCAATCTGTGGAGGACATACCTCAGGATTTTGAAGACTCTAGTGAAGAAGAAGAAGGCTAGGACATGATGCACAAGGCACCATCGGCCCCGGCTATCAACCCTTCAGGCTAAACTTCCAATCCTAGCCCATCTACTTCATTGGAAGAGTTCATGAAACTCCTAATGAAATTAATTTCAAATCCAGATTCTTCTGAGGGCTCTAAATTTGAAACTCCTTCAATGAAATCTTCAGATAAATTTGATAAAGAACACCCTGACAGATTGTTACATTTTTTGAAAACTTGAAAATTATTGTTCCATCATGACCCTCAAACCTTTAATACTGATTGATCCAAGGTTGTTTATTCCCCATAATTCTTATCTGGAAAAGAATCATGATCACAAGAAAAAAAACATGGGAACCTTATAGCAGGTGCCAATCCCTATCTTTGAATTTACTCAATTTCAGCTCAGCTTTAATTCTTCTGGAAAGACTGCACACTGTCACTAGCCCCTGAAACATCAAACCATATTTACTTATAAATCAAAACTGAATATAGGGATAGGTACCTTTCAGCAGGTGCCACTTAATTTTTTGCAGTGGATATTTAAAGCCATATTTGATCATGCTCACTATGATAAAAGCCTATTTTCTTATGAATAATTTGGAAAAATTGGAAGATCAACTCTTTATGTTGTTTGTTGATCCAAATGAAACCAATAATGTAGGAAGTGAACATGATTTCCTTTGCATGAATGATAATAGGAAATCTTCTGAATAAATCTCAAATTTAAGGGCTCTACAAACTTGAGTAGATTAGAGTGATGCAGCTTTAAAGTATCGTTTCAAAAAGGGACTCCCTTCAAGGTTTCTAGACCAATTTAATATTCATGGCCAATAAATGGCAACTTTAATGGATTTAATGGATAGGACCCTCAAGCTTGATGGTGTTCATCAGGGATTTCTTCAACAAAGACATCATGCTCATATATCTCACAGTTCAAATTCTAAATCAGGACCTTCTTTGAATCATCCTCCACCAACTCAATCATCATTGAATCATTCCAAACCCAGTCTAAAAGGTAAAGTCAATGCTCAATCCAAAAGCTCAACCCATGGTGATATCAGTAAGTTATTGGACCCAAAAGGAGAGTTAAAAGAAGCTGAGAGGAAAAGAAGAGCAGATAATGAGTTTTGTATGTATTGTGGGGGTAAACACAAATTGGAAGAGTGTTCTAAATTAAAGGATAGAGAAGGTAGTTTTTCAAAGTTAAAAAACTAGTGAATAGTTTACTTGTGTGCAAAGCAAACTATTTTATCTCTCCCAGTGCACAGAACCTCCATGTCATAAGGACTGGATTTTCCCTAAACTTTTTGAGACTAATCCTTTTTAAAGAATATATTCCCTTCAGTTGTCTTATTGACTCTGGAGCTTTAATTTCATCTATCAGTTTATATTTTTCCAAAAAACTTAAGCTGAAATTCATAGATATCAACTGAATTCTTACTTATCTGTTTAAATTAGAGGAACCCATGTATTGGGTTAGTAAGAAAGTCTTATGGGGTTTCAACTTTCCAAATCTTCCCTCCTTTGAGTGGGACTTTACAGTCTTGGATGCCCCAAGGATGGATGATACCATTCTGGGCCATGACTTTTTTCAGAATTGGAATCCCAAAATTGATTTGTCACAAGGATTGATCACCCCTTTTTCTAACTATATTTCTGATTTATCAATGCAGATCAATAGGGAGTTAAACAACCCATCTGACCCAGTCCTGTTAGAGGACTCTTCTCTGCCAGATGTATTACAAGCATCTAATTTTTCTTTCAATGAGCACTTAGCTAAAAATTCTAGCTTGACTACTTCACTTGAAGATGATATCAATAGCCTTGAAGTAACCAATTTTTACTCTATAAATTAAGTTCTACCCTTCAAAGAATTTTTCAAAGATGAAAAGGACAACCAAACATATATTCAAACCATTAAATCAACTCTAACCAAAGTTTACCAAGACTTCCTATATATTTTCTCAATATGAAAGACCAACAAGTTTCCAACTCATCAACCCTATGATCATCAAATAGAGTTAATTGGCCCAGTACCATTTGAAGGTCCTGTCTATTCTTTATCAAAGAACAAATCTTAAGTTCTTCAATAAATTATAACGGAGAATGTAGCAAAAGGTTTCATTCATGCCAGAAAATCTCCAACTGACTCTCCAGTTCTTTTTGTTAAGACAAATGATGAAAGTCTTAGATTATGTGTTAATTATAGAAAACTCAACACAGTGACTAAGAGGAATGCTTATCCAGTTCCTCCCATTTCATTACTTCTTAATTTGTTTAATGGTGCTAACTTCTTCTCTAAAGTTGATCTCAGAGGGGCTTACAATCTTATACATATTTCAGAAGGCCATGAACCTTTAGCTGCAATGTTTACCAGCTTTGGTAGTTTTGAATATTTAGTTATGCTTTTTGGATTATGTAATGCACCATCAACTTTTCAAAAAAAATTTAACATTATCTTCCAAATATTTTTGAACAGTTTGTTTTGGTCTATCTAGACAACATTTTAATCTTCTCAAAGGCCCTTGAGGAACATAATAAACATATCAAAATGATTCTTGTTTACCTTTGAGAACAATGTCTCCACACCAAGCACACTAAATGTGAATTACACCTAAATTCTATCAACTTTTTTGGTTTTACATTTTCTACTGATTGTTTAGTCATGGATGATAAAAAGTATCAAAAAGTTTTGGAATTGTCTCATTCAAAATCTCTAAAAACCTTACAGGGGATTTTAGGTTTTGAAAATTTCTATAGAATATTTATAAAATGTTAATCTAAAACTATTACAAATCTTACTTCTCTTCTTAAAAAAGATACTCCTTTTATATTCACAGAAATAGCACAAAATGAATTCAAAGAATTGAAAACTATATTCACCACAGCTCCAATTCTTTGAAATTTTAAACCTACAGCCTTGAAAATAGTTGAGAAAGATGCTAGCAACTATGCTATAGCAGGGGTAATATCCCAATTAGATCCTTAAACGTAATTGTTACAGTTAAATCATGATATTGATGATAAAGAATTACTAGCTATTTTTCATTGTCTTAAAAAATGGTGTTCTTTTCTTCTCAGTATTAATAGCTGTTTTCAAATCCTAACAGATTATAATTCTTTAAAATACTTCATGTCTTCAAAAGTTCTAACTATATGTCAGGCTAGGTAGGCTGAGTTCTTATCTGAATTTTTTTATACTATTACCTACAGCCCAGGAAAAAATTTGTAGCTACAGACATTTTATCACATCAAGACAATTTTTACTCACAGCAGGGGTGAAATTTGGTGAAAAATATCCAGCAAATGACAAATCAATTTTCAATGAATCAATGTTAACAACTCATCAACTTATTTTGATGACAACACAAACAATTCAAAATTTACTGTCTAAAATTCAAGAAGCTCAGTCAAAAGATAATTATTGTGTGGGTATAAAAGACAAAATCATCTTGAAGCAAGGGTCCAAGAGATTCAGTATAGAATCAGGTTTGTTAGTTTTCAAAGGTATAGTAGTCATACCCAAAAATAAGAATATAAAGTTATGGATTTTTAATAGTAGACATGATTCTCCATTAGCTGGTCATTTTGGTATTGATAAAACTTACCAGTTAATAGAGAGGGTTTTTATCTGGCCAGGAATGAACAGGGAAATAAATTTCTATATGAAAGCCTGTTATGACCATAATAAGAACAAGGTACCTGGACACAGGAAGTATGGGTTGCTTCAACCACTTCCAATTCACTCTAAACCATGTGAATCAATTTAGATGGATTTCATTTCTCAATTACTTCCATCAGATAACTTTGGTGCTGTATTAGTCATATTTGATAGATTCTCTAAAATGTCTATTTTTATTAAAACTAATACTAGTGAAACTGCAGAAGATTTAGATAAATTATTTCCAGAATTTGTATTTTCTAAACATGGCTTACCTACTTATATTATTTCAGACAGAGGCTCACTGTTTTATTCTACTTTATGGACTCAACTTTGTTGACAATTAAATATTATGAGGAACCTTTCTACAGATTATCATCCTGAAACAGACGGAATATCCAAAAAAGTTAACCAAATCCTCAAACAATATCTTCAAATGTATGTCAATTATCACCAATATGATTGGACCACATGGTTACCATTGGCCGAATTTGCTTACAACAACTCAACACATTCTTTGAAAAAAAAATCTATGGACAACATCCTCAATTTAATCTGACTCATTTCAGAATTAATCATACTGCTGAACATTAGTTTTGAACAATTTCACAAATTCAAGGTGAACTCCAATCTAATCTTGAGGTGGAAAATTGAAGGAATAAGGAACAGGCTGACAAACAACAACAATCTTCTCAACTTATCAAACCAGGCAATAAAGTTTGGCTTGATGCTAAAAACATTTTAACAACTCAACCATCAAAGAAAATATTAGAAAAGTGCTTGGGTCCATTCAAAATCAACACTGAAGCCTCTAAACATACATTTTGACTCAAGTTACCTTTAAAATGGCAATCAATTAACCATGTTTTTCATGTATCTCTTCTGGAACTTACTTGAGAAATATACCCAGGAAAGAACCAACACCCTCCAGAGCTTTTCAAAGTAGATGGTAATCTAGATTTTGAAGTAAGTCAGATTCTTGATTCAAGAAGGTGCAAGGGGAAGCTTCAATACCTTGTTGAATGGGAAGGCTAACTTGATGACTCAAATAAAACATCCTGGGAACCAGCCATTCATGATTCAAATGCTCCTGAACTCTTAAAATCTTTTAATTTAAAGGTTCCTCAAAAGCTACACCATAAACTCAATTTTCTTTCCTTTAAATTTTAAAACAGTTTTTTCTTTTAAATAAAAATTTACATTTTCCTATATTTTCTTTTTTCTTTCATTACTTTTTTCTTTCTAAAACCATAAAATAATTAAAATCAAAATAAATTAAAATTAAAATCAAAAGAAATTAAAAAATAATAATGAAATAAATAAGTCAAAATAAATTATAATAAAAAACAAAATAATTAAAATTTAATTTTTCTCTAAAAATTATTACACCAAATTATGCTTTTATTTCTTTTCAATTTTTCTTTATTTTTTCTAAAAATACAACTCAACCTCAAATTTTTATTATTTCTTTTTTTTTCTTCAATCTAAATAATTCTAAAATCATCAACATCTCCATGAAACAGCTCAAAATATATCTTTTTTCTCAATTTCCTTCAAACCTGAAATCTTTTTTCTTTTCTAAGTCATTTATTTTCTTCTACAAAATTTTATTTCTAAAATGCATTCCTCTCTTTTAAAATCTCTCTAAGACAATTTTTTTTCTTTTCTCTCTCTTCTTCTTTATCTGAACTACTAAAATTATAATAAAAATTCAAAATAAAATAAAATAAATGATGTAAAACTAAAATTTCTTTTTCCTCAACCACAATTTTCTCTTTTTTCTTTTAAATAAATAAACTTTCAATCAAATAAACACAAAATAAATCCAAAAATATGCAAAACTATATACAATCTTCATATTTCTTTTCTTCTTTCTCTTTTTGCTTTTCCTTCTACTTTAAAATTCTCTCTTTATCTTCTTTCAAATCAAATCTTTCATTTTTTCCACCACTTTCCAAATCTCTTTCCTACCCTTTTCAAACATCTCCTCTTCTCCAATATCCAACAATTCTTTGGCTACATCATGTGACACTTCATCAACAATCCTATCAACTTCATCTCATAAGTTCTTGACAAAGGTGGTTCAGTGGGCTCAACCAGGCTTCTTCAATCACACCTGATCCAACTCAACCTCCCCAGTCAAATCAGTTACAACAGGTTTGGGAATTTCAATCCTCAAAGGAACAGCTTCAACTGGTTGCTCAAATTCTTGTTGAGGCTCAGCAAAAGGGTTATCTTATGGTTTTACAGGTAATTATTCAAATATTACTGCCTTCTAAAACAGAAAGAATCAGCTAGCTACTAAATCAAAACAACTAAAACTAAAAACACTTACTTCAAAATCAGGATCTAATTCAATGAAAATAGTAGAATTGGTGGTCCAAACTACCTCCACAATCTCATCATCCTCATCCCTGATAATCAATTGATGGCACATTGGGGTAGGAGATACCTCTACTACCTGTTCTGTACCATCATCAATAAGTTCATCAACTTTGTCTTCTTGAGTCATTGGCCTCTTCCCAAGATTAAGGGTGGCCACCCAACCCAGTATTTCCTTCCTCTTCACCTGTTTAGTGTGTCATCTTCACCATCCACTAACAATTCATTATCAATGGGAACTTCCCATATATCCACAATGATGGCCTGACCTTTAGCAATTGAACAAAACTTAGTTGAATTTAATTGCTTTACAGTGACTGAATTCTTCCCTAATGCATCACAAGAAACCCGGAACCACCAACAAAACTGGAACTTCTTGTGAGGACCTCAAGAAGAAGTTCTCTGAATACAGAACAAATCCATGTCTACACAAGCAATTCAGTCTGACTTGAATTTTCATGTGTGCATACCGCCACAGGAAAGGAGATGAGGTAGAGTGGGAGTAGGGTTTTGATGTTTAGGCATGAAAATATTAAATTATTACTTTTTCTAAAAAACTTTTTTCAAATTCAAAAAAATAAATAGATAAGGTTAATGAAAAGTTTTCATGCTCAACAGAGCTTGTTTTTAATACCCAGGCATCTGTCATGCACCATGTTACACTCAGAGTAGAAGTCAACCTTTTTAGTCCATAATCCAATACACAAATCCATATGCAAAGTACAGAAGCAACATCTACATAGCAACTGCATTTTCCTTTGTGTGCCTTGATTCTACCATACTATCAACCACACTATCAAAACCTTAAAATATAAATTAGTCAACCATATGCTTATACTTTTCAATCTTAAGCAAATGCACAGTGTATTAGTTCTATGGTCAATGGTATACTCTAAATGTAGGTTATTATGTATCTGAGGGTAATTTAAGGTCTGTGAGTAGGAATAAAAGTATAATTAAAGGATGTGTGGGTTATATTGGAGGGTCAGTGATAAAGTAATGATGGTTTATTAAAGAGGTCAATGTGAGGTGGAGTTATCTATATAATTGGGTGGATTGGTTTGACATTGCATAGAATTAAACTATAATATCATTGTGATAGTAGTTGAAATTATATAAGACTATTATTGTTTCCTACCTTTCTTAATAATAAATTTTATTCAATCTTAAATTCTGAAATCTCTCTTTGATTTTTAAGTTCCAACACTTTGTGAGATTAGTCTGAATAATTAGTGTCAATCTAAATTTACATTAGTATTTACCTTGAACTTATCTTGACATAGTGTTTATTTCTCTTCAACATATCTTCAAGCCACTTCCTCAAATTATTCCTCAATTACTTTCTCAATCTAACTTACTCAGGAACACCCTCAAACTTTTGCATAGGCCATCTGGTGAAAAGAACTGTCAAACTGTTGTTGTGTTCAAGGGGGAACTGTCAAATTCAAAAATTTGAAAAATCTTTAATTTGAAACCTTGTACTGTTTTAAATTTCTCTTAAGGTTTTTCAAGGAAAGTAAACCTGTTGAAAAACCTCACCATTTTGTCCATCCTCTTAATCTAACTTCACAAGATGTGAAACAACTAATAGGAGTGGTCTAAAATGGATAAAATAAAAGTTTTTCACAGATTTGTTACTCATTTATCACTCCAGATTTCTTTCAATACTGTTTGTGCCAAAATTCATGATCTTGGCTTCAACAAACATGTTGAAATCAAAAACAATTTTTTAAAAAAAGCCCACAAAGAAAAAATATTCTTGCAGTTTGCTTGTGAACATGCTTCCTGGACAGACAAGGAGTCTGTTGGTGGAAAAGTGGATGTTTTAATTTATTTTAATTTATATTTCAATAAGATTTTAATAAACTTATGTGTCACTTAATATACAATGTGATACTGTGGCGTAGTTGAGACCTAATACCCACACCCTTTAAAAAGATGCTGAGCTACTAGATTGGTTTTAATGTAGATGTAATTTAAATAGAATATACTGGAGAGGAAGAGGAAGAGAAAGAGAGAGAAAAAAAGGCTGCTTTTTTGCGTTTCTTATGTTTTGTTTGTATGAATAGTGATTTATAGCTAGAGGAAGAAGGAAAAAAAAGAAAAAAAAGATATTATAGTAGACATATGGCTTTTCTTTGTCTGTCATTAAATTGCTTTTTAGTGGTTTAGTCATGATATCTGCCTTCTGCTCTGTTGTTGGTACCCATTCTAGTAAAGCATTCTTTTTGTGTAATTTTTTGTTGATGAATTAGAATTCTTTATCACTGTGTCTTGTTTGTTTATTAGACGTTTTTTCTGTAGATGCTTTTATAGAGGCTTGGTTGTTGTATTGGATTATAAATGGCTTGTGGTAGTCAATGAGGTCAACCAGTAAGTTTTGAATTCAAAGTCCCATTTGTGTTGCAGATCCTAAGGCCATTTATTTAGCATGGAAAGTGGATGATGCCACTTATGGAACTCTTTTTGATTTCCAGAAGATTAAAGTGTTAAAAATAAAAATTGTCATCCCTCCAGTTGTGCAAGAGAATTCCCCACCCCAGTTTGCATTTGAGTAGACTGTTAGATTCAGGTCTTCATCTTTGTTTGGGTAAAGATATAATCTCTTTTTATTTTTGTGATGTATATAGCCTGGGAGATGAAATATTACACACCAGTTTTTGTCATTTTGATTCTTTGCTTGTATAGCTAGTTGGTTGATGGTGTAAATTATGTCTGGGTGGGTGCCAGTTGCTTCATAGCTCAGATCCTCCACAATTGATAAATATTAAGTTGGTTTAACTGGTGTGTGATATATCAGAGAGTTTGATAGATCTATATTGGTTGGTAGTTGCTGATGGTGAGGTACTTTGGTTGGATAGTGTTTTTTAGAATATTTGAGATTAGTTCTGATTGACTAAGGATGAATCCATTGGAATCTCTTTCAATCTTGATACACTATGCAATATAGGGGGTGGACTTTCTAGCAATTCCTCAACCTGAACTTAGATGGAACTCAGATGGAACTCAGACTGAACTCATACTGAACCCATACTGAACTCTACTTGAACACCCACATAAAAATGTTCTTCTGAGTGGTGCTCATCCTTGATTGTATGGTTCCTTTATCAATAGCTCAATGTGTTTTCAATCTGTGGTGAGTTTGGGTCCAAGGTTGCGGACTTGCTAGCAAGTCGGCCCCCCATATTGTGTGGTGATACCTACCATTGTGTCAAGTTTGTCTTGCCAATTGAAGGATAGGTTTTGGCAGAGTTTCTGTTTAAATTTTTTTAGTGTTTCTATGTTGATTCCACTTACTAGTCCATTGTTGACCTGCACACAAATAATAGCATTTGTTGTAGAGTTTTTGAGGAAATAGATGCTGTTGTCAAACACCAACATTTCATATCCTATTGAATTGAGCTGTTAGCTGAAATTAAGCCAATATAATCTGGCTGCTTGAAATGTTCCATATGGTGCCTTCTCAAGTCTATAAGCTTTAATGTCTTTTTGTTAAAACCCAGGCAGATCTCATACCCACACTACTTTGTAAATGGGGCTGTGTAGGTATGCTGCCGTGACATCAAAGGCATGTATTGGCCACTTAATATAAGCAGCTATAGTGAGGATAATTTATTGTACTTTAAATTAAGCCGTTAGAGCAAAGTTAAAGGAATAATCTATTCCTTTTACCTGTTTGAAACCCTTTGCAACATGCCTTGCTTTTAGATTTTGTTTTCCACTTATGTTGTCCTTTTTCTCTGTGAAGACCCATTTAACATCAAGAATTTGTGATCCTGCAGGGGAAGTTTCTCTTACCCAAACTTCCATTTCAGTGAGATTTTTAATTTAATTGGCGCATTCCCCTTTCCATGATTTGCTATTGTTTGACTTAGTTGCCTCCTTGTATGACTTGGGGACCTCAGTTACAAAAAAGGCACAGTTTTCAGTGATGTAAGATACTGTTTTTATTGATAAATTCTCCTCTCTTTGTCTTCAAAAACTCCTAATTGTTTACCTTTTGTGGCACATTGATTGGTTTTGGCTTTGTTCATCAGGAAGATTATTGATATTTTTCCAGGAGGGTAGTTCAGTCCATCTTTGATGTTTTCCCAAGATGATGCGAAAATCTTCTTATCTAAATGATCCCAGAAGAGCCAGCCCTTCATGCCGTCTGGGTATCCTATCATGTAGAATCTTTTTTCCTTGGAATATAGTTTTTGGCACTTTCCCTTAGGTATGTAAATGTAAGTGAACTCACCAAACTTGAAGACCAAATCCAATTGTGGCTTTATTCCAAGGAGGGCTTTGAAGGGTGTTTTGTCTCCCAATACTTTTTTGGAAATCCTGTTTAAGATGTAGGCAAGATTTAGGATTCCCACTTGAATTTGAAGCTCCAAAAAGTTTTAGGTAGTTGGCTGGAGAAGAAAGCTGTTCATCCAGTATCTGTGATTGTGCGGTTGTATTGTTCTATATTCCTGTTGTGCTGGTGGAAGTATGATAAAGATTTCTCATGTATTATTCCTTCATTTGATAGGTATGTTGCTAATGTCTTATTTTTAAACTCACTACTATTATCCATTATCATGATTTTTATGTTTATAATTGTTTGTTTTTCCAGTCTGGTGAAGACATCAATTATTCTTGTTGTGTCTTTGGATTTAGTTTGCAGAATATGGCATTCACTGTATGAGGTAGAAAGGTCTCTTATGGTGAGTGCATATAGGCCGTTAATAACAGATTTTTCTTCTATAGGGGTCAATGAGATTGTCACTCACTATTTGTAGCCTTGATGGATTTCAGTTGGCTGTTTGAAAGAAGGATTTTAGTCTTCTTTTGCACATTTGGTTGGCATCACAGATGATATTGCCTTGTGGGAGTTTATCAGGAGGACCATATACCATTTTTGAGGCTATCATTCTCTGTATCTGTCTCAGGCTAGCATGGCCAAGAAGGAAATTCCATATTTAAATTATTTCTTCACCTTTTGTTCTTGTGCTTGGTGCTGGAAACTCGGTTGGAAGGTTGAGGCTAAAAAACTTAGGGTCAGGGGAGACATTATGATTTAAATCTGCATTGATTAAAGATGTCATTGCAAGATACGGAGGACTAAATACAGGATCAGTAATTGGTTGGGGTAAAGACCATAAAATCTTAGTGTGATTAAAAGTAGCAGTTTGAAGAATTTCATCATTGAACCTGATGTCAAAAATTGTGAGAGTCAGTTGTAGTGATTTTTGCTACTGATTTGATAAGGGAGGCTGGAGAGATTAACAAACTTGTTGCTTATTTACAGTAAAGTACAGGGGTAATACTGATAGTTTACCCATTCATTCCAAAAAAAATTCATTGTCCCTTTCCCTTTAATGTAAAGTATTGCACCCTTAGTAGCCACTATCATTGACATTGGTTTTTTGAAGAGGGTTAAATTTACTAGCTCATTCATGTTTCATGAGAAGTTATTGGTAGAACCGGTGTCAAATAGGGGGCTGGAAGCATATTCAGGTGAGATATTCAGGCATTGAAAAGCGGCAGTCATTGCTTCTGAAGAGTCATCAGTGAACTCCACAGATTTTTCTCTTGGTGCCAGCACATTGGGTGGGGGGAGATTTGGTTGTTTCTGGGGGTAAATGGGGCAATGAAAGTTCATTTTTCTTGGAGGATGGAATGAATTATTGTTTCAGTAGTTGACTTTCTGCAGAGGTGAGATGAATGATGGTTGAATGACTAGGGGGTATACAGGCTGTAAACCCAGGGGAAATATTGAGTTAGGAAGTGTTCTGTTTCTTTTTTGGTAAGTTGCCATTCTTAGGCAATTTGTTTGAAGGTGATCAGGGGAATTGAAATTCCAGAAGGTTGTAGGTCTTGTAGGTTGTGCGTCAGAGAAAGAAGGTTCTGTGGAATCATTAATTAGCATATTGCGCATAAGAGAGTCATGAGAGGCATGTGAGAATGGCAGATTCTGAGAAGTAGAGTTTAAGTTATCATCAGATGAGACAGATGTTTGTGTAGAGAGTTTGTTTTCTGTCAGTAATAAAGTTTCATTTCTTCTAAGATTTTTGTCATTATTCTTAAGTCTGTCCTATGTTTCTGTAAGTGTTTGTTGTATAGTTGCTGTTGATGGGTTGACGCCTGTGATTCTCACTAGCAATTCTACTTCTCTTAACATTTCTGTGCTGAAACGCAAGTCGTCTTTCAGTGCTCATTGGAAAATCACAGCAAGCATTTTGTCATTGAAATGGAGTTTTTGAGCATACAGGTTGGCATTACAGTCCCTCATGTGAGAGAGAATAGCTATAGGGTTCAGGAAATCTTTAGAAAGCACATCTAATATTGTTATGAGTGCATTAAGTTTTTCCACTCATGATAGGACATTATATTGTAGTCTGAGATGTTTGAACGCTCCCATGCTTGGGTTTACAGACCCTATTTAAGTCTTCACATTTAAGTGTACAAAATTTATAAGTATGGCTCCTTCTATTTGCTCTGTGGCCAAGCCAGTTGAGAGGTTTGGTCATGTGATGAATTCCAGTTCAGCTATGTAGCCATTAAGTATGATTTTCAACTCTTTGTACCAAAGCCAATGGTTGGTCCCATCTTCTATGAGTTTTGATGGCCAGTTAACCATCTCTTTTCAGGCTTCTCAAATAGTGTCTGCAACTTGCTTCCTAACAGTGTTACTTGCTGCAGCTTGTGGGTTGTGGTATTCTTCATTCTCTGATGGATGGATGTGTTTCTGTTCAATGTAGGGGTCTAAGTCTTCATCATCAGCATCTTCAGGGTAGTCAAGTGGTGCGGTTTGTCCACTTGAAGTGTTTTGTCGGTTTGTTGGGATCATAGATGGTTTTTGAGTTGCTGTGCTGATTTCCAGGGAAGATACTGGTGGTTGGGTTGATGTAGGAGTTGTGTTTTGAGAGGTTGACATTGTGAATTTTTTTTAATTTAACTAGTAAACAAGATAGAAAAAAGGTGAGAAAAAAGAAGAGAAAATTATATAATTATATAGGGAAAAAGGGGGAAGAAAAAAAGGTTTTTGGGTAGAAGTGTGCCCACTTCTACTTTTGTTCAGGTTCTTGTGAGGAACCTAACTTAATAACTGGAAGAAAATAAAGGGAAAAAAATGAAAGAGAAGAAAGGAAGAAAAAAGTGAAGAAAAAAAAACACAGAGGAGATGTTGAAAGGGGACAATTGAAGGCAAGTGATTGGGAGTAGAGAGAAAAGGAAGAAGAAGAATGGAAAAAAAACTTTGACAAGGCTGAGTGGTTTTTGTAGGATGACAAGTCCCAAAAGAAAAAAGTTAGTCTAAGTAAAAAAGAATTTGGCGCTAAAGGTCCATAACCTGTTAGCGGACAGGAGGATGTTTTAATTTAATTAATTTTATATTTTGATAATATTTTCATAAACTAATGTGTCACTTTATATACAATGTGATACTGTGGCATAGTTGAGACCTAAAAAAGTGGAGAAACATTATCTGGACTTATAAATCTTCCTTTTAAATATCCATGGACTCAGAAGCTACTCTGGTTTGACATAAAAAGGGAGAAAAACAGTTTAGAGATTATCCTTCAACCTGCATTCAAAAGTGGTCAAACTTCTACAATGGTCTGGGGTACATTTTTCAACACAATTAAGCATCCACTTATATTTATCCCTCCTGTTCAAACAAAAGCATCTATTTTCTTACCAGAGATGTTATCTATAACAATAATAAGACCAATCCTCAAGTTCTATTCATCTACATCAACAAGTCATCTACCATTCATTTCTTTTTAATCAAAAATGAAGAGAGGAAAAAAAAATTAATCATTAAAAATAATTCCATTATTTTGAGTAGTTTTTATTTTTACACCCTCCCTCCCTGTTGTTCCACCTCCCTTCAAAAAAAATTTTTTTTTTTATAAAAAGTAACCATCTGATTTATGTCACTTAACTCAAATCAAAAAAATAATGAAAATCATCATTCAGATTTCATAAGGATACTCTTCTACAAACTGTTCTTTCGTCATCACTCGAGCATGACGTTGTAAAAAGTCTGTGATTTCCTTATTAAGTTCTGTTCCATCCCCCATCCAATATATATATATATAATAACATAGCAGAACAAAAGAAAAAAAGAATCATTAACATTATCATTATCACCAGGGAAATAAAAAAAGAAGAAGAAAGAAAAAAAAGAAAAAAGTCAATATTTAAACTAAACAACGACACGAAAAAAGAGGAAAGAAGAGAAAAGAAAATTATAAAGAAATGTATATACACTTACGTGTGAGAGTCATAGGTTCGGTGCACTGCATTGAAAAATGATCACTATGTTCATGTAAGACGGTCAACTTCTTCGGTAACTTCACACCTGCATAACACCAAACCCACACCCACACCAGTACCCCACACCCCACACCACATCATAGCCAAAAATGAAACCATGATTCAGAATCTGAAACTAAATCCCCTCCAGATAAAAATCCAAAAGAATAGAAAACAAAGAACCAAAGGGTAAGACAAGAACGAGAGAAAAAAAAGATCTAACCTTCAGGTATAATATAAACAAGAATATTAGAACCTCTAAAATTTCTAACGACTTCTTGAAACGTTGGAGAAAATGGTTCACGAAGAGAGCATCCATTCGGACCTGCCCATCATTAAAAAGAAAAAAAAAGAAAACCCAAAACTTTATTATTATTATTATTATTGTTATCATCATCATCATCATCATCAAAAAAAAAAAAAAAAAAAAAAAAAAAAAAAAAGGTAATGGTAATCACTGGAGGAAAAAAAAAGCTGGCACCTGCTAGAAGGTCCCTATCTCTGATTGAAATATGGTAGTTCAATTAGGGGGAGGCACCTGTTAGCAGGTGCCAACATTTTTTTTCCCGGTGAATAGTCATAATGATTGTAAACCAACCGATAAACCTAGGTCCCAAAGCAGGCAACACTTTCCCTTGTACCGTTTTCAAATCAAACGATATTCTATTCAACTTGACCTGTTCTTCATAATCTCTTAAATTAACCAAAGTACCGGATTGAACTCTAGCCAATTCAAAAGGGATTTCATCAGTGTAGCGAGCAATGAGTTGACGAGGAGGAGGAGGAGATCTAATTTTTTTTTTCAACGAGACAGAAGAAGGAGGAGGCGAAGAAGAAGTAGAAGAAGATAATGAGGCGAAAGTTGAGAAAGAAGAAGAAGAAGAATGGGCGATAGAAGGTGTTCTTGAAGAAGGACGTGAAATAAGGAACAATGAAAGTCGGAGATAGACAGATAAGCGAGACATGGCCAACACCCAAAAACGAGAGAAGAAAGAAAGTGATTTTCTTTTGGGACCAGCAGACTGAACTCCACATCAGTCACATCACAACAAAAACATTGCCATTCAGTAACTCATACACACCAAGGCAGTTGATTATCACATGTAGCTACATGTGCTAAACAAAAAACAAGACAATCTTAACTTTGAAAAATAAATAAACATCCCTACAGGTGAAGAGCTATAAAAAAAGCAAGGCGAGAAATCTCTTTTTTCTTACATTGCTAGAATCACTAAAAGATATGAAATGAAACAATAGTTGTTACTTTAAAAGTAGCATAGCGTGGCCCCTAAACTTCCACTCAAGCATCATCAAAACTTTCAACACTCATAAAGCTTTATCAATCAACACATTCACGCAATCATCAAGTAGCCGAGCATTTAGATGCTATACAACTCATGACTCTCAAAACGAAGATAATTAGTAACCCGTTTTATATCTTTACACCTGTGAGGATATTTGTTTTGTTTAGTATACATAACCTCATGTCACATCACTATAAATCATTTTCTAGGCTGGCTTGTGTATGAGAATTGAATTGTGATCCTTTTTGTTTTGGTGCATGAACAATTTCAATTCAGTCTGCCGGTGTGTGTTTATCCATATAGCCCCTTTTTGTTTTACCATTCTTCTAAATAGGCTTGACCTTTTTTTATTTTTTAATGTGACATCCTCCCTCTTCCTCTTTGAAACTGTGTCTCACGAATAAAATGTGTAATGGTACTAAGAATGATCCATCCAATAGATCGGTCATTGTATTGCCTATCAATGAAGAAGGAATCAAAATTATAGAGAGAAAAGTTCCGCACTTAATAATGATCCATCTGATGAATAAAGCACATCATTCTTACTAATCATGACTGTACATCTTTATATTTATATGTAAACTCTATTTATCTGGTCTTTGCTTCACATTGTAATCAATAACTGTATGCAAGAATATCCATTCTAAAGAAAAAAAAAGAAATAATAATAATAAGGGGTATCAAAGTTAGAAATTTGTAATTATTTAAAAGGTGTATTTCACAACACAAATAGAAAGCCACAAACTTGAAATTAATTCTCAGTTAAAAAAATGTTTTGGGAGGCACAATATGGCATATTTTAAAAAATAATCATGGTTGATTTGGTGGAAAAAAGAGGTATTTTGAAATGAAAGATTTCTAACTTTGATACCCCCTAATAATAATAATAATAATAATAATAATAATAATAATAATAATAATAATAATAATAATAATAATAATAATAATAATAATAATAATAATAATAATAATAATAATAATAATAATAATAATAATAATAATAATAATAATAATAATAGGGTGTATCAATGTTCGGGGATCCGCAATTAATTTAATTCCAGATAAAAATCCTTATACCCCAATTATCTTCTGCAATTATTTTTGCTAATAATTGGGTTATTAGACACTTTACATGTCAATGTTCACCTCTTATCCAACATTTTTCTACTCAATTTTTCATAACCACATCTTGGACAACTTTCTGTCATAACCACATCTTGCATAGAGTAAAGAGAGACATAAGGATGGCATCCACAATTATATGTCATGTGACTTGCTGACAAATCAATCATGGATGTGATGAGTTTGGGATCAGGAATTAGGAATGGAAATTGGGGTATAAGAGGCAGGATAATGCATTATTGTGGATAAGAATCTTCAGCAATTAATAATGTCTGATCCTGGGAAAAAAAATTCCTGATCCCTAATTGTGGATCCCTGAACATTGATACCCCCTAATATCTTGGTATGTCTGATAATATATGTTTATTTCTTAAAATCATGTCACTAATTTTATTTCCATAGGCATCTATTCTTTACTTGAAAATTTATCTAAAGCTGGAAAAGATGATGATTTTCACTTATGGGACACCTTACCTTCTTCCAATACTTTTATTGCTCTTCTCCTCAAAAAACTCTGCAATAAAGCTTTTGAAAAGAATCATCAAATTTCTTCCAAAATTGGAATACCAAATTGGTATGACTCCAAATGGGAAGAAATTAGCAACCAATATCTTTTATTTTCAAATGTTATTATTACTCATTCAGGACTCCACAATAAGATTCATATCGATAGGAATGACACCAATTATCTTACTTTTGAAATTTTCTCATATATCAATCCAATAACTGGCCAACCAATACCATCTCCAGCTAAAATCAAAGGACATGGCTTATATTTTTCAGACCATCAGTGCATGATTAATTTTGGTTTGGGAAATGGTGTGATCAAAACAATTTGGAACTCTTCTCAGGATCATCACCAAACAACAAAAGCTCCACCTGGCTTGGAATCTTGTCAAGAGTTCACACATTTTGGATGTTCTTTTCAAATCATTCAAAACTTAATCCACTGAAAAAACAAGGTAAAAAAAGAAGGTAAATTTAACAGATATAAAAAACTTTATGTAGATCAAAAAAGTATGGGGATGAGTAGAGTCATCAAATATTTTTTATTTTTTCATAAATTTTTTATAAATAACTCTTATATTTCAAATTCCTAAAATAAAGTAATGTGCCAACAACCCTGTGTTGTATAAACAGTAATCATGACAACATTTATTTGTTTCATGAAATTCCTGAGCCTACACTTGTGGAAAGTCCCAAACATTTGTTTCTAGATGTATCCACATTTTGGCTAGAGGAATTGACATTACTTTAAAACTAAGGAAATTGATATATATTAGTTGTTTATATATTAATTTATGTAATTATATTACATTTTGGTTATTCTCACCCCTTAATTCAATAAAATGCAGGGGAGGGTATTGCCAGATTTTCAAATCTGACATGTGAAATTGATGACTTAGAAAAATTTTGGTGATACCCACCCCTTGCTTCAATAAAATGCAGGTGAAGGTATTTCCAAATTTTTAAAACAGATATAGAGTTTTGTTGACTTGTCTGTATTTAGAAAAGTAAATTTAATTATTTGAATGTAAAGAAGAAAAAATGAATGAGTTTTTCAAATTTTTCCAAAAAGAAATCATCTAGAATCAAGACCTTTAAAAAGTCAGCACATATTAAATTATCACCAAAAAGAAATAAAACAAAATTTATTTAACCAAAAAAATAAATAATCTTAAATGTTGCAATAAAATTTTTCACATCTCAGTGAGGAGTGTGTGCCAAGGATTGATTATTACCTTTAATGCATTCTATCAAGAAAACTTTCTAAACAAAATAAAAAAAACTATTTATCAAACATTTTCATTAAGCATTCAATTTCCTCTATAGATTTATTAGCTTTAACACATTCTATCAAGAAATCTTTCTTTTTTGAACCATCTTCAAGTTGATACTTGAGTTTCATTTGATCCAATAGTCAATTGTGCTCAAGAGCCTTCTCCTCTTTCTTTATCTCAAATTTCTTCTCCTCCAAGTCTTGTACCCTTTCAACCCTTCCTAAAGAGAGCTCGTATTGTTTCTTTTGAAAGTTGAGAGTATCTCTTGAAACTTCAACTTTACCTAGAGTGAAAAGGAATATTGAAAAAAGAAAAGAAAAGCTCATATAATTATTAAGAGGTATTCTATCACTTACCAGACTCACGTTTCTCCAGAAAATCATCAATGGAAGAAAAAGGGGTTTGGAAAAAACTCTCTCTTTTTTGCTATCTTTTACTGTTGAAATTCAAAGTAGTTGATGGTCTTTGCTTTTTTTTGGAGGTAAAATTTTCCTCTTCATCATTGATGCTAGCTTCAGACTCACTTGCTTGAGGATCCTGGGTTGGTTCATTAGCCCTTTTAGAAATAAAAAAAATAGAACAACTAGACAAGAAATAAAAACGTACTTGAGTTAGATCAGGCTTATTTATATTGCCATAAGGATCTATTGAAAAGATATCTTTATTTGTGGAAGTTAAATGAGTGGAGGCTTGAGTAGAAGAAGAAGGAAAAAGATCTGTTTCAACATCATGTTTGGAGATAGAATCTTCACCATTCAACATGTTTTCAGGATTAAGATCAGCTTGCTCTCCAAAAATAGCATCCATATCTTTAAAGTATGGACATATAGATTCAAGTTTATCATCTATGGATTTTATGCCCTTACTGATATCAATTTCAGTAATACCAAAAACAGTAGAAATGGAAAGTGTCTTTTCCTTCTTGTATTTTTCTCAGTCAGTACGCAATATAGGGGGTGGATTTGCTAGCAAGTCCCCAACCTGAATTCAGATGGAACTCAGATAGAACTCAGACTGAACTCATATTAAACCCATACTGAACTCTTTTTGAACACCCACCTAAAACTGTTCTTCTGAGTGTTGTTCATCCCTGATTGTATGGTTCCTTTGTCAATAGCTCAATGTGTGTTCAGTCTGTGGTGAGTTTGGGTCCAAGGTTGCAGACTCTCTAGCAAGTCCACCCCCCATATTGTGTGGTGAGTAATTCTTGAAATGTTCAGACATCTATTTAGACAAAAGATAAATCCTTCCCTTTGTCATATTTCATAATTCATTGGCCATTAGAATATAGCCATTGACTTTTGATGCAGGGGGCTGTCCTACTTTAGTTGCATTCTCAGTACCAAAATAAGAATCATAATTAGTTTTTATTTTTAGCCAGTTGATAAGTATGAGATGATAATCTTTTTTTAGTTGAACAGTTTTTGATTTCTTAGCTGAGCGGGGGAGAGAGGGAGTAATGGGATTTGATGAGCAACTGGGGGAAGCCTCCTTTGAGAAGATCTATGACAACAAGGCATGTTGAGATATTTGAAGATGAAAAGTAGAAGAAAAAAACAGATGATATGGGGAGTGGCTCTGAGCAGATAGAATGAATAGACAGGATGGGAGTGCACAGCAATGCAGGAAGCCTTGGATATCCAGAAAGTTGTCCAAGATGTGGTTATGAAAAATTGAGGATAAAATTTTTGGATAGAGGTGAAAATTGACACGTAAAAGGTCTAATAACTAAATTATTAGCAAAAATAATTGCAGAAGATAATTGGGGTATAATGATTTTTATCTGAAATTAATTTTATTGTGTATTGGTCAACATTGATACCCCCTAATAATAATAGGGGGTCTCAAAAATTATTAAATATGCCACAAAAAAGGTACCAAACCTGCCAACAAAAAAATAAATACACCTTTCCTGGGAAGGTGTATTTCAACAGCATATTTTTCCCCAAACACATCTTTTTTTGGTTCAAACAAGTCATCAAAACACTTCCCTTAATCATCATGATTAGTCAGCACTAGGTACAAAAGCACCAACACCTAGATTTTTTTCACCTAATATTTAAGGGCTTATTCATATGAGCAAGGTATATGACTTACCAGAACTTAATCAATCCCATAATCATACACTTACCCTTAATCTTTACCACTGTTCACTAACATAACATGCCACTTTCAGTCCACCATCAACTTGAGATCACTTCTGAAGCTGTAGCTGTTTATCTAATGGTTAACTCTGATACTGATTCTGATTCAGAACATGAATTGGATTTAATATGTAACATGTTAGAGAGCTTCTACTTATTTCCTATAACATCTTCTATATGACACCAACCTTGATATCACCCTGATGTTTTTGCTAACATTCCTGCAGCTAGCTTTCAACAGATTTTTTTTACAATTTTTTCTGGCTTTCTTAGTTTACTTGAATGATTCAAGATCTGGTTTCTGTAGATTGGATTACTGCTTGTCTTATATTACACAATCTTCTTGCTAACTTAAAATATGGATGGAATGAGCTTTATGAAGTTGAGATTCTTGATCCACCTCCACTAATAGAATCTAACAGTACTTCATCATCTCAATCCAGTTCTATGTGTGCTAAAATACTAACAACCACCCTTTCTCATTTTGAGGGCCTAGCTTAACTGATTTACAATTTTTTTTTTTGTGTAATAATTTTTTCCAATGAAATTCCCCAGTTTCTCAGTTTCATTTGTTTTGGTTCAGCTCCAAGACTTGAAATTTCATAACATTTCTAAGACAAGCCTGCTACTCATCTGCAATGTGGACAGTTAGCAGCCTTGCACACACATCATATGGTAAAAAATCCTTAAACATCCAGACATTTGGCCTGGATGTTAGTCACAATAATGTTGAGTAATCATGACTGACATGATTATACATCCAGAGCTTTGGCCCAAATGTTTGTCTTAACTGTGTTGAATATGCATGATTGACATGATTACACATCCAGACCTTTGGCCTGGATGTTTTTTATAACTGTGTTGAATATGCATGATTTGCATGATTACCCATCTGAGCCAAAGTCCAGGATTTCTGTTATAACAGTGTAGAATATGCATGATTGACATGATTATACATCCAGATGTTGTTTCCAGATGTGAGCAATGTTAGCCTTGGATGTCATCAAGTCTAAAGGTCAATATAAAAGTATTATTTTTATTAACCTCCCTCCCTTTCACAATAAATATTAAATACAATTATTTAGGACTTATTTGTATATAAAATTTTCTGTCCTTCCTTTAGCTTTCTCAGGTAATAGTACATGGACATTTCCACTGTACTTTTCCCTTGAAAGTGCTACATATAACTGACCATGTGCAAAAGCTGGTGATTCCAGGTTAAGACCTAAAATGTCTAAAGATTGACCTTGGGCCTTGTTAGTTGACATTCCATAAGCTAATCTAATAGGTAGCCTAAATCTGTGCAGTGTGAAAGGAAGACCAGAATTGGGTGAACTCTCCAATGTGATCCTTGGGATAAACACCAGATTTCCTTCATATGGTGCAAAAAGTATACATGCTTCTATCACATTTCTTTCAATCTGTGTAACCGCCATCCTGGTGCCATTAAATAAACCTGCATCTGGGTCAAGGTTAAAAAGTAACATGATTGGGAAACCCTTCTTTAGTGACAAAGAGTGTAGAGAAAACCATGATGGATTGATGGTGTTTAAGTAATCTATTGGGAATAGGTTTTTTGGTGATCCATCATCAGAAATGGCTTGATCAGCACTATGAAAAGTTGATATTATTCCTGGTATAATATTCAGAACCAATTTGTTAACTTCATCTACATCCACATTTTTTGCAGCTAGGATGACCCTACTTTTTAAGTAACTGAGAAGGGAAGCTTCATCACTGTTGTCCTAAGAATTAATTCTAGGGTACACCACAGTGACTAATTATTTTAACCCACCAGTCCCACTGGAAACACAGTGTTTAGAAGGAATCTCCACTAAATCTGGATTTGGTGTTCTTCCTTCCCCAATTTGAAGGATCCACTCAGAAAAACAGGCAGAATCTTGTACTTGCACATCATTCATTCCTGTCTGAATAAGCCTCATGTTGATGGTCAGGTGGAGTTTCTTAACTTTTGGAAAGATAGTGCTGTGAATTAGAGTTGAAGATAATATCTGTCCTCTTGAGCCTTTTGGTACTACTGGAAGGAATTGTCTAAATTCCCCTGTAGAATGACATAAAATTATAAGAAAGGATTATATTTTGGCATCAGTAAAAATTTATGATAATGGAAATGGAAATATATACTTATCCATTTAATGAAAAATAAATTTTAATAGTTAGATGTTAGTTGAAAATGCATACCAGAAAAAAGCATAAAAATTCCCCCAAAAGCAAGATTTTTTTTCAGGATATCCTGTAAAATTCTATCCACAGCCTCAGCACAATGGCAATGTTGTGCTGGAGATTCATCCCATATGATTAACTTTGTCATCCTCAAAAGTTTAGCTAGGTCACTCTGTGATCTAATATGAGAATATGAATCTTGATTTATATCAAGTGGAATCTTGAGCCTGGAATGAGCTGTCCTTTCCCCTTCTAAAAGTATAGATGCTATCCCAGAAGAAGTGACTGAAAGAGAATCGTGTCATTGAATTCTGAACCATTCCAGGACCATGTTTTCAACAAATGTTTTACTGGTTCCCCCAGGTCCATCCAAGAAAAATATACCACCCTCTCCAGATGCATGGGCTTGTGTAACTGCATCAAAAGCATTTTTTCTGGTATACATTGGACAAACAATACTGATTTCTCCATTTTTCAGTAAGCTCCTGCCTTTCATATGACTGTTCTTCCAAGATGAGTTGACCTTCAGATAGATGAAAGTGTTGTTTTTGATTGGGAAGTCCATATTCAGATAAAGAGTAACCTTGTTTATTAAGCAGGAGGCTAATAAGATTCAAAGTGTAATATCTGACTTGTTGGTTGGAAGGCTGAAAAATGTGAAACTTTTTTTGAAGGATATGTTGGAATTCATCCCCAAGTGCCAAGAAAGCAGCCTTGAAGTTTTGGTGTTGGACACCATGCACATTTCTCAGAGCTTCATAGATTATTGGTCCAGCCACATGGTAAAGCAGAAGGCGCAAGTAAAACTGTTCTTGAGCATTTGTTCCACAAAAGGCAACACACTCAATGGCTGTGTCTCTTTGTTTAATTTTCAACTTTTTTCTACTTCTGCACACAAACATTGAATTAGGAAGAAGTAAGCTTATAGAATAACATCCTAAGGACTCAAAAATTCCAAACAAACTGGATTGGAGCATCAGAATATCTGACCCCCTGGGCCACCTCAGTAGTTGGGGCATTAGAGCATGCTGTAAACCACTCTTTTAGGGTAGTTTTCCTGCTTCCCAGAACAGTACCTTCAGTTGAAACCCCCCTAAGACTAAATATAACTGTCTGTTGGTCTGGAAAATGAAGCTGTAATCTTGTAACTGCTGGTTCATTACCATGAAGTGGAAAAGCAAACAATTGCCAGTATTCTTCAACTGCTGAAGCATACCTACCATACAGATATTCCTTGGCCTCATCTATTATTCTTTCGGTCTGAAGGACCATTGAGGAACAATCATGACCCTTGTAAACATATTTATAGAGATACTTGACTGAAGATATTTTAGTTTCCACTTCCACATTTATATGACAATTAAATCTTCTAGAGAGATAAGGATTATAAGGCACCACATTTTGATTTGTGTATTGAAAGCTTCCTTCAATTTTTTGAAATTTTTGGCCATCATTTCTCCCACAATATAAAGGATATCCATCTTCATCCATCTGTGTTCTGTCATTATATTTTCTAGGGTATCTCTTAGAAAATTTTCCATCTTTCATACATGAAGCACATGGGTTGATACAGCCTCAGGGTCCATGTAGCAAACAGGTTGTTATTGTTTTAAAAATTTTAGGATCCTTCTCAGGGTCAGGTAAATCTGCTGAAAAAATTGATTCAATGTTGTCTGTTGTATCTGGCTTGTCCTCTGAATCCAAGCATAAGAGTATATGTGAATGTGGTAGGCCTCTCTTCTGAAACTCAATGAAATACCCATGCTCTAAAAAAGCACCTGAAACCCCCCCCCTTTTCCTTGGTTCACAACTCCTATGAAACTCCCCTTTTAGCAATTCTTTCATAATGGCATCAAGTTTCAGTCTGAACACCCTGGTGAGAAATTCTAGCCTATCCTGAGCAGTTTGACCTTCAAGTCACATATATTTTATCTCCTTCCAGCTTGTATTGCAAGTGATTGTGATGAAAAGATTTGGCTTTCCAAATTTCCATAAAATTACCATAGCATCACAATATAGCTGATTCATGTTACGTTGTCCCCCTACAAAAGATTAAGGAAGTATAATTCTTTTTAAAACTTGATTGAGATTGGCCCCATTAATGATAGCATCTTCCACACCACAATAAAGGTCTGCACTGAGTTTATCCTGATTTTTATAGAGGTAGTTCAGTCTTTTTTGTTCCATTTGAGCATAACAATCAACCAAGTACTCCTGAAATAATGATCCAGATAAGTGCAGCAGAGGCAACCCATTTCAAAAGTAGTGTGCTCTATATGCAAAATATTGCATTTGAGAGATATTTTTTGATCCTCCTCTACCACACACAACTTCATATAGAGGTACATGAAAATTGAGAAGTACAAAGAAATATAAAATCTATATTAATGAACTTAAATGAACTGAAATAAAAAATATATTAAATAAAACACATCTGGTTCCTCACCCTCACTCATATCACCATCCAAATGTTTCCTTTCAGTGAAGAAAATCCCTAATTGACAGCCAACCCCTCCATACAGGAAAAGAAGTGGAAATTTCAATGGGAAATATCTGGGATGTAATTCAGATATCCTTTGAAGGGGGCCATCTCTTTGTGCCAGAATGATATCCCTAAAGCCTTGAAACTCACCACTTCCATGCATGAGCAAACCTAATTCATTGCAAGTAGGGTTGTTATAGCCTTGTAGGTCAACATTTGGGGGAGTGGCACTTTTGAGGCAGAGTTTGATAGAGGAGTTGGACTGAGAAATTCTTTTTTTAGCTGTTTTGAGAAATGAAACAAACAGATTGCATCTTTCTAATATTTCTTGCAAAGACATAACTACAGGGAGGAGAAAATTTCCATGCACATTTCCACTTGTTGTAAGGCCTTCTGTAGAGGATCATGCTGAGTAACATAAATTTGTGCAAATTTTTCAGAACCATCTATTGGTGGTAGGATAGAGCCAATATAATGAAGCATTTTACCAGATATTTGGAAAGTAAAGACACCCTTTGGTCCCCAGGTTGAATGATCAATTCTTGCACCAAGAGAAATCATTGCCAAGGCATTATTATAATTTCAAATGTTTTTCCTGAATTGATTGGAATCTGCAGAAATCATTTGCATTTGAAAGTTAGAAAATATAAAGGTAAAAGAGATAAAATTATTTATTGGATACACATGTGAAAAAGAAGTATTAGCCAACCATGTTTTGAATCCTTCAAATAGTGTTTTAACTCAGTTATTTGTTCAAGTGTTATAGGTATGAAAACCTTTCCTTCACTGCAGCAAGTAGAAAACCTTGGTTGCCTTATTAATGATGCTGCAAGTTTATCCTCCAACTAATGATCTGCCCCACAATAACCACAAATTACATCACATTTTTTCAAAGAGTGAGGCTGAGGATATGAGGGGGTCAGGGGCCTTCTTTCAGGTGGCAATAAAGAAATTTTTGATGACCAAGATGATTTAATGGAAGGCCTTTCTGGAACTTGCGCATTGGATGCAAAAGTCAGTTGACCATGTTTATTGTGTTTCTCTATTGCACTTATCCCTTGAATTATGGTTTTCAAACCTGATTGTCAACAGGGTCTACTACCCCTTGTAGTGCAAGATGGACCCATGATTGAAACTACAAAGAAAGATACACAAATCAGAGAATTTGTCACATCATCATTTCCCATATATATGGTGGGTTTCCCCCAAGACAATAAATGCAAGGGTATACAAAATGATACAATATTATATCTACCCATATTAATTTACAAATTATATTATATACATAAAAAACTATCATCATCATATATCCTATATCATGACATGAATTATCATCATATATATATAGATATAAAAAATATTATCATCTATGAAATATCATATCTATACATAAAAACATATTATAAACATAATAAACTATCATATATATTTTGATCATAAATATCCATTTTTTTCATATCCATACATATCAATTTATATTATATATTATATTATATATATATTAGGGGGTATCAAAGTTAGAAATCATCCATTTCAAAATACCTCTTTTTTTCCACCAAATCAACCATGAATATTTTTTAAAATATGACATATTGTGCCCCCAAAACACCTTTTTATTGAGAGTTAATGTCAAGTTTGTGGCTTTCTTTTTGTGTTGTGAAATGCCTTTTAAATAATTACAAATTTCTATTTTTGATCCCCCCTATTATATATATATACTATTTCTGCTTCACCTTTGTCCCAGATGTATGTAATAATAGTTGTCAAATTAGAATATGTGATATAGTGTTAAATCAGAATTACTTGTGTTTTTACACAGCTTATTAATAATAGATGTATATGTTATATCAGACATGGAGATACATATTTAATTAATTATTCATAATGATATATGATGATGATGAAGATGATGGCAATGAGTTTATAGATATACTGATTCCACATAGAATCTATTTTACATAATTAAATAAATATATGTATTGTAGATAAACATTTATTTTTAGAGGTAAAGATTTAAAATTTGATGCTAATGTGATGAGTAGCCTTTTATTTATTGATATATATATGATGATGATGATGTGAATGTTTTAATTTAGTGATATATATGATTATTATGGTAATTGTCAAGGTTGGCTTTTATGTCTAGAAGATTTTCAAGGTAGTTCAAAGATGGCAACAGTGGATTTAAAGGACTCAAGATAATGTACGTATTTCTCTTATAGTTTTAAAGATTTAATACTCAATGATAAGAGGTAAGGGTTTAGTTATTATTATAATTATTGGGTTTAGAAATACAAGATTGTAAGTACTAAAGACAGTAATAAATAGTAATAAATGTTTATTGGTAGTATTGGTTTGTAATAGTGTAAGTAAAAAGGGATGAATCAAAAGGACAAAAAGGAAGGGCCTTTTATAGGCAATATGTGAGAGAAAAGAACACGGAATTTACATCTCCTAATACAAGAGTGTGAGAGGAAAAAACTTAATTAAAGAGAGTATGTGAAATAATAAGAGTAAGACTAAATAGTGCATAAATAAAAGTATTTATTTTATTTGAAATAAAACTATGAACCCTTTAGTCCGTCAACTTTTATTGTAAGAACATTTGATTTGAAATATAGAATTAATAGAATCTAATTAAAGGAATTTGAAAAAGTATTTTTTTTCTTTTTATAATTGCATATATTCTTTTTAATACTAATTTTTATTCCCATCTCATCTGTATTATTGAGCACAGTGTTTGGGAGTAAAAATATATGTGGGACAATTACTTATTTTTATTAATTAATTACTTAGTGTACTTAGTTAGTTAATTTTAATTAATACATAAGTATTTAATAAATAATTAATTATTAATAAGGATCTAAAAGGCGTGGCTTCACCTCAGTAAGATAATTGATTATTTTACTGGGTAAGTCTAGTAACCTGGCTGACACTCCCTCACCCTAAAAAAACAATAAAAAAAATGCTATGATTTTTTCTTTTTATACTTTTATAATAGAGTAGGAAGATTTGATATCTCCTTCCCAGATATCCAAGAATCATATTCAGATGATTTATTCTTGAATCTCAATAAGTTTTCTGTACCTTTTTCAGCAGTGACTAATCTATAATTCATAATTTTTTCAATTTCTGCTGTTTCAGTGATTTCATTTGGGGTTTTCTTTGGTCTTCCCCTCCTTTTTCGAAATAAATCACTATTGGATGTGTAAGGTTTCAGAAGAGATATTGGAAAAACAGGATGTTTTCTGTCATATGGAGAATACAAAATAACCTCAACTGCATTATCTCCAATCATTCTTCTGACAACAAATGGACCAACAAATGGGTCTTTCAATTTGTTATTACCTTGTAAATTGAAGTGGACTGTAGAAATTAACACTTCATCACCCTTTTTAAAATTGTATTCTTTATGGGATTCATCCCATCTCTTCTTCTCATATTCAAATGATTTTTCAATACATTTTTGAGCATGATTCCTGCAAAGTTGTTGCATTTGAAGAAAAGATTTTACACCAGGATGTATATCCAATTTAGGTATTTTGTTATTGAGAATTTGGGCAGGAGTATTTGGAACATATCCAAGCCAGAGCTCAAAAGGCTTCCTTTGAGTAACAGAATGAGCAGTGCTATTATAAGCCAATTCCCACCCAGGAAGTAAGGTAACCCAATCATGAGTGAATCTGTCATTATCTTTATACTCAAGGCCAAAGGCAAAATACCTTCTAATCATGTCCTCTAAAGTCTGAATCATTCTTTCAGCTAAGCCATCAGTCTGTGGGTGATGGGCAGTAGAAAGTTTCAGATCACAACCACAAACATCCATCAGAGACATCCAAAATTCAGAAGTAAATTTAGGGTCTCTATCAGAGATTGTGGCTCTAGGAAAACCAGAAGTATTAAACATATGAGACCACCATAAGAAAGCTAATTCTTTAGTGGAAACATCCTTGTGGGTAGGGATAAATTTACACATTTTTGTGAATCTGTCCACAATAACCCAACAAGAGTTATAACTGTCTTTACCAGCAATATGTAATCCTGTTACAAAATCCATGTTTATTATTTGCCAGGGTGCATCAGGAGGTTCAATATGTTGCATTAATCCAGCTCTCTTACCAGTTAATCTTTTTGATTTTTGGCAAGAATCACAAGATTCAACATATAATTTGGTGTCCTCAGACATATTAACCCACCAAGCAGTGTTTTTAATTCTGATAATTGTTTTTTCAAGATCAAAATGTCCAGCTAATATGTCATCATGAAAAATTTTCAAGATGATTTCTTTCATAGAAGGAGGAATAACAATGACATTACTCAACTTTCTTCTATAATATAGATATCCTTCATCAATTGAAAATTTACCTTTTTCCAAAGCTTTTTGGTACTTTGTTGGAAGGGTTTTAATCAATGCTTGTATTGAAGCATTCTTTGGATCATTTAATATGGTGCATAACTTTTTTAAGTCAGTTTCCTTATCATATGAATCCAGAATAAGCTGCAATAGCTCTTCCTCCATATCAACCACATATATTCCATGAATATGAATAATTTCATCCTCAGGATCATAAGCAGGATTAGAGTCATTATTTGGTAAAGGTAGCCTTGATAACATGTCCACATTTGAGTGAACAATACCAGCCCTATGAATAATTGTCATTCTCCCTCTGTACTCTTGAACAGCTAACTGCCATTTGAACATATGTCTGTTAGGTGTTTTCAAATTTAAGAGGGATTTAACTGCACTGCAGTCAGTGACAAGTTCAAATTTCTGGTCATCTAGGTAGTAATGTAGCTTTTCTAGAGCCCACACTACAGATAAACATTCCAATTGAGTAGCACCATAATTCAATTCACTATTTCTCAAGGTTCTTGAAATATAACAAATTACTACTTCTGATACTTTATCATTCATCACTTGTTTTTGATGGAGGGCAGCACCTAGACTAATAAAACTGGCATCAGTATATAAAACAAATGGCTGATTAAAGTCAGGTAAAGCAAGAATAGGTGCTGTCATCAAACAGTGTTTCATAGTGTCAAAAGCTCTTTGTCTTTCAGTATTCCAGACAAAAGCAACATCATTTCTAGTTAATTGGGTAAGGGGTAAAGCTATGACTTGGTAATTTTTAATATACTGTCTATAGTATCCACACATCCCCAAAACACTCTGTAGCTCTCTAACTGTATTAGGAGCCTTTACCTGTTGTATGGCTTCCACTTTGTTCTGGTCAACACATATATGTAAGCCTGAAACAACATGACCAAGAACTTTTAAAGAATGGAACCCAAATTTACATTTCTTCAAAGCAAGTGTCATATTTATTTCATCCATTTTTTGGAAAACTTTACACAGGTGGTTGAGATGGTCCTCAAATGTTTTTGAGAATATAATGATATCATCAATATAAACCATCAGCCATCCTTCAATTATCTCTTGATGGAATGTGTTATCCATGACTTTTTGAAAAACTGAAGGGGCATTTATAGGGCCAAATGGCATCCAAATATACTTATAAATACCCATATGAGTAGCAATCATCAGAAAATTCTGAGAATTTTTCTCAACAGGTACCTGGTGATATCCCTTATTTCCATCCAAACAGCTGATATATTTAGCACCCTGTAAGGTAGCATGTATAGAGCTAATTCTAGGCAAAGGATAGATATCATCAACAGTATAAGTATTTAGTGCTCTATAATCACCACATAACCTGGCTTTATCTTTCTCATAAGAAATTAGGACAGGTGAGATAACACAATATTTAGGTGTTTCAACTACCTTTTCAATAATATTCATTTTTAAAAGGGTAGAGATATTGTCTTCAATATCTTTTCTCTTTGTGGGAGAAGCAGGATAAGGCTTCTTCTTTAAACTAGGAGGTATATCAGTTAATGGACAAGACAATGAAAGTTTCATTTCCTCTTTAACTAATCCCAGTTCATGTGACCCATGAGCAAAGGCCATAGGAAAAGACTTTATCAAGTTAATGATGGAATCTTTATCCTCACCAGAAAGTTGTTCTCCAAAAGAAGCATTGTCAATTTCAGACATAAGGGCATGCATTTCTTTTGTAGATCTTCCTTCATATTGAACTACAGAATTACATGTGTTCAATTCTGGTTTTAATAATTTTTTGGAGGAAGAAATCTTAAAATTCCTCTTCAAATTCTTCCCCATTGTGAAACATTGGTTTGAGGGATCCAATTTTATGCCATATTTGGTTAAAATATCATTCCCTACAATAAACCAATTGCTTAAGTTATCATTTTTCATGACAAAAAAATCACAAATAGCTCTTACAAACCCATGGTTATATTTAAAAAACACTGTGGCTTTGTATTTACCAATGGGGGACAAAACAGAGCCATAACCTCTCCAATTTTCAGAAATGATAGGCATCATTTTTGATTTATAGTCTTGATCCACTGAAGCAAGTGCTCTTTCAGAAACTACACTTCCTCCAGCTCCAGAATCCAGAACAACTTCAATGCTGGTTCCATTAATCAAGACTGGTGCCTTGAGAGGGGCAATAAAAATTGAGTTATCCTCAATGTTCTTTATGATCTCAGCATCTTCCACTGTAGATAAAGCATTATTATCAATATCAATAGTATTTAAATAATGGATATCCTCTTCCAGCATCAAGATTTCTTGTTGAGATTCATATGAAATATTGCTGGCACAATCACTTGACGTATCATCCAGTGCTACTGTGTCATCAGCATGCTCCTCTTTTTGTTCTACAAGATTTATCTTCTTGTCATAAACATGGCCTTTCTGCCAAGGCTTTTTGCATTTGAAGCAAGTGTTTGTTGCATACTTTTTTGGTGCAACAGGGGCAGAAGGTTTACCAACCTTTTCCAGAGGTTTCTGTTGGTAAGTGGAGGGTTTCTCCAAAGGGGTCCTAGGAATTAATCTTCTGGCATCATACTTGTTGTTTAGAAGGATCTCATTGCAAGTATTAATGAAAGAAGAGGGTTCTTTGGAGAACTCAGTCCTAGCCACTATCAAGTCTCTCAGAGACATTGGCAATTTACAAAGGATCCTGTCCTTCCATAACTCAAACTCCATATTTGGGTCCATTGCCCTTAAGATTTTTACAAGTTTCATTAAAAACTCAATAGGTTTATCAGTAGAAGAGCTATATCTAGTTTCCTCATACTGCCTTTGTTGAGCCACTCTGAACTTGGAGCCACCAAATTGTGCTTTAATTAATTTCTTCCAATCATCCCATAAGTAGTCATTTCCATCCAGGAGAACAGATTCATACAACATTAGGGAAACATTAGTAAACAAAGAAATTAACTTGGACACAATTTCCTCATCTGGGAGTTTGTAAGAATTTTTTAAGTTATCAATTCTTCAAATAAATTGTTTCCAATCAGAGGAAGAATCACCATCAAATGTTGGGTACTGGTCAAGTTTTGGCCAATTCTTTTGATTTGAAGGGGTCTCCTTAGTACTAGCTTGTTTCTGAGTAAGAAGCAGCTGTAACTTCTCCAATTGAGCAGTAATCTCATTGTTCAATCCCTCTGTTGAAGATACTGGTGCATCATCAATTTTTGATGGAAACTCAGTGGTATCAACAGGTATTTCTGGAACTGTTTTTAATTTAGATGAACTAGCCACAGGTAATATTTGAGCTTCCTGTACTATATGTTCCTTTAAAGAAACATCAGAATATTTCTGGTCATTCAACAATGAGTTCAATTTCTCTTCAATGGTTTTTAGTCTTGTTTTCATTCTTGGAAGACTAGATAAACTCTTATTGATAGTTGCAAAAGATAACTGATTTTTATTTTGAAAAGATGAATAATGGTCATTCAATCTCTTCAGATTCATCTTATCTGTCTCCAGCTCTTCACAACAGATAGATACAATTTCTTTTAATTTTGACAAATCATTTTTGATATTTTTCCACAAAGCAACCTTCTTTTCATGAGTTGCCTTATAATTAAACAAATCATCAGAGACTTTCTGCAATTCACTCCTTAAGGATTGATACCCTTGCTCCGTTAATAAACCATTAAACTTCTGAGTTAATTGCATATTGTTCATAATATGATTTTGTTTTGCAATAATATCTCTCAAGTACTCATCATTAATCTTTGCTATATCTGGAGTGTTTCTCAATAAGGAAACTGAGTAACTTTCCAGACTCTCATAAAACTCAGGGTCAAGAGTTTCATCTATTACTGCCATATCAGGGTTAATCATTGAGGTAGCAATTAAAAGTAATGGATTAGATACATGAGTTATTTGTCTACTGCTTCCAGCCTCTACTGGTCCCAAGGTTTCTTCTTCCCTCTCAGATTTACCTGAAGGAACAGAATCAGCTACAAGAAATGGCACTTGAGAATCAATAGAGGGGCTTACCAGGGTTTGCTGGGTATGACCATATTGGGCTTTCTTCTTCTTTTGCCTCCTTGATAGGGGTGAGGAGGTGTGGGGTTGACCTGGCTGGGTCTTGACTGACCTGCATGAGATAACTGATGCTTATTTTGAGATAGGTTGTCCCACTGAGTGTTTAACCAATCCCACTGCCACTTGGACACTTCCACTTTCTCTTGGGACTGGGGAGCCAATGGTTGATGATCCCTGGGGGGAAGAGGTTTCTTCTTCTCTTGAAGAAAGGCATCTATATTTCTCACCTTTTCTTCCAGAGCATCTACCCTTGCCTTTACTTTCAAGTTTTCTGTCCTTAGCTCCTTTATGTGAGTTGACAGATTCTTTACCTGTTGAGGCAATGGCATCTTTTTTATCCTGAATCCTTTTGGAAGTTCTTCTGGTGGGTTTATTGCAGGCTTCTGATCCTGAGTTGTGTCTACTAGGATTTCTACTTCTTCCATCTCCACATCCTGCTTGGGGTAAGGATCTATTAATCTGAGAAATTCTTCTTGTTAAAGGAGAACTTACAGAAGTAGGCTCATCATAATCAATTAAGTCTAGTTCCTCTTCACATGCAGCAGAACCACTTTGATCAGTCATTTTTTTAAGATTTAACTGAAATGAAGAAGAGAGACAATAAGATGAATTAGTCTTTATTTTTAATTTAACAGAAATAAAATAAAAATAAAATAAAAATTTTTTAGGATAAAAATCAACTAAATAATAATTAATTTATTAATTTAAAATAATTTAAAACCAGGATTATAAAATAATCAACTGAAGAAATAAATTTTTTTTTTAAGATAATTATTTTCAGGATTTAAATCAACTAATTAACTACCAGGACTTAATGCCAACTGAAATAATTAAATATGAATATTTATTAATAAAAAAAAATTTATTGTATTATCAGGATTTAAATTAACTGATTAATTAACTACCAGGACTTAAAGTCAACTGAAATAATTAAATATGAATTTTTATTAATTAAAAAAAATTTATTGTCAGGACAATTTGTCAACTGGAACAAATAAATTTTAAATTTATCAGGACAAAAGTCAACTGGATATTATAATAATTAATTTTTAAAATATAATTTTTATTACTTCTAGGACTAAGAACACAACTGCTCTATTATTTTCAACTAGGAAAAATAAAAAATAAATAAATAAAATAATTCCAATTTAATTGAAACCTCCCCCTGTAAAATGAGCAAATTAATGCCACTTACAGAGTGCTGAGTAAAAGGAAATATGTAGAGTATGAAGAGTGCAAAGTGACCCACGAATATTAATCAATAATTACCACAAGATATATAACTATCAGATAGTATATTAGCTTAAGTTTTGGAGCGCGGTTCGATTCCCGTTCGCAGAAAAAAATAAGTCACGTGATGTATGACGTTCGTCTTTTTCGTTGTCCAATTGTCCTTATAGGTACCTCGATGGCGATGGTCCCACGGCCTCCGGTCCTCAAGATATCAATGCGCCGTCAACGATTTGGAAAGGCTTTCAATTGTCAAGGTTGGCTTTTACGTGTAGAAGATTTTCAAGGTAGTTCAAAGATGGCAACAGTGGATTTAAAGGACTCAAGATAATGTACGTATTTCTCTTATAGTTTTAAAGATTTAATACTCAATGATAAGAGGTAAGGGTTTAGTTATTATTATAACTATTGGGTTTAGAACTACAAGATTGTAAGTACTAAAGACAGTAATAAATAGTAATAAATGTTTATTGGTAGTATTGGTTTGTAATAATGTAAGTAAAAAGGGATGAATCAAAAGGACAAAAAGGAAGGGCCTTTTATAGGCAATATGTGAGAGAAAAGAACACGGAATTTACATCTCCTAATACAAGAGTGTGAGAGAAAAAAACTTAATTAAAGAGAGTATGTGAAATAATAAGAGTAAGACTAAATAGTGCGTAAATAAAAGTATTTATTTTATTTGAAATAAAACTATGAACCCTTTAGTCCGTCACCTTTTAGTGTAAGAAAATTTGATTTGAAATATAGAATTAATAGAATCTAATTAAAGGAATTTGAAAAAGAATTTTTTTTTCTTTTTATAATTTTATATATTCTTTTTAATACTAATTTTTATTCCCATCTCATCTGTATTATTGAGCACAGTGTTTGGGAGTAAAAATATATGTGGGACAATTACTTATTTTTATTAATTAATTACTTAGTGTACTTAGTTAGTTAATTGTAATTAATACATAAGTATTTAATAAATAATTAATTATTAATAAGGATCTAAAAGGCAAGGCTTCACCTCAATAAGATAATTAATTATTTTACTGGGTAAGTCTAGTAGCCTGGCTGACAGTAATAGTTTAATTTATTGATATGATTATGGTAATGTTTTAACCTATAGATATGATGATTTTAATGTTTTAAATTGTTGATATGATGATGATGATGGTTATGTTTTTATTAATTGATTGATATGATGATGATGGTAATGTTTTAAATTAGTGCTGTTTTAACTTATTGATATATATGATGATGATGATGTGAATGTTTTAATTTATTGATATATATGATGAAGATGATGGGAATGTTTTAATTTATTGATATGATGGTGGTAATGTTTTAATTTATAGATATGATGATGGTAATGTTTTAAATTATTGATATGATGATTATGATGGTTATGTTTTTATTGATTGATTAATATTATGATGATGGTAATGTTTTAAATTAGTGCTGTTTTAACTTATTGATATATATGATTATGATGATGGGAATGTTTTAATTTATTGATATGATGATGGTAATTTTTTAATTTATAGATATGATGAAGGTAATGTTTTAAATTATTGATACAATGAGGATTATGGTAATGTTTTAATTTATAGATATGATAAAGGTAATGTTTTAAATTATTGATATGATGATGATGATGGTAATTTTTTTATTTTTTATTGATATGATAATGCTATGATGATGATGGTGGTAAAGCTTGGGCAAGTGCAGGTGGGTTCAAGATGGATTATAATAGAAAAAAGAAAGGAAAAGAGTAAAAATGAAAACTTACCAGGATGGGGCAAGGAGAAGGGTGCGGGTATGTGTGACGTGGAGGGGTGTACCTGGAGGGTGGGAAGTTAGGTTAGCAAAAGTAAAAAAAATTAAAAAATTAAAACTTACCAGGGCGGACTGAGGGTGAGTAGAGAGGTGGATCTGGAGGGGTGAAGTTAGGTTAGCAAAAGAGAAAAAAATAGTAAAAAAATGAAAACTTACCAGGGTTGACTGAGGGTGAGTGGAGGGGTGGAGCTGGAGTTGGTGCAAGGACGGAGGGGGGGAAGTTAGGTTAGCAAAAGAAAAAAAATAGTAAAAAAATGAAACATTACCAGGGTGGAGCAAGGATGAGTGGAGGGGTGAAGCTGGAGTTGGTGCAAGGGTGGAGAGGGGGAAGTTAGGTTAGTGAAAGAAAAAAAATTAAAACTTTCTAAGGTTGACCAAGGATGAGTGGAGTTGGTGCAAGGACAGGTGCAAGAGGATTAGAAAAGAAAAAAGGAAAAATAAAAACAAAAACAAATAAAAACTTACCATGGTGGACCAAGGAGAAGGGCATGGGTATGTGTGATGTGGAGGAGTGGAGCTGGAGTTGGTGTGAGGGCAGAGGGGGGGAAGTCAGGTTAGAAGCCAAATTTTCTATTTTTAGGAAGTTAGGGCACCAGCTCTTTTTTATATATAGATTATATGGAACTCATCAACTTCATTCCAATAGAAGGAAAAAATTTTTGAAGTTATGAGTAAATTGAATTTTACTGAGGCCAAGGGCAATGAATCCTTTTTTCTCTTTCAAAAGGATGGCTTCTTTGTATTCATTCATCTTCATGTTAATGATGGTTTAGTTTTCTCAAACAGTGACAATCTAGCTTAGAAGTTTCATTACAACCTATTAAATCATTTTAAAGTGAAATGGATTGAAAATCTAACTTATCATCTTGTAATAAAAACAATGTATTCTGATGACTTTATCACACTCAGTCAAGAATCTTATGTTGATGAGCTGGAAAAACGCTTTGATTTGAGTAACTGTAGAATATTTTCTGCACCTCTTCCGGTTGGTTGTACTCTACTTGATCCTTCATTGAGTGAAACTGAAGCTGGAAAAGATGGCTTTTATCAAGAAATCATTGGCTCACTAAACTATCTTGCTGTTTCCACACACAGGCCAAATATTAGTCATGCTCTAAATGCACTCTCTAAAGACAACTCTAATCATTTTCCATATCACTGTAAAATTGCAATGAAACTTCTCCAATAGGTTATCACCAACAAATCTTTAGGTCTCAAATATAGGGGGAATAATGAACAGATTTTTTACAAGTCTTATAGTGATGCTGACAATGCAAACAACAAAGTAACTTGATTTTCAGTCACAGGTTTTGTAATATTGATGAACAATAGTCCCATCTCTTGGAGAAGTAGGAAAAAGAAGGTTGTCACTCTTTCCATCACAGAAGCCATGTACATTTCCATGTGCGAATGTTCAAAATCACTTATTTGGATATCAAAGCTTTTCTTTTCCTTGAATATCAATATGTTTACTCCTCAGTTACTTAGTAGTACTAATGTGCTAGATCTTTTTTGTGATAATAGTAGAGTTATAATTTTATCTAAAGAAGCTCAAATTAATGAAAGCTCAAAAAATACTGACATCCAATTTCACTGGCTAAGGCAAAAGGTCAAGCCTAATGAAATTCACATCATTTATTGTCCAACACTTGATATGCTGGCAGATATGTTTACAAAATAACAGCCTCTTATACAATATAAAAATGACAAATCATGTTTTAATCTGATCATTTCTGAAGCAGGTGGGGTATTGAAAGACCTGGTGGGCTAGGTTACCATGTTTTGGTGTACTCTACACATGCTTAACACAATGATTGACTTATACTGAGTATTGATTTAGATTTTGATCAGTTAGGAAGTGTGAATAGTGATTATATGAGACTTTATATAGATGCTATTGATTCTATATTTTTCACTATCCAATATCTTACTTTCTCTCTTCATTGAAGACTGGTTTATTGCATTATTGTTTCTTACACTTTAACTTATATTTATAATATTTATCTTGAAAACCTTTTTCCACTGTATATTCATCTATCACTGGGACAGGTATTATGTAATAAACTTTTTTTAAAGGTATTGATACTGATAATAGTATACTATGGGTGATTGATAACAATTTACTAAGAGCACAGGGGTTTACTAATTGATAAATCTATAGATACAAATTAAAGGTATCTTCAATGCAAATTATATTATATACATAAAAAAATATTATCATAATCACATGAATTATCATCATATATATCTATACATAAAAAATATTATAATCTATGAAATATTGTATCTATACATAAAAAAATATTATAAAAATATGAATTATCATATATATTTTGATTATAAATATCAATTATTTTTAATATCAATATGTATTAAAGCTTATATATTATATACGATTTCAGCTTCAAATGATAAAAATGATACATTACTTTAACATCAATTGCATTTCATATATCAATATCAACATATATATTATATATTATCTGCTTCATATGATGAAGTTCATGAAGCAATATGTACATCAATTGCATTTTATTACAAATGTATATATCATAGTTTAATTATATTTTTTCTGCTTCATATGATGAAGTTCATGAAGCAATATATATAAATTTCATTTAATAAAAAATATAAATATATATATATATATATTGGTTTCTTTATATTTGTATCAATATTAATATATATATATGTCAATCATAGTTTCTTTATATTTTTTCTGCTGTATATGATGAAGCTCATTAAGCAATATATATCAATTTCATTTAATAGGTGGTATCAAAGTTAGAAATATTTGATTCCGAAATACCTCCTTTCTCCACAAAATCAAACATGATTATTTTTTTAAATAATCCATATTTTTCCACCAAAGCATCTTTTTACTGAGAGTTAATTTCAAGTGTGTGTCTTTATTTATGTGTTGTGAAATACCTTTTAAATAGTTACAAATTTCTAACTTTGATACCCCCTAATAACAAATATCAATATATATAGATAATGGTTACTGTAAATTTGTATTGATATCAATAAATATATAGATAAATCATAGTTTCTTTATACTTTTTCAGATTCATACAATGAAGTACATGAAGCAATATATATCAATTGCATTTAATAACAAATATCTATATATAATGGTTTTTATATATTTTATTTTCCTCAAATGATGATGTTGATGAAGCAATAAATTGATAGAAGGGGGAAAAAGAAAGATAAATAGTGAGGATGGTCATGAAATAGGATGAGAGAAGAAAGCAACACATACCTTATTCAGTGGTAGAGCTGTTGGTGGGCCGTGTGTCAATTTGTGAGGGGGTAGGTGTGTGTGGTTGAGGCAAACATGTGGGTGTCTGTGAGTGCAAATGGTGTGGTGGGAGAGTGCGTGCAGGTGTGAGATGGCTTAAAATATAAAATAAATAAAATAAAAATGAGAACATACCAGGATGGGGTGATGAGAAGGGGTGCATGTATGTGTGACATGGAAGGGTTGAGCTGAAGATGGTTCAAGGGCAGAGGGGAGAAAGTGGGTGAGGAAGGAGGGGTGGTGTGTGAGTGAGTGGAGGTGGAGGTGGGTGGTGCAAGAGGTGATTGAGTGGGTGGAGGCACAGGTGGGAGGTTTCTGGAAGGGGGAAAATTGGGATATAAGTGTAAAGATAAATAAATAAAAAACAAAAAAAATACTTACAAACAATTACTGGAGGAGGAGTGGTGTGCAAGTGGGTGGTGCAAGAGGTGATTGAGTGGGGAGATGGGGATATATATTTTAAAATATATATAAAATAAAAGATAAAAACAATAACTACTTACCAATACCAAGGATTCTGGTCTGAAGGCATGCAAGGCAAAGTGGCAAGTGCGGGAAATGGGTATACAGGGGGGTGGAGGTGGAGGTGGATTAAAATAGCAAAGAAAAAAATTACAATGTAGAACTTACTGGGGGGGAGGAGAAGGGGGAAGATATGTGGAACATGAAGGAGTGGAGCTGGGGGGGGATGTTAGGTTAGTGGCCGAATATGCTATTTTTTAGGAATTTAGAGCACTGATTTTTTATATATATGAATATGTATATAATTAATGAAATTATTACAAATGGTAACACTCTCATCTCACTTAATGGGTAGAGGGGAGAGGGGAAAGCCACCCCAATGGGCATCTATGATACCATACAGCTTTCAGCATCCTGGAAAGGCAATAAATAGATAAATTCAATCAACTTCTCCAATATTTATTTTTTAATTTTGTTCAAAAGGTCATCCTAGGCCTGTTATATATATATATATATATATATATATTCAGCCAGTAACTTATTGAACATAGTGAAACTGGTCTGATTAAAATAAGTAATCAAATATTTAAATATTTAAATGTTAATATTTATAATTCTTTAAGTATTATATTGTGTGTCAATAATATTAACTATATTAAAATAAGTTTTATAGTTCTTAAAGTTGTTTTTAAATTATGCTAAAATTTTATTATAATTATTTAAATTTCATCTCATTTTTATAAAAAACTAATTACATCAATAAAATACATAAAAATAAATTAAATAAAACTATGGAAAAGTTGTAGATCTAAGTCCATGGAACTATTGGGACTCAGACCTTGCTTGAATTTGGCTAGAGGGGGGCCAGGGAGAACAAGGAAAGAGGCTTTGGTATTTCCTTGGAACTTTAAGGGATAGTTTACCTGTGTTGTTTATTAAACTTAAACTTATTATATCTGAATTGTATTAAATTATAATTATTTTATTAAAACTTAATTTAATCTTTCAATTTATCTTTTAATTTTAGTCTTAACTTAATTTTATATTAAAACTTAAATTCAGTTATCAATGATTTTGTTGACTTCAACAAAATTCATGTTGTATTACATTTTTTCTATAAAAAGGGTTCTTTTGTGTTTCTATAGAATCATCTCTTTTTAATTATTTTAAATCTATTAAATTATATACAAAGATCTTAAATTAATTATACAACTAATATATTTATTACTAAATCCTTTATTTGAAATTATAAATTTTCAATGTGAAAAAATAAAAGACATATTATTTAATTAAATTACTACTCAAATATTTCAAATCAGACCTTTCTACCTTATCAAAATTTTATTATCCTGAAAACTACTTATAACTACATACTCACTGACCATACAAGCCAACATATATTTATAGTCTTCACCCCATTTATTTCAGTTATATGGTCTTTAAGTTGATGATAAGTTGAACTAATTTTCTGTCATCTTGGATGTTCTTGTCTAGATTTTTGATTGGATTGATGGCCAGGAAACTGGGTTCATTGGCCAATTTATAGTATCATGGTGTAAGATTATAAAACTTTAGAAGCTATTAGTAAGTTGAGAGGTATATGAATGGGAAATGGGGGGAGGCATTATCTTCCAATCAGAGTGTGAGGAAGTTGGTTTTTGGTTTGTCATGTTTGGTAAACCCAAGGGCAAAAGTCAATTTGAAGAAAAGGTATAAATTCTTCAAGTAAGGGTCCTTTTTTTTGTTTACTGCTTGAGAGGAAGAAGAAGAAAAAAAATAAAAAAAATAAGTGGAGTCTTCTTCATAGTGTCATAAAAAAGAACTCTATACTAAATCCATGACAGAAAAAGAAGATACCCACTCTTGAATGTGGTCATGGGATGAGATAAAACTTAAAAGCCTTTTTCATTTTTTTAGTTTCACATTCAAGCTTTTCTTGATCTTGACAGCTTCCCAATCTTACAACTTGACTCATCAAACCATAGGACCAAGTTTTAATCACTAACTGTTTCAGGCTGAGTTCAAGTAAAGAGACAGAAATAGCTTGATTAGTCTGTTATCTAGAAGATTTGAATAGTCCTGAATGAATTGAGCTGTCTAAATTCAATTATGTCTTAAAATAAAATTTAGTATAATTTTTTCAGTAATTTAATCTCACTTATTATCAAGGGTATACAGCTTACAGTTGGTAGAAAGATAGTATATAATGATTTAAAAAAACATTATTCAAAAGACTTTAAAAGTACTAATGAATATTTTATTAGGAGGTGTCAGATCTGGTAAAATATGCACTTAACTTAAGTGCAGATTTCAAACCAAATCAGCACTTAACTTTTGCAAAAATAAAAGTCACTTATTTCAAAAAAAATGGGTGTCAGTTATGACCTCAATCAGCGTCTTTTTTTTCCTGATTTTTTTTTCGCAATAACATGTTAGCCACATCATCCCTTCCTTTCCCATCCTTTCCCTTTCACATGTAATACTCTGACCTCCATTCCCTCATTGATCCTCTGCACACACCCCTCACTGGAGTTCACAACATTTTATTACAACATTTTGACCAGGCATGTTTTTTTCCTTATTTTTTATTTTTTCAACCTCTTCATCTCTTTTATTGTAACATAAAAGTTTAATTATGCCTCTCAGAAAATTCTAACACTCAAAAGGCAACTCAAAAAAATACTTCATCAGAAAGGTCTTCCTGTAATGCAATCCCCTCACCTGAGAAATCAAAGTCTGGAAAGCTAAAAAAAAGGAAGATTATCTCATCATCATCAAATTCCTCAAAATTAAATCAAGTCATGATGCATGTTTTGAATGTGAGAAGTCCACTCAAATTAGACATCCACCTTCATCAAAGCTCAATAACTTCTTCTTTATGGAAAATGAAGTAAAAAAAGAAAACAAAAGGGAGAATTGAAATCAATCCTAAGTAAATGAAGGTGAGGTTCAAAAGTTATCAACCAAAATATATAATGGCTCATTTTGCTTCTAATTCCACTGGCTTTGGTATTGATGATGATGATTTGGAGAATGTAATTACTAATTTTTCCAAAAATCTCAATGTCATGTGTCCTTTCTATGAGGAAATGGATATTCTTTTTGGTTCTCAAGTTAGTGTCAACCCTTGGTTTCTACACAACACTACTAAGGATATTCCCTATTTTTCTCAACCATCTAATAATACTCCTAACATACAGGTACTTCAAGGACATCGATCCCCTCCAGCTTCTAACCATAGTTCAGCTGAAGATGATCCCAACTATCAAGCAGAAAAATTATTTCAGAGAAGATCTGAGTCCTCAGAGCCCCCATTCTTTGATGTATGTTTAATTTTTCTTTTTTCTTCAATTATTTTCTAAATTACTCTTTCTTTCTTTTCTAGTCCTTTCCTACTCAAAATCAAAATTCAAATGAAAGAATAATTATTCTGGGAATCAGAATTCTGTTTTGGAAGCTTCTTTAGATGAACTTCCTGGACCCTCTAGATCAATCTTCAAAATAAAGCATTGGAACTCAACTTCAATTAACTTGAACCATCTTTCAAAGCTTGATAAAACTTCAATCAGCTCTTTGTCCTCCCTTGACAATTCTTTTGAGAAAAAAGATATAAGTAAGATTTGGTCACTATATATATTCTTCAATAACATATTTATTTTCTTTTTTTTATTCAATTTTCTTAGAAAAGTACTCTATTTCAAAAAACAACCTTGACTTTGAGAAGATGAAGTTTGATCATATGCTAATGAAAGATCAAAAGGCCTTAGATTTCGAGGAATAATTTTTTTTGCTTCATTCAAATTTTGAAAAGGCCAGATATGATGCAGAGGAGATTGAAAGATTTTCATCTTTACCCACAGAAAACAAAAGACTGTGATGTTCAAAGAGAAATGGCATGTCATAATTCGGAAAAGTAAGCTTTTTTTTTAAAAAAAAATAAATTATTATGGAATTTGTAAAAAATGGCCAATCTTATGAGGAAATTAAAAATTATTTGACTTTTTTTGATTTATTAATTGTTTTTTTGGTTAATGGTTGGGGAATGACTTTAATAGTTATGTTTAATTTTATCAAAAATAGTTATATCATGAGATTCTGTTAACATTATTTTTCCTTACTGGACTCTAAAATATTGCACTTTTGGAATTTCAGATTGTAAAATAAAACTGAAACCTGTGCAAAAATCCTCATAACCAACATAATTTTATCACCTCACCACCAATTTTGATTTTTAAATAAAGCTAATTCAATGATCCAAAAATTGGCAATACCCTCCCCTGCATTTTATTTAAGTAAGAGGTGAAAGTCACCAAAATTTAATATAATTACATAAATTAATTAATAAATAAATAAGATATGTCAAATTTACTAGTTTTGAAGTAATAAAAATTCCTCATGCCAAAATGCAGATCAAGTCTAAAAACAAAGTTTGGGACTTTCCACAGGTATATGCTAGAGGAACCTCATGAAAAAAATTAATTTTGTCCTTATTTTTGCTATATAAACAAAGTTCATTGGCCCATTACTTTAGTTTAGTAGATTTAAATATCAGATTAATTTATTAAAAATTTATGAAAGAATAAAAAAATATTTGGTGACTCTACAAATCCCCATACTTTTTTGATCTACCTAAAGTTTTATTAAATTTAATAATTTCACCTTCTTTTTTTACCTTGTTGATTGGTTGTATTAACTTTTGACTGATTTGATGAGAGCAGCCAAAATGAGTAAGGGGTTAGACATATGAAAATGGCAAGAAAAAGAAAAAAAACACCTTGATGAAAGGGCATAATGATAATTAAAGAGAAAGGTAGTTGAAGGAATCTGGAAGGATAAATGCATGATGTAAATGTTATGATATGCATTATGAAATAAATAAAAGTGAATTTTAAAAACAAAGGCTCCACTTTAAAGGTCAATATCTCAGCAACTACCAAACCAAATTTTAATCTGATTGTAGGAAATAAAAGATAGCCTTTAGGAGAATCTTCAGTTAAAAGGAACTTAGATTCAAATAAAACTAACCCTAATTCCAAATCTGATTTTCAAAATTTTACAAAACTTAAAAAGTGATAATAAAATGACAACATGAGGAGTTATATAAGTCCACTGTTATCCAGATATGAGTCCTACATATAGATAAGTATAAAATTTTCATAGAAAAAATAAGATACCGTTTAGACATGATAAAAAAGAGATGAAACTTAACTTGATTGAAAGGTAGGAAAAATAGTGTGAGAAATAGTGAAGTTGGAATTTGGGGGAAATTGAATATAGAGCAAGTGAAGTACTTAAAAAATGTGCAATTTATGTGTTTCAATGACATGGAACCAAAAATAAGTGGAATAGAAGAAAGGGGGGATAATGGCCATGCCAAGGAGGGATGAAGAGTAGGATGATAGAGCTAAAAAAAAGAAAGTAAAGAGGGAGAGAAAAAAAAGTTTAATTTTACCATTGAAATCAAAAACAACCACTTAAAAAAATAATTTAGATACAAAAAAGAAAAAAAAGCATAAAAAAACAAAAAAATATATAATTAAAAAACATATAAGTAAAAATGACTTAACTGGAGAGATGAGTTGAGAGAAAAATTGACATCATATTATTTGAGGGATGAAAGAGGAGAGTAGGAAATGGATATGAGTGATGAAAGAAAAAGAGAATGACTGAAAAATTATGCAATTTCATGTTGAGTTGATGAAGGAAAACAAAGAAACTTGAAAAAAAGAGACTTTAACAGAAAATTAAAAATTAAAGTCAATATGAAAAAAAAGAATAACCATTCTAAGGAAACATTCCTGAGAAGTCCTGAACAACTGTCTAAACTGGGTACAGATAGGTTAAGAAGTGTTTGGATGGTGTACTTGCGGGAATGAAGCACTTAAGGCTTTCTTGGAAGAAGGTAAAGTTTCCTGGCCATTTTTGATAAAAAAAGAAAATCTTCTTTAAGATCAGAATCAGAATCACAAGCAGGGTCCAAGATGAGATCCAGAGCTATGAAAGTCATTTCTTGAAGTGGTTTATCATGATTTTAGAGCAAGGAAGGAATTACTCTTATATGGTATAAAAATGTAAATTGTGTAGGATTTTTTGATTTATGAAGTGTTATGCTGCAGAGTGCTGCTTATGAATGAGATGTTACTGAAAAATTAGTAGAATAGGCTGTATAGTAAAACAAATACTTTTGGTTGAGAAAGTGTGGATTTGAGTGAAATAAGTGACTTATTTCACTTTTGAAATCCACCAGTGTTGGGGCTAGTGTGTTTCATAAATCTGCACTTATCTAAGTGAATATTTGGTCAAATTTAAGTGGAGATTTGTAAGTGTGGATTTTCCAGAATTGACACCCCCTAATAAGCACCTTTTGCCTATTTAAGCATGTTTTCACATATGGAGCATACACTTTAGGGTAACTTTAGTGTGAAATAAATAACCTTTTTAATAATTAAGCTATTCACATGGGATAAATGCAGCCAGCATAAGACCAGTAAAAATGAGCCACCTCTAGCATAAAAATCATCAATTTTTAAAAGTTTTATTTTTAGACATTTTAGTAGCCAAATAAATTGCACTATAAAAGGAAAATTGATCTGTCAAAGTTCAGTTTTAATATTATTAAATTTATAGCACATATATCCATCTTTTATTTGATTTAAAGTGCAATTATTCATTATTTCACTATAATAATATAAAGAAGCTTTAAGACCACTTAAAAGATATGTATCCTTGTGTCTAAGGTTCTTAAGATTTCCCTAACATACTCCAACTCAATATTAAGTACATAAGACCTATAATAGGTGGATATATGCATGTATTTAAGGTATTAGAATAAAATATATTGTATTAAATGACCTATTCAGCTAATGTATACATATTGTATACCTTCACTTACTGTAGCCATGAGAAATACATATGTTTAGCATAATTTAAATGCTTATTTTACTCATTCCTGGGACTTTCCAGGCTGACATGTATCCACCCTATTTTTTCATTTAATTCTTATCTCAAATTATCAATACTTCACCCTCTATGAAACATGTGGAACATTGTATTTCTCAACTTAACTCAGAGACAACCCATTTAGAAAATCATTATGGTCTTTATTTATTTATTTTTATTTATTTATTTATTTTTTATTTATATTTTATGTTTTATATTTTATATTTTATATTTTATATTTTATATTTTATATTTTATATTTTATATTTTATATTTTAAATTTTAAATTTTATATTTTATATTTTATATTTTATATTTTATATTTTATATTTTATATTTTATATTTTTTTTATATATTTTATATATTTACGTTTATTTGGGTAGGGGAGCAAGGCATACTTGAAAGAAACACACACTTTTGTAAGGTTGTCTAGAAGATGAAGAAAAAAATACCACAAAAGGAGAATAAGAAGAAGAAGAAAAGAAGAAGAAAAGAAGAATGAAAACAACTAACAACAAGAATTTAAAACACACAAAAAAAAAGATTTTTAAAAAAAAGACAACTATTGGACCTGAGGATCTAAATTTAACTAATGAGTCAATGTTATTTTCTCTACTATATATATATATATATATATATAATCAAATTTTAATTACATGAATAGCTCTTAAAGTAGCCTTTTACTTGGTTATATTTCCCAAATTTATATATTGTAAACAATGAAATACATTTAATACAAAACATACTAGATTTTGTAACAAAGATGTTATTTATAAAAATTGTAAAGTAATGTAAGTAATGGGCCCTACAAAGTGAGAAGCCAAAGCTTTTGAATAGGCAAAGGAGGCCCTCTAAGACTTTACTAAGGATACAAAAGAAAAGAAACAAATAAAATGAAGTGTTACAGAAAAATAAGGGTTCTATGTAACTATTTACAAAAACAGAACCAAAGGCCCTAATGTATCCATCCCTTTGAAACCCTGTAACCATGTTAGTGATGGAATAGGATACTCGCTTGATCAACAGCAACAACAACAACAAAAATGTAACTATAGTAATTACAAACATGATACATTTTGTTGTATTGTAAAAAGTTCAGATTTTTAATGAAACAAATATTTTTTATACTATTTGGGATGTACAATTTTTTATATCTAATTCATATGGGTTAAAACAATATTGAGTAAGCAATTTAACTAATTGGACTAGTATAATACTTATTGTAATTAAACAAGTATTTTAATAAAAACAGTTTTATTAAAATAAAACACTTATATTTTAATACTTGTTGAATGTATTTATTTTATTATTTATTTATTTATTTTATTTTACTTTATTGGTCCAATGGTGAGAAAAATGGAGTGCTCAATAATTTGGTAAAGTGTTTTTATTTTAATGATTTAATCTCTATAATTAAATAATTACATTAAAAGTTGATGTTTAACTTATAATATTTTGTAATTAATTAATCATGAAGTACATAAAACATCCCAATCTTTTTTATAGAATATAATTTTATATTGTATTTAAATATATATACATTATATATTATAATAAAATTAATATAACAATTTATTTAAAACATATTGTTATATAATTTTATTTTAATATGATATTTAATTTGTAAATATTTTAAATCCAATTTTTTCTAATTGTAATTTAACCTAAGATTTTACTTGCCTCTCAATATAACCTGGCTGACCCACACACTGTCAGCCAGTCACATTATATAACATAGTTAACCTGTCCTGATGAACATGATGACTCAATATTAACTTACTTGAATGATTAAGATATGATCATCTTAATATTTTTATTTGTCAAGGATGATATCATGTACCAATCATATTAACTATTCAACAAAGAATGTGATTGAGTCCTAAAAGTAGTAGTAGTAGTTTTTTTTTTTTTTTTTAAAAATGACACCATCCCATTATAATGCATAATGTATGTATGTTTGTATGTATGTATGTATGTATGTATGTATGTGTTGTATATAAAAACTTCATTTCATTTTAATAATAAATAAATAAATAAAATAAAAATAAAAAAAATTGAATGGAATTATTCAAAACAAACAAATCAAAGAAACCAATTGAATGGTTAAAAGTTGTAAATCAAAAAGTTGATGTCATGACAAAGACTCAGTCAGACCTTGTTTGAACTCAGATAGAGTAGTAGTAGTGGTGGTGGTGGTGGTGATGGTAGTGGTACCCAGGGAGAGTTCAAGAAAGAAAGAGGTTTTAATAGTATTTCTTTTAACCCATGATGGTGATTCATTTAACTAACCCCCCATGATACTTCCACTTCCACTTTCAATGATCTGAAGATATTAAATTTTTTATCATTTTTGATTCATCACTTATTCACCTTTATCTTTATCTTTTTTTTTCATTTTCATTTTTTTTAAGTGAATGGTTCTTCTAGTTAAAATCTTAAACATACTGATTTTTCGATGAGTTTTTGTTGTTGACTTTAACACAATTCACATCACATCACATCATACATACATACATATATATACATACATACATAATCATATATATATACATATTTTTTATTTATTTTATTTTCTATCTATAAAAGATATTTCTTTTATCTTATTTAAACACCATCATCTCTATTAACCATATATCCAAAAAATGAATTAAACAAGAGATACACTCACTCACTCACTCATCTTCAATGACAAATTAACTACTAATCCACAAAAAAAAAAAAAAAACAAACAAAAAACAAAAAAAAAAAAAAAACAAAAACAAAAACAAAAAAAAACAAATGTTGGATTTATCTATCTATCTCTTAAATCTTTGATATATTTATATATATATATATATATTTTTTATTTTATTTTTTATTTTTTTATTTTTTTATTTATATATTTATATATTTATTTATTTTATTTATTTATTTTATTTTTATTTTTTTTTAGAAATGATAACTGTTCCTTCCTTCCTTCCACACGAAGAAAAATAAAAAATAAAAAAAAATAATAATAATAATAATAAAAGAAGAAGAAGAAGAAGAAGAAGGGGGACAAAATCCTTTTTTGAAATATTGAACGACTCTAAGATTCTAAATCAATTCATTTCACTTTACTTATGATCTTCATCTTATATTATTCTCAAACTACCGTAAATCATGGATTCTAACCAGAGCAACCATGTTATGCTGGTCGACGCGACCCTGCCTCCTCCACAAATTGATACGCCTCCTCCTCCTCCTCTGGCTCCAGAATCCCCCTCCCTAAACCTCTCTCCTTTAACGCCGATCACATCCCCTCTTCTCCTCCCTCCCCCGCTCCTCTTCCCCCTCCAGTCAGACCTTACCCGGCCCAAAAGAAGAGGCGCTACTCTTCTCCTACTCCCCTTACACGCCGCCCCACCCAAGGCCCTTCCTCCGACTCAGTTTCTGAGGCCTGCAATGATCACCCCGAACTTTTCTTCCCCTCCCAAACTGACGCCCATATGCCCACTGAGGATAACGACTCCCCAATGTCTGAAGGTTTGGCCACACTAGTTCCTTCACCCAAGGGCCAGAACGCTCCCCTCCTCATCTGCCCTCAACCTGCCCGAGCCCTGAGCTCCCTGGACGCCTCAATTCATAACCCCTCAAATGCTTTTGCCAACTTTGGTCTCACCTCAGTACCTCAGCCCCCCCTTCCTCCTTCAGTGGACCCCAACGCCCCCTCCGCTCGGGTCATCTGTTTGGTTGGTCTCAATCAGGTCAATGACCCCAGGGCGCTGGTCTCGTGCCTCAATAATCTCCTAGGCACCATCAGGGAACCCCCAAGGAAGGGAACATGCACTAATGTTCATACAGCCACAATGTCGGATATTAGGGCCCTTGCTGCTGCCCTGTCTCCCCTCGCTAACCAGGCTGCCTTTCACCAGCCAACCTCCCCTGCCGCTCCTCATGCCCAGCGCAGTGAACCCAAGCTGAAATCGGTTGACCAGAAGCTTGATGCTCTCTTGGATCACCTTTCTCATTCCAGGAACACTTCATGCGCTCCTCCACCCAATGGTTCCCCCCCCCTCTCATCCTCTCAGACCAACCTTTTCTCAAGCTGCAGCTTCAGGGTCTCTCCCCCATGTCTGCCCTTCCTCTACATCTTCTCCCCGCCCTGGCCCTCCCTCATTTACCATTAAACAATCCATTCCCACCTCACCAGTTTTGAAAGACCTTCTCAACCCTAAACTTCTTTCCCTTATCAACAATAGAATTGCCTCCAAAAAAATAGTCAGTTCATCAACCAATTCTATCATACGCGTCAAAGGAGTTATGCGACATAGGTCCAACGACCTTAAAATCATTACAAACTCTGCTGAATATTTGTCTAGCCTCACAAGCTCTTGGCAAGATTGGATTCCTCAGGGTCTTATTTACAAGCCCCCCTCGTTTCCAGTTGTTGCTCATGGAATTCCTACCTACTTTGACCTCAACGACCAAGCGCAAATCAACTCACTAATTGACGATAATCCTGACTCTCTCAAGTCTTTATACAGAATCTCATGGCTTAGGCGCCCTGAAGCAAGGGCTGGCAAGAACCACTCCTCGGTTGTTCTCCATCTTCACAACAAATTAGATGCCGAATCCCTTTCCTCTCCTTCCCCTCCCTACCCCCTCATTATTGAAGGCCAAATTCGCTGTACTGAAGCTGTCAACCACGAGAGAAGCACATGTTTTCAGTGCTGGAACAGAGGGCATCTATCTATCCACTGCTCCTTCCCACCTCGTTGCTCAAATTGTGCCGGTCACCATAGCACCAAACTTTGCAAGGCTGAAAAACTCTCTTCCCCAGTCTGTTTTTGATGTGTTGACTCCCTCCCCCACAATCACCCACTCAAAAATTCTCTCACATCTCTCCCCCTCCTCCTTGAAAAACCCAATGACTCTCCTCCTATCTTCCACCTCCCACATCTGTCTATCTGCCCCCACAATAATCCATGAGTAGTACACACGCTACAAAATTCTCATCTAGTTCCCCTTTTTTCTCCTTCTTTCAACTTAATTGACACAGATCTTTTTATGTTTTTCACTCATTATTTAACAACCCAATCACTAACTCCTATGACATTCTTGTTTTTCAGGAGCCCTTCCTCTCCCCTGACCACTTCACCCCCGCCCAGGCCAGGGGATGGCACCTGATCACCCCTTTTCATACTCTGTCCTCTCTCCCCTCTTCTCCTATCCGCTGTTGCTTTTATGTCAACAAGCGACTCCCCATTCATCTTTTCTCCTCCATCCCCAGCTCAACACTTGATTTCACTATCCTCCAATTAAATTTCTCTCCTACCCCTATTATCTGCGCCAATCTTTATAACCCTCCAGCAACTTTTTCCTCTTCCCAATTTATTTTCCCCTCCCTCTTCCCTTTTCGCCACCTCCCCACTTTCTTCTTTGCTGACTCAAATTTACATCACAATTTGTGGGCAGACCCAACCAAACATCATTCAAATCATCCAGAAGCTTCCCTTTTTATCGACTCACTTTCTGATCTGAAGATGTCTCTTATTTCCCAAGCTGGTGTCCCTACCTTTTGTAACTCACGGTGCTTCACTTCTGTGATTGACCTTGTTTTTGCAAATAGGAAGGCAGCCAACTGGGTAATTAGTTGCATTACAGATAGTGATGGATCCTCCTCTCACCTTTCCGACCACAGATCAATCTTAACCAAAATCTTCCCCCTCCCGTTCAGGAATTGGAAGAGTTTTGATGAGTTCTCTCTCCACTCCTCCCTTTCCTCTCTACCCCCCATTTCCCCTCCCTCCTCCCCCACTTCTATTGACTTGGCTGCCAAACAAGTCACTTCCCTCTTTATCAAACTAATGGAATCCTTTGTCCCGCTGCAGCAGCCCAGCTCGTTGTGTCACACCTGGTGGAACCGCAGCATCTTGGATCCCCTCAAGAAAGACTGCTACCAAGCCCTCTGTCACATGAGGCTCTCTCCTGCTCCACACCGCAAGTCTGCGTTCCTGCTAGCGAGAAAAGTATTCTGTGGGCAAAATTAAATTCCTCTGCAAACAACATTGGTGAAATTATCTTTCTTCCCTCACCCCTCACTCTTTATTCAGACCTGCTAAGTCCCTCTCACATGTATCCTCCACACATTCTAACCCTCCCCTCTTGCATCCGGATGGTTCACTTGTGACTGACAACCTACTGAAGGCCCAAATGCTTTTTGAGGGCACTTCAGTAGCATCCATCCCCTGTGACCTTTCAGATATCTCTCCCCCTCCCCCTCCCTTTACTGTCCAAGAGATCACTGCCGCCCTTTTGAAGACTAAGAAAGGCCGTGCCCCGGGTCCAGACGGTATCCCCAATTCCCTCTTACACTGTAACCCCCAAGCAGTCGCCTCCATGCTTCTTCCTATCTTTCAAAAGTGCCTTGATCTCAGCCACTATCCTGAACCTTGGAAAGTTGCAAGAACAGTAATAATTCCCAAACCGAACCGACCAGATTATTCTGTCCCTGGTGCCTATTGCCCGATAGCCCTTCTCAACAGTATGGGCTTGAAGCCCTACTGACTAAACGCCTCTCTTATTACATTGAATCAGCTTCTCTCCTTCCTGATACTCATTATGGAGGTCGTCCTTTTTAGAAGCACCTCGGACGCACTTCTCCATCTTACTACATGGACAAAGGATCAATGGAGGAAGGGTAATGTTGTTGGCGCGTTATCCTTGGATGTGAAAGGGGCTTTCCCTTTGGTGAACGTCACCAGACTTTCCCAGATCCTTCTCTCTTTACCCCTCCCTCACAATCTAATTTACCTTATTATTGATTCACTCAATGGAAGGAAAACTAACATTGCCTTTTCCTCTTTTGAATCCCCCATCTCTTTTTCCCCCAAAGGACTCCCGCAAGGGTCCCCTCTGTCCCCTCTGCTTTATGTGATCTACAATGCTAACCTTTTGTCTCTCCCATCTCTCTCTGATTCTTCTCTAGCATTGGGTTACTTAGATGATGTAGTATACCTTTCTGCTAACAAAGACCCAAAGATGGTGGTAGAGACGCTCACCAAGCTGGGATCTGAGGCAGTTGCCTGGGGTTCCAAGCATGCAGCCGTCTTTGATTTCCCCAAAACCAAGTGGATCCTTTTCACTAAACGCAAAAAAGTTCTTTCCTCCCTCACCTTCAATGGCAATTCTCTTAGTCCCTCCCCCACCTTAAAATGGCTTGGGGTTCTCCTCGACCCCTCCCTTTCATTCAGTCCAAATGGAAACAGATTGATCGCAGCGGGACTTCAAGCAGCAGCTGCTATCCACTGTTTAGCATCTTCAGGTTGGGGAATTCCATTGAAACAATACTGCACCCTGATCACCTCTTTAGTTCATTCTAGAATGGATTACGCCGCTATTATCTGGCACAATCCTAGGAAGAACTCCCGAACCTTGAGGCTTTTACAAGTAGTGGACAACAAGGCGCTGAGAAGAGCACTTGGCTGTTTCCCTCCTCTTACATGACTCATCTTCTCTCCCCTGCAAACAGCGCCTTGATATCATTGTGAACAAGGCCTGGGCAAGGCTTCTCACCATCCCCATCTCAAATCCGATGGCTCGCCTCGCAAAATTACTCACTCCTGTCATCCCCTCCCCCCAAAGCACACCTACATCAACTACATATCCTCACTAGAACCAATGTCTTTCCCTCATCTCTTCCTCTTGCCAACCTAGATACCCGCCACCCCTCCCCTTTTCCTCCTTGGCACCCCCCCTTATTCTCTGCCAACATCAGCAGTTCTAGCAACCTGGCATGTGCTGAAACTTACAAACTCATCTCTTCCCGCCCCCACTCTTCTTATTTAATATATACTGATGGGTCAAAGTCTGATTCAGGATCTTTTGCAGCGGCTTTTGACCCAGGTCAAAATCTTCCCTTTGTGGCCTGTCTAGGTGACCAACACCTCTTCTCGGTATTTGAGACTGAGTTGTTTGGAATATTCCTCGGACTTTGCCTCTTTATCACTAACCCTTTTCATTCACTTTACAACTCACTTACCTTAACTCACTGATAGCCAGTCTGCCATTATGGCCTTGTCATCTCCCTCTAACCCTACCCACAATTCCACGTTACTTCACTCAATAGCCGCCTCTGTCTCCACCATCTTAGACGCCAACCCTGACATGTCCCTCACTCTCCATTGGTGCCCGGGACATGTAGGTATTCCAGGCAACAAAGTCGCAGACACACTCGCCAATGGCTCTCATGTCATGTCCTTCCTAGCTGAGTCACTTCTTTCCTTCATAGCTCCTCTTCCCTCTATCTCATCTCTTAAATCCCACCTTAAAAAACACTCCAAAGCCCTCCTCCACTCTCCCCCTAGCAGAGACACATTGAGGAAACTGAGGGGTCGGTTTAACCCGTCTCTCTGTTTCAAGGTGTTGTCCTCCCTCCCAAGAGCACATGCTACTGCATTTGTCCAATGCCGCTCTGGCCACTCCCCCCCCCCCCCCTGAAACATTACCTTTTTCGCTTCAAGGCGGCCTCCTCCCCTATCTGCCCACATTGCACTCTCAATGCTCCTGACACTCCTGAACATGTCCTTCTCTTTTGCCCGGCTCACGCCAGAGACCGCTCTGCGCTCTTTATAGAGGCTAAAAAAAACACAAGATTAAACTGGATTCCTCTTCTCTTTTGTCTCCTTCCTCGATTACTTTTCATGTTGCTTCCTTTCTCATTAACTCAAACAGATTCCTTAATAATATCTCTCTTTCTCAGTAACTCCTACATTGTTTAACTCAGAATTGCCCTGATTTCCCCCCATTTGTCCTTCCCTTTTTGTACCTAGTCATTATTGTCCCTATCCTTCATGCCCCAAGTTGGGTGAGATTGTAAGAAATTAAAAATAAAATAAAATAAAATAAAAAAAAACTACCGTAATTTATATTCTCACCGATTGTACAAGCCGACACACAAACACACACACACACACACACACACATATATATATATATATATATATATATACATCATCACTAAAATCCACTAACCCACCCATTTTAAATTGTCCAACACAACACGTAATCGAATTTCTACTCCTTTTAAATCTTCATTTTCATTTTCATCTCCCTCTTTCCCCTTCTCCTTCCCTTTCTCCTTCTCCTTCTCCTTCTCCTTCCCTTTATCTTCATCCCTCCACCCACTCCCCAAAACTTCCTCAGCTATTTTCGAAACCAACTTCAAAGCCCTCTCATTCCTTAATAAATGATTCGTCACTCGATCATCTAAAGACATCATCGTAGCCAAGGTACCTAAAGTAGCTAATCTAGTTTTTAAATCTTCTGAAGAACAAAGTGCTATTAAGAGGTGAAGTCGATTGTTAAGGGTTGGATTAGGGTTGTTAGGATTAGAAGTAAAAGATTTGTCATTCTGTTGTTGTTGTTGTTGTTGTTGTTGTGATGATTGAACACCACCACCACCATCTTCTTCATCTTCACGATATTTACTTAAAACAAATTCACAACAAGCTAAATTACAAACTAATTCACAAGCAGCTCTTCGAATGAGAACGTTTTCTCCAGTTCCAATACCTAGCATACATTCTTCAAGTTTAACCCACATTGCTTTATCTAACACTCCTTCCTTGTCCTTGTCCTTGTCCTTGTCCTTCACTTTCTTCTCATCTTTTTTATCGTTTCCTTCCTTTATGATGGGCACTCCTGACCCAAATAAAAAAGGATCCACCGAAGCTAAATTTGTCAACGCCATCAAAGCTTCAAAAATTTGTAACAAACTTGCATTAGGATGTAAAAAAAGTGATTTGATGAGTTGAATAACTACAGGTAAGATAACTGGAGAATAAATTAATGAAGGATTTGTTGTGATGAGAAGTTTAGATAGAGATTGAACGATGGGTAAGTCATTTGAATCTAATTTAGACCGATTTGTTGTTGTTGTTGTTGTTGTTGTTGTTGTTGTTGATGGGACAGTAAGATAAGAAATCAATTGAAGTACCCATTTTCCAACTCCAAACTGAAGTAACTTTCCTCTACACTCGACTTTTTCAATCAAATGAACCAACACATTCCCAACGACTCTAGCCACTTGAAGACTTTCTTTAGACCAATAATCTACTAAAACATGAACACATTTCATGAACGAGGTTCCTTGATGAATCCAATTTAAATTTCGGTTTAAAACTATTTCGTCAGTGGGTAAAGCATTTTCATCATCATCATCATCATCATCATCATCATCATCATGATCTTTAGACATGACGGGTTGGGATGTTGGTTTTCGATGACCTAAGGCTAATTTTTTAAGACGTTGTTTAGCTTGATCTTCAGGTGAAAGAATAGGTCTATAAGCCGTTAAATTGGCAAGAATTGTAGCCATACCCAAAGCCATAGATGAATCTACCTCATAACGATTACATCCTAGCTTCAGATTTTGATTTTGATGAGGAGGAGGTGGAGGGAGGATCTTTGACAAGATATCAAAGAGTAAAGAAGAAGAAGAAGCGAATAAAGAAAGAGAGCTTGGTTTATAAGATAAAATAGCTAAACCTTCAATCACATAAGCAAGATCACCATTATGATGTTGCTCATCGATTATCATGAATGTTTGCAAACGATTCAAAAACTTGGACGCCAATTTGACATTAGACTCAAACTTAAACACCAGTGGGTGATTTTCATGTATTGAACTTGACAACTGTTTCCAACCGAGTTTAATTTTAAGTAAGGCCAATAAAGCAGAAGCATAAAGAACACTTGATCGAGATAAGATAGTGAGATGAGAAAAGATGGATGAAGATGAAGAAGGATTAAATAAGATGATTCGACATAGAGAAGGATGAGAACAAGCAGAAGACATCAATCTTGACCAAGACATCACAAGATGATGATGATGATTTATTTTTGATTGAGGTTGAGATTGAGATTGAGATTGATCAACTAAACTAAACAACTCCATCATGAAATCTAAAAAGTCAAGATGATCATGATTCGAAGAGGAGAGCCAAGTGACCAGGACTTGATGATTCAAAAGAACGACGGAATCCAATAAATGAATCAAACCGATCAACTGACGAAGATCTTGATGGTCTTGATGGATGATGGATAAGATCTTGGTGAGAACACGATCAGGAGAGTGAGTTAATGTTTTCGCCAGGGAAGCGGATGCCAGTCGACGATGTGGATGAAGAGAGCCATCGACCCAAGTGAGAATGTTGACCCATTCATTGCAGGTCTGCAGGTCGTCGTCGTCGTGGTCGTCGTGGTTCATATGATAGGAGGATGATTTAGGAAGTCTCACTCATCACAACACATTTGGGATTAATTAACTTTTGGATGGAATATGTAACGGCCACACAACCATCAATCTCTCTACATACAACAACATTCTCAAATCATCATTACACATCTCATTATTATTCATTCATGTAAACAATTTACTAGTCGAAGTACTCGAATCCTAAATCATGTCAACTCATTCAACTTTATGATTTCCTAATTATATAGATAGTTAGATATCACACATACCATATTCCGTTTCAATACTTTAGCTACGGCTAATTCTAAATCTTCTTGTGTGACATGTTGACGACGTTCACGTAATGCATACATACCTACCCCATCCACACACACACACACACACACACACACACACACATCAACCATATTGTAATGATGAGAAACATGGAATGGAAGATGATACAAACCTGCTTCAGTACAAATTCCTTTGACCTCGGCTCCACTACAATTATCCATCTTTTCAGCCAAGGCACGTAAATTAATTCCCCGAGTTAAAGACATCTACAACATATGAAGGTTGTTGATGATGATGATGATGAATATATATATATATAAAAGACCAAACCTACTTTTCTGGAATGAATTCGTAAGATGGAGATTCGAGCTTCAGGACCAGGAGGAGGAAATTCGATTTTACGATCTACACGACCGGGTCTTAAGAGAGCAGGATCGAGGATATCGATTCGATTGGTAGCCATGATGACCTTGATATTTTTTGAAGGTTCAAAGCCATCTAATTGATTTAATAATTCGAGCATCGTTCTTTGAACTTCACTATCCCCTCCACTTCCACCGCCTTCACCTCTTGAGGAGCCAATGGAATCGATTTCGTCCATAAAGATGATGGAAGGAGCATGTTCTCTTGCCATGACAAACAATTCTCTGACCATTCTTGAGCCTTCACCAATATACTTTTGAACCAATTCACTTCCACTGACTCTAATGAACCGACAATCGGTATGATGAGCGACTGCACGGGCCAAGAGGGTTTTACCGGTACCGGGAGGACCATAGAGAAGGACGCCTTTAGGTTGAGCGATGCCGAGAGCATCGAAGAGTTCGGGGTGTTTGACGGGGAGTTCGATGACTTCTTTGATTTCCTTGATTTGTTTATCGAGTCCACCGACGATTTCATAAGTTGAATCGGGGACTTTTTCGACCATCATGAGGGAGACTAAGGGATCGACTTTGGAGGGTAAAATGGAATGTAACTGATAAGAATCTGAACGAAGGGCGACACGTAGAGAAGGAGTGAGTTGAGAGAGATGAATGGAAGGAGCAACATCGACGACTAAGAGAGAGAGAGAGAGACAAAAAAAAGAAAAGAAAAGAGATGAGAGAAGAGAGAGAGAAGAGAGAAGAGAGGGAGAAGAACCATATTTTCCTTCAGGTTGAACTTTGACGAGGACCTTGTTCTTTCCCATGAGTTTGACGACTTCACCGACAAAAGAGCCAGGTTCCTGCAAGAGTTGAAGTTCTTCTCTGAGAAGCCTTACGCGAGCATTGATAGCATTTCTCTGAGCTTCTAAGCGCCTCAAGTTGAGTGTTTTAGCATTGATAGTGAGATGAAGGAGTTCAGTTTTAGCAAAATAATAGTTTGAGATAGCGGGACGAGAATGAGAATGAGATTGAGGATAGAAGGTGACGAGGGAGGAGGAAGACATGAAAGGGGATGAAGAAGGGGATGGGAATGCAAGGTGACGACTATGCAAGGTGACTATGCAAGGTGAGGATAGGCTGGTTCTTCTCTTGCGGGGCGCATTCAGTTGGATGGTCACTAACATGGACACTGAAGATTTGGTTGACTATGAAGATGGTGAGTGATGATATTATATATTATATATTATATATTATTATTATTATATATTATTATTATTATATATTATTATATATTATTATTATTATATATTATTATTATTATATATTATTATATATTATATATTATATATTATTATCATCATCATCATTATTATCATCATCATCATTATCATCATCATCATCATTATTTACTCACTACACATTATCATCTCCCCTCCCCTCCCCCTTCCATCAGACGACCGTCTAGATCTCATCTCCCTAGGTCCTCAGTCTGATCATGCACTCTCTCCCTCCCCTCATCCTCATCCTCATCCTCATCCTCATCCTAAATCTATCTCTCCTCCTCAATCTAATCATCCCCTCCCTTCTCTCCCCAAAGGCTGGTATATCAAAAGGTCCAAAACTGGTAAAACTTACTATGTCAACACCTCCACTCGAACCAGTCACTGGGATCCTCCTACTCCCACCTCGGTACGCTTTTCTTTCTTCTAATCTTACCCTCTCTTACTCTTCTTCATCTCCTCATCTCCTCACCCCCCCTTTCTTTCTTTCTCTTCTTTCAAAAGCACCCCTCCCATAATCTTCATCAATCCTCCTCACAACCTTCCCCTACTCTGCTTCTCAATCCTTCAAATTCACTTGGCTCCTCTCATCCTTGTTCTCTTACGCCAACCATTTCTTCCTCTCACCCTACAAGTGTCAAACCTACTGATGGTTCAAAACATACTTTTATCCAACCCTTGCCTTGTAGTCTTCGCTCTGTCCCTCTTCCATCTAATCACCACCCCTCCAAACCTGCTCATCAACCACTACCACCACAAACAGCCCATTCTCAAAGTGCTTCCAAGACCCTGGATCCAAAACCTCTATCAGCTTCTGACCCTTCACGCTCAAAAACTCTTCTTGACAGACCTGTAGGTACTCACAATAATCAACACAATCATAACTCATCTTCCAATCTTCACCAAAAAAGTCAACTTCCTTCTGTTCCTCAACATTCTCCCGTAAATCTATCTCAGACTGCCCGTAAGCTTCATCATCTATCCCCCCCCCCCCCCCTGTTTTTCCCCCTCCCCCCCTCTCCCTCTCCCATTTCATCACCTTTCGATATCTCTTGGATGGGAAGCTGCTGTCGTTGGCTATGTCTACGCTTCACTCGCTTCGGAGTCTTCCTCTTCCTCTCCCTATCTTTATCTCTTTACACCCCCTCCCCCCATCTATATATATATATATATATCCATTTTTTATATTTGCGAATCAACTCTTCGCCACCAGTAAACCTTTATATATATATATATATATATATATATATATATACAAATATTATTTTTCTTTTAGTTGTCGCTTTCAACTAAATGTGCCCCCACTCTCGTCAATCTCGAGTGGTTGATGCCATTCAAAATCTGGCATTTAATCTACGCCACCCTGCTATTGCTTGCGGTACATATAATAAAAAACCTGTGGTCAACCAACATTTTACACATCTCTCATGTCTCATTCAAACTAAATAAATAAATCGTCGATCAACAATGATTCAACCACTCATTTTATCTCCTAACAAATTATATTTCTTGTGCAGATCCTGGCTCTACTGCTATCCGACCCATCAAGGATTCTACTCGCTCTCATCCAACTAGGTATACTGATTCTTCTCACAGTCTCCGATCCAGTCGATCCACTCTTCATCGAACCTCTTTGTCTCCTCATCGTAGATTGTCTGGATCTCATGGTTATTCTTCCTCTCGCAAACCTGATCCCATTTACCTCGATCGCTCAGTAGCCAAACAAAATGATGATTATCTTCATCATAGTCATAACTTTCGTAGCAGTAGAGACCGTAATACTACAAGGGATCCGCCTCCTCATCAGTTTGAGACCGTTTCGCCGGTTGAAAAAACTCGTCCTCCTCCTCCTCCTCCTCCTCCTCCTCCTCCTCTTCCAACATATCCTCCCAAGCAGGAATCACAAATGATTGATCCAAAAACTAAGACTTATGATTCTGTTGAACCTTTATCTTCTCGTTCATCTCATAATCGAGATCAGATCCCTATCGGACCCAGTAGACCTTATAGTAGCAACAGCAATCATAACCCCCATGGAAGATTTTCCTCCAGGTGGGATGAAGATTTTTCTCGTTCAGGAGGGGTGCCCACAGCACCCAAAAGTTCTAGTAGATCTTCTGTTCTTCATCATCAATCTTCCTT